>CM061558.1:206389702-209289702 GCA_030864225.1 Capsicum baccatum var. pendulum | reverse complement strand
CAAAATTGAACTTTCAGTTTGATGAATTCCTTTTTTGTTTCTTATTAATTTCATGTCTGGTATTCGTTTTTGCGGCCCCAGCTATTTCTTCTAATTTGTGTTACGTAAGGCTTATTAAAAGGTTTGAATCCAAAACTTCTGATTAAAGATAGAGAGATTCATCTCTTCTACCACAACCCTTTGTAATCCTGTTTGGTGACTAGATGAAACATCTAATATTACTACGCACCAATAAACGCCTAATTAGCCATTATTATAAACATATTTTTTATGCAAAGATGTATACTCTTTATGTTTATCTTAATCCTTAGGATTTAGACTTCATGACAAATGGAATACAATAAGGTCGTGAAGTTCAATTCAAGTTGTCCCAAAATTTTTTTGGGCATTTATAATAAAATGCTGAATTGTCTGAGGGGCCTTGTTCCTCAGCATTTTATGCCCTTGGTCCATCTGAGGAACCAGGTCCCTCAGATAATAGTTGTTGCACATTTGCCTTTAGCTGAGAGATCTGAGCATCACGTGTGGCCACTGCCACACCTTTTTCATCCAACTCTCCACTCAGGCACTCCTGAACATCCAACAACCCAGACAATTGGGACTTGGTCCTAACCTTCCCTTCGACATACTCATTATCGCTCAACATGGTCATAGTGAACATTTGCTTAGTAGACCCTTGAACTCCCTCCACACACTCGATTTTGAAATGCTTGAACACATTAGTGAGGAAGTACCATAGGTAGGTCCATGCTTTCCGTCTTTAATATGCAACACTTTAAACAAATGCTCATGGATCAGGGCATGCAAATTGATCAACTCAAACTTGCTTAGAGCTTCATGAAAAAGAGATCTACTATAGAGCCAACTATTTGTTTCTCTAGACGGGGCAGTAATACTTTGTTAACAAATTCAAAGAGCATTTGGAATTCTCCTTATAAAAATTTCTTCCTAACACCAGTTTGGAATTTCCATTGACCTTAGAAGCAGACTGAACAAAAGAAAGTGAGGGTCGCTTATCTCGAACTGACCTGATCCCATCCACAGGCACGCTGAGAGTTTTTCCAAGTGACACTTCATCTAGAAATATTTTGAATCCATTCACCCTTCTGCTGAGACTTTATGCATCCTCAACAAACGTCATCATGAAGAAGAAGTCCTTGACTTCATCTTTATAGACTATGGGCACACGAGTTTCAAAGAGATGCAACCATTACTGGTGTTCCACACATTGAATTAATTAATTCATCCTGGTTAATCATGAACTCTGGAGTTAAATACTCTTTCTAGGAGCACCTTTTGAGATTCGAGGATCAAGTTCCTCTCTTTCCTGGTGAGACTAGGAATAACCACTTTAACTTCTCTTCTCTTAGATAAGAAACTTGGCCCCTCACCACCTGACCAGTTTCCTCAGACTCCTGTGGTTCAACCTCAGTACCAGGTTAATAATGCTCAAATTACATTCTTGGATAAGTGTAGCGGACTTCGTCAATAGATTTACCCAGCAAAGAGTCGAGGTCAAATTCACAAGGAACAATGTAAGTGGCGATCGAGTAAACTCGAAATGAAAGTAACTTCCTAAATTCAAACCTAAGGTACAAGTAATTCAGGGGTTTATTTGAAGGTTTTCTAAGATATAATAATTTTTGAGCTTTTAGGATACTAACTCGAGGCTAAGAATAACTAGAGTGTGATCAATTAGGAACGAATCTTGGGGTTATGCCATTCTAGGTGTGAACTCATGCATGCATAACAACAACAACAACAAACCCAGTGTATTCCCACCTAGTGGGGTCTGGGGGGGGTAAGATGTACGCAGTCCATACCTCTACCTCTGAAGAAGTAGAAAGGCTGTTTCCGATAGACCCCCGGCTCAAGACACGAGACACCACACAAATATAAAGTAACGCACAGAACAGGATTTCATAACGTAAATACGGCACCCATAAGTAGTAGGAAACATCGGAAAGCACCCAGATTCGTAATAAAACATGGAACACCGAAAGCATAACAAGAAGAAGAATAGAAAATAGGAATAGAAATAAGAATTTAGCTAGGAGTCATGGATAGGCTAGATTTAGAGGTATTGGTGTCAATCTTTTAATAAAATACCAAATTTCACAAATGTATTCTTTTGAATATCTCATAAGTGTAACAATTTCACCAATCTATTACCTCAACTAACATCCTAATTTCTAACAGATGCTATTAAATGAAATAATTCAAGTTATTGTTTACATTTATTCCTTATCCATACCCCTTCTTTCAAGGATGATATGGATTCAAAGGTAATTGGGGTTTGCAACTCCCATTTCTTAGTTAAAACATGGAATAAATGCAAAACCCATAACAAATAGCAAATTAGAAAGATAAATAAACAACACTCATGCACTAATCACAACCTATTCAAGCATAACCCCAAGAGGAAGAATTAGCTACTTATAAAGATAGAAAGTAAAGATATACCAAAATTTTCATCAAATTGATCCATGACAAATAAAGAGAATGCAAATCCAAACTTTAAATTTCAATGAATCTTCAATGAAAATCGCTAATCCTTCGCTTAGGAATCACTCTAATGTCTTCTTAGCACAAGAGTAGTGCAATAATGTTCAAAGCTAAAAGATAGATGAAAGATAAGATGAAATATAATGAAAATGATCTAAAACCCCCAATTTAAGCCCCAATTCCATATTTTTCAAATATTACAAACATGCTACTTTACTTTTGATTTGCTTGAGTAGATCCAAAGCAGATGGGGAGCAAATGGAAAGCAAATCCAAAGCAGATGCAAAGCAGATAACTCTTTCTTTTTACATTTGACCTTTTATTGACTTAAACGACTTGCTCATCTTCTCTTTTCACCCGTTACTTGCATAAATGAGCAATAAGTATGAGAGTAACATCAAGTCAACGAAAAAGCATGGTAATTTAAGTTTAAAAGGTGCTAGCAAGTCATTAAATTGATGACTTATCAACCCTCAAAACTTAAACTATTGTGTGTCCTCAAGCGACTAATTTAATGAGATAGGGTATTTAACTCAAATCCACCAAAAAGAAAGCTATACTAAAGGACTAAGCTAACAAAGTTCTAAAAATACTTTCCAAACATGTCATGGCAACAAGTAAACTAATTTTTTTTCAATATGCACATATTTATGAAGCAAGGATGCAAGTTTGTATCAAATGAACCTTTCAAATAAACAAAGAATCTCAAGAGGTGACACAAAATCTTTAAAGATTATCTCAATCTGCACAATGCAACTTACCTCACCCATTTACCTAAATCGATAGTAAGACTTCACCCTCTACCCAAAAGCACCGATTCTGCTCACATGTAAGATTTAGCTCCACATACACAAGATATTTCTTAATGGAGCTCAAATAATGAAAGAATTCACACTCACTCTGTCAAAGGAATTCAAATACAATGAGTAGAATCATAGGCTTGCCTTTTGTGTTTCTTGCCACTAATATATACTTACCTAGTTTGGAATCACCGCGGTCTTGCGGGTTTAGATGAAGGTTTAAGGTGCTATATGGATCAAGTGACTAAAAGACCTCCTTCAATGCAATCGCTTATCCCTTTCTACCCTAAATTTTTTTAAACTATCCACCTCATTCGCCTTCAAAACATTTCCTATGCTTCCCTTAAATTTTTGCTTAGCATTTACCAAACAATTCAAAGCTATTATTTTCTTTCTTCACTTCTTTGACTTTTTCAAGGCCTTTCTAACTTTATGCTCTTCTTAGCCCCCCATTTGTCTCATTTCTCTTCACATTCTATGGGTTAGGCTATACAACTTTATATCAAGCATGTCTCTTGTCTTTTAAGCACATGATTTGACAACCTTACACACATTTTTGGCTCATCTTAGCATATCACATTCTTCCTTCCAAACTTGGAGTTTGAACCATCCTTACATTATTCTCCCAAATAAACCCCCCAAACATAGGCTTTCACATATAGTTCAATATTTCAAATCATGCAATGCATCAAATGAGGTTAAATGCCAAAAGAAAGATTTTCAAAAGGGTTTAGGTGTTCTAGAAAGGTTATCATTACAAAAGGAAAGGAAAACGGGCAAAAATGCTCAAAGGGGTTAACTAGGGAACGATGTTAGGTGGGAATTTGGCTATGTGACGGGTCAAAAATGGCCTCGGGTCATTCTCCAAACTAAGTTTGCCTAGGATTTTGCATTGAATATACTCGGGATAAGTTCTAGACTACACGAATGTACAAAAATTATTCAAAAATCTCACCACACATGACATCGTACTCATTGAGCAAAAAGTTAATCTCCCAACCAATTTGAGAAATTTGAGCTTAATATGTTACTCCGAGTCAAAGACTCATCCATGTAATGAGAGATCCAAATATGAGATTTAATGGTTTCACTCAAAAGAGAGCTAAAAAACATCCTTGTTCTTTTTCAAAAAGAAAACTATATTTTTTTTTCTCAAAATCATTTCATTCCTTACCAATGACATTTTGAAAGTATTTTCAAACTTTTGCTTATTCCTAATCAACTAAAAAGACTAGATACTTCACCTAAGGATGTTGCCTGGTCATCCATCATGGGTGAACTATCACACGGTTCGACAAACAAACTAAACTAAAATAAAAACAAAAGATCAAGGCATAGAGAAAATAAAATTTTGCTCCTTAGGAAAGAACCGAGTTTTGAAGAAAATACTTGGAGTTTATTGTATGCGTATATACAAAAGGCGACAAAAATAATGCGCATAACATCATCCGAATACACCATCAATACAATACAATCAGAATCGGATATCACATTCATAATAAGCACATGAAACAAGCCTGGCAAGGGCAATACTTGGCATATTTATCCATATGCCCAACAAGGGCCAATCCAAATCAATGTCAATAGTAAAGAACAAGCCTCCCGAGGGCTAAAGTAAAGAAGAGCATCAAATATAAAGCAAGGTTCCCCGCCCTCACTAAATCATTGCATTGTCCCCAATGTAAATATAATATAAGAGTAGAAGAGGGTAAAGACTCCCTGTGGCGTATTAGGCGCTCGGGTCCATGTCAATAGATGGTCATGTTGCCTTACTAGGAGCCTCGTTAGACTGGGCTCTTCTAATCGGGTCTACTACCAAAGGCATTTCATCATCATCTCGGGAGCTAGAAGGTTTGTACCTCTAGGCCTTATTGGACTATTCTAGAAGCCAATATTTTGCCCTTTTTAGTTGTAGCTTCTACCTTGCCCTTATCCGAGCATGAGTCTTCTTAGTATCCGATGAAAAATGTTCCTTGGAGATATACCTATGAAAAAGAAAAATACCAAAACCAAAGCAAAGGAGAAATGATAAAACATGTTTTTGTGATTTTCATATATGTATAAAGAAAATAAAACTAAAGAAAAATGAAGGTGGATGCAAGGTAACTTCATCATTACAACTCATGGGACTTGTTTGTCACAACACTCAACTCTTTGAACCCGACATTGTTAGTCCTTCTTCACCTATCGCACATTTAGCTCACTAAATTGTCATGGGACTAATAGAAATGCAAACAATCCTATACCCTTAAGAATGGTGTCACCCGATCAATCATAGGGCAAGACAAGCATTCATGTCTCCTGGGTTACTCAGACTTTACCCGAGAATGCTATGATAAGCACATTTACCGATCAAACCATGGACGCAACATTTATCAATAATTCTAACCAAAACAGATTGTTCAACATTTAAGATCAATTAAACTCAAAACTATGTTTTAAAATGATCATCTACGACCTAAGAAAGTTCACACTAACCATTACAAGCATATAAAACATTTCTCTCTTATCGATATTTCAACAAACACATGGAGCGCATGAAAGGTAAAAGCTTGAAGAATAGAATAAAAACATATGTGAGCAAGCTCAATGCACCAATTTATCACCAAACGCACCATTTATACTCAAACAAAACCAATTTGTTCACCCATCCCTCAACTAAGCAAATAAATAACAAGTGGATATTTCGTCAAGCACATAGTATGCATTAGTGTACGGAAGCAAGAATTTTCAATTGAGCATGTAAAACAAGGCACACATTTAAAAATTTTCATCCCAACAATCATATTTTACCAAATTAAGCTCAAATGAATTAAACTTTGTTGGAATCCTTAGGGGTTGCACCACACAGTAAGACACTAGGTCCCTCAATGTCAATCACAGACAAAATATAAAAAAAGAACCAAGAAGTAGGAAATTGTGCAGGAAGAGTAAAGACATAAGAATTTTTATGTGAAAACCTAGGAAGGTAAAAACCACGGTTTGCCCTCACAAGCACCTCCAAATCTACTATAATTAAACTCTTGATTATAGTCTTTACTAACCCTAACTCTAGGTTTTTTTCGCTAGTAGTAACTCTACTACAAGCCCATCTTGGTAACTCTACCAAGGACCCTCTCTACTAGTAAGCTCTAATCAGTGTCAGACTTGGGTAACTCTACCTAAGCAACTCTCTTAACAAGAAAACACTACTCTTATAGCATGAGTAGTTCAGTTACAAATAAGCACTCAAGAATACTCACTCTCTCTTTAAGCATACTACAAAGATAAGAACATGAGCAATGATTGAGTAGTCTTGAAATAGAGTTTTTTCTACCTCTCTTCACTCTTTAGAATTAGCAAAAACCTGTTTAATGAAGAGACGTCTCTTTCCTTTTATAGTTGAGTGATGATTAGGGCGAAGAGATCATTGGAACAGATATCTAAGTCAGTACAAAATAGCACCTGCAAGTTCGTTACACAAAAGGATAAAACTGTGCAGATGACGTGTGCCAGCTGTATTGTAACTTACACGTTCAGGGACCTGGTCCCTTGCAGTTCAGCTGCTCATCATAAAACCTCAATATAGAAATTTTTTCCTTTTTTATGATGACAAACCAAACCATAAAATTTGAGCATCAGTGCATATTCATCACATTTAATCAGTGTGATTACCACCTGAATATGAATTTTTCCCTTATCATCATGCTTTCTCCATCATGAAACATAGGGACCTGGTCCCTTGTTGTCATCTTGCAGCAAAAACTTCTAAGCACTACTGAGCACATTTGTACATTTACCCTATCAACATGACTCCATCCCTTTATTCATCTATTCAACATCTATTCCCCCTGTCAGTATGCCATTAAAGTCTGCAACTCAATTCTTGGTCCTGGTCTCTACTACATGAACTTCAGTATTCCCCCTTTTAGCATTATTGAAAAGTAAGAACAGTAAACAAAGAATAAATTAAGCACAAATTAGTTAACTCATATGCACTGGGGCAACACTAACATGAAGAATAACTTTGCAATATAAAGAGAACAATTGTAACACACAAAGCAAAGATTCATTCATTCATAATAGTTAGTACCAGTACTGTAAGATGAAATTATCACTATAAAAATAATTATCCTTAAAAACATTATAAGAACCAGGATATGAAACTGACACAAGGTTTATGAGGGAATGAGGATAACGGGGTTCAAGTAGAGGGAGTGTTGGGTGAAAGGACTTAAGCGGTATCTCTATTTTTATATTTTCAGTAATGTGAGCATCCAATAATTATTTGGTAAGGTCCTTTACTTTAGCATTCAGTCCTTGAATTTCACTAATCAGTTCCACCACTTTCATTTTAAGATCTGCAATTTTTGCTTCTTTTAGGACTACTGCTCATTTTTCAACGACAGTTGTTCTCGTCTTGGAACCAGGTCCCTCAGAATCTTTTATTTTCTTGACCGTTTTGTGTTTCTCACTACTTTGAGCATGGATACTAGAATTTCACTCAGAGGAACCGGTCCTCTCGGTAACATAAACTTACTCTCTTCTTTCAGCTGCAACTATAGCAATTTCTGAATTTATGTCCGCCCCACCTTCAACCTCTACAACTTCAATATTTTTGTTTTTTCTCTACTGCAGCAGTTTTCATGAGGTTTCTTCTTTTCATGGTTGAAGTCTTGTTGGAAACTTTCATCATTTTTCTTTTTCTTCTACTTCCCTTTAGTTTCTTCACAGTCCATTTCAGGAGCACTTCATCCTGATTTTCCTCATTCTTTTCAAGTGGTGGTAACAATGTGTCTTCTCCTCTATTTGCTTAATCAATAACACCTCGATTTGAATCCTCTATCTTGATTGAGTGAGCACAACTTTCTTGAGTTGAGGAAGGTTCAATCTGGAACTAACTCATTTAGATATTTTAAATTTTTATAAATATGATTGGTGAGTGGGAAATTAAATGGGAACAGTTGGATTTGATAAGGAAAGTCAATTTTGCACAATAGGAAGAAGAATGAGTGAATATATAATATGGTAGTTTAGTGTAGTGTCTGTTGTCAATAAAAGAGGTCACTTTTGAAATAACATGTCTAAACTTATTAGATGTGACCCTAAATTTTGTAGAAAAGAAATGATTGATTTTGTAGAGAAGAAACTATACAAGGTCTATTTAGACAACATTTTATGATCGTTATTAGACTGTCCTGTATAGGCACTAACCTGAGAGATGGGACCAGGTACCTCTTCTTTGAGTGAATCTTCAAGTTCATGCTTGTCACAGTTGTTCGCTTTCAGAGTTGTTCCCATGGTTGTATACCTGTAAGGGTATGGTACTGAGTTAGACTAATGTGCACTCACTTTATCAAGGATACTTGTCTCCTTAGTATAGCCTATTTTTGTGGTGAGTCACTAATTCACATGAAGGGTCAGGTTACTTTGATCATTCTTGCTTCAGTCTTTCTGCCTTTGCACACCCTTTTTGTTCCATAACCTGTTCTTAATGTAGGTCTGAGGACCAGGCCCCTGAGAGTTTTATCATGACCTTTTTTCTTGATCTTAGTCTTGAGCTAGGATCAATGACTTACATTTTGCGTCATTACTATTCTCATCTGCTTCCTCCAACCTTTTTCTCATTATTTTTACTATCATCAACCCCTTCTTAAAAAAAAACACAGTATCCTTCTTGTCATGGGGATCTTCAACTGCATTTTGCCATGGATCAGGTGTTTTGAAATCAGCTATTTCACTTGAGACACTTCCATCTTGAAGTGTCTTAACAAAAAGAAAATATAGTCAGACTTTCAACATTGAACTAGTTGATTACTCATTTTTTATGATCATTCTTGACGGCAATTCTCTTCCTCATACCTGAGACCATAATCACTCATCAGATTTGGGAACCCACTTGAGTTTGAGATCCCAGTAGAAAGACAGAGGTGTGATCAAATCCTTTTTGGCCTATCTAGGTAGTGAATTCGTTTTCACAATTCTCCGAGGTTTAAGATCCTTAGAATGTGCATTCCCTTGCTGAATATATCTGGAACCACTCATTCTAGCTCTAATCAAGCTCTGACAATCTTCCCTTGTGTGCCCATCTCTTCCACAATGAGTGCATAGAGTCTTATGAACCTTGTTCTTAGCATTATGAGCAACCATCCTTTGAGACCCATGAAGTTGGGTTCCTTCTTGATAACCAAGACCCTTCCCATTGTTAGCACCTTGATTAGTCAAGTTATAAAGGACCTGAGAATATGTAGTCAATTGTAGGGATATTTTAAGTTCCTTTCTTAAACAGACCAGGTCCCTTTCTAAGTCCTCATTTTTCTGAATTGCAGTCATGAGAAGCCTTTGAGAATCCTCCAATTTTTCTTCAAGCTCAACCTGAAACTTTGAGACTTCCTTCTTCCCTTTACATTTAGAAACATCTTCTTTCTCCAGTTGACTTACCAAATTCAGATTTTTAAGTTTTAATTTAGCAACATGTTGCTCAGTTTTTGATATTTGGAGAGTCAAAGCTATCAGCTCAAGCTCCTGATCTTCTATCCTTTTTTCTAGAGCATTATTTTGCCCTTTATCACAGGCACTATTAGTTTTTTCCAGTTGATTAAATAAGCTTAAATTTTTAGATTTCAACTTGGTAACCTGCTCTTCAGTTTTAGATATTGAGAGAGTTAGAGCAATTAACTCAAGATCTTAACTTTTCACATTTTCTTCCGGAGCATTTTTTCATTAGTCATTTCACACATAGAATCAATCAACACATTTGCAAGATTTTTTATTTTTCTAGCAGAGTAATTCTCTAAGTTTTTTTGTTAATGTCAGAGAGTGTTACCTCATCTTCTTCTTCATCTTCAGTGTTTGCCATAAAAGCAAACAAGGTATCAAAGCTTACTTTATCATCCTCCAGTGCAACCATTGAAACATATGTAGACTTCTCAGTTTCATCTGATTTACTGGAGGAGTCACCCCAATTAGCTAAAGCTTGATTAGCTGAAAAATCAATTGCAACTTGTCTTCTTGATTTTATAGGAACCTGGTCCTTGTTTCTTCCCTTTGCACCTCCAGTGTTGAGGTGATCCTAGTACTCCATCTTGTATATTGGGCAGTCCTTGATAAAATGCTAGGGACGTCCATATTTGTTACATACCTCAATATTGTTTCTTTTATTGTTGTTGCTTTTTATTCTTTGGAATTGACTACTTCTTTTCATTGCTCTGACTTTTCTATTTGCCAAATAGGCAACATCAGTCTCTTCTTCACTTGAGTCATGCTTTGAAGCCTTCAATGTCAGAGATCTTTCCTTTTTGAATTCTTTTGTCTCTAGCTCTTGTTTCTTCTTGAGCTCATGAGTCTTTAGATTTCCAATCAGTTCATCCTTGGTAAGGTTCTTCAGATTTCTTGCATCAGATATAGCATCCACTTTGCTCTCCCAGGATTTTGGAAGGACACCAAGAATTTTTCTCACTTGCTTATATACTGGAATTACTTCTCCTAAGCAATGAAGCTCATTAGTGATAGAAATGAATCTTATATGCATTTCTTAGACAATTTTTTTTTCATAGTGAAGGTTTCATACTTAGTAGTCAGCGTGTCTACTTTTGAATCCTTCACATTAGTAGTACCTTCATAACAGTCCTTAAACGATCAAAGATTTTTTTTTTTGCATTTTCACAGGCAGAAATTCTGTTATACTCATCAAGCCCTATACCACAAACCAACAGTTTCTTAGCCTAATAGTTCTTTTTGATTTTCTTTCTAACTTCATCATTGAACTCCCTCCTGCTTTTGACAGCCATTCTTGTCGCATCCCCTTCTTTGACTTATTTTACAGGGACATAAGGATCATCAAGAATGATGTTCATCAATTTACTATCCTCAGCCACGATAAAGTCAAACATCCTTGTTTTCCACCACTCATAATACTGTCCATTGAATCTTGGTGGTCTATTTGTAGATTGCCCTTCTTGTAGATTAGGTTGAACAACCATTCTAACCAAGACACACTAGGTGTGAACCTTTTAGAGTGACCAGGCTCTGATACTAATTATTGGAACCCTTAGGGGTTTCACCACATAGTAAGGGATCAGGTCCCTCAATGTCAATCACTGGAAAAATACGCAAAAAGAACCAAAAAGTACAAAAATAATACAGGAAGAGTAAAGATACAAGAATTTTTACGTAGAAACCCAGGAAGGAAAAAACTTCAACTTGCCGTCATAAGCGTCTCCAAATCCACTATAATCAAACTCTTGATTACAGTCTTCACTGAACCTAACTCTAGGTTCTTTTTGCTAGTAGTAACTCTACTACAACTCATCTTGGTAACTTTACCAAGGACCCTCTCTACTGATTAGCTCTAATCAGTGTCAAACTTAGGTAACTTTACCTAAGCAACTCTCTCAACGAGAAAACACTACTCTTATGACATGAGTAGTTCAGTTACAAATCAGTACTCAAGGAAACTCACTCACTCTTTAAGCATACTACAAAGATAAAAACATAAGTGATGCTTGAGCAGTCTTGAAATAAAGTTTTTGCTGCCTCTCTTCACTCTTTAGAATTGGCGAAAACCCATTTGATCAAGGCCATTTTCGAAATAAGGATTTTGGGTGAAATTTAGGAACCAATATCATCCTCGAAAGAGGGATGTGGATACCAAAGCAATTGTAAACAATTATGTGCGTAGTTTTCTAATCTATCACTATCTTAGAAATAAGGATGGTTATGAAGTTAACTACACCATGGGTATCATCCTAAAAATAGGGATGCCTTGATTGAGGTATTGGGTGGTTTTGATTGATACGCTTGTTAGGTGCTCGAAAAAGCCAATGGGTGAAATATTTGTGGTTTGGTTGAAAAACTAACCTCAAGGACATTATACCTATCCTACCATATCATTCATGATTAGAATTTTGCATCGAATTATCATGTTCCCTCGCACATATTGCCCCCAGGAAAGCATAATACCAAGATCTGTTTTAATTAATTACACTCTAGTTGTTCTTAGTCTCGAATTAGTCCCTTGGAAGCCTAATAATTACTTTCACGTTCGACACGATTGAAAACTCCCCAAATCATTTTGTACCTTCGGTTTGAATTGGGCAAGCACTCTTAGTTTGAATTAACTCAATCACCACTCACATTGTTCCTTATGGATTTGACCCCAACTCTCGTTGGGTAAATATAGTGGCAACGACCGCCTTGCACTAAAATTAACATTTAAGTTGAGCGTTATCAAAAAATAACGCCGTTACCGGGGAGTGAAACATAGTTTTCACTCTTGTAGTGTGTTTAGTTACTTTGGGTTAGCCGTAGTATTTTATTTTACATTATTTGATGTTTTTGTTCTTTCTTAGGTGTGCATAATAGTATACACGATACTATGAGTCAACACGGTAGTCATACCGGGATGATTGATGGGTATCATGAGGATGAGGACCGCCTCGGTGATGCGGGTTGAGCTAGTGTTATTCATATTCGACTGACGGAAGGAAATAGAGTATTTCACGTTACTAGAGTGATGATTCACTTTCTTCAAATGAAAGGGTTATTTGTAGGCCAAGCACATGAGGATGCTAATCTATACTTGACGAATTTTATTGAGGTGTGTTCTCCATTTGACATGCCCCACATATCTTAAGAGTCAATCCAATTGTGTCTTTTCCCATTCTCTTTAACGGGAGAAGCGGTCTTGTGGTTGCGGTCTTTGCCTGCGGGGTCTATCACTTCATGGGTTGGGCTTATGGAGGCATTCTTGGAAATATACTTTCCCCCTTCTCGAATGTTATAACTAAGGGATGAAATCATCAACTTTTGCCAACTTAATGGCGAACCATTGTATGAGGCTTGGCAACAATTCACAATAAGTTAATGCAATGCCCAAATCATGAGGTTCTGGATAAAATGCTTCTTTAAATTTTCTATAGGGCATTGGATCAATTGAACAAGACGGTAGCCAACAATGCAGTCGGGGGTTCTCTTGTTAGATTATCGTATAGTATTGCATCAACTTTATTATATCAAGTGGCCAAGCAAAGTAGAGGCCAAGTGACCAACATTTTTACTATTTTTAATATTAATTTTAGCTTAGTTTTGTTTGATACAGGCGATATGACCAAATTAGGGTGCGAGAAAGTAGATTCGGAGGCTCGAAAGTGAGCTCCAAACTAAGAATTTTGGTTAAAAATTCGTGGGCTAAGCTGGAACAACCTTGTAACACCCCGATTTTCTGAACCAGAATGCTACACGGTGCTCATGACCCCGAAGGACCACAAGCTAACCCATGACTGATATCTGTACCTGTATACTGCATAATATATCATAAAATGCGGAAACATGAACATGAAAGGCCATAAGGTTCGAACTGAATAAACGTATGATAACAAAATATCTGAAAAAGGTATAACAATACCAAAACAAGTCATAAATATTAAAAATAGTGAGATTTGAATATCTAATCTGACATCTAGTATGAGAGCCTCTAACTGAACTGAATAAGGAGTTGAAGGAACATGTATCCAACTAAATCCATCTAGCAACTGAATAGTAAATGTATCAATAATCATATCGTCCTCGAATGAGAAGGACTCACTGCAAACTCTGAACACTGGAATGCTACTGCTGATCTGGAGCTCGTGCTTCTGAACCTATGGTGTAACATAAGAGAAAGCACCATAGCACAAATGCGTCAATACGTCTGAATGTACTGAGTATACGAGTGAGGTAGGCAAAATGCAAAGGGTTATATGCATGAACAATGCTAACTAATATGACCATGAGAATACATATATGCATAAACAACTATAACTGAACTCGTGATGATGCTGACTACTGAGTCTGAATGCTGACGACATGACTTTACTGTTACTGAGGTACTGAATAGATTATTGACTATTTCTGACAGTTCAAATTATGAAGAACTGGTTTGAATGACTGTGTCTAACAGTCCTGAAACTGAATACTGGTAACATGAGTTATGAAAACTGATATAGCTGATATAACTGTAATGATCGGATTAATTGATATAATCGACACTGAGCGACTGTATCTGAAAGTCTAAGTTCTGATGGAACTATCTATGTTCCGTTTTACTTGGAGTAACTAAATCTGAGATCAGTCCTATCTAGTGGGTGATAATGAGTATACTGATAATAAGGATGATTTGACTTAGTCTGAGATCAGCTCTATCTAGCGGGTGATCTTTAAATCTAATAATTCTAATACTGATTAATCATAGTTGAGATCAGTCCTAGCTAATGGGTGATCTTGAAGTCTATTTACAATGATAAGCATTGACTGTATCTAACAGTACTAAATCTGTACTACTAAGCTGAGTTGACTATGTCTGAAAGCCCTGATTCTGTAACTGAAACTGTGGGATGTGTTTATCTAACCGACATGCCCCAAGCTAAGCTGACTGGGGTCCAATCTCTGCCCTGACTGGAAAGGTGTCAGTACCGCGCCACCAGTAAAGACATCTATTGTGGATTCAGTGCTAATCTAGCGGGTGACTCCTGGATCTGTCCTATACATATAAATGTGCAAACAGGTGACCCCTGAGAATGTCAGTCCTATCTAACGGGTGACATCTCGTACCTATGCTGGCAACGTAGTTCTGGAACTTAGGGATTGCTTCCAGGGATCTCATTCCTATTCTAGCGGGTGAGCCCCCATCCCTAGGTTCGCTTGGTGCTGAATCCTACTCCCATCTGAAAGACACTGAACTAAATAACTGGGCTAAACTAAATAACTTAACTGAACTGATTTGCAAAACTGATACTGATTAACTGAACTGATACTAGTGGTATTATTTAGCGGAGATAAAACTTAGTTTACTGGATTCTGATAACGGATGGAATATAATGAGTTTTGAGGACTGATTAAGAGTACTGAAGTTACTGAGATTTACTGTGATTACTGAGGTTACTGAGCACTGAAATTACTGAGAATACTGAATTACTGAGATTACTGAGTTTTCCAGAGTTACATGTCTGACTGATTTCTATAGACCGTGGCTTGACTGAGAGTATCGTGAAAACATGATATGACTCTAGGCACACAACTATATTTTTTGGGTACAAGTACCCCCAGGACTCGATGGAAGAAAACTGACACACATGACTGACTCGATCATAAGAGTAGAGTCCATAATCCACAATATCATAAATAAGGAATTTCATACTAAGCATGGTTCTCAACAATCTATTTCATGGAAGGAAATTTCATACAACATGTATATACTTGCATAGCTTTCAATATCATGCTCATTACATATTACAACCACAATCCATAATATCATAACTTGGGAAATTTCATGAAGTACACGGGTATTCTATATCTTGTACATGAGTGGGTTTTGCAAGTAAGCATATCATAATTCCATAAGACTAGTTCATGAGTAATCCAACAATGTTCACAAGACACATTATCAACATGGATGACATTGAATCATACAGGCCTATCATGAATCCTTCACTTAGTCATAATTTAGCTATAATGCATGATTTCTAGTCTCTTAGGTATTTTAGTAAACACCTTACATGCACAACTTAGGCATAGGTGTAAATCATACAATTACTCATCATAAATAATCAAACATACATGTTTTCAACTCATATGATGTCATAGATTCATAATAACACATAAAGATTCTATCTTGGCATCATCCAACACATAAACATGATCAACAATCCATTCATAACATGAAAACCATAATATATAGTTTTAAAAAAGGGTTCTTGAACTTCATAGATGAAAGGAGTCCATGAATGAACACACGCATACCTTAGAAAGGAAACCTTGATGATTTGCTGAAGAGTTCTTGGATTGGGAAACTTAATTCTTGATTATCTTGGAAAAAGGCTTGAATCTTGCTTTTGAGAGATGAGTTTGATGGAAACCCTAATCTTGTGGTTGAGAGTGTAAGAGAGGGTTTTTGAGATTCTTAACCAAAGAAAATGGGAAAAATTATGCCTCTTTAGGGTTATAAGTCGTGGAAGGTGAATGAAATGACCAAAATACCCTTGAATTGCTGAAAAAAGATACTTGACGCCATCCGTGATAGGCCGTTACGAATGGTCGTCACAAAAGGGGTCCAAATTCTTGATTTTCTGCCCAGATCTGACGATGTCGTCATAAATGTCGTCAAAATGTGACGACGTCGTCAAAAAGGTCGTCAGAAACGTGATAGCCCGTCAGAAACGTCGTCATCATTTTTCTGCTTGACATGCTGGAATAAAATGGGGATAACTCTTTGCTCCGATATCGGATTCAGGCAAAATTGGTATCGTTGGAAAGATAATTAAATTATATATCTGTTTATAGGTCATGAGATCAAAAATTCGAAGTATAATTAGAGATATGCTTGTTTGAAGTTGACGACACCAATATCCTTCTCAAGAATTCAATCGGTAAGGAATGTTTTGATTCATCTTATAGCTGGGAGTTATTTGAAGCCTTAATATACATCTAAATTACTCATAAAACTATAAAAGAACCATGATGTACTATGCATGAGCTTGGTACATGGCTCTAATATTGGTTTGGATTTTTTGGGGTATTACAATATCTCCCCCTTGGAAACATTTGTCCTCAAATGATGACTGCTTGCGAGGGGAGAACAGATAAAATGAAGCATATATAGCATGAATGACTGATCATGATTTCATGGCTGACATGATTGAAAAATAAGCGTATCATACTGTACATGCATATCTGATGCATGGGTGGATGATTTATGAATGTAGGACTGAGTGTTCCGATAAACTGAGTTTCTCAAACTGAGAATGCATATCTGATGCTTAACTGATAATTTTTATCCATTCATATTTGATGCATGATTATATGACTGACATGATACGTGAATGCATGACTGAAAGTACTGATAAGCTGACAACGCATATCTGATGTGTGAATACATGACTGAACTAACTCATGAATATGCGACTGAACATGCAATGGGAAAGGCACTAATATTGAACTGAAACATGAGAACATAACTGATTCTGCTACGTGACATATGGATTGAACATCATGAACTGAACTATACCTCTGAATACTTGACTTACAGTTGAGGTCTAACTTAAAGGTCAACTTATGAGTACCCTCTATTCTAAACTGAATTTGTTATGCAAGGAGAAATTGAAGGATCTAAGGCATGAGAGAGTTAAGAGAAAGTGGGGTATCTCCCCCTTAGGACGTTATGTCCCTCTAAGAACGCTTACCTTACGGAGATACTGGGTGATGCACAAGGCATCTAGGAACTAAATTATAACTAAACTTTGGGAGTCTGAAACTAATGCATGATGCATGAGATAAACTGAACTTGCAACTACTAGGAGGTTCTACCTTGAAATAGTTAGATTCTTTGAGATTTTGGATAGCATGAATAGATGTAAGGATAAGAAAACAAGCTATACAAATATGACTGCTCACTGGCACGACATGAATACTGAAAGAAGGGAAACTGTTCCTAGAATATCTCATAGCCTCCTACACATAGGTGTGGTGCACAACACACGCATGTACAAGACTCTACTAGATATGACTTTCAGACTTCCTAGGACTCTATTGAACCTTAGTCTCTAATACCAAGTTTGTAACACCCCGATTTTCTGAACCAGAATGCTACACGGTGCTCATGACCCCGAAGGACCACAAGCTAACCCATGACTGATATCTGTACCTGTATACTGCATAATATATCATAAAATGCGGAAACATGAACATGAAAGGCCATAAGGTTCGAACTGAATAAACGTATGATAACAAAATATCTGAAAAAGGTATAACAATACCAAAACAAGTCATAAATATTAAAAATAATGAGATTTGAATATCTAATCTGACATCTAGTATGAGAGCCTCTAACTGAACTGAATAAGGAGTTGAAGGAACATGTATCCAACTAAATCCATCTAGCAACTGAATAGTAAATGTATCAATAATCATATCGTCCTGGAATGAGAAGGACTCACTGCAAACTCTGAACACTGGAATGCTACTGCTGATCTGGAGCTCGTGCCTCTTAACCTATGGTGTAACATAAGAGAAAGCACCATAGCGCAAATGCGTCAGTACGTCTGAATGTACTGAGTATACAAGTGAGGTAGGCTAAATGTAAAGGGTTATATGCATGAACAATGCTAACTAATATGACCATGAGAATACATATATGCATAAACAACTATAACTAAACTCGTGATGATGCTGACTACTGAGTTTGAATGCTGACAACATGACTTTACTGTTACTGAGGTACTGAATAGGTTATGGACTATTTTTGACAATTCAAATTATGAAGAACTGGTTCAAATGACTGTGTCTAACAGTCCTGAAACTGAATATTGGTAACGTGAGCTATGATAACTGATATAGCTGATATAACTGTAATGATCGGATTAATTGATATAATTGATACTGAGCAACTGTATCTGACAGTCTAAGTTCTGATGGAACTATTTGAGTTCCATTCTACTTGGAGTAACTAAATCTGAGATCCGTCCTATCTAGCGGGTGATCATGAGTATACTAATAATAAGGATGATTTGACTTAGTCTGAGATCAGTCCTATCTAGCGGGTGATCTTTACATCTAATGATTCTGATACTGATTAATCATAGTTGAGATTAGTCCTAGCTAATGGGTGATCTTGAAGTCTATTTACAATGATAAGCATTAATTGTATCTAACAGTACTGAATATGTACTACTAAGCTGAGTTGACTATGTCTGAAAGCCCTGATTCTATAACTGAAACTGTGGGATGTGTTTATCTAACCGACATGCCCCAAGCTAAGCTGACTGGGGTCCAATCTCTGCCCCGACTGGAAGGGTGTCAGTACCGTGCCACCAGTAAAGATATCTATTGTGAAGTTAGTCCTAATCTAGCGAGTGACTCATGAGATAAGTCCTATACATATAAATGTGCTAACGGGTGACCCCTGAGTATGTCAATCCTATCTAACGTGTGACATCTTGTACCTACGCTGACAACGTAGTTTTGGAACTTAAGGATTGCTTCTAGGGATCTCATTCCTATTCTAGCGGGTGAGCCCCCATCCCTAGGTTTGCTCGGTACTGAATCCTACTCCCATTTGAAAGACACTGAACTGAATAACTGGGCTAAACTAAATAACTTAACTGAAATAATTTGCTGAACTGATACTGATTAACTGAACTGATACTAGTAGTATTGTTTAGCAGAGCTAAAACTGAGTTTACTGGATTCTGATGGCGGATGAAATATAATGAGTTCTGAGGACTGACTAAGAGTACTGAAGTTACTGAGATTTACTGTGATTACTGAGGTTACAGAGCACTGAGATTACTGAGAATACTGAACTACTGAGATTACTGAGTTTTCCTGAGTTACATGACTTACTGATTTCTATAGATCATGGCTTGACTGAGAGTATCGTGAAAACATGACATGGCTCTAGGCACACAGCTATATTTTTTGAGTACAAGTACCCCTAGGACTCGATGAAAGAAAACTGACACACATGACTGACTTGATCATAAGAGTAGAGTCCATAATCCACAATATCATAATTAAGGAATTTCATACTAAGCATGGTTCTCAACAATCTATTTCTTGGAAGGGAATTTCATACAACATGTATATACTTTCATAGCTTTCAATAGCATGCTCATTACATATTAGAACCACAATCCATAATATCATAACTTGGGAAATTTCATGAAGTACATGGGTATTCTACATCTTGTACATGAGTGGGTTTTGCAAGTAAGCATAGCATAATTCCATAAGACTAGTTCATAAGTAATCCAACAGTGTTCACAAGACACATTATCAGCATGGATCACATTGAATCATAGAGGTCTATCATGAATCCTTCACTTAGTCACAATTTAGCTATAATGCATGATTTCTAGTCTCTTAGGTATTTTATCAAACACCTTACATGCACAACTTAGGCATAGGTGTAAATCATACAATTACTCATCATAAATAATCAAAATTACATGTTTTCAACTCATATGATGTCATAGATTCATAATAACACATAAAGATTCTATTTTGGCATCATTCAACACATAAACATGAATTAACAATCCATTCATAACATGAAAATCATAATATATAGTTTTAGAAAAGGATTCTTGAACTTCATAGAAGAAAGGAGTCCATGAATGAACACACGCATACCTTAGAAAGGAAACCTTGATGATTTGCTGGAGAGTTCTTGGATTGGGAAACTTAACTCTTGATTATCTTGGAAAAAGACTTGAATCTTGCTTTTGAGAGATGAGTTTGATGGAAACCCTAATCTTGTGGTTGAGAGTGTAAGATAGGATTTTTGAGATGCTTAACCGAAGAAAATGGGAAAAATTATGCCTCTTTAGGGTTATAAGTCGTGGAAGGTGAAGGAAATGACCAAAATACCCTTGCAAAAATGCCCTTGAATTACTGAAAAAATATACTTGACGCTATCCGTGATAGGCAATTATGAATGGTCGTCACAAAAGGGGTAAAAATTCTAGATTTTCTGCCCAGGGCTGAAATCTCACTTCAATAGAAGTTTCTTTCTCATATCCCAAGATTTATCTCTTGTATTTTATCTTTGTGGTATGGAAGTTTATGAGGATCCTATGCGCATGTTTTATTCAAATCTTCGCCTTTCCCAATATAGCGGCAGGTTGGAAACTCTTGGTTTGGGGTTGGTTCACAGGTACAACCTTTGTAACTTCATGGTATACCCATGGATTGGCCAGTTCTTATTTGGAAGGCTGTAATTTCTTAACTGCCGCGGTTTCTACTCCTGCTAATAGTTTAGCACATTCGTTGTTGTTACTATGGGGTCCTGAAGCACAAGGAGATTTTACTCGTTGGTGTCAATTGGGCGTTGTCAGAAATGTCTTCAGAATATGACGACGTCGTCAAAAAGGTCGTCAGAAACGTGATAGCCTGTCAGAAATTTCGTCACCATTTTCCAGCTTGACATGCTGGAATAAAATGGGGATAACTCTTTGTTCCGATACCAGATTTAGGCAAAATTGGTATCGTTGGAAAGCTAATTCAATTATCTATCTGTTGATAGGTCATGAGATCAAAAATTCCATGTATAATGAGAGATATGCTCATTTGAAGTTGACTATACCAATATCCTTCTCAAGAATTCAATCGGTAAGGAATGTTTTGATTCGTCTGATAGCTGGGAGTTATTTGAAGATTTAATATACATCTAACTTACTCATAAAACTATAAAAGAACCATGATGTACTATGAATTAGCTTGGTACATGGCTCTAATATTGGTTTGGATTTTTTGGGGTATTACAATATCTCCCCCTTGGAAATATTCGTCCTCAAATGATGACTGCTTGAGAGGGGAGAAAAGATAAAATGACGCATATATAGCATAAATGACTGATCATGATTTCATGGCTGACATGACTAAAAACTGAGCATATCATACTATACATGCGTATCTGATGCACGGGTAGCTGATTTATGAATATAGGACTAAGTGTTCCAATAAACTGATTTTCTCAAACTGAGAATGCATATCTGATGCTTAACTAATAAGTTGTATCCATGCATATCTGATGCATGATTATGTGACTGACATAATACGTGAATGCATGACTGAAAGTACCGATAAGCTGACAACGCATATCTGATGCGTGAATACATGACTGAACTGACTCATGAACATGCAATGGTAAAGGAACTAAGATTGAACTGAAACATAAGAACATGACTGATTCTGCTATGTGACATATGAACTGAACATCATGAACTAAACTGAACCTCTGAATACTTGACTTACAACTGAGGTCTAACTTGAAGGTCAACTTATGAGTACCCTCTATTCTAGACTGAATTTGTTATGCAAGGAGAAATTGAAGGATCTAAGGCGTGAGAGCATTAAGAGAAAGTGGGGTATCTTTCCCTTGGGACGCTATGTCTCTCTAAGAACGGTTACCTTACGGAGATACTGGGTGATGCACAGGTCATCTACAAACTAGATTATGACTAAAATTTGGGAGTCTAAAACTAATGCATGAGATGAACTGAACTTACAACTACTAGGAGGTTCTACCTTGAAATAGTTACATTCTTTGAGATTTTGGATAGCATGAATAGATGCAAGGATAAGAAAACAAGCTATACAAATCTGACTGCTCACTGGCACGACACGAATACTGAAAAAAGGAAAACTGTTCCTAAAACATCTCATAGCCTCCTACACAGAGGTGTGGTGCACAATACACGCATGTACAAGACTCTACTAGATGCGGCTTTCAGACTTCCTAGGACTCTATTGAACCTTAGTCTCTAATACCAAGTTTGTGACACCCTGATTTTCTGAACCGGAATGCTACACGGTTCTCATGACCCCGAAGGACCACAAGCTAACCCAAGACTGATATCTGTACCTGTATACTACATAATATATCATAAAATATGGAAACATTTACATGAAAGGCCATAAGGTTTGAACTGAATAAACGTATGATAACAAAATATCTGAAAAAGGTATAACAATACCAAAACAAGTCATAAATACTGAAAATAATGAGATCTGAATATCTAATCTGACATTTAGTCTGAAAACCTCTAACTAAATTGAATAAGAAGTTGAAGGAACATGTCTACAACTAACTCCATCTAGCAACTAAATAGTAAATATAGCAATAATCATATCATCCTTGAATGAGAAGGACTCACTGCAAACTCTGAACACTGGAATGCTATTACTGATCTGGAGCTCATGCCTCTGAACCTATGGTGTAACATAAGAGAAAGCACCATAGCGCAAATGCGTCAGTACGTCTGAATGTACTGAGTATACGAGTGAGGTAGGCTAAATGCAAAGGGTTATATGCATAAACAATGCTAACTAGTATGAACATAAGAATACATACATGCATAAACAACTATAACTGAACTTGTGATGATGCTGACTACTGAGTCTGAATGCTGACGACATGACTTTACTGTTACAGAGATACTGAATAGATTATTGACTATTTCTGACAGTTCAAATTATGAAGAACTGGTTTGAATGACTGTGTCTAACAGTCCTGAAACTGAATATTGGTAACGTGAGCTATGACAACTGATATAGCTGATATAACTGTAATGATCGGATTAATTGATATAACCGATACTGAGCGATTGTATCTGACAGTCTAAGTTCTGATGGAACTATCTGAGTTCCGTTCTACTTGGAGTAACTAAATCTGAGATCATTCCTATCTAGCGGGTGATCATGAGTATACTGATTAAGGATGATTTGACTTAGTCTGAGATCAGTCCTATCTAGCGGGTGATCTTTAAATCTAATGATTCTGATTTTAATTAATCATAGTTGAGATTAGTCCTAGCTAATGGGTGATCTTGAAGTCTATTTACAATGATAAGCATTGACTATATCTAACAGTACTGAATCTGTACTACTAAGCTGAGTTGACTGTGTCTGAAAGCCCTGATTTTGTAACTGAAACTGTGGGATGTGTTCATTTAACCGATATGTCCCAAGCTAAGCTGACTGGGGTCCAATTTCTGCCCTGACTGAAACGGTGTCAGTACCGCGCCACCAGTAAAGACATCTGTTGTGGAGTCAGTCCTAATCTAGGGGGTGACTCCTAGGATCAGTCCTATACATATAAATGTGTTAACGGGTGACCCCTGAGTATGTCAATCCTATCTAACGGGTGACATCTCGTACCTACGCTGGCAACGTAGTTTTGGAACTTAGGGATTACTTCTAGGGATCTCAGTCCTATTCTAGCGGGTGAGCCCCCATCCCTAGGTTCGCTCGGTACTGAATCCTACTCCCATATGAAAGACACTGAACTGAATAACTGGGCTAAACTAAATAACTTAACTAAAATAATTTGTTGAACTGATACTGATTAACCGAACTGATACTAGTGGTATTGTTTAGCAGAGCTAAAACTGAGTTTACTGGATTCTGATGACGGATGGAATATAATGAGTTCTGAGGACTGATTAAGAGTACTGAAGTTACTGAGATTTACTGTGATTACTGAGGTTACTGAGCACTGAGATTACTGAGTTTTCCTGAGTTACATGACTGACTGATTTCTATAGATCATGGCTTGACTGAGAGTATCGTGAAAATATGACATGGCTCTAGGCACACAACTATATTTTTCGGGTACAAGTACCCCTAGGACTCAATGAAAGAAAACTGACACACATGACTGACTTGATCATAAGAGTAGAGTCCATAATCAACAATATCATAAATAAGGAATTTCATACTAAGCATGGTTCTCAACAATCTATTTCTTGGAAGGGAATTTCATACAACATGTATATACTTGCATAGCTTTCAATATCATGCTCATTACATATTACAACCACAATCCATAATATCATAACTTGGGGAATTTTATGAAGTACATGGGTATTCTACATCTTGTACATGAGTGGGTTTTGCAAGTAAGCATAGCATAATTCCATAAGACTAGTTCATGAGTAATCCAACAGTGGTCACAAGACACATTATCAACATGGATCACATTGAATCATAGAGGCCTATCATGAATCTTTCACTTAGTCACAATTTAGCTATAATGCATGATTTCTAGTCTCTTAGGTATTTTATCAAACACCTTACATGCACAACTTAGGCATAGGTGTAAATCATACAATTACTCATCATAAATAATCAAACTTACATGTTTTCAACTCATATGATATCATAGATTCATAATAACACATAAAGATTCTATCTTGGCATCATTCAACACATAAACATGAACAACAATCCATTCATAACATGAAAATCATAATATATTGTTTTAGAAAAGGATTCTTGAACTTCATAGACGAAAGGAGTCCATGAATGAACACACGCATACCTTAGAAAGGAAACCTTGATGATTTGCTGGAGAGTTCTTGGATTGGGAAACTTAATTCTTGATTATCTTGGAAAAAGGCTTGAATCTTGCTTTTGAGAGATGAGTATGATGGAAACCCTAATCTTATGGTTGAGAGTGTAAGAGAGGGTTTTTGAAATGCTTAACCGAAGAAAATAGGAAAAATTACGCCTCTTTAGGGTTATAAGTCATGGAAAGTGAAGGAAATGACCAAAATACCCTTGCAAAAACGCCCTTGAATTGCTGAAAAAATATACTTGACGTCATCCGTGATAGGCCGTCACGAATGGTCATCACAAAAGGGGTCCAAATTCTTGATTTTCTGCCCAGGGCTGACGAAGTCGTCAGAAATGTCATCATAATGTGACGACATCATCAAAAAGGTCGTCAAAAACGTGATAGCCCGTCAGAAATGTCGTCACCGTTTTCCAGCTTGACATGCTGGAATAAAATAGGGATAACTCTTTGCTCCGATATCGAATTTAGGCGAAATTGGTATCGTTGGAAAGCTAATTCAATTATATATCTGTTGATAGGTCATGAGCTAAAAAATTCCAAGTATAATGAGAGATATGCTCGTTTGAAGTTGACTATACCAATATCCTTCATAAGAATTCAATCGGTAAGGAATGTTTTGATTCGTCTGATAGCTGGGAGTTATTTGAAGCCTTAATATACATCTAACTTACTCATAAAACTATAAAAGAACCATGATGTACTATGCATGAGCTTGGTACATGGCTCTAATATTGGTTTGGATTTTTTAGGGTATTACAGACCTGCGCTGCACCTGCTTGAGCAGCTTAGCCATAGGTGGGGAGCAAATGGAACGCACATTCAGTGGTGTTTACTGTTTAGACCTGCGCTGGAATTGATGCAGCATTACAGTCGCAGGACAGGCGCAGAAGGGATGCGTAACACCCGAGTTTTAGGCCGAGAAGCTGCAGGTAAACTGCTTGGACCTGCACTGGACATGCTACAGCAGTCCAGACGTAGGTCAGCCGCATGTTGGACGAAAAAGCAACTGGTACTTACTGTCCTCAAATGCGCTGGAACTGCTTAAGCAGTGCAACCGTAAATCTAACGCATAGGGGACGCAGGTGATCGTATGAAGTATTGTAACTTCATAACGGGGCAGATTTTGTTGGGCTGACATGACCCCGTCAGCCTAAAACTTTATGAAACACGTAAAAAAGGATTCAAAAGCAGTCAACACTTACTTTTCTCAAAGCAAATTCATTCTAACGGGTTCTTTTATCTCACACTCAACATTCTCTCTCTCTTTACCAACAATTAAACTAACAAGGATCAAGATAATTCTTTTGAACTTGTGATTCACTTTTCTCTCTTAAATCAAGTTAAAGGTATGCTCTTTCTTGGTTTCATTTTTGAGTTCTCTTAAGAATGGACATAATACCTTATACCTCATGATGATTGGTCATTGAAATTTGATTTATGTGCGTTTGTTGGGATGATTTTTTACTTGTTGGAATAATTATGTTGTCATTGGTGCCTTGTTTCACTAGTTTGATTCATGATACTCTCTTAAATGAAGCTAGTGCACCATGCGTTTGACAAAATATCCATTGAATCTTTCTTGCTTATTTTGTGTGGTGGGTGGCTCAAGTATGATAATATGAGCATCTTTAATGCGTTTGGAGATGATTTGGTGATATGACCTTGTTCTCTTGTGCTTCTATGCTCTTTCTCCAAGTTCCTAGTTAGCATGCCCACCATGTGTTTGTTGAAATGACAATAAGAGAGAAATGTCTTGTATGCTTGTAATGGTCAATGTGATTCTGCTTAGGTAATAATGTGATCATTTTTTTATGCATTATTTTGAGTCCAATTGATCCTAAAATGAAATATTCGATAGTCATTGGTTGAAGAAGTTTGTTGAGAAATATGACATCCATGGTTCTTGTTGATCACTACACCTAACCGGGAGACATGCATGCTTGCCTTAGCCAATGATAGATTAAGGGTATTGGTCATTCTTATTTTCATTGGAGGTTTTCGATGTCCTATGAACTAGTTTTGTGAAATGTGAAGAATATGAGATAATTTAGCGCCCAAATGATTAAGTGTTGTAATGAATACATCCATGGGCTCTAATGATGAAATTACCTTGCGTCCATCAAACAAACATTTTCTTATCTTTAATTTTCTTTCTTAACATACAAAATTCCAAAAACATGTTTTACCTTTTCTCTTTTATTTTGATTTTATTTTTTTCTTTCGGATAGGTATGTCTCTAAGGAAGAACTTGCCACGAGAAGCTAGACAGGGCAATCACTACAAAAAATGGATCAAATTACGGGGGTTAATTTTATGTTTTGCGGGGGTTTTAAACCCTCGCAAAATGTAATTCCGACGGTTCCCAAAACTCCCACAATTCGAGCCGTCACAAACAAGTTGTGGCGATTTTTTTCGACCCCCATAATTAATTTGCGGCAGTTATTTTGTAGCGGTTGACCCCCGTTACTCTAAATTTAATTATTTTTATTTAAAAGTTGTGGTGGTTTAAAACCTCCGTAATTTTTTTATTTTTTTAAATCTAGTTGGCCCATCAATTTTCAATAACTAATTATAGATTCTAATTTTAGCTCAAAATTAATTGTTCTTTTAAACATAACCTACAATCTAATATTTGTTCAATTCATATATCATTAATATAACATGAGTAATTAAACATTATAATTGACAAGCACATCAAAAATACATTGAACGTTAAACTTCAAAATTAAATTTTCAACATTAACTAGTATCTTCAAACTCCAAAACCAAATTTAAATACTAAAACTTAAATATTCTAAGATCCACTCCAACCACATAATTACATCATCATACTAGAATATTATGCATCTATACTAACCATAGATTGAAATAATCTCTGCTGGAAGAAGAAAGGGCAGTATAATTAGAGAAATGTTCATGAAATGCTTGGCAAACCACCACCCTGAGTGCTATAATTCTCTAGAGTCATTCATTTTCGAAGTACCAACTGTAGACAGGAACATGGCAAAATAGAAAAGCTAATATGATGTTAAGGAGAAAATCAAGAATTTCATCACTGAGTTGCCTGCACAAAGCCATTAAAGTTTCAAAGAACATAAAATAAAATAAATTCATAACATATGTTTCAAGTATCAAGCATTAACTTGTTACTATCATTGAGTAAATTTTAGGATTGATTGTAAACTAACTTGAATCAAAATGGATTAGAGAGCTAGGAACACCCCAAGCTAACTCTTAATACTCCTTCTGCACCCAAACAGTCTTCAACACCATTACATCCTTTAAGTCCTGCATAGATATATCGTATATATATATTGTCATAATTGTGTATGACCGATGTAGCACAAGAAATAGGATCTGCGGCCAAAATAAAGAATCGAAGAATGAAGCAATCTTACTCTTTATTTCTTTCAAAATGCTATGCCCATAATCACGAACAGCCCAAGCTAACAAATTAGCAATGAGAAACAATAAGGCATAAAGATATCTAGCCATCCAAGGATTAGAACCATATCGAAATTGGTCTACCCAAGAACCTTTCATGATCTTGCTATATCTCAGTAATCCCCTCCATTTCCCCTTTAGAGCCTGCATTGTAGTCATGGCATACAAGTAGTAATGCAGGTGAAGTTGAGTTCTTTAAATCCTCTACCACCTATCCATATGCAAAAGCAAAAAAGAAACTATGAACTTCAATAGGACTAGGATGCACGGGAAACTTAATAGCTCACTTGGTTGGCTATCTGAACTTTCAGTTTGATAGTAAAGGCTTGATTCCCCCACCTTATCCCCTCCACTAGGATGTAGTGACCCAACTGAATTGGAATGAAATATAAGAAGATTGATAAGATATGCATCATGCATGAACCAGATCCTAATTCCAAAGTTGTGAATGGGAAGCAAAAAAACTAGTATTTTTCAAAAAATACTTTACCTGATCAATTATTAAACCTGAATTAATTAGTACCATTAGAATGCATCATGCTGACATAACCTAATGATCACTTTGTAATTACACACACCTACTGTGCATGTTCTGTATCAGTCTAATAACACAGCTATATATATATATATATATATATATATATGTATGTATGTATAAGTTCATAAATACTTTCCTAAAAAACAATTATTATACTAACAAATATGGAAAAAGTTTAAGCTAACCTGCTACACTGTTGACAAAACCTCTATTCAAGACCAGCAACAACAACAGTAGGAGACTTTGCATACCACAAATATGGAAAAACTGCATGTGACTTCTCACATTGACAATTATTAGTGAGATCAGTATTTTCCTTTGAATGGTCCATGGCATGCCTAAATCAATAAGGACTTTGCACAACAATGGGTCCAAGATCTCATTCTCTAATGATTTTGCTAATACTCAGCAAACATCAAGGCATGAACATGGTTACAAAGAGGCACCTGTTTCCTCCGATTTCGAGTTTTCAGTCTCTGGTTACAACATGATTCCAGCTGATGAAGTTTTCTTCAAGGGAAAATTGTTGCCCTTGAGAGAAAACAGCACAAAGGCAACAACACTTAAAGATGAACTCCTTGCTGCTGATGATGATTATGATGATATATTTCCATCAATAGGAAAGGGGAGCTGGAAAGAATGTTTTGGTTTTAAGAGGTCATCTCAAATTTTGCCAAAGAAAGCTGATAAGACACAAAGATGCCTGATTTCTTCAATGACATTATCACAGGTAAGCTAATATATTTGAAGTCTTGAACTATTTCATTCACTTAAAATTAGAAATTTGCAACTGAAAGAGTGATGTTGCTTGGATCCTCCAAAAATAAACTTACTTTTGAAAGATCCGACAGGCACAACACCGGTTTTTGGAGAGCCCGAGCAACTTAATTACACATAAATCTCTATGTTATGCATTAATTGATAACCTGATCACAAAGTAACTAACCTAATATCACAAGTTAAACTAGACTAATAGTGAGATCTCAATGGAAATAGTAGGAAGTACAAAACTTCATAATATCATACATCAATCTCTTAATTTTTCTGTTCTTTCAGGAGCTAATTGAAGATTGAAGAGGAAGGATAAGCAATGGTAATGGTAACGTAGATTTCTTAACCATCTAGTACACAAGTATACTGAAAATAAGCTCAAAAAATAATCACATGCTACTAAACTGACCTCAAAGTGTGGTAAATAATCAGTTTTGAGGTATACACCAGCTGAAGAGCAGAATATGTACCTGAGGTTTATAGCAAAAGTTAAAAGATCAGCTTTAGTTCCATCTTTCAATGCCAAGGTTGTTTTACAAGCAAAACTATTTTTCTGGAAGTGGGGTCTAGGGACACCTCTAAAGCCTGGTCTGTGACATTCATCAAGTCAGCAACACTTCCATCCTCACAATACTCCATTACTATCTGCCAAAAATTATTTTTCCTCATAAATTAAATAAACTGAAGTTCTAGTATAGGTTGCAGATATTATAAAGGGAAAACGGAAACAAAAACACTTGAATAAATCAGTCAGAGCATGATTTAATTTTGAATTCCAATGAAATGATGACCCTTCATACCCAAAGGTACTTTTCTCCTTGGTAGCTACCAAGTTGGCGAACAACATTTGGATGACTGCACTGCTGCAACATCTCAATTTCACCTCGAATTTCTTCATAGCCTTCCTTCTAAAATAAAGACATATATCTATAAATATACATAGAGACAAACTGAACCACCTGAGATAAACTAATATGAGAGTCTAGAGCATAAAGCAAGCATACCCCATCAGATAATGATATGATTTTGATGGCAACCATTTCTGAAGTCCTCAAGTCTCGAGCTTTATAAACAGCCCCATATGAACCCTTCCCTGTATTTATCAAAGTCCTCCACTTCAGTTAATAAGCACAACAACAATAATAACAACACACTCAGTATACTCCTACATCGTGGGGTTTGAGGAGGGTAGAATGTATGGAGTCCATTCCACTATCTCAGAGGTGAGGTAGAGACACTGTTTTTGATAGACCCCCAGCTCGAGACACTTCAGTTAATAAGCACAATGGTTGTATAACAAACAAGGTACAACTGGACTACCAATGTTTTTCTAGTCACACAGATAAGCACCAACATCCAATTCATTTAATAATTACATACAATATTGCACTTTGTGTAACAAAACCAATGGCAAACTCACTCATAAGATAAGACAAAATTGCTTCACATGAGATTCACCAGGACTTATGATTATGCTCAAAATCAAAATTATCATAAGTATCTCGAAACAAGCTGACACAGTACATTTCTTAACCTCTCTTAATAAAGAGAAACAGTCTCATTATGTGCAAAACCACCACAAAGCTTTGTTCTAATAATCCAATTTGACAGAAATTCTAGATACATAAATAGTGAAATACTCATTATTCTCCAGGATTCAAATAATAGCAACTACTACTACTAGTACATCTATGTCTCAGTACCAAACATTAGTCACATGCTCCCAACTATGTAAATTCTTAGTATCCTTTCTGCGCTACTTGGACCTGTTTCATTCAATGCTCAATAATATTTCTTTTACGACAAGGTCTATGCCAAATTCAACTGCAGACCAACTCCTATGCTGGAAGAGAAAAGGATTCCCATGCATATGAGCCTCCCCTTCTAACCCTAACATATTTCAGACTTCGACAAAATCACTAAAACGGGTAGAGTGATCGAGATATCTATATATCTTTTCATATAACATAATGTAATCCAACTTTATATAATTTTATGTGGTGCTTCCACATTCTCCACTGTCAATTTTCAAGGTGAGTTGCTAAGTCTAAATGTACTGCAAAAAGACCACTAGCCACTAGCACCATCTAGTAGTAAAGAAATTTAAGAAAAGAGCAAAGAACATCCATCTGCACCATATATATGCCCAATTTCATTCCCAAAATAACTGCACAAAATTGATTTCTTGGTAAACAAAGCTATAATAACAAAATTAACACAGGAAACCTGGAAACCAAGCCAAAAATTTGAAGACGAGCTAAAAGTATTACCACAGTAACAGTGACCGCAGGGACATCAAAAAGGAACAATAAAATTTCCAATGCAAATAGGTCAAATATCGTCAGTAGGAGGCTTCTCCGTTCTCCAAAATGCATTATCCGTCTCAACGAAGAACACTAGACTCTTCGAGGATGCCTCATTTAGGGGGAAAATGAAAGAGAGGATCCAATTTGGGGAAAAAAAAGGAGAGAGAGGGAAAATATTTTGGCCAATTAAAAAAAAAAAGAAGGAAAAATGTTTGACCAATTGAAAAAAAAAAGAGGGAAAATGTTTTTTCTTATGGCTGCTATTTTTTCGATCGATAGTGGGGGTTGTTACCGGGGGTTTAAAACCCCCACAGATTTATAAATTTTAGTGACAGATATTTAACCCCCGTATTTCATATAATTTTACAGAGGTTAAAATAATCTCCGCAAATAAACCTCTGTAATTTTACCCATTTTTTGTAGTGAATGCCTCGGATAAAGGCAAAGCAAAGGCTACTTCTGCAAAAGGAAAAGAACCGATCTCCAAAAATATTTTAAAAGTCTTGGATGTCCAAGCTACCATTAATCGTACACGGGAGGTTGGAAAGGAGGCAGATCAAATTCGATTTAGTATGGATGGTGTGAAGGAGTTATATGATGATTGGATAACTACTCGGGGCTTCCATCCCGGGAAGGTCTTTATCATGAAGGGAATTGACACCAATTTCCCCGAAATCATTGCTGAGGTTAAAGAATGGGTCTGGGAACTCTTCATGGATATGATGCCTTCCACTCACCCGCTATGCTACTTCCCGGATATTGTTAGTGATTTCTACGCTTCCTACGTTGTTCAGCACAATGCATAAAAATATAAAATTCCAATTACCAAACAACCGTATCTTGAGAGTGTATCATTTCGAGGGGTGGAAGTTCCTTGCACGGCCTCGGAAATCAATATGCTCTATTTTGCTTGTGACTTAGATTCCACGGTGAGTGCAAGAAGGTGATATTTGACGGACGTCAAAGTTTCCGTGGCTTGATAAGGTTATTTCTAAGGGCCTTCCCCCATGGGCTAATGGTGAAGGTCAAATCCAGATGATAGATCTTTCGGTTCAAGCCAAACATTAGCTTGGATTTATGGGTAATCGTCTACTCCTCTCAAGAAATGACCAAGATATCAGGGTTGATAGGAATATCATTATTGGATGCTTTATGGATAAAATTGCAATCAATCTGGGAGAGTTGATAGCGGAGACGATAAAGGTCAGGACAAAGCAACTGAGCACTTTATTGCCCTTTCCGGCACTTATATCTATGCTTTGCCTTAATTTTGAAGTCTTGTTACTCTCTAAGATTGACAGACGAGTTATATGCACAGGAGTCATTGACATCACACGTTGCAAGGATGAGGATAACCATACGGGCATAAAGAGGAAAGCTTTGGTTTTGGTAGACTCGAGTGCGGAAGGGTTGCCGAGCTCAGAGGGAATAGAGATCCCTCCGGATTTTACACTTCATGCTGAGAATTATCATAATTTCACCGATACTCCTCCATCATCGATCCACACAATCGGTACGGTCTTTTATGGTGACGTTTGTCAAGGTTGCTTCCATGACTTTGGCAAACAATACTACTCTTACCCGATTGGTGGTGGATATTTCTCAATTTATTCAGGCTACTATATCACCTCTTTGTGCCCGCATAGCAAAGTTAGATCCATGAGTTGCCACACTTAAGGCGAGGGGAGATTGTAAGGGGGTGGCATCTGTGAGGCAGACCTTGATAGTTTACGGGTAGAGATTCACTCTGGATAGCCTTCTTTCGATCTTGATAAGGCAGAGAATTATTTTCTGCCTGAAACTTCAGGCCCAGTGCTTCTATTTGATGATTTGTTCATCTAGGGTCATGAGGACATTGATGATGAGGCCGAGGTTGATCTTATAGAAGGGCTACCTGAGGCCCGACGGGTTGAGCTCATCTTGCAATTATCCAGGGATGAGGAGCATGCACGGATGATTGGGGCTAGTTCTATCACTCGACATGATAATGAGTCACCCTTCATAAAAGACTTGATGAGAGGAGCCCAATATGATGAGGCTCCTATTGAAACAGTGAGATCATTCCCCGACAGGGATCTGAGCGCCTAGTCACCACAGGGAGTCTCTACCCTCCTCTACTCTCTTTTACTTTTGCATTGGAGACAATGCAATAGCTTTAGTGGGGGGTGGGACAGTTTTATGATTTGCTTGATGATCGATATCTACTGTTTCACTTTATGGCATTTGGTTGGAAAGATTGTATGGAAATACTCTATGTTATTTCTTTGATTTTTGTGTGTACACGCTACATATTGTCTTGTTTATTTACTTTAGCCCGAGTAGGGCTTGTTTTGTGTTTTTTATTTTTAATTTTTGTTATTTTATTATTATTATTGACATTGCTTTGGATGAGCCATTGTCGGGCATTTTGATAATGATGTCAAATATTATCGTTTTATTTTTGAATTTGTGTCATGCGCTTAATTTAAATGTGGTATCCGATTGTGCGCATTGCTTTTATCGCCTTTTGTATATATGTGTCTAATAAAATCCAAGGGTTTTCTTCGAAACTCGGTTCTATCCTAAGGATCAAATATTTATTTTCTCAATCTTTTGATCTTTTATTTTTCTTTTAGTTTAGTTTCTTTGTCGAACCGAGTGATGATTTACCCATAAGGGATGATGAGGCGACATTCTTAGGTAAAGTATCTAGTCATTTTGGTAAACTAGAAAAAATCAAAAATTCAAAAATACTTCCAAAATGTAATTGGCAAGGAATGAAATATTTTTGAGAAAAAACGAAAATATAGTTGCAAAATCAAGGATGTCTTGAATTTTATTTTGAGTGAGACCATTAAACTCAATTTTTGCTCTCTCTTTACAAGGATGAGTCGTTGACTCAGAGTAACTTATGAACCTCAAATTGATCAAATTGGTTGGGAGACTAACTTTTTGCTCTATAAGTACGATGCCATGAGTGGTGAGATTTTTGAATAATTCTTGTGCATTTGTGTCGTCTAGAACTTGCCCCGAGTGTATTCAAAGCAAAATTTTAGGCAAGCTTGGTTTGGAGGATTACCTGAGGCCCTTTTTGATCCGTCACATAGCTAAATTCCCACCTTATTATTCCCTCGTTAATCCATTTGAACCTTTTCCCCCTATTTCTTTCTTATTGTAATGATAACCATGCTAAAATACCTAAACCCTCTTGAAAATCTCTCTTTTGTCACTTAACCTCCTTTGATGCATTGCATGATTTTAAATAGTGGATTATAGGCAAAAACCTAAGTTTGGAAGGCTGTGTATTTGAGAGAAGATGATCAAATAAAAGGTAAGAAAGGTGGGTGTAAGGTTGTCAACACATGTGCTTAAAAGACCAGAGATGTGCCTGATGATAAAAGTGAATAGCCTAACCCATAGAACTTGAAAAAAAAAAGAAAAATTGAATAAGTAAGGGGCTAAGAAAGGCTTATAGGTAGAAAATCTCTTGAAAAAGTCAAAGAAGTGAAAGAAAGAAAATGGTGGCTTTGAATGGTTTGGTAAATGTTAAACAAAAAGTTAGGAAGATATGGAAAATAATTTGAAGAAGAATAAGGTGGGTAGTTTGAAAATTTTGGGGGTAGGAAAGGTTACGCGATTGCATTGGAGGAGGTCTTTTAGTCACTTGATCCATAGATATTCCTTTCCGCACCTTAAACCTACATCTTGACCCGTAAGACCTTGGTGATTCCAAAATAAGTCAGTCTACATTAGTGGCGAAAACTCCAAAGGGCAAGCTTATGGTTCTACTCATTGTACTTGAATTTATTTTCGAGAGTGAGTGTGAATTCTTTCATTATTTGAGTGTTTTTTTTTTTAATTTTATTTTATTTTCTTTATTATTATTATTGACATTGCTTTGGATGAGCCCTTGTTGAGCATTTTGATAATGATGTCAAGTATTGTTGTTTTGTTTTTGAATTTGTGTCATGCGCTTAATTTAAATGTGGTATCCGATTGGGCGCATTGCTCTTGTCGCTTTTTGTATATACGTGTCGAATAAAATCCAAGGGTTTTCTTCAAAACTCGGTTCTATCCTAAGGATCAAATTTTTATTTTCTCTTTTTTTTTTATCTTTTATTTTTCTTTTAGTTTAGTTTCTTTGTCGAACCGAGTGATAATTTACCCATGAGGGATGACGAGGCGACATCCTTAGGTAAAGTATCTAGTCATTTTGGTTAACTAGAAAGAAGCAAAAATTCAAAAATACTTCCAAAATATAATTGGCAAGGAATGAAATATTTTTGAGAAAAATCAAAAATATAGCTGCAAGATCAAGGATGTCTTGAATTTTATTTGAGTGAGACCATTAAACTCAATTTTCGCTCTCTCTTTACAAGGATGAGTCATTGACTCAGAGTAACTTATGAAACTCAAATTGCTTAAATTGGTTAGGAGCCTAACTTTTTGCTCTATAAGTACGATGCCATGAGTGGTGAGATTTTTGAATAATTCTTGTGCATTTGTGTAGTCTAGAACTTTCCCCGAGTGTATTCAAAGTAAAATTTTAGGCAAGCTTGTTTTGGGGGATTACCCAAGACCCTTTTTGACACATCACATAGCCAAATTCCTACCTTATTGTTCCCTTGTTAACCCATTTGAACCTGTTGCCCCTTTTTCTTTCTTATTATAATGATAACCATGCTAAAATACCTAAACCCTCTTGAAAATATCTCTTTTGGCACTTAACCTACTTTGATGCATTGCATGATTCTAAATAGTGGATTATAGGCAAAACCCTAAGTTTAAGGGGTTACGTATTTGGGAGAAGATGATCAAAGAAAAGGTAAGAAAGGTGGGTGTAAGATTGTCAACACATGTGCTTAAAAGACAAGAGATGTGTTTGATGATAAAAGAGAATAGCCTAGCCTATAGAACTTGAAAAAAAAAATCCAATGAGTAATGGGCTAAGAAAGGCTTATAGGTAGAAAATCTCTTGAAAAAGTCAGAAAATGAAAGAAAGAAAATGGTGGTTTTGAATGGTGTGGTAAATGTTAAACAAAAAGTTAGGAAAATATGGAGAATAATTTGAAGAAGAATAAGGTGGGTAGTTTGAAAATTTTAGGGGTAGGAAGGGTTAGGCGATTGCATTGAAGGAGGTCTTTTAGTCACTTGATCCATAGATATTCCTTCCCGCACCTTAAACCTACATCTTGACCCGTAAGACCTTGGTGATTCCAAACTAAGTCAATCTACATTAGTGGTGAAAACCCTAAAGAGAAAGTTTATGGTTTTACTCATTGTACTTGAATTTATTTTCGAGAGTGAGTGTGAATTCTTTCATCATTTGAGCTCCTTAGAAATTTAAATGCTTTGTGTGTGTGTGGAGATAACTCTTGCATGTGAGCGGCATCGATACTTTTGGGTAGAGAGTTAAGTCTTATTATCAACTTAGGCAAATGGGTGAGATAAGTAGTATTGTGAAGATTGAGACAATCTTTGAAGATTTTGAGTCTCCTCTTAAGATGATTTGTAGATTTGGAAGGTTCATTTGATACAAAATTACATCCTTGCATTTTAAATATGAGCTTATTGAAAATTTTTGGTTTACTTGATGCCATGACGTGTTTGAAAAGTCTTTGTAGAACTTTGTTAACTTGTTCTTTTAGTATAGCTTTCTTTTGGGTTGATTTGAGTTGAATACCCTATCTTATTGAACTATTCTTGGTTGCTTGGGCACAAGCAATAGTTAAAGTTTGGGGGGTTGATAAGTTATCAATTTGGCGATGTGCTAGCACCTTTTAGGCCTAAATTATCATGCTTTTCAGTTTATTTGATGGTAGTCTCTTACTTAATGCTCATTTGTGTAGGTAAAAGTTAAAAAAGGGAAGATGAGCAAGTCATTCAAGTCAACAAGAGGCCAAATGTGAAGGAAAAGAGTCATTTGCTTTGCACTGCTTTGGATCCGCTTTGCATCTGCTTAGGAGCTGCTTTCCATATGCTCTTCATCTGCTTTAGATCCGGTCAAGCAGATCAAGAGCAAGATGGCAATTTTATAATTTTATCAAACGTGTAAGCGGGGCTTATTTAAGGGGTCTTGTAGCTCATTTTCATCCATCATTCTTCAAATCTATCTCCCATCTTTAGTCTAGGGTTTTTGTAATTTCTTAGAGATTGGAGAAAGACTTGTACTAATTTGAGCTAAGAAAACATTAAAGTGACTTCTAAGTGTAGATTTGGCTTCACCCATTGAAGATTCATTGGATTCTAAAGTTTGGTTTGCACTCTCTGTATTTTCTTATGGATAACTTTGATGGAAATATTGGTTCATTTGTGTTTATATCATTATGAGTTTCTAAATCTACCTCTTGGGGTTATGCTTGATTAAGGGCAATTGTGTGTGGGTTGTGATATTTTTGCATAGATTTGAGTTTGCTAATGATGGTTTCTATTATTGTTTGATTAAAAATGTTTGGGATTTGATGGGTGAAAGCCCCAAACACCCAAATAAGTTTGATGGGTGAAAGCTCCAAACTCTGGAAAGCTCAAGGCCATCTTCGAAAGAAGGGGGTTTTGGGTGAAATTTAGGAACCTATATCATCCTTGAAAGAGGGATGTAGATACCAAAGCAATTATAGACAATTATGTGCATAGTTTTCTAATCTATCACTATCTTAGAAATAAGGGTGGTTGTGAAGTTAACTACACTATGGGTATCATCCTAGAAATAGGGATGCCTTGATTGAGGTATTGGGTGGTTTTGATTGACACACTTGTTAGGTGCTCAAAAGAGCCAATGGGTGAAATCTTTGTGGTTTTGTTGAAAAACTAACCTCAAGGACATTATACCTAGGCTACCTTATCATTCATGATTAGAATTTTGCATCGAATTATCATGTTCCTTCGCACATTTTGCCCCTAGGAAAGCATAATCCCAAGATTCGTTTTAATTGATTACACTCTAGTTGTTCTTAGTCTCGAATTAGTCCCTTAGAAGCCCAAGAATTACATTCACGTCCAACTCAATTGAAAACCCTCCAAATCATTTTGCACCTTCGGTTTGAATTGGGCAATCACTCTTATTTCAAATTAACTTAATCACCACTTATATTGTTTCTCGTGGATTCAACCCCGACTCTTGTTAGGTAAATATAGTGGCAATGACCGCCTTGCACTAAAATTGACGTGTAAGATGAGCGTTATCAAAAAATGGCACTGTTGTCGGGGAGTGAAACATATTTTTCACTCTTGTAGTGTTTTAGTTACTTTGGGTTTGCCATAGTATTTTATTTTACATTGTTTGGTGTTTTTGTTCTTTCTTAGGTGTGCATAATAGTATACACGATACTATGAGTCAACACGGTAGTCATACTAAGACGATTGATGGGTATCATGAGAATGAGGACCACCTCAATGATGCGGGTCAAGCTAGTATTATTCATATTCAACCGACAGAAGGAAATGGAGTATTTCACATTACTAGTGTGATTATTCACTTGCTTCAAATGAAAGGGTTATTTGGAGGCTAAGCACATGAGGATGCTAATCAATACTTGACGAATTTTATTGACGTGTGTTCTCAATTTGACATGCCCCACATATCTCAAGATTCAATGTAGTTGTGTCTTTTACCATTCTCTTTAATGGAAAAAGCGGTCTTATGGTTGCGATCTTTGCCCGCAGGGTCTATCACTTCATGGGTTGGGATCATGGAGGCATTCTTGGAAAGATACTCCCCCCTTTCTCGAAAGTTGCAACTAAGGTATAAAATCATCAACTTTCGCCAACTTAATGGTCGTGGGGGCTTCCTCCTCATCTTTTTTGGGTCAAGAGATAAAGAAAAAGGATAAAGAACGAGATGCAAATATGACTAAAGTGATGACGCAACTTGATCTTTTTACCAAGCATGTGATGGGAGCTCCTCCTAAGGCATTTAACGCCGTTGCTTCTAAGAGTGCTAAAGCTTGTGATGATGTGGAAATGGAATCCCTTGATTAATAAATTCGGTTCTTATCGAACCAATCGGGGGGGTCCCACTCTACCTATCAAAGGCAAGGTATGAATAAAGGTAGGAAGGAAAGAGATCGTGATTGAGATTGTCGTGATAGAGATCAGGATTGGAGAGCTAAGAAGAGATATTATGATCGATACGTACCTCCACATGATCTGGCAAAGTTTAAAGAGTCAAGTTCCATTGGCCCGGATAAGCTCAAAAGTGAAGATGTCCTTGCTCGGATTTTAATAAGTATTTAGGGGACCAACAAGATGGTGAAAGAGATAAAAAGTGACTTCTCATAACTAAATCAAATGGTGACATCTCACTCGGCCTCTATCAAGCAACTTAAAGCTCAATTGGGTAAAATCTTGGCAAAACTTAATGCAAGATCAAAGGTGGATTACCTAGTGACACGGTTGTCAATCCTAAAAATAATGCTCATATTATGTATATTGTCACTAGGAGTGGCCGGACTCTTGGTAAAGATGTTGTTGATCTTGGTAAAGACCCCAATGAAAAGGCAAATAAAGAACAAGCCAATGCAAAGAGAAAGCGGCTAGAAGAGCCAATTGATAATCATCCAAAGCCTAATGAGACAAGTGTTGAACGACTAACGGTAGTTGAAAAAAATGTTGAAAGTGAGAAAATTCTGAAGGTGATTGATGATGATATTCCAAAAGTGGATGAAACTCCTATTATTCCATTGCCACAAATCAAAATTCCTCCCCTATTCCCACAAAGGCTCAAGAATAAGGATGATGATACCAAGTTCAAGAAGTTTCTTATGAAGTTTAGCAATTTATCGATGAATATTCCTTTGCTAGAAGCCTTACAAGAAATGTCCGGGTATGCTAAATTTATGAAGGACTTGGTTAGAAAGAAGTGAGTCATAGATTTTGAAATAATTGAGGTAACCCATAATTGTAGTGCTATAATGCCTAGCACAATAGTGGTGAAGACAGAAAACCCGAGCATATTCACTATTCCTTGAACTATCGGGGTCTTCAGATTTGGAAAAGTGTTGTGTGATCTTGGGGAAAGTATTAATTTAATGCCATTTATCGTATTTTGAAAGCTAGGATTGGGTGCTCTTAAGCCTTCCACTATGAGGCTTCTAATTGATGATCATTCAATCAAAAAGCCCATTGGTGTGTTGTATGATATTTTGGTAAAAGTTGACCGGTTTATCTTTTTGGCCGACTTCATGATTCTCGATTGTGAGGTTGATCATGAGGTCCCAATCATTCTTGGTAGACCGTTCTTAGCTATTGGAAGGGCCTTAGTAGATGTGGAATACGGGGAGATAAAATTTTGGGTGAACAATGAAGAAGTATCCTTCAATGTGTGTAAGTCCATGAAGCAACCTATGGACTTGCGAGTTATTTCGGTGATTGATGTAGTTGATGATGAGATAGCTAACACTGTTGAAATGGATATTGCGAATGACCCCTTGGTGGGTGTATTGTAGAACCTTGGGAGTGAGGTGGTTGAAGAATATGATGAGGTGGTAGCTTCATTGGTGGGTCTTGGATCTTACAACAAGAACCCGGTCAAATTGGATCTTGATTTGAAAAATCGTGAGAGTCCACCGCCAAGCCATCTATTATTTAACCACCTTAACTTGAACTTAACCGTTGCCATCCCATCTCCAATATGTTTTCTTGGGTGAAGATAATATATTGCCAATCATTGTAGGGGTGATCTTGAACCTTGTCAAGTGGATACCTTGAAATCAACTATGAAAAAGTTCATTCGTGCTATCGGATGGACTATCGCGGATATTATGGGAATTCCTCCCGGAATTTATTGTCATAAAATCAAGTTAAATGTTCATCATATTCCTAGTGTGGAACACCAAAGGAGACTCAATCAACCAATGCAAGAGGTGGTCAAGAAGGAAATCATTAAATGGCTTGATGTGAGAGTTATCTACCTAATTTCCAATAGCACGTGGGTTAGTCCGATCCAATGTGTTCCCAAAAAGGGCAGATGGCGGTGGTCCCGAATGAGAATAATGATCTTGTACCTATGCGTCCGGTCACGAGTTGGAAAGTGTGTATGGATTATCGTAAATTGAACTCATGGACCAACAAAGACCACTTTCCCATGCCATTTAAGGATCAAATGTTGGATGGACTAGCCGGTCGAGGTTGGTATTGCTTCCTTGATGGTTACTAGGGGTTTAATCAAATTTGTGGCACCCCAGAAGACCAATAAAAAACCACCTTCACTTGTCCCTATGGCACATTTACTTTCAAGCGCATGCCCTTTGGGTTATGCAACGCACTAGTCACATTTCAAAGATGCATGTTGTCCATTTTTGCGGATATGGTAGAGGATACAATGGAGGTTTTCATGGATGACTTCTTCGTGGTTGGGGGTTCATTTGATTCTTGCCTTGATCACTTAAGTAAGGTCCTTGAACGATGTATGGAGATTAATCTTGTTTTCAATTGGGAAAAATGTCACTTCATGGTCAAGGAAGACATTGTTCTAGGCCATAAAATTTTGGGAAAGGTTATCCAAGTGGATCAACCAAAAGTTGAGGTGATTGCTAAGTTACCCCCACCGATCTCCGTGAAGGGCATTGAAGTTTTCTTGGTCATACCGGATTCTATCGGTGTTTCATTAAGGATTTCTCAAAGATCTCTCATCCTTTAGGCAAGCTTCTTGAAAAGAAGGAAAAATTTGAATTTGATGATGATTGTGTAAAGTCTTTTAATTGCCTCAAGGAACTCCTTGGGTTGACTCCTATTATAGTAGCTCCGGATTGGTCATTGCCCTTTGAATTAATGTGCGATATAAGTGGTATCGCCCTAGGTACGATTTTGGTCCAATTAAAAGAGAAGTTGTTCCACCCAATTTACTATGCAAGAAAGACGTTAAATGATGCTCAACGTAATTAAATGGTTACAGAACAAGAGTTGTTAGCGGTGGTATATGCTTTCAAAAAGTTTTGGCCCTATTTATTGGGCACGAAAATGTTTGTGCACATGAACCATGTCACTCTTAGATATATCATGGCAAAGAAATAGGCAAAACCTTGATTGATTAGGTGGGTATTACTCTTGCAAGAGTTCGATAATAAAGTGAAAGATCAAAAAAGGTGTGAAAATAAAGTAGCCGTCCTCCTTTCCCACCTTGAATTCAATCATGAGAAGTTGGGTGAGACTGATATTGATGACACTTTCCCTGATGAGCTAGTTATGTTACTTTCGAGGAGCATTACACCTTGGTAAGCAGATTATGCTAACTATATTGTGAGCAGTGTGTTTCCCGTCAAGATAAATCATTATCAAAAGAAACGGTTCTTATTTAATGTGAAAAAGTATTTTTGGGATGAACCGTTCTTATTTAGGGAGGGTACGGATGGTGTGATCTATAGGTGTGTCATGGAGGCAGAAATGAGAAATATTCTTGAGGCATGTCACTTCTCTCCATTCAGTGGTCATCATGGTGGGATCCAAACGGCTGCTAAGGTACTTCAAAGTGGATGCTATTGGCCTACCCTTCATAGAGATGCTTATGAGTTGGTCAAAACATGCCCTCAATGTCAAATGCAATGTGGTGTTTTGAGGAAGCATGGGATGCCTCTTAAGGCCAATCTCAAGGTTGAACTATTTGATATGTGGGGGATCAATTTCATGGGTCCCTTTGCGAGCTCATATGGTAGTAAATATATCTTGGTAGCCGTTGTCTCAAAGTGGGTGTAAGCCATTTCTTTACCGAACAACGAAGGCAAAAGTGTCACTTTTTTCTTGAAGAAATACATCTTTATAAGGTTTGGGACTCCTAGGGCAATTATTAGTGTTAGCGGCTCTCATTTTTATAATCAGGTCTTCAATGTTTTTCTTGATAAGTATGGGGTGAAGCATAAGGTTGCTACTCCTTATCATCCCCAAACTAGTGGCCAAGTTGAAGTTTCAAATCATGAAATCAAGTTCATCCTTGAGAAAACCGTGAATGTTGGCCGTATGAATTAGGCGTGACAACTCGATGATGCTCTTTGGCCATATAGAACGGCCTATAAAACCCCTATTTATATGTCCTCTTACCAATTGGTGTTTAGGATGGCTTGTCACTTACCTGTTGAGTTAGAACATGAGGCTTTATGGGTTTTGAAGAAGTTGAATATGGATTGGGAGAATGCTTCAAAGTTGAAGGTGAATAAACTTTATGAGTTAAAAGAGTTTCGGCTCAAGGCATATAAAAGCTCCGTGTTGTACAAAGAGAAGATGAAAAGGTGGCATGATGCCAAAATCTTAAATCGAGAGTTTCATATGGGTGATGACGTCCTCCTCTTCAATTCAAGATTGAAGCTCTTTACAGGTAAGCTTAGATCGAAGTGGTCGGGCCCATTCGTGATCTCAAATGTTTATCATAGCGGAGCTATTGAGTTAGAAGATCACGAGAAGAAGAAATTTGTGGTGAATGGGCAACAATTGAAGCACTATCATATGGGTGGACTCGGAGCGACTAAGGTTGAGTCGCTTCGCTTCAAAGACCCAAAATGATGATCAAATGATGTCGTGCCGCGACTATAACTATGGTGCTTCTTGGGAGGTAACCCAAGATTTATTTTTGATGTTTTATGTTTTTAATGAGTTAGTCCATTTATGATTTTATTGTCATACTTAGTTTGTTATGATCACGTGGAGCACTATCAGTTGAGATGTTCAGTTGATCTTAGTCAGAAATAGTGTCCGAGGAATTGGAAGTAGAATTTATCACCGAGTAAACCCAGGGTGGGGGCTCACCTGCCAGTATAGGATGTGACTTTAGTAGCAATCCCTAAGTTCCAGATCTACGTAGTCAGCATTGGTTTTAAGAGGTTTTCCTGCCGGTTGTGGGTTGACATTCTCTTAGGGGAACCTGCTAGTAGAGGGTGACTCCCTAGTCCTTCGGGACACTAGTTTAATTGATCCACACAGCCAGGGTTAGTACTCGTGGCAAGTTACTGACCCCCTTCCGATTGGGGTTACAATTTAGACCCTGATTAGTTCAAATTGGGGCATGTCAGTTACATGATAGCTCCCACAGTTTCAGTCAATACTCAGTCTATATCAGTTCAGGTTTGCTTGACCAAGTAGTCAGATTTTCAGTGATTCAGTCAGTCATTTTTACAGATTAAATTCAGCCCATGCCTTACTTGATCTTGCATTCTCAATTTTACATGTTCATGAATCCATGTTCAGTTGCCATATGTCTTTCAGTTAGTCTTTACCTCATATATCAATACATTCAAAGTACTGACCGCATACTTTTCTCTTGCGCTATGTTGTCTTATAACATAGGTTCGGACGCTCAGTTCCCCAACCACAACTCAGCATTTCTCAGCAGCAGTAGTAGTGAGTCCTGATCCATAGTGGACATGGCATGTTATTCCCATTATTTTAGCATCTCTTTATGTTCATTCAGTCGGAGTTAGTTGGGGAGGGGGTTGTCCCATCAACTCTTTATGATTTTTAGAGGTTTTCAAACAGATAAACAGTCATTTAGTTTTTTAGTCTATTCAGTTGTTTTCAGACATGTTGAATTGTACTTCAGTATTACATCGTACAAGTATTTTATCAGATTATCTTCTACACAGGTTATTCCATTATTATTATATCCAGTGCTCATAGCAGATACCAGATCATGGGTTAGCTTGGGGCCACTATTGGCCTTAAGCACTATGTTGCGACTAGGGGTAGCCTCGGGTCGTGACAATAAACAAAGTCTAATAATATATATATATATATATATATATATATATATATATATATATTAATATTTATCATTCCAACTTGGTGGGAATATATTGGGTTTGTTGTTATTGTTATTGTTTAAGATTTATCATTTATAATACAAAATCTTTATTATGTATTTCGAGATAAACGTGCAATGCACGTTCCCATAAACTAGTATATATGTATATATACCTCCAACTTAGTAATCATTTATTTTACACCTTTTATTTTTTATTTTATGTATTGTGAACATTATTGATGTACGCTTTCCTCCAACTTCAAAATGTAAATATTCTCCCTATCTTATACTTTGTAATGTTTATTTTATTTTACCTTTTAATCATTGACTTATTTTTTATTTAAAAAAATTAGTAATTTAAAGTTTGGGATAGACTTAAACCAAACGTTTCCCGTACATCAAGCAAACAAATCTCTCGAATTTCATATTTTTCAAAAACTTTCTGTTATTATTTAAAATATAAAGTGCATTGAATTCAAGTATGGTAGATAACACACTTTTATCATATTAAATATAATTAATGATATTCCATAATATTACAAGTTCGCTTATAAAATACTACAACTAATAAGTTTTCAAAGAACTGTATGTCGAACTTTGACACTATTAATTATTATGTTTAAATGTAGAGGTGCACCTATCAAGTTCAAATCTTGGGTTCGTCTTTGCTCATAAGTGTAATAATTTCACCAATATGTTGCCTCATTTAACATCCCTATTTCTAAGAGATGCTATTAAATGAAATAATTCAAGTTATTGTTTATATTTATTCCTCACCCATACCCCCTCTTTCAAGGATGATATGGGTTCAAAGGTAATTGGGGTTTGTAACTCTTAATTTTTAGTTAAAAATAGAATAAATGCAAAACCCATAACAAATAGCTAACGACACTTATGCACTAATCACAACCTATTCAAGCATAACCCTAAGAGGAAGAATTATCTACTTATAAAGATAGAAAGTAATGATATATCAAAATTTCCACCAAATTGATCTATGACAAATAATGTTCAAAGCTAAAAGATAGGTCAAAGATAAGATGAAAAATACGATAAAAGATAATAAAAATGAGCAAAAATACCCTATTTAAACCCTAATTCTACATTTGCAAAATATTACAAAAATGTCACCTTGCTCTTGATCTACTTGAGCAGATCCAAAGCAGATGGAAAGCAAATGGAAAGCAGATCCAAATCGGATGCAAAACAAATAGCTCTTTCCTTCTACATTTGACCTCTTGTTGACTTAATGGCTTGCTCATCTTCTCTTTTCAACCGTAACCTGCATAAATGAGCATTAAGTATGAGATTAACATTAATTCAACTAAAAATCATGGTAATTTAAGCTTAAAAAGTTCTAGCAAGTTATTAAATTGATGACTTATCACAGGTCTCTTGGTTACTTCCTCTCTTTTTCTCTTAACTGGGGTATGTTTCTTCTTACTTGCACCCTTTGACTTGGGTGCTTCAGACTTTGTAGACTTTGATTCTCCCATTTTCTTATTTTTTTGCCCACAACAATGACAATGTCATCGTCGATCTATTCCTCCTTATCTTCAGTTTTAACATGCACTATTTTTGTAGGAGGAGAGACTAGCTTCTCACTCCCATTTTTCTTCTTTGCATTTATTTTTCTGGAAATAGCTCCTTTGCTTGCCTTCAAGGTATAACTCATCAACTTTTTTTCTACCCCTCAAGTGCTATAAGACATGTGAGCAGGTTTCTCAAAGACTTGTTTCTTCCCTGAATACCTCTCTTTCCAACTTTATTCCAGGAAAGATTTGCAAAGTCATCCTCTATTTCATCTTCTTCTACAGGAGGATGAATCACTTAATTGGCCACTTCTGCAGACATTGGGGTGCCATCATATTTGGGACTTGGATATTTGGGAGAAAAACTAGTAGAAAGAGGAAAGAAGCCTCTAGGGTCGGAAGCTAGCATAGTCAAACTATTCGCTACCTAATTTGCTCCAGCCTCAATATTACTAGGAGGATTTTCGCAGCAAATCTCCCTCGAGCAAGTTTTCTTGTACCTCAAGATTGCAAAGAGAATGGGTTCTTTAGACATATCAGGTTGGGTTTTAAACCCAGGAGGAGGACTGAATGATGCGGCTTCTAGAAGGACGACTAAAAAAGATGAGGATAGTGATTTTGGTGAAAGAGAGGTGACTTTAACTTTTCTGAGTCAACAAGCGGTGGAGAAACTGATACTAATGCTACATCATCATTGATAGAAGACCCAAATAGGCCTTCAGTGATAGACTATAGTTGTGGGGTTTTCTCAGAAAAGGGTTTTTCAAAAGTGGGTGAAAGATATATTAAATATGATCCAGTAAGAGGAACGTTGTCTTCAGAGGGTGTTTTGGTCGGAGACGAAGGAACCAATATTTTATTTATAATTTTAGTTCAAAAAAGGAATTTTAGATGAAGACAAAAGAGAGAAATGGTGCTCAAACACAATGGTTATTGCCGAGGAAGAGTTTTCAAAGAGAAATTGGCAGTATCTGGTTGCGATGAGGAAGATGAAGTAGACGAAGGATGTATTTAATGGGGATTACGGAGGCGTCTTCTGGTCTTAAATCAAACTGATGTGCGTGGTCACCATTGGACACGCCGCTTAACTCAAAAGGATAATGTGACAATAGTCAGAGAAAGAAAAAAAGGGATATAGAAGGTCACATGATACCTTTAAAAGGTTATTTGAACATTTTAAAAATATACAATGCATAGGTACTAACCTTGTAGTATGGACTAGGTCCCTACTTCAGAAGTTTATTCCTTTCTAAAGATTGTCCCACTACTCCTTTAGTCTGATTATTCTGCCATAGGTGTATACCTACAGAAGGTATGAGACTGAAATAGACTTGTTCACAACTCACACTTGGATACCGGTCTTCTATTTATAGCCAATAGAGAGAGGAGAAATGAAAATAATTGTACAAAAAATCAATTCATTTTCATTAGACTAAGTTTGAGCATGTTCTTCCCAAACTGGACCCTGTGAAATGCTTTGATGAAGATATAAGCCACTTGGGCCTTAGTTTTACAGAACTTCACATATGTTATTCCCTTTTCAATATTGTCTCTCAGAAAGTGATGTATCACATCAACGTGATTAGTTCTCTTATGCTATACTGGATTCTTTGCCATGTTAAAATAATTGGTGTTGTCACAGAGCAACAGAATAGAGTCTTAAACAATCTCAAAATTTTTAAGTTGTTGTTTGATACACGGAACCTGAGCATAGATGAGGCAGCAACAACATATTCATCTTCATCTATAGATAGAGCCACTAAGTTCTGTTTTTTGCTTCCCTAAGAAATTAGGATGGATCCTAGGAAATAAGAAATTCCTAAAAAAAAATTTGAATCCACCGGGTACTTTGAAAAATCTGCATCATCATAACAACTTGGATAAAAAGAGTCACCTAAAGGTAAGTACAAGACCCGGTCTCTTGTACCCTTCTGATACCTCAGGATTCTCTTAGCTTCCTGCAAGTAAGACTCCTTTGGACAAACCTGGAACTTTGAACACATTCCAACACTAAACACAATATCAGGTCTGCTAGCTGTCAAGTATAGAAGGGCTTCACTGATTCCTCTACCTATTGTTTCATTCACCATAGAGCCTGATTCATCAGTTTCCATCTTGCAATTGGTTCCTATAGGGGTGTTAATTGGCTTTGCATCATTCATATGGAATCTGTTCAGTAGTTCTTTGATGTACTTTACTTGACAGATCATAGTCCCTGAGGAAGTCTGTTTGATTTGCAATCCAGGAAGAATTTAGATTTCTCATCATACTCATCTCAAATTCACATCCCATAAGCTTGGCAAAGTTTTTACACGGAGTGTCTGAAGGTGCGGCAAAGTTAATATCATCTATATATACTTAAACTATCAACATGTTTGTTTCTCTTAACTTTAAAAAGAAGGTGTTGTAAATTTTCCCTCTCTTGAACCCATTTTCAGGAATAAATTTAGAGTCTTTCGTACCAGGCTCTAAGAGCTTGCTTCAAACCATATATAGCCTTATCAAGTTGCATGACATGGTTGGGCTGATTAATTTCATCAAACTCAAGGGATTGTTTCATATATACCCCCTCTTTCAAATAACCATTCAAGAAGGCACTTGTCACGTTCATTTGAAATAGTTTGAATTTCCTGTAAGTAGCAAATGCGATAAGAATTCTGATTGCTTCTATTCTTGATATTTGGTCAAAGGTATCATCATAATTAATGTATTTCTTTTAATTATATCCTTGCCCTACCAATCTACCCTTGTTTCTGAAAATGGTTTTATATTCATCATTTTTGTTCCTGAACCCACCTGGTCCCTATGACAATTCTGTTTGTAGGTCTAGGGACCAAGTTCCACACATTGCATCTCTAAAACTGATTCAATTTTTGTAGCATATCAATGATCCAGTCAACATCCTTAAGTGTCTGTTTGACATTCTTTGGTTCAAAGGTGGAGATGAAAGCTGAGAATTACAGACTGATTTCTTACCTTGGATCTGGTTTGTATTTCAGAGTCCAAGGGTGATGTAATTTCAACACATGATGAAATAACTTATGCTCCTAGTTAGATTCTATAATGTTTAACTCTGGATGATTGGGGATAAGTTCCTAATTTGAGGTGGTTTTATGCACCTCGGTGTTGTTATTCTAGCTTATTTAGCCTTGTTTTGAGGACTACTGGTGTTCTTAATGTGTTACTGATGATATAATTTAGAATCAAAGTGTTTAAGTACTTGATTATAATGCTTAAGGTGTCTCTCAAAAAAGTTTGTACTTAATTTGGTCACCTAGAGTTCAAATGAGAAAACTAGTGTTACTAGCTTGAGCTAGGTGTTATTCAAGTTGATCGTGAAGGATTCTAGTGTGTGTAATGAGTTCCTTATGGTTTGCTTGTGTAATTATGTGTGTAAAAACTTTTTGATAGTGTTCAAAGTTTAATTGAATCAAGCCAAGAGTCAAAACACTGAGCTAAAGATTAAAAGGACGAAATTAGTTCTTAGCTTGAGTTTCTATGTAACGCCTCCAAAACGGGTCCCGGGACGTCACACGGTGCTTAAGGCTACAAGTAGCCCCAAGATAACCCTTTGAGACATATTCACATCATTCAACACTTATCAATAGAATTACTATGATCAGTTATCAAAATATCCTCCATGATATCATAATTCAAAAAAAACAAAAGAGATGCGGAAAGGTAACAAAATACGACACATCACGACAACTCCAACTATCTAGTCTAGTCTGACAAGCATCTAAAAGTCAACAACATCAGAGAGCCATTGGGACATACCCCAACTGACTCACACTCAGTATCAAAAGTACTTCGTTCAACGAAACAGAAATCTGGATGTCACGTCCTCGAATCATGAGGACTCACCACAACAGAGGATATAGAACAGCGCACCCGAAAAATCACTGTCGAGCCTAGGACTGAGCACCTGAACCTACATTCTGAGAAAATGTAGCCCACATCCAGAGATGTGGGTCAGTACCATAGAAATGGACCGAGCATATAGGGGTGTATGCAGTTTAAAATATCAACATCATAAGCATTTATAGGAAGCATGCATGATATAATGAAAGACTCACATAGCTTGAATAAGATCACTATAATCATCAGAGAGTGAAATATATGTAATAAAACATGCGAGTCATCATATAAATTCTCAATCACTTTCCAATTCATTAAATGATCAAACCTCATAATAAAATCCCTATTTGATAATATAAAATCATTAAACTTTGCAAAAATAATAGCTTTGACAACTCAACTTTCAAATCATTTCACTTTTCATCTCAGACATAAGAATACACATACACATGCTGGGAGTATCTTACAACCGACATAAACCATGTGTGCTACATGGAGTCCAACGTCCAACCCACGTTGGGGAGAGCTGTCCTATCCTTGCCATCGGAGTAGGACCTTAATCATTCATTCACTAGTGATCACTTTATCAAACAGCCTTAGGCTCATATCCTACGGGGGCACGTAGTTCTATGGAAGTACCAACTATAGCTATACCTCCCACTCGATGCTAAAGACTACTCTAGGACTTAGCTCAGATATTTTCAAAGACAATCCAAAACAAAACGAATTCAACAATTCATAACGGGAGCCATCATGCTACCCCTTTTCATAATCAATCACAGTGTGGATTTCTTTTCTCATTCGAGTTCAAAAATAACTCTTTCAAGACCAAAAGTTCAAATCAATTCCATTCTCAAAGTGTGTATAACACATTACTTCATAACTTAATAATATCAATCCGGGTTCAAAGCCCATAATTCAATACTTGAGCAAAACACTTCAAGATTCATACTTTATTTAGCAAACATGATAAAATTCATTTAAAATCTGGAAATTCGACTTTTAAACATGATATTCACATCAAACTCATGAAGTTCATTCTCAAAACATCTAAAATATCATAACTTCTTGATCAAGGATATAGAATGTAAGTTTTCATCTCGAATTCACAATAAGACATGTAAAATGATATATCTTTGAAAATAATACAATTTGGGCACAAGAACGAAAGAAGGCTCTTGTTGAAAACCCCCACATACCTCTATAGAAATGAAATTGTTGAAAGATTGGACCTTCAAACATTGATTGGGCAACCCTAGTTGTTTTTCTTCTTTAGTGCTCTTGGATGATGAACTTAGACTGATACTAGGGTTATGATGTGTTTAGGAGCAGTTAAATTCGTAGGGTTATGTTTAGGGACGTGTAAGGAATGTTAAAAGGTTTATTTATCCTTGAAATAACGCAAAACAGAGTGTTTAAGTCACTTGAAACCAACACATAGGTGCCGCATATGCTATCACCTATGTTTACATAGGCGCCGCATATGCTACCGCCTATGCTTTCCAGTGACCATAGGCAATTGGTTAGGCGACGCCCTCTACTTCGCAAAGCCATAACTCGCTCGGATGTCGGATTCTGATGAGATTAGTATCATTGGAAAGCTAATCCGATTCTCTATGATTTTGTGGGTGGAAATACACAGAAATACCACACATTTATCAATTTATGCTTATTCAAAGATGACCCTTGTGAATTCAAACGCTAAAACTTGATGGATTCCAAAACTCTTAGCTTGTATTACCTTAAGTGACTCATATAACCACACTTAACACATCGTAAGCTCTCTTTTAACTAGGGTACTCTTGCAAATTTAGGTTCCAAATATGGCTTACAAAATTGGGATTTCACATGTACGAACAACGGTTCGCTTTCTAGCCTAGGAAAGTGTGGGGTATTACAATATCTCCTCCTTGGGGACATTCGTCCTCGAATGACGCTGGATATACTATGAGTAAAGAGAATGATAGTATATAGCTGAAGCAACTTACTAATCTTGCCTCTATTTCATTCTACATTTAGGACACAACAAGGACTGCATAACTCATGAAATCACAGCTGAATAGTGTAAAATAGCTGCTGAACTACTGCAATTCTGCATAGAAAAGAAATTATTTAGAGCAGAATGGTACCTTTGGCTTGATCGGAGCTTATGGAAAATGGGTGCGGGTACTTGGATCGCATATCCGCCTCAACTTTCCAAGTTGCACCCTCAATGGATTGGTTTTGCCACAACACCTTGACCAAGGGAACTTCTTTGTTCCTTAGTCTTCGGACTTGGTGATCTAAAATCTCAACACGAACTTCCTCAAAAGAAGGACTATCTTGTACATCAAGGTTTTCTGAAGGATCTACAACAACACAATCACCAACGTGTTTCCTAAGCATGGAGACATAGAAGACAGAGTGAACGAAAGATAACTCTGAAGGCAACTCAACCTCATACGCTACCTTACCAACATAGCTAAGAACTGTGTAGGGTCCAACATAACGGGGACTAAGTTTCCCCTTCTTCCCGAATCTCTTCACTCCCTTCTTAGGTGAAATCTTCAAATACACCAAGTCGCCAACTTCAAATTCAAGGTCTCTTCTCCTCACATCAGCATACGACTTCTGACGACTTTATACGGTTTTCAATCTTTCTTTAATAAGTTTGACTTTTTTCATAGCTTCAAAGATCAAATCAGGACCACTCACGGTCGCTTTACCTATTTCAAGCCAACCTATGGGTGACCTACATTTCCTCCCATACAAAGCCTCAAATGGAGCCGTGCCAATGCTAGAGTGAAAACTATTATTGTAAGCAAACTCTATCAACGGTAAGTACTCATCCCAACTCCCCTTAAATTCAAGAGCACACGCTCTCAACATATCCTTTAAGGTCTGCATGGTCCTCTCAGCCTGACCGTCTGTCTGCGGATGGAAAGTAAAACTCAAATACACTTGGGTACCAAGACCCTTCTGAAAAACTCTTCAAAACTGCGAAGTGAACTGAGTACCCCTATCTAAAATGATGGACAAGGGAACTCCATGCAATCTGACTAATTCCCGAATGTACAATCTAGAATAATCCTCAGCAGTATATGCACAGGCAAGAAGTGTGTATACTTATTCAATCTATCCACAACAACCCAAATGGAATCATGATGGCGTCGGGAAGAAGGTAAAACAGTCACAAAATCCATGTTAATCTCTTCCCACTTCTAAGTGGGAATACCGAACTCCTGCATTATACCACCAGGTCTTTGGTGTTCTACCTTAAACTGTTGGCACATCGCACACTTAGCCACAAATGTTGTTATATCCTTCTTCATGCCACCCCACCAATAAATTTCCCGCAAGTCGCGGTACATTTTGGTGGCATGAGGATGAATAGAATATCGCGCACCATGCGCTTCAGTCATAATAATCTGTCTCAGATCCTCAACATCAGGAATACATAATATATCCTGCAATCTCAACACACCATCTCCCCCTTGGGAGAAAACCTCCACCTTTTGGTCCTTGACTGATTTCTTCAGTCTGACCAAGCTAGCATCTAAGTCTTGCTTCTCCTTCACTTCTGAAACCAAGGACGATACGGAACTACTCTAAACCCCTATACTACCTTCAGCAGAGTCAAACAACCTAACCCCCAGTCTAGCCAATCGGTGCACATCACGAGCCAACTCTTTCTTACCCTCTTTAATATGCGAAACACTACCCATAGACACCCTGCTTAGGGCATCCTCCACCACATTGGCCTTGTCGGATGATACAACACGCTCATATCATAGTCTTTTAACAATTCTAACCATCTTCTCTGCCTAAGGTTTAACTCTCTCTGGGTACATACATATTTTAAACTCTTATGATCAGTGAAAATATCAACGTGAAAACCATACAAGTAGTGTCTCCAGACTTTTAGAGCAAACACAACGACAGCTAATTCAAGATCATGGGTGGGGTAATTTTTCTCATGGGGTTTCAACTGTCTAGAAGCATAAGCTATCACCTTACCCTTCTGCATCAATACACAACCCAAACCAAATCTAGAAGCATCACAATATACCGAAAAACCATCAACACCATCAGGCAGAGTCAAAATAGGGGTTGTAGTGAGTCGAGTCTTCAACTCCTAAAAACTCTTCTCAAAAGAATCGGACCACAAGAATTTCACTTTTTGGGGGTCAACCTTGTCATAGGGGACGCTATAGAGGAGAAGCCTTCAAAAAAACGGCAGTAATAGCCAGCTAGACCCAAGAAACTTCAAATGTCAGTCGGAGAGATAGGTCTAGGATAGTTTCTAACAGCTTTGGTCATTTGAGAATCCACTCTAATACCCTCGAAAGAAATAATATAACCAGAAAAACAACTGATCTTAACCAGAACTCACATTTACTGAATTTGGCAAACAATTGATGATTTCTAAGGGTTTTCAAGACAATCTGGAGGTGATCTGCATGCTCATTCTCACTACGAGAGTACACCAGAATATCGTCTATAAATACAATAACAAACATATAAAGGTATGGTCTGAACACTCGATTCATGAGGTCCATGAAAGCTACCGGGGCATTAGTTAACCTGAAGGACATAACAAGAAACTCAAAATGACCATAGCGAGTTCGGAAGGCTGTTTTTGGGATGTCACACTCCCTAACTTTGAGCTGATGATAGCCGGAATGAAGGTCTATCTTTAAGAAGAAATTTGCACTTTGCAACTGGTCAAACAAATCATCTATTCTCGGAAGGGGATATTTATTTTTGACAGTGACTTTATTCAACTGGCGATAGTCAATGCACATACGCAAAGAACCATTTTTCTTCCTCACAAATAACACAGGAGCACCCCAAGGAGAAATATTGGGCCTTATGAAACCCTTATCTAACAGATCTTTGAGTTGCTCTTTCAACTCCTTAAGTTCTGCAGGTGCCATACGGTAAGGAGGAATAGAAATAGGCTGAGTATCGGGAAGAAGATTGATCCCAAACTCTATCTCTCTATCAGGAGGTATCCCTGGGAGATCTTCCAAAAAGACATCAGAAAACTCATTGACAATGTTATCTGACTAGAGAGTTGGAGTCTCAGACTTAGTATCCTTGACTCTAACCAAATGATAGATCCACCCCTTGGAAATAAGTTTTCTAGCTTTAATATATGAGATAAAATAACTTTTGGGAGATACAGAACTCCCAGACCACTCAAACATAGGTTCATCAGGAAACTGAAACTTGACCACTCGGGTATAACAATCTATAGAGGCATAACAAGAATGAAGCCAGTCCATACCCAGAATAACATTGAAATCCACCATGCCTAACTCAATCAGATCAGCCAACGTGACTCTATGAAGGACTGTAACAGGATACTTTCTATACACTTTCTGGGCAACAATCGAATCACCCACAGGCGTAGAAACTAAGATAGGCTCAGTAATATTTTCGAGACTCATTTCAAAATTCACAGCAATCAAAGGTGTAACATATGAAAAACTGGACCCAGGGTCTAACAAAGCATAGACATCAAACTGAAGTATACGGAGCATACCAGTAACAACATCAGGAGAGTCCTCCTGCTCCTGGCGAGACGGCAAAGCATAGAACCTATTCTGGCGCTGACTGGCAACAGTGCTAGAAGAGACACCCTAAGCTGGGGCTGGGCGAGTCACCTGAATTGGAGCACTAGCAGTATGAGTCTGAGTCTGAGGGCGATTATCACAACGCCCTTTTCTGGCATGTGGGAACTCCCTAAGTTTGTGACCCAAGTCACCACACCCGAAATAACCTTTCTTTTCACCCCAACACTCACTCGGGTGGGTCCTACCACACTTAGAACACGGAGGATAATTTGGCTTACTGCCAACACTGTACTGAGACCTGGATACATATGACCGATTACCTTTCTTCTGCCCGCCCCTAGGCATGGGAGCACTAGCTGACGACGGTGCTGGTGCAGATGAACGATGCTGAAACTGAGGGTGATTCCCTCCCTGCAATCTAGTCTGACCCTGTCCGTGTGGCTCGGACCTAGCTCACTTATTCTTTCTTATTCTATCTCTCTCCCTAATCTTATCTGCTTTAATTTGTTACGCATGAGTCATCAGCCTAGAAAGATTCATATCACTATTTAGCATAGCAGACCTACACTCTTTCACTACATAGCTAGACACTCGTGTCACAAACTTACTCGTACTGGCCCGATTATCAGATACTAAGTCAGGCACATATTTGGCCAACTGATTGAACTTCAGTCAGTACTCTCTAACAGTTATAGCACCCTATCGTAAGTTCATGAACTCTTCTACCTTCGCCTTTCTCATCTCAAAAGGGAAAAACTTATCCAGGAATCCATCCTAGAACTCCCGCCAAGTCGTAGGGGCGGCACCCTTACCTCTGCCTTTCCTCCAAGCAACCACCCAATCATAAGCAAGGTCTTTCAACCGATACACTGTCAACTCCACAATATGCTCCTCGAATACATGCATCACCAGAGTAATCTTTTGCACCTCCTCTAAAAACAATTGTGGATCCTCATCTGACTTGGACCCATAAAATTCTGGTGAACTCATCCACGCAAAGTCACAAATCCTCGCAACAGCAGAATCACCTCCCTGCTGCTGTGGATCCGGGGCTGGATTGGCCTGAACATTCATGGTAACAGCTTGGGCCAGCGCCTGAAAGGCTGCGCGAAATTCAGTTTGGGACACATTCTCATTTAGTGGTTCAGCAGGTTGAGGTTGCTGACCATCGTTATTTCTTCTAGCTGGACGAAAAGGCATATTTCTGAAAAAGGAGGGCACAAATTAATAGCAGAGAGAGAGATACTTTAAGCAAGATAGACTTCTGAAAGAATGAAATCATACTTTTTCCTAAAATGTCTCATAGCCTCTTGCTCATAGATGTGGCGCACTACACACCGATGATCAAGACTATACTTAATGTGGCTTGTTAGACTCCCTAGGACTCCAATAACCTTAGGCTATGATACCAAGTTTGTAATGCCCCAAAAATGGGTCCCGAGACGTCACACAGTGCTTAAGGCTACAAGTAGCCCCAAACTAACCCTTTGAGCCTTAATCACATCATTCAACACTTATCAATAGAATTACTATGATCAGTCATCAAAATATCCTCCATGATATCATAATTCAAGAAAAACAAAAGAGATGCGGAAAGGTAACAAAATACGACACATCACAACAACTACAACCTTCTACTCTTGTCTGACAAGCATCTAAAACTCAACAACATCAGAGAGCCATTGGGACATACCCCAACTGACTCATACTCAGTATCAAAAGAACTTCGTTCAATGAAATAGAAATCTGGATGTCACGTCCACGGATCATGAAGACTCACCACAATAGAGAATGTAGAACAGCGTGCCTGAAAAATCACTGTCGAGCCTGGGACTGAGCACCTAAACCTATATTCCAAGAAAATGTAGCCCACATCCAGAGATGTGGGTCAGTACCATAGAAAAAGACCGAGCATATGGGGGTGTATGCAGTTTAAAATATCAACATCATAAGCATTTATTGAAAGCATGCATGATATAATGAAAGACTCACATAGCTTGAATAAGATCACTATAATCATCAGAGAATGAAATATATGTAATAAAACATATGAGTCATCATATAAATTCTCAGTCATGTTCCAATTCATTAACTGATCAAACCTCATAATAAAATCCCTCTTTGATAATATAAAATCATTAAACTTTGCAAAAATGATAGCTTTCACAACTCAACTTTCAAATCATTTCACTTTTCATCTCAGACATAAGAATACACACACACACACACTGGGATTCTCTTACAACCGACATAAACCATGTGTGCTACATGGAGTCCAACGTCCAACCCACATTGGGGAGAGCTGTCCTTCCTTTCCATTAGAGTAGGACCTTAATCATTCATTCACTAGTGATCACTATATCAAACAGTTTTAGGCTCATATCCTACGGGGGGACGTAGTTCTATGGAAGTACCAATTACAGCTATACCTCCCACTCAGTGCTAAAGACTACTCCCAAACTTAGCTCAGATATTTTCAAAGATAATCCACAACAAAACAAATTTAACAATTCATAACGGGAGCCATCATGCTACCCCTTTTTCATAATCAATCACAGTGTGGATTTCTTTTCTCATTCGAGTTCAAAAATAACTCTTTCAAGACCAAAAGTTCAAATCAATTTCATTCTCAAAGTGTGTATAACACATTACTTCATAACATAATAATATCAATCCGGGTTCAAAACCCATAATTCAATACTTGAGCAAAACACTTCAAGATTCATGCTTTATTTAGAAAACATGATAAAATTCGACTTTTAAACATGATATTCACATCAAACCCATGAAATTCATTCTCAAAATATCTAAAATATCATAACTTCTTGATCAAGGACATAGATTGTAAGTTTTTATCTCGAATTCATAATAAGACATGTAAAATCATATATCTTCGAAAATAATATAATTTGGGCACAGGAATGAAAGAAGGCTCTTGTTGAAAAACCCTACATACCTCTATAGAAATGAAATTGTTGAAGGATTGGACCTTCAAACCTTGATTGGGCAACCCCAGTTGTTTTTCTTCTTTAGTGCTATTGGATGATGAACTTAGACTAATACTAAGGTTATGATGTTTTTAGGAGTAGTTAAATTCGTAGAGTTATGTTTAGGGACGTGTAAGGAATGTTAAAATGTTTATTTATCCTTGAAATAATACAAAACGGAGTGTTTAAGTCACTTGAAACCAACACATAGGCGCCGCATATGCTATCGCCTATGTTTACATAGGCGCCGTATATACTGTCGCCTATGCTTTCCAGTGATCATAGGCGATTGGTTAGGCGATGCCCTCTACTTTGCAAAGCCATAACTCTTAGTTCGGTTGTTGAATTCTGATGAGATTGCTATCGTTGGAAAGCTAATTAGATTCTCTATGATTTTATGGGTAGAAATACGTAGAAATACCATACATTTATCAAGTTATGCTCATTCAAATATGACCCTTACGAATTCAAATGCTAAAACTTGATGGATTCCAAAACTCTTAGCTTGTACTACCTTAAGTGACTCATATAACCACACTTAACACATCATAAGCTCTCTTTAACTAAGGTACTCTTTCTAATTTAGGTTCCCAAATATGGCTTACAAAATTGGTATTTCACATGTACGAACAACGGTTCGCTTTCTAGCCTAGAAAAGTGCGGGGTATTACATTCTAGTTCACCGTTATGGATTGTATGATATTTTGAGCTCTAATCAGTGGTGTTTTATGGTATAGGATGCTTTGTAAGTTGATTTTAGTGATATATGAATGATATATAAGCTGGAAATAAAGTGGAAACAACACCAAAAGGCTTGTTATAGAAGACAAATGCACAAGACGAGTTAGAAGTTGAATTGAGGCCTTTCTAGTAAGCCTTTGCGATGGAGGGGCCCCGCAACCTCCATTCCCATGGACTAAGTGGAGTGTCAAGACCCCCATTCCCATGAAATAGGTGGCACTTCGCAACCCCTACTCCCATGGAATGAGTGGTGCTTCGTGGATCATACTCCCACACGAACAAATTTGAATCCTACAAATAGGACACTTGAAAATATTGTTGAGGACTTTTAGACATCTTTGAAGCTTGGGAGAGGCTGGAAAAAACATTATTTAGGGTTTTTATCTCTTTAATTTTGTTTTATTATGTATTATATCATGTATTCATTGATCTTAATTACGATTATGTCCATTAGTGGCTAAACACCCTCTTTTCGGGGTTAAGCCCAAGAACATGATTACTATTGCTTTGGATTGATTTGGTTTTGATTGATTATCATATTTGGTTGTTTATTTATCCTTGTTATCACTACTTTAAGGATTCTCTACTCTTAGAATTCATCTATTGTCGTCTTATAATCTCAGGAGGGGGAACACATGGATAGAACATAGGGATAAGTAGAGCAAGGTTCATATTTTTTTATGAAATAAAAAATTTGAATTAACTTCTAGGATAGGGATATACCTATAATCCTTGTTTGGTTCACTTGCAGAATGACATCTTAATGCATCTAAATGGATTATTACATCCCTGCTCAATGATGTAGTTCTAATGTCCAATTAGGTAGAAGATTAGAGATTGGGAGACCATGATCATATGATAAACCCTGTGAATCAACAACCAAGATAAGTAATCTAACTAATAAAGTTCAATAGCGTAGTATGATTGTTCGTAGAGTCTACACCCTGGGTTTTCATCCATTGATTGTCCAAAGTCTTTACTTTTCCACATTAGTTTAGTTTACTTTAAATTATAAACTTTCAAAACTTTTTTGGTTACTTTTGCACTAATTTAATATTAATAGTAAACTAAAATTAGATAGTTGTTGATACAAGTCCCTGTGGGATCGATATTCAGCTTTGTAAAAGGCCACTATATTACTTGGTGAGACCACATACACTTACGTGTGCACTTGAGCGCAATAAGTTTTTGGCACCGTTGCTCGGGACTTATAATTTGGCAATGTTTTAGTTTTAATTTTACTTTTTAGATTTATTGGGTGCTTTACACTTGGTCTTGGTATTGAATTTGTTGGAAAAATATTTATAGACTAGTAAGATGGCAGGGGATAGGGAATTGGTTGAACCAAGCCCCAAACCCGAGAAATGCTTTCATCAATTGAGGAGAGAAGTAGCCCTTCTCTATCGTATCCCCCAGAGTCAATAGGAACAAGACAATCCTGGTCCCATGGCTGAAGATCAACCAGCCTGCAGGACAGTTCACGAAGTGGCAATCCCACTTCCGATAAATTTGACCTCCCCTTTACAAATACTGACGGCTAGAGGTAACTTTGAGCTAAAACAGAACATGGTGCAACTTTTGATCAGTAGTGGACAGTTTATGGGGCTTTCACATAAAGATCCACAAGTCCTTCAGTGGAATTTCTTAGAGATCTGTGACACATCCCTAAGGGTCTATCAATAGACTATGTTAGGCTGACAGTTTCCCCCTTTTCACTATTGGGGGAAGTGAAGAAGTGGTTAAACGCTGAGTCGGTAAGTTCAATCACAACCTGGGATGACTTAGCCCAGAAATTCCTCATCCAATTTTGTCCATCTAGCAGACTATGAGACTTTGCAATGAGATTGTAAGCTTCAAACAAAATCTAGATGAGAACTTGTATCATGCATGGGAGAGGTTCAAATCTCTTCTTCGGGACTGTCTACATCATCTGCAGTCCAATGAGGTACTAGCTTACACTTTTATTGAGGCACTTGATCACAACATAAAAATTTTGTTAGACTCAGCCGCAAGTGGTCAAACATTGGAATTGACGTATGATGAGCCATACATCTTATTGAACCAGACTGCATAAAGGAATCCTGAGTGGCATGGTGAATCAAGAAGCACTCCAAAGAAGGTTGCAGGTGTATTAGAGGTGGAACAATTTACTGCTATATCCACTCAGATTGCTGTACTACAAAATTAGTTAACTACTCAGCTCAGCAATATAAATTGGGGGTCATACAACCTATAGCAATAGTTAATACAATCCATCAGACACATACTTGGTGCGAGATTTGTGGCATCAGTGGTCATTCTGCAGACATGTATGGTGCAAATCCTGAGTCAATAATATTTGTGGGTAATGTTCAAAGGCCAAATTATGGAAATGCCTACATTCAAAAGTGGAAGACCCAGCCACTAATCTTATCATGGAACAACCAACAATAGTAACAGGTTTACAGAAATCAGGCCATGACTCAAACTAGCAATATGGAAGAGATGTTGAAACAAATTTTAGCTTCTCAAGCACAATTGATAGCAGATATAAAGAGCCAATAGATGGATACAAAGAACTTTGAGATGCAGGTTGGGCAAATATAGCAAGCATAAAATGCCAGGCCTCAAGATGGTTTGCCAAGTGATACTGAAAATCCTAAATGAGTAGTGGCAATCACTTTGAGGAGTGGTAAAAATCTCAATAAAGAACCTCCAAAGACAACTAAGTATGTAGATGCAGACTTGGTTCCTAAGCGGGTAGATGAAAAAGTTTCTAAAAATTTAAGGAAGTTTGAGTACTCAAAAATGAAAGTTGCTGAATAGGTAAAGAAGAGACTTCCACCACCTTCCTCTCAGAGGCTGAGAAAAGCGAATATGCATGCATCCTTTAAGAAGTTATTTGACACATTTAGAGAGCTTCACATTAATCTTCATCTATTAGATGTTTTGAAGGGAATGCCCAAGTACGCTATGTACTTGAATGACGTGGTCACTAACAAAGTTAAGCTACAGGATATTGAGGCTGTAGCACTCACTGGGGAGTGTAGTTCTATGGTGATGCAGAAGATGCCCAAAAAGCTCGAAAATCCTGGGAGTTTTACTCTCCCTATTCAAATTGGCAATACAGAGGTAGTCTATGCACTTAGTGATTTGGGGGAAAGTATTATTTTGATGCCCCTCTCTTTGTTCAATACTTTGGGCTTGGGAAAGCCGAGGCTGAGCTCTGTGATACTATAATTGGTAAATTAGACCCTAGCCCATCCTGAAGAAATCATAGAAGATATTCTCATCAAGGTTGGTAAGTTTATTATTCTTGCTGATTTTATTATTTTAGATTTTTAGGCAGATGAAAGAATGCAGTCATTTTGGGACCCATTCTTGGCGATGGGAGAAGCATTGATAGATGCGAGACAGGGCATGCTCAAAATGAGCCTAGATAATAAAGAGACAGTTTTCAAAGTATACAAACCACTCAACACACTATCCCACTATAAAGATTTATGTATGATTACAATAATTGAAGGGGATAAGTATGGGGTGGTGGAGTTTATTCTATGAAAGATCTCTTTGGACTTCCTCATTGAGCAGCCCAAGCCATAACCACCCCAACTCAAAATGATATAGATTGATGAGACTGAAAATCCAATTATTATGAGAGTTGTTTACCTTGAGCATTCATACTCAAAAGGTAAGAAACGAATATGAAGATGGCCAACAAGTAGGAGGAAGAGGATGAAGGAAAATAGATGAGTCAAAGATTAGGTCATTCCGTGACACTAAATCAGGTGCTACTTGGGAGGTAACCTAAGTTAAGGCAGGTTTTATTTTCAGTATTTTTAGTTTTTAATTCACTAGTTATTGTTTTTACTAAGCCACAGGTTAATAGAAAGTCTGAGTACCAAAAAACCTTAGCTAAGGAGCATGGTGAAGACTAAGTGTGGGGACCCAGGACCCTCTTAATATATAAAGATGCTACTAGCTTGGCCTAGAGGCCTCGGGGAGTATTTCTATCTCTACTTTTAAGTATTCTTTAGGGATAAAGTAGAGTTTTAAGTGGGGGGTGGGGAATTCCCTATTTTTGGAGTAATTTTAAAAAAATTATGCTAGGAGTAAGTGAGATATTCTTGTTGGTACTATATTTTTGATTGCATGATGCAAGTATTTTAGTTGTAAAAGAATGTTAACTGTATGAATTACTACTTTTGGGACTCCTAGGCTCATGATCATGACTCTTGTACTTGTTGGCTTGATGTTGAATTCATGTGATTGTTTGGTTAAGAGTCTATAATGATCATACTTGTGTTGCACGTGTGCCATGTGTTTGAGGTGTTTGTATATTCCTTATTAAATTTGATGCTAGAACTTGTCTGGTGTGTTTAAAGCAAAATAAAGAGTGTGAGTTTAGGAGATAATATAGGCATTTCATTTATAGCCATGTTTCATACCCTGTTTTGACCTACTAGTGTACATAATCCTAGTTAACCCCATTGAGCCTTTAGATTATTTTCTTTGGCAACCTCATATATAGCCTGTACACCTTCTTTGATTGACCTTAATTTGATCCAAAGCTCCTAAGCACATTAGAGTAAAATTAAGTTAAGTTAAGGAGTTTGAAATTCAACTTAGAGAAAGGTGAAAGTGAAGCCCTAAAGTAAAAGTATTGGTGTGTACAATTGATGTTTTGTGGTTGGAAGTGAAAGAAATTTATGCTAAAAATTGAATTGTGAATTAATAGATAATACTCCCTCTTATATTGTATGTGAATAAGCTTAATGAGAAAGGAGTGGACAAAAATGGTGGAAAGTTGTTGTTAAAAGTGAATTGAATAAAAAGTGTGATGTATTAAAACGCCTAGCGAAGATAGTCACTATTACTTCTAGAATAGTTCCTACCTGTCCCTTAGCCTACATTAGAACCCTTCAAGACCTACTTGATCCAGAGTTTTAACATTCTGATATTAGTGGAATACTACACTAATGGCAAGCCTATGGTTCATCTTGTGTAACTTGTGAATTCCTTGTGAGAGTGAGCAAAATTTGATGCTCATACCCACTTTATTATATATTGCATTTATGTGAATGATTATGGGTAACTAAGTTGTTGTGAGGCAAATGTTTGATGCTAGTTGAGTGATTTGTATGATGTATTTTATTAGGCAATATGCATGAGTTTTTCAATTTGGTGAGTCAATTCTTGAGGCTAGGAATTTTTGAAGTAGTATTCTTGACATTTCAATTGTGTACATAACATGCTTAATCTAGAAACTTGTATTCTGTGTAGTCATTTTAGTACTAGCTTAAGTGTCTTGCTTGTAGTAGAAGTTTGGAGTCACCTCAGCTTATGATAATTATAGTAAACAGTTGTTCGAGGATGAACAAGGCTTTAAGTGTGGGGTGGTGATCTGAGGTAGCTTTATGCACCTCAGTGTTGTTATCCTATCTTATTTAGCCTTGTTTTGAGGACTACTGGTGTGCTTAATTTTTTAATGGTAATATAATTGAGAAAAGAAGTGTTTAATTACTTGATTACAATGTTTAAGTTCTCTTTCAAATAAGTTTGTACTCAATTTTGTCACTTAGAGTTCAAATGATAAAACTAGTGTTACTAGCTTAAGCTAGGTGTTATTCTAGTTGATCGCGATGGATTCTAGTATGTGTAATGAGTTCCTTAGGGTTTGATTGTGTAATTATGTGTGGAACAACTTATTTATCATTTTCAAAGTTTAATTGAATCAATCAAAGAGTCAAAACACTGACCTAAAGATTAAGAGGACGAAACTAGTTCTTAGCTTGATTTTCTAGTTCACCATTATGGATTGTGTGTTTTTCTGAGCTCTAATATGTGGTGTTTGATGGTATACGATGCTTTGAAAGTTGATTTTAATGATATATAGAGTATAGACAAGCTTAAAATCAAGTGGAAACAACACCAAAAGGCTTGGGATGGAAGACAAATGTACAAAATAAGTTAGAAGTTGAATTGAGGCCTTTTCAGTAAGCCTTCGTAAAGGAGGGATGGAGAAAACTCCATTCCCATGGACTAAGTGGCATGTAGTGACCTCTATTCCCATTAAATAGGTGTCATGTCGTGACCTCTACTCCCATGGAATGGGTGGCGCGTCGCAGATCATACTCCCATACGACCAAATTTGAATCCTATCAATAGGACACTTGAGAACATTGTTGAGGACTTTTGGACATCTTTGAAGATTGGGGAGGGTCTGGAAAACACTTCAATTAGGGTTTTCATCTCTTTACTTTAGTTTTCTTATGGATTATATCATGTATTCATTAATCTTGATTACGGTTATGTCCATTAGTGGCTAAACGCCCCTTTTTCGGGGTTAACCCCAAGAACATGATTAGTATTGATTTGGTTTTGATTGATTATCATATTTGGTTGTTTATTTATACTTTTTATCACTATTTTAAGGATTTTTTACCCTTAGATTACATTTATTATCGTATTGAGAATAAGAGGATAGAACGTAGGGATAAGTAGAGCAAGGTTCTTATTATTTTATAAAATAAAGGATTTGAATTTGATTCTGGGATGGTATATACATAGAAGCCTTGTTTGGTTCACTTTGAGGATGACATCTTAATGCATCTAAATGGATTATTATATCCCCACTCAATGATGTAGTTGTAATGTCCAGTTAGGTAGAAGATTAGAGGTCGGGAGACCATGATCATATGATAAACCCTGTGAATCAACAACCAAGATAAGTAATATAACTAATGAAGTTCAATAGCATAGGATGATTGTTCGTAGAACCTAAACCCTAGGTTTTCATCCATTGATTGTCCAAAGTCTTTGCTTTTCTGCATTATTTTAGTTTACTTTAATTTATAAACTTTCAAATCTCTTTTGGTTACTTTTGTACTAATTTAATCTTAATATCAAACTAGAGTTAGATAGCTGTTGATACGAGTCCCTGTGGGATCGATATTTGGCTTTGTAAAAGGCCTCTGTATTACTTGGTATGACCACATACACTTGTGTGTGTGCTTAGGAACAACAGTTCCTCACTTCCCTAATCATCATTTTGCTGAGAGTGTGAACCTGTATTGTCATGATTAGTGTCTGAAGGATCTGGACCCTCATTGGCTTTGGAATTATCATCTACATGACCTTCACTATTTTGATTCACATCCTTTCCTTCATTTTTGTGATCTCCGCTCCCCTCTTCATTAAGTGAGTCTCTTTGAATTTGAAAAAGCTCATCCAGTTCTGCATCATTCTTGTACCTCAAGTCCTCCATGTTTACAGATTCGTCAAAGATAACATGAATATTTTCTTCTACACATAAGGTTTTTTCGTTAAAGCTCCTACATAATTTATTGGTAGATGAATACCCAACAAACACTCTTTCATCAATTTTGGGATCAAACTCCCCAAGATCATCCTTCCCACTGTTTAAAACAAAGCACTTGCATCCAAAAGCCCTTAGTTACCCAAGCTTAAGTTTCATGTTATTCAACAGTTCATAGGGAGTCTTGTTCAACATAGACCTGATTAGGCATCTATTAGTTACGTAGCATGCAGTGTTGAATTCCTCGTCCTAGAAGTTCTTAGAAAGGCCAAAATCTATCAGTATTTCTCTAGAAATATCAACCATTATCGTATGTTTTCCTTTCCACAACTCTATTTTACTGGGGAGTTCTGGGTGCTGAGAAGTTGTGAGTAATTCCATTATTTGATCTTATCTCAATAACTTTAGAGTTATAATTGACTTGAATCCTTTTGACAAAAGTGATAAATGATTCAAAATTTTCATCCTTGGACCTCAAGAATATGGTCCAGGTGAATCTTGAGAAATCATGCATAATATAATAATGTTTATCTTTCCTCCCCTTTTTGAACTTTGATAGGTCCACATAGATCCATATGCAGAAATTCAAGAGGTCTAGAAGTACTGACATATTTTTTCATTTGAATGAAGACCTTATTTGCTTTCTTCTAGCACAGGCATCACAGAATTTGTCTTCTGCAAATTTTACTTTAGGATTCCATGGACCAGGTCCCTAGCAACCAGCTTGTTCAGCAATAATGAACTCACATGTTCCAGTCTTTGATGATACAATTCAATGTTGCCACTTTGAACACTAAAACTTTATGCTCATCACCTGACACTGAGCTAAGATCTGCTACATACCTATTTTTGCACCTTTTTAATCTCAGAACTACTTCACCTGATAGTCACAATGCATCCATCTAACAAAAATTTTACTTTAATTTCTTTATCATAAATTCGTGATATACTAAAAAAATAGTGTTTCAACCCATTGAAAATATAGACATTTTCAATGGCATGATCTGGTGATATTTCAATCTTGTCAACACCTTCAATATTTTATTTTTTCCATTTTCAAAAAACAAACTTCCACCATAAAGTGCCTTCAGTACAAGAAAGCATATGCTTGGAGCATCCACTATCCATGAACCAGCATTGATTATTTCCTTTTTCTCTCACTTTCATTAGTAATCACTTATCAGACTTAGGAACCCATTTGAGTCTGAGATCCTAATATGTTGACACTAAGGTGATTAAAGATTTCTTGGTCCAACTAGGTAATCTTGAATAACTATTTTCAACATGAGCACCTGGCTCCCGGTGCCTCAGACTAGGTTTTCTGTTGGACTTATTTATTTCATAACTGTATATCTGAAGACTTTGCTCAGCTCTCTTACTTGACTTATAATTTCTTTTTAAATACTCATTTCTACCATAGTGGGTACACAACAAGTTGCCAAGTATGAAGACATACTTGCTATGGGGATTATAAAGGGGGCTTACAACTTCCCCATATAGATCTTGTACTCCATTTGACCTTTGATTTGTTGGACTGGACAAAAGTTTAGAGGATGCATTCCATTTGAGAGATTTTTAAAGATCTTTCTTGAACCGAACTAGGTCCCTCTCTATTTGAGAGTTTTTACTTAGAGAGGCTACAAGAAGTTATTCAGATTTTTTTAGCCTCTCCTCAAGTTCTAACTGAAAACAACAGGTTTCCCCTTTTCAGTAGACTTTTCTACAAAAAATTATAGCATTTTTTATTTCAAATTATTATTTTCCTTTGACTACATACTTAATGTTTCCCCTAACTCTGACACTTTAACAACAAAAAATCATTTTTTATTCTCAGACACTTCAAGGGTTTCACCTAGAGATCCTTGTCATTAGTAAGCTTAATCAATGAGTCTATCAAAATAGTTGATAGACCTTTGAGCCTTTTTAGAGAGTAATTATTGAGATTTTATTTGATATCAAGAAGAGTTACCTTCTTATTATCTTCATCATTAGACATAGCCATGAAAACAAAGAGTGAATCAAAGCCATCATCCACCATCATAGAGATATCTGAGGGAGTTGGGAGTCATCAGAATCACTAGATGAGTCTCCCCAGGCTGTCAGAGTTTTTTTCACAACATAATCAGTAGCTGCTCTTCTATTGACTTTGTCTAGAACCCGATTCTTCTACTTTTATTTGTCTAGTCCACCTCTTTCATAATTTTTTTCCTCTACCTTATTGTAATGCCTCGAGTCTGTACTTTGGATGCTACACAGTTCTAGTGACCCCGAAGGACCACCAGCTAACCCATGACTAGTACCTGCTGGGAGCACTGAATAATAATAACATTGCAATACTGATATTATTGAAATAAATGCAGAGGGTAAGCTAAAATTGCCATAAGGTTCATAACTGAAAACAAATACTAACTACTGAAATATCTATCTGAAATACTCTAGTCTGAAAGCCACTAACTGTCAGTATTATGGAGTTGATGGGACAAGTCCCAAACTAACTCCGACTACTAAAAACTGCACTGAAATACTGAAATAATACTTTGTCCACAAATTATGAGGACTCACCACTAAGTCTGTTGTTGATAGTTTGGGATGCTAAGTACGGTCTAGAGACTGTGAATCTAAACTTATGATATAAGACATCATAGCATAAAAGAAAAGTATGCGTCAGTACTTTGAATGTACTGGTATGCTAAGTGAGGTAGGCTGATATGCATGGGTTCATGTACATGAACAATAACTGACTGAGTAACATGAACATAACTGAATGAGAGAACATTCATGAATGCATAAACTGTAATTGAGAACATGTTAACACTGGTTACTAAGTTTTGAATACTGATTAACTGATATATGTGTTTACTGATACTGTAATACTGATAAATGAGTGACTATTTTTGACAGTCCTGCTTGATAACTGGGTGACTGTTCCTAACAGTCCTTATTCTATAGAACTGAACTAATTTCTATACTGAGCTGGGTAACTGTATCTGATAGTCTTCATTCTGTAGAACTGAACTGAGTTCTATACTGAGACTAAAGCTGAAATTATGGGAGGTAATTATCGAACCGACAAGCCCCTTTCTGAATGGATTGGGTTCAACCTGTAACCCTAGTTGGAAGGGTGTCAGTACCATTCCACGAGTAAATACAAATTGTGAGTTAACCCTCTCTGATAGAAAGCTCTTTCGTCAATCCTCGCTGGTAGGAAAACTCATATGAGATGTATCAACCCTAGTCTAGCAGGAAAATATCTCAACCTACTCTAGCTACATAGTTTTGTAATACAGGGATTGCTACTATAGGTCAAACCCTATGCTGGCAGGAATACACCTATCCCTGGGTTAGCTCAGTGCTGAATTCTACTCCCAACTGAATAGACATTGAACTAATTTCTAGTCCCTACTAGGCTTGACTGAACTGTTGCTGATCATACTGTCAAACTGAACTGAATTGAATTCACTGGGTTTCGCTAACTAATGGAGTACTACTGAATCTGGTTAACTGACTGAGTTCTGAACTGAATACTGAAATGAGACTGTGACTGTTTACTGAGTACTACTGTTCTAACACTACTGAGACTGTTCTGTAAGTACTGTAGCTCTAGGTAAACAGCTAAATTTTTGGGTATTAAATACCCCCGGGACTCGATAGCACGAAAAGTAAAGCATAGATTAAACTTGAAAAGCATAACACTGTGCACTTGCTCATAACTCATTCATCGAGACATTTTATTAAACACTTGTAAGGCATAAGTTTACACATATACTAGCATGTCATGATTTTTTCCCATTTAATTCACATGAGCATTTTAACAAACACTTGGGGAGCACCAATATGCACATGATACTAAACAACATGTAGGCATCCAAACATCAATCCCCAAATTCACAAATTCAATGGCTTCAATATAAATTCACATGATACTACACACATGATAATCAATTCCACATCAAACTTATAATAAACCATGGATTAGAAACCCAATTAACATTATAATCAGGAATACACTTAAATCCAATCATGAAAATCATGCAATCAATCTACTTGGAGTTCAAAAAAAGTTTATTGGACTCCAAGGGTGAAAGGAACCCTTGGATGAACACTTCACATACCTGGTACTTGAATTAATAAAGACTAGTGGAGTGTTCTTGAAGATTGAGCCTTGAAAGTAGATTCCCTAAGGTTTGTTCTTGAGTAATTTGAGAGAAAATAATGAATGTTTTTCCCTGGGATGATTAATTTCATGTTTTTGGGGCTGAATAGGGGTGGGCAAATTATCCAATTACCTCTCTGGACACGACTTTTATTGAGCAAAAATTATGCCCAATGACGCACAGGCCGGCGCGCAGGGTCGATGGGTCAACGCTATGACCGATGCACCACACCGCATTGAGTCCGCTCGGCTCACTGGAATTTGAATTGGGAGCTAGGGGAAAATATTCATCGATGCGATAGGCGACGCAGAACGTCGAGATTGTATCGATACACTGGTTTGGACTCTCAAACATGCTTCAAACGATGTTTAAAAAATTTAAAACTCATTCGAGAACACCTACTGATATTCTTGATCATGAATCAACTTAAAGATTTATACTTAATGGTTATAAGTGTCGTAAAATAAGATTTCCAACTATGAAGGCTAAAATAACTCTAAGTATAAATACTTAGCTAAAATTTTGTAAGTTTGGGACCCCTTAACAAGCTTTAAAGGACTAAATTAAGCTTAAGATTTAGCGGGATCTTACAATATCTCCCCCTTAGGAACATTCATCCTCGAATGAGACTGACTAAGATGGGAGAACTAATAGACTGAAAGAACATACTGGACATGAACAACTAAAGCATGAATTCATGGCAGAGACAACTGATATAATGAATTATCATAGTGAACATGCATAACTGATACATGATTTCATAACTGATAAGCTGAGTTTGTATACTAAAGATGCATATCTGATGCATGAGTACATTACTTAACTGTTTCATAAATGCATGACTGAGTATGCAACGTTACTTGATAACAAGTTGGTAACTACATCTGAACATGAAACTAAGTAAATTTAAGGAAAACTATTACCTTGAGTTGAGTCTAAATTTGCGAAGAAGGAGTGAGGATACTTGGTCCACATATTTGCTTTTTCTTCCCAAGTAGCTCCCTCAACGGACTGATTCCACCAAAGAACTTTGACTAGAGGAACTTGTTTGTTCCTCAGTCTGTGAATCTGAAAATCAATGATTTCGACTGGAATTTCCTCATAAGAGAGTTGTTCTGAACATCTATACCCTCTACAGGGACTACAATTATTGGGTCACCTATGCATTTATTTAGCAAGGAGACAAAAACACTGGGTGCACTGAAGCTAAGTCTGAAGACAACTCAAGCTTGTAAGCTACCTTTCCAAAACGGTTGAGAATTCGGTAAGGACTGACATATCGAGGACTGAGCTTCCTCTTCTTGCCAAACCTCTTTACCTTTTTCATAGAAGAGGTTTTGAAATACACATACTCACCAATCTCAAACTCGAGATCCTTTCTGCGCATGTCAGCATACGATTTCTATCAGCCCTGAGCTGTCTTAAGCCTTTTCCTGATCAACTAAACTTTTTCTCAGGTATTAAATACCAAGTCAGGACCTACAACTATGGCCTCACCCACTTCAAAATAACCAATGGGAGATCTACATCTACTCCCATAGAGCACCTCAAACGGAGCTATCCGAATGCTGAAGGGTAACTATTATTATACGCAAACTCAATTAATAAAAAATGGTCATCCCAACTGCCTTTAAAGTTAATGGCACATGATCTTAGCATATCTTCTAGAGTCTAGATAGTCCTTTCTGCTTGACTATCTGTCTGAGGGTGGAAGGTTGTACTGAGGTGAATTTGGGTACCAAGACCCTTTTGGAAGGCTTTCCAAAAATAAGAGGTAAATTGGATACCTCTATTTGAGATGATGGATAACAAAACTCTGTGCATTCTGACCAATTCTCTGACATAAAGCTTGGCATAATCCTCAACTGAATAAGAGGTATGGGCTAGTAAGAAATGAGCTAACTTGGTCATCCTGTCTACAATAACCCATATAGAATCATGCTAACGACGAGTATGAGGCAAACCCGTCACAAAATCTATGTTCACTCCTTTCCATTTCCATGTGGGAATACTGAACTCCTGCATGGACCCACTAGGCTTCTGATGTTCAATCTTAATCTGCTGACATATTGAGCATTTAGCTACAAACTCTACAATATCTTTCTTCATCCCACTCTACTAATAGACTTTCTGTCAGTCACGGTACATCTTAGTGGCCCCTGGATGAATAGAGTAGCACACACCATACGCTTCTGCAAGAATTTGCTGCCTCAAGTCATCTATACCTGGCACACATAGTCGACCCTGACAAAATAATACACCTTCTCCCTCTTAGGAGAAAACCTACATTTTATAATCTCTGACTGAATCTTTCAACTTAACTAGACTGGGATCTCTGTCCTGTTTTTCCTTTTCCTCAGAAACCAGAGATGATTCTGAACTACTCTGCACCCATACGCTACCTTCTGATGAATAGACTAAGCGGATACCTAGTCGAGCAAGCTGATGAACTTCCTGAACTTTATTATTATCATCTTCCACATGAGCAACACTACCCATAAACATCCTACTGAGAGCATCATCCACTACATTGGCCTTGCCCGAATGATACAGGACACTCGTATCGTAGTTTTTCAATAACTCCAACCATATTTTTTTACGGAGGTTTAGGTCTTTCTGAGAGAACACATACTGGAGGCTCTTATGGTCTGTGAACATATCATGTACCCCATACAAATAGTGCCTCCAAATCTTTAAGGCAAATACTACAGCTGTTAACTCAAGATCATGAGTGAGATAGTTTTTTTCATGGGGCTTAAGCTGTCTAGAGACATAGGCTATAACCTTACCTCTCTGCATCAAAACACACCTCAAACCAACTCTGAAGGCATCACAATATATCATAAACCCATCTGAACCATCTGGTAAAGTCAAAACTGGAGTTGTAGTGAGTCAAGTCTTCAACTCCTAAAAACTCTTCTCATAAGAATCTAACCACTGGAACGTGACTTTCTTCTGAGTCTATCTGGACATAGGAGATACAATAGACAAAAATCCCTCAACAAAGCATCGGTAATAGCCGGCCAAACCTAAGAAACTCCTGATATCTAATGGAGGGATGGGTCTGGGCAAATTTCTCACTACTTCAGTCTTTTAGGGAACAACTCTAATGCCATCACCGGAAACTATATGGCTAAGAAAAGTTACTGACCTTAGCCAAAATTTGCATTTACTGAATTTGGCGAACAACTGATGGTTTCTAAGAGTTTGTAACACTATTCTGAGATGGTCTGCATGATCATGTTCACTACGAGAGCAGACAAGAATGTCATAAATAAAGACTATGATGAACAACTTCAAGTACTGCTTAAGCACACGGTTCATCAAGTCTATAAAAGTTGTTGGGGCATTGGTGAGACCAAATGACATGACTAGAAATTTGAAGTGACCATACTGAGTTCTAAAAGCTATTTTCGAAATATCATATTCTCTGACTCTGAGCTAATGATAGCCTGATCAGAGGTCTATCTTAGAAAAGTAACTGGCACCCTGAAGTTAGTCAAATAAGTCATCAATTCTAGAAAGTGGATACTTGTTATTGACTGGGACTTTATTCAACTGACGGTAGTCTATACACATTCTAAAAGAACTGTCTTTCTTATGCATGAATAGAATTGGTGCACCCCAAGGGGATACACTGGGTATGATGAATCCCTTATCTAGGAGATCCTTTACCTGTTCTTTTAATTCTTTGAGTTTTGATGGAGCCATTTTGTATAGAGGAGTAGATATGGGCTGAGTATCTAGAAGAAGGTCTATTCCAAAGTCAATTTCCATCTCGGGAGGAAGTCCGGGAAGATCTTCGAGAAACTCATCTGGGAATTCACATACTACTAGAACTGACTCAAGACTGGGAGTATCGAAACTAAAATCCTTTACTCAAACAAGATGATATAGACACCCTCTAGATATTATTTTTCCCACCCTTAGGTAAGAAACAAGTTGACCCCTAAGTGCTGAGGTACTACCCCTCCATTTTAGGACAAGTTCATTCGAAAACTGAAATTAGACAATTCTCTTTCTGCAGTCAACTGAGGCATAGCATGAATTAAGCCAATCCATACCGACAATGACATTAAAATTTGTCATCTCTAATTCTACTAAGTCTGTTGAAGTGACTTTCTAAGATACCATGACCGAAAAGTTCCCGTATACCCATCAAGCTATGATAGATTTACCCATTGGGGTAGAGACTGAGAAAGGCTCTGCTAGGATTTTAGGACTGACTCCGAAGCCAATATCTATATAAGGAGTTACAACAGACAAGGAAGCTCATGGATCTAGCAAAGCATAAACATGCAAATAATAAATTTGTAACGTACCAGTGACCACATCAGGAGAACTTTTCTGATACTACCAGGACTGAAGTGCATAGAGTCTGTTAAGGCGTTACCCACTGGTGGCACTGGAAGTGGCACCCTACTGATTCAAGCGACTAGACTGAGCTAGGGAACGATTATGCTGACTCTTCGAACCCATCTAAGGACACTGTCTGACCTTGTCGCCTGGCTTGCCATATCCGAAACACACATCGCTGCCAGCTCTACAGATACCTTGATGATTTCTGTCACACTTCTGGCAGAGAGGATTTATTCTAGCACTGCTAACACCACCTTGGGGTTTAGGTCCAAATGCCCTATCTCTATTTTCATCTTTGAATTTCAACATTGGAGCACTAGATGAGGACAGAGCTAGAACTGAAGACTTTAGGAAGAACTAAAAATGATTCCCACCATTTGACTTAGGCTGAGTGAAGTTGAAGCTACCTGTTCTAGGTCTCTTGTTCTCCATCTCCTTCTCTTTATTCTTAGCCTCTCTATCTGCTGAGCGTAGACCATGAGCCTGGATATATCCATATCCCTAATCAGCATTGCGGTCCTACATTCCTTGACCACACTGTTATACACACCCAAAACAAACTTAGTCATCTTAGATCTGCTATCTGCTACCATATAAGGGGGATATCTGGCTAACTGACTAAACTTGAGAGAATACTTTTATACTATCATATTGCCCTGCTTTATATTAATAAAGCCTAAAACCTTCGCTTTCCTCAACTAAAATGTGAAGAACCTATCCAGAAAAGCAATAGTAAGCTTCTTCCATTCTATTGGATCTCTCTACTTTCCACTATTTGAACCACGAGTGAGCCACATCCTATAACTGATATGCGGTCAAATCAGTACTCTCACTAGCAGTCACCCCCATAATATCTATAAATTTCTGCACCTAATCAAGAAATTCATATGGGTCCTCATCTGACTTCAACTCGGTAAAAGAAGAAGGGCTCACTCAGGTGAAGTCCCGAATCCTGGATGTAGCAGTATTGGCCATTGGGTTAGCCAGAACGGCAGTTGGGCATTTATTCTGGGCTGCCACAGAATGAGCTAGGGTGGTGAAAGTTGGTCTAAATTTCGCGTGGGAGACATGCTCATCCAAATGATCTAGCTGGATGGGCTGAGGTGCGGGCTGATTTTTTGTTTTTCTTTCGTTCTTCTTTGGAGGCATGTTCTGTAAACGGAAGGGAGAAAAATATTAGATTGAGAGTTTAATTTAAGCTAATGCTCACTCGCACGACATGAATACTAAAAGAAGGAAAACTTTTCCTAAAACATGTCATAACCTCTTATCCATAAGTGTGGCACGCTACACACTCATGCACAATACTTTACTAGATGTGGCTTTCAGATTTTCTAGGATACTGTTGAACCTGAATCTGATACCAAGTTTGTAACGCCTCGAGTCTGTACCCCAGATGCTACACGGTGCTAGCAATCCTGAAAGACCACCTGCTAACCCATAACTGGAACTTGCTGGGAGCACTACATAATAATAACACTACAATACTGGTATTACTGAAATAAATACGGAAGGTAGGCTAAAATTTCCATAAGGTTCATAACTGAAAACAAATACTGAATACTGAAATATTTATCTGAAATACTCTAGTTTGAAAGCCTCTAACTATCTACATTATGGAGTTGATGGGACAAGCCCCCAATTAATTTCGACTACTAAAAACTGTACTGAAATACTAAAATAATACTCTATCCTCAAACTATGAGGACTCACCACTAAGTCTGTTGTTGATAGGCTAGGCTATTAAGTACGGTTAGAAGCCCGTGCATCTGAACCTATGATATAAGACATCATAGCGTAAAAGAAAAGTACGCGTCAGTACTTTGAATATACTGTATGCTAAGTGAGGTAGGCTGATATGCATGGGTTCATGTGCATGAACAATAACTGACTGAGTAACATGAACATAACTGAATGAAAGGATATGCATAAATACATAAATTGTAACTAAGATCATGTTAACACTGTTTACTGAGTTCTGAATAATGATTAACTGATATCTTAGTTTATTGATAATGCAATACTGATAACTGAGTGATTGTTTATGACAGTCCTGATTGATAACTGGGTGACTATTTTTGACAGTCCTAATTCTATAAAACTGAACTGAGTTCTATACTGAGTTGGGTGACTGTATCTGACAGTCTTGATTCTGTAGAACTGGACTGAGTTCTATACTGAAACTGAAACTGAAACTATGAGAGGTAATCATCTAACCGACATGCCCCTCTCTGAATGGATTGGTGGTCCAACTTGTAACCCCAGTTAGAAGGGTGTCAGTACCGTGCCATGGGTAAATACAAGCTGTGAGTTAACCCTCTCTGACAGAAAGTTCTTTCGTCAACCCTCGCTAGCAGGAAAACTCATATGAGATGTATCAACCCTAGTCTGGAAGGAATATATCTCAACCTACACTGGCTACATAGTTCTATAATGGATGGATTGTTTCTATGGGTCAAACCCTATGCTAGCAGGAATGCCCCCATTCCTGGATTCGCTCGGTGCTCAATTTTACTCCCAACTGAATAGATATTAAACTGATTTCTAATCCATGCTAGGCTTGACTGAACTATTACTGATCATACTTTTTGACTGAACTGAATTGAATTAACTGGTTTCCGCTAACTAACGGAGTACTACTGAATCTGGTTAACTGACTGAGTTCACTGAATTTTGAACTGAATACTGAATTAAGACTGTGACTGATTACTGAGTACTACTATTTGTAACACTACTGTGACTATTTTGTAACTACTGTAGCTCTAGGTAAATAACTAAATTTTCGTATATTGAATACCCCCAGGACTCTATAGCATGAAAAGTAAAGCATAGAGTAAACTTGAAAGGCATAACACTGTGCACTGGCTCATAACTCATCCATAGAGACATTTTATCGAACACTTGTAAGGCATAAGTATACACATATACTAGCATGTCATGATTTTTCCCTATTTAATTCACATGAACATTTTAACAAACACTTGGGGAGCACCAATATGCACATGATACTAAACAACATGTAGGCATCCTAACATTAATTCCCAAATTCATAAATTTAATGGCTTCAACATAAATAATAAACCATGGATTAGAAACCCAATTTACATTATAATCATCAATACACTTAAATTCAATCATGGAAATCATGAAATCAATCTACTGGAAGTTTAAAAAAAGTTTATTGGACTCCAAGGGTGAAAGAAATTCTTGGATTAACACTTCATACCTTGGTACTTGAATTAATAAAGATTGGTGGAGTGTTCTTGAAGATTAAGCCTTGAAAGTAGATTCCCTAGGGTTTGTTCTTGAGTAATTTGAGAGAAAATAATGAATGTTTTGTCCTAGGAATGATTAATTTCGTATTTTAAGAGCTGAATAGGGGTGGAAAAATTACCCAATTACCCCTCTAGATGCGACTTTTAAGGAGAAGAAATCATGCCCAGTGACGCGCAGGCTGGCACGCCACGTCGATGAGGTTGACGCTATGTACGACGCACCGCACCGAGTCCGCGTCAGCTCACTGGAATTTATACTGGAAGCTGGGGGAAAATATTTATCGACGCATTGATATTGCATCGATACACTGGTTTGGACTCCCAAACGTATTTCTAACAATGTTCGAAAAATCTAAAACTCATCCGAGAACACCTACTGACATTCCTGATCATGAAGCAACTTAAAGATCGATGTTTAATGGTCTTAAGGGTCGCAAAATAAGATCGCCAACTGTGAAGGCTAAAATAACTCTAAGTATGAATACTTAGCTAAAAAAATTTAAGTCTGGGGACCCCTTAACAAGCTTTAAAAGACTAAATTAAGCTTAGAATTTTGTGGGGTCTTACACTTATGAATTGGAAAGTCCTTGATAAAATGACTAGCCTTTCCGCACTTGTGACATAAGTCATGTCCTGCAGCTGATCTTTTTGAGTTTTCTCTTTGTTGAAATCCTTCATTTCTCCGCATAACCTTGAGAAATATCTTTGTTATGTATTTCACATCTTTATTCTCTTCATAGTCTTTACCTTTGGATGATTTGAGTGCCAAAGTTTTCTCTTTATTAGGTTTTTTCTTATCCTTCTCTTGTTGTATCTTCAAATCATAGGTTTTCAGATTTCCTATGAACTCATCCATTAGAATGGTATTCAGGTCCCTTGCTTCAATAATAGAGTTTACCTTATTTTCCCATGACTTAAGAAGAATACTAACCACTTTTCTCACTTGCTTAGTAAGCTTAATGTCCTAACCTAGACTATACAGCTCATTTATGATTGATGTAAATCTCGTATGCATTTCCTGAATAGTTTCTCCTTCTTTCATGGTGAAGGTCTCATATTGTGTGGTAAGCATATCTACCTTGGAATCTCTGAAATCCTATTATAATGTCATGACTCAAGTCGAGGCCCTGACCGTGACAGGAACCCCGAACCACTAAGGACCGAGAAACCCCTGTAATGGCCCAACCCATTAGTGATATTATCCATTTTGGGCCCAAGCCCACACGACGTTAAAATGTGACACTAGGGAGTAAGGCTTGCTCACCTATATATCTAGCATCCCTCTTATGTTTTGCTGTTGTGGGACTCTTTATCCTAAGTTGGGGTGTTACATATACCCCCCCTTATGGACTTAGCGTCCTAGATGAGGTTTGCCCCAGCGAATGAGATTTACCTAGACTTAGGACTGAGGTTTTCCTCACCTTATCGGGATTTGCCTAAACTCAATTTGAACTCCTGCCCACATCAATAGGGATGACACAGGAGCGGCTTTAATACCATTTTTGGCACAACCCGAGTCAAGTACTTGGCCACGATGGGCATCCCGAACTACTAAGGCCTGAGAGACCCTTGTAACGGCCCAACCCACAGTGATACTATTCACTTTGGGCCCAGGCCCGCAAGGCTTTAAAATATGTCACTAGGAAGTAACGTTTGCTTACTTATATACCCAGCATCCCTCTTGTATTTTGTCGGTGTGGGACTACTTATCCTAAGTTGGGGTGTTACATATACTTATCAGGTTCTATACCACACACTAGCAGCTTCTTTACTTTGTAGTTTTCTTGCGATCATCTTCATTATACTCCTTTCGAGTCTTGGGGACTAGTCTAGTGGCCTCTTCTTCCTTCACTTCTCTCATGGGAACATGCGGACCATCCAAGATTATATTCATCAGTTTACTATTTTCTGCCATTATAAAATTATGCATTCTTATTTTCCACCAGCCATAGTATTAACCATTAAATCTTCAGGGTCTGGTGGTGGACTATCCTTCTTTCAGGTTCGGTGGAGCAACCATTTGAAATGGATCCTCTCTAGGTGTTAACCTTTTAGAGTGAACTAGCTCTGATACTAATTGATGACGTATATGGGTCCACAGAATACAACAGGACCTGGTCCCTAAGTTGCCCGTGCGGTGCAATATGAATGAGAGGAAGAACAATGTAATAATGTAATAATTTAAAGAACAAGGAATTTTTATGTGGAAACCCTCTTGCTCAAGGAAAGTAAAAACCATGACCTGCCATCAGGATTTCCAAACTTCACTCTTCTTCAAACAACCAAGTGTACAAACTCCTATAATTACTAACTCTTGGAATAACTCTATTACTAAACAAGTGTGATAACTCTGGCATACTTACCACTGACTAACTCTAGTCACAAACCCTAAACAGCTCTACCCAGGACTCAACACCATAAATGATAAGAACAATCACTTGACCAACTTGCAAACGACTCGAACAACCAACTCTAGCTACTTCGACTCGAGCTAAGACTTGGACAAGATACACATCTACTATCCTTTATAATCAGGAGTCGATTTACAATATAAGACCAAAAGAAACTAAAAAAGTACACACACAAGACTTAGGATGAGCAAGCAATTAAGTCCCTAATATGAGTTGTGTTTGAAGACATCTTTTGCCTCTTTGAGAAGTTCAATCTTTAATGTTTGCAAATATTGGGTTTTGTTGTAAGAGATGATCCTTATATATGAGACAACAAAACCTAGGCGTATTTCTATTGGTCGAGGTTTGGGTCCTCTATTGCCGCGCCACCAACTTTTTGCAGGAAAGTACAACTTCCAGTTGTGGTCAAGCAAGTCATTGTCAAAAGGCAACTTCATACGACGAAATCGGGTCCCATGGATACTTAATGAGAGGTTTATTAGATCCCTTGTGGAATGATTTGCAGATCATCAAAACTTCAAGGGTGTAACACTATATAGTAGCAAAGAAATATTATAAGGACACATAAAAATGAGCATATATTTATACTACCAATATTTGGTTAGACTTTGAAGGAATTTAATCTCTACCTAAAAATTAATATTAATTAATACATCATTTGATTGATCTTTTAAATTTTTCTCATGAATAATATATGTATAAGTAATGCATAGATTTATCTATTATTTTGTGTGAGGTAGCATGTGGAATAAAAATATGGCCTAGTACACGATTAAAACGTTATAAGCCAAATGTTAACCCTCATAATAGTCAGAAACTTTTTAATTTTGTTTAGAAAGTAAAAATGTATTTTAAATTATATAATGTATAAAAAATAATATCTAACACTATATAATTCTTTTATAACTATTTTTTGCATAATGTGTCTTAGAACCAAATGACCTCTAAGTATTTAATAATCTATGGAGTAGTTTATTTTTTCAAATAGGTGTATTCGACTCGATCGATCGAGAGTTTTGTATTTCTATAGGTTAATTTAACTTGCACAAAACTCTATGTTATAGTCGTTACACATTTTAAAAACTCAAAAAGGTTAATATTTGAGAACAGAGAAAATATGTAATTTATTCGTCATCGCAAGTAGCAGAAAAATCCAAAATTATAAAAATTTATACAATGAAACATGTGGTACATGTCAATTCATTTGCAAAGGGAACCAAATGTTTTTCCTATTTGGTTTTAGGTACATTCAACACGGTAGTAATTAAAAATTTTAGAGTTGAAAGCATCACTCACAAAAGAAGCCAATTAATTTGATTTTCTCAAAATTAACGAATGAACTTGAAATCATAAACTCATTCTATCTACTTTTTTCAATATTATTGTTAGAGAAGACATTTTGTCAACATGTGTTTGGCCTTTTTTTTCAACTACTTAAATTGAATGTTGGCAATATCCAAAGAAATTATATGCAGTTACTCATCTTGATCATGGACGACACATAAGAATGCCCAAAGAAACCGTGATAAGAAACGATTCAAAATATAAAATTTTAATAATAATATATAATTAATAATGATTGAGTTAACAATCAATTCTTTATAAATATTCAGTATCAAAAGTAATTAAATTCACATACCTTGATATGTTACATGCTAGTTCTGCCTCCACTTACAAACATTTCTTTAGCTTTTCATAGTTTTTGTTGTCTTAATTACATCAAATAAAAGACAAAACTAATCCTCATCATTACAGAGTTACAGTACAGAAGGTATTTATTTTCATTATTAATTTAAGAGAAAAGATATAAAGTAATCCGTAAAGTTGTGTAACTTTTATAAAAAGACACTTAAATTATACAGGCGATTTATTACCTTACGAAATAACTTTAAAGTATTATTCATACCTATTTTTTTAGCCAACGCCGGTTACACCAACAAATATGTAAATCACGTGCCAATCATCATTTGACACGTGTCAAATTAATTTTAAACTTTTTTTTAAAGAAACAATGGTCATATTTTTTTAACCAATTCCTTTTCTTTTTCTTTATCTCCTTTCTTCCGTTCTTCTTCACTGAAGAAATTCCTCTGCTGTAGCCCATAGCCATCCAGCTTCACAATCATCGTTGTCAGCAACTGCACGGTAAGGTGACCAAGTAGTTCTCCTTACTAGCTTATGAATATCAAATTCATCCAAATCCAAATTCAAATCTAAATATTTAAATTGCCACAATTGAAAAGAAAGAAAATGAAAGAAAATATCAGATATTTGACATTATAAATATCGAAATTCTTCTCAATATCAAGACGATTTTTTTTGTCTTTACAAATATTCGATATTTGATTACAAAAATCGACATTACTTGTTTGTGGAATTCTTCTCATCTTTATAAATATGATTTAAGATTGTATTTGGCATTATAAGAACAACTCCTTTAAAATCTAATCACAAAATATAACTTAATTTTTAAAAATTTAAGCAAAGTAAGATGATATTAATGTTTTAAAAGTTCATTTTGTTGAGAAATTAAAACATAAATGAAATATTTTATCTTTTAAGATTGATTTCATAGAGAAGAGTTTGACAAGAGAGAATCATTTTTTTCAAAGCTTCAATTGCCATAACAATAGAGATTTGGGGACATGGTTGTTCTAAAGAGAAGAGAAAAGAAATTTTAAATAATTGATAAATTTAATTACACGTGACACTTTTTAATTGATGGTTGCAGTCAATTTTTTTTTAATCATGCGCGTCGTATGCGTGACTACACGCTTGGAAAAAAATCAATTAAAATAATCTATTTACAGTGATTTGTATTAATTTTGTGTGATAATAGATCACCCATAAAGTTAAAATATCTTTTTTAAAATCTTAAATAAATTTAATGGTTACTTTATAACTTTTCTCTTAATCTAATTAATTAATTAACATAGAAATAAGAAATACTTACCACCTACTCTCCACAACTACATGCTAGCTAATTAAATTGAAAGGACAAGTAATCAGATATTGAATTCAAGGTGAGAGCGGCAAATCATAGAATAATGTTTTAAATTGTAATGCTAATAGCACAAGTATATTCCCTCTGACTCTTAATAGTTCTTACATTTAGCTTTATATGATAATTAAAAATCTTAAATAAGAAGGTAATTTTTATTAATTTATTTTTTAAAAAATTTATTGGGGTTTTAAATAAGTGTGAATTCTTTCAAAAAGAATTAATTGTAAAGGTAATATGAGAAAAATTTAGTTAATGTTTTCGTGATTTAATATTAACAACAATGATATACATGATTTTGTTTATTTGTTTATAAGCATTTTTTATATATTTTTATATAAGGTTGATACAATATGTCTATTCCTGTCTCCTTGTACATAGAATTTTTTCCGTTTCAATTTAATGGGTCTGTTTTGAGTTAATACGAAGTTGTAAAAAATAAAGATGTTTTCTAAATTTGTGCTTAAGTTAAAAATATGTAAAATATTTTCAAATAAAGTTTAATTTTATGATCTTAAATATGTTATATGAAAAGTTTAAATTTAAAAAATTATTACAAAAAATAGAATTATTTTTTTATGCGAAGTGAAAGAAAAATAAGTCAACCAAATTAAAATTGAGGAAGTATTTTATATTAAATTAACCAAATTGATGTTTTTATGTTAGACGTTAGATTTTTTAAACTCTCCTGTCTTTTTTATTGTTTATTTATTTTATTTTTTATTTTAATCAGTCCTACCGTTCCGTTTTAAAACTAGATTTTGTGACCCCACTATTTGGTCATACATATCACGGTATCCAGAAATTGATAGATGGATGTTCATTAAAAAGTCATTAGTATTTGGTCTACTGGGGAAGCCGGTTTCCAGTATAACCTACCTTAGTATGGTTGTTGAGGAGTCGCGAATCAAAATATGTCCTCATTTTTTAAAAATATTAATTTACAACAACAACAATAATAACATATTCAATATATTGTCACCAAATGAGGGCTGAGGAAGATAAGTATACGCAATCCATACCACTACCTCAACATGAGATAGAGAGGTTGTTTCCGATAGACCACCGATTCAAAATAAAGCAATCTAAGATAAGATAAGGAATAGTAATAAAACAAGAAGATATACTAGAAATTAACGTACTCAATAATACGCAAAGCAAGATACTTCAGGTATACACCAAAACATACAACATCCTAACTCAGACTAACCTTCTACTCTAATTCGTCTCCTCCACAACTTTCTATCCAGGGTGATATCCTCGATAAGCTGAAATTTCTCTATGTTATATCTAATCACTTTCCTCCAATATTTCTTCGGTCTACCTCTACATTGCTTGAAATCATCCCTAGCCAACCTCTCACACCTCTGCACTGGGGCATCCATGCTCCTCGGCATCATATGCCTGAACCATCTCAATCTTGCTTCCCTCATCTTGGCTTCCACCGAAACGACTCTCACTTTATCTCAAATAACCTCATTTCTAATCCTATTTTTCCTAGTACACCCACATATCCGCCAAAGCATTCTCATCTCCGCCACCTTCATCTTCTGAATGTCGGTCTTCTTAACAGGCTAACACTCCAACCCATACAGCAAAATCGGTCTAACCACCACTCGGTAGAACTTGCCTTTAAGTTTGAGAGGTAGTTTTTTATCACACAAGATATCGGAGGTGAGCCTCCATTTCATCCACCCTACCCCGATCCGATGAGTGATATCATCGTCAATCTCTCCATTCTCCTGCATCATCGACTCCAGATACTTGAAACTATCGCTCTTACTGATAGAATGAGTGTCAAGCTTAACAACCACATCGGACTCATGATACACCTCACTGAACTTACACTCCAAATATTTTGTCTTAGATCTACTCAATCTAAACCCTTTAGACTCAAAGGTTTGCCTCCAAACCTCCAACAGGGGCGGAGCTACGTGGTTCCCAGGGGGTTCATCCGAACTCCCTCAACAAAACATTACGTTGTATAGAGAAGGTAGAAAATCTATATTTATGTACATATATAAATGTTGAACCACATGGAACAAGGCACTTAGATAGCCCAATGGTGTTATTTACACTTCTTGGGCGCTTTCTTCAACCTACTGCACGGGTTCGATCCTTGCTAGTGGTGTTCTTTTTTTTTAATATGTCATGTGGCTATACAACTGCTACTTCTTCTTTTTTTAATATGTCCTGCGGTTGTACAGCTGCTACTTAATAAATGTATTGTCCAGCTCTTATTATAAAAAAAAAAATGTTAGGTGCTACTGGTATATAAATAAATAAATAAATAAATAAAAATATTTTACATCCTTGAAATTGTATTTTATTGATCTTTTCATACATTTATATTTTTATTTTTCGAACCTCCTAAAAAAAATTTCTGGATCCACCACTACCTCCAACTTAGTATTAACTCCACTACGAGTCTCATCAATTAGGACTACATCATCCGCAAAAAATAAATAATAAGACACCTCATCCTAAATGTGCCGCGTCAAAACTTTCATAACCAAGGCAAAAAGAAACGAACTAAGCGTTGATCCTTGATGTAACCCCATCAAGACAAAAAAGTGCTTCGAATCCTCTCCTCCGTCTGAATCTGAGTCTTGGCTCCGCCATACATATCCTTAATCGACCTAACATAGACTATACCTCTAGCCTCCAAACACTCCAAAGAACCTCCCAGGGAACTCTATCATAGGTCTTCTCTAAGTCGATAGACTATACGTTTATTTAGTGTACAATACTTCTTTTTTATGGACAAATGATGAAAAAGTTAGACAATTATAAATAGTGGATAGTGCACTTTTTTTTTGCATTATTTATTTTTTTCGAATAGTGCACAAAAAAAAGTATTATTAATTATTATTTTGTGAATAGTGGCAAGTGCATTTTTGTGTGCACTATTCGAAAAAAAAATGAATAGTGCACAAAAAAGTGCACTATTCACTTATTTGTTTTGTAAATAGTGAAAAGTATTGTGCCTTTTTTATGCACTATTCTTTTTTTATTTACATAAGGCACAAAAAAATGCATTATTAATTATTTTTATGTGAATAGTGAAAAGTGTAATTTTTTGAGTGCACTATTCATTTTTTGTTCACATAGTGCACAAAACTAGTGCATTATTAATTATCTTTTTGTAAATAGTTGAAAGTATATTTTTTTGTGCACTGTTTATTTTTTTTCACATAGTGATCTTGATGAATTCCTTTTGGAAGTGTAATTAAATTTGTAAAGTTTCCAAATCTATATAAAAAAACGAACAATTAATATAGAATGGAGAGGATGTAAAATACAATAATTCCTTATTAATTATTGTAAAATAATAGAGAAAGTAAAGAAAATCGTTTAGAGTTTATACATGTGCAATGTGTTTAATAGGTTAAACCTCAATATTAATGGGTCGTTTGGTTTAAACCAGAATTATAATCCTATAAAATATAATTAATGTTTTTGTATTCCAAGTTTAGCTAATACTTCCAATTAAATACGGAATAAATTTAATTTCAAAAATCGTACGAGAATAACTCACCTAATCTCTTGAACAAACGATCCCTAAGCATTTAAATGAAATTTTTTTGATAAGTTTTAAGAGGTTAGATAGTACACAAAAAAATGCACTTTAAAAAAAGTACACTTTACACTATTCAAAAAAAGGATAAGTGGATAGTGCACTTTTTTTTGTACTATCCATTTTTTTAATAGTGCACAAAAAAGTGCATTTTTCACTATTCACAAAAAAAATAATTAATAGTGCACTTTTTTTGTGCACTATCTGAAAAAAATGGATAGTGCACAAAAAAAGTGCACTATCCACTACTAAAAAATACATTATGCACTAAATAAGTGTATAAAACCTATTTAGGCCACTTTCTATTTTCATGGCATAAATTGATTATTTTTTTAAAATGAGGACATATTTGAATTCCGAACTCATTGTTGAGGAATAAAGTTGTCAATTAGACCGGGCCAGACTGGTCCGGTCCAATAAACTCAATCCAAAAAGAGAGTTCAGATTGGACTGAACCGACCCTGTGGGTCTACTTGGTTTCTGGCCCTCCAATCCTGGGTTGGGCCATCGGGGATGATCAGTCCGGTGGACCGACCCACTTATAAAATCGGACCAAGTCCATCGATTAACCGAATCGGACTGCTCAATTTTTTTTTTTTAAATACATTGGACCGCTGGGCAGTCTAGCCAGCCAAATTGGGTTGTTAGCCTAACGAAATTATAATCGTTGGCAGCCCAGCGGTCAATTGGCTGATGTGGTCTAATTTAAAAAAAATATATTAAATTTTTTTTTTTATAAATACCCCAACTCAAAATCTATTTTTTCACACAACTCACAATCTTATTCTCTCAATCTCTCTCAATTATTCTAATTATCTCCTAAAGTGCTCAATTCTATTTTAAAATTTTGTAATTACAAATGTCAAGTGGAAGTTTTTAAAGTCTCAACTTTCGGATACTTTAAATTTTGGTATTGTCATTTCATCACTTACTTCTAATTTTTAATTAGTGTATTATTTGTTGAATATTTATATTTATTATTTTTATGTATTTTGAATATTTATTTATTTAATTTATAATATGAATAAATTAAAAACTCGATAAAAATGTTAGAATTTTGTGTCACGAAAGTGATAGTGGTAGTAAAAAATAAGTTGGTGGCGATTTCAGTAGAGGTAGTTCAAGTACAAGATATACCCGTGTGCCTCCGGTATCAATTAGCCAACCGTTTGAGAATAAAATAGGTGTAGGTGCTCACGATATGAATTTTTTAGAAGCTTAAAAATTTAAGGTATAGAAAAAGAGAATGAAGTAGACGCGATTGATTTAAATGTAGATAATGATAATATTGGTGATACACCCGAAGTCAGTAATGCTAATATTAGATCTGAATCGGTTAATCTTCCTCCCCTTCTACCCATCCCCCTATAAAATCTTATAGAAGAACTAGTATTGTATGAGAATTTTATACGAAAATAAAAGAAGAAACTAAGGTCCAATGCTATATTTTTTAATTGATATACGAGCATAACATTAGAGGCAATAAAAGAGGTACGGGTACGTTGATGAGATATTTACAAGATAAACGCCCAATAGAGCTAGCTGCGGCACAAGGTGGTGGGATTGTTAGGGGCCAACTCAAACTAGATTGAACCCGACAACCGATCAGTTAGTTTAAAATTATAATAAAATGAAAGACCGAAAAGAATTAGCCAAAATGATTGTTGTGAGTTGTTTGCCTTTCTTTTTTGCTTCTTCCTGTATTTTTATTCATTATATTCAAGCAACTTATAATTCTATGTTTACATGTACTCCTAGAAGTACTAGTTAGTTCGATATTTTTAGATTTCATGGATAATATGTTTATTATTTATCTGCATTGTTAAAAAATATTTCATATAGAGTTGCTCTAACTTTTGATCTTAGTCGTGCTATTAATAAAAATGATTATTTAACAATTACTTGTCATTGGATAGATAGTAATTTTGTTATGCAAAAACATACTCTAGCATTTTTGTATGATGAAGATCGTAGACACGCAGAAAGATTTATTTTTGAATCTATTTTTAAAGTTGTAAAATATTATGGTATTGAAAGAAAATTATTATGTATATCTTTTGATAATGCATCTAACAACAAGACTGTTGTTGAGTTGTTAAAAGTTGAACTTTCTCTGCCTTTATTCAAAATATTTCATGTTAAGTGTGCTTGTCGTATATATAATTTAATCGTAAAGATGGTCTTGAATTTTTTGAGATTTATATTGAAAAGATTAGGCTTGTTGTTGGTTTTATTCAAGGAAATCATCGAAAAATTAGAATGAGAAAATTTAAAAGTAAATGTGAAAAAAATAAATTTAGACCGATATTAATACCTTAAAAATGTGATACTAGATGGATGATACCTATAATTATTTATGAACTTGCTTTATTTATAAAATTCCTACAATGACTTTTAATCAATATTCTGGTTCTTTTTCTGAGTGTATGTTACATGATTCTGATTGGGTTGTAATTGTTGATCTTGTTAAATTTTTGAAAAAAAATTATATAGCTACAGTTGAGTTTTCTAGTGCTTACTACCGTACTGTTTATAATAGTTTAACTTATTTAGCCGATATTTCTTATTTGCTTAACGAATATCAGAATAAAGAAGGTTACAAAGAAGCTATTAATGTAATAATTACTAAATTTTAAAAATATTTTTATCTTTTTCCTTCAATTTATTTGATTGGTGCTATAATAAATTCATGTATGAAATTTAATACTGTGTCCGAATTTACTTCTATTATTTATAGAGCTTTAGATATACAACTTGCAAAAGAACCTGCTTTGTATACGGCTATAGGTGATGCGAATAATTACATGGATGCATTATACAATCATTATGTTGATTTACTTAATGATGTAGTATCGACACATATCACTCTAACTCCCACCAAGCTCCCGATGAGTCATCATGTTCTAAAAGGTAGGCACATAGTAGTTATCATAATTACTTATACCTATTTAAATGTATGAAATAGGGTGTCGCCTTCAACACGCAAAATTATTTTTCGGGCAAAGCTTAAGTATTATCTTAGACAGCCGGTAGAGGATCGTAAAGTAAGGATCAATGCACTAGATTGGTGAAAGGATAATGAAAGACAATATCCTGTACTTTCAAAAGTAGCTAGAGATATATTGAATGTGTCAATGTCAACCGTTGCATCAGAGATCGCTTTTAGTTAGGGACGACAGTAATTTGAAAAAATCGACACTCATTGGGAGGCAAAACTTTAAATTTTCTAGTTTGCCTTAGAGATTGAATTAAAGCGGAACAAAGAAATCAAGGAATAGAGATGGAGTCGGTGGAGGAACAAAATCTTGAAGAAATTATAACAGTAAGAGAGAACTCAGCACAATCAAAGTCAATGTATGGCTTTGATCCCATTGATTTTGACTGTCCTCAGGCAATTTCTGTTAATATTAACATGCATGAGTTGAAAAAATAATGCAAAATTTGTAGAACTGTTAATCTTGTAACTTATAAGTTTTGAATTATTTTGCAATCAATAAAATACAAGATTCATTCACTCCTTACATATTTTTCAATTAAATTGAATGTTAATTTGAATTAAATACTTTTTATATATTACTATCAAACTTTACATAAAATCATAAACATATATATACATATAATGAAAAAATAAAAATAATGTTAGTAAATATTACTTAGACAACTAGTATCGACATATAAAAATACTATATAAGTTTATATTTTAAGTAGTGTATGTAAATTTTTGAATATATGTTCAAGACTTCAAGAATTATTATATTAGGTAGTATATGTATATATGTGTGTATATTTTCTAAAGTATCATAATATGTAATGTATATATGTTGTGTATATATTTTCTAAAGTAGTATAATATGTAATGTATATATGTTTCAAGTGGTATTAAAAGTAGTATATATTGTGTATATATGTGTATATTTTTGTTTATAGACTAAAGTAATATATATTGAATGTATACATGTGTATATATTTTCTAAAGTAGTATATATGTCATGTATATATGTTGTATGTATAATGTATCAAGTAGTATTTTAAGTAGTATATATTGTATATATATGTGTATATATTTTCTATTAACTAAAGTAGTATATATTTAATGTATGCATGTGTATATGTTTTCTAAAGTAGTATATATGTAATGTATGTATGTTGTATATATATTGTTTCAAGTAGTATTTTAAGTAGTATATATTGTATGTATATATTTGTATATATTTTTTCTGTAGATTAAAGTAGTATACATTTAATGTATACATTTGTATGTATTTTTTAAAGTAGTATATATGCAATGTATATATATATTGTATGTATATTGTTTCAAGTAGTATCTAAGTGTTATATATTGTATGTATATATGTGTATATATTTTCTATAGACTAAAGTGATATATATTTAATGTATACATGTGTATATATTTTCTAAATTAGTATATATATATATAATATATATATGTTGTATGTACAATGTTTCAACTTTCAAGTAGTATTTTAAGTAGTACATATTGAACATATATTGTTTCTAGAAGTATTTTGAACTAATTGTATGTATATTTGTATGTATTTTTCTAATGTACTATAATATATAACGCATATAAGTTGTATGTATAGTATTTCACGTAGTATTTAAACTTATATATATTGAATGTACTTATGTGTTTATATTTATTAAAGTGGAAATTGAATGTAGTATACGTATGTTTACTAAAATAGTATGATATGTAATATACATATGTTATATGTTTATTGTTTAATGTAATTGATAGTATATGTATGTGTATATATAGTATATATAAATTTGAATTTAATTTAATTCTTTTTTAAAAAAAAAAATCAAGGACCACTAACCGATCAATTACTCGAACTGGGCCAGATTGAATCGGTCTAGACCGGTTAAAATCGATAGTAATGCTACATGGGCCGATCATGGGCCGTTTAGCAAATTTATACTATTGGACTCGATAAGGGTCGGCCCGTTAAGAATTAGGATCGGATCGATCCACAAATCGAATAAAATAACTGGATTGGTACCAATTTGGGTCGGACTGACCCGATTTAGGGGTTTATTGAGCGATATGCCCTTTAGCCAGGACAATTACTTCAATCGACCAAATCCCATTTTCCCTCTTTTAATTTAAAATATGAGATAAGTTTTTGGACCTTTTTTGCGGTTTGAATTTACAATAGTAAATTCCCTTACAAATTAAACGATATTATGTTCACTTTCTCATATATAAATCACAAATGTATCGGTTAACCTGAGATCACTTAACATCTATATCCTTTAATTTTGTCATGCAGGATAGTGCGTTTACTTAGTCAATTTTATGATAGTTTAGTTTTTTATTTGTGCACACTCTAAATTGAAGGACAAAAATGTCAGTTAACGTTAAGTTAAAGAATGTGTACTAATTTTCCTTATAATAATTATTTTAAAACGTATTTATCATTAATAAAAAATATTTTAAATTAATTTAGCCTTATAATGCCCTCTTCTCCCTATCCCTCTCTTTTACTAGTATAAAGGTGAAGGTCAATGACTTCAATTCATTTTTACATGTCTTGAGCTTAAAATGAGAACTCGGAACCAAAATAATTCACAAATTATAAAAAGTGATCAAAATAGGCCATCTATTTAAAAAATTATCAAAATAGGCTAAATGTAATAAATTATTACGTTTTCCACTTTTACCTTAACGGTCAACTAACAGTCAACACGATTTGTAAAACGTAATAATTTATTACGTTTTACAAACAATGTTTGTAAAACGTAATAAATTATTATGTTTTTCACAAAAAAACAAAAAGCAATGTGTTGTCACATCTTCTTTATGTCAAATCATGAAAAACGTAATAATTTATTACGTTTTACAAACAGTGTTTATAAAACGTAATAATTTATTACAAATTACAAACAGTATTTGTAATATAAATTGTAATAAATTATTACAACTCACACTTACCCACGTCACATCACATTTACTTTTTCTATTTTAATCCAACCCACCCCACCCACATAAATTTACCCCCCAACCCCAACCCAGGTAGAACCCTCCCACCCCACCCCTAACCCTACCTAACGCCCCTGCCCTACCTCTTTTTTCTAACCCCACCATCTCTCATTTTCTTAGTTCTTCTAATTTTTTTTGTTAAAATATGAATTTAACTTTTTCGATTAATGTTTCGTATTAGTTATTGATTAGTGTTTTGATTAATATTTTGAGAATACTCACATGGACAAATATATTTTTTATTACAATTTATGAAGTAAGAAATCGTAATTTAAGTTATCGGTATATAAAAATCGAACCGATAAAAATGTTATTGATTTATGTTTATCGGGTTAACAATTTTTTAATGATTTTATAAAAAAATTATTGAGTTATTGATTCGATTTTAATTTTTTATTAGGTTATTGGATAATGAATAGGATTATACGAAATTATTTTTTACTCCCTCCATATATATATAAATATATAAGTAGGGGCAGGGGTAGGGGTGGTTCTACCTGGGTTGGGGTTGGGGGGTTAAATTTACGTGGGTGGGGTAGGGAGGATTAAAATAGAAAAATTAAATGTGATGTGATGTAGGTAGGTGTAAGTTGTAATAATTTATACAACTTATAAACACTATTTGTAATTTGTAATAAATTATTACGTTTTATAAACACAGTTTGTAAAACGTAATAAATTATTATATTTTTCATGATTTGACATAAAGAAGATGTGACTACACACTGCTTTTTATTTTTTTGTGAAAAACGTAATAAATTATTATGTTATATAAACCGCGTTAACAGTTAAGATAAAAGTATAAATATAATAATTTATTACATTTATCCATTCTTAGTAACTTTTTAAATAAGTAACTTATTTTAATCACTTTTTATATTTTATGGCTTATTTTGGTTCCGAGTTATTAAAATGATTCCACATTTGTGTTTGACCCTGCACACCAATCATTGGGTGATGAAACTTGAAAGGCCAAAAACAGAAGTCCAACTCATTGACCAGACAAGCCGGTTTCCCATATTAACCGCCAATAAGATATGGAGGGTTGGTGGTGGTTGAGCTGACCGGCCATAAAAAAAGTGGGAAAAGAACATGTTTGGTCTTAGTCAAATCCACGTATTGCCAACGTAGCACAATTTAAAAAATTCTAATTTTAAGCTTAAAATCTATGACCAAACAAGTAGTAAAGCATAATCAATATTTAAAATCCAACTCCAACTTGAATTTGAAAATTCTATAACCAAAGATTTGATTCTAAAATAAAGCAAAACACTGTTTCAGGAAAACTGAATAATTTTCATGGTCAAATGACCTCATCTGTCTGCTACAGCAATAAATCATAAGATATTATTTAAGTAATTTATTCTTAAAAGTTTTTTTAGTGAGATTTGAATCCTGATTATTCACATGTTCTATTCTAACTTTATAGACTGCTAAAAAGTCACCTTATTTTTCAGTTCATTCCAATTATATCAAGGAAAAAACATAAAAGACATAAATTTAACATAACTTTCTATTTTTACCTCTAAAAAAAGAAGAAATTAACCTTGTAATACCTTTTTAAAAGTTAATTGATTGTCAAATCATAAGGACAAATTTGTAAAAAATTTCAATGATTCACTTATTTTGAGACACCAATAAATATCTCAATAATTCACTTATTTCGAAATGGAGGAAATAACATCCAAACTGTACCCTGTAGTGCAAAAATATTCAATTACTTTATTCTAATTCAAACAATTGGGAGTTACACACCACTAATAATGAATTCAAATACCTTTTGCCATCCACCTTTTCAGGGTGTGAAGGGTTAGGTGAATCTAGAAAACTTAGATTTAGCATTTCATCAATAATTGGTAAGTAATAACTTTAAGGGGAAAAAAAGGAAGATTGTGATGATTGTTATGAAATAACTAAAGAATAAAGAAGAAGAGTTTGAGGGATGAATTACAATGAGGAAAAATTCATTTATTTATAGAAAAAAATTAATCTTGGAGTTTGTAATTTTTTCATAAATAGACATACATAATATATGGTAAAGTAGGTATTCATATATATGGTAAAGTAGACATTCACTATAAATGGTACATTCATAACACTTCCCCTTGAATGTCTAATTGATAGATAATATGCATATATGCTGCCTCATTAAAAACCTTACAATGAAAATCTAATGGGATAAAACCTCGTAAGGGAAAAAGAGTACAATGCGTATTAACTCCCCCTAATGAGAACATCCTTGAACCTTTGCATTTCGATCTTGTGCACCATCTTTTTGAAAGTTGCAGTTGGAAGAGACTTGATGAATAGATCAGCCACATTGTCAGTTGAACGAATCTGTTGCACATTAATATCACCATTCTTTTGGAGCTCATGTGTATAGAAAAACTTTAGCGAAATGTGCTTCGTTCTATCCCCTTTTATGAATCCTCCTTTAAGTTGTGCTATGCATGCTGCATTATCTTCATATAAAATCGTGGGTACTTTGTCACATTTCAAGTCACATTTTTCTCGAATGAGATATATCATGGACCTCAACCACACACACTCTCAGCTTGCTTCATGAATAGCTATAATCTCAGCGTGATTCGATGAAGCAGCTACGATAGACTGCTTTGTTGATCTACAAGATATGACAGTACTCCCACATATGAACAGATAGCCTGTTTGAGATCGAGCTTTATGCGGGTCAGATAAGTACCCAGCATCAGCATAACCAACAAGATCGAAACTACAATCTTTAGGATAAAATAAGCTCATATCGTTAGTCCCTTTTAGATACCGTAATATGTGTTTGATCCTATTTCAATGTCTCCTAGTAGGAGTAGAACTATACCTTGCTAACAAATTAACTAAAAAGGTTATATCAGGCCTTGTAGTATTTGCAAGATACATTAGTGCACCAATTGTACTAAGATATGGTATTTCAGGACCAATGAGTTTCTCATTATTTTCTTGAGGTCGGAATAGATCCTTATTCACATCAAGTGATCGAACAACCATCGAAGTACTTAATGGATGTGCTCCATCCAAACAGAATCGTTTCAACACCTTTTTTGTGTAGGCAGATTGATGGACAAAGATACCATTTGTCAAATGCTCAATCTGCAAACCAAGACATAACTTTGTCTTTCTGAGATCTTTCATCTCAAATTCTTTTTTTAGGTAATCAATTGCCTTTTGAAGCTCTATTGGGGTTCTAATAAGGTTTATGTCATCAACATAGACAGCAAGTATAACAAACTCCGACATTATTTTCTTTATGAAAACACATGTGCAAATTTCATAATTCGTACAACCTTCCTTAGATAAATATTCACTAAGTCGGTTATACCACATGCGTACATATTGCCTCAAACCATACAATGATCTTTGCAATCTAATGGAATACATTTCCCGAGGCTTTGAACTATATGCTTTCGGCATTTTAAATCCTTTGAGAATTTTAATGTATATCTCATTATCAAGTGATTCATATAGATAGGTTGTTACCACATCCATCAAATGCATCTAAAGTCTCTCATGGATAGTGAAGCTAATAAGATAACACAATGTTATTGCATCCATAACTGGTGAATATGTCTCGTCATAATCGACACCAGATCATTGTGAAAATCCTTGTGCAACAAGGCGTGCTTTATATCTTTGTATTTTATTTTTCTCATTTCTTTTTCGCACAAAGATCTATTTATAGCCAGCAGGCTTAACACCATTAGGTGTTTGAGCTATAGGTCCAAAAACTTCACGTTTGGCAAGTGAATTCAATTTAGATTGAACTGCTTCTTGTCATTTTGGACATTTATTTCTTTGTCGATATTCTGTGACAGATCGAGGTTCAAGATCATCACTGTCTTGCATGATTTTCGTTGCAACATTATATGCAAAGCTAAGTTGTGGCTGTGAAACCCTAAGTTGATGTTTAGAGGGACATGATATGTTGTTCGAGGACGAACAAAGCTTCAAGTGTGGGGTGTTGATGATAGGCGAATTTACACGCCTATATCAATATATTTTGCCCATATTTGTGCCACGTTTTGAGAACAAATTATATATTTCAGGCACTTTTAGTCCTTTTTCCTGTAAGTGAGCTAACGAATATGATTAGCAAAGTTTCAGGTATAAATGATGCAGAATTCAGCATTTTATGGCTTACTTGACGCCAAAGAAAGCTCACGAAGGAAGGAAAGGGAGCTTGGACGCCTAAAGGACCAAAAGTGATGCATGGAAAATCTGTCCCGGGCTAAAACAGCATTTCTGAAAACTTTGGGGACTGCACTAACTCAGTTGGATTTGGATAATGATACATTAACCTAGTACAATTGGGTTAAGTATTTTATTTGTTTATTTGGATTAGGAGAATATTACATTAACCTAGTACAATTGGGTTAAGTATTTCATTAGCTTAGTAGGATTTGGTTAGATATTTCATTAGCTTAGTAGGATTAGTATATGGGTATTATAAATACCCTATCATGCTAGAGATTTTTAGGAATTCGACATTCAACCATTCTACATCTTCCTACATTCTACGCTACAAACAATTCCTCCCTTAGTGGAGAGATACATTCTATTTCTCAATTCTGAATTCTTCCATTAATTCTATTTCTCTTCTTCTATTCATTTATTCTTAATTTCCGCAACAAGAGAATTGTTACTTTGCCAAGGAATTCACGCCTAAACGTCTACCACTCTTGTGCTACACGAAATTAATCAATCTTGTGGTATAACAACAATGTCAACCGTGATCTCCTTCGCATTCATGGGTAACTAAACTTCTCTGTTGGGGTTATGGAAGCCAACTGAGATACTATCTATTGCTGTGAGTTTGTGAGTTCGTGACATGTATGCTGCTTATATCATTATTCTCTTCATCTTAATCTACATTCTTTGTGGTTGCAAACACAAGAATACGCCAGTATAACATTTAACTTGTTCAAAAGAAAGGTTATTTGTCTGGAAAAGAGATAATGTCAAGGTAGTAGGGTCACACCCTAAATTCCCTACTAAACAGTTAGTGCCGTAACTGGATTAACCTCTTGTAGAATTCGTACCGTTAGACACGCTTTAAGCTCGAAAGAGTTAAAGTGAAATAATCCTCGAATAGGTCAAAAGACGCCTGGATTTACCATCGAATACAATTCTCTATAAGCACATGCATGTCGGAATTCTACACACTCATAGTCAATAGAGACGTATAACTCAGGAGGTGGACATAACCCCAACGCTTCAATTCTCATTGTTTACAACTTACGTAACATTCTTCCTCTTTTTACTTTGCTATTTTCAGCTTTTACTTTAATATTTGGTTACACATTACAATCCCCCCTTTTTACGAGACTTGCACTAAAAGTCTAGTAATCGTTGCTTACTTGTTGACCAAGCTATTCCCTGTGGGATCGATACCCAACCCAGGTTGGGTTCTATATTTGCTAACGACCGCTTTACACTCCTAAGAGAGCTGTAGATTGAGCGTTATCAAAAATTGGCACCGTTGCCGGGGAATACGAGTGTCAATCAAGTTTGTGATAATTACTAGACCCTTTGGTCAAAGATTCTCGTACTTTTACTTTTAGTTTTTGTCTTTGTTTACTGCAGGTTTTTATTCAGTGCATGCCCCATACTAGAAGTTCTGGTCAACCGTTATTACCTATCAATCCTGAACCACAACGCATAGGAAGAATAGAAGCACAAGCAGAAATCGAAAGGATGGTTGCTCAACAGGAACAAGCAAGACTGGCTGCCCTTGCCGCTGCCCAAGTTCAACAACAGAACATTGATAACCCTGCATGAGCAATAAATCCCGACGATGAGGATTTAGGTGATGACGAGTTACTAAACCCTTGGCGTGATGCTGAAATAACACCTGCCAACCGAAGAGGTCGACAAGCTCGGTTTAGGTATGATCGCCAACCTATGCAGCCAACTTTCGACGATGATGATGATGATCTTGATGGTGCCGAAGCCACTGGAGCCATAATTCCACCACCATTAGCGCCCGGAGCCAAGTTCAACATCACAAGCACCATGATTCAGTTATTGCAACTCAAGGGATTATTTGGTGGACTAGCAGGCGATGATCCGAACATGCATCTCATCAACTTTATTTCCACATGCAAGTCGTTTGACAATCCTGGTGTTGGTCAGAATGCAATTCGATTACGTCTATTTTCATTGTCTCTGTCTGGGGAGGCAACACTATGGTTGAATGGGATGACTCCTGATTCAATTACAAATTGGAGGCAATTGAGAGACGCTTTCCTAGAAAGATTCTTTCCGCCATCCAAAAGAGCACAATTGAGAGATGAAATCAGCAACTTTCGTCAGCTTCCCACTGAAGCTCTTCATGAAACATGGGAGAGGTTCAAGACAAAGCTAGCGAGATGCCCAAACCATCACATGACCAATGTTCACCTAATGGAGATATTGTATAGAGCCTTGAATTCAATAACTAAGCCAGTGGTGGATAACGCAGCTGGAGGATCTTTTATGGACCTCACTTTTGGTCAAGCAAGCAATATGCTAGATCGTATGACGAAACAAAGTAGAGCTTGGCATACCAGGGATTCTGAGGTAGCAAGCCCCACTTTATCTATTAGCATGACTGCAGACCAAAGAAGAAGAGAAGAAGAACGTGATCAAGATATGGCTCATCTGAAAACACAAATGGATCTTCTTACAAAGCATTTATTAACAGGGAAGACCGAAAAAGTCAAAGCCATTGCGTCAAAAGGAAGAGACGAATCTGATTCGGAAGAGGAGGCCAACTACTTGAACAATCAGGGGGGTTTCCGTGGGAATACCTAAGGAAACCAAGGTCGGAACTACTATGATAAATCTGGAAACAAAGACCAAGGTAGTTGGAAAAACAAGAATGAAAAGAGTGGTTTGTACGTTTCCCCTGGTAGACGTGACACCACCACATCTAATTCTGGAAGTATGGAAGACATGATGGCTAAATTATTGAAAGGAGTGGAAGCAACGAGCGCGGGAGTAACGGAGGTAATCAATGATTTGTCCTCAATGAAACAATTAGTTAATTCACATTCCACTTCTATCAAGCAAATAGAGCAGCAATTGAGCCAACTTTCAGCAGCACTCAATCAAAGAAAGGCCGGCACTTTACCTAGCGATATTGTGCAAAACCCAAAGAATGATGGGTCATGCATGGCCATCACTACCAGAAGTGGTAAGGTGCTGGAAAATTCAGCAAAAGGCAAGCAAGTGGTTGACGAAGTTGCGGACATGGATGACAATTCAAAAGGAGAAGATGCCGCAGCTACTACTCCTGACATCAAGGACGCCACCTCCAGCACGATGCAGCCTGAAAAAGAGGAAAAAACAGAAGCAAGAGGAGAAGAAAGCCGTGGAAAGAACACTTCCATACCCACCACCACCTTTTCCCCAAAGATTGAAGAAGGTGGCGGATGACACAAAGTTCAGCAAATTCATGACTATGTTGAAACAGCTGACCATTAATGTTCCATTGGTGAAGGCACTTGAACAAATGCCTGGGTATGCGAAGTTTATGAAGGATCTTTTGACAAATAAGCGGGCAGCAAGCTATGAGTTGAAAGAAGATGTGCATCATTATAGTACAATTGCTACCCGATCGATAGTTCAGAAGAAGGCCGACCCCGGAGCTTTAACTATTCCTTGCACCGTAGGATCTTTGAATTTTGCCAAAGCATTATGCGACTTAGGAGCCAGCATCAATTTGATGCCATTATCGATCTACAAGAAGTTGGGGTTGGGTAATCCTACTCCAACCAATATGAGGCTCGTCATGGCGGATAGGTCGGTAAAACGACCTGTTGGTATTCTATGTGATGTATTGGTAAAGGTTTCTTCATTCATCTTTCCGGCAGACTTTGTTATTTTGGATTGTGAGGCAGACTCAGAAGTTCCCATAATCTTGGGGCGCCCTTTCCTTGCTACAGGAAGTGTGCTCAATGATTTGAGAGCCAATGAGCTTTCATTCTGAATAAATGACGAAGTGGTTCGCTTTGATGTGTGCAAATCAATGAAGCAACCCAAAGATCTCAGTGTATTTTCGGTGGCTGATGTTTTCTTTGATGATAAGAAAGAATTACTTGAAGAGGAGCAAAGTATCGATGATCCTTTGGCGGTTGTGCTCATGAATGGAGAGAATGAGGATGCTGAAAATTCCGAAGAAGCTACTTGTGCTCTATCGGGATTAGGGACATATCGCTATGCTCCCAAGAAGCTGGATCTTGATCTCAAGAATCGACCCACACCACCAGCTAAGCCATCTATTGAAGAGCCACCCACGTTAGAATTAAAGGAGCTGCCAAGTCATTTGAAGTACGCCTTCTTAGGAAGCGGAAATACTCTTCCAGTCATTGTGGCAGCCGATTTGGGTGAGCAACAAGTTGCAGCTCTTATTGCTATCTTACGCAAGTATATTAGAGCCATTGGATGGACCATTGCGGATATTATTGGTATTCCACCTGGAATTTGTACACATAAAATTCAGTTTCAAGACAATTGCACACCCACCATTGAGCATCAAAGACGTCTAAACCCACCTATGCAAGAAGTGGTGAAGAAAGAAATTATCAAGTGGTTAGACGCGGGGGTTGTGTATCCTATCTCGGATAGTACATGGGTAATCCTGGTACAATGTGTTCCCAAGAAAGGAGGCATGACGGTGGTCGCGAATACGAAGAACGAGCTTATTCCACTCAGACCCGTCACTGGATGGAGAGTATGCATGGACTACCAAAAGCTGAATTCTTGGACACTCAAAGATCACTTCCCAATTCCATTCATGGACCAAATGGTAGATCGATTAGCGGGGAAAGGATGGTTTTGCTTCTTGGACGGTTATTCAGGCTACAATCAGATTTGTATTGCCCCCGAAGACCAAGAGAAGACAACATTTACATGCCCATATGGTACGTTTGCCTTCAAATGTATGTCATTCGGGTTATGTAATGCACCAGCCACCTTTCAACGCTGTATGATGTCCATTTTCTCTGATATGGTTGAGGAAACTTTGGAGGTATTTATGGATGATTTTTCAGTTGTTGGTGAATCTTTTGAGTCGTGCTTGGAAAACTTGAGCATGGCATTGCAAAGATGTGTAGAATTCAACCTTGTGCTGAATTGGGAAAAGTGTCACTTCATGGTAAAAGAAGGAATCATTCTGGGGCACAAGATCTCCGCAAGAGGAATGGAGGTTGATCGAGCAAAAATAGAGGTTATTGAGAAGCTACCGCCTCCAATTTCGGTGAAGGGAGTTCGTAGTTTTCTTGGCCATGCAGGTTTCTATCGTCGGTTCATCAAAGATTTCTCCAAAATTGCTAGTCCATTGTGCAAACTATTGGAGAAGGATGCGAAGTTTGACTTTAATGAAGATTGCTTAAAGGCATTCGAATGCCTTAAAGGAAAACTCATTGAAGCCCCTATCATGGTAGCACCAGACTGGTCTCTCCCGTTCGAAGTCATGTGTGATGCTAGTGGTGTAGCCATTGGAGCTGTACTTGGACAAAGAAAGGAGAAATTATTTCATCCTATCTACTATGCGAGTAAGGTCCTAAATGAAGCCCAAAGGAACTACACTGTTACTGAACAAGAGCTCCTAGCAGTTGTGTACGCGTTTGAGAAGTTTCGTGCCTATCTATTAGGTACTAAGGTGATCATTCATACAGACCATGCAGCTCTTAGGTATCTCATGACAAAGAAGGATGCAAAACCAAGGTTAATTCGATGGGTGTTGCTGCTACAAGAGTTCGATTTTGAGGTCAAAGATAGAAGAAGTTGCGAGAACCAAGTGGCCGATCACCTATCTCGACTTGAGAATGAACATGTGGCGCAACCTGAAAATCAGATTGATGATGCATTCCCGGACGAAGAGATATTAGCGACAACAATGAAGGAACTACCATGGTATGCCGACTTTACAAATTTCGTAGTGAGTAATGTGATACCTGCCAATTTATCTTACCACCAAAGGTGGAAGTTTATGCATGACGTACAGTACTACTATTGGGATGAACCTTATTTGTTTCGAAGATTCGCGGATGGTATCATTCGACGATGTATATCTCATGAAGAAGTGCCTACTATATTGGAAGCATGCCACTCTTCCCAAGTTGGAGGACATCACGCAGGCAATCGGATGGCAAGAAAAGTTTTGCAAAGTGGTTATTATTGGCCTTCGATATTTTGAGATGCCTACGACTATGTTAGAAGGTGCGACCAATGCCAACGTCAAGGTGCTATTTCAAAACACCATGAAATGCCCATGTCCAAAATTCTTGAGGTAGAACTCTTTGATGTGTGGGGTATTGATTTCATTGGTCCATTCGTGAATTCGTTTGGAATGAAGTACATCTTGGTTGCTGTAGATTATGTTTCAAAATGGGTGAAAGCTGTAGCTTTGGCCGACAATGAAGGAAAGCGTGTTGTAGCGTTCTTAAAGAAGAATATCTTCTCTCGCTTTGGAGTACCACGTACTATCATAAGTGATGGAGGATCTCACTTTTGCAACAAGATATTCAAATCCGTTTTGGCCAAGTATGGTGTCAAGCAACATAAGGTAGCTACGCCTTATCATCCCCAAACTAGTGGACAAGTAGAGGTTTCCAATCGGGAGATCAAGCAAATCCTTGCGAAGACGGTTAATGCAAATAGGAAGGATTGGTCTAGGAAGCTTGATGATGCACTATGGGCGTATAGGACTGCGTTCAAAACGCCCATTGGCATGTCTCCTTATCAACTAGTTTATGGGAAGGCTTGTCACTTACCCATCGAGCTCAAGCATAAGGCATTGTGGGCATTGAAGCAGTTGAATTTGAATCAGGATGATGCTAAGAATCTGAGGTTGGAGCAACTGAACGAATTAGATAAGTTCCGTCTCCATGCATATGAAAGATCAGACCTATACAAGGAGTGGATGAAAAAGTATCATGATCAGCGGATTGTTCGACGAAACTTCCAAAGGGGTGATATGGTACTTCTCTTCAACTCAAGATTGAAGCTCTTCCCAGGTAAGTGAAGATCTAAGTGGTCTGGTCCATACAAAGTTATTCAGGTCTACTCGTCTGGAGTAGTCGAAGTGGAAGACAATAATGGCATTGTCTTCAAAGTGAATGGCCAATGTGTTAAACCTGATATCGGTCCTCTTGACTCGATGAATTATATGGCTATCACTTATCTCGACGAAGTCTAAGTACTCGAGGTAACTATGTCGAGCCACGACAATAAATAAGGCGCTAGATGGGAGGCAACCCATCGTTCCATCGTTGCATCATTTTATCGTTTATCGTTTATCGTTTTGTCTTTATTTCATTCTAGTACTTGTTTTGCTTTTGATAAATGAAAATCCAAAAATACGAGTCGTGCCACGACCAAAACTAAGGCGCTTGGTGGGAGGCAACCCATCGTACTAATCGTTTTCATTGGTTTTGAGAAAATATAGGTGCAAGAGGTATTCAACGAGGAGATTGGTTTCAAATGACGATTTGGATGTATTGGAAAAGGTGGTAAGTTAGGTATAAGGATGCATAAGGCTATGGATTAAGCATTTCTCATGCCAAAATAGGCATAGAGGAAGGCTAGGCCTAGGTAAAACTAGGCCATGAATATTGCACAACCTATCCTATAGCCCAAGGTCTCGGAATCTAGTGTGCTATACACTATGCGCCGCCCATTCTTAAGTGTGCTATACACTATGCGCCGCCTATGCTATAGCATTAGGTCTCAGTATCTCAAATGCTATACACTATGCGGCGCATATGTCCCTAAATGCCATGACCTATGCGCCGCCTATACTATAACTATGCCAAGCATTATGCGCCGTATATAGGGCATTTTTGTCTCCAAAACCGTTTGTAAATGGGTCAAAACCCGACCCATTCTCTTCCTATATAAAGGGGACTTAGTCTTGAAACATAACCACATTAGAAATTGACCTAAGGGCGCCGCATACTCTCTCCAAATCATCTCAAACTTTTTCTTTTTGCTCTTCCAATTCACAAGAACATCTCCAAAGGCTTCAATCACGTAAGTACTCTTGTATTCTTCATCTATTTCTCGTAAGTACTACGTTGCTATGCCTATTATGAATTGCTACATCTTGAAAGATTATTGGTGATGTTAATGTGTTTGGATTGTTGGCACAAAACCATGTGCGTGAACATATACGTTAGGATAATCTTGACTTGTTTCCGACTTGAATTTGGTTTTAATAGCATTGTTATACTATTTGCGGAATTGCTAGGGTTATGAAAATTGCTTAAGTTTGATACTTGGATACTTACATGTTAGACTATCCCGTTCATCGGGATAAGACCTATAGTTGACTACCGACTTAGGAGGTTGTGATTGTTGAAAGTAACTATACCATAATGTAACCCCTACGTAGTAGTGTTGTTATACCTAATATGAAAGTAGTGCAATGGCTGTAAGTAGTGATACATCGCAGATTTTCTTGTCAGAACATAGTTCCTAAAATGTATGAATTCACTTCACTGTTTTGTATTAACGAACCTAAGTGTGGGGTGGTACCCCGATGGCTTGTGTATAGATTGTTTCCTTTGAGTTGATGCTAACATGAATACTGTTTAAATCTCAGGAACAATGGCACCTAAAGCGCGACAAGATAAGGCTACCACTTCCCAAAAGGGCAAGAAGAGAGGTCGCAAGGAACAAGGAGAATCATCCTCAATGCAACTACCCCGATGAATGTTTGGAATAAAATGGGTTCTTGAGGAGGAAGCCAAAGAATGGTACAAGAACAACAAGGAACAAAAATATGTTCACGTCGACTTGATCAACAAGGACACCATAGCGAAGAAGGAGTCGCGTATGTTGGCGAAAATAATGGCGTTGAAACTGGATTTCATCTTCCGCGACATGGGAGAATGTAATCTTGATTTTACAAGGAAGTTCTACGCCAACTGGTCGCCGAAAACCACAGGCAACGAAGTCAAGATTCGGGGCCAAGTGTTACAGCTCAACGCGGATTTGCTCAACTCCTTTCTTGGTTTACCTTCGGTCGACCCAGCACCATTCAAAGAGCTGTATAGCAGGCCTCCTTATAGAGCAATACGACACACACTTTGTGGAAGTAGATCGATGGTAAGGTGGGGCAGACACCGAGACACCGGACGACACAACACCTTCCCCTATGCTCCATTAAATAGGGAAACAAGAATCTGGTTGCGTATTGTCAACTCATGCCTTATTCCTGGGACTCAATACACCAAGATATCAAGAGATAGAGTGTGTTTGGTCTATGCTTTGATGACGAATGTCCCTATCAATTTTGGGGCAATCATTCGCTCTACAATGCGAAAGGCCAGACTCCACAAAAGGTCCCACTTCACTTTTGGTAATCTGTTGACAGCACTCTTGCGGAAGGAGGATATCGAAGAGGAACTAGCTGATCACAAACTCCCACATAACCCGAAGAAGGTTGACCTCACCAAGGTCAAAGATGCTGAAACAACTCATGGTGTCAATCTTACTACTGCGGAGAGACATGCTCGTGATGAGAGTTTCTTCCGTCATCTTTATGGCATGACACGCTTCACAATGATGAGTGGAGGTCGTGTTCCAACTGCTGAAGAGCTCCAACAGCTGGACCATGATTATCCAATGAACATGCATGCACGGGAGATGTGTGGAGTGGGTGTAAACTTTGAGGAACCTCTAGACGATGATATGCCAACCGATGACGATCGACGCTTGCCAGACTCTGATGAGAAGGAGAACTCTGACGATGACTCTTATGATTATTCCGACGAAGGGGGTATGACCCCCGACATTGAGGAAGAGTCCGACTGACCAGGTTCTTCGTATTTATTTTCCACTGAGGGCAGTGTCCCGTTTAAGTGTGGGGTGGCGGTATCGCATGCTATACTTCTCTATCGCACCTATGTTTGTTTACTCTGTTTACTTTGTTTTATTTTTGTGTCGTTTTTTAGGAATAATTTTTTTTTTTTAGCTTCGCATGAAATAATTCCAATAGGCAACATGAGATTATAACAAGAGTATGTGCTACAATTATGACTATTGAGACGTTTAGTTGTGACTCATTATGTGATATTTTGTGGTTCAATTCCTTCACTTGTTGGGTCGAGAGTCTATATTACTTCCAATCAAGTCGACCATGTGCCTTGTGTGTGTGAGATAATAGTATATTCTGTGTTTGTGGCTGATGCTAGAACTTGCCTGGTATGTATGCAAAGCGAAAATAAGGAGTGTAAGTTTAGGAGATGATTTAGGCATTTCTTTGGCAACCTATATATGTTTACCATCGTTTTACCTACCCATGGACATCATCCTAGTTAAACCCTTTTGAGCCTTTAGCCTATTTCTTTGACAACCTTGTATGTAAGCCTAATCCATTTTTTCAAGACCGTGATTTGATCCAAATTCCTAAGTACTTTAAAGTATAAAGTCATGTGACAATATAAGAGGAAATTGGGTAAGTATGATGCTTTAAAATGTAATAGTGCTTGAATGTGTTATGAAAAAAAAAGTGCTATCATAAGAGGTATGTTGTGAAAAGAAGAAGGAAAAAGAAAGCTGAAAAGTGAGTTATGTTCAAAATTGAAAAGCAAAAGAGGAGAACAAGGGTGGTAGAAGAAAAGAAGAAGAAAGGATGAAAGAAAAAAATTGTCAATGATACAATGTGATGTATTAAAGTGCTTGGGAACTTAGTCACTATTTCTGGCCAAAATAGCTGATCCTACCCGTCCCTTAGCCTACATTACAACCATCAAAAGACCTACTTGATCCTAATCTTAACATTCTGACATTTAGTGGAGTATTACACTAAGGGCAAGCCTATGGTCATCAGTTGCTACATATGAATTCTTTGTGAGAGTGAGAGCAAAGATATTTTGATACCCATGTTTGAAAAATATGCTATACTTGTGAGTGATTAGGGGTAATATATTGTGAGACACACATGGTTGATGAGTTTTGGGTAGTGTATATGATTCTTTGTACCTTAACTTTTGAATATGAATTGACCACCATCACGAGTCTATGCTAGAGGCTAAACTGTTTCTACCAATGATCGGAAAACTACTCTGTGTTGATAATTGTTGTGCTTGTCTTGACGAATGTTTTGTGTTGTGGCTGTGAAACCCTAAGTTGATGTTTAGAGGGACATGATATGTTGTTCGAGGACGAACAAAGCTTCAAGTGTGGGGTGTTGATGATAGGCGAATTTACACGCCTATATCAATATATTTTGCCCATATTTGTGCCACGTTTTGAGAACAAATTATATATTTCATGCAATTTTAGTCCTTTTTCCTGTAAGTGAGCTAACGAACATGATTAGCAAAGTTTCAGGTATAAATGATGCAGAATTCAGCATTTTATGGCTTACTTGACGCCAAAGAAAGCTCACGAAGGAAGGAAAGGGAGCTTGGACGCCTAAAGGACCAAAAGTGATGCATGGAAAATCTGTCCCGGGCTAAAACAGCATTTCTGAAAACTTTGGGGACTGCAGTAACTCAGTTGGATTTGGATAATGATACATTAACCTAGTACAATTGGGTTAAGTATTTTATTTGTTTATTTGGATTAGGAGAATATTACATTAACCTAGTACAATTGGGTTAAGTATTTCATTAGCTTAGTAGGATTTGGTTAGATATTTCATTAGCTTAGTAGGATTAGGATATGGGTATTATAAATACCCTATCATGCTAGAGATTTTTAGGAATTCGACATTCAACCATTCTACATCTTCCTACATTCTACGCTACAAACAATTCCTCCCTTAGTGGAGAGATACATTCTATTTCTCAATTTCGAATTCTTCCATTAATTCTATTTTTCTTCTTCTATTCATTTATTCTTAATTTCCGCAACAAGAGAATTGTTACTTTGCCAAGGAATTCACGCCTAAACGCTTACCACTCTTGTGCTACACGAAATTAATCAATCTTGTGGTATAACAACAATGTCAACCGTGATCTCCTTCGCATTCATGGGTAACTAAACTTCTCTGTTGGGGTTATGGAAGCCAACTGAGATACTATCTATTGCTGTGAGTTTGTGAGTTCGTGACACGTATGCTGCTTATATCATTATTCTCTTCATCTTAATCTACATTCTTTGTGGTTGCAAACACAAGAATACGCCAGTATAACATTTAACTTGTTCGAAAGAAAGGTTATTTGTCTGGAAAAGAGATAATGTCAAGGTAGTAGGGTCACACCCTAAATTCCCTACTAAACAGTTAGTGCCGTAACTGGATTAACCTCTTAGAGAATTCGTACCGTTAGACACGCTTTAAGCTCGAAAGAGTTAAAGTGAAATAATCCTCGAATAGGTCGAAAGACGCCTGGATTTACCATCGAATACAATTCTCTATAGGCACATGCATGTCGGAATTCTACACACTCATAGTTAATAGAGACGTATAACTCAGGAGGTGGACATAACCCCAACACTTCAATTCTCATTGTTTACAACTTACGTAACATTCTTCCTCTTTTTACTTTGCTATTTTCAGCTTTTACTTTAATATTTGGTTACACATTACAATCCCCCCTTTTTACGAGACTTGCACTAAAAGTCTAGTAATCATTGCTTACTTGTTGACCAAGCTATTCCCTGTGGGACCGATACCCAACCCAGGTTGGGTTCTATATTTGCTAACGACCGCTTTACACTCCTGAGAGAGCTGTAGATTGAGCGTTATCAATAATGGAGGGCGATTCAAACCCAACATAAATTTCAAACCTTCAACCTTCTTTAGGGGCCCTTTTTGGTGCGGTTTGGTGGTGCTATAAGCACATATACACCGCACTTAAAAATTTTCAAATGAGATATATTAGGCTCTTGACCCAAAATCAATTGCAACAGAAAAATTATTGTAATTATTGTATTGTTCGTTATTATGCATGACTTGTGCTCGAATTAGTCATATTTTTTAAAAATATAAAATATAACAAAAAATTAGAAAGAAAAAATAGAAACAAATAAAAAAATAAAAATAGAAGTTAGAAATAGAAGAGAGAACAAAAAAAAAGCGAAAAGAACGAAACAAAAAAAAAACGATAAATAAAGAAGAAAGAAAAACAAAAAAAAAGAGAAATAGAAGTTAGAGATAGAAGAGAGAAAAAAACGAAAAGAAAGATAGAAAAAAAAGTAAAGAAATTATACGTAGCCCTGTTTTTCAATAATATAAAAAAATATGAAATATGAAATGCAACAAAAAAACAAAAAAAAAAAGAAAGAAAAGTAGAGGTTAGAGAGAGAAGAGAGAAAAAAAGAAAAGAAAAGTAAAATAGAATTTAGAGATAGAAGAGAGAGAAAATAAAGAAACTAAAAAGAAAAAAAAAGAAAAAAAAGAAAAATAAGAAAGAAAGACTATGATGTTATAAATGTATTTACATTATAGTGAATGTCTATCAAGATTTAATAAAATCTAGTTGATATCTATCAGGATTTGAAGTATCTGTCTTTTAGTCAGAAACTAGAAGTATTTTCCCCTATAAATAGAGAGGTTTTGTTCATTGTATAATTAATCAATATGATCTCTCATCCTCAAGAGAAATAAAGAAGTCTATCCTCTTCTCTCCGTTTATTCTTCTTGCTTTTATATTTCATAACACGTTATCAGCACGATACTCTGTCAAATAAGGTGAGATTTTTAATCTAAAGGTAATTTACCTAAAGATAATTTCAAGCACGAGACTCTGTCAAACAAGGTGAGATTATTAATCTAAACGTAATTTCAAGGTTAATAATTTCTTATGTTATCTATCTTTTGCTACTAATAATATAACTATTGTTGAATTTGAAAAAAAATAATTGGCTTGGAACCATTTATGTTTTAAATTTATTCTTCAAGAACAATATTATCAAAAGAGATGATAATATGTTGGGTTCAAGTCCCATTGATTTATGCCTAAGACGCCTTTATATGGGTAAGACGTTGAGTTTGAATCTCAATGTACCATACTAATGATATTATGATGGCTAAGGTAAAATAATGGGTATTTTGTGAAAAATCATGAAATTTAACCCATTGAATATACTTCATTCCATGAAGTGAATGTGGTAGCAATATATGATAAGTCTGAAATATGATAATTTACTTCATTCTTGAAGTGTATGTGATAGCAGTGCATAATATGTCTGAAAGAAAAAAAGTGATTGAATGCACGAATCTACGCGTGGAGGGACAATATGATAATGATCATCAAAAGTGATGATATTTTTGCACGCGTATTATGATCATAAGATATGTTAGAGAAAAATTCTCTAGATCATATGTATGCCTCGATTTGCTTCTGAAGTAGCAATATTTTGAAAGAGGTTCTAAGCTATCAAAATTTGATAGACTTAAGGCTTGATTATATTCCATTCCTGGGGAATGAGAAGTTTATTAATGCAAACGTGCACTTGATTGTGGTGGTATCACAACTCACCTCCGAAAGAGGATGGATAATTGAGAAAAATTATTTTGAAATCTACTTCTAAAGTAGTAAATCTGAAATTTATTTGTGTAATAGTAAATCTGGAATTTACTAGAGTAAAAAGCACATGCCATGGTAAACTTGGAGTTTACTAGCATAAAAGTTCGTAAGTTGACATGAACGATTGCGACATCTTAAAGATGTGCATATTAAGTATTAAACATATTTTGAAGAATTCAAAAATTCTTCTGAATTCCAATAATTTTCTCATTAATGTTCAATTAGTTTTCCTTAATCCTTTTTCAACACAAACACATATACGCAAGAGATGTTTTTGCAAATTGTCTTTTCGCAGTTAACTATGATTAATCAAGAAAGATTCTCAACTTATTAAATCACATAAGTAGTAAATTTATATAATTTGATGTAATATCTAGTTCAAATAAGTATCGTGTTGTGTATATACGTTTGTGCTAAAATAAGTATGTTTGATTGGTGCGATGAGATAGACAAGAAAAAAAAAATCTTGAGATATCTGGATAATTTTGAACAAAATAATTCAAGAATTAAATAAAATCTATTATCAAATATGTAGAATAAAATTATCTCATATGGTATCTAGAATTATTATCTGGTGTTAATTTCACAAATGATCACTAACAATTTTTTATCTTAGGAAGTCACTCGACTAATGATAATTATATTAGATAATCACCCAACCTTATTTTGTCTTAGAAAAGTCACTAAACTATTTCTATTTCACATACAAAGTCATTTAACCAATCCAAGCTATATTTTGGTAGACCTTGTTGACCTGATCTTTTTCAAAGCCAAATCTTTAAAATAAAAAAATAAAAAATATTAAAATTTTAGTTAGCATTTAAATTGACCTGCCTTTGATTTTACCAAAAAAAATCAAAATATATTGCTTAAATTGTGGAGTGTACTAATCTGCGATTGCTATAATTTGTAAACCTAAGGAATCATTGGGGAAGAATGATCCCTGAAAAATATATAATGAAAGCTACACAAAAGAGAGTTGAGAGAACAAGAGGAATAAAATGATCATTATTAGAAAAATCAATGTCATACAAGAGAGATTCCTTTCTCTATATGTAAGTTGTGATACTTCTCCTTAACCGACTAGCTAACTGCTTCTAATCACCTTTAACTACTTATTGGACTTGTTGCTAAATGACTAATGTACCCTTTCCTATTTTTCAATGCATACAAATGAATACTATGCCCTCAACTCATTTTAGGTACATAACAATATCCCTCTCTCTCAAAAGTCCTTGTCCTAGAGGACAAACTAAGAAAACTGCGGCTTAAAGATATAAAGTCCATCCATGTGCTATCATCAGGGGAATAGTTAAGCCACTTGACCAAGACTTGAGTGATAAACCTATTGTACTTAGAAATTTATCTGCTTTTAGAACAACTTCATGAGACAAGACCAGATAACTATGAGAAAAGAGTGACATTAGTAAATCAAGAACCATATGAGCAATGCCTATGTATAACAGGGAGATATAAAAAGTGTGATGGATTCTAGCATGAGGAGGAAGTTGCAATTGATAAGCAACGAAACCCACCTTCTTCACAACACTGAAAGGGCAAAAGTGCTTTGGACTGAGCTTGTGATAGTTATATGACTTGAAAGACATTTGTCTACAAGGCTGAGGTTTAAGAAATATCATATTCCCTACCTTAAAATATTTGAGACTCCTCTTTTTATCGGATTGAGCCTTCATTTTAGATTGAGTTAAAACCAAGTGATAATTTAATCCTCTATAGTATACTCTCTATCCTATAGAGATCTGTCCACCTGATCTACTATGGAACTATGAGGAATATAGAAAAGAAGTAAAGATGGTTTTGTCCATATAACACCTTAAAAATGGTTAATTTGATGGTCGAATGATAGGTAGTGTTGTACCACCATTCAACCAGTGGTAACCATTGGTCATATTCTTTAGGCCTCTCACTGTACATGCATCTAAGGTAGCACTCCATATATTTATTGATAACTTATATTTATCCATTTGACTGGGGGTGATAAGCAGTAGAGTGGTGAAGTTGAACACCCTAAACAACAAATTGAGTCTGTCAAAACTTGCTTAAGAAAATTGTATCCCTATTACTCACGATAGTCTGTGGAAGCCCATGTAATTTGTATACATTATCAAGGAATGACTGATCTACTAAAGATACTCTGTAGAGGTTAGTCAGGTGAATAAAGTGAGCATATTTACTCAACCTGTCAACTACCACCAATATGACAATATTGTAAGACTTGAGTAATCCTTCGATAAAGTCAAGCCTGATATCTTGCCAGACTTTCTCAAGAATGGGAAGAGGTCGTAACAAACATGGGGACTTCACATTTTTACCTTTACATTGCTGACATGCAGTACATTACTTGAAATGAGCAAACCAACCTACTTTAACCCCTTTCAGTAGTAGACTTATCTGACCTGAGTATGAATGGATCACTATGAGCCGTGAGGATAGGGTACGAGTGGTATAGTGGAGTCGTACGTTGTCCAGTGTTCAACCTCTTTGATTTTATCTTGGATATGACTTATGGGTACTAGTCATATGGCATGGGTACGAGTTGGGCAATAGGAGTCATATGGTATAAAGTGTGTCGATGTCCAACTTTTTATTCTGGGTACGAATGTATGGTACCACTCGTATGATGTGGGTACGAGTAAAGGGGGTCCAATCGTACCCACCTGCGGGAATTTTTACAATTTAAGTTAGGGGTATTCTGTACATTTCCCCTCTTAAACTCTTTTGACCCCATGACTTAAAACACTCTTGGTATTTCATTAACCTACTATTATTAAATCAAACACTCTCAAATCACTCTTAAATCTCTCTCAATCTCTTGGTTTAAATAAAAGCTAGGGTTTCCTCAAGGTGGTCAATTAAGGCTCTCAAGGGTGGTTTCTCTCTGTATTCCTTGTTATCTAAGGCATGTTACTCTCCCTCATTGTTAGTTCAAACTATAATCATATTTTACTTAATGATTTTCATGACATAATTGTAATTAGGGGGTACAAACCGAACCGATGAATCAAACCAAACCGAAAAAAAATTGACTTATGGTTTGGTTTGATTGGTTTGGTGTTGACAAAAAAAAATCGATCATTCTTGATTTGGTTTGGTATTAGCAAAAATAAAATCAAACCGAACTCAAACCGAACAGAACTAATACACACATAATTTTAATTTTTTATACGTAAAAAAATAATACTTATAATCTACTTTCTAATTACATTTATTATTTTATTTATATTCAAAAAATAGATATATATTCTTGGGCCTTTAATTATAGTATTTTTCCATTAATAACAAATTAATACAAAGCCCAATATTAATATAAAAACCTAAAACTCTTTAATGGCTTCACTTTTTACATTTTACTTTCCAAGTTTTTAGAAAATTCTCATTATTTCCTCATCTTACTTTTCTCATTCGTCAAGTTGTGATTTAAGTTTGTTTCTCTTTTTTTTTTATGGAATTATGTTATAATTAATTACTTTATGGAGTTAAGTTTTTAATAAGTTGTCTATAATTATTCGTTCTTTTTTATGCTCACATTTTATGTGAAGGGAACTTTCAGACAAGCTACTGTGACTAGTGACTTAGAAATTGAACTACTTGGATATCCACATAATATTACTTTGAGAGATAGCAGTTTAGATGTCTTAGTGATTTGCCAACTTAATTTTTATTGGAACTACTCTATGACCAATTTTTTTTAATCTTTTTAGTGAAAACATTTAATTGTTTTCTTCAATCACATTATAATTGTAAAAAACCCGAGAAAACCGAAAAATCAAAAAAACCCGAAATAAAAAAACCGATTTTATATTGGTTTGATTTGGTTTATAGATTTAGAAAATCGACATTATTAGTTTGATTATATTTTCATAAAAAACCGAACCAACCCGACCTATGTACACCCCTAATTGTAATATTGTTTTGGGTTTTGAAATATGTGTTTAGGGGGGTTTTGGTTGTTCTTGGTTAGATAATGTTTTCTCATATTTTTCTTATGGTTTTCATGTTATAATTATGGTTTGAACATGTGGTTGAATGTGAATAGTAAATTGGTACTTGGTTTTGGAAACTATATGCCCTCAACATGTGTGTTAAAATGCCTATGAGAATAGTTTGGTCACATAGTTTGACTTTTATTGAAAACCTTGGTAATGGAACCCAAATTGGTCTAAATGGATTAGACAGTCCTTGGTGGCCATGGATTCGGTTTTGAAAACCTTGTGGGATACATGAGAATCCCCAAATCATTTTTATACTAGAATCTACGGGGTACATAGGAATCCCTAAGTGTTTGCTAATGACATTGCTTGCAAACTATAGTTGGTATGGCGATACCACTTCATAAGGCCTTAGTAATTAACTCTTGGAATTAGTGGTTTGATTATGTACTAAAGGTTTTAATTGAACAATAATAGCGGGGTGTGATAGCTGACCGTGACAAATACTGAAAACTCATGTTTGCCGATATGAGGGTTGGTCATGGTGACCATATAATTATGGGCTATACGGAAATTCCTTAATTTATACTTGTACATATGTATCATGGAGGGAGAAGAGTACACGGGAATCCCCGGCCCCTATGATATCTTCGATTCATATGGGTACACACACTAAGACTTGTTCAGGAGGTAACACTAGGCTCATATTGCCCATGGGTGGTTTTAGGACAGTTACGCTACACAACCTAGGTTAAGATTTTAAATTCATACTAAACCTGGTTCCCTTTCCAGGCATGGAATATATATATGTATGAATGTGATTGCACTTAGCTATTTTACTTGATTTTAAATATTGACATTATTTTATCCGTATTCCTGAGCTAGCATTCACCCGCTAACCCATCTTCAAAAGTTGTATCCCCACGTGATGTGGGAACCAACTATACTATTCCTCCTACTATGTGATTGGATTCGGAGACAACATTTGTGTCAGACTGAAGTGGTGAGCTTTTACACTATGGAAGACTTAATTTCATGCTATGGACATCTTTTCATACTTTTGTTTATTTCTTGAACTTTGGTTTTGGCTATGGTTGGGGGCATGTCCCGAGTGGATGTTCTCTATTTTTGGTTAGAGGCTTTGTATGACTACTTTTGGCATGAACGGTGTCGGTGTTGGTATCAGCCTTGGTATTGGGGATGACACAAATTGGATATTTGGTTGGTTATAGTTATGGATTATATTATTGTCTTTGAGTATTTATTGTTCTATCTTATTATATGTTTGAAATTCATCTGACACAGGTAGCAGGGCGGTTATGGTTGGGTATTAGGGGTGATCTTTGATCCCAGTTGGACTTGACGCACCCGGCACGACTAGGCCCCGATTCGGATCGTGTCATTTTCCTTCTCCTTCTTATATACAATAATGTAGTTACATCTAAGAGCTTGGCAACCCATCTTTAATGGATAGAAGTAGATATTTTTTGTTCTAAAAGATATCTTAGGCTTTGATGATCAGTCTTGATGAAAAAATGTCTTCCAACTAGGGTCTTCATTTGTCAATTTCCACCACAATAGCCAACATTTCTTTTTCACAAACTAAACGTTGTTGATGTTTGAGGATTAAACCCTTGATCATGTAAGCCAAAGGGTGGTTATTTTGTAGTAAAACAACTGCAATTCCATGACCACAAGCATCAGTTTTAATAGTAAAGTTCAAAAAAATCAAGAAGTACTAACACAGGAATTTTACTCATAGTGTGTTTCAACTAATCAAAGGCTAAGGTCGCAACATTAGACCATTCAAAATTGATTGTTTGTAAAAGATTAGTAAGAGGTTTGGCTATAACACCATACCCTTGTACAAATCTTCTATAATATCCAGTAAGGCCTAAGAACCCCCCCTTTAACTCCTCGGGGGACATAAGGATTTCTCATTCTAACATTGCTTTCACATTCTCATGATCTGCATCCACTCCATGAGTGATAATATGACCAATATAATCTATCTCCTCCTTTCCAAATGAGCACTTGGAAAGCTTTACTACCATAATGTAATGCTTTAGTACCTTGAATGCTTGCTTTAAGCGCATCAAATAAGTGGACCAAAAGGGGTTGTCGACTAAGATGTCATCAAAAAATACAAGAATAAACTTTCTCAGGTATAGTCTGAAGATGTGGTTCATCAAACTTTGAAAGGTAGAAGGTGCATTTGTGAGGTCAAATGGCATGACTACAAATTCATAATGTCCATTGTGGGATATGAATGTTGTTTTTTCAATATCAGCCTCAATCATTCTAAATTGGCGGTAGCCTGATCTAAGATCTAATTTAGAAAAATACCAAGAGTCTCCAAGCTCATTTAAAAGCTCCTCAGTGACAAGTATGGGAAATTTATTTTTGACCGTGTGAGTGTTTAACTATTTATAATCAATGCACAACTTACAAGTTTCATTTCTTTTTCTTAACCACGACTATTGGTTAAGACTAGGTACTTACATAGGTCTGATGACCCCAAAGTCCAGTATTTTATCGATTATTTTTTCAATCTCATCTTTCTAGTTTGCAACATACCTATAAGGTCTAACATTGACAGGTGGAACCCTTTCTTTCAAAACAATCTTATAATTATGTGACCTTCTATATGGTGGTCTTTGAGGCACTTCAAATAGTGAAGAATATCCATCTAAAAGAGCTTGTAAATATGAAAGAATATTCTCTTGTATACTAAGGGACATCAAGCTTGGTTGAATAGGTTGAACAACAGTCACAAACATCATACTCAATTGAGCAAGCTAGCTCAAAATTTTTTGTATTTTCTTGGTGCCTACTACTTTAGAATAACCAGGAGGACTACCTCTTGGTGAAATTCTCATACCCTTGATAAAAAAATTTCATTGCATTTGTTTAAAATTCCATCTGATATCTCCTAAAGTTATCAGCTATTGATTCCCAACACTACATCTACTCTACCTAGAGGAATGACCGGCATGTCAACCACAAAGTCCTCTCCTTACATTTTCCACCTGACCTTTTGAGCCTTAAATTGACTGCGTACTTGGGTACCATTAGCTACTACTGCTAAGAAAGTAGGTATTACTTCAATAGACATTCTCAGTTTTTTTACAGAGTTGACATCTATAAAATTGTGTGTTGACCCTGAATCTATCAATACATGAATTATTTTGCCCTTAAGTGATCCTTTCACCGTCATAGTTCTGTAATCCACAGTTCCATCTAAAGTATGAAAATATCTGAGGAGAAAGGTCAGATTCCTCTACAATTTCTTCATTTTTCCTCTACTTAATCAGATTTAGTTCCTCCCCTGCATTTTTCTCCTTTTCCCCATCATCTTCTACTTTAAAAATGTATAATTATTTTTTCTTTTTACAATTACGATCATATGAATACTTTCTATCACACCAAAAACAGAGGCCCTTGGCTCTCTTGGCATTCATTTAATCTGTAGACAATATCTTAGATGCATAAGGTACACTACGACTCTTAAAAAAATTATACTTGAAAATTTGCCCGCCATTAAAACCTCTACTACTATCACCTTGATATTGATAATGTTGAGTGGGTTCCAGGAGTTAACAGAAGGAGGTAGTATTCAGTTTTAACCTCTACGAAATAATTGGCCCTACAACTCACAAGATTGTTCATCTAACTTGGCTAACTATAAGTCTTCATCAAGGTGCATGGTGCTAACATTCTGATTTGAACTTCCATTTCTAGTTTTACACTATGCAAAAAGTAACTAATGAAATATTCTTCTGATAAATTAACATGATTTAGCAATTCATCAAACTTTTTCATATACTTTTGAACACTACCCTCTTGCTTCAATGCAATTAGTTTCGACATTGGATCATCCTTCATTTTGTGACTAAACCTGAGAGTTAAATCCCTCAAATAGTCATCCCAATCGAGCAGTCTCCCTAATTTTATTTTTCATATTATTTGATGCCATTGAAAGGCTCGTCCTTTCAGTTTAGTGTTTTATCCACTTCGAAACATTGTTACACCTGCAAATTTAGTTCTTTACACCCTCACCTCCACAACTGAAAAATCAATTTTCGAATATCGTATATTCATGACATTGGAGTTTTCTCCGCCATATCGATGTTCGCCAATGTCGTCCCAAAAATTTTCTTTTACTGGAGCTTGATTCTGGTTCATCTCGACCATCATTTGATGAAGTTCCTCTATTATCGTGCCCATTGTTTGCACGTGTTCCTTCAGTGCGTCTACATCGTGTTGCAATTCCTAATTAATCGTCATCGAATGCTTAATTTTAGCTGTGAATCGATGGCTCTGATACCACTTGGAGTATACTAATTTGGAATTGCTATAATTTGTAAATCTAAGGAATCAATTGGGGAGAAATGATCCCCGAACAATTTACAGTGAAAGATACTCAAGAGAGAGTTGAGAGAACAAGAGGAACAAAATGATTATTGTTAGGAAAATCAATGTCATACAAGAGAGATTCGTTTCTCTATATGTAAGCCCAAGACCTTAAGAAAACCGCCTTATTTGTGAATTTTAAGAGGTATTTGATCTTCTCTTTATTTAATAAATCTAAAAATTTTAGGCTAAAATACCTACTGTTAAGTGGTGACTTCTGAATTAAGCCTAAAATCATTCATATATTGTGCTTTTGCTTAAGACAATGACAATAGAGTGCAATCACCCCAATTTAATGGAACATACTTTTGTACCATAAATTGCTAGCTTATATATAAGAGTTAGTAATCGGATTTTTATATAAATAGGTATATGCACTTAAATAATAGTTGGAATGGGTTCTATTTGGTATATTTTTTTTTTGGTTTTCCATCCGGTGTTCGGTATCCATATTGAAGCCCGACTAATCTGCATTCGCGCAGGTAGCGCTCCCAACAGAGTTCTCTCTATGCCTAGGATCGAACCCTCAACCTCTGGTTAAGGGTGGAGCAGCCCATCTGCTGCACCATGACCCATATTGGTGGTTCTATTTGGTATATGATTATGTATATCTTTTAAGTCAAAACCTGTGGGGAAGATTTGCTTCATAAATGTATTATTTCTTAGGCTTAAGTTAATAGTATGTTTGCAAAGTTTGGTAAGTATTTTGAAAAATTATTTTCTTAAAGCTTTATTATTATTATTATTATTATTATTATTATTATTATTATTATTCATCTACTCCTATATGTATCTATATTTATATCTATATTAAAAGTGTGAAGGTACTTATAAATGTTATTTGAACTTTTTACCCTGATCTCGTAATAGACAAAATCATCTTTTTCACTTTTTTTTTTTTATATATGTTTTTAACAGTGAGTGTTAGACATTAATTATATCCTAAATTTTTGATATTCTTTCCGTGTAGGAGACCTTTGTTTTCGTTGACTAGAACCGTATTTAGTTTGTCAATGTTCAATTTCCTTTAGAGCGTAGAAGTCTTTCTATTATTAGGAGTGGTTGTTGGAAATTATTAAAGTATAATTAAAAATAAATTACAAGGAAGGAAAAATTAATAAGAATTCACTTGCGCAGTTTGCTATTTCATTTTTTTCGTGGTTGAACTTGAGATTACTCATAATTTAAATTTTGTATCGAATTTTGAATTTATTTTTCAACTAAATTAATCTCCAAATATTAGTAGGTCTCTAGATATAAAACCTATGTGTCCAATTCTACTATCCTAATTAGCAAATTGTAAAACAATGTTACAATTGTTCGATGTTCATGAAATTCTTAATGTTTTTCTTTCCTTTTTTCGTAGAAGTATTCTATTAGAATTTGTATTGGGATTCTGGGGTTATACATTTTTGTGGACATAATCAATAGTTGACAGTGAATTTTTCATTATTAAAAAATTTTCGTGTTTCACTTTCAGTTTCAGGTCTTCTAATATTTGTTACAGACAAATAAATTAAAAACAATAAAACTTTTTGAAGGTATACTAATATAACATATACTGTATGTGAAGTCTTGGTTGACGTGATTATACAAAATGTGGGTTATACAATTTGGTATACACGTGTAATGCACTTATCGTTAAACCAATATATATGTGTGCTTTGTTAACACCAAATGAATAGATGAATGAGATGTTTTGGCAAATTGACTTTTCACCCTTAATCACAGTTAATTTAATAAGTCTAAAAATTTTAGACTATACCCAAGTGATAACTTCTGAATTAAACCTAAAATCTTTATATATTGTACTTTTGCTTAATACAATGACAATGGGGTGCAATCTCTTCATTTTAAAAAAACATATTTCTATACTATAAATTGCTCGCCTATATATAAGACTTAGTAATCAGATTTTTATACAAATAGGTATAACCACTTATAATAATTGGAATGGATTCTACTTGTAGTATATGATTGTGCATATCTTTTAAGCCAAAACCTCTTGGATAAGATTTGCTTCGTACTAAATTTATTATTTGTTAGGCTTAAATCAATCGTATGTTTGCAAAGTTTGGTACTTATTTTAGAAAATTATTATCTTAAAGCTTTTTTTTTTTAATATTATTATTATTATTATATGAAATGTGGGTTATACAATTTGATATACATGTGTAATACATTTATCGTGAAATCAGTATGTGTGTGTGTTTTATTTAACACCAAATGAATAGATAAATAAGACGTTTTTGTAAATTCACCATTAATCACAATTAATTAACAATTATTCTCAACATATTAAATCACTTAACTATAATAAATTTATACAATTTCATATAAATATCTAGTTCAGATAAGTATGGTGTTATGTTACACATTTGTGCTAAAATAAGTATGTTTAATAGGTAGAATGGGATAAACAAAAATAAAATAATCCCTAAGATATCTGGGTAATCCTAGATAAAATAATCTAAGGGATTAAATAAATATCCATTATCCAACATGCAATATAAAATAATCCAATAAAATACTTAAAATTATTATCCTTTTCCAATACAAATATATCGTGACCAACATGTCCAATTTTTTTGTTAGGTAAAATCTTTTTAAATGGACCAAACTACCACCAAAGATCAAAGTCCTAATTCTTAACGAGTCCTAAGAACTCACCAACCCCCAACACACACGCACATCCCCCTTCCCTTCTTCCTCCTCTTTTCTCACCAAAAAAAAAAACAATCTTTTCTATATAAATGCATTCAATTTATCCTCCTCAACAGCCCCATCTCATTCTTATTATTTTTAATAATAATAATTATTATATCAAAATGTTTCATATAAAGAGCTTGTTGTAAGTATACAAAATACATTACATTACAACAAAAATAAAAAGGCTTATTCTTTTATCCCCTTAATTCAAGATTCTTTTTTTACCCAATGGAAGCTATTGGATTTACCAATAAAATTCAACCGCATTCTTCATCTTTTTCAAATACCCATTTTGGATTAATCAAATTTAGGAAAACCCATTCAGGATTTGAGCCAAAAATCCCCAAAAAATGGAAAAGTTTGAGTCTTTTCGGTGGAGAAAGAGAAAAAAGATTATTGAAAGAGGAAGTATTTTTGAAGAGGGATTTTAGTGTGAAGTGTAGAGCAGAGGGGATTGAAAGGGGGTTAATGGTAGGTGGTGGAAGAAGTGAAGAAAGAAGGGAGTTGATGGTGGTGGCTGAGAGATTTAAAGTAGTGGCATTAATGGCCTGTGTTATGTGTTTGTGTAATGCTGATAGAGTTGTTATGTCTGTTGCTATTGTTCCTTTAGCTGCTAAACATGGTTGGAGTAATGCCTTTTTGGGTATTGTTCAGGTAAATTTTATTTTTTATTACTTATTTTGTTGATTCTGTGATTTTTGGTACTTTATTCCAATATTGCACACTCTTGGGTGTATGTGCGTGTGATGGTGGGGGAGGTGGGAGCTACTGGGAAGAATCAGTCTTTGTGCATTTATGGTTGATCAGACTGGTTAGCTGTTATTTACCTGTCAAGTTTGATGCTTCAACTCTCTATTTATGTGAGATCTTTTGGATTTTGAGATTCAACTAACTTATTTTTTATGTAATTTTTAAAATATATTTTTTAAATATTATGAATTGCAATCATTATCAGTTGTATGTAAATTTTATTTCAAAATGATTGCAAGTTTATGTTTGAGAAAAGACATCATTTCTTTCAAACTTTTTCAATAATGTTATATTTAAAATATAATAGAATTTTTTTAAAAAAAATTGAACACCTTTTTCTTCTTTTTTTCTTCAAAACATTAACAATAACAACACTTAAATTCCTCTATTATTATCCTCAAATTCATTTCTCACCGATGCTCTTCTTTAATTTTTTTTATTTTCCTCCATTGACACCACCAAAAAACAAACATGAATACATTATTAAAAAAAAAATTTCTCCATTAAACACCATCTTAATGATTTTGTCATTGAATCACTTATCATTAATGAAATTTCTTTTGATATTTACTTTTAAATTTTTTTAATAAGACAATTTTAAATAGTAAAAGAAATAAAAAATTACTTTTGTGTTTGAACAAAAAAGAGAGGAGTGGAGGGCTGGAAGGGAGAAAAAGTAAGAGGGGGGACTGAAAGGGGAGAAAAAATGGGGGATGAGGGTGGGGCTAAAAGGGGAGAAAGAATGGGAGTGAGGGGCTGGAAGGGGAGAAAGAGTAGGGGGTGGGAGTGGGGATGAGGTAGGGCGGGAAGGGGAGAAAGAATGGGGTTTGGGGGGCCGGAAGGGGAGAAAGAGCGGGAGGGGGAAGGGATTTTTTTATTTAATATATAATAAAAATGGGGTGAAGGTGGGGGCATTTTTTATTTAATATATATATATATATATATTAAAATAACACATATATATTATATATATACATAAATAGTAAATATATATTTTTTACCTTTTAAAATAAAAATACATAAAATAGTATGTGAGTGGGAATTATTTTTTTAATAAAACATTATAATTTCATACGTGATAATAACCTGACACTGATGTGACATTGATTTCTTCTTTATGAGAGTGATATTCAGTTTTGAGGGATAAAATAAATTTACTTTAAAGATATTAAGAAGGTAAATAAATAGAAATTTAACTTAAGTGTTAAAATAAGTTGAACGGATAAGTTGCGGATAAGGTCGAGGGAAAAAAAATCTTTTCTCTTTGTGTTTTTATGTGACCGCCAAATCAAAAATCTCATATCCAAACTGTACCACATTAGGTAGAGGAAGTAATAAATAAGAATACTACTCAAATAATAGAAAGCAAGGCAAGGCCTAAGATGTGGTCATTCAAGGTACGCCTACCGCGGTTAATAAAGCGTGTGAAAATAATGAGAAATAAGAATTTAATTTCAGTTGAGAGAAAAAAAATGATCGGTGATTTTTTTATTTAAATTTTAGTGGACAGAGTTACTCAGTAATCCGTAGGCGGTAACACTTTTAATGAGATGAATTCTGTAGAAAAAGGTTCATCTGAATTTTCAAGCTTTGTTTATTAGGAGATTCACATTAAGGGGTCGTTTGGTAAAATGTATAAGATCAATGCAAAATATAATGTATTAGTAATGCTTGAATTAGTAATGTTTGTATTAGTTATGCATGTATTATTTCTTATACATTATTTGGTTTAATGTATAAGAAATAATATATTTTATATAATTTCTATGAATGAAATGTTTGTTTACAAAAATACCCTTTTTTGATTTTTTATACTTTTTTGTAACAAAATTTTTTTGCCATATCAAATATAATTAGTATTGTTAAACTAGTATATAGAGGTTTAAAATTAATTGCAAAACCTTCGTCTTTGCGCATAAATATTATGCCAACGGATTAACATAATCGAAGCAAAAATAAAATATATAATGTAAAATTAAGAAATAGTCTCACTTTTTTTTTAATGTTTTTAAAGACCCTCGAAGCAAAACAAAAATATGTTACAATTATTTAAATCAATTATTCATTGTTGTAGATTAAAATGGTGGAAAAAAAATTGTAAAATGTTTTGAAAAAAATTCACTATTACAAATTAAAATGGCGGGAAAAGGAATGGTGAAATATTTTGAAAGGAAAATTGAGGGTTATTAAGGTTATTTAATAAATTAATGCATGTATTAAAGACTTTGCATTACTAATACATAGAAAATGGGTGGTATTAATAATACACACCTTAATACACAAAAAAATGTATAATTAATGCTTGCATTAGTTATACATTAACTAAAAATTATACCAAACAAGGTATTCATAATACATATTAATACATGCATTATTTTTACCAATACACTTTATCAAACGACCCCTAAGTTAGAAAGTGGGAATGGACTCTGATCTGTGTGGGGACCCTCTATCCTGGCCTTTGTGTAGTATACTAGCCGCCTTACGCCGTGCTATGCACGATTCAATGTTGATCATTAAAAATTTTACGTTATATATAATTCTATCATTTAATTAAAAGTTTTATTTGTTTGATTGATAAATTCCAAGATGAACACATAATATTATATTTAGATTGATGAAATTTGCATAACGATATTTTAAGTTGTTCAAACTTTTGTAACATTGATAGTCTATTATATTTTTTAAATAATTTAAGTTCTTAATTATTGTGATTTATAGTATTTTTTTTCTATTCTACTAATTAGAAATGACATAGTAAGATTATTATAAAAAATACTTGTGATTTTTTTTTAAAGTGGCTCCATATAAGACGTCATGTTAATTTAAAATATCAAAAAATAATTTATCATTTTACGTCTATTTTACTTTTTTTAATTAAATATTATTAATTTTTTAATACTTAAATGATTTATAATAATTAAATATGAGTAATTTAATAAAATTACAATTAAAGCAGTTGAAACAGTCATGTCATAAATGTCTATTTTAGTTTTTTTATTAAATATTATTAATTTTTTAATATGTAAATGACTTATAATAATTATTTAGGGGTAATATAGTAAAATCACGATTGAAACAACTGAGGTAGACATGTTGAACATGAGCAACTTACTTCATCTGCTTATTGTGACTTCTTATATAGGATACTAACAATATAATTTTTTAATGGTTAAATAACCATGATAAGTAATTAGGAATGATGTAGTAAAATCACGATTGAAGCTGGGAAGCAGACATGTATTAAAAGTGATATAACATAATAACTATAAAAAATTACTTGTGAAAATAACCTAAGTGAGTCTCATATAAGATGTCAAGCTAATTTAAAACATCAAGAGTTAATTTATTATTTTTTGTTTATTTTATTTTTTTATTAAATATTATTAATTTTTTAATATTTAGATGATTTATAATAATTAATTAGGGGTGATATGGTAAAATTACGGTTGAAACAGCTGAAACAGACATGTCAGAAATGTTTATTTTACTTATTTGTATTAAATATTATTAATTTTCTAATACGTAAATAACTTATAATAATTAATTAGGAGTAATACAGTAAAAATACGGTTGTAGCAGCTAAAGCAGACATGTCGACTTGCTGCCCGCTTCAACATGAAACTCTCTAAAATTACTTGTGAAAATAACCTAAGTGAGCCTTATATAAGATATCAAGTTAATTTAAAACATCAAGAGTTAATTTATGTCTATTTTATCTCTTTTTATTAAATATTATTAATTTTTTAATATTTAGATAAGTTATAATAATTAATTAGGGATAATATAGTAAAATTATGATTGAAGCAATTAAAGTAGATATATTAGAAATATTTATTTTACTTATTTATATTAAATATTATTAATTTTTAATATATAAATAACTTATAATAATTAATTAAAAATAATATAATAAAAATATAATTATAGCAGTTGAAATAGACATGTTAACCTATCATGTACCAGTTCAAGCAGACATGTTAAGCTGCCGACTGCTTCAGCACCTAACTCCCGCTTATAATATAAGGCAGTAATATTTTTGAGAGTTTTATTGCTGCTTGGGTCCCTTGTCACTTTCCTGTTAGCACTATTTCTTAAAACAATGTTTCATTGGGAACTTTTTTGCCAGCATATTTACCGCGTAACTTGACAGACGAAGCTTAGGTAAATTGAAAGAACTTATCTAATTTTTTTTGTTTAGAAAATGCTCTATTTCATCTTGAACTTATCCAAAACGATTTAAACACACTTCAATTTAAAAGAGGTTTTATTATCTCTAAACTAATTAAAAATATAATTTTAATATCCAAGTGGCATAATACACTGAAGAGTCCATATATGTATAAGTATGTGCTACATAGATATTAAGGGTATTAAAATTATATTTTTAATTAATTTAGGAATAATAGGATTCCGTTAAGTTAGTTTTGTTTCAATCGTTTTGAATATAATTAAAAGGTGAGATAGAATATTTTATTTTTCTTTTTAGTATTAATGGATATTCATTACTTTATTGACCCTTGAGTCATACCCTCGCCTTAAGACAAGTCATTTTTCCTGCTTGTAACATTGGTAGGTAGAAGCACCTAACAGCAATTGAAATTGAAAGCCACCTACTAATCTTCTTCATTTATTACTCATTTAATTTATATTACAAGAAAGTTTTATTAATCATTTCTTTGACGTAGACCTTCTTTTCTACTATTTTCTTCATTTTATAATAAATAAATTATTAAATTTTAACACATACATGAAAAAAAAAATATTAAAGACATAAATTTAATATAACTTTTTATTTTTACCCCAAAATAAAAAAACTTAACCTTATAATACCTTTTCATAAGTTAATTGATTGTCTAATTATAAGGATAAATTTAAAAAAAAAAAAATTAATGATTCACTTATTTTAAAATACTAATAAATACCCCAGTAATTCAATGATGGAGTACTAATTTGGAAAAAAAACTTTTCTTTTCTTTTTCTTTTTGGTGGAGTATACAAGAAAAGTATGCCCAGAAACTCAATGCTCCTCTATTTTAAATGGACTTTTCTAGGTTGATCTCTTAGTCAAATTTATACGATCTGACTAGTGAAATACTCCCTTCGTCTCAAATTGAAATGTCATATTAATTAAGAAAAATAATTAATAACATGTTTAATTTATCATAATACCCTATTAAATGATGTTTACATTTTAATTTGAAGAAAAAATAATTAATGCAAAGGTAAAACATGAAAAAAAAATATTTTGTCTCTTGTTGATTAATGAAAAAGTTGATTTTAATGAAAAAAATAAGTAAAATGAAAAATCAAATTAAGAAATTTGGGACGGATAATTTGGCTCGGAGGGAGTATTTTTTTGTTTATCTATTTAGTCTTAGGCAACCAAAACTCTATTAGCTGGAGATTCTTTCTGTTACTTTTTAACTTTTAAAGTACTTAGATCATCTTTCATTTTGAAGTGTCTAAAGTTAATTTTGGCAGTTGAACTACTAATAATGTATCAGTTCAACAGTACTGGAGTTATTAAAAGTTCGATTATTTGAGAGATGATGATCATTTTGAGCCAACGCATACAGATTATGTATGCCAGTAGCACTGTAAAGAGGCAAATGATTTGATTGTGAAGAACAATTCTGGACACATCTTAATTGTGTACATCCATATTTGATGGCTTCGAAATCTTAACTAGTAATGCTTGTAAGAATAGTGGTTTAAGACGCCATTGATACTTGAAAAGTATGCTCATCTACCAGAGACCACTACAAATAAAGTACTAAGTTGCAAAAAAATTAGTTAGTGTCTGAGCAAGAAAGGAAAAAACCATGATCCTTTGGATGTCTTCAACTGCAAGAAAGTATATCCAAGAGTATTCGATGTATAACAATTATGGTTCATGCTTGAGGTTTTCCCTTGATATCATATTTTTATAATAGGAATATTTATGCTCCAAAGAGGCAAATTCTACAGGGTGTTAGTCCGTCCAGCCATGTTGTATGGAGCGGAATGTTGGCCAGTTAAGAATTCCCACATCCAAAAAATGAAGGTGGTAGAGATGCGGATGTTGCGCTGGATGTGCGGCTGACTAGGGGGGATAGAGTTCGGAATGAGATTATCAGGGAGAAGGTTGGTGTGACTCCAGTGGAGTGCAAGATGCGGGAAGTCCGATTGAGCTGGTTCGGACACGTGAAGAGGAGGGGCATGGATGCCCCAGTTCGTAGGTGTGAGAGGCTAGCGTTGGATGTTTTTAGGCGGGGTAGGGGTAGGCCGAAGAAGTACTGGGGTGAGGTAATTAGGCGGGACATGGAGCAGTTACAGCTCACCGAGGACATGACCCTAGATAGGAAGGTCTGGAGAACGCGAATTAGGGCAGAGGTCTAGGGCCAGTTCGGGTCACTAGTGTAGGGATTCACTTGCTGGGGGTACGAATATGGGTGCTTTCCTCTGTTTTCCTTCTGTTTCCTTTTCTTCTACGTATGACTGCTGTATCTATGTTATGGATGTTATGTTATGTACTCATGTACTCTTGTAACCTTGTTCGGTGCTTCACTTTGTATTTGTATTTGTGTGGTATCTGGTGTTTTGTGTCTTCAGCCGGGGGTTTATCGGAAACAGCCTTTCTACTTCTTTAGAGGTAGAGGTATGGACTGCGTACATCTTACCCCCCAGACCCCACCAGGTGGGAATACACTGGGTTTGTCGTTGTTGTTATTTATGCTCCAAACAAAATTTATAATTGATGTAGGTTGATGCAGCATGTAGTGTCAGTTGGGTGTGTAACGGATTTGTAGTTAATAATATCAATTTAGAACCTATTCCCAGCTGCTGCTGCTTCAGATAGAGTAATATAGTTGACCTGCCCGTCGTTCATGTACATAGGAAGAAATGTCAAGATTATTGTAAAAAAGTTATAACTAGGCTTTGCATTTATTGGAAATATCTGTTGTCTACGATGCTGATGATGAAATATCCTTTGCTAGTCATCTTTTCTCTGGGGTTACATCTTCTCCTCAGTGATTGGAGGAGCATTAGTCGACAAATATGGAGGAAAGAAAGTGATTGCTTGGGGTGCAGCTCTTTGGTCTCTGTCCACTCTCCTTACTCCATGGGCAGCAAATCACTCCACAATAAGTCTCTTGGCCATTCGTGCTTTCTTTGGTCTTGCTGAAGGAGTAGCTTTGCCTTCCATGAACACTCTTTTGTCCAGGTAATTTGAATTTCTCATGGTAGCCTAAACACCTAAGACCTTAATTTGCTTCAATTTGACAGAGCCAAGAAATTTGTGTATTTAATTTTCCAAAACACAACAATGTTCTGACTTACTATATGGTTTAGAATATACATGATATTCTTTTTCAAAAAGATGAATATATGCTATAGTGTTATCTGTACTTAACGATAATTGGGGACCATAATTTATTTGAAGTTGACTCATTTTCAGCTTGTGGTGAACTGAAAGATACTCCTTATAAATGCTGAAAAATGGTCTTCCTATTTGATTTTCAATGTTGCCATTGGCATATTCATTGATTTGAAGCTTTTGTGCTGAAATTGTAGGCAGTGACAATGACTTATGATTTAAAAAATCTGGTGATTCCTTGTACATTTTTTTTTTTACTATAGCTTGAAACACAAAACGCGGGAAACCTCTATGACTTTATGTTACTGATTTTTTTTCTTCTGCACAGCAGCTGAGTTTGTATGTGCCTCCAATTGTGCAGGTGGTTTCCATGCCATGAACGGGCAACTGCTGTTGGAATATCCATGGGTGGTTTCCATCTTGGAAATGTTGTGGGTTTGGTGCTAACCCCATTATTTATGACCTCAATTGGAATTTCTGGTCCGTTCATCCTTTTCTCATCTCTCGGGCTTCTCTGGCTTACATCATGGATTAGCCAGGTGACCAATGATCCAAAAGAAAGCAATTCTATCACAAAAGCTGAGTTGAGGTTAATCCAAGCAGGAAAATCAGATTCTCCTACTTTACAAAAAGGAGAACTTCCACCACTGCGACTGCTGTTGTCAAAAATGCCCACTTGGGCTATTATCTTTGCTAACGTCACTAATAACTGGGTAGTCCCTCTTTCTATGACTAAATGTTGTTACTTTTGGTAATAAAATGTAGAACTTTGAAGATTGTATAATGACCTTTAAAACTCTTTGACTTGTTGCAGGGATATTTTGTTCTTCTCTCCTGGATGCCTGTTTATTTCAAAACGGTGAGTCATAGTTCCCTTGTTTAATTTGCCGTTTCGCCTTTGGCAACAACGAAGATCTTGCATGAATTCATCTTTCTTAGAAGATTTTAAAAAGTTCCCTCTATATAATATGTTATAAGTAACATTCTTTAACTTGCGGTTGCAAATGTACTTGGACATAAAGTGTTTTAGACTGAGAGCCTATTATTAGAAAACCTTAAATGTCTTGCCGGTATCTTCTTGAATGAAAATGTTTCCGTTGTTGCTAGGTTTTTAATGTGAATCTGAAGCAAGCAGCTTGGTTCAGCGCAGTGCCTTGGGGCACAATGGCAATCTCGGGCTATGTTGCTGGAGCTGCATCAGATTTCCTAATCAAAGCAGGGTACTCATTGACCTTTGTCAGGAAAGTCATGCAGGTAATTTATCTTCCCAAACATGATTCATTTTCCTTTTATTGGGAATAAAGGGCAAAGGGAATTTACTTCTTCGAGCGACTTAATATGTAATTTGTAGTTTGCATTGTCTACAGAGATCACAAAATAACGGCCTATAATAATATGGTGTGTTTGAAAGAATTACACCTTCTTTGATAAGACAGTCATGAACAGCAAGTCATCTATTAAATTTAATATAGCACAAGCGTAGTTCTTCATCCTCACACTTCTACTCTTCACCTTATAGATAAGAAATTTTTTTTTGATAATTCATTTCTTTTTGCTATTTGAAGGGGTACTGCTAATCTTAAATCTGAGTCTACTAGTCATCTGAATCTGTCCACTTTCACGATGTGTATTGGACTTTTAATGGAATTCCCACATCTATTTTGTTTTAAACAATTGCAGTCTATCGGTTTCATTGGACCCGGGCTGGCTTTGCTCTGCTTGAATTTTGCCAAAACACCTGAGGTTGCATCAGTGCTGATAACTTTAGCCCTGAGTTTCAGTGCTTTCAGCCAAGCTGGTTTTCTACTTAATATGCAAGTAAGGCAACATCACTCAATTGAATACCCTTCTACAATCTCACAAGCCAGTGTTGATTCTTCATTCAACTCATCTCTTAAGATATTTAGTGATAGTTAGCTTTACTTTGAAAGTCAATTTACTTAGCTTGCCTTTTTTTTCCTTGGACAGGATATTGCACCTCAGTATGCAGGATTTCTACATGGTATGTCTTTACACTAATCTTGCTTCTGCTACTCTAAGGGGTCGTTTTGTTTATCGTCTAGTTGTCTATTACATACAGAACAATAAATATATTCCCTTATAAGTTATACCAGAATTAGTAATAAAACCTTCGGTTTCCAGTATGTTCTCCATATGCGAGTAATCAAACATTCTGTTAGCTTTAATGATATACTATTAGTTATGCAGGATTTAATATCAGAAACTAGGCGTTGCATATGTGGATACGGAGACTCAATTTTCATATATTTCGAACAAAATGAGACCTCAATGTCCAGCTAACATGTTTTCTACTTGTGAAACAGGGATTTCTAATTCAGCAGGAACATTGGCTGCTATAATCAGCACAATTGGAACAGGGTTCTTTGTACAGTGGCTAGGATCCTTCCAAGCATTCTTAACTCTCACTGCTTGTCTCTACTTTGTCACAGCCATCTTTTGGAATATTTATGCCACTGGAGAAAGAGTTTTTTAGACTACAATATATGGTCTAATATATTCTCCATCATTGCTTATAAATTCACATGAGATAGTAGGAAGGACCACAACGGACATCCTTTTACAAATATTCCATTTTTTCTTTTCACTCAATCTTAGGGATGTGAGTGAGCAATATGTTTATTTATTTTTTATGGGTAGTTAACTGTTTTATCTTATCAGTAACAAAGGAAAAGAAAAGCCTACTTGTTATTTTAACCCTTTTAAGCATTTAATCATTTATTAGAAGCATAGACTACTTAGGTGAAGAAAATTTCTGGTAGCATTATTGTTCTAATTCAATTTCTACACTGTGCAGACCACTAAATTTGAATGAGTTTCAAGTTCTATACACTGTATGTTTAAAAATGATTTACACAACTAAGTGATTTTGAACGGTAATTGTAGGTAACGTAATTGATAATTTAAAATAAATGTTACTTACTAAATGAAATGTGGGAAAGCCCTCAAATTTAGGTATCCAGTGATACCTAAGGGGATTACCGATCAACCATAAATTTCGGAATATGGTACAAATAATTGGACAGATTCATCGAAAAAAAAAGTATAAATAACATAAATACCAATCATTTTTAAAGTAATTATACTCTCTTCCACTTTTTAAATTACTTTACTCTCTCTCCCTATTAATATACATAACATAACCGACATATACATAACATTCTGTGTATATGTTGGGATTTTTGTAATATGTTTAGGGAATTAGGATTTTTTGTAATATTGAAAATATAAGTTGTGTATTTGTGTAATCTTTAGAAAAAAAAAAAACCTTAGTTACAACTGATATATGTACATAAGCCAGGAGGAAAGATAGAAATTTCGTGAACTGAAAAACCTAAACAAATATTATAAAAACTAAGAAGAGAGATTGTTTTTATAATCTTGTCCCAGTCAATTATAATAATTATAAATGTAGCTTGATGTAAACATCAGTTGCGAATAAGGAATTTTGAGGCAGAAGATTATCCTTCCAGTAATCTAACTCCCAAAATATGTTTTGTTTAGTCCAGTTATGTGTAACACCATAACCAGGTATCCTGAATGGTGGGGACTCTACTACCTTAGGCAGATTCCTTACTCTATCCCAAATTTTTTCTCGCAACAAAATTGGTGGAGGATCCTCAAAATCAGTCTTATTCTTCATAAAATCACTATTATTTCTCCTAAACTCATATTGCATTGGCAAGAATCGATGGTGACAGTCAAACCATGAGTTTTTAACTCCATGTTTCAAAGTGAATGTTTTTGTGTCTTCCATACAACAAGGGCAAGCTAACTTGCCCGCAGTCGACCACCCAGACATCATTTCATAAGCAAAAAAGTCATTTATAGTCCATATCAAAGTAGCACGCAATCTAAAGTTTTATTTCATTGATACATCATATGCTTCCACACCTTCATGCCACAATAAGTTCAACTATCAATCAATAGCTGCAGATATACATCAATCAAAACTTTTGGATTGCGAGAACCTGGAATAATGCAGGTTAGAAATATACACTGACTCGTCATACACAATTCAGGCGGGAGATTATAAGGAGTCACTAACACTGACCAACATGAATATGGTGTAGCTGAGACTGAAAATAGAGTGAATCCATCAGTAGATAATCCCAACCTAATGTTTCTTGGTTCACTAGCAAAATCCGAATACACACTATCAAAATGCTTCCATGCTTCTCCATCTGACGGATGATATAAAACACCAAGTGGTCTTTTATTTTCATAGTGTCATCTCATATGAGGGACAAAGCTCATTGATGTATATAACCTCTTTAACCGTGGTATAAGGGGTAAGTAATGCATCGACTTCACAGGAACCTTCTTCCCTTTGGCATGTGTGACCTCCTTATAATGAGGCTGATTACAAAATTTATAATGTTCTAAATTTGCATCTTCCTTATAGAATAACATGCAACCTTTTTCGAAACAGTGAATCCTCTCTGATGAAGGTTCTAACTTAGAAACCAACTTCTTTGTTGTGTAGAAATCTTTGGGTAAGACAAGTTTATTTGGGTTAAATTCATTTATATATTCAATGATAGAATTCATGCCCCCTTGAGAAATAGAATAATCTGACTTAATACTCAGTAACCGAACGGTAACAGATAACTTAGAATGCACTGATCCTTCATACAATGGATGACTAGCTTCCTTTAATTGTTCATAAAAGTGCTTAGCCTCATTATTTGGTTTATTTTGAGCCCCCGAGTGTGTCCCAAAAACATCCCTGACCATCTCATTGTATCGTAAACTTTCAACATTATTCTCTCTTATTGGACTTTCAACATAATTATGAAAAGTAAAATTATTAGTAGCACTACTCTCTCCATGAGTTGTCCACACAGTATAATTCAACATAAAACCCTTCTTATAAAGATGTAATGTAACAACATCTGGACTCAATAACTTTCAACACTTGTAATTTCAACAAGGACACTTAATTGTCCCTTCAGTAAGAAAATCATTAAGTGTCATTGCTTTAGCAATAAATCCAACTACCCCAGCTTTATATTCCTCCCTCAACCCTACACGATTAGGATAAAGTCTATTATACATTCATGTACGATCTTCATTTTTCGTCTACACAAGAACGACAACAATAATAAGAGAGAAGAGAAACAAAAATAAGAGAAACAAAATAATAACAGGTTTATTTAGAGATGCTACTACGTAGTGGACACAAAAAGAAAACTAAGAGGTTCAATATAGCATAATAAAGCAACCAACAACAATAGAATATGTTAATTAAAGGAAAAAAAATTGTTAGTGAAAGGAATCCAATCCATGTGATAGCTTCACAAACAAGATAAAAGAAAGAAAAGATTTCAAAATCGATGAACCTAACACGCATTATTTCCATATATTTGATTAAAGTGTTACAAACTAGCAGTAAAACCTTCTTTATTATTTTGTGACCTTACATGGTGAGAATTTTCTAAAGCCATATAAGGAGACATCAACCATAATTAATAGATGTTTTATGCCCTACAATCACTGAATTAGAGTTTTACCATATTGTAAGCTAGTAGCCAATATAAATTCTAAACTAAACTTGAGGAAATAATCAAGCTTTTCCAATCACTTCCCAATCATTATCCTAATTTTTCACCCCCTCACTCCACCCACCCCCGTCGAGTTTTGGTATATCTCAGATCTGTCTTACATCTGGGATTTAGTGCAACAAAGCACACTTCAAAATAAAGTAAACATAACTCCATAAACAACAGTTTAGATGCATTTTTTTTTTTGATTTAGTTGTCCCTGTAACATCATTTAAACAGTGCATTATTAATTTCAAATGGTACCTGAGTAAACAATAACCAACACTTCTGCCATTCAAATAATCCTCCATCCACCCCAAATAATGAAAATAATAATAAAAAAGAGACATATGATGGCCCTGGATCATTACAAGAACAAGATCCTACAATGGTGTTATAGCTTATAAGGGATGTTAGAGCATTACACTTGTCCAAGAGTCAGTATGATACTAATAATCTAAATCAACCACACCCAAAGAAAAAGAAAAGTTTAGAACACTAACAACTATGAGTATCCATGTTTGCGCTCCCTCTAATCAATACCAGCCGTAAGGTGAAACACATAAATATACTAACTCCCAATTCCTAATAGCGAAATATTTATACACGAAAAGGGACAAACAACCAAACAAGAGAAACAAGGTAGTACTTAGTAGAGCTGTCACATTTTTACCAAATGATACACATTATGCTTGTGCATTTGTATTGCAATATTATACATAAGCTGCAAGGCAAGTATTATTCAGATACACAGGAACAAGTTGTGCTTGGACATTTACATCCAGTTATCATAACAAGTTGCATGGCAAGTATTAAGATGCAGTGCAATGAAAGTTAGAACAAAATGATAGATATATATATAATAGTAAACTTTATGAATCATAGACGTACTGTACAGTAGAGAAAACGAATTGCCAATGCTAGAATCACAACAGAACCTTGGAATACCAAATACTTCTTCCTACGACTTTCTCAACAACCAAATGCTAAGCCATGGTACAATTCTAGATCCATCTTAGTTGGCTTGAGGTAGAAATTAGCACACTTAGCTAGAAATGCAGAACAATTCAATCATTTACTCAAACAAGTTTGCAATGGTAGAAACAGATTTAGAGAAAGAATAGCACTACAAGACCAGATATTTTTCGAGAAAAAAACTGAAAACAGTGAAGAAATTTTACTATGACCTTGTAAAAATGGCACTGAAGATATTTTTCATAAACTCTTGTACCACAAATGAAGACTAGGGGGTCTGTTAATCAATAAAGGTACTAAAAATAGACCACGTCCATAAACTCTTGTAGAAAATGAAACAAAGTTTTACCTCGAATCAGTGAAGATGTATGAAGATGAAAATTTCTTGATTGGCCTTCAATACCGTCGTTTAGTGAAATTATACCTTCAATATCTTCGTTCACCATTACCGTTACCACTCCACCGTCGCTAATTTTTGAAAGAGAACGTTGTTATCACTCATTCGTGCCAAGAACCCTAGCTTAATAGAAAGACAACTTAGAGAGTGAGAGAGAATTGGAAAAGTAGCTGTGGTGTGTTTAGGATATATTAAATATAAATTTTCGACTGCTTTAGTTGGGTAGTAATTTAATATATTTAATTATTTAAATTTTTCGATTACAACAGTCGGTTATATATATAATATTTAATTATTTATATTTCTGACTATAATAGTCGAAAATGCATAATTAATAATTTATTTAAATAATTATTTATTTTTTGTATAAAGGTCTGATTATATATTTAGTAATACATTTATTTAATTATTATATTTTCACTATAGTAGTCAAAAATACATATTTAATAATTTATTTAAATAATTATTTAATTTTTATATAAGGATCTGATTATATATTTAATAATATATTTATTTAATTAGTTATATTTCCGACTACAATAGTGGGAAATACATATTTAATAATTTATTTAAATAATTATTTAATTTTCGTATAAGTGTATGATTATATATTTAGTAATATATTTATTTAATTTTTTTTATTTCTGACTGCAGTAGTTGAAAATACATATTTAATAATTTATTTAAATAATTATTTAATTTTTGTATAAGGGTCTGATTATATATTTAGTAATATATTTATTTAATTTTTTTTTATTTCTGACTGCAGTAGTCGAAAATACATATTTAATAATTTATTTAAATAATTATTTAATTTTTGTATAAGGGTCTGATTATATATTTAGTAATATATTGATTTAATTATTTTTATTTCCGACTACAGTAGTCGGAATATACATTTCCCGCAATTTATCGCTAAATATTCTGACTGTTATAGTCACAAATAGTATCGAAATAATATTTTGTAAAAAATAAAAGTAAAAAAGTAAAGTTTCCAGCCGAAGTAATCGAAAAAATTTGACTACTTTTTCTCAGTCGAAAAATAGCGAATTTCTAGTAGTGTTTTATCAAAGATCAATTTTAATCAAGAACTAGGTTGAAAATTAGTTGAAACATGTAAATCTTGATTTAAATATATTTATTCTGAAAAATAATTATTTAAAAAATATTTATTTAATTTTATTAAAACAAGATACTTGAGATTAAACTAGTTAATAATTTGTATCTAACTTAGTTTCAGTTTAGCCAATTTATTGAATTTAACAGTAATAAAATCAATTTACCATAATTACAATAATTTGGTCGATTGATTTTCAATTTGGAAAAAAATTAAATTTGATTGACTAGAATTTTAACCTAGGGATATTTAACAAATAACCCAATTTTCTTTTCTATTTAATAAGCCTAACCCCTACCCATTTTCAATTTTAAATCCCCAACCTATTTCTTTTTTAAACTAACCCATTGACTCAACTCAAAACAACAATTTCAATCGACTCGACCCACACACTAGAAACCTCCTTTCTTCTCCACTAAACCCAACAAAACAACAATATTGAATAACAGCAACAACAACGTACAATAATAACATCAACGTGACTAACACCAACCCATCAGAACCATGGCCCCAAATTTCTTTTTCTGCTTGCGATTTATCTTTTCCTATTAAAATTCGTACACAGAGCATTTGCCTCTCACTAGGAATGGTACCCATGATGTTATACAAGCTCCCATCTTGTTCACCAACATTGAACTCCCTCGAATCAAGGGAGGGGTAGCATAGAACTAGAGAAAATGTCTATTACAAACTCTATTATGTTCCAATTATGTTTAAATTTTAAAATTTGATATGTAAATTTATGTGCATCTAGATTCTAGAATCAGTGGATAAATTTTTTGAACAAATAATATGATGAAAAATTTAGGTAGATTCAAATTGTACATAGATTCAAGTTGTACATAAAGAAATAAAAATGAAGAGAAGTCACGATTGGCACATAGGAGACCTCTTAACTCAATCATCCATATAGTGGACCTAATTTATTGGATCTGTCCGTTAAGTATTATTTTTCATGAGTTTTGCACTGATGCAGATCCATGAACTGAGGGGTGGGCGCATTTGTTTGTATTTGCACTGATGCAGATTCATTTTCATGAGTTATACACTGATAAATATCTAGTGGCTTAATCTCGTTGGAAAATTTTGATCAATAGAACTGAGGGGGTATATTTGTTTGTGTTTCTTTTGTGGCTAGCGTCGGACGGGTGGGTTAGATCAGGGTGTGTTTTATATTTCAAAATAAGACATTTAACGTTGATTTGAGCTTTTCAATTAAAAGAAGGGTACATGTGAAAAGTTTCTTAATAATGAGGGTAAATTTAATCTTAAAGTATGACATCGAAGGTAAATTGACCTCAAAGTATGACGAAAGATATATTCAGTCAATGTTTCAAAGTAAGGAGAATAAATTTGACCCCAAAATATGATAACGAGGATAAATTTGACCACAAAATATGATAAAGATTAAAGAATATATTTAATCAATTTTTTAAAATAAAGAGATAAATTTAACCCTTTTTTTGTATTTTAAAAATATTAATTTGATCCATAATCTCTTTGACCCTAGGCTTGGTCAAGATATCACCAAAACTTCATTCCATACTTATTTGACAACTTTTGTTCAATTTTCTCAAGAATATTCAACTTACTCCCAGTTGTTAAAAGTACCTTCAACTTTATTTTTTTTTTTCTTTACAGGGGGTAAAGGGCCTAATGATATCCAATTACAAAATTGCCAGAGTCAAGTAACAATATGACAAAATGGGACAAAAGGATACTAGTCAACATGGAAAACAAGGTGAAAATGGGACCAATCAACAAAGTTCTCAAATCTGGTAAATTGTTTGTATAAATAAAGTAAATATCAACTTTTTTTTAAGTAATTACTCTTTCTTTTACCTTTTTAATTATTTTACTTTCTCTTCTTATTAATATATATAGTATAATTGATATATACATAACATTCTCTGTATATTTTGAGGTTTTTATAATATATTTAGAAAGTTAAATTTTTTTTTATAATAATTGAAACATAAGTTATATATTTATATAATTTTTAGAAATTCTTTTGCCATCACACATCTGGTATTTGATATTTGACCATGTTTACAAAAATCACTATTTCAATATAATCCCTTCAAACCACCTCTTGATCTGTCCATAAACAGTGAATCAGAGAACATTCATTTAGCCTCCAAACTCGAAACAACACGCACCCACCTTTTCCTTTGTGATTTCTTTACCTAGCAAGGCCCATAATTTTACATATTTAAAAAAAATAAAAAAAATTCACATACTTGGTCAACCACACCAATTTTTCTTGGATCTTGCTACCAAACTTTGTGTTTTTGTCATACCCCAAACCTTAATTTGTTGAATAGATTTCTGGGTTTTTAATCGTAAACTCCAAGGTATTGAGTAGAGAGCTAGTAAAGCCCAAGAAAATTGATTCAACTAAGTATTTTTGGGTTCTTGAACTGTTTTTCTTGGTAAAATATTTTATGGGTTATTGATAATTAGTTCCAAGATTTGATCTTTAATCAAGAATTCCAATTTTTAGGGGTTGTTTAACTGTGTTTCTTGGTAAAATAGTACTTTTGGGTTTTTGATTGTGAACTCCGAGGTATTGACATTAGAGCCTATAATTTAACTGAGTAACTTTTGGGTTCTTGGAACTGTTTTTGGTGGTAAAATATTTTTGGGTTTTTGATAATTAGTTCTAGGTAAATAGGCTGCGTACAAAAGACCCTTTTGGTCCGGCCTTTCCCCATACCCGGTGCATAGCGAGAGTCCGGCCTTTCCCTATGCCATGTGCATAGGTGCTGCCCTTTTTTTTATGATTAGTTCCAAGGTTTGATCTTTAATCAAGAATTCCAATTTTTGTTTTGGTTTGATTATTTGCAGTTTGTGGGGAGCTATGAGTTTTAGAAGTATGGAGGAGTTTTGGCCTCACTACATGAACCAGCACTCAAGACCAGCAACAAGGCGTTGGCATTTTGTCGGTACACTTTGCAGCATGTTATGTTTAGTGTATACAGTGTTGTTTAACAAGTGGTTTGTGATATTTGTGCCAGTTCTTGGGTATGGTTTGGCCTGGTATAGTCATTTTTTTGTTGAAGGGAATGTTCCTGCAACATTTGGACACCCTTTTTGGTCTTTGTTATGTGATTTCAAGATGTTTGGTTTGATGCTTACTGGTCAAATGGATAGAGAAATCAAAAGGCTTGGGAAAAGGCCTGTTTTACAGGTTTATTGATATACTTGTAATTGCATCAACAAATGCTTTTTCTTTCTGTTCAGATTTACATACTGATATTGGATTGTCTAGACTTGTATATAAATCTACTGTTTTTGTCAATGTTGCAGTGTAACATGTTTTTTTTTGGGTTATACTAGTGTTGTTACTTGATGGTACAAACTTAATATAAGCACATGTTATGCATGACTTAAATTTTCTGATGCTACAAGTAAGGGAGTGTAGATCTTCTTACTTACTAATGATTTGATTTTGATTGGCTAGCAAAGATCGGGGTTCAAAACCGAGTTAAGAAATAAAAATTTAAGTGTTTCTTTTCATCTGTCTAAGCTTTGTTGGGCAAGGTTACCTGGTACATGATGGGAGGGGTAGCAGGTACTTGGTTGAATAGTCGAGATGAATGTAAATTGCCGCAGACACAATTGTTGTAACAAAAAGTATGTGATTTGATTTTGTTCAGAACTTAGTTGTCCATTTGAAAGAAAAGGCCTTGTGTTCTTGCTGGTATATGTTCTGGTGAAATGTAAGATAGAGTATGACTGTGAGCTTAGGATATACTATGAAGTATTGCTTAGCTCTTCATCACGTTTAAGCCTGATTGTTCCTACTATGGCAGCAGGGGTGGAACTTAGGGATTAGGGATAAGGGGATTGAAAAATGCTATAATGTCATAGCTGGGAATTGAATCGACGACCTAAAACATTTTTTCGAACCCTTTGCCACTATGCTAGATGCTTACGTTATGTTTTTGGGATTCAATGACCAATTTATATACATTAAACCATTTCACTTATGCACAAGGTAATTTCTGGCAAAAGGGGATTCAATTGACCATCCTAAGAACAAGGTTGCTCTGCTACTATATGGTAGCTTTCTCTTTGTTCTCTTGCTTGACTAAACTGATTGGAATGCTTAGAACCCCGCCTTGATGGTTATTTAAAATCTTCTATTGTATCTAAATGTGTTATAATTGGCAATAGCTTTTGAGCCATGATGCACAAACTCAACAGAAGGGTTGTTTTACCATTTTCTTTCCTTAGGTCTTTTAGATTCTTCATTAATAGTTTGTGTAGTAGGAAGTATTAGGTATTCATTCCTATTCGTCCCTTGAAGTACATTATTGGACATGGCCCGAAGTTAGGGTCTCTAATATTGTGTATGCCTTGGCTTTTACATGGGGAAAGTTACTACTACAAGTACTTGGATACCATCTTCAATTCTTATGTTGCAGTATCATTTGGCATAGTAGGCTAGTTATGCAGGATAACCTAGCTCGTTTGGTACAGGGGATGAGGGATAACTAATCTCGGGATTAGTTTTAGAATGAGCTTATTCCATGTTCGGTTGGAACAAAATGCATGGGATAACTCATCCCGGGATTAGTTATCCTGGGATTGTAGTGTTATTTTTATCCCACCTTGAGGGTGGGATAACTAATCCCGGGATAACTTATTTCCAGAAATTAAAATCTCAAACCGTCAATTAAAATCTCAGCTGCAATGAAGGGAAAATGATGAATTTGCAAAATTGGTGAAGGAATTTTGAGATCAGACATTCGAATTTAATACTAAGGGATAAACTTAATGAAGGATGCTAAGAAATATTCGGAGGAGGGGGTGGGGTGGAATGGCATCAGAACACTTATTTTCAATGCAAATTTTAGCTTGAATCTTCTGTTATATCCAAGTTTAGAATATGATCAGTTCAAGAAATCAAAGATCAGTTCCAGTGTCTAGAATCTGGTTCTCTTCAATTGTAATGAGGCACATAACGCAATAATAAAGATCAATTTTACTGGCAAAAGCATGACTGCCAAGAACCATCTCACAGAGAAAAAATTTGGTTCAATAAGATTGGTCGAACATAGCTCTTTTGCCTTCCTACAGTACAAAACTTATGAGGGAGATGAAAGTATCCACCTTCGAACAAACTTGTGGTCACATAAATAATCATTGTTCACTTGAATGTGTCAACAATTATCAGTATGTTACACCTGGGGAAGGGTACAATGTCACAAATCGAATTGTATACTCAGAATTCAGACTCGGGCAGGATCTAAGGCAATTGTCCCTTTTCCTATACAGTTCAACATCCATCTGCTCATACTTGAACTGCTGAACGTTCCACTGTTTGTCAGTTCAAAGTTCCAGCTGGAGAAGATGCTTCATTTCTGTTACATGTGCTGTATTTTATATGAATGCAACATTAGAGATTGGTGTTTCGCGAAAATGATGGTAATGGCATGGCCTCCTGAGGACGAAGAATGACAAGCACACCAAACATCCCCAGCATAGGAAGAACGAGAAGCCATTTTAACAGCTGATAATAGTGAAAATGGAATGTCAAAGAGAAATCATCAGAGAAATATAGCCCATTCTTGTCAACCATCTCGACCAACACTGTACCAGCAGTCCTCACACCAACAACTGGTAGCATAAGCCTATGTTTTCCGGGTTGATTAAATATCTTATTTTGCTTAATAGTTCTATCACCTTGGTAATTGCCAGGTACTAACAAACTCACCTGTGTAGTAATGGGAAACAAAAAAGGACCATTACTCAATAGTGAACAGCGAGAGATTTTAATGGAATGCAAACTTGACTAGAAGGTAAAGCCATTTTACCGTGACATTATATGGAGCTTGAGACCCAGATGGGTATCTGTATTTATCAAAAATTTCTATTTCAACCCAAAAGCTCTTGCCTTCTTCATCACGGAAAACTCTTGATGATGGAGTGGCATAGACTCCCTCACGATCTAATCGGTATGCAGCATTATTTCTCCCTTGGTTTGGTGATCTCCATGACTGCATTGATATCAGCAGATACTACTAATCAAAGATCTGAACTAATTAAAAGTTAAAACGGATGATCTTGTTGAGTACCTTGAGGGGATGGTGCGGAGAAGGTGTCGAAAAACAGTAGACATTGCCATTCATGGTTGTCACAATAAGATCGAGGTCATCTCCACCATCAACATTGTCAGCCAAGACCATGCTGTATCTGTGAACAAAAGCAGAGAAAAGCAGATTTTCAAATATGTTTTTTAAAAAAGATTTTATCCTTTTAAAAGAACAGCAGCAAACAGAAATAGGGAATCTAAGGATATATCTTACGATGTTTCACCGATATCTACAACATCAGCACATGATGTAGGTCCGTCTATGAGGTACAAGTAACCATCAAATGATGTAGTGACGATTGTAAGCCCTTTTTTCTTCTGCCCACGTTTGGTCAAGTCAACAAGAAGAACTTGATTCATCACTCTACCATGAGTCCTGTAAGGATATGGGCGTACAATAGACCCATCCTTGCCACTCAGAACATAAATATTCCCTGAAAGTGTTGGAACAACGATATCGGTATGGCCATCCCCATCCACATCACCGACGGCAGGCCCCTGGGGTTTTAAAAGTTTTGCATTCATATCACACTCAGCCTAGTTAAAAATTTAAGGAGACAGGAAACCAATAACCATAGTGTACCTGTGGAACAAGGCTTTTAAGATGCTTTTCCCAAATTTCTTTCCCTTGTGCAGTCCAAGCAGCAACATTGCCATGCGAATCTGTAGTAACTAGTTCAATCTTGCCATCATCATTTATATCAGCTGCAATTACTGCTCCTTGGATTTCAGCCATTTCAAGAGGAAATTTATCCCTCACTTTCCCTGACACGGTAAATCTTTCAGCATTCAAACATTATGATGATGCACAATAATATTTTTTGCTTTGAAATGGTAAAGGTTATGAGGCACAATAATATAAAAAGATCAGACTACAAAAGGACGCTCTTGCTAATTCTTCTTCATTATAAACATGTCTACAACACAAGTCAACAGAATACAGTAGCACCAATCAACTACCTATTGGTTTCATCTGGGAACTACCTCAAATTCATGAGCTTAGCCAATCTAAAAGGAACGCTAGCAGGGTTAGAAGAAAATGGCACAAAGTATAAACATCATGACATAAAAGGGGTATTTACAGGTTGACTTGCTTCTCATGATGGAAAAGAATCCCATAACACCCAGAGCGGCGCAGGGGCAAATACAGAACACATATTTTGTTTTCAGGTGGATGAAAGAAATTTGAAAGTTTGAAGATGCTTAAAAAGTATGTAGCAACATGAGAAAAAGATAAAACAAACGAAGACCTATTACCCTTGTGATCCAAGACATAAAACAAGCCATAAGAGGTCCCTACTAGAATGTCCAAATTTCCATCACCATCCAGATCAACAACCGTGGGGGAAGAGTGTATGTAGGGACGGAAATTCCCCGAGTCAGTACTTAGGTCCAGCTGTTGAGTCCATTTAACTTGCTTGGTATCTAGATTAAAAACAACAATACCACCAGATATATATTTTTCAATGTCAATATCTCCAAGCTCCTTCAAGTGCTCCGAATTTTGGTAGTACCTGTTGATTAAAGATCAATCAGCTGTGACATATGCACCAGACTATACTTGCAATAGTTGTTAATGCTAGTAGACACCTAAAATGAAGCAAACAAAGGGGTTACTTCAAAGCACATATGTTTCATAAGCAATTAAGCACAATTAGCAAAGATGAGAGACATCAAGTAGTGGCTGAGAAGAAAAACCATTCAAATGATCTTAGACTCTACTAATTCCACTAGCATCATTATTTTGCAAGGATGTAAGCTGGCATATATAATCAAGATCAGTAACAACCTAAGTCCAGCATGCTCAACAATCCTAGCAATTATTAGATGATACCAACCCCCCCCCAAAACAAAAAAATGTTTTTCAAGTGAAGAAAAAAACAAACATGCTTCGCAAGTGCTCGTAAGCATGTACTGCACCAGGAAAAATTGGTAACTTTCTGATGGCAGCAATGTGAACAAAAATAGCACCTCATAAAAGAGAACTTACTCATGATCGAAGAAATAGGAAACTGCAACAATCATCTCTGACACCCCATCACTATCAATGTCTGCTATGACCTGATACAAATGATAAGACCCTTAAGAGTTTAAAACCATCAGGATCTTAATAAATATATCTCTCATAACCCGTGCTGTAAAAGACTTACAGGGGTACACAAAACATGAGCATCTATATCCACATAATCTTCTGCTTTCTCATGTTCTGGCTCCCGAAATTCTTCATCCTCCCATTGGTGCTCATCAACGTAATCATCATAGTCGTAATTATACTCATCTGCCAGCTCGTCACTGTCACGAAATAAATCAAAAGATGAATCAGCATCTGCTTCTAGGCCTTCTTCATTTTCCACGGTTGCAGCATGAACATCTTCCTCAGATCTTTTTGACACATCATCTTGAAGAAGCCTTCTTCTGGTATTGGTTCCATTCTCCAAATTCCTAATTTTCTCATTTTCTGAACTCAGAATACTATTGTTCAAGTTAGCCATGTTAGTTTCTGCATCATCTAGACTGTTATTTTTTCCCTTTCGCATAGTTTCTGCATCACCTAGACTGTTATTTTTTAACTTTTGATCCTCTAAATTAGAAGAGTTGTCATATGAAACTTCTGATGGCAAAGATATTGAAGCATTAGATGCATCAGGGTGGACTTCTTCCAGAACAGAAAGTGTCTCGTTGTGAACTGCAGATGCTGTAGAGTCCGAATGGTTGCCACCATGACTAGATGCGTTATGACCTAAAAATATATTCAGATCTATGTTATGTCAAAGGATATAGTAAATGTTGATGCAGGTCAAAGCCATGGCTTTCCACTTCAAGAGGCCAAAGGGATTATCATAGAAAGGGTAATGACATGCATGAGTATCTCCTGAAACACAAAGATACGATGACTACTAGAAACTAGTCGTTCTGTAGTAGCTTGTTAAATCTAAACAGATACAGAAAGCTGAATCCCATCGGGAGACGATCTTACGAAGCATATAAGCAGGGAGCGCAGGCTCTCTAATAACTAAGTTTAATGTCCATGAAACGTGATAAGATGCCCAATTATAGGTGAAGGTTACCCAAAGTACCAAAATACAAGTGACAATCCACAACACATACCAGACAAAAAAATTCAAACTGTATCCATAGTTTAAGAGGCAATAAATTTTGATCCCCCGCTACATATTAACTTATGAAATTAATGAATGAAGTTCAATTGCTGCTTCTTCAGACTTCTAACAAGTGTCACAGCACACTTGGAAAAGAAAAGATCACTGAGATCCTATTCTGGTTCCGTTTTGTATTTATAACAAAATAAAATAGCCATTAGAAAGAGGAAAGAAAGACATATCAACAGAAAAATCCAACAATTTTTATGCCCCTTTTGACCTGCACATAAAAAGCGGGAAATACTTACGGGCTACAAATTCCATCAGATGCTCCTGGATTAATTGGTCATCATGGACGTCCGGATGAGAACGGTCCACAGGGACTGAATTCAAACCCTCAAACCACTTCTTCTTGACCTTCAACCGAGGAATCTCAAGTTTATCAGACATCAAGTATCCTGACACCCTATTTAGATACTTACCATGTCATGTTCATCGAGAAAAAGTCTGTGATTACTAAAAGAAGACAATATTAAGAAAGATGCTGTAGCATTACCTGAAAAAGAGCACCTCACCGTTGTAGGTGGCCAAACCTATCTCCCTCACTCCATCCTTGTCAATGTCATACAGTAAAGGACTAGAATGAACGGTAGATTGATGAAAAGCTGGCCAACCTGATAAGATGAAGTTATATAATTATCAGGAATGGCATCCCCATTTTACGTAATTGTCTCACATTTCATTAGTGTTCATCTAGAACAATATTCATATAACACATTATTGTGTCCTTCGACATCCCACATTTGAATTCAGATCCAATTTAGAAGCTTGTTTTGGTGACTGTGCACCGGACAAGGGGTGTTTCAAGTCTTCTGTAGCCAACCAAATAGCTTTCATTTAAATTTTCATAGAAATGTTTGAATTTATTCTCACTACCAGCATCCCACAAATTATACCTGGCAGTTTATCTCCATCAGAACCTTCCAGAACTTCCAAGTAATGAACAAAAGAGGGAACTACAACCTCAAGCTTCCCATCACTGACATAGAGATTGAAAAATATTGTTAGGATGAATAAATGAGCCAAAAGGAATAGATTACAATAACATTGCAAATCGTTAAACTTCAAAAACTCATACTCGTCAAATTGGGTAGAACTAGTATAATGGTGCATTTTGCCTTTATTTGTTTCTTTGATGAGAGGGAAGGGTGCTTGAAGACACATTCATTTACCTTGTAAATCCACTGGTTATCTCTCTTAGAAGTTTTAGCTACCCAGAAAAAAGAAAATTCTGTATGATTAATTTTCTTTTTTCTCTTTCACCACAGTTCCATTGATTAAAACAAGTAGCTTGTGACAGTAAGTTAATGCAGAACTCTTACCACTAAAGAAGCACAATCCATGAAATAAGTACAGAATATGTGAAACAAAATAAATTACAGAACAAAACCCAGAAGCTTGAATCAAGTTACCTGTTGATATCAGCAATCAAAGGCGAGGCATACACGCTAGAACTAACTTCAGTCTGCCATCTTAGCTCCAAATGCTGAGGGCATTGTGTATTCAGCAACTCATCCTCGTCTCTGCAGAATACATTTGAAAAAACTCTTCAACAATTTCTAATTGACTTTTCGATAAGTCAAAGGGGAAAAGCTTCAGCATTCTTCAATCATTCTCTCATAATGTTAAACAGTAACAGGAAGAATTTCCATACAAACTGGAACTTCATACGTCCACTAAAAAGAAACTAAGAATGAGAGAATATTCCTTAAGTGGAAAAGGATCAAAAATGTCTCTAACATATTAGAAATGGCTCAAAAATGTCCTCCTTCCACCTATTGGGTCAAAAATGCCTTTAACGCATTAGAAAAGGATCAAATATACCCTCATTCTATTGGATAATATTTGGGCTTAAGATTGACCCTTCATTAACGGCACAATATACGAAATTTAATTAAATACATGGACTTATTTATTTGTCCACATAAAATTTGAACTAACATATAATATGCTATGCCATTTCTTCCAAAATCGTTGGCATAGCAGAGTGCAGAGCTGCTTATCTCAAGGTTTATGTTTACAAAAACATTTATATTGTATATATCACAAACATTGCAGTACTTAAGAGCCAACGATAAGCTTCCATTTTTCATGGGAGTTGATGGCATCTGTCAGTATCATTATCAACTAAATTCATCTCATTGTGAGAACTAGTGAAGGCCATGGGCATGCATTTAATGAAGGCCACATATTTCCTTAAAGTTTAATTTATGTATGTTATTTTGTTATCGTCTGTTGTTTTGTTACTACCTATTGTTTCTTGTTCTTATATTATGCCTTTTCCCTACGTTGTTTGGTCTCGAGCCGGGGGGCTATCGGGAACATCCTCTTTGCCTCACCCATCCTCTGAGGTTGTGGCGTGGATTGCGTATATTCTACCCTCCCCAGACCCCACTATGCGGGAATATACTGGGTATGTTGTTGTTTTTGTATAATTGTACCGCAAAGTGAGAGGCAATTTTAATCCTGATAATAACATTAGGGGTAAATTTGATCAAATATGTTGAAGGACGCATTTTTGAATCACTTCTAATATGTTAAGGGTATTTTTGATCCAATAGGTGGAAGAAGGGGCAAATCTAATCCAACAGGTGGAAAGAGCGGCATTTTTGACCCTTTTCCATTCCTCAAAGATAGAGTCTCAACAGTATTTTAATCTAGCTCTTATCTCTTTCTTAGTATGTAGTCAACTAACTGCAAATATCACTAAACAAAGTATGAAACTGATAAAAGAAAATCACAAAAATTAAGCAGACAAATTTCCAGTAATTACTACTCCCTCTGTTCCAAAAAGAATGGCACAGTTATATTTACTTCATCCAAGAAAAAAAAAAAAAAGAAGGAACGGCACCAGTATCAATTCATTCCAAAACAAATGGCTAATTTGAAAACAATTTAACTTGAACTTTTCATTTGAAGCCTTTATAACCACAAAATTATTATGGCATATTTAAAACCACAAGTTTCAAAAAGCTTTGTAACGACACAAATACTCTGACATATTTTAGACCACAAGTTTCCAAAGTATTCCCTTTTGCCTTAAGCTTCGTAGCCAATCAAACTGTGTAGCATAAAATTGAAATAGAGAGAGTATAAAATACTAAGGATGCAAGAGTTGAAAACAAAGATCTCTCTTACAATAGTTGAAAACAAAGATCTCTCTTACAACAAAATTAAGTCAGCATACAAGAACTTTTCCATGGTTCTTCTAATCGAATTTAAAAGAGATTGAATGAGGTACAAAATACACAAATTTGTAACAACGAATCATCTAAACTCCAAACATAGCTACACAAAATAGGAAGTAGATCAAAATTCACATTAGTACATTCCGTAGACATCGAAATTTTGTGAAAATCTACAAAACAAGCCCAATGTTAGAGTACTTGGAGGCTACTCTTCCGTAAAACCGATAAAGATAACATATTTCCTTGAAGAGCCATCTTGAAACCCCATAAACTCGTGGGATATTTGTAAAGAGGCCAAGACACCAAATAATGACTTTACAAAGCTGACAACAAACGCTCCTAACAATCAAATACATTAAAAGGAGAACCAAATCATTCAATATTCAAGAATACAGAACTAAAAGCCCTCGAATCACCGATAGCATATTCTGTTCACAAAATATGTGATTATCATATTTCATTTGTGATTGCAGATTATTTCTATCACTTCAAAATTCGTTACACACACATACAACAAATTCTCATTAAACACTAGACAATCCAAATGCAGCTACACTTCTATTGATAAAAGTGATGTCCCGGACAGCTTTCACGCACATCACTAAATCCAAGGGACACCTTCCACCTCCCACCAGCAACACATATTAAGTAACTCTGAACTACATTTAAAACAAAAAAAAAAAATACAAATGCAGCTAAAATTACACAAAAATTAAGTCAACTACAACAAACTTTGCACAGTATATACAAGTAAATACAGAGGAGATTAGGGAGAATCGAAAAATTACAAATTAGGATAGGCAGCGGAATCATCAGTAGCTTCTCGTTCTCGGAATTTGTTACTCTTGCGTTCCTCCTCTGATTGCAAATGACAGAAATTCGACGAAAGGATAAGAAAGCAGAGTAAAACAACCCTAAGTTTCATCGAGATCCTCGATTTGAATCACAATTTTTCGCAATTTCGATTCGGAAAAAAAAAAACCGAAAAGTGCAAAAACAATTCAGTGAATTTTGACGAGTTTTATTAAAACCCTAACAATTTGTTTTTTTTTTTTTTTTCTGAGGATTTAGGAGAGATTTGAAGAGTGCAGAATTTTGGAGGTGAAATGTGTGAAGTTGCAGAAGAGCTGTATAGTCAAATGCTTCTTCAGTATAAGGAGCTTGGGAATCAGAAAATAACGAAAAAATGAACTAGTACGTATTACGTATCAGCTATGATGTGGCAGAGTCCTATCATATTTTGACAAGTGGATTGTTACATCCCACTTACATAAAAATAGAGTTAATTTGGATAAAATGACCAAAATAATCGACTTACACTTTGTTTGTACGGTGGTTGGTCATGATTTCATAATTCATAAGGTACGACACTGTATGCTATTTGCATTTTACTATATATAATATAGTATAATATAATATTTGAATGGATTATATCATTTATTATTATTTAATAACAATTTTATTATTTAATTTGACAGGACGATACTGTATCGTAACTGATAAATTTATTAAAATATCATTAATTATTATAATTATTAAATTTTAATTGTTAATAAAATAACTTTTTTCCTACTAATTTATCATAAAGTATGCTATGTATATATATATATTAAGTTGTTAAATTCATTTAAATTCTAACAAATTCAATAAAAAAGTACATCAAAATAAATTTAACCAGATTCATTTTTTATAGTAACAAATTTTATTTCTTTTTGGTGTTTTGAGACATGACATCAACGACAAGTACAAAGTTTAACTACATCTTCTGTGCATGCTACGGGTGTGTTCGATATGGAATCCAAAAAATATTTTCTAGGAAAATAAATTATTTCTTACTTATTTTCTTATTTTTGTTATGCAAGTAGAAAAATATTTTCAAAAAATATTTGTATATATTTAACAGAAAATCATAAAAGGGGCGGGATAAACAAAAATTCTAATTTTTTTTGTAAAAAATTATTTGGGGGTGAGGGTAGTAGAGTAAGGGGGTCAAGATAGGGGCGGGGTGAGAAAAAAAATCAAATTATTTTTAAAAGATAATTTTTTTTTTTGGGGGGGAGAGGGGGGAGAGAGATGGTAGGGGATGAGGGTGGTGTAAGAAAATTTTCTTGAAGGTTTTAAAAAATAAATTTTAAAAATAAAAAAGAAATTGGTGGTGGAAGTGGGAGGGGGGAGGGGGGAGGGGGGGGGGGCTAGTAGGTTTGGGGTGGAGGCTGGAGGGTGAAGGTGGGGTAAGAATATTTAAAAAAAAAAAAATGAAAATTGAGGTTGGGTTTGGCAGGGGGTGATATAAGCAAGAAGTTTTAAAATTTCAAGAAAAAATAAAAAAAAATAAAAAATAGAGGGGAGTGAGGGGGCGGGGGTAGGTAGGGTGGGGTCGAGACCTCAAAAATTATTTATCTTTTTTCTCCTTTTTTGAATTTTTCACTTATTTATGTGTGTTAAAAGAAAAACTCTAAATTATTCATTAAACTCTCTTTATTATAAGGCTTAAGTCATCCACAATCACTTTAAGTTGTCTCAAAAATTCACGTAAATCTCTCAACTAAGGTTTGTGCCTATTAGGCTCCTAACCCATCCAATTCTATACCTATGAGGCACAAAGTTTTGATATGGCAAGGAAAGTGTTATTCACTCTTCTTAGGAGCGTGAATAGAGTACCAAATGGTAATTTTTTTTATTTTTGTTAAAGAGAATCACACTTCAATTTATTTCATTAATACATTCCTAATAATGACAAATTTTAATTAAAAAAAAAAAGAAGGAAAAGCAGCCCCCCTCATTCCCCTCTCCCCTCCCCTACCCTCTTAGCCATCTTCTTCATCATCCTCTTCATCTGTATTTTTTCTTTTTAAATCCTTAAAAATCTTATTAATACAATTAACAATTTTCAATTCAAGAAAAAAAAATAGCAGCGGTGCCTCCCTCGCCTCCTCCTCGTCTTTCAGTCGTCTTCTTCTTCATCTAAACTTTTGTAAATTTTTTTTTTCAATTCTTAGCAGTCTTATTTTTTGCAGAGTATTTTGGTAGCAAAAAAGGCAACAAATTTGATTCTTGAACTGCAAAGATCCCTGATAAGAAAATTCTCAACATTGTGAAGATAGGATCAAAAAGTTTTCCGACGAAACTCTATTTTTTCCAGCTAACTTGATATGAATCTGAGATTACTTTATTGATATTATTAAATAATTCAAATTATAAGGAACCCACAACACAAGAAGAAGAAAAAATAGCAATAAATATGAATTGACACCGGTACGCCATTGGAAAAACTAATAAGATTGCTAAAAAATTTTTTTTTTTTTTTACAGAATTAGAGAAGAAGATGATAAGGGGGGGGGGGGGGGGGAGGAGGTAGGGGAAAACGTTGCTTTTCTTTTTATTTTTTAATTAAAAATTATAAATTATCACCGTTATAATTTTTTTGGATTCACATGCCAAATGACATCGTTTAATTTATTGTATTGTCACGCCACCATAATTGCACTACACACACTTTACATTTATAGCTGATTGTTAAAAATGTGTTTAAATAGTTCAAATTCAAGTAGTAAAAATGTTCAATGGGTACAAGACCAGCAGTAAAGGTATTCAATAGGTACAGACCTTAGTTGAAGGGTTTAATAAATTTTTGGGACAACTTAAAGTGGTTGTCGATGACTTAAGTCTTATATTAATTAGCATCCTTTCAATTTCCTACTCTATTATGTTAATTAGCAGCCTTTCAATTGCCTACGTTTTGTATTCAAAACTAATTATTTTCAATTTAAGTTTTCGGTTTTGCACACCTCTTTGTCTCCCAATTATTAAATAGAAAACTCATTATGAAATGAACATGGTGAGCTGATTATAAATTTGGTGATTTTTCAAGTTGTGGGTATTATTGCCTTCTTTCTTTTCATTTTTGTTCTTTTCTTATTTTTTTCAATTACTTTCCTTGATAAAAAATAGGAAATCAATCGTTACTTCTTAAGTTGTGTGACAATAAAATTATTTCCTATTGATTTGTATTCATATGTATTCGTTTGTCTCAAGAAATTCTACCTTCTTACAAGATAGCATAATTGTAGTTTCTTATTAGTTAAAATATGTGCTAATATACTTGATTATTTTTCAGGTTCTTTGGACAAAGGTTTGCAGGCAAAAGTTGTTCGCATTTTTTCAGGCATAATTTTTTTTCAATTTTGACAGATTTAGCGGCCTCTTATTTTTGTTAAAACATAGACATGTTCCTTTGTAAGACCCCGCAAAATTCTCTCGTAGTCTGAGCCTTAGAGCATGTTCAGTAAAATGTTAATCCGGCCCTAAAAGGTTGAGAAGTGTCTTCCCAAGTAAGAAGTATTTTAAATCGTGTAGAATTTCCCTAATATCGACTTTTTGTCATGTAGAGAATTGAATAAGCTTTTCGTCGATATCAAATTCTCCCAAATCTGTCACTCCGACGAAGAGTTAGAACCATTTTAGTGAGACAGTGTGCCACCTGGCACTTTAGCGCGTCGCGGAGCCAGCCAAAATGGCAATCGTCAAAATCCAGTGAGCCTCCGCGATTATGGCGCATCGCGCCAAGACTTAATTTCAGAGTTGTCAATGTTCAGTGCACCAATGCGATTCCACCGCTTCGCGGTGCCTTTACAGTTCGCAACCAAGGTGGCAACGCGATTTCCACCGCGTTGCGCCACCAACCAGTTTCCCAATTATCCATTTTCCAGTAAGCTAGCGCAATTATGGCGCGTCGCGCCAGCATGTATAATCAGGATTTTTCAGTTTAATTCCAAGGGCAAAAATGGTCATTGTGCTAGCCCTATATATACTCCTTAACACGAGATTTGGCCTCATTTAACCCCAAAATATTAGTTTTCTCTCAAAGTTGTTCAAGAACAAGAACTAGGGTTCCTAAATCAAGACCCCAATCATCAAGATTCCTCCGTTAACTTTTCAAGAATCAAGAAACTAAGGTATGCAGATGTTGATTCTTGGGTCCATTTCATCCAAGAAGCTTAAGAACCCTTTTATAAATTTCAAAGATCTTATGTTTATGAGTTTTCATGATTCATGTGAATTGAAATTAGAGTTCATGCTATTATTGAGTTTTTAATTCATGCTTTGTTTATGAGGTTTCAAGCTTTGACCCTAGTATGTGATATCATATGATGTTCATAATAAACCTTCTTCAAGTTGCTTGTTAAGTGATGTGTTCATGTCAATTAAGTATAGAAATTGTTGAATAAGCAAAGCATGATCCCCATATGTTTGATAAAATGCTTATGTGAAAGAATTAGAGCCATTATAACATGTTGACTAGAAATCTCTAATTTTGTTCAAGCCCATGCATGCCAAGTGTTTGTTGAAAGGACTTAGTGAATGAATTGTGACATGATATCATGACATTCCCTAATTATGTGCTCTTCGATATATGTTAAGACTTTAATACATGTTGAGTGTTTGATGTAAGACCTTGTTGAATGAAGTATGAGCCAATAGCATGTCTCCATATACTATTACATGTTTATGATTTCTAAATACTTGAAGAGATGCTTTAGTGATTGTGATGGTGAATGAATGTCCGTGGTCTTGATTATTCAAGAATGGTTATGTTTTACTTTTATGTTATCGAGTCCTGGGGGTATTTTATGCCCGATAATTTGCTGCAGTCTAGAGCCCGTGTCAGTTTTCTTGATAATCTCAGTCAAGCCACGATTCTCATAACTCAGTGAGTTATAGAACTCTGTACTCTCAGACAGATACAAAACTTAAGAAATCTCAGTATCGCTAGTATTCTAGCCTCAGTTCAGTATTCAGCTCAAATCTAGTAGTATTCAAGTATTTAGTTTGAAACTCAGTATCATACAGTCAGATAACGAGATTCAGTAGTATTCCGTTAGATATGAAACCAAGTGAATTCAGTGTAACTCAGTCAGATCATTCGAGAAATATGATCAGTAACAGATTCAGCTCAGTTTAAGTTCAATTAAGAATTAGTTCAGAGTCTTTTAGTTGGGAGTAGGAGCTAGCACCGAGTGAGTGCAGGGATGACGACTTTCCCGTTAGAGAGGGAGAGTCGTTAGGAGCAATCCCTGAACTACAGAACTGCATAGCTAGCGCATGATGCAGGAGTCATCCGTTAGAAAAGGCTTGTCACCCGCTAGATAGGCTTGACTATTATACTGCCTTAGGCCTGACTTCCTGCGAGGGTCACCCGTTAGAGAGGCTTGAGCAGAAAGGTCTTTACCCGTGGCATAGTATTGACACCCTTCTAGCTGGGGTTACAGGTTGGACCCACCAGTTCAGATTCGGGGTATGTCGGTTAAGTGAGAATTCCCACAGTTGCAGTTTCAATATCAATCTTCAGAGTAAAACTCAGAAATCAGGACTGTCAGATACAGTCATCTATCTCAGTAAGGAACTCAGATAGTTCCATTGACTCATGGACCACCCACTAGATAGGCATGGTTCCATATAAAGTTATTGAGTAATCTCATTATCAGATCCAGAGATCACCTGTTAGATATGCTTGATCTCAGTCTCAGATTCAGTTGAATAATCTCATTATCAGATCCAGAGATCACCCATTAGATAGGCTTGATCTCAGTCTCAAATTCAGTTTAGTAATCTCATTATCAGATCCAGAGATTACCCATTAGATAGACTTGATCTCAGTCTCAAATTCAGTTGAGTAATCTCATTATCAGATCCAGAGATTACCCGTTAGATAGGCTTGATCTCAGTCTCAGATTCAGTTGAGTAATCTCATTATCAGATCCAGAGATCACCCGTTAGATAGGCTTGATCCCAGTCTCAAATTCAGTTGAGTAATGTTATTATCAGATCCAGAGATCACCCGTTAGATAGGCTTGATCTCAGTCTCAGATTTAGTTGAGTATTCTCTTTATTAGATTCAGAGATCTTCCACTAGATGGGTTTGATCTCAGACATAATCTTTTTTTATCATTGATAGTAGATTCAAGAATTGTCTATTAGAGAGATTTGATCTCAGATTCAGATAGTCGAGAGTAGTAAGCTCAGCTTTCAGTCATTGATATGAATAGATTTAGTTAATCAGCTCCAGTAACATCAGTTTTTGAGATCACTCGCTAGAGAGAACTGATCTCAACTCCAGTACTCAATTATCAATGTCAGATGATTCAGTATTTAGTATCTCAGGCATTAGTAGTGAGTTCAGATGGCAGTAAAGTAGTATCCGAGTTTCAGTATTTCGAGTCACGATGATTTCAGTTATGGTTCGTGCATTCATGCATGTGTTCTCATTCAGCACTCTCATGATTACTCAGTTAAGTAATTGTTCATGCTTGAGCCCTTGCATTTAACCTTATCTCATCTTCATACTCTGTACATTCCCATACTAATGTATTTGTGCTATAGTATTTTATTTGACACCATAGCTTCGGAGGCACGAGATCCAGAGTACCCTTAGCAGCTCAGTCCCAATCAGCAATAGTAGACAGAGAAGTAAGTCATCTTCAGTCGAGGATGATCCTTATTTTTATTATTATCATATCATATTTGGTTTAATTTCAGTAGACGGAGTTATTTGGGGACATGTCTCATCAACTCCACAGTTTAGAGGCTTTTCGGACAGGTGGATCAGTATTCAATTTTCAATTTTGAGTATTTTCAGATGTTTTGAACCTTATGATCAGTTTCTGCATTTATTATCTATATTATGCAGTGTTCAGGTACATATATCAATAGAAGGTTAGCTTGTGGTCCTTCGAGATCATGTGCACCGTGTGATGTTTCGGTTCCAAAAAATCGGGTCATTACAGCCTTATTACGAAAATGACCAAGCAAGCACATGGTGATGGTTTTAGTCGATAAGCTCACAAGCTATCCAAAAAGAAGTCTGATTGCTCCATTTTGTCACGTGAAGCTCTACAACATTCTAATTCTTACATTAATGTTAGGTTTCATTTATATTATTACAAAGAAGAACCTTTATTATTAGATTTGAAGAGTATGAGAATAGAAAAAAAAGGTGAGATGGAGATGCATGCATCGAATGTTCGAATGTATATACAAAAAAAGTGTGTATTTATGTGAAATGATTTGTTCGGAGTTACTTTATAAAGGCACATTAGAGGGAGAAAAGAAGAAAAATTATCTTAGTGAGGGAGAAAATACTACAAGTTAAGGATAGAGAAAGAACAAAAGAAGAAAAGAAAAACAAAAGGGCAAAAGAAAAAAATCAAGTACGTAAATAACATTTTTTCTTTTGACCTGATATCTTATTTTGATGGCAAATTAAGGAGGTTGAATCAAGATAAAAATAGATGTAAGATACAAATAGAATGTGAAGAAAAAGGGGCATGATGCATTATGCTCCTTTAGAAGTTTAATAATCACTATTAGTTCAATAGTTGCAATCCTAGTTGCATAGTTTCAATTGTGATAACGTTTCAGTCATTATTTTGAAAGGAGAGTAGTATTTATCAAAAAATTTCTTCAAAGTTTGGTCAATGATTTTACAAGTATTTTGATATTTTCCTAATTTTTCAAAATTTTTAATGACTTTTTTTCTACTTAATTTATGTATATTATTATTTATTATTAACATAACAAAAATTACTAACATATGGAATGAAATAAAAAAGAATATCAATAGTTGTAATTTAATGGATCTTTATTTTTCTTTTTGGGTGAATTAGTTTTCGAAGAACTACGTTAGGTGATGAAAGGTTAGAAAAAATTATATAAAATAAAATGTTAATATTAAAATGAATCAAAACTTAAACTATAATCTATTTGTATTTAAGGACTAATTAAATAATATTTTAAAATATTTTTATTTTTTGCATATAGTAAAAAGAATAGTTTGTAAATCTAATTAGAATTTATGTAATCACACGAAGCGCGGCTAAGTTTACTAGTAATATGAGGTGAAGGGTAAAGTAGGATTATATTATATTAAGTAAGAATATAATTAAAAAGAAAAATAAATAAATCATGGGATACCACCAAATCGGTGGTTATATAAAGTGAGGATTTTCATAGGTATCAAATTATGAAATTAAATCATATCATACCATTCATTTTAAGAAACAGTCAAAACAAACATGGTTCTCTTAGTAACTATACCACACCATACCATGGGAAACCAATATCTAAACACAGTGTTAGTAGGTTATTGGCCACAAAAATTAATACTTCTTGAAGTTGAAATTGGAGTTGAAGTTGAAGTCCGAATTTAAGTTGTGTTTGATATGAATATTGTCTATTGGAGTTGTTTATAATTTTTTGTGAGAAAAATAGAGTGAACTTGTTTTCACTTTTTCAAATATAACTCTAAGTTGTATTTGAAATTCTCATGAAGAAACACTAATTTTAAATTTGTATTTAAAATAAAGTAAAAAAAATTAGCATCGTCAAATGTCTACACTTAAATTAATTTTGTCCCTTATATATCATAGCTTATGAAAATGGTCCTTTATCTACTTTATGGGGGTATATGATCCGTTTTAGCACTAGCTCTACGTGAAGAATGTTTTTAAATTAACTATTATGATTTATAATATCTTTTAATTAATTTTTAAATAATATATGTTATACCCTCTATCTCAATTTATGTGGTATTGATACAATTTTTGAAAGTTCACTAAATCTTGTACATATTTTTAAATATTTTAAATTATTAATTATTGTGATTTATAATACCTTTCTTCCGTCTCAATTTATGTGATAGTAATAAAATTTAGAAAGTCAACCAATTTTTTTTTATATTTTTAAAATTATTTTAAAACAATTGTAGAGTTAGATCAACCACTTTGTCGATCATTATAGTCGGTCATAATAGAAATAAATTTTATCAAATGGAAAGTTGAGGTGCTAGGATCAATTTCACATATGATTAAAAAGGTCATTCAATGTTCCTTACTAACATTATTGGTATTTATCCTTGATATACACTTATAAGATTCTACTTGTATCATATTTTATTTAGAGTATTGAGAATCATTATAAGCTTAACCCCCCCATGCAAGAGGTTTTAGAGAGATAGATCATCAAGTTGTTTGATGTAGGCATGGTTTACCCTATTGCCAACAGCAAATTGATGAGCTCGGTTAAATGTTTTCCAAAGAATGTTGGAATCACTATGGTTCTAAATCCAAAAACTGATTTTTGTATTATAAATATATCTATTTGAGCTAGAATATAAATTTCAGTAAAATTTTTCGAATTGGGCCCTTGGTGCGATACGACGTTATTCGCCGTGTCACTGGAAATTGACATTGGGAAACTGCACGGTTGCCACCTTGTCTATGACCTAGAAGTTTGGCGCGATGCACCAGTATTGCAAAGAAACACTGGAATTTGACAATTGCCAATTGAGCTATCTCCGCGACGTGCTGAAGGCTCAGGTCAAACACTGTCTCACAAAAAGGACCTAACTCTTCGCCCGGGTGTCGAATTTGGGCAAATTATATATCGATGGAAAGCTTATTCAATTTTCCACGTGATATCTAGAAAAAAGAGAAAAGGTTCCCTTTTGAAAAAAAATGACAATGATTGGTGGAACTATTCTAAAATTTTTAGAAAGCAAAGCAAATGCCATCACTGAGCAAGGAGTGGGGAGGAAGGAATAAAAAATGGAGAGATCATTGACATTAAAGAATTTAGTGTCTGACTTAAGTAAGGAAGACACTGACATTGCTCTTTTGGCAACAAGGACTATTAGAGTTATGAACAAATGCGGTCATCTTTGAAAATGGGATGAAAAATTTGAAGGTTTTCAAAAGGGTGGTAGTTATGTAGATTTCATCAGGAATGACCCAATGCAAAAGAGGAATCAGAATCTTGGAAAGTCAAGAAGAAATAATGCAGCTAGCTGTATAAAAAAGAAGGTGTTGGCTGCATGGGAAAACTCCTCTAGTAAATCTAAGAAAGATAAAGAGTATGGATATGGTTTCATGGTGAAAAAGGATGATAAGGAAATCACCTCCAGTTCCTTGTTTTCCATTATGGCAACTACTGAAGAAAAAAGAAGAAAATAAAGTAGAAAAAGGGGATTTCACCCAAAAATTATTTATGGATAGTGGTTGTTCAAGACACATGAATGGAAGGATTGATGGTTTTCTTTCCCTCAAGACACTTCAAGGGGGAGGTGTATCTTTTGGAAACGGTAAAAAGGGGTATATTCAAGGTGATGGAATGATTAGAAAATCACCTCATCATGTAATTGAAGACATGTATTATTTAAATGACCTTAAGTACAGTCTTCTAAGTGTATCACAAATTTTTGACAAAGGAAATGAGGTAAAATTCTCATATGATGGATGCACTATATCAAGCATGAAATATGGAAGAATTATTCTCAAAGCCAAAAGGATTAAAAAAATGTATGTAGCTGATCTGTGAGTCTGTGGCTATCATGATTCGAGGCTACCCCCTAGCCATGACAATGATGCTTACGGTCACAAGTGAACACAAGCTAACCTTTGAGCTTGTACTTGCTGTGAGCACAGAGTGAACTGATAAATAAGGACACATGCAGAAAATATTGATAACTATTTTAATTACTGAAAACATGAATAAATCATCAATCTGAATGACTGAAAACATCTTCAAAATATTAAAATCCTACTGATAACACTGATAAACTAACTGACTGTCTAGATGTCTGAAAAGCCTCTAACTAACTGACTGTGGAGTTAATGGCACAAATACGCAACTAAATCCTACTGAATAGTAATACTGCACTACTGAGATAAATTGAAATAAAGCAATCATGTCCTCGATAGATGAGGACTCACCACAACTGTTGTTGTTGATAAGATGAACTTTCTAATCGCGGTCGGGAAACTGAGCGTCTGATCCTATGATATAATACATCATAGCGCAAAGAAAACTATGTGGTCAGTACTTTGAGTGTACTGGTATATGAGATGGGGTTAGGCTAAAATGCATGGGTTAACTGTACATAAAGTAATAACTGGATGAATAGCCTAAGATAACTGAGTATGCATATATGAAAATTGAAATACAGGGATGCAAGACAAAGAAGTGAGTTTTGATTGTAAGTTAAGATAGAAATCCATATTCTTGATTTTGAGATAAGGGCAAGATTATGGTATTTGGCATACATTGACTGGAACTTCTTACTAAGAGTGAGTGTCTCTTGACCATCTCTGCATTTGCATACTTGGTTTTATATATGAGTAAGGGGGGACTTCTTTGTTGTAAGGGCACATCGGTTTCATTGCTAGTTGCCTGCTAGTTTGGGTAGTGTAATTTGAATATAGGCATGGTTATTGTTGCTATGTTAATGCTATATCTTGATTCTTTTTTTTCACATTGTTGATCTTCATGGATATACACAGATGGGTTTAAAGTGATTGAAAATGGAGAGGGTAGTGTGTTTTGAACTAAAATAGATGATCAACTGTCATAGCTATCTTATGTCTCTTAGTTAAGCATCATAATATTGTGTTTTATTTGCTTGAGGAAAAGCAATTGTTTTAAGTTGAGGGTGTTGATGTGTGAGCAGATGCTAACACATTTGAGGCTTTTAACTAAGAATAATCGCAAAGTCTTAAGCAACTTTTTTCATTTTTGATTGTTTTATGTTTGATTTTACAGTAGAAGCTGATATGATAGAGAAGCAACAAGAATGGAAGCAAAGAAGTTGAAATCTAAAGAAAAGTATGGCTGACGACATTTGTGATAAGTCGCCAGCCCCGTGATAAGCTATCAACTTCATCGTCAGCAGTAGACAGAGAATTGGCCTAAGTTGATAGTTGTGACAACATTTTGTGATAGGTCATTAAGGGTCTGATAAGCTGTCAAGAATGTTGTCAGCCTAAGCAGGAAGAGCCAAAACTGAAGAAGGAGTTGACGACATTTGTGATAAGTCGCTAGCCTCTTGATAGGCTATCATAAATATCGTCACCTAATCCGAGGGATTTCTGAAATTTTATTATTTTGTTTCCTTATTTAGGGTGAACTATTTAAAGCCTTGTTTAGGGTTTTCTTGAGAGGCCCGCACATTGAGTTTTGAGCAATATACTTTGATACTTTCTCTCACTACTTTTGTCTTAAGAAAGCAATTACTTTGAATATATTATATTCATTAGTTTAGGATTTCCTTTGTGATTTAATCTGAGAATCTCTAGTTTCTATTCATCTTGTGGTAAGTTTATATTTAAAAGAATGAATTCATCTAGTTTCTTTGATTTTTACATCATGAGAGGCTAAATTCCTTTAACATGAATTATGGGATCTAAGGTTAGGTCTTGATAAGGTACTGAGTGATTAGGATTCGAAAGGTGGTAGGACTTCTTGATAATTTTGAGGTTTTAATTAACGTCTATTCGTTGCAAACAATAGATAAAACCCACTTTGATTTGCTTGAGAAAGAAATCAAATATAGTGGGAAGTGAATCAACAGGGACTTGAAAATGCTCCGTTTAATAATTAGCATTGTAACAAGGTTGGTTAACCTGAGGTAAAATCTGGGTTGTGAATATAAATTTCCTAAGTCCGAGAGGATTAGGTAATTAAATTCTTAAGTAGGTCGAGAGACATTTAGGAATAACTTCGATAAAGATAACTTGTTGTCCTATCTACTATGAGAATCTTGAACTACTATTAGTATTTGTCAAGTACCAAAACCCCTAGTGAACATAATTCTATTTTTTTTCATAAACTCTTGATTATGAACACTTAAGTTAAAGTGACCAATAATTTATTGGCTAATCTCCAAAACCGCCATTTTATCTTTTCTTAAAGTCTTGCTTGTCCTCAAGCAAAACTACCTCTAACCATGATAAAATGCATATTTGTGCCCAATTAGATGACCCAATGATCATAATGACTTCAAGCTTAGTTACTACCACAAGTAGCTCTTCAAACATGATTTAAGCTATTCTCCCAACACCTCTCATCATAAAAGCAATAATTATGGATGCAAAGGACTTTATAGAGTAATGAAGAAACAACAATCACTACTGTAGAAGTGACTCACTTTTGACAAAAACTAAGCTATACTCTATTTGCCTTAGTGCAGGAAAGGTGAAAAAATCACCCACCACAACTTGTTCACATTCCTCCTCAAAAGAAAGAAAATTTCATACATTAAGCTACCACATATGCACAAGGAATTTAAGTGCAAAAACCCTCTCACTCACAAAATAACTCTTTATGTTAACAAGTGTCATACCATAGGCTTGATCTATTTTCAATCATCACTATAAAGAAAGTAAATGGTTGGAGATCTTAAAGTACTTTTGGTGCTTGTAATGTAGGATCGGGTTAGGGTAGGATATTATTTGGGAACAACACAGCTACACCTTTCCTTGAACACCTGCTTCACACTATTTAATTCACCCTTTGACAATGGGCCACTCATCCTTGTTTTCTCTCTTTTCATGTGTCTACTTTTTTTTTTCCATTGTTCACCCATTTTCTTATATTTCTTTTTCTTGCAATTTTCATGCAATTCTTTCCTTTGTTGAACCATTTCTTTTTCAAGTCATCTGTTTTCAATGCTTAGGCACTTATGCATTTCACTAAAAACTTTGTGGCTCCACACTTACTTCCATCAATCTTTCCACCCCACACTTAGGATTTTAGCCTCAAGTTCCATTTTCAAGTTTAAGGAGAGTATGGTTCAAAAGAGGGATTAAGTTTACTAACATGGGGAGAAAGACCGTGGCCCTTTTAATAAAATAAGAAGAAAAACATACACATTTATGATACTAACCTGAGAGATAGGACCAGGTCCCTCTCCTTCGTTGAGTGATTTTTCACATTTGTGCATATTTCATCTGATTTCTTCCAAAGTCGTTCCCATATGTGTATACCTATAAGGTATGGTGTTGAGTTAGACTAACAACTATATATTTTACCAAGGATACTTGTCTCCTGATCATAGCCAATTTTGTGGAGAACTATTGATTCACATGGTAGATTAGGTCATTTTGATCAGTCCTAACTTAGATTGTTCTTAACAAATTGTTCCTTATGTAGAGCCTTTGTACATATGTCTGCTATCTGATCCTCAGTCTTGCAGAACTTCGTGCAGATTGCTCCTTTCTCAACATTTCTCTTAGGAAGTGGGTTTTTCTTTGAACTTTTCGTAGTGAACATGCATCGGATGCACTCGGTCAATCGGTAGATTTGATATCTTTGAACCGTCGAGATTTAATGTACACCTAGACACATGTCACACAACCAGTCTTTTACCATTTATGGTTCTTACGATTTTGTTCTTTTCAGCCATGAACACGCCCTGATTTTCATGAGAGCTTAGAGAATAGGCCTTTACTAACATTCTCTTTGAAGCGGCTTCCACTTCGCCCACACATAGGTGATTTCTAAATGTTCAATCCTGTAGATTAAATTGTTTGGTCAAATCTGTCAAATTTAGATAATCATTAAAAGACTTTTCACCTTAAGTTTTATCCTTGTTTACTATACATTGTCTACATTATGAGAATGGGTTGGGTAAATGACAATGTTGAACCTTTCAGACACAACTTTGTTTGATCTCCTTGAACCTAGCTCTTGGGATCTCCAGTCTGATAGGTAGAGTTACCGCCATGCTGACTTGTCCTAGGCCTTAAACCCATTTCTTTGGATGTCCTTTCTACAATACATATAAATATGAAGAGTGAATTCTCTACCCTGAGTCAATTGATTAGTTCACACTCCACTTCTATAAAGCAGTTGGAGCAACATATGAGCCAACTTTCCACAACACTAAACCAAAGAAAAAGTGGTACTTTACCTAGTGATACAGTTTAGAATCTGCGGAATGATGGCTCATGTATGGCGATTATCACTAGGAGTGGTAAGATCTTACCTAGCCCTTTTGTGGGCAAATCTGTAAATGGTATGTGAATTTGGAAGCCCAAAGGAAGCATATCTAATCCTCAAGGACGCAAGACCACTTGGGTACCTAAGCAGAATTAAGATCTTTATTTTGTAGGAACATGTTCTCAAAATCTCTAAAAAAGAAAGATTAATAATGGTTGTTCCAGGAGGGTAGTCGGAGAGAAAGGGATCTCTTTTGTGTTAAAGAATATTGATAGAAAAGTAGTCAGATTCAGTGAAAACACCATAGGACGTATCATTAGAGTCGGCTATACCTCCCCCAGAGTCGACTCTTGCATCTGAAATAATGTACAGAAATGAAGACTGGTTTTCTCCAACAGGGTACTTGCCTCAATAAAATCTTTGTCCCTATGACAAGGTCAGAACTAACACAAATTATCTTTATTAGTTGCTTCCGTCTAATATTGTAAGCCATTTCACATGGTTTTATTTATGTAAAAATTTTTGCGAGACAATTTTGAGAATTTGAAAACCCTTCATTCCCAAGACCATTTTTTAACTTTTTTTTTAAATTAAAAGGGAGGGGTAATTTTGATAAAGTTATTTATTTATTATTCTAAATAATTCTAACATTCTTTTTGAAAAACATTATTCTGGTCAATGTTTTATTCACATGAGTGATGCCCCAGAACTCATGACACAACAAGGAACAATTGTGAGTTGACTCGCCAACAACTGGAGTAGTATACATAGTCCTTTGGAAATTGCTACACTTAATTCTATGAATCATGTGTCAACTACTTGATTCTAATTTTTTATGAAATATGTGACACTAATATGCTGATAGTCTATCTGTGCATCTAGAGTAAAACATATTGACATTAAGCATAATTCTATTCGTGATCTTGTAGAAAGTTGGATTTTTTTCTTACTAGAAGAAAGGTCTTGACTTTCCAGAAAAAGATTTGTCATTAATGATTTATGAGTCATATATTTGGACACAGATCTTTTTACTTAGTTCAACTTTATTACAAAACCATTTCTAGAAACAAAGATCTTGATTTCTCATAAAAAGATTTGGCATAATGTTTTATGAGTCATATTTTTGGATACAAATCTTTTTACTTAGTCCAATTTTTACCTTTTTTTAAAAGGATTTTCTTTTAAAAGGAAGTCATCATTAATTCGCCATTTCCCACGCCACCTCTGCCAGTTTTTTCTCTTTCTCATGCAGTATTCTTTCACTTCCATTAGTTCCCTTTCACTTTATGCCCTTTTACTTCTCTATTCTTATCCCCTTTAAATAGTTGCCTCCTCTAATTTCTCTTAACCGGCTCTCCCCCTCTGTCTTCTTTTAAATATCTCCTTTACTCTCTCATGCCAAAAACCATTCCTTAGGTAACGTTTCTAAAATCTCCTTTGATGGTCCCGTTCTTCTCTCAGAATCCTCCTATGAGTCATTGTCTTATTCCATTCTCCTCAAGAGATGAAAACAGTCTTCCAGCCCTATTTTCTCTTCCAAGAAACCTCATCTAAATCCCTCCAATTCCCTTCCTCCAAAAGAGATGTACTAATTCTGAACAAACCCTCACAAAGAGAAATTCCTCTCCTTTAAAAATCATTCTATCGTTCCTAGTCACATTGTCAACCTTGGTAAGCTAAAAGATGCCTCTTGCAATATTGGTAACTTCTTCAAATTTTAAGATCTGTCCTTAATTTTTTGCCTATGTATACTTCTCGGGTATGAAGGCCCTGTTCGCATGTTTACACTAATCTCCGACTTTCCCTAGACTGTGGTGAATTCAAAACTCTTGTGCTAGGAACAAGAATCATCTTGAGCAAATTTTTGTTTGAAACTATTTTTGATACTAAGTTCTTCGGCGTGGTCCCTTTCATGAAAATTAACTGACCCGAGGACTTTGAAGTGGGATTTGAGAAAGCCAAGAAATTTTTATCTGACTCTGACTTTGTACAACCAGCTTTGGTCCCTTATTCTTATGCTTCAAATTTCATATCATGGCTCATATTGTTTCTACCACTATGATTACGCAAAAAGGATCCCTATAAATATCACTTGTCGTGATGTATTCATGTTGTATTGCCTGGTGAAGAAAATCAAAATCAATTGGTAAACTTTGATATGCGAGTACATGCTTGAGAGTTCACGGGAATTCAATGTATCTGCTAGTTTTCCATACGGACTACTTATCACCCGGATCTTTTTGTTCTACTCCATTGACCTCTCTGCCTATCCACTTATAGAAGTTGGTGCAACTTATGGTTCAAGAACCTTCAGAATCCTGAGATATTTCCTGGTAGAAGATGAATGGTACAGGAAAGATTCCGCCCGTGCTAAGGTCAAACCTTCTAAGGTATATAAATCTATCTCTAACCATTCTGTCTGTTTGATGATGGAACTTGTACTTAAGCAGTGCTTCAAAGCCATTGAGGAAGGTATCATTCAACTCTAGTAATGTTCTACCAAACTCCTAGACCTTGGTAAAAGTACAAGCTTTGTCATAAGTGTGGTACGTCTGGGACTTAATGGGCTCAAACAAGAAGAAGACAAGTTATCTTGAGTGCTCTCTCTTATGGACTCTTTGAAATCCCAAGTCTCTTCGTTGAATGATGATTTGGATTCTTTTGTTCAAAACTCCTACTCTTTCTTTGTCAAGATTGTCAAAAAATCTTTTGGCAAATTCCGTCGAAACATGCATAACACCCTGATGTACTTTCTAGTAAAATGGTGAACTGTGAATTTTGTGTATTCAAAAAGGGGGCCTGTACCTTGTTGATGGGTTGTAAGATAATCTTTATCACACTATCTGACACTTTTTTTGCTCTTCCTAGTTAATAGGTTATGACTATCCATTGTTGTCTATTACCACTTGTATGTTATTCTATCTGTATGTTTTGTGTTGTTGCTATTCTTTTTTATTATGCCAAAAAGGGGCAGAAAGATGGGAACATCAAGAAATTAGGAAGCACAGGTCGACTGACGACTCATAAAGGTCAACTAATATCCAAGAAACTTGGACAGTAGAAATACTCACAAAGTCAGTGGGAGCAAGTCGACCTTTGATACAGAAAGGCTAACTGATACCCATGAAATCTGGGACAGTAAAGATGCCTACAAGTTAAGGGGAGCAAGTTGACCGATAGGGAAGTCAACTGATGTTTACTCATGTTTATCATTATTAAAAGGGGGAGATTGTTAGCCTTTAGAGTCTATATTTTAATAATGACAAACTAACAAGTGAATCTTTATAGGATATTGAAGACTACTAATAAAGAAAGCCAGGAATGGCAAGACATCCAATCATAAAAAGAAGGTTTTGTTCATGCTTTTATGTGGTATACTTAATCAAGAATGGCCTATGATCCTTTCTAAACCTAGTATCCTATGATTTTAGTGAGATTGACCGGACTAGTTTTAGATCATATGCACACACTAGCTCGCTAAGACCTCACATATACTTGACTCAAGGCTATATATTTAGTCACTACCAATTTGGTTCATGCAAGTTAGTCTATGTCTATCAAGTTGATAATCCTAATGCCATTGTGAGATCCAAACATTGGTCACAGTTCAGGTAAGAACAAAACATATCACAAAACATAAAAACTTTTTGAAGAGTCTCAGTTAACAAAAAACTCAATCAAAATCAATTGCAAGCTCTTTTTTTATTGCACTAAGTTTTCTTACTTATTCCTTTTTTACACAAATTACACAAAAACATAGCAAAATATATAAATAAACTTCTAATCATATCGATTCTATTAGGATAATGCACTTAAGGTAAAAGAAACATGGATAGAAAAACCCCTAAGAGGACATATAGACCCATAAGTACCTTCGACCCCATCATATAAGCATGTCTTATCCCCAACACATTGTATGAAAGTAAAATAAGAGAGTTAGGAATAGACCTATGGCACCTTAGGTGCACAGGTCTAATGTTAATCAAAGTAACAAGAATCAGAATAAATATAGGAATAAGACACTTTGGGTTGCCTCCCAAGCAGTATCTCATTTAACGTAGCGGGACAATGCAGGTGTATTGATTACACAAACTTAATCAAGATATAACTTGAGATGGTTTCTAGGGATATCTAATTTATATATCATCAAAACCACTCTCATGTCTTTTAGTTTATACATAGTTTTACAAATATTGTATGTGACTTCCCATTTTTAGCTGTGTATTTTGGTTTTATCCTGAGGTTATTTCGGATCCTTTTTCTATTTCTATCTTGGTAGGTGACTCTGTGGTCTCTAAAAGAGTCTATAGGGGTGTGTGGTATATATTGGTAGTAAGGAGACATTGGTGGATTTTTTCGAATTAGATATGATAGATCTTGATGTCATTCTGGGTATGGATTGGTTGTATTCATTCTACACATTCTTAGATTGTCGTACCCACAGGGTTGTCTTTAAGTTCCCTGATGAACCAGTTATTCAATGGAAGGATGTTTTCTTAGCTCCTAAGGGGAAGTTTATAGCATATCTTAGAGTTAAGAGGTTAATCTCTAATGGGTGTCTCTATTATTTTATAGCAGTATGTGATTTAGTATTTATACTATATCCTGTGCTTTCAAGATTAGCTAGAGATATCTTGAATGTTCCAATGTCAACCGTTGCATCAGAGAGCACCTTTAGTCAGGAACGAAAGCATCTTGGAGACAACCGACACTCATTGGGAAGCAATGCAATGAATGTTCTAGTTTTCCTCAGAGATTGCATTAGAGTGGAAAGAACAAACCAAGGAAGGGAACCGGAGTCGAGCGATGAGCTGAAACTTGAAGAAATTATGTCTTCACGGGAGAACTCAGCAGAATCAAGTCCAATGCATAGTTTTGCTCCCGTTGACTTCGATTATCCTATGCAAGTTCCTGTTAATATAAACATGGATGAATTCGAAAAAATGATGCATAATTTGTAGATTTTTCATTCTACTACACTAAATTTGATATTCCAAACTGAACGATGCAGTTAGAATTTACAATGGAGATTGCTAATGTGAAACATTGGCCAAATTCAATCCTTAGGCCTAAATTTCCAATATCTCTTCTAAATGCTCAAAGTCACGCCAAAAACTTTGGGACCCAAACCAAGCATGCTAGCCACCTATTTTGATATTTTTGAGTTAGTAGTATTGTTGGAATTCTCATCTGATGCTCTAATCTCAAAATTTTAACTTAAGTCAACCATTACAACTTAAAATCCTTCCAAAAATCAAAAACTCACTTAATTCCCAATCAAATGCCTTGAGAACTAGGCCACATTCTCCCAGAACATACAAATACTAAAATGCAACTATAATAAAAGGTAAAATGGTCAAAGTGCATAAGAATCCAAAAGCCAAAGTAAGAAACATTGTATTATCAACAACTAAAATACATTGTCAGCGGGTAATGTACCATTGAACCTCTTAAATACATTACCCTGACCATATAAATTTGAATTCATAGCTAACACCCTGAAATTGATCAAATAAGTCATCGATTCTGGGAAGTTGATACTAGTTCTTGACTATGACTTTGTTGAGCTGACGGTACTTGATGATGCACCCTCTCCTACCAAAATTTGAGTGCAATAAATCAAAATGTCAAACGTGTGTGGAATTAAAGTATTCTAAGCATCCGTATAAGTCCATTGAAAGGGATTTCAATCCCTTAGACTTAATCCACACTGACATTTGTGATATGAAGTCAACACCATCTCGTGGCGAAAAAAGTATTTTATAACTTTTATTGATGATTGCACTAGGTACTGTTATGTCTATTTTCTAAACAACAAGGATGAAGCAATATAAGCATTTAGGCAATATAAAACAAAAGTTGAAAATCAGTTAGAGAAAAAGATCAAAATGATAAGAAGTGGAGAATATGAATCTCCCTTTGCGGAAATATGTGTAGAGAATGGAATTGTCCATCAAATTATGGCCCCGTATTTACCTCAATCTAATGAAATTGTTGAAAGGAAAAATCGAACCTTAGATGAAATAATGAATGCCTTACTAATAAGTTTAGTTTTACCGCAAAACTTGTGGGGGAAGATATCCTTATAGCAAACCGAATACTTAATAGAGTACCCCAGTAAGACACTATCAATTCCATATGAAAAATGGAAAGGAAGGAAATCCAACTTTAAATATTTCAAAGTGTGGCGGTGTCTAGCGAAGGTCCAAGTTCCTATGTCTAAAAGGATAAAGATAGGACCTAAGACGATGGACTGCGTGTTCATAGGATATGCTAAAAGTAGTAAAGCATGACGGTTTTTGGTTCATAAATTCAAACATTCAGATATTAATGAAAATACGATAATTGAATCAGATAATGCTAAATTTTTTAAACATATTTATCCGTATAAAATTAGACATGAATAGTCTAGTAGAGGGTCTAAACGACCTCGAGATGAAATAATGAGGATGTACATAATGATGAGAATCCATGATGTAGTACATGTCAAAGAACATCAACTTTATTTGGACCAGACTTTGTAATATTTCTCTTAGAAAATGAGCCTCAAACATGTAAAGAAGCAATGTTCTCGTCAGACTCATAACGTCAATTTGGATGTTAATTGCCTTGGTGGCATATATGGTATTGAAATCCATCAAATGGATGTGAAAACAACATTCTTAAATAGAGAATTAGAGAAAGAAATTTACATAGAACAACCCGAGGGTTTTGTGGTTCCTGGTGAAAAAAAGGTGTGCAAACTGGTTAAGTCACTCTATAGACTAAAACAAGCACCTAAACAGTGGCATGCGAAGTTTGACCAAACCATGTTGGCAAACGGGTTTAAGATAAATAAATGTGATAAATGTGTTTACATTAAAGATACTCTAAATTACAAGGTCATTGTTTGTTTGTATGGGGACGATATGTTGATCATCAATAGAGACATTTCTAACATAAATGCCACGAAACGAATGCTCAAGAGCAAGTTTGATATAAAAGAACTTGGATTTGAGGATGTGATCCTAGGAATAAGAATCTATAGAACTTCACAAGGGTTGACATTATCACAATCTCATTACATCAAAAAGGTACTTGAAAAGTTCAAGTATTTAGAATTTGGAATTGCCAAGACTCCATTAGACGTGAGTTTTGCGTTTCAAAGGAATGAAGGTGAAAGTGACTCATAGTTAGAGTGTACAAGAGTATTGGTATGTTTATTATATATAATGAATTGTACATGACCAGACATAGCATGTGCTATTAGTAAGTTGAGTCGGTACATGAGTAATCCTAATAAAACTCATTAGATGTCTATGAAAAGAATTTTAGGGTATCTTAAATACACTAAAGACTATGCTTTACATTATAATAAATATCCCATGGTACTTGAAGGATATAGTGATGGAAATTGAATCACCGAATCAAATAAAGTAAAATCCATGAGTGGATATGTATTTATTATAGGTGGAGGAGAAATCTCTTGGAAATTGTCCAAACAAACATGTATTGCTTGCTCTACAATGGAATAAGAATTTATCGCATTAGTTAAAGCCGGTGAAAAAATAGAATGGCTCCAGAATTTCTTGGAAAATATTACTTATTGGTCCAAACCATTAGCACCAGTATGTATACACTGTGATAGTCAAGTGGCAATAGGTAGGGCAGGGAGCATGATGTAAAATGGTAAATCTCATCACATAAGATGGAGACATAATACCCTTAAAGAACTTTTCTCTAGTGGAATTGTCATTGTTCATTATGTGAAGTCAAAGGATAATGTGTCGGATCCACTTACCCCAGTCAAAATGATAGGAAAGATTGAAGGCTGCTGCTCGAAAGCCAGGCAGGTCACATCCTCTACCTTTAGAATATTAGATTGGTAGGGGTAAGCCCCTCAATCCTTATCTGAAGGGAAAGTTAGTGGATTATCTTTGGACGGCTAAATGCGCTATTTTATTAGTGACTTTTGTAGGGCCTTGACTTGTCACATGAGTCTGAATTTTATATTTTCGTATGTTAAAAGAAGTATAGATATCTTCATATACCAAACGCTCGCTAATAAGTACTGCATCTTCAGAATTATAAACCTCGTACGGCATACAAGCTAGTAATACGTTTTCCCCAAAGAAAAAAAGGCCTATCTAGAGAGGGAGTTAAGAGAATATCCAAGGGAATGGATTTACAGCCTAGGACAAGTCAGCATGGAGGTAACTCTACCTAGAAGACTGGAGATCTCAAGAGCTAGGTTCAAAGAGATCAAACAAAGTTGTGTCTGACAGGTTCAACATTGTCAATATACCCAACCCATTCTCATGATGTAGACAATGTTTAATAAACAAGGATAAGACTTATGGTTTGAAGTCTGTAAATGATTATCTAAATTTGGAAGATTTGACCAAATAGTTTGATTGAACATTTAGAAATCACCTATGTGAGGGAGAAGTAGAAGCCACTTCAATGAAAATGTTAGTAAAGGCCTATTCTCAAAGCTCTCATGAAACCAGGATATGTTCATGGCTGAAACGAACAAAACTGTGATAACCATAAATGGTAAAAGGCTAGTTGTTTGACATGTATTATCTAGGTGTACATTAAAACTCAATGGTTCAAAAATATCAAATCTACCAATTGACCGAGTGCATCCGATGCATGTTCACTACGAAAAGTTCAAAGGAAAACCCACTTATCCAGATGCAATCAGTCTTTGATTGATGATCACATACTCATCCATAAAGTTTTAAAAATAATAGTCATTCCCTATTCAAGTGGGGGATTGTTGGGTTCAATTGGTGTGAATAGAAAATGAAGGAACACAATCCTTCGAGGAAAAAACACACTATTTTAGAAAAGGGGTGACTGTTTGGTTAGTTATGACTATTCAGAAAAGACATGTTGTTTTGGAATGGATAAACATGACTATTTTGAAATTATACACCTTTTTGATGAACCATTTCCACCTCCAGAAGGGGCACTTAATGGCTATATAAACCTGTATTTTTTCTACAAGTTTGGTAACAAAAATTTCTGCATTACAGTCTTGCAATTAATCCAAAACCTCTATATACTAGTTCAACAATACTAATTATATTTGAGATGACAAAAAATTTTTATTGCAAAAAAGCTTACACAATCAAAGAAGGGTATTTTTGTAAACAAACATTTCTTTTAGAAAAATTATGTAAGATGTATTATTTCTAATACATCAAACCAAAAAATGTATAAGAAATGATACATGCATAACTAATACAAGTATAACTAATACAAGCATTGTTAATGCAAATATTACTAATATACTATATTCTGCATTGATCTTATACACTCTACCGAACGACCCCTAAGGGGAATAGAGGCATATTATACCCTAGAAGTTAGAACATTATTGTTCCATTGATTTGACATAATCCACGTAACTAAAATTAATCAAATTCCTTAACAAGAACGAAATATATTCTAACTTATACACTGCAATGTCAAATCCACTCTATTGATAGGAATCCCTAAAAAACTCTTCTCTCGTCAAAATTTCACATCCCCCCCCTTAAGAAACCCAACTAAGTAAACCCACTTTAAGAGTTAGTACCAAGATTCAATTAACTATCTCTAAATATGAATTCATAAATAAATTCAAGAAAGAAATAGAGAATTTACCTCTTGAAATTCAATTCCAACTCTAAATTTTATAAATCAACTTCTCAAAATTCTTTAACTTATATGCTCTGTCAGGACAAGGGTATTCAAAATGAATATTTCAGTGTTGTTACATCATTTCGGTGTTTGGGTTAACGAAATCAACTATGTTGGCTATAAGAGCGATGGAATCATGATCAACGAACATGTAACTTACAAAAAATCGATTTCGACAATTGTCGAAGAACTAGAAATCGACAAAACCCGTAAAAAATTGAGGCTTGTTACAATTTCTATGCCAAAAAATCATACAAGAAAAGGTGTGATATATTTGGCATATGATATTCTCATGTACCTTATTATAGTATCAATTAACATGGTTCAAAATCCAATGTTAAAGTGGACTTGATGGACATTTAAAAATTTGGAGAATATGTAAATACCGAGTATGCATGACAGTCTATAAATACTGAAGATACATGAAAATATGTAGACACTGAGGATGCATGACCAAACATATAACATGGACTGAGTAAAATTTGTAAATTGAAATACTGAGAAATACTGATATTTGTATGCTTTGGTCAAGCAACTCTAAGACTGTATAATTGTACTAAGACTATACTTAAGACTATATCTGAGACTGTGGGAGGTATCATCTAACCGAAATTCCCCAATTTAAGCTAATCGAGGTCCAACTTGTAACCCTAGTTGGGAGGGTATTAATATCATTCCATGGGTACTAATGATGGCTATGTGGATCCACTAAACTGATATAATGTCCAAAGGACTAAGGGTGTCAAGCTTGAACTGACGGGTGACCTCTGCGAGATAGTCAAGCCTAATCTGATGGGTGACTTCTCATATCTTATGTTGGCTACATAGTTATGGAGTATAGGGACTGCTACTAACGACTCTGCCTATCTGACGAGAAAGCCACCATGCCTACACTTGCTCGGAGCTAAATCCTACTCCCAACTGAAAGACACTGAAATACCTGATTGTTCTGAGTTTAATTGACTGATATCTGACTTTCTGATAATGCTTATAGTATGTTCTGAAGACTATTCTGTAATGTACTGATACTATACTAAGTAAAAAACTATGAATTTCGGGTATTCAATACCCCCATGACTCAAAATAATAATAGTAAAATGACACTAAAGCTTGAAGGACGAAACATGAAGGCTTTTATTTACATCACTCTTGTAGGCATTTTATCAAACACTTATAGTTCAAAGTTTAAAACAATCATAGAAATGTCATGGAACTTACACGAATAGCATGAATTAAACATAATAGTACTAAATCATGGCTTAATTCAATAAATAATAATATTAACACATGGATGATTGAATAGTTACGATAATTTCATGGTAACATGGTATAAAATTAATAGTGCATGGAGATTCATGGATGAAATCATAATTTAAAACATAATAACTTGAAAAGATTATAACTTGGTGATTAAATACTTGGGCTTCATGGATGAACATCTAACATACCTTAATTGGTAAATTTCAATGAAGTTCTTGGTGAGTTCTTGAGGATTGGTCTTGAAATTGGAGAGCTAGGGTTCTTGATTTGTGAGGGAAAGCTTCTTGATTTGGGAGAAAATAATTAAAATAACTAGTTTAAAAATATTTTTAGCGCTTAAAAAACACACCTAGGAGGATTAAAATTTTGGGAAAAGACTATTTTACCCTTGGGCGAAACTTTTAATTTTCACCCATTTTTGTAAAATGGGCACCTGGCGTGATGTGGCACTATCGCACCGTGTCACTGAAAATTGAGAACTGGGAACTGGGCTGACGGCGCGACATGAAGAAATTGAGGTGTCTCTTTGATTCTAATTTTCACCATTGGCGAGGCATGCCATGATCGCGCTACCTAATTGGAATTGGATAATTATGAACTGGACCTATGGTGCGATGCGCCACTATCATAGAGCAATACTAAAAATTGAAAATTGCTATTTACACTGACTCCACGATGCGCTAAGGGTCAAAATGATGGTGTTTAACCACTGAAACTTAAAATCGTCATTTCTTACCCAGTTATCGGATTTAGGTGAATTTTATGTCATTGGAAAGCTAATTGAATTTTCTACATAATGAATGGCTCTAAACTAAAAATAATATGTATTTCAAAAATTATATATATGAATACTCACGTGTTGGGACTTAGATTATGCTAGGGAAATACAGGGTGCTACATAACTGAACATCCTCCTTGGTACACACTTGATTTTCTCTATCCCTTGCATTTTTGCTACTGTTCTTTGTACTTTTTGATTGACAATTACTCTTCTCATGATTACTCATGTTCTCTGACAATAACTGTGTGTTTCTAGTTTCTTGAACTCTCATCTTCGCCGATTGATCCTCATTATGCCCTTCTTCCCTCCCACCTTCCATTTTATTAATTTTTAGATTTTTCTCTTGGCTGACTCTTCTCTTTATTAGTTGTAGGACCTGCTATATTTCCATCACCAGTAACTATGTCATTACCATTCTTGTGAAATGCCATGAAACCTCAATTTTTTGTTGATATTTGCTCTCCCCCTTTTTTTTCTTATTATTTTGTCATTCTCCTCATTCATCATCGATGTAGTATTATTATTATTATCAATATTTGATTGCTCTTGGGTTTCCTCTACATGTTCTCCAAATGAGTTCTCATTGTTTTTATCCTTGATAGGAGTAATAGCTTTCTCACTTAGATAGCCTTTATTAATGAATCTCCTACTAGTGGGGTTCCATTATTGTTGTTGATGATGTCAATGTTACCTTCTTTTGTTCCCCATAATAATTTCCACTTTATCTTTCTCCTAGTTCACATTTGCATTTTGCTCATCATAAATTTTCTCCAAGTTGTCATTTTTAATTGGGTATCTAATTAAATTTCTCTACCGTAGTTTCTTGGATTGTTGGAAAACCATAGTAATATTTCAATAATAATAATATAGAGTAATTATTATCAATTGTAAAATTCAATATTAATGAACAGTAACAATGATAATATTTCTTATTATCGATATAGTATTATTAACAAATTACAATGATAATAATAATAATAATAATAATGTTATTGTTATTATTAATATAATAGTACTGAAATATAGATAAATATTACTAGAGATAAGATACTATTACCCTCTCAAACTATAACCGAAGTATCTATGACACACCTAAACTTCACGGGGGTCCATTACTCCCACCTCACCCCTCCAAACTATTTTTAAGTGTAATAAATACGTCTTTCAGTGCTAACATGATACCACAACTCAGTTCAATTAGTTATGGTACTATACACGTGATGCCACGTGTATAAATTTTTTTTTAAAATTTTTTTTTAGTTATTTATTCTAATTTTCTTTGTCTCATATTTAAAATAAGTCAATACAAGTAATTTTATTTTAATTTTTATTTGCCTTGTATTTAAGACTTTCTCAAATATATGAAATGTTTTATTTCTCTTTGCCTTGTATTTAATATTTTCACAAATACACTTAATTTTAAAATTTTTTCTTGCCATCTTGTTTTCTTATTAATTTAATATTCTCAAATAACAAGAAATTTTATTTATTTCTCTTTCATTCCTTTTTTGTATTTAATTTTTTCTCAAAACAAGCATAATTTTTTAAAAGATTTTACCTCCTTATTCTTTTTATTACTTTTTTTATGTTCTACTAGTTATGATAAGCCCGTGCAAAGCACGGGCCCAACATCTATTCTATATTAGTATTATAATAATAATCGTATAAATTAATGTGACAACTTTTGAATTTTGAAATTTAAATAAATTTATTTTTCAGAGTAATTTTTGCATGTATTCTTAAAATATTTTAAATTATCGGCTATTTTGATTTATTAATCAAATATATAATTTTGTTTTAAAAATTTAATTCACATTAAAAATTAAAAAAGAGTGTGAAAAGTAAAATTTGATGAGCCTATATTACTGTTGTTCAGATAACACAGACTCAGTATATGTTATTTGTTAGTCTCAATTTATGCGACACAAATAAAATTTAGATAATTAATCATACTTTTAATAAGTTTTTAGATATTTTAAGCTGGTAACTATTGTAATTTATAATATTTTTATGTAATTTTTAAATAATATATGTTACTCTCCCTATCCAAACTTTTGTGGCGTTGATAGTTAATTATAATCTTAAAATAATTTAATTTTTTAATTATTGTGATTTATAATACTTTTCTTCTATTCCAATTTAAGTGACATTGATATAATTTTGAAAGTCAACCAAATATTTTATATCTTTTCATTTTTTTAAGTTGTTACTTATTGTAATTTATAGTATGTTTTTCCTACTTTTTTTGAAATGTATAACATATTAATTCTTTTTAGATATTGTAAAGAGTTAACTATTATAATTTATAATACTTTTAAGGTAATTTTCAAATAATATATGTTACTCTCCTTGTCTAAACTCTTGTGACATTGATATTTAATTACATTTTTCAATAAATAATTAATTAGGGGGTGATATAGCGAGATCACAATTGAAGTAGTGAAGTAAACATGTCTTAAATGAATCACAACAACTAATTAGAAATGATATAGCAAGATTACTATAAAAATACTTGTGAAAAAATATTTAAGTAGGTCTCATACAAGATATCAATTAAATTTAAAATATCCTGAGTTTATTTATCATTTTATATATATTTCTTTTTACCTTTTTTATTAAATATTATTATTTTTTAATACCTAGTTAACTTATAATAATTAATTAACGGTGATATTTAGTAAAATTATGATTGAAACAGTTGAAGCAGACACGTCATAAATATCTATTTTACTTTTTAAAAAATATTATTAATTTTTTAATGCATAAATAACTTATAATAATTAATTAGGAATGACCCTCGATAGGAAGATATGGAGGAAACGTATTAGGATACAGGGCTAGTGCGTGTGGATGAGTAGTTGTCAGTATTTAGGAGTGCTTTGGTATAGCTTGGTTAGTAGTCTTAGGGTTGGGGAGAAGGGGGTGCCTTTTTGTTTGGTAATGTGTGGGTGTCGTATCTCTGTTATTTTTATCTTGTTGCATGTTTTTGATGATTTTGTTTACTATCCTTTTGTCTTGAACCGCGGGTCTATCGAAAATAGTCTCTCTACTTCTTCGGAGGTAGTGGTATGGACTGTATCTATTTTACCCTTTCCAGATCCCACTATATGGTAATATACTGGGTTTGTTGTTGTTGTTGTTGTTTGTATAGTAAAATCACAGAGTAAGCAGCTGAAGCAGACAGCTTAAGCAGGCATATTGACGGCTAGCTGCCTGCTTCTCTTCTCTCTATCGTGAAAACTTCAAGTAGGTCTCATATAAGATATCTGGTTCGGCGGACGTCGGTGGTAAAGGCGGCGGAGCCAGAAAAAATAGGTAGGGGTCTCTATTAGATATTGCAACTACTATCCAGATTTAAGCTAGCTACGTTTCGGCGAAGTGATTCCGGTGACCCACTTTGTCGGGTTCCAGCACAACAAGCAAAAGCAGATTACATGATATACATATCCCGGTGACTTCTAACCCTTGAACTTTATTTTATCACATAATTTTTTAGTATTTTGGTTGCCTATAATTTGTGTGGGATTCCCTATCTGTTATTTGAATTTCTAGTAGTTGTTGTTCTTAAAATTTGGATATAGTGTGTGCTTTGAGGGTGCCTTTATTGTCTTGCTATTTTTGAACCTCTTCTGTTGCTTCTGTTGTGTAGTGGCTTAGGTGATAAATGGTGGACTAGGGTCATGTCTTGGGGGATAGGGATAGAGTCAGGGTCAGGTGTTGGGTTAAAGTTGAGATGTGGAGGGGCTTTTAGGAGAGGAGAGAAGGGAGTTGGTAAGTTGAGAATAGGGTCGTAGAACATAGGGACCCTTCAGGGTAAGTCGATAGAGATAGTTAAGATTCTTAGAAAGAGAAGGATCAATATTGTGTGTGTCCAGGAGACTAAATAGGTAGGTGATAAGGCTAGGGATGTGGATGGGTACAAGTTGTGGTACTCAGGTAGTGAGAGGCGTAGGAATGGAGTAGGTATCTTAGTGGACGAAGGGCTTAGGGAGCAGGTTGTGGAGGTTAATAGGGTTAATGATAGGGTGATGACTATTAAGTTGGTCATTGGGGGATTTATGGTACACGTCTGTAGTGCCTATGTGCCACAGGTGGTCTTGGACGAGGAGGAGAAGAGGAGATTTTAGGAGGTTTTGGACAAGGTGATTCGAGGCGTGCCTAGTTCGGAGAAGATTTTCAGAGGAGGCAACTTCAATGGGCACATCGGGCTTTTGCCGATATGGTATGATGATGTGCATGGAGGCTTTGGTTTTTGGGACAGAAATAATAAGGGAGCTGCTCTTTTGGACTTTGCAATGGCCTTTGGGTTGGTGGTAGTGAATTCCAGCTTCCCAAAGAAAGAGGAGTATCTGGTTACTTTCCATAGTAGGATAACTAAGACTCAGATTGACTTTTTGCTGCTTAGGATGGGGATAGATCTTTGTGTAAGGCTTGTAAGGTTTTTTCGAATGAGAATCTTGCGACCTAACATAGACTCCTAGTGATGGATTTGGTTATAAAAATGGGCAAGAAGAGCAGGGGTGGGGAGGGTAGAACTAGAGTTAGGTGGGGTGGTCTGACTCCGGTTAGTGCATTAAGGATAAAGGCGAAGTTGGAGGGGATAGGGGCGTGGGTGTGTCGGGGGAACATAGTATGTGGGATAGGGTTGTGGGTTGCATTAAGGAAACTGCTAGAGAGGTTTTGGGTGTCTCAATGGGCTAGTCTGGCCAGCATCGGGGGGATTGATTGTGGAATGAAGAAGTTAAGAAAAAAATGGAGACAAAGAAGGAGGATTACGTTCAGTTGGTTGAGAGTAAGGATGAAGAGGAGAAGCAGGTGAGCAGGGAGGAGTACAAGTTAGCTAAGAAAGAGGATAAGTTAGCAGTTACGACTGCTAAGATAGTAGCTTTTGAGAGACTGTATTCTAGTTTAGAGGAGAGAAGTGGGGGAAAAGAGCCTGTATAGGCTTGCCAAAACTAGGGAGCATAAGGGTTGGATCTGGACGAAGTAAAGTGCATTAAGGAGGAGGATGTCAGAGTTTTGGTGAAGGACGTTCTAATTAAGAAAAGATGGCAGTCGTATTTTCGTAAGATCTTGAATGATGAGGGGGTCAGATGTATTGTGTTAGGGGAGTTGGAACACACCGAGAAATCTCGCGATTTCGGCTACTGTCGGCGTTTTAAGGTGGAGGGGATCTGTGATGCTATTTGCAAAATACGAAGGGGCAGGGCGATGGGGCCCGATGAGATTCTGGTGGATTTTTTGAAGTTTGGTAGTGGAGTAGGGTTGAGGTGGCTAACCCATTTGCTTAACAATATTTTAAAGACCATTAAGATGCTCGAGGCGTGGAGATAGAGCATGATAATCCCTTTATATAAGAACAAAGAGGACATTCAGAGTTGCAACAACTACCGTGGTATTAAGTGTTTGAGTCACACGATGAAGATTTGGGAAAAGGGTGGTGGAGCAGAGGTTGAGAAAGATAGTGCCTATTTCGGAGAATCAATTTGGGTTTATGCCTGGTCACTCGACGACTGAGGCAATTCACCTAGTGCGGAGGCTAGTAGAATAGTATAGAGAGAGAAAGAGGGATCTGCACATGGTGTTTATTGACTTGGAAAAGGCGTATGACAAGGTCCCTAGGGAGGTTCTTTGGAGATGCTTGGAGGCGAGAGGGGTCCCAGTGGCGTACATTCGTTCTATTAAGGACATGTATGAGGGGGTGAAGACTCGGGAACGGATGGTAGGAGGGGACTCCGGACATTTCCCGATCTTGACATGGTTGGACCAGGGATTTACTCTTAGTCCGTTTTTATTTTCCTTGGTGATGGATGTGTTGACGCGGAATATAAAAGGGGAGGTACCTTGGAGTATGCTTTTTTCGGATGATGTAGTTTTGATTGATGAGTCGTGCCGAGGTGTCAATGATAAGTTGGAGGTTTGGAGACAAACCCTAGAATCTAAAGGATTCAGGTTGAGTAAGACCAAGACGGAGCACTTGGAGTGCAAGTTTAGTGACTCGAGGCGAGAGGATAATGTGGTAGTGAAGGTGGAGTCACAGACGGTTTGTAAGAGGGATAGTTTTACATATTTGGGGTCTATGATCCAGGTAAATGAAGAGATTGATGAGGATGTCTCTCACCGTATTAGGGCAGGTTGGATGAAATGGAGGCTAGCCTCGGGAATTCTAACGTTGGACCTCCCAAACATCAACAACATATATTCAAGTTCCAATCTTCAACAACAACATTAACAAAATGTTTTTCCAGCCACCAATCTTCAACAACAACATCAACAAAATATTTTTCCAGCCACCAATCTTCAATAACAATATCAACAACCTTCCAATATTCAAGAACCACTTGGATTTAGCTCAAAATTTAGATGTAGACTCTATTAGTGTTAGTGAAGAAGGGACTAACACTAGAAACAACAAAACATACAACAACACACAAGAAAACTAAGCCTCAAATCTCAGCCCAAACACAAAAATGGGATAGATTTTTTTTTTTTTTGCATTTTTTAATTTTTCCAACACTATTTTTGTGATTTTTCAAGATAGCAAGCCCAAGATTTATCTCATGGAAACGAAATCAATGATGGCTTTGATACCAAATGATATCAAACAGTATCTACAACACCAAAATAGTCCATAAATAGTCACAACAACACGCCTAAATCTGCAACAACAAGACAACAATACCATACAAGAAGCAAACACAAACTTAAAACAATAAAAGGATAGGTAACTTGACACAAAGAGAACTCATTAGGTAGCAACTAAAGAGTGTATCAATTTCTAAAACCTCTACAAAATAAGTTAACAAGCACCAAGGGAATTAACTCATCTCAAGATCCACCATTTCCAAGCAAAAAACAATATTGGCTTTTTGAAGCCCTAAGCTACAATGGCTAGTCCAAGCCCTAACTAAGAACTACACTAAGGTGGTCTACTCTCAAGACAAAGGATTGTCAATATCTCATATTTTCATCATTAAACAACTAAAAAGAAAAGACCTAATAAGAGACTATAAATAGCCTAGCTTATTACATAGTATAATGGACCAAAATACCCTTAATGAAAGGGGAGGTCATGGGTTGTTTCTTTAATATGTACAAACTCTAAAATACCCTTAATGAAGAGTGCTTCTTCAATGCTCCAAAAGCATTGGGACACACTTCAAAACTTTTAGTCTCAAATTGGCATTAAATGTAAGCCCCCACGCAATGTTCCACACACAGGTTTGTTTAATGGCATGCTCAAAACGAGTCCTCCATTCATGTTCTCGTATCCTCGAGGTGACCAAGTCTTGAGCCTCTATGTGTTGGCCTCTAAAGATTTCATTAAAAGATAAGATGTCCATTTGTCCCGTATCAGAAAACTGAGAGGTGTACGGCTGTCCTTTGTAAAAAATGAGGGATTAGTTTTTTTTTATGTTTAAAAAAGGTAAGAAAAGATGATTTCATCTTGATCGTTAGATCTAATTTAATTGATGGCTGAGATTAAAATTGAGTTTAAAGGGGTTAAAAGATTAACCTTCAATGTAAGCTCAAAATTAATATCAATTTGGCTATAATTGCCATCAATTGGATATAATATTAGCTAAAAATTAAATATGTAGGAAAAGTTAAATGAGGTCGGCTGCTATTATAATAAATGCGATAATGGCAAGAGAAATAATAAGACATCGATATTAACAAAAACTAAACATGTAAAAATTAATGTTACGTAAAATTATTATGTAAAATTGTCGATAATAATAATAATAATAATAATAATAATAATAACATAATCACCAGATCCTCATCCAAATGATGATTCAAGTCAAATGCCGAAAGCATCTCATATTAAGCGCAAGTGTTCTTATTTTGTGTTCCTAAAGGACAAAGTCTAAGCATGCGTGAAGCGTGGTAGAATAATCGGTTTCAAATGAAATATTCCTTGAAAAATAAGTAGTAAATAATCATAATAAGAAGGCAATGAACTCTTGAAGAGCCTATGACATAAAATTTCATGAAACCTTATGTAAGGTTTATGTGCCTGAAAATAATGAAGTGATGAGATCTCAAAATGTTATGTCGCATTATAAACCGATACAAAATGATATATCATCAATATCTTTGACACAATATTGGCACAATATTGTGAAAGATTACGAGGATCTGAATTCTATGTTTATTTAAGCATGCTGACATAGAAACATTTATCAAGTGACATGAAAGGATGCATCTTGGTAAGTATTAAACTTATTTGATTTGCAGTCAAGATATTTGAAGATGTCACTTATGAAATGTTGAATATTGTCACTTGATAAAACTTATGTGAAAACTTTTAAGCATTCAAACTGCTTGAAGCATATAAAAGTTTCTGGAAAACTTATTTATAATCCTTATATTGTATAAGCTTATTGCTTGAACATCATTGGAGCTCTTGGAGAGTTTTCAAAGCAATAGATTATTTGCTGAAATTCGAAATATATCGAATTGGATTGGTTATGAAGTACCATATCTTAGTGCAATTGATGCACTCATGTACCTTGCAAATACTACAAGGCCTATAGCCTTTTCAGTCAATTTGTTAGCAAGGTATATTTCTGCTCATACTTTGAGACATCAAAATGGGATAAAACACATGAGTTTATTTTATTCTAAAGATTGCAGTCTCGATCTTATTGGTCATGTTGATGTTGGGTACTTATCTGACCCGTATAAAGCTCGGTCTCAAATAGGCTATATTTGTATATGTGGTGGTACTGCCATATCTTGGAGATATACAAAGCAGACTATCCTAGTCACTTCACCGAATCATGCTGAGATAATAGCTATTCATGAAGAAAGCTGAGAATGTGTATGGTTGACGTCCATGATACATCTCATTTGAGAAAAATGTGGTGTGAAATATGACAATCTACCCACAATTTTATACAGAGATAATTTAACATACATAGCACATCTTAAGGGAGGATTCATAAATAGAGATAGAACAAAGCACATTTTGCCAAAGCTTTTCTACATACATGAGCTACAAAAGAATGATGACATTAACATGCAACAGATTCATTCAACTGACAATGTGATTGATTTATTCACCAAATCTTCTCCAATTGCAACTTTTAAGAAGATGCTGCACAAGATCGGGATGTAAAAGTTCAAGGATATTCTCATTAGGGGGAGCAAATACGCGCTGTACTCTTTTTCCCTTTCAAGGTTTTATCCCACCGGGTTTTTCTTGTAAGTTTTTTAATGAGGCAGCCTATATGCGTAGTGTTAGAGATGTGTAATCTTTTTCCTTCACTAGATTTTTTTCCTACTGATTTTTTCTGGTAAGGTTTTAACGAGGCACATTATCTACCAATTAGACATTCAAGGGGGAGTGTTATAAATGTATTTACATTATAGTGAATGTCTATCAAGATCTATTTTGATATCTATTAGGATTTGAAGCATCCGTCTTTTACTCAGACTAGGAGTAAATTTCTCCTATAAATAGAGGGATTTTGTTCATTATATTTACAATCTTATGATCTCTCATCCCTCAAGAGAAGAAATAAGAATTACTCTCTCTATTCTCTTTACTCTTCTTCTTTATTCTTTCTTATTTTATAACAATTTCATAATTTTTTAGTTGTCCATTAGGATACAATTAGAGTACTATTAGAGAGTTGTGAATTTTCATTCAAATACAACTTCAAAAAAATATATGTGAGTATGCCCAATTAATTGAATTAATTAAAGATTTATTCAAGGTAAAAAATTTAATCCTAAATTTTAGGTACATAATCCAAATAAGGAATGGTTTAATAACTAATTTTAATAAATTTTAACTTTTAAAAATTTGAAAAATAGTAAAAAGACAATTTTGTCTAAAACAAAGTTTTTTAATGATGGACAAAAAGTTCAAATCACTTTTCAAAAGGCTTTCACATTTTTAATATATTATATAAAACAATATAAGAATTAACAATAATATTATATAAATTGCAATGGAATAGCTACGGAATTTCTAGAGCTAACATTTGTTGCTGATGAAGTCAATAGGCAAACAAGCGATAAATTTATATCTATTAGCTATGGAAATGTCCGCTGATAAAATTAGTGAAAAAATTATATGTTGCTAATACATTACTAAACTGAACAAAAAACTCCAAAATTTATCACTAAAGGCTTAGCTACACTCGCTTTACTAACAAACACAATTCTATCACTAAACGACTTTAGTGATGGATTTTATTGGTATGGCAACGGATTTCATCCGTCGCTAAAAATATTTTTTGTAGTGTTAGTCAATGGGGACGCAATAGATGAAAAACACTCCACAAATCTCCAGTAATAACCAGCAAGCCCTAAGAAACTCCAGATCTCATAGTTGAAGTAGGTCTGATCCAATCATGAACCGCCTCAATCTTTTTGGGATCAATCATAACAACTTCTTGTATATTGAGTACCCCAAGAATGCCAATGAATTAAGCCAAAATCACATTTTGAAACTTTGCGTGGAGCATCTTCTCCTTTAAAATTCCACGTACAATCCTAAAATGATGCTCATTTTCCTCCCTACTAGGGGACTATATAAATATAGCATCAATGAAAACAATAAAAAAGGAATTTAAGTATGGTCTGCACACCCATTCATTAAGTCCATAAAAGGTATTGGGAATTAGTCAGCTCAACATACATACCTCGAAATTCATAATGGCGTAATATGTCAAAAAATATCTTTGGAATATTTTCTGGCCTAATCTTCAAATAATGATAATCAGATCTCAAGTCAATCTTAGAGAAAATTAAAGCAACCTATAGCTGATCAAACAAATCATCAATACAAGGTATCAGGTACTTGTCCCGACTGTAAACTTATTCAATTACCGATAGTCAACACACATTCGTATAGACCCATAGTTCTTCTTCACAAATAACATCAGCTCAACCCAAGAATATACACTCGAACTAATGAACCCCTTGCTCAATTAATCCTGTAAATGCTCCTTCAACACTTTCAATTAGTCAAGTGTCATCCGACATGGCGTAATAAAAAAAGGTTAAATACACTATTATAAGTTACTAGAAAATTTAATATCACGATCAGGTGGAATACCTGGTAGGTCTCTTGGAAAAACCTCAGAAAAATCACTTACCACTGAAATAAACTCAACCATCGAAGTCTCATGCTAGTATCCCAAACATATGCAAAGTATACTAAACATCCCTATTCGACCAATCGAGAAGTCCTAAGAAAAACATATCACTTTCTTTAGAGTGTGACTAAGATAACCTCTCCATGCTACTCTAGTGTCACAATCCTAATCAGGGCCGGAGATCACCCCTTAACCTAGCAAACAAAACATAACCAAAACAAATAGCAGAAGATAATAAGGCATAATAGTAGAGTGAATAGATAATAAAATGAAAAATAGAAATCAACCTATATCCAACCCACACTTTGTCTACAAAAGCCTCTAAATCAAAATACCAAGTTAGGTCAGGACATGCGCCTGACCATGGCCAAAAGATGATCCAAAAGTATGAAAAGAAATCAATGGAATTTCTAAAAACATAAAAAAGGCAATGAAATGTTCGTCCTTTTGGATGATGGAGGCTCACCACTTTGAAAAAAATAACTAAAAAACTAAAACCATCTAACTCTGCACAAAGTAACCGAAGAACCCCTAGGACCCTACATCATGAAACAATGTAGCATCCCAGGACGGTTAGTTGGATGAGCACTAGTATGTAACTCAAGAAATTGATAAAAAAGGCCATAATTAAATCAGTCCAAAACCATTCATAAACCATATTCACACATTTATATATACATATATATAAGATGTCGGGATAAGAAACAAGGTTTAAGCATGTCCTTTGGACTAACGAATGCCCAAGCAACCTTTATGGACTTGACGAGCAGAGTGTTCAAACAGTACTTAGATATGTTTGCCATAGTCTTCATCAATGATATTCTTGTCTAGTCTTGTAGCAAGGATGATCATGCAGACTATTTTAGAATTGTATTACAGACTCTTAAAGATCATCAGTTGTTCCCCAAATTAAATAAATGTGAGTTTTGGATAAGGTCAGTAGCTTTTCTTGGTCATATTATTTCTGGTAAGGTCATTAGAGTTGACCCTCAAAAGACAAAAGCAGTGAGAAACTGGCACAAACCCATTTCTCTGAAAGATATCAGGAGCTTCTTGTGTTTGGAAGGCTATTACCAATAGTTTATTGAACAGTTCTCGTCTATTGCATCCCCCATGTCTAGATTGACTCAAAAGAAAGCCAAGTTTCAGTGGTTAAATTCTTGTGAGAAGAGTTTACAGGAGTTAATGACTCAACTCACTTCAGCCCTAGTTTTGACGCTACCTGATGTTATAGATGGATTCATAGCCTATGCCTCTATACAACTTAAGCCTCATGAAAAGAACTATCCTACCCACGATCTTGAATTAGCAAATGTTGTTTTTGCCTTGAAAATTTGGAGACATTATCTTTATAGGATTCATGTTGATGTGTTCATGGATCACAAAATCTTGCAGTATGTGTTCTCGTAGAAATATTTAAATCTTTTCCACAGAAGGTGGTTGGATTTGTTGCAAGATTATGACATGAGTGTTTTATATTATCCGGGCAGGGCCAATGTAGTGGTGCCCCTAGAAGACTGTCTATGGGTAGTGTTGTTCACGTTTAGAATGATAAAAAGAAAAAGAAAAATATGATAAAGGGAAAAAATGAAAAAGAAAAAAAAAAGAAGAGAGAAAATAAAATAGAAAGGAAAAATGATAAAGAAAAAGAAATTAAAATAAAAAAATAAAATGATTAAAAAAAAGTTAGAGATATAAGAGTGAGAGAGAAAAAACTGTAATGATGATTCATTTTGAAATTTTGAAGATCGTGAAGATAATAATTTTCACATTTGAGTTTGATTTGGAAAAGTAATCTACTAAGTTTAAATAAGAGTAATTTATGGAAAATGAATTTACTGTTTAAATACATGAGATAATTATTCCTTATTTAACTCAACTAATTTGAGCAAAAGAAGGACAGTAAATCTCATTGTATATATGTTTTAATAGCAAAAAGTTCCTAAAATATAAAATACAAGTTGCTCTTTCAGGTAATTATTAAACAGTTGCTATGAAACTCCTAACTAAGAGCTTAAGTTTGCTACTTATGAAACTTTAAATTATAGAAAGTAACAAACTTAAAACCATAATTATGATAAATGGCAACACTTTTACAAAATTATATTTTATAGCAAAAGTAGCATTTTTTTTAGTCTTACACTCCACACAAATGTGTTTCGTGGCAACCTCTCCTATTTTCAGTCCAACACTTTACCTCTTTTTTTTTTTTTTTTTTATAAATTACTCTTATTTAAAGCAGTAGATTTCTTTTCCATAATTTTACTCTTATTTAAAGTAGAAGATTCATTTTTCAAATCAAACTCAAATCAACTGACTATTATTATCTTCCTAATCTTTAAACTCAAAATGAAGTATCATTGATGTTATAGGTATTAAATCATAAAATTGATTTTGTATATGAATTTCAGCAAATTAAGTTGACTTAATCATTAAGATCATGTTGTTCGAAATTTCAAATCATATTGTGCGAAATCATATTAAATAATAAATATATTATATATATATATATTAATATATATATATAATAATTTAAAAAGTATATTAAAAATTTTGATTTATTTTGGTTTAAATCAAAAATTGAATTACCTCAACCTAAAAATCGTAAACCGAATCAAAATACCAAATTTATAAAAAAATAAACCAAACCCACACCGAAAAATTGAAAAACCAAAACGAAAAATCAAGATAATTTGGTTTGGTTCGGTGTTTTATTTTTTTTGATATTTATGTCCACCCCTAGTGTCTACTCTAGTGGATGATTTTGTAGTTGCTAGAATGATCTACAGGGGTTGTGTGGTGTCTATATTTAATATGGAGACATCAGTGGATTTGGTAGAGCTTGATATGATAAATGTCGACGTAATATCGGGGATCGATTGACTCTATTCGTGCTATGCTTCTCTGGATCGCAAGACCCAAAAGGTCAGTTTTTAATTTTCTAATGAACCAGTAATTGAATGGGAGGAAAGTTCCTTAGTGCCTAAAGGGAGATTAATCTCTTATCTTAGATCCCGAAAGTTTATCTCTAAGGGGAGTCTGCATTACCTGGTTCAGGTTAAGGATTTTATTTCTGAGGGGCTATGATAACAGAAATGTATACATCCTGTGACTTGGATCCATGTTGAATGTTATTTTACAAGTCCTATAAAATGTTGAATGTTATTTTACAACACAGAAGAAATCCATGCACTCTTTGATTACATGAGTTATGAACATTAAACATTCATGCTAGATTCCCTCTTTAGTGATTTAAAACCACCTTTAAATCATAACAAGAGTTCAATCATTTCATATAGTGCTTTTCAAGGATGCATTGCAAAACAATTCATATGCTATGAGAAATCTGAAAAATTCATAATAAGAGGGAATTCACCGAAAATCATACTCTCAACAAGAATTCATTCTTAGATACATGGTTTCATACATTCATATTTTCAAATCACTTTGGGAAAGGTCAAAAGACCAAAACAATGATGTTAAAATATTTAATACATGAATCAAGCTCTTGAGAAATAAATTATAGTTCTTTGGTTGTTTTCTAATCAAGGATGGTGTGTATTAAGGCCTTAAATATGTCCTAACGATTGGGCGAATGAAAACATTCCTTACCGTTTGAGTTCTTGGGAAGGATATTGGTATAGTCAACTTCAAATGAGCATACATCTCATTATACTTGGAATTTTTGATCTCATGACCTATCAACAGATATATCATTGAATTATCTTTTCAACGATACCAATTTCGCCAAAATCCGATATCGGAGAAAAGAGTTATGCCCATTTTACTCCAACATGGTCAAGCTGGAAAACGGTGACGACTGTTCTGACGGGCTGTCACATTTCTGACGCCATTTCTGACGACGTCGTCACTTTCTGACTACATTTCTGATGACATTATCAGATTTAGGCAGAAAATAAAAAATTTGACCCTTTTGTGATGACATTTCGTGACGGCCTATCACGGGTTTGAGGACCTATCACGGATGTCATCAACTATTTTTTTCAGCAATTAAGGGACGTTTTTAAAAGGGTATTTTGGTCTTTTCCACCCATTTTGACCCTCTATATATATCCAAGTAAAGAAAAAAACTTCATTCTTCTTCCATTTCATCAAGAATACTAGGGTTTCTCTCTCAAAAATCCAATCCAAATTTCCCAAGAACATCAAGAATCTAGCCGTCCTTTCACTATTTCTTCCTAATATTTAAACAAAATTATCTTTTTCACTATTTTGTCCTAATATTTAAGAGTTGAAAATTAATTAAATGTATTTACGGTAAAATAATTTCCTTATTAGAAGACATCAGAATTTCTATATCTTTTTCTAATTTAAGAAATAAAAATTAATTAAATATATTTATGGTAACTCTTTCCTTATTTGAAGTCATACAACTGATGCATTTTTTATTAGTTTAAGAATTCTAAATCAACTAAATTTGATTTTAAGAATATTTGAAAAATTTAAAAATAAATATAAAACTATTAGAATAATAAAAAATTAAGAAGTTCCATATTTTTAAATGTTTTAAGTATGTAATAGAATGTAATCAATAAATTCGTAAAGATTTGACTTTGAAAATAAGGAACGATTTTAAATATGTGTATATATATATATATATATATTATATTATATATATGTGTGTATATATATATATGTATGTATAAAATAATCGTAAGATAAATACGGTTTAAATTGATGCGTCTCTCTTATCCTGTGGCAACAAGAGAAAGAGGTATACAAATTTAAAAGTGATACCATCAACCACTTGGAATTAGAAAACATATATGTAAATATGTTTATATTTGCATTATTACATTAAAGTGTGAAAGATTTTTGAAAAGTGATTTAAACTTTTACACTTTATTAAAAATCTCCGCAATAGATAAAATTATTTAATTTTAAATAATCAGACGTTACACGTGCGAGACACGTGCGACTAAATTAGTATATATACACACACACATACACACACACATATATACACGCCTTTTATATATATTTTCATCTCAAACATGCCACGTGTACGTTGGAATTAAAATAATAAGGTCGTTTGGCATCTGGTTAGAATTATGCAAGTGTTAGTAATACTACTAGCTATGCAAGTATTAGTTATCTAGGTTTCTAAATGGCAAACCAAATGTCATATTAATCTTTTATATGAATAACTTATTTTCTCACTAGCTCCCAAATGTTGTACTCCCTCCGTTTAAAAAAAAATAGTACTTTCCTTTTTAGTTCGTTTAAAAAAAATGACCCTTTTTCTTTTTAACAACACTTCAATTCCAACTTTACGCTTGCCATGTTTGAGAGCACAAGATTACAAGGCATTTTGATACATTTGACACAATTTTAAATTAAGATCAAAAAATTCAAAAGTTTCTTTATATCTTTAAATTTCGTGTCAAGTCAAAATAGTTCGTTCTTATGACTAAGAAGTTTACCAAACTACCTCAAATTAATGAAAACTAAGTCAAAAATATGCAACTTTTTCACTTTGGCACGAAATTTAAGAAAGTAAAAAAGACTTTTAAATATAGTTGGACTTTGAAACAGACTAAGAAGAAAAGTAAGGGTACCTTTTCGATGACGGAAGAACGAGCTTCACCAATTCTTCGACGACGTGACCAAATTGCTTTGAATGTATTTTCTTTTTGTGGTTTGAGCTTCATGTCTTTGAATTTTGGACCTATTTTGCTGCTCTTCTTCATCTTCTTCTTCTTGGATGAAATTTTGCCTTTTCTAGTTTTCGCCATTGTTGGTCTGCTACTAAAACCTCAAAGAGTACTACGAGGGTTTTGTAGGATTCTAATGGAGAAGAAGAAAGAAATATGGACAAAATTTATGGGCTTTTTTTATTGAGGAGTATTGGGTTGGGCTTTTTGTATTGGTGGTTGTTGGGCTGAGCTTTTGACACTAGTTAACCGATTCAAACTTTTTTTTATGGACCTATCTTTTCCATGCACACACTTTAGTTTAATAATAATATGTGAAGTTAAAGATTGTGTGTCTATTAAAATATGCCAAAAATTACTAATATGCAAAAATAAAAAAAGACAACTGTAAATTATTACAATATTATTTTTGTATGTATGCGTATTATATTATATATATTAAAATTCAAGTTTAGTCCATTAATTTTATTGAAATGCTCTGTCCCTTGCAAAACTTAAGAATTTAATTCGGCTATTCCTAATTACTCCATCTATTCCTTCAACCCCAAAGTTACCAAGAAAAGACTCATCACTGTGTTGAGTGTATATATATCTTTTTGAAATTGATTCTGTGCTTTTTGGATGGATTCCATTTAAAAGAAGTGAAAATAGTGAAATCAACTTGGTACGGAATGGAGTTACTCATATGAGTATACTCTACAGACTCACCATAGGCACCGTCAAAGAAGAGAAATGAATTGTTATCATTAAAGAAGTTATCATTTGTACATTTCCAAATGTGCCATAAACAACCTGTCTGACACTAATTCGAAGTAATGAATTATAAAAAGTTGGCAAATGCTTCGTGCTTACACAAAAAATAATCTACTTTTCAAATTTGCACAAATACGAGCACTCTTCTTTTTGTTTTCTTTAAATTTATTTTTTATTTTATTTTGAGTCATCGTGTTTCAAAGCTAATAAAAGATTTGAATCTTCGAAATCTCTCTCAAACGCCAGGCCCACCTCTAAAATCGTTGACTATAGCCTACCAATTTGACCCCAAAACTCCCCATTTGTACCATTTTGCTCGTTTAACCATAGAAATGGCGCTGCCCACCCCAATGATCCATAACAGGTCGATCCTTGGCCTCTCTGGCACGCTCCAATCAATTTTTGGCCTAGAACACGTCCGAACTCCTGGACCGTGGGCTATAGCATATTAATTTGGCTAATAAAATTCCTCGTTCGCACCGTTTCGCCCATTTGACCAGCCAAATGGCCCCGACCATTCAAACGACACACACTAGGCTGATATCCACCCCTCATGGCAGGCCTCTATCAATTTTTGACCCATAACACGACCGACCCCCGGCCTACCCCAGAAAACATTGGTTATGACACACAACTTTGGCCCAAAAATAACTCTTTCGCACCGTTTTGCCTGTTTGACCACCCAAATGGCCTCGCCCATCCCAACGACCCTTACTAGATCGATCCCTAGACTCCCTGGCAAGCCCAGTTTGATTTTTGGCCCACAGCACCCGGACCTCTGACCACCCCAGGAACCGTGGTCTATAGCACAATGATTTGGCCAAAAAATGCCCCGTTCATGCTGTTTTGCTTGTTTGACCATTCAAATGGCCCCACCCAACCCAACATCCCACACCTATCCCCAGTCTCTCTAGTACGCGATGATAATGTTTTGGCCCATAGCACGCCCGGACTCCGAGCCTACCCCAGAACTGTGGGTTATAGCATACTAATGTGACCCGAAAATGCCCCATTCATGTCGTTTTGCTCGTCTGACCACCTAAATCTACCCGACCACCCCAATGGTACGCATTAGGCCAATCCCCAGCCTCCCTAGCATGCCCTGTTGCCAGTTCCAGTCATGATATAAATTCTGCACCACTGGCAAAACCTCATACATTCACAGATGAAGAGTACACTCAAATCATGAACATGTTGAACAAAGATACTAAGGATATGAAACAAGTCAATATGATAGGTATTACCACTTGTTTTTTATCTGAGCTTGTTCTGACAGTTGGATTGTAGATTCAGAAACTACACATTAAGTGTCTGCCCATAGACACTTGTTCAAGGATAGCACCGGCGTAGTTCCAAGACACTTGGATAAATTGTACCTTCCAATAAGTGATGAAGTCACATTTCCCACACTGGAGAAGCCTATATATTTACAGATGATGTGATCAAAGATGTCCTCTTTGTTTCATATTTTAGACTAAGTTTGTTGTTTGTTCCTAAGATAACCAAGGAACTGTCATGCTTTGTGTCCTTTTATCCCGATTTCTGTGTATTTTAGGACCTCTTCAATGGCAAGGTGAAGGGGATTGGTAAACAAGAGGGTGGATTGTATGTTCTTAAAGGAGAATGGAAAGATAATTGTTATACCCATTTTAACACGGGTCAAAATAGTGTACAACATATTGAAAAACTTCGGAGTTAAATTTAAGGAAGTCGCCACCTAATTAGTTCTACAGTGAATTAGGACACCTATTTCAAACTACATGATTAAAATAACTAATGACTTCATTTAAAGGTCTGCAAAACCTAAAATTCTAGGTAAGGATTCTATTTATCCTAAAGGGGATTAGATAAGAAAATCAAATATTAAATTAAGAAAAGATATATATAAGGGATTAATTTTTTTTTTTTTTTATCTTTTATAAGATAATATATGATAATTATAAAGATTAGAAATATTTTAGAACATCGTCGCCATAAATAAAAATAAAATAAAATAAAGCTTTTAACTAAAAATAAATAAAAATTTATTCTAAAGGACGACCCTTCTGTTTTTTATTTATTTATCAAATTTCATAAAATAATAAGTCACTTACCTTACTCTACATTAATAGATAAATTAGATAGTTGTTTAAATATATAATGACTTGAGAATTTATTATTTATTACGATAAAATATTTTTTATTGTTATTAGGAATACTTAAAAGGGACTTGCGAAATGTCATTTTTTTGTTAAAAATAAACTTTTATTTGCCGTATCTAAAATTAGTAAAGCCGGTTTTTCAAATTGGCAATAATATGCCTATCTACCACAAATTTATATTTAAAGGATTTCCAAATTACTACCTAATAAGAAACTAACATTATTCTAAAGATAAGCTACTATTTCGTATTAAAGAAGTATTAAAAGGATTCTAACAAACTTGGTCATTCTTATAAAGATATCTTTTAACCTATAAATTTTAAAACTTTTAATGATGTAAATTAAATGTCGAATTCTAGTGATTATGCTAAGTCTAAAATCTAACGGGCGAAGAGGGAACGATAAAAATTCGCTACACGAAATCACATAAGAACATATAAAAACACAACTTTTAAATAATAGTGCACAAAATATTAAATAAAGAAAATAAATAATAATAACATGTTTCTACGGAAGAAGAGTAAAGCTTGAAAAGAGGGAAGGAGGCACTAGACTGCTAGAAGGAGATACGTAATGCAATTTGCTCGCTTCTCTAATTGAACAGAGATGGAGTCATGCCATGAGACTCCAAACACATTCCCGAGTGTAAATGAAAAAATAAGAAAAATAAAGATTAGGAGCCAAACTAATTGTAAGGAAAATGAACGGAAAGAAATACGTGCCACATGAATATTCGAATATTAAATTTTAATGAAATCGCGAAAATAAATCAGCATATACCTATTAGGAACAAACATTTGGGAATAAATATTTTGGGATGTAAACAACTTTTGTCTCATATAACAGGCAACTCAATCCAAATGAACATGAAAAAAAAAAGTAAATTAACAAGACTTCTAACAATTCATCGGGGGAAAACATACACTTAATCCTTATCAAGGAACACGTGAACCAGCCTCATAAAAAAAAACCTCATATCATAATATTCAAACCTGTTATCCATCAAACTCCACAACAACAATAACAACAAAAAATCCATTGTATTCCCACAGTGATAAACATAATGAGTTTTGGACAAAATCAAATAAAATATCCTTTCCTTTAAAAACCTTTCATAGCATAACATTTAATAAAACATTTTTCCTTATATCTCCTAACATTTTATTACAATATAATAATACTTTAATTAAGCGTAATCCTTTCTCATTAAATATTTCAAATAAAGAAGAACACTAGTTTACGGCAAAGCTATTCAACATTTGTTATCTCATGAAATGAAAGAAAGAAAGAAGTTAGACTTGTAAAAAAACTTTTCCTTTAAAAAAAAATCAATAAAGCTTTAAAATTAATTGATAAAGAAATGACATCCCTTTTAATGCAAAAAGATAAAGTAAAGCAATTATTTGTTTTTTTTTTCTTTCAACACCCCTTTTAATAAAAACAAAATGCAACTATTTGCCCTTTCCTTTCATGCACCTCTGGTGCCATAAATGGAATTAGCCGGTAACGCACGTATCAATTTTCGAAAAAACTAATATGAGTATATAAATTTAATCCATCATCTTTTATAGTTGAATTGATTCTTAACTCCTCCATTTCCATTCCCAACTTCTGCTGAATAACTAGGAATTCAGATACTTATTATACATTCTCGACAAGTTTTGTTCAAAGTGAATATCAAGTAGGTTGTTCCATGTGATCTACTTTTCCCAGGTACTCCAAAAGTTATCAAATACTTTGTTGAGGAGGTACCTGTATAACATTTGATATCTCTCTTTTTCTCACGTATTTTGTTGTGAGCAAGAGTTCTTTCCTGGGAGAATTAATATTTTCTCCATTTTTTATTTTTAGTTGACCCTTTTTTTATTTAAAATAAAATATTTGTTTCACATTACTTGTCCCAATTGTAAAATCAAGATTATCTTACACATATTTTTCCATTCTACTCATATCATTAAATGACTAAACAAATATAAATACTCAAAGTTATGTTTTTTTTAAAGCATAATTAATAAGGCTAATTTGATAAAAATAAATTCTATTAATTATTCCTTAATGGGTGTACTAAGTTCACAGGGCCAACTAAAATAAAACGGAGAGAGTATTTAGTATTGATGATAGCATTGAAGATATATTTAAAATCTCCGCAATACCAAAATAAAATCCCAGGATGATAACAACAACATACCAAGTAAGGCCTAAAATTAATTAATTCATTAAAAAAAATATCAAAATGAGGCAATCTTACTAAAATAAGAACAATAGCAACAAGGACACCAAATAAACTCTAAACACGAAATTAGAACATAGATATTGGATAAGTTAACCAAAAAAAAATATTTAAATAACATTAATTCTTATCAACCATTTTCACGCATAACCCTAAAATAAATAGATTAAGCAAACAGATCCAGATAGGCAGAGTTGAGATAAATGACAAGAAGCTATAAACAATCGTATTTTATTTCTAAAAAAAAACTGAAACAAAAAATGTGATGATGAAGGCGATTACCGACCTTGTGTGCAGAAATGAACTAGGGCTTCAACTCAAAGACTTGAACTTCAAATAAACAAGGAAAAAATAGCAGGCCCCTGGCGAATTGATCTCTCTTCACCCTTTTATTGTGAAGAAGACTCCCCTTTTAGTGGAAAAAGGGTTGTAACTTCTTCTTTAAGTATCACCAAATTCAAAATTCAAATCAAACGAATAAAGAGGAAGAAGCAAAATAAGAACCAAAGTCTTCTTTTTCAAAGATTATGGGCTCTGCAAAAGTCAAAAATTTCGGTGGACTTTCCGTGATTGAAGTGTGTTTGATTGAATTTCACGTGAAGAGAGGATTTTTAGGATTGTGTTGGTCATATTCTATTGGAAAATTTTCTCAATATATACCCAAATTTAAGTAAAATTTTTTGTAAACACACCTGAATTTTGTGAGGGTCCTATGACCCCTTGATTTATTTATTAGTGTATTTGAGTGACATTTATAAGTTAATATCTGATGCATCACTAATAAGATGAATTCATGCTTATCTGATGCATGGCTGATAATTGACTTATGAGTACACGATTGAATATTCAGATGAACTGAACTTCTCACATTGAGAATGCATGTCTGATGCATAATTACCTGACTACACTGATATATGCATGCATGACTGAATATGCAAGGGTACTTAGTACCAAGTTTGTAACGGGGATCAGAGCAGGGAACTGAGTAAGTTTAAGAAAACTGTTACGTGAGTGAAAAGCACTGATGACCCCATTATTAAGCTAGAAGTATGTATGAACTGGCACCTGAGAACATGACTAAGGCTGAATCATGATATATAAACTAAATTTTGTGAAATGAACTAAGCCTCTGGATACTTGGCCCATACCTGAGGTTGGGACTTTGGGGTTTAACTTATGATTACCCTCTATTATGATTTTTTCAAATACATTTCCTTTGTAACTCAAAACTTATGAATAATGAATTTGTCAAATTCATTTCCTTTGTAACTCAAAACTTTAAGTGATGAATTTGTTTCAAAACTAATTGAAACATAACTCTTAAAAATCTTTAACCGATGTATTTGTTTCAAAATTTATTGAAACATAAAATCAACAATCCCCCACTTGTTTCAGAATATTTTATCTTTTAAAAAAAATCATTTGAGACATCAATCTAGCAACATGCATCAATAATGGTGTTTTTTGGACTTGAACCATTAGCTAGTGAAGACTTTCTAAATCATTGACTACTTAGTGAACAAATCTTCAACTAAGTGGTTCATTGAATGAAGTAGAAAAATACTCCACGCATATTGCTATGTTCCGATGAAAATCAAAATCCTTTGACACCTTATAGACATGTGTCCCGAATCCTTTTAGCTAAGTGCTTTAAGATTTCCCTATAAAAATCTTATTGAAGCAGCCTCCACTTTGCACTTAGTGCGGTGAATTCATCAAGAGTAACTTTGCATACTCCGACTAAGTAGTCTATGAATTTCATTAAGAGAAATTAATCTCATCCTCCTTTACAACAAAGTATCAGTAAATCTATCAAGAATGTTCCTACACACTCCAACCGAAATCGGTGTATAGACTTAATAAGAGAATATACTCTCACTCTTTTCTTTTGTTGGAAAACTGTCAAATCTATCAAGAGTGTTATTATTTACTCCAACCGATATCAGTCTTATAGATTTATCAAGAGAATAAATCTCGACTTATGCACATCTACTTACTTTCTAGGGAAAAAGGAAATTTTATTGATGTGCTTCACAATTGTAACTTTACTTGTTTTTCCCTTTGAACCTAAGATTACATCATTAGGTAGGGTTACCATAAAGTACAATCAATCTACAACAGGCTTTATCCCCATCCCATTATAAGTTTGTACCACCAATTCCTTGCCTAACCCTATTGACAAAAGATCTGCTAAATTGAGTTTGGACTTCACATATTGAAGCGATATTATGCCATCCTCCAATAATATTCTCACATGATTGTGTTCTAATAATTCAATTGCCATCCCAGTCCACAGTAATCCACAAAGACTCTACTATATGAAAAAAATATCTCCAACGACAACAACTTTGAGTTCTTCGTCGTTCTTTTTTAACTTTCAACCATTAATTTCTCTCTCTTCACAAGTAAAAAATTAGGGCTTTCTAGTTATGAAGAAAAAGAGAAACTTTACTTAACTTCTCCTCTAGTATGATCTAATAATTTTAATGTTTGTTGCTTAAAAAAAAATTGGGTCTTAAGAAAATCCTATTTTTTGGTATTTATTCTCTTAATTTGGTGATTGATGTAAATATGGTATCTTTTTTGAGTGAAATTATGACTTTTTATCATTATTCTAATTCTTGTTCTCAAACATTATTATAAAAATAGTGAAACCTTACAATAACAACAATAACATACCTAGTATATTCCCACTAAGTAGGGTCTGGGGAGGATAAGTGTATGCAGTCCATACCACTACTTCAAATGTGAGATAGAGTGGTTTTTTCGATAGACCCCAGGCTCAAAATAAAGCTATATAAGATGAGATAAGAAATAGTACAAACACAAGATACAATAGAACATGACACATTCAATAATGCCAAAAGCAAGATACTCCAAATACCACACCAAAACATACAACATCTAAGCTCATACTAACCTTCTACCCTAATTCTCTTCCTTCACAACTTCCTATCTAGGTACATGTCCTCGGTAAGATGGAGATGATTCATGTCATTTCTAATCACCTTCCTCCAATATTTCTTCAGTTTACCTCAACCTTGCTTGAAATAGTCCTTAGCCAACCTCTCACACCTATGTACTAGGGCATCTGTGATCCTCCTCATCATATGACAAAACCATCTTAACCTCACTCTAAGATGGTTATCTATATTTTTATCTGTTATTGCTACTGAATAATTTGCACTTATTATAAATTTAAATTTTTGGTATATTAAATTTCCTTTTATGGCAATTATTATACTTTTTTCTATAGGTTTTATAATTCTATCATCTGCTAGGTAAAATTCTATTGGTGTATCTATTCCTTCTCTAAAACATGCTTTTATCAATATCTCTGTTCCTCCAAGGTGTACATATTTTATTGGGTCTTTACTTTTGATATCGTTTATTTCTTTATTAATTATTCTTTTTGTTACTAGTGGTATACTAGCTCTTCCTTTTACATATCTACAATCTATTACATGTTCTTTTTGACTTACTACGTAGTATTCTTCTTTTCTTATACTAAATATGCTTTTTATTGTTGGTATTTTAAATATTTTTTCTACACTGAAATGTAATTCTTTTCCTTTTATTTCATCAAATATATGACTATCAAATATTATTTTTTGATCTGTTCCTTCTTCATTTAAATATTCTTCCTTTGTTATTATTTTTATATCTTCTTCAGTTATTTGGTTTATTCTTATATCTTCTTTAGTCATTTAATTCATCTAATTCACTATCTATTTCATTCTTTGAAATTTCATATATACTATCTTCACTTTCTAATTCGTAATCTATATAATCTATCTGCATATATTCTGTATTTTCTATTTTTATTTCTGATATTTGTTTATTTTTTGGATTTTTAGGTAATTTATAATCTCTAGCTAAATGTCCTAATTTTTCGCAATTATAACAAGTACATTCTTTTATAGATTTCTTTTTCCTATATGGTCTTTTATGTTTATAATTTTTAACATAATATCTTTTTCTTGGTTTCTTATATTTATATTTTGATTTTTTGTATTTCTTATATTTCTTATGTCTTTTTCTTTTCTATAATATCTTTCTTCGCATCCAAATTGAGGTGCTATTTTATCTTTGCAATATGCTAAATTTCTTATTAATGTTTTTTCCATTTTTATTTCTTCTCTATATTTTTCACATAGGTTTTTATACCATTGTTGTAAGAATTTTATTCTTGCTCCTAAGGTATCTACTATTTTTGCTTCATCCCAACTTTTTATTATTTTTGAACTAAATGGTTCGGGTAATTTATTAAAATATGATTTTCTTATTTCTTTACTTTCTTCTGTATTATATGTTCCTTTATAATAATATTCTTTATATGCGCAAGTATACTCATCTATGTAACACATATTACATATTGCTAATTTTAACATTAAATTCCTATTTATGTCTTTCTCTTCATTTTGTTCTTTTTCTGTTGTTGTCATGCTGCTAAATTCGTCTTTTATAGCTATTTCATATTTTTTTTAATAATTCTATAGGTGTTAACTTAGTTGTAGTTGTTGATGATGTTTCTTCTATAGGTTTGTCAGTTTTTAATACCCTTTTACTATTTTTAGTTAGATTTGAAAACCATAATTTCACTGTTCCTATTAGTGTTCTTTCTATATATTCTGGTGCATCTGTTATCATCCTTGGTGATACAAAATATTCTTAGTTCATCTCCATCCCACACATGTCTATCCATTCCTGGAATAGCTACAGTCACTGTCTTAGCATGACAATCTAATATAGCATGATACAGGGACAACCAACTCATACCCAAAATTATATCAAAATCTATCATGTCTAGAATCACTAAATCTGCCCAGTTTGATGATACAAAGGAAGAAGTTATTATTTTGCATATAGCTTTCTCAAGTAAATGTCTAGAATTGACAGTTTGATTATGGCCAATTCATTTATTTTTAGAATCAATTCCCTATTTTGAAGCCTTTGCTTGTTCAAACTAGTTACCAAGCAAAAACCTCAGGTAAATAACTTCGTTGCCAATTCTAACAGTTCATCTCCCTTGACATAATCTAACACTACAACCTAGTAAGGAAAAGAAACCATGTGAAGATCCTTCTTCATTTCCCTATACTGCTCCACCAGTCTCCGCACTAGGTGAATTGCCTCTGTCGTCGAGCAATCGGGCATAAAGCCAAATTATTGATGTGTTTTCTTAACAAGTGATACTAAGCACTTTTTTATTGTTAAAATGACTTAAATATCCTTAGAGTTGTTAACAACATACGTAAGGTGAATTATTTATAATTTTTAATTCTAATAATTCAAAAATATTTCTATTTAAATGAACTTTTTGTATAAAGTGATTATCTGAGGTCAATTTATAAATATAATTTGCTTTTTAAATGTTAAAAAATAAAAAATTTAGGATATTTTTTTATATAAAAATAATATTATACTGTTATATTGCAAGCTCGTAACAATTTGGCTATATTAAAATATAAACCTCCGATATAATGATGGATTCTCTGAAAAAACAAAGGAGAAAGATGAAGAGAAAATTGGAGGAAAGAGATGGAGAGAAGCAACCAAGAGAAAAATTAAGAAAAACTATATATTTAAGGGCTACAAGTTCATGGTATTGTTGGAATTGGAGAAAAATATAAGGGTAAAAAGGTAAATATTTTGATCAAACCTAAAAGAATTTTAATCTGAAAAGTAAAAAACTCACATTTTTGATTTTTTTAATCAGTTTTTAGCTTTTTAAACACTTTTTAATTTTAACAAACACCTAAAAAGGCTAAAAAGATATTAAAAGTTGGTTTGACCAAATTTTAATCCTATCCAAACGGACTCTATATAACCATTGCCCTACCTAATATAAAATTTATTATTATTTCAAACCAACTCCTATTTTATCATTTATTATTCACTAGATTCATTAGAGAGAGGGCGCAGAAGAAGGAGGAGGAAACATCATACAAAATTAGGATGCTGCAGGAGCAGTTCAACTCTTTTATTCAGACAACAGAGATTATTCCTCTATGTCCTGGTGATGCAATTTGGGCTGAAAAAGGTCTACTCCTACTCGATGATATCAACACAGATGAGGATGCGGAAGACGAAGACGATGAAGATGAGTATTACTTTTTTGACTTTTGTATGGGTTGTAGTTTGGATTTGGACATTTTGTTGTAGTTTTAAAACTTTTGGACGTATTGTTGTAGTTTTTACACTTTGGTTTGTACTTTGGTTTGTTGTTGTTGTTGATTGTATGTATTTGGACATTTTGTTGTAGTTTGTACTTTGTTTTTTTGTTGTTGTTGTATTGTATGGTGTTTCATTTGCTGCCTTTTCTTTCTGTATGATTTAAATAAAATAAATTTGTGGATATATGCTTTTATAAATGAATATATATTTTAATTATTCACTATCCTTTTCATTAGTTGAGTAATAATATAAGGTGATATGACACCTCTCTATGACTAATAGTAATTTTTATTTTTTAATTATTTTAATTATTTTATTTTAAAAACATTATGTCCATAAATCATACATTTGTAATGTCCTGATTTGTGAAATATTGCTTTCGATGTGATTTTACCATTTTGTGTTTCCCCATATTTGCTACATGTCAATTTTAGGGTGAGAGGATGGTTGGCATGATCTTCGAGATTGAATTAGGATGATTGTGTTTTTTTAGAGGCTTTGAAAGGCCATATAGTTAACTTCAGTAAATATTTGACGTTTTAAGTGGTGCATGTTGATTTGGATAGTACCTTTAGATCTAAAGTACCGAATTTGGGTTAGTAGCGGATTTGATTTCAATTAGGAGCATTTAGTTTGCATTTCAATCCTCAATTTAAAAATTAGTGAAATATACCATAACGGGGTACCGATGGATAGTTTGTAGAAAATCATCTTATTTTTAAAAACCAAAGTTTTTATTGAGAATGGAACATCAAAATTTGTCTGATAGCATATATGGACTTTTTGTGAGGTCCCGATCAAATCCCCAGGGTCCATTTGGAGCACTATTGGCTTTCACTGAAATTAGTACTTGCTAGTATCTTGTGTAGCTACATAAGTGGTATCCACTTTAGTGGATTAATATTACTTAAGTGGTAGCCGCTTTAGCGGTCTGGTTTAGATCTAGCGATAGTTGCTTAAGAGGCCATTTAGTCGCATAAACGACAATCACTATATATGGACCTCTTTTCCCATTTTTCATCATTTTAGACATTGAGTTTGGATGATTTTAGGGTTATCACCACTATTTGAGATTTGGTACACTCCAAAGCCTTAATTTCGTTACCTTACTTATCAATTTATATCCATCAAAACACTCTTTAATCTTGGTTTTAGCGAGGGATTATGAAGATTATTTTGAAAAAGCTTAAAAATAATTTTTCTTTCATTTGGACCACATTTTAAATTTATTTTCATGTGAATTTTCAATTTTATATCCCTTTAACCTTGAAGAATTTATTTCTAAAATAAAATTCCTATTTTACCCTTTTATTGTCAAATCATTGTCAAAACCAATTTAGACCCAACTAAAGTATGGTCAATATGGATATCATTGGGTTTCTTTTAGCATATCTATTCTACATTTGAATATTATAGCTTATTATGAGGCAATTTGTAAGGGGAAGGTTTCATGTTGGAGGAATTTAGGCTTGGATTTCATCTTTTTGAGGTAGCCAAATATCTAATTGTTGCTTTAGGAATTCTATAATTACTGTTTTGATGATTGCAGGGCATATGTTGAGTGTCACTTGGAATTTTGACACAAAGAGGATATTTTCCGGTAGTAGTGACATGTAGGTCTATTTTGAATGTTGTACACTTATTAATTTCTTATGAAAACTGTATTGATGCATGCTTGTTTATACTTTATGTTGTGTCCACTGTGAAAATTCGTAGTGAAGATTGTTACTTTACGTTCCTTCTTAGGGATCCTTAAAGTGCTATTACAACTCCTTTTAGCAAAAGTAGAAAAGTTATTCGTAACAGGGTTTCTTATCAAGACTAAAGAAATGGAGTAATCAATTAAACATAGTATTTTAATGAATCAAGCAGGAAAGCAAAAACATTATAAACTAAATTGAAAAGTTGAATGGTTAATGAGGTACTGCAATGACATTTAGGTCCTGAAAATTTATGAAATGACTTAAGCTGATGGAAATCTAACTATATGATGTTTTATCCATCATACCAATCTAGTTTTATTGTCTCTCTTGTTTGAACTTTCCTAAAATTGAATAGTTTGCTTATTGTACTTGCAATCTTGAACTTATATTTTTCTTTGAGATAACAATAGAAACAAAATTATCTTAGAGGATCTGTACATTAGCACCTCCCTAATTCATATTTTAATACAATAACAAACTGGATTATTAGGAGTATGTACTAAGCTCTAAAGGTTCTTTCTATTGTGTCTCCCTTTCCCCCTTACTTTAGGTGTTCTCTGGGTAACAACTTCATGTTGGGTTGATGTCATTCTTATTTTCTGCCCAATTGTTATGTGAAATCAGTTAATATTCATAAAAAATTCAACCAACTCTATAACGTTTAAATACTAAATATTTTTACCCATGATTTACGAATAGCTGAACCAATTTCACAAATAATTTTTCTCCTAAACTGGTGTACTAATTTTATACTTTACTGTTGTTGGAGTTTCTTTATTTGGGTGAAACAATAGGAACTAAAAGTGGGGGACTTCATTATTTTTTCCCTGTGATAGAAGCTGGCAATTTGAATTCATAGTCGAGGACTTAAACAGTAGAAACATGAGTTACTTGATTATTTTTTCATATTTATTCAAATGTTATGGAAAATTTCATATAATACTCTAGCTCTATCGAAATGGTAACTATATTTTTTGTGATACAAATATTGAGCAAATATCATGGGATGTTAACTATGTTTTATGGTTTCTAATTATAACATGTTTTTGTATCGAGATTCTTGATAGCAATTCAATATAAATTAATGAAATTTATTATTTTGTGATATATATTAGGCTCATTTGTGGTCAATTAGAGACTAGAAAAGTACCTCCTATTTGAATGTTTATCTACGAGTATAGGTGCTGCTCGTCTTTAATGGTTGATCTAGGACTTGAATCTCGCTCGTCTTTAAAAGTTGATCTACGACCAGGATGTTGCTCGTCCTTAAAGGTTGATCTTGGAAAATAGTTTTGTCGTTGCTAAAGGATAATTTAGGACCAAGTATTTCTCGTTCCTAAAAGATAATTTAGGACCAGGTAGTTAGTCTATTTGAGATGAAATATATTGTCCTTAAAAGATAATTATTTCCAAGAAGTTAGTCTATTTGGGAGAAGTTATATCATCGCTAATAGATAATTATGACCAGGTAGTTATTCTATTTGGGACAATATATACCATCGATAAAATATAATTATGACCTGGTAGTTAGTCTATTTGGGAAGAGATATATCATAGCAAAAGTATAATTACAACCATGTAGTTAGTCGATTGGGATGAGATATACCATCCCTGAAAGATAATAACGACCGGGTTTTTTGCCGTCTCAAAAGGTTTTTAAGGACCGTCTTTGTTGACTCAGCGTTATTGAGCTTTTGTGTCGGAGCCAGTTAAGAAGGGATGTGACCAAATTTTTTCCTATCCTAAGAGATCAATTCGGACAATACTTGGACTTTTTAGGACAATATTTCCCTTCAATTTAGGCTATTTTTCTTGTAGTACTTTGATCTTTTGGGACAATATTTCCCTTCCATATAGGCTATTTCTTGTAGTATTGTTCTTTATTGTCACCTTCTTCAACTGTCGATAATCAATACACATTCGAAAGGAACTATCCTTCTTATGCATAAATAACACTAGCGTGCCCCATGGAGATACACTAGGATGGATGAAACCCATATCTAAGAGATCCTTTAGTTACTCCTTAAGATCCTTCAAATAAGATGAAGCCATTCTATACGCGGGAATAAAAATTAGACAAATGTTCAAAACAAGATCAATCCCAAACTTAATTTCCCTAGTTAGAAGAGCAACAGGAAGGTCATCAGGGAAGACCTACATAAATTCATTCACCGCTGGAACCAAATGCAAAGAACGACCCTCCGAGTTAGAATCTTTAACCCAGTCTAAGTGATAGAGACAACGTTGGAGATTAATCTTTGAGATCTAAGATAATGATATAAACTTCCCCTTAGGAGATAGGGAACCATCCTTCAACTCAATAATTGGCTCACTGACACCCTAACTAGTTAAATTAGAAAGTATTTATGAGGGTGTGGTCCATTTTAGTAATTTGTTAAGTTTTTCTCTTATACGAACCAGGTCCCTTTGTAGTTCCTCGCTCTTATTGAATACAATCATGAGATTTTTTTAAAAATACCTTAATTTTTATTTAAACACCATTTAAAGCCTTAGGATTCTTTCTTCCCTTTACCATTAGAATCATCCACTTTCTTCAGTTGATTTATTTGACTCAGATTTTTAGATTTCGATTTAGAAAACTATTTCTCCATTTCAGATATCTGGAGAGTTAAGGAAATTCAATCAAGCTCCTGATTTTCTACTTTCTCTTCTAACACATTTTAATCAGGAGTTAGTTCATATAGAGAATCAATCAAACCATTTTAAAGATTTTTTATCTTTCTAGCAGAGTAGTTATCTAAATTTTCCTAAAGGTCAGAAATAATTACCTCATTTTCTTCTTCATCTTTAGAGTTTTTCATAAGATAAAAAAAGGAGTCAAAGATGAAATTCTTATACTCCATTGCTAGCAGAGAAATATCTTCAACTTTTTCATCCTTCTCAGATTCACTGGAGGACTCTCCACCGACAGCTAATGTTTGTTTCACTTCATAATCGGCTGTAACCTTTCTTCTTGACTTTTTAGGGACCTTGTCCTTCTTCTTTCCCTTTTCAACTCTAAATTTAGATATTCTTGAAAATCCAATTCGTGCATCAGGCAATCTTTGATTAAATACCCAAGTTTTTCAAATTTGTGGCAAACTTCATTTATACTTCCCTTTTTGTGGCTACTTCCTCTTCTTTGAAACTGACCATTTTTCTTCATTGCTCTAATAATCCTTTTTGCCTAATAGGCAACATCAGTGTCCTCCTCACTTGAGTCAAACTTTGAAGCCTTTAATGACAGAAATATTTCTATATTTGAAGGCAATGTGCTCTTGAAGAGTCTAGGACATAACACTTTATAAAACCTTATGAGTGGTTCAGGGACCTAAAAATAATAAAGTGATGAGATCTCAAAATGTTATGTCACATTGTGAACCAATACGAAATGATATATCATTAATATCTTTGATACAATATTAGAGAAATGTTATGAAAGATTATGACGATCCGAATTCTATATTTACTTAAGCATGTTGATGTAGAAATATCTATCAAGTGTCATAAAAGGATGCATTATGGTAAGCGTAAAACTTATTTGATTTGCATTCTAGATACTTGAAGATGTCACACTTGACATGTCGGATATTGTCACTTGACAATTATCTATATGAAAATTCCTAAAGGATTTAAAAATGTCTGAAGCATATAAAGTTTCTGGAAAACTTGTTTATAAGAGATAAATTGATGGTTTGAAAATCATTGAAACTCTTGGAGAGTTTTCAAAACCAATAAGATTGTTTGCTGAAATAAGAAACATACCGAATTGGATTGGTCCTGAAGTACCATATCTTAGTCCAATTGGTGTACTAATGTATATTGCAAATCCTACAAGGCATGATATAGCCTTTCAGTTACATTGTTAGCAAGGTATATTTCTGCTCCTAATTGGAGACATAAAAAGGGGGATAAAAGATATGAGCTTACTTTATTCTAAAGCTTGCAGTCCCAATCTTGTTGGCTATGCTGATGTTAGGTACTTATTTGATCCGTATAAAGCTCAATCTTAAATAAGCTTTGTGTTCACATATGGGGATACTTCCATATCTTAGAGATATGCAAAGTAGTCTATCTAGCCACTTCATTGAACCATGCTGAGATAATAACTATTCATGAAGAAAGCCAAGAATGAGTATGGTTGATATCCATGATACATCTCATTTGAGAAAAATATAGTGTGAAATGCGATAATGTACCCATAAGTTTATACAGAGATAATGCAACATGCATAGCATAACTTAAGGGAGGATTCATAAAAGGAGAGAGAACGAAGCACATTTCACCAAAGCTTTTCTATACATATAAGCTCTAAAAGAATGGTGATATTAATGTGCAAAAGATTAATTCAAGTGATAATGTGACTGATTTATTCATTAAGTCTCTTCCAACTGCAACTTTCAAGAAGATGGTGCACAAGATCAGAATGTAAAGGTTCAATGATGTTCTCAGTAGGGGGAGTTAATACGCGATGTACTCTTTTCCCTTATGATGTTTTATTTCATTGGGTTTTCCTTGTAAGGTTTTTAATGAGGAAACATTTATGTGTACTATCTATCAATAAGACATTCAAAGGGGAAGTGTTATAAATGTATCATATATAGTGAATGTCTACTTTACCATATATAGTGAATATCTACTTTACCATATACTGTGTATGTCTATTTATGGAAAAGTTACAAACCCCAAGGTCAGTTTTCCCCTATAAATAAAGGAGTTTTCCCTTCATTGTAATGAACTCCTTTAGAATTCTCATAAGAAATAAAAAAGTCTTCTCTCTTCTCTCTCTATTCCTCTTCTTCTTTGCTTTATATCCAGGGGCCACTAAGATGTATTATGATTTGAAGGAGATCTATTGGTGGAGTGGGATGAAGAGAGATATTGTAGAGTTTGTAGCCAAGTGCTCAACATGTCAGCAGGTTAAGATCAAGCATTAGAAGCCTAGTAGGGCTATGCAGGAGTTTAGTATTCCCACTTGGAAGTAGGAAGAAGTGAATAGGGATTTTGTAATGGGTTTTCCTCGTACTCGTCATCAGCACGATTCAGTCATGGTCATTATAGATAGGATGACCAAATCATCTCATTTCCTACCATTCCATACCTTTTATTCAGCCGAGGACTATGCCAAGCTCAATGTCAGAGAGTTTGTCAGATTACCTGGATTTCTGTTGTCCATTATCTCAGATAGAGGTATGTAGTTCACCTCTTATTTTTGGAAAGCTTTCAAAAAAGGTCTTGGTAGCCAAGTCTACCTTAGTACAACCTTTCACCCTCAGATAGATAGTCAAGCAGAAAGGACCATTTAGACTTTAGAGGATATATTGCGAGCATGTGTGATAGACTTTAAAGGTAGTTGGGATGACTACTTACCTTTGACTGAGTTCACATATAACAACATCTATCATTCTAGCATTCAGATGGCTCCATTTGGGGCACTTATAGAAGGAGATATAAGTCTCCCATTAGTTGGTTTAAGGTGGGAGAGTCTACAGTGGTAGGGACTGACTTGGTGTTTGACACCTTGGAGAAGGTTTAGTTGATTAGGGAAAGGCTTAAAATAGCTCAGAGCCGACAGAAATCATACACAGATGTGCGGAGAAAGGATCTCAAGTTTGAGATTGATGATTATATGTATTTGGAGATCTCTTCTATGAAAGGAGTGAAGAGGTTTAGCAAGAAGGGAAAACACAACCCCCAATATATAGGTCTTTATCAAATTCTTCGTCGTTTAAAAAAGGTAGCTTACGAGCTTCAGTTTCCTTTAGATTTAGCTTCAATCCATCCAGTGTTCCATGTCTCCTTGCTAAAGATATGCATAAGTAACCCAGCAGTTGTAGTCTCTGTAGGGAGTATAGACGTTTAGAACAGCCTCTCTTATGAGAGGTTTCTGTCAAAATTCTTGATTATCAGAAGAGAAGACTGAGGAACAAAGAGGTCCCTCTAGTCAAAGAGAATTTGGGACTGTTTATGCTATTTTCGTAGACATTTTGAGTAGAAGATTGAAAATTTGGGAGTTTTGGGATTTTGGGTTTTGGCTAATGTGAATGAATTTGAAATTGAGATTTTGTGTATTGATGTGTTTTTGTGATCAAGTACTTGTATTTAGTCCATTGTTGAATTTGCTCAAGTTAATTTAAATTAATTTTTTATTTAATAAAGAAAAGAAATTTCTTGAAAAGCTTGCGACATTATTCACCGGAACAGTGAATTCTGGTGATGGACAAAGTATTTTGAATGTTGTTTCTGGTGTTCACGGGTGAAATCAATGAATGTGGGGGTCGATTTTGCATCAATGGACAAAATAAAGATTATTGTTGTTCTTGTTCATCAATTTTTTTAACAAAAATTCAATCTTTTTAGTGTTTCTTGAATTGGGTTGTACTTAAATTTACATAATTTATATATTTTAATACATATTTTACCCTTTTTCAAGAATCTTTATGAAATTCTTTAGTGTAATTTTGGTGGTGGAAGCCGCCGTGGTGGTGACGGCGGTGGTGGTTACCGGAAGTTGGTAGTAGAGGTGCTGAGTTTGGAGAGGATTGGTGGGAAAGTGGAAGTGGAGGAAGTTAGAGCAAGGTCCGTTCATGGCCCCTCCTCCAATTTCTTGTCATGGTTTCTCCTCCTATGTGTATATAATCAACAGGTTTCAAAAGGATGAAAGGGGGGGAGGGTGTTGTATTTTTTTATTTAAAATATTTAAAAATATTTTATATATATAAAAAATATTTGTATATATATAAAAAAATATTTATATATATTTATTTTTATTTTATATATATTTTAAAAATATTTTGCTTGCATGGCATTGACGTGGCGATGACATGGTGCTGATGTGTGGCGGGTGTAACACACTCTCCGGTGTGAGAGTGGTATTCAGTTTTGAAGGATGAAATTAATACATTTTAAAGATGTTAAGGGGGGTAAATAAACAGAAGTTTAGTTTAAGTGCTAAAGTGAGTTTGGAGGACAAGTTCGAGGGGGGAAAGATGTCTTTTCTCTATCTTTTGAGTATGTAAAGTTGGAGAATTTATTTATTAAACCTAATCTTTATCAAAAATATTTTTAAAAGTCGATCGACATTCATCTATCATGTTTGTGGATGTCGTACATATGTTATTTTATCCTATTTTATGCTTTTGTTGCTCTTTCATACTGTCTTTTGTCTTGAGCCAGGGGTCTATAGGAAACAGCCTCTCGACCTCTTTAGAGGTAGTGGTATGGACTGTGTACACTCTACCCTCCCCAGACCCCACTATGTGGGAATATACTGGGTTAGTTGTTGTTGTGTTGATCGACATTCATCTATCATTTGTAAATTGCAACAAAACAATATAATGATAGAGACATCAAAATAATATAAGTAAATCTAGTGTTTATACAATTTTTTTTCAAAGTCGTCCGACACTCATCTACTACCTGTAAATAATATGTGTTCTCATTTAAATTTATATGGGTTTACATCCACCAGTTAAACAAGTGTATTGATGATTCAGATGTAGTTGTTCCTTTAGAAGATATGGAAATTAAGGATGGCCTTTCCTATGAAGAAGTACCAGCTGAGATCCTAGATAATCAGATTAGTAGACTAAGGAACAAAGAAGTTCTCTTACTTAAGGTTCTATGGAGAAATCAGTCTGTTAAGAGAGCTACTTGGGAAGCAGAAGCAGATATGCGTACCAAGTACCCTCATATTTTCTCCGTAAACTCAGAATCAACTTGAGGTAACAGTTTTCCTTAGATTAAATCTTTCCCATTCTCAGTTCCTGCTATATAATCATTCTCCTATAATTGCATGCCTTCATGAAATTAGTTCAATTCATGTATCATGTTTCAGACTCAGTTATCTATTCATGTTCCCAGTCATGCATGTTCAGTATGTGATCTTAGGTTCCTTAATACAATACTCTCAATCAAACCAGTCTCATTCAAGGACAAATATTCCTAAGAGGGGAGATATTGTAATACCTCGTACTAATCTTAGCTTAGTTTAGCTTTTAGTTGCATGCATAAGGGGCTTAAGGCCTAAATTTACACTAAATATTGGGGACTTAGTCATTTTTTTAAGACCTCTAACTTTGAGGATTTTTATTTTGGTCTTTTCGATCCCGAGATGTTGGTTTTTAAGTTGGTTTATGTTCAGGGGTGTAAGAAGTATGTCTTAAAGGATTTTCATGTTTATTAACTTAGATGCATACTACGGATACATATTTCAATTAAACTAACTAACACTTTTTAGGAGATGTAACAGATAATGTAGCATTAAAACAACAATTAAGCTAACTAATTATGGTAAAAATCAAAATAAAATCCCATGAATTATGGTAATTAATTTGTTATTTCACCATTCTAAACCAAAACTTTTCCATAATTTGTTTTGAAGTTTCAAAAACTTCATACGGCTTCTTCAAAACAATCAATCGACCATTTTTTTTATTTGTTAATTTTGTTTGCGTATTTGAAATGAATATTTCAGTATTGTTACGTCATTCCGGTGTTTGGGTTAATGAAATCAACTATGTTGGCTATAAGAGCGATGGAATCATGATCAGCGAACATGTAACTTACAAAAAACTGATTTCGACAATTGCCGAAGAACTAGAAATTAACGAAACCCGTAAAAAATTGAGGCTCGTTACAATTTCTATGCCAAAAAATCATACAAGAAAAGGTGTGGTATATTTTTTAAATTCTAATGTAGTATATACTATATATAGTGTATGTATATTATTTAACGTATTTATAATGTATGTAAGCTGTACATGAAATAGCCTTTGGGTAGTGTGGTCTTAGGCTTGAGAAACTAAAATTTTTCTAAGTGTAACAAAGACTTAGATTCATAGTCTTCATAGATGATATCCTTGTCTATTCCCGCAGTGAGTGTGATCATGCAGACCATCTTAGAATTGTACTTCAGAACCTCATAGATCATCAGTTGTTCGCTAAATTCAGTAAGTGTGAGTTTTTTCTAAGGTCAGTAGCATTCCTTAGCCATATCATTTCCAGTGATGGCATTAGAGTAGATCCTTTAAAGATCGAAGCAGTAAGAAATTAGCCTTGCCCTATTTCTCCATCAAATATGAGGAGTTTCTTGGGTTTGGCTGGCTATTACAGATAGTTTGTTGAGGGATTTTCTTCTATACATCCCCTCTGTCCAGATTGACTCAGAAGAAAGTCAAGTTTTTATGGTTAGATCCTTGCGAGAAGAGTTTTCAGGAGCTGAAGACTCAACTCACCTTAGCTCCAGTCTTAGATCTTCCAGATAGACCAGATGGGTTCGTAGTTTATTGTGATACATCCAGAGTAGGTTTGGGTTGTGTCCTCATACAACATGGTAAGGTCATAGCCTACGCCTCCAGGCAATTTACACCACATGAGAAGAATTATCCCACTTATGATCTTGAGTTAGCAGCCATAGTATTTGCCCTAAAAATTTGGAGGCATTATCTATACGGTGTTCATGTAGATGTGTTCACAGATAATAAGAGCCTTCAGTATTTCTTTTCTCAGAAAGATCCCAATTTTTACCAGAGAAGGTGGTTAGAGCTCTTAAAAGATTACGACATGAGTGTTCTTTATCATTCGAGCAAGTCCAACGTAGTAGCCGATGCTCTCAGTACACTGTCTATGGGTAGTGTTGCTCATGTCAAGGACAGTAAGAAGAAGCTAGCTCAGGAAGTCTATCATCTTACCAGACTAGGTGTTCGCTTAGTCGATGCAGAAGAGGGTGACATATGGGTTCAAAGTAGTCCAGAATCATCTCTAGTTTCTGAGGTAAAAGAAAAGAAAGATAGAGATCCCAGTCTAATCAAGTTGAAAGAGTCAGTCAAGGATCAGAAGGTAGAGGTTTTCTCCCAAGGGGGAGGTGGTGTTCTGCGTTGTCAAGGTCATTTGTCTGTTCCAGGTGTAGATGACTTAAGGAAACAAATTTTTGCAAAAGTGCATGGTGCACGTTACTCTATTCATCCCGGGGCCACAAAGATGTGTCGAGACTTGTGGGAGATCTATTGGTGGAGTGGGATGAAGAGAGATGTTACAGAGTTTGTGGCTAAGTGCTCTATATGTCAGCAGTTTACGATAGAGCATCAGAAGCATAGTGGGTCCATGTAGGAGTTCAATATTCCTACTTGGAAGTGGGAAGAAGTTAACATGGACTTTGTGATGGGTTTACCTTGTACTCATCGCCAACATGATTTAGTTTGGGTCATTATAGATAGAATGACCAAATCAACTTATTTCCTTCCAGTCCATACCTCTTTTTCAGCTGAGGATTATGCCAAACTCTACATCAGAGAGGTGGTCAGATTGTACGGTATTCCATTATCTATTATCTCAGACAGAGGTACCTAGTTTACCTCTCATTTTTGGAAAGTATTCCAAAAGGGCATTGGTACCCAAGTTCATCTCAGTACATCCTTCCATCCTCAAATAGATGGTCAAGAAAAAAGGACCATTCAAACTTTAGAATATATGCTAAGGGCGAGTACAACAGATTTCAAGGGTAGTTGGGATGACTACTTGTCTTTGATTGAGTTTGCATACAACAATAGCTATTATTCCAGTATTAAGATGGCTCTATTCGAAACTTTCTATGGTAGGAGATGCAGATCTCCAGTTGGTTGGTTCGAAGTTAGTGAGGCCTCAGTTATAGGGCCTGACTTAGTATTCGATGCCTTAGAGAAAGTCTAATTGATCAGAGAAAGACTCGAAGATGCTCAGAGTCGACAGAAGTCTTATGCATATGTCCACAGAAAGGATCTCGAGTTTGAGATTGGATACTATGTCTATCTAAAGATATCTCCCATGAAGGAAGTTAATAGATTCGGCAAGAAGGGAAAGCTTAGTCCTCGATATGTCGGTCCCTTCAAGATTCTCAATAGATTCGGCAAGGTAGCTTATAAGCTCAAATTGCCTTTTGATCTAGCCTCAGTTCATCCAGTCTTCCATGTCTCTTTGCTTAAGAAGTGCATAGGTGACCCAACAGTTGTAGTCCCTATTCAGAACAACCTCTCTTATGAAGAGATTCCAGTTGAAATCCTAGACTATCAAACTCATAGACTGAGGAACAAAGAAGTCGCTCTAGTCAAAGTTCTTTTACAAAATCAATCCATTGAGGGAGGGAAGCAGAAGCAGATATGCGAACCAAGTATCCCCACCTTTTCTCTGCCAACTCAGATCAAACTCAAGGTGACAGGTCTCCTTAAGCTTACTCAATTTCATGTTCAAAATTCAATTACAACTTGGTATTAAATACCATTGCTTATTTAGTCATGCATTCATGTATTAGATCTATCAAGTAATCATGCATCAAATATGCATTCTTATTTTTAGAAAACTTAGTTCCTCGGAACACTCAGTTATGCATTTCTGAATCTGTTACTCATGTATCAGATTTGCATGTTCAGTATGATATATATTCAGTTTATCAGTCATGCTATCATGGAGTTATGCTAGTCATGGATTAATTTTTTAGTCATTCATGTTCAGTATGTACATCAGTTTATCTTCTCAACTCTCACTCAGTCTCATTTGAGGACGAATGTTCTCAAGGGGGAGATATTTTAATACCCCGTACTTCTACCTAGCATGAAATCATCCCAAGAATGTTAAAAAATTACTTTGAAAGATGAATCCACTTTTTTACACATGGAATTTTTAAGATTTTCACTTTTTGTTGAGTGGGAGATTGAATGAGCTTTCCATCGATATCCATTTTGTCAAAATCCGGTATCGGGGTAGAAAGTTATGGCCACAATACAGAATGCAGTCAAAACTGCCCAGGTGCGACGGTGAGAGCTGACGGACCGTCGCCCAAGCCATCACAGTGGAGAAAGTGAGACTACATTCTACCTAAGAGCGATGGCTCAGGCTGGCAGACCATCGATCTAGCGATGGACCGTCACCCAAGTCGTCGTAGGAAAGGCAGTAAACCCCTTTTTCTGCCTAGGTGTGACGGTCAGGATCGACAAACCGTCAACCTGGCGATGGACCATCGCACCCACTATCGCATATTTCATTCAGCTATTTTAAGTTATTTTTTAAAAAGGGCTTTTTGGTCTTTTACCAACCTTTTCTAATACCTAATAATATCAGATCAAGGCTCATAAGTTCATTATCCATTTACAACATCAAATTAGGATTTTCTTTCAAAGATAATCCCCAAGAAACAAGATCCAAAGCTTCTTCAAGAAACTAAGAAATTCAAGTTCTTTAAGTCCAAGAACTTCAAGAAACTCATAACCTAGGTATGTCATGTGTTGATTCATGGGTCTCTTTCACCCATGAAGCTCAATAACCTCTTTTCAAAATCCAAGATTTGTGTATTGATGAATTTTTATGATTTAAATTGAATTGAAATTCATACTCATGTTGTTGTAGGGTTTTGATTCATGTTTTAAATTACATATTCCAATGATTGACCCTAGTATGTGATGATTTGCATAATAATCATGATAAAACATTCAAATTTGGAAATTTATTTATGCAACCATGACAATTAGATGCATTGGTGATGGTATAATCAAAGTATCCTCCCCATGTGTTTGATAAAATGCCTATGTGAAGGAAAAGTGCCATACTAGTATAATAATATGATATCCGCATTCATGTACAAGTTTATGCATGTCAAGTGTTTGGTGAAATGTCATAGTCTTATTTAGGGAGACATTTTCTCTTAAATAATTTTTACACTTTTTATTTAGTTTTTAATATGTAGGCCAATTGGCCGAGTCGTATCGATAATATTATGTTTTAGTATGCTTTTATTTGTCGTCTGAATTATCATCTCCATGATTTACAAATTATAGGCATCCGCAAAATGCTGTCTCAGTTTCGAACCCAACACTAAGAATATCTCTGAAAAATTATTTGAAAAAAGGAAATAAAAAGTAGGAAAATTATGAAACATTTTGACTAATAGAGGGAGCAAAAAATGAGTGAATTCTTGGTTTTCAATGTTATTCTGTTCCCCCTCTTTGCAGAAGTGCGTGTCATGCATTTCTTTTCCTTAAAATTATTCTTTTATTTAGCATGTATGCATGCATGCGTTGTAAACTTTGGTTTATAACACAATTACACGCTAATCACATGTTAATTAAATGCAATGTCACATCTTTTAACACTAATCACTTTAACAATTATCTCATTGAAAATTCAAAACTAATCTAATGGACTTTATTTTAGACCGATAAACGAATTATAAATGACACGCAAAGCATGAACTACATATATAAAAGTAATAAACTAGGCACGGTGAATATTATAAAAAGTCATTGAAATAACTTCATGCACGCTTCGATTCACATCGAAACTTATAAAAATAACAGTACAAGATTTGAATAAAAATATGTATGACGGACTAAATCAAAAGAGAAGCTTTTACGTCGAATCGGAAACTCAAACGGAACCAAAACGTAAACGTAACTCAACTCCTCACTATTATATTTCCTTTTTCCTCTCTGTGTTTCCTTTCTTTCTCCTTCTCTTTTCCTATGTTCTTCTTTCTCTCCTCTGTAATATTCTTCCGCCCTTTCTCTTGTCTTCTCTATGTGTTTTATATAGTGCATGGGAATTTATATGTGTGGTGAGTGGTATGTGTCTTCCATTAAAAATGGAACGTGAATGAGAAATGGTGTGGTTTGGTTGAGAGACGTGGGAGTTCGGGGGGGATGGTGTGGGATGTGGTTTTTGGGTAGTTTAGGGTTTCGTTGCTTTTTTTTTTTTCAAATTAATGTTTTAAATAGAAAGAAGATAAAATTTATTTAAAACTAATAAAATACAAGATAAGTTTAAATCTCTTGAAAAATCCATAATGTTGGTATTCCGTTTCTGCCTTAGTCGATTGTTGAGGTTGGTATAGTATTTTTTTGAGCATCGGATCCTTGCCTATTCCAATATTTCCCCAAGTAGATTATCTAGATCCAGTCTTAGTACTTCAATATCAGTCTAAACCTAAATTATCAGAACCCAACATTTAGTTCCAATAAGAATCTCAGCTATAGTTTTAGTTATAATACCAACTTCAGTTCAATAATGAGATAAAAAACTAAGTTCAGTCCCAGACTTTCTTGACCAATGCTATAGCTACCAGTCACTCAGTTAGTTGTATTTTAGTACTTCAGTCTACAAAATATTTCTGAACCATGTTATCCGCCTGGCCTTGCGTTCTTGGATAATTCAGTATTTCATGAATTCACGCTTAGCTATCTCACGTTACTCAATTAGTCCCTTTCTTATGTTCATAAAAACTCTATATTCTTAGCCCAGTTATTCAGACTACTGTTCAATCTTACATGCCCAATACCTAACCATTAATAAGTCAGTAGATCAAATGAGCCATTCAGTAGGTAATTAGTTTAAATAGCCAGTATTTCAGTCTAGCAGTCAGTCAGAAAAGTTTGTACGGTTTGGTTTTCCATCTTTCCATCTATTCGCATTATCCAAAATCTCATGAATGAAACCATTCTAAGATGAATCAATCATGTAGATGCAATCTCGGCTCAATTCATGTATCACGCCTCAATTTCAGATCTTAGCTAATCAGTCATGACTCATCTTTTAGGTGCCTTGTACATCGCTTCAGTCTTCAATATCTCCGCAAAACCATTATTCTTTGAGGGACCTAGTGTCCCAAGGGGGAGATACCCTATAATTCCTTAACTTTCTCATGCCTTAAACTAAGTTATCTTCGCATAAAGAATCCAGTTTAGAGTAGAGGGTACTCATAAGTTGACCCTCAAAGTCCCAACCTCAGATGTGGGCCAGGTATTCAGAGGTTCAGTTCAGTTCATGATGTTCAGTTCGTATGTCACGTATCAGACCAGACTCAGTTAGGTTCTCGTGTTTTTGCTCATGCATGTTTAGTACGACGATCTCGAGTTCATTAGCATTTTTTGTTAAGATAAGATTTCTCCTTAGTGTTACTCAGTTTCATGTTCAGTGTTCATCACAAACTTGGTACTAAGTACCCTTGCATATTCAACCATGTATTCATATATTAGTACAGTCATGTAATTATGCATTAGACATGCATTCTCACTGCGAGAAATTGAATTCATCAGAATATTCAGTCATGTACTCATAAGTCAATTATCAGTCATGCACCAAATATGCATGAATTCGGCTTATTAGTCATGCGTCAGATATGCATGTTTAGTATGTTATATTCAGCCATCAATCATGTCAGTCATGAAATCATATTCCAGACAGTCATGTTCAGTATGTACGTCAGTTTGTATTCTTTCCCTCTCACTCAGTCTCATTCGAGGACGAATATTCTCAAGGGGAGATATTATAATAACCTGTACTTTTCCTAGCTTGAAAAGTTTCCCAAGAATGTTAGAAGCTTTCTTTGAAAGATGAATCCACTTTTTGTTTACATGGTATTTTAAAGATTTTTACTTTTTATCATGTGGGGAAATCAAATAAGCTTTTCATCAATACCAAATTCGCCCAAATCCGACACCCGGTTGAAGAGTTAGAACCCTTTTAGTGAGACAGTGTATCACCTGGGCTTGCAGAAAGTCGCGAAGATAGATCAAATAGCAATTGTCAATTTCCAGTGTTGCTCCGCGATAGTGGTGCGTCGCTCCAAATTTCTAGGTCGCAGAAAAGGTGGCAACGCGATAGCTCTGCATCACGCCATCGTGCAATTATCCAATTATCACTTTCTAGTGACTTGGTGCGATAGTGCGTCGCACTAAGGATAAAAATTAGGAAATTTTCTTAGAAATTAAAGACACATCCAGGGTTAAAAGGGTCAATTTACCACCCTTATACATACCCAATAGCACGTGATTTAGTCATTCTTCACCTAAAATATACTAGTTTCTCTCAAGTTTCTCTCAAGAACAAGCTAGGGTTTCTATTGGGGATTCAAATTCAAGAAGGTTTCACTGTCAATCTTCACGAAATAACGAACTAAGGTATGCATAGTGTTCATTCATGGACTTTTTTCGTCCATGAAACTCAAGAATCTCTTTTCTAAAGTAAAGATTTTAGATTTTCTTTATGAGCTTCATTTTGGGTTTATTTTGTTTATGTTGAGAATGATCAATTGAATTCAAATCCATGTTGGGTGATTAATGTTATGTTGAATTGATTTGTACAGATGTAAGTTCCTGTGAACCTATGATTAAACCCTAGGATGATGAAATTAGATGTTGAATCATGATGTATAATTGTTGAAAAATGGTGTCTACATATGTTATGCCTATCATGCGTTTGATTAAATGCTGATATGAAGGAAAAATGCCCAACTAGCATGATATTATGAAATCCCCATGTTTGTTCAAGTTTATGCATATCACATGTTTGATGAAGTGCTTTAATATATGAATTATGAATTGTGTTGTTGGTCATGTGTTCATGTAAGTCATGCTATGTCAGTTTCTTTCCATCGAATCTTGGGGGTACTTGTACCCGGCAACTTAGCTGTGTGCCTAGAGCCATGTCATGTTTTCACGATACTCTTCGACAAGCCATGATCCATAGAATTTAGTCAATCATGTGATTCAGGAAATCTCAGAAATCTCAGTAATCTCAGTAGTTCAATAATCTCTGTGATCTCAGTATTCTCAGTAAGTCTCAGTAACTTCAGTACTCTCAGTTAGTCCTCAGATCTTAGTATCATTCCGTCAGTCAACAGAATTCAGTAAATTTAGTTCATCTCCACTAAACGATACCATCATTTAATCAGTTCAGTTCATCTGAATCAGTTCAGTTTAGTTAATCCGTTCAGCGTCTATTCAGTTGGGAGTAGGATTCAGCACTGAGTGAACCCAAGGATGGGGACTCACCTGTTATTCAGTGGAGGGTATGATCCTTAGAAACAATCCTTGCATTCCAAACCTACGTAGACAGTGTAGGTTGAGATGCACCCTACGCATTTAAGGATAGATATACATCTCGTTTGGGTTACCTACTAGGAGGGGTTGACAGAAGAGCTCCCTGTTAGCGAGGGTATACTCACAGTAGGTCTTTACCCGTGGTTCAGTACTGATACCCTTCTAGATGGAATTACAGGTTGGACCCCACCAGTTTATTTCCAGGGCATGTCGGTTAGATGATTACCTCCCACAGTTATAGTTTCAGTCTCAGTCTCAGTCTCAGTCTCAGCCTCAGTAAAAAAACTCAGATAGTTCTTCAGATTTCAGGACTGTCAGATATAGTCAACTTAGATATAAAATGGAACTTAGATAGTTCCATCAGATTCAAGAATGTCAGATACAGTCATTCATGTTATCAGTTATATTAGTTATCAAAACTCATGCCATCAGTATTTATCTTCAGGACTGTCAGATACAGTCAATCAGACTAGTTCTTCATAATCAAAACTCTCAGACAAAGTTATTTATGTATTAGTAACATAGTATCAGTCCCTCAGATATCAGTAATTCCTTGTTATAAAACTCAGTAGTCAGATCTCAGTATTCAATCTTAGCATGATCTCAGTTACAGTTACGTGTGCATGCATGTATTCTCAAGTTCATGTTAGTCAGTTAGTTAGTATTGTTCATGCATATGAACCTATTGCATTCAGCCTACCTCACTTGCAAACCAGTACATTCAAAGTACCGACGTATTTGCGCTATGGTGTCTTATACCATTAGTTTAGAATCACGATCTCTAGAGAACCAGTAGCATCCCAGTTCAACGATCAGAGTTAGCAGTGAGTCCTCATCCTTTGAGGACATGATAATTTCATTACTAATTCAGTGTTTAGTTTATTTTAGTAGTCGGAGTTAGTTGGGGAAATGTCCCATCAACTCCTTATTCAGACAGTTTAGAGGCTTTCAGACTATAGCATGTTAGATAGTTATTTTAGATTTGCTTTTGTATTGTTATACCGCTTTCAGACATTGTTTATCATATATTCATTTAGATTTGAACCTTATGGCCATTCAGTTCATATTTTCGTATTTTATGGTATATTATGTAGTATACAGGTACAAATATCAGTCATGGGTTAGCTTGTGGTCCTTCGGGGTCATAAGTACTATGTAGCATTTTGGATACCAGATTCGGGGCATTACATTATTCTTTTTAATAAGAAATTTTATACCTCGTTCTCATTTATTCCATTCATTATCAGATCACACTTTGTTGATACTAGGTCACGACTGGTATTCAGCCCTTGACGAAGTCGATTTTAAACAAAAACAACCAGAAATGAAAAAAAATAAATATACCCAAGTCTTAATCATAAATTACCTCATCATGAAATTTTTTAAAGACTTTCTTAGAAATGACAATATCTTCAACTTTAGAACTGAAAGAAGATTAAACAACTGACTGAACTGAAATAGCTTTTTTACTTGTCTGATTTATGTCTTTCCTGTTTGAAGATAAGGTAGCTTTTGGTTGAATCGGCTTAAAAATTAGTGTCTTCACAGTAGGTATCTTTGTAGCACGATGTAGAGGAGTCCTTTTTTGTGTATACTTATCTACAACTTTAGGTTATTGATTCTACTTTTTCTTGGCTGGTGATATTGATGAATCACCCTGATGTTTTTGTTTTATGCTTGAATGCTTTTGTGGAAATGAGGGATCCTGAATATCATCATTCGAATCAACACCTTTTTTATAACTTCCACCTCCAGGTACAACCTTCTTGGAAATTTGAAAGGATGAAAGCTCCTTTCATGTTGGCTCAATATTCTTAAAAACAACCTACAAACATAGGATTTATATTACATAATACTAAAACTATTTTAAATGCTAAAATACAATGACATTATGAACATATACAAATGACATTATAAACAAGTTAACCTTTAAAAAAATACATATGCAGATACAAATTGTATTTTGTATATGAACATATACCAAATCAGTAAATGTATTTACATACTAATCAACTTCACAAAAAAAAAATTACAAAAAAGCTAACCTTGTCATTTTCCTCATTAAAGATACTTTTCATGAGAGATTCAAATTATGGACGAGGTGCATTTGTCTTCCAATTCAAAAGACGTGGTATTTGAGTGTCCACCTTGGAAGTAACATTATAAGGAACATTCAAACAACACTCGTACAACCAACCTTGAATGACAAGTGGCATTCCATAGAGCATATAAAACTTTTCTTTCACTTTTAACTTTTTTTTTAAACTTTAGCTAATTCGTCAAGTACAACAGATCCCCAAGGATACTCCCCGTAGTGACCACTCTCAACCAAATCAAAATGGAGGTGTGGAATAACTATAGTATCAATAGACGACAATAAAAATGTGTGAATAAAATACAGATTAGCAAACTTCACAACATTTTCCTTATTTTCCTTCCCCCATATTTTGCCTGAAATTGCCACAAATAATTCTCTTTTTCGAATATAAGTAGCACCATCAAAATATTGCTCAATAATTCTGTTTGGAACCTCCTCATCAAATACAAAATCATCCTTGTTTGAAACACAATTAAAACTAGTAACCACGATAAATTCTCTCAGACTGAAATGAAGACTTGTGCCATTTGCACGAATGACTATGACAATTGCAGAACTTTTCTTAGTCTCAAGTGACATAATGCATCTCTCTAATTGCACTTGAACCATGAAATATATCATACTCATATCTTTTCTATTACATCATAACTATTATATTGCATCAAAACATAAAATACAATTATATGCATTCACCAAATACATATCATATTGATATTAAATATATAAAAATGAATATCTAATATATATATTAACATTTAAAAATATAATTACATGTCTAAACAGTGCCACATATGTATTTACAAAATATATCTATAAGTTACATTACACCATATATACATAAACCATAACATATGTATTTCATGAATACATAACAGGTCCAAATTTAAGTTATCAAATATAAAAATACATATCATAGTCATAATGTAATGAATAAAAAATGCAACTGACCATCAAATACAAATCTTAGCAGTAACAAATACAAATACATATCTAAACGGTAACAAATACATTTCATATAATTCCTAAATACAAAATACATATCTTAAAAGTAACAAATACATATCTTCACATTAGCAACTATAATTCAATATCTTAACAATAACTCAAAAATAAGTACACAACTTATCAAATGTATATATAAAGTACATATATTCACATATTCTCCATAAACTATAAAAATACAAATACAAAAATACCTCCTCCACTTTCTCTTCTTCAGATTCAAATTCAGATGAAACAGGACTTGTAATTTTACTAGATTCTCCCTCTTCGACTGACTTACTCTTTTTCACAAATTTTTAAACTTTTGTGGGTTTTAGAGATGAAGATTTTCTCAATGCTTCCCGTTTCATGATTTCCACAATCTTCTCCGGATCATTACGCTGCTTCAATCTCACCTCTTATATGATAACACCTCTCTTCCACTGAATATTAGTAGAAATCAAGTTAATGTCTTCATCTTATGTTAAACCAAGACTAAAATATAGTAATTCACCAGAAACAAAATTCACCGGTGGAATACCTCTAATTGAACTACTACGATGTGTATGTTAATCCATTATAGCAGAACTCCAAAAATTTCAACAAAAAAAACAAAACCCCCCAAAAAACCAAAAACGTAGAAGAAAGTTTAAGAATAAATTCGAAAATAAATTGAATATATGAATTATATGGAAAATATAATATGCAATAACTGTAAAATCAGCTTACCTTATTTGATGGGGAACTATGTTTATCATGAATTGAGAGAAAATGGCGGAATTTGAAAAAAAACCAAAAGATACGTTATATTAGAGATAATTGAAATAGTGGAGTGAGAATAGGGAAAGGTAAAAAAAATGGGTGAAACCCACGTGCTTTTTAATAAAATGGTTAAAATATTGCTACTTTTGCTATAACTTATAATTTTGAGAAAGTGTTGTTGTTTTTGTAATTAAGGTCTTAAGTATGCTAGTTTCTGTAATTTTTCCTTAAAAAATAAAGTGGTTCGCCAAAGCTCAAAAACTGGCGAACGTCATTTCTAATTTTTTATATAGCTTACCATTTTTAAAAAAAATGATATTTTAGGAAAGTTCTCTCAAAAGCCAGCGACCCTTATTTCCAAAAATTTTTTTACTGGTTCCTTTGAATACCAAAAGCGTTCTTATTAGTGAATCTCCTATCAGGATAAAGTCATCATAATCAAAGAAATATCATATATAAGCACAAAAATGCCATTTTTCACTCTTGAAATATGAAAATTCTCCAATTCGTCGGCAGAGGCTATCAACCCTTACTATATATAAGCACATTATCCTTTTTTTTCTTTTTATTTTTGTCCTTTTTATTTTGTGCGAACTAACAAACATAAATACAAGTGTGAACTATAAAATATAAATATAAAGGCGAATTATAACATACAAATACAAATGGAAACTATAAAATACAAATACAAATGCGAACCATAACATATAGATACAAGTGTGAACTGTCATTTGTATTTTTTAGTTATTGAAAAGGAACAATTGATTTTCTTTTTATGAATACTTGTTTGTATTTATTTATACAAGTTGTATTTATAGATACAAATAAATACAATTCAATTTTTTTTATAAAACTACAATATATACAAATACAATATGTATTTGTATTTTTAAAATCATTGGTTTCATTTGTTTGTAATTGTATTTGTATCAAGTGATATTTATTTATTTACAAATACGAATAATAATTTTGACATACAAATACAAAACAGTACATTTGTATCAAATGATATATTACATATTTATATATTTATATATTTTAGAATCAAGAAAATACAATTAATGCATTTACTTGTTTGTATACAAATACAAATGATAAATTGTACATAATCACGGCTAAATACAATATGCAATCAACTTACAAATACAAAATGATTCTATAAAATAAAAAGACATCAACGAAAATAGAATATAAATACAAATATAATATAAATATATAAACACAATAAAATCATAATACAAATATAATCCAATATAATATATAATCAATTAAAAAATACAAATACAAAACAGTTCTTTAAAATACAAGTGCGAATTATATAAAATATAAATGATGGTGCGAACTAACAAATACAAATACAAGTATGAACTATAAAATACAAATATAAACACGAACTACAAAATACAAATACAAGCACGAACTTTAAAATACAAATACAGTTGTATCAATGAATACAAAAATATAAATGACGGCGTGACTACAAATAGATAAACAATTATGCTATTTACGTTATCATTAATGACTTATGATCGAGTAGTTATATTTTTTAAAAATACAAAAAATATAAAATAGAACAAAAAAATGATAAAGAAAATAAGTACAAAAAAGAAAAATAAAAGAAAGAGAGATAGAAGAGAGGGAAAAATATATAAAAAACAAAAAAAATAAAAATAGGAAAAATTAGAAAAAAGAAGAAGAAAAAACGAGGAAAACACGAAAAACAAAAAATATAAAAAAAATAAAAAAGAAAAAAATGGTAGTGTTTTGGCAAGACTAAATATGTAGTGCATTTATGTTTTTATGAATACAGACCATTGAGTAAAAGTGAATACAATGGCTGTGAATTGAATACAACTACTAAATGGTACTATATTTATATTTTATATGAATACAAACTATTGATAAAATTGAATACAACAGGCGTAAATTGAATACAGCGGTTATAAATGGCAATTATGTAAAATATGGCTATGAAAGGTGAGTTTTTCAGCAAAATATGGCTATTTTTGAAAGATCCCCTATTAAATTTTCTCTTATAGTAGTTATTATACTTTTTTCTATTGGTTTTATAATTCTATAATCTGCTAAATATAATTCTATTGGTGTATCTATTCCTTCTCTAAAACATGCTTTTATTAATATTTCACCCTTTAGATAGGACTGACATACTCAGGGGTCACCCGTTAGCACATTTATATGTATAGGACTGATCCAAGGAGTCACCGGCTAGATTAGGACTGACTCCACAACAGATGTCTTTACTGGTGGCACGGTACTGACACCCTTCCAATCTGGGCAGAGATTCGACCCCAGTCAGCATAGCTTGGGGCATGTCGGTTAGATGAACACATCCCACAATTTCAGTTACAGATTCAGGACTGTCAGATACAATCAACTTAGTTCAATAGTACAGATTCAGTACTGTTAGATACAATCAATGCTTATCATTATAAAAAGCCTTCAAGATCACCCATTAGCTAGGATTGATCTCAACTATGATTAATCAGTTTCAGAACCATTAGATTTAAAGATCACCTGCTAGATAGGACTGACCTTAGACTAAGTCAAATCATCCTTATTATCAGTATACTCATGATCACCCGCTAGATAGGACTGATCTTAGATTTAGTTACTCTAAGTAGAACGAAATTCAGATAGTTCCATCAGAACTTAGACTGTCAGATATAGTCGCTCAGTATCAGTTACATCGATTAGGACGATAATCACAGTTTTATCAATTTTTTGAACTCATATATCAGTCATATCAGTTATCAAAATTCATGATATCAGTAGTATCTTCAAGACTGTCAGACACAGTCAACCAGACTAGTTTTTCATAATTCAAACTGTCAGAAATAGTCGTTCATCTATTCAATATCTCAGTATCAGTACATTTATATTGTCAGTATTCAGACTCAGTAGTCAGTATCTCCACGAGTTTAGTTACAGTTATATATGCATGTATGTATTCTCACGTTTATATTAGTCATCATTGTTCATGCATATTACCCTTTGCATTTAGCCTACCTCACTCGTATACTCAGTACATTCAGACATACTGACACATTTACGGTATGGTGATTTCTCTTATGTTACACCATAGGTTTAGAGGCACGAGCTCCAGATCAGCAGTAGTATTCCAGTGTTCAGAGTTTGAAGTGAGTCCTTCTCATTCGAGGACGATATGATTATTGCTACATTTACTATTCAGTGTCTAGATGGAGTTAGTTGGAGACATGTTCCTTCAAATCCTTATTCATTTTAGTTAGAGACTTTCAGACTAGATGTCAGATTAGATACTTAGATCTCATTATTTTTAGTATTTATGACTTGTTTTGGTATTGTTATACCTTTTTCAGACATTTTGTTATCAGACGTTTATTCAATTCGAACCTTATAGCCTTTTATGTTCATGTTTCTGAATTTTATGATATATTATGCAGTATATAGGTACAGATATCAGTCATGGGTTAGCTTGTGGTCCTTTGGGGTCATGAGCACCGTGTAGCATTCCGGTTCAGAAAATTGGGGTGTTACACCTTGCCATCAGATAGAACCTTAACTTTAGTGATCACTATCTTAACCTACTTGGGGTAAATCAGAAACCTAAGGGGTCACGTCGTTCTGGGGAATGAGATCTCGAAGTCTAGCCTAAATTGGTGCCAAATACTACTCCTTTACTTAGATCAGAATTTAAGAAAATCCACCTTAAAAATATTTCAACAGTAGGTGATGGGAGCCAAAATGAATCCCCTTTATCTCAAAATCAAGGATGTGGATTTCTTTCTTAACTTAGGATTAAAACTCACTTCTTTCTTGAAATCTTGATAGACTTATCATGAATAAGCTTTAAAGTCTCAATAACATAGAAATATATGTACTCCTCTTGAAACACTTTAAAAAGTATCTATAAGTCATTCTCAAAGACTCATAATTTCACAATAAGGATCAATTCACGACAACAAATCTTGGAAATTCTTTAAAATATGATATCATTATAGGAATATATAATTTATGTCATGAACTCTCAATTTATACCATAATTAAATAAGATAATCATGCAATTCAAGACTAGAACAATTCCATAATCTCATAAACTTGAAATATAGCAAAATAATATGAATTCATTCTTGAAAATATGAAATTCTTTAAGAGAAACAAACATTTGGGCACTAGAACGAAAGAGTGTTCTTGTTTAAACCCACATACCTTAAATTTGGAGCTTTTGGATGACTTTAAAAATTCTAGAAGGTTATTCACGAACTATTGTGTGTTCCTCGTAGCCTTCGTAATGGGGAATTCAAATATGCAAGAATTATCGAATTCTCACGGTTGAATCTATAGATAATTGGGTTTTTATGTTGAAACCCTAACCTTGTGGTTGAAGGTTTGCAGAGAATTTTGAGATGTTTAACTAAAGAGAATGGAAGATGTATATGTATAAGTTGTCAAACACTATCTGACAAAAAGGACTAACTTTTTCTCGGGTGTTAGATTTTGGAGAATTATATATCGATGAAAAGCTTAGTCAATTTCTAACATGATAGGAAGTGAAAATTATGAAAATAACACATGTATAAGAATGAATTATTATTTAAAATCAAGTTCTAACATCCTTGAGAAGATTTTCAAGCTATGAAAAAGCACGGGCATTATAATATCTCCCCCTTGAGAACATTCATCCTCAGATGAAACTGACTGAGAGGGGAAACAATGAGCTGAACATGAATAACTACAACACAATCTCATGACGGACGTGTATGACAAACTAAACATAACATACTGAACATGCATATCTGATGCATGCGTAACTAATTCATAAAATCATAACTAAAAGTTTTGAAGAACTAAGTTTTCTCACAATGAGAATGCATGTCTGATGCATAACTATATAACTGATCTGAAACATGAATGGATGACATCATATGCAGTGGTACTTGATACCAAGATTATCATGGTATACTAAGTTAGTGATGCACACTAATCATGAAACTGAGTAAGCTTAAGTATATTTTTAGTGACTAAGACAAAGGAACTTGAGAGGTAGCTCTGCTAGCAACGCTACTAACTCAACAATTGCGACACCATCCAGTAGTAACAACATACAAACACCATCAAATAACAACTACGAGCAAAACAAAATCAGGCTAAAACTGCTAAACACAATCAAAGAAACAGGTTTTGACTAGGATACCAGTTATTTGAGCCACAAGCAGTACACAAAATGAGGCATTAGGTCAAAAATTAATCAGTTACACCAAAAAGTTTATTGCAGATTACAAAACCGGGATAAAAAAATAATGGAAACCATATAACAGACAATTGGAACAGGTATTAATCCTAACATAATAATACATCCAAACATCTTTCACTAAAACAATAATCTATGGTCTTTAAGACCTCTACAGTAGGCAACCCAACATACAAGATCATCGAAACGTTATTTATAACTACCGAACGGTGAGATGAAGTAGAGTACGATCAAGATTTAAATGGAAACAAAATGTTACTTGTTCGAGATAAGAAAATAGGAACCTCGAGCTAACGTCAGACTCGTAACTATCGAAAAATGTCTTCGCCGTCAACTCGTAGCTCTAATTTAGCCAATGAACTTTCGAATAAAAAAAATAGAATTTTTACTAAAATGGATTGAATTTTCTCGAAGAGTTTCTTTCTTTTTCTTTTTCACCCTCAGTTTTTCAAACCAGAATTTTCAACCCCCCTCCAGCTTTACATTGGGTTGTTTATATAGAGGATAATTGGGGGATTCCTCCTTAGCCTTCAAAAACCAGATTAAGACCAAATTGGGGGTATTTTTGGGATTCTTTTAAAAGGGGAATTCAAAATTTGAAACTAGATAAGGCTATCTCCCAAAATCTTTTCCCAATTTGGATTTTTCTCCCCTCAAATTTGGAATAGGCAGCCAATAAAAAGAAATCCATTTACGGACCAATGAAAAATGGGCAAATATGTACGAATCTGAACCTTTTAACCAAAAATTCTCGAAACCCAACTATTAAGGGAGGACACCTAAGCATTTCTAGAAGATTCTTAAAATTTCTTCGTACAAACTCATGTGAGAGCCATGTGACATGTAAAAGACAGAAAATGGGCATTTTGCAATCGATTTTGGATCTGAATTGGGTATAGAATTTGGTCGTTGTTGGTTCGGTTTGAACTAATGGTGATCGGGTTTCGCTGGATTATAAGATCGATAGTTGCTGTTGTCGCTGATTGTTGCTGTTATCATTGAAATTATTGTTGTGTTTGTCATTTGGATTGTCTTAAGTGAATCAACTATGTATTCCTGCGCACAACCCATAGAAATAGTAGCTCAGATAGGTCCACAAAAAAGGTCAAGTAGAGGTACTAAACCTTTAATATGGATAAAGGATTTTGTCTCCATATATGTGCATAAAACACTGAGTATGGGTTGAACAAGTACACCACTTACGATGGATTGAATGAGAAGTATTAGATATTCATTGCCAACATATCTAGAGTAAATGAACCTAGATCATATGTTGAAGCTTCTTTTAGTTTTCTATTTTTAAGTATTCCTTGAATATTTCTTAATTAAAAGAAATTAAAATAAGTTTTATTCATGGTACATAATTAACTATATGACATATCAAAATATATAAATATCTACTCTAAATTAATCAAATTTGTGAATAAAATTTCCAATGTACGTTATTCATAAATATTTTACTTCTCATAAAAGTGATATTATTTAAATTGTTATAAAATATGACCTCGCGAAGTGTGGAGCATTCTAAATCATTTTTCTATGAAAATTGTATACTCTTCTTTGATCGTTGATATTTAATTTCATGAAAAAAAGATATAATTGTTCAATAAGAGAAGATTGATCTTTTCTATTATATAGAAGAGGTGGTTTCGACCACCTCTTCCAATTACCAAAAAACTCAATTACTTCCACTTAATTACATACCATGCCCCAATATATAATAATTTTATTATTTTATCATAATGATTTAATTATTTAATATAGTTTATTAATTTATATTAATTAACTATAACTACATATTGAAAGTAATTTTTTTTATTTATTTAATTGTCTATCATGTTCAAAATTAATTTATTTCCACAAATCACAATAATTAATAACTTAAAATATTTAAAAGACATATAGAAATTTTATTGACTCTTACCAAAAAACCCCTCTACTCCCGCTTAATTACATACCATGCCCCAATATGTAATAATTCCACTGTTTCATCATAATGATTTAAATATTTAATATATTCTATTAATTTATATTAATTAACTATAACTACATATTGGAAGTAAAATAATTTTATTTATTTAATTGACTATCATGTTCAAAACTAATTTGTTACCACAAATCACAATAATTAATAACTTAAAATATTTAAAAGACGTATAAAAATTTTATTGACTCTCATTATTTTAGAAATGCCACATAAATTCAGATAAAAGAAAAAGTACTGCAAATCATAATAATTAACAACTTGAACTATTTAAAAGATATATAAAAATTTTAGTTGACTCCTAATATTGTATTGAAGCCACATAAATTGGGACACAAGGAGTAAATATATTATTTGATAATTATGTAAAAATTATTATAAATCACAATAATTAACAAGTTAAAATACTTTTTTAAAAATAGATAAAAGTTCTATTCAACTCTCAAAAGTTTATCGGTGCAGCATAAATTATGACAAAATAAAAATTATCTTAATTAATTGCAACTAAATATTTAAAGTAAATTAATTTTATTATTTTAGTTGACTTTTATATTAAAAATAATCTTTTTATTTATTTATTTATTTTATTAAATTTAAATTTTAAAATTACTTTTTCCTTATATAGAAATACTAATATTTAAACTTAACTTTAAATTTTTAAATTACAAAATTACCACTTCCACTTCCCATGCAACTAGCACCCAACTCCACATCTTTTATCCTCATTCCTCTCCCTTTGTCGCGAACCTTTCATTCTTTACCACTTTTTTATTTTGTTTTCTTTCCACACATGAAAGATGAGCATCAACTTATTTTATCTTTTAATTTGATATTTTTTATATGTGATTTTTGCTAATTGACTTTATCTTTTGTAGGTCTAGCAGAGTAGAATGGATGATAAATAATTTTATAGATATATAGGTAATTCTTTATCACATGGATTTGAGCATCACATGAGTTCTTTTTATTATTTATTTCATAAGCATATACGTATTTTGCAAGTTGTTAAATTTAATTTGTAGATACTTTTATATATTCTAAGATTTTTTTTTGAATTACTACAACATCGTAAAGTCATTCATACTCGGCCTTTAATTGATTTCAGATAAGTTTTAATTATATTTTTGTTTAGTTAAAAAAACAGTTTTGAAGATTAGATTGTGATTGATAATAATCTAACATAAAAATAAAGCCAAGAAGGGTCTAATATATAAATTAACAGAGCTGAGAAATACTTCAATCAATATACTCTGATCCATTGTATAATTTTGAAAATCATAAGGCAGGTATTGTTTATCTTACAATTTTCTACAATTTTAGATGAACTTTATTACAATTTCTCAATCATAATTTTTGTGTATTAGATACCCCGAGGACTTGATAGCATGAAAAGTAAAGCATAACATGATCTTGAAAAGCATAACAATGTCCATATGTTCATAATTCATTCATAGAGACATTTTATCAAACACTTATAGGGCATAAACTTGTACATGATTGGCACCACATAATGACATGTCATGATTCCACTATTTACTTCACATAGGCATTTTAGCAAACTCTTGGAGAGCATGGATTATTTTACATGATAATGGCCAACACATGAACATTATGAATACAATAATCAATTTAAAATTCAAGGGTTTAGCATGCAATTCATATAATTCACATAAAATATTTTAGTTTCATGAAAACTTATAATTAGTCATGAATTGAAACCCAATTACTATCATAAACATGAATACAATCAATTTCAAGCATGGAATTCATAATTCTGAGATCTTGTAAATTTAAAAAGGTATTCTTGGACTCTATGGGTGAAAGGAACCCATAGATGAACACCTAACATACCTGAATTGATACATTCTTGGAGTTCTTGGTGAGATTCTTGAGATTTGCTCTTGGTTGCTTGAAGAGTAGGCTTTGCTAATTGTGAGAGAATGTATTTTTTCTTGAGAAAAGTAAGTAAATAATTAGATATTGGGTTATTTAGGGGTTTAATTTTGTGTCTAGATTGATTTGGGCTGTGGAAAAATACAAAATTACCCTCGAGAAAAATCAAAATTTATCACTAAAAAGTCCCATTTTTGGGCTCCACCGCGATGCAGTGGCATGGCGGTAAGACATTGGTTCTTGGCTAGAAACTGTGTTAAAAGGACAATTGCAAAATCAAACTTTGGCGCGACGCTCCATTATCGCAAAGGCTCACTGGAATTGATAATTCTTAAAAATGGTCTTGGCACAACGCGGTGGTATTGCATACCCTCACTGGAATTTGACAAAAGATATTTTGAGTTGGATTTGGTAGCATGGCTCATGACTTGGTGACATTGGCTCAGACGATGTGGTTCATATGTGGGTGCATCAGTCTCCTTGGTTCAGTTGGAGGCCAGGTTGCGATTAAGTTGAGCTCTGGCTGTTTGGAAGTAGAATGAGAGTGCTGGTTGAAAAAAGGGATACCCGTGGCAAAATCCCTTACAAGCATTTTCTGTCTATTGAGGTTATTTGGGAAGTCATTCTTGGAGAATGTGGGCCCAGTATCTCATCCCTTTAAGCTCTTGAGATCCTTTTTATTCATTGACTTTCGGGGATGAAAGTTCTTTTAGTAGTGGATAATGTAATGACCCTTCAGGTCATTTTCCATATTTATGCTTATCTTCATCGTTTGAGCTTCTCCATAGCTGACCCAAGTCATTTATGACTTGATGGGACTGGCGGTTCAGTTATCGGGTAGTTTATTTGGTTTTTAGAAACAATTCCCTATTTAGAAGTTTCATAAATTCTAAATGGCCATCGAGCAAAAAATTTAGTGAAATAATCTTGGATGCAAATTCTGACTGTGCCAGAAGATCTAGAATATCGATTTTAGGCTAAGTAGACCTTTGGTTTAGGTCCCAATGCACCTGAGCTCATTTTGACCTATCGATTAAAAAGTTGAAAATTTAAAAGTTTAGGTGTGGGATCCACATTTGATCGAAATGACCTCGGATTGAAAATCTGACTTCGCCAATGCATCTATAACTTTGAATTTAGTGTGGTTACATATCTCGTTTGGAAAATTTAATTCCGGATGTATCATGAGGCATTGGCCAAAACTTGGAAGCAAGTTTCAGTTGTCATTTAGTGCATAAAAGTACCGCGATTGCGGTAGCTTTATAGCGAGCACGATGACTGTAATGCCGCAATCGCGACACACATGGGTATGCGATCTCCCTAGTTGAGGGCCTGTGAAGGGTTGTTTATAAACTTATTTTGGATGAGAATTGGTCATCTTCTTCCTCTATTGAAACCTAGAAACCCTAAAATGGTGTGGTAATCACAAATTGGTCATGGTAGGTGACTTTGGAGCTTGATTATCATCTTTTATCGTGATTATCTTCAAGTTTAAGGTAAGAATCCCTTGAATTCATGCTTGAATTTTGTACCCAAAATCACAATTTAGCTTAGGGCTTGATTTTAGCCAAAAGTATGCTTAATTTTTACACATTTCTTGAGGGTTATGGTTCCTTGTTCATGCGATAACATGGGGTTGGTCTTAAAAACTCATTTTCCATATATGGTACCCACTTGTGGTCTTGGTACCATTTTTGGACCCAAAGCACAATAGTGCAATGTGGGTATCATTAGACTCGTATTGATGAGTAGATTATGGTTTTGTTAGTGTGATGGCATTTTAGGGATTTTGAAGTAAAGTCGAGCATATGGTTCATAATGTGAGGTTTTGCAGTTCGGCTTTAAGGTAGGCTTCTATCTACTATTCTTCATAGGTGATGTGTGATATATATATTGCCTGTAAATTGTATATTAGGATTGATTATAAGTAGAATAACTTAGCATTGATTATTGATGTTTGGGATTAAATGAGGGTTTTGGACACGTAAGATGGTATGTTTATAACCTTTGAAAATCCTATTGCCTTCTTCCTAGTTTAGATTAGTTTGTATTATGGATATGATATAATGCTAGGTTCGGGATATGGTTTTAGTGTTGGAAGCATGATTAGCATAGTTTAATCTTATTGGGATGGTGTGGTGGTATTGAAATCATAGTTGGGTAGAGTTGACTTAAATGCCCTTGTTTCTCGTAGAAGTTCCTATCTTAGTCTTGAATATGACCTACTTGACATCTAGAAGTTGAACTAGATACCCTAGCCTAGTTTGGGCATAGTTTTCAAAAATATGGAAATTGAGGATTAGAAGTGGGGTTGTCCGGCCCACATAGGCCAAGACTTTTGTTAGCCTTGTGGACTTAGTTGCGGATACATACATATGTTTTTAAGTCATGGGTTGGGAGTTTAAAGAGGAGAGAAAACCAAAAAACCCTAAGAAACCTTCTGGAAATTATTTGGAAGCCATCCCAACATCTTAGGTCAGGACTCGTATATTCTAGGTACGTTTCGTACCTTTAGTCATCGCTAGGAACCCAAATTTCGACCCCTACTATTGTGGGCACAACTCTTTCTGACGACTCATATGTTCTGGGTATGAATTGTCATCAGGAGTCACACCCTACTGGCAGCTTTGACAGTGCTTCACTAATTTGACCATAACTTTTCACCCCGTTATCAGAAAAGGAAAAATTAGTGGTAGGTCTTTAGATCATAAATTCTTTGTATAACAAAAGTTATGCTCATTTTAAGATGATTGTAGTTATATACAACCCAAGAATTTAATCGCTATAGGAAGTTTTAATTTGTCTATAAGTTAGGAGATATTTGAGAACTTTATATATGTCTAAGTAACTTATAAAGCTATCAAAACATGAGACTTGATTCTTGGATCCTTCACTGATCAAGATACGAGTCACATCTTACGGCTTGTAATAATTTATACGACTAACACTCATCCTATCATAACCTGGACAAAACTCATCGCACCTCACATTGACTTTTTGACTTGTATGATTACCTTATGACTTCCAAGGTTTAAGTCATACCTTAAATAGAATATCGCCCATCACACACTGTCATGGGTACGAGTAAAACATATGACTCGCATAATGTCCATATGACTCAAAAGAATGAGTCATATGTTTTAATGTGACTTCAAAACATGGGGTATTACATGTATTGCGTCTTATTCATACTTATTGACATATGAGACATGTGGAAATTTATGGATTGTTGGAAATAATGAGTGGATATTGGCTTACGTGGTTGTAAAAATATATCATTGTGGATGGTTGTGGAAATACTCATTGTGATTGGTTGGGAGCATTACAAACTCATATCATACTTATTTATGAAACATTTTTACCACCGTAGCAACACCTGAAAAACACCATCAACACTTTTTTAAAACCCTCCCCAAGGTTTGTGCTGGGGAGAAGATATTATACATCTTTCAAAACCCTCTTTAAGGGATGTGCAGGGGAGGAGATATGGATGTGGATTGTATATGGGTTGACAAAACCCCAATTGGTACTACATATTATATCCTTATCTCTATAAGTATATATAGAGACTATGCAACGATCTCAGAGGTTGTTCGACAACCTCATGCATTATTATCATCATTATCGTCATTCCTATTGTGTTTACTTCATTATGTTTGTGATGTGAGTATGTTTCTTCTTTGACTTTTTACTTATCTAATTATTATTTCTTATTATACTTGTATTTGATGATCTTATATGTATATTGTTCTCTCTTAGCTGAGGATCAAAAGATCAAATCTTGTTTAAAATCTAAATATACTTTTGTCAAAGAATGCTCAAACAATATCTTTCTTGAAATATCAAGGGCTAAACTTAGGGGTTATAACCTATGCTTGAAAATCATGTTTAATCATAACTGAATTCATGCTAAAAAAATAATCTTGAAATACTTTAACAATTCTAGTCAAGACAATGAAATTCAATTCTCAACATATATAAAATCAAGTCACAGAGATGAATGTGTAAAAATAGCTATGCAATTCAAGAGTCGAATCAATTGTAACTTCATAAACTTCAATAATGATATTAGGGTATGAACCCTAGACTAAAATTCACATAAATTCAACTTTAAAAACTAGTTTTGGGCACAAGGACTAAAGGAGTATCCTTGTTTATACCCCACATACCTTAATGGACTTGATTCGATGGATAAAGCTTGACCTTCCTTGGGGATGATATTGAAAGCTTTTATTGAAATTCTTGGACTAGGGAACCTAATTTCTTGATTATCTTGAAGAGAAGATGATGGAATGAATAAAGTTTGTGAGGAATGATTAGGGTTTGTTCTAGAGAAGAATGGAAGGATTTTGGATTATGAATTAACTGCTTTGGGGTTTTAGGAGTATAAATAATGCATTTAAAAAACCCTCATAACGATTAGGAGTGATTAGGGATGGTTATGGGATGCAAAAAGACTTTTTTGCCCTCGAAATAACTCAAAATGGAATTTCTACACCGTTTGGCCATAGGGTTTACAGCTCAAACTCCATGGTATACCTTAAGGTTTGCAACGCACAACCCATCTCAAAGGTTTGAGATGCACAACCTATGGAAAATTTTAAATTTTGTGGTGCATAAGCTATGACAAACCCTTTCCAGTGAATATTTACGATGGTAAGGTGATGATAGGCGAAATTACGCACCTATATCAATATATTTTGCCCATATTTTAGCCTAGTTTTGAGAACAAATTATATATTTCATGCACTTTTAGTCCTTTTTCCTGTAAATGAGCTAACGAACATGATTAGTAAAGTTTCAGGTATAAATGATGCAAAATACAGCATTTTATGGCTTACTTGACGCAAAAGAAAGCTCACAAAGGAAGGGAAGAAAGTCTACACGCCTAAGGACCAAAACTGCTGCATGGAAAATCTGTCCCGGGCTAAAACAACATTTCTGAAGACTTTGGGGACTTACAGACACAAAGCTGGATTTTGACAATGATACATTAACCTAGTACAATTGGGTTATGTATTTCATTAGTTTATTTGGATTAGGAGAATGTTACATTAACCTAGTACAAATGGGTTAAGTATTTCTTTAGTCTAGTAGGATTTGGTTATTTATTTCATTAGCATAGTAGGAGTAGGATAGGAGTATTATAAATACCCCATCATGCTAGAGATTTTTAATTAAGTCCTCCCTTAGTGGAGAAGCAACTCCTCCCTTAGTGGAGAGACATTCAACAATTAATTTTCTTCCATCCCTCTCATCTTCCACTACAAACACTTCTAATCTACTCTTCTATTCTTAAATTCAACAACAAGAGAATCGTTACCAAGCCAAGGAAACACGCCACACGCCTATCACTTGACCTACACGCCATTACTCAATATTGTGATATAATAACAATGTCAATCGTGATCTCCTTCGCATTCATGGGTAACTAAACCTCTCTGTTGGGGTTATGGAAGCCGAATGTGATACTATCTATTGCTGTGAGTTTGTGAGTTCGAGACACGTATATTGCTTATATCATTATTCTCTTCTTCTTAATCCACATTCTTTGCGGTTGCAAACGCAAGAATACGCCAGTCTAACATTTAACTTGTTCGAGAGAAAGGTTATTTGTCTGGAAAAGAGATAATGTCAAGGTAGTAGGACACCCTTTCCTATTAAAAAGCTAGTGCCATAACTGGACTAACCTCTTGGAGAATTCGTACCGTTAGACACGCTTTAAGCTCGAGAGATTTAAAGTGAAATAGTCCTTGTTCAGGTCGAGAGACGCTTGGATTTACCATCGACTACAATTCTCTATAAGCACATGCATGTCACAATTCTACACACTCATAGTCAATAGAGATGTATACCTCAGAAGGTGGACATAACCCCAATGCTTCAATTCTCATTGTTTACAACTCACATAACAATCTCTCTCTCTTTACTTTGCTATTTTCAGCTTTTACTTTATTGTTTTGGTTACACATTACAATCCCCCCTTCTTACGAGACTTGCACCAAAAGTTTAGTAATTTTACTTACTTGTTGGCCAAGCTATTCCCTGTGGGATCGACACCCAACCCAGGTTGGGTTCTATATTTGCTAATGACCGCTTTACACTCCTATGAGAGCTGTAGATTGAACGTTATCAAAAATTGGCGCCGTTGCCGGGGAATACGAGTGTCAATCAAGTTCGTGATAATTACTAGACCCTTTGGTCAAAGATTCTCGTACTTTTACTTTTAGTTGTTTTTTTGTTTTTTTTTAGATTTATTCAGTGCATCAATGGAGGCACAATGTGAAATTGAAAGGATGGCTGCTCAAGTGCATCAACAGAATATTGATAACCGTAGGCGAGCAACAAATCCTGACGATGAGGATCTGGGCGATGAAGAGCTACTAAACCCACGGCATACTGCTGAAATGACGGCACCCATGCAAAGGAGAGATCGTCAAGCGCGATTTAGGCCCGAACGCCGAGCTGTGCACATACCGTTTGATGATGATGATGATGATCTTTATGGAGTTGGTGCCACAGGAGCTATTATTCTTCCGCCATTGGAACCGGGAGCAAAGTTCAATATCACTAGCGCCATGATTCAGCTTTTGCAACTCAAGGGATTATTTGGTGGACTAGCAGGCGATGATCCGAATATGTATCTGATCAACTTTATTTCTACATGCAAGTCATTCGACAATACTGGAGTTGGACAAAATGCAATTCGATTACGTCTATTTCCATTGTCTCTGTCTGGGGAGGCAACTATGTGGTTGAATGGGCTGACTCTTGATTCTATTACAAATTGGAGGCAATTGAGAGACGCTTTCCTAGAAAGATTCTTTCCGCCATCCAAAAGAGCATAATTGAGAGATGAAATCAGCAACTTCCGTCAGCTTCCAACTGAAGCACTTCATGAAACATGGGAGAGGTTCAAGACGAAGCTAATGCGATGCCCAAACCATCATATGACCAATGTCCACTTGATGGAGATATTATACTGAGCTTTGAATTCGGTGACCAAGCCAGTGGTTGATAATGCGGCTAGAGGATCACTTATGGACCTCACCTTTGGTCAAGCAAGCAATATGCTAGATCGTATGACGAAACAAAGTAGAGCTTGGCATACCAAGGATTCTGAGGTAGCAAGCCCCACTTTATCTATTGGCATGACTGCAGACCAAAGAAGAAGAGAAGAAGAACGTGATCAAGATATGGCGCATTTGAAAACACAAATGGATCTTCTTACAAAGCATTTATTATCAGGGAAGACCAAAAAAGTGAAAGCTATTGCGTCAAAAGGAAGAGACGAATCTTATTCAGAAGAGGAGGCCAACTACTTGAATAATCAGGGGGGTTTCCGAAGGAATACCCAAGGAAACCAAGGTCGGAACTATTATGATAAATCTAGAAACAAATACCAAGGTAGTTGGAAAAACAAGAATGAAAAGAGTGGTTTGTACGTTCCCCCTGGAAGACGTGACACCACCACATCTAATTCTGGAAGTATGGAGGACATGATGGCTAAATTATTGAAAGGAGTGGAAGCAACGAGCGCGGGAGTAACGGAGGTAATTAATGATTTGTCCGCCATGAAACAATTGGTAGATTCACATTCCACTTCAATTAGACAACTAGAGCAGCAATTCAGTCAACTTTCAGCAGCACTCAACCAAAGAAAGGCCGGCACCTTACCTAGCGATACTGTGCAAAACCCAAGGAATGATGGGTCATGCATGGCAATCACTACCAGAAGTGGTAAGGTTCTGGAAACTTCAGCAAAAGGCAAGAAAGTGATTGACAAAGTTGCGGACATAGATGACAACACAAAAGGAGAAGATGCCCCAGCTACTACTCCTGACATCAAGGACGCCACATCTAGCACTATGCAGCCTAAAAAAGTGGAAAAACGAAAGCAAAAGGAGAAGAAAACCGTGGAGAGAACACTTCCATACCCACCACCACCTTTTCCCCAAAGATTGAAGAAGGTGGCAGATGACACAAAGTTCAGCAAATTCATGACTATGCTCAAGCAGTTGACCATTAATGTTCCATTGGTGGAGGCACTTGAACAAATGCCTGGGTATGCAAAGTTTATGAAGGACCTGTTGACAAAGAAGCGGGCAGCAAGTTATGAGTTAGCGGATAATGTTCATCATTGTAGTGCAATCGCTACAAGGTCGCTAGTTCAAAAGAAGGCAGACCCCGGAGCTTTCACTATTCCTTGCACTATTGGATCGTTGGATTTTGCCAAAGCATTGTGCGATCTAGGTGCTAGCATAAATTTGATGCCACTATCCATCTACAAGAAGTTGGGGCTAGGCGATCCTACACCAACCAATATGAGGCTCGTGATGGCTGATAGGTCGGTAAAATGACCTGTGGGTATCTTGAATGATGTGTTGGTGAAGGTTTCGTCATTCATCTTTCCTGCCGACTTCGTTATTATGGATTTTAAGGAGGATTCTGAAGTTCCCATAATCTTTGGACGTCCTTTCCTTGCAACCGGAAGTGTGCTTATTGACATGAAAGATAATGAGCTTATATTTTGAATTAATGACGAAGTTGTACGGTTTGATATATGCAAGGCCATGAAGCAGCCCAGCGATTTGAATGAGTTAGCTGTAGCTGATGTTCATCAAGAGGATATGAAAGCATTATCTATAGAGAAACAGCCTATTGTTGAGCCATTGACTGCTGCACTGAATGTTGAGCATAAGGATAATGAAGATTATGAAGAACTTATGGGTGATCTAACAGAAATAGAGTCTTATACTCCTAAGCAACCGGATTGTGATCTCAAGAATCAACCAACAGCGAAGACTCCCATTGATGAGCCACCAATGCTAGAATCGCAAGAGCTTCCCGATTATCTAAGGTATGTGTTCATGGAAAGTAGAAATATACTTCCGGAGAAAGCAGATGATTTAAGTGAACAGCACATAGAAGATCTCATCTCTGCTCTGAAGAGATACAAGAGAGCTATGGGTTGGACTATTGATGATATAATTGGTGACTCTCCAGAGAAATGTAGGAGCCATCTCGAAAAAAATTGCATGCCCACAGGTAAGCCTCATTGTCGTCTAAATCCTTTTAGAAAATGATCCACCATTTATCTCGACGAAGTCTAAGTACTCGAGATAACCATGTTGTGCCACGACAATAAATAAGGCGCTAGATGGGAGACAACCCATCGTTTTATCGTTTTATCGTTTATCGTTTTTCCTTTCATTCTAGTACTTGTTTTGTTTTGCTAAATGAAAAATCTAAAAATAAGAGTCGTGCCATGACCAAAACTAAGGCGCTTGGTGGGAGGCAACCCATCGTACTAATCGTTTTCGTTTGGTTTTGAGCAAAAATAGGTGCAAGAAGTATTCAACGAGGAGATTGATTTCAATTGACGATTTGGACGCATTGTATGGTAAAGTTGGTAAGTTAGGAACGGTGATGCATAAGGCTATGGATTGAGCCTTTCTCACGCCAAAATAGGCTTCGAGGAAGGCTAGTCCTTGGAAAAACTAGGCCACGAACGATGCACAACCTATCCTATAGCCTAAGGTCTCGGAATCTAGTGTGCTATACACTATGCGCCACCTATTCCTAGGTATGCTTTTGACTATGCGCCGCCTATGCGATGGCATTTGGTCTCAGTATCTCATATGCCATAGACTATGCGGCGCATATGTCTACAAATGCCATAGACTATGCGGCGCATATGTCCCATTATGCTATAGACAATGCGCCGCATATGTCATGACTATGCCAAGCATTATGCACCGCATATGTAGCATTTTTGTCTCCAAAACCGATTGTAAATGGGTCATAACCCGACCCATTCTCTTCCTATATAAAGGGGACTTAGTCTTGAAACATAACCACACTAAAAATTGACCCAAAGGCGCCGCATATACATCCAAATCCTCTCAAAATTTTCTTCTTTTGCTCTTCCAATTCACAAAACCATCTCCATAAGCTTCAAGCAAGTAAGTACTCTCTTATTCTTCATTTATTTCTCGTAAGTACTACGTTGCTATGTCTATTATGAATTGCTAAATTGTATAAGATTGTTGGTGATGTTCATGTGTTTGGATTGTTGATACAAAATCATGTGAGTGAACATGTACGTAGGAAAATCTTGACTTGTTTCCGACTTGAAATTGGTTTCAATAGCACTGTTATACTATTTGTGGAATTACTATGGCTATGATAGTGCTTAAGATTGTTGTTTGGATACTTACATATTAGACTATCCCGACCATCGGGATAAGACTTATAGTGCCTACCGACATAAGAGGTTGTGATTGTTGTAAGAATAACTATTCCATGTGGTAACCCCTATGTAGTAGTGTTGCTATATCTACCATGAAAGTAGTCCAATGGCTGCAAGTAAGTGATGCATTGCTGATTTTCTTGTCGGAATACAATCCTAAAACGTATGTCGACGAAATCTGAGTAATCGACCACTTTCGCTTCACTGATTTGTGTTAACAAAACTAAGTGTGGGGTGGTACCCCTACTGCTTATGTATAGATTGTATCCATTGAGATTGTGCTACCATTAACACTATTTCAAGTCTCAGGTACAATGGCACCCAAAGCAAGACAAGGCAAAGAAAAGGCTACCACTTCCCAAAAGAGCAAGAAAAGAAGCCGCAAGGAGCAAGGAGAACCCTCCTCGCTGCAAACACCTTGACTCACGCTTGGAATTAAGTGGGATACTTATGAGGAAATTCTAAGGATGACGACTCTGATGATGATTCCAATGCAAGGGGTATGACCCCAGACATAGAGGATAAGTTCGACCAACCAGGTTCCTCGTATTTATTTTCCACTGAGGACAGTGTCCCGACTAAGTGTGGGGTGGTGGTATTGCATGCTATACTTCTCTATTCGCATCTATGTTTTTTTGCCTTTGTTTTATTTTTGTTTCGTTTTGTTTTTTTAGTAGTTAAAATTTTTTTTAGTTAAAATTTTTTCTAGCTTCGCATGAAATTATTTTGACAGGCAGCATGAGATTATAACAAGAGTATGTGTTACAATTGTGACTATTGAGACGTTTAGGCTCTAGTTGTGACTCATTATGTGATATTGTATGATTTAATTCTTTCACTTGTTGGGTCGAGAGTCTATATTACTTCCAATCAAGTCAACCATGTGCCTTGTGTGTGTGAGATTAATAGTATCTTCTATGTATGTGGCTGATGCTAGAACTTGCCTGGTATGTATGCAAAGCGAAAATAAGGAGTGTAAGTTTAGGATATGATTTAGGCATTTCTTTGGCAACCTATATTTGTTTACCTTCAGTTTTACCTACCCATGGACATCATCCTAGTTAAACCCTTTTGAGCCTTTAGCCTATTTCTTTGACAACCTTGCATGTAAGCCTAATCCATTTCTTTCAAAACCATAATTTGATCCAAATTCCTAAGTGCTTTAAAGTGAAGAAGTCATGTGACAACATAAAAGGAAATTGGGTGAGTATGATGCTTTAAATTGTAATGGTGCTTGAATGTGTTATGAAAAAGAAAGTGCTATCATAAGAGGTATGTTGTGAAAAGAAAAAGGAAAAGAAAGCTGAAAAGTGAGTTATGCTTAAAATTGAAAAACAAAAGAGGAGAACAAGGGTGGTAGAATAAAAGAAAGAAGAAAGGTTGAAAGAAAAAGTGTCAATGATACAAAGTGATGTATTAAAGCGCTTAGGAACCTAGTCACTATTCTTGGCCAAAATAGTCCTACCCGTCCCTTAGCCTACATTACAACCATCAAAAGACCTACTTGATCCTAATCTTAACATTATGACATTTAGTGGAGTACTACACTAAGGGCAAGCCTATGGTCATCAGTTGCTGCATACGAATTCTTTGTGAGAGGGAGAGCAAGGATATTGTTGATACCCATGTTTGAAAAATATGCTATACTTGTGAGTGATTATGGGTAATATATTGTGAGACACACATGGTTGATGAGTTTTGGATAGTTGTATATGATTCTATGCACTTTAACGTTTGCATGCGAGTTGATCACCATCACGAGTCTATGCTAGAGGTTAAACTGTTTCTACTTATAATCGGAAAGCTACTCTTTGTTGATAATTGTTGTGCTTGTCTTGAAGAATGTTTTGTGTTGTTGCTGTAAAAACCTTAATTTGATGCTTAGAAGGACATGATATGTTGTTCGAGGATGAACAAAGCTCTAAGTGTGGGGTGTTGATGATAGGCGAAATTACGCGCCTATATCAATATATTTTGTCCATATTTTAGCCTAGTTTTGAGAAGAAATTATATATTTCATGCACTTTTAGTCCCTTTTCCTGTAAATGAGCTAACGAACATGATTAGTAAAGTTTCAGGTATAAATGATGCAAAATACAATATTTTATGGCTTACTTGACGCAAAAGAAAGTTCACAAAGGAAGGGAAGAAAGTCTACACGCCTAAGGACCAAAATTGCTGCATGGAAAATCTGTCCCAGGCTAAAACAGCATTTCTGAAGACTTTGGAGACTTACAGACACAAAGCTGGATTTTGACAATGATACATTAACCTAGTACAATTGGGTTATGTATTTCATTAGTTTATTTGGATTAGGAGAATGTTACATTAACCTAGTACAAATGGGTTAAGTATTTCTTTAGTCTAGTAGGATTTGGTTATTTATTTCATTAGCATAGTAGGAGTAGGATAGGAGTATTATAAATACCCTATCATGCTAGAGATTTTTAATTAAGTCCTCCCTTAGTGGAGAGGCAACTCCTCCCTTAGTGGAGAGACATTCAATAATTAATTTTCTTCCATCCCTCTCATCTTCCACTACAAACACTTCTAATCTACTCTTCTATTCTTAAATTCGACAACAAGAGAATCGTTACCAAGCCAAGGAAACACGCCACACGCCTATCACTTGACCTACACGCCATTACTCAATATTGTGATATAATAACAATGTCAATCGTGATCTCCTTCGCATTCATGGGTAACTAAACCTCTCTGTTGGGGTTATGGAAGCCGAATGTGATACTATCTATTGCTGTGAGTTTTTGAGTTCGAGACACGTATATTGCTTATATCATTATTCTCTTCATCTTAATCCACATTCTTTGCGGTTGCAAACGCAAGAATACGCCAGTCTAACATTTAACTTGTTCGAGAGAAAGGTTATTTGTCTGGAAAAGAGATAATGTCAAGGTAGTAGGACACCCTTTCCTATTAAAAAGCTAGTGCCATAACTGGACTAACCTCTTGGAGAATTCGTACCGTTAGACACGCTTTAAGCTTGAGAGAGTTAAAGTGAAATAGTCCTTGTTCAGGTCGAGAGACGCTTGGATTTACCATCGACTACAATTCTCTATAAGCACATGCATGTCACAATTCTACACACTCATAGTCAATAGACACGTATACCTCAGAAGGTGGACATAACCCCAACGCTTCAATTCTCATTGTTTACAACTCACGTAACAATCTCTCTCTCTTTACTTTGCTATTTTCAGCTTTTACTTTATTGTTTTGGTTACACATTACAATCCCCCCTTCTTACGAGACTTGCACCAAAAGTTTAGTAATTTTACTTACTTGTTGGCCAAGCTATTCCCTGTGGGATCGACACCCAACCCAGGTTGGGTTCTATATTTGCTAACGACCGCTTTACACTCCTACGAGAGCTGTAGATTGAGCATTATCATAAGGTGATGCCTAGCCATCGTCTAAGCTCTAGTTTGTGATGCCAACTTAGTTTTGAGGTCCATAAACACTCCCAAAACCTCACACGTCAATAAATGATCTACCATCACTAAGGGGGTCCGAAATATTATTTTATAAGCATCAAAAGAGTGTTAGGACTACGGGGTGTCACAATCGTACAGCTAGGATGTTGCCTCATTAAAAGCCTCATAACTTCTTACTATTGACTTGGATTGACTAATTGTCAGAGGTGTTGGAAATAATACTCAAAGGTATTTAACTTGATATATAGTAGGCCACATGAGTCTTTATATAATAGGAGAAACAATCGCTAGAATTTGACCCATGCAAAATCGTCAACTATAAATCAATCGATAGGAAAGTGCTTAACTTACTTTTGAGCTAGGAGATTCTTATGGTGTATATTCATCTAAGAGGAAGTTTTCACACTTAGGAAAATATAGGTCACACTTATTTTTAACTAGACACCACTTGATTCAGGTCCATATACAATTTTAACATACATACTACAATTGTTAAATAGCTATTTTAAGTAACATAAACTTTGATTAAAAATTCATAGGTTAAAAAGCCACACCTATTTAAGTTAGCTCTTTTAGGCATTGAGGAAACATCATGTTAATTCCACTCATTGGAAAATGGCCACAGTGATAGATGAGTAATGTTTCAAGATATATCAAACAATTGAGACAACTGAACAAATTGTCCCATTGTTCCAAAGTTACAAGTTTAAGACGGACTAAGTTTGGTGCTTTGTTGCACATTTCACATGTATCATCTTCATTCACTATGACTACTTTTGAAAACCTTTCTAATTTTTTTAACTTGAAAACTCCCTCTTTATTGAAGCGGTTATTGCTCTGTATACCAAAGAGCTTGGGAATCCCATTATATTGTTACTCCAATATCTCTTGGATCACGTTTCGAATGAATTTCTTCATCTTAGAGTAGAGCAGAACGTAGATCGACATGATTTCTTTGGCTCATCACCTGTGGAATATTTCGAATTTATCAGGAGATATGGGATATGCCGACTGGATAACTACCCCCACAGGGGTAACAGTGATGGAATTCAAGTTGTTCAGTTTCTGAAAAAAATATTCATTAGAGATTATGAAAGGGCGCGTAAGAGACACCAAATTAATGAAATACTGTGTGATCATCTAATGGTTGGAAGCATATATGCCTTTCCAAGTTTTCATAAATTCAGAGGATGGGCCATTTATACAAGACCAATTGAATGAGATTATAAAGTTACTGCCCGATTGAATCGGGAACGGTTTAAGCACAACATGTTGATAATTGGTTTTGGGACCTATACTAATGAGGAATATGCTAATGAGGATTATTTTGAATTAAAAAATACCTATGGACCTAATTGGGGGGATAATGGATTTGAAAAAGTAAAATAAAGTTTGATGTTTGAGTTATTCCATCCCATAGGACTTGTGTTTGAAGGTTGGTAGAGTGAATGTTGTTTTTTTGGTTCATTTTGTGTTGGCTACATTGAGTATTAGGTGTTGTTAAAGTTTTATAATTTAATGGTAAAAAAAACCATCCTCTTTTTCAACCTCAACACCATTGAAATGTACCATTGCTTCGCTCGTATCAACTGTTTAAGTTTATCATATTCCAGATAGAGCCCGAAAATAAAGAAATCTTGCCATTCCTGGATTTATTCACATAAACACCCTCAACTTAGAATGTTTGCATGTCCTTAGGTAACATAGCATAACAAACAAAACAATGATGCTTGACTAGGAGAAACCTAAGTTATCTATGACAGTCAATCATCAACTTCAAGCTCAAAACATTACCCCCCTCCTCCTATTTTAACAAAACCAATTGTGTGTATCAATGAAGCACAATTATGTGACACGAGGGAATAAAGATATGGAATTACATTAGCAATAAATAACCATGCATATGTACATGTTACACTTCCTAAACAAGTAAGCAGCTAGCAACACAGCCCATGCGCGCTCTCACTTTATTGAAGTCTCATTCACTCATATGACATCATGCATGTCAATGCAGGGACGATAAAGATAAAATCAAACTCATAAGGAAGTTCCAATCAATGTGTATTAGATACCATAGAATTTCCCTTATTCTCTTTACCTTAGTTTTCAGACAGTCAGATTAGGTTCACAATAGGACTTTACTCGACTTGTAATGTAATCTTGTGGTTTGGTATGGTACATATAGGCATTTTTAGTGACAAAGCCTCTTTGGTACTGCACTTATGTTGGGTTAAACTTATCAACCAATTTCTTTTATTCCCCCCTTATTTCTTCTTTTTTATTTGTCTATTGCACATTCAGGTTGGGTATGGTCTCTTTATTCATTATTTTTCTTTTTCTTTTCTTTTTATTTAGATTTTTGTGCCACACCCAGCCCTACTTTTTTCTCTTATTTACCCTTATTCATACCTATTTTACATTACACACCTCTATCTGGTTGCAGCATAAGCTACTACCCATCAGGTTCATGCAATTTTTAGCTATGATTATTATGTCCCTAGTTCTAATGTCATAACGAGATTCATAATTGTCACACATACATAAACATCACATAGTTTAAAAACTATTTTTTGGAGGGGTACAATTTTTTGTCAAAAATCAAAACAAAGTGCGTCAGCTGCCCTAGATTCTCAAAAATCTCCTAATTACAAAAAATCATAACACAAGATGAAATAAAACACAATATAACACAAAATTACCCTATACATGCTGGTTCTACAACCATACTATGGCCAACATGAAATGAAGCACAGTAATAAAAACCTGGGAAGGCTAAGGTATACCCCACACCTAACTAAAAGACTGTGCATTATCCTTGGTATGTGTAAATAATGTAAAGCAAGGGAATAAGGACACACCTGGGACACACTAGGCACCTGTATCATGCTTGTCCCTGTCAGGGGGTATCTCAAGTGGCGGAGGCAATGGTGGTGGTGGTGTACTACTAGAGGATTCACCCACGGCTAACTTAGCATTCCTCTATCTATCAACGGCTATGAACTCTATCAACTCTTAGGTGGCTCTTTTTAGGGCCTGATCATATGGCATATTGGAGTCCTACAGATCCTCATCTTTACCTCTCTTAGTCATAACTCTGGGGACCTAATCCTCATCAAACAAATCCAAATGCCTAGGTCAGTGTAGTGCGATTAGAAGGGAAAATGTGGAGATCTCGGGAGGAATATCTGAAATATGACTCTCGATAAGAGCGCATACCTTGGTACGTAATGTATCCACATTTTCCTTAATCCCAGCTATATCAGGTGCCTCAATATCGGTAAAACATGACTGTATTTTCTTAGTACCAAGCATGCTGAGAGACAGAGATTTTCATGGATCACGAACAACACAACATATGGGTGGAATACATGAAAGACTGGAATACTGAGAGGCATAACTGCTTCTAGTTTTGGAGATCAGATCTTAAACATAAGTCCATAGAGAACTCGAACCATAGGCATAGGCATGACTTGAATTGATGTCGTAAGACATTAGCAGGATATTCTTCTAAATTGAAGTAGGAGGATTATGCTTGAGTAGAAATAGGTTTATCATGGTTCCTTCCCATAACTTGCCACACTGAGAACATTCGAGAACTACTTTAATTCGCCATCTCCCCCTTAGATCAAAGTCACAATCCTAGAATTACGGACATATCCCCACATCAAAATCTATAGCCACAACTCTCATTATAAAATAGACATCACCACATACTTAAACTCTAAACTCTCTCTGAAGAACTACACTTTGAAGGCCTTGCTTTTTTATAAATACTACTCTATAGCCATCACACTATAACTCCCACTCTCATGAGCGTTCGTATCCATACTCCTTATCACAAAATGGGTATCAGTATATACATGAACACAATCTCCTCTTATTAATCTCTAATACAAATACACTAAATTAATTTCTAGGATATCCCCTTTCAGGGACACTAATAGTAATTTAACCTAACTCCCAAAGTCATCAACTTACGACTAATATTTTCATGGGAATAGACACCCACGCTTCTAAACACTTAACGCTCCATCTTCGATTCCTTAGAATACTATCATTACAACTACAATCGCATAACCTACAACTTCACAAAATCTGTAAGACTATACCAAGGGCACATAATGTCTACCTATTTTTCCTTAATTCAACTCTAAAGAGCACCATACAACAACTTCCCAAACTTCTCCATACTACAAGATTCAATAATTAAATCTAGGTACACAAAACACTTATACACATAAACAACTACCTGGGGTTTAACTTATTCCTGTATACTCATGTTCTTATCCACTCCTTTTTTTCACAAATTGCCAACCTAGGCCATTTTTCACATCGCATCAAGCCTACTAATTAATTCCCATAAAACATGTATCATCAATATTGAGCTACTATTCTCACCACTACACTCCACAACTAAATTTCAAGCCTGTTATCTATCCTCAATTATATACCACCGGTAAAGCATGCCACATACTACACTAGTCCATCAAATTAGGAAATCAACCCAAATACTTTACTTCACTTAACTACTACCTACAATCACAATCCTCGCCATAACCTCACTATTACAACTCAAAATACACTACATACCTTCTCACCTGAAGTGCTAGTTTACTACTACTAAAGAAAGGACCATCAAAGGGGTAAAGTCACATAACAGGATTTGTAGATCTTAATCTTATAACATAACCAATTTCATGCATCACAATAATCTTCAAAATCCAATAAACACTAATAAATCTCTACCTACAACTTATAAACTAATCTACCCCTTTCCATTCACAGCCTATAAATGATTTTTACAACCACCATAACCATCAATTCTGAGATCCTTCTCTATTATGAATAAATAATAATCATATCCTGTATCTTCCTTCACAAACTACCATACAATCTACGAAAATTGCTACACATTAGTCTATCACTATACCATATTATTCTATCACTATACAATAGCAACCCACTCCTCAATCTCCAATTATACAACTAAAACTATTTATTTACACAAAAGTCACCCTCACTCTGACTTCTAACATTGTGACTTCATATCACCAACTTCTTGGTAAAACTCGCTACCTATAGGTGATAGCACTTTAACATACACTACTACTCGGATGGAAATACAATTCCAACATTGTGTTATACATTATTACCCTTACAGAAGACATCTGTAATAAGAATTTTAAAAGGGGACTGAATAGACTTTGTACCTCAGGATGGAAAGCACGATTTCATCAGAATAAAGTCATAAACTCTAATCAATACACCTTGAAGCACTGATGGACTCCTCTCAAGTCCTTGCACTATCTCATAACTTAATGGGTAACTCAATCAGAGGGAACCACATCATTGGGAGAGCTAGACTTTTAGACTTGTATCGCCTCAACAGTGAGGCATGGCCCATGAAATTAGAACAAGGAATGAATTTAGATAACTTTCTTATGGACAACTCTATAGCACTATGTACAGTATGAAATAATAAGAAACAACTACTAAATGCCTGGTAGCCTCCTGATTATAAGTGTGGTGCACACTACACCCATAAGCAAGACTCTACTAGACACGATTTTGCAGACACCCTGGAACCATGAATTGTGCTTTGATACCAAGTTTGTCATGACCCGAGTTGGGGCCCTGGCCACTATGAGCATCCCAAACCATAAAGGCCTAGGCGCCCCTTTCTATCTGGCAAACATGAACACCATTCATATACAACATGGAAAAATGTGAAAAGTAAACAAACGGAATAATGGCCATGTTCTGAGTTTAATCTAACAATACGAAAAGAAATCTATAAACATCTAGACAATATCTATTTTAGTCTGCAAAATCTCTCAAGTCTATTTTTTATATATATCTTAAAAGCCCTGAATCTTTAGGGATCATGAGGCGAAGTTTTACAGAATAATATATATATATAAATCTTAGCAGCCGTGAACCTTTAGGGGTATTGAGGCATAGTTTTGTACGACTTATATTTCAAGAACTACGCACACCTGATTCTCATTTTATTGAGATACGTAGGCAGTCCTTAATAGATTCGGTGATCTTTTAAAAAATGGTTGTCTTTCCTTTTACACTAAAAAAAAAGTTGTTTTCAAAAATGAAAAAAATATTATTTAATAAATAAATAATTTCTCATTATTCAAAAAAATAAAAAAAGGTATATTTCTTTGTATATTCGATTTTCAAGAACTACGCACACCTGATTCTCATTTCATTGAGATATGTCGGCAATACTTAATGAATTCGGTGATCTTTTAAAAAAATAGTTGTCTATACTTTTAAACTAAAAATAAAACAAGGTTGTTTTCAAAAATGAAAAAAAAATTATTTAATAAATAAATAAATTTCTCATTATTCAAAAAAAAAAGAAAAAAAAGGTATATTTCTTCGTATCTCTAATTTTTTAGAACTACACACACCTGATTCTCATCTTAGTGAGATACGTAGGCAACCCTTCTGGGGTTCGGTGATCTCTTCAAAAAAGAAGATAAAAGAAAAAGAATTTTTGAAAAAATATTGCATTTTGACGTCGTTGTTATTTCTTATACAGTTAGTTTAAGGTGGTTGATTTGTGGTATTTTGGTTGGTCCTCCACATCACTCAAAATCTAAAGAAGGCTTAACTGTGTCCAACAAGGATATGGAAAGTGACTTCATGGATCAAACAAAGAGTCATGAAAATGAGAGTTTAAAGGAAGAGAATTTGAGACTAAGGCAACAAATAATGGAAATGTATCGAGCTTGGGCCAGTGGGAATCCTCCTCCCCCGTTCCCAACTATTAAAGACTGGGGCATGTCTTCAAGTGTCAACCTTCTTCAAAGCTTTGAGATATAGAAATTTAAGGAACATGATGGACATGAGGATTCTGTGAAGCATTTGAGACGATACTGCAATCAATCAAGGGAAATTAAAAAAGAAAAGAAGAAGGAAAACACATTTATTGTTATGCCAGGGCCAAAGCAGAGTTTGAAAGGTCCAACCCACCAATACTGTCAGCCTCAATCCCGAGCTTACATAGTAAATCCATACAACCACATGCAACAAGGTTCCTATCTCCAAAATCTAAGGAATTACATTCCACTTCCTCAATATCCTTTGAACAATGCACAATCGTATGCTCATTCGTCTTCCAATCCATAATGGCGTGCCCCAAACCCTCGGTATCATCCTCGACACTCACAAATTTACCAAGTAGCCTATAAATCCAAGTTTCATCTGTGGTCAGAGTTTGCAATGAGGAGGAAGACAACAGATAATTTCACTCTAATAGGGAGTCCTATACCAGTTTGTTCCAGACATCGAGGCAATAGGGCATGATTAATTTCATCCCTGGGTATATTCTCGATCCACATTTAAAATATTTTGATCCTAATATACGATGTGATTATCATTCTAATATGCAAGGTAACAGTGCTGAAGATTTTTGTATTTTGAAAACAAAAATACAGAAAATGATTCACGAAAAATTGATTGTGGTGAAAAACGTTGGCACCTCAACCGCCCCACAGAGTTCTTCGTCAGCACATCGTACTACATAATATGTGGGAAACAATGAGTCAAGTATGGGGACCCAGAAGTTATTTGTTGAAGGGAATGTGTCTGATCGTGGTGGAAGCTCTAGTCATGTTGATATTTAAATCAGTGGCTAAGTTGTCAGGCTGAGCAATTGAGAAGTCACCCCTCTCCCTATTAGGAAGGGGTCTAGTAGTTTGTTTTGTTTTCTTTTCTATTACCCGAATTATTTTAGGGTTGTAGTTGATGACCTATCTTATCTGATTTTCTTATCATTTTAGTTCAAACCCTTCTATCTTTTTGTCAACAAAATGTGTGGTCCTTTTGTTTTTATATCTCAATATATATTATTTTTCTTCTTTTCTTCAAAGCGATCTTTCTATGGTGATTCTGGTAATATAATAAGAATGTTAAATTTTCAGCCAGATCTTAAAACCTAATCTAATGTTGAAACATTAGAGCAAGAACCTAGAGTTGAAAAAAAAATGTAAGAATAATAAGTAAAGTGTTGAGATGTTTTGGAGACCTAGTTAGATCCTCACTTGAATGTTTTGAGACAATCACTTTGTGAATAAAAAATGACTTGATCTTCAATGAGGAGGTTCAACTCAAGCATTTTTGAATGAGATCATCCAGAGGATATATAGTTTCTATTGTCAGAAGAAGCAAAAGAAAGTTTGCTAAAAAAAGAGTCATCTGTTGTGAGAAAGTACAATACAAGTAGACCTGTATGGTTTACAAGTTTAAAATAAGTGGCACACGTGCATGTGCTTAGTCACGGTCAATATTGAAAAGATGCGTATGATCTTCATGTTCCATTCCTAGATTGCATGTTATGTACTTGCGTTTTTAAGGATTGATATGACGAAGGCATTTCATTCTGCAATCCAAATGTTATGTCATCCTTTGTTATCCTTTTTGAGCTTTTGTTTTATTTCCTTTATATCCCTCTTTTGAAATCAAAATAGAGTCTGCAAAAAAAATAAAAAAAAAAAAGAAAAGTGTCAAGAAAAAGAATAGAGATAGAAAAGTGTCAAGAAAAAAATGGAGTCGGAAAAAATATCTCTCTCTCAAAAAAAAAAAGAGAAGAAAAAGAGAGAAGAGTCAAGGAAAAAAAAAGAAATAAAATCAAGCAAAAGAACAAGATTCCTGAACTACGTTTGAACTGATTCTTGCTATGACAAGATACGTAGGTAACCCTACTCTGGGATTCGGTCCAACCAAAAAAAAATTCAAGTTACCCAGAATGAAATGAAACTGGGGAAAAATTCCCTATGTATGATTAGGTCAGACGTAATATTTGAACCTGACTTTGAATACTTAGATAAATTATGGAATAGTCCAGAAAATTCTTATTAAAAAGGAATGGTATAAAAAAAATATTCATTAAAAGAAAGATATTCTTTTAGAGAAAAATGTTGCAATGATATAAAAAGATTAAGATGTAATATTGAATTTTTTAAATGGTTTGAAATTACAGAAAAATTAGATGATCAAAAGGAGACGTTAAACATGATTGTTAAGAAATGGTATACTACTAATAATAAAGTAGTAGAATCAACAATTCCTCTATTAGAAGAAATTAGCCTACCAGTAGAGGGTAGAATTGTTACTGCCCCACCTTTTAAATTAAATATAGTAGATACTAAAAGTAATCCTACAAATAAGGATATAAATAAAATACTTCATTAAAATAATTATACAAATCAATTATTACATGTGGTTTCTAAACAGATTCTCGAAGTCGAGAATAAATCGACTTTTAAAGATAAATCAAGTTCTTCTCATTATGATAAAAAATTAGAAACTCATCCAATATTTATATTACTAGAATTTTCTAAAGATAATTTCATAAATTTGAAGAGAAGTTTGAAGTAACCGATGATATTTTAGGAAAAATTAATGATAGACCAAAATTTGAATTAAAAGTCACAAATGACAAGGTTATAAGAACTTTATCAAAAAAAAAAAAAATGATTATGAAATTAACAAACTAAGCTCTAAATATTCAGTACAAAAGAATTATTATAAAAAGCCCACATTTCCGGATATACAGTATGAAGAAAATGAATTTTTATCTCATACTTTATATTCTGAAAAAGAAGTCGCGGAATAGAATAAAGATGAATTAGTAGAACATTAAATATATAATAAACTAATCAGCATAAATAAATAAATGTTCTAATTACAACTTGCACAATTTTACAATAGCAAATAAAAACAATAAATGCACTTGCATATTTTGGATTTATCGACTGATACAATAGATTTTATTCTTTCCTAGAAAAGACAAGAATTAGCTGTAGGTTAACCAAAACACTAGAGGAAGGTGGATGAGAAGCAAAAAAATATCTGTGTATCAAGAATGTTTGTCATTTTTATGCAGAAATTTAAGGAGGAAAGTGGTTGATAAGTTAAATGGAATCTGTCCAAATAATTATGTGGGAGTTGGGGACACTCATGCAATTTATTTTAAATAGCCATCATTTCGCTGGACTGATAGATTCAATCAAATCTTTAGAATTTAAATATATACATACGACAGTTTTTAGTTTCTCAATAAAAAATAATTATAGTAATTATAGTTATATTAGAAAATAGGATACAATACGAAAGAGTATCCTAAACAAACAAAAACTCAAATAACTCTAAACCTAATTAAATATATACACACGGCAGTTTTAGTTTCTCCACAAAAAATAATTATAGTAATTATAATTATATTAAAAAAAATAATAAAAAGATGATTTTATGTATTACAAATATTTCTAATGAAGGACAAAAAGTTCAAATTATATTTCTAGTTTAGGTGTACGCACCTCGCGCGTGTACCTCACTTTATTGAGTTCAAATATTACACTAAATATGATATTTGTTTAAATAATAAAGATGAATACAATAATTAAATTGAACATCTTTTGGAGAATTTATTTACTTAAACCTAACCTTTACCGAAAAAAAAAATTCTCAAAGCCGATCGACATTTATCTATCACTTGTAAACTGCAACAAAATAATACGATGTTAGAGATATCAAAACAATATAATTAAATCTAACCTTTACATAGAAATTTCCTCAAAGTAGTCTGACACTCATTGACCACCTGTAAACTACAACAAAATAATACGACAGTAAAAATATCAAAATAATACAACTAAACTTTACCTTTACACAAAAAAAAAAATCTCAAAATAGAGATATAAAAATAATACAATTAAATGTAACTTTTACCTAAAAAAATCCCTCAAAGCCGACCGACATTCATCTACCACCTGTAAATTCATCTACGAATATTAAACTACAACAAAATAATACAATAGTGATCACAAAGCTTCAGTTTGATGAAAATAATTTTTGTCTGAGCAAAAATTTTGACATAAAGAATGCTTGAATGAAAACAAAGAAGATATACATACCCACACGTTGAATTCTAATATGTTTGACAAAAATAATGATGAAGTTGAGGGTTAGAAAATTAAGTATCCACCAATCTAGACATGCAATCGAATCAAGTTAGATGAGCATCAATCATATTTTTGCATCTCAATATTTATAGAAGTATTTCCTTAATAGAGTCCTATTTTAGGAGTATTTTTCTATCCTGTTTTAGGAGCATTTTTCTAATTGATCAGTACAAAGAAAAATATTAATTGATTCTCTTTCCATGTATATTTTAGGAGTCCCATATATTTTAGGATTCTAGTTAATATAATAAAAATAATTAAATAATAAATTAAAAAATTTGTGAAAAGATAATTTTTTTTAAAAGAGAGTCTTTTAATGAAGGACAAAAAGTTTAAATCACTTTTATAAAGGTCTTCACACTTTTAATATATTATAGATTATAGATATTGAGAGAGAGAGAGTTTATTTACATGATAATAATAATAATATAATAGTGGCAGTAAGTAAAAGTAGTACTAATATTGATAGTAATAATAATAATAAATAATAATAGGAGGAGGAGTACGTATAGTGGATAAAAAAATAAGCAAAAGATAAAAAATAAAAAAAATTAATAAATAAAACATGATTATAATCCAAGTAGTATTACTAATAATAATTATAAAAAAACGTGATTATATTCCAAGTGATCAGGACTTTCAACAACTAAAAAGATTATGATATTATTTAGTTGTTGTTACTTTTTAACCCAACTGATCCTAACTTTCAGCAACTAAAAAGATATTCTATTAATGTATGGAGACTTTTTGTTTGAGAGATTAACATGTGTTAAATTTGAATGTGTCTTATACAAAATGGATAGTGTGTTTCAACAAAAATGAAATATATCTATAATTTTGAATTTGAATTGATAAGGATGATATCTCTCAACCGTATCAATCTCATTTTAATTTGAAATATTTTTTTTTTCAAACTCAAAAGTGTAAGATATAAGATAATTTAAAATCCTATCTTTTCTAACAAATTAATATCACAGTAAGTAAAAATAAATATTTTTATGTATTCAAAATTAGTAAAAAAAAAAGAAGATAATTTCACAAAAAAAATTAAATTATAAAATTATTTATTTGAATTTATTTTTGTAAAATAACACATTTATTAGTAATAAGAATAAAAGTTTATTTTATCTTTGCATGTTATTTTATTTCTATCTTTATTAGAAAAGAAAATGAAAAAAAGAGGAAAACATAAGAATAGTAAATTAAAAAAGAAAAAATAAAGACTCCTTATTTCCTACTCATTATACATCATGCACCCCTATGATAGAGGCCATTTGCTTAAGTCAAGGTGCACAGTGTCCAAGGAGGACCAGGGCCAAAACAGGTTGATTATGATATAAACTGAAAAAGTGACAGGTGTCATAAAAAGATATCGACTAATCAGGCTCAAAGCAGGGATCAAGGGACATTCTACATACAGGGAAGGTTATTTAGGCTAAAAGTGAGATAATATCGAAACGGCCTATGATCCTTTCCTAACCCCTATCCTTAAACCAAGGTAAGACTAACTAGGCAAGTTGTGGATTTCAACATACAACGGGAACTGAGTAAGATCTCACACGTACTTGGCACAAAAGTATATCACAAAATACTACTCATTTAGTTCATGCAGCTGTTTAGCAACGATTACTGCGTCACTAAAACTAATGCCATACAAAGATACACAGTGGTCACAATCAGATGCAATTCACACAGTTAAATACTCAGTCCATTGGAGAGGTGCTCAAAAATCACAAAAACATGTTAAGTGGCTAAGGTACTTGTATTTCTACTAGTCAACTATAATATTTTACAACAAATTACAATATGCCTAAACATACCGGCTCTACTAGGAATAAGACTACGGGGAAAAGAGCGCACAACAACAAAAACCCCAAGGGACATCAGCACCCATAAGTAATCCCACCCTCAACTTATAGACATTGTCCCCAATGCGTCAAACCAAAACAAGAGAGTAAAAAACATACCCGTTGGACCATTGGTGCAAATATCTAATGTCAATCACACAATACGAATACAAACAACAAAATACCTTGGATTGCCTCCCAAGAAGCGCCTAATTTACTGTCGCGGCACGACTAGGTTATCTTGACTACTCAGATTTCATCAAGATACCTTAAAAGTGCTTCATACTTTATCCCTCCACTTAGATGATTTTAATTTCACCCCCAACTTAGAGTCTATCTTCTTACCTCAATCATAGGGTGGTGGTACAAAAATTAAGAAGTCGAGTAATGGATTGAGAGTGGCAAACCACTTGGCCTTAAAATGAGGTGTGTTTTTATGTTGCTTATCAAGTGTAAAATAAAGAATATAGGATTCTTGTTCCTCATCTTAACACTCTTCCACTATTTTAGATGATTCCACAAACAAGATATCATCTAAACATAATGTGAAAAAATGCTTCGAGTGAGGCCCAACTAATTCTACTTCAAAATTTACACTATCTACTACACACTCACTTTTATTCACCTTCTCAATGTCAGTCTCAAGATCAAGATGACAACCGAGTGGTTGTGATTCTTGAGTTTTCTCCTCAAATTGGCTAATATCCCCCTCATATTCTTCTTTCGTTTAGCCACTGTAAACATGGTGGGAGTGGTAACTCTTTTATCTTTGCCCACAACTGTTCTTGATTCTCTAAGATTCGTTTCATCAATTTGTTCGCTTGAATCGTGACAACGCACATAGCTTCAGTATGATAACTTTTACCACAAGCCAAACACCAAGTTACAGTATGTAGGACAGTATCCACATCATATTGTGAAGGTCGCATCGATGCACTTCCAAGTAAATCTGGATAGGAAACCTCAAAATATGGTACCCCACAATAATAACAAGAATCGTTATCACTCAAAAAACTATCTATCCAGGCTGACATCTCAAGAAAAGTGTGAGAAAAATAAAAATAAAATAAAATAAAATAAATAATTAAAAAAATAAACTAAACAAATATTTACAAGTTTGAATTCAAGCAAGTAAACTAAAATTCCAAACCAACTCAATACGGCAAATTCTTCCCCGACAACGGCACCATTTTTGATAACGCTCAACTTATATGTCAATTAAGTGCAAGGCGGTCGTCGTCAATATATTTACCGAACTTTAGAGTCGGGGTCGAATCCACAGGGAACAATGTCATTGGCGATGTAAATGGTTATGTATTATTATAGGGACAACTTCAGCAATTTGTCGTTGAACAATAGTTAGAAGAGATCAAGAATACCATGACTAGACATGAGATTTTATCTTTGATTTTTGCTGAGAGATCAGAATATGTTCAGACAAATGTATATGGGAAGAATCCTCCTAAAAAGAGTCAGACGCAGCAGGCAAACATTGAGGCCAGCGAGTCTTCAGCAGTAGAAAGTATGCGTCAAGATATATAACTTGACATAGAAAGAAAGTTTCTAGAAGCGCGTAAACAAATGTCTACTGACTTGAAAAGATATATGGATCAGGATTTCCAAAAGAAATTGGAAGAGAAACATGAACACATGAAAGGAGAAGTAGAAAAGATATTTCAAGAAAAAAGGGTTGCACTCATGGCTGGAATGCAATAGGTATTTTCTTGACTAGAATTTAGTTTTTAGATTGTAACGACTTCAACTGTTTGTCTCCTCTCTTTTCAATCATGGTTGCTTAGATGATTTCTTTACACTAAATTTACTAAAGTTTGTAAGTTGTGAGCTGAATTTACCTCTTTGGTACTTAAACTAGACAATGATTGTGGTTCTCCAGCCAAGTAGTGAGTTTGACAAACCTGAATAGTAGATATGCACTATATTAAGTTTTGTTTTCAGTAAAAGAATAAACTAAGAAAAAAGTGCAGGATCAAACTTACTATATTAGGCCATCCTTCAATTTTGGCTACCTGAGCACTCCCTTCCCTATTATTCGCTTTTGTTTGCTTCATGTGAGTTTTGCCTTTTGATAGAAACTTTGTAATATTTTCTGCCAAATCACGCTAGCCAAGATTGTTTTTGATCTCGGGAAAGAAAATCATCACCCTACTATTCCCTTTGACTGCACCTATTTTAATGAACTTCCAATTTCTACAAATTCTACCTTGTCACTCTGATGGCAATTTCATACATTTGCAAAACCAAAAAGTTGTAGTTTATCAACTTTGATCCTGATGATATAGTTCTTCTCTCTAGGAACTCGAACCAATTATCATTTTCCCCTAAACCCTAAAAGTTTTAAGGAAAATAGTATTGTTAAAATAGACAACATAGACAACATTAAACCATCAAGTGATAGAACAATTCAAGCACATGTTGTAGTAATTTGGGATTTTTATCCAATCGCCTTAGTGTTGAACAAAGTAGAAATAGAAAATTGATGATACCATCATACTTTGCTCCTTTGCAGAGGCTCTTGGAATTGTTTAATGGCTAGGAATTAACAAAAGAATTCAGTTTCAATTTGCTTCATCACTGATAGCTAGAGTCTTAAGAGTTATAGGTATCCAATTACTAATTTAAATAAGGATTTATTAAGCTCCTTTATTACCTTTAAGATTTATGACAAAAACCTCTTGTTCAACATATTCACCGGCTTAAATGGGAGGATACTTGCTTGTATGAGGACTCTTTGAAAAATGCCCTAAAGGTTTTAGAACTGGATCTGATGCTGTGTGCAAACAGCGTTGAGGATACTCTCCACAGACTACAGTTTTGCTCTAGAGCTCATTTAATTGCATCAGTGGTCCTACTAGTTACAACAACTTCATGCATGCCAGCCATCCATTCTCCAGCTATCAATAATTTTATCTACTTTCTTGCATGAATAAGGAAGCATACTACAGAAACCTCCACTTCCATTTTTAGGCCATTTCTAAGCCAAATACTTAGTCTAGGAAATCGACTTCTCCTATGAATTGTAAGAAAGTTCAGGTCATATTGGTATCCTGCAAATACCATGTCCTTTTTTCCTTAACACCTCAGGTCACTTCCCATTGGAGTAAGCAGATATGGTCCCTGCTGCATTAGGGAAGTAAAGGCATCCTTTGAGATACCAAAACCAATGGCAGCCATTTTAGCAACAACCTCTATAGCAGATACCATCTTATATCCCCATGTGTCCATAGAACATTTCTATTCAAGAAAACCTTCGGGTATTACTGGCTCTGAATTCAGTTCCTTAAAATGGGTAATCTTTTGACGGGGACCAACTCTCTATATTTATCTCCATTTAGGATCTGGTTCGGATGGACTAGATGGTTGATATTCTTTAGGCATTGTTTTGAGCTTCTCTTTCATTTTCTCATCAACCAGGCTATGTAGGACTTTAACTCATTCAGGTTTCACCACCATCTGATAATGTAGATGAGGGCGCTCTTGAAGGTGCTAAATTTCTTGAGGCTGTTGGAATTAATTTTCCATCATATTAGTAAATCTATCATTTTCTTCAGTTGTTCACCTCGGATCCTTCACTAGTAAAGCTCTACTATATACTAGGGTTTGACTCACCAAGCGCACAACCTTAATTTCTAGATCCAACCCTTTCTCTTCCAGATAGGGTACTAGATCGACTACCGAAACCTGATGTGTGAGCTAATGCTAACACATTTGAGGATTTTAACTAAGAATAATTGCAAAATCTTAAGCAACTTTTGTCATTTTTATTTCTTTATGTTTGATTTTGTAGTAGAAGCTAAGATTCTAGAGAACCAACAAAAATGGAAGCAAATAAGCTAAAATCTGAAGTAAATAAATGCAAAGTATGGCTAACGACAGTTGTGATAAGTCGTTAGCCCTGTGATAAGCTATCAGCTTCATCGTCAGCAGTAGATAGAGAATTGGCCTAAGTTGAAAGTTGTGACAACATTTTGTCATAGGACATCAAGGAGCTGATAAGTAGTTAAGATTGCCATCAGCCTAAGGCAAAACATGAGAGCTGAGGAAAAGCCTTGATGACATTTGTGATAGTTCGTCAAGGAGCAGATAGGGTGTCACCGTTTATCGTCAGTGTTAGGTAGCGAGTTCCAAAAGCATAAAGGAAACTGACGACATCTATAATAAGTCATCAGCTTCCTGATAGGCTATCACAAATGGCATCACCTAATCTGAGGAATTTGTGAATTTTATTATTTTGTTTCCATAAGTAGGGTGAACTATATAAAGCCTTGTTTAGGATTTTCTTAAGAGTTCTGAACCTTGAGTTTTGAGACACGATACTTTGATATTTTTCTCCCTCTTCTTTTGGCTTGAAAAAGCAATTAACTTTGAAGAGATTATAATCAATATTATGGGATTTCTACTTTGATCTAATCTGAGAAACACTCATTCCTATTCATCTTGTTGTAAGTTCATCTTTCAAATTATGAATTCAACTTGTTGTACCGATTATTACATTATGAGTGGCTAAATTTCTTTAACCTGAATTACGAGATTTAGGGTTAAATCTTGATAAGGTGCTGAGTGTTCAAGATTCAAAAGGTGGTAGGACTCCTCGATAATTCTGTGGTTTTAATTATCGTCATTGGTTGTAAATGATAGATAACACCTGCTTTGATTTGCTTGAGAAAAAAATTAAATATAGTGGGAAGTGAATTATTAACAGGGACTTGGTAGTACCAAAAACTTTCATTTAATAATTGATGTTGTAACAAGGTTGATTAACCTGAGGTAAAGTTAGGTCAATGAATATAAATTCCCTAAGTCCGAGAGGATTAGGTAATTAAATGCTTAAGTAGGTCGAGAGACATTTAGGAATAACTTCGATAAAGATAATTTGTTGTCCTATTTACTGTGAGAATCTTGAATCACTATTAGCATTTGTAAAGTACCAAAACCCATAGTAAACATAATTCTAGTTTTCCATAAACTCTTGATTACAAACACTGAAACTAAAGTGGCCAACAATTATTTGCTAATCTCCAAAACCCCCATTTTATCTTTTTGTATTATTTGTTTGAATTTAACTTGCAGCTTTAGTTTCAAACTAGTTTAATCGCCAATCACATTGTTCCCTGTGGATTCGACCTCTACTCTAAAGTTAGGTAAAAATATTGATGACGACCGCCTTGCACTTAATTGACGTGTAAGTTGAGAGTTATAAAAAATGGTGCCGTTGCCGGGGAACAATTCGGCGTATTGAGTGTGTTTGGAATTTTAGTTTCTTGCTTGAATTCAAACTTATAAATATTTGTTTAGTTTATTTTTTATTTATTTATCTATTTTATTTTCTTTTATTTTTATTTTTCTCACACTTTTCATGAGATATCAGCCTGGATAGATGTTTTTTTTGAGTGATGACGATTCTTGTTATTATTATAGGGGACCATATTTTGAGGCTTGCTTTCCAGATTTACCTGGAAGTGCATGGATGGGACCTTCACAATATGATGTGGATATTGTCCTACTTACTGTAACTTGGTGTTTGGTTTATGGTCAAAGCGATCATACTGAAGATATGTGTGTTATCACAATTCAAGCCAACAAATTGATGAAACAAATCTTAGAGAATCAAGAACAGTTGTGGGAAAAGCTAAAAGAGTTACCACTCCCACTATGTTTACAGTGGCTAAACAAAGACATTAGCCAATTTGAGGAGAAAACCCAAGAATCACAACCACTCGATTGTCATCTTGATCTTGAGACTGGCATTGAGAAGGTGCATAAAAGTAAGTGTGTAGTAGATAGTGTAAATTTTGAAGTAGAATTAGTTGGGCCTCACTCGAAGCATTTTTCCACATTATGTTTAGATGATATCTTGTATGTAGAATCATCTAAAATAGAGGAAGAGTGTGAGGATAAGGAACAAGAATCCTATATTTTTTATTTTACACTCGATAAGCAACATAAAAACACACCTCACTTTAAGGCCGAGTGGTTTACCATGATCAATCCATTACTCGGCTTCTTGATTTTTGTACCACCCCCTATGATCGAAGCAAGAAGATGGACTCTAAGTTGGGTGTGAAATTCCACTAAATTGTAGTTGTTTTCTTTTGAGAAGCCTTCTCAAAATACCATGCTATAAAAACCATGATCTACACATTAATATGAGAATAAGAATATCCATATTGCATGTAAATATTTCGAGTCCAAAATCAAGCTAAAAATCTCATGTGGTGTTTGCTTGTGGAATAACAACTTTTAAACTGTCAAAGCATCTATCACGGATCATTTGCCTTCAAATGGGTAAAATCTTACCAAAAATACTCCCTCAAATCAGCCCACAAAAAATCAAGGGATTTTAGTTTGAATCGGAGAATTAACTAAGAAATTAGAGAAAAATTACAAAAATTTACATGAAAAAATGATCCCAATGTTAATACCACACCTTAATATTCATTAAACGTTTTCTCACATACTATTCTAGCTTACAACTACTAGAAAAAAATTCAAGGGACCCTTAATATTAAAACCACCTAATAAAGATAATGGATCTTAATCTTATTACCTGACCTATGCATACATCCCAAGCACCTTTAAAATTCTATAAACATCATTGAGTCCCCATTTTTTAAGACTTCCCCTAAGTGAAATCTAAATTTACAAATCATTAACCGACCATCCTTCCATTCACAACATATGATTTATTTTACTACTACAATAATTATCCAACATAAGACCCTTCCCTATTTCAAATAAATTCTAAATCATCATAACTAATCACTTCCTCCACTAACTATCATAAAATCTATAAATTTTCTACAAGCATAACTAGTCACCATACTAGCATACCGCAGAACTAATCACCATAACAACATATCACCCCCTTTTACTAAAGAATTACCCTCAAACCGCCTTCTACATATAAGGCTTCATATCACTAACCTCGATTTCATGTTACTACTCATAGGTCACAACACCCCAATTTATACTACCTCTAGGATAGAATTACTATCCCAACATTCGAATACCAATCTTATCCCCTTAAGCGGGTCTTCTGCAATAAAGTTCTTGAAAGGGACAAATTACATATCTTATCTCGGGCTGAAAAGCACAATTCATGAAGTTAGAGGCACACGCTTGAATCAATACACCTTGACGCACTAATGGACTCCTTTCAAGTCCTTGCCCCATTTTATAACTTTTGATAACTTGTTCAGAAAGGACCACAGTGTTAGGAAGCTAAGCACTTATATCGCCTTGACAATGAGACATATCCCATGAATTAAAGCAAGGAAGGAAGTTGGATAACTTTCACATGGACAACACAATTGCAAGATCTAGAGTATGAAAAAATGAGAAACATTTCCTAAATGCCTCATAGCCTCTCCCTTATAAGTGTAGTGCGTTACACACCCATAAAAGAGTCTCTACTTGAAACGACTTTGTGGATGGGAGGATGGTTTCGTTCCCTATCTATTAAGGAAAAGTTATATCATATCTTAGAACTCATTTTTGGTTTCTAAAGGGACGTCTTTATTATTTGGTCTGGGTTAAAGATTCTAACTTGGAAGGTCTTTCTTTACATTTGATTTTGGTGGTGCATGAATTTCTTGGGGTCCTTTCTGATGACTCTCATGGTGTCTTTATAATGGAGAGTTTGGTTTGGGATTGGTTTTATATCAGATATTTGTCCAAATTCTATTCTCTCTTTACAAAATAGTTTCAGTTGGGTTAAGAGAGCTTAAGAAGGAATTAAGGGATCTTTTAGATAATTCTTAAAATTTCATGGAGAGTAAAACTTCATTAATGCTCAAGAAATCATAACTCTTTTGAACTCAAGAACTTAGAACTCAGAATTATATAAATTTGAAACATACTTGAAGGCATTTCATTCACTTTAGGAAAATATCTCGTTTCAAGGTTTAGGGAAATCATTCTATTTAATGGAAAGATACTCTAGTTTAGGGAAATAAGTTATCTCGTAATTTTAGAGAAAATACTAATATCAAGGAAAATACTTTAGTCTTAGGGAGCAAATCTGCAAATTTACTATTAGGAAAATAACTTGTATCAAGGGAGGTTCTCTTAACCGACATAAACCATGAGAGCTACATGGCGTCCAATGTTTAGTCCTCCTAAGGAAGAGATCCCAAGTTGGGGAGGCGCATCATACTCTTGCTAGGGAGTATAACCTCAATTCAGTGATCACTTATCTCAGCCTCGGGCCCAATATCTCAGCCTTAGGCCCAAAAATCATCTCAGCCTCAGGCCCAACCTACGGTGGCACATAGTTCTGAGGTAAGAAACCGTAGTAAATTACCTAACTCAATGGTAAATACTACTCCCCATAGATTATCTCGCTCATCTCATGAAAATCCACTTTAGAATAATCTCATGGTTCAATAAAAACCCAATAATCAAATCTGTAATCTCATGTAGTAAAGTGGATTTCAAAACTCCATGGCCATTAGGTCAAAACATTTCTCAATAATCTCAGAATACTCAAATTATGGGTGCTTATAGCATAAGAGTTCATAAAATTGCAAATCTCAAGTAGGGGTCAATAACCCATAATTCATTCTCAAGTTAAAACTCATCAAAATCATAATAGATAGCATATAGATTCATAACTCATGTAGAAATATGAAAATTTCAGCAATTTGTCTCAAAATCTCAACATACTCATATACTTTCATATCTCAAACATTTCAACTATTAACTTCTCAAGGATTAACAACATGGGGTATAGGCCCAACTGTAATTTCTTAAGAAAACATGTGAAAATCAGCCATTAGACTCTCAATTCATGGGAAACATCAAAATATTACAATCAATAATAATAAGTGACAACCCCTAATTCAAATTCATGTAAAATCTCATAGATTGCAGAAAATCATTGTTTAAATAAGCCTTTGGACACAAGGATGAAAGGATTACCCTTGTTCAAAACCCCACAAACCTTAGATTATGTGAAACAATAATTTTATAATGTTCAAGGGTCAATTGGATCAAACCAAGGGTCAAAACAATGAGTTAAAGCTTAATGAGAAATTAGCCTATACTTAGATCGTGTTTCTAGTTCATCGTTGAGGATGTTGTGTTGTTTTGAACTCTAAATTGTTGTGTTTAAAGCTATAGGATGCTTAGTGAATGGACTATGATGATATATGAACAATATACAAGCTTAAAATCAATTTTAAACAAATCAAAAAGGCTCATAAATAACCACGGAAGCACAAGATGCAAACTAGATGCATTTTGGACCCTTGAAATGTATTGGGCGAGTGTCGACTGTATATGTGTCCAATAAAGACGTGAAAAATACCATTGGATTCAGAAAACGTTCAAGGTTTGAACCCATATTTGCATGTAGATAATAATAGGGTTTAAAGAGGCTCCGTGATGCGTTGAAATTGCGACGAGCTACTGTTATTTGACAGATTGTTTGCCAATTGTGAATTGGCATGTCACTGCATCGCCCCGATGCCCAAAATTGGGATAATTCTACCCAAATGAAAGAAAACAACATGGAAACCCAATCCAAGTTGGTTTATGACTTGTTTACTATAAGTATAACGTGTTAAATCACATTTTAATCATCTTGGGACCTCTTGAAAACCCTAGATCAACTTGGAACATCATTGAAGGCTACCACAACTTCTTTTTAGGTTTTATAATTCTTTAATTTAGTTTTTTTTGATACTTTGTATCATCATTCCAAGGGATTGGATGATGAATATTTCCATTAAAGGCTAAAACCCTCTTTCTGGGGTTGAGGCCAAGAACATAAATACTCTTTAATGTTCTTTATTGTAGTTTAATTATAGATTATCATATGGATTGTTCTTGATTTCTTGAGCTTACTATTTTGATGATTAGCTACCATTATAATAAATCTATATTTCTATGTGAATCTAGGAGGAGAATCATAGGTTAGAATAAAGCAATTAAGGAACAAGGTTCTTACTCTTTTATGAAATAAGGAGTTTGAATTAGCATCTAGGATAGGGATATACCTAGAAGCCTTGTTCGGTTCAATTACAAAAAGATAACTTATTGAATCTAGAAGAATTATTGTATCTCTGCGGGAGTTGTAGTTGTAATGTTCAATGAGGCCCTCATATTCATCACTAATTATCAATGCAGGATCAAAACCAGGTTGTGATGGTTTCCTTTTCAACTCAGCAATGTCAGACTGTGCTTGCAGAAACTCTGCCATAAACATCACAAAATCTAGAATTGATAACTCATCCAACAATTTGTATAAAAGCTCCTCCATGTCATCCATGCTTACATGAATATTTTGATAAGGTCTGAGGGTTTCCTCAATAATGCAGTCATTGGATGGCTTGAACTGCTTTGCCCATACATTTAGCTGCTTCTCAAACTTTTTTCGGGCTCTTATAGATTTGGAAAAGTTCTCTTATGTCAACTCGTATTTAGAATATTAAGGTGAGACAGATGCAGTATATGTAGTTTCCCCCATCCGGGGCATAGAAGCTGACCCGATAGAAGCATCGGGAGGCACATAATTCAGTAGCACAAAAGTTGTAATCGGTAATGGCATACCTGTGAGGATCTCAAACGACCTTGGGGCTAGAGATGAATACGACTGATTGGCAGGTGTCTTGTTGTCTTGCATTTCATATTTTGAATCATCCTTAATTCACTCGATATCCTACCTGTGACTTGCTCGAACCTCATTGTCAACCCCTCTAATCAAAGGCACATTTGCTTGTCTACATTTTTCTGTGATTAAACACGGGAATGGTAAAGCACTTGCCACTTTGTGTGCATGAAAAAATAGCTCATCAACAATAATATGGCCAAAATCAATCTTCAACTCGTCAACTAGACTAGTTTATCGCATCTGATTCAAGTATCTTTATTTGATAGGCGAATGCCCCGAGGTTTCATGTATCTATTCATCGGGAAATGCCCCGACGTATTATGTCTTCAAATATGGTTCGTGATCAAGGTCCGAGGCATTGAATAAAGCATAGTATAGGATTAGTGTAGGTTAGAATAGGACTTACATTTTCGCAATTTTTTACTTTGGACTGTATAATTGGACTGGACACTAAATCTTTGATTGTTTTGTTTTGTTTGATCTATTAATTATTTTTGCATTCTTTGTGTGATTTATACATTTGTAGTGTCAAATTAGCCGATATGCTCTACCAAGTAACCATGGTCAAACCACGAGACCGAGGGGTGCCTAACACCTTCCTCTCGGTGAACATAATCCCTTAGCCGAAATCTCTATTCGCAAACTGGTTTAAAGAGTCAAATTATTTTGAAAAGGATCTTGCAAAGGTGACTTGACACACCGAATTATGTCAAGTGGCGGCTCTGAATAAAAAATGTAAATAATCCTTTTTCAAAACAAACTTTCATCTTTTTTCACTTTAATAATAAAAAGCCTTTCAAAACTTAAAATATGAATCTTTTGGTGTTAAAAAGGGGGAGTGGCAGCTCTGGCGACTCTGCTGGGGAAATTTCCAGAATTCGAGCTTATTTTTGGAGTTATATCGGCTTTGTTTGGCATTATGGGTGTATAGACATTGTTTGTGTTATCATTTGTGTTATTATTTTTTTGAGTACCTACATGCTCTTTGTTTATAATTTTTCTATGTGTTACCGCTTTATATCTGGCTATCAAAATCATATTCTGTTCATCAATACGAGAATAGTTATACCTCATATTGTACCATTGTTCTTTGGGTCCAAAAATCACCTTAAAAACCCCATGTGGGTCCCACTTATAGAAATCATGTATTTGAGTTCAACCCAATATTCATATATGATCAAGGTATCACAACTTTAATAATGGGTGAGAACTAAGCTAGATTGGGGATAAAATCAAACCCTCAATCTAGTGGGGATTTGGTCAAAAATCATTAAAATTTACCTAGAAAAGGGTGAAATCTTACCTTAGTTTGGATGATAATCATGAAAATAGATTTTAAACAAGATTTTCAATCACCAACAAGACTTAATTTTGAGTTACCACACTCATTAGGGCTTTTTCTCTCAATAATTTCTTTATTATCAACCTATTGATCAAGAACAATATCTTTTAAAGCTATTAAATATTTTCTACTAAGAGTTAGGTCTTCTAGATTATCTATCATGTCAAATATGACCTCTTTTACTTAACTATTGGTGATAACATTTATAGAATGACTATCACAAGTGCAAATTGCACCGCTACAATTACAATGGTCTATTAATTCACTACTATCTGAACTCTATGCAGCGTTAATCTGATTATCATCATTAAGACGTTCGTGACAAGAAGAACTATTTTCATTTTCATCAAGTATTGAATATAGTTTTATTTAACATTGTTTCCTAATTCCAACATATTTATCTTGTCTTTGTTTTTATTTGGGACCCGACAATTGATGCCATTATGCCCAATTTTACCGCAGTTCCAGCATGTTTCATTATTGGTTTTATTTTCTCCCTTAAGAGCCTTTTTAAATTTTTAAAATCGTCTTTTATAATAATGAGATTTCTCTATTTATCTTTATAATTTTTATGCAGTTTTTTTTACTCTTTTTGAGCTGAGTTGTATCAGTTAATTCATCTGGAAATTTAGAGGAGAACTCTATGGCTCTACAAATGGGTTTATAGGTTCCTCGATATAAATCGTGACCGAAAAATCAAATAGAGGATTAAAATAATTTAATCTTCTTAGCACTAACTACTGATAATGCTCAATCTACAGCTCTTGTAGGAGTGTAAAGCGGTCGTTAGCAAATATAGAACCCAACCTGGGTTGGGTGTCGATCCCACAGGGAATAGCTTGGCCAACTAGTAAGCAAAATTACTAAACTTTTGGTGCAGGTCTCGTAAGAGGGGGGGATTCTTGTCGTGCAAGTAATTTAAATAAAGTATCAAAATAAAAGCTGAAAATAAAAAGAAAGAATGTTACGTGAGTTGTAAACAATGAGAATTGAAGCGTTGGGGTTATGTCCACCTTCTGAGTTATACGTCTCTATTGGCTATGAGTGTGTAGAATTGTGACATGCATGTGCTTATAGAGAATTGTATTCGATGGTAAATCCAGGCGTCTTTCGACCTATTCGAGGATTATTTCACTTTAACTCTTTCGAGCTTAAAGAGTGTCTAAAGGTACGAATTCTCCAAGAGGTTAGTCCAGTTACGGCACTAGCTTTTTAATAGGAAAGGGTGTCCTACTACCTTGACACTATCTCTTTTCCAGACAAATAACCTTTCTTTCGAACAAGTTAAATGTTATACTGGCGTTATTCTATGCGTCTGCAGCCACAAGAATTTGCATTAAGATGAAGAGAATAATGATATAAGCAGCAATATGTGTCATGAACTCACAAACTCATAGCAATAGTTAGTATCTCATATGGCTTCCATAACCCCAACAGAGAAGTTTAGTTACCCATGAATGCGAAGGAAATCACAATTGACATTGTTATTATACCACAATGAAGATTTCGTGTGAAGTTTAGTGTGGTAGGCGTTTAGGCGTGAACTTCCCTTGCAAGTAACGTTTCTCTTGTTGCGGAAATTAAGAATTGAATAGATGAAGAGAAAGTAATCAAAATTAAAAAGAATTGTTTTGATGGATGGATGGATGGATGGTGGATGGATGAGAATTGATGGAATGGGGGATGAATGGAATGTATGGAATGGCGGAATGAATAAAAATCTCTAGCATGATAGGGTATTTATAATACCCATATCCTAATCCTACTAAGCTAATGAAATATTTAACCAAATCCTACTAAACTAGGGAAATACTTAACCCAATTGTACTAGGTTAATGTATCATTATCCAAATCCAAATAACCTAATGAAATACTTAACCCAATTGTACTAGGTTAATGTATCATTATCCTAATCCAAATAAGTTACTGCAAGTCCCCAAAGTCTTCAGAAATGCTGTTTTAGCCCGGGACAGATTTCCCATGCATCACTTTTGGTCCTTTAGGCGTCCAAACTCCCTTTCCTTCCTTCGTGAGCTTTCTTTAGCGTCAAGTAAGCCATAAAATGCTGATTTCTGCATCATTTATACCTGAAACTTTGCTAATCATGTTTGTTATCTCACTTATAGGAAAAAGGACTAAAAGTGCATGAAATATATAATTTGTTCTCAAAACTAGGCTAAAATATGGGCAAAATATATTGATATAGGCGTGTAAATTCGCCTATCATCAACACCCCACACTTGAAGCTTTGTTCGTCCTCGAACAAAATATCATGTCTCTCTAAATATCAACTTAGGGTTTCACAGCAACAACACAAAATATTCATCAAGACAAGCACAACAATTATCAACAAAGAGTAGTTTTCCGATCATTAATAGAAACAGTTTAACCTCCAACATAGACTCGTGATGGTGGTCAACTCGTATTCAACAGTTAAGCCACAAAGAATCATATACAGCTATCCAAAACTCATCAACCATGTGTGTCTCACAATATATTTCCCATAATCACTCACAAGTATAGCATATTTTTCACACATGGGTATCAAAATATCCTTGCTCTCGCTCTCACAAAGAATTCGTATGCAGCAACTATGACCATAGGCTTGCCCTTAGTGTAATACTCCACTAAATGTTAGAATGCTAAGCTTAGGATCAAATAGGTCTTTTGATGGTTGTAATGTAGGCTAAGGGACGGGTAGGATCAGCTATTTTGGCCAGAAATAGTGACTAAGTTCCTAAGCACTTTAATACATCACATTGTATTATTGACACTTTTTTCTTTCAACCTTTCTTTCTTTTATTCTTCCACCCTTGTTCTCCTCTTTGTTTTTTCACTTTTAAGCACAACTCACTTTTCAGTTTTCTTTTCTTTTTTCTTTTCACAACATACCTCTTATGTTAGCACTTTCTTTCTCATAACACATTCAAGCACCATTACAATTTAAAGCATCATACTCACCCAATTTCCTCTTATGTTGTCACATGACTTTTTCACTTTAAAGTACTTATGAATTTGGATCAAATTACGGTCTTGAAAAAAATGGATTAGGCTTACACACGAGGTTGTCAAAGAAATAGGCTAAAGGCTCAAAAAGGTTTAACTAGGATGATGTCCAAGGGTAGGTAAAATGAAGGTAAACATATGTAGGTTGCCAAATAAATGCCTAAATCATCTCCTAAACTTACACTCCTTATTTTCGCTTTGCATACATACCAGGCAAGTTCTAGCATCAGCCACAAACATAGAATATACTATTATCTCACACACACAAGGCACATGGTCGACTTGATTGGAAGTAATATAGACTCTCGACCCAACAAGTGAAGGAATTGAACCACATTATATCACATAATGAGTCACAACTAGAGCCTAAACATCTCAACAGTCATAATTGTAGCACATACTCTTGTTATAATCTCATGCTGCCTATTAGAATAATTTCATGCGAAGCTAAAAAAAAAAATTTTACTAATAAAAAAACTTAAAAACGAAACACAAACAAAAACAAAGTAAACAAACATAGATGCAAATAGAGAATTATAGCATGCAATACCGCCACCCCACACTTAAACGGGACACACTGTCCTCAGTGGAAAATAAATAAGAAGATTCTGGTTAGTCGGACTCATTCTCTATGTCTGGGGTCATACCCCTTTGCATCGGAATCATCATCAGAGTCGTCATCCTTAGGAGTTCCTCATAAGTATCCCACTTAATTCCAAGAGTGAGTCGAAGTGTTTGCATCGAGGAGAGTTCTCCTTGCTCTTTTTGTGAAGTGGTAGCCTTATCTTTGCCTTGCCTTTTGGTGCCATTGTACCTGAGATCTCAATAGAGTCATGTTAGCATCATCTCAATGGATACAATCTATGAACAAGCAGTGGAGGTACCACCCCACACTTAGGTTGTTGGCACCAACTAGTGAAGTGAAAGTGGTCGATTACTCAAACTTCATCAACATACGTTTTAGATGCTCTATTCCAACAATAAAATCAGTGAGTCATACTTCTTGTACTCTTGGCAATACTTGCATGTAAGATTATATCAAGACTATCACATAGGGATTACATCAAGGTATAGTATCTATCAATAATCACAACCGCCTATGTCGGTAGGCAACTATAAGTCTTATTCCGATGAACAATTCATTCCAATATATAAGTATTCAAGTGACAAGATTATGCAATGTTAATGACTATAGCAATTCCGCAAGAGTATGACAATACATCAAAATCAAATTCAAGTTCGAAACAAGTTAAGATCATCCTAACGTATATGTTCACTCACTTGGTTGTGTATCAGCAATTCAAACACATGAATATCACCAATGCTTCATCAAGATATAGCAATTCATAATAGGCATAGCAACGTAGTACTTACGAAAAATGGATGAAGAACAAAAGAGTACTTACGTGATTGAAGCCTTTGGAGATGTTCTTGTGAATTGGAAGAACAAAAAGAGAAATTTTGAGATGATTTGGATGGATGTGCGGCGCCTTTGGATCAATTTCTAATGTGGTTATGTTTCAAGACTAAGTCCCCTTTATATAGGAAGAGAATGGGTCGGGGTTTTGACCCATTTCCAAACGGTTTTGAAGACAAAAATACCACATATGTGGCGCATAATGCTCGGCATAGTCATGACATATGCACCGCATAGTCTATGGCATTTTGAGGCATATGCGCCGCATAGTCTATGACATTTTGAGACATATGCGCCGCATAGTCTATGGCATATGAGATCCTGAGACCTAATGCCATAGCATAGGCGGCGCATAGTCAAAAGTACACTTAAGAATGGGCGGCGCATAGTGTATAGCACACTAGATTCTGAGACCTTAGGCTATAGGATAGGTTTTTCATTGTTCGTGGCCTAGTTTTACCTAGGCCTAACCTTCCTCGATGCCTATTTTGGCATGAGCAATGCTCAATCCATAACCTTATGCATCCTTATACCTAACTTACCACCTTTTCCATCCAATACGTCGAAATCATCATTTGAGACCAATCTCCTTGTTGAATACTTCTCTCACCTATATTTGCTCAAAACCAATGAAAATGATTAGTACGATGGGTTGCCTCCCACTAAGCGCCTTAGTTTTGGTCTTGGCACGACTCTTATTTTTGGATTTTCATTTATCAAAAACAAAACAAGTACTAGAACGAAAGAAAGACAAAACGATAAACAATAAATGAAAAATTATAAACGATGGGTTGCCTCCCATCTAGCGCCTTATTTATTGTCGTGGCACGACATAGTTACCTCGAGTACTCAAACTTTGTCAAGGTAAATGGTGGATCATTTTCTGAAAGGATTTAGACGACAATGAGGCTTACCTATGGGCATGCGATCTTATTCGAGATGGCTCATACGTTTCCCCGGAGAGTCACCAATTATATCATCAATAGTCCAACACATAGCTCTCTTGTATCTCTTCAAAGCAGAGATGAGAGCTTCTACGTGCTGTTCACTTAAATCATCTGCTCTCTCCGAAAGTATATTTCTACTTTCCAAGAACACATACCTTAGATAGTCGGGGAGCTCTTGTGATTCTAGCATTGGTGGCTCGTCAATGGGAGTCTTCGCTGTTGGTTGATTCTTGAGATCACAATCTGGTTGCTTAGGAGTATAAGACTCTATTTCTGTTAGAGCACCCATAAGTTCTTCATAATCTTCATTATCCTCATGCTCAACATTCAGTGGCGCAGCAGACAATGGCTCAATAGTAGGCTGTTTCTCTATAGATAATGCTTTCATATCCTCTTGATGAACATCAACTACAGATAACTCATTCATATCGCTGGGCTGCTTCATGGCTTTGCATATATCAAACCGTACTACTTCATCATTAATTCGAAACAAAAGCTCATTATCTTTCATGTCAATAAGCACACTTCCGGTTGCAAGGAAAGGACGTCCCAAGATTATGGGAACTTCAGAATCCTCCTTACAATCCAGAATAACAAAGTCTGCAGGAAAGACAAATGAAGAAACTTTCACCAACACATCATTCAAGATACCCACAGGTCTTTTTACCGACCTATCAGCCATCACGAGCCTCATATTAGTTGGTGTCGGATCGCCTAACCCCAACTTCTTGTAGATGGATAGTGGCATCAAATTTATGCTAGCACCTATATCGCACAATGCTTTGGCAAAATCCAACGATCCAATAGTGCAAGGAATAGTGAAAGCTTCGGGGTCGTCCTTCTTCTGAACTATCGATCGGGTAGCAACTGCAGTACAATGATGAACATTATCCGCTAACTCATAACTTGATGCCCGCTTCTTTGTCAACAGGTCCTTCATAAATTTTGTATATCCAGGCATTTGTTCAAGTGCCTCCACCAATGGAACATTAATGGTCAGCTGCTTTAACATATTCATGAATTTGCTGAACTTTGTATCATCCGCCACCTTCTTTAATCTTTGGGAAAAAGGTGGTGGTGGGTATGGAAGTGTTCTTTCCACGGTTTTCTTCTCCTCTTGCTTCCGTTTTTCTACTTTTTCAGGTTGCACAGTGCTGGATGTGGCGTCCTTGACGTCAGGAGTGGGTGCTGCGACATCTTCTCCTTTTGTGTTGTCATCCATGTCCGCAACTTCGTCAACCACTTGCTTGCCTTTTGCTGATGTTTCCAGCACCTTACCACTTCTGGTAGTGATGGCCATGCATGACCCGTCATTCCTTGGGTTTGGCACAGTATCGCTAGGTAAAGTGTCGGCCTTTCTTTGATTGAGTGCTGCTGAAAGTTGGCTTAATTGCTGCTCTATTTGCTTGATAGAAGTGGAATGTGAATCAACTAATTGTTTCATGGAGGACAAATCATTGATTACCTTTGTTACTCCCGCGCTCGTTGCTTCCACTCCTTTCAATAATTTAGCCATCATGTCTTCCATACTTCCAGAATTAGATGTGGTGGTGTCACGTCTCCCAGGGGGAACGTACAAACCACTCTTTTCATTCTTGTTCTTCCAACTACCTTGGTCCTTGTTTCCAGATTTATCATAATAGTTCCGACCTTGGTTTCCTTGGGCATTCCCGCGGAAACCCTCCTGATTGTTCAAGTAGTTGGCCTCATCTTCCGAATCAGATTCGTCTCTTTCTTTTGACGCAATAGCTTTCACTTTTTCGGTCTTTCCTGATAATAAATGCTTTGTAAGAAGATCCATTTGTGTTCTCAAATGCGCCATATCTTGATCACGTTCTTCTTCTCTTCTTCTTTGGTCTGCAGTTATTCCAATAGATAAAGTGGGGCTTGCTACCTCAGAATCCCTGGTATGCCAAACTCTACTTTGTTTCGTCATACGATCTAGCATATTGCTTGCTTGACCAAAGGTGAGGTCCATGAAAGATCCTCCAGCTGCATTATCCACCACTGGTTTAGTTATTGAATTCAAGGCTCTATACAAGATCTCCATTAGGTAAACATTGGTCATGTGATGGTTTGGGCACCTCGCTAGCTTTGTCTTGAACCTCTCCCATGTTTCATGAAGAGCTTCAGGAGGAAGCTGACGAAAGTTGCTGATTTCATCTCTCAATTGCGCCCTCTTGGATGGCGTAAAGAATCTTTCTAGGAAAGCGTCTCTCAATTGCCTCCAATTTGTAATAGAATCAGGAGTCAGCCCATTCAACCATAGTGTTGCCTCCCCAAACAGAGACAATGAAAATAGACGTAATGGAATTACATTCTGACCAACACCAGGATTGTCAAACGACTTGCATGTAGAAATAAAGTTGATGAGATGCATATTCGGATCATCGCCTGCTAGTCCACCAAATAATCCCTTGAGTTGCAATAACTGAATCATGGTGCTTGTGATGTTGAACTTGGCTCCGGGCGCTAATGGTGGTGGAATTATGGCCCCAGTGGCTCCGGCACCATCAAGATCATCATCATCATCGTCGAAAGCTGGCTGCATAGGTTGGCGATCATACCTAAACCAATCTTGTCGACCTCTTCGGTTGGCAGGTGTTATAATTTCAGCATCACGCCTAGGGTTTAGTAACTCGTCATCTCCTAAATCCTCATCGTCAGGATTTGTTGCTCGCCCAGGGTTATCAATGTTTTGTTGGTGTACTTGGGCAGCGGCAAGGGCAGCCAATCTTGCTTGTTCCTGTTGAGCAGCCATCCTTTCGATTTCTGCTTGTGCTTCCATTCTTCCAATGCGTTGTGGTTCAGGATTGATAGGTAATAACGGTTGACCAAAACTTCTAGTATGGAGCATGCACTGAATAAAATCCTGTAGTAAACAAAAACAAAAACTGAAAGTAAAAGTACGAGAATCTTTGACCAAAGGGTCTAGTAATTATCACGAACTTGATTGACACTCGTATTCCCCGGCAACGGCACCAATTTTTGATAACGCTCAATCTACAGCTCTTGTAGGAGTGTAAAGTGGTCGTTAGCAAATATTGAACCCAACCTGGGTTGGGTGTCGATCCCATAGGGAATAGCTTGGCCAACAAGTAAGCAAAATTACTAAACTTTTGGTGCAAGTCTCGTAAGAGGGGGGATTCTTGTCGTGCAAGTAATTTAAATAAAGTATCAAAATAAAAGCTGAAAATAAAAAGAAAGAATGTTACGTGAGTTGTAAACAATGAGAATTGAAGCGTTGGGGTTATGTCCACCTTCTGAGTTATACGTCTCTATTGGCTATGAGTGTGTAGAATTGTGACATGCATGTGCTTATAGAGAATTGTATTCGATGGTAAATACAGGCGTCTTTCGACCTATTCAAGGATTATTTCACTTTAACTCTTTCGAGCTTAAAGAGTGTCTAACGGTACGAATTCTCCAAGAGGTTAGTCCAGTTACGACACTAGCTTTTTAATAGGAAAGGGTGTCCTACTACCTTGACACTATCTCTTTTCCAGACAAATAACCTTTCTTTCGAACAAGTTAAATGTTATACTGGCGTTATTCTATGCGTCTGCAGCCACAAGAATTTGCATTAAGATGAAGAGAATAATGATATAAGCAGCAATACGTGTCACAAACTCACAAACTCATAGAAATAGTTAGTATCTCATACGGCTTTCATAACCCCAACAGAGAAGTTTAGTTACCCATGAATGCGAAGGAAATCACAATTGACATTGTTATTATACCACAATGAAGATTTCGTGTGAAGTTTAGTGTGGTAGGCGTTTAGGCGTGAACTTCCCTTGCAAGTAACGTTTCTCTTGTTGCGGAAATTAAGAATTGAATAGATGAAGAGAAAGTAATCAAAATTAAAAAGAATTGTTTTGATGGATGGATGGATGGTGGATGGATGGGAATTGATGGAATGGGGGATGAATGAAATGTATGGAATGGCGGAATGAATAAAAATCTCTAGCATGATAGGGTATTTATAATACCCATATCCTAATCCTACTAAGCTAATGAAATATTTAACCAAATCCTACTAAACTAGGGAAATACTTAACCCAATTGTACTAGGTTAATGTATCATTATCCAAATCCAAATAACCTAATGAAATACTTAACCCAATTGTACTAGGTTAATGTATCATTATCCTAATCCAAATAAGTTTCTGCAAGTCCCCAAAGTCTTCAGAAATGCTGTTTTAGCTCGGGACAGATTTCCCATGCATCACTTTTGGTCCTTTAGGCGTCCAAACTCCCTTTCCTTCCTTCGTGAGCTTTCTTTAGCGTCAAGTAAGCCATAAAATGCTGATTTCTGCATCATTTATACCTGAAACTTTGCTAATCATGTTTGTTATCTCACTTATAGGAAAAAGGACTAAAAGTGCATGAAATATATAATTTGTTCTCAAAACTAGGCTAAAATATGGGCAAAATATATTGATATAGGCGTGTAAATTCATCTATCATCAACTACTAGTCTGTTTTGTTTGACAATATTTAAAAATATGTGGAGGTGTTTAAAATGTTGGTCAATATTTTCTAAAAATATTAAAACATCATCTATATAGACTATAGAAATCTAACTATATTGGTTAAATATATTGTTCATAATATTTTGAAATTCAAATGGCGTATTTTTTAGTCCAAAAGGCATTACATTCCATTCATATTGTCGAAAAGGAACATTGAAGGTAGTTTTATATTTATCTTTTTCCATAATTTGTATTTCCCAAATCCTGATTTCATATCAAACTTGCTTTAAATATTAGCTTTATAAGTTCTTTTAAGAATGTCACATTTTTTAGGTATACACTACAAGAAAACTTTCAGTGGCGGCACAAACAGTTGCCACAAAAGTTAGAATTTCTGTGGCGACATATAAAGGTTGCCACAAAAGGTATAGGATTTAGGGGCGATCGTTAAAGTCGTCACTAATAGGAACATATTTAGTGGCGACTATGCGTAGGTCACCACAAATATGTAGTAATTTTTCCAACAAAATTTGGGTTAGTGGCGACGTACGAGTTGTCGCTACTAAAAGTCTTTTGTGGCTATTTAATTGCTACCAAAGGGAGATGTACTGTGGCCGGTTTTTTAGTCGCCACTAATACTTCTATTTTGTTATTCGTTCCATTTATATCAGTAATACTACTAAAAAAATCCAAAAAATGACGCAAAAAAATGCATCGAACTGTGTCGCTTTAAAAAGAGATGAGAAAAGTGACATTGGCCGTCGCTTTTTTAGTTTAATTTTAATTTTTATTTATTTTTTACTAAAATCAACGGTCAAGATCTTAATATCTGTTGTTTTTTTTGTGGACTATAGTGCCAACTAATTAAAAAAGGATTTATAATTTTTTTAATAAATGCGACGGATAGTGTAATAATTTATTTACAAATAATAATAATTAGTTATTGAAAAGCGACGTAGTCCGTTGATTTTTAAATTTAATTTTTATTTTGTTTATTTTTATTAAAAGCAACGAACAACATCTCTATAATTTTTATTTTTTAAAATATTAATTGTGTTGACACCCAATTTTGACCTCACAATACCCCTCTCAGGCTACTATTTTATATAGTAATTTTACATAAGATTAATTCTTATATGCCTAGTTTATTTTAATAACGATTTCTTACTACTTTTCTCATCATTTCCACATCTATTAAATTATTAATTTTCACAATTTATTAGTTCAAATTTGACATTTTACATAATTTTTTTTAATATTGAAACTCCCAAATTAAAATTCAATTGTTAACCCTTTTTAAAATAATTTTGATCTCAGTCGTTGAACAAAACTAATCTAACGGCTGAGATCGTTTTAATCCCCTTTCCTTTTTAAAATTCAAAAGAAACCCTAATCCTCATTCACCCAAAAAGTAAGCCGCATATCCTCCCTCTCTCTCCTTCTCTCAATGGCTCTGTTCTCTGACCAGTAAAGAAGCTGGCCCATCACCGCTATGCAATAGCCTAAACCGCCATAGCACCACCTCCCTCATGCTCCAGCAACACTGCCTTCTCTATTCTCCTTCTCTGAGAAGCAACCACCTGTAATACCCCAAACTTTCTTCAAGTTAAATCTAGTCTCCAGAAGAGTTATTGATGACTTTCCAACGATACCAATTTTGTCCAAATCTGGTATCGAGGTAGAAAGTTATGACCATTTTATAGAAAGCAGTCAAAAATACCGAGGTGCAACGGTGAGGGTCGATGGACCGTTGAGCAAGTGATGGACCGTCGCCCAAGCTATCGTAGTGGAGGCAATGAGACCATCTTTGTAATACCCCGTATTTCGAGATAGAATGAAAACCATCATTTCTATGCGTAGATGATCCAAAAGCCATAAATCCTACGCAAATTTTCTATGTTAATCAATTATGTTGTGTGGAAAATTGAATGAGCTTTTTGTCAATATAAGATTCACCCAAATCTGATACTCGGGCAAGATGTTATGGCTAATTTTAGTCCTAGTCGTAAAACACCGTCATTTTGGTACTTGGCGTTCGCGGAGGTGGTCTATTAACAATTGTCAAATTCCAATAGCCTAGCTTTATTGTGGCGTGTTGCACTGAAGTTCCAGGTCCCAACCAGTGTGACAACGCGATTTATACATAGTGAACAATAATCATTTCAAATTCATGCTCTCTTTTGTTGGTCACAACATAATATGGGGTATCAAAACATTATCATGAAAATATAAAAGCAATTTACCATTCATATTTATCAAACTTTCATGGAAAATCTCAAATCACATATGCATGGGTTCAACCATTGAAGTATATAGGCAAACAATTCCCATGACATTCAAAAAATGACTTAGAAATCATATTAAAAGCAAGTTATTAGCATTTTATTGAAAACCCCCATTTAAAAGCATGTATGTTCATAAAACTAAACCCATGAGATTTTAGGATAACCCCATGTACCTCGATTACTACGAATATTAGGTGCTTCTTGAAGCCTACGTTAAGAGAATTCCAAATATGCAATTAGTTTCTAAAACCCACAGTTGAATCTTGAGTTGCTTGGGTTTTTATTTTGAAACCCTAAGGAGAGTTCTTGAGCAACTTTGATAAATGAAGGTGTATTTTGGGGTCTTTGGGAACTGAATTTCGTGTTTATGGCTAAATAAGGGTGGGAAAATGACCATTTTGCCCCAAAAATGGAGTGTTTAAGTCACTTGAAACCATTACATAGGCGCCGCCTAAGCTATCGCCTGTTTTACATAGGTGCCGCCTATGTCATCACCATTGTTTACATAGGCGCCGCCTATGCCATTGCCTATGTTTACATAAGAGCCGCCTATGCTATCGCCTATGTTTACATAGGTTCCGCCTATGCTATCGCATATGCTTTCCGGTGGCTATGTGTGATTGGTTAGGCGATGCATACTACTTTAAAAGGCCATAACTTCTTGCTCGGGTGCAGGTTTTTAGCAAAAATTGGTATCGTTGGAAAGCTAACTTGAAAACCTATCATTTTACACATAGTAGGCTCTATAATTCGACATATACAAAGAGTCATGGTCTATAGAAGTTGACACAAATTATAATGTCCATTTAAACTTAATCGATCAAAGCAGTTTTCAACTCGTCCTTGATTTAAAGGACCTCTACGGTCTAAATTCAAGCTTGAATGGATTCATATACTATACAAATAATTAACATGCCATATTGGCATAGGATTTATGGCTTCGGGATTATCACGCATCGAAATCATGGTCTATATTATAGCCCAAAATACGCGGTGTTACACTAGCTCAGAAGAGAGGATTTCCTAAGATCGTATAAGGAGACTAGGGACCCTTTAACCTACCGATGAGGGACTCCAACAAATATCATGGTACATTTTTGTCGAGCCTGGGTGAACAACGTACCTTCAAGTATGAGCCTCGTCAAGAATTCTTTTCCACAATCCATCCACATCTAGCACACATAGTCTACCCTGATATCTCAAAATCCCATCGCCGCCAATTTCAAAAGACATCACCTTCTGTTGACCCACATCTTTCTTGATCCGTATTTAAATGAGGTCTTCAACCTGTTACTCCTTAACTTCTACACAAAGGGAAGATTTAGCTATTTAATGCACAACTACTCCTCCATCTTTGAAATCCAGAAGTTGCACCCTTAGATTTGCAAGACGGTGAATATTCTTCACTATCTCTCTTTTTTCTTCCTCAACATGAGAAAAAATGCCTATAGATAATCTGCTGATGGCATCGGCCACTATATTCGCCTTGCCCGGATGATAGTGTAAGCTCATGTCATAATCCTTCAACAGTTCCAACTAACGCCTTTGCTTAAGATTTAACTCTTTCTGTGATAAGACATACTGTAGACTTTTATGGTCAGTAAATATATCAACATGCACCCCATAAAGATAGTGCCGCCAAATTTTAAGTGCAAATACCACAACCGCTAATTCTAAGTCATGGGTGGGGTATTTTTGGTCGTGCACCTTCAACTGTCATGATGCCTAAGCTACCACCTTACCATGCTACATAAGTACACATCCAATTCCAACTCGGGATGTATCATAATACAAATAAAACCCTTTGTGCCCTCAGGAAAGGTCAAAATAGGTGCAGTAGACATCTTGTCTTTCAACTTCTCAAAACTATTTTCACTAGAGTCAGACCATACAAACTTTACCTTTTTCTATGTTAACTTGGTAAGTGGGGCAACTATGGAAGAAAATATTTCTACAAATCTTCTGTAATACCCTGCCAAACCCAAGAAGCTCCAAAAGTTGATTGGAGTCGTAAGTCTGGGCCATTTTCTCACCACCTTAATCTTTTGGGGATCAACTTATATTCCCTCACTAGACATGATATGCCCCAAGAAAGTAATAACATTAAGCCAGAATTAACACTTGGAAAATTTTGCATACAGCTTATGGTCTTTGAGAGTCTGAAGAATAATTTGGAGGTGATTGACATGATCCTTCTTACTCTTAGAATAAATCAAAATGTCATTAATGAAAACTATGACAAACAGGTCTATAAACTATTGGAACAACCTATTATTAGGTCCATGAAGGCTTCAGGGGTGTTATTCAATTCGAAGGACACGACAAAAATTCATAATGGCCGTATTGGGTTCGAAAAGCTGTTTTAGGAATGTCAGCCTCCATGAACTTCAACTGATGATACCCCAAATGAAGGTTTATCTTTAAAAAAACCTATCACCCTGAAGCGGTTCAAAAAGATCATCAATCCTAGGAAGAGGGTACTTATTTTTTACAGTGACCTTATTTAACTAACGGTAGTCTATACACATACGGAGGGAACCTTCTTTCTTACGCACAAAGAGAACAGGTGCACCCCAGAGAGAAATACTAGGATGGATAAAGAATTTTTCAAGAAGATCTGCTAGTTGTTCTTTCAACTTTTTCAATTCAGCAGGAGCCATTCTATAAGGTGGAATAGAAATCGGACAGGTTTCCAACAATAAATTCATACCAAAATCTATCAAAGTAGATGGAACTTTTGTCAAAAATTTTCTTGTAATCCTGAAGCTTGTGAGAACTCAGAGAAATAATTATATAATCTCTCAACATAACCTCATCTCCCCAGCTAAATAAGAGCAAATCATCAGTAAAGTTTTGTTGTGTGATATTGAGTTTCTCACATCTGGGATAGAAATTGAATTTTGGTATATTCCTTAGGCTCTTGAGTATCTTAGTGAAATACTTCATCACAATAATAAACCAATAAAAGGATAAGGGGTCCCCCAACCTTAGTCCTCTCTTGGCAAGAAAGGGTTGGGTGAGTGAGTCATTAACCATTATAAAGTAGGACATAGTTGAAATACATTGCATGATCTAGTACATAAATTTCTTAGAAAAGTTTAAACCACGAAGTACTTGTTCTAAATGCACCCATTCGAGTAATTAATAATCTTTTTTCATATCTATCTTCATCATGCATCTAGGTGAGACCTTTTTCTTCCATAGTGTTTGATCAGTTTATGACTAAGTACTATATTATCCATAATGTATCTATTAGGTACAAAGTTGACTGGTTATTGTCAATAAGAAAATTCATCACATCTCTCATTCTATTAGTAATGACTTTATAAATAATCTTATGCAAGGTGGTACAACAATCAATAGTCCAAAAGTCAGAAGATATCTGTTAATGCCTTCTGAAGAATTTCTCCCTGGAAAGCATGTCTAGAAATGGTGTAGACTTTTACTTTGCAGATATCTTGTCATCTATATTGGAGAAGGGTGATCAGCAGAAAGGATGACAGTTTGAGCTTTTTTGATTTATGCACTAACTCGGTCATATTTTTTTAATAGGGTAATGAGTTTGGAGTTACATAATGTTTGATAGGCTTGGTAGAGTCAATTTAGATCACACGCTACGTAACTCCTTGCTTATTAATTTATCAAATTGGTTGAGCAAGATTCATGGAGCAACGCTCAATAAAAGTATGTTGTTCAACTGTTGGGACCACATCTTCAACGTGCATCAACATATTTTGACCTAAAACAAACACAGTGACCCTCCATGTATCCTTTAAGGCTTTTGAATTAGTTCACCAGGTTCGGGGTGAATGGGCCGTTAAGAACCCTAAAATCACGGCATACGTAGAGTTGGTACAAGAGTTATGCAGAAGATTCAAGGGAGTAGAATTTAAGCATGTTCCAAGAATACAAAATGAGTTTGCCAATTCTTTGGCCGCTATATCCTCCATGATTCAACATCAGGATCAAAGTTACATTGATCCGTTAGAAATAAGTGTGAAGGAGAAACATGCACATTGTGCACAAGTTGAGGCAGAACCAGACGAAAAGCCGAAGTACTTCGACATCAATAGGTATTTAGAAGCCAGAGCTTACCCAAAAGATTCAACCGTCAATTAGAAGAAAATAATCCGTCAGATGGCCAATAATTTATTTTTGAACAGGAAAGTCATTTACAGTAGGTCCCCCGATCTGGGATATCTGTGTTGTGTTAATTCCATTGAAGCTACAAAATTACTTGAAGAAATATATGCCAGAATGTGTGGACCTCATATGAATGGATCCACTTTAGCCAAGAAGATCCTAAGAGCCGACTATTTCTAGATGACCATAGAAAGCAACTGTAGCAAGTTTGTGCAAAAATGTCATGAGTGCCAGATATATGGGTGCCCCCACATGAACTTCATGTTATGAGCTCGCCCTGGTTGTTGTAGCTAGGGGCATGGATTTTATTGAACTAATTGAGCCACCGACTTTTAATAGACACAAATTCATTTTAGTTTCTATTGATTACTTTACCAAATGGATAGAAGCTACCTCATACAAGGCAGTAACCAAGAAGGTAGTAATAGATTTTGTCAAGAACAACTTGATTTGCCAATTCGAGATACCCAAATCGATCCTCACGGACAATGGGGCAAACTTAAATAGTAATTTAATGAAAGAGGTATGCGAATAGTTCAAGATCACTCATCAAAATTCAACCGCGTATCGCCCTCAAATGAATGGAGCAGTAGAAGCTGGAAACAAGAACATCAAGAAGATCTTAAGAAAGATTGTGATAGTCACCGATCGTGGAATGATATCCTGCCTTATACTTTGCTGGGATATCGTAAGATAGTACAAACTTTTACTGGGGCAACTCCTTATGTGCTAGTCGATGGGACAAAAGCAGTAATACCCACTGAGGTCGAGATACCATTTTTAAGGATCATCCAAGAAACGGTATTGAGTAATGAAGATTGGGTCCGTGCTCATCGTGAACAACTTATAATGATTGATAAGAAGAAGATGAGTGTTGTATGCCATGTCCAGTTATATCAACAATGAATGATTCGTGCTTTCAATAAAAGAGTAAAAGCTCTCACATTTGAAGTTGGACAACTAGTACTCAAATGCATTTTTCCTCATCAAGAGAAGTATAAGGAAAAGTTTTCTCCAAATTGGTAAAGGTTGTGTGTAGTTAACTAAGATTTATCGAGAGGATCCATGATTTTGTTTGAAATGGATGGCCAAAGGTGGACCAAGCCAATCAATTCTAATACGGTAAAGAGATACTATGTCTTATATGGGGCTCCTTGGTGCTTATTTCCTTGTAACTTCTTTCTCATTTGTAATTATTTTTATTCTTTGTAATAACTTTAAAATTCCCCATTCCTTGATGTACGAACTACATTTGACCTGAATTCTCGAGAATGAGATACGTAGGTGGCCTATGTCGACTTCGGTCAACCCCTTAGGAGAAAATTTCCTTTTCTTTTATCTTGAACTACATGATAACTTAAATTCCCAAGGATGTGATACATACACAGCCTTTGTCAGCTTTGGTAACCCTTTTAACTATAGTTTATTCTCTTTTATGTTATGGGAACTACGTTTGACCTGATTCCTATTCAACGGGATACGTAGGCACCAAAATGACTCGGTCATATCACCCCAGGAAATGAAAACTAGGGAGAATTTTTTTGAGAAGAAATCTCAAAAAATTCAAAAGAATAAGATCATCCTCTGGCAAGCCAAATTAAATTTTGAGAAGAATGCTAGGAAGAAGTCAAGTGGATAATCAGGTACCAAAGAGGTACCTCCAGAGACTATTTGTTTTTTAGGGGATCAGAACCAATCTTGAAGAGCTATATTGAAGTTGATATAGCAGCTGAACTTGATAACTAAAAATCCACTACTGGATATTTGTTTATTTGTTTAGGAGGGAGCTATATCATGGAATTCGACGTTGCAGAAGTATGTTGCATTGTCAACAACTGAAGCAGAGTACATTGTAACTACTGAAGCTGGCAAAGAAATGGTATGGATGAAATGGCTCCTTGGGGATCTTGATTTGCATTAAAAAGAGTATGTAGTCTATTGTGACAAACAAAGTGCAATGGACTTAAGCAAGGGCTTTAAGTATCATGCAAGGACGAAACACATAAATGTGAAATATCACTGGATTCGAGAAAAAATGGAAGATTACAGATCAACGAGGATCATACAAGTGAGAATCTTACTGATAACTGACCAAAGTGGTACCAAGAGACAAGTTTGAGTTATGCAAGGAACTTGTCGGCATGTAGTCAAACTAAAAGCCCGATGATATTTTCTTTCGATGAATGGTTCTAGAGAGGGAGATTGATGGTGTCTATACCCATGTGAAGAAAAAGAAACAAAAGAAGAAAACAAAACAAAAGTGAGCAAATGACAAAATAGTTACTTTTTTTTAAATATGTTGTGATTCCTAGAGTATTTACTTGGACCTACAAAGTGTAAATTTCTTAATATAGTGGATTACTTTGCTCCTTTTGAGCCCATTGGTTTTTCCCGTAAAAATTTTTGTGTCCTTGTTATTACTTTTTTAATTCTTGTTGATTACGGTATCACATCACGCTGCTACATTATTATTCCACTATTATTACCACGAATTATTATTTCTATGGCAGGGTTTGTCCCAAAAAAGTATTGTATGGTGATTTTTTTATTAAAATATTAATAACTAAATGATATTAAAGTCTTAGTAAATATAAAAGTGGTTTTTTATAAGCGACTCCAAAAACATGGATAACAATTCAAGAAAATAACTTTAGAAAAAATAGAAAGTTTAAGTAATGGTAAAAGATTTCTAAGCATGAAAATTTCTTCTTAATAAATTAATATATTTTTGTTAAATAAAAGAATAAAAATATAATCTTGACTAAATAAGATGATGAGTTAAATAGGTCTATTATTTAAAAAAATAGTTTAATGGCATGGCATGTCAATTAGAAAAGAAAGTATGTATGAGATATTTAGTTTTTTTTTCTTGAGAATATAGTGTTAGTTGAGTCATATTATTATCTCTAAAAAAATTAATTTTTATAGAAAATTCAAAATATATGAATGACCATTCAGAAAAATAACTCTTGAAAAAATATATGTCAAGTTTTAGTATCGATAAAGTTTTTTGAAGTATAATTTTTTTAATAAACTAATGTATTCTTTAAAAAAATATATAATTATATTTTGATTAAATGAGTTTGATGAGTTAAATAGGTTTAGTATTTTTTTTTTAAAAAAGAGATTTTAATGACATGGCATGCCAACTAAGAGAGAAAAAGGCTTTTGAGGCGTTTAGTATTTTTTAAAAGCACAAAAAAAAAAATTAGAAAAAATGAAAAGGAAAAAAATAAGAAAGAGAAATAAAAGCTAAAAATAAACGCGAAAAGAAAGAAAAAAGGAAGAAAATAAAAATAGAAAAATAAAAATAAAAATAAAAATATGAGAATGAAAAAAATAATAATAAAAAAAGAGTTAAGGGTTCAATTTTGCCCCAGGATGGAAATCCCCATTTACAACGATCGCACTCGCTTAGCCGCTATCACGGCTCTATAATCATCGCATTCTTCATGCGATCGCGACCTTCTGACTTTCTTAACGTACCACGATCGCAGTAGCCACCCCACGAATGCGATACCTGAGGTCCAGCCTGCATATTTTTCTAGCTTTTGCACTTATCTTCCTTTTTTGCTCCTTTTTCAGCTCGTTTTGCTTCTTTTCATCTCAGAAATTTTGTATCTACAAAACATGGGAATTAGTGCATTTAAATCACAAAATAGTCTCATACATACCTTTAGAGCGTAGTAGTTTACGCTAATTCGGATTTCGATGAGTGGTAAAAGAAAAAGAATTCATCAAATCAAACAATGAAATGCTTTTGGTCCCATTCGGATCAGAACCCCCAAATTGGTTAATCATTATCCGACTCAATGAACGAATTCTTAGACAAGTGACAATGTCGTTAGTCTTACCGTTAGTATCTGTTGGAGATTATCACTTCTGATTGACTACCCGTACCACCCAACTAGGCTGGTTTTCAAATCTAAAGGCGTTCTAAGCAAGGATAAAACTAACGTCTTTAGAGTACCTATCGTCCCACTTATTGCCCAAGAGGCATTGAGCTTTGCTAGTTCGGATTTGTGGTCTAGACAAAATAAAGCTACGTTTTCCTAAGACTCAAATCGCGTAACACATTGGACGTTATTTAGCACATAATTATCCCAAGTTAGCCTCTTGGTTATTAAAAAATTGATTAATGTGATTAACAAGCAAAGACACATAATTATTTATTATGTCATTAACCTATAGGCATGATATCTATGAGTTAAACAATTGTTTATTAAAAGTAACTGTCAAAACTTTTATAACAATGTGGCAAAAATTCATGAGAATACATGTCAAAGTTAAACAAGGGTGAAAGAAAAAGAAAGTTAATTTATTGTGTAAAAGATAGTTAAGCATGATGTCTAAGTGAAAAGTAAGTGTTTATTGATTAAAAGTAATTGTCAAACCGTTAAAAATAATGTTGTAAAGTTGTTAAAATAAAATATATCGAAATAAAGTAAATATGTTGAAGTGTGGTGCCTGTTAATTTTGTGTAAAACATGTTATAAACTAATGACAGTGTAACAAATTACAAACACGTGAAAAATTACTACAAACATTCTTAATACTGATAGGTCTATTAACATGCTGAAAATGCATTTTTTATAATGCCGAAAGGTGAATTAACATGCTAGAGTTTAACATTTATATGCTGAAAAATAATTTTAACTTGCTGGAATTTAATTGTTTTGTGCTGAAAAAATAGTTTTAACATGCTGAAAAATGACTTTGTATGATGGAAATTAATATTAATATGCTGAAAAGTAATTGTATTGCTGAAAATTATTAAAACAGACAAACACTTTGTTTTAGCTTGTAAAAGAAGTATAATAAATTGAGGGACCGGGAAGAAATAGCTAAAATGGTAGTTGCGAGTTGTTTGTCTTTTAGTTTTCCTTCTTTTGATGAATTTATTCATTATATTCAAGCTATTTATAATCCTATGTTTAATAGTGTTCCTAGAAGTACTTGTCGATCTGATATTTTTAGACTTCATTCACAATATTATTTTTATTTATCAACATTGTTAAAAAATATTTAATGTAGATTGTCCCTAACTTCTGATCTTGGTCGTACTGTAAATAAAAATGATTATTTAATTGTTACTTGTCACTGGATAGATAGTAATTTTTACGATGCAAAAACGTATTCTTGCTTTTTTATATGATGAAGACCGTAAACATACTGAAGATTTTATTGTTGATTCTATTATTAAAGTTGTTGGATTTTATGGTATCGAAAATAAAATCTTATGTATTATTTTTTATAATACTTCTAATAACAAGACTGCTATAAAAAAAATTAAAATCTAAGCTATCTCTGCCGTTGCCTAAAATTTTTCATATTAAGTGTGCATGTCATATATATAATTTAATTTTAAAAGATGGTCTTGAGTTTTTTGAGCTTTATATTGAAAAAATCCGTCTTGCTGTTGGTTTTATTCAAGAAAATAATCGAAGAAAAAGAATTAGAGAATTTAAAATTAAATGTCAAGAAAATGGACTTACACCGATATTGATGCCTGAGGAAATTGATATTAGGTGGAATTCACGTATGATTTTTTAAAAACTTGTTATAAATATAGAGTTCCTATTACACTAGCTTTTAACCAATATTGCGGTTCATTTACTGATTCTGCTGATTGCATGCTACATGATTCTGATTGGGTTGTAATTAATGATCATGTTAAGTTTTTAGAAAAAATTTATGTAGCTACGGTTGAATTTTTTGGTGCGTATTATCCTACTGTTTGTAATATTTTGGGATATATAGCCGATATTTCTGGTTTGCTTAAAGAATATAAAAATAAAGATGGTTATAAAGAAGTTGTTGGTGTCATGTTTACTAAATTTTAAAAATATTTTTTTCTCGATTCCCCCTATTTACTTGGTTGGTGCTATGTTAAATCCGTGCATGAAATATAATACTATGTGCCACTTTAGTACTATTATTTATGTTAATTTAGAAATAAATACTAACAATGATTCTGAATCTGAACAAGTACAACCTGATTTGTGGGCGGCTATGAGTGATGCGAATGAATACATAGAAAAATTATATAATCACTATGCTTATTTATTTGACTTAGCCGTACCTACAAATATCACTCCAATTATCGCTCCTCATCCTTCCGAGAAGCCATCATCTTCTAAAAGGCCGGCACATAGTGCCTTTCCTGATTCCTTTTATGATTTACCTTGTTGGAACAATGTTGATGAGAGAACTTACACCTCAAGTTATGGGGAAGAGCTGAAATATTACCGTCGGTCGCTGCCAGAGGATCGCAGATGATGGATCAACACGTTGGATTGGTGTAGGAGTAATGAAACACAATATCCTGTGCTTTCAAGATTAGCTATGCATCAAAAGAAATTCAAAGATACCTATATTTTCCACTTCCAAATTAGGGTCAAAGTAGACCCCCGGAATGGATTTTCGAAAAAGAAGGGTAAAACTTGAATTTTTGTCCAAAAACATCTTTACCAAGATTAAAAGAACTCATAAGAGAAAATCCAAGTGAAAACAGAGTGAAATTGGGGTTATCGAAGAAAGAATAATTTTTTCCTTTCAAACCAAAATCCCCAAATTCATCTTTAAATCTGTGCTTAACTAAGATTTAAATAATAAAATCAAAGAAAGTAGTCGAAATAGGAGTTTACAGCTCACCTAAGCTTAGAAATGGAATAAAATGCCCAAAACTTGATCCCCAAGCGTCAAGTCTTGAAAATGGTGAAGACAAATCAAGAAAAAGATTATTCATACCTAGGTTCCAGGTGTCGCTAAAGAGGTTAAGTAGCCATTTTAGTGGTCATTGCTAAAGCGGTCAAGTACAGCTTCAGTGGTACCCACTTAGCATGCTAGTCCACTAAAGCGAACAAGGGCCGCTTTATCACCTACCGCTAAAGTGGACGACGGATGCTAAAAAAAAATTAATAAAGGACAATTTGATAAACACCACCAATTCTTTTCTTATTTTTTAAACTCCGTGTCCGATCAAATAGCGACACATAAAATGGGATAGAGAGAGTATATAGAGACGAATTTAAGCATTGGCTAGGTAAGCGTCCTATAGTAAGAGGAGTAGTTATGAACCCTGTAGACCATCCCCATGGGGGTGGTAAATGGAGAGCCCCAATTGGTAGAAAAAAAACCACAACCCCTTGGGGTTATCCTACACTTGGAAGAAGAAGTCGAAAAAGGAATAAATATAGTGATAATTTGATTCTTCGTCGCCATAGTAAATAGGAGAGAAAATTGAATTTAATTCTTTGAAAAATAGCATCGTATGAAAAATGAATAATTACTTACCTGATGAAATGATAGATGAATTTAAGATACTTGTTTTATATGTACTTAAGGATATGAAGATAGTAGATATAAAGAAAATTATATGGGAAAAGATATTTGATATTGAAGATGAAGAATTAGAAAATTGGATAGAAGATGAATTAGAACAAATACACTTAAATGACGATAGCTACTATTCATACCTAGATAATTACTATTCAGACGGATATTATTCAGATTAAAAAATATTTGAATATATTAGAAGAATTAGAGAAAGACAAAGTTGGCTATATGAAAAAATTAATTACAGAAATCAGCTTAGAAGAGAAAGAAGACAATTAGAAGAAAGATTACTTGGAATAAAGTTAGCCTTAGAAAAAGGAGGTACAAATGATAGTTCATATAATCAATATGGAAAATTATCTATACATGAACAACAAATGTTAATTGATCACATAGATAAAATAAGATTACATATCAAATATATCACAATTAGAATAAATTATTACACAAAAATTTGTATAATTACGACTACTATAGGATAAAATGATAGACTATGAATACTTAAGAGCTTGGAGAATAGATATGGAAGGAATAAAATTATTAGAAACAGTCATGGAAAACAATTTAATATTAACTAACCATGCAAATTACCCGAGTTATCCTCACCCCTACAATATATAATATTATGAACTTCCTTGAATTCATGTGTGTTTAATCTACTAATATCTTTTGATGTTATAATATGGAGTATGTTGATGTTTGGTATTATTTAATTTAGAGTAAAATTAGAACAACATAGGAATTGAGCATGTGTGATCTGAGAATTGAGCATCTGAACTGAGAATTTGGAAGGTCTATGTGTGATCCGAGAGTTGAGCATCTGAACTTATGATATGATACATCATATCCCAAGAAAGAGTATGCGATCAGTACTGTGAATGTACTGGTATGCCAAATAAGGTAGGTTGATATACATGGTTTCATGTGCATGAATAACTATAACTGACTGAATAAATTGCATGAAGTACTTAATAGAATGCACAAAATCTGTAAATACTGAGGATGCATGACCAGGCATAAAATATGTTCCAAATAAAATCTGTAAACATGCAATACCTTCAAGCTAGCACTACAATGACTCCACAAAGAGCAAGTTCCATATTAAGTATGTCATGTACATTTGAAAGCTCGTGAACTCTAATTTGAAACATCTTGACCTCAAAAATTGACTCCACCAAGTTGGAAAACTCGTGTATATTACTCACTCAATTAGATCATACAACTCACCTAACTATCATTGTGGCCTCACTATAAGAGAGTTACCCATATTCACTCACAGAGGTAAAATCATCACAAAAATAGGTATAAGAATCAAATTTTCCTAAATCTCATAAAGAATTCGCAAGTCATATAAGATGAACCATAGGCTTACCCTTAGTGTAGAACTCAACTGATATTAGAACATCATGACTTAAGATCAAATAGAACTTAAGGGGTTGTAATGTAGGCTAAGAGATGGGTAGAAACTATTCTGGAAAGTAAGTATTGACTATCTCCCCTAAGCACTTTAATACATCACATTATACATTAGGATCCTTTCTAAAAAATAACACTTTCATTACCTCTACCTTTACACCTCTTTTTATTTTTCCTTTCTCTTTAAGCTAGTTAACATATTTTAAGGAGGGAGTATTCTCTATCAACACCTGATTCGATTCTTGCGCTATTTTCTTTCTTTTCATTGCATTACTGCCAACTAGACACATCAACTTTTTTCAACACCAATAGGTACTTTTGCTGGCTTCACTTTTACCTCTTTCATTCTAAATTCTTACTCTCCTTAACCAAATTAACTTTTCAACTAAAGAACTTAGAATCTTTGGATAAAATTATGGTCAATCAAAGAAGGAAAATAGACTACATATGCGGTTACCAACAAATAGGCTAAAGGATGAATAGGGATAACTATGATCATGAATCAAAGGTAAGAAAAGAGGGTATGAAATATGTATATCAAAGAAATGCCTATATTATCTCCTTACCTTAGCATTCCTTATTTTGCTTAGCACACACACCAAGAAAGTTCTAGTTATTAATATGCAACAAGGAATACAATAACAACGTCATTCACACATGGCACATATTCAATTCAAGTAGGATCCCTATAGACTCTATACCAAGAAATAACATGAATTTAGAATTAATCCAAAATCACGCAAGAGTCATAAACATGAGCCTCAGTGACTCAAAAATAGTCATTCAACATAACCTACATGCTTTTACATTAAAAACACTTGCATCATGCAATCATGCATAGCAAATAGCAAGAACAAATCACTTATTCCTAACATATGAATATTAAATTTACTCCTAAAAATGAAAAAAAAAAGTATATTTGGTTCAAAAGGCGCCCCCTCAAAAAATAAATAAAAAGAAAATACAAGGGGTGGGTGAAGTGTACCCTTATTAGACTGACACCAACAACTAAGAACAACAACAAAAAAAATCCTTTTGTAATTTTTTCAAAGTTAGTAAGAAAGTAGAAAAATGCACATGAGTAAAATCCTATGGTAGCACCTCACCCTAAACCATGGGAAGATTTCCTACCCCACACTTAAAATCACACTTTGTCCTCATAGTCTAACTCAAAATCAAGGATATAAAAACTCCCTATGGCTACTAGTCCTAGCTAGCAACATCTTCAATCATCATTAAGGTTGGATGAACCCTATACCCAGTGTTTCCCATGCTCTTTAGCTTAGATCCCTGATGCTAAGACTTTTTGTCTACCTGTGACTCAATACAAAAACAAAAACAAACATGAAATAAATAGAAAGTATGAAAATAAAATACCTCCCAAGCAGCACTTAATTAGTGTCGCAATGAGACCCACATCACTACCTTAATCGTATTATTTTAACGTCTTCCTCCTAATTAATGGCCATCTTCTTATTCTTTTCTGTCCTTTTAAGTGTTTACTCTCAAGGTTTATATTTTTTGTCAATAATAGCCTTTTATAGGTCCTCTTCTAGTTTTTCAACTTCGAGCTTAATGGACGGTTTTAAAAACTCAATGAGATAGTCCAAAGAGGTTATTGATGGTTTTAACTCTACAATCCCACACTGATCCAATTCTATATTTATAATTATTCATAAATACTTATAGTTCAAAGGTGTATAGAGTGATTTGCATACTTTAAAAACCATTTCTTTATCATAAAATCTCATTTTTACATAGCTCTCTAACATCAATCAGCGTTTCTCCCATCTCAAAGAATGGATGACCCAGTATGATTGGTACCTTGTCATATACATCATAATCATGCCTAATAAAGTCAACAAGGATAATAAACTTATCAACCTTATAAGCATGTCTTTAATGATTTCCTATGGCTGCACTTTGGTTTTATCCTCCATTTAGAGTACCACAAAACATGGCCTCGGTTTCCCTAATTAAAGAGTATTGAACACTGACAGAGGCATAAAATTTATTCTTTCCACCAAGTTATTTAAAGCATGGACCACCTTATTTTCATCAATTTATTTTGGGAGGATGAAAATCTTTGGGTCCTTCAGCTTCTTCGGCATCTTACTCATCATAATTAAACCATATTTCTCTATCAGCTCCACCGTCTCAATGTTATTTATCTTCGTCTTATTAATCACCACATCCTTCAAATACTTAGCGTATCTAGGCATACCCATTGGATATAATAATTGATACAAGCATGGTCAACTCTTCCCAACTTGAAATTTACAGTTGATTTTTACGAAGCCAATATGGATATAACGGATAATATCATGGAGAGATACAGGGACAGGAATATCCCTATAGAAAAGTTTGAATTATCAAAGTCTTACTATAGTTGTCCTTCTAGAATTGTCCCTCTGTTTTATAGGTGTCTTGATGTTGCACTTGAGAATGGTGTAAAATATTTGGTGTTTAGAATTCGCAATCTCCCATTACCTATTTTCACAATCTTGGCAGCAAAATCTTTAAAGGAATTAATTCTGACCAATTGTGATCTGACATGCTCCTCATTATCTAGCGGTGTGGTGAACTGTCCTTCTTTGAGAAAGCTTTCTCTAATCAGGGTATATTTAGATGAAGACATGCTTCAGACTCTACATAATAGCTATCCTTTGATAGAATCTTTCACCCTAAAGGGTTGTATGGATTTGATAAAGATTGAGCTGCCAAATCTTCAAAAGATCAAGTAAGTTTCCATTTGGAACAATATTAACCAGCATATTAAGACCCAAGCACAAACTCTTGAACACTTGTCTTATTCTGGTTATCCATTGGAAGAATTGAATGTTGTTAAATGTCAGAATCTGAAATCTTTAGAACTATCATATATGTATATATATGATCCATCATTTTACAACCTTATTTTTAGATGTCAATCACTAAAGGTCTTGAAGTTTCAACATTGTTGGTGCACAGGGAGGATTGAGGCTCCAAATTTGGTATCGCTTGAGTATATGGGGGATCAAATTCCTAAACTCAAAATTGCACGAGAGTCTCAAAAATCATTCTTCTTCGATTCTATGACAATATAGATGCTGCATGGTTTTGTAAGTTAAGGAAGTTTCTATCAAATTTGACCTCTTGGTCTCAAGTCTCCCTTTATTTTTACCAATGCAGTGATATCAACATGAAAGATTTGCAATTGGACCACAGAGTTGATATCCCATAAGTTGGTGTCTTAAGTGTCCATTTTAAAAGGGAGATTAAGAAGTGCTCAACATTTATAGATGCTTTGCTATGGATTTGTCATCCTAGGAGACTTAACCTGAAATTAACAAGAAAAATGGCTACATTTTTTATCGATTATTTGATGCATATGAAGAATTTGAGTCACTCGACTTATCATAGAAACAAGCCTTGGTATAGTCAACTAAAAGAAGTAAAAGCGTACAAACGTGATCGCAAGAGCAAGAGTTGGCATCTTATGGAGCACAAAAGCGAGGAGCTGGCAACAAGGAAGAGGGATAAGTATTATATTCTATTAGATTGGTGATGCAGTTTATTTAATTACAAATTGAAAATACACTTGTTCATTTATAAAGCTCTTTAATTTATATTTTTCAGTTTAGATCCTAGATACTTATGAGCTTCAAATCTAAGTTTCTTATCAGTTCATAATTTAAAAACAGTCATTTATCAGTTATGATTTAGTTGGAAATGTCAAGGCACAACGACAGTATGTTTGGTTTTTCTTTTTTCTTTGTAGTTCAGAAGATATGATTTGTTAACTCATATGTATCAGATATTTTAGCTATATTCATCTCTAAGGCCCAACTTATGGGTGTCTCACACATATTTGAGTATTATTTTTCTTTTGAATTTGGAGATGTCTAGAAATATACGCTCATACTCAGAAAGAAATTCAATGAATGTAATTGTGATATCATAGGCTTGGCCTTCATGTAAGTATCCACTAATGTGAGAAAATTTAGAGTAGGATCTTGTAGGATTTGTTATTGGCTTGTAATGTAGGCTTGGGGTCGGGTAGGATGATGTCTGGAATAAAAGTGACTAATTCCTCAATGAGCATTGCACTATATCCGTACTTTTGACGCTCGATCTTCTTTATTGTGCTTCTTTGCCCCTTGTTTTGTATTTGTTTTGACTTCGTTTAAATCTTGTGTTGGAGTTTTTTCCCTTTTCGATATATTTTCCTTTCTTTTTTGGGGGTGGGGTGGGGGTGGGGATGATGATTCCCCACCTTTATCAGAGTTATCTTTTTTTTTCTTTGTGGGGAGGTCTTGCTTCTTCTTTCTTTGAAGTCGTCTTTTATTTTTGTTCTTCTAGGGATATACGTCCTTTGACTTTGGCAACTTTGATCTTGAATCTTCATTCGCAACTTGCACATACTTAGTGCGCTCAAGAAGGTGGCCAAAGAGGGATATTGCATGTAAGCACTCAAAAGGTATAGGCTCAAATGTGGCTATTCCAAAGAAAAGGTTTCAGGCTCAAAGGGGGAAATACTATGGATTGATGTCATTTGGTAGGCTGTGGAAGGCATAATCTAGTCAAGAAAGACCTACAATCCTTTCCCAAACTAAGTGTAACTCTTAATTTTGCCTCAACAGGTATTCAGGCCAAGTTCTTAGTTAACAATGCAATGCAATGAACTAGTCTAAAGATCACCACACAATGCACTTAAAACGATGGGGTTGTCTTTATTCTTGTCTTAGATGTATGTAAGAGAATTTTCGAGTGTTACTCAAGTTTGACTAAGAGGTACCAAAAGAATCTATGGTTTATCGTGAAGTCGGTCCTCTCCATCATACCAATTTTTTCTTTCTCATGAACACTCCTAATTGTATTGGTACCAACCAAGTCAAAATTTTATTTTATTTAAAAAAATAATGGGATGAACCCAAATAAGGGTTGCCTACTGATAGCAGATCGGCAGTAGAAAGAGAGAAGAGAGATTCATATGTCGTATGTGTGATGTGCGTGTGTAAGTGTGTGTCTATATCAACCCTATTAAGCCCACACATCCAACGCAACATCCGCATTTTCGACACCTCTAATTTTTAAATGTGAGAGTTCTTCACTGGCTAACATTCTGCTCCATACAACATGGCTGTTGGACTGCCACCTTGTAGAATTTGCCTTTAAGCTTGGGCGGAACCTTCCTATCACACAACACCCCCGAGGTGAGCTTCCACTTCATCCATCCCGCTCCAATATGATGGGAGAAATCCTCTTCAATCTCACCATTCCCCTGAATCATGGACCCCAGATACTTGAAACTATCCCTCTTACACACCGGCTGGGAATCCAACCTTACGACCACCTCATCTTCTTGCCTCACGTCATTAAACATAGATTCCAAATATTTTGTCTTACTCCTGCTCAACCTGAACCCTTTAGACTCAAGGGTCCATCTCCACACCTCTAATTTATTATTCACACACCCCGCGTGTCATTAATTAAAACTACATCATCTGTAAAAAGCATACACCAAGGCACCTCTCCTTGAATATGCCGCGTCAACAAGTTGCTAAGTTGAAATCTGAATATCTAATCTTGGTGAGTTAACTTAAGAAAGTAGATGATTCAAATAATAAAAGAAAGAAAGAAGTATCAAAGTTGTATATCGATCTTGAAGAAAAATTAAAGGATTCCCAAAAGCAACTCATGACTGCACTCCAAAAGAATGAAGAGTAGGAAAAGGACCTGGTTTGTCTAAGAGAAGAGCTTAAAAAATCCCTACAATATACTTCATCCTCACGGATCCCTTCCAACTTAACTAGTCAATGAGTTAATACTAGTAAAGTCCTTGGGTATCAGCACAAAACTCAATCACTTGGGTTATAAGACAAAGTATTTAATAATGTTAGAAACAAAGTCCATAAACCTTTATGCAATCACTGTGGAAGAGATGGACACATAAAGGAAAACTGTCAAAGTTAGAATAAAGCAAGAATGATCAATGTTAGATATATCTAGCAATGGAATATCTATCATAAAGGTTTCAGACCTTTGAAAAATATGAAGAAGCTCTCATTACCTAGATGGGCAAAGAAGGATTTGATCATATCTCTATTCTCCTACTGGGAACTCAAGCTTAAGTGGGTTCCTAAATCTAACAAATTATTTTGTTTGCAGGAGGGAGAAAGGGTTTGCAGTAAGAACTATCTTCTTGATATGTAATTATTCAAAGCTATGATTGGAAGGTCTGACTGTATTCTCTCTCTCAAGACTCTCCAAGGTGGAGGTGTCTTGTATGGAAAAGGTAAAAAAGATTAAGAAAAGTTTCATGTATGAGCTACTCCTAAAATAAGAAAGATATTGATGATGATAAAGGTCAAGGACAAATTTAATATAGAGGGGAGTGTTGACAGTGATGATGATCCAAGATCTCAGTCACAAATATCAACCCAAGTAGAAGAACCTGAAGAAGTGTATAGTCAAGATTTCACATGGACCTGGTCCCAATGGAATTCATCTCAGAAGGTCAAACTAGAAGCTCATATCTTCTTATTTCCCTGGACATTATAACTTCATATTAGAAGATAGGAGTGCAAATAAGATGCTAAGTCAAAAATTTCTTGGTTTTCTCAGCATTCGTATCCCAAAAGTGAGCTAAAAAAAGGAGAAAAAATTTCTGAAAAATGTTGGCTGGTTCAAAGTAATGTAGAAGGAACCTTAGATATTTGAAAGATGCTAAGTCGGGGACCTAGTCCTCAGACTTTTTTTAGAACAAATTTTTGTATAAAGTGGTGTATTGAACCTAAAATCTGAGACTAGGATTGATCAAATTAACCTGGCCTACTAAATGGATCAGTTTCTCTCCTTAAGACTAGCTATGACAAGGAGACGTGTATCCTTAGTAAAATAAGTGTGTGTTAATCTAACTCTGTACCATACCCTTACAGTTATATATCTATAGGAATAACTTTGGAAGAGGAAAATGGGACATCCACAAAATCAAGGATTCACTAAAACAAAAAGAGGAACCTAGTCCCATCTCTCAAGTTAGTATTATGAATGTGCATTTTTGTTTGTTCTACCAAATAAAGCCATGCCCTTCTCTCTTCCTTTGTCAAAAAATTGTCTTCTTCTAAAAAAAAGGATGAGTCACCCCTGAATTGAAAATGATCACATCTAACTCTTTCAAAAATCCTTCATATGCTTACTTTTTCCTTTATATCTAGGCATGCCTATTACTTCTCTTATCAAAAAGAAAAATTCCAGTCATAAAAAGTTTTTATATGGAAAGGATCTACAAATTCCTCATTTTCATGTCTTTTAAAGGAAACTAAGCTTAGCATTAATTGAAGTCCTTTCTCAAATCCTCTTGAAAAACACCCTTCGTCTCATATTCTTCCAAAGACAAACCCCTTCTTCACTTAAATTTTTGATGAATAATCATCCCTGAACACTCAAAAGTTTTCTGATAATACATTGATGAATGATGCCTGGGTTTCTGAAAATCTTATCTTGGTGTTAAATAGCCCAAGAAAGGGTATTTTTAGCCTAAAAAACAAAATATTAGTAAAACATTAAGATATTCAGGGGAAAAGTCTAAAAGTTTTACTAAAAATAAGGAGACTCCTGAGGGACCTGGTCCCAAAAAGAGGAAAGTGATTGTCAGGGACTTAGTGATCACCTATACTAGGAGGAAAATAAGTAGAGAAGTAAAGGTGCTTCTAAAGAAGTGAAAAATAGGTGCATGAGAAATCAAAAGGTGTTAACAAGAAGAATTTTGACAGATGTTAACAGAACCTGGAATATTGGAGTGAGTTGATCTGGTAAAACATCAAGGCTAAATGCATCTCATGGAAGGACCTATTCCCACAGCCTTTGATGAGGTGATCAGGGAATTCTATTCTACATTGGATTTTTGTGAAGATAAAATGAAGATTAAAGCAGTAGTTCAAGGGAAGAAGCTAAATATTGATGTTGCTTTACTTGGGAGACTTATGTATGTTTCTCTCTATGGTATGAGGAATGTCTCAAGTCAACAACCATTAATAGAGTTTTTGGCAACTACATCAAAGGTTAAAAGGAAATTAGTGGTTGTAATAAATAGGAAATCACTCAAGAGTGAGCTGTAATTGGTCTTTGATTTAGTAAAAAAAGTAGTTTTGTCCAGATGACAAAAAAGAAACATTGCTTCAGCTGCTGACTTGTATGTCGAATGTCTTAGCAGTTTTAAGTTCATTAGTCTACCTGCACTGATGATGGAACACATACACAAAGTAGTTCTTGGGAAAAATGGCAAACATAGAATATCGTATGGTTACTGATGATAGGCGTATTTACACGCCTAAAGTACTTTAATTTACCCATATTTTAGCTAAGTTTTAAGGACAAAATATATAATTCCTGCACTTTTAGTCCTTTTTCCTGTAAGTGAGCTAACAAATGTGATTAGCAAGTTTTCAGGTATAAATGATGAAGATTTCAGCATTTTATGGATAACTTGACGCCAAAGGAAGCTTCACGAAAGAAGGAAAGCAGAGTTTGGACGCCTAGGGACTAAAAGTGACGCATGGAAAACCTGTCACGGGCAAAAACAACATTTCTAAAGACTTTGGGGATCAGCAGTAACTTATTAGGATTAGGATAAGGATGCAGTAACCTAGTAGGATTAGGATAAGTAATGCAGTAGCTTAGTAGGAATAGCATATGGGTGTTATAAATACCCTATTTTGCTGGAGATTTTTATTATTCCCATCCACCATCCATCCATCCATCAAAACAATTCTCCACCACCCTCATCCCTATTCGATCCTTCCCCTTTTTTCTTCATTAATTCGTTGTTGACATTATTTTTCATCTATTCGACTTTTAAATTTTCATAACAAGAGAAACGCTACTAAGCAAGGAAATCACGCCATAAGTGACGCCATTACCTACATATCGTGAGATTGTTATGATGATAATGTCTATTGCATTTTCCGTTGCTCTCATGCGTAGCTAAACTTCTCTGTTGGGGTTATGGAAGCCCTGTGAGATACTATCTATTGCTATGAGTTTGTGAATTCTTGACACGTATGCTGCTTATATCATTACTCTCTTCATCTTAATTTAAATTCTTGTGGTTGCAAATATATAGAATACGCCAGTATAGCATTAACTTGTTCGAAAGAAAAGTTAAATGTCTGGAAAAGAGATAATGTCAAGGTAATAGGGCACCAACCCCTGTTAAAAAGTTAGTGCTGTAACTGGATTAACCTCTTGGAGAATTTGTACCATTAGATACGCTTTAAGCTCGAAAGAGTTAAAGTGAAATAATCCTTGATGGTCGAAAGACGCCTGGATTTACCATAGAATACGATTCTCTATAAGCGCATGCATGTTTGAATTCCGCATAACTCATAGTTAATAGATACATACAACTCATAAGGTGGACATAACCCTAACTCTCAATTCTCATTGATTAAAACCTACCTAGTACTCCGTTTTACTCTTCTATTTTCCATTTTTACTCTACTATTTTGTTTACATTATTTGCACGCTACAATCCCCCCTTTTTACGAAACTTTCACCAAAAGTCTACTAATCGTTGCTTACTTAGTGACCAAGTATTCCCTGTGGGATTCGACACCCAACCCAGTTGGGTTCTATATTTGACAACGACCGCTTACACTCTTACGAGAGCTGTAGTTTGAGCGTTATCAAATTTTGGCATCGTTGCTGGGGAATACGGTTGTCAACTAAGTTTGTGACAATTACTAGACCCTTTGGTCAAAGAGTCTCGTACTTTACTTTTAGTTGTTGTTTTTATTTTATTCAGGTTCTATTGATAGAATGGATGCGCAACGTGACATTGAAAGAAGGGCTGCTCAACAGGAGCAGGCTAGACTAGTTGCGTTGGCCGCTGCTCAAGTGCACCAATAGAATATTGATAACCCAGGTCATGCAACAAATCCTGATGATGAGGACCTGGACGATGAGGAGCTACTAAACCCACGGCACACTGTTGATATGGCGGCACCCATATAGAGGAGAGATCGTAAAGCACGATTGAGGCTTGATCGCCGAGCTGTACAGATTCCTTTTGATGACGATGATGACGATTTGGATGGAGCTGGTGCCACAGGAGCTATTATTCTTCCGCCATTGGCACCTGGAGCCAAGTTCAACATCACAAGCACCATGATTCAGTTATTGCAACTCAAGGGATTATTTGGTGGACTTGCAGGTGATGATCCGAATATGCATCTGATCAACTTTATCTCAACATGCAAGTCATTCGACAATCCAGGCGTTGGACAGAATGCAATTCGGCTATGCTTATTTCCATTGTCTCTATCTGGGGAGGTAACTCTATGGTTGAATGGGCTAACTCCTGATTCTATTACAAATTGGAGGCAATTGAAAGACGCTTTCCTAGAAAGATTCTTTCCGCCATCCAAAAGAGCACAATTGAGAGATGAAATCAGCAATTTTCGATAGCTTCCAATTGAAGTTCTCCACGAAACATGGGAGAGGTTCAAGATGAAGCTTATGAGATACCCAAACTATCACATGACCAATGTCCACTTGATGGAGATACTATACAGATCTTTGAATTTAGTAACTAAACCAGTGGTGGATAATGCGGCTAGAGGATCATTTATGGACCTCACCTTTGTTCAGGCAAGCGATATGCTAGACCGGATGACAAAGCAAAGTAGAGCTTGGCATACCAGGGACTCTGAGGTAGCAAGACCTACCTTGTCTATTGGCATAACTACAGAACAAAGGAGAAGAGAAGAAGAACGCGATCAAGATATGGCGCACATGAAAACACAAATGGATCTTCTTACAAAGCATCTATTATTAGGGAAGACCGAAAAAGTCAAAGCGGTTGCGTCAAAAGGAAGAGAGGAATCTGATTCTGAAGAAGAAGCCAACTACTTGAACAATCAGGGGGTTTCCGAGGCAATGCCCAAGGAAACCAAGTTCGGAACTATTATGATAATTTTGAAAACAAGGACCGTGATCAAGGTAGTTGGAAGAACAAGACTGACAGGAGTGGCGTGTATATTCCTCCTGGACGACATGAGGCCACTACATCTGGATCGAGAAATATGTCAATGGAAGATATGATGGCTAAGCTGTTGAAAGGAGTGGAGGCAACCAACACGGGAGTAAATGAGGTAATATATGACTTGGCCTCAATGAAGCAATTGGTTGACTCACATTCCACTTCAATAAGACAGCTGGAGCAATAATTGAGTCAATTATCTGCGGTATTTAATCAAAGAAAAGCTGGCACCTTACCTAGCAACACCATACAAAATCTAAGGAATGATGGAACATGTATGGCTATTACTACCAGGAGTGGTAAGGTGTTAGACAATCCGTCTAAAGGCAAGCAGGTGGTTGATGATATAGAGAATAATGTTATCAATGCTGATGGTGAAGATGTCGTAGAAGCTGGTAAGAGTGGTCATGACATTACACCTACACGTCTACATCCTGAAAGGAGTGATAATCGAAAGCAAGATAAAAAGGAAGTGGTGTAGAAAACTATTCCTCTTCCACCACCACCTTTTCAAAAAAGATTGAAGAAGAAAGCTGACGATACCAGGTTCAATAAGTTTATGACTATGTTGAAGCAGCTGACTATTAATGTTCCTTTGGTGGAGGCGCTGGAACAGATGCCTAGGTACGCTAAATTCATGAAGGACCTTTTAACAAAGAAGCGGGCAGTAAGCTATGAGCCGGCAGATAATATTCATCATTGCAGTGCAATTGCCACAAGGTCCTTAGTACAGAAAAAGGAAGACCCTGGTGCTTTCACTATTCCTTGCACGGTTGGATCTATGAATTTTGCTAAGGCATTGTGCGATTTGGGAGCAAGCATCAATTTGATGCCAGTATCCGTCTATAGAAAGTAGGGGTTGGGCGACCCTACACCAACCAATATGCGGCTCGTGATGGCAGATAGGTCGGTAAAATGACCTGTGGGTATCTTGAATGATGTGTTGGTGAAGGTTTCTTCCTTCATATTTCCTGCAGACTTCGTTATTCTAGATTGTGAGGTGGACTCTGAAGTTCCCATAATCTTGGGGCACCCTTTCCTTGCAACAGGAAGCGTGCTTATTGATTTGAGAGCCAATGAGCTTTTATTTCGGTTGAATGATGAAGTGGTTTGTTTTGATGTATGAAAATCGATGAAGCAACCCAGTGATATGAATGTGTTAACTGTAGATGATGCTTGTTATGAGGATGAGAAAAACGTATTTGTAGAGAAGCAGCCTATTGATGAGCCATTGTCTGCTGCACTGCTGAATGTTGAGCATGAGGACGATGAAGATTATAAAGAAACTATGTGTGCTCTAACAGAAATAGGGGCCTATTCTCATACTCCTAAACAGCCGAACCTTGATCTTAAGAATCAACCGTCACCAACAGCGAAGACTTCCATTGAAGAGCCCCCAGTGCTAGAATCGAAAGAGCTCCCCAATTATCTAAGGTATGCGTTCTTGGGAAGTGGAAATACACTTCCTGTGAGTGTGGCAGATGATTTAAGTGAACATCACGTAGAGGCTCTCATCTCTACTCTGAAGAGATACAAGAGAGCTATGGGTTGGACTATTGATGATATAATTGGTATCCCTCCTGGTATATGTATGCACAAGAGTCATATCAACGAAGATTGCATGCCTACAAGTAAGCATCAGAGTCGTCTGAATCCATTCAGAAAATGATGCACCATCTATCTCGATGAAGTCTAAGTAATCGAGATAGCTATGTCGTGCCGCGATAATAAATCAAGCGCTTGGTGGGAGGCAACCCATCGTTTTTAATTGTTTTTGGTGTTTTTGTTTTCCTAGGATTTTGTCGAGCCACGACCAAAACTAAGGCGCTTGATGGGAGACAACCTATCGTTCTAATCGTTTTTGTTGTTTTGAGTAAATGTAGGTGCAAGAGGTGTAAAGGAGGAGATTGGTTTCAAATTTTGATTTGGAAGTATTGCATGTCGAAGGTGGTAAGTTAAGAATGAAGAAGCAAAAGGCTATGGGTTAGGCATTGCCTATGAAAATATAGGCAAAGAACAAGGCAAGGCCTATGTAAATATAGGCCACGAACAAGGCAAGGCCTATGCTATGGCATAAGCTCTCAGATTCCAGAGTGCCATAGCATAGGCGCCGCCTATGCTCAACAATGCCATAGCATAGGCGCCGCCTATGCAAAAGCCTTCTGCTCAACTAGGCAAAGCATTAGGCATGGCCTATGCTATGGCCTTCTGCTCAACTAGGCAAAGCTAAAGGCGCCGCCTATGCCATTGCCTTTGCTCTCTGAATCTACAATGTCATAGCATAGGCACCGCCTTTGCCTCCCAAAACTCTCAAAACTTTTATTTTTGCTCTTTTAACTTTGCAAGAACATCTTTCGAGGCCATCAACCAAGTAAGTACTTCTTTGCTCTTCTTTTATATTACATAAGTATTACAATACTACGCCTATAATAAGTTGTTAAATCGTGAAGTAGTGTTGGTGATTTGAATGTGGTTGATACAACTAAGTGAGTGAAAGAATATGTATGGATGCTCTTGACTTATTTCCAACTAGTATTTGATTTTGATACGCTGTCATACTTTTGCGAAATTGACATGGTCAAGATAATTGCATAATCTTGAGACTTGAAAGCTTACATGTTGAAATGACTTGTTCATTGAGATGAAAATCATGGGTGACTACAAACATGCGATGTTGTGATTATTTTTATGCCATAAATTGATACGATATCTATGTAGTAGTTTTGTTCAAAAGATGCATTAGTCGAAACACGAAAGCATTGTCAAGATTGCATAACGTTAAGAGGACATGGAAGTATGACTGTGCTGAATATATTGTTGGAACATATCACCTAAATGTATGTCGATGAAGTCTGAGTAATCGACATCATTCACTTAATTAGTTTGTGTCAACAAATTAAGTGTGGGGTGGTGCCACTATTGTCTGTTTGTCGATTGAATCTTCCGAGATGAAGCTAACATGACTTTATTGAGATCTCAGGTAGAATGGCACAAAAAGGACGACAAGGAAAAGAAAAAGCGCCCACCACACAGAAAGGTAAGAAAAGAGGAAGAAAAGAGCAAGCTAAATCCTCCGTGCTGCAAATACCTCGCCGCACTCTTGGAATCAAGTGGGGTACTTATGAGGAACTTCTGAGGATGACGACTCTGATGATGATTATGACGCAGGGGGTATGACCCCAGACATAGAGGAGGAGTCCGACTAACCAGGTTCTTCTTATTTATTTTCCACTGAGGGCAGTGTGTCCCGTCTAAGTGTGGGGTGCTAGTATTTGTATGCTATACTTCTTTATCTGCGTTTGCTTATTTATGTTTGTTTGTTTTAATTTTTTTTTTAGGAATTTTTTTTTTTGGTTACAAACTTTGCATAAAATTGTTCTGATAGGCAGCATGGTATTATGACAAGAGTCTGTGATAAAATCATTACTATTGAGAAGTTTAGGCTCTAAGTGTGACTCACTGTGTGATAATTGTGTGGTTTAATTCCTTCATACGTTGGGTCAAGAGTCTATACTGCTGCCAATAAAGTCAACCATGTGCCTTGTGTGTGTGAGATGATAGTATATTCTATGTTTGTGGCTGATGCTAGAACTTGCCTGGTATGTATGTAAAGCGAAATAAAGAGTGTGAGTTTAGAAGATGATTTAGGTATTTCTTTGGCAACCTGTGATTGTTTACCTTCGTTGTATCTACCCATGGACATCATCCTAGATAACCCCCTTTTAGCCTTTAGCCTATTTTCTTTGACAGCCTCATATGTAAGCCTAATCCATTTCTTTCAAGACCATAATTTGATCCAAATTCCTAAGCGCTTTAAATTGTAAAGTCATGTGACAAAATAAGAGGAAATTGGATGAGTGTGATGCCTTAGAATGTATTGGTGCTTGAATTCATTATGAAAAAGAATTGCTATCATAGAGGTGTGTTATGAAAAGAAAAATGATGAAAACTAAAAAGTTAGTTATGTTTAAAATGGAAAAACAAAAGAGGTGAGAAGGGGTGGTAGATTAAAAGAAAGTAGAAAGGTTGTTTAAAAGAGAGTGTTAAACGGCATAATGTGATGTATTAAAGCGCTTAGGAACATAGTCACTATTTTTGGCCAAAATAGTCCTACCCGTCCCTTAGCCTACATTACAACCTGTAGAAGACCCATTTGATCCTAATCTTAGCATTCTGATATTTAGTGGAGCATTACACTAAGGACAAGCCTATGGTCATCAGTTGCAGCATATGAATTCTTTGTGAGAGTAAGAGCAAGGATAATATTATACCCATGTTCGAAATATATACAATACTTGTGAGTGATTATGGGTGACATATTGTGAGACACACATGGTTGATGAGTTTTAGGTAAGTCATATATGATTTTTTGTGCCTTAACTTTTGAATACGAATTAACCATCATCACGAGTCTATATTAGAGGTTGAAATTGTTTCTAGTAGTGATCAGAAAACTACTCTTTGTTTGTCGTGCCTGTCTTGACGAATATTTTGTGTTGTTACTGTGAAACCCTAAGTAGATGCTTATATGGGCATGATATTTTGTTCGAGGACGAACAAAGCTTTAAGTGTGGGATATTGATGATAGGCGTATTTACACGCCTAAAGTACTTTAATTTACCCATATTTTAGCTAAGTTTTAAGGACAAAATATATAATTCCTGCACTTTTAGTCCTTTTTCCTGTAAGTGAGCTAACAAATGTGATTAGCAAGTTTTCAGGTATAAATGATGAAGATTTCAGCATTTTATGGATAACTTGACGCCAAAGGAAGCTTCACGAAAGAAGGAAAGCAGAGTTTGGACGCCTAGGGACTAAAAGTGACGCATGGAAAACCTGTCACGGGCAAAAACAGCATTTCTAAAGACTTTGGGGATCAACAGTAACTTATTAGGATTAGGATAAGGATGCAGTAACCTAGTAGGATTAGGATAAGTAATGCAGTAGCTTAGTAGGAATAGGATATGGGTGTTATAAATACCCTATTTTGCTGGAGACTTTTATTATTCCCATCCACCATCCATCCATCTATCAAAACAATTCTCCACCACCCTCATCCCTATTCGATCCTTCCCCTTTTTTCTTCATTAATTTGTTGTTGACATTATTTTTCATCTATTCGACTTTTAAATTTTCATAACAAGAGAAACTCTACTAAGCAAGGAAATCACGCAATAAGTGACGCCATTACCTACATATCATGAGATTGTTATGATGATAATGTCTATTGCATTTTCCGTTGCACTCATGCGTAGCTAAACTTCTCTGTTGGGGTTATGGAAGCCTTATGAGATACTATCTATTGCTATGAGTTTGTGAATTCTTGACACGTATGCTGTTTATATCATTACTCTCTTCATCTTAATTTAAATTCTTGTGGTTGCAAACATATAGAATACGCCAATATAGCATTAACTTGTTCGAAAGAAAAGTTACATGTCTGGAAAAGAGATAATGTCAAGGTAATAGGGCACCAACCCCTGTTAAAAAGTTAGTGCTGTAACTGGATTAACCTCTTGGAGAATTTGTACCATTAGATACGCTTTAAGCTCGAAAGAGTTAAAGTGAAATAATCCTTGATGGTCGAAAGACGCCTGGATTTACCATAGAATACGATTCTCTATAAGCACATGCATGTCTGAATTCCGCATAACTCATAGTCAATAGATACGTACAACTCATAAGGTGGACATAACCCTAACTCTCAATTCTCATTGATTAAAACCTACCAAGTACTCCGTTTTACTCTTCTATTTTCCGTTTTTACTCTACTATTTTGTTTACATTATTTGCACGCTACAATCCCCCCTTTTTACGAAACTTTCACCAAAAGTCTACTAATCGTTGCTTACTTAGTGACCAAGTATTCCCTGTGGGATTTGACACCCAACCCAGTTGGATTCTATATTTGACAATGACCGCTTACACTCTTACAAGAGCTGTAGTTTGAGCGTTATCAGTTATTAGTTAAATAAAGTGTTTGATCACTTTGGTATTCTATGTAAGAATAGAACTTCTGGAACTATATTGCAAATGCTTTAAATAAAGACACTCGTCAAAACTGCACGTGTGAAGAAGAAATCAAGCACCAACTGCCAAAGGGAATTCAACAAAGAGATAGAGGAGTTATAACTTAATATAGCTAGTAAGGATGAAGAGATCAACAAACTGACTATGACAATCAACATCTGACTGTTGCGGGTCAAGTGTCACTAATGAGCTTAGAACTGAGAATGTTGACCTAAGTAAAAAGGTCTCCACTTTGACAGATGAGGTTCTCAACTTGAATGTTGAGATAAGGTATTTAGCCAAGGAATTATTGCACTATCATCATATAGAAAACAATAACCTGGCTCTACTCTTTCAAACCATCCTCCCAAGTCCCTTCCTTGTTTAACCTTTCTTGATCTTATGTCTTATTCTCTAAAATATTTAAATTATGCACTGCAATGATTCTTGTCCTCTACTTATGAATGAATCTTTGTTTGTGTGTTTCATGTATTTTCTCTTTCTAATAAAGATGTTCTTTATGTTAGTGTTTCCCCAGAGGCCATGAGTTAACTAACTGGTGCTTATTTTACTCTTGGTTTATTATTTTTACTTTTCAGTGATGCCAAAAGGTGGAAAATTGACTTCATGTGGTAGGGATCAGGTAATCAATAACCAGGTATAAGGCGTGTAAAGTATTAAATGCATATATATGTATGGCATGTTGATAGGGTAAAGAATGATGGTGCATATTGATAGGGGAAAAGACATCTTAATAGGGGGAAGAAATGATAGTGTATATTGATAGGGGAAAAGGCATGTTTATAGAGAGAATATATAATTGTGCATATTGACAAGGGGAAACATTGAATTTGCACCAATGAGTTGAGTTTTTAAATCAATTGACAACAAGGGACCTGGTCCCTAAGTTATATGATAATAAAAGCATGGTATTACATGATAGGGTGAACATTCATCTTCAGTAGTGGTGATCACATCGATTAAATTTGATGAATGTGTATTGATTTTCAAGACTCTGTGATTGGTTTGTCATCATCAAAAGGAGGAAAATTGTTGGATCTTGTTTTTATGATAAAAAACTGACTACAAGGGACCAGGTCCCTGGATGTTCAAGGCTATAGTATAGTTGACACGTGTCTGCACAGTTTTGTCCTCTTGTTTAACAAACTATGCAGGTATTGATTGTACTATTTAGGACACCTAGTCCAATTGTATTTCAACCTTAATCATCACTCAACTATAAAAAGGAAAAAAATGCTTCTCTATCAAGTGGTTTTTGAAATATTTAGAATTAAAGAAATTGAGATAGACGAACTCAAGATAGCATCATTGCTCAAGTATAGCTCAAGTTCCTATTTCTTATGCAAAAACAAGTGAGTATTCTTGAGTTGAGTCCTGAATTGTAATTAAATTAATCATGTTATAAGAGTAATGTCCCTTTCTTCTTACTTTGAGAGAGCTTAGGTGGAGTTACCTAAGGTGGATATTGGTTATAATTAATCAATATCCAAGTGCTTTCTTGGCAGAATTGTCAAGATAGGCTTGTAGTAGAGTTATAATAAGTAGGAGGAACCTAGAGTTAGGTCCAGTAGAGTCTGTAATCAAGAGTTTTATTATAGTAGAGTTTTGGATGCTTATGAGGGAAAGCCGTGGTTTTTCCTCCCTTGAGCATGGGGATTTTCACGTTAAATCTTGTGTTCTTTAAATTTCCTACACTGTGGTAAGTTCCTGATTCATTTACTGTGTTTTTTTCTATGACTGATTTGCAACCCCCAGGGTTCCAATAAGTTGTGTATCTTACAAAACACAAAAAGTTTAAAAAAATTCATAATGAAGTTAAAAATAAACTTGTGAAAGTATCAAGATATTAAAGTTTGATGGATTTGAAGAATATGGTGTATTCAAGAGAATGAATCGAGCTATTTTGATATAGTATGATACTTTTAAAATTCACTATCTTTAATTAACTTATGGGAATATGCTTAAAAAACAATAACATACTTAAATAATAAAGTGTACACTAAGTCAATCTCTACAATATCATATGAGATATGAAAGGAACATAATCCTAACTTTAGCAGGCTAATGTTTGGAGTTGTCCTACTTTCTTTAAAAGATTGCAAACTAATAAACTAAACTTAAGATTTGATAACTGTAAATTTATTGGGTAACCTAAAGAAATTGTGGGATATGATTTCTATTACTCCTCTAACCATAACGTATTTATGAAAACAGGAACAACCTTTTGTGAAAAGGAATTTCTTTTAAAAAAAAATAATGATGTATAAATAGAACTTGGTAAAGTTCAAGAAACCAATGAATCAACACAATATCAAAAACATAAGATATAAGCTGAGAAATCTTTATTGAATGTCTTGAAATTGACAAAAAAGTTGTCATAATCAATGGTTGAAGTTCAAGAACGTAATGAAGATCATAATAGGTTAATGAACTATTCAAAATCTAATTGAAAAACAAGCAAATTCAATATAAAGGTGAGCAAAGTTGTACAAAAACCTCTTAAAAATCATGAATAATCTCATACGCCAAATAAATTAGGTCTAATGGTCAAGATAATGTCTTAGATGAGATTGATCATGAAGAGATGATACAAAGTTTCATTTATGAAAGTTACAAAGTTACAAAAGATCAATATGTAAACTAAAAGAAATGTTTCAGTAGTTGAAATGTTCATTTCAATAAGACAATTAAAAAGTTCAATTTGTACGAAGATGAACTTTGTTTGTAAAAAAAGGTTAGTGGGAGCATAATTATCTTTTTAGTATCATATATTGATGATATGTGAATCTTATATATTGATATATCAGCATTAACAAAATTTGGCTATCTAAATAATATTCCATGAGAAACTTAAAAGAAGTGACTTATTTATTGAGAATAAAGATCTATGGAGATAGATACGAAAAGCTACTTAACTTATCCTAACAGACTTATTCACTAAAGCTATTGATGGAAATCTAGAGAAAGTGGGAGACTGTACAAGATATAGTGATATACCCTAGATCCAATCTCACATTTGATGATTTGAACATATTTTTACAAATATTATTTGATTTAAATATATGGCATCTAATAATATTTTTCATAGTTGTATCAAATTGTTTGATTAAAATTAAAAGATCCTTGATTAAATTCTAAAACTTAACATTATGACAGAGATCGTGATAATGAGAGAGTCTAATTTTTTATAACTTAATCTAAAATTATTCTTGATCATAGGATTACGAATTAGGACATTAGTGATCCGGTTAGATCAATATGTATGCAGTGGTCTATATAAGGTAAAGATTATTTGATCTCATTAACTAAATCACATATATAGATGTTGCATATAGAGATATGACCATTGAATAAACTCACATAATAATTTCTAATGGTTAAAATTATCATAAACTGTCACTAGGACATTAGCTTAAAGAATGTGATATAAGAGTCTCGTTTGACCTGAGATCATTATGTAATTAACAAGTTATTTATTACACTTTGATACCACACACCCATGTCCATACATAAATGGTTGAAAGGATATTGGGTATGATTAAATACTTGTAGAATTTAATGATTGATGCAAGATGGAATCTATCAACTCTTGGAATAAGTTTAAGCTCTATGTTGTCACGTGTTTTAAATGACTAATCAAGCTGTTGGCCAGGAAAATTGAAGGAAAGAAGAAAAGAATTTGTTTAGGTCATTCAGTAGTTGATTGTAATCTGACATGGACACATAGTCGATCACCTATTTAGAGTTGACAATTAGACCATACCCTAGGGTGATTCAGAGCTATAAAATAGAAAAAAATATTATATTTTTCTTCTACAGATTCTTGAGAGTAAATTATATAATTCATGTCTGATTGTTCAGGAGTGTTGCTAGACGTCAACCATGATTAGTATAGTGATACGATCAATTTACTACTGACTTAATTTTTAACATATGGGGTCGCACACTAACGAGTGTCCCTTTCTTTGTTAATAGATAATTATTTTATTATTAGATAATTAAATTCGAGAAGTTAATTAGTTAAATAAATAAGTATTAGTCTAAATAAAATGTTATTACGTTCTTTGCTAGCACCGAGTATCTAATTAATATTGTGAATAAATTGAAGTGTCTATTTAGAATAGAAATATGAATTGTATGCCTTAATTGAAATATGTATGTGATACATATTTAATATTTATTCATATATAATATATAATAATAAAATTATATATATTAGAAATGAGAGTTTCAATATGTCTGTAGACATTAAATACAAGCCTATGGATATTAAGGTCATTAAATGACCAAAATTGTCTTTTCCTTGTTTTATTTGTACTTTATTAAAAGCATTACAGAAAGACCACCTTCTTTCATTTAATAACAGACCATGCCCCTACATAAACCTGTACCTTCTTTTATTTTATTACCATTGTGCCCCTACAGTCTGTACAGATATAATTTAAGGATACAGGATGGGCATTTTACTTTCCAATTTGCCACAAATTACATAGATAGTGGGCCCTACATCATTTATATATTTTTCATTTAAGTTTAGTTTAAATATGGTAAAGTGTAATTACTTGATTTGCTGTTGTTGTTGTAAAGTGTAATTACTACCATCTTCATATAGCTTTAAAGTAAACTGTTTAATTTAGTATATTTAAGTAATTTAATAAGATGATCAGTCGTATTAATTAATTATAAATAAATATTAAATAAGTTTTATTATTTTAACTGTCTTTCATATTCAAAACTATTTTTTTTACTTATATTATTTTAGTAAATTAAATTTTTCTTAATCATTTTTTGTCTTAAATAGAAATACTAATATTTAAATTTAAAATTTTAAAATATGATTAATAAAGTCAATTCAATAAAATAATTTCTAATTAATATTACTTAATATTTATGTCAAATCAATATGTATCAAGAAAAAGGAACTAAAGAAAACATATTACTTCCTTTGTCTGATTTTATGTGTCATAGTTTGACCGGGCACGGAGTTTAAAAATAAGAAAAGACTTGATGATTTTTACCATTTGTCCTTTATAAAAAATATACTATGACTATCTTTAATTAAGTGGGGGCTTATAAGTGGGGTCAATAAGAGTAAAAGTGAAATTGTATCTTTATATAGTTACAAAATAAAGAAATGTGCCATTCTTTTTAAAACGGACAAAAAAAGAAATGACGACATATAAAACGGAATGGAGGGGACATAAAATTTTATTTTTGTGAGAGGTAAATATAATTCATTATCTGTAACGACTTAATATTTGGTGTTTTGTGTGAAGTATGTGATTTTATGAGCTTTGATTATTTTATCCCTCCCTATGTTTTCATTATGGTATTTCTGGGATGTGAAAATGTTTGGCACAGATCCAACACATTTTGGTGTGATTTATGTGAGATTATGATTTTTGGTGGTCTCATAGGCTTACTAGTTGACTTCGATCAACATCTTTTGATCTGTGTGTCGGATGGCAAAATGAACGCTAGCAGATCTAGGATGTCAATTGTAGGTTGGTAACATAATGGGTGTGGTTTTATGGATTTTATATCTCATTTTGAACTTTGGTTCGAAAAGTTGTAAAAATAAATTTTCGAGGTCAACTCTTTGAAAATGATGTCTTTTCAAAAATCTGATTTCGCCGTTGAGTTCGGAGCATCGAATTTGATAGGGTATCATAGCCCCGTTTGTGTTCTCGAGATTTTGGATGAATTCTGAGGGATATGCGGAGATTTGGAATCCTTCAAGTCTTCAGCTGGTGCACAACTGCTGGTATGGCAGCTAAGGTGGCCTTTTGGGCACTTTAGCGGAGGGCACTTTAGCTTCTCTTTGGTGCGAAAGCGGCCCTAGCCTCCCCGCAGACACTGTTAAGTGGTAACTTGAGGCGTTTTAGCACCTACAGCTAAAGCGGTCCAAGGTCCACTTTAATGAGTTGTTACCCTGGCGTGGGTACTGCTTTAGAGGTCAGCGCTAAAGAGGCCCATGGTAGGCTTTAGCGGCCCATGGTACGCTTTAGCGGCAATCGGTATATTTAAACACCTTTTTTTCATAATTTTCGAGACTTGAATCTTGGGGTTCGAAATTTTGAGCTATTTCTTTTATTTAAGTTTGGGCAAGCTCCAAATATTTATTTCAATTACTTTTCCTTGACTTTTATCATCTAAACTTTGCTAAAAGTTGGACTTAAAGGTGGAATTTGAGAATTTTGACCTAGAAGGCCTCAAAAAGTATTTCATCGATTTAAACCTCAACTTCAACCCATTTTTACTTGAGTTTTCTTCTATGAGTTCCTGTAATCATGAAAAATATAATTTTAGATAAAAAATTTAGTTTTACCCCTCTTTTTCGAAACCCGTTTTGGGGGTTCATTTTGACTCAAATGAGAAAGTGGTCAATATTGGTTTCAATGTCTTTCTTTTGTAACATAGATTCTATATTTATTTGTTTTAGTTGATTTCGGGTCCATTCGTGACGGGATAGCTCCAGATTGAAGGCTTTTGGGTGGCTTAACTTTTTTCAGACTTGATTTGTTAGTAAATAATAATGTAAAAGCATGTTATGGGTATGGGGTTGTATCATGGAAAAATATGTTAGGTGATTCATGTGCCTGTGTAGGGGGCAATTTGAATATTATTTGGTGGTTTTTGAGATATTATTTTCCATGTGTGATCGTGTGGGGTCTTATATGATGTTGTGGGCCTGGTTGATATATGTATGTTTGGTTGTATTCTTTTGGTGAAAAAAGCCTAGATTTTAGAATTTATGTGGTATTAATGATATTTTCATGCATGTTTCACTTGATGGTTTCTGGATTATATTGGATCATGAATGGTTGGTTGATTTGAGTGAATTTTTGGCTTACATAGTTGGTATATTGGTTGGATATTGGATATTCTTATTTTGGCTAGTAATGGGCATTACATCCTCATAGCATATTCATTCATGAAATATTGGTACCACCATAAAAATACTAAAAAATACTAGAAATACTGGCTTTTTCAAACAGAAAATATGACATTTTAAAAAACCTCTACCGATGTATGTGCCGGAGAGAATATATGAATATTGATATTGGATATTGGATATTTGATATTGATTGCATATGGATTTATGAACTCCTCATGGGTTCTGGGTCAGAAAGCTTTAACTCCGTAAGTGTATACGGAGGTTGTACGACGACCTCGTGAACCACATTATCATCATCATCATCATCGTCATTTTCATTGTACTTCATATATTGTGCTTGTGCTTGTGCTGTGATTATATTTCTATCTTTGACTTGATATTTGTCCATTTGTTCTATCTTCCTATACTTGTATTTGATGTATATGTATACTTGTTCTTCTTTCCCTACCTGTATTTATTTTATTTGCTTAAAGTAGGACTGTTAGTAGAGATGGTGTGGGCTATAATTAGGGTGAACATAGGTGAGCTTGAACCCTTAAGTAGGTGCATCACCTACTTGGACCAATTTGACCAATTTTATGGTCCAAAATGCAGCTAAGGAGGTGGACAAGATAGGGCCTTTAAAAGGCCAAGTTGCTGGTCATTTTACTTCACTTTTAAGTCACAAAAAGGAGTATATTTCAGCAAATCTCTCTACTCTCTCTAAAACAAAAAGAAACAAAAAGAACAGTAGCCCTATTTTTCCTTCTAGGGTTCTTGAAGAAACCCTCACCTTTGTAGCCCAAGGTAAGTGAAAAACACTTAAGGTTTTGTTTAATTATCTCATGGAGGATTAGGAAAATAAGTTATAAGCGTTTGACTATAAGTATATGGCTGATTATAGAAAAAGTTGTTTACTGTCATATAATCAATAAAGCGAGTGCGATCGTTGTAAATCAGGATTACAATGACTGAAAAAGATATAAAAGTGAATCAAATAACTGAAAAAGATATAAAAATAATAACAAAGAAAGAATATGTAAATGAAGAAGGAACTGATAAAAAAAAATATTTGATAATAATATATTTGACGAAATAAAAGGAAAAGAGTTAGACCTAAGTGTAGAAAAAATATTTAAAATACCAACAATATAAAATATATTTAGTTATAAAAAAGGAAAAATACTACTTAGTAAGCCAAAAGTAACATGTAATAGACTGTAGATATGTAAAAGGTAGAGCTAGTATACCACTAGTAACAAAAAGAATAATTAATAAAGAAATAAACGATATAAAAGTAAAGACCCAATAAAATATGTACACCTTGGAGGAATAGAGATATTGATAAAAGCATGTTTTAGAGAAGGAATAGATACACCAATAGAATTATATTTAGCAGATGATAGAATTATAAAACCTATAGAAAAAAGTATAATAATTGCCATAAAAAGAAATTTAATATACAAAAAATTTAAATTTATAGTAAGTGCGAATTATTCAGTAGCAATAACAGATAAAAATATAGATAAATCATTAGTATTATATTGAAAAATATCAGCAATAGAACTAATCCCAGGAAGTAAAATATTTAGAGGAACATGTAAAAATCTATATGTATTAACAGCAAAACATAAAATAACAGGAAAAAAATAAAATTAATAAAATACAAATAGAAAGTCCTTTTGAACAATTTATAAAACCAATTGATAATAATGATTATAGTTACAAAGATATAGATATAGAAGAAGATTTAGAAATAATAAATGATAGAATAAGTACAACAAAAAGAATAGCTCATGAAAAACCAGAATCAACAAGCTCATAAAAAAGAACAAGTTATGAAACAACTTCAACAGTTAATTTAAATCAATATTACATAACAGGAAAAATAAATGAAAAAGAATATTTAATACTCTTAAACACAGGACAAGAAGAAAATTATATAGCAAAATATCTAGTAAAAAGTAAAAATATAAAATCTAATAGTAATATATGCCCAGATCTACCAAGGAGTCTAATAAACATTAAAGGTACGGCAGAAAAAAAAAATAATAATAAGAGTCAGAAAAATAAAAATAGAATTTGAAATAAAGGAAGAAATGCAAAACACAGACATAATATTAGGAATAAAATGGTTAGAACAAGTAAAACCATACAATATAAAACATACACAATTATCTATAACATAAAGAAAGATTATTCATAAAAAGAACTTTAACATGATATGAAAATATATGTACTTGTAAAAATAATAGTAGAATGATATTATAATAGGTATTATACACTTATGATAGATACTAGAGTAGAAACAAACTTATGTAGATACAACTGTTTGCCAGAAAGTAAATAAGAAAAACTAAAAACACCAATAGTAGTCAAGGGATTTAATAATGAAGAAAGTTTAATTACATATAATGCTAAAAATGTAAAAATATAGATATGGAATAAAATAATAGCGATAGAAGAAATCTATAATTATGAACTAACATCAAAAGATATGCTTTTAGGAATGCCATTTTTAGATAAATTATACCAACATATAATAACTAAAACAGATTGGTGATTTACAACACCATGTAAACAAAGACTAAGAGCAAAAAGAGTTATTAATAAAATAAGAAAGAAAACTGATTGGATAAAAGGAAGTGAAAAAATTACACAAAAGTTAGAAAATATAAAAAATACATAAGACACAGGAGAACTAGTTGTATTTTCGATAAATAAAAAAGAAATAACTATATTTTCAATATATAAGGTAGAAGTAATAAAGAAAAAATTAAGACAATTATACAGTGAATATCCATTAAAAGAATGTGAAAAACATAAAACTACTATAAAAATTGAATTAATAGATAAAAATAGTATAATAACCCAAAAACCATTAACATATAATTTTGATGATTTAAAAGAATTTAAAATGCATATAGATGAATTATTAGAAAAACAGTATATACAAAGAAGCAATAGTAAACATAATAGCCCAACGTTTATAGTAAATAAACATAGTGAATAAAAAAGAGGAAAAAGTAGAATGGTTATTAACTATAGAAATTTAAATGCAAAAATTATGACATACAATTATCTAATACCAAATAAGATATTAAAAATAAGACAAATACAAGGATATAACTACTTTAGTAAATTTGACTTTAAATTAAGATTTTACCACTTAAAGTTAGATGAAAATTCTATGGAATTAACCACATTTACGGTACTACAAGGATTTTATGAATGGAACGTATTACCATTTGGATATAAAAATGCACCAGGTAGATACCAACACTTTATGGATAGTTATTTTAAACAATTACCTAATTGTATAGTATACATCGATGATATACTAGTATATACAAAAACTAAAGAGGAACGTTTAAAATTATTATAACAATTTATAGATATAATAGAAAAATCGGGAATAAGTTTAAGTGAAAAGAAAGCCGAAATTATGAAAAACCAGATAGAGTTTTTAGGAATACAAATAGATAAAAGTGGAGTAAAAATGAAACAACATATAATAAAAAAATAATAAATTCAAAAGAAGAATTAGATACAAAAAAGAAATTACAATCATTTTTAGGATTAGTAAACCAAGTAAGAGAATATATACCAAAATTAGCAGAAAACCTAAACCCATTACAGAAAAAATTTAAAAAGGATATAGAATATAATTACAACCAAGAAGATAAAAAACAAGTTCAAAAAATAAAAATACTTCGTAAAGAGTTACCAAAATTACAATTCTCAGACGAAAATAAAAAATTTATATATATAGTAGAAGATGCTAGTGAATATAGTTACAGAGGAGTACTTAAATATAGATATAAAGAAGAAAAATTAGAATATCATTGTAGATACTACTCAGGAACGTTTAATGAAACAAAAATAAAATGAGAAATAAATAGAAAAGAATTATGTTCATTATATAAATGTTTATTAGCATTTGAGCCATATATTGTATATAACAAGTTTATTGTACGAATAGATAATACATAGGTACATTGGTGGTTAACAAAGAAAATACAAAATTCAGTTACAACGAAAGAGATTCGGAGACTAGTATTAAATATATTAAATTTTACATTTACAACTGAAGTAATTAGTACTAACAAAAATATTATTGCAGAGTACATATCAAGACAAAGCTACACAGACTGATATAATAGAAGATGATGCTTTAGAAAAATACTCAAAACCCTAACTACGCTTGCAATGAAAGTGGACAGTATGGGTAATAAAATAGAAAAGCTAAAGACTAATGAAGTTAAACTGAAGTCTAAAGCTATGAATCATCTAACTCAGCAGTGCACAGAGCTATGTCGATCGGAAGACATCAAAATTCCAGAGCTAAAAGGAGATGTTGGGACACTTCATAAAACCCATAACGTTTATTAATCTACAATTGCAGGTACAAGCAAAGGAGTTAGTGGACAAAGATATCAGAACATGAACATGAATAAGATATTTGAAAAACCATTTATACCAAAACACAAAAAGACCCCTTGTACATACCCCTGCAAATTACCACATATCGAGAAAGTTTGATCCAAGATAAAAAAAGCCTATAACCACATAACCCGAGCATACATAGAAAATATCCACAAAATACAGACTTATCTATACCTTAAACCCAGAGCAAGAGATATCTAAGAACCAAGCACAGACTATATAACCCAAAAATTACAAGGTTACAACAAGTTAATCGCACTACCGAAAACCAACCAAGCTTAGTTAAAACTTATTTCAGTTATGGATTATTAAATACCGTATATACCCATAAAGAAAATGAACTAACAGATATACCAGAATTATATAGAGCATTCACCACTTATAAAAGAATAACCAAAGGAAATTTATTTTTTATAAAGTTTTATACTGCACCAGCAGAGATATTATATGACGAGATCAAACCAGTTATACAAATTGTAAAAATAGGATTAACCAGAGATATGATTATACCGGAAGATATTGTTCAGCAGTCAGAGATACCTAAAATCGAGATACCTGATTTTTATGTAAATAAATGACTTATTGGAATATCTACAATTGTTCAAGAATTAGTAAATAATTATATCAATGGAAACCCTATATGGAGCTATTTTTCAAGAGACCATCAAATAATTTATTCATATTCAAGAGAGCTACGACAAACAAATATGGAAGATGCTAGACTATGGATTTTAAAATTAATCAACCCAGAGAAATAACCGACTGCAACAACAATTAGGAAAAGATATATTTCAGAAGAATTATTAACAAGATATTGCAAGATAATTGAACACAAATATCTAGACCATCAATGTTCGAGATGTAATGTAGAAGATAATATTATCCTGTAAGTTCAACTGGAATAGAAGAAGATAAGGACAACAGCTGGAAGATACACAACAAAAGATAAAAAGACACGGAGCAATAATAGAAAGATAAAAAGGCAAGATATTAAAGTTGAAAGTGACAAGTAAATTATTATGAAGTTTTGATTTTTTAGGCTTATTAAATAACCTTTTTGACTTTTTTAGGATGAAAGTTATTATTAGTTTTGTCTTTTTAGATTAGCTTTAAGACTTTTCTACCTTAAGTCTTTTCTACTTATGTAAAGTTTGACAAATGTAAAGTAGAGATAGAAAAAATAGTTTTTTGTAAAGTTATTTTAGTGTCCTTTCTATATATTCTGGTGTATTTGTTGTATCTATATTATTATCTAATAATTGTTTTGACATGTATCCTGCCCGTAGTTGTATTGTTTTATTTGTGTCTATTACACAGTCTAAATCTAAAAAGTTATAATTTTTATTAATTATTTATTTTGGTGTCCATTTGTTATATTCATTTTTTAGGTTATATTTTTTAAACTTATTTTAATAATAATATGTAGATTTTCTTATTTCTGATGTACTAGGTATTATGTTTTCATTGTTTTTTTATTAAGAGTATTTACTTCTGTGTTTGTATTTTCTAAATTTTCTTTATTAATTACTTCTTGTTTTTCATTAATTTTTAGTTTTCCTATGTTTTCTAGAGAATTTCTGTATATGTTTCACTACCTTCCGAATCATAATTATCTGTTTCTCCAGCATCTATTGTATTTATTTCTAATTCACTGCTTTCTGATTCTTTATTTTTTACGTCTACTTTTTCTTTAAATTGATTTATCTCGTTTAATAATTTTTTTTCTTTATTTTTTTCTTTCTTAATTTTTTCATACAAGTCTTTTAGTATTTGTAGTTCCTTTTCTAATTCAGCAATCCTACTATTCTTAGTTTCTTCTATTTTTCATATTTCTTCTGTGGGTTGTTGTTTTATTTTATTTATTTCCTTTTTTCTATATATTTCTTCGTTTTCTCTTTCTATTTTTACCATGACTGCCAACTTATCTTCTAATTTTAATTCCTCTTTTTCTAACATTAAATATAAATGTTCACCTATTTTCTTATATCTTCTTCCTAAATTAGAGAATACTATTTTTATTTTTGATCCTTCATGATTTTCATATGTTTTTTCATCTATTATAAATTCTTCTTTGTTCATTTTATTTAAATATATATAGGTTATGTTGATATATATATTCTAGACTATCTATTGTTGATTCTAAATTTGATATTTCTTCTTTTTGTGCATTTATTGAGTTAGTGACAATTATGTTAAACTGTAGTCTTTCTATCCTTATTTTTAATTCTTTACTTTTTTCAGATATTATTGTTTCAATTCTTTATATTTTTATAATTTTTGTTCGTTATTCATCTAAGCAATATTTATAATATTTTGGTGGATATCTAAATCTAATTTTATCATAATTAATAAATTAATCAAATAAACCCAAATATATACTACTTTCGTAACTTTAAACAACATAGCTCTGATACCAATTGGAGGGGGGGGGATAACTTAAATAAATCGGATAACTTAAATAGATCTATTATAACTTTACTGGATCTATTTTTATTTTTAATTTATTTATTTTAGTTTTATTGATGTTCATATGTTGGGGGGGGGGGGGTGATAAATGGTATTTGATTAAATGCTTTACTGTAATATTCTTTAGTTTTTTCTCTTAATCTTTGTAATTCTTGTATATTATTTTGAAGGTATTCTAAATATTCTATATCTTTTGTTCTAAAATATTCAATTAAATTCTCTTTTATAAGTATTTTTGTTAATCTTATTTCTTCCATATCTTGCCTCCAGTATTTTAAATATTCATAGTTTATCATTTTATCCTAAAGTAGTTGTAATACTGCAAATTTCTTTGTAATAATTTAGAGAAAAGACATCTTTCCCCCCCTGAACATGTCCTTCCAACTTACTTTAACACTTAAAATTAACTTCTATTTATTTACCCCCTTAACATCTTTAAAGTGTATTAGTTTCACCCCTAATGCTGATGTGGCATTTTCAATAAAAAAAGGTGCATTTATTTGAACAAAAAATTAATTTCAATAATATTATTTTTAAAATATAATAGAAATTAAAAATAAAAAATAAAAAAATGAACACCTTTCTTCTTTCTTCTGCAAAACATTTTCCTCCATTGGAATGTCATTGAAAATAGTCACTGGAAGTTCATAAATATATGGTGTCCAAGATTTGGTGGTGGAGTATAAAAACCATCATGAGAAGATGAAGAAGAAGAGAAGGGGTTAATGTTTGAAAAGGGGTCCATGTCGTTGTTGTGGTTGTTCTGAAGAAAATGGAGTCGGATCATATGGTCGGAGGAGTCTGTGGTTGTAGAAGTGGTGGAGAACATATTACGGCGAGAAGCGGCTCTTTCTTGCTTATGAGCATTCTGGTGTCCTCCAAGTGCTTGAGAAGTGCAAAACTTGCGAGAACAATAGAGACAAGAGAACATTCTAGAAGATGATGGAACTTTTGGTTTTGGTTTAGGGATAGGGATCATGGAGGGATCCACCATATCTGTGGTAGAGGAATTAGACTGCAGCTGGTTACAGAAACCGTAAACAAGTTGCTACTGTCTGAGATCCGCCATTAATGAGGTCTTGATTGATTTTCTGAGGAAAGAAGAAAGGGAATGGATTTTCTGATGGAAGAAGAAGGGGGGCTGCGCTGGCAGGGTAGGGGGTGAGGGCTGGAAGAGGAGAGGGTGGGGTAGGGATGCCTTTTTAATTTAAATATATATAATTTTATATATATATATATATATATATAAATAAAATAATATATATATATATATTTTATATAACAACAACAACAACAACAACAACAAACCCAGTGTATTCCCACCTAGTGGGGTCTGGGGGGGTAAGATGTACGCAGTCCATACCTCTACCTCTAATGAGGTAGAAAGGTTGTTTCCGATAGACCCCCGGCTCAAGACACGAGATACCGCACAAATACATAGTAAAGCACAGAACAAGATTTCATAACATAAATACGGCAACCATAAGTAATAAAAACAGGGAAAAGCACACAGATTCGTAATAAAACATGGAACAAGGTAGCATAACAAGAATAATACCCCCCCAAGTAATTCCTTACCCTAGCGACCCAAACTGACCCTAGCTTTCTGCCCTAATTCGCGTCCTCCATATCTTCCTATCTAGGGTCATGTCCTCGGTGAGCTGTAACTGCTCCATGTCCCGTCTAATCACCTCACCCCAGTACTTCTTCGGCCTACCCCTACCCCGCCTAAAACCATCCAACGCTAGCCTCTCACACCTACGAACCGGGGCATCCCTGTCCCTCCTCATCACGTGTCCGAACCATGTCAATCGAACCTCCCACATCTTATACTCCACTGGGGTCACACCAAACTTTTCCCTGATAATCTCATTCCGAACTCTATCCCCTCTAGTCAGCCCACACATCCAACGCAACATCCGCATTTCTGCCACCTTCATTTTTTGGATGTGGGAGTTCTTAACTGGCCAACACTTCGCTCCATACAACATGGCCGGACGGACTGCCGCCCTATAGAATTTGCCTTTAAGCTTGGGTGACACCTTCTTATCACACAACACCCCTGACGTGAGCTTCCACTTTATCCATCCCGCCCCAATACGGTGCGAGACATCCTCATCAATCTCGTCGTTACCCTGGATCACGGACCCGAGATACTTGAAACTATCCCTCTTGCATACCTCCTGTGATTCCAACTTAACTACCACCCTATTCTCCAGCCTCACATCATTAAACTTGCATTCCAAATACTCTGTCTTGCTTCTGCTCAACCTGAACCCTTTAGACTCAAGCGTTCGTCTCCACACCTCTAATTTGTCATTCACACCCCCTCGCGTCTCATCAATCAAAACTACATCATCTGCAAAAAGCATACACTAAGGCACCTCCCCCTGGATATGCCACGTCAACACATCCATCACCAAAGCAAATAAAAAGGGACTAAGAGTAGATCCCTGATGCAATCCTGTCAAGACAGTGAAATGCTCTGAGTCTCCTCCCGCCGTCCTCACCTGAGTTTTCGCTCCATCATACATGTCCTTTATTTCTCTGATATACGCCATTGGGACTCCACTCACCTCCAAGCATCTCCAAAGCACCTCCCTGGGGACTTTGTCGTATGCCTTCTCCAGGTCGATAAACATCATGTGCAGGTCCTTCTTCCTTTCCCTATACTGTTCCACCAGCCTCCGTACCAGGTGAATTGCCTTCGTCGTCGAGAGGCCAGGCATAAATCCAAACTGGTTTTCCGAAATAAACACTATCCGTCTCATCCTCACCTCGACCACTCTCTCCCAAATCTTCATAGAGTGACTCAATAACTTAATCCCCCTATAGTTATTGCAACTCTGGATGTCACCCTTATTCTTATAGAGAGGGATCATGGTACTCCACCTCCAAGCCTCGGGCATTTTTGTCGTCTTGAAGATTTCGTTAAACAATCCAATGAACCACCTTACACCAGCCTCCCCAGCGAAATTCCAAAACTCCATCGGTATCTCATCCGGCCTCGTCGCCCTACCCCGTCGCATCCTACGAACAACCTCTCTAACCTCTTCTACCTTAAAACGTGTACAATAACTAAAATCCTGACGCTCCTCTGAGTGCTCCAGCTCCCCTAACATAATAGCTCTATCCCCTTTTTTATTCAAGAGCCTATGAAAGTACGACTGCCATCTATTCTTAATGTGGCCGTCCTCCACCAGCACTGTACCGTCCTTTCCCTTAATGTACCTCACCTGGTCGAGGTCACGACCCTTCCTCTCCCTAGCCTTAGCGAGTCTAAACAACTTTTTCTCCCCTCCTTTCCCCTGTAACCCTGCATACCAGCTCTCAAAAGCGGCCGTCTTAGCCGCCGTAACTGCTAACTTAGCCTCCTTCTTAGCTAGCTTGTACTCTTTCCTGTTCACCCGCTTCTCTTCTTCGTCCTTACTCTCAACCAACTTATCATACGCCTCTTTCTTGGTCCCCACTTTCTTCTTAACCTCTTCATTCCACCACCAATCCCTCCGATGATGACTAGCCCGGCCCCTAGAAACACCCAACACCTCACTTGCATTCTCCCTGATGCACCTAGCCACCCTATCCCACATACTATCCACGTCCCCCCTACACTTCCACACCCCCATTCCTGCTAACTTCTCCCCTATCTCCCACGTATTCATTGGCGTCAAGCCACCCCACTTAATTCTAGGTCGACACTCCTCACCCCTCTTCTTTCTATTCTTCTTTATACCCAAATCCATAACCAAGAGCCTATGCTGGGTCGAAAGGCTCTCACTCGGGATGACCTTACAGTCCTTACACAACACCCTATCCCCTTTCCTAAGCAACAAAAAGTCAATCTGGGCCTTGGCTATCGCGCTTCAAAAGGTGATCAGGTGGTCGTCCTTCTTCGGGAAGCCCGAGTTCACCACCACCAGCCCAAAGGACCTCGCAAAATCCAATAGAGTAGCCCCCTCTTCATTTCTTTCCCCAAAACCAAAGCCAACATGCACATCACCAAAGCCTCCCGATAACGCCCCGATGTGCCCGTTGAAATCTCCTGCTACAACAATCTTCTCCGAGCTAGGCACGCCTCTCACCACCTCATCCAAAGCCTCCCAAAACCGCCTCTTCTCCTCCCCATCCGAGCCCACTTGCGGCGCATAAGCACTCCACACGTTCAGGGTAAACCCCCGAATGACCAACTTAATAGTCATCAACCTGTCGTTGATCCTCTTCACCTCTACTACCTGATCCCTAAGCTCTTCATCTACTAAGATGCCAACTCCATTCCTATGACTCTCGCTCCCAGAGTACCACAGCTTGTAAACATCCACATCCCTAGCCTTAGTACCTACCCACTTGGTCTCTTGAACACACGCAATATTAATCCTCCTCTTTCTAAGAATCTTCACAAGCTCTATGGACTTACCCTGAAGGGTCCCTATATTCCAAGACCCAACCCTCAACCTACCCTCACTATCCCCACGTCTTCCTCTACCACCCTTGAGGCCAAACCTTGGCCTCCCTCCTACTCCCACCCTTACCTCATCCCCCGCCCCCACAGCAGCCCCACGCCCCAACCCCCTCGGACATGACCCTATCCAACCATCACCAGCCCACAGCCACTACTACAAGCAAATATAAGAGAATATAAATAATGGTAGTGGCAAAGTAGCAGCAAGAAATACAAGGCTCACACAGATATGAAGAAATAATGAAGAAACAAAACTAAAGTCAAATAGAGAGCAAACACCATTGGGATCAACACCCAAATCCCCAAACAGAGCCCCGAGCCGATAACCCAATAAAAGCAGTGCAAGAAACGACAACAGACAATATCAACAAATCAAGCACAATTCAAGATACAAGTCAAGATACAGAAGATAGTACTAGCATAATACGAGGAATGAAATACTGAAATACTGAAATACTGAAATAGCAAAGGTCAGAAGTCATCGGGTTACGCTTGTAGGCCAAGTCAGAAACCAAAATCCAACGTAGATCGGGCTCTGGTCGCCGGTGCTGAGACGGATAGGGGCGGCGGTCGCCAGTCGTCGGTGCTGAGAGGGAGCGGCGGCTGCTAATGCTGAGACGGAGAGGGTCGGCGGTCGCCTGTCGCCGGTGCTGGTGCTGAAGCCGAAGCCAGAGCCAGAGTTAAGGTTTACGATGGGCCGGCGGTGGCGGCGCTGTTCGCCGATGGTGGTGCCGGGCGGGTGCCGTAACAGAGGGGGGGAGGGGGAGGCGGGTCGGAGCCGGAGGACCGAAGGTCGGACCGGCGCCGGGGGTCGGCGACAGGGGTCGGCGCCGAGGGTAGGAGTTCGGACCAGCGCCGGAGGTCGGCGACGGCGCCGTGGGCCGGGGAAGGCTTAGGTTTAGAGAGAGGTCGAGAGAGAGAGAGCCGTTAGAGAGATGCCGCTATATAAATAAAATAATATATATATATATATATATTTATTTTATTTAAAAAATATATAAAAATAATAAGTAGGGGATACTCTAGGATGTTTTACCAACTAAGGATGAAACCATGCTAAGTCCAACATAAGTGCTCTACTCCTACAGAGTAGATAGTCTAAAATTCTGACAATACTAAAAGTCAAGGTAAAAAATGAAATAAACTATCATCAAGTGCCAACGAGTTATCACCCGAGTATCTACCAATCATAATCCATCTGAACTGAAAAAGACTAAGCTAGTAGATAAAGTGTAGGCTTAGCTGGCCTATAGATAAAACCCCAACTAAGAAAAATCTGAAAATAAAGGTTGCACTCAATCTCTACAACTCCCAACCAAAATCTCAACACCAAGGTGGAATCTTTCGATCTTAACTATCCAAACCAATCTTGTAGACAAGTAAGCATCCGTGCTCCAAATTTCTTATAACCTTCAAGCCGTCATTCCAAGCATCAAATCTAAAACTAAAAAAGACAAGTCTAAACCATGGGAAAACACCTAACTCACCCTCACTATCCAAGATCAGGTATGTCCCAACTAGATCCTACCAGAGATAAAATTAAAATGTAGCTAAGAACTAAAATCACAATAAAGGATAATCTATGGGCTATATAAGCAGAAGCAATCCACTTCATATCTGCTAGAGGGAATGAATCATCAAAGCATACCTAAGAACTCACTAAGGCTGCAAATAGTACTACTGATGACCAAACTCTAGCAACTCAAAGAAATGTATCCTTAGATGAAAACATGTCAGTCCATGCTCCATCTCAACAATGATTAACCACAAGTACATATCACCAAGGAGAAGCACTACACTAAGTCTTATTAGGCAGAACAAATGCCAAAATAAGGATTTCCTAAATCCACTCGTTTAATACCAACTTTACTCAATTAAACCATGAACCACACCGCAGTAGAATTAACATAACCTAAACTAAGGCATGGCCATGTCGGGTATCTCAAGTATCCAATGGAACGGAGATCACCCCCTACACCTAACCAAAAAACACAACACACCCCAAAGTCGGAGGAATTTTAAACATATAACAAGATAGTGTACAATAGCTTAAGAAAGTTTAAATGCATGTCCATAATTGCCCATCGACGACCGGCCGACACCACCCAATAACCACAGTGGTGCTGACAAAGCCTTCTAAAAATGATCCAAATCTAAATATCAATAAAGTGTTGGGACATGTCCTCGACTATAGCCAAAAACACGAACCAATAGTCTATAACTCAAAAGATAAACATAATCCTAAAATGGAGCCTTTAGAAGCATGGAAGATCACTACTTCAAGTCGAATGTCGATCAATCCACAATCACTAAGTAGGAGAAATAGAATTATGGACAAGTCCTACATCGTGGGCGGATACAACATATGAAGACAGTTAGGGTTTGAGCACTAGCATGTAACTTAGGGATAGGGGATAACATAATGCCATGAGTAATAGTTCAAATCATTCAAAATTCCATGCATATCATCATATGCATATACGTACATATATATATATATATCACATGTAGAGATAGGGAATAATGCTTAACATGTATTTTAAAATGTTAGTCTAGATTGTGTAGATCAATCATCATATAATAGTACCTACGGGCTATATGGGCCTCAGTTCTCACCCTACTAGTTGGCCCCCAGTGTGTGTAGCGACACAAACCAGAGAATAATCTTATATATATCCACGGGGGACTTGAACCCTCCAGTCATATACTAAGACTTAAGTATCCGATCATAAAATATTATATGGGGGAGTCAAACCCTCCAATCATAATAATAACAATACAGTGGACTCAAAACACCTGGTCACAGGCAAGGGGACGCGAACCCTCAAGCCATAACAACCCCCTACCAACTAGCGCGGTTTTCAATATTGGTCACTTGGACCTTCACCTTCACGACTCAGCTACCCAACTCTCTTTTAAAGACCAATTAAAACATTTATCACACATTCTTATTCATTGAAACATATTTCATATTAAAGAATACATTATTGGTATCGTCATACCAACTACACTTGCAAGGTAACAACAACATGCCCAAACATTCACCTCACTTGGGAAATTCATAACCATTATGGTTCAATTATACATTAGCTTGTCAAAATATTAAGAACACAAGGTTCAAATCAAGACCATCATATACATGGCCATCATAGCCTTTCAAGGAAAACATGCAAACTTCATTATCCATTTCACGCCAATGCATGATTACACGTGGGTAAGATAAACTATATGACAAAAGCCTTTCCATTGACAATTTCACAAACACTTGGGGGCATACAATTTTCAAAACCCTAGTAAAGGAAAAATTATCAAGTTGGGGGTTAACCATGACCCCTCAGTTTAATCACCATTCCCATAGATCCCACAATGTTCAAACCATAGTTAAGACATGAGTAATAAATCATAAAACAATGGGAAAATATTTAATTGATCATTCATGACAAAACTCCCAATTAATTCAAAACCCTTACTTTTTAACCACATAAACAACCATGTATTTCTATGAAATAGAGATATTAAGTTTAAGGGTATAGTCACATACCTATGATTTGATAGCCTTAAGTTATTAACCTCTTGAAAACCTAAGTGTTCTTGACCTTGAGGAACTGAGAGTGTTGAGAAGTTACTTTGATATATTTCTAAGGGCTAATGATACCCTAATAAGGTTATAAGACATGGGTTTCAAGTTGGGTAAGAGGGGAAATGTCTAGAATTCCTTTAACTTAAGAGTTGGAAAAGGGTCGTCATTGACTACGAGTCAATCTTCGACTCGTAACCACTCCTTACGACTCATCACCAAGAGTCGTAACCAAGATAACACCTACGACACTACCCACTGCTAACCTTAGGTCTCAACCAACCAACACATAATAGGACCTTACAACTCATAGGTCCTAGTCATAATCAAGTTAGAACCCATTTGGGATATACACTGGACTCCCTATGATTACACCTAACGACTCGTAACATATCCTTACGACTCTTGGTGAGCCACTCTTACTCAGAGCAGAATATAGCCACAAACTTACTAGTTTGGTTATGACTCGCCCCAACAATTTGTCAGGACACCCTACGACTCATAGGGTCCAGTCATAACCAAGGCAGTGAGCTCAAGCTCAAGGAATTTTCGAAGGGCAAATATCTAAGGTATTTCAGTTATCCCCTACTTGGATCATTCATCCTCGAATGAAGGGACAAGTTATTTATTATCCAGAATTGACTCCACATACCTCTACCCTTACTATCAATAAAACCAGAAAACAAAGATGCTAAGGAAATCACTCTTTTCTTTAACAAAGTTAAAAAACAAAAGTGTTAAGGAATACACATACCTTAAGCACGATTATCCAAAATGGAAAACAAGATTGTATATTTGGAATTCATGTCCTCTTCGGCTTCCTAAGTAGCCTCTTCAAAATGATGGTTCCTCCATTGAACCTTTACCGAAGCTACATCTTTCGTCTGCAACCAATGAACTTGTCAATCCTAAATTTTAATTGGGATATTATTAAAAGATAAGGAATCTGAAATATCTACCTCCTCCAAAGGAACAACCATTGAATGATCAGCTATGCACATCCTTAATATCGAAACGTGAAACACTGATGAATGGAGCTCAAACCACAGGGCAACTCCAATTCATATACTATATTATCAACCCTCTTCAACAACAAGTGCGGACTAATATATCGAGGATTAATCTTCCCAAACCGCATTACACCCATCATAGGAAATACCTTCAAGAACACCCAATCACCAACCTTAAAATGCAATTCCCTTCGCTTCACACCACGGAGGACTTTTGGAGACTTTGGGTGGCTTGAAGTCTATACCAATTCACCTTCACCTTGTCCATTTCTTGGTGAACCTAATTCGGGCCAAATATCTCAGCCTTACTAACTTCAAACCACCTGATGGGTGACCTACACCTCCTAATATACAAGGCCTCAAAAGCTGTCATACCAATACTAGAGTGGTAGTTATTATTATATGCAAACTCTATGACAGGAAACTGATCAATCCAATTACCACTATGGTCAATCACACAAGCTCTAAACATGTCTTCCTGCATTTAAATAGTCCTTTCTACTTTCCCATCTGACTGCGGTGGAATGTAGTACTAAGGCTAACTGTAGTTCCCAAACCTCTATGAAATAAATTCCAAAATTATGATGAGAACTGAGTTCCACGATCTGACATGATAGAAACAGGTGCCCCATGTAACTTCACAATCTTTTGGAGGAACAACTTCGCAAAATCCTCTGCCAAATAATTGTCCTCACTAGCAAAAAGTGAGCAGACTTAGTTATCCTATCCATGATGACCCAAATCGAATCAAATTGATTTTGAGACCAAGGAAGACTGGTAATGAAATCCATGTTAATCAATTCCAAATTCCATACAAGCAACTCAATTTCTTGATATAACCCTCTAGGCTACAAGTGATCAACCTTCACTTATTGACACACCATGAATTTAGCCACAAAACTGGCTATATCCCATTTCATATTGTTCCACCAATAATTCTCTTTAAGATCATGATGCATCTTCATCAAACCAGGATAAATGTCATAACGCAACTCATGAGCCTCATCTTAGATCCTATCTCGTAGCCCATCAATATTGGGAACACATAATCTGCCTTGGAACCTCAAGATAGCATCACCACCAATCTCAAAATCTACAAACTTTTATTGTCCCACATCTGCCTTAATTTTTATCAAGACAGGATTCATTACCTACTTCTCTTTATTTTATTACTAAGAGAGGACTGTGCTACCTTTTGCATAAACACACCCCCTTCTCAGAGTCCAAGAGACGAACTCCAAGGTTAGCCAAATGGTGAATATATTTTACCAATTTCCACTTATCCTCATGAGCTAGACTCCTCATGGATAACCTGCTAAGAGAATCAACAACTACATTAGCTTTACCTGAATGGAAATAGAGACTCATGTCATAGTCTTTCATCAACTCAAGCCATCTCTTTTTCCTGAGATTCAACTCTTCTCGATGAACACAAATTGCAGGCTCTTATGATCAGAAAAGATATCTACATGGACACCATACAAATAGTGGTGCCAAATATTTAATGCAAACACCACAACCAACAACTCCATGTCATGAGTTAGATAATTTCTCTCATGAGTGTTTAACTGTCTAAAATCTTAGACCACCATTCTACCATGCTACATAAACGCATAACCAAGTCCCACATGGGATGCATCACAATAAACCATAAATCTATTAGTGCCCTTAGGTAGAATCAAGACCGATGCCGAAGTAAACTTATCCTTCAACTTCTTGAAACTACCCTCACAAACATCAGATCACAAGAACTTACCTTTTTCTGGGTAAACTAAGTCAGCGGGATAGCTATAGAAGAGAAGCTCTCCGCAAACCTCATATAATAACCAACTAATCCCAAGAATCTCTGAATATCGGTTGGATTCGTAGGACTATTTCACTTCTTAACCACTGCAACTTTTTGTGGATCCACCATGATCCTTTTAGTAGAAATGACATGACTAATCTGAGGTGATTTTATACACTTCGGTATCATTATTGTAGCATATTTTGCTTTATTTTAAGAGCAATTTGTGTGCTTTACATGCTCATATTGATATAAATAAGCATTTAAGTGTCCAAGTATGTGATTACAATGTCCAAAGTTTTTTTCAAATAAGTTTGTACTTAATTGAGTAATTTAGAGTTCAACCCAAAAAATTAGTCTTACTATTACATAGGTGTCAACTTGTAATAGTGTAATACCCTGCATTTCCTTTGCATAACTTAAGTCCTAATACATGAGTATTCGTATGTAAAATTTTTGAAACACTGATTATTTTCCAATTTAGAGCCTTCCATTGTGTAGGAAATTCTATTAGCTTTCCAACAATATAAAATTTTCCAAAATCCAATAACCGGGTAAGTTATGGCAATTTTAAGTTTCAGTTGTTAAACACCGTCATGAACTTTCCTTCACACTTAAACCAAAGAATAAGAAAAAAAGTTCCTCAATAACAAGGAAACGTGAACAAATAGCTTTTTCTATAATCAACCATATACTTATAGTCAAACACTTATAACTTGTTTTCCTAATCCTTTATGAGATAATTAAACAAAACCTTAAGTGTTTTCCACTTACCTTGGGCTGCAAAGGTGAGGGTTTCTTCAAGAACCCTAGAAGGAAAAATAGTGCTGCTGTTCTTTTTGTTTTAGAGAGAGTAGAGAGATTTGCTAAAATATACTCCTTTTTTGTGACTTAAAAGTGAAGTAAAATGACCAGCAACTTGGCCTTTTAAAGGCCCTATCTTGTCCACCTCCTTAGCTGCATTTTGGACCATAAAATTGGTCAAATTGGTCCAAGTAGGTGATGCACCTACTTAAGGGTTCAAGCTGCACGAATTTTCAAAGTAGGTGATGCACCTACTTACTTAAATTCTTATTTTGGGCTTAAATAAATTGGTCCTTTGGCAGATTGGTGTGTTGGGCCACTTATCCATTTTCTTTCTCTTTTGTTCAATTTGGCCCAAATGAGTATATTAGCATAGACCCAAATCTGATCCATAGCCATGGGTCCATAATTTGGTCCAAACAACTTAAGTAGGTGACTCACCTACTAGCTTAAATAAGTCAAGGAAGCACCTCAATATTTTGCTCTATTTCAGATCCTAATCCTTTTAATCTAACCTTAAACTTATACACACTTGGTCACTTTAAACTTTAGATTCAAATACTAGATTACGATTCCAAGTTTAAATAGTTATCTTAACGTTAACTTAGTCGCATCACATTAAACTGTACGGGCAGCATCTATAATTCCATCTATACCATTAATACTTGCATAACAATTCTCAAACGTTATATATATCAAAAGGCTATACCAAGTTCCATATAATTAGAGCAAGTACAAGCAAAATACGAGATGTTACATCAACCCCCTTACCCTTTTGGATTTAACACCTTTGCCAAGTGATCTCATGATTAGCTTAGATAGAAGCAAGCGGGCAGATTCTGTAAAGAAGTTACATGAGAAGGTGCGACTTCGACTTGAGAAGAAAAACCAAGAAATTGCAAGGAGGGCTAACAAGGGGAGAAAGAAACTCATTTTTGAACCGGGAGATTGGGTGTGGGTGCATCTTCGAAAGGATCAATTTCCATCTCAAAGAATGTCCAAATTGATGTTGAGGAGTGATGGTCCATTTGGACATGGATATTTCAATATCCTTTAGGGATAAACTCGTTAGAAGCCAACTTAAGGTGCAAAGGGACAAATATTTTCCACCTTAAGGCATGGAAATTTTGATATCCTTCAAGGATAAACTCGTTAGAGGGAAGCTTAATATGCAAAGGGACAAGTATTTTCCACCTTAAGGCAAGGAAATTTTGATATCTTTTAAGGATAAACTCGTTAGAGGCCAGTTTAAGGTGCAAAGGGACAAATCTTGTCGACCTTAAGGGATAGACATTTCGATATCCTTTAAGGATAAACCCGTTAGAGGTCATCTTAAGGTGCAAAGGGATAAATCTTTTTTGCCTTAAGGTATGGAAATTTTGATATCCTTTAAGGATAAACTCATTAGAGGCCAGCTTAAGATGCAAAGGGAAAAATCTTGTCCACCTTAAGGAATTGACATTTTGATATCCTTTAAGGATAAACCTGTTAGAAGCTAGCTTAAGTTGCTAAGGGACAAATCTTGTCCACGTTAAAGCATGTAAATTTTGATATCCTTTAAGGATAAACTCGTTAGAGGCCGACTAAAGGTGCAAAGAGACAAATCTTATCCACCTTAAGGCATTGACATTTCAATATCCTTTAGGGATAATTTTATTAGAGGACAGCTTAAGGTGCAAAGGGACAAATCATGTCCACCCTAAAGCATGAAAATTTTGAGATCATTTTAGTTGTAGGCTTGGAGAACTTTAGTATTCCAAATCCCATTAAAGGAACTCTTTTTCTTTTCGACATGTTGCCCTCATTAAGTCATAAATATTTGGAGTAAGTCCAAAATTTAATTAGAATACTTTCATACTTGACATTCATAAGGAGGACATTGTAGGAACATATTTTTTTTACACTTATGCAACTGAACTCAGAATGAGATTCCAAGTGCCTACGTACCTCAGTAAAGAGGATCAAGTCACAACGTAATTCTAGTAAGTTTTTTTTTTATCCTAACTTTTTTCTAGGCCATATCTTTTGAGGTTTTCAACCTAGCAGATATATTTTTAGCCGTACATAGTTTATTCTTTTGCGGGCCAGAAGTGGACATACAGTTTATACTCGTGCCTTAAGGAGTGTCATCTTTCTTCAAGGATAGTACTTTTTTAAGAACTTGGCATTAATAGGACCAATTTTCACATCGTCTGCATCAACAAGCTTGTACGAACCATTTGAATATTCCTCTTGTACGACATATGGTCCATCCCACTTTAGGGTAAATTTACCCCCAGACTTACGAGGAGTTATAATGGGCCTTCTTATTGCAAATACTTAATCTCCAACTTGGAAATACCTCAAGCAAACCCTTTTTTTGAAAACATAAGATAGTCGGGCTTGATAACATTTAAGATTTTATTGAGACTTTATCCTCTTCTCATCGAGAGCATCTAACTCCGAAAGATACAACTTAGCATTTTCCTCATCGGTGAGCCCTTCTTGAGTATCTAGTCTTAAAGAAGGTATTTGACACTCAAGTGGCAAGACTGCTTCAACTCTAAATGTAAGTGAGTATGGGGTTGCTTGTGTTGTTGTGCTATAAGTCATTCTATATGTCCATAAAGCTTCTTCCATTTGTTCATTCCAGTCTTGCTTGGACTTGGAGATGACTTTCTTCAATAGATTGCATAAAGTTTTATTAAACGCTTCGGCTAAACCATTAGCGGTAGCATAGTATATAGAAGACTTGTGCTTCTTGAAGCCAAAGAGATCATAAATCTTATTCATCATCTTGTTATTAAATGACTTGCCATTTTCGGTTATTATATGTTGAGGGATTCTAAAGCTATAGATAATATTCACTTGAATATAATTCGCAACATTCTCCTTTCTTACTTCTTTGAGAGCAACAACTTTAACCCATTTTAATAAGTTATCTATTGCGGCCAAGATGTGTAAGTGTCCACCAGAAAATTTTGGTAGTGGACCAACAACATCCATTTCCTAAGCAGTGAATGGACAAGATGCTACAGTAGGGTGTAGTAATTTAGGAGGCTAATGAACGAAATTTGTATGGAATTGTAAAGCTTTGTATCTTCTAGCATAGCCCAAGCAATATTTTACCATCGTTGGCCAATAGTATCCCATCGTTTTAATATGAAACTGGAGCTTTGATTCAGACTGATGCGATCCATAAACTCCTAAGTGTGCTTTTTCCAATGCTTGAATTGCTTCTTTCTCTTCCAAACACCGTAACATTACACCTTTAAATAATCTTCTGTACAGTGTGTCTTTGTAGCAAATGAAGTTAGGTGCACGACGATGGATATTAGTCTTTCCTCTTGGTTCTTCTGGAAGTACCCATAACATAAGTAATCAATGATAGGTTGTCGCCAATATTTTTTTACAACTTTAGACAAGGCAACAATGTATTCAACCTTGTTTTCTGCATCCTCATTTGACGACGGTACATGTACCATCTCCATGATCAATCAAAGTAAAATCAACTGTGTCTAATATTTGAAAACACCTATGTAACTCACATGTATCTAGATATGGAAAAAATCTCAGCAATAACAGCCTAACACATACCTAAATTACATTATCTGAACAAAGCAGTTAATAGCAATATACCTAGTGTGCCCTCACAACAAAGAAATCCCTTTCTCACTCAGATTCATATGTATAGACATAGGGATGAACGTAAGATTCACTCTCAGAATGAAGTTCCAACATTGCACATCAAATGCCATAGGCTTGATACTTTCCTAATGCCTATCCTATGACTATGGTATGACTAACTAGGAAAGTTCTAGATTCAACGCGCAATGGAAACTGAGTAAGACCTTACACACACATAGTACACAAGTATATAGCACATTACTACTCATCCATTTGATGCATTTGTTTTCTATAGGTTATTTATTTGCCAGACTGATGCCATAAAAATATACACAGTGGTCACACTAGATGCAATTTACACAATTCATGACAAATTTATCTGCTGCACCAACTGCATCTCGATCAAGTTGTAAGACTAGCCAAATTTTATTTTTGTTGATAGGATTGTGAGTTTTCTTGGCATGTATCTCATCATAAGTACCTGAAATCTTAGGTACATTAGCTGCTTCACACAACCTAGTAATCAAACATAGGAATGGATATGCAGCATCGGGTCTTGTGAGCCGAATCTTGATCTCTTCCACTATCATTTCTTCAAAATCCAAGGGAGTTTTGTCTATCAAGCTTGCAACCAATATTGCTCGATCATCCCCTAATATATTGTCTCCCTCTGTGGGTATTAGATAAATCCGTACTAAACACCACCAAAATCTGGCCTCTGAATTTAGAGATGCTTTGGTAATCTTTTCTACCAGATTATTCAGTCACTCAGGTTCCCCATCTACTATGAGAGTTGCTATCTATTTGCGCTGGTTTTCTCGATGTTTCAACCGGGTATAGAAGGTAGGTTAAGTGGCTGGTAGGACAAATACTAGCCCATGAAGAAACCTATTTATGGTGGCATCTGAAATATCCACCCTCACTCCATGTACTGAAACTTTGATCAGCAGAGGCTTATCTGAAGTTGTATCTCCTTCTTTGCACATATTTTCCACCATAGCCTGGTAGTTCGCGTAGAACTCTCGGACTAATGAAGGACAGTAAAAAACTCTTCACCCAGTAGTCCACTCCAATCCATACTCCTTGAGTTTTTGCATCTTCTCTGGGTATCTGATCAACCCTGTAGTGATGATTTTCTTCTACTCTAGAATTGGCCTTCTGGCACATCATCGATCTATTCTGCGAAGTCCATCCAAATAAATCATTTCAGCCCCAGGGATTTACCATTTCACATTGTTCCTAACTTTGGGGTTTTTTTATTTCACCAAAGTTCCCCGTACTTGAGAATCTTTATTACCTTTCTTCTCTGATGATGGTGATTCAGACTCAGTTTCTTTAGTTGTAGGCCTTTCAGAGTCTTCAGTTTCAACCTGTTATTCAGTGCCTTTAGACTCCTGTTCAGTCTGTTCTGATCCTTGTTCCTCTGATGCTTGCTCAGATGAGGTTGTTACCTCAGTATCCTCCATCTCAATAGGCTTAGGTGGAGGTGGTGTCTTTGGAACAACCCTCTTTCTCGTCCATCTGAGCAAGGGTTCATCATCTTTATAATCAGAGTCCTCGTTGACAAATTGTTAAGGTATATTTTCTTTAGCCTCTTTCTTTGGTGTTGTTGGATTCTTCTTCTTGGGTGCCATTATCAGTTCTGCAAAACATAGAAATCCTCAATTAGTGACCATAATCAAACAAGAGAAGAAGAAGGATTACCTCAGTTTAACATCATCACCGTTTTCAGTTCGCAGGTTTGAAAGCCTTTCTGATTTGCCGTCACAGGTGTGACGACGCTTCAAAAGCATCATCAATATTATTCAGAATCTATTCTCAGCTTTTGATAGCATTTTTGAATGGCCATCACACAGGTGCAAGGCCATGAAAATTGTCGTCAGACAACATTACAATTTCTAACTTCTTTTTACTTGATTTTTCTTCTACTATTATTCTCAATTTCAACTTAGGTCATGTTACTTACTGAGATTTCCATGAAATTATGCTGCATACCCCTACAAACCCTAGTTTTTGAAGGGGCTTGAAGCATTTTAATGGGTTCAGCTCACTCCTTTGAAACCAAGGTTTCTTGTAGTTCATAATTGATCCAAAGAAAGATGAAGTTGAAGTTTTTCTCATACCTGGATTTTGACACTTAGCTGATGTACTCTGAGCACCTAGACTTGTGAGTGAGAGAAAAATGAGATGAGAGAGAAAAATGATTTCTTGAATTAACACTTAGGCTTCAACAAGGAAAGTCTTAAAATTTTGCCTTAGAAGGGATTAAATTTGAAAAAGGAAGGGAAATAACTCTCCAAGGAAAGAAAACCAAAAATGGAAGAGAAATATCTAAAGTACCCGGAAATATGAACAGCTGTTGTTGGGATGAGTTAGCCTGAAACTTTTAAGTTGGGCTTAACTCATTTAACGACATTTTTGATGGCGTGTTAGATACCAACGACGCTTCAAAATTGTCGTCAGCCTTAACAGAAAAAGGATTTGACTTGATTATTTTGACGCCATTTCTCACGGCTTGTCATACTTGTGACAGCCCATCAAAATTGACGTCAACCTTCTCAAGATGACTAAAACCAATTCACCTCATTTGTATAACTCTTAGCTATAAAAATAAAAAACATAAGTGCAATAAAATTAAAATATTGGGTTGCCTCTCAAACAACGTCTGATTTAACATCGCGACACGACTTGATTATCTTGACTACTCAGACTTCATCAAGATACCATATCGATACCTCATTACCATTTTCCTGGAATACATCCACAACTAAGAATATATTTATCTTCTCCAACCGCTTCATAAGAGGGTGTATTTTGAATCTGGCATCCCTTTTTCCATACCTGAACTTTAAATCATTGAGCTCCATATCAACCAATACTCTTCCCGTGGATAATAGTGGACTACCAAAAATGATAGGTATCTCAAATTCAACATCACAAAATTTGCAGGAAGAATAAAGTCATCCACCTTTACTGGCATATCATGCAATATACCAACTGGCCATTTCATCGATTTGACTGCCATCACAAGACGCATCGTTGTAGGGGTAGGTTCCCCTAATCCAAGCTTCTTGTAGATATCAAGTGGAATCAGATTAATACTTACTCCTAAGTCACATAAAGCTTTGGTAACCTTCATGGACCCAACTGTGCACGGTATGGTAAATGCTCCAAGGTCAGGCATTTTTTGCACTAAGGATTGTGAAGAAACAGCACTACAGTGGTGGATGTTGTCCACCGGCTCACATCTTACCTTCCGTTTCTTTGTTAACAGTTCCTTCATAAATTTAGCATAGTTTGGCATTTGCTCAAGTGCCTCCATCAATGGCACATTCACCGTCAGTTGTTTCATTATTGTCATGAATTTGCTAAATTTTTCATTATCTACTTTCTTCTTCAATCTCTGAGGAAAGGGAGGTGGTGGTCTTGGCATTTCTTTCAATACCACTTCTCCTTTCTTTATGTCTTCTTTCTCCAAAATATCAACAAAGCCATCCAACTTCTTAGACTCCACTGGATTGCTTCCTTCTTGCTCATCAACACTTACCTCCTTCTCCACAACTTTGCCCATAGAAGGGCCAGATAACATCTTTCCACTCTGAGTGGTAATTGCCAAACAAGAGCTATCAGTCTGTGGGTTCTAAACCATATCGCTAGGTAAAGTACTAGATTTTCTCTGGTTCAGAGTAGCCGAAAGTTGGCTCATCTATTTCTCCAACTGTTTAATAGAAGCAGAGTGTGAGCTAACTAACTGACAGTGGGTTGAAAATTTGCTTTTCAGAATATTTACCCCCTGTATTGGTAGCTTCAACTCCCTTCAACAAAGTTTTCATCATGTCCTCCATGGACATCTTTCCAGAACTAGTCATCGTAGCATCCCGACTTCTAGGAGGAAAATACAAACCACTCCTGTGATTATTGTTTCTCCAATGTCCCTGCTCCCTATCTTTATAATCAGGCTTGTCATAGAATGTCCAACCTTGGTTCCCTTGGCTATTACCTCGGAAACCCCCTGATTACTCACATAATTTTCCTCAGCATCAGCACCTATAGACACAATACCCTAAGATTCCACAACCTTAACCATTTCAGTCTTGTCGAATAAATAGTGCTTGGCCAGCAAGTCCATCTGCGTCTTTGAATAGGCCATGTACTGATCTCTCTTCTCATCTCTTCTATACTTCTCCACAGTAATACCACCAGCAATAGTCGGGCTAGCCACTATAGAATCCCTAGTGTGCCAAGCCCAACTTTGCTTGCTTATTCTATTCAGTATGTCAGAAGCATCTAGAAAAGAGAGGTCAATGAACAAACCACCTGCAGCATTGTTAACAATAGGCTTCATCACAGAGTTGAAAGCTCTGTACAAAGTCTCCATCAAGTGCAGTTCCGTCATATTGTGGTTTGGACATTGTGCAAATTTCTTCTTAAATATTTCCCAAGTTTTGTACAGTGCTTCAGTCGGAAGCTATCTGAAGTTGCTAATTTCGTCCCTCAATTGTACCCTTATGGAGGGTGGAAAGAACCATTCTAGGAAAGCATCTTTGAACTATCTCCATTTGGTTATAGAATCGGGCTCTAACTTATTCAACCATATTGTTGCCTCCCAAGACAGAGACAAAGGAAACAATCTCAACCTGATCGCATTCTAGCTCACTCCCAAATTGTCAAAGAATTTACAAATGGTGATAAAGTTCACCAAATGCATGTTAGGATCATCACCAGGCAAACCTCCAAATAACCCCTTCAAATTCAGGAGTTGGATCATCGTACTTGTTATGATGAATTTTGCACCTGGTGCCAACGGTGGAGGAATGATAGCACCCATTTCATCAGCTCCTTCCATTCCTTCATCATATTTATTAGCCTCATATTGCATAGGTTTTTGCCCATATCTTCTTTGTACTAGATGATTTTTGTTGATGTTTCGCTGCACTGGTGCAGCAACTTACTCAACTCACCTTGGGTTTTGAGGATTCAGCAATTCCTCATCACCCAAGTCTTCATCATCAGGGTTCTGGTGATGTACTTGTTGACCTAAATTTTGCACATTCACCTGAGCCCTGGCCATAGTAGCTAGTCTTTCTGCTTTCTGTTGTTCAGCCATACTTCTTATCAGGTGAGGTTCTGAATTTATTGGTAATAAGGGTTCTCTGAAACTTCTTGTGTTTCTCATAAACAACACAGTACCTAAAAATAAACAAAAACAACAAATAAACGTAAATCAAGGAAACTTAAGTATCAGCAAATTTTTGCGTACAAACTTTACATCTACAATCGTATTCCCCGACAACGGCACCATTTTTGATAACGCTCAATTACACTCTTGAATGGGTGTAAGCGATCGTTGTCAATATAAAATCCAACTAGGTTGGGGTCGAATCCCACAGGGAATAAGGTGTGAACTTCAATTTATTTATGAAATACTTTACTAGTAGTTTACTATTTCCGAAGATGGGGGCTTAAATTTTACAGAGATTCAATTGTCACTTTCAATATTTTAGTGTTGTAATCAATATAAATTAGAAACCAGAGTAATGTTCACCATGGGTATTGGGAATTAACAAATGCTAGGTAATGCTTGGGATTCTTGGAGTATGTAGAAACAACAGAATATCCCAGACTATAATACTGTCTGACTGATCTCTTGACCTCACCAGACAATTTATTATCTAATTCTCTCAAACTTAGATAACTTATCAATTTCCAATAGGATGTTATCTCAGGTAGATTAATCTAGTTACAACATCAATCATTAAACAGAAGGTTGGTAGATTTCGAGTCCCTGTTGATAATTGACGTCCTCTAGTCTATTTCTCTGTTAGAAGTAAATAAAACCTAAGGCATAATCTAATGTTTTCAACCAATAGATTTCAGTCAAAACTATGGAATTTCAAGACGTCCTACTACTCTTTGAATCCATTACATGCCTAGTAACCTATCAGACCCTAATCCATGGACCCCATAACTCCGGCTAATGGAATTAGCCGCTCATGCTTTGATAAATGAAATAACAAGTTGAATTCATCATAATAAGGATAAACTTACAAACGGATGAAAAACAACAAGTAGTTTCTTCAATTTACTCACGAGATAGAAACCCCAAAATAGTTGATAAGTGTTTTTTTTAAAGAAATAAGAAAAATATTTGATGGTAAAGATGAAGCAATGTTACGTGCTTCTCTTAAGAAGTTCTTCTCTGATAATTAATGATCGATCCCTAAAAAACCCTAAAACAAGTCTTTAAATAGTCAACCCTAAATAAGGAAATAAAATTAAAGTTTCAATTTTCTCTTCGGATTAGACGACGATGATCTTGATGGCGTGTTAGATGTCTGACGATGTGTGCGAGATGTCGTTAAAGGTTCTAGTGAATTGTTATCTTCTGACTCTTCAGATGGGAAACCTGACGGCGTGTCAAAATTCTTGACGACGCGTGACAATTGGCATCACAACTTCACTTGAAATCAGTATTCTCTACTTTTGGTTAACGGCGATTTTAATGCCATGTCACATATTTGAAGGCCCTTCCTAAAAGTCATCACATTTCATCTCAGTTTCTCAGGCTTTGTCTAAGCTTGACGGCAACTTTGACAGCCCATCCCATGTGTGACGATGCTTCAAAATTGACGTTAGCTATACTTTGGCTTATTTACACCAGATTTCAGCTGATTTATTCTTCTTTCCTTTGTTTTCCTCCCCGATCACTGTTACCTGCATTAACATATTAAAAGAAATCAAAAACAATAAAAGTTGCTTAAGACCTCACAATTATTTAGAGTTAAAAGCTTCAAATGTGTTAGCATTGGCTCACACATTAACCCATTGTATATACTAGTACATTCAAAGTATCGATCACTTACGTTTTTGCGCTATGATGTCTTACATCCTACAAAGAGCGTGGGGTTTTCACCTACAAACCCATAAGGGTATTTGGGGTTTCACCCATAAATCCCAACCAATTTAATCAAGCATTAGTATAACCCATTACCATCTAACTAGTATGTACACAAATACATCACAACCCATAACTAATTTACACCTTAGTTCAACATAATCACAAGACTAAAAGATTTAGGTACTTATGAAGAAAGGAGAGAAACATATACCAAATGGGTTGTTCAAGGCATCCATTCTTCATAAATACCGAAATCAAAATTACAATTCTTTCCTAATTTAAGGTTTCAATTTAAAATTCAAATTTTTGCTACTCTCTAGAAAGCCTAAAATGGGAAAGGGTTTTAAGCTTTTAAAGGATTTAGGGTCGTCCGCTGAAAATTATAAAACTTCCCTTGAGCTAAATTAGGTGTGATTGCGATCGCACTAGATTTGTTGCGATCGCAGATAGCGCGACCGGATATAGGTTAATGAAATTGCGGTTGTTGACCATCTTGACTGGCCGCTATGGCAGCCCTCAGACCATGATCGTGGTCGCTGAGGCCTGTTTTTTAGAGGTCTTCCAGCTTCGCTTCCTTTTTCTTTCTTAGATCCTTTTTAGCTTAAGTCCAAATCTTTTTATCTCATAATCTGTATGCCTACAAAATATGGATATTGGTGAATTTAATCATACATAGGTCTCTTTTATTCATTGGAAACATGGTAATGTGCATGAATGTTGAATATAAATGAGTGGTAAATTCACCACTCATCAGCACCCCTAACTTAAATCTTTTATTGTCCTCAAGCAACACTACCCCTTACCATGAGACTATGCACTTTTATACTTACATTGAATGACCCAAATGATCATGATGACATCAAGCTTAGTTAATACCACAATTTAGCTATTGAAACATGGGCAAAACTATATTTACAACACGCCTCAGCATAAGGTGTGATTTTTCAAGGATACAAAAGACTTCTAAGAGCAACAATGTAACGATCACTGATACTCTAGGAATGTCTTACTTTTTGACCTCAACTACACTATACTCTTTTTTGCCTCTTTTATTAGAAGATGACCAAATCACCCACCTCAACTTGTTCCCATGCCTTATCACAAGAAACAAAATTTCACACACCAAGCTACCAAGTATACAACAAGTAATTTAAGTGCAAAACTCTCTCTCTCACACAAAAACTCTCAATGCTAACAAGTACCATGCCATAGGCTTTCCCCTATTTTAAATCACCACTATAATAAAAATACTGGGTTGGGAATCACAAAGGGATTTTTGTTCTTGTAACGTAGGTTCGTGGTAGGGTAGGATATCTTTTAGGAAAAACATGGCTAAACCCTCCTTGAACATCTACATCACACTATTTCATACAACTTTTGATCATGGGACACTTTTTTTATTTTCACTCTTTACACATGTGTCTACTTTTCATTTTCTTGGTTCACCTATTTTTCTTTTCATTTCTTTTTCTTACACCCGTTGTGCTTCTTTCTTCTTTGTTGGATCCTTATTTTTCTTATTCATTTTTTCTCAATACTTAAGCTTAAAGGCACTCATTTACATCTTCGTGGCCCAAAGTTATCTCTTTCAATCATCACCACCCCCAACTTAGACTTTTACCTTCAAGTTGTAATTTTAAGTTCAAAGAGGGTAGGGTTCAAAAGAAAGATAAAGATTGAAAGGCTCATGGCTTGTAATATGTTTGCCAAAGCAAGGTCTAAAGGATCAAAGTGGGTGACTAGGGATAATATCTATGAAAGGGTAGGCATTTTTAGGCTAAAGTGGGATCCTTTTCCCAAGCAAGTAGAATCAAAATTAGCCTTGAAAGACTAATGGGGAAAGTTCTAGATGGTGCAAGTACACATGAGATTTGGATAAATGAGCTCACCACACACGACATGTAAAATTTACCAAGGAGATTTAATTTCGCCTTCTGCTAGAGACAAAAAATAGAGTATCTCCCAATTTTCACAAGTCAAAATTTCAAAGTCATAAAAAGAGAAAAAGATTTGTTACAAGGTTCCTTACATCCATGCCCTCAATTTTTGAAAAATTTTGGATGGAGGGGGGGGGGGTTGACTTTGCATGGGATCCATGCATGATTTGCAAATTATGGAACCAACCCAAGCCTTAATCTCATAATATGGTTTTCGTAGGGGCCAACAAACCATATGGCTATTCGATATTCACCATAGGTATAACTGCAATCCTAAAATCTGAAATGCTATAGGTACTCAGACTTCCCTTGCATTTGTGAATTTGATGCCACGGGTAGTCAAACTTCCCCTACATCCCTAGTTCCAAATACAAACATGAGGCTTCCCCCTAAAGAATATCGTCACTCAATCTATCATAGGGAAAACTCATTTGATACTTCCATAAGTAAACAAATGAAAAAGTTAAAATCTAAGAACAAAATAACTAATCCATGCAAATGTGGACACCATCAGAATGCCCGAATGCCTGAATATTACAACCCAAATATATATAAAAAATAAGTCATCAAAAGAAAATAGAAAAATCTTTAGAAATATCAATAATATACGTCCAAATCAAATGAATATGGAGACAGGCACTCCCAACTAAAGAAGTGGTAGTGTCCTCATAGGATAAATAATCAAGCATAAAGAGAGATAAGGGTGCTCCCTAAAGCTGAATTAAGAGGTACCATCACTCTCGAACTCTGCATCATCATCAACCTCCTCAGGATCGGACCACTCGACTGGGGCCTCATCATCACTCTCCTCTCAGGATGAAGAAAGTAAAGCATGGGGTTTTAGGATTTTCTAAGGGCCCTTCACTCCCTTCTATAACCTTTTAAAGAACCCATCTCTCTTCTTTTCCCTTATGACCATCTTTTCATGTACAACCTGGATATCATGATGTGATGTCACTAAGGATGAGTAGGCTTTCTCAAGCCAAGTAATGGTAGATCCCTGCTTCTTCTGATCCTCTTGATACTTTACATAATCGGCCCATGACACATATGAATGTCGAGTGGTGGAGGGCTCTCTTAGTCCCCAGGGTATACTTGACATGAGCTTCTTGATGGCCTCAATATCAACTCCAATATCCTTAAAAGTCCCGATGGTAGATGGTCTTCAAGACTCAGGCTCCTCACATGTTGACTTACCCAAGTCAATCTTTCTCTTCTTGATTTTACTTGGTGCACCCTCTCCTCGAATTCTCAAAGGATTCATGGGGGTACCAACGAGCACCCAAGTGTCTCCAGAGTATTCTTCAACCCCAACTCTCCTACAAAGCTTAGTAATCTAACACAATTGTAGAGTTAGATCAACCACTTTGTTGATTTATCCCTTTAAATATGAATTGAGGTCACAAAAATCCCCTAACTCTAATATGAGTTGAAAATATTTCTACCGAGTAAGTTTTTGTGGATGTTTAAACTTGGGTCAACTTCCATCAACCATAACTTCTTGTATATAATGAATTAGAGGACCTATTATAAATCAAATGAAATTTCTTTGAATTAGCTTTTCAATGATATCAATTTCATCAAAATTTGATACCCGAGCGAAAAGTTACAGCCATTTTCGTGAGAGAGGCAGTAGCTGCGCAAGATTAAGGTACGACGCGCGCCCTATAGCACGCACCTGATTTTGAGGTTCTGTTTTAGCATTTTTAAGGGCAATTTGGACCTTTACTTCACCTAAGGTCCGTCCATAATTTAATTTTTCTCTCAAATCAAAACCCTAACTCTTTCCCCAAATATAAAGACACTCATCCCTAAGATTAAGACTTTTAAGAAAAGGATCAAGATCCGGGTTCCATCTATCAAGATCTAGGTTCTATATTTCAAACTTTGTAATCTAAGGTACGTGGGGTTTATCCTAATAACATGGGCTTGTTGAAAATACATGAATATGATCTAAATTTTAGCAAACATGAATTTATAAAGGGGTCTTTCGAATCTATGTTTTACACTATGCATTATGAATGTTTTAATGATATTGTCGTTTTGGCCTTTAGGCCTTTCCTCTTAACCTGATTTAGGCCTCATTTGTTTGCACTTAATGGAGGTCTAAATTTGACTGGTTCAGACTTCAGACCATTAAGTGTATTTTTTTTTATTAAGATTTTAGCTATTAATAGGTTTAACCATTCAAATATAGAACCAAGTCTTAATAGGTCTGAAGAGATATTCAGGTGTTTGATAATATTCACCACTCTATTCATAATCGGCAGTCACCACCACTAACCACCTCCGCCACTACTACCATTGTCAACCACCACCAACCACCTCCACCATCACAACCACCATCGACAATAAATATTGCTACCAACCACTATTATCAATTGCTACCACACCTACTACCTTTATTATTCTATTATATATTATCGCCACCACCGCCGTCGATAGCACCACCATCATCAACCATCACTGGTCAATCCCTACTAACGACCAACTCATCTATCACAACTAGCACCACCACTAACTACCACTAATACATCACAACCTCCTCACATTCTTCGGCCGCCACCACCATTGTTATTAGTAATGCCACCTCTACCACCACTTCAACCACTACCATCGCAACAATTTATATCTACTAGAAACCATCTCCACTATCCTAATAAACAACATCTCAAACTAACACCAACACATCATCAACCATCATGCATTCATGTTTCAGCCAACACAATCAACAGCTCAAACTACTAACATCAAGCAGTGTCACATAAAAATCACCACCACCACCATCAATCGCTACCATCATAACAATCACTATATGACCAAACATCACAACTATCACCACCAATATTATTTATCACTAACATCAATCATTGTCACTGCAACCACCATTATAAACCATCTCCACTATCACTAACAAACATAAATATTTTTTATCAATTAAATAATAATTTTATTATATTAAATTACATACTTTTATAATATATAATTAATTTTTATTTTATTGTATATGAAAATAATTTTTTTTTTGCATTTAGATGTTGAAAAACAAACAGTCTTAACCATTTAGTTTTCAGATCTAGAGATAACATCTTAATCATTCAGATGTGTATTTAGATTCAGACGTCTGAATCTTAAAAAAGCAAATGCAGGCTTATACTCATATGTATATGTATATGTATGAAATTGAGTTTTGAAGATTGATTGCGAGGATAATTATGAAGTCCCTCTCTTGTTATGAATTGAAGTTTGTGATCTTATCGGGAATGATTTGAAATATATGTTTTATAGTTGGAAAGTAGTTTTCTTAATATCCTAGTATCTGAACATGATTTGGAGATAATGAGAGGGAGATTTATTGGTATAACTATATCCTTGTTTTAAAGAGAAAGAATTTCTTGTGATTGAGTAAATGGACATAACCACCTTATGTAATTGAAATATTAAAAAAGAGAGAGTTTCTTGCATGAGTTTAAAGAAAGAATTCTTTGAATTTATTTACTGATAGGGTAGTCCCAAACCTTATGTTTTGAAAGAATAGATTATGATATGCTATTAATGGTTCAGAGATGTGACTTGCAAGTCACATGCATTTTAACTATTTATAAAATGTTAGTTTTACTCAACATAGACTGTTAGATATGAATATGTAATGGTTTTAATTAGGCAATAATTGGGGGATGTATAGCAAAGTTTTACAAAGTGGATGTCCCAAACTCATATTTGTCGATGTGAGGTTTGGTCTAAGTGATTGTGTGCATGATGTCACATATTGTATCTGGGGGATATACTAGTAATCCCAGGTTTTCTCCCTTAGTTGTGCATCTTCATGCATTGGGGCGCCCTTTAAGAAGGGGGGACTAAACTTATATAGCTTGTGGGTTGTTTAGGACGATAAAGCTACTCAACCCAGGTAAAGGTTTTTATGGCATGTAAACCCGATTTCTATTCCCGAGATGGATATATATATATATGGTTTGTTTGCATTTGGATGGTTTTACTTGGTTTAATAAATGGCAATATTTTATCATTATCCTGAGTTCATGATATCTTTCACCTGCTAATAGGGACGGTTGTATGTCCATGCTATGATAGAACCGGCCCTTCGACTCCTCCTAATAGTGATTGACTCAGGGACAGTTCTTTGATTAAGATGGTGAGCTTCCATCTTTTCGGAAGGCTCCATTTCATGTTATGGATATTCTTAGACATTTTAATTTATTTGTGGGTATTGGTGTTGGATATGGTTAGTGGAATGTACCAACTATATTATCTAGTATTCAGGTATAAATATCAGTAGAGGGTTGGCTTGTGGTCCTTCGGGATCTTGAGCACCGTGTGACGTTCTGGTTCTAGAAAATTGGGTTATTACAATCCCTTAGCAAACCGTTTATAATAGCCAGCCAAACCCAAGAAAATCCTGATATCTGATGAAAAGATAGGGATGGGCCAGTTTCTTATTTCTTTGGTCTGTTGAGAATCAATGTTAATGCCATCACCGGAAATGATATGACCAAGGAATACTATTGACCTTAGCCAAAACTCGCACTTACTAAATTTGGTGAACATCTAATAATTTTTTAAGGTCTTAAGTACGATTCTGAGATTGTCAGCATGATCATGCTCACTTTTGGAATAGAACAGAATGTCATTTATGAAGAGTATGACAAACATAACCAAGTACTACTTGAACACCCGGTTCATCAAGTCCAAGAAAACTGTTGGGGCATTGGTAAGACCAAAGGACATAACTAACAATTCGAAGTGACCATACCGAGTATGGAAGGCTATTTTTGGAATGTCTCATTCTCTGACTCTAAGTTTATGATAGTTTGATCTGAGATCTATCTTAGAGAAATAGTCAGCACCCTGAAATTGGTCAAATAAGTCATCGATTCTGGGAAGTTTATACTAGTTCTTGACCATGACTTTGTTGAGATGACGGTAATCACTGAATATTCTGAGGGAACTATCTTTCTTGCACATGAATAAGACTGTTGCGCCGCATGGGGACATGTTGGTTCTGAGGAATCCCTTATCTAGGAGATCCTTCAACTGCTCTTTACTTTCTCTGAGTCCTGCTGGTGCCATTCTGTATGGAGAAATAGATATAGGCTAAGTATCTAGAAAAAGATCAATACCGAAGTTAATTTCCCATACAAACACTGAAACTAAAGTGACCAATAATTATTTGCTGATCATAAAAAAAACCCATTTTATCTTTTTGTATCATTTGTTTGAATTTAACTTGTAGCTTTAGTTTCAAACTAGTTTAATCGCCACTCACATTGTTCCCTATGGATTCGACTCCAACTCCAAAGTTTGGTAAATATATTGATGACAAATTTCTTGCACTAAATTGATGTTTAAGTTTAGCGTTATCAAAAATAGCACCGTTTCCAGGGAACAATTTGGCCTATTGAGTTAGTTTTGAATTTTAGCCTACTTGAATTCAAACTTGTAAATATTTGTTTTTAGTTTTCTTTTATTTCTTGTGTTATGTAGATTTTTATTTTTGTTTACTTATTGCTATGGCATCGTGGAATGATCATGAGCTTGGTGGTTGGAAATCTTATCTTGATGATCCATGTCCATATTATGATGGACCTCAATTTTGGCAAGATTGTAGATATGCTCCCCGAAGAGAGAGATGTGCACTATCTCCATCCTACCATTAGTATGATTGTTCATTATGTGGGGGTCAAGATGGATATTGGAGTTATTGCCCAAATGCCCCCTCTCCCTGGTATGCTAAGCTAAATTCTTATTCTTCTTATGATTTTGATAGCTCTTATGGTCAAGAACCGGAAGAACAAAGCACTGGAAAGAGTGGCATTGAAGCCATGCTTGAACTAATGTTGGAGTGTGTGGACCCAACGAATGATATCATATGAGATATACATCAATAAATAAAGGAAAATAATAAGGAAAGAAGAATGATATAGGGTATGGATATAAAGGTCAAGTATTCAAAGGACTTTTCCACATTATGTTTAGATGATATCTTGTCTGTAGAAACATTTAACATAATGGAAGAGTGTTAAGATGAGGAGCAAGAATGCGATATTGATGATGAGCTTGATGTTGAGCAACCCTCGTTGACTTTCCAACCAACTGAACCATTTATTAATGAAGATTCCAAAGACGAGGAGATGGTACTAGAGTCAAAAGAAGAAATCAAGCATAATCCTTGGGAAGACTCTAGTCCATTTTGAGGTAAAAATACTAATAGGGATGCTACCACTTGCTTACCTTTTGCTGAAGTTTCCAGCACCTTACCACTTCTGGTAGTGATGGCCATGCATGACCCATCATTCTTTGGGTTTTGCACAGTATCGCTTGGTAAGGTGCCAGCCTTTCTTTGATTGAATGCTGCTGAAAGTTGGCTCAATTGCTGCTCTATTTGCCTGATAGAAGTGGAATGAGAATCAACTAGTTGCTTCATGAAGGACAAATCATCAATCACCTCCTTAACTCCTGCGCTCGTTGCTTCCACTCCTTTCAATAACTTAGCCATCATGTCTTCCATACTCCCAGAATTAGATGTGGTGGTATCACGTCTACCAGGGGGAACGTACAAACCACTCTTTTCATTATTTTTCTTCCAACTACCTTGTTCTTTGCTTCCAGATTTATCATAATAGTTCCGACCTTGGTTTCCTTGGGCATTCCCACGGAAACCCCCCTGATTGTTCAAGTAGTTGGCCTTCTCTTCAGAATCAGATTCGTCTCTTCCTTTTTGCTCTACAGCTTTCACTTTTTCGATCTTCCCTGATAATAAGTGCTTTGTCAGAAGATCCAATTGTGTTTTCATGTGCGCCATGTCTTGCTCACGTTCTTCTTCTCTTCTTCTTTGGTCTGCAGACATGCCAATAGATAAAGTGGGGCTTGCTACCTCAGAATCCCTGGTATGCCAAGCTCTACTTTGTTTTGTCATCCGGTCTAGCATACTGCTTGCCTGAACAAAGGTGAGGTCCATAAATGATCCTCCAGCCGCATTATCAACCACTGGCTTAGTCCCCGAATTCAAAGCTCTGTATAATATCTCCATCAAGTGGACATTGGTCATATGATGGTTTGGGCACTACATTAGCTTCGTCTTGAACCTCTCCCATGTAACGTGGAGAGCTTCAGTTGGAAGCTGGCAAAAATTGGTGATCTCATCTCTCAACTGTGCTCTTTTGGATGGCGGAAAGAATCTTTCTAGGAAAGTGTCTTTCAATTGCCTCCAATTAGTAATCGAATCAGGAGTCATCCCATTCAACCATAGAGTTGCCTCCCCAGACAGAGACAATGGAAATAAGCGTTGTCGAATTGTATTCTGTCCAACGCCAGGATTGTCGAATGACTTGTATGTAGAAATAAAGTTGATCAGATGCATATTTGGATCATAGCCTGCTAGTCCACCAAATAATCCCTTGAGTTGCAAAAGTTGAATCATGGCGCTAGTGATATTGAACTTTGCTCCAGGTGCCAAGGGTGGCAGAACAATGGCTCCTGTGGCACCAGCTTCATCCAAATCGTCATCATCATCATCAAAAGAAATTTGCACAGTTCGACGATCAGGTCTCAATCGCACTTGACGATCTCTCCTCTGCATGGGTTCCGCCATCTCAGCAGTATGCCGTGGGTTTAGTAGCTCTTCATCGCCTAGATCCTCATCATCAGGATTTGTTGCTCGCCTACGATTATCAATATTCTGTTGATGCACTTGAGCAGACATCCTTTCAATTTCACGTTGTGCCTCCATTGATGCACTGAATAAACCTAAATAAAACAAAAACAACAACTAAAAGTAAAAGTACGAGAATCTTCGACCAAAGGGTCTAGTAATTATCGCGAACTTGATTGACACTCGTATTCCCCGGTAACGGCGCAAATTTTTGATAACGCTCAATCTACAGCTCTCGTAGGAGTGTAAAGCGGTCGTTAGCAACTATAGAACCCAACCTGGGTTGGGTGTCGATCCCACAGGGAATAGCTTGGCCAGCAAGTAAGCAAAATTACTAAACTTTTGGTGCAAGTCTCGTAAAAAGGGGGATTGTAATGTGTAACGAAAACAATAAAGTAAAAGCTGAAAATAATAAAGTAAAGAGAGAAAGATTGTTACGTAAGTTGTAAACAATGAGAATTGAAGTGTTGGGGTTATGTCCACCTTCTGAGGTATACGTCTCTATTGGCTATGAGTGTGTAGAGTCTTGACATGCAATTGCTTATAGATAATTGTAGTCGATGGTAAATCCAAGCGTCTCTCGACCTGAACAAGGACTATTTCACTTTAACTCTCTCAAGCTTAAAGCGTGTCTAACGGTACGAATTCTCCAAGAGGTTAGTCCAGTTACGGCACTAGCGTTTTAATAGGAAAGGGTGTCCTACTACCTTGACATTATCTCTTTTCCAAACAAATAACCTTTCTCTCGAACAAGTTAAATGTTAGACTGGCGTTATTCTATGCGTCTGCAGCCACAAGAATTTGCATTATGATGAAGAGAATAATGATATAAGCAATATACGTGTCTCGAACTCACAAACTCACAGCAATAGATAGTATCTCATTCGGCTTCCATAACCCCAACAGAGAAGTTTAGTTACCCATGAGTGCGAAGGAGATCACGATTTGCATTGTTATTGTTGAGTAATGGCGTGTGGATTAGGTGATAGGCGTGTGGCGTGATTCCTTAGCAAGTAACGATTCTCTTGTTGTGGAATTTAAGAATAGAATTAATGGAAAGATTAGAAGAGTTGTAATTGAGAAGTAGAATGTGTCTCTCCACTAAGGGAGGACTTAATTAAAAATCTCTAGCATGATAGGGTATTTATAACACTCCTATCCTACTCCTACTATGCTAATGAAATAAATAACCAAATCCTACTAAACTAAGGAAATACTTAACCCATTTGTACTAGGTTAATGTAACATTCTCCTAATCCAAATAAACTAATGAAATACATAACCCAATTGTACTAGGTTAATGTATCATTGTCAAAATCCAGCTTTGTGTCTGTAAGTCCCCAAAGTCTCCAGAAATGCTGTTTTAGCCCGGGACAGATTTTCCATGCAGCAGTTTTGGTCCTTAGGCGTGTAGACTTTCTTCCCTTCCTTTGTGAGCTTTCTTTTGCGTTAAGTAAGCCATAAAATGTTGTATTTTGCATCATTTATACCTGAAACTTTCCTAATCATGTTCGTTAGCTCATTTACAGGAAAAAGGACTAAAAGTGCATGAAATATATAATTTGTTCTCAAAACTAGGCTAAAATATGGGCAAAATATATTGATATAGGCGTGTAAATTCGCCTATCATCAACACCCCACACTTGCAGCTTTGTTCGTCCTCGAACAAAATATCATGTCCTTCTAAGCATCAACTTAGGGTTTTTACAGCAACAACACAAAACATTCTTCAAGACAAGCACAAAAATTATCAACAAAGAGTAGCTTCCCGATTATAAGTAGAAACAGTTTAACCTCTAGCGTAGACTAGTGATGGTGATCAACTCGCATGCAAACGTTAAGGTACATAGAATCATATACAACTATCCAAAGCTCATCAACCATGTGTGTCTCACAATATAGTACCCATAATTACTCACAAATATAGCATATTTTTCAAACATGGGTATCAAAATGTCCTTGCTCTCACTCTCACAAAGAATTCATATGTAGCAACTGGTGACCATAGGCTTGCCCTTAATGTAGTACTCCACTAAATGTCAGAATGCTAAGCTTAGGATCAAGTAGGTCTTTTGATGGTTGTAATATAGGCTAAGGGACGGGTAGGATCAGCTATTTTGGCCAGAAATAGTGACTAAGTTCCTAAGCACTTTAATACATCACATTGTATCATTGACACTTTTTTCTTTCAACCTTTCTTTATTTTATTCTTCCACCCTTGTTCTCATCTTTTGTTTTTCAATTTTAAGCACAACTCACTTTTCAGCTTTCTTTTCCTTTTTCTTTTCACAACATACCTCTTATGATAGCACTTTCTTTTTCATAACACATTCAAGCACCATTACAATTTAAAGCATCATACTCACCCAATTTCCTCTTATGTTGTCACATGACTTTTTCACTTTAAAGCACTTAGGAATTTGGATCAAATTACGGTCTTGAAAAAAATGGATTAGGCTTACATACAAGGTTGTCAAAGAAATAGGCTAAAGGCTCAAAAGGGTTTAACTAGGATGATGTCCATGGGTAGGTAAAACAAAGGTAAACATGTATAGGTTGCCAAAGAAATGCCTAAATCATCTCCTAAACTTACACTCCTTATTTTCGCTTTGCATACATACCAGGCAAGTTCTAGCATCAGCCACAAACATAGAATATACTGTTACCTCACACACACAAGGCACATGGTTGACTTGATTGGAAGTAATATAGACTCTCGACCCAACAAGTGAAAGAATTGAACCACTCAATATCACATAATGAGTCACAACTAGAGCCTAAACGTCTCAATAGTCACAATTGTAGCACATACTCTTGTTATAATCTCATGCTGCCTATCAAAATAATTTCATGCGAAGCTAGAAAAATTTAACTCCTAAAAAAAACTAAAAAAAACGTCAAACGAAAAACAACAAAAAAAAACGGGCTCAAAAAAAACAAAGTAAACAAACAAACATACAAACATAAAACATAGGTGCAAACAAAGTAGTATAGCATGCGATTCTGCCACCCCACACTTAGACGGGACACTGCCCTCAGTGGAAAATAAATTCGAAGAACCTGGTTAGTCGGACCCTTCATCAATGTCGGGGGTCATACCCCCTTCGTCTGAATCATCATCAGAGTCATCATCCTTAGAAGTTCCTCATAAGTATCCCACTTAATTCCAAGAGTGAGTTGAGGTGTTTGCATCAAGGAGGGTTCTCCTTGCTCTCTTTGGCCTCTTTTCTTGCCTTTTTGTGAAGTGGTAGCCTTTTCTTTGCCTTGTCTTGCTTTGGGTGCCATTGTACCTGAGACTAGAAATAGTGTTAATGGTAGCACAATATCAATGGTTACAATCTATACACAAGCAGTAGGGGTACCACCCCACACTTAGTTTTGTTGATACAAATCAGTGAAGTGAAAGTGGTCGATTACTTAGACTTCATCGACATACGTTTTAGGATTATATTCTGACAAGAAACTCAGCAATGCATCACTTACTTGCAGCCATTGGACTACTTTCATGGTAGATATAACAACACTACTACATAGGGGTAACCACATGGTATAGTTTCTATCAATAAACTCAACCTCCTATGTCGGTAGGTAGTTATAAGTCTTATTCCGATGAACGGGATATTCTAACATGTAAGTATTCAAGTGACAAGATTATGCAATGTTCATTACTATAGCAATTCCGCAAGTAGTATAACAATGCATCAAAATCAAATTCAAGTCGGAAATAAGTTAAGAGCATCCTAATGTACATGTTCACTCACTTGGTTTTGTATCAACAATTCAAACACGTTCACATCACCAATACTTTTTCAAGATTTAGCAATTTATAATAGGTGTAGTAAAGTAGTACTTACAAAATTTAAATGAAGAACAAAGTAGTACTTACTTGGTTGAAGCCTTTGGATGATGTTCTTGTGAAGAAAAGGAGCAAAAGGAAACTTTTTGATAGGATTTGGAGACTATAGGTGGTGCATGAGCTAGGTTTCCAATGTGTTTTTGGTTCAAGATTAAGTCTCATATTTGTAAGAAAAGGTTGGGTTGAGTTTTGACCCATTAAAATCGGATTTGGAGACCAAAAGTGACCATAGGCGGTGCCTAATGCTTTGCCTAGTTGAGCAGAATGCCATAGCATATGCCATGCATTTATTTAAGAATGCCATACACTATGCCATGCATTTATTTAAGAATTCCATACACTATGCGGCGTATTGTCTATGGCATTTAGAGACATATGTGCCGCATAGTCTATGGCATATGAGATCCTGAGACCTAATGCTATAGCATAGGCGGCGCATCGTCAAAAGCACACTTAGGAATGGGCGGCGCATAGTGTATAGCACACTAGATTCCGAGACCTTAGGCTATAGGATAGGTTTTGCATTGTTCGTGGCCTAGTTTTACCTAGTCCTAGCCTTCCTCGATGCCTATTTAAGCATGAGTAATGCTCAATCCATACCCTTATGCATCCTTATACCTAACTTACCACCTTTACCATTCAATACATCCAAATCGTCATTTGAAACCAATCTCCTCGTTGAATACCTCTTGCACCTATATTTGCTCAAAACAATAAAAATGATTAGTACGATGGGTTGCCTCCCACCAAGCGCCTTAGTTTTGGTCGTGGCACGACTCTTATTTTTGGATTTTCATTAATTAAAAACAAGACAAGTACTAGAATGAAAGAAAATGATAAACGATAAATGAAAAACGATAAACAATGGGTTGCCTCCCATCTAGCGCCTTATTTATTGTCGTGGCATGACATGGTTACCTCGAGTACTCAGACTTCGTCGAGGTAAATGGTGGATCATTTTCTAAAAGGATTTAGATGGCAATGAGGCTTACCTGTGGGCATGCGATCTTCTTCGAGATGGCTCCTACGTTTCTCCGGAGAGTCACCAATTATATCATCAATAGTCCAACCCATAGCTCTCTTGTACCTCATCAGAGCAGAGATGAGATCCTCCACGTGCTGTTCACTTAAATCATCCACCACACTTATCGGAAGTATACTTCCACTTTCCAAGAACACATACCTTAGATAATCGGGAAGATCTTGCGATTCTAGCATTGGTGGCTCGTCAATGGGAGTCTTCGTTGTTGGTTGATTCTTGAGATCACAATCTGGTTGCTTAGGAGTATAAGGCTCTATTTCTGTTAGAGCACTCATAAGTTCTTCATAACCTTCATTATCTTCATGCTCAACTTTCAGTGGCACAGCAGACAATGGATCAACAGTAGGCTGTTTCTCTATAGGTAATTCTTTCGTATCCTCATGATGAACATATAACTCATTCATATCGCTGGGATGCTTCATTGTTTTGCATATATCAAACCGTACCACTTTGTCATTAATTCGAAACAAAAGCTCATTATCTTTCATGTCAATAAGCACACTTCCAGTTGCAAGGAAGGGACGTCCCAAGATGATGGGAACTTCAGAATCCTCCTTACAATCCAGAATAACGAAGTCTGCAGGAAAGATGAATAAAGAAACCTTCACCAACACATCATTCAAGATACCCACAGGTCGTTTTACCGACCTATCAGCCATCACGAGCCTCATATTGGTTGGTGTAGGGTCTCCCAACCCCAACTTTCAGTAGATAGATAGTGGCATCAAATTGATGCTAGCTCCCAAATCGCACAATGCCTTAGCAAAATCCAACGATCCAATTGTGCAAGGAATAGTAAAAGCTCCAGGATCTACCTTCTTTTGAACTAGCGATCTTGTAGCGATTGCACTACAATGATGAACATTATCTGCCAAGTCATAACTTGCTGCCCACTTCTTTGTCAAGAGATCCTTCATAAATTTTGCATACCCAGGCATTTGTTCAAGTGCCTCCACCAATGGAACATTAATGGTGAGCTGCTTTTACATATTCATGAATTTGCTGAACTTTGTGTCATCCGCCACCTTCTTCAATCTTTGGGGAAAAGGTGGTGGTGGGTATGGAAGTGTTCTCTCCATGGTTTTTTTCTCCTCTTGCTTCTGTTTTTCCACTTTTTCAGGCTGCACGTCACTAGGTGAAACGTCCCTGATGTTGGGAGTAGTTGTTGCGACTTCTTCTCCTTTTGTAACGTCACTAGGTGTAATGTCCATGTCCGCAACTTCGTCAACCACTTGCTTACCTTTTGCTGAAGTTTCCAGCACCTTACCACTTCTGGTAGTGATGGCCATGCATGACCTATCATTCTTTGGGTTTTGCACAGTATCGCTTGGTAAGGTGCCAGCCTTTCTTTGATTGAATGCTGCTGAAAGTTGGCTCAATTGCTGCTCTATTTGCCTGATAGAAGTGGAATGAGAATCAACTAGTTGCTTCATGAAGGACAAATCATCAATCACCTCCTTAACTCCTGCTCTCGTTGCTTCCACTCCTTTCAATAACTTAGCCATCATGTCTTCCATACTCCCAGAATTAGATGTGGTGGTATCACGTCTACCAGGGGGAACGTACAAACCACTCTTTTCATTATTTTTCTTCCAACTACCTTGGTCTTTGCTTCCAGATTTATCATAATAGTTCCGACCTTGGTTTCCTTGGGCATTCCCACGGAAACCCCCCTGATTGTTCAAGTAGTTGGCCTTCTCTTCAAAATCAGATTCGTCTCTTCCTTTTAGCTCTACAGCTTTCACTTTTTCGATCTTTCCTGATAATAAGTGCTTTGTCAGAAGATCCAATTGTGTTTTCATGTGCGCCATGTCTTGCTCACGTTCTTCTTCTCTTCTTCTTTGGTTTGCAGACATGCCAATAGATAAAGTGGGATTTGCTACCTCAGAATCCCTGGTATGCCAAGATCTACTTTGTTTTGTCATCCGGTCTAGCATACTGCTTGCCTGAACAAAGGTGAGGTCCATAAATGATCCTCCAGCCGCATTATCAACCACTGGCTTAGTCCCCGAATTCAAAGATCTGTATAATATCTCCATCAAGTGGACATTGGTCATATGATGGTTTGGGCACTGCATTAACTTCGTCTTGAACCTCTCCCATGTAACGTGGAGAGCTTCAGTTGGAAGCTGGCAAAAATTGGTGATCTCATCTCTCAACTGTGCTCTTTTGGATGGCGGAAAGAATCTTTCTAGGAAAGCGTCTTTCAATTGCCTCCAATTAGTAATCGAATCAGGAGTCAGCCCATTCAACCATAGAGTTGCCTCCCCAGACAGAGACAATGGAAATAAGCGTAGTCGAATTGCATTCTGTCCAACGCCAGGATTGTCGAATGACTTGTATGTAGAAATAAAGTTGATCAGATGCATATTTGGATCATCGCCTGCTAGTCCACCAAATAATCCCTTGAGTTGCAAAAGTTGAATCATGGCGCTAGTGATATTGAACTTTGCTCCAGGTGCCAAGGGTGGCAGAACAATGGCTCCTGTGGCACCAGCTTCATCCAAATCGTCATCATCATCATCAAAAGAAATTTGCACAGTTCGACGATCAGGTCTCAATCGCACTTGACGATCTCTCCTCTGCATGGGTTCCGCCATCTCAGCAGTATGCCGTGGGTTTAGTAGCTCTTCATCGCCTAGATCCTCATCATCAGGATTTGTTGCTCGCCTACGATTATCAATATTCTGTTGATGCACTTGAGCAGACATCCTTTCAATTTCACGTTGTGCCTCCATTGATGCACTGAATAAACCTAAATAAAACAAAAACAACAACTAAAAGTAAAAGTACGAGAATCTTTGACCAAAGGATCTAGTAATTATCGCAAACTTGATTGACACTCGTATTCCCCGGTAACGGCGCAAATTTTTGATAACGCTCAATCTACAGCTCTCGTAGGAGTGTAAAGCGGTCGTTAGCAAATATAGAACCCAACCTGGGTTGGGTGTCGATCCCACAGGGAATAGCTTGGCCAACAAGTAAGCAAAATTACTAAACTTTTGGTGCAAGTCTCGTAAAAAGGGGGATTGTAATGTGTAACGAAAACAATAGAGTAAAAGCTGAAAATAATAAAGTAAAGAGAGAAAGATTGTTACGTAAGTTGTAAACAATGAGAATTGAAGTGTTGGGGTTATGTCCACCTTCTGAGGTATACGTCTCTATTGGCTATGAGTGTGTAGAGTCTTGACATGCAATTGCTTATAGATAATTGTAGTCGATGGTAAATCCAAGCATCTCTCGACCTGAACAAGGACTATTTCACTTTAACTCTCTCAAGCTTAAAGCGTGTCTAACGGTACGAATTCTCCAAGAGGTTAGTCCCGTTACGGCACTAGCGTTTTAATAGGAAAGGGTGTCCTACTACCTTGACATTATCTCTTTTCCAAACAAATAACCTTTCTCTCGAACAAGTTAAATGTTAGACTGGCGTTATTCTATGCGTCTGCAGCCACAAGAATTTGCATTATGATGAAGAGAATAATGATATAAGCAATATACGTGTCTCGAACTCACAAACTCACAGCAATAGATAGTATCTCATTCGGCTTCCATAACCCCAACAGAGAAGTTTAGTTACCCATGAGTGCGAAGGAGATCACGATTTGCATTGTTATTGTTGAGTAATGGCGTGTGGATTAGGTGATAGGCGTGTGGCGTGATTCCTTAGCAAGTAACGATTCTCTTGTTGTGGAATTTAAGAATAGAATTAATGGAATGATTAGAAGAGTTGTAATTGAGAAGTAGAATGTGTCTCTCCACTAAGGGAGGACTTAATTAAAAATCTCTAGCATGATAGGGTATTTATAACACTCCTATCCTACTCCTACTATGCTAATGAAATAAATAACCAAATCCTACTAAACTAAGGAAATACTTAACCCATTTGTACTAGGTTAATGTAACATTCTCCTAATCCAAATAAACTAATGAAATACATAACCCAATTGTACTAGGTTAATGTATCATTGTCAAAATCCAGCTTTGTGTCTGTAAGTCCCCAAAGTCTCCAGAAATGCTGTTTTAGCCCGGGACAGATTTTCCATGCAGCAGTTTTGGTCCTTAGGCGTGTAGACTTTCTTTCCTTCCTTTGTGAGCTTTCTTTTGCGTTAAGTAAGCCATAAAATGCTGTATTTTGCATCATTTATACCTGAAACTTTCCTAATCATGTTCGTTAGCTCATTTACAGGAAAAAGGACTAAAAGTGCATGAAATATATAATTTGTTCTCAAAACTAGGCTAAAATATGGGCAAAATATATTGATATAGGCGTGTAAATTCGCCTATCATCAACACCCCACACTTGCAGCTTTGTTCGTCCTCGAACAAAATATCATGTCCTTCTAAGCATCAACTTAGGGTTTTTACAGCAACAACACAAAACATTCTTCAAGACAAGCACAAAAATTATCAACAAAGAGTAGCTTCCCGATTATAAGTAGAAACAGTTTAACCTCTAGCGTAGACTAGTGATGGTGATCTACTCTCATGCAAAAGTTAAGGTACATAGAATCATATACAACTATCCAAAGCTCATCAACCATGTGTGTCTCACAATATAGTACCCATAATTACTCACAAATATAGCATATTTTTCAAACATGGGTATCAAAATGTCCTTGCTCTCACTCTCACAAAGAATTCATATGTAGCAACTGGTGACCATAGGATTGCCCTTAATGTAGTACTCTACTAAATGTCAGAATGCTAAGCTTAGGATCAAGTAGGTCTTTTGATGGTTGTAATGTAGGCTAAGGGACGGGTAGGATCAGCTATTTTGGGCAGAAATAGTGACTAAGTTCCTAAGCACTTTAATACATCACATTGTATCATTGACACTTTTTTCTTTCAACCTTTCATTATTTTATTCTTCCACCCTTGTTCTCATCTTTTGTTTTTCAATTTTAAGCACAACTCACTTTTCAGCTTTCTTTTCCTTTTTCTTTTCACAACATACCTCTTATGATAGCACTTTCTTTTTCATAACACATTCAAGCACCATTACAATTTAAAGCATCATACTCACCCAATTTCCTCTTATGTTGTCACATGACTTTTTCACTTTAAAGCACTTAGGAATTTGGATCAAATTACGGTCTTGAAAAAAAATGGATTAGGCTTACATACAAGGTTGTCAAAGAAATAGGCTAAAGACTCAAAAGGGTTTAACTAGGATGATGTCCATGGGTAGGTAAAACAAAGGTAAACATGTATAGGTTGCCAAAGAAATGCCTAAATCATCTCCTAAACTTACACTCCTTATTTTCGCTTTGCATACATACCAGGCAAGTTCTAGCATCAGCCACAAACATAGAATATACTGTTACCTCACACACACAAGGCACATGGTTGACTTGATTGGAAGTAATATAGACTCTCGACCCAACAACTGAAAGAATTGAACCACTCAATATCACATAATGAGTCACAACTAGAGCCTAAACGTCTCAATAGTCACAATTGTAGCACATACTCTTGTTATAATCTCATGCTGCCTATCAAAATAATTTCATGCGAAGCTAGAAAAATTTAACTCCTAAAAAAAACTAAAAAAAACGTCAAACGAAAAACAACAAAAAAAAAACGGGCTCAAAAAAAACAAAGTAAACAAACAAACATACAAACATACAAACATAGGTGCAAACAAAGTAGTATAGCATGCGATTCTGCCACCCCACACTTAGACGAGACACTGCCCTCAGTGGAAAATAAATTCGAAGAACCTGGTTAGTCGGACCCTTCATCAATGTCGGGGGTCATACCCCCTTCGTCTGAATCATCATCAGAGTCATCATCCTTAGAAGTTCCTCATAAGTATCCCACTTAATTCCAAGAGTGAGTTGAGGTGTTTGCATCAAGGAGGGTTCTCCTTGCTCTCTTTGGCCTCTTTTCTTGCCTTTTTGTGAAGTGGTAGCCTTTTCTTTGCCTTGTCTTACTTTGGGTGCCATTGTACCTGAGACTAGAAATAGTGTTAATGGTAGCACAATATCAATGGTTACAATCTATACACAAGCAGTAGGGCTACCACCCCACACTTAGTTTTGTTGATACAAATCAGTGAAGTGAAAGTGGTCGATTACTTAGACTTCATCGACATACGTTTTAGGATTATATTCTGACAAGAAACTCAGCAATGCATCACTTACTTGCAGCCATTGGACTACTTTCATGGTAGATATAACAACACTACTACATAGGGGTAACCACATGGTATAGTTTCTATCAATAAACTCAACCTCCTATGTCGGTAGGTAGTTATAAGTCTTATTCCGATGAACGGGATATTCTAACATGTAAGTATTCAAGTGACAAGATTATGCAATGTTCATTACTATAGCAATTCCGCAAGTAGTATAACAATGCATCAAAATCAAATTCAAGTCGGAAATAAGTTAAGAGCATCCTAATGTACATGTTCACTCACTTGGTTTTGTATCAACAATTCAAACACGTTCACATCACCAATACTTTTTCAAGATTTAGCAATTTATAATAGGTGTAGTAAAGTAGTACTTACAAAATTTAAATGAAGAACAAAGTAGTACTTACTTGGTTGAAGCCTTTGGATGATGTTCTTGTGAAGAAAAAGAGCAAAAGGAAACTTTTTGATAGGATTTGGAGACTATAGGTGGTGCATGAGCTAGGTTTCCAATGTGTTTTTGGTTCAAGATTAAGTCTCATATTTGTAAGAAAAGGTTGGGTTGAGTTTTGACCCATTAAAATCGGATTTGGAGACCAAAAGTGACCATAGGCGGTGCCTAATGCTTTGCCTAGTTGAGCAGAATGCCATAGCATATGCCATGCATTTATTTAAGAATGCCATACACTATGCCATGCATTTATTTAAGAATTCCATACACTATGCGGCGCATTGTCTATGGCATTTAGAGACATATGTGCCGCATAGTCTATGGCATATGAGATCCTGAGACCTAATGCTATAGCATAGGCGGCGCATAGTCAAAAGCACACTTAGGAATGGGCGGCGCATAGTGTATAGCACACTAGATTCCGAGACCTTAGGCTATAGGATAGGTTTTGCATTGTTCGTGGCCTAGTTTTACCTAGTCCTAGCCTTCCTCGATGCCTATTTAAGCATGAGTAATGCTCAATCCATACCCTTATGCATCCTTATACCTAACTTACCACCTTTACCATTCAATACATCCAAATCGTCATTTGAAACCAATCTCCTCGTTTAATACCTCTTGCACCTATATTTGCTCAAAACAATAAAAACGATTAGTACGATGGGTTGCCTCCCACCAAGCGCCTTAGTTTTGGTCGTGGCACGACTCTTATTTTTGGATTTTCATTAATTAAAAACAAGACAAGTACTAGAATGAAAGAAAACGATAAACGATAAATGAAAAACGATAAACAATGGGCTGCCTCCCATCTAGCGCCTTATTTATTGTCGTGGCACGACATGGTTACCTCGAGTAATCAGACTTCGTCGAGGTAAATGGTGGATCATTTTCTAAAAGGATTTAGACGGCAATGAGGCTTACCTGTGGGCATGCGATCTTCTTCGAGATGGCTCCTACGTTTCTCCAGAGAGTCACCAATTATATCATCAATAGTCCAACCCATAGCTCTCTTGTACCTCATCAGAGCATAGATGAGATCCTCCACGTGCTGTTCACTTAAATCATCCACCACACCTATCGGAAGTATACTTCCACTTTCCAAGAACACATACCTTAGATAATCGGGAAGCTCTAGCGATTCTAGCATTGGTGGCTCGTCAATGGGAGTCTTCGCTGTTGGTTGATTCTTGAGATCACAATCTGGTTGCTTAGGAGTATAAGGCTCTATTTCTGTTAGAGCACTCATAAGTTCTTCATAACCTTTATTATCTTCATGCTCAACTTTCAGTGGCACAGCAGACAATGGCTCAACAGTAGGTTATTTCTCTATAGATAATTCTTTCGTATCCTCATGATGAACATATAACTCATTCATATCGCTGGGCTGCTTCATTGTTTTGCATATATCAAACCGTACCACTTTGTCATTAATTCAAAACAAAAGCTCATTATCTTTCATGTCAATAAGCACACTTCCAGTTGCAAGGAAGGGACGTCCCAAGATGATGGGAACTTCAGAATCCTCCTTACAATCCAGAATAATGAAGTCTGCAGGAAAGATGAATGAAGAAACCTTCACCAACACATCATTCAAGATACCCACAGGTCGTTTTACCGACCTATCAGCCATCACGAGCCTTATATTGGTTGGTGTAGGGTCTCCCAACCCCAACTTTCTGTAGATAGATAGTGGCATCAAATTGATGCTATCTCCCAAATCGCACAATGCCTTAGCAAAATCCAACGATCCAATTGTGCAAGGAATAGTGAAAGCTCCAGGATCTGCCTTCTTTTGAACTAGCGATCTTGTAGCGATTGCACTACAATGATGAACATTATCTGCCAAGTCATAACTTGCTGCCCGCTTCTTTGTCAAGAGATCCTTCATAAATTTTGCATACCCAGGCATTTGTTCAAGTGCCTCCACCAATGGAATATTAATGGTGAGCTGCTTTAACATATTCATGAATTTGCTGAACTTTGTGTCATCCGCCACCTTCTTCAATCTTTGGGGAAAAGGTGGTGGTGGGTATGGAAGTTTTCTCTCCACGGTTTTTTTCTCCTCTTGCTTCTGTTTTTCCACTTTTTCAGGCTGCACGTCACTAGGTGAAACGTCCCTGATGTTGGGAGTAGTTGTTGCGACTTCTTCTCCTTTTGTAACGTCACTAGGTGTAATGTCCATGTCCGCAACTTCATCAACCACTTGCTTACCTTTTGCTGAAGTTTCCAGCACCTTACCACTTCTGGTAGTGATGGCCATGCATGACCCATCATTCTTTGGATTTTGCACAGTATCGCTTGGTAAGGTGCCAGCCTTTCTTTGATTGAATGCTGCTGAAAGTTGGCTCAATTGCTGCTCTATTTGCCTGATAGAAGTGGAATGAGAATCAACTAGTTGCTTCATGAAGGACAAATCATCAATCACCTCCTTAACTCCTGCGCTCGTTGCTTCCACTCCTTTCAATAACTTAGCCATCATGTCTTCCATACTCCCAGAATTAGATGTGGCGGTATCACGTCTACCAGGGGGAACGTACAAACCACTCTTTTCATTATTTTTCTTCCAACTACCTTGGTCTTTGCTTCCAGATTTATCATAATAGTTCCGACCTTGGTTTCCTTGGGCATTCCTACGGAAACCCCCCTGATTGTTCAAGTAGTTGGCCTTCTCTTCAGAATCAGATTCGTCTCTTCCTTTTTGCTCTACAGCTTTCACTTTTTCTGTCTTCCCTGATAATAAGTGCTTTGTTAGAAGATCCAATTGTGTTTTCATGTGCGCCATGTCTTGCTCACGTTCTTCTTCTCTTCTTCTTTGGTCTGCAGACATGCCAATAGATAAAGTGGGGCTTGCTACCTCAGAATCCCTGGTATGCCAAGCTCTACTTTGTTTTGTCATCCGGTCTAGCATGTTGCTTGCCTGAACAAAGGTGAGGTCCATAAATGATCCTCCAGCCGCATTATCAACCACTGGCTTAGTCCCCGAATTCAAAGCTCTGTATAATATCTCCATCAAGTGGACATTGGTCATATGATGGTTTGGGCACTACATTAGCTTCGTCTTGAACCTCTCCCATGTAACGTGGAGAGCTTCAGTTGGAAGCTGGCGAAAATTGGTGATCTCATCTCACAACTGTGCTCTTTTGGATGGCGGAAAGAATCTTTATAGGAAAGCGTCTTTCAATTGCCTCCAATTAGTAATCGAATCAGGAGTCAGCCCATTCAACCATAGAGTTGCCTCCCCAGACAGAGACAATGGAAATAAGCGTAGTCGAATTGCATTTTGTCCAACGCCAGGATTGTCGAATGAATTGCATGTAGAAATAAAGTTGATCAGATGCATATTCGGATCATCGCCTGCTAGTCCACCAAATAATCCCTTGAGTTGTAAAAGTTGAATCATGGCGCTAGTGATATTGAACTTTGCTCCAGGTGCCAAGGGTGGCAGAACAATGGCTCCTGTGGCACCAGCTTCATCCAAATCGTCATCATCATCATCAAAAGAAATTTGCACAGTTCGACGATCAGGTCTCAATCGCACTTGACGATCTCTCCTCTGCATGGGTTCCGCCATCTCAGCAGTATGCCGTGGGTTTAGTAGCTCTTCATCGCCTAGATCCTCATCATCAGGATTTGTTGCTCGCCTACGATTATCAATATTCTGTTGATGCACTTGAGCAGACATCCTTTCAATTTCACGTTGTGCCTCCATTGATGCACTGAATAAACCTAAATAAAACAAAAACAACAACTAAAAGTAAAAGTACGAGAATCTTTGACCAAAGGGTCTAGTAATTATCGCGAACTTGATTGACACTCGTATTCCCCGGCAACGGCGCAAATTTTTGATAACGCTCAATCTACAGCTCTCGTAGGAGTGTAAAGCGGTCGTTAGCAATTATAGAACCCAACCTGGGTTGGGTGTCGATCCCACAGGGAATAGCTTGGCCAACAAGTAAGCAAAATTACTAAACTTTTGGTGCAAGTCTCGTAAAAGGGGGGATTGTAATGTGTAACGAAAACAATAAAGTAAAAGCTGAAAATAATAAAGTAAAGAGAGAAAGATTGTTACGTAAGTTGTAAACAATGAGAATTGAAGTGTTGGGGTTATGTCCACCTTCTGAGGTATACGTCTCTATTGGCTATGAGTGTGTAGAGTTTTGACATGCAATTGCTTATAGAGAATTGTAGTCGATGGTAAATCCAAGCGTCTCTCGACCTGAACAAGGACTATTTCACTTTAACTCTCTCGAGCTTAAAGTGTGTCTAACGGTACGAATTCTCCAAGAGGTTAGTCCAGTTACGGCACTAGCATTTTAATAGGAAAGGGTGTCCTACTACCTTGACATTATCTCTTTTCCAGACAAATAACCTTTCTCTCGAACAAGTTAAATGTTAGACTGGCGTTATTCTATGCGTCTGCAGCCACAAGAATTTGCATTATGATGAAGAGAATAATGATATAAGCAATATACGTGTCTCGAACTCACAAACTCACAGCAATAGATAGTATCTCATTCGGCTTCCATAACCCCAACAGAGAAGTTTAGTTACCTATGAGTGCGAAGGAGATCACGATTTGCATTGTTATTGTTGAGTAATGGCGTGTGGATTAGGTGATAGGCGTGTGGCGTGATTCCTTAGAAAGTAACGATTCTCTTGTTGTGGAATTTAAGAATAGAATTAATGGAAAGATTAGAAGAGTTGTAATTGAGAAGTAGAATGTGTCTCTCCACTAAGGGAGGACTTAATTAAAAATCTCTAGCATGATAGGGTATTTATAACACTCCTATCCTACTCCTACTATGCTAATGAAATAAATAACCAAATCCTACTAAACTAAGGAAATACTTAACCCATTTGTACTAGGTTAATGTAACATTCTCCTAATCCAAATAAACTAATGAAATACATAACCCAATTGTACTAGGTTAATGTATCATTGTCAAAATCCAGCTTTGTGTCTGTAAGTCCCCAAAGTCTCCAGAAATGCTGTTTTAGCCCGGGACAGATTTTCCATGCAGCAGTTTTGGTCCTTAGGCGTGTAGACTTTCTTCCCTTCCTTTGTGAGCTTTCTTTTGCATTAAGTAAGCCATAAAATGCTGTATTTTGCATCATTTATACCTGAAACTTTTCTAATCATGTTCGTTAGCTCATTTACAGGAAAAAGGACTAAAAGTGCATGAAATATATAATTTGTTCTCAAAACTAGGCTAAAATATGGGCAAAATATATTGATATAGGCGTGTAAATTCGCCTATCATCACATTGTATCAGTACGTTTGCACAATTTACCTCAAAGATGTATTGATCAAAAGTTGGGTCAACATTTCAAATCCTCCAAGTGGAGACATAAATAATTATCAACAAGGTATCTTGATGAAGTCTGAGTAGTCAAGATAACTGAGTCATGCCACGACACTACATTAGGCATTTCTTGGGAGGCAACCCAAGGTATTTTATTGTTTGTATTTGTATTATGAGATTGACATCAGATCTTCGCATCCGTGGTTCCACAGGTATGTTTCTAAATCTTTTGTTTTGGTTTAATGCATTGGGTATATTTCATGATTTTAAGTTGAGGGCGGGGCTACTTGTGGGTGTTGATGTTGTCTTGGGGTTTTTGTTGTCGTACCTCTTTTTGCCGAAGTCTTGTTCTTAGTAGAGCCATCATGATTAGGCATATTGTGTTTGTTTTGTAATGTGTTGTTGTTAAATGGGGGGAAAATAAGTATCTAGGACAGTTGACATATTTTTGTTGATTTTTCTTGGAATAATAAATACCTCTCCAATTGTCTATTCGGTAACTGTGTGATGAGCATCTATATGTGACTATTGTGAATCCTTTTATGGCATTAATATCAGGGACATGATAATCACTGCTAAAAATTGCATGAACCAAATGGGTTGTAGCTTGTGATGTACCTTTGTGCCATGTGTGTGTGAGATGCTACCTAGTTCCCGTTGTGTGTTAAATCTAGAACTTGCCCGGTTGGTCTTGCCTTGGTTGTAGGATAGCGGTTAGGAAAGGATCATAGGTCGTTGTTGATATTAGTCCACTTTTAGCCTAAATGACCTTCCATGTGAGAATAATATCCCTTGATCCTGGATTTGAGCCTGAATGCCTATTCTTTTTTTAACACCCATCACCTTCCCATTTATATCATAATGAACATGTTTTGGCCCTGGTCCTCCTTGGAAACTGTGCACTTTGACTTAGGCAAATAGCCTAAGTTAACGGTGGCTATCATAGGGGTGCGTGATGTAAAGTAAGTATGAAGAAGGATAATAAAAAAATATGTATGCAAGGCTGGGTGTGGAAGAAAAAGAATAAGAAAAGAAATGTTGTGAAAAAAAAATGATTGTCAAAAATACCGCACCCATCCGGAGTGTGTGTGATCAAGAAAGGAGAGAATTAAGTAAAGGTTGATAAGTAAGACCCCAAAAATAGTGTAGTGCCAAGGAGGCTTAGTCAATTTAAATATCCTTGCGTATCAAACCAGCCCTAAGCCTACGTTACAAAGCCAAAGAAAAGATCTATAGTGATCCTAACTTAACTATCTGAAAACTTAGGCAATGAAAATAAGGGCAAGCATATAGTATTCAACATGCATTGATTGGAATTTCTTTCTGACAGTGAGTGTCTCTTGACTATCCCTGCATTTACATGCTTGATTTCATATATGAGTGAGGAGGGACTTCATTGTTGTATGGGCACATCAGTTGCATTGCTAGTTGCCTACTTGTTTGGGTAGTGTAATTTGTACATATGCATAGTTATTTTTTCTAAGTTGATGCTATATCTTGATTCCTTTCTTTCACATTGTTGATCTTCATGGATATACACAGCTGGGTTTAAAGAGAATGAAAATGGAGAGAGTAATGCATTTGGAAGAGGAATAGTATGGCCGATTCCTGCATTGCGTGGGGATACAATGGCCAAAAATGGTTAGTGGAATGAACTGTAGCATGTACTCAAGAATAAGGATAAATAATGTCATTATTTAAAACCAAAGTAAATAAGTATATGCAATCAGATACATATATATACATATGTACCATGTTCAGAAAGGAAACCGAGTTTAGCATGCATTTAAAACCGTAACCTTGGTTGTGTATCTTGGTCGTCCTAAAACCACCCACGGGCAATATAGTTCAGCTTTCTCTGCTGAAACTGCCCTAGTGTATGTTACCCGCACTACTGGGGAATAAAAACCAGGGATGACTAGTGCATCCCCCAAAATATAAAGTGTGACATAATGCACACGGTCACCAAAACCACCCTCACATTGGGAAATGTGAGTTTCCAATGGCGATGCCCCCGGGACCCCCCACTTTCCACATCTTTGATACTTAACCCCCTTTAAGACAAATTAAACCTTTTACACATAACCAAACCATTTACAAAGGAGTCTTTTCATTAGGCATTAACCATTGGTATCGTCATACAAAAATTAGAGCTTGCAAGTCTTTCCTTTTATGCCATACGAAAGCCATTAAACCAAGTTCACTCCAAAGTTTTCAATTAAACCAAAACCATGGCCACCAAGGACTTTCCAACACATTTAAAACCAACCAAACCAATTTACGTTTCATTTCCATATTATCCAATGCAAAGATTTCTAAAATAGTCAAACTATGTGACAAAATCATTCTCGTTGGTTTTGATTTCCAAAACCAAAACCAAGTATCAATTTACCATTCCAATGCAACCATATATTTAAAGAATAATTATAACATGATACCATAAGTAACATATGGGAAAGCATTATTCAACAAAGAATAGCCAACAACCCCAACATCTATTTCATAACCAAATCAGTTCCATAATAGTACCATGAAAACCATTCATTAAATCATTATTTTATTTGAAATAACAAAGAGAAAGAAGTAATATACCTTAGAAACCAAGGAAGACGAAGAGAATTTTATCTTCAATCCTCTAAAGGACCACCATGAAGAAACCCTAGACCAATTCTTCTTGAGACATTTTAGAGAGTGTTTAGAGAGTGTTTGATATTATAAAATGTAGAATGAATGCCCAATAATTGTTATAATATGTGGTATCTTAAGGTCTTGGGGTGATAAATGTCCAAATTACCCTCAACTTAAAAGTTGTGGAAAACTCGCAGGTTGGTACGAGTAGACCCTCCAACTCGTCACCACATCATATGAGTGATACCCTCAAACCATCATAAAAACAGAAGGTTAGACACCATATTCTATCCAATATATGACTCTCTTGACCAATTCATCATAAAACTATATGACTAGTACCATCAAGTTGTATCCTACACAGAACATCAAGGGCTAGACGCAAGTGAACATATCATTGGACCCTAAACCTCTCGTCAAAACACCTTACGACTCATATGGAGTCTCTTAGCCAAGACAGAATTTGGACAATAAAACACTGACCAACATATGACTAGGGTCCCTACACCCGTAGCCACAGTATACTACTCATATGGTGAGTCATCAACAAGATACTGAGCTCAAAGCTCATGAAATTTCCAAGGGACAAAACCCAGGGTGTTTCTATTCTCCCCCACTGTAATGCCTCGAGACTACACCCTAGGGGTCACAAGGTGATTATGACTCTGAAGGACCATAAGCTAACTCGTGACTGGTACCTGCTATAAGAACTGAATAATAATCATGAAGTATATACGAAAGTAAACAAAAAATTCCATAAGGATCTTAAAATACTAAAATAATAACTGAGTTTAACTAAAAATAACATCTGAAAACTGAATAACTGACTATGCTAGTCTGAAAGCCTCTAACTATTTGAATATGGAGTTGATGGGACAAACTCCCAACTAACTCTGACTAAAATAGCTACTGAACTGCTGAAATACAAAAATAGCTACTTAAAATTTGTATACACTTGGTCACATTAAACCATATGGGAACTATCTAGAACTCCATCTACACCACAAAAATATATCAAGTTCCATATAAATAGAACAATTACACAAAAAAATATAGGTTGTTACAGTGCGCCCGAAAATGCCCCGTTTGCGTCATTTGTCCACCCAAATGGCCACAAAAAATTAAACGGACTATACTAGGAATATCTCCAACCTCCCTGGCATGCCCCGATTGAGTTTTGGCCCATAGAACGCCCGTACCTCAGGCCCACCCCCAAAATCATGGACTATAGCACACCTATTTGGCCCGAAAATGCCCCGTTCGTGCCGTTTCGCCCGTTTGTCCATCCAAATGGCCACGAAAAATTAAACAGACCACACTTGGATGATCCCTAACCTCCTTGGCATGCCTCGATCGATTTTCGACCAACAGTATGCTCGAACCCCAATCCCATCCTCGAAACCATGGGCTATAGCACACCGATTTGGCCCAAAAATGCCCCGTTCGTGCCGTTTGACTCGTTTGTCCACCCAAATAGCCATGAAAAATTAAACGGACCACACTAGGATGATCTCCGACCTCCTTGGCATGCCTCGGTCAATTTTTGACCCACAGCACACCTGAACCCTGGGACCACCCTCAAAATCGTAGGCTATAGCACACTAATTTGGCCCGAAAATGCCTCGTTCACACTGATTCACACGTTTGTCCACCCAAATAGCCTCGATAAATTAAACAAACCACACTGAGATAATCCTCAGCCTCCCTAGCATGCCCCAATTAATTTTAGACAGACAGCACGCCCAGACCCCAAGCCCACCCCCAAAACCGTGGCCTATTACACACCGATTTGGCCCAAAAATGCCCCGTTCGCGTCGTTTCGCCCGTTTATCTACACAAATGGCCATGAAAAATTATATGGACCATGATGAGATGATATCCAACATCCCTGGCATGCATCGATCGATTGTCATCCCACAACACGCCCGAACCTCGAGCCACCCACAAAACTGTGGGCAAATAGCACACCAATTTGGTCCGAAAATGCCCGGTTCAAGCCATTTTGCCAGTTTGTCCACTCAAATGGCCAAAAAAATTAAACGGACCACACTTGTATGATCCCCAATCTCCCTGGCATGCCTCGCTCGATTTTCAGCCCACAGCACGCCCAAACCCCGGGGCCACCTCTGAAACCATGGGATATAGCACACCGATTTGGCCCAAAAAAATGCTCCATTCACGCTGTTTTGCCCGTTTGTCCATGAAAATGGCCAAAAAAAATTAATCAGACCACACTGGGATGATCCCAAACCTCCATGGCATGCCCCGATCAATTTTAAGGCCACATCACCCCCGAACCGCGGGCCCACCCCCAAAACCATCAGCTATAGCACACCGATTTGGCCCAAAAATGTCCCGTTCGCGCTGTTTCACCTGTTTGACCACTCAAATGGCCACGAAAAATTAAACAAACAATACTGGGACGATCCTCAACCTCCCTAGCACACCCCGGTCAATTTTTGACCCACAAAATGCCCAGACCCCAAGCCCACCCCAGAAATCGTGGGCTATAGTACACTGATTTATCCTTAAAATGCCCCGTTCACACTGTTTCGCTCGTTTATCCTCCCAAATGGCCACGAAAAATTAAACAGACCTTATTGGGATGATCCCTAAACTCCCTGGCATGTCCCGATCTATTTTTGGCCTACAGCACGCCCGGACCCCAAGCCCACCCCCAAAACCATAAGCTATAGCACACTGATTTTGCCCGAAAATGCCCCGTTCACGGAGTTTCTCCCATTTTTCCACCCAAATGGCGATGAAAAATTAAACGGACCATACTGGGAATATCCCCAACCTCCCTGGGATGCCCTGGTCAAATTTCGACCCACAGCATGCCCGAACACTGGCCCACCCCCAGAACCATGGGCGAGAGCACACCGATTTTGCCTAAAAATTCCCCGTTCGCGCCGTTTTGCCCGTTTTTTACCCAAATGGCCATAAAACATTAAACAAACCACACTGGGACGACCCCCAATATCCCTGGCATGCCCCAGTCAATTTTTGGCCCACAGCATGTTCAGACCACGGGACCACCCCTAAAATTATGGGCTATAGCACATCGATTTGGCCTGAAAATGCCCCGTTCACGCTGTTTCGCACGTTTGTCCACCCAAATGGCCACAAAAAAAATTAAACGGACCACACTGGGATGATCCCAAACCTCCTTGGTATGCCCAGGTAAATTTTCAACCACACCACACCCGAACCCCGGTCTCACCCCCGAAACCATTGGCTATAGCATACTGATTTGGCCCGAAAATGCCCCGTTCGCGCCGTTTCGCTCCCTTGTCCACCCAAATAGCCACAAAAAATTAAACAGACCATACTGGGACGATCCTCAACCCCCTGGCATGCCTCGATCAATTTTTAACCCACAGCACGCCCGAACCCCGAGCCCACCCCCTAAAATGTGGGCTATAGCACATCGATTTGGCCTGAAAATGCCCCGTTTCTCTTGTTTGTCCTCCCAAAGGGCCACAAAAAATTAAACGGACCACACTTGGATGATCCACCCAGGAACACCTCGGTCAATTTTTGGCCTACAGCATGCCCGGACCCCGATCCCATCCCCGATATTGTAGGCTATAGCACAACGATTTTGCCTAAAAATGCCCCGTTCATGTTGTTTTGCCCGTTTGTCCATCCAAATGGTCACAAAAAATTAAACGGACTACACTGGGATGATACCCATCCTCCCTGGCATGCCCCAATCAATTTTTGACCGACAGCACGCCCGGACATCAGGCCCAACCCCAAAACTGTGAGCTATAGTACACTGATTTGGCCCAAAAATGCCTCGTCCATGTCGTATCGCCCGTTTGTCAACCCAAATAGCCACAAAAAATTAAACGGACCACACTGAGATAATCCTCAACCCCCTGGCACGCCCCGATCAATTTTTGGCCCACAGCGCGCCCGTACCCCGGGCCTACCCCTAAAACCATGGGCTATAGTACACCGATTTGGATTGGCCCAAAAATGCCCCGTTTGTGCCGTCCACCCAAGTGGCCACGAAAAATAAAATGGACCACACTGGAATGATCCTAAACCTCTCTGGCATGCCTCGATCAATTTTTGGCCCATAGCACTCTCGAACCCTGGGCCCACCCCAGAAACCGTGGGCTATAGCACATCGATTTGGCCTTGAAATGCCCCATTCGCATCATTTTGCCTGTTTGTCCACCCAAGTGTACAAGAAAAATTAAACGAACCATATTGGGAGGATCCCCAACCTCTCTAGCATGCCACGGTTTATTTTTGGCCGACAGCGCGCCTGAACCCCGGGTTCACCCCCAAAACCGTGGTCTATAGCACACCGATTTGGCACGAAAATGCTCTGTTTGCACCGATTTGCCTATTTGTCCACCCAAATGGCCATGAAAACTTAGAAGGAACATACTGGAACTATCCTCAACCCCCTTGGCATACCCCGGTCAATTTTAAGCCCGTAGCACGCCCGGACCCGAAGCCCACCCCCAAAACCATGGGCTATGGCACAGTGATTTGGCCTGAAAATGCCCTGTTTGCACTATTTCGCTCGTTTGTCCTCCCAAATGGCCACGAAAAATTAATCAGACCACACTGGGATGATCCCTAACCTCTCTGGCATGCCCCAATAAATTTTTGGCCTACAGCACACTCAGACCCCGGGCCCACCCCCAAAACCGTAGGCTATAGCACACTGATTTGGCCTAAAAATGCCCCGTTCGTGCCGTTTCGCTCGTGTACCCACCCAACTAGCAATGAAAAATTAAAAGGACTGCACTGGGAATATCCCAAACCTCCCTGGCATGCCTCGATCAAATTTCGGGCCACAGCTCGCCCGGACCTTGGCCTACCCCCAGAACCGTGGGCTATAGCACACCGATTTAGCCCGAAAATACCCCGTTCGCATCGTTTTGCCTATTTTTATACCCACAGAATTCTTGGACCTTGGGACCACCCTCTAAACCATGAGCTTAGCACGCCGATTTGGGCTAAAAATGCCCCGTTCACTCTGTTTCACCCGTTTGTCCACCCAAATAACCATGAAAAATTAAACGAAACACACTGGGATGATCCTCGACCCTCCTTGCACATACAAGTCAATTTTTGGACAACAACACGCTCGGACCTCACGTCCACCCCTAAAACTGTAGGCTATAGCACACCGATTTAACCCGAAAATGAACATTTGCACCATTTTGATCGTTTGTCCACCTAAATAGCCACAAAAAATTAAACAAACCACATTGGGACAGTTCTCAACCTCCCTGGCATGACACGGACGATTTTTGGCCCATAGCACGCCCGTACCCTAGGCCCACCCTTGAAACCGTGGGCTATAGTACACCGATTTAGCCCGAAAATGTCCCATTCGCGTCGTTTCGCCCATTTGTCCACCCAAATGGCCACAAAAATAAAACGGACTATACTGAAATACTATTAAACCTCCCTGTCACACCTCGGTCAATATTTTACCCATAGCATGCTCGAACCCCGGGCCCACCCCCAAAACAGTTGGCTATAGCAGACTGTTTTTGCCCGAAAATGCCCTATTTGTGTCGTTTTGCCCGTTTGTCCACCCGTGTCCACGAATAATTAAATGTACCATACTGGGATGATCCTAAACCTCACTGGCATTCCCTAGTCAATTTTTGGCCCACAGCACTCAGACCCCGAGCCCACCCCCAAAATAGTGGGCTATAGCACACCGATTTGAGATGAAAATGCCTCGTTCGCGCCGTTTTTCCCATTTTTCTATCCAAATGGCCATGAAAAATTAAAAGGACCAGACTGGGACAATCTCCAACTTTCCTAGCACATCTCGATCAATTTTCGGTCCTCAACACGCCCGAACCCCGGGACCACCCCCGAAACCGTGGGCTATAGCACACCTATTTGGTCAGAAAATGTCCCGTTCACCCCATTTTTCCCGTTTGTCCACCTAAATGGCCACAAAAAATTAAACGGACCACATTTGGACAATACCCAACCTCCCTGGCATGCCCCGATCGATTTTTATCCCACAGCACGCCCAGACCCCGGGCCCAACCCCATAACCATGGTCTATAGCACACTGATTTGGCCAGAGAATGCCTCATTCCCGCCGTTTGGCCCGTTTGTCCACCCAAATAGCCATGAAAAATTAAACGGACCACACTGGGACGATCCCCAACCTCCCTGGCATGCGCAGATTGATTTTTGGCCCATAGCACGCCCGAACCTCGGTCCCACTCCTTTCAGTGATATAAAAATATATATGATCTGTATAGAATTTCAATCATTATTGTATAGAGCATGTATATGTATAGGATGTACATAAATGCATAAATATTGTATAAATTTGAATCTAAATAATTATTGTAGCTAAATATTGTATAGGATGAGTATAGAAATTATACAATTATTGTTATAATGCGTATCAAAGTTGTACCATTATTTGTATAAAGTATGTATTGATGTATTTGATATCAAATATGCGTTTGAAAAAAAAGAGTCTTTTATATAATAATAATTCAATTTTTATAATTATTAATTATTTTTTATTTTGATAGAATTTTACAAAAAAAATAGATCAATTGTTCTTTGAAATAAAGAAAAAAAATAAATCATTAACAAAAAAAAAGACAAAAAAAAGGAAGCATTGACCAATTAAAAAAAAGACAAAAAGAAAAAAGAAGCATTGGTCAATTAAAAGGTAAGAAAGCAAAAAAGAAAAAGGACATGTGTCAGCACGCATTAGCGACTGACATTAGCCATGTGGCTACAATATGAAATTTCAATTTTTAGGCTAATTGGATGAAAAATATTTGAAACGACAAGCCATTTATGTCCTTTCCCCTAACAAAAATATGATGTGTAACGTTTATTTTAACGTCTTCATACTCTTAGGGTTCTTATTACTATTTATTGTTCAATATCTTCAATATATGTGACAGGGTTTCATGAGGGATCAACTCATAGCCCATTTTTATTCGCCTTGGTGATGTATGTATTGACATGGAATATTCAAGGATAGGTGCCTTGGTTCATGTTTTTTGTGTATAATGTAGTTTAGATTGATGAGATATGAAAGGGTGTTAATGATATATTAGAGGCTTGGAGATAAACCCTAGAGTCTAAAGGTACAGGTTGAGTAGGACAAGGATGAAGTACTTGGAATGGAAGTTCAATGACTTGAAGCAGGAGGACAAGGTAGCAGTGAAGATAGATTCCTAGGTTTTTTGTAAGAGCTCAAATTCATGAGAAAAGAGTTGTAACGTACTAGTCATAACATCAGGTGATGCCTCAAATTCCTGCTGAGTAGCAAGAGCATATTACCTATTCTGGCCTGTGCCAGTACAAAAAGCAGAAACAAATGCAGAAGAAGCACCCTTTGGTGTAGGAGCAGAAGATGAAGCAACCGGAGCTTTGACCACTCCTGAAGTACCCTCACCAACCGGACAATTTCTAAGAATATTGTCTGGCTGACCACATTTGAAACACCTGTCCCTCCCCTCATCAAAAAAATCCCTATGCAACCTACCACAGACTTTACAAGGAGGGCATAATGAGGCTGACTAAGCCCTACATTCCTAATACTGGGCACCCTGTGCCTGAAAATTATCTCCATTTTATTGATGCCTATCACTCGACTATTTTGGGTAAGGAGCGCTAGAAGTAGAAAAGGAAATAGAACTCCCCCACTTCATTTTTAGCCATTTACCACCATCTCGGTCACCTTGCTATTGCCCATCACCTTATTCAGATGACCTAAACTTCATACCCTGTCATTCTCCAAACTCTGTCTGCTTTCTCTTTTCTTCCTCCTCTAGCTGGATATGAATAATCATCTTAGAAATATCCATATCCTTGATCAGCAATGCAGTCTTGCTTTCAAGGATCAACCTTTGAGACAGTATAGAAGTGAACTGTCTCATCTTCGCCCATATATCACGCACCATATCTGGGGCATACCTTGATAACTGATGTAAATTCAAGGTATATTCCTTGAAAAATATTTTCCCTTGCCTTAAATTAATAAACTACTTCACTTTTGCTTTTCTTAACTCCAGAGGAAAGAAACAGTATAGAAAAGCATTAAAGAAAGTTTCCCATAAAGTCAACTCCTCAATATCATCTCTCATCCTATCCCACTCCTCGTACCATTGGTACGCCATATCCTTGCTGGTAAGTAGAAATATTCACCCCTTTCATATTTATGGCCTACATCACCCTGAAGATTTTCTCTATTCATCAAAGAAATCCCAAGGATCCTCCTCCACCTTAACACCAGTAAAAGTAGGAGGATTCATCTTTATAAATTGGCCAACCCTTGTGGCCTCAGTATATGGAACACCAGATGCATCCTGCTCAGTATGAGCAACAACTAACTGAGAAATAATATGAATTGATTGGCAAAATTCTTCATTAGTCACCTCACACTGAGGAGGACTAGTAAAAACTGGTGGAACTCTAGAAATATTAGGGGATGGACCCCTAGACCGAGTATGGGTCCCCTGAGTAGTACGTGTCCATTTAAAATTGACCCCAGTTGAGACAGAAGAGTTACCTTGCATCTTAAATCGTCGAGGCATGATCTCAAAACCAAACAAACCTGGATTAAAAATAACCTTAGACATTCCTGCTTGAAAATAAAATACAAAGAAAGTAAAACATTACTAAATGCCTTGTAGCTTCTTCCTTTTAAGTGTGGCACGCAACACACCCCTAAAAGATACTTTACTCGATATGGCTTTGTGGACTGCCAATTGACCATGAACCTAAAGCTCTGATACCAACTTAACCTGACCCGACCAGAGGCCTTGTTATAATAGGCATTCCAAGTCCAACCAAGACTGGAGACCACCCCCGATACCTAACCCAACCATCAAACATATACCCTAAGTCAGATGGATTTAGAACATATAAAAAGATAGTGTATAATTGCACAAATCCATACTCCAGGATAGGTCTATGACTATGACCACCCAAACGAGTCCACCCGTCCCAAACCCAACTGCTAACCATAACCAAACTAAAACCAGAAGCCAAAAACAAAACAAAACAAAACCAAAACCATAAGCCAAAACCAAACCACGACCAAACTAAGTTCCATGAACATGAAATGAAGCCTTTTGAACTATGGAAGATCACCTCTTTAATTCTACCGTGCTAAACCCAAAAGTCGATCACTAAGCAGGAGGAGTAGAATAGTTGGTTCCTGTATAGCGTAGGGATATAGGCACCCACATATGGATTAGAGAGTAAACTCTAGAAAGTACTCAGGATAAGGATAAAATAATTCCATTAAGTAAAAACAAGTAAACCAAACATTACAAACCATACATATATATATAACCATGCCGAGAAAGAGAACCAGGTTTAGCATGCCTTTAAAACCATTAACCTTGTTATGTATTATTTAACCATCCTAAAACCACCATGGACTATATTTCTCCAGTGTAACCCTATGAACGGGCCTCAAAGCGTGTAGCCACACAAACTAAAGATACCATAAGATCAGGGGATTCCCAAGTACCCTCTTCTCTTTCTGATACATATGTACATTGTACTTATAGCATTCCCACGTACCTCATAGTATCATATATAGTCACTATTATCAATACCTCATGTCGACAAACATCAGTTTCCAGTGTTCTTCTATTGGTCTTCCACCTTCACAATTAGCTATCACACCCTGCCATTATTACCCAATTAAAACCATTTCCAACCAACCAAATCATTATTCCATTATTATTATCCAAGGCTATAAGAAGTGGTATCATCGTCCTGACTATAGCTTGTAAGCAATGTCCTTAGCCAACAATTTTATGTAAAGGGATTTTGATGGATTACATTATCAATTTACCATGGAGGATTTCCATTTACCCCACAAGTGTTCCATTATTAATTTTTCTTAGGGAAATCCCATGTACCCCACAAGGAAGTTTAATTCACCAAAACCATGACCATCAAATCCTACCATTTGTCTATTCCAAGATATTTAAACTATTTATACCATTTAGGGTTCCATTACTAAACCATACCATGCAATAGTTTTATTAAAAGCCTAATAATATAGTAAAAACATTATCTTAGGCATTTTATCAAACATGTTGGGGGCATAGTATTCCCTAAACCAAATCCAATTACCAATTAACATCGCTATTCTGCACTCCTTAACCACACTTTCTGATACCCCAGATATGAACTTGCTCATTCTGGATCTATTGTGTGCTACTACATAAGGAGCATATCTGTCTAACTGAGTAAACTTGAGGGAATACTCTTTCACACTCATATTGCCTTGATTGAGATTGTTGAACTCTAATACCTTGGCTTCTTTCAGCTCTAAGGGAATAAATCTATCTAGAAAAGCAGTAGCAAACTCTTCCCACTCTATGGGCTCTACATCTCTGCCCCTATCTACTTTCCACTACTTAAACCATATATGAGTCACATCTTGTAGCTGATAGGTGGCTAACTCAGCAGTCTTAGTTGAAGTCACTCCCATAATATCTGTGACTTTCTAAACCTAATCGAGGAATTCATGTGGATGCTCTTTTGACTTAGATCCTGAGAATAAGGAAGAATTCATTCGGGTGAAGTCCCAAATCCTGGCTGTAGTAGTATTGGCCACTGGGTTGGCCTAAATAGTAGCTGGCCATTTATTTTGAGCTTCTACAGAATTGGCTAGAGTTGTAAACACATCTTTGAATTCTACATGGGTGATATGCTCGCCTAGGGGATCTTCCTGAATGGGCTGAGATGCTAATTGATTTTCGATGGGCTGAGATGCTAACTGATTTCCAATCCTTCTTCTGTTAGTCTTTTTGGGAGGAATGTTCTATTAACAGAAGGAAGAAACAAATTTGACTGAGTGTTTAACTTGACCTCATGATCATTCGCATGGCATGAATACTGAAAGAAGGGAAACTTTTCATAAAAATATCTCATAGCCTCTTGTCCATAAGTATGACGTGCTATATATACTTGCACAAGACTCTACTAGATGCGACTTTCAGACTCCCTAGGACTCTATTGAACCTTAGGCTCTGATACCAAGTTTGTAATGCCCTGACTTTGTACCCTAGATGCTATGCGGTACGTACGACCCTGAAGGACCACAAGTTAACCCATGACTGATATCTGCCATGAGCACTGAATAATAATACTATAAGTAATGTAGAAAATAGGCTAAAATCCCATAAGGTTCAAAATCTAAACTACTAGTAAATAATAACATCTAATATCTGAATACCATCTGAACTAGTCTAGTCTAAAAAGCCTCTAACTAGACTGTCTGAATATGGAGTTGATGGGACAAGCCCCAATTAACTCCGACTACTAAAATACTGAAACTACTGAAAATACTAAAATAAATACATATCCTCGATATATGAGGGCTCACTACTAAATCTAACACTACTGGCTAAATCTAAATTTGTGTATGCGCAGTTAGGAACCTGAGTGTCCAAACCTATGATAAGAGACATCATAACTCAAAAAAAGAGTATGTGTAAGTACTTGGAATGTACTAGTATTCTAGATGAGGTAAGGCTAAATGTAAGGGCTCATATACACGAACAATAACTAACTGAATGATATAGAGTAACTGAGTATAAAAGTACATGGATAACTAAAATTACTGTAAATATTAAGTATGCAATACTGTCCGTATACTGTAATAGAGCTTTTACTGAAGCTGAGTTCTAACTTCTTATAACTGAGTAACTGATATCTGAGATTACTGAAAACTGAGTTACTAAAACTGATTGACTGTATCCGATAGTCCTGATTCTATAGAACAAAACTTAGTTCTATATTGAGACTTAAACTGAGACTGCAAGAAGTAATCACCTAACCGACATGCCTCAAATAAGATAACTGGGGTCCAACCTATAACCCTAGTTGGAGGGGTGCCAGTACTGTTCCATGGGTAAGGACAACTGAAAAGTTACCCTCATCTGGCATGTACTCTAATGAGAATAGTGGTACCCTTAACTGGCAGTTTAAAACACCTCATCAACCCTCAACTAGCAGATTGATGTCTCAGCCTATACTGGCTACGTAGTTTTGGAATGCAAGGACTGCTTCTAAGGATTACACCCATTACTAGCAGGTGAGCTCCAATCCCTGGGTTTACTCAGTGCTGAATCCTACTCCCAACTGAATAGACACTGAACTGATTATACTGAGCTGCACTATACTAATGCTAAGTTCTTTAACTAACTGAGTTTGCTGAGTTCTATAACTAACAGAGTTCACTAAGTTCTGTTAACTAGCTGAGTGCTACTTTTTCGTGTCATGATTGAGACTATTCTATAACTACTGTAGCTCTAAGTAAACAACTAGATTTTTGAGTATTGAATACCCCAGGACTCGATAATATAAAAGGAAAGCATAGCATGATCTTGAAAAGCACAACAATGTCAACTTGTTCATAATTCATTCTTGGAGATATTTTATCAAACACTTGTAGGGCATAAACTTGTAGATATGCTAGCATGTTATGATTTCACCATTTAATTCACATGGACATTCCATTAAACACATGGAGATCTTAACTTAATGCATATAATCATGGGAAACATGTAAACATTGTAACTACAACACCCAAACTTGCAAATTCAAGGACTATAACATGGGAACTACACAATTTAATATACATGCTATTTCAATTTCATGGAATATATAATTAGTCATGGATTAAAACTCAATTAATATTATGACTAGTGTCCCTAGACCTGTTGCCACACCAAACAACTTATGGAATGAGTCATAAGATGAACAAAAAGTTAAAGACTCAAGAAATTTAAAAGGGCCAAAGTTTAAGGTGTTTAACGTGGGCTATTTATGGATGAATCAATACTTGAGATTTAGCATCAAGGTTGGCTTTTGTCTACATTATTTTATGAAATAGTGTATGGTATATATTGCATTCTAGGTAGGGATAATAGGATATGATTATAGGTAGAATACAATGACTTAGCCTTATTTAGGAGTTTGGGGATAAAAGAGTAAAGTGAACCTTAAGACAAAATACTTCTTATTGCCATAGAATTCAATCACCCTAGAAAAAAATGAGAACCATAGTTGATACAAAGTATGACTTTAGTATAAGGTTTATTGCTTGACATAGAGGATTGGATCATAGTTCCATAGATTATAGTATTACCTTAATGCTAGTTAAATATTGTTAGGCTCAATTCAATGCTTACGATAAGAATTGGACTCTATGTGAGTATTCTACCCTTAAAAAAGAGCGTGATTCTTGTAATGGATGCTTAGGCACCTCATGTTGTCCTTTTTGGATACTAGTGATGGAATGCATGCTACTATGTGTATTCATGCTTATGTAGTGGTAGGGTCCTAAACTCTCAGTCTAATCCATTCTTCTCTTTTTTCAGAACATGCCTCTAAAGAGAAGATACCAGCCAGCTCCTCAGCGCTAAGATCCTTTGGGGGAACATGTTTCTTATGCGGAGTTTAGGGCCGCATTCACCACACTTGATCAGTCTGTGGCTTGTCATAGGTATGAGGCCAAGTTTGAATTGAAGTTCTGTTAAGTTTGACGACATCTGTGATAGGTCATCACACCTGTGACAAGCCATCATAAGATGTCGCCAGAAAGTAACTTAACAACCAAATCTGGGCCAATTATAAAGATCTGACCCGGGCCCAGTCGAACCTTTCCACCCTCCTGCTTGTTTTTACTTCTTTTTAAGTTATTTCCCTTCCATTTTTAGAGTATTTTATTTCCTTATTCAAAATATTTTCCAAGTAAAACAAAAGGCAAGTTTCCTTGTGTGTGTGTTTGCAATTAAAATCAAGATTTCTTCCTACTTCCTCTTATGTGTGTAATCACATTGAAGCTCCTATCAGGTATGCTCTAAATTTGAATTTTCTTTTCATGTGGTAAGGGATAGATTGATGACAACCCAAGTTCATAAGAGACTTGAACCAAGTTCAACTAGAAAAGGGGTTGAAATTAGTAACTAGGGTTTGTTGTGCAAGCCTAAGGCTTAAAATTCAGCTTACAAATTAGAACTCGAGTGGATTTTGAGAAATAATGGGACCAAAAATTAAAAATCAAAAGTGGGGTTATAATAAGAGCTGACGACATTCATAATAATCTATCAGAACTGTGATGGATTATTAAAAATGTCGTCAAAGGTTGCTAAGAATGAAGTGAGTTCTATTTAGAGCTGACGACATTTGTAATAGGCTATTCTATTTATGATGGCTTATCAGAAATGTAGTTAGAAGTTGATAAATTTTTGCAGGTTCTGTCAAAGGCTGATGAAAATTGTGATAAGCTATCACAATCGTGACAGCTTATCAAGAAATGTCGTCACACCTGGAACCTGAAGCATGAATGAGCCTTTTCAAAGGATGTGAAGCTTAAATGATTAATGTGTTTGTGTTTAGGCTCTTGAGGATTGATTAATGGTTTTTCTATTGCTACAGGAACCCAATAATGGCACCCAAAGGAAAGATTCCCATGCTTATAAAGAAGGAACAAAAGAAAAGTGTACGTCGGAAGATCATCGATGAGAAGTCTGATTATGAAGAGGAAGAACCTATGCTCAGGAAGTGAAAGAAGAAGCAAAGCCTTAACCAGCCACCTCCACCCTCACCAGTTGAGGTGGAGGATAGTGAGGACACTGAAACAACAACTGTTTCTGAGCAGGAGGCATCTAAACATTCTGAACATAATTAGCATGAGTCTGAACATGCTGAATCTGAAGAGGAAGAACATGAAGAGTCTGAGGAGCTTGATTCTGAGGAAACAACATCTGAATCCCATTCCACTAAACAATAAGATGATAAGGATTCTCCAATTCGGGGAACACTTATCAAATGTAAGAACCCCGAAGTTTGAGATAATGCTAGATGGAAAATTCCCAAGGCAGAGGGCGTCTTCACTGCTGGGCTACGCAGAACTGATAGAAGAAGGACTAAAAGGCTGATTCAGGAAGAAAAGAGGATTATCACCAAAGTTCTGTATAGGTATCCTGAAGTGGAATAGAAGTTCCAACAGTACGGCTTGGCACGGACTACAAAAGAGGGAAGATTATTTTTCCCTGCACTGGTCTGAGAGTTTTATACGAACTACCAGGCTTAGTTGGAAAACATGTGTAGGTCAGGAGAAAGAGTTATAGACCATCCCCTATTAGAGAGAGTTTAGGTAAGGGGTATAAGGGTTGATTCTCAATCAGAACCATCAATAAGTTCTTGCATGTCCCTAACTTCAATCCTCAGGCCACTTCACTATCAGTCTATGCTCAGATTAAAAATTAGGCAAATCAACGTTCGTGGTTGGCAACATCATAGCCGAAGGGGAACCAACATGGGTGACCAACCCAAATGAGAGAATCTATAAGTCCTCTTTGACTCAAGAGGCAAAGTTTTGGTGGGGTGTAGTGCGTATATGGCTGATGCCAACTGATCGAGATAACATTCCGGGTGACGACTGAGATATCCTAGTAGCAAGCATGGTGCAGTAGCTCCCCCTTAATTTCAAGGAAATCATTACTGATGAGATGAAGATAAGAATATCAAGAACCGACACTGCTTATCCTTTCCAGTGTCTTATGACAGAGTTATGTCGAGCTGCTAATGTGCCATAGATTGCAAGGGTTGATGATAACATTCCTGCCCGAAAGACCCATAATCCCATATGGTATGATGAAAATCAACCAGAACTGAGACTTGATAGAGGTGTAGAGGTAGCAGTAGACCATTCAGTTATAGATGTCGGTTCAACACCTAATGTGGAAGTGTAAGATTCTAAGACTGCACAGCCAACTTTTTCAGCACAAACAGGTTTAGTTCCTGACAATGAACCCAATCCCTCAGCTCCTACAGCATCTGCAGGATTTGCATTTCATCCAATCGATATTAGAAAAGTGGACAAACAAGCCAAATGGTGTGAGGCACAGCTATATGCTTTTTCCAAATAGTTTGTCGCTACAGTACACAAGAGAATCAAGGCTGCCCTTGAGCCTTTTGTGACTTTGACTGGACGGGTTGCAGATTTGGAGAACCGATTTAATGCAAAGGCAAAAGAAATATCATAAGCCGATCTTGCTAAATTCTGAGTGGACTTGAACAAGGTAAAGGCAGATGTTGGGGTATTTCAGCAGCACCAATTTATGGTGCCGACAGATCTGGCTATGCATGAATCTGAGGAAGAAATTCCAATGCTTGACCTCACTGGAGATTCACCAAAGAAAAAAAAAAGAAGGGAGAGTGGAAGGGCAAAGATAAGAGAGAAGACCTGACAGCTCTACTATTGCTTTGGTTCCCACATCCTTCTTTAAAGGATGATGTCTGTTCCTAATATTCACCCAAACCTTTCTTTTGAAGATGGATTGAGATTTCAAGAGCATGGGATTTTAACCTACATTCTCATTTTAGTATTTTGGGTTTTCACCCACAAATCCCAACCAATTTAATCAAGCAACAATAAAACCCATCAATTAATACTCTAACTCATGCATAAATAAATCATAACCCGCATGCAATTGTACCCTATTCTAGCATAACCCCAAGTGTAAAAACAAGCTACTCATAAGAGGTCACATAATACAAGGTATACCCGGGATCAAGTAATACATACACATCAAGAGAAAAGATTTTCAATGTATCGGTGACTACATCTGGTGAGGCCTCTACCTCCTGGCGGTTGATCAAAGCATACAATCGGTTTTGAGTATTTCCAGCAACTGAAGTGGCACCCTTCTGAGGTAGTGGTGCAGATGAATTTGCCTGCAACTTGGCTTCTCTAATATTACTCTTTGCTGCCAGACAGTCTCTCTGGATATAGCCTGGCTGGTTGCATGAATAACACACCAAAGCGCCAAACTGACATCTCTTTAGTTAAACATCTAGGAATGGTGATTTTTTAAAAACTTATACATTTCTGATATGAGACATCATAGCACAAAGGAAAAAATTGGACGTTGAAAGAAAAGGGTCTCAGGAACTAATCAATAAACTTAGTAGATAAATTACTTAGTTTTTGAGTAGTTTAAGAATCAAAATATGAGTTTAGTAATCAAGAAAATGAAACTAAGAAATTAATCCTCGAGCAAAATGGAATCAGAGAGCATGAATTGTGTTTTGGAAGCTTAAAAGGTTTTTGGGTTGCTTGATCTTCATTGGGGAGCTGTTCTGGTAGGTGTGGCGTATGTTCAAAACATTATGTACGCAGGTGAGTAGCCTTGGATACTAGTTTGAGGTGCTGCAGCAACCCAGGTGTAGCAACAAAGCACCTTAGGCGCATATCACCCGCCACTCTCTCTTGAATGGACGAATTTGCCCTCTAATGGTCCTTCTTTTGTACTCTTTTCTTGAATATCCTTGGAATATTTTGATATTCTTTAGTATAAACACTTTACACACTATTTATTCCTTTAATTTGTATCAAACACTAAATTTTGCTAAATTTTTCCAACATGAAGATAACAATCTCTCCAGGAATGCTAACTTTTCCAACTTTTTGTCCTTAGCTCGGAATGACTTGAAAAATTGAACTTAGGAGCTTTTCAACCCTATAAACTCCTCCCATATGTCATTTTGCCCAATGGTATATCTCTTATTATGACTTTGTTTTTTCTCAAATTTGAAACCTAGATTCCTATAGTGTTAGAGAACACAAATCTACAATAGAAACACAAGAAAAATAGAAAATCAAAACTCAATTTTTGATCTATGAATGAAAACATGTATAGTAATTTTCTTGTAATTTTTTATTTGGTAAGATGACTCAACCCAATATTGAATTCATAGGAATAAAATAAAGATCGCTTGGACACTAAATGATACAAAAATAAATTACAGAATTGAAACTAAGTTAAGAAACAAAGAAAACAAAGATAAAGATAGATAAATAAAGCAATAATAAAGATACAAGAAGGTAATGGATAGCAAACAAAGGGTATATCAAACCCTTAATCCTCTATTCAATATCCAATCAAGCACCTATATCTCATGTATACCTCAAGGGAATTAGATTCCCAAGCAACCCATGTTTCAAAATTAAAGATCACAAAAGTGATTTCACGCTTGCCACAAGCTAATCCAATCTTATTACCAACTCACATAGGTGTAATCATTCATAATTCATAAAAGTTTAAGGAAATAAAATGTCAAAGGTGCCTATTTATAGTATTTGCCTTTGTACAAATAACCTAATACAAAAATAGACCAAAAGTAGCTTTAGAAATAGCCCACAAGGGCTCTCTTTATTCCATATGCCATGGCTTTTCTTAGCTCCAAGTTATCTTCCAAATACAATATTGTTTAATTAGGAGCTCAAAGAAGATCCTCCAAGAACATTCTTGAATCCATAGGGTGATCATGGCTTGGATCTCCTTATGTTGACCTCGATTTATGTGATCAAACGAGTTGAATCCTATTTGCCTTGTATCATCCTCCTCTTCATAAATAGGATTCAATCTCAAATTTGAACCTTGCAAAACCAAGGAAGTACCAACAAACTTAATATCCTCATGGCATGAGGGTTAGAGTTAGCACAATAAATCATACTATCATGCCATAGATGCACAAACTTAAGATATAACCAAGCATCAAAATTATCAATCAAGGATGTAAAACCCCATAATATAGAAACAAGAACATAACCTCTCTATACCACTCATCTTTTTTGGAAATGCCTCTCATGCACAACTTGGGTCTATTAAGTGGATTGTAAATCCCCAAGAAAGACTTTCCATCATATGAAAAGGTCCTAACATCCTCATTCAAACTTTGCTTTTCATCTAGACTAAGCATCAAGTTGGGTATATGAAATCATCACATCTTTAGGATGCTAGGGTCAAATGTAAGAATTAGCCAAGAACATAGGTCATGATAATACTCACCTTTCCCAAAGGTGCTATTTTCACCATTAAGTTTACCCTCTACATGACCATTTACAATTTCATAAGAAAGAAGAGGGTAGAGAAAGGTATCACACAAATTAACTACAACTAAGGTGTCCCTACATATACTAAATATCAGATTCAAGATCATCACCATGAGTATTCTCATCAATACAGGAACACAAAAAAGAAGTAAAAATTTTCAAATAAGTAACACCTTTTCATTCTAGGGGTAAATCCTAGTTCACATTATCTCTAGTGAAGGCATTCAAGTTAATCCTCAAAAGACCGAAGTAGTGAGGAATTAGCCTAGACCCATCTCTTCGTCAGATAAAGGAGCTTTTCGGGTTTAGTAAATTACTAAAGATGGTTTGTTGAAGGATTTTCCTCTATTGCTTCTCCCATGTCCATACTACATAAGAAAGTTAAATTTTAGTGGTCCAATTATTGTTAAAAGAGTTTTTAGGAGTTGAAGACTCGACTCACCTCCGCTTTAGTTTTGACTCTACCAGATGGTTCAGATGGTTTTATGGTATATTGTGATAATTTCAGAGTTGGTATTGGTTGTGTATTGATGCAGCGGGTCAAGTTTATAGCATATGACTCTAGGCAACTCAAACCTCATAAGAAGAACTACCCGACTCATTATCTTGAGTTAGCAGCGGTTATGCTATCCTTAAATATATACAGGCATTATATTCATGGGGTTCATGTTGATGTGTTCACTTGTCACAAAGCCTTCAGTATTTTTTAGTTAAAAAGATCTAAATCTTTGTCAGAGAAGGTGGCTAGAGTTGTTGAAGAATTGTAATATGAGTGTTTTGTATCCCTCGGATAAGGCCAATATTATGGAGGATGATCTTAGCAGATTATCCATGGGGAGTTTTGATCATATTAAAGATGATAAAAAAGAGTTAGATTGTGAATTTATCAACTTACGAGGTTGGGAGTTCCGTTGGTTGATTTGATCGAAGGTAGTGTCTGGATTCAGAATGGTTCGGAATCTTTTTTGGTTATCGAGGTGAAGGAAAAGCAATATAGTGATCCTATTATGATGAAGTTGAAGGAAGTGGTTTGGAATCAGAAGGTTGAGGTTTTATTCCAATGGAGGATGGTGTTCTTCACTGTCAGGGCAGATTATGTGTTTTGGATATGGATAGTTTGGGGCTGAATCCTACTCCCAACTAAATGATACTGATTACTTAAATAGAATTGAACTGGACTAAGTTTCACTGAGTTCTATAACTGATTGAGTACTATAGTTTGTGACATTACTGAGACTATTCTCTAGCTACTATGATCTAGGAAAATAGTTAGATTTTTTGGGTATTGAATATTCCTAGGACTCGATAGCATCAATAGTAAAATATGGAACAATCTTGAAAACATACTAGCTAGTCACTTATTCATGATTCATTCATTGAGACATTTTGTCCAACACTTTTAAGGTATGAATTTGTACATGAATGGAACACATGCTAACATGTCATAGTTGTACTATTCAATTCACATAGGCATTCTATGAAACAGTTGGGGAGCATGATTTATTCACATAATAATAAACATATATAAATATCATGGCTACAATATTCAACTTGTAAATTCAAGGATTTACATTATCACTAACAATATTACATTCTATTCGCGCCAGATTTTTTTCTTTTAATGTGGTGGCACATAAGTCCTTGAAGAACAAATTGATCTCTACTATTGGTTTTCATATGTTTTCAGGTAAATCAATAAAAGTAATTGGAAGTAATTATTTCATGAAAACATGACAATCATGGCTTTTCATTTCATGCACGATTCCTTGTGTCATATCAACCCTCTTTCCCAAATTTGAGGTATATCCATCGAGCATCTTCAAACTTTTAACCCAGTCATATATTTGATGCTTTTGGTCCAACTTGAATGTAAAACTAGCCTTAGGCTTAAGAACATGGCCGTTGGGCCCTTGCTGTAAGTGTAATTCTCTGCAGTTGCAATATTCTAGAAAGTCAAGTATGGCTTAGGGTGTGAGAGTTTAACTTCACCTCTGTACACTCTAAGACCGACCATTTTAACTTCAAGACGGTCCCTTTACATAACAAGTCCATCAGAATGCCAGCTTAAGGGTGCAAAGGGACAAATCTTGTCCACCTTAAGGCATGAAAATTTTTATATCCTTTTAAAGATAAAAATGTAAGAGGCCAGCTTAAGGTGCAAAGGGACAATTTTTGTCCACCTTAAGGCATGAAAATTTTGAGATCCTTTTAAGGATAAACCCACGAGAGGCCAACTTAAGGTGCAAAGGGACAAATCTTCTCCACCTTAAGGCATAGAAATTTTTATATCCTTTTAAGGATAAAAAAGTAAGAGGCCAGCTTAAGGTGCAAAGGGACAAATTTTGTCCACCTTAAGGCATGGAAATTTTTATATCCTTTTTAGGATAAAAACGTAAGAGGCCAGCTTAAGGTGCAAAGGGACAAATTTTATTCACCTTAAGGCATGGAAATTTTGAGATCCTTTTAAGGATAAACCTGCGAGAGGCAATCTTAAGGTGAAAAGGGACAAATTTTGTCCACCTTAAGGCATGAAACGTTTGAGATCCTTTTTAAGGATAAACCCGTAAGAGGCCAGCTTAAGGTTCAAAGGGACAAATCTTGTCCACCTTAAGGCATGAAAATTTTTATTAAGAGGCCAATTTGTTTGAAACATAATTTAAATTCATGGAAAATAAATTTTAATCATAAACAAAAATATGAAGAAACAAGAATTTTTTATTAATAAACGATTGTGGTTACAAATATGTTCCTCCCTTGATTTTCTCCATAATTCGAGGGCCGTTAGTGGCTTATTCTTGAATATAGGATGATCGTTTTATGAATATTCCATGATTTTTTGTGGGATATTGGAGATACCGATCTTTTTACGAATACCCATCATCTTATCGGATATTCAAGATGTCTGTTTCAGGGAACATGTTACCCTTTAAATAGGCGAGATTTAGGGTAAAGTAGCCTTCTAGAACTCTAATAGAATTTGGATTCTTATTGAAGAGTCCACAAATTTTAGGTGTGTACAAATTTCCCCTACTTCAAGGCTTGTCGAAGTGTATATTTGAGGACGAGTCTTGAAGTACCAATAGAGCTTCCACCTTTATGCGGCGGCTACAAATTTGTAGATTTGATTTATGAGAAAAGAGATGAAGGGCAGATTTGGTCCCACTAGGCGTGCCAATTTGTTTCCAACAAATTTTTACAGTGACAGAAATAAATTTTAATCACAAATAAAAATGTAAAGAAACAAGATTTATTATTGATAAACGATGCGGTTATAAATCTGTTCCTCCCTTGATTCTTCTCTCTTGATTTTCTCCATAATTTGAAGGCTGTTAGTGGCATATTTCTCAAACATAGGTTGATCTCTTTATGAATATCTCATGATTTTGTGGGATATTGGAGATCCCAATCTTTTTAAGAATACCCATTAGTTTATGCGATATTCAAGATGCCTATTTCAGGAAATATGTTACCCTTTAAATAGGCGGGATTTAGGGTAAAGTAGCCTCCTAGAACTCTAACAAAATTTGGATTCTTCTTGAAGAGTCCCACAAATTTTAGGTGTACACTTTACTTGATTCAAGATTTTATTAGAACCAATCTCTTTCTTTCTTTCTTAAAATAGAGGTAAAATTGTGCACACGCTATCAAGTTTTGTTTATGAGATTCAATTAAATAAGTTGTTAGAAATATATCTACGACACCTTAAACTAATGATGTGGTCTATGGGCTGTCATGTTGATGGGATGCTCCTACGTGATGGTCCATACAACTAATGAAATCTTTTGCTATGGGCTAATACATGCCCATTTTGGTGGTCCATTGTGACAAAAATCTAACACCCAAGCATAATAATTACAACAATGACATATAGGACACTTTTACATTTGATGTTTGGGATGATTAAGACACTGAAGTTGTTTAAAAATGAACAAAAAATAAAGCCAAAAAAATGAGAGTGTTAAAACAAAAATAGCCTTCCATTTATAGAAGAAAGAAGTGAGATATTACCGTTGAATGTGATTTGACATGTACTTTATTACCGTTGTAAAAATCTAATATTTAAATTTTATTACTATTGGACCTTTTTCATAAACCTTAAATATAATTTATGCCTTCTCATGTGTTGGGTAGATGATAAAACGTATAGATCAACAGTCGGTCAATGCTAAGGTATATACTGATTGGTGAAATGGTAAACAAATATTAGTATATAGTCAAAAATATAAACAATTAAATAAATAAAATTGATTTGAGCGTCATTGATTGTGTCCAGTGTAAATCATAGACGCAAAGCCTTGTCAATAATATAGCGTGTTGATTTATTCCCCTTAATAGCATATTAGGAAAAAAGAAATAATTAATTAATAAAATAATAAATAATTAAATTTTATGTAATTAAATGAGATTAAACAAGTCATGTGATCGTATGAGAGTCCACATAAATTGTAGAAGATGATCAAAGATGTGTGAGGATGGGTAGTGGTTGTACAACCAACATCCTCAGGGTAATGTTTACCCAAAGTACAAGTATGTTGTGGGGAATTCATTTGTTCAACCATAACTCATTACCTCACATCTTTGATCATCACTTTCAATTTACGTGGACTCTCATACGATCACATGACTTATTTAAACTCATTTAATTATATAAAATCCAATTATTTATTATTTTATTAATTAAATAATCCTTTTTAAAATATGTTCTAGTCATGGTCTATAAATAAATATCATCATCTAGTTGTTTAATTGTGGAAGTAGTTCTCAGTCTATGCTAAACTATATTAGGTTGAGTAAATAACAAAGCATAATCTAGCATAAACTATGAACTACTTCATTAATAAATGCACTAGACGAGAATATATATTCATAGACCATAACTAGCACATATTTTGAAAAGGATTATTTAATTAATAAATAAATAAATTATTGGATTTTATGCATTAAATGAGCGTAAACAAGTCATGTGATCGCATGAGAGTCCACGTAGGTTGAAAGTGGTGATAAAATATGTATGAGGATGGGTGGTGGTTGTACAACCAACATCCTTAGGGCAATGTTTTTTCAAAGCACAAGTATGTTGTGAGGAATTCATTTGTTCATCCATTACTCATCCTCACACATCTTTGATCACCTTCTCCAATTTATGTGGACTCTTATACAGCCACATGACTTGTTTAATCTCCTTTAATTGCATAAAATCTAATTATTTTTTTAATTAATTAATTATTATTATTTTTTTTACAATATGCTACTAAGGGCAATAAACAATACAGTATATTATTGATAAGGCTTTGAGTCAATATGCTATTTATGAATTTACTGTTAGGATTTTTTCCTCGATTTTCTTACCAAATTTAAGTTTTACTTTTTCTTGTAAGGAAAATAAAAGTAACCACAAATACTGTTACTTTTCCCAAAAGAAAAATATAACACTTTTCCATAATTAGCTAACCTCTTTTTTGGAGGAAAAATTTTGGGCATCTATAACTAGAAGACTCCTCTTCTCATACAATAACACAATAGCGTCCACAATGTAGTCTTTAAAGAGTCTTTGTTTAGGGGTAGATTTTCTCACTCATTACTTTTATGTTTTTTAATATTAAGATTTATATGTAGGCCGACTGGCCAAATAATATAATAATATTAAGCTTTTTAGTATTTTTTATGTGTCTTCTGAATTGTCACCACAATGGTTTGCAACTAATAGCTTCCGCATGATGCCCTTTCGATTTCAAACCCAACAAGTGGTATCAGAGCCTATGGTTCAAAGATCCAGTGGTTTGGTAAAGCGATGTTGAAGAAAAGTCCAAGGCAGTTCTAATCAATTTGCAATCAATTGGATGATAATGAAAATTTTGTCCAACTACATGTGGAGAAGATATTTCAATCATATTTTCAACAATCCTGTTGTCACATCTTTGAAAATAAAGCTCTTTTTTAACCCTATTTAGGGCTTCAATATTTTTAACCCAAAAGGGATAATATATTTTTAACCTAAAAGGGCTCAATTTTTAAGCATGACAAACAGCAGAGACAAATGAAGATTATGTGAAGAACCAAAATTATGCATATGACATGAAGAAGGCGGATTAAGTCAAGAAAATCAAGCCAAAAAGGGGAGATTTGTTAGGATTTTTGCCCTGATTTTCTTACCAAATTTAAGTTTTACTTTTCTTGTAAGGAAAATAAAAGTAACCATAAATACTTTTACTTTTCCTGAAAGAAAAATATAAAACTTTTTCATATTTGGATAACCTCTTTCTTGGAGGAAAGGTTTTGGGCATCTATAAATAAAAGACTCCTCTTCTCATACAATAACACAATAGCATCCATAATGTAGTCTTTAAATAGTCTTTGTTTAGGGAGAGATTTTCTCTTTCATTAGTTTTATGCTTTTTAATAGTAGAACTTATATGTAGGCCGATTGGCCAAATAATATAATAAATTAAGCTTTTTAGTAATGTTTATGTGTCTTTTGAATTGTCACCACAATGGTTTGCAACTAATAGCTTCTGCATGACGCCCTCTCGATTTCGAACCCAACATTTACTCTGAGTATATCTTCATCATTATTACTTTAATCTCAAGTTTCTATTAAATGTAAAGTAGTGTTGTGTGTTTATTTAGAACACTAATTTAAGTTTGACAAGATCCCACCAATTCAAACTGTTACAAGCGAAATTGGGAAAACACATCTTCTTCTTCTACGCAGTGGACAGGTGTTCGAGTGGATTCATGCATTGATCTTGTGTAATGCCCCGGAAAATGGATCCTGGAGCATCACACGGTGCTTGAGGCTACGGGTAGCCCCAAGCTAACCCTTTGAGCCATTTTCATTCAGTTCAACACTAATCAATGGGGTTTCCATAAATAACCCTCAAACATCAACAGAGTATTCATCATCCAAGAATAAAACAATTTCAGAAATATAATAAAATACGACTTATTAGTCAACTCCCAACATCTATACTAGTCTGACGAGCCTCTAAGAAAATCAATAAAACCAGCGAGCAATTGAGACATGCCCAAACTAACTCATACTCAGTTATCAAATGTAAACAATTCTGTGAAATCAACATCTGACATCACATCCTCGGAACATGAGGAGTCACCACAATAGAGGATGTAGAACAGCATGCCCGAAGAATCACTGTCGAACCTAGAACTGAACACCTGAACCTACATTCCGAGAAAATACAGCCCACATCCGAAGATGTGGATCAGTACCATGGAAATAAACCGAGTATATGGGGGTGTATGTAGTTGTATAAACATCATTATCATAAATATTTATAAGAAATATGCAGGATGTATAAAAGACTCACACAATCCGAAGAAAATCATCATAATCATGAGAGGATGAAATAAGTACAATAACACATGTGAGTCATCATATAATTTGTCAATCACTTTCAGTTCATCAAGAATATCAATTCTCATAATGTAAATATCATTTAAATCTTTCGAAAGAATAACTTTCACAATTCCACTTTCAAATCACTTCACCATTCACCATAGACACAAGGAACACACACACTAGGAGATCCTATAACCGACATAAACCATGTGAGCTACATGGAGTCCAACGTACAACCCACGTTGAGGAGATCCTTCCTATCCTTGCCATCGGAGTAGGACTATCGATATCAAATCCACACAGACTGGTGATCACTATATAAATCAGCCTCAGGCTCACTCCCACGGGGGCACGTAGTTCTAGGGAAGTAAGGTCGCTTTATACCTTTACTCGATGCTAAAGATTTATCTCAGACTTAGGTCAGATCATTTCAAAGATAAACCACAACAAAACAATTTCAGTAATATATAAATATACATCAGGAGCCATCATGCTTCCAATCTATCAAAATCAACCATGTTGTGGATTTCTTTCACACTCGAGTTCAAAACAACTCCAGTAAGACCAAACGGTCAAATCATTCAAAATATCTCAAATATTCAACATCAACGTGCTTATAACACACACTTTCTCAAAAAAAAAACACAATTTCCAATGGGGATTCACGACCTAAATATCAAAATCATGATAAATATCGTTCAAGATTCATGCTTTATATCTCCACACATGTAAATTCATCTTTCAAAATCATAAACATCAAGATCTCATAATACTCATCATAAGATATGGGTTCATGCTTCAAATTTATAAAAATCAAATAAAAATCATATCTTTGTAAAGAAAAATACTTTTGGGTACAAGAACGAAAGAGAGTTCTTGATGAAAAACCCCATATACCTTGAATGATGAACTTTAGATCGATACTCATTTTTGAGATGTTAATCGTGGCTTTGAATGATGGTTCTTAAACTAGGAACTTGCAATCTTGAATAAATTTGCAGAATTAATGGTGAACTTTGGAGGTTCTTGAAGTTGGATGTAGGAACTTAGGGTTTTCTTTTTGAGGGAATTTGATGAAATATAACATATAATGCTTCTAATAGGCTTTAATATAGGGTTTGGATGGATTTTGGGTGAGGGGGAATGACCAAAACGCCCCTAAAAATCAAATAATTCTCGAATCTGTCCTTTGGTGGACTGTTTTGATAGTTTGAAGTAGATCAACCATAACGTTTTACTCCGATATCTAAATTGGATGAAACCAATTTCATTAGAAAGAGGACTCTCATATATTTCCGTTGATATATAGTATATCACCCAGATCATTGTGTACGAGGAGTTATGATTGTTTGGAGTTGACCCAAAAATTTGCTTTTGATAGGCTGAAGTAGATCGACCATAAATTTTTGCTCCAATAGACAAATTGGATGAAACCAATTTCATTGGAAAGAGGACTCGCAGAGATTTCTGTTTATATATAGTAGATCACCCAGATCATTATGTACAACGAGTTAATTTGGAGAAAAAATACGCCAGGCCTCAGTACTTTTTCCTGCACATTCTACTATTCACTACTATTCATAGTTCGATCGGAATGTTCATAACTCGTCGCTCAGGTGTTCGTTTTGGATGATCCATATATCGTTGGAAAGCTTATTCGATACTCTACGTAATTATAGGTCATAATCTAAGACATTCCACATGAAAAATTTATAATTCATTCTAGAAGATAGAACCCAACACGTTTATGCATAAAATTTCAATGAAAAATTTCTCGAGGTATTAAATCATCCCCCTCTTGGAAACATTCATCCTAGAATGATGCTAAACATGCCAAGATTAGATAGGGACTAGAGTATACAGCTAAAACCATTCGTTAGACTCATCACCACATCGTTTCTTACTCTGAATGCAACATAGAATGCATAAATTCAAGAAACTACAGCTGAACACATAATAAATGACAGCTGAACTGCTGCAACTTTTATCAAAAGTGCATGATTTAGGAAAGAACGGTACCTTCGTCTTGATCGAAGTTCGCAGAAAATAGGTGAGAGTACTTGGATCACATATCCGCCTCAGTTTCCCAAGTTGCAGCCTCAACAGATTGGTTTCGCCACAACACCTTGACATAAGGGAACTTCTTTGTTCCTTAGTCTTCGGACACTGAAATCAAGAATCTCAACAGTATTCTCATTAAAAGAAAGATTTTCTTAAGAGGAATCCACTACCACAGCATCGCTAATATGCTTTCTAAGCATGGAGACATGGAATATTGGATGAACAAAGGACAACTCGGAAGGAAACTCGACCTCAAAAGCTACCTTACCAACACGGCTAAGAATTTTGTAAGGACCAACATAATGGGGACTAAGCTTCCTCTTCTTTTCGAATCTCTTCACCCCCCTCATGGGTGAAATTTTTAGATACACTAGGTCACTAACTTCAAACTCAAGGTCTCTCCTTCTAACATCCGCATATGACTTCTGATGACTTTGTGCAGTTTTCAACCTTTCCCTAATCAACTTAACTTTTTCCATAGCCTCAAATACCGAATCAGGACCACTCACAGCCGTTTCACCCACCTCGAACCAACCTATGGGTGATCTACACTTTCTCCAATATAAGGCTTCAAACGGAGCCATGCCAATACTAGAGTAGAAACTGTTATTGTAAGCAAACTCTATCAATGGTAAGTGATCATCCTAACTTCCCTTGAAGTCAAGTGCACAAGCTCTCAACATATCCTCTAAGGTCTGGATGGTCTGCTCAGCCTGACCATCGGTCTGCGGATGAAAAGAAAAACTCAAAAGCACTTGGGTATCAAGACCCTTCTGAAAAGCTTTCCAAAATTGCGAAGTGAACTGAGTATCCCTATCCAAAATGATAGACAAGGGAACTCCATGCAGTCTGACTAGCTCTCAGATATACAATCTAGCATAATCCTCAGCAGTATATGAAGTATGAACAGGCAAGAAATGATCAGACTTAGTCAACCTATCAACCACAACCTAATTGGAATCATAATGGCATCGGGAAGGAGGTAAACCAATCACGAAGTTAATATTTATCTCTTCCCACTTCCAGGTGGGAATACTAAACTCTTTCATCATACCACCAGGTCTTTGGTGTTCAACCTAAACCTATTGGCATGTTGCACACTTAGCTACAAACGCTGCTATATCTTTCTTCATGCCACTCCACCAATAGATTTCCCGCAAGTCTCGATACATCTTGGTGGCACCAGGATGAATAAAATATCATGCCCCATACGCTTCAGCCATAATCATCTGTCTCAGATCATCAACATTCGGGACACACAATCTACCCTGCAATCTCAACACACCATCTCCCCCTTGGGATAAAACCTCTGCTTTTTGGTCCTTGACTGACTCCTTCAGTCTGACCAAACTAGCATCTAACTATTGCTTTTCCTTCACTTTCGAAACCAAGGAGGATATGGAACTACTCTGAACCCCTATACTACCTTCAGCAGAGTCAAACAACCTAACCCCCAATCTTCCCAAACGATGTACATCACAAGCCAACTCTTTCTTACCTTCTACCACATGCAAAACATTACCCATGGACACTCTACTTAAGGCATCCGCCATAACATTGGCCTTGCCCAGATGGTACAGCACACTCATATCATAGTTCTTTACCAATTCTAACCATCGTCTCTGCCTAAGATTTAATTATCTCTGAGTCAAAGCAAACACAACAGCAGCCAACTCAAGGTCATGGGTGGGGTAATTTTTCACATGGGATTTTAACTGTCTAGAAGCATAAGCTATCACTTTACCCTTCTGTATCAATACGCAACCCAAACCAACTCTCAAAGTATCACAGTACACCACAAAACCATCAACACTATCAGGCAAAGTCAAAACAGGGGCTGAAGTGAGTCGAGTCTTCAACTCCTGAAAACTCTTCTCACAAGATTCGGACCACAAGAACTTCACTTTCTTTTGGGTCAATCGAGTCATAGGATACGCTATATAGGAGAAACCCTCAATAAAACAGTGGTAATAGCCAGCTAAACCCAAGAAACTTTGGATATCAGTCGGAGAAATAGGTCTACGCCAATTTCTAACAGCTTCAGTCTTTTAGGGATCAACTCTTATACCCTCAGAAGAAATTATATGAACCAGAAAAGCAACTGACCTTAGCCAAAACTCACACTTATTGAACTTGGCAAACAACTTGTGATCTCTAAGGGTTTGCAAGATAGTTCGGAGATGATCAGAATGTTCATCCTCACTATGGGAGTACACCAGTATATTATCGATGAACACTATGACAAACATATCCAGATATGGTCTGAACACTCGATTCATGAGGTCAATGAAAGCTGTTCGGGTATTAGTTAATCCAAAAGACATAACAAGAAACTCAAAATGGCCATAACAAGTTCGAAAAGTGGTTTTCGGGATGTCACACTCCCTAACTTTGAGTTGATGATAGTCGAAATGAAGGTCTATCTTTGAGAAATAACTTGCACCTTGTAATTGGTCAAATAATACATCTATTCTCGGAAGGGGGTACTTATTTTTTATGGTGACTTTATTCAGTTGGCGGTAATTAATACACATACGCAAAGAGCCATCTTTCTTTCTCACAAACAACACAGGAGCATCCCAAGGAGAAATACTGGGCCTTATGAAACCCTTATCCAGTAGATCTTTGAGTTGCTTTTTCAACTCCTTAAGTTCTGCAGGGGCCATACGGTAAGGAGGAATAGAAATGGGCTAAGTATCGGGAAGAAGATCAATCCCAAACACTATCTCTCTATTCGGAGGTATCCCTGGGAGATCATCTGAAAAGACATTAGAAACCTCATTGACGATGTTAACAGACTGGAGAGTTGGAGTCTCATACTTAGTGTCTTTGACTCTAAGAAATGGTAAATACACCCATTGGAAATAAGCTTTCTAGCTTTGAGGTAAGAGATAAAATGACTCTTGGGTGACACAAAATTCCCAAACCACTCAAACACGAATGCACTCGACAACTGAAACTTGACCACTTGGGTCCGACAATCAATAGAGGCATAAGAAGAATACAGCCAGTTCATACCCAAAATCACATCAAAATATACCATGTCTAAGTCAATCATATCAGCCAACAAGACTCTATGAAGAACGGTAACAAGACACTTTTTATACACTTTCTGGGCAACAATCGAATCAACCACTGGGGTAGAAACTAGGATAGGCTAAGGAATAATCTCAGGACTTATTTCAAAATTCACAGCAATCAAAGGTGTAACATATGAGAAACTGGATCTAGGATCCAACAAAGCATACAAATCAAACTCAAATATACGAAGCATACCAGTAACAACATCGGGAGAGTCCTCCTATTCCTGGCGGGATGGTAAAGCATAGAATTTATTCTGGCGCTGCCCGCTAGCATTGTTAGAAGAGGCGCCCTGAGCTGGGGCTGGGCGAGTCACTGGAACTAGAGCACTAACAGTCTGAGTCTGGGTCTGAGGGCGATAGTCACGACGCCCTTGTCCATCCTGTGGACAATCTCTAACTCTGTGACCTATGTCACCTCACCGGAAACAACCCCTCTTCTTACCCCCAACACTCACTCGAATGAGCCCTACCACACTTAGGACACAGAGGACGATTTGGCTTATTGCCAACACTATACTGGGACCTGGATGCATATGACCTACTACCTTTCTTCTGCCTACCTCTAGGCATGGGAGCATTAGCAGATGACGGTGCTGGCATAGACGAATGATCCTGATACTGAGCGCAACTCCCTCCCTGCGATCTAGTCTGACACTGTCTGTGCTGCTCAAACCTAGCTCTCTTATTCCCTCTCATTCTATCTCTCTCCTTAATATTGTCTGCCTTAATCTGTTGGGTATGACTCATCAGCCTAGAAAGATTCATCTCACTATTCAGCATAGCAGACCTACACTCCTTAACCACATAACTAGACACCCCAGTCACAAACTTACTCATACTAGCCCGATTATCAGCCACTAAGTCAGGAGCATATTTGGCCAACTGATTGAACTTTAGACAGTACTCCCTAACAGTCATAAAGCCCTGTCGCAGGTTCATAAACTCTTCCACCTTCGCTTCCCTCATCTACAAAGGGAAAAACTTATCCAGGAATACATCCTGAAACTCTTGCCAAGTTATAGGGACATCTCCCTCACCTCTACCTTTCCTCTAAGCAACAACCCAGTCATAATCAAGGTCTTTCAACCTATATGCAACCAACTCCACACTATGTTCCTCAGATATATGCATCACCTGAGTAATCTTTCACACCTCCTCTAAAAATAACCGTGGATCCTCATCAGACTTAGAACCATAGAATTTCCGGTGGATTCATCCACATGAAGTCACGAATCCTGGCAGTAGCTGAATTACCTCCCTGCTGCTATGGAGATAGGGTCGTGTTATCCTGATCATTTGCAGTAATAGCTTGGGCCAGCGCCTGAAAAGATGTCTGAAATTCAACATGAAACACGTTTTCACTCAATGGGCCAGCGAGTTGAGGTTGCTAACCATCATTATTTCTTCTCGCTCGACGTGGAGACATATTTCTAAAAGAGGAGAGCACGAATCAACAGCAGAGAGAGATACTTTAAGCATGATAGACTTCTGAAAGAAAGAATCACACTTTTTCCTAAAATCTCTTGTAGCCTCTTGCTCATAGATGTGGTGCGCTACACACCGATGATCAATACTCTACTTAACGTAGCTTGTCAGACTCCCTAGGATACCTTAAAACCTTAGGCTCTGATACCAAGTTTGTAATGCCCCAAAAATAGGTCCCAGAGCATCACACGGTGATTGAGGCTATGAGTAGCCCCAAGCTAACCCTTTGAGCCATTTTCATTCAGTTCAACACAAATTAACAGGGTTTCCATAAATAACCCTCAAATATCAACAGAGTAATCATCATCCAAGAATAAAAGAATTTTAGAAAAATAACAAAATACGACTTATTAGTCAACTCCCAACATCTATACTGGTCTGACAAGCCTCTTAGAAAATTAATAAAATCAGCGAGCCATTGAGATATGCCCCAACTGACTCATACTCAGTTATCAAATGTAAACGATTCCGTGAAACCAACATTAGACATCACGTCCTTGGAACATGAGGACTCACCACAACAGAGGATGTAGAACAGCATGCCCGAAGAGTCACTGTCGAACCTGGAACTGAGCACCTGAACCTACATTCTGAGAAAATACAGCCCACATCCGAAGATGTGGGTCAGTATCATGGAAAGGAGCCGAGTATATGGGGGTGTATGTAGTTGTATAAACATCATCATCATAAATATTTATAAGAAATGTACAGGATATATGAAAGACTCACATAGCCCGAAGAAAATTATCATAATCATGAGAGGATGAAATAAGTACAATAACACATGTGAGTCATCATATAATTTTTCAATCACTTTTAGTTCATCAAGAATATCAATTCTCATAATGTAAATATCATTTAAATCTTTTGAAAGAATAACTTTCACAATTCCACTTTCAAATCACTTCACCATTCATCATAGACACAAGGAAACACACACACACTAGGAGATCCTATAACCAACATAAACCATGTGAGCTACATGGAGTCCAACATACAACCCATGTTGGGGAGAGTCATCCTATCCTTGCCATCAGAGTAGGACTATCGATATTAAATCCACACAAATTAGTGATCACTATATAAATCAGCCTTAGGCTCACTCCTATGGGGGCACATAGTTCTAGGAAAGTAAGGTCGCTTTATACCTCCCACTCGGTGCTAAAGATTTCTCCCATACTTAGCTCAGATCATTTCAAAGACAATCCACAATAAAAAAATTTCAGTAATATATAAATATACATCGGGAGCCATCATGTTTTCCATTTATCAAAATCAACCACGTTGTGGATTTCTTTCACACTCGAGTTCAAAATAACTCTATTAAGACCAAATGGTCAAATAATTCAAAATATCTCAAATATTCAACATCAACGTGCTTATAACACACACTTTCTAAAAAAACACAATTTCCAATGGGGATTCATGACCCAAATATCAAAATCATGATAAATATCGTTCAAGATTCATGCTTTATATCTCCACACATGTAAATTCATCTTTCAAAATCATAAACATCAAGATTTCATCATAATCATCATAAGATATGGGTTCATGATTCAAATTTGTAAAAATCAAATAAAAATCATGTCTTTGTAAAGAAAATTACTTTTGGGCACAAGAACGAAAGAGAGTTCTTGTTGAAAAACCTCACATACCTTGAATGATGAACTTTAGATCGATACTCGTTTTTGAGATGTTAATCGTGCCTTTGAATGATGGTTCTTGGAGTTCTTGAACTAGGAACTTGGAATCTTGAATAAATTTGCAGAATTAATGGTAAACTTTGGAGGTTCTTGAAGTTGGATATAGGAGATGAGGGTTTTCTTTTTGAGGAAATTTGATGAAATATAATATATAATGCTTCTAATAGGCTTTAATATAGGGTTTGGACGAATTTTGGGTGAGGGGGAATGACCAAAACGCCCTTAAAAATCAAATAATTCTCGAATCTGTCCTTTGGTGGACTGTTTTGATAGTTTGAAGTAGATCAACCATAACGTTTTACTCCGATATCCAAATTAGATGAAACCAATTTCATTAGAAAGAGAACTCTCATATCTTTCCATTGATATATAGTATCTCACCCATATTATTGTGTACAAGGAGTTATGATCGTTTGAAGTTGACCCAAACATTTGCTTTTGATAGGCTGAAGTAGATCGACCATAACTTTTTGCTCCAATAGATAAATTGGATAAAACTAATTTAATTGGAAAGAGGACTCGCAGAGATTTCCATTGATATATAGTAGATCACCCAGATCATTATGTACAAGGAATTATGATCATTTAAAGTTGGAGAAAAAATACGCCAGGTCTCAGTACTTTTTCCTGAACGTTTTACTGTTTACTACTATTCATGGTTTGATCGGAATGTTCATAACTCGTTGCTCGGGTGTCCATTTTGGATGATCCACATATATTTGGAAATCTTATTCGATACTCTACGAATGGTGGGTCATAATCTAAGACATTCTGCACGAAAAATTTATAATTCATTCTACAAGATAGAACCTAACACGTTTACACACAAAATTTCAACAAAAAATTTTCTGAGGTATTACACCTTGAAGTGATGATCTTCTATAATCCCGGAGACCTATCTTTCATGGTCATATTACCATATTTCATAAACTTGTATAGGATGGTACTTGTCTATTGTCGGGGGCTTGTCCCGACATATTATCAACTTTGATTTGGTAGAGGTTTTGTGGATGACTGTGGACTTGGGCATATTGGCTTGACTATTGTTATTAATGAAATATTAGATATTGTTTTTCTAGCCTTACATTTCCCCTATCTTATTATATGGTTGGAACCCACCTGACCCTTGTGGATAATTATTGAAGATTAGGTTAGGTTATTTTGGCGACCTCCAATTCATGTGAGCTCAAGGTGCCCATACGACATCGCCCGAAGTTCGGGTCTTATCAATGGTAACAATATGCTGGTTGTTATAGCGTGGGACCAAAAATAATCTACCCGAGTTTAAAATTCATTATTCTTTTTAGCTGTAAACCAGAACAAATCTTTATTCTAAAACTCCCTTAGGATTTCCTCAAATCTTTGGTGTAATGCATACAATGGAGTATGTTTAGACGGGGTGAAAATCAATAATTTTTTGTGGTATTCATGATGGGGATTGCTAGAATAAATCAAAGATTATAATTTCATGCCTTTGTAGTAGCTTTTGCTATCCATGTAAGCTAGATTTAACTAAGTAGTAAGACGTGTTAGAAAATGTATGCATAATGTAGATTGATGGGAGATTTCATACATAGGCCTATGACCAAAGTATTTGGATGAATAAAAACAGTAAAGTAGGGCTAAGGAGATAAGATTGATATTCTTGAATGAGGTATTGTACTACAATTAATGCTGCTCTGATATTTTTTGTGTATGTCTAATAAATTGATGAGCAAAAAAATAATTGGGTATGGTGGTGTATACATAATAATATGATGGATGTGAACTCCTTGTTCCTTACATAATGAGTTTATTATGTGATTTGGAGATGACTTAGAGTTAAGGTGGAAGTTGGAAAAGTAATAAGTTTAGATTATAGGGGTTGTGTGTATCCCGAATATCAGTAGCCCGAAGGTTATTCTAAAGTAATGTGTGTTTACTTGTTATGTATTTATTTGCTTTAGACATTATCATTAGTAAAAGGGCAGGTGATTTTTTTTAATTATAGTTAAAGACTCAATTTGGTTCATGTGTGCATGTTAACTGCCCATTTGTCTACTTGTTACAATGTATGCTATTGAATGTTATCTTTTTGGATAATTTTATAAGTTTTTTTATCACCTGAAGTGAGATTATGTAAAAAGGTTTATTTTAAAGTGCAATTATGGTTGACATCTCATTATGTGATTGTATATGTTATGACATGGGTTGAGAAAATTAAAAATAAAAAATTAAAATCAAAGTAAAATTAAAAAGAGAAAAAGAATAAAAGTTGAAAGATATAAATATGGAGTTGTTATCCATTATGAGGATTATTTATGTAATTTACTCCATTGATCAAGGACAATTTTGTTCAAAAAAATATTAGTTAATAGGTAAAGGCTATTTTAAGGAAGCTTTTTTATTTGAGGATAAAATTTGAAAGCCACCTCAATTTGAGTCTATTTTTAAGATTCACCCAACAAGATCGGAAAAGGAATAGGGCCCACTCGGGTCGGGATAGCAAGAATCGGCCCATATTGGCATATCTCGAGAGTGATACCAATGCAAAGAGATGTCTTCTCGAGTAGAAGAATAGCCCGAGATCAATTAAAATAGTGACCACGCACTATCAGATAAATAGAAGGACAATGTGTCAAGATTTCCAAAAAGCAACGACAACCCTCAACAGAATTGTGTCGGGCACACACCAATGAGTTGTTAACTCTCCAATGGCACGAGATCAAGTGGCATACTCAAATTGGCCTCAAACACTACCGGTGCCATATAAATAGACACCCTCTCTTTTGTTGTAAAACATCTTATTTTTACTTATCTTTACCCTTTAAGCAATTAGAAATAGTCATTCATCTATTCAGTATCTCAGTATCAGTACACTCATATTTTCAGTATTCAGACTCAGTAGTTAGTATCTCCACGAGTTCAGTTACAATTATGTATGCATGTATGTATTCTCACGTTCATATTAGTCAGCATTGTTCATACATATAACCTTTTGTATTTATACTACCTCACTCGTATACTCAGTACATTCAGACGTACAGGCGCATTTGCGCTATGGTGCTTTTTCTTATGTTACACTATAGGTTCAGAGGCACGAGCTCCAGATCAACAATAGCATTCCAGTGCTCAGGGTTTGCAATGAGTCCTTCTCATTCAAGGATGATAAGATTATTGCTATAGTTACTATTCAGTTGCTAGATGGAGTTAGTTGGAGACATGTTCCTTAAACTCCTTATTCAATTCAGTTAGAGGCTTTCAGACTAGATGTTAGATTAGATATTCAGATATTATTATTTTCAGTATTAATGACTTATTTTGGTATTGTTATACCTTTTTCAGATATTTTGTTACCAGACGTTCATTCAGTTCAAACCTTATGGCCTTTCATGTTCATGTTTCCGCATTTTATGTATATTATGCAGTATACAGGTACAGATATCAGTCATGGGTTAGTTTGTGGTCCTTCGGTGTCATGAGCACCGTGTAGCATATCGGTTCAGAAAATTGGGGTGTTACAAACTTGGTATCAGAGCCTAAGGTTCAATAGAGTCCTAGGAAGTCTGAAAGCCACATCTAGTAGAGCCTTGTACATGCGTGTGTTGTGCACCACACTTATGTGCAGGAGGCTATGAAATGTTTTAGGAACAGTTTCCCTTCTTTCAGTATTCATGTCGTGCCAGTGAGCAGTCAGATTTGTATAGCTTGTTTTCTCATCCTTGCGTCTATTCATGCTATCCAAAATCTCAGAGAATGTAACTATTTCAAGGTAGAACCTCCTAGTAGTTGCAAGTTCAGTTCATCTCATGTATTAGTTTCAGACCCCCGAAGTTTAGTTATAATCTAGTTCATAGATGCCCTATGCATCACCCAGTATCTTCGTAAGGTAAGTATTCTTAGAGGGACATTGCGTCCCAAGGGGGAGATACCCCACTTTCTCTTAATGCTCTCATGCCTTAGATCCTTCAATTTCTCCTTGCATAAAGAATTCAGTCTAGAATAGAGGGTACTCATAAGTTGACCTTCAAGTTAGACCTCAGCTGTAAGTCAAGTATTCAGAGGTTCAGTTTAGTTCATGATGTTCAGTCCATATGTCATGTAGCAAAATCATTCATGTTCTCATGTTTCAGTTCAATATTAGTGCCTTTACCATTGCATGTTCAGTCGCATGTTCGTGAGTTATTTCAGTCATGTATTCATGCATCAGATATGCGTAATCAGCTTATCAGTACTTTCAATCATGCATTCACGTATCATGTCAGTCATATAATTATGCATCAGATATACATGGATTTAACTTATCAGTTATGCATCAGATATGCATTCTCTATTTGAGAAACTCAGCTTATCGGAACACTCAGTCCTACATTCATAAATCAGCTACCCATGCATCAGATATGCATGTACAATATGATATGCTCAGTTTTTAGTAATGTCAGCCATGAAATCATGATCAGTAACTCATGCTATATATTTGTGTAAGTTTTCTTTTCTCTCATCTTAGCCAGTATCATTCGAGGATGAATATTCCCAAGGTGGAGATATTATAATACCCCACATTTTGGACTAGAATGAAAATCTGTCATTCCTATGCGTGGATGTTTCAAAAACCTCAAATCCTATATAAATTTAGTGTGTTAATCAATTATGTAGTTTGGGAATCTATTTTATCATGAATTTAGATCATAGAGGTCCCCTAACTCAAGTACAAGTTGAAAGCTTTCCTATAGTTCAAGTTTTAGTGAGAGTCAAAACTTAGGTCAACTTCAATTGACCATAACTTGTTGTATATGATGAACTGTATGGTTTACTATATATCAAATGAAATCTCTTTGAATTATCTTTCTAACGATACCAATTTCGCCTAAATCCAATATCGGAGAAAAGAGTTATGCCTATTTTACTCCAACATGTCAGGCTGAAAACAATGTGATGACATTCGTAATAGCTTATCACATTTATGACGCCCTATCACGAAGGTCATCAGGCTTAGGCAGAAACCAGCTCCTAAGTGATGACATTAGAGATATCTTATCACAATTGTGATGCCCTCTCACGAAGGTCGTCAGCTATGATTTTTCAGCAACTGAGAAATTATTTTGTAAGGGTATTTTAGTCTTTTCCTTCACCTTCCACGACTTATAACCCTAAAGAGGCATAATTTTTCTCATTTTTCTTCAGTTAAGCATCTTAAGAACCCTATCTTACACTCTCAACCACAAGAATAGGGTTTCCATTAAACTCATCTCTTAAAAGCAAGATTCAAGCCTTTTTCCAAGATAATCAAGAATTAAGTTTCCCAATCCAAGAACTCTCCAGAAAATTATCAAGGTTTCCTTTCTAAGGTATGCGTGTGTTCATTCATGGACTCCTTTCATCCATGAAGTTCAAGAACCCTTTTCTAAAACTATATATTATGATTTTCATGTTATGAATGGATTGTTGATCATGTTTATGTATTGAATGATGCCAAGATAGAATCTTTATGTGTTATTATGAATCTATGACATCATATGAGAAAATATGTAGGTTTGATTATTTATGATGAGTAATTGTATGTTTACACGTATGCCTAAGTTGTGCATGTAAGGTGTTTGATAAAATACCTAAGAAACTAGATATCATGCATTATAGCTAAATTGCGACTAAGGGAAGGATTCATGATAGGCCTCTATGATTCAATGTCATCCATGTTGATAATGTGTCTTGTTAACACTGTTGGATTACTCATGAACTAGTCTTATGGAATTATGCTATGCTTACTTGCAAAACCCACAAATGTACAAGATGTAGAATATCCATGTACTTCATGAAATTCCCCAAAATATCTTTACGGAATTCTCAAATATATAATAGACTAAAAAGAAAAGTAAAAGAAAAAATATAAAAGAAAATATCTAAGCAGGCAACACAAGCAAACACGCCGATGTGCGACCTGCTTATCATCCTTTATAAGTGAGCTAATAAATCACAAATGTCAGTTGAAGTGGCACAGTGCTTAGATGACCATAATAACTAATTCGGGGTGATGTAGTAAAATCACAATTAAAGTAGCGAAACAGACATGTCTTAAATGACTTCCAACGACTAATTAGAAGTGATATAGTAAAATTGTTATAAAATATATTTGTAAAAAAATTAAGTGAAATCCATATAAGGCGTCAATTTTAATTTAAAATATTAAGAGTTAATTTACTATTTTATGTCTATTTTATCTTTTTATTAAATATTATTAATTTTTTAATACTTAAATGACTCATAGTAATTAATTAGAAGTGATATTTAATAAAATTGCGGTTGAAGCAACTGAAGCAGACATATCATAAATATCTATTTTCTTTTTTAATTAAATATTATTAATTTTATAATACATAAATTATTTATAATAATTAATTAGGGGTGATATAGTAAAATCATGGTTGAAGCAGCTGAAACATACATGTCATAAATATCTATTTCTCTCGTTTTAATTAAATATTATTAATTTTCCATTTCATAAATGACTTATAATAATTAATTAGGGTGATATAGTAAAATCATGGAGCAACTGATCGGCAAGCATGTCGAATAACTTACAACGACTAATTAGAAGTGATATAACAAAATTACAGTAAAAAAAATTTATGATAAAATTTAAGTGGGTCTCATACAAGACGTGAACTTAATTTAAAACATCAAGAGTTAATTTATCATTTTACGTCTATTTTATTCATTTTTTACTAAATATTATTAATTATTTAATACTTAGATGAGTCACAATAATTAATTAGGAGTGATATTTAGTAAAACTACGATTAAAACAGCTGAAGCACGCATGTCATAAATGTTTATTTTTCTTTTTTTAAGTAAATATTACTAATTTTCTAATACATAAATGACTTATAATAATTAATTAGGGATGATATAGTAAAATCTCAGTTGAAGCAACTGAATCAGACATGTCATAAATAGAGATGGGCGTTCGACATTCAATTTGGTATTTTCAAAACGGTATTAATATCTTGTACCAAATTCAATCCTGAATATCAAAATTTTGAAATTTTACTCTCAAATACCATACCAAATACCGAATTATCAAATACCAATTACCAAAAATTTTGGTTGATTCATTAATTTAACTTTCGGTATTTTATGCCCAACCCTAGTCATAAATTTCTATTTCTCTTTTTTTTTAAAATTAAATATTATTGATTTTTAACATAAATGACTTTTAATAATTAATTAAGAGTGATATAGTAAAATTGTGTTGAAGCAGCTAAAACAGACATGTCATAAATATATATTTCTTTTTTTAATTAAATATTATTAATTTTTTAATATATAAATAATTTATAATAATTAATTAAGAATGATATAATAAAATTTAAAAAAATGAAGCAGGTGAAAGTACGTCGAAGCTGCTGCTTATAGATGTCAAAATGGGCTGGTCCAGCCCAACCTAGCCCAAGCCTCACGGGCCAAAGAAGTTGATGGGCTAGGATGGGCCGGCCCTTCACTTTAAAGGGTCTTAAAATGTATGGCCCAACCCAGCCCTAATAGGGTCAAGGGTTTGGGGGGCTAGCCCTTTATTTTTATCGATTTTTTGTTAGATTTTTTTTTCAATTTGAACTAATAGATATGGCAATTCATTCGCACTTCTAACATATTATTATATAAAGTACATAATTCTACAATGATTTATAATATTTCAATACCAATATATTGTCAAACATATTTGAATTCATTTATTACATTATCTTTATTAACATCAACACTCATCTAAATTCATATGAAAATTTAATAAGTTGAACAACATCAAAAATTTATGTATCAAAAATTAATAATATCTAAAATTCACTTTAAAATATTATCACTTTGTATTTGGATAATGTTGTGCAATTAATTTCGAGGAGCTACAACAAGTGCTTGAACGTTTCATGATGAATGCAATTTTTATATTTATGATTAGAAATTTTAATACTTATCATTTAATGCTAAATGAGTAAAATATTGTGTAAGATACCAGGTAAAATCTATTGAGTAATCACTATTTGTATTTTTAATTCTTTTGCTTACAATTTTCTTTAATTTTAAGTTTAAATTGAATAACAATAACAAATGAAACATCAATACTTGAGGATTAAGGTTTAACACTTAATAAGTTAAATATTATGTAGGGTATTAAACTTATTCAATAACTACTATTCTTAATTATTACTTTTTATTTTACAATATTCATATATTTTTAATTTAATTTAGGAAAAAATACATAAAGTAGCATACTTAAGTATTAAATAATAAAAAATAACAACACTTTTATCAAATTATTTTTGTAGCATATGTATTTGTATGTATTTGTATTTTTGTAGCAACAGTTTGCAAAAATACAAGATACATATTGATCATAAGGGTAGTAAAAATCATATGTATTTGTATTTTTATAGCAATAGTTTACAAAAATATAAAATATAACTTGCTATATTATGTAATTATGAAACTGTTGCTATGAAACTCATAATTAAGGGGATAAGTATGTTATTTCTGAATTTTTTCCTTTAATTTAAATAGTATGTTGACCCATGGGCCACCCCAGCCCAGCCTCAATCAAGCCTCAAGGGCCAGCGGGCTAACTTGGGTTGGGCTTATAAGCCCTAGTTTTAAATGGGCTAAAAAATCTCAACCTAACCCAACCCTTATAGCGGGCTGGGTTGGGTCGGCCTCAAGGGCAATCCCATTTTTACGACTCTACTGCAGCTTCTATATTTTAGCTTATGAAAATGGTGCTTCATTTATGCCAAATGTTTATCACTTTGGTCTTTGTCCTTAAAAACCTAACAGACACACAAAGCTTCTGTCAAATATAATAGAGTCTTCATCATGTGCAACTTACGTGAGCTCAAAATTCTAAGCAAAAACTCTGCCTTCTTGAATCAGTTTGATGAATACTTTTGTCTCCCACTCTCACTTTTCAACAAAAATCCTAGTTTATTTCTTTTGTGGTCTTATAAAATAAAATCAGTAGACATAAGAAAGTTTCTCCATTATCAAGCAATGTTAATCAATAGAAACTATGGAACCGTTTGGCCATAAAGAGTACAAGTGGTTTTCGGGGGAAATCTTGGTAAAAGTTTTTTGATCATATAATTTATCATTTTTTGACAAAATTATTTGGCAAAATAATTAAATTTCCAAAATAAGGGAAAAAAATATTTTTGAGCCAAATTCTAAATTTGGGTATCTTTAAAATTTAAATTTTATCCCGAATTTTTATATGTATAGACCACATAAATCCCTTCCCTAATGAAAGTATTTACTTAAAATTCTGGTTGTCTTTCTCTTTCTCGATTTTGAGTAAAATACTTATAAATGTCGTGGATCCTTATACATTGCTGGAATGTATGAGAAAACTGATTAGCCTATATTTATGGAAAGAGAAATCAGATACTATCTTTCTGTTGCATAATTAACGTCATTAATTACCTATCATTATGTGGTGCATGATTAAATATAGGAACTTAAATTTCAAATTCAAAAATAATTTTAAACATCACCATTAATTTTCCTTTTTGTTGGATTACGATTTGGAATTAAAAAAAATGTCGATTTTTGGTTTCTTCACTTCTCCAAAAATCAATATGAATGTCCCATATTGTTGCGTCATTCGGGTATTTAGGAGTCCGAAATTATTTATCAATCCTACAAAAGTGAAGGAATTATTGTTTCAGAAAATATAACATTCTTGAAATTGATTGCGGCGGAATTGAATATTGATGAAGTTCGTAAAAAAATAGAAGTAAAATACATTGTTGAAGGTAATTTTTCTTCAATTATCATAAGGAATGACAATGGAGTGAGGGTGTACATCGAGTTAAAGGAATTTTTTTCAGGATTTGTTAATTTTTCGTTGTGTATTTTAACTTTCAATAAGTCCACTAAGGATATTAAGTTTGATAGTGAAACAGGGGCTGTTCTTTGTATTGAAGGTAGTGAATCTGATTCTTTTGCGTTAATAGTCATCGAAACGCAAAATCAATATTCATTATACATTCCGAAATTTGAAGTGAAAAACTTCATTACTGATTGCAAGAACACCAAAATAAAGGTTGATTAGCTTTATAAGGATAAGCAAACTCTGATTGTGGTAATAGCAGAGTATGCATTAGCAAATTGTTTCAACACCAAAGCTAAACGATCTGAAAAACAAAGGTATGAACCAAATTTATATTTAAATGTGTTGAAGGTTTAATGTATGGTTATAATCTAATAGAAATTTTATATAAATAGCTGTTTTCATATTATTTCTTATTTAAACTATGAAAAGTATTAGTAGCATATAATATATACTCATACATTCGGATGAATGTATGATGAAACCTTGTCACACGCAAATTCAACATTTAATGAAAATCATAAATTTTATATTATATTATAATACAATGACTACCTATTTTTATTTGATGCAACTATGTCGTGCACTGTCGTAACAAAGACTGCAAGTGGGTCCTCAAGGCGTCTTGTATGAATCAATCGAAAATATTTGTGATAAAAGTATTTGATTCAGAACATACATGCAGTCTTAGTGATAGAGTACTGAATAAGTTGGTCGCGACAATAGCTTTTGTGAGTGAATTTACAGCACCAAAATTAATTTATCACAAAAGAATACACATACCCATGGACATAATTGAAGAGATAAAGGATGTTTATGGAGTTGATATTAACTACATGAAGGTTTAGTGCACAAAAGAGAAGGCAATTGCGCTGCTTAGAGATAGACCAACTGATGGATATCGAGAATGACCCATTACATTTAATGCCGAACCAAGTGTATCCTGAACCACACATTCAGATGCATAAGGTATTAGATAATGAGTTTAAATACTTGTTTATTGCCTTACATCCCATGATAAGGGGTTTCGAGTTTTGTCGGTCTGTTGTAGTTGTTGATAGTGCTCATTTAAGCGGTCCATACAAAGGAACCTTTGTATCGGCAAATAGACTTGATGGTGCAGGTATTACTCTTTACTTTTATTTTTGACTCTTTGATCATATGCAGTTTTCTATGTATTGGATGTGTTTATACATTGATGTTGTATGTATAATGATTTCTGGACTTGCAAAATCAGTACTTATATTTTTCATTGTCATATATTTTATTGGATTATTATTTTTTATTAGGTTGTATTCTACCATTAGCTTACGATATTGTGGATTCGGAGAATGACAATGCGTGAACTTGATTTTTTTCATCAGTTTAAGAAAGAATTTGAGGAACGAGACAAGATGTGTGTTGTGTCGGATCGAAACGAGAGTATCATAAAAGGTGTAAGCATTGTTTATCCTAATGTCCCCCATCTAGCATGTATTTGACATTTATGAAAAAATATTTGCACACATTTTAGAAAAGGGAAAGATAGACTCAGTTACCTAAGCTTATAGAAAAGAAGATTTTGATTACATTATGTCAAAGGTTAAGGAATATCTGGAAGAAACTGGATATGAAAAATTATCTCGATGTCACTCGCCTATTAATAGAGGTAGAATGATGACCTCTAATATAGCCGAATGTATTAATGGTTGCTTGGTAGAGGCTAGAGAACTTCCTATATTAGGATTCCTTGAAGAAGTTAGAATTTTATTTGCAGCATAAAATTGTAAGAACAGTGAAATTGCATCTTATACCAACACAACACTAGGGAGAGGATTCAAAGATTCTGACTCTTAATGGGGCTAAGGCTTTGCAGATGACGGTATGTATTAGATTATTTATGAAACTAATTCTTTTATTCATTATAAATTGTTATATTAGCATATGTATTTAATCATTTGTTTCTAACAGGTTAAGGAAGCTGCAAGTTATCTCTACTGTGTAAATGAATTAGGAAGAAGGTACATTATCGATATTGAGCGTGGCACGTGCAACTGTGGCCAGTATCAAATTGATGAAATACCCTGTTCACACGCAATTGTTGTATTAATGAATAAAAATGTAGATGTAAAACATTATAGTCGTTACTGCTCTGAATTGTACAGGCCAAACACCATTGTTAAGACGTATGAACTCCCGATAGTTCCAATGCTAGACATAAAGGATTGAAATGTTCCTCAATTTGTAGAAGATGAAGAAGTAGTGCCGCCCAGATACAGAAGAACTTCGGGTAGGCCAAAGATAGGAAGGCATTTAAAATCAAGTGAATCACTTTCTTCAAGTTTGAACTGTTGCAGTAAATGCGGACGTGCAGGGCACAACCGAAGGATGTACAATTTTTTCTCAAAGAAAACGTGAAGAAGATAAATTATTTTTCCATATGATGATGCTTTGTTTGGTTTTGTTTGAATAATCATTTTACTTTGTTTATGTTGATACTCTGGAATAATTTTGAACTATGTTTTATATTGTTATTTGAAATTTAGTTCTTATAATTGTTTGAGATTGTCACAACAATGTTCTACATTATACATAGATCATATTGCATTCCTTTACTATTTTTGTTTATATTGAAGATACAAGTGTTTTAATACTATCTATTTTGGCGGCTACAACACTAAATATTCATTCATATGTATTGTATAACAAACAATTAAACATTAAATTGTCAGATCTATGTAATATATAATATTTTTTTTATAACTGAACTCATGTAAAGTTTCATGTTTAAACATAAAATAGTAGGGTACATTTGTGTATGGTATTTGATTCAAATTTAAGTGATCGTTGTATAATGGATTTTGTGTATGATAATGTCTTGTACTTAAGTTTATATGTATGACACAAACTTTTTTTGTTATAATGTGTTATATATATGATAATGTATTATACATTTATTACTTTGTGTGTTTCCAAGATTAAATGTATGATTTGTACGCAAAAAAAGTATGTTATAAATGTATGATATAGTTTTATACTTTAGTTAATATATATGATGTTAAAATTTTCGTTATTTTCATTTAAGTTATTAACTTTTAATAACATGTATGATAATATGTTATGTTTAACTTTAAATGTATGAGACACATATTCTATGTATGAATCACATTCTTTGTAATACAAACATTATATGTTACTAACTTTAAAAAGAAATTCTATACTGAAAAATACTATACATTAGATATAAAATAGCACATTAATGTAAAATTTATTGTTATATTTTATATATAAATCACTGTTTAATGTAATACATGCCAATTTATATAGTACCAATATAATATAATGTACATCAAATGTAATATTTGTCAAATTAGATAGTAACAATACAATATGTTTTAGGTCATTACAATTCACTTAATTAAAATCGTAACATGTCCCTAGTAACCAAAGCTACGTACTGGACATAACAAATGTATGTATAAGAAAATTAGAGATATCAATAAAATCTAAATTACAACCCAACATCTCAAAATAAATAGTCATGTAATTGTTTAACATCAACTACTAAAACAGCAATTAGATATTTTCATGCAGACTATTAAAAAATAGTGTTATTCTAAAGTAACAATTGCACTTTCATCAATTGATTGAAGAATACTATTTCTTGGATGCGAAGGATCGCCATTATCACTTGAGTATCCTTCTTTTGTCTTTGTAACTCCATAATGCCATAGTAAAGATGCATAGCGTGCACGTTGACTTTCAACGTCAAACCCACATGAATGCACTTTCAATCCTTCACTTAATATTTCTGCATATGCATCCACAAAGACGCCGCAGTCCCTGATTTGAAAAAAAATTATGAAATAATAGGTCGCTGAATAATTATAACATGATTATATATGTTAAAAAAATATAAACCAAAATCACTTACAGACTATCAACCGCTTGCTGTGGTATGTTTTGAACGTAGTCAACATCAAATGATGTTTGATTGATAAGTTGAGTGCATTGATCAAGCTTGTCTCTGTACGCTTCCAGTGTTGCTCAGTCAGTCCGCTCTGTCTTTTTTAAAAAATCATTGTCTGACAAGTAAGGAGGCAGCATTACTGCCAACTTTTGTATTTCATTTGATGGTTCCTTTTTCCTTGTACTTGATAATAAGTTGTAGACACGCATCACTCTCTCTTTCAACACAATTACAGTCAACACCCAGTGAAATTCTTTGTCTCAGTTTACTAGAACATAGACCTCATAAATCATATGCCATGGCAATCCAGCAAGAATACAAAATTCATTAATTGTGTTTGTAATTGATTTTTCATTCTTAGCCACAACACATGATTCTGCATAGCCTTCTTGTGTAGAGGTCTGAATGTATGAAGCATCTGGATGATATCGATGATATATCTTCTCGATATATATTTTGAAGAAACAGTTGATTGTTGTATATTTATAATTTTCACACAGCTGCAACTTCGATTTCTTCTCAAGTGGTAGAAGACCGAAACTAAATGCTCTATGTGCAAACAGGATAAAAGATAAAAAAAATGATGAAATGACTTAAGAAAATATGCTTGACAGACCAAAAAAAATATTAAATAGAAGATCGATTATTTGTCATGATTGGAAAAAATGATTAATTTATGAGATGGTTGCATATTGTAATATGTATGTATGCAACTATTATAAATAAGGTTAGATATATGTACATTTTTTAGAGTATTGTGTGAATAATCGATACAGCATGTATGATAATGTTTTCTACTTCATTTTCTATGTGTGAGGTAAGATTTTACTTCAGATTCTAATAATAACCTCAGCTTCTAATAATAACTTGAGTTTCTACCAATTACTTCAGTTTCTAACAATAACTTCAGTTTCTAAAAATGGTTAATGTATGAGATAGTTGTATACTATAATATGTATGTATGCAGCTATTGTGAATAAGGTTAGATATATGTACATTTTTTCATAGTATTATATGAATAACTAGAACTACATGTATGATAAAGTATTATATTTCAGTTTCTATGTAAGATGTAATATTTTACTTCAGTTTCTAACAATATCTTCAATTTATAACAACAAATTCAGTTTCTTACAATAACTACACGTATGATAAGGTATTACAATTCAATTTCCAATAATAACAGGTACCACATATATGATAATTTATTATACTTCAGTTTGTATGTATGAGGCAAGATTTTTTTTTGGCATAACTAAGCATTAATAACACCGCATTAATTATAATGTATCATATTAACTGTAAACATATGAACTCATTGTTGTGTGTAGTATTTACACTCTAACAACATCTTGTTATATTTGTATGAGAATGTACTAACACAATTGGAAGAAAGAGAGTTTAATTTACCTCATCGTTCCAGCATGTTTTAAGTTGCGACATCAAGTAGAATCAATTCTTTGACTGGGGTTGTGCAACGACAAAGTTTAACTTTAGATAACCTAGTCTTGAACTATTTTTCAGATAGTGATTGTCGGTTTATTTCCTGTACCATTAACAATGTATAAACATCACATAAAATTATGTTTAGATACTATTTTTAAAAAGAAATGATTTTTTTTTCATATCACTTACTTGCCAGCATGATATTTCAATAAATTTACAGCAAGCCATTGAGAGTAATTCAACATCAATTCATTAGAAAACTCTTGGTAAATGGTACAACAATTGAAAGCATACTTCTGCTTCTCTTCATTATCAGAATTGTCGTCATCCTTAGAGCTTGAATCAATTTTTTTAATGTATGGAGGCCTAAAAATTCTTGACTTCTTTTGGTCCCTTTTTATTGGTGCTTTTATGGTTTCACACTTTCGAACTTGAACATCTGAGAAATCAGGTGAAAACTGACTGTCGGAAAGCGTCCATTGACTCTCAATCATTGTATCTGGAGTACCAATATCCAATGATTGTAGTTGAAGGTTTTGACAACCCAAATAAGAGTGCATCAACAACGTCTTGAATTGAATCTGTTATTGTGCCACCAAAATTATCCAACATACACGGATATCAATGTGTTATGTAGTGATAAATGTAGTGCAAAAAAGCATTAGTTAAAAATATATAACACTCAAATTTCTCATAATTACTTTACACAAGGAAAGAAGATTTTTAATGAATATTTTTCAACAGACAATCAAAATATTAATTATGTATAGTAAATAATTGGTACTTAAAAACATGAAATACCAATACACAAAATATATTAGTATATGATGTTCAAAACACATATTAATTTTAAAAAAATTGCAAATCTCCCAGTTGTAATAGTTGAATGTATAGGTTGTTAGTTTCCTTTATAATTTCCCTGCAAAACTTAACATATGTTTGTATAAATCTAATTATACATGACATATGTATGTATAAGGTGATTCATACGTAGCAATACACAAGCAGTAACACATAACAATTATATAAATGAGATTTATCCATAGTATTACAAAAGCAATAATACTAAACCTATATATGTATGAGATTATTCATACACATCAATACACAATTAGTAATACATAACTATTTTATATGTATAAGGTGATTCATACAAAGTATTACATAAGCAGTAATACATAACCTATATATGTATAAGATTATTCTACTATGATTATATACCCCAGATCAGTAAGACGTAACATTTTATTTCATAAGCCAGTGTCATACACAAAATAAATATATATAATTCTCCCATACATATATAGGATCAAAAGACAGAAAAAAAATATATGTTTCTAATATAGACACAACTCACCCATACATATCAGTTTTTCAAAAATTTTAAAATACCTTTTGATGGCTTTGAACGTCAGTTGTTGTTGTACATTCAGTATTTGTGTTGACATATGCTTGGATATCTATGTCCACAAGTTAAATTTCAACAGGATCATCATTTGTAATTTCAGCCAGTGGACACTTGTCGTCATCTTTATGTTGTTCAATAACGAAAAAAAAACATTTTTACATATGGTAGAAATATAGATTTATAGTAACAAACCCATATATTTGAAGAAAAAAGTATCGACAAATCCTCCATAGATGTACTATCCTTTTTTTTCGATTCTTCTTCGCGACCTTCTTCCTTATCAACCATTTTCTCATCCTATATAAAATAATAATATGCTTGTATGAACATTTCATAAAAGTAATAAAAAATTAAATGTAAAAAATTTTATACCGGTGATTCTTTATTTTTTTCTTCAAAGCTTTAACGACCTCAACAGGTATATTGGATATTACTATTACCAGTACAACAATTTTTTTATCAACCTTATAACGCACAAAAAAAATAAAATATTAGAAAAAACTCCATATTTGTTAAAAAAATTATCAATAAGAAAGTTAACTTACATAGTAGTTGATGTAAGTCTTTATCTTATCCATGTCTAAAGTCAACTTAGAAGTCCCTTGAGGCATTGTGGTAGATGAAGGAATAGACTTGACTTGATCACGCTTCGGAGACACATCAAATTGTCCTTGCTGATCATGTTCAAATTGAGTTGATGCCTTATCTGTTGAATCTTCTAATTTTTTGAAAAAGAGCCTGACACATGACGTGCTGAATGAGCACGTGTAGAATTCTCATCATCTTTCACCCCTAGACTTTCTTCCTCAAACATAACTATCTTTATTCTCTTACATACTTCTTCAGCTGATAAAGGTAAAGATAAACTAGCCTTAATCAGAATTTTTCGCGGTGGTATAATGCTGAAATCATCAAAGTCTTCAGCTGCAGTAATAACACTCGGTTGATCTTCATCAGCTAACCTTTTCAACTTTCGATCAGCAGATGTGGTAGCAAAAAATATTGAAAGTCGATCACATATCTCAAAATCTTCAGTAAAAAGACAAATTCAACCTCTGAACTTCTTTACTTGTAGGCTGTAAATTCTTGTAAGAAAACTGTAAAAGTAAAGTTCAAAATGAAATATTAGCACTTAAAGAAATTAAAGTGAAAAAAATAAAATAAAAGGTTATACATATACCTTACTGAACATGTCAACCATAAAAGACTCATACTTAGGCCTTACATACCCCACAAACCAGTTGAATATCCTTGGGATTATATTTTTCTAACGGACAATAATTTTTTATTGACCACAGAGCAACACTCTAACATCCAAACATTGAGTACGTGTGGCATTCCATCCAAAGAATATAATTATTTTGCGATGAAGAAATTCTATCGCCATGAGTTCACCAACTTGTCAAATGTAATCTTTCCCCATGAAAAGTGTCTGCACTGACCATTCTCAACCATCTGGAAGTGGGCTAAACTAATCGGTGATTCACGATGCTGAAAAAATAGAAATGTATGAACAAAGTATAATATGGCATGATTCAGCGCATCTTCAGAGTTATCAAAAATTTTCATCTTCACACATTGTATCAGTGTTGACTTAGATAGTCTAGCTTTAGCGTAGGGGAAATACTTCGATATCAAATTTGATTTTGGCGATGAAGTATACATATACTCATCAATATTACCGGTACATTTAAGACCAATAATAATGGCAAACTCAAGCATCGTAAATTTCAGGATATTTTCCTGTATCCACACCTGAATCTCATCATTATTATCCTACTAGATTTCTAGCATCAGAAGATATTTTGATATCTGCCCTATCCAGTTGCACTGAGGCATGTCGAGAAATACCCCAAAAATGGTATTTCTAAATGCCCAAAATCCTCTTCTCCAAAATAACTCTTTATGTCTTTGCCAAATGAACGGTTACATAAGCTACCAATATGCAATGGGTGAGCCAGAACTTTGTCAATACGGTATTTCATGACCTAAAATAATAAAAGAAGGCTTAATTTAAAAGATAAAAATATAGCAATAAACTAATATGTATTAAAGATAATATTATACAACAGTTGCACATGTATTTGGATGCCTTATACATTTAAAAAATAATCTTCAATAATGTATAATATCACATATCTTAATGTATAATATAATGAAATATAAAGCAGAAGGTTTATTTTATACATTAGCCTGACAAAATAACTAATGTATAATGTTTGATATATCATAACTTATACATTTAAAATATAATCTTCCATAATGCATAAAGTCACACTATACATATAAATTATTAACCTTATACATGTATGATCTACAAGCTTATCAGAAGGTATAATCTAACCTTACACAATTTTTAGACTTTCTAACTGTATAATACCACCTAATACATAAAATGCTTCTTATATGTAATAAAATTTTTTAATGTATAATATAATGAAAAATAAAGCAGAAGGCTTATATTATACATTAGTTTGATAAATAAACTAATGTATAAGGTATGCAAGTCTGAATTGACTGAACACATTAAGCTTACAACCTTATATATGCACACTGTATAATCCTACAATATTATTATCAACGTATAATTACCCATTTACTTATTAAATCAAATAATATAAAATCTATATCTTTGGAAGACATGGCCGTCTGGAATCATCAACCTTCTTCCTACTTGTCGATTTAGAAGATGACTTCTTTGAACTTGAACTAGCCACTTCCTTCAATTTCTTCATGGTTACGGAGTCGTTTCGGCGCTTGGAACGGTTCTCTGCGAAATTGAGTTTTTCATAATCAAATGTACCAGGAACAAAACCAACAACGGAGATATTTTGTTCTTGAGCATCTAACTAACTAAGTCCTAAACTAAAGTTAGGACGAGACTCCATTACAAAATTTATACTTTCTTGATTAAGCACTAGCAACTAAAAAAAACATAGATCCGACTTGTAATATATGAAAAAAAAATGAAAAAATTCAATTATCAAACTGAAATGACATTGCAAAAGAAAGTAATTTGATAAAAACATATATGTAACCAAATAAAAATCGACAATAATTCTGATTTGGTAAAGTTGAAAAAAAATAAAAAATAATGAAGAAAATTAATAAGTTCAATTAATACTTGAAAACTTACAAATTCATAACTTCTATGAATACGTTGCTTGAATTTGGGCATGAAATATAAGTTTCAATAATGGAGGAAAAATCAAATATGTAAAGGTAGCAAAAGATGACTTATTTTGGGATGTTTAAGGGATAGGAGAGAGAAAGTCAAATATGTAGGGATTTATGTAATTACTTTGGTATTTTTGTAATTTCTTTTTCAATATGGAATTTTATGTAATAAGGTAAAGTTACTTTGTGTATATATGTAAATTTTAGTTTTTATGTTTTATCAAGAAAAAATGGAAAACTTTCAAAAACAGCCACACTGTAATATAAAATTTGGCGCCCATAGCCACAGTTTGCAATATTATGATTCGTAGTCGTTGTATTCGATTCATAGCCATTTTATTCAATTTATAGTTGTTGTATTTAATTTTTCAGTGGGGTAAACTACATAAATGACCTCTAGTAGTTTTGTTTTTTGTCCCCATGAGAAAAGTCCTACAACACTAACCTTTTTTTATGCATAGGACAAATATCTATTTGTCCCTCTATATCTCAAATATTTTCAAACAACCTCATACTTATTTATCTTTCAACTTCTATTTTTTTTTGTTCTACTTTGATTTCTATTTTCTATTTTATTTTTGTTTTTCTCAACTTCTACTTTCTTTTTCATTTCTCCTTTCAACCTCTATTTTTTAATTTTTTTTCTTTTCTGTTTTACCTTGATTTTTATTTTTTTTGTTTCTCTCTTTTTTAAAAAAAGTTTTTATCAATCCTTACTTTTTTTCTTTTCTCCTCTCAACCTCTATTTTTGAAATTTTTTTCTCTAATTTTTCTTTAGTTTTTTTTTCTTTTCTCTTTTTTTTTTAAAAAAAATTCTCATCTTTTATTTTTGTTGTGTTTTTTTCTTTTTCCCTTCCTGTGTGATAAGAAGGTGCCCCCAAAGCTTAAAGGTAAGTTCTACAGAGTGGCAGTCCAGCCGACTATGATGTATGGAGCAGAATGTTGGCCAGCTAAGAACTCTCACATTCAAAAGTTGAAGGTAGCGGAGATGTGAATGTTGCGATGGATATGTAGACATATCAGAAAAGATGAGGTGAGGAATGAGATTATTCGAGAGAAGGTGGGAGTTGCATCGGTGGAGGATAAGATGCGAGAAGTGAAGTTACATTGGTTCAGACACGTGATGAGGACAGGCTCAGATGCTCCAGTGCGGAGGTGTGAGACACTAACTAGGGATGATTTTAGGAGGGATAGAGGTAGACCAAAGAAATATTGGATGGAGGTGATTAGGCATAATATGGAGCAGTTACAACTTACGGAGGACATGACCCTTGATAGAAAGGTGTGGAGGATGCGAATTAGGATAGAGGTTTAGGGAGTGGGAGTGTGTCGATAACAATTTGGGAGCGTTCTTTTGTGTCTGTAGTTTTTATTCGTGGTACTGTGTGATGTCTATGATTTAGGTTAGATAGTTCTTATTTTTATCTTATGGTGGTAGTATTATCTTGTTACTAGCGGTGTTAGTTATTTTGCACTTATCTTTTGTGTTTGTTATATTGTTATCAATTTTAAGTCGGGGTCTATCGAAAACAACCTCTCTACTTCACCTGAGGTAGTGGTATGGTCTGCGTACACTCTACCCTTCCCAAACCCCACTATGTGGGAGTACACTGGGTATTGTTGTTATTTTTTTCTTTTTCTCCTCTCAATTTCTATATTTTTTTATTTTTTCTCATTTTTTATTTTTGTGATTTTTATTTTTTTTAATATTTGACTTTATTTTTTTTCTTTTTCCGCAACTTTCATTATTTTTTTTCTTTTTGTTTTCTTTTTTTTGATTCCTTCAAAACAAGTTGCGCTCCATGGGAAAGAGTTCACACTATCATATTGTATCTTGATTTATGATATGTTCTATAAATTTTGCCTTAGAGGCAAGACTTAAGACTTTCAAACAGCTAGTTATATTCCATAGGCAAGAGTTGACACTGCCACATTGTGTTTTGATTTGTGAGTTATTTTATAAATTTTACGGCTTACCTAGGAGGCAAGACTTAGCCCAAGAACTTTCAAACAACAAGTTATGCCCCACGGGCAAGACTTGACACTATCACTTATGTCTTTATCTATGAGATGTTCTATAACTCTTTCCTTAGAGGCATGACTTATCCCAAGGATTTTCAAATAACAAGTTACATACATTGGGCATGTCACAATCCAAAAACAAAGGTCATGATGGCACTCGTCGCGGTGTACCTTGACAAGTAAGCCTATCACCAAAACTGATACAAAAGAAAAAAAAAGAAAAAGATAGAAATACCCAAGGTAAGGCTTCTAGAACGAAGCCAAACCATGCAAGTAATCATAACAATGCGGAAAGAACTTATCCAAAATACTAATCATATCCAAAACCAGGTGTCAATAGTGTAAGAACTACTAATATAATTCAGGAATTAAATATATCAAAAAATGATCATAAAGGAATAATATCTGTCTCTGAATACTAATAACGACATAAATAATACAAAAAGATAGAGGTGAAATTCGGATATATGAATGTCCAACCGCTACGTTGAATAATTTGAAGACGCCCGAAATTAACCAGTTTGAGGCACACCAAACCTGAAGCTGCACGAAAAGGGTGAAGTGGGAATGAATACGGTCCACTTGTACTCAGTAGGTATCATAGACCGACCAAGCAAAGTATAAATACACACTAAGGACACATCACCTACAATCAGAAAATGTTCCACAACGGTAGCCTACACTTCTTGATATTGCATACAAGTAGAACAAAAGGGGAACATATATAATCAAGAGCATCAAGTACAAATGAAGGAAGAAAGAATAATTAGACATTTACAAGTCAAGAATATAACACAAATAGATAGCTGACAAGCCACTATGGCAATACAAACATAATAAAACAAGTGCAATATATATAATAATGATGATGAAGATGGTGATGATGGTGGTGGTGGTGATGATGATGATGTACGAGGTGATCGCACAATCCCCATATACACCCATAAAGGCAATCCTCCCGACATGGAACCTATGGGGGGTTCATCAACCCATATATAATTCATATATTCATATTTATATCCCCTTTCCGGCATATCCCTCAGGAAGGGTTTTATCAGATGCTAGATTTACTGTCATAAAAAGGCGTTGCTAGTGTTTCTCAGTTGTTGTCACGGTGGTACCATTTATTTCATGAATGAGTATGATATTAGGATGTAATTCTCACAACCAATAATAATGATTATTTCCACAACCAACCACATTGAAACATATTTTCACAACCACGTGCCAATATCCGCTCATTATATCCACCATTCATGAAATTCCACATTATTCATATATCAACACAATATGAATTTATCAAAATCGATAATAAGATATCAAAATAGGCTTTTTCCACAATACAATACAATATTCACATATTCACAAGGCTATCAACAATACATAAAACCCCACACGGTCACACATATCACATAATATCTCAATTTCAATAATTACATCACATATAGGCCCCCACGAGCACAACACATAGATAAGCATTTTTCATGATTAGTTTCCACCCTTAACATGCCTTTTGTACCATAATTTTCTACCCAACCCAGTCTAAAAAAGTTAATCCATAACCTACCTCAAAAACCAAAATATCGCAACCAATACTTTTGCTTCTAAAGTCGTATTCCTCACGAACGGTCTTGAACTCCATTAAAAATATCAAATATGAAATCTACGCGTCAAAATAAAATCAGCGACACTCATATTGACTACTTTTGGTTCAGATTTAAAATGGACCCGCAAAATAATTTTTTGAAAAAGAAGGGCAAATCGTAACTTTACTTCAAAAATATATTTTCTATATTTTAAGGAATCTACAGCTGAAAACCCAAGTTAAATAGAGTAAAAAAATGAGGTTCAAATCAAAGAAAAACTATTTTTAAGCTTTATCGGGTAAAATCTTTAAAATCTGGGCTAAAATCAAGAAACAGAGTTGTTTTGAAGGTTAAATTGATTAAAAACTACTAATTATAAGATTAAAATATTATTCAAGTGAAAAGGAGTGAAATTGGGGTTTAAAATCAAGCCCTAAATTTTTTAGGGTTTTGAGAAATTAATCAAGAAATTACTATGAAAAGAGTGAATTCTTACCTTAAATCCAAATAGAATCAAGAAATAGATCTTAATCTAGCTTTCCAAGCTCCACAAGCTTCACTTTTAAGCTCCCATACTATTTTAGGATTTTACTCTCAATAGACAAAGTGAAAGAATGGACAAAATGGCTCAAAAAAGGGTAAAAGAGTTGTTATATATATTGCAAAAAAATCTGCACTATAGCAGATTTTTCTAAGTCCAAACAGACTTTGACGGGGTGCCTGAGATTCATTTGGAGTTAGATATATTCACACGAACTATGTAACCACACTAAATTTGATGCTCCGAACTTAATGGCAAAGTCAGATTTTCGAAAACATCATTTTCACAAAGTTGGCCCCCGAAATCCAAAATCACAATTTTTCAAATCAAGGGTCGAAATAAGATTTAAAAGTCATAAAAACACATCAAATATGTTACCACCCTAAAATCAACGTTTCAGATCTACTGTCAAAGTCAAAATTTCCATTCGAGGTCATTTTGACCAAATATGGGTCTCACACTCATATTTCTAATTTTTTAACTTTCCGACCAATAGGTCAAAATGAGTTTGGCTGCATCGATACCTGAACCAATGGTATACCTAGCCTAAAATCGATATTCTAGAGCTACTGACATAGTTTGTCCAGCCATCCATTGCATGTATCAACAAATATCCACATAAGTTTAAAATAAGGCTCTCGAAGCTATCAAAAACTACAATATCGCATAAATGGTACCAAAATTCATTGAGAATTGTGCCAATCACCCCTACACCCAAGAAATACCACAATGCAAATACATGAGGGATAAAATAATCAAATTACGCAAAATCATAAATTCCACACATTTTATCAAAAAACAGGTCGTTACAGGGCAAGAGTCAACACAATTTTTTGTGTTTTTTTCTTATGAAATGCACTATAACTCTTGACTTAGAGGAAAGACTGAGCCCAAGGACCATCAAACAACAAGTTATGCCCCATGGGCAAGAGTTGACACTACCACGTTGTGTATTGATTTATGAGATGCTCTATAACTCTTCTCTTAGAGACAAAACTTAGACCAAGGGCTTTCAAGTAATAAGTTATGCCTTATGGAAAAGTGTTGACGCTACCACATTATGTTTTAATTTATGAGATATTCTATAGCTCCCGCCTTAACAAGACTTAACCCAAAACAACAAGTTACACCTCATGGGTAAGAGTTAACACTACAACATTATGTTTTGATTTATGAGATGCTTTATAACTCCTGCCTTAGAGGCAAGTGTTTCCAATAAATTTTTATAGTGACAGAAATAAATTGCAATCACAAATAAAATATAAAGAAACATGATTTATTTTATTGATAAACGGTGTGGGTACAAATCTATTTCTCCTTTGATTCTTCTCTCTTGATTTTTTTCGTAATTTGAGGGCTTTCAGTAGCGTATTTCTCGAACGCAGAAATATTTAGATTTGATATGGATTTTTCCATAATCAAGGGTCGTTAGTGGAGTATTTGTTGAACGTAGGAATATTTGGATTTGATCTCCACGAAAGGAGGGTTTGTAGATCTTCTTGCTATATTTGATTATCAAGTAAAGAGAGTTTGGTCTCTTCATGAATATCTCATGAATTTCTGAGATCTTGAACTCTTTATGAGTATCTCATAAATTTCTTAGATCTTGATCTCTTTATGAATATCCCATGAATTTATTGGGACTTTGGAGATGCCTCGGAATATTTGCCCCCACTATATAGACATAATTTAGGGTTAAGGTTTAGGGTAAAGTAGCATCTAATAACTATAATAGAGATTGGATTCTTCTTGTAGAGTCCACAAAATTTTGGTATCTACAAATGCCTCCTACTTCAAGGCTTGTCGGAGTGTAGACTTGATGAAACTCAAAATTGAGTCTTAAAGTATCCATAGCGCTTTCATCTTTATGATCTTGCGGCTAGAGATTTGCATATCTGATTTGTGAGAGAAGAGATGAAGGGCAGATTTGGTCCAACCGGGTGTACCAATTTATTTTCAATAATTTTTTACAGTGACAGAAATAAATTTCAATCACAAATAAAAATATGAAGAAATGTGATTTATTTTATTGATAAATGGTGTGAGTACAAATCTGTTCCTCCCTTGATTCTTCTCTCTTGATTTTCTCCATAATTCGAGGCCCGTCAATAGAGTATTCCTCGAACATAGGAATATTTATATTTGATATGGATTTCTCCATAATTCAAGGGTGTTAGTGGAGTATTTCTTGAACGTAGGAGTATTTGAATTTGATCTCCATGAAAGGAGGGTTTGTGGATCTTTTTAATGTATATGATTATCAAGAAGAGAGAGTTTGATCTCTTTATGAATAGCTCATGAATTTCTAAGATCTTGATATCTTTATGAATATCCCATGAATTTATTGGAACCTTAGAGATGCCTCAAAATATTTGCCCCCTCTATATAGGCGTAATTTAGGGTTAAGGTTTAGGGTAAAGTAGTAGCCTCCAACAACTCTAGCGGATATTAGATTCTTATTGTATAGTCCACAAAACTTCGATGTCTACAACAAGACTTAGCCCAATACTTTTAAACAACAAGTTACGTCCCATAGGCAAGAGTTGACACTACCACATTGTGTCTTGATTTATGAGAATTTTTATAAATCAAGAACTTTCAAACAACAAGTTATGCCCCATTGATAAGAGTTAACACTATCACATTATGTTTTAATTTATGAGATGTTCTATAACTCTTGCATTAGAGACACAACTTAGTCCAAGGACTTTCAAACAACAAGTTACGTCCCATGGGAAAGAATTGACACTACCACATCATTTCTTGATTTATGAGATGTTCTATAACACTTTTCTGAGAGGCAAGACTTAGCCCACGAGTTACGTTTCATGGAAAAGAGTTGACTCTATCACATTGTGTATTGATTTATAAGATGCCCTATTAGTCTTACCTATAAGACAAGACTTAGCCTAAGAACCTTTTAAAAAAATAATTTATGCCCAATGGGCAAGTATTGACACTACCACATCGTGTCTTAATTTATGAGATGTTCTATAACTCTTGCCTTAGAGGCAAGACTTAACTCGAGGAATTTCAAACAATAAATTATGTCCTATGAGTAAGACTTGGTATTACCACACTGTGTCATGATTTGTGAAATATTCTATAAGTTTTGCCTTAGAGGCAAGACTTATACCAAAGGACTTGTAGACAAAAAGTCATGCCCTTAAATTTATTTTGAGGTCAAAGAAAAAATCCCTTTGTGAATTATCTAACTTTCTATTTATTAGCAAAATATAATAGAAGTTGAAAAAAATATATATATAGAAAAAATAATTGAGAAAAAAGAGAAAAAGAGAAGATACGAAAAAAATAAAGGTTAAGAAAAAAAGAAAATAAAAAACAAAAGAAAAAAAATAAAGATTGAGAAAAATAAAAATAAGAAGAAAAAAATAAAGTTTGAAAAAAATTTAAAACAAGAAAAAAATGAGAAATGACAAAAATAAAAATAAAATAAAAATAAAGGTTAAGATGAATGAATTTAAAAAAAAAAAAAGTGAACAAATAGATAATGTTTGAGGAAAAAAAAAAGAAAAAAATGTAAAATAAAAATAAAGATTGAGACAATAGAATTAAAATAAGAAAAAAGAAAAGAAAAATCAAAATCAAAAAGAAATTTAAAAGTAAAAAAAAAAAAATAGAAATTGAGAGACAAATGAGCATGAGAAGTTTAAAACTATTTGAGGTGTAGAGGAGCAAAAATTTACTTGTACTGTACATATAAGGAAGGAAGGCTAGTTTTTTTAAGATTTTTTCTATAGGAACAAAAAATCAAAGTCACTCACTATGAGGGTCATCTCATGTAATTTTGTTTGTATTTATATAAAACTTAAATATATTAACTACTTTGTGTTTTTTATTTTTTTCCTTTTCTGGTTGTTTTTGTATTTTTAGAAAATATGGCTAAGTCAAATACAAGCCATGGATGATGATGAAAATATCTTAACCATGCATTATATTTATATTCATCATCGTCTTTTTGGCTTTTTCCTATTTTTTGCTTTACTTTATTTTTTTTTTCTCTTTTCTATCTCTAATTTTTATTTCTCTTTTTTTTTTGTATTTTTTTCTTTTTTGTGTATTTCCTTCTTTTTTTTTCTATTTTTGTTGTTTTTTCGTTTCGTTCTTTTTTCATTTTTTTCTCTCTTCTATCTCTAGCTTCTATTTCTCTTCTTTCTTCTTCTTCTTCTTCCTCATTTTTTCTTGGGGGTGGGGGGGGGGGGTTGAATTTTTTTTCTTTCTCATTCTTTTATTTTTTATTTTTATATTTTCAAACAATATTGCTACTCGAGCACAAATCATAGATGATAATGAAATTACTATCATTTCTTATCGTATTTGTATTTACACTATCATTTATATTTTTGTATTCGATAATACAATTGTATTGTATTTATATTTGTATTTGTATTTGTATTTGTAATTTACACTTGTATTTGTATTTTGCAGTTCGCCACCATTATTTATATCTCATACAATTCGCATTTGTATTTTAAAGAGTTATTTTGTATTTGTATTTTATAATTGACTGCATATTGTATTTGTATTTTATGATTTATTTTGTTTGTGCTTGTATTTGTAATCTATTTTCATCGATGCACTTGTAGTTTTAAAGAAATATTTTGTAATTATATTTGTAAGTTGACGACATATTGTACTTGTATTTGTAACTTCATTATTTTATGGTTTGTATTTCAATTTGTAGTTGACAACATTATTTGTATTTTAAAAATAATTGCAAAAGAATTATTATTTTTCTTTCTATGGATACTTGTATATATATTCATTGATAAAAATTATATTTTATTGATAAAAATTGATCAGTACAAATACAAATATTAAATTATACAAGTACAAATATTAAATTATACAAATATAAATGTTACATTTGTATCAATAATACATGTTTATACAACTTTAATCCTATGCATACAAATGCTAATTGTTTATATATAACTACAAATGATAAATTTGAGATATAAATATTAACGAGACATTTGTTTTGAATGACATATCGCATATTTATATATTTTAAACTCAATAAAATACAGTTAATTCATATACTTATTTATTTACAAATACAAATGATAAAGTGTACATATTCATGGAAAACTATTTAATCATAAATAATAAATTTATTTAAAATATATAACATAATACAAATAAATAAAAAATAAAAAATATATACAATATAAAATACAATAACAACAAATGAGAGAAAAATATATATATATATAAAAAAAAAGAAGAAGGAGAAAATGGCCAAAAAGAAAGAACGAAAAAGGAAAAATACAAAAAAAAAAAGGCTGAAAAGAAATAAATATGACAAAATGGGAAAGAAAAAAAATAAAATATAAAAAACATGAACAAAATGAAAAGGAAAAAATGGAAAAGGTGAAAAGAAAGACAGAACGAAAAAAGGGGAGAGGAAAAAGAAGAAGGAAAAAAGGCTGGAAAAGGAAAAAATAGAAATAAAAAATAGATAAAAAGGGAGGATTGAAGAGAGAGACTATACATTGTATTTAATTGACAAGAGAAGAAATCTATGTTAATAAAAATTCTCATCTTCAAATAGTTTATTTTCATAATTTCGCCCTATTTGATGGTGAACTCAACGACGTCAGTTATAGTGATCCTGCTATTGTGAAAAAATATGCTAGACGTGCTCAATTGGGTGAAATTTTCAAATTAGATCGTGCTACTTTGAAATCCGATGGTGTTTTCCATAGCTGTTCAAGGGGTTGGTTTATTTTTAGGCATGCTTCGTTTGCTTTACTCTTCTTCTTTGAACACATTTGGCATGGTGCTAGAACCTTGTTTAGAGATATTTTTGCTGGTATTGATCCAGATTTAGATGCTCAAGTCGAATTTGGCTATAAATTATAATTAATTGAAACTTAAACTGAATAGCATAATTAGGAGCATATGTATGCTAAACCATGTAGTTATGCCCAAGAAACCTCACTAATTATTTCTCCCAATTATAATCTCTCTGTCAATCAATTGTAATTAATGAACCGTTCCTATCTATAAAGAACAGAGATAATCTATGGACTTCTTTTAATCAGAAAACGTAGTTACTTTAAAATATATGTCCATTATAAAATAAAAGTATAAATTTATGAGTATTTTTAATGATTTTTAAAATTAATGGGTATAAATTATATTAATATTTTCTTATTCAAAAAGTGAAATATATTTTTCAAAAATTATGCTTAAACATCTGGTGAAACTTCACTCAAAATAAATTTATCAAAAATATTTAAAAATTTATTATCAAACAGTAGTTATATTGGATCAAGCCCCTTTTAAGATTTTTTTGTTGTTTAGTTGAGGCAATCTAAAGACCAACCTATTTGGTACTTAAAATTTACTGAGTTATTATCATTGTGTTTTCCTATCCTTATATCAGATTTGCTTTTTCTTTTTGGTAATATCAAATTCAACCTTTTCAATTTTTTTATTGTTGACTTTATTTGATTTATGGATTCAAGAATATTTAAAAGTTCGTACTACACAAAGTATACATATTTATAATTTTTGAATGTGGTTTTGACCTCTTAAAAAATGTAACTTTTAATCTGCAGATTTTGTGCGTAAAATGCCTTTTTTCAATACCAAGATTCTTCATAAAGAATTAGTGAAACATCAGCCAACCAAACAATATGTTTGTGGAATGATTGGCTACTTTGATTCTGTTGAAGAATCTAATCTTACTGACTTATACACAATGATCTACGGATATAATAATATTTCAATATAACTGTGGAAAGTTTGGTGACAAATGAAGATTAGTCTCCGTACGTGTAGGTTGAAGTTCATATCATAGAAAAAATTATTCCCAAGGATAAAGTAGTGACGTTATATTTTGACATTTGGACTCTTATAGGAATAGATTATTCAATTGAGCTTGACTGTTGAGCTAGTCGCATTCCAAAAAATGAAGATGTTGGACTTGTTTACAGAGAGTTCGAAAGGAAAAACTCATCTTTCGGGGATTATTTTGAGAATTTTGAAAATGAATTCCTGATGGCAATGTGATGGTCAATAAACAAAGTCACTATATAAACATAGCTTTTTAAGAATGGAAATAGCTTATTAGTGATGAAATTCATAAGAAGTTATTACATACACATGGAGATTCTGATTATGTGAGCTCTAAAAAAAATAAGAGTTTGAGTGAAGATTCGGATAATGAGAGTTGTGATTTTACAGAGCACAATACAAAAATCAATGAAAAAAAATTATTTTTTACTTTGAAAGAAAGGAGGAGTTCAAAAATGATGTAACAACTCAACAGGTAAACAAAGGGAGGTCTATAACATGGAAAAAAAATAATAAAGGATTAAAGCAGAGTGTATGTGATTGTAATTGGGTAATAATGACATTAGGAATGTATAGAGGAAACGCATTTAAGGTAAAAACATATAGACCCTCACACAATTATCGAAATTATCACTATTATAACAAGGCGATAACTTCTCCATTCAGTATAAGGATCTATCTTAACAGAATCAAGCATAAAAGAGGATGAAGATGTCTGAATTTAGAGATACTATTAGAATGGCTATGAAAAAGGACAATTACATTACTTGATGAAAATTTAAAAGATCAATTTTCATTCTTTGAAATTATGTTAATGAGGTTGACAAGACAAATTTAGGCACTTCAACTAAATTAAGTTTACTGATAATAAGATGCCTATTTAAGTCATATAGATTTCAAAGAATCTTATTGATATTTTGTTGCTCGAAAAAACACAGTAAAATTTAATGTCGCAAAATAGTAGATGTGGATGGACATTAATTGAAGGGCACAATGTATATGAATTAACTAGGGAGGACAAAAATGGCCTCTTGGCAAAAATAAAAGACACGAAAATAGCCCATGTTTTAAAATATCATTTTTTGGCCATTTCGCTAGCTAAGCCGCTTTCTTTGATTTTTTTTTATTTTTTTTTAATTTTGCTGATTTTATCTTTTTTGTTTTACTTTTGTTGTTGCTCCTTTTGCTTCTTTTATTATTATTATTATTATTATTATTATTATTATTATTATTATTATTATTATTATTATTATTATTATTATTATTATTATTATTATTATTATATAAAGTGTAAAAATTGTATTTATTTTTTGTTGTTTTTTCGTTGTTGTTTTTTCCTGGTAGTTGTGTTTTCTTCATTTTCCCTTTTATTTTGGTTGTGCTCTTTTTTTTTAAAAAAGCTGATGTTTCTATATTTTTTTTAAATTCTATCAATAAAAAAACCAATCAAATAAAATTTTGTAGTTCTTTTTTAAAATAATCAAATACTAATTTATAATGTCATAACCAAATTAAATTTTGTATTTTTTTGAAATATAATTTTTTAAAAATAGCATATTTTAATGACTCATATACATGTTTTAAAACTATCTTCGTGTCTTTTATTTTTGCCAAGAGACTATACACATTCTGTACACTATTTAGGTAAAATAATTATTTAGATACATATTCTATACAATATTTATGCAGTTTATATACATCCTATAGATATACATATTCTATACAACAATGATACAAATCCTATACAGATCATATATAGAAAATATATTCTATATAATACAGTTTTTATACATATCATATACAAAACTTAAATATACAGTTTTTATACACATCATATACAAATCTTAAATATACAGTTTTTATACACATCATAGACAAACCTTAAATATACAGTTCTTATACAGTTTTTATACACATCATATATAAACCTTAAATATACAGTTTTTATACATATCATACACAAACCTTAAATATACAATTTTTATACACATCATATACAAATCTTAAATATACAGTTTTTATACACATCATATACAAACCTTCATTTCTCTGAAATCTCCATAGATAATCAATCCTATACAATCTCGAATCATAAAACACATTTTTTTTCAAAAACAATCCATTTCCTTCAAATTTCTTCGTCACATACCTATCCACTATTACTTTAGCTTCAACACAATAGCCCTTTTTTTTTCATCCCGATCAACTTCTAGATTTTGCATATTTTTTCTTCTTTCATTCCTCTACCTCATATTTCATCCACCCACATAATTCACAAACTTAATTCAATTTAGATAACCTAAATAGAAAAAATTAAGAATTAGAAGAAAAAAGATATGAGTTTTGTTGGGTTCTTAATAGAAAAAATTAAAAACTAGAAGAAAAAAAATATGAGTTTTGTTGGGTTCTTAACTATCACAGATTGGAGAAAGAAGAAAGAAGATTGGTTATGGAAAGAACAAAGAAGAGTGGTTATGGAAAGAATAAAGAGTCACAAAACCCTATTCGGAAACCAACTTCAAAAAGAAAAGTGTACAACTGTATGTCTTTTTTCTTTAGCGTGTGTCTTATTAAATGAAGGGCTAATAAATGACATTTAAAACAACCAAAGTGTCAGTTTTATCCAAGAAGTGAAACGTGGGCCATTATTGTCCATTATTTTTCAAATGAGCTACGTGGTGTCCTTTTCCTGATTAACTATTCATAGTTGTGGGTTTTGATGCTAACGTTAACATATTTTTAGTAGCATATGTTGTTGTCGAAAGAAAAATCAAGGAGTCATTCTCATGATTTTTAAAGGACTTGATTGGTGACTTGGAGATTGATCAAAAATACTGAATCTTTATGTTTAACAAATAAAAAGGTCTTATCAAAGCATTTAACAAAATAAAATTTTGCCATATGTTGGCCATAAATTTTGTGTGAAACATCTCCGTAACAATTCTAATAAGGTTAATTTTTTTGGTTATCCCTAAAGATTGTACTTTGGTCCGTGCAAATGCTACAATTGTGAAGTTCTTTAAAATTTACATGAAGAAGATTTGTTAATTGAATGATGAAGCCGGTGCATGATTAACTGAAAAAACACCCACTGAATGGTATATATCACATTTCTCTTTAGTGCTAAATGTAATGTTTTGCTAAATAATATGTGTGAATATTTTAACATTATGATTCTTGATGCTCGAGATAAGTCAATCATAACTTTATTGGAGCAATAAGATATTTTTTGTGATAAGAGTTCAAACTAATAGAAATAAAACGTAAAGGTGTTCTAGTGATTTTTGCCTTTAAATTAAAAACATATTGCATAAGAATGAATCTGAAACATTGACATTATTTCAAAAAAGTAAATCAGTGAAATTATGAGATTCTTGAAACATTAACCAACTAGCTTGTAGACTTACAAAATAGCATATATAGTTTTAGAAAATGAACTATTACAGAAATTTCTTGCAAACATGCAACATCAGTTATTTGGGCTAAAAATGATGTTGTCCTTGATTATGTTGATTATTGCTATACAATTGACATGTAAAGAAGAATTTAAGAAAAAATCGTTCTTCTAATTAATGGATCAAAATTGTGTCCTAAATCAGAAGAGATTCCTTTTTATTTCTGAGACTTGTAAGACAATTTTTTTTATTTTTTTTTAAAAAAAAAGAGAGAAAAAAATTGAGAAAACGAGAGCATGATAAAGCAAGATCAAGTAGAATAAAATTTAAAAAAAATAAATATTTGTTAATTGTAGCCTATGTCACAAGCCTAGTCATAATATAAGAGCGTATAACTTAATAATTATGTATCGTCCGAAGTAGATGTATAGAACTCATCTTTTTAGATGCCTCCTTGTGATGATCTTAGTTTGTAAATTGTTCATTTTTATGTGTTATGATCATTTTTTTCTTCTCGTAGTTTCTACATGTTAATATTGAGATTTGGGGATGGTGACATGGTTTTCGAGGCGATCGGGAATGAGTTGTGCAAGTTTGTGATTTTTAGAAGCTTGAGAAGCCTCATAGTTGACTTCGGGCAACAATTGTTATTTTGGGTGTCGGATGGCAAAATAGACTGTGCCAACAGATACAAAATATCAAATTTGGATTGATAGTGGGGTTGCGATCGATTTTGGGACCTTTATATCTCATTTCGACCCTATATTTGAAAAATAGTGAAATAAGGTCCAGGAAGTTAATTTTGTATAAATGAATTTTAAAAAAAAAATAAAAAAAATCCATCGTCGTCGTTGAGTTTGAAACATCGAAAATAGCCTAGTAGCATATATGGTTTGTCTCTGTGGGATCTCGATCAAATTTTGAGGGTCATATCGAAGCTTGGTAGGCTTGCACCAAAATCAACATCAGTTGATATCTGGTGCAATTGTTTAACAGGAAGCCACTTTGGCAGCCTAAGATCGCGTAAGTAGCCAGGCATCGCTTAAGTAGTAGCCGTTTTAGCAGGTTGGTACCACTTTAGCGGTAGTTGTTTAAGCGACCACTTAGCCGCTTAAGCGACAACTGCTGTATATAACCTATTTTTCTCGATTTTTCTCTATTTTTGACCTCTAAGTTTTGAAAAGGTGATTTTTGAGGGTTTCAATATTGATTTTTGTGTCGGTGACTTCTAAACTCATAATCCCACTATTTTTCCTTGATTTTTATCTTTAAAACACCTGAAAATCATGATTTCAAAGAGAAAAATTGAGGATTTTACCTATAAAGTTTTAAACATGTTTTTCTTTATTTTGGACCTCAATTTTAACCCATTTCTCTTAGGTTTTCTCCTGTAAACTCCTATACTTGGGAAATGTGTTTTCTAAAAAAATTTGATTCTATCCCTTTTGTTTTCAAATTCGTTTTTTGAATTCATATTGGACCCAAGCCAAATATGGGCAATATGGATATCATTAGCTTTCTTTTAATGCGTAGATGCTATATTTGAATGTTGTAGTTGATTTTGAGGCCGTTTGCAAGGGGAAGATTCCATGTTGAGTAACTTTAGATTGAAATTTTATCATTTCGAAGTAGGTTATGGCTTAACTTCTTTTAAATTGAATTGGATAGTTAATATTTAAGTAAAGCATGCTATGGGTTGGGAAAGTAACTAAGGAGTTTGTAATTCATGATTGTCTTACTATTGTGTGCTCGTGTGGGACTTATATTCTGTTGTTGTTGACTTACGGTATCTGATATTGTGTGTTATCCGAGTGAAGAATTTATTTGATATCATTGGCCTTATTTATGAATCTTTATGCCTTCGTTCTAGATATAATACTTATGAGGGGGCTTAATATGATAATATAAGCCTTATTTGAGCATTATTTCTTTTATCATGATAAAATACCCAAGTTAGGGATTGAAATGATAATAATGACGTCTTGCATGTATATTTATTATGATGATATTTATTTGGAGTTGATAAATCATGAATTATGGACATAATGAGTGATTTCTAGGCTCACTCATATATACTTACATGCTGATTGGATTGAATATCCTTATTTTGGTCTGATTGTGAGAATTATATACTCTTTTTATACATGTTCATTAATAAGATATTGGTACCATCAAGACCTACTATTTTTAAAATAAAATGAGACATTTTTATGAAAACTCTTTCCGTGAACACGAGTTAGAGAGGAGAGTTGAGATTGAGATATGGAATACAATATATGGGTTACGAATCTCCTAGGGTCCTTCCTAGTAGCTGCAAGCTCAGTGGTGTATATGGAAAGTCATGTGATGACTTTCACCATTCATTCCATCCACATTGCATTGCATACATATCTTGCTTGTTTTTTTTAGTTTTCTTGATCTATGAGTGATTTTCGTGTATTTTCTCCTTTATATTTATGTTGTTACTGTTTTTGTATACTTATATATGTTAGAATTATTAGTGAAAGGGGTGTGAGATACCGTTTGAGACTTTTTTATTTGCAGGTACGTGTTCATAGTATATTTTACTTATTTTATTTTCTACTTTGCTCAGTTGGCCTATAATACCTACTGAGTATAAGTGAATCATACTCACTCCTATCGTGCCCTTTTGGTGTAGATCGTAGCACGAGTATGACACACAGAGATTGAGATCATGCTATTGATTGGTAATATTCGAGGTACTTGACCTTTCTAGAGTTCAAAGCAGATTTCTAGATCTCACTGCATCTTACTTATGCCTTTATTTGGGTCAGAGACAGATTTTCTACTTTCAATTTCAGATTCGTACTTAGATTACTCTTACTATGACACCAAGTTATTGGCGGTTTATGTATTTATTCAAACTTTCGTTTGTTATAACTTGGTGTAATCTAATGGGTTACCACCTCCATCTTATTCAAAAATGGAAAAACCTACTAATCGGATAATGATACAGCTAGTCCAATTCAAACGATAGCTGGTAAAGACTCCTCAAATCCATTATGGGTGTGCATTCCCCAATGAATGCAGAAAGACCTATTGTATCGGGTAATGATACAGCTAGTCCAGCTCAAACGATGACTGGTAAGGACTCATCAAATCCATTGACGGCTAACACTTTGTCAAAAAGTGTAGGGAGAATACTCCTAGCCAGTTTCAAGACGACAGGTACCCAGACAGTAGACGAAGAAAGTTCTGCTCAGACTAAGAAGGGTTTTTCTTTAAGAAAAAAGAAAAATAAAAAAAAATAGAAAAAATAGTAGTGGGCTCAGTAAAAAAAATTATTGACAGAGCAACTGCCCAAAGAAATAGCAATGAATTCAGAACCACCAGAACCAAGATCCAGAATTCTGAGAGAAGAAACAAGACCACCTAGAACAGGAACAAGACTGGGACTATCAGACGGAGACAGTGACGAATATGATCGAGACTACAATTTGGCCATGGATCAATTTGCCCAAGACCCAAATACAGACGATGATTCAGGAATAGATTTTGACTCGGAAATATTACATAATGTGGATACGTAAGCAATGACGATATTTACAACAGATAAAATAAGAGACTTATGCAATGATATAACAGATAAATAAATGTACGAATGGAAATTAAAGTAAAGACATAGCCATGTGATCGTGGGACCCATCCAAAGTTTTGCAAAAATCTTATCAAGCACATTGAAGTAAAGATTTGAAGTCCACAAATGCCTATAAATACCACCTTATGGAAGACTTGAACATAGAAAGCTAAAGAGAAAAAAGTGAAAAAAAATCAAGAGTGAGAAGTTCTTAGTCTTTTAAAGTTTTTTCATAAAAAAAAATAGAAGAGAGTGTGTAGTGTATATTAGTCTTTTATTCCTTCATTTTTCGGGACCGCTAGCTTTCAGGGGACTTCCGAAAGGGAAATCTCACTTCTTCCTTAAGACATGTAATTAGTCGTTACATAGATCTTTGTATTTTTCTTCCTAATTTATAAATTATGTTTGAATTAATGAACTTCATATTTTCTTTCATATGTGTTTTTAATATTATAGATCTGGTTGACCGTGCGAATTACCACTAGTTTTTCGATTTTGTAAAAATTAGTAAATTACTTATTAGTACATATGTTTAAATATTATAGATATGGATAGCCGTGCGGATTACCGCCAGTTGTTCGATTTTATAATATAGGTAAATTATTTATAAATATACCCCTAGTATATGGTTATTCTCTCAGTTTTTTAGCAGTAACGATGGATTAATCTGTAAATTCCTAGGGATCTGAAAAGTACAAATAAGATTAAAAAAAGGACTGTTGTTATTTATTGTCCCGGGGTGTGATTAAAGAAAATATTGCTAAAATACCTAAACTGAAGACAAAGAGATGAACAAGGTATAAATAAAAAAATAAAAAAATGCAAAAATAATTTATTTTGTTGGGAAAAAATATACTTTGATCGTTATAATTTGTCTACTACAGTGGATTAAGGATAACGAAGGAGGGAGTACTGAGTAGGATTTTATACAATATATAACTCATCCACTTTAACTCTGCTTTATTTTTCATTCCCGCTTACCTGCCTTTAATTACTTATTTCTTGCTTAAAATTCCATCTCTTTTTATTTATTCCTGGATGTTTATTGCTGCTTACTATTTTTATTATCTTATTTTGCTTATTGTTATTATAATTTTTCTTTATCTGCTTATTATTAGTATAGTTTGTTTATTATTGTTATAGTTATCTGTCTATTATATATTATCACTATTATTGTTTATTATTGGTATCAGAGAACCCAAAGTTAGTTTTTTCCTATAAATAAAAGGGTTTTTCTTCATTGTTATTCATTCCTTAAGAGAAATAAGAATTACTCTTTATTCTCTCTTGACTCTTCTTCTTTATTCTTTATTATTTTATAACACGTTATCAGCACGAGACTCTATTGTCTCAAATTTGAAGGCTAAGGTATATTTTTCTTTCATTTTTCATATGGATAACAATCTTACGAAGTGTGAGTTCGTTGTCTTTCAAAGTTCGGGCAAAAATTATATTTCATGGGTAATGAATATTGAAATCCACTTAGATTCTATGGGTCTTTGAGACACCATAAAGAAAGAAAATACAACATTTAGTCAAAATCGTACTAAGGCTATGATTTTCTTGCATCATCATCTTGACAAAATTTTAAAAATTGAATACCTTACTACTAAGGATCCACTTGTATTGTGGAATAGCCTAAAAAAGGTTTGACCACTTAAAGATGGTCATCCTCTAAAAAACATGATATGAATGGATTCATCTGAGGTTTCAAGACTATAAGTCTATTCATGAGTACAATTCTATCATGTTCAAAATTTCTTCTCAATTAAAATTATGTGGAGAGACTGTCAATGATGATGATATGATGGAAAAGACGCTCTCCACTTTTCATGCCTCAAATATGCTCTTACAGTAGCAATATCGAGAGAAAGGTTTCAAGAAGTATACTGAACCGAGTTGTCATTTTCTTGTGGCTGAACAAAATAATGATTTGCTGATGAAAAATCACGAGAATCGGCCTACTGGATCTGCACCATTCCTTGAGGTGAATGATGTGCATGCTCACCATGCTAGGCGTGGAAAAGTTCGTAACCCTGGACGTGGTCGTGGTTGTGATGACCAAGAAAGAAACCCTATTCCTGGTGTTAATCATTCATAAAAAAGAAAAAAGATGAAAACCGTAAAGCAATTACTTATTTTTGATGTGGTGGAAAAAGACACTATTCACGTGACTATCGTGCTGTCAAGCACTTGGTTGACCTTTATCAAGTATCACTAAAGAAGAAAGAGAAAATCTTGAGGCTAACTTTCTCTCTGAAAATGATATTGACATCATATGCTTGGATGTAGCGGACTTTTTTGAACACCCTGAAGGAAAGATTAATCACTTGCTTGGTGATGGTTTCATAAACATGAAAGAATGAATGTTTTTTTTTTTATTGATAGGAATTAGTGAAAAAAATTCATGTAAAAGTAGTTGTTGGCATGAGTATTAGTTTTTGATTAGGATTAATTAGTTTAATTATATTATTGTAGTTTATTATTGAATTGAATTTCAACTTGATCGATTACTCTCCATCAACAACAAAATTTATTTTGTAATGGTAATTATAATGGTGATTAATTAATAGATCATGTTGTTGTATAATATTATGAACAATTTTGATGTGATCTTTTAAATATTGTGATTGCAGTAATGTATATAATATTTTAGCATTTTATGTATTGACAGTGAGAAACATACTGTTACCGTATATATTAAGACTATGTAGATGGATTTGTTTTTTTTTTTTTTTTGGTGTTATATAGTAATATTAAATAAAATATTTAACAATTGTATACAAATAGTTGTTTACTTTGATCTGTTGATTAAATTATTGTTAGCATGAAGGAGTTGTTATTTACTATAATGTATATGTATGTTGACATACTTGGTGTTAGCTAGGGTAGGAAATAATATATTATTACGAATGTTGTAATGTGAAATATAAAACGTATTTGTTTGCTTTTGAATGTAAGAACAGAATATTTTGATGTTGTAATTGGACATAGGATGAATAAGTAGCGTTTAATATTAGTAAAGATTGAATGATTTTTGTTATTGTTACGGGTGCAATATTGATTTATAACATTAATTTGCATGTGGTTGATAGTTAATAGTTAGTAATAATATATTATAACTAGTATACTGTAAATTCAATATTACTATTTAATAGCTATGCACTATGTGATGTGTCTATCAATTCAAAAAAAAGGGAAGTCAAGTAACAAATACTGTCCACATCAACACAACGATTCACTTGACATACTACGTCTATTATGTAACCAATTGCTTAATAAAAGGCAATTAATAATTTATTAATGATTTTCACTTTGTGCAATGATATATTTATTTTATTTGGTGCATGTCATTTTGTTTGAAGATATGGATAATTTTTAAAGTAAGCCGTCCAATTGTGAAGATATTTATTTGATTGATTTTGACACTATGATATTCAAAGGCGAGAAATATTTCTCTCATCTAAACATGGGCAAGATTAATGTTACTACAATTTCTGGTAGTGCTAATTTGATTGAAGGCTTCGGAAAAGCCATTATAATCTTGCTCAAGTAAGCTAAACTCATCATAAATAATGCTATTTTTTCTTCTAAGACATGGAGAAACTTGTTGAGTTTTAAAGATATTCGTAAAAATAGATATCATATCAATACAATTGATGAGACAAATCTTGAATATCTTGGTATCACCTAGAATGTCTCTGGACAGACATCTGTTAGAAAAAATTTTCCTGCTCTATTTTCTGGCCTGTATTGGACAAAGATTTGTGCAATTGAGGCACATTCTATAGTAAACTAGAAGTTTACTAATTTCAATAATTTCATACTTTGGCATGATCATCTGGGACATGCTGAATCTATAATGATGAGACGAATTATAGAAAATTCAAATAGGCATCCATTAAAGAACTTGAAGGCACTTTCAAATGGTCAATTTTCATGTAATGCTTGTTATCAAGACAAACTAATTGTGAGGCCATCTCCAACAAAAGTTGGGATTGAGCCCTCCGCGTAATTGAAACGCATACATGGGGATATTTGTGGACTCATTCACCCACCTAGTAGGTCGTTTAATTACTTTATGGTCCTAATAGATGCTTATTCTAGATGGTCTCATCTCGCAACTTGGTATTTGCAAAATTATTGGCACAAATAGTACGATTACGGACACAGTTTCCTGATAATCAGATTAAGTCTATTCAGCTTCATAATGCTGTAGAATTTTTACCCCAAACATTTAATGACAATTGCTTATCGATTGAATTAAGAGTGGAACATCCTGTAGCTCATGTTCACACTCAAAATGGCCTTGCCGAGTCATTAATTAAACATCTATAGTTGATAGCAGGACCATTGCTTATGAAAACAAAGTTGTCCACTTTTGTTTGGGGTCATACAATTTTGCATGTTGCAACACTTATTCATCTTAGTCCGATAAATTATCACAAATTTTTTCTGTTGTAATTGGTTTTGGGTCAAGAACCTAATATATCTCATCTGAGAATTTTTAGGTGCGTTGTATATGTGCCTATAGCACCACCATATCGCACTAAGATGGGCCTCCAAAGAAGGTTAGGAATTTATTTTAGGTTTGAATCACCCTCCATTATTCGCTATCTTGAACTATTAACGGGATATATGTTCACTACTCGATTTGCAGATTATCGGTTTGATGTGACAGTTTTCCTAAAATTAGGGGGGAAAGATAATGACATTAAAAGAGAAATTTTGTTGAAAAATCCATCACTATCTCATATTGATCCACGGGCTTCTATTTGTGAGAAAGAAGTACAAAAGATTATTCATCTGTAAAAAATTATAAATCAAATGCCAAACACATTTATAGATTTGAAAAGGATCACCAAATCACATATTCCTACAGAGAATGTCCCAATTCGAATTGATGTCCCTAAAGGACCATCCACTAGTGTCATAGCTAGTGAATCTAAAACACACTTGAAGAGTGGTAGACCATTAGGTTCTAAGGATTGAAATCCTAGGAAAAGAAAAACAAATGGTCAAGGTGATACTACGAAAGATCCTAATATGGAAGTTCAAGATTTGAGCAATGTTGATATTCCTGAAGGAATCAATGAGCCTAAGACTCAAGAAAATGAGGAACTATCAATAAATTCAAGTGATGTTGGAACTAATTTGAATCGATTTGAAATAGTAGTAGAGTATGTCTTTGCATATAATGTTGCAACAAAAATCATGCAAGATAGTCACGATCTTGAACCTCAATCTCCTGTAATACCACAAAGTTTTCTAGAAAATTTCATCCCAAGAATGCCTAGAATTAGCTTCTGAAGTGAAGGAAAATTATTCCAAGAGGAATTTTCAATATTTTCACCTTTTGTCATGTGAAAAATTCAATAAGCTTTCCATCGATATATGATTCGCTTAAATCCAATAACCGGGTAAGAAGTTATGACTATTTCAAGTTTCCATCGTAAAACAGCGCCATATTAGTCAGTGGCGCACCGCGCCAAAAGAGGAAATGGCCTTTGGAAATTTTTAGTAGGTGTCTACAATTATGGCACGTTGCTAGTACTCAAATTCAGAATTGTCCCTTTTTCAGTGTCTCAGCGCGACTTTCCCCGCATCGCACCAAAGTTCCAGGTCACAAGGGAAGGGGCAACGCGATGGCTCCGCGTCGCGCCATCCCTCAATTTCCCAATTGAAAATTTCTAGTGACACGGTGCAATAATGCCGTGTCGCGCTTGGGGCCTAGTTCGGGAAAATTTTACTGAAATTAAATGATGCATCCAGGGTTAAAAGGGTCAATTTTCTACCCCTATTTAAATCCAATAACATGTGATTTAGTCATTTTTCACCTAAAATACACTATTTTCTCTCAAGAACAATCTAGGGTTTCTATTGAGGATTCAAATTCAAGAAGGTTTCACCCTCAATCTTCACGAACTAAGATATGCATAGTGTTCATTCATGGACTCCTTTCATCCATGAAGCCCAAGAATCCCTTTTATAAATTCAAGTTATGGATTTTCTTATGAAGTTCATGATTGGGCTGCTTTTGTTCATGTTGATAATGAGTAATTGAATTGTATTCCATGAATGAGTGTTAAATTCCATATGGGTTGATTTGTAACGGTATAGATTCATGAAACCCTAGGACTAAACCCTTGAATGATTAAATTGGAATTGAATCACGACAGTTAATCGTTGTATGATGTTGTTTACACATTCTATACCTACTATGTGTTTGGTTTTAATGCCTAAATGAAGGAAAAGTGTCTAATTAGCATGATATCATGAAATCCCCATGTACGTACAAGTTTATGCCTATCATATGTTTGATGAAATGCTTTAATAAATATATTATGATGATTATTATGTATTCAAGTAAGTCATGCTTTGTCTGTTTCCTTCCATCAAGTCCCGGGGGTAATTGTACTCGAAACATTAGCTGTGTACCTAGAGCCATGTCATGTTTTCACGATACTCTAAGTCAAGCTATGAAACCTTAGACTTCAGATAGTCTTATGACTCAGGAAAAATCTCCATGATCTCATGACTCAGTCAGTTGTCAGATATCAGTAGTATTCCGTCAGTAAGGAACTTAGTAACTCAGATCATGTTCAGTTCAGTAAATCATGTTCAGTGTCCATTCAGATGGGAGTAAGAATTATCACCGAGTAAACCCAAGAATGGGGACACGCACTATCAGATGAGGGTGTGATCCTTAGAAGTCATCCTTGCGTTCCAGAACTATGTAGCCAGCATAAGTGGAGACATCAACACTGTTCGATGAGGGTTGATGAGATAGATAAGCACTATCAGATAAGGTCCCCACCATTCTCTTTTGGGTAGACTATCAGATAAGGGTTGCCCACAGCTTGTCCTTACCAGTGGCGCGGTATTAACAACCTCCAATTAGGGTTACAAATTCGACCCCCAACTTAACCATAATGGCGTATTAGGGGCATGTCGGTTAAATACTATCTCTCATAGTTTTAGTACCAATCTCAGTAAAAGAACTTGGGTAGTTTTTCAGATTCAAGATTGTCAGATACAGTCGTGTAATGCCCCGTAATTTGGGCTATAATATAGACCATGATTTTGATGCATTATTAATCCTGAAGCCATAAAATCCTATGACAATATAGCATGTTAATTATTGTGTGGCATGTGAATCTACTCAAGCTTGAATTTATACCATAGAGGTCCTTCAACTCAAGGACGAGTTGAAACTATTTTGATCGACTAAGTTTTAGTGGACGTTGTAAAGTGTGTCAGCTTCCATCGACCATAACTCTCTGTATATATCGAATTAGGAAGACTACTATGTTTCAAATAATAGGTATTTGAGTTAGCTTTCCAACGATACCAATTTGGCTAAAATTCGACACCCGATCAAGAAGTTATGGCCTTTCAAAGTGATAAGCGTCGCCTAACAAATCGCCCATGGCCACTGGAAAGCATAGGTAATAGCATATGCAGCGCCTATGTAAACATAGGCGATAGCCTAGGTGGTGCCTATGTAAACATAGGAAATATCCTAGGAGGCGCCTATGTGAACATAGGCAATGGGATGGGCGGCGCCTATGTAAAGAATTCTAGTGACTTAAACACTCCATGTTGGGGACAAAGTGGTCCTTTTTCACCCTTACTTAGCCCTAAAACACGAAATTTAGTTCCAAGGACCCCAAAATACATATTCATTCGTCAAAAGTGCTCAAAGATTCTCCTTAGGGTTTCAAAATAAAAACTCAAATAGTTCAAGATTTGACCGTAGGTTTTCAAAGATAATTACATATTTGGAATCACCAATCTGCAAGCTTCAAGAAACATCTATTATCCTTAGAAAAAGAGGTACGTGGGGTTATCCAAAAACCTCATGGGTGTAGTTTTTATGAACATGCATGCTTTTAAATGGGGGTTTTCAATCAAATGTTAATAACTTGCTTTCAATATGATATCGTAGTTTTTATGAACATGCATGCTTTTAAATGGGGGTTTTCAATCAAATGTTAATAACTTGCTTTCAATATGATATCGAAGTCATTTTTCTTTATGTCATGGAAATTGTTTGCCAATATACTTCAATGGTTGACACCATGCATATGTGATTTGAGATTTTCCATGGAATTTTGATAAATATGAATGATAAATTGCTTTCAAATTCCCATGATAATGTCTTGATACCCCATATTATATTGTGATCAACAAAAGAGAGCATGAATTTGAAATAACTATTGGTCACCACTTATAAATGATGAAGCACCTTGGTTTTTACATGGTTATGCATATGTGGAAGTGTTATTGAGGACTTGTAAGTCGGGTATGATGATACCCTACAGAATATGATATGTGATTAAATAAGATGAAATTTGAATGCATTAATTTTACATGAGAAAGGTGGATGCCCGAAGAAGGCGTTTGAGATGTAAGGGCTCATCGTTGGAAAACGTGTTTGCCAACATGGAATATTGGTACCAGGCTAAGTGATCTTGTGTACTTGACTTTATGTCATTCCTAAATTGGGACTATAGGTAAAAGCCCGGGCTAAGTGATCTTGGGCACTACCATTGGGTCGAGACACCATGCTATGTGATCTTGTATGTCTCTCCCTCACTTATACTCTAATCTCGGTGGCAACCGAGGTTAGAAAGTTGGTGTAAATTATGTAGGGTATTCCACCTAGCTCAGTTGCATTTCATTGTTGTTGAGAAACTATTGCATTACACCCATGTATTTTCAAACGATTTGATACGAAATTTCTTTATAATGGCTCTCAACCATATTTTGTAAAAATATTATGTTTTGTTTTGATATCTCTGCGTGACAGTACTTTTGTGCTGACCCCCTCCCCTCTCCAACCTCTCAGGTTCAGAGGCCCAGTCTAGGGGTCAAGAGAATCAGTAGATCGTTCAGACAGAGTTGCAGAGACAAGTGGTGAACCTTCTATATTTCGAAAGGTCTTATGTCCTGCAATCCTTTTATCTTATATCCAATTTTGGGGGTCTACTGGGGGCCTTGTCCCAGTTTATATACAGTTACTTGACTCAGTCATTTGTTAGAGATTTTCACAGACAGTTGTTTAGAGGTTGACTGATATTGGGGGAAACTTTATTTCTCCGTTATTGTTTTATTTCATAATTATGACCATGTTTCCGAATTATTGCGTTTCTTCTGCATTACTTTGATCATATGAATTAGGTGCATGATTACCAGATAGATAGGGGTGTTTGGGGCCTTCATGGTTTGAAATGCTCATCACGGCCAGGCCTTGGTTCGGGTCGTGACAAGTCAACTCAAATATAGTAAGGAACTCAAATATTTCATCAGATTTAGTACTGTCAAATACAGTCACCCATGTTATCAGTTACATTCAGATATAACTATTAATGCTATCAGCTACATCAGTTATTAGTATATCATGCCATCAGTATTTAGATTTAGTAATCACGATATCATAAAGTCAGTTACAGTTACGCATTTATGCATGTTAGACAGTCAGCTAGCATTATTCATACATGTTAACCCTTGCATATATCCTACCTCAGATGTATACACAATACATTAGATTGTACTGATGCATTTGCGCTATGGTGCTTTCTTTTTATGTTAGACCATAGGTTTAGAGATACGAGTTCTAGATCAGTAGTAGATTCTAGTCCCAGAAGTCAGAATAGAAGTGAGTCCTCATCCTTCGAGGACATAATTATTTCTCCACTATTTCATTGATTAGTTATTAGTTAGAGTTAGTTGGGTACATGTCACATCAACTCCTTACTCAGATTATTCAGACAGTAGAGGCTTTCAGACTAGATGCAGACTATTATGTTTCAGACCAGTGTTTACAGTTTTGCTTTAGGTATTGTATTATTCTACAGATGTTATCTCATCTATGTTATATTCAGTATTGAACCTTATGGCCTTTCAGTGGATATTTCCACATTATTCAGTATTTTATGCAGTATATAGGTATAGATATCTGTCATAGGTTAGCTTATGGTCCTTCAGGGTCATGAGCACCGTGTAGCATTCTGGTTTAGTAAATCGAGGTGTTAAAAACTTGGTATCAGAGCCTAAGGTTCAATAGAGTCCTGGGAAGTCTGAAATCCATATCTAGTAGAGTCTTATACATGGGTGTGTTGCACGCCACATTTATGTGCAAGAGGCTATGAGATATTTAGGAATAGTTTCTCCTCTTTCAGTATTCATGTCCTTCCAGTAAGCATAATCACAAGTCAATCTCTCAGTCTAATCCGCTTTTTCTCTTTATTTCAGAATATGCCTCCTAAGAAAAGAAATCAGTCAGCCCCTTAGCCCGAAGAACCTTTGGGTGGTCATGTTTCTCATGCGGAGTTCAGGACCGCATTTAGCACTTTCGCTCAGTCAGTAGCTGCCCATAATGAGCGACCAACTGTCATTCTGTCCAACCCAGCGGCCAACTCAGCTGCAGCTAGGATTTAGAACTTCACCCAAATGAATCCTTCGTCCTTCCACGAGTCTAAAGTAGATAAAGACCCTCAGGAATTCATTGATCAAGTTTAGAAAGTGATAGGCATCATGTGGGTGACTACTGTTGAGAGTGCTAAGTTAGCCGCATACCAGTTGTAGGATGTGGCTCATACTTGGTTCAAACAGTGGAAGTCAGAAAGGTCAGATAATGCAGGTCCTATAGAGTGAGAGGAGTTTGTCACTGCATTCTTAGACAGATTCTTTTCCCAAGAGCTTAGAGAGGCTAAGGTACTAGAATTCATCAACAAGCAGGGCAATATGATGGTGAAAGAGTATTCTCTAAAATTTACTCAATTAGCTAGATATGCCCCTCGTGTGGTTGCAGTCGCAGAGCCAAGATGAATAAGTTCGCTTCAGGGGTAAATGATAGCGTGGTTAATGAGTGCAGATCTGCCATGCTAAATAGCGACATGACTTTATCCAGACTTATAATTCATGCTCAGTAGATAAAGGAGCAGAAGATTAAGCAGAGGGAAAAGCAAAATAAGAAATCTAGGAAATATAACTTCAATTTTAGTCAGCCTAAATCAGAAGGAGAAAACCGTTCTCTGTTTTGTCTTAAGTCATCAATTACAACTCCTTCTTCAGCCAGTGCTCCAGCTCCTAAGTTTAGAGATAAAGTGCCAGGCTCTAAGTCTCAGGGTAGTGTCAGCAATGCCCGAACTAATCTCCTTTGTCAGACTTGTGGTAAGAACCACAAGGGTGCTTGCAGAGCTGGAAGCGATGTCTATTTCGGTTGGGGCAAGCCAGGCCACAGATTCAGAGACTTTCCTCTATCAGGTTATCAGAGTCATCTCCACTCCTCATCTCAGTTTGGTTGCCCGAATCAGTAGGGTGCCACCACCGGTGCTACTAGCGGGCAATACCCAAATAGACTATATGCTCTTCAGACCCGATAAGATCAGGAAAATTCTCCTGATATAGTTACTGGTACATTACAGATATTTTATGTGCATGTTTACGCTTTGCTAGATCTAGGAGCTTCTTTGTCTTTTGTTACTCCTTATATTACAGTTGATTTCAAAATCAGTCCCAAAATTATAGCAGAGCCCTTCTCAGTCTCTACCCTAGTGGGAAAAACCATCATAGCCCGGAGGGTATACAGGAACTACCCGGTTATGATATTTCAAAAAGTCACTTCAGCAGACTTAGTTGAATTAGAGATGAGTGATTTTGATGTCATTCTCGGCATGGATTGGCTTTATTTCTGCTATGCCATAGTCGACTGCAGAAATAGAATAGTCCAGTTTTAGTTCCCAAATAAAACTGTCCTTAAGTGTAAGGGTAGTGCATCCGCTTTCAGGGGTCAGCTTGTTTCCTACCTTCGAGCAAGGAAAATGATATCTAAAGGATGTGCCTATCAGTTTGTTAGAGTTAAGGACACTAGTTCCAAAACTCCCAACCTTGAATCAGTCCCAGTAGTGAATTAATATTCAGATGTCTTTCCCGAAGATCTTCCAGGAATTTCTCCCAAAAGGGAAATAGACTTCAGCATTACCCTTCTTCTAGATACTCAGCCTATCTCTATTCCACTATACAAAATGGCACCAACAGAACTCAGAGAATTGAAAGAACAGTTGAAGGATCTCTTAGATAAGTGATTCCTCAGACCCAGCATTTCCCCATGGGGTGAACAAGTCTTATTCGTGTGCAAGAAAGATGGTTCTCTCAGAATGTTCATTGATTACCGTCAACTCAATAAGGTCACAGTCAAGAACAAGTATCCTCTTCCCAGAATCGATGACTTGTTTGACCAACTTCAGGGTGCCAGTTATTTCTCTAAGATAGATCTTAGATCTGGCTATCATCAGCTCAGAGTTATGGAATGTGACATTCCGAAAACAACTTTACGAACTCGCTGTTGACACTTCAAATTTCTAGTCATGTAATTTGGTCTTAACAATGCCCCAGCATCTTTCATAGACTTGATGAACCGCGTGTTCAAGCAGTACTTGGACATGTTCATTATAGTCTTCATAGATGATATTCTAGTTTATTCCCGCACTAAGCGCGATCATGCAGACCATCTCAGAATAGTACTTCAGACTCTCAGAGATCATCATCTATTCGCCAAATTCAGTAAGTGCAAATTTTGGCTAAGGTCACTAGTATTCCTTGGTTATATTATTTCCGGTGATGGCATTAGAGTTGATCCTCAAAAGATTGAAGCAGTAAGAAACTGGCCAAGACCTGTCTCTCCATCAGATATCAGGAGTTTCTTGGGTTTGGCTGGCTATTATAGACGTTTTGTTGAAGGATTTTTGTCTATTGCATCCTCTATGTCCAGATTGACTCAGAAAAAATTCAAGTTTCAATGGTCAGACCCTTGCGAGAAGAGTTTTCAGGAGTTGAAGACTTGACTTACCTCAACCCAGTCTTAGCTCTTCCAGATGGTTCAGATGGGTTCGTGGTGTATTGTGATACATCTAGAGTAGGTTTGGTTTGTGTCCTCATGCAACATGGTAAGGTCATAGCCTACGCCTCCAGACAGCCTAAACCCTATGAGAGGAATTATCCTACTCATGATCTTAAGTTATCAGCTGTAATCTTTGCCTAGAAGATTTGGAGGCATTATATCTACGGAGTTTATGTAGATGTATTCACAGATCACAAAAGTCTTCAGTATGTATTTTCTCAAAAAGATCTCAATCTTCATTAGAGAAGGTGGGTAGAGCTGTTGAAAGACTATGACATGAGTGTCCTCTATCATCCGAGCAAGGCCAAAGTAGTGGCCGGCGCTCTCAGTAGGCTATCCATGGGTAGTATTTCTCATGTGGAGGATAGTAAGAAGAAGTTAGCTCAAAAATTACATCATCTTGCCACACTAGGCGTTCACTTAGTCGATTCTTCAAAGGGTGGTGTATGTGTTCAGAGTAGTTCAGAATCATCTCTAGGTTCTGAGGTGAAAAAAATCAAGATATAGATCCCAGCCTTGTCAAGTTGAAAGAGTCAATTCAGGATCAGAAAGTAGAGGTTTTCTCCCAAGGGGGAGATGTGTTTTGCGTTGTCAGGGTCGTCTTTGTGTCCCAAGTGTAGACGGCTTAAGGTTGAGAATTCTTGTAGAAGTGCATAGTGCGCACTACTCTATTCATCCAGGGGTCACAAAGATGTACCATGACTTGTGGGAAATCTATTGGTAGAGTGGGATGAAGAGAGACATTGTAGAGTTTATGGCTAAGCTCTCTACATGTCAGCAAGTTAAGATAGAGCATCAGAAGCCTAGTGGGTCCATGTAGGAGTTCAGTATTCCTACTAGGAAGTGGGAAGTTGTGAACATTGACTTCGTGATGGTTTGCCTCAAACTCGTCATCAATATGATTCAGTCTGGGTCATTGTAGAAAGAATCACCAAATCAGCTCATTTTATTCTAGTTCATACCTCTTATTCAATCGAGGATTACGCCAAACTTTATATCAAGGATTTATTCAGATTACACGGTGTTTCATTATCCATTATCTCAGATAGAGGTACCCGATTCACCTCTCATATCTAGAAAGAATTCCAAAAGGGTCTCGATACCCAAGTTTATATCAGTACAGCCTTCCATCCTCAGACAGATGGTTAAGCAGAAAGGACCATTCAGAACTTAGAAGATATGATAAGAGCGTGTGCAATTGATTTCAAGGGAAGTTGGGATGACCACTTGCCTTTAATTGAATTTGCATACAATAACAACTATCATTCCAGTATTCGGATGGCTCCATCCGAATCTCTCTATGGTAGGAGATATAGGTCTCCAATTGATTGGTTCGAAGTTAGTGAGGCCTTATTCATAGGGCCTGACTTAGTATTCGATGCCTTAAAAAAAGTCCAGTTGATCAGAGAAAGACTCTGGGCTGCTCAGAGCCAACAGAAGTCTTATGCAGATGTTCGTAGAAAAGATCTTGAGTTTGATATTGGTGACTAAGTCTATCTAAATATCTCTCCCATGAAAGAAGTGAAACGGTTCGGCAAGAAATGGAAACTCAGTCCCCAATACGTCGGTCCCTTTAAGATTCTCAGTCATTTTGGCAAGGTAGCTTATGAGCTCGAATTGCTTTCAGATCTACCTTCAGTTCATCTAGTCTTCTATGTCTATTTTCTCAAGAAGTGTATAGGTGATCCACCAGTCGTAGTCCCTATTCAGAGCATTGATGTTCAGAACAGTCTCTCTTATGAAAAAATTCTAGTCAAAATCTTTGACTATCAGACTCGTAGATTCAGGAATAAAAAAGTCCCTCTAGTTAAAGTTCTTTGGCAAAATCAATCTGTCAAGGAATATACTTGGGAAGTATAAGAATACATGCGTACCAAGTATCCTCACCTATTCTCTGCCAAATCAGATGAAGCTCAAGGTAACAGTTCTCCTTAAGCTTACTCAGTTTCATGATCAGTGTTCATCACGAACTAGGTATTCAGTTTCATGTTCATGTTCCCAGTATAAACTTTGCATCAAGTACCATTGCATATTCAGTCATGCATTTATGTATCAGCTCAGTTATATAATTGTGTATCAGAAATGCATTCTTATTGTGAGAAACTTAGTTCTTCAGAACACTCAGTCATGCATTCATGAATCAGTTACACATGCATCAGCTATGCATGTTCAGTATTATATGTTCAGCTCGTTAGTTATGTCAGTCGTGAGATCATGTTTCGGTTATTCATGTTTAGTTCATGTTCAGCTTATTGTTTCCCCTCTCATTCATTCTCATTCGAGGACGAATGTTCTCAAGGGGGAGATATTATAATACCCCAAAGTTTTCTAGCAAATTTTGTCCCAAGAATGCCTAGTAATAGCTTCTAAAGTGAAGGAAAATTATTCCATGAGGAATTTTCAAGATTTTCACTTTTTGTCATGTGGAAAATTCAATAAGCTTTCCATCGACATATGATTTTCTTAAATCCGATAACTGGGTAAGAAGTTCTGACTATTTCAAGTTCCCGTCGTAAAATAATGCCATATTAGTCAGTGGCACACCTTTCCACAAGAGGAAATGACATTTGGCAATTTTCAGTAGGTGTCTGCGATTATGATGCGTCGTGTCAATACTAAAATTAAGAATTATCCTTTTTCCAGTGTCTCAGTGCGACTTTCCCCGCGTCGCGCCAAAGTTCCAAGTCACAAGGAAAGGGGCAACACGATGGCTCCACATCGCGCCATCCCTCAATTTTTCAATTGTCAATTTCCAGTGACACGGTGCGATAACTCCGTGTCGTACTAGGGGTCCAGTTCGAAAAAAAATTACTGAAATTAAATGATGCATCCAGGGTCAAAAGGGTCAATTTCTTACCCCTATTTAAACCCAATAACACGTGATTTATTCATTCTTCACCCAAAATATACTATTTTCTCTCAAGTTTCTCTCAAGAACAAGCTAGGGTTTCTACTGGGGATTCAAATTCAAGAAGGTTTCACCATCAATCTTCATGAAATCACAAACTAAGATATGCATAGTGTTCATTCATGGACTCCTTTCGTCCATGAAGCCCAAGAATCCATTTTCTAAATTCAAGTTATGGATTTTGTTATGTTCATGATTGGGCTTCTTTTTTTCATGTTGATAATGAGTAATTGAATTGTATTCCATGAATGAGTGTTAAATTCCATATGAATTGATTTGTAACGGTATTGATTCATGAAACCCTAGGACTAAACCCTTGAATGATTAAATTGGAATTGAATCATGACAGTTAATTGTTGTATGATGTTGTTTACACATTCTATGCCTACTATGTATTTGCTTGAATGCCTAGATGGAGGGAAAGTGTCTAATTAGCATGATATCGTGAAATCCCCATGTACGTACAAGTTTATGCCTATCACATATTTTATGAAATGCTTGAATAAATATATTATGATTATTATTATGTATTCAAGTAAGTCATGCTTTGTCAGTTTCCTTCCATCGAGTCCTGGGGGTACTTTGTCACGCCTCAAATCCTATTGGGGCGGACAGGCACTCGTAGCCGTAAAGGCCCGAGAGAACCAATTCAAAAACTTGTACTTCCCATGGATGTAACTATAACAACTAAAGGTTCTGACAAACATGATATTATATATCGATGAGAATAATTACATATGCAAACACAAACTGATATATACAATACTTGGCCGTTGAGGCCACCATATCTAAAGACAAAATACTACCATAACTTTACATTAGTCTACAAAGCCTCTAAAAGATACATAGACTTAGTTAGGGTCGGGACAAACCCCCGCCCTACTCTTGACTTACTATATAATACCAAAATATATGGAACAGACTCGGAAATCCCCGAATCAACCGGGAGCTCACCAATAGTCTCTGAAAAGCCTGCGCTCCTACTAGTGAGTTGTATGAGCCGAAGTGCCTGTGCCTGCAGTATGAAATGCAGGTCCCCCGTGAGGGACGTCAGTACGAAAATATGTGCAGAATATGTAAGGCAGAAGGTAACAACACACTTGATACAAAAGCTCAATAGAAATCTAATACAAGTGTATAGGTAGTACTAGTAGACCACCTTTATAAATACTTGTGGGAAAATGTACATTGCATTCTTTTCTTCATTTTACCTTCTTACTTCATAATATTTGTAAGCCATATAATGCAAATGACCAGTTTATCAGTGCTAAATAGATAAATTAGGATCGGCCCATGCTACGCTTACGCCCCTAAGCTGCCACCTATAAAGATTAGGATCGGCCTATGCTAGGCTGATGCCCCTGAGCTGAAACCCACAAATAAAGGTATCGATATCGGCCCATGCTAGGCAAATTCCCCTAAGCTGTCACTCATCATTTTACAGATTTGCATTACTTAGTTTATTTAGCCTTTGAGATTGTTACTTTGATGGTCATCACATTATGGTACCTTGAACCAGTAATACACTAATAAGAGACATGTAAATAGACACTTAATGCAACAACAATGAGGTAGGGAGATTTTGGAGCTGAAATAACACATGGGTCTTATCTGAACAAACGGAGAACTCCTGAAATTTTCTAGTAAAAATAGACGCGCAGATTTAATAATAAGCACATATTGAGGTATTCTAATGTGTTAGAGAGTGGGAACAAGGTCATTAGATACATGGAGTGTAATGTGCTACCATTATGTATCACTTTGTTATAGGATAACCTCAAAAACATGTTTGATGGAACAATTGTACGATTTCATGCCAAAGATTATGAAATAGAGTATGCCTTACATACTTGGTTATTTGACTCCGAAACTAACTCGACTTAACTTCCCACCTTTTAGATTACTTCTCTATAATAGAATATATGGTAAACTAGTATTAGTAACCAATTAACACTTTTGAGATACTTAACTTCACCCAAAATAGTAACCGGGCAGCAACTATTAATCTATCAAACAAGGGTGTTATTTTAACCCTTCTTTTCCTCCAATTACACCCACATACCATATAGGTTCGTATAAGGTTCACCAAAACCACCTCGACTTCATTACACATTCCAAATAATACGCAAAATAGATTGGGCAGCAAACATTAGTTCGGTGGTATATCACCGCATCTTTCTTCTATAATTCATTACGAACTCATCACACCTTTATCCAAATTCAACCTGGCAGCCCATAAAATATACATACAAAACAGTCCACAAAACAGTCCCAAATGCCTTTTATTGTAGCAATCAATTATTGAACTCATCATCTCTTGAGTTCTCAATAACAAGACATCCATAAGCCCCTCTCAAATTCATATATAAGAAAAACAAAATGGAGCAGTCACCTTACCTCAATTCAACAACTTATTCTTTTAATTGAACTCTTCAAGAGCTTGAACTTTCCTTCACACTTAAACCAAAGAAGAGGAAAAAAAGTTCCTCAATAACAAGGAAACGTAAACAAACAACTTGTTCTATAATTAGCTATATACTTATAGTCAAACACTTATAACCTGTTTTCCTAATCTTCCATGAGATAATTAAACAAAACCTTAAGTGTTTATCTCTTACCTTGGACTGCAAAGGTGAGAGTTTCTTCAAGAACCCTAGAAGGAAAAATAAGGCTGTTGTTTTTGTTGTTTTAGAGAGAGTAGAGAGATTTGTTGAAATATACTCCTTTTTTGTGACTTAAAAGTGAAGTAAAATGACCAGAAACTTGGCCTTTTAAAGGCCCTACCTTGTCCATCTCCTTAGCTGCATTTTGGACCATAAAATTGGTCAAATTGGTCCAAGTAGGTGATGCACCTACTTACTTAAATTCTTATTTTGGGCTTAAATAACTTGGGCCTTTGGCAGATTGGTGTGTTGGGCCACTTATCCATTTTTTTCTCTTTTGTTCAATTTGGCCCAAATGAGTGTATTAGCATAGACCCAAATCTGATCCATATCCATGGGTCCATTAATTTGGTCCAAACAACTTAAGTAGGTGACTCACCTACTAGCTTAAATAAGTCAAGCAAGCACCTCAATATTTTGCTCCATTTTTAGCTCCGAATCCCTTTAATCTAACCTTCAACTTATACACACTTGGTCACTTTAAACTTTAGATTCAAATACTGGCTTACGATTCTAAGTTTAAATAGTTATCTTAACGTTAAATTAGTCGCATCACATTAAACTGTACGGGCAGCATCTATAATTCCATCTATACCGTTAATACTTCCATAACAATTCTCATACGTTATATATATCAAAAGGCTATACCAAGTTCCATATAATTAGAAAAAGTACAAGAAAAACACGGGATGTTACACCTTTCCCCCCTTAGGAACATTTGTCCTCAAATGTTAGCATAACTGTCCAACCAAAACAAGTTCAAGCCTAAGTTTAATACCCCTATTATAACACAGTACTTATGTCTTACACTTACTTGTTATTGCTCCAATGCAGCATCTTAGACTTTCTCTTTGTATTTGAACAAATGGGGGTACTTAGATTTCATCGCTTCTTCTGTTTCTCATGTTATCTCTTCTACTTGTTGGTTCCTCCAAAGCACTTTTACAGAAGTTATTTCTTTATTTCTTAACTTCTTCACTTGTTGATCTAGAATATCAGTAGGTATTTCTTCATAGGTGAGATCTTTCGTAACTTCTACTTCTTCAGTAGGAGTAATATGAGATGGATCACCCATTTACTTTTGAAGCATTGAGACGTGAAATACTGGATGAACTGTTGAGAGCCCTTGGGGTAGCTCTAATTCATAAGTGACTTGGCTAAACCTCCGGGTAATCTTGTATGGGCCTATATAACACGGACTTAGTTTTCCTTTCTTACCGAATCTCATAACCCCCTTTATTGGTGACACCTTCGAGAATACCCAATCACCTATAGCAAACTCTAGCCCCTTTCTTCTAACATCTGCATATGAATTGTGTTGAATTTGGGTTGTTTCTAGCTGCTGTTGGATCACTTTAACCTTTTTCATAGCTTGATGAACAATATCTGGCCCGAACAAGGCTGTTTCACCTACTTCAAACTATCCAATTGGTGATCTACACTTTCTTCCATACAAAGCTTCATACGGTGCCATTTCGATACTTGAATGATAGCTATTGTTGTAGGCGAACTCGATGAGAGGTAAATGATCATCCCAACTACTTTTAAAGTCCAATACACAATCTCGTAGAATATCTTCAAGTGTTTGAATGGTACGTTCTGCTTGTTCATCTGTTTGAAGGTGAAAAGTTGTACTTAGGTTCACTTGTGTTCCTAGATTTCTCTGAAAAGACTTCCAAAAATTTGTTGTAAATTGAGATCCTCGGTCTGATATAATAGATATTGGAACTCCATGTAGCCGAACTATCTCTTTAATATATAATTTGGAATATTCTTCAACTATGTAAGTGGTCCTAACCGGTAGAAAGTGTCCTGATTTGGTAAACTTATCAACTATCACCCATATGGAATCAAACCTTCGAGATGTACGAGGTAAACTAGTGACAAAATCCATATTGATCATGTCCCACTTCCATATTGGAAGATCTATACATTGCATATAACCCTCGGGCTTTTGGTGCTCTACTTTAACTCTTTGATAGTATGGACATTCGGCTACAAATTCTGCAATGTTCCTCTTTGTTGACCCTGGATGTATGAAATATAGATCTTTGTTGACCCTGGATGGATGAAATATCTCGAACGATGTGCCTCTATCATAATCCTCTTTCTTAGCCCGTCTACATGAGGCACACATAATCTATTTTAGCACTGAAGTACTCCTTCTCGCGTAAGCTAAAATGCCTTAGTCGTACCACATTGTAAATTCTCCTTCAAGCTATAATAAATTGGATCTACATATTTCTTCTTTTTTACTTCAGCTACTAATGAAGATTCTGCTGCATTATGCATAATAAGCTCCTCATCTGGAGTTTCAAGAAGGTGAACCCCCAAATAAGCTAGTTGGTGTAGATCTTTAATCATCCCTTTCCTTTCCATAGATGCCATCATAGCCTTATGACTTAGCGCATCAGATACCATATTTGTTTTCCTTATATGATACAAGATATCAACATCATAGTCTTTTAATAGCTCAAGCCACCTCCGCTGCCTCAAATTTAGATCCTTCTGGCTAAAGATATATTGCAAACTTTTATGGTCAGTATATATGTCAACATGAATCCCATAGTTTTTCTCATGTGGCCGTAATTGTCTGGAAGAATATGCTATTACTTTACCATACTGCATCAATACACATCCTAAGCCAATTCTTGTAGCATCACAATATACCTTATACCCTTCTGTGCCTTCTGGAAGTACCAATACGGGTGTAGAAGTCAACTTATTTTTTAGATCTTGGAAACTCCTTTCACAGGCATCATTCCATTAAAACTTGGATGCTTTGTGTGTTAGCTTGGTTAAAGGTGCAGAAATTGAAGAAAAACCTTCAACAAACCTTCTATAATAACCTGCCAACCCAAGAAAACTATGAATCTCTGTAGGCGTTGTGGGCCTTGGCCAACTCTTCATGGCTTCTATCTTTTTAGTATCAACCTTTATTCCTTCCCTAGATATAATATGACCCAAGAATGCCACCGATTTTAACCAAAACTCACATTTAGAGAGCTTTGCATATAGCTTACGATCACGAAGAATCTGCAACACCTATCGTAAGTGATTGGCATGGTCCTCCTCTAATCTGGAATAAACTAGAATATCATCTATAAAAACTATCACGAACACATCTAAGAATGGCTTAAACACCCTATTCATCAAATCCATAAAAGTTGCGGGTGCATTTGATAGCCTAAATGACATGACTAGAAACTCATAATGACAATACCATGTTCGAAAAGCTGTCTTGGGTATATCCTTCTCTTTGACCCTCACTTGGTGGTAACCTGACCTCAAATCAATCTTTGAGAAACACTTGGCGCCTTGTAACTGATCAAATAAATCATCAATTCTTGGGAGGGGATATTTATTTTTAATAGTCACCTTATTCAGTTTCCTGTAGTCAATACACATTCTTAATGAACCATCTTTCTTATGCACAAATAACACTGGTGCACCCCAGGGGGGACATACTAGGACTTAGGAATCCTTTCTATAGCAAGTCTTTCAGTTGCTCTTTCAATTCTCGTAATTCTGTCGGGGCCATTCTATACGCAGGAACTGAGATTGGTTGGGTGACTGGAATCACATCAATACCAAACTCCACTTCTCATTAAGGAGGCAAACCTGGAAGGTCTTCAGGAAATACATCAGGAAATTCATTTACCACCGGAATAGTTTAAAGAGTTGGTGGCTACATATCTGTATCCTTCACTCTAACTAGATGATATATGTAACCTTTGGAAATCATTTTTTTGCCTTAAAATAAGAAATAAATTTACCTCTTGACACACCAATATTACCTTTCCATTCAAGGACTGACTCCTTCGGAAAATGGAAATACACCTTTTTAGTTCGGCAATCTACTGTGGCATAACAAGACGTCAACTAGTCCATACCCATTATAACATCAAAATCTACCATTCCTAGCTCAACAAGATCAGCCATCGTATCGCGACCGCAAATAGTTATAAAACAATTTCGATAAACCCTTCTAGCTATAATAGCAATTCTGGTGTTCTTTTGAACTTTCCAGCAACCAATGGAGTGACATATGATAATGTGGAACCCGGATCAACTAATGCATATACATCATGTGAAAAGATGGACAATGTAGCTGTAACCACGTCTAGAGAAGCCTCTGAATTTTGTCGATCCGCTAAAGCATATGTACGATTCTAAACTCCACTAGAGCTAGCTACTCCTTTAACACCTCTACCATGACCCATAGGTTGTACTCCTCTACCTGAATAAGGCACCGATGATGATTATGTAATGGCTAATCCAGTAGGTCGTGCCATACCACTTATGGCCCTTTGAGGGCATTCTCTTATCATATGTCCTGACGCACCACACCAAAAGAAAGCATTTGTTCCAAATCGGCATGCACCTTAATGAAACCTTCCACATTTCTTACATAGTTGTCGAGGAAGCCTTAATTGGTTCATACTCTCTTTGCCTTGATACCCCACTGTCCATGAACTCTGACTCTCACTTCTTTGCCCAAACTGGTTGCCTTTAGGCCCTTAAAACTGTGGTGGAGAACTAGCTATAGAATAAGAATATAATGGCCTAGATGGTCTATTAGAAAATCGAGGCCTAAACTCTCCTTGGGATGCCATAAACTACCCTGTAGATCTAGCCCTTTTGGAATACCCTCTTTTCAATTCTTGTACTCTTCTTCTTTGCCTCTTATCCTTCATTTTTTGTGTAAAAGCTTGTATCCTAGCTATGCCCATGTCTTCTTTTAAAGAAGCAATAGTAAAATCTATAACTAGATATGGATCCAATCTATCTACATATCGATGAACTCTATCATCCATTATAGCTACTACATTGGGAGCATACCTAGCCAAAGAGTTAAACCGAAGGTTGTACTTCCTCATGCTCATATTCCTGTGGCGAAGATTCAAGAACTGATATGCATGGGCTTCTCAAATCTCATATGAAAGGTAATGATCAAGAAATGCCTCTTTGAACTCTTTCCAAGTAACTGGAGGTACATCGATACCCCTAGATCGTTTCCAGTCTTCATACCACAATATAGCCTCCCCTTTGAATATATATGCTACTAGCTCAACTGTCTCTTTACTCGACACATGCATGACATCTAAAACCCTTTGGATTTGATCAATAAAGTCCTACGGGTCTTCAGTAAGATCTGATCTGGTGAATATGGGAGGATCCAATTTAGTAAAATCCTGCGTCCGTAGGCTAGTTGCCCTATCTGTACCACTAAAACCCATGGTTGGAATGGCTGGTCCTTGAGCTTGTCCAGCAACTATACGAGCCAATAATTGCACCGCATTCCTTAGATCTTGGTCAGTAGCATTAAAAGGTGGTTCTGAGGATACGATTCTACTCCTTCCTAGCTCTTCTGGAGAGGGAGGAGTAGAAGAAGTCTGGGATACAAACTCAGCTTGAGCCTCGCTTTGATTAGCTTGTCCAGGTGGTGACTTGCTGGTCCCTTCTCCGGCAGCCACATTCTTTCGCTTACCTATATTATTACTCCTTCTTATAACCGGTATCTTTACTATAATAAGAGGAAAAAATAGGTTCAATGGTTAAATATGACTTCACCTACAACATGGACTCTATTGCATGATCTAAGATATGAAGAAAAAGAGACAACTCCTCAATGCCCATAGCCTCTTGCTTATAGATGTGGTGCAAAACACACCCGTAAGAAAGACTCTACGTAGACACGGGTTTGTAGACTCCCTAGGATGAACTGCTTTGATACCACTTTTGTCATGCCTCAAATCCTATTGGGGCGAACAGATACTCGTAGTCGTAAAGGCCCAAGAGAACCAATTCAAAAACTTGTACTTCCTATGCATGTAACTATAAAAACTAAAGGTTCTGACAAACATGATATTATCTATCAATGAGAATAATTACATATGCAAACACAAACTGATATATACAATACTTGGCCGTTGGGGCCACCACATCTAAAGACAAAACACTATCATAACTTTACATTAGTCTACAAAGCCTCAAAAATATACATAGACTTAGTTAGGGTCGGAAAACCCCCCTCCCTACTCTTGACTTATAGTACAATACCAAAATATATGGAACAGACTCGAAAAGCCCCGAATTAACCTAGATCTCACCAATAGTCCCTGAAAAGCTTGCGTTCCTACTAGTGAGTTGTATGAGCTAAAGTACCTGTGCCTGAAGCATGAAATGCAGGTCCTCCGTGAGGGACGTCAGTACAAAAATATGTATAGAATATGTATGGCAGAAGGTAACAACACACTTGATACAAAAGCTTAATAGAAATCTGATACAAGTGTATAGGTAGTACTAGTAGAACACCTTTATAAATACTTGTGGGACAATATACATTACATTCTTTTCTTTGTTTTACCTTCTTACTTCATAATATTTGTAAGCCATATAATGCAAATGACCAGCTGATCAATGGTAAATAGATAAATTAGGATCGGCCCATGCTAGGCTTACGCCCCTGAGCTGCCACCTACATATAAAGATTGGGATCGGCCCATGCTAGTCTTATGCCCCTGAGCTTCTACCCATAAATAAAGGTATCGAGGTTGGCCCATGCTAGTAAAATTCCCCTGAGTTTCCACTTGCCATTTTATAGATTTGCATTACTTAGTTTATTTAGCCTTTGAGATTGTTACTTTGGTGGTCATCACATTATGGTAGCTTGAACCAGTAATACACTAATAAGAGATATGTAAATAGACACTTAATGCAAAAACAATGAGGTAGGGAGCTGTTGGCACACAAATAAAGTGTTTAGGAGCAGAAATAACACATGGGTCTTATTTGAACAAACAGAGAACTCCTAAAATTTTCTAGTGAAGATAGACGCACAAATTTAATAATAAGCACGTATTGAGGTATTCTAATGTGTTAGAGAGTGGGAACAAGGTCATTGGATACATGGAGTGTAATGTGCTGCCATTATGTATCACTTTGTTATAGGATAACCTCATAAACTTGTTTGATGGAACAATTGTACGATTTCATACCAAAGAGTGTGAAATAGAGTATGTCTTAGATACTTGGTTATTTGACTCCAAAACTAACCCGACTTGACTTTTCTCCTTTTAGATTACTTATCTACAATAGAATATATGGTAAACTAATATTAGTAACCAATCAACACTTTTGAGATACTTAACTTCACCCAAAACGGTAACCGGGCAGCAACTATTAATCTATCAAACAAGGGTGTTATTTTAACCCTTTTTTTCCTCCAATTACACCCACATACCATATAGTTTCTTATAAGGTTCACCAAAACTACCTCGACTTCATTACACATTCCAAACAATACGCAAAATAGATTGGGCAGCAAACATTAGTTTGGTGGTGTATCACCACATCTTTCTTCTATAATTCATTACAAACTCATCACACCTTTATCCAACTTCAACCTGGCAACCCAAAAAATATACATACAAAACAGTCCACAAAACAGTCCCAAATCCCTTTTATTGTAGCAATCAATTATTGAACTCATTATCTCTGGAGTTCTCAATAACAAGACATCCATAATCCCCTCTCAAAATCATATATAAGAAAAATAAAATGGACCAGTCACCTTACCTCAATTCAGCAACTTATTCTTTTAATTGAACTATTCAAGAGCTTGAACTTTCCTTCACACTTAAACCAAAGAAGAAGAAAAAAAGTTCCTCAATAACAAGGAAACGTGAACAAATAGCTTGTTCTATAATCAGCCATATACTATTAGTATAACTTGTTTTCCTTATCTTCCATGAGATAATTAAACAAAACCTTAAGTGTTTATCACTTACTTTGGGCTGCAAAGGTAAGGGTTTCTTCAAGAACCCTAGAAGGAAAAATAGGGTTGATGTTCTTGTTCTTTTAGAGAAAGTAGAGAGATTTGCTAAAATATACTCCTTTTTTGTGACTTAAAAGTGAAGTAAAATGACCAACAACTTAGCCTTTTAAAGGCCCTATCTTGTACACCTCCTTAACTTCATTTTGGACAGTAAAATTTGTCAAATTGATCCAAGAAGGTGATGTACCTACTTACTTAAATTCTTATTATGGGCTTAAATAACTTGGGCCTTTGGAAGATTGGTGTGCTGGGCCACTTATCTATTTTTTTTCTCTTTTGTTCAATTTGGCCTAAATAAGTATATTAGCATAGACCCAAATCTGATTCATAGCCATGGGTCCATTAATTTGGTACAAACAACTTAAGTAGGTGACTCACCTACTAGTTTAAATAAGTCAAGCAAGCACCTCAATAATTTGCTCCATTTTCAGCTCCTAATCCCTTTAATCTAACCTTCAACTTATACACACTTGGTCACTTTAAACTTTAGATTCAAATAGTAGCTTACGATTCCAAGTTTAAATAGTTATCTTAACGTTAACTTAGTTGAATCACATTAAACTGTATGGGAAATATCTATAATTCCATCTATATCATTAATACTTGCATAACAATTATCGTACGTTATATATATCAAAAGGCTATACCAAGTTCCATATAATTAGAACAAGTACAAGAAAAATACAGGATGTTACATACTTGTACTCGAAACATTAGCTGTGTACCTAGAGCCATGTCATATTTTCACGATACTCTTAGTCCAGCTATGAATCCTTTGACTTTAAATAGTCTTATGACTCAGGGAAAATCTCCATGATCTCATGACTCAGCCAATTGTCAGATATCTGTAGTATTTCATCAGTCAACAAAACTTAGTAACTGAGCTCATATTTAGATCAGTAAATCATGTTCAGTGTCCATTCATATGGGAGTAGGAATTAGCACCGAGTGAACCTAAGGATGGGGACACGCACTATCAGTTGAGGGTGTGATCCTTAGAAGTCATCCTTGTATTCCAGAACTATGTAGCCAGCATAGGTAGAGACATCAACACTGTTTGATGAGGGTTGATGAGGTGGATAATCACTTTCAGATAAGGGCCCTACCATTCTCTTTTGGGTACACTATCAGATAAGGGTCGTCCATAACTTGTCCTAACCAGTGGTGCGGTATTGATACCTTTCCAATTGGGATACAGATTGGACTCCCAACTCAGCCATAATTACATATTAGGGGCATATCGGTTAAATACTACCACCCACAGTTTTAGTACCAGTCTCAATAAAAGAACTCAGATAGTTTTTCAGATTCAAGACTGTTAGATACAGTCAACTTAGATACAGTAAGGAACTCAGATAGTTCCATCAAATTCAGAACTATCAGATATAGTCACCCATGTTATCAGTTACATTCAGATATAGCTATTTATGCTATCATTTATATCAGTTATTAGTATGTCATGCCATCAGTATTCATATTCAGTAATCATGATATCACAGAGTCAGTTACTGTTACATATTTATATATGCATTCTCGCATTTATGTTAGATAATCAACTAGCATTATTCATGCATGTTAAACCTTGAATATAGCCTACCTCATATGTATACACAGTACATTCCATTGTACTGACGCATTTGCGCTATGGTGCTTTCTTTTTATGTTACACCATAGGTTCAGAGACACGAGTTCCAGATCAGCAGTAGATTCCAGTCCCAACAGTCAGAATAGAAGTGAGTCCTCATCCTTCGAGGACATAATTATTTATCCACTATTTCATTGATTAGTTATTAGTTAGAGTTAGTTGGGGACATGTCCCATCAACTCCTTACTCAGATTATTCAGACAGTAGAGGCTTTCAGACTAGATACAGACTATTATGTTTCAGACTTCAGTATTTACTATTTTTTTAGTATTGTCTTACCCCATAGATATTATCTCATCCATGTTATGTTTAGTATTGAATCTTATGGCCTTTCAGTGCATATTTTTACATTATTTAGTATTTTATGCAATATACAGGTACAAATATCAGTCATGGGTTAGCTTGTGATCCTTTGGGGTCATGATCACGATCACCGTGTAGCATTCTGGTTTAGCAAATCGGGGTATTACACTACCACAGAATGTTGACAAAGAAATGACTGGCTAAAATAGTAAGAAGCAATTCAATTTGAATTGAATTCACTTGTGAAATGTAAAGTTTTTGGACCTATAGCTCAAACACCTAATGGTGTTAAGCCTGTTGGCTATAAATCAGTTTTTGTGTGAAAAAGAAACGAGAAAAATAAAATACAAAGGTATAAGGCATACTTTGTTGCACAAAAAATTTCCCAACGGCCTGGTGTTGATTATGATGAGACATATTCATCAGTTATGGATGTAATAGCATTGTGTTATCTTATTAGTTTCATTGTCTATGAGAGACTTAAAATGCATTTGATGGATGTGTTAACAACCTATCTATATGGATCACTTGATAATGATAAATACATGAAAATTTAAGCATTTAAAATGTCGGAAACATATAGTTCAAAACCTTGGGAAATGTATTCCATTAGATTACAAAGATCATTGTATGGTTTGAAGTAATCTGGACGCATGTGGTATAATCGTCTTAGTGAATATTTATCTAAGAAAGGTTATACGAATGATGAAATTTGCCCATGTGTTTTTATATACAAAAAAACATCGGAGTTTGTCATACTTGTTGTCTATGTCGATGAAATAAACCTCATTGTAACTCTAATAGATCTTTAAAAGTCAATTGGTTACCCAACTACTGGGAACTCCTTATCATTCTCAATGAATAAGTCAAAATATCTTGGTGCACACACAGGTGATAGCTGGACTACAAGGGGTATCATAGAGGGAGTAGCTACCACACGACTCTTTGCAAGAGAGCGTACTTCTGCACGTAGGATATCAAAATCCTCCCTTATCTAAATCAGATCTGGCACAGCTGTCTTTATATATTAGGATATAACCCATTTCTCTAGCTCATCAATTCATGTCTGAAAGTCAACATGCAACTCTGACAGTGCGTCTCCTTAAGCAATCTCCCAACTAGCCTCGGCCTGCTCAAATTTATTCTTGATCTCTGATCTCATCTGCTTAAAGAGGGTAGTCATCTCGGTCTCGATAATATTTAACCGAGTCGATACATCTCTCTGTATATCCACTAGGCTCTATAAAAACTCATTGGATATCGTAATCACACCTGAAAAAGGAGCTGTAGTGGATGGACAAGTAGGCTCTGTAGATAAACCAACCAGCTCTAAGTCTGAAGTCGGGGATAAAGAAGAAGTAGCCTGTGTCCCCTTCCACTGAGTACTAGAATCTAGAGTACCTCTCTGCTCCCCTATCTCTATATCTCTACCAACACCCGTATCATCTCTATGTGCCTCATTAAGTGCTGTAAAAACTATCAAGCCCTCATTCTAAGCCTATGGTGCTGCTAACTATTGTCTAGATCTTCTAGAAGTACCCAAACCTGTCAGACCCTTTAGGTTCTTAATCTGTACAGTAGCAATAATAGTCACCCTCTCATTAATACTTGGTAACTCAGGCACACCGACCTTATTACATAGCCTCTGGATCATACAAGGAAATGGCAGGTTAGTCAACTCTCCAAAATCTCTCTCGTGTATCTCATGCCTGAGAATGACTGCAAAATTAATATCATAACCAGCTATCAAGTAGAAAACTAATGCAACTCCTTCCCATGTCAATGCATTATCTAAAACTATGGGAATCAGGTGATATTAAATTAAAAACCACTAAAATATACCTTCTAGTTTCAGTATGCCCTTCTTAATCATATCTGGCCCCTCAATTCACAGGGCCTCATCACCCTGTGGTGGAATATAACTAGCTATACACGTAGCCATCTCGAGCCTCTTAGCACTATTCTCACCATCCTGTATAATATGATGATCCCTTTTGATCCTCAATCTGTGGTTGCACTTTTCTATAAATGTGGGTGTAATATAATTTAGGCCAAATATGACTTTGTGAATAGTCTCCTCTCTGACATCAACTCTGACCCCTCTGACTAATGTGTGATCAAGCTGCAGCTGTCGTACAAATCTAATAAATCTTGGATGATGGCATATGGGAAGGACTACAGTGGCTCTTTAAGATGTATAAAACTCATGCACCATAACTGGTCTATAACAACTGAGTGACTTAGTAATCCACCCGAGCTGATGCCTTTCAAATACTGCCCCCACTTATGGTAAACTCTACATCCCTGATAAGTCAATATTGCTCCTCATAGATACATCGTGTAAGCCTACCTAGATCCCAGACAATGCGATCAAGCTTATAAATATGTTGTATCCCTTTTACACACAACCTCAGTTGTCCCTCCTCATGAGATGCATCTACGACATGTGCAGGTGTGGATGTCTACTGTCCAACATGGAAAACCTATGTTGTACCCTCCACAAAATGGGGTACCTCTGTCTAATATATGTGAGTGGATGTACCCTTCTCAAACTGGGGCACCACTGATGACTGATCTTTCTCAACCTCCTCAAAAGATTCTCGAGATCCTTTCTCCTTCTCTTCTTCATCGTCACCGGCTGGAAAAGTATATGGAGGTGATATCCTCGCAGACTTTATCCTCGTCTAGGATGCATCTGTCTAAGCATCCTGGTGAGTCTATCCTCATGTGACTCTACGAGTTTCTGCAACTGTAGCATCAACATGACACTGTCTCAGATACTCCTCCACTAAAATGCTAAGCTCAGGAGACTCTGCACGTCTCCTCAAAGTGCTAGCTGATTTTTTATTTATTGCTTTAGGTGCCATGTATACCTGAAAAACCAAATATTAGTTTCCAATTAAAGCGAGGGATAGTGAAAGTTGAAGAAAAACTCAAAATTCAAAAAATTTGAAATTTTCCTCACTTTTCACACCCCTATGACCTATTTGAGATCCCAACAAGTTCAATGTATACACACTAATCAAAATTCATGAATTTCAAAGCAAACAAACAAGTTCAACTCATGGCATTACTTTAGTTCATTCAAGTTCAACTTTCGGTTGGGGCCTAAACTTAGAATTTTAACTCAAAACGAGGCCCTACATTATGATTTTAGGCTATTTCAAGGATCCCATATAAAAGAATCATAGTTTTTGTATATTAAACCATATACTACACATATCAAATTGTTTCAACAATAGATAAAGCATTATATCACCGTTAGGATCCAAGAAAGTTATCTCTAATATGATAATCTAGAAGAGAATAATGAAGAACTCAAGCAAAAACCAAAGTTGAAACTTGTTTTTAGTGTGTTGGGACAAGTTGATATCTCAGTCAAGTATCAATCTCACCTTTTCTTAAGTGTGAGGTTGGTTTATGTTTAAGGTGGATAGTTTGAATTTAACGAGAAAATTGAAGTTTTGAGGATTAGAATAAGTTAGAATGAGGGTTAGAATGTTTTTATTTAGGTGGGGGATTGAAATAGGTCACATTTAAATATTGGTGGGCCCAAAATTTTAATCAAAAAGTGGGCCTAATTTTTCACCTACCCGCGCCCTATACCCACGGTCGAGTCTTGCGCGCAGTTAGCACCTAGGCCAGCAGGTGCTGGGCGCAGGTGCCGGGCCAAAATTTTTGGCCTGCTCTTCTGCAACCCAGACTTGGCGTGTTGATATTTTTCTAGATACTAATGGTCCTGCGACCTAAGTTTTTGGTCTCAAAAGTAAAATTAGGTGCCAAAGTTCAGAACTTAACATTTTTCATCCTCAAAATTTCAACTTTTAAATTTTCTACTGAATTTACTATGTGGAACTTGTGACCATGATGGGCTGATCACAAAGTCCCCTTACTTGGAAATCAATAAATGTATCAATATTTATCGTATTCCGTGTAAGATCCACAAGTTAAAAACCTACAAATACGAAAAGCACAAAAACGTAATCACAATTATATAGTGGGTTTCCCCCCACCCATCACTTGATTTATTTTCGCTACACGATGTGGCTATGTTGGTTACTCAGACTTCACCAACAAACCTATGGGTTGCCTCCCATGTAGCACTTGATTTAATATCGCGACACGATGTGAGTATCTTGACTACTCAGAATTCATCGAGATACCCATAGAAATATCCTCCAGGGTCATCAATACAATCAATCACCGACACCACCCTCATGTCGGTTGGCTTCTTTATAGACTTTTAGATGTTGAATATTGCCTCCTCACCATTGACTTAGAATTTCATCTCACCCTTTTCCATTTCAACCATAGCTCTGCTTGTGGCCGTGAATGGTCTTCCCAAAATAATGGGCATCTCAATGTCAAGCTCACACTCCAAGATGATGAAGTCAACCGGGAAAATGAATTTATCCACCTTGAAGATCACATCATAAGATATTCCGTAGGCTTCTTCGATCAGCCATCAATAGCCGTATCGAAGTCGGTTCTGGAGGGTTTAAGTCAAGTTGCTTGAATACAACCAGTGATATCAACTTAATGTTGGCCCCTAAATCACACAAAGCTCGGGAAAACCTGGATGATCCAATAGTACATGGTATAGTAAATGCTCTGGGATCACACTTTTTCTGCGCCAAGGACCTAGTCGTGACTGTACTGCATTGGTGCACACCCTCAACATCCTCTAAAGCATCTCCGCTCTTTCTTGTGACTAACTGTTTCATGAACCTCGCATATCCTGACATCTGCTCTAATACCTTAAGAAGTGGCATGTTCAATCTCAATTCTCTTAGCATCATAATAAATTATTTAAAGTTACATTCCTCTTTCTTCTGCACCAATCACTGAGGAAAAGGTGGGGGTGGTCTCATAATTTGTCTTACCTCTGACTCAATGATCAGACCCTTACCTTTATTTTTAGAAACTGTATCTCTGTCATCTTCTACCTTTTCTAGCTCAACAACATATGTCTTAGCATCAACAAATTTCTGTAGCAGGCATTAGGGGATACATAGTAGTGATGCTACTCCTCGTAGTAATAGAAAATACGTGACTATTATTTTTTCAATTTTGCACCATGTTGCTCGGAAGGGTACCTGGCTTCCTCTGGTTCAGTTTTTTGACATCTGACCAAATTGGTGCTCTAGCTGCTTAAAGCAGTGGCATGTGACTCAACCTTCCGAGCCAATTCTTAAAGGTTTTGAGCCATAAATTCTTTGAGTATCTTTGAGGACAAGTTTATTTCATAAATTCTCTAAATAGGAAGAGTTAGCCCCCTAGTACATTATCTTGTATGTCGGATAAGTTACCTTTCCTTTTTTACCTTTGGTATAGAGAAAAGCATATGATCTGCCTTCTTCTTTAAGGATGCAACATTCTCTTTAGTCGGAGTTGGGTGAGGCTTCTTAGTGGCAACTTTTTTGATAACCACCTTGACCTTATCAGCTGAGAGATCATCACACTTGGTGGTTGTAATGTCATCAATCCTTTTCTCCTTCATGACATAATTTTACTAAATATGTCATTTGGTTCATTTCTAAATCTTAATATATTGGAGTTGTCTTTATTTAGATTTAACATGTTATTTAAAAAATTAATTTGTCATTTCCCGAAGTAAATTGTTTGGTAAAATAAGTGTTCAGGACTTTTTTGTTCTTTGCCTATATGACGGATAGAAAATACCCCAATAGTTTCTAGTTTGATTGCGTGAATCTGAAAATTTCCCTCCAAATGTATCTCAGACTTTCAATATTTTTGGTCTATGTTGTCTTTGAAATATATAACTATCTTCATTACTAATTCTTTACTTTCTTTTCATTCTATATGTACACTTCAGAGCAAATGAATTTTTCATTTAATACTCTCGCTAATGAAGTCTCAAAATGAGACTTGACGTTCGAGCAAGGAGTCATATTTCATATTCTCAAATCAAATCAGCTAGCAGTATAGTTCCTCTTTTCTTCTTCCAAACTTTATTTTTCTTGTATATTCATGTTATTATCTTGCACATTAATGTTTGGAGTTTGTATCTTGCTTGCTCATATTTGAACTAAAATAAATTTTATTAGATATGATAGCCAAATTGAATTGTTTCTCTCCTCACCCTTGTTGGGTATTGAACTTAGCATAATAACTAGGCTTCGACATTTAATTTATATCGTTAAAAGGCTAAAATTTGGTAGGTAAAAGACATACTTTTTAGAATAGTTGACTGAGTTTTTCAGAATTCTTTAATGCTTCTTTAATATGAAATAGTAGCCTATTTTTAGAATCGAGTTAGTTTGTCGCTAATTAATAAAATTGGATTAATAAGAATATAGATTTTTGCGGTAGGCGAATTTATCATCGCTAGACTCAAAAATTGGCTTTAATTGTTTTGGATATGGTAAATCAACTTTCTTTTCTCATCAGTTTCAAATAAAAGATAGTACTTTTTCAATTTTATTCCATGAGGCTTTTTCTTAAGTTCTCAACTCATTATGGATTAAAAATATTTATTTTTATTTTTATATCTATTTTCAAATGATTCATTTAGTGTAGGTAATTAACCATCTTATTTACTTTTATTTTTATAAAATTCGACTAAAAAAGGCAAAAGAGTCATTTTTGAGAATTAAAAAAATGTGAAGTTCTTAACATAATTAACCTTTTTTTAATTATTATTTGAAAGCTTTTGTAAGTAAATGATTTTAAATAACTTTCTTTTTGACAAAATAAGGTTGCATTATTTTTAGGAGTTACTTTTGATAATTTTTGAAAAGTGGGTGAATATTTTTATACTTTTCTAATCTTTTTCTTATAATTAATTAGCATGTTTTATTAAATAAGATATATTCGTTATACCTAGCTTATATGTTTTCTTAATTCAATTTAATTCTCCTAAACTAACCTAAGTTTGGCCAGTTAACCGTAGTTGGCGGATCCTTTAGGATACCTAATCCCTTCCCTTTAGGATAATTAAAAATCTTACCTAGAATCGCTTATGTTTAGTACACCTTAAAATGAAGCCTTTATTTTATTTTAATCACATAGTTTGTATAATAGGTCTCCTAATTCACCGTAGAACTAATTAGGTGGCGATTTTCTTAATTTTATTTAGAGGGTTCAAATATGTTGTATCTCAGTTTGATCCGTGTTAAAATGGTGTATAACGACTTGACGACTCCATTGGGGAATTATAGGTTCTAAACATTACAAACTTAGGTTAATAATTAAGTTTTTTATATTGTTATTTGTTTCACCCTAATTATCTTGATCTATCATGTTTGTGTGGCATAAATTGTTTATTTGCTATTATTTTGTATAAATTGCTTATTTGTTTTTTGCTTTACATAAATAGACATTCCGTTCATATTTTCTCAACTTTAGAAAAATGACACTCACACACACTGTACATGCAGATTGTACATTGTACTTTTTTAAAATTCATTCGAATCACCTTATTTTAGAAAATCAGTGCATACGTGGAATAAACGGGAGTTTTACTGCCGTGGGACAGCATGCCTTCTCATATAGGAAATTCAAGTTCGTGTCTACCCAAATCTTAGAAAATCTTAAGACAGAGCTTTACCATCCTTGATTTAGGCTATTCATGCATAAACATTAGGTGGATTGACCTAAGGTGTCATTCCACAAATAGGAGAACAGCTTTTATGTCAAATGGGTTCCATAACTTAATGACGACCCTCATATTATGTGCAGAGATAATGATAAATTAATTTAAGTCGAAATTTAATCAAATTTATTTTGAAAAATTCTAACTCCAAATTCGAGTAATATCATTAATCAAAGCTTGGATCAATTTATCGGAATCTCAATTAATATTTGGCGTTTAGGCCTACCTCCAACATAAAGGAGTCACCCGCATATTAGGGTGTATTATTTAACATATTTGTGTTATTTGTACTGTAAATTTTCTTTCTTAGGTTCTACTTTATCTACATGAATTTATTTGTTATATAATTTGACTTGATATTTATTTGCTAACTTCACCTTTGTTTTGTCCTTATTTTCAGAGAAGAAAAATAAATTTGCATTTATATATCTCCTTATTATCTATTGTATTTTCACATAATTTATATCATGACATTTCTTCAAAATTCTAGTATTGTAACACTTTTGCGCTTAGCGCATTTTAATGATTCTATAGCACCATTTAGAAAATTATCTTAAGCCCGTCGAATTCTCAGTATTTCAATCAAGGTTTTATCCCCTTTTACGATCTTCTATACGGTTCACTTTTTTTCTTTAAATTTTCAATGAGTTTAATTCGCCATTATTTTAAATTCTTCCTCAAGTTTCAATGTTGGTGTCCGTATTTGTTAAAAATTTCCTTCTACTCTGTTAACGTGGGCATAATTCTTCACAAATATTTTTCTAGGTATTTTCCTAAATCATTCATTTTAAATTTTGTCAGACTCATGCTAAGTTCAAACTATTAGATTTTCTACCTTTTCAATTTCTTCCAAGTCCTTTCTTTACGGGTGTAATCTTCCGGTTGCAACGACGAAACATTTAGCCCGTTAGTCTCAAACTTCGTAGTATCTATTTAGTACCAATCTTCGCATGGAGCACTTGCTCACACTCTCAATTTATTCCGACCTTTTATTAGCCTTTATGCCATTCTTTGTTTCTTAAGTTGGTAGATGTTCAAATGTATTTACACAAACTGTCAAATCACACTTGACTTTATGTGTTCAGTTTTCTTCATTAAATTATTTTAGAGCGACGACCCAAGTTTGATACTTCCTTAAAGTTTCACTCATTCAAAATGCTTGTTTCGTTCCTATCTTGGGATTATTGGAACTGGTCTTTCCACACTCATTCTAAATTCAAGCTTTAGCACGTAATTAGAAAATAAATTCTTTTGACATTTTCTTCATCCTTGATATCTTTTTAAACCCAACAACATTGAATCAGAAATTTGAGTCACTCACAATCCTTTGTCTTATTAAAGTTTTGTCTTTGTGATCTCTATTTGCTTATTAATTATTATCTCGAGCCCATATCCCTCACAGGGCTTGATCTATTAGGTTCTTTTTAATCGTATCTCTAAAATGCTCTACTCTTAGCCTTTCACATAACTATTTAATGCTTATCAAGTGTTTCATTTTCCTTCCAAAGGTTACTTAAGTTGAGCACCAAAGGTAATTCAAGGAAAATATGACCGACCAAATTACTTTGATTGACCTGGCTGAGGATGAGTTCAACTGCGAAGAACAAGAGTCGCATCAAGATAAAGTTGCTAAGCTTGAGACAAAACTGTCACAAATAGAGTGAGAAATTGATGGTATGAAAGAAATGATAGTTGACCTTAAGAATCCATTCACAATACTCACCCTTTGGCACTGCCATATCTCCCACCTTTGAAAGGTCAGAAGCATACTCACCCTTTAGTAGTGCCGTACTTTTCACTTTTGATTATAATGCCCAATTTTTCTCCAACATGCACTCATTCTCGCCAAAAGAGACATTCAAAAACTTGGTGGAGATGATCAAACGTAAAGCAAATGGTGGACGATATTTTAATATTGAGAATAATTAGATTTTCTTCAAAAATGATCTTGTTTTATCTTTTGAGATAGATTATGGCGATATTCTAATAAATGACGGGTAGGTAGTCTCGTAGACCACCTGAAGTAATATGTTGATTGGTGAAAAATATCGGACAAGATAATGAACTAAAGATGAGACTTTTTGTTGGGACACTTACGGGGCCAGGTTTGATGTAGTATGCAAGGCAAGATATGTGGAAATGATCTTCTTGGGGCAACCTAGTCGATTATTTTGTCAATAAATATGGGTCTCCTAGCAATATTATTAGAGGATTTGGTCCGTTGAAAAGGAAATTCGTAGAGTTTTCAAAGGGTCCAAAAGGAAAAGAACCAAGATATTATTTTTCCGTAATTTTGCAAGCACTTATATCAGATTCGGGCAGAACTCCAGTAATGGTTTCCTTGAGCATGATGATTAAAGTATGGTGGAAACTATGTTAAAATATGTCATCTAGGAAGTATGTAGTTGTATGATCAGTTTTTGAGTAGCGTCTTTTGTGGAACAATTATGTACTTTTATGAATTTAATGATCAATTCTTTGTATGTTTTTAAATTTTTTTTTATGTAAACCAAACTACGGTTTACATGATTTTATAGGTGGATACGTAGGCAGCCCACATGAGGACACGGTCATATTTAGCATAAGATTTCAATATTCATCTATTATGTAATTGAACTATGTTCGACCTGATTGTCTATCGGACATAGGATCCGTAGGAAATATACATAAGGTTGGGTCTCTTTATTATATATTTTTATCTTCCCCCAATAACGGAGAAGAAATTTGGGTCAAATTTTTATACGCAAAGACGAGGCATCATCATTAGGTTTGTCTTCAAGACTGGGACAAATTTTAGGATACGTCAGAGTTATCAAATTATAAGAATCAAGCTAGAGTCAAGCTTTGGTGTTCGGCATAAATCAACCTTTCTTTTGATTACTACTCCAAATCGATCATTACTTTCCTTTTACATCTCAAGCGTTAGATCCTACTAGCTAAGAAGTCTTTTGATGTAATCATTTCGCAAGTAAGATCATCTCTTCTAGTCTAGACCTCTTTCTTAGGATCATCACGTATTAATATTTTTCTCAAAATTTTTTTTTTTTTTTATTATTATTATTATTATTATGCATATTTTGCATGTACTAATAATTTATTTAATGTTTAAAGTTTCATTTTTGCTTAGAGACTGGCTGACATGAACACTATTTTGATTGTAAATTTGCACCGAGGATGATACAATAATTGCAGATAAGTTTGAAGCATTCAATATTGATATGGGTTTAGTGCAAGCACAAAATGATAGCAAGAAGAATATGGTCCGAAGAAATATTGTGGTCAATCTGCCAAGTACTTTTAGCCTTCTTCCTATCACTACCACAACTTCCAACTCAACCAAAAACATTTAATTATATCTCCTCGCCCAACTCCCACCTATACAATATCTCTGCAAATGACATCAATATATACTATTAATCCCAAAAAAAATTAGCTTACTATGATGCTAAATATTTATTCTCCCACAATTATGCTTCCTTGTAAGGAGAATAAGCGTGACTAACCAGCAGTTTATCAAAATGGAAAGCGTGGAAAAGAGATTCTGTAATTCACCACAAAATTTTCAGCAAAGAACTCTATAATCTAAGAAAAGCACTTGATGAAGAGTTGCACTTAAAGAAATTATTAGAGTCTAAAGTATGAAGATTTGTGTGTGCACCCAAATGATGAGCTTCCACCAGGGTATAAGCTACTAAAATTAAACACTTTCAGTGGGGAAGGAGATCATGTTGCTCACTTTAGGATTACTATAGCAGGTTAATTAGAATTGGACATGATGAAGCCATACAAGTGAGATTATTTATTCAAAGATTATCAGGATTGGCACTGGCTTGGTATACCAAGCAATACTTTGGCAAATGGCACACATGGTAAGATATAGCTTGTGATTTTATAAGGCAATATGAGTTTAATATTGGAGGCGATCTGAACATGACCGATTTTCTAAAGTAAAGAAGATGCCACATGAATCCTTTCAATCATATACCACGTGATGGAGATTATAATCCTCAAAGATACATCCGCCACCTCCCAAAAAAGAATTAATCTCATCCTTCATCCAAATTCAAGAAGACCTATAGTATGATAAGTAGTTTGGAACTTGTGCATGCAACTTCTTCGATTTGATTCGAATTGGAAAAGAGATAGAAACTGGCATTCAAGAAGGAAGAATTATAGAAAACTTATCAACACAAATTATTCATCCAGTTTTCTAATCAAAGATATCAAAAAATTTACAAAGTGTGTGCAATACATCTTTTGTGCATCACCCGCAATACCATCAAAGTCACCAATTTTTACAATCTCATGCTTCTTTTAACTTTTGTAATGTGTATCAAAAGCCTCCTTATCAGTAATTTTCTTATAATAGCTTTCAGCAATTGTTTCACTAAGCATAATCTACCTCGCAACCAAAGAAGAAGATGAAATCTTACTCCCTTACTCCTCTGGATGAGCCATTGGTCAATATATTTGAGAGATCAAGAACTGAGTGACTTCTGCAACCTAAGAAAGATTCATGCATAAGTATATATCTCCAAATTTAATTTATCCAAAAGTTATGCTTATCATTCAAATATTCAAGGACATGACATTGAAGATTGTCCAGCACTAAGATTCAAGATTCAAAGCATGATTGAAAATAGCAAGATAAAGTTGTAGAAAAAGCCTTCAATGAACAGTGGTAATATCGCAAATAAGGATAAAATTTGTGTTAAGGGTGACCCGTCGAAATTGGCACTAAGGCTCTTGAAGAGAAACTGTGCAACAAGTTTGTAAGACTGACAAAGACATCACTTTGAAATTTGAGATTATGATTTTGTCTTTTCTTCCTTTATGAGTAGCTACTATTTGTAACTTAGTACCACTCTCCTTTTTCTCTTATATAAGTAGTTGCTATTTTGCAATCCTTTTTAAACTCTTTTATGAACTACATTTCCCATTAGAAATATGATATGTGGGCGCCTATTCTAGGTTCGATCACAATATTATAATAAATTCATTTCCCTCATAGCCAAAATGGGGATAGCTTTACATATAGCCTATCACCATTTTTGCAAAGCAGAAGTTTAAGATCTGGAGCCATATTTATATCATCACAACACAGTAGTAACATAATTACAAGAAACACAAATTCAAAGTCAAAAGTTTATGATTCAATGGAAGGCAATCATTTGCTTTTATACTAACAAGTTTTCTTTGAGTGACATGGGAATAATTGTTTTAAGAATGCATGCTAAGTCTTGTTCCCTTTGTGGAATAATATGAACATGTTATGTATATCCATGTATATGAGTATATGTTTGAGAATGTTGATGAACCTTTATCTCTTAAGTAGCATGCAAAATACCTGTAAGTATGGATACGTGTATAAATGTGATTTAATGTGATATATTGTCTTGTAGTTGAATGATGATGTTATTTGGTCCTTATCCTTGAGTTACATGCTAGTATTCCAACCGCTAACCATCTCTAGACGCAATGTCCCCATGCGACATAGTGGTCGGAGTATTTTCTTCTCTTCCTGCGCAGAGAATAGACTATCAAAGTGGTTCATGCATTGACTTTGGAGTGGTGAGCTTCCTTTCTTTTAAAGACATTCATCCTTGGTCTCCTATCTTTAGACTTAGCCTAGTTTAGCTTGTTTTGGCTATTGTGGGGGCTTGTCACAATATATACCTTTCTAAACTCCAATTTGTATAGAGGTATTGTAGATGACTATAGACATAGGGATATTGGTTAGTTGGTGAATCTAATTAAATGGTTAGACATTTCTAAGTTATGACTTACATTATGTTTTTTTCTATATTATTGAAGGGTCGAGATTCATCCAACCCATGTGATGTATATTGATATTAGGTTGGGTTATTTCGGTGACCTCTGGTTCATGTAAGCTTGAGGTGCCTATACGACATGGCCCATTTTTGGGACATGTCAACTTGGTATCAGTGCCTAGGTTCATGGTCATTTGGGTGTCCATAATACTGTGTTAAGTAGAGTTTCTTTTAGGGATGTGAACTGTGCCACACTTATAAAAGAGAAGCTATAAGAAATTTTAGGAAATATTTCTCTTTCTTGTGTATCAATCTCAAGCTATAGAGTCTAAGATTTTGAATAACTTTGATTTCCATTTGCTATCTTTCAGATCATGCGACCAATGAGATTTGAGGTTCAGGCAAACACTTCAGCCTCGACTAAGGGCCCAAGACAGAGCTTGTATAACTTTTGGAGTTTAGACAGGGGCTAAGGCAGAGACATTAGACCATCTTTATGGGGTTCCACCTGTCCCCACTAACCCTGACTATGAGAGTGACCCTTCTATTCAATCACCTCAAAGGGGTGCTACTAATGTCGAGTTTCACTGCTCCATCAACCTCTTAACTTAATTGGTAGCCTCTCGGTAGAAGCATGGTGCTCCGCTACAGTTTCTTTTGAGGCCACAAAAATTGGCCAATTTATAAGTGTAAGCCCTCCTATGTTCTCTAGTACAAAGGTTGAGAAGAATCCTCAAGGTTTTGTTAATGAGATGGAGATGATCTTCTAAATTATGCATGCTTTAGAGATTGAGGCCATTGAATTTACTTCCTACCAATTAAAAGATGTAGGGTACCAATGGTACGAAGGGTGGGAGTTTTCTAGAGGGAGGATGTATGCATAAAAGTATGCCTTGAAATTCCATCAATTATCAAGTTATGCTCCCGAGATGGTTTCTACCATGATGGATAGAATGCATAAGTTTGTCTCGAGATTGTCTCGTGAGTTAGTCCTTGAGACCAAGGAGACCTTGTTGATTGATAACATATACATCTTTAGGTTGATCATATATATGCAATAAGCAGAAGAAGAGAACAATAAATAAGTTAAGTTGAGTGAAAGACAAGGGAAGAAGTTTAGACCTTTTGAGTTTAATGGAGAGGGGTGGCAAATGACCCAGAAAGAAGTAGGCGAGTCTGAGATCTTTTTACTCAATTAATGCCCCTTACCTGAAGTCGTTGGGTGATCGTTGGTCTCAATATAGTGGTGGGTTTTGGGCACAAGGTGCCTAATTTTAGGCTAGTGGTGCCTAGTCGGATCCACCCTGCCTTCCTTGCAGATTCTATGGTTAGAGTCATTATGGTCAGTGTGAGAAGGGGAAAGGCAGATACTTTCATTGTGGCCAGGTCAGGCACATATATAGAGAGTGCCCCTATCGAGCGGCTTCTTCATCCTAAAGGGCCTCTATTGCTACTCCAGCTACTCCCGCACCAAAGGGTGCCATGTCTACCTCTGCTTCTATTTCTGGCATCGATGCTGGCTAAAACTGCTTGTATACACTAGCTACTTACTAGGATTCTAAGTCATCTCCTGATGTTGTCATGTGTATGTTGAGATTTTTCTCCCGTGATATGTATTATTTGCTTGATACAGGGTCTTCTCTTTCTTATGTGACACCGTATGTGGCTGTGCATCTTGATTATGGTCCCAAAAGTATGTCAGTTCCTTTTTCTATATCTACCCTGGTGGGAGACTCGGTGGTTGTTACAAGAGTCTATAGAAGGGGTGTGATATCTGTTGGTGGTAGAGACACTCTTATAGACTTAGTAGAATTGGACATGGTTGATTTTGATGTCATTTTGGCGATGGATTGGTTACACTCCTGCTATACTTCTTTAGATTGTTGGTCTCGTAGGGTCACTTTTAAATTCCCTAATGAGACAGTCATTATGTGGGAAGAAGGTTCCTTAGTGCCTAAGGAAAGGTTCATTTCTTATCTTAAAGCCCGAAGGTAGATTTTGAAAGAGTGTTTGTATCATTAGGTCCGAGTTAAAGATTCTAACTCGAAAGAGACTTCTCTAGAATCCATTCTTGTGGTGAATAAGTTTCTTGAGATATTTCCCGATGATCTTCTTGGTGTTTCTCCCGATAGGGAAATTGATTTTGGGATTGATCTTGTTCTAGGTACTTGTCCAATCTCTATTCCTCCTCATAGAATAGCTCCGGTGGAGATAAAAGAGCTTAAGGAGCAATTAAAGGACCTCTTAGTTAAAAAATTTTATCCATCCTAGTGTGTCTCCGAGGGGTGCTTCCGTGTTGTTCGTGTGCAAGAAGGATGGTTACCTTCGTATATGCATTAATTATCATCAATTGAACAAAATGACCGAAAAAATAAATATATTTTTCCTAGGATAGATGATTTATTTGATCAACTTCAGGGTGCAAAGTGTTTCTCTAAGATTAATCTTAGATTGGGTTATCATCAGCTTAATATTAGGGATACGGATATCCGTAAGACTGCTTTTAGAACCTGGTATGGTCATTATGAGTTTCTTATCATGTCCTTTGGGTTGACCAATGCCCTGGTGGCATTCATAGATTTGATGAATAGGGTCTTCTGTCCTTTTGTGGACATGTTTGTCATTGTCTTCATTGATGATATCTTAGTCAACTCTAAGAGTGAGGCGGATCATATAGATCACCTCCGTGCCGTATTACAAAATTTAAAGGATCATCATTTGTATGTCAAGTTCTCCAAGTGCGAATTTTGGTTGAAAGTCCTAGCTTTTCTTGGTCATGTCATCCCTAGTGAAGGGATTATTGTAGATCACTAAAGAATTGCAGCGGTTAAGAAGTAGCCTAGACCTACGACTCCAACTGATATTCAGAGCTTCTTAGGTCTAGCCGGTTACTATAGAAGATTTGTGGAGAATTTTTCGACGATAGATGCCCCGTTGACCAAGTTGTCCTAAAAGAAGGTCAAGTTCTTGTGGTCCGATATATGTGAGAGTAGTTTTAAGAAGTTGAAAATTAATCGACTTCGACTCCGATTTTGACCTTGACAAAGGGTAGTGATAGTTATGTGGTTTATTGTGATGTTTCTCATATTGGTATTGGTTGTGTGTTGATGAAACATAGTAGAGCAGTGCCCTATTGTAACGCTCCAAAATCTGATCCGGAGATGTCACATGATGCTCAAGACTATGAGTAGCCTTAAGCTAACCCTGTCTGCAGACTATTGAGCCTAAATCTTATAATAATGAAAATATAGACATAAAAGTCATACTGAATGCAGAAGCTATCTATAATATCTGAGAATAATTTGAACATAATATCTAAAACATCAAAACTGAATAATCTACATCAAAACTAGTAGTCTGATAAGCCCCTACTACTAATACTAGAGAGTCACTGGGACAAACCCTTAACTAACTCAAACTGTCTGAAAGGAAATGCTAAATCTCATAAATTGATAAACTATAAAATCTGAATGAATAAGTCCCCAAACTATGAGAACTCACCAACTGTCGAATGTAGATGGAGATGCTCGAACTACTCACGCTGCTGACACTGAGCACCTGAACCTACATTATGAGACAATGTAGCACTTAGACGTATATGTGGATTAGTACTTTGAGGATGTACTGAGTATATGGGGGTGGTATGCATAAGTAAAACAATATCTCATAGTCATCATTTATAAAACAATGCATGTTAAATGTAAATTACTCACATAAGATGGAATATTTGAAATACTGAAATATGTAGCAATAAGAAGCAAAACATACTTTATAAATCTTATGAGCTATAATATTTAGTTCTAAAAGTTATACTTGTATTCTCCCTTTAAATCATTCTATCTAAGTGTAGAAGGACTCACTACTGAATCTAAAATTTGAAAGGTAAAATTTATAGCTATTATATTTTCTGTAAGGTATAATTTGAGTAAAACTTGTGAGCCTTTACACTTAGTTTTCTAAAAGCTTTTCTGTTCTCCTTTTACTATTAAGGAGAATAATTTATCTTAAAGTCATTGCTGTTAGGCTTTTAAACTTTTATGGAGGTTTTCTTAACCAACATAAACCATGCGAGCTACATGGATTCCAACGTCTCGTCCTCTTATGGAAAAAATCTCACATTGGAGAGATGTGTCATACTCTTGCCCGAAAGTATAACCTCAGGTAAGTGATCACAACTCTGCCCACTATGGGCACTTAATCTCAATCCTACAGTGGCACGTATTTTTAAGACATGAGACCTTGGAATCATACCCAACTCGGTGCTAAATACTACTCCTTTTAATTTGCTACGCTCGTCTCAATGGAAATCCACTTTAAAACTCGCATAAGAGTTTATTATGAAACTAGTTATGCATTTACCTGAATAAATCTGTAAATAAAGCTATGTTGCTTTCCTTAATCTATAATAAATTTGTAAAGTGGATTCCAAAACTCATCTGAGGATCAAAATATCAAAACTTTATTGTAAATCTGATATAATTAGCTCATAAGATGCTTAAAGCATCATCTTTCTCAAAATAACAATATTCAATCTTAGGGTAATAACCCATGTATCAAACTCATGTCAAAACATCATAATAATCATTCTTGATAGTGAAAACAATGATAATTCATCTCAAAATCTATAATTTACTGCAATAGGCATGAAAATATGAAAATAGACATGCAATTCATCTTCAAAATATCTCAAAATCTCAAAACTTTGCAATTAGAAATAATGGGTATGAACCCTAATTCAAAACTCATGTATTTTCATTTAAAATCATATGAATTTAATGTAAAAGCTTGGTTTTAGGCACAAGGATGGAAGAAGATCCTTGTTCATAAACCCCAAATAACTTGTTGGATGAAGGAACCTTGAATTTTGGATTCCTATTGGGTTCTTGATGATGGATTCTTGATTTTATTGCCCTGGAAATTCTCAATTTTAAGCTCTCTTGGAAAATCAATGGAGGATTTTGATTTCTTAGAGAAGAAGCTTTGGAGCTTTAGGGTTTTTCTTTTGAAGAGAATGATGAATAATGAGCACCAAGTGCTTTGAATATGAAAAATCTTGTGTTTTGCACTGAGTGGAAGCTTGGAAAAAATCCAAAATACCCTCTTTAAACTCCTAAATGAAGCTGAAAAAACGTAACTGGGGTCCCAATTTAATGGGCCATTACAACGCACCACTATCACGGTGGCTTACTAAAATTTGACAATTGGAAAATTGGAGGCCTCTGCGATGTGGAGCTATCGTGTTGTCCCATTTAATTTTGACAAATTATAAAATGGACCTCTCTACGACACGCTAATATCACGAAAGTCCACTAAAAAATGACAATTATGAATTTAACCATCTCCACGATGCGGTGATTGCTCAGGTGGCACACTGTCAACTTAAAAACATCTTAACTCCTTCACTGAGTGTCAGAATTGGGCAAATTTGGTATTGATGGAAACCTTATTCAATTTTCCACACAATGGAAAGTCTAAATCTAAAAAATTCCATATGAAATAAATGCTATTCAATTTGAAAGCTAACCCTTAATGTTCTAAGAACAAATTTAAGCTAAGAAGAGTATGGGGTATTATACCTATGCTTTTAGGCAATTGAAAGTTTATGAGAAGAATTACCCTACTCATAACTTAGATTTGTTAGCCATGGTTTTTGCATTAAAGGGTTGGCGACCTTATCTTTATGGTGTTCATGTCGATATCTTTTTCGATCGTAAGATCCTCCAATATGTGTTTACCCAAAAGAAGTTAAATCTTCAGCAAAAAAGGTGGCTCGATCTATTGAAAGACTATGATATAAATCTTTATTACCATCCCGATAAGAAGAATGTAGTCGCCGATGTTCTTTGTAGGTTTTTCATGGAATGTTTAGCCCATGTGGATGAGGATAAGCGGGAATTGGTGAAAGACATCCACCATTTGGCTAATCTTGGAGTTTGATTTATGGACTCCGAGGATGGTGGTGTATTTGTGCATTCGATATCTCAATCGTCCCTTGTTGTTAGGATAAAGTCGAAGAAAGTATTGAAACTCAACTTGATGAAGATCAAGAGTAATGTGTGTCAACACAAAGTTACATACATAATGATTGGTAGTAATAGCATGTTGAGCTACCAAGGTAGGTTATACATTCCCAACATCGATGGATTGAGAGAAAGGGTCATGTCTGAGCCTCATAGAGGTCGTTATACTATTTATCTTGGTTTTACCAAGATGTATCATGACCTTAGAGAGTTCTATTGGTGGGGTAATTTGAAACATGATGTGGCTAGCTATGTGGTCAGGTATATGGTATGTCAACAAGTGAAATTTAAGGACATAAGGCCCGGTGGTTTGTACCAAGATATTATCATACCCGAGTAGAAGTGGGAGGCGATTAATGTGGACTTCATTATCGGTCTTTCTAGATCCTAGAATCAATATGATTCTATTTGGGTCATTGTTGATAGAATGAATAAGTTCGCTCACTTTTTGCCTGTGAAGACCAATTTCTTGGCGGAAGATTAGCTAATTTGTACTTATGGAGATCCTGAAGTTGCATGGTGCTTCGGTGTCTATTATCTCGGATCGTGGTCCTTTATTTTCATCCCACTTTTGGAAGTCATTCCAAAAAGGTTTTGGTACTAAAGTATGCCTTAGTACCATTTTTCACTCATAAACGGATGGACAATTGAAAAGGACCATCCAAATATTAGAGGATATGTTACGAGCTTGCATGATTGATTATGGTGGTAGTAGGTATGACCACTTGCCTTTGATTGAGTTCGCGTATAATAATAGTTACCACTCTAGTATTGGCATGACACTTTTTGAGGCATTGTATGGTAGGAGATGTCAATCTCCTATTGGATGGTACGACATTGGCGAGGGTAAGTTGCTTGGCCCCGATCTAGTTCACCAATCCTTAGAGAAAATAAAAGTAATTTGTGATAGATTGAAAACTATTCAAAGTAGCCAAAAGCCCTATATAGATGTGAGACGTAGGGACTTAGAGTTTACTGTTGGCGATTGGGTATTCTTGAAAGCATCTCCCATAAAGAGAGTGATGCAGTTTGGTAAAAATGAAAAGATTAGGCTCCGGTATGTTGGTCCCTACTTGATTGTGAAGAGGGTTGGCAATGTTGTCTACGAGCTGGAGTTACCTTCTAGTATGAACTCCATTCACTTGGTTTTCCATGTTTCTATGTTGCATAAATGTGTGGGTGATCCTTCATTGGTTGTTCCTTTGAATGATGTTGGTTTTTCAGACTCTTTGTCCTATGAGGAGGTCCTAGTGAGGATCTTAGATCGTCAAGTTCAACGATTACAAACAAAAGAAGTGGCTTAGGTGAAGGTTCTATGGAGGAACCAAAAGTTTGAGGAGGCTACTTGGGAGGCGGAGGAGGACATAAAGTTTAAGTATCCACATTTGTTTTCCATTCCAGAAGCTCTTGATTGAGGTATGTATTAATATTCTTGATTTGAATTATCTCTTAGGTTGATGATGGGTTCGAGTCCTTAAACTTTAAAGGAGCCAGGTGGCTTTGATAAATGATGGTTTGAATCCCCTAGTGAAATGAATGATGAATTGAATGATCATGATATGTGTTGTGTTGAATCCTTGTTGTTAGCTTAATTCTAACTCGTTTAAAAGTTGTTTTGATATGTATTAATGGGTTAACTTATGTTTATACTTGCCTTGCCTGTCACTCACAGATGAATTATCCAAGTGGGGGAGAATTGAAATACCTAGAATTTGAACCATCTCAAAATTTCTCCATTAGGTGTCTCTAGGGTGGGTACAACTAGGTAATTAAGTCGTACCCAATGGATACGAGTCGTATCCTTCCTCACCTCCCCTTCCCTCTCATACCTTGAGCAGCCTGGGAAGGGTAGCATTTTGTCTTCTATATGAGTGACCCCTCCTTAATCATACCCTAAGGGTACGAGTCATACCTAGGTAAGTCATATGGAGTGAGGTCTTGGCTTGGAGTGGATTGGTTTTGTTACAAGGGCGCATACGAAAAGGGGGTAAGTCGTACCCCTTGGATACGACTCAAGGGTACATGGTCATGCCCTTAACAGTGTGTGTCACCTAGGAGATGACTAGGGTATGAGTCAGGGTACCAATCGCACCCTAGGGTACGATAACTTAAGTGAGTCGTACCCCTGGACGGGTTCATTTTCCAGCTTTTAACTAAGGGCCTTGTGGTCCTTTCCCATGCCTAAAACTCTAAACCCTCTCACTATATAAGTGTGTGTAGCCTCCTAAACATCCATTTGGAGGTATCAAACACCCTAAGAACTCTCTCAAACTCATCTTTGAAGGATTGGAGGCCAGAGTTTCAAGGATGGCCTTTTAGTGGCAAGAAGGAGTCAAGATTCTTGGTGATTCAAGTTGTTTAAGGCATGCACCTATTCCCCTTGTTAAATAACTCTAAACCCATGTATTATACACTTAGATTAGTAAGTGTACATGATGATTTTGAAATCAAATGAAAAGGGTTTTGTTGCTTAATAATGAATAATGATGACTCTTGCTTAGAATTAGGTTTATACCTATTATTAATAATGATTTACATGTGTGGATGCTTGTTGTATGTGGTTCAACATGAGGTTATTAAGTAACCCTAGTCTTGATGATATCTACCATAAAAATAGCCTTGTTAAAGATATGCACCCAAGAAGTTTGTGATAATATCTAAGTGAATTATCTAGTAAATTGTTGATGGTATGTTGAACTAGGGAAATGGCTCAATAGTTATGATTAATTGATAAATGATATTGTGAAGGCATTATGAGCCATGTAAGGTTGATGGCCAATGAGAGGCTAAAGCCCCTAGACATGAAGAAGGACTTAAGTGGTATGTGGAACTAAATGTATAGCAAGCATGTGGTATAACATTGATATGAAATATGCATAGTTGTGTGGGCCTTGATAACCATAAATTGAATTGTATGATGAAATGAGTTAAGCCATTGGACTATTGAAATAGTTGAGCAATAAAGGCTCTCATGAGGACCATGTGGTCATGTATAGTGTTGAATTGGCTAAATGAGCCATAGTCCTTGAATGTGAAATAGATTGTATGAATGCTAATGTATGAACTAATGGTTAAGAGTTCAAATGTCGTCTAATAATGGTAACAGAATGACTAGTGGTCCAAGTTCTTAGTCCGATGAAATGACTAGTTGTTCGAGTCCCTAGTCTAATAAAATGACTAGTGGTTCGAGTCCCTAGTCTGATGAAATGGCTTGTGGTTTGAGTCCCTCACCTGAAGATATCTCTTGAGTTTAGAATACCTCACCTAATGAAACAACTAGTGGTTTGAGTCCCTAGTCCAATAAGGTGAGTAGTAGTTCAAGTACCTAGTTCGATGAAAGGGCTTATGGTTAGAATCCCTTGCCAAATGGGATGACTAGTGGTTCAAGTCCCTAGTCCAGATGGCTTGTGGTTCAAGTCCCTTGCCTAATGAGATTTTTGGGGTTCGATTACCTAACCTAATAAGAAACGTTTGTATATATAATCATGGGAGGTCGGAGTCGTCCATCTCGTGACATGGGAATAATTGTATTGAGAATGTATGCTAAGTCTTGTTCCCTTTGTAGCATAATATGAACATGTTGTGTATATCCATGTGTATGAGTATATATTTGAGAATATTGATGACCCTTGATCTCTTGAGTAGCATGTGATGACCTATAAGTAAGGATAAGTGTATGAATGTGATATATTGTCTTGTAGTTGAATGATGATGTTATTTTATCCTTATCCTTGAGTTACATGCTAGCGTTCCAACCACTAACCATCTTCGGATGTTATGTCCCCATGCGACATAGGGGTCGTAACATCTTCTTCTCTTCCTGTGCAGTAAGTAGACTATCAAAGTCGTTCGTGCATTGATTTGGGAGTAGTAAGCTACCTTTCTTCGGAAAACATTCATCCTTGGTCTCTTATCTTTAGACTTAGCCTAATTTAGCTTGCTTCGGCTATTGTTGGGGGCTTGTCCCGACATATAAATTTCTAAACTCCGATTTGTATAGAGGTATTGTGGACGATTGTGGACTTGGGGATATTGGTTAGTTAATGAATCTAATGAAACGATTAGTCATTTCTAAGTTATGACTTACATTATGTTTTCTGCTATCTTATTGAAGGGTCGAGATTCACCCAACCCATGTGATGTATATTAATATTAGGTTGGGTTATTAGGGCCACCTCCGGTTCATGTGAGCTTGAGGTGCCCATATGACATGGCTCGGTTTTAGGGCATGTCAAGTCCGTTCTCCAATAAGACCGTGTATGCACATTTACCTTCAATTAGATATTTATGCTTGCTTGCCTTTACTTGAACATATCACGATGCATTAAATATTTATTTACTTTTATCATTATTATTTTTCTTAATTAGTTAAGAATTGCATGTTATCTTTTAAATTTTCTAAAAAATTAACAGAGAAAATTGCACCAAGCTCTCTGGATTGCATTAATATTTGTAAGTTTGCAATACATATTGGGCTTGTACACCCTAAAATAGGACACATTGAGATCGTCCACCATAAAATAGGACACTATTGGGTTCACCCGCCCTAAGATAGGATACGTCAGGTCCGTCCATCCTAAAATAGGACATGTTGGGTTCGTCCACCCAAAAATAAGACATAATTGGGTTAATCCATCCTTTAATAAGACATTATGTATGTTTGCCTTCAATTGAATCTTTATGTTCGCTTGCCTGTGATTGAACATTTTGCAATCCATTTACCATTTATTTATTTTAGTTAGATATACGCTATGTGCTATCTTTTGAATTCCTTAAAATGTCAAGTTTAATTATTCTTTTGTCTTTTATTGAGCACTGCTTTTTTAGTTTGATGAATTTGCACGCATATAATTTGAGGATACATTGAATTTGTCTACCTTAAAACAGGACATTGTGGGTCTATCTACCCTAAAATGAGACATGTTGGGTCCGTTCATCCTTAAATGAGACATGTTGGGTCCGTCCATCCTAAAATAAGACATGTTGGGTTCGTTCATCCTAAAATAGGATATAGTGGGTAGTTGTCCCTCCAATAAGACCATTTATTTATGTTTGTCTTTAATTAGATATTTATGCTTGTTTGCCTTTACTTGAAAATATCGCAATGCCTTAATCATTTATCTACTTTTATCATTATTATTTTTATTAATTAGTTTTCTATCTTTTAAAGTTTTTCAAAATTATTAGAGAAAATTGCACCAAGCTCTTTGCATATATTGCATTAATATTTAAAAGTTTGTAATACACTTTGGGTTCGTTCACCCTAAAATAGGATATGTTGGGTTCGTCCACTCTAAAATAGGACACTTTGGGTTCGTCCACCTAAAATAGGATATTTTGAATTCATCCACTCTAGAAAGAGGATATTTTGGATCGTCCACCTTAAAATAGGACATTTCAGGATAGTCTACCCACTAATAAGATATTTTATGCATGTATGCTTTGAATTAAATATTTATGCTTGTTTTACTTTGCTTGAACATATAGCAATGCCTTAGTCATCTATGTTTTTTTAGCATTATTATTTTTCTTAATTAATTAAGCAATGCATGCTATCTTTTAAATTTCTTAAAAATAAATCAAGCTTACTTTCTCATTTGAGCACTGTTTTTTAGTTCAATGAATTTTGCAGGCACATAATTTGAGGATAAATTGGGTTCGTCCACCCTAAAATAGAACATAATTGGGTTAGTCTGCCCTCTAATAAGACATTATGCATGTTTACCTTCCGTGGAATATCTATATTCTCTTGCCTTTAATTGAACATTTCACAATGCATTTATCATTTATTCATTTTAGTTAGATATGCACTATATGCCATCTTTTGAATTTCTTGAAAAATCAAATTTAATTACTCATTTGTCTGCTTCTTAATTAGATGAATTTTGCAAGCATATAATTTGAAGTTGTTACTTCTAAAAATACCGCATGTTTGACTAATTGCATCTAGAGAACCGATGGATGCATTTGTCTTATGATCTTTTTGTAAGAATTTTTTTTCATGTTTTACTTTATTTGCTAAATTTTCTATCAAGACCTGGAAGGAAGCACAACCCACATGTAGCAACAAAAGACGCAGCACAACGTGAAACTTTATCTTAGCAGTGAACTAGGGTAGTTTGTTGGAGAGTCAAACTCACCAACAATGGTCAAGGATCTACTCTTAAACTTTACTCAACCTACATCTCATATTCAAGACATGTAGGAAATTTTACATTAAAATTTTTCTATTTCAATAATAAAATCTTAAATTCCTCATGTTTTTTCATCTTTAGCTCCTTCTTTTATTCTTTGTCAATCTTGACTCCCAATCTCATCGTAAATCGATACTAGGATAATTTTTAAAAAATTATTGCTCTTTGTCTATGCCTTTACTTTATTTCATCAGATACCTCTGTTTTGTTAGCTCTTAGTTTTAATTTCACTCAAACCCTTTTTACTTTTTGGCCTCTTAGAAGTTTCATTTTTACTTCATTCCTTTTTCAAAATTTTACTTGTTAAAGCCTAATCTTTTGTTCAGCCGTCACTGTCATCTTCATCATACATACATTCAGGGGGACTTTTATGGATATTGTTGATCAAAACTTACTCTACCTCCTCTATTTATTATAACTCTTGAACTATATTTGACATGATTCTTGTGTAACCCGAGATAAGTAGGTGACTCAAAGTGAGTGTCGATCATAACCTGTGAAAAATTTTCATGATTCTTGCCGAATCTTCTACCCTATAATCTTTTCAAAATCCCTATATTCTCAACCCCATCCAAAGTCATGTAAGTTGGTCAGGACAAAATTGATTACCATGTCAACGTCTTTGTTCTAAAACTCTTATATCGTCTTCGACCAAAGATGGACAAGTTGTTGACACCCAATTTTGACCCTCCTTTCTTCCAATTCATTTTTTGGAGCTTCTAAATTAACAACCTATCCAAATTGTTTTATGAAAATGTATTATTTTGTTCCATTTTCTTAGCCAAATAGCAGTCCAAAATTCTTTTTAAGAAATCAATTTGAAGCCCAAATGTTGTAGCTCATGCCTGCAAGAACTAATCCAATTGTCTACATTCTAGATTTTCCCCCTATAAGTTAGAAATCTCCAAAATAACCTTTATTTAATAAAAAATCATTATATCTACCTACCCTATCTTCTCTTCACGTGGATGTCTCCCCTTTCCCCGGAAATTTTTTCTATTCTCCACCAATAAAAATTAATTTATGAAAAATAAATATACATTTATTCTAAAAAGGTATTTTCACTTTACATCTTTATAATCTTTAAAAAATTTATGAAATATAAATTAACGAAATTAATGAAATATAATTTCACTTAAAGAAATTAACAAAATAAAAATTAAATGATGAAATTTATATAAATTAACGAAATAATCGAAATAATTTAATTCCGTTAAATATCGCTCTGTTAAATATTTAGCTCAAAAATACTCCCCTTAACGAAATTAAATTATTTCGATTGAATTAAATCCTAATTTTAACCTTTTAATCCTAATATTTTAGTTTTTTTACATAAAAATATTTTTTTAATTTTAAAAATAAGATAATGAAAAAAAGTATTTGAATTATAATATAAATTGATTGAATTTGATTTGGAAAATAAACATACATTTATTCTAAAAAGGTATTCTCACTTTACATCTTTTTAATCTTTCTAGAAATTAACGAAATATAAATTAACGAAATTAATGAAATATGAATTTTCACTTAAAGAAATTAACGAAATATAAATTAAATGATGAACCTTATAGAAATTAACGAAATAAATGAAATAATTTAATTTCGTTAAGGGAGGGGTATTTTTGAGCCAAATATTTAACAGAGGCGTATTTTTGACTCATTTCAGATAATTCAGGGGTATTTTTGATCCTTTTCCGAATTACGTTAGAGGAAGGAGTATTTTTGAGTCAAATATTTAACAACGGTATTTTTGAACCAAAAATCTAACGAAGAACATTTTTGAGCTATTTCGGACAATTCAAGGATATTTTTGAGCCTTTTTCGTTTACTATAATGTTTAAACAAGACATGTATGGTTGTATTCATATTTTAGCTTCTATAGTTTTAATAGATTTATAGATGCCATTAATATGTTCATATACTCATTGTTGGCTATGTATTCCACTGTTATGTTTGTAAGAATTGGCTAGCCTACAGATGGATTAGAACGTTTGTTAAAATATTACAAGATATGTCATTTAGTTCATTTCTAAATCTTAATATTGGAGTTGTTTTTATTTAGATTTAACATGCTATTTGAAAAATTTGTTTGTCACTTTTCGAAGTGTATTGTTTGGTAAAATATGTGTTCAGGCCTTTTGTGTTCTTTGCCTATATGACGAATAGAAAATACCCCAATAGCTTCTAGTTTGATTGCGTCAATTTGAAAATTTCCCTTCATATGCATCTCAGACTTTCAAAATTTTTGGTGTATGTTGTGTTTGAAATATATAACTATTTTCGCTATTAATTCTTTACTTTCTTTTCATTCTACATGTACACTTTGAAGTAAATGGAGTCTTAATTTAAGATTCTCGCTAATGAAGTCTCAAAATGAAACTTGGCGTAACCCCTTATTCAAGCAAGGAGACATATTCCATATTTTCAAATCAAATTGGCTAGCTGTCTAGTGTCTCTTTTCTTCCTCCAAACTTTAGTTTTCTTGTAAATTCATGTTAATATCTTGCACATTGATGTTTGGAGTTTGTATCTTGTTTGCTTGTATTTGAACTAGTATAAATTTTATTAGATATGATAGCCAAATTTAATTGTTTCTCTCTCCACCCTTATTGGGTATTTAACTTAGCGTAATAACTTGGCTTCGTTATTTAATTTATATCGTTAAAAGGCTAAAATTTGATAGGTAAAAGACATGTCTTTTAAAATAATTGGCTGAGTTTGTTAGAATTCTCTAATGGTTCTTTAATATGAAATAGTAGCCTATTTTTAGAATCGAGTTAGTTTGTCACTAATTATTAACACCAGATTAATAATAATATAGATTTTTGTGATAGGCGAATCTGTCATTGCTAGACTCGAAAATCGACTTTAATTTATTTTGGATATAGTAAATCAACTTTCTTTTCTCATCAATTTCAAATAAAAGATCGTACTTCTTCGATTTGATTCCATGAGACTTTTTCTTAAGATTTTAAATGGCGAAAAAATATTTTTTAATAAAACATAAGCCTTTTCTTAATAAAAATAAATAAATTCTCAATGCATTATGGATTAAAAATATTTATTTTTATTTTTATAGATATTTTCTATCGATTCATTTAGTGTAGGTAATTAACCATCTTATTTACTTCTATATTTATAACATAATTAATCTTTTTTAAATTATTAGTTGAAAGATTTTATAAAGAAATGATTTTAAATAACTTTTGTTTTGACAAAATAAGGTTGCATTATTTTTAGGAGTTATTTTTGATAATTTTTGAAAAGCGGATGAATCTTTCTGAAGTTTTCTAATATTTTTCTTATAAATAATTAGCATGTTTCTCTTTAATAGGATATATTATTTATACCTAACTTATATCTTTTCTTAATCCAATTTAATTTTCTTAAACTAACCTAAGTTTGGCCGGTTAACCGTAGTCGGCAGATTCTATAGGATGCCTAATCCCTTTCCTTTAGTATCCTTACCTAGAATCCCTTATGTTAAGTACACTTTAAAACGAAGTCTTTATTTTTTTTTTAATCACATAGTTTGTATAATGGGTGTCCTAATTCACCATAGAACTAATTAGGTGGCGACTTCCTTCATTTTATTTATAGGGTTTCAATATGTTGTACCTCGGTTTGACCCGTATTAAAATGGAGTATAACAGTATGAATTTATCTTATCATTTCTTAAATATCATAAGCAATTTTATTAATATAAATATAATATTATTTTTTGATATTTACTAAATTATTTATGCAAATTCTTTGTAATAATTCTTCAGGTCATTTTTTATAATTCTGCTTATTTTTGCTATTTAGAGCTTTTATATAGTGGTCCTAAGTCATTTTTGCTTTTTAAAAATTTTCTATAGTTGTCCTAAGTTATTTATGACTTGCTGGAGCTGACAGTTCAGCCACCAGGTGATTCATTTAGTTTTTTAGAGTCAATTCCCTGTTTTGAAGTCTTTGTTGGTTAAAATTGGCTATCAGGTGAAAACTTCAGTCAAACGACCTCGTATGTTAATTTTGGCTGTTCCAATAGCTCTAGAATGTTAATTTTAGGCTAGAGAACCCTTAGTTCGGGTCTCGAGGCTCCCAAACTCATTTTGGACTATTGATCAAAAGTTAAAAAAAATAGCACGGGGTGTGGGACCCACTTTTCACTAAAACATCCTCGAATAGAAATTTTAACTGCAACATTGAGTTCGAAACATCGAATTTGATAGAGTAGCATAGTTTGTTTGAGTATACGAGAATCCAGATAAATCGCGAGGGGTCGATGAAGACTTGAAAATTTTCAAGTCTCCAGCTGGTGCGTTGCAACTGGCTTGACCGCTAAAGAGGCCCTTTGGGTGATTTAGTGGAGGCTCCTTAAGCGGACCTCAAGCGCTTTAAAGACCCTGCCAGCATAGCATGTGTCGCTTTAGCGGCTTGGCATCAGTGGGCAAGTATTGCTTTAACAGTCACTTGGGCTCTTTGGTGTTAACCGCTTAAGCGGCCTAAGGTCTTCTTTAGCGGAACCTGGTGCTTATGTAATCCCCACTTAGCCTAATTTCTCCCATTTTCTCTCATTTTCAAGAGTGTCGGACACTAAGAAGTGTGAAAACTTGGGAGAACTATTATTAGTTGGATATTTTGGGATGTTCATTAGCTCGAGTAACGTGTTTCTTCTCCGAGTTCTTGGTAAACTTCCATCAATATCATAATAAATACTTTATTATTTTCTAAAATCCCTAAAATATTGGTGGGTTAATTATAGTATTATTTGAACTCGAAATTCACCTATTCTTAAGGGTAAATATTCTCTGAGCATAGAAGGACGTATTGTCAGTTTCAAAAGTGTGATTTTGTAAATGTCTTATTTTTTATATATCTTTAACTGGCATTATTTATTTCTTTATATTATTCAGTGTGTTACTACTTTTCATAAATGGCATTTCGCTCATATCTTCCTCCACATGGAACATCTTTTTATTTTCTTTTTAAGAACATTTGCGTGGTTGCATAGACGTCTATTCCTAAAACATCCTTATGAATCGGTTGATCGACGGTGCATCGACTATCATGAGCTATTCCACTCTCAAGTATCTGCTTGAGAGGACCTTGACAAAAAATCACTCTAATTTCTTAGATTTTAATCGTATATTTCTTTACTAAGGAATATGCACCCTGATAAATCTAGATGTCTTTATAACCTATATGCATATATCGAATTTGTTCTACCTTAATTATGTCATCTATAATTCATCGCCCTCCACTGTTTAAATTTCTCTAAATCTCAAATTCTGAACTACTCAGTTGAACTACTTCTTCAAAAAAAAATTAAAAATTTTCAAATCTTTAACCTCTCACAATTTTTAAGATAAAGTGATTTTACACATTCTATGTGCATCTCTTAAATATCTTTGCATTATTTACATGTTCACCTTATCAGCTTTAAGTATAGCCTTAGTATTTAGGTCTTGCTCTTCTATCTTTAGATATCAATTCACTTCTCAGGCTTAAATTCTAACCCACCCATTCTTCCTAAAGTTTTTCTTTAACAAGATGACTCATATTGTCATACTATATCTTTTCTTACTGGGTTTGCTGCTACAAGTTCATGCCATTCGAGTTGAAAAATGCTTAGAGCCTATCTTCTCAAGCTTAAGTTCTAACCTATCCATTCGTCCTAAAGTCCTCTTTGATAAGATGACTGATATTTTCATAGTATCTTTTTTTTATTGGGTACACAGACTCTTGTTTTGTACAATTTACTATTTTTATTTTAAGGTAGTATAGCATTTGAACGTCAACTTAATTAAAGATCTAGAATATGATAAATATACTTAATATCCAAAAAGATTTCATCCGTCTTTCTTCTCGCCTAAGGCAAAATACCGTTTGTACTGTATCTCCTTATTATCACCTTGCCCATGCACCCTCTCAATGATTTCCTTCAGCACGTACCACTCTTGAAAGTGAAAGAGTCAATTTGGATACACATCAGTAAAGAGCTTCATGACTTACAAAAGAGATTGGATAAGAATTTGCATTCCAAATGTATTCGTAACATGAAGTATAAGAAACTGTGTGTACATCCAAGGGTTGATTTACTTCTAGGATACAAAGTCCAAAAGTTCAACATGTTTGATGGGAATGGAGATCCAATCACACATCTGAAGGACTATTGTGGCAGATTAGATGGCATAGGCCATAATAAGACTCTTCTAATGAGATTGTTTATTCAAATTTTGTCAGGGATGGCGCTCACCTCGTTCGCCAAATAAGATTTTGACAAATGGCATACATAGGAAGACGTGGCTCAAGATTTTGTCAACCAGTATAAGTTTAACATCAAAGCTAGTCCAACAATGTAGGACTTTCTCGAGGTAAAAAGAATAACTCGTCAATCTATTGAGGAATATGAAATATGATGGAGATTGAAAGATTTTAAGATACATCCTTATGTACCTTAAGAAGAGTTGATCCAAACTTTCATAAAGTTGCTCGATGGAATATACTTTCAAAAAATATTCTTATGGGCAGTCACAAATTCGAGAGTCTAATTTCAATTGGAAAAAAATAATAATATGGCATTTGAACAGGGAGAATTATTGATGTATCTGCAATGCTAGCCACTTTTCAAACACCAAAGAGTCCATTCGATGAAAAGAAAGATGACTCATTTATGATAGGCGAATTTACACGCCTATAGTGCTATATTTTACCCATATTTTAGCCTAGTTTTGAGAACAAATTATATATTTCATGCACTTTTAGTCCTTTTTCCTGTAAGTGAGCTAACGAACATGATTAACAAATTTTCAGGTATAAATGATGCAGAATTCAGCATTTTATGGATTACTTGACGCCAAAGAAAGCTTCACGAAAGGAGAAAAGGAAGCTTGGACGCCTAAGGACCAAAAGTGACGCATGAAAACCTATCCCGGGCTAAAACAGCAATTCTGAAGACTTTGGAGACTAGCAGTAATTTATTATGATTAGGATAATGATACATTAACCTTGTACAATTGGGTTAAGTATTTCATTAGCTTATTAGGATTTGGTTAAGTATTTCATTAGCTTATTAGGATTTGGTTAAGTATTTCATTAGCTTAGTAGAAATAGGATATGGGTATTATAAATACCCTATTTTGCTAGAGATTTTACATCATCAACATCATAATCTTTCCATCTTTCTATTATACATTCACTACTACTTCTAATTCTTCCATTAATTCTACTTTTTCTTCTATTCTTCTATTCATCTATTTTTCCACAACAAGAGAAATGTTACTTGCTAGGAAGTTCACGCCTAACGCCTACCACACCATTATTACAAGAAATCTTTATTGTGGTATAAGAAAAATGTCAATCGTGTTTTCCTTCGCACTCATGGGTAACTAAACTTCTCTGTTGGGGTTATGGAAGCCGAATGAGATACTATCTATTACTATGAGTTGGTGAGTTCGTGACACGTATGCTGCTTATATCATTATTCTCTTCATCTTAATCTAAATTCTTTGTGGTTGCAAACGCAAGAATACGCCAGTATAACATTTAACTTGTTCGAAAGAAAGGTTATCTATCTGGAAAAGAGATAATGTCAAGGTAGTAGGGTCCCATCCCCTATTAAACAGTTAGTGTCGTAACTGGATTAACCTCTTGGAGAATTCGTACCGTTAGACACGCTTTAAGCTCGAAAGAGTTTAAGTGAAATAGTCCTTGAATAGGTCGAAAGACGCCTGGATTTACCATCGAATACAATTCTCTATAAGCACATGCATGTCGGAATTCAACACACTCATAGCCAATAGAGACGTATAACTCAGAAGGTGGACATAACCCCAACTCCTCAATTCTCATTGTTTTACAACATACTAAACATTCTTTCTTTTACTTTGCTATTTTCAGTTTTTACTTTAATATTTTTATTACACATTACAATCCCCACTTCTTATGAGACTTGCACTAAAAGTCTAGTAATCGTTGCCTACTTGTTGACCAAGCTATTCCCTGTGGGATCGATACCCAACCTTGTTGGGTTCTATATTTGCTAGCGACCGCTTTACACTTCTACGAGAGCTGTAGATTGAGCGTTATCAAAAATTGACGTCGTTGCCGGGGAATACAAGTGTCAATTAAGTTTGTGATAATTACTAGACCCTTTGGTCAAAGATTCTCGTACTTTTACTTTTAGTTGTTGTTTTTGTTTACTGCAGGTTTTTATTTAGTGCATGCCCTATACTCGAAGTTCTGGTCAACCATTATTACCTATCAATCCTGAACCACAACGTATTGGCAGAATGGAAGCACAAGCAGAAATTGAAAGGATGGCTGCTCAACAGGAGCAAGCGAGATTAGCTGCTCTTGCTGCCGCTCAAGTACACCAACAAAACATTGATAACCCTGGGCGAGCAGCAAATCCTGACGATGAGGATTTAGGTGATGACGAGTTACTAAACCCAAGGCGTGATGCTGAAATCATAACACCTGCCAATAGAAGAGGTCGACAAGCTCGGTTTAGGTATGATCGCCAACCCATGCAACCAGCTTTTGACGACGATGATGATGATCTTGATGGAGCCGGAGCCACTGGAGCCACTATTCCTCCACCATTAGCGCCCGAAGCCAAGTTCAACATCACAAGCAGCATGATTCAGTTATTGCAACTCAAGGGATTATTTGGTGGACTAGCAGGCGATGATCCGAATATGCATCTCATCAACTTTATTTCTACATGCAAGTCGTTTGACAATCCTGGTGTTGGTCAGAATGCAATTCGATTACGTTTATTCCCATTGTCTCTATCTGGGGAGGCAACTCTATGGTTAAATGGGCTGACTCCTGATTCTATTACAAATTGGAGGCAATTGAGAGACGCTTTCCTAGAAAGATTCTTTCCGCCATCCAAAAGAGCACAATTGCGAGATGAAATCAGCAACTTTCGTCAGCTTCCCACTGAAGCTCTTCATGAAACATGGGAGAGGTTCAAGACAAAGCTAGCGAGATGCCCAAACCATCATATGACCAATGTTCACCTAATGGAGATATTATATAGAGCCTTGAATTCAATAACTAAACCAGTGGTGGATAATGCAGCTGGAGGATCTTTTATGGACCTCACCTTTGGTCAAGCAAGCAATATGCTAGATCGTATGACGAAACAAAGTAGAGCTTGGCATACCAGGGATTCTGAGGTAGCAAGCCCCACTTTATCTATTGGCATGACTGCAGACCAAAGAAAAAGAGAAGAAGAACGTGATCAAGATATGGCGCATATGAAAACACAAATGGATCTTCTTACAAAGCATTTATTATCAGGGAAGACCGAAAAAGTGAAAGCTATTACGTCAAAAGGAAGAGACGAATCTGATTCGGAAGAGGAGGCCAACTACTTGAACAATCAGGGGGGTTTCCATGGGAATACCCAAGGAAACCAAGGTCGGAACTATTATGATAAATCTGGAAACAAGGACCAAGGTAGTTGGAAGAACAAGAATGAAAAGAGTGGTTTGTACGTTCCCCCTGGTAGACGTGACACCACCACATCTAATTCTGGAAGTATGGGAGACATGATGGCTAAATTATTGAAAGGAGTGGAAGCAACGAGCGCGGGAGTAACGGAGGTAATTAATGATTTGTCCTCCATAAAACAATTAGTTGATTCACATTCCACTTCAATCAAGCAAATAGAGCAGCAATTGAGCCAACTTTCAGCAGCACTCAATCAAAGAAAGGCCGGCACTCTACCTAGCGATACTGTTCAAAACCCAAGGAATAATGGGTCATGCATGGCCATCACTATCAGAAGTGGTAAGGTGCTGGAAACTTCAGCAAAAGGCAAAAAAGTGGTTGATGAAGCTACGAACTTGGATGACAACGCAATAGGAGAGGAGTCCGCGGAAGACGTCAAGGACGTCACACCCAGCGACGTGCAGCCTGAAAAAGTGGAAAAACGGAAGCAAGAGGAGAAGAAAGTCTTGGAGAGAACAATTCCATACCCACCACCACCTTTCCCTCAAAGATTGAAGAAGGTGTCGGATGATACAAAGTTCAGCAAATTCATGACTATGTTAAAGCAGCTAACCATTAATGTTCCATTGGTGGAGGCACTTGAACAAATGCTTGGGTATGCGAAATTTATGAAGGATCTTTTAACAAAGAAGCGGGCAATAAGTTATGAGTTGAAAGAAGATGTTCATCATTGCAGCGCAATAGCTACCCGAATGATAGTTCAGAAGAAAGCCAACCCCGGAGCTTTCACTATTCCTTGCACCGTTGGATCTTTGAATTTTGCCAAAGCATTATGTGATTTAGGAGCCAGCATCAATTTGATGCCATTATCAATCTATAAGAAGTTGGGGTTGGGTGATCCTACTCCAACCAACATGAGGCTTGTTATGGCGGATAGGTCGGTAAAACGACCTGTTGGTATTCTATATGATGTATTGGTAAAGGTTTCTTCATTTATCTTTCCAGCAGACTTTGTTATTTTGGATTGTGAGGCAGACTCAGAAGTTCCCATAATCTTGGGACGCCCTTTCCTTACTACAGGAAGTGTGCTCATTGATTGTAGAGCTAATGAGCTTTCATTCCGAATAAATGACGAAGTGGTTCGCTTTGATGTGTGCAAATCAATGAAGCAACCCAAAGATCTGAGTGTATTTTCGGTGGCTGATGTTTTCTTTGATGATGAGAAAGAATTACTTAAAGAAGAGCAAATTATTGATGACCCTTTAGCGGTTGTGCTCATGAATGGAGAGAAAGAGGATGCTGAAAATTATGAAGAAGCTATTTGTGCTCTATCAGGATTAGGGACATATCGCTATGCTCCCAAGAAGCTGGACCTTGATCTCAAGAATCGACCCACACCACCAGCTAAGCCATCTATTGAAGAGCTACCCACGTTAGAATTGAAGGAGCTGCGAAGTCATCTAAAGTAAGCATTCTTAGGAAACGGAAACACACTTCCAGTCATTGTGGCAGTCGATTTGGGTGAGCAACAAGTTGCAGCTCTCATTGCTATTCTACGAAAGTATATTAGAGCCATTGGATGGACCATTGCGGATATTATTGGTATTCCACCTGGGATTTGTACACATAAAATTCAGCTTCAAGAAAGTTGCACACCCACCATTGAGCATCAAAGGCGTCTAAACCCACCTATGCAAGAAGTGGTGAAGAAACAAATTATTAAGTGGTTAGACGCAGGAGTTGTATATCCAATCTCTGACAGTACATGGGTAAGCCTAGTATAATGTGTTCCCAAGAAAGGAGGCATGACGGTGGTCGCGAATGAAAAGAACGAGCTTATTCCACTCAGACCCATCACTGGATGGAGAGTATGCATGGACTACCGAAAGCTGAATTCTTGGACACTCAAAGATCACTTCCCAATGCCATTCATGGACCAAATGCTAGATCGATTAGCGGGGAAAGGATGGTTTTGTTTCTTGGACGGTAATTCACGCTACAATCAGATTTGTATTGCACCCGAAGACCAAGAGAAGACAATGTTTACATGCCCATATGGTAAGTTTACCTTCAAACGTATGCCATTCGGGTTATGTAACGCACCAGCCACCTTTCAACGCTGTATGATATCTATTTTTTCTGATATGGTTGAAGACACTTTGGAGGTATTCATGGATGATTTTTCAGTTGTTGGTGAGTCTTTTGAAGCGTGCTTGGCAAACCTAAGCATGGCATTGCAAAGATGTGTAGAATTCAACCTAGTGCTGAATTGGCAGAAGTGTCACTTCATGGTTAAAGAAGGTATCGTTCTTAGGCACAAGATATCCGAAAGAGGGATTGAGGTTGATCGAGCAAAAATAGAGGTTATTGAGAAGCTACCGCCTCCAATTTCGGTGAAGGGAGTTCGTAATTTTCTCGGCCATGCAGGTTTCTATCGTCGGTTCATCAAAGACTTCTCCAAAATTGCTAGTCCATTGTGCAAACTCTTGGAGAAAGATGCGAAGTTTAACTTTAATGAAGATTGCTTAAAGGCATTCGAATGCCTCAAAGGAAAACTCATTGAAGCCCCTATCATGGTAGCACCAGATTGGTCTCTCCCATTCGAAGTCATGTGTAATTCTATTGGTGTAGCCGTTGGAGCTGTGCTTGGTCAGAGAAAGGAGAAATTATTTCATCCTATCTATTATGCAAGTAAGGTCCTAAATGAAGCCCAAAGGAACTACACTGTGACAGAACAAGAGCTCCTAGCAGTTGTGTATGCGTTTGAGAAGTTTTGTGCCTATCTATTGGGTACTAAGGTGATCGTTCATACAGACCATGTAGCTCTTAGGTATCTAATGACAAAGAAGGATGCAAAACCAAGATTAATTCGATGGGTATTGCTGCGGCAAGAGTTCGATTTTGAGGTCAAAGATAGAAGAGGTTGCGAGAACCAAGTGGCCGACCACCTATCTAGACTCGAGAATGAGCATGTGGCACAACCTGAAATTCAGATTGATGATGCATTCCCTGACGAGGAGATATTAGCGACAACAATGGAAAAATTACCATGGTATGCCGACTTTGCAAATTTTGTGGTGAGTAATGTGATACTTGCCAATTTATCTTACCACCAAAGGAGGAAGTTTATGCATGACGTACAACACTACTATTGGGATGAGCCATATTTGTTTCGACGATGTGCGGATGGTATTATTCGACGATGTATATCCCATGTAGAGGTGCCTAATATTTTGGAAGCATGCCACACTTCCCAAGTTGGAGGACATCATGCAGGCAATCGGACGGCAAGAAACGTATTGCAAAGTGGTTACTATTGGCCTTCGATATTTAGAGATGCCTATGACTATGTTAGAAGGTGCGACCAATGTCAGCGTCAAGGTGCTATTTCGAAACACCATGAGATGCCCATGTCTAAAATTCTTGAGGTAGAACTCTTTGATGTATGGGGTATCGATTTCATGGGTCCATTTGTGAATTCGTTTGGAATGAAGTACATCTTAGTTGTTGTAGATTATGTCTCGAAATGGGTTAAAGCTGTAGCGTTGGCTGACAACGAAGGAAAGCGTATTGTAGCGTTCTTAAAGAGGAATATCTTCTCTCACTTTGGAGTACCACGTACTATCATAAGTGATGGAGGATCTCACTTTTGCAACAAACTATTCAAATCCGTATTGGCCAAGTATGGTGTCAAGCAACATAAGGTAGCCACGCCTTATCACCCACAAACTAGTGGACAAGTAGAGGTTTCCAATCAGGAGATCAAGTAAATCCTTGCAAAGACGGTCAATGCTAATAGGAAGGATTGGTCTCGGAAGCTAGATGATGCACTATGGGCGTATAGGACTGCATTCAAAATACCCATCGGCATGTCCCCTTATCAACTTGTTTATGGGAAGGCTTGTCATTTACCCATCGAGCTCAGCATAAGGCATTGTGGTCATTGAAGCAATTGAATTTGAATTGGGATGATGCGATGAATCTGAGGTTGGAGCAGCTGAACGAATTAGATGAGTTCCGTCTCCACACATATGAAAGATCGGACCTATACAAGGAGCGGATGAAGAAGTATCATGATCAGCGGATTGTTCGATGAAACTTTCAAAAGGATGATATGGTGCTTCTCCTCAACTATAGATTGAAGCTGTTCCCAGGTAAGTTAAAGTCTAAGTGGTCTGGTCCATACAAAGTTATCCATGTCCACTCGTCTGGAGTAGTTGAATTGGAAGACAATAATGGTGTTGTCTTCAAGTTGAATGGTCAACGTGTTAAACCTTATATCGGTCCTCTTGACTCGATGAATTATATGGCCATCACTTATCTCGACGAAGCCTAAGTACTCGAGGTAACTACGTCGAGCCACGACAATAAATAAGGCGCTAGATGGGAGGCAACCCATCGTTTATCGTTTATCGTTTATCATTTATCGTTTATCGTTTATCGTTTATCGTCTTTCATTTTTTTAATATGTGTTTTTCTTTTAATAAAAGAAAATCCAAAAATAAGAGTTGTGTCACGACCAAAACTAAGGCGCTTGGTGGGAGGCAACCCATCGTACTAATCATTTTCATTGGTTTTGAGCAAATATAGGTGCAAGAGGTATTCAACGAGGAGATTGGTTTCAAATGACGATTTGGACGTAATGTATGGTAAAGGTGGTAAGTTTGGAATAAAGATGCATAAGGCTATGGATTGAGCATTGATCATGACAAAATAGGCATCGAGCAAGGCTAGGCCTAGGTAAAACTAGGCCACAAACAAGGCAACGCCTATACTATAGCCTATGGTCTCAGATTCTAGTGTGCAAAGGCATAGGCACCGCCCAAGCCCAAGTATACTATAGCATAGGCGCCGCCTATGCAAAAGCATTTGGTCTCGGAATCTCATATGTCAAGCACTAGGTGCCGCCTATGGTCCCTTTATTCATTACACTAGGCGCCGCCTATGCTAGTTTATGCTTTGCATTAGGCGCCGCCTATACCATGCTTAGGCAAAGCTAAAGGCGCCGCCTATGGTCCCTTTTTGTCTCCAAAACTGATTTTAAATGGGTCAAAACCCAACCCATTCTTTTCCTATATAAAGGGGTCTTAGTCTTGAAACATAAACACATTGAAACTTGACCTAAAGGCGCCGCACATCCACTCCAAATCATCTCAAAAAATTTCTTTTTGCTCTTTCAATTCACAAGAACATCTCCAAAGACTTCAATCACGTAAGTACTCTTTTATTCTTCATCTATTTCTCGTAAGTACTACGTTGCTATGTCTATCATGAATTGATACATCTTTATGAAATATTGGTGATGTTAAAGTGTTTGAATTGTTGATGTACAACCATGTGAGTGAACATGTACGTTAGGATAATCTTAACTTGTTTCCGACTTGAATTTGGTTTTAATTGCATTGTCATACTCTTTGCGGAATTGCTATGGTTATGAACATTGCATAGTCTTGTCACTTGTATACCTACATGTTAGAAGATCCCGTTTATCGGGATAAGACTTATAGTTGCCTACTGACATAGGAGGTTGTAATTGTTGATAGAAACTATACCATGATGAAACCCCTATGTAGTAGTCTTGTTTTACCCAACATGAACTTATTGCAAAGGTTGCAAGAAGTGATACATCACTGATTTTCTTGTCGAAATATAGCTCCTTAAACGTATGTCGACGAAGTCTAAGTAATCGACCACTTTCACTTCACTGATTTGTATCAACGAACCTAAGTGTGGGGTGGTACCCCGATGGCTTGTTTATAGATTGTTTCCATTGAGTTGATGCTAACATGAAATATCATTTAAATCTTCGGAACAATGGCACCTAAAGCAAGATAAGATAAGGCTACCACATCCCAAAAGGGCAAGAAAAGAGGTCGCAAGGACCAAGGAGAATCATCCTCAATGCAATTTCCCCGCCAAATATTTGGAATAAAATGGGTTCTTGAGGAGGAAGCCAAAGAATGGTATAGGAACAACAAAGAAAGTAAATATGTTTATGTCGACTTGATCAACAAGGACAGCTTAGCGAAGAAAGAACCGCGTATGTTGGCAAAAATCATGGCATTGAATCTGGATTTCATCTTCCGCGACATGGGAGAATGTAATCTTGATTTGACAAGAGAATTTTATGCCAACTGGTCGCCGAAAACCACAGGCTGCGAAGTAAAGATTCGGGGCCAAGTTTTACAGCTTAACGCGGATTTGATCAACTTCTTTCTTAGCTTACCTTCGGTCGATCCAACACCATTCAAAGATCTGTACAGCAGACCTCCTTATAGAGCAATTCGACACACACTTTGTGGAAGTAGATCCATGGCAAGGTGGAGCAGACACCAAGACACTGGACGACACAACACCTTCCCCTATGCTCCTTTGAATAGGGAAGCAAGAATCTGGTTGCGCATCGTCAACTCATGCCTTATTCCTGGGACTCAATACACCAAAATAACAAGATATAGAGTGTTTTTGGTCTATGCATTGATGACGAATGTCCCTATCAACATTGGGGCAATCATTCGCTCTACAATGCGGAAGGCTAGACTACACAAGAGGTCCCACTTCACTTTTGGTAATCTGTTGACAGCAATCTTGCGGAAGAAGGATATCGAAGAGGAACCAACTGATCACAAACTCCAACATAACCCGAAGAAGTTTGACCTCACAAAGGTCAAAGATGCTGAAATAACACATGGTGTCAACCTTACTACTGCGGAGAGACATGCTCGTGATGAGAGTTTCTTCCGTCATCTTTATGGCATGACACGGTTCACAATGATGAGTGGCGGTCATGTTCCAACTGCTACAGAGCTCCAACAGCTGGACCATGACTATCCAATGAATATGCATGCACGGGAGATGTGTGGAGTAGGCACATACTTTGAGGAACCTCTAGACGATGATGTGCCGACCGATGATGATCGACGCTTGCCAGATTTCGACGTAGAGGAGAACTCTGATGATGACTCTTATTATGATTCCGACGAAGGGGGTATGACCCCCGACACTGAGGAAGAGTCCGACTGACCAGGTTCTTCGTATTTATTTTCCACTGAGGGCAGTGTCCTGTTTAAGTGTGGGGTGGTGGTATTGCATGATATACTTCTCTATTCGCATCTATGTTTGTTTACTTTGTTTTATTTTTGTTTCGTTTTTTAGTTTAAGTTAAGTTTTTTTAGTAGTAATTTTTTTACTTAGCTTCGCATGAAATTATTCCAATAGGCAGCATGAGATCATAACAAGAGTAGGTGCTAAAATCATGACTATTGAGACGTGTAGGCTCTAATTGTGACTCACTATGTGATATTGTGTGGTTCAATTCCCTCATCTGTTGGGTCGAGAGTCTATACTACTTCCAATAAAGTCGACCATGTGCCTTGTGTGTGTGAGATTAATAGTATATTCTATGTTTGTAGCTGATGCTAGAACTTGCCTGGTATGTATGCAAAGCGAAAATAAGGAGTGTAAGTTTAGGAGATGATTTAGGCATTTCTTTGGCAACCTATACATGTTTACCTTCATTTTACCTACCCGTGGACATCATCCTAGTTAAACCCTTTTAAGCCTTTAGCCGACTTCTTTGACAAACCTCATATGAAAGCCTTATCCATTTTTCCAAGATCGTAATTTGATCCAAATTCCTAAGTGCTTTAATGTATAAAGTCATGTGATGAAATAAGAGGAAATTTGGTGAGTATGATGCTTTAAATTGCAGTGGTACTTGAATGTGTTATGAAAAAGAAAGTGCTACCATAAGAGGTATGTTATGAAAAGAAGAAAAAGAAAAGAAAGCTGAAAAGTGAGTTATGCTTAAAATTGAAAAACAAAAGAGGAGAACAAGGGTGGTAGAATAAAAGAAAGAAGAAAGGTTGAAAGAAAAATGTTGATGATACAATGTGATGTATTAAAGTGCTTAGGAACTTAGTCACTATTTCTGGCCAAAATAGTCCTACCCGTCCCTTAGCCTACATTACAACCATCAAAAGACCTACTTGATCCTAAGCTTAGCATTCTGACATTTAGTGGAGTATTACACTAAGGGCAAGCCTATGGTCATCAGTGGCCGCATATAAATTCTTTGTGAGAGTGAGAGCAAGGATATTTCTATACCCATGTTTGATAAATATACTATGCTTGTGAGTGATTATGGGTAATATATTGTGAGACACACATGGTTGATGAGTTTTGGGTAGTGGTGTATGATTCTTTGTACCATAACTTTTGGATACGAATTAACTACCATCACGAGTCTATGTTAGAGGTTGAATCATTTCTACTAATGATCGGAAAACTACTCTGTGTTGGTAATTGTTGTGCTTGTCTTGATGAATATTTTATGTTGATACTGTGAAACCCTTAGTTGATGTTTAGACGGACATGATATTTTGTTCGAGGACGAACAAAGCTTCAAGTGTGGGGTGTTGATGATAGGCGAATTTACACGCCTATAGTGCTATATTTTACCCATATTTTAGCCTAGTTTTGAGAACAAATTATATATTTCATGCACTTTTAGTCCTTTTTCCTGTAAGTGAGCTAACGAACATGATTAGCAAAGTTTCAGGTATAAATGATGCAGAATTCAGCATTTTATGGATTACTTGACGCCAAAGAAAGCTTCACGAAAGGAGAAAAGGAAGCTTGGACGCCTAAGGACCAAAAGTGATGCATGAAAACCTATCCCGGGCTAAAACAGCAATTCTGAAGACTTTGGAGACTAGCAGTAATTTATTATGATTAGGATAATGATACATTAACCTAGTACAATTGGGTTAAGTATTTCATTAGTTTATTAGGATTTGGTTAAGTATTTCATTAGCTTATTAGGATTTGGTTAAGTATTTCATTAGCTTAGTAGAAATAGGATATGGGTATTATAAATACCCTATTTTGCTAGAGATTTTATATCATCAACATCATAATCTTTCCATCTTTCTATTATACATTCACTACTACTTCTAATTCTTCCATTAATTCTACTTTTTCTTCTATTCTTCTATTCATCTATTTTTCCACAACAAGAGAAATGTTACTTGCTAGGAAGTTCACGCCTAACGCCTACCACACCATTATTACAAGAAATCTTTATTGTGGTATAAGAAAAATGTCAATCGTGTTTTCCTTCGCACTCATGGGTAACTAAACTTCTCTGTTAGGGTTATGGAAGCCGAATGAGATACTATCTATTACTATGAGTTTGTGAGTTCGTGACACATATGCTGCTTATATCATTATTCTCTTCATCTTAATCTAAATTCTTTGTGGTTGCAAACGCAAGAATACGCCAGTATAACATTTAACTTGTTCGAAAGAAAGGTTATCTGTCTGGAAAAGAGATAATGTCAAGGTAGTAGGGTCTCATCCCCTATTAAACAGTTAGTGTCGTAACTGGATTAACCTCTTGGAGAATTCGTACCGTTAGACATGCTTTAAGCTCGAAAGAGTTTAAGTGATATAGTCCTCGAATAGGTCGAAAGACGCCTGGATTTACCATCGAATACAATTCTCTATAAGCACATGCATGTCGGAATTCAACACACTCATAGCCAATAGAGACGTATAACTCAGAAGGTGGACATAACCCCAACTCCTCAATTCTCATTGTTTTACAACATACTAAACATTCTTTCTTTTTACTTTGCTATTTTCAGTTTTTACTTTAATATTTTGATTACGCATTACAATCCCCCCTTCTTACGAGACTTGCACTAAAAGTCTAGTAATCGTTGCCTACTTGTTGACCAAGCTATTCCCTGTGGGATCGATACCCAACCCTGTTGGGTTCTATATTTGCTAGCGACCGCTTTACACTTCTACGAGAGCTGTAGATTGAGCGTTATCACTCATCACCCTCCGTACCTCAGTAACAAGGCTATCAGAATAATGAAGAGTCCCATGTTGTTTTTAGTTTCCGTGATGTGCATCTTGAACTTATGACTTATAAGATTCTCAAAGCAGAGCTTATCAGATTCAACCCTACTTTTTCCAACAAGATTATCAAAATGAGGCTTCTTGTACACAACCCAACTTTTAACATGGGCCTTATCCAGTACAAGGTGTTCTTCATCAACCAAAGAGAATGAGGCCTCGCACCTTTACTCCTTTGAATGAGCCCTTGGTGAACATATTTGAAAGACTGAGGGCTAAGGTATTTTGCAATCGAGGAGAGGATAAGTCCTTATAAATCTAACCTCAAGTTTTATCCAGCTAAAAAATATGTTTATCACTCAAATACTCAAGGTCATGATATCGAGTAATGATCGGCACTAAGGTACAAGATCCAGAATCTAATTGAAAAGAAAAAGATAAATATGAAACAAATACCAATAAACAACATCTATGATCCCGTCACTATAAGTGAAATCTTTGTTCAAGGTGATCTGATAAAAATATTTATAATACATTTGCGAAAGAAGCACAAAACACATCACATGAACTAATAAGGATAGAGTTTTATCACTACAAGCAAAATGTCATCATTCTCCATTTATACGCCTTATGGCTAATAACATTTTCCTATTTTATCTACCATTCTTTGTAATCATGAACTATGTTTGACCTAACTTCCATTTGGATCCATAGTCATCCCACTTTGGGTTTGGTCTTAATCTAATAAAAAATTTCTTTCCCCTCTATATTTAATCCAAACACTTCACTCTGATTCATGCACCTCTAAAGTATCAGGCTAATAGGCTCAACTCTTGACCATATGAAGGTACATTCAAATTGAGATCATGATGTTCAAGTATAGGACATTCATTTCTCATAAATTAAGGCTTTCTTTGAGCGAAGTACGTGTATAAGACTCCAAAAGTGAAAATTGGGGCAGAATATTTGGGGTTCCTCAAAAATTCTATAAGGAAGCATTATACTGATTCACAAGGATTTGTAAAAGGTATCTTATCCTATACAGGGAAGAACATTTTGAGGACTCCTCAAAAATTTCACCATGATAGAGTACAAGTGTCAAACCATTCATGAAGCAAAAACAATGACAAGGATCCAAGACGACCAAAGGTATGAATCAACATTACTTTTTGACTTACAATTTTTCTTTGAGTGCAGAAAATAGATACAAATACAGCAATAACCTTATACTCAAGGAGAGCCCAAACTACATCCCTAATTTGGGAAAAAAGCTAAGTTACTCTATCTTTTAAGTCTAACGACATCAAAATTTACATTACATCGCGTTAATAATTCTATATCAAACTCGACATTGGGTTCCTCGTTGAACCTTTAAAATATTATTGGGTTCCTTGTAGAACCTTAAAAACAAACGTTGGTTTTCTTGTAAGACCTTAACTCAACATTGCATTTCTTGTAAAACCTTAACACAACACTGGGTTCCTTGTAGAACCTTAACACAATGGTGGGTTCTTTGTAGAACCCTAAAAATAATATTAGGTTCCTTGTAGAACCTTAACACAATATTGGGTTGCTTATAAAACCTTAACACAATATCGGGTTCCTCGTTGAAACTTAAAAACAACATTGAGTTCCTTATAGAACCTTAACACAATATTGGATTCCTTATAGAACCTTAACATGACAGTGGGTTCCTCATTGAACCTTAAAAACAATATTGGGTTCCTTGTATAACTTTAATACAACATTGGATTCCTTATACAACCTTAACACGATAATGGGTTCCTCGTCGAACCTTAAAAACAATGTTGGGTTCCTTGTAGAACCTTAACAAAATATTGGGTTCCTTGTAGAACCTTAACATAATATTGGGTTCCTTGTAGAACCTTAACACAATATTAGGTTCCTTGTAAAACCTTAACACGACAGTGGGTTCCTTGTAGAACCTTAAAAACAATATTGAATTCCTTATAGAACCTTAACACAACATTGGATTCCTTATAGAACCTTAACATGATAGTGGGTTCCTTTGTCACGACCCGAGGCTACCCCCTAGTTGCGACAATGGTGCTTACGGTCAAAAGTAACCAAGAGCTAACCCATAAGCTGGTACCTGCTGTGAGCACTGAGTAAATGACACTAAAATAGCATACGCGGAAGATAAACTAATAAAATAATAAAAATATGAATACTGAATATATATAAGCGACAAGCCTGAAATATTTGTAACAATTGATTATACTAAAAAAGTGAACAATTGTTTATTGACTGACTGTCTGATTACCTGACTGTCTGAAAGCCTCTAAACATCATGAGAAGTTGATGGGACAAACCCCCAACTAACTCTGACTGACTGAATATAAGGAAATACTGAAATAAAACTAAGATAAACATATCATCTCCCCAATAGATGAGGACCCACCACTACTGTGGCTGAGTAACGCTGAGTTGTCTAAGAAAGATCGGGAAACTAAGCGTCCGAACCTATGTTATAAGACAACATAGCACAAAGAAAAGTATATGGTCAGTACTTTGAATGTAATGGTATGTGAGATAAGGACTTACTAAAATGCGTGAGATAACTAAGAAGGAATGCATAAACATGTAATATCTAAGAATGCAAGACCAAGCATAAGAATATTACTAAAATATTTTGAAATTTGAAAGGCTGAAATTTATATAATTGAATAACTGATAAATTTGTACACTTGGTCAAGCAAACCTGAGTTGAGATACACTGACATACTAACTGAAACTGTGGGTGGTATCATGCAACCGACATACCCTAATCTGAGCTAACTGGGGTCTAACTTGTAACCCTAATTAAAAGGAAGTCGGTACTGTGCCACGGGTACTAACACATGGCTGACGATGTGGATCCACAAGCCTGATGTCCCAAAGGACTAGGGAGTCAGTCTTAAACTAGCGAGTGACCCCTAAGAGAGTGTCAGTCCTAACCTGGCAGGTTACCTCTCATAATCTTACGCTGGCTATATAGTTCTGGAACTTAAGGACTGCTACTAATGGCCCAGTTATAACTGGCAGGTGATCCCCTATCCTTAGGTTCCCTCGGTGCTAAATCCTACTCCCAACAGAACTAACACTGGTACTAAACTGAACTATGTTTAACCAAACATCTCTTTTGATGGTGCTCATCATGATTATATCAACTCAGTAAAATAATAATAATATCCATGGCTTAACTGAATCATTACTTAAAATCTAAAATTATGTAAAACACATAGGTATCGGGTGTTCATAACCCTCCAGAACTGAATGATCAAAATTATGATATCAAAGCTTAATACTGTGCTATGAAATCATGGTTCAAAGACCCAAAACATGAACATTTCATCAAACATGTGAGAATCATGAACTTTAACGTGAGAATGTGTTAAGCATTAGGAAAACAACATGATTATATGGCCAAATTCATAATATGGAGATTTAACATGAAATTCACTTGAATATGACATGAGAAACTGAAATTTAAAGCATGAAGAAACCTAACTTTTCATGGGATCTTACATATACATGGATTGAGTTAGAATTACTAGAGAACACATGAATTTAACCCATCTTAAACATATGAAATTCCATAGTAAAGTAAAAACTCCACAATTTAATTAAAAAGGAGGTTTTTAGGCTCCATAGGTGGAAGGTTCCCAAGGATAAATACCCATATACCTTAATAGCTAGTTTCTTGAGAATTTCTTAAACTTTTAAAGGTTGAACTCTTGATTTCTTGGGGAAAAAGCTTGAGTTTGTTCTTGGGGAAAGAGGAGGGTTTCTTGAGAGCAATTTGGAGTGAAAGGGGCAAATAATGCCCTTTTGGAAGTCCCAAATCATGTTAAAAATGAATCGGGTTGAGGGAAATAACTCAAATTACCCTTGGAAACTTAAACTATATAACTGTGTGGGACAGATCCATGCACCACACCTCTCTCTCCATGGGAGAGAGCAACATGTTGCACAACTTACTCTGGGGGAAGAAAGCCACACATCGTGGACCACTCTACCTTGGGAGAGAGAAGCGCATCATGGACTTTTCACGTTCCTCCTCTATTTTAGCCATCCATACATGCCTTGATCCTCATCCAAAAATCCTGAAACTCTTCCAAGATGAACTTTTAACCTCCTTAAACATGAATCAACTCAGAAACCTAGGGTAGGGAAGGCCAAAGTAAAAATTCATAAAGGTTAGGGGTCTTGAAAATCACTAAGTCCTCAATACTTAGGGAAATTTTCTAAACTTGGACCCCTCTTTAAGCATGCAACTAAGAGCTGAATCGAGCTTAGAATATTTGGGGAATTACAATATCTCCCCATTGGGGACATTCGTCCTCAAATGTAACTGGTTAGACTAAGAATACTAAGGCAATTTGAGGTCATATATTGAACATGCATGATTTGGAGCATGATTACATAACTGAGTCTAAAGTATGATACATGAACTGAACTGATTTCGTGAAGGCATGCAATGACATAAGAAGGGTTACATAGCTAAAACTGAGAACGGAAACGAGTCAATCTAAGGAAAATTGTTACCTCAAGTTGAATCTGAGTTTGCGGAGAAAAGATGAGGTTACTTGGCATGCATATTTTCTTATTCTTCCCAAGTATCTCGCTCAACGTACTGATTCCGCCAAAGAACTTTAACCAAGGAAAATTCTTTATTCCTTAGCCTATGAATCTGACGATCAAGGATCTCAACTGAACTTCTTCATTGGAAAGTCTACCCTGAACATCCATACTTTCTAAAGGAACAACAACATCTGAATCACTGATGTATTTCCTTAACAAAGAAATATGGAACACCGGATGTACTGATGCCAAGTCTGTAGGCAACTCAAGCTCATAAGCTACCTTCCCAAAATGGTGCAAGATTTTATAAGGGCCGACATAGCAAGATTCAACCTCTCCCAAATCAACTAAAATTTTTTCATTGCTTCAAACACTAAATCTGGCCCTATCAAAAAAGCTTCACCTGCTTCAAACCAACCAATGGGAGATCTATATCTCCTTCCATAGGGAGCCTCAAACAGAGTAATCTGAATACTAGAATGATAAGTGATGTTATAGGCAAACTCAATCAGAGGTAATTGGTCATCCCAACTACCTTTAAAGTCAATAACATAGGCCCTCAACATGTCCTCTAAAGTATGAATGGTCCTTTCTGTCTGACCATCTGTCTAAGGATGAAAGGTTGTACTAAGATGAACTTAGGTACCAAGACCCTTCTGAAAAGCCTTTCAAAAGTGAGAGGTAAATTGAGTACCTCTGTCTGAAATGATAGACAACGGAATCCCATGCAACTTCACTAACTCCCTATGATAAAGCTTGGCATAATCCTCAACTGAGTACCAAGTATGAAATGTCAAGAAATGAGCTTATTTGGTCATTCTATCCATAATGACCCATATCGAATCATGTTGATAATGCGTACAAGGCAACCCTATCACAAATTATGTTCACCACTTCCCACTTCCAAATGGGGATACTAAACTCCTGAAGCGTACTATTGGGCCTCTGGTGCTCCACTTTAACCTGCTGACAATTTGAACACTTAGCCACAAACTCTGCAATATCCTTTTTCATAGCATTTCACTAGTAGATTTTCTGCAAATCATGGTACATCTTAGTGGCTCCTGGGTAGATAGAGTATCGCGCACCATGTGCTTCTGCAAGTATTCGCTGTCTCAAATCATCAACATAGGGAACATATAACCTACCCTAACAATGAAGCACACTATCTCGCTTTAAGAGAAAACTTGTACTTTTTAATCTCTAACTGCTTCCTTCAACTTAACCAAACTGGGATCCTTATCTTGTTTTTTCTTCACTTTGACAACCAATGAAAACTTTGAACTATTCTAAACCCATACACTACCTTCAGCTGAATCAACCAACCTAACACCCAATCTAGCAAGATTATGAACCTCACCAACTTCTTCTTATCTTCCTCAACATAAGCAACACTGCCCATAGACAATCTACTAAGGGCATCTGCCACTATGTTGTTCTTGCTCGAATAATTGATAATGCTTAAACTACACCTCTCAAGGACAATGTAAGCGATCGTTGTCAATATAAAACCCAACTAGGTTGGGGTCGAATACCATAGGGAATATGGTGTGAATGTAAGTCATTTACAAATCAATCAACTGATAGTTGGATGTTTCTAGAAATGGGGAGGGGGTTATTTTAACAAGTAATTGTCGGTCGCTTTAATCAGTGTTCGTAATCAAGAGTTTCTGAAAAAGCAGAATTATGTTCACTAGGGCTTCCCGTACTTGACAGATTCTAACAGTGGTTCAAGATTCTCACAGTAGGTAGGACAACAAGTTATCTTTATCGACGTTATGCTTAAATGTCTCTCGACCTACTTAAGCATTTAATTGTCTAATCCTCTCAGACTTAGGGAATTTATATTAACTATCCAGATTTTACCTCAGGTTAACCAACCTTGTCACAACGCTGATTATTAAACGGAGTATTTCCAAGTCCTTGTCGATAACTCACTTCCAACTATATTTGATTTCCTTCTCAAGCAAACCAAAGCAGGTGTTATCTATTGCTTGCAACCAACAGATGTTAATTAAAACCTTAGAATTATCAAAAAATCCTACCACCTTTTGAATCTTGAACGTTTAGCACCTTATCAAGACCTAACCCTAGATCCCATAATTCAGGTTAAAGGAATTTAGCCACTCATAATGCTAAAATCAAAACAACAAGTTGTATTCATGCTTTGAAAGTTAAAATTACCAAAAGAAGAAGAATAACTAGTGAATCGCAGATTAGATCAAAAAGAAAAATCCCAGAATAATGATAATAATCTCTTCAAAGTATTTGTTTTTCAAGCCAAGAAATTAGAGAGAAAAATATCAGAAGTATTGTCAAAACTCAATGTGCGGAACTCCCTAAAATAAGCTTTAAACAGTTCACCCTAATTATGGAAATAAAATAATAGAATTCAAAAATCCCTCGGATTAGGTGACGATATTTGTGGTAGCCTATTAGGAGGCTGACGACTTATCACAAATGTCGTCAGCTCCTTCTTCAATTTTGGCTCTTCCTATTTAAGGCTAACGACAAACTTGACAACTTATCAACTCTGTGATGGCCTATCACAAAATATCGTCGAAGCTCTGCTTCAGTTCTCATGTGTTGGCTCAGACTGACAACATTCTTGATAGCTTATCAATCCTAGATGACTTATCACAAAATGTCGTCACATCTTTCAACTTAGGCCAATTCACTGTTTATTACTAAAGACGATCTTGATAACTCATCACAGGACCGACGACTTATCACAAATGTCGTCAGCCACACTTGTCTTCAGATTTCTTTAGATTTTAACTTCTTTGCTTCCATTCTTGTTGGTTCTCTATCATATCAGCTTAAACTGCAAAATCAAACATAAACCAATCAAAAATGACAAAAGTTGCATAAGAATTCACAATTATTCTTAGTTAAAAGTCTCAAATGTATTAGCATTAACTTACACATCAATGATACAACACACTCATATCATAATCTTTCAATAACTCAAACCACCATCTCTGATAAAGATTCATATCTTTCTACATGAACATGTACTATAAACTTTAGTGATGGTGAACACATAAATATGAACCCCATAAAGATAATGCTACCAAATTTTCAAGAAAAAAACAACAGCGGCCAGCTCAAGATCATTTATAGGATAATTCTTTTCATAAGGCTTAAGTTGTATAGAGGCGTAGGCTATGACCTTGACTCTCTGCATCAAAACACAACCAAGAACAACTCTGTAAGCATCACACTAAACTACAAACCCATCTGAACATCTAGCAAAGCCAAAATTGGGTCGGAGCGAGTCGAGTCTTAAACTCCTGAAAACTCTTCTCGCTGGGATCTGACTACTAAAATTTAACCTTCTTTTGAGTCAATCGATACATGGGGGATGCAATAGAAGAAAATCCTTCAATAAACCGTATGTAATAGCCAGTCAAACCCAATAAACTCCTGATATCTAATGGAAAGATGAGTTTAGGCCAATTTCTTACTGCTTCAATGTTTTGAGGGTCAACTCAAATGCCATCATCGAAAAAAATATGGCCAAGGAAAGCTACTGATCTAAGCCAAAATTGCACTTACTAAACTTAGCGAATAACTGATGATCTTTAAGAGTCTGTAACACAACCCTTAGATGATTTTCATGATTATTCTCATTACGAAAATAGACAAGTATATCATTAATGAAGACTATCACGAATATGTCCAAGTATTACTTGAAATTTATGCTCATCAAGTCCATAAAAGTTGTAGGGGCATTGGTTAGTCCAAAAGACATAACTAGAAATTCAAAGTTACCATAGCGAGTTCTGAAGGTTGTCTTCACAATGTCACATTCTCTGACTCTAAGATGGTGATAGACGAATCTGAGGTCTATCTTAGAGAAATAACTAGCACCCTGAAGTTGGTTGAACAAGTCATAAATTATGGAGAGTGGATACTTATTCTTATTGTGAATTTGTTAAACTAATGGTAGTCAATGCATATTCTGATAGAACTGTCTTTCTTACGCACAAATAGAACTGGAGTGCCCCATGGAGAAATACTAGGCATGATGAAACTCTTATCTAAGAGATCATTTAACTCTTCCTTCAAGTCCCTAAGCTCGGCTAGATCTATTCTGTAGGGCAGAATAGAGATAGTTTGGGTATCTAGAAGGAGATCTATTTTGAAGTCAATTTTCCTTTCGGGAGGAACTCCGAGAAGATCTTAAGGGAACATATCTGGAAATTCTTTTACGACTAAAACTGACTCAAGATTATCAGACTTAGAGTTTGAGTCCTTGACTTGGACATGATGGTAAGCACACCCTTAGATATTATCTTTCTGGCTTTAAGATATGAAATAATCTGACCCCTAATCACTGAAGTACTACCCCTCCATTCAATGACTGGTTCATTAGGAAACTGAAATTGAACGGCTCTATTTCAACAATCAACTAAGGCATAGCATGAGTGAAACCAATACATGCTGAGAATGACATCGAAATCAGTATGTCTCTAACTTCACCAAATCAACTGGAGTAAATTTTTTAGATACTGTGGTCGGGCAATTTTTGTGTACCCATTTAGCTATAAAAAATTTACCCATTGAGGTAGACATTGAGAAAGGCTCTGCTAACTCTTTGGGACTGACACTGAAATTGATGGCTATGTAAGGGGTCACAAAAGAAAGTGAAGCTCCGGGGTCTAATAAAATATAAACATGAAGATGGAAAACCTGTAACGTACCCGTAATCACATCAGGAGAGCTTTCCTAATCGTGCTGAGTCTGGAGAGCATAAAATTTATTCTAACGCGGCCCACTGGTTGCACTAGAAGTGGCACCTAGCTGAGTCGGGCGACCTGTTGGAGATGATAAAAGGTTAGACAGGACCTAATGGCATAAATCCTTTCCCCTCTAAGCAACCAATGAACACTCCTGGATCCTGTGGCGTGGCTTGCCACATCCAAAACAAAAATCATAACCATCCCTAAGCTTTCCCTGATAATTCATACCACATCTCCGGCAAAGCAAATTAGTGCAACCACTGTTCACACTGCCCTGGGACTTAGATTCAGGCGCTCTATCTCGACTGTCTTGCCTGAACTTAGGCACTGGTGCATTAGCTGAAGATGGAGCTGGGGCTAAAAATTTTTGACAAAAGTAAGAACGGTTATCGCCTTTTTACCTTTGCTGAGAAAAGTTAAAACTACCTATTCTAGGCTTCTTATTCTCTCTCTGTCTCCTTACTCTTCTCTTTCTCAATCCGTTGAGCATGAACCATAAGTCTAGATAGGTCCATCTCCTTAATAAACATAGTGGTCCTACACTCCTTAATCATACTATCAGCTACACCAGATACAAATTTACTCATTCTAGACCTGTTATCCTCCACCATAGTAGGAGCATACCTCACCAACTGGGTTAACTTAAGTAAGTACTCCTTCACGCTCATATTACCCTGCTTCAAATTGATGAACTCATGAACCATAGTTTTTTTCAACTTTAGGGGAAAGAACCTGTCTAAGAAAGTTGTGGAAAACTCCTCCCACTCTATAGGCCTTGCATCAACACCTCCGTCCTTCTTTCACTACTTAAAATAGGTGTAAGCTATATCCTGCAACTGATATGCAGCCTACTCTATACTCTCACTCGAAGTGACGCCCATGATATCTGTCACTTTCTGCACCATATCCAAAAATTCCTATGGATCCTCCTAAGACTTGGATCCCAAAAATAGAGGAGAATTCATTCGAGTGAAATCTCGAATCCTAACTGCAGTTGTATTTACCTCTGGATTAGCTGGAGCAACAGCCTGTTGGTTGTTCTGAGCAGCTAAAGAATGGGCTAAAGTTGTGAAAGCAACCCTGAATTCGGCATTAAAGACATACTCATTCAGGGGATCTTCTGGAATAGGTGGGGGTGCGAGCTGATCCCTATTCCTTCTTCCATTATTTCTTCTGGGAGGCATTATCTGTAAAGGGAATGAAGGATGAGTTAGAGGAATTGAATAGAGCTCATTCTTTTTTGTATGACATAAACACTGAAAGACGGGAAACTTTTTCAAAATATCTCATAGCCTTTTGCCCATAAGTATGGCGTGCTTCACACCCATGTATAAGACTCTACTCAATAAGTCTTTCAGACTTCCTAGCATTTTAAAACCTTAGGCTCTGATACGAAGTTTTGTCATAACACGAGGCTACCTCCTAGTTGTGACAACAGTGCTTACGATCATAAGTAACCATAAGCTAACCCATGAGTTGGTACCTGCTGTGAGCACTAAATAAATGACACTAAAATAGTATATGCAGAAGATAAACTAATAAAATACTAAAAATATGAATATTAAATATATTTAAGCGACAAGCTTGAAATATCAGTAACAACTGATAATACTGAAAAAATGAACAACTATTTACTGACTAACTGTGTGACTATCTGACTGTCTGAAAGCCTCTAAACATCATAAGAAATTGATGGTACAAATCCCCAACTAACTCTGACTGACTGAACATAAGTAAATACTGAAATAAAATTAAGATAAACATATCATGTCCTTGGTGGATGAGGACTCACTGCTATTGCTGTTGAGTAATACTGAGCTGTCTAAGAACGGTTGGGAAACTGAGCATCTAAACCTATGTTATAAGACAACATAGCGCAAAGAAAAGTATGTGGTCAGTACTTTGAATATACTGGTATATGAGATAAGGACTGACTAAAATGTGGGAGATAACAAAGCATGAGTGCATAAACATGTAATATCTGAGAATGCAAGACCAAGCATAAGCATGTTAATGAAATGTTCTAAAATCTAAAAGGCTGAAATCTATGTAACTAAATAACTGATAAATTTATACACTTGGTCAAGCAAACCTGAGCTAAGATACACTGACATACTGACTGAAATTATAGGAGGTATCATATAACTGACATGCCCCAATCTGAGCTAAATGGGGTCCAACCTGTAACCCCAGTTGGAAGGGTGTCAATATTGTGCCACAAGTACTAACACATGTCTAAAGTTGTGGATCCACAAAGCTGGTGTCTCAAAGGACTAGGGAGTCAGTCCTAAACTGGCGGGTGACCCCTAAGAGTGTGTCAGTTCTAAGGACCCAATCCTAACTTCTAGGTGATCCCTTATCCCTAGGTTCGCTCGGTGCTAAATCCTACTCCCAACTGAACTGACACTGGTACTAAACTAAACAAAGTTTAACCAAATACTACTTCTAATGGTGCTCATCATGACTATATCAACTGAGTAAAGTAATAATATCCATGTTTTAACTAAATCATTACTTGAAAATATAAAATTATGTAAAACATATAGGTATTGGGTGTTCATAGCCGTACAACATTGAATGATCAAAATTACGATATCAAAGCTTAAGACTGTAGTATAAAATCATGGTTCAAAAACCCAAAACATGAAAAATTTACCAAACATGTGAGAATCATGAACTTGAATATGGGAATGTGTTAAGTATGAGGAAAACAACATGATTACATGGCTAAATTCATGAATTGGGGATTTAACGTGAAATTCACTTGAATATGACATGGGAAAATGAAATTTAAAGCATGAAGCAACCTAACTTTTCGTAGGATCTTACAAAGACATGGATTGAGTTCAAATTACTAGAGAACACATGAATTTAACCCATCTTGAACATATAAAATTCCATAGTAAAGGAAAAACTCCACAATTTAATTAAAAGGGAGGTTTTGGGGCTCCATGGGTGGAAGAGACCCAGGGATGAATACCCACATACCTTAATAGCTAGTTTCTTGAGAATTTCTCGAACTTTAGAAGCTTGAACTCTTGATTTCTTGGGGGAAAAGCTAGAGTTTGTTCTTGGGGAAAGAAGAGGGTTTCTTGAGAGTAATTTGGAGTGAAAGGGGCAAATAATGCCCTTTTGAAAGTCCCAAATCATGTTAAGGACGAATTAGGTTGAGCGGAGAAAGCCACGCGTCACGGCCCACTCTACCTTGGGATAGAGCAGGGCATTGCGGACTTATCATGTTTCTCCTTTGTTTCAACCATCCAAACACACCTCGATCCTCGTTCGAAAATCCTGAAACTTTCCCGAGACATAATTGTAACCTCCCTAAACATGAATTAATTTGGAAACCAATATTTTGGGGTCGAAAAGGCCAAAATAAAAATTTATAAAGGTTAGGGGTTTTGAAAATGACAAAGTCCTCAACACTTGGTAAAATTTTCAATCCTTAGACCCCCTCCCCCCATTCAGTATGCAACTAAGAGCTAAATCGAGCTTAGAAAATTATAGAGTTCCTTGTAGAACCAAATAATATTGAGTTCCTTGTAGAACCTTAACACAATATTGGGGTCCTTGTAGAACCTTAACACAACAGTGGGTTCCTCGTCGAACCTTAAAACGATAGTGGGTTCCTCATCGAACCTTAAAAACCCAACATTGGGTTCCCTATAGAACCCTAACACAATATTGGGTTCGTTGTAGAACCTTAACACGATATTGGGTTCCTCACAGAACCTTAAATTGAGATATTATTTAATTTCCCACAAATAAGAAACGATTAAATGAATTTCTCTCCCGTTTTCAAAACATAATTCTTTATCCCTATGTCTCACAACACGACTTATATTATATTTAGATTCCACATCTTATCAACTCGTGCTATCGTCCTTCAAATTCAACGTTCATCATTTTTCTTTAGCAATCTCATTCGTTCCTAAATCTAGAATTACACGTGGCCTGATTCTCGTAAAAACTAGAGGTACGTAGGCGACTTAAAACCAAATTTTCGATCACACTAGTTTGATTATCAACTTATGTTTCTTCAATTCCAATAAATCATTTTCTCAGCCAGACAAAATTGGTTACTATGTCAACTTTCATTACTCGACAATTCTTTTATCATTCTCGAGCAACGAAGGGGCGGCTGTTGGACCAAATTTTGACCTCCCGATATGCCTCCTAGGCTGCTATTTTATCAAATTTAATGTTAATATTTATTTACGTATTATTTTGGTATCAAATGAATATACGTGTCACATTCATGATTTTAATGTATGCAATTTAATTTTTAATCATATTTTATATATAATTTATTAACTTAAGTATAATATTCTTACATAATTTTATTAATATTATTAAATTAATAATTTTGTTAATATTATTAAATTATTTTTGTAAATATTCATTTATTATTATTATTGTTGTTGTTGTTGTTGTTTTATTGTTGTAATTATTATTATTATTAATTTTATTATTATTTTATTTTTTAAAATTTGTACCTTATTTATTTCAAATTTACTATCGGTAATTTTATATAATATTTTTTATGTAATCTTAATTTTACATGCATAGTTTATTTGTAATAGCAACATCTTATTATTTTTTTCCTCATTATTATTATTGAGTCATTATTACATTTACTAAATAGAAGCATAAATTCAATTCAATTCTATCAATTTATTTAATTTCTAAACCTTTTTTTGTATCCAGTTGATGTCTATCTTAGCCTATGTTAAGTTCAATATTGGTTCAATTTTAAATCTTAAATCAAATTTCATTGACCTCTCTCAATTTTAATCACAGTCACTGATCTCATGCGATCTACGGTTGAGATTAAATCTTACTTTAATATACATAAAACCAAAAATCTCTAACCCAAGAACCACTTTTTTTATACCGATTAGCATGAGTGTTGAAACCTGTCTTACTTGCTTGATTAGTTGATTACTCTGACATCGATAAGGTCAAGATTTTACAATTGGGTCCGAATTTATAATTTGTTCTCTTAAAAAGCCTTTTACTAATTTTTTTTATGACTCAAATTTTTCTGGTCCTTCATTTATGAGTTGGAATTTGGTTGTGCTTTATTTTTCTTCTTTGATAATTGGTATGCTGATGAATGATTAAGTTGGGAGAGAAGAATCATTAAGTTGGGAGAGAAGAACCTTCCATGATTTTCACGCTCTTTCTCATTCGTCTCCTTGATTAGTAGTTGATAGCTTAATTTTCTTTTGATTGATTCATGTTAAGGTTGGTCTTGATTTTCATTTTGATACTCTACTTTGATTACAAGTGATTTGTCTTCCTTTGTAAAATTTAGACACCTTTTACTACTCATATATTTATGGAAAGTTAATATGTCTTTTGATTTATTTACTGATTCTCATATCTTATTTATCATGAAAAATATTCTTACTTGCTTATTTATGATAATTATGACATAATTTACTACTTCAAGTCTGATTTTGTTTGCTTAAAGCAAAGGGATTATCATTACTTAATTCTTGAAAAATATTTCTTTTCCTTCTTAACTTCTACTAATTGATTTTCTAAATATTCTCCCTTCATTTAATTTTGTATTACTCTCCACCGTATAAACAATACCCTTTCTTTATTTAAACTGACTTTCGCTCTTAGATACGGAAGAATATCAATTCTTCTCTACACTATAAAATATCTTTTACTTTTGATTTGGAGGCTTCGGTTACTACTATTATCATGGCTTTTTACCTTGGATGCATGATTATCTTATTTGTATTTTATTAATTTCGCTGCTAATTGGTTAGTTTTCTCTAACGATACATTAATTTCTTTTGTATTAATTCTGTATTATTATTATTTTGTTTTGATTTTTGTACTTTAAATGTTTGATGTCATAGTCTCCTACCTCTTTGTGTACTTTCATGACGAATTGGGATATTTATGCTATTGGATTCTTTTTTTTGTTGACATAAAATGAGATATTTCCTCCCTTATTGCAATTAAGTGTCTCCCCATCGGAGTGTTATTATATGTGAATCTAAAACAATCTTTGTGCATCTCATAACCCTCTAGGCATGAACTTTCCTGGGATCTTTGAGATCCTTAGGATCTTGACAGCGCCAAGAGTTGGTTATGAGCTACCAAAGATATATTTTGAATTTCGGAATTGGACGGAAAAGTAAGCGGTTCAGGAAACTTGAGGAGTTGTCAAGGGATTTATTTAAGGGTTGTCCCACATAGCCCCTTCTCTTTTTCCTCATTTATTTTTTATCTGTAATAATTTATTGTATAAACTTTACAACTATAATAAATGAAATTACGGGGACTGCCTATAGGGGGCGTAGATTATGTGACTCGAATGGCGTAGATTACGTGACTTGAAAGTTTTCACAATTATTACTATCACCTAGGCAATTTGCTTTAGGATTGCAAATTCAAATTCAACATGTTGACTAATTATTCTGTCACCTAGAATCATGTTTTAGGTGTAAGAATTAATTTTCAATCTATTTAAAGAAAAAAATGTTGACCTCCCGATATGCCTCCTAGGCTGCTATTTTATCAAATTTAATGTTAATATTTCTTTACGTATTATTTTGGTATCAAATGAATATACGTGTCACATTCATTATTTTAATGTATGTAATTTAATTTTTAATCATATTTTATATATAATTTATTAACTTAAGTATTATATTCTTACATAATTTTATTAATATTATTAAATTAATAATTTTGTTAATATTATTAAATTATTTTTGTAAATATTCATTTATTATTATTATTATTATTGTTGTTGTTGTTGTTTTATTATTGTAATAATTATTATTATTAATAGGGGGTTCGCAACCCGTACACTATATCTCAATCTTAAGCTAACCTTTTCGGCAAATGACCTCGGCCAAAGATTTTTCAAAACATCATAATCAACCTTGCAGCAAATGACCTCAACCAAGGATTTTTCTAAAGTGAGTCATTTTCTTTCAAAAACAGTATTCTCAATGATACCATTATCTCATGAATGTATATGTATGGAATGATGAAGTAATGCTCACAATCAACTCAATATAATGATATTCAATTCATCCAACACGTATATACATGCAAGTTAGCTTAGAATCAACTCAATATAGTAATAATTCATGATATCAACTCCAAATAGGCACCATAAGAATAAATATACATGCAAGATATCATTAGTATCACATCAACTCCTAACTCAGGTATTTTTTATCATTATAGAAGATACCAATGCTCAAAAAAGGTAGCAGACTAAGCCTCCACATGGGGATCATGTTTAATAAAAAGCACTCCAACGAACAGATAAGGCCAATGATGTCAATTAAAGCCTCCACATGGGCAACACTCAATATTAGATATCACAATCCAACAACAACAGAATATAAAGCCTCATACGGGCATACAACAATAAAAATAATCTTGGATTACAAACCCCATAACTATTTTTCCAAACCCATAGCATGTTATACTTATTTATTAACTACCCCACTCAATAGGAAAGAAGTTAAGCCATAACCTACCTTAAAACAATGAAATCCAATCTAAAATACTTCAACACGGAGCCATTCCCTTGAAAACAACTTCAAAATCAATTACAACATTCAAATATAGCATCTACGCATTAAAACAAAGCTAACGATACACATATTACCCATATTTTGGCTTGGGCAAAAACGAGTTTGAAAATAAAAGAACTAAAATCAAAATTTTATCCTAAAATACATTCTCTAAGGTTATAGGAGTCTACTGGAGAAAATCCATGTGAAAACAGGCTAAAAATAACGTCTAAAATAAATAATAATCCTTTTTAAACTTTACCAATAAAATCTTTAATTTTTTATTTTGGAATCATGATTTAGAGGTCTTTTAGATGATACAATCAATGAAAACTAATGAGAATAAGGTTGTGGAGCTTATCCAAGCTCAAATGGTGAAGAAACCCAAATTGAAAGCTCAAAGGTCCAAAAATGGTAAAGAATTGAGAAAAGAGGGTTTATATACAACAGTCAACGCTTAAGTAGTCTTGTGTCACTAAAGAGTTGCCGCTTAAGTGGACCTTGTCCACGTAAACGGCTGCACCATATCTTAGCACATGTTGATTTTGGTGCAAACCTACCAAACTCCGATCGGATCCTTAGGATTTATTTGGGTCCCCATAGAGACACACCATATATGCGACCAAACTAATTTTGACGTTCTAGACTCAAAGACAATGTCGAATTTTTTCAAAAAAAAAAGATTGTTATCAATAAATTAACCTTCAAGACTCTATTTCACTATTTTCCAAATAAAGAATTGAAATGAGATATAACAGTCTCGAAACCAAATCAACCTCATTACTAACTTAAATTCGACATTTTGAATCTACTGGTGTGACACACAAAACAATAAATATTGACCAAGTCAACTATATGGCTTCTCAAGCCTCTAAAAAAATACAAACTTGTAGAAAATTATTTTTCGATTGCATCGAAAAACATGTCAATCATTCTCAAACCTCAAACTTAGAATTTAGAAACTACGAAAAAAGAAAAATAATCAAAACACACAGAATTAGATGGATCACAAATTCATATCTTTACATAAAGAAACCAAGGTAAAGGCGTAGAGTAGGATGAATTTCATCAACGCTTAAAAATTTGGTTATTTGAAGAAACCAAACTTAAGAGTAGAATAGGATGGATTTGGTCCATGCTTTATTTTAAAATTTGCGTATGACTTTTTTATTTCTCCTCGTGTTTCTTTGAATAAGATAGTGACAATTATTGAATTTTTAAGAGGTATGAGTGAAAAATGAATAGGTAATTTTTTTAAAAGACACCAAGAAAAAGGATGAAATTTGAATAGACACATTTTTGGATTGAATAGTTATGACATTTCTAATAGGTTGTGACTTTTTTGAAGAGTTGCACCTTTTCCAATAGGTTGTGACATTTCTAATAGGTTGTGACTTTTTCAGAAAGAGAATCATTTTATTCTAGGAGAAAAGATTTCATAACCTCGAGTATCTGAGAGGAAAAAAATCCTTAAGGACACACTGTGCATTCGATGCACTTGATTCTATAATTTTTTGCTTCTTCTTCTTTCTTAAAGTTGATAAACTCATTTTGATAGTCCATTTAATTATTCATTTAGACTTGTGTTTGAAGCTGTTGTAACTTTATTGTAGTTCTTGAAAGTTTTTCTTAAACTTAGTATTGAAGTTTGAGTTGAAACATACAGATTTTTGTACCCGGAACAACAATCTTAAGGAATTTATTAAAAAAAATCTTTTATTTTGCATGTTTGGTGAATTTTTTTTCACTATTTAAAAATAAAATACTTTCATAATCTGTATTATTTGGTTTTTGAAGATTAAAGCTTGTTGCTTTCCACTCTGTTTGAATTTAATAGTAATTTGAAGATATAAAAACTTCATCACGAGTTAAAGTTTATTCGATTGATGATTAGAAGAACATAAAAATTTCATCATTAGACTAGAAACAAGTTGGTGTTTATAGTTTTTAAAACTTTATAATTAGTATTCTCACATGCTAAGTTGGTTGTCTTTTTATGACAGCAAAATGAATGTTGAAATTCATGTAATTGCTGAAATGACATGTGTAGCAGCAATAATTATTTGTACAACAAGCCGTACAAGTGTTGCGCCCGTAATGGAACCTGCGGAGAAACCCTAAAAAAATTTGGATATAGATTTCAATCGCTGGCAGCAAAAGATGTTCTTCTATTTGATGACTTTATGTCTTCAAAGGTTCATCTCTGAATATGCTCCAGAATTGTCCAAAAAATATCGGACAAGGAGCAGTTTGTTGTAATTGAGGCATGGAAACACATGGACTTCTTATGAAAGAATTATATCCTAAGTGGCCTCCGAGACGACCTGTACAATGTGTACAACAGTATAAAGACCTCAAAAGAGTTGTGGAATGCTTTGGAATGAAAGTATATAACTGAGGATACAGGAACGAAAGATTTCTTTGTTGCAAAGTTCCTTGACTACAAGATGATTAGCAGTAAAACTGTCATTTCTCAAGTACAAGAATTGCAAGTAATCATCCATTATCTCCTGTCAAAAGGTATGAATATAGTAAATACTATATTTGAACATATTGAATGTGTTTTTGATAATCACATGACCTTTTTTGTAGGTTTGATTGTGAATGAGGCTTTCTAAGTAGTGGTCATGATAGAGAAGTTGTCACCTTTGTGTAAGGACTTCAAAAACTACATGAAGCATAAGAGGAAGGAAATGTCAGTTGAAGACTTCATAGTGAGGTTGCGTATTGAAAAACATAACAAAGCTTCTACGAAGAGGTTGAAAGGGAATTCCTCAATCAGTGGAGCTAACATTGTGGAGGATGTAACACCCTGCATTTTCGGGAAAGTCTTAGAATTTTTGTTCCTACGTGTAAAAGCTATAATCCAAATGATTTCCATGTAGATATAAGTTTCATGATCTTTATCATCGTGTTTGATGTGCTTTCTAGGTGAAAATGTTCATAAGAATCACTTAGAACAAAGTTGAGCTTAGAGCCTTTGATTCGTCCAAAGATTGGTATTAGATTCTACAAGGCTCTAATTTAAATGTGTATAACTTTTCATATACATAGAATTTTACAGGTAAAGACCCACCAAATTATATATAATTGAATTATCTTTCCAACGATACCAATTTTGCCTTAATTAGATACCCGGGCAAAAAGTTATGGCTTTTTTTGTGAGAGGTAGTAAGTGATAACGCTCAATCTACAGCTCTCGTAGGAGTGTAAAGTGGCCGTTGTCAAATATAGAACCCAACTGGGTTGGGTATCGATCCCTCATGGAATATCTTGGTCAACAAGTAAGGAAAGATTACTAGACTTTTAGTGCAAGTCTCGTAAAAAGGGGGGATTGTAAAGTGTAACCAAATTATTAAAGTAAAAACTAAAAATAGTAAAGTAAAAAGAAAGAATGTTTAGTAGGTTGTAAAACAATGAGAATTGAGGAGTTGGGGTTATGTCCACCTTATGAGTTGTACGTCTCTATTGGCTATGAGTTGTGCGGAATTCAGACATGCATGTGCTTATAGAGAATTGTATTCGATGGTAAATCCAAGCGTCTTTCGACTTAAACAAGGACTATTTCACTTTAACTCTTTCGAGCTTAAAGAGTATCGAATGGTACGAATTCTCCAAGAGGTTAATCCAGTTACGGCACTAACTTTTTAATAGGGGATGGGACCCTTTTACCTTGACATTACCTCTTTTCCAGACATATAACTTTTCTTTTGAACAAGTTAATGCTATACTGGCGTATTCTATGCGTTTGCAACCACAAAGAATTTAGATTAAGATGAAGAGAATAATGATATAAGCAGCATACGTGTCACGAATTCACAAACTCATAGCAATAGATAGTAGCTCATATGGCTTCCATAACCCCAACAGAGAAGTTTAGTTACCCATGAGTGCGAAGGAAATCACAATTGACATTGTTATTATACCACAATAAAGATTTCGTGTAGTAATAGTGTGGTAGGCGTTAGGCGTGAATTCCTAGCAAAGTAATGTTTCTCTTGTTGTGGAAAATAAGAATTGAATAGATGAATAGAAGAAGAATAAAAAGTAGAATTAATGGAAGAATTAGAATCCGAGTTGTAAGTTGTAGAATAAGAAGTAGAATGAGAATTATTTAAAATCTCTATCAAAATAGGGTATTTATAATACCCATATCCTATTCCTACTAAGCTAATAAAATACTTAACTCAATCCTACTAGGTTAAAGTATCATTATCCTAACCCTAATAAATTACTGCTAGTTCCCAAAGTCTTCAGAATTGTTGTTTTTGCCCGAGACAGATTTTCCATGCGCCACTTTTGGTCCTTGGCGTGTAAGCTTTCCCTTCCTTCTTTCGTGAAGCTTTCTTTGGCGTCAAGTTATCCATATAATGCTGAATTCTGCATCATTTATACCTGAAAACTTGCTAATCACGTTTGTTAGCTCAATTACAAAAAAGGACTAAAAGTGCATAAATTATATAATTTGTTCTCAGAACTTAGCTAAAATATGGGTAAAATATAGCACTATAGGCGTGTAAATTCGCCTATCATCAACACCCCACACTTCAAACTTTGTTCTTCCTCGAACAAAATATCATGTCCGTCTATACATCAACTTAGGGTTTCACAGTATCAACACAAAATATTCGTCAAGACAAGCACAACAATTATCAATAAAGAGTAGTTTTTCGATCATTAGTAGAAACAATTTAACCTCTAGCATAGACTCGTGATGGTGGCCAACTCATATTCAAAAGTTAAAGCACACAGAATCATACACAACTACCCAAAACTCATCAACCATGTGTGTCTCACAATATATTACCCATAATCACTCATAAGTATAGCATATTTTTCAAACATGGGTATAAAGGTATCCTTGCTCTCGCTCTCACAAGGAATTCATATGCTGCAACTGATGTCCATAGGCTTGCCCTTAGTGTAATGCTCCACTAAATGTCAGAATACTAAGCTTAGGATCAAATAGGTCTTTTACGGGTTGTAATGTAGGCTAAGGGACGGGTAGGACTATTTTGGCCAGAAATAGTGACTATGTTCCTAAGCGCTTTAATACATCACATTATGCCATTAATACTTTCTTTTCAAACAACCTTTCTTCTTTCTTTTATTCTACCACCCTTTTTCTCCTCTTTTATTTTTTTAATTTTAAACACAACTAACTTTTTAGTTTTCCTTTCCTTTTTCTTTTCATAACACACCTCTTATGATAGCAATTATTTTTCATAACAAATTCAAGCACCATTACATTCTAAAGCATCATACTCACCCAATTTCCTCTTATTTTGTCACATGACTTTACACTTTAAAGCACTTAGGAATTTGGATCAAATTATGGTCTTGAAAAAATGGATTAGGCTTACATATGAGGTTGTCAAAGAAAATAGGCTAAAGGCTCAAAGGAGTTAACTAGGATAATGTCCATGGGTAGGTAAAAAGAAGGTAAACAATCATAGGTTGCCAAAGAAATGCCTAAATCATCTCCTAAACTTGCACTCTTTATTTTCGCTTTACATACATACCAGGCAAGTTCTAGCATCAGCCACAAACATAGAATATACTATTATCTCACACACACAAGGCACATGGTCAACTTTATTGGGAGTAGTATAGACTCTTGTCCCAACAGATGAAGGAATTGAGCCACACAATATCACATAGTGAGTCACAATTAGAGCCTAAACGTCTCAATAGTCATGATTTTAGCACAAACTCTTGTCATAATCTCATGCTGCCTATTAGAATAATTTCATGCAAAGCTAAGTAAGAAAATTTAACTAAAAAAATGAAAAACGAAAAAAACTAAAACGAAAAACGAAAAAAAAACTAAAGCAAACATAAATGAAAATGCGGATAGAGAAGTATAGCAAGCAAATACCACCACCCCACACTTAAACGGGACACACTGCCCTCAGTGAAAAATAAATATGAAGAACCTGGTCAGTCGGACTCCTCCTCTATGTCGAGGGTCATACCCCCTTTGTCGGAATCATCATAGGAGTCGTCTTCATCAGAATTCTCTTCTAGGTCGGAGTCTGGCATTCGTCGCTCATCATCGGTCGGCACATCGTCATCAAGAGGTTCCTCAAAGTATGTACCTACTCCACACATTTCCCTTGAATGCGCATTCATTGGATAGTCATGATCCAGCTGTTGGAGCTCTGCAGCAGTTGGAACATGTCCACCACTCATCATTGTGAACCTAGTCATGCCATAAAGATGGCAAAAGAAACTCTCATCCCGAGCATGTCGCTCTGTCGTAGTAAGGTTGACGCCATGTGTGGTTTCAGCATCTTTGACCTTTGTGAGGTTAACCTTATTTGGATTGTGTGGGAGTTTATGATCAGCTGGTTCCTCTTCGATGTCTTCCTTCCTCAAGATTGCAGTCAACAGATTACCGAAGCTGAAGTGGGACCGCTTGTGTAGCCTAGCCTTCCGCATTGTAGATCGAATGATTGCCCCAATATTGATAGGGAAATTCGTCATCAATAAATATACCAGTCACACTCTATCTCTTGTTATCTTGGTGTATTGCGTCCCTAGAATAAGGCAAGAGTTGACAATGCGCAACCATATCCTTGCTTCCCTATTCAAAGGAGCATATGGGAAGGTGTTGTGTGGTCCGGTGTCTTTATGTCTGCTCCACCTTGCCATGGATCTAGTTCCACAAAGTGTGTGTCGAATTGCTCTATATGGAGGTCTACTATACAGCTCTTTGAATGGTGATGGATCGACTGAAGGCAAGCCAAGAAAGGAGTTAAAGAATTCCGCATTGAGTTGTAAAACTTGGCCCCGAATCTTGACCTCACTGCCTGTGGTTTTCGGAGACCAGTTGGCATAAAATTCTCTTATCAAATCGAGATTACATTCTCCCATGTCTTGGAAGATGAAATCAAGATGTAATGCCATGATCTTGGCCAACATGCGCGGCTCCTTCTTCGCTAGGCTTTCCTTGTTTATCAAGTCCACATGAACATATTTTCATTCCTTGTTGTTCCTATACCATTCCTTTGCTTCCTCCTCAAGAACCCATTTTATTCCAAACATGCGGCGTGGTAATTGCATCGAGGATGATTCTCCTTGCTCTTTTCGGCCTCTTTTCTTGCCTTTTTGGGAAGTGGTAGCCTTATCTTTGCCTTGTCTTGCTTTGGGTGCCATTGTACCTGAGACTTAAAACAATGTTCATGTTAGCATTATCTCGATGGATACAATCTATAAACAAGCAGTAAGGGCACCACCCCACACTTAGGTTGTTGGTACAAACTAGTGAAGTGAAAATGGTCGATTACTCCGATTTCATCGACATACGTTTTAGGTGTTATATTCCAACAATAAAATCAGAGCAGTCACACTTCTTGTAATCTTGGAAATACATTCATGTTCGATATATCAAGACTACTACATAGGGATTGAATCAAGGGATAGTATCTAACAATAATCACAACCTCCTATGTTGGTAGGCAACTATAATCCTTATTCCGATGAACAAGTCATTCCAACATGTAAGTATTCAAGTAACAAGATTATGTAATATTTGGGACCAATTCGATTCCACAAAAGTATGACAATGCATCAAAATCAAATTCAAGTTGGAAATAAGTTAAGATCATCCTTACATATTCATTCACTCACTTGGTTGCATCACAACATTTCAAACACATTCACATCACCAATACTTTTTCAAGATTTAGCAATTCATAATAGGCATAGTAACGTAGTACTTACGGAAGATAAATGAAGAACAAAGTAGTACTTACTTGATTGATGCCTTTGGATGATGTTCTTCTGAAGAAATAGAGTAAAAGGAAAATTTTTGAGAGGATTTGGAGGCTATAGGCAGCGCATAAGCTAGGTTTTCAATGTGTTTTTGGTTCAAGACTAAGTCTCATATATATAGGAAAAGGTTGGGTCGGGTTTTGACCCATTTAAAATCAGATTTGAAGACAAAAAGTGACAATAGGCGGTGCCTTTAGCTTTGCCTATGCTTGGCATAGGCGGCGCCTTTTGCAAAGCATTGTCTAGCATAGGCAGCGCCTATGCCATGGCATTCCTAGGCATAGGCGGCGCCTTTCACTTTGCATATGAGATTCAGAGACAAAAGGCATTAGCATAGGCGGCGCCTATGCTATGGCATACTTGGGCATGGGCGGCGCCTATGCTATGGCACACTAGATTCTGAGACCTTAGGTCATAGTATAGGCCTTCCCTTGTTCGTGGCCTAGTTTTACCTAGGCCTAGCCTTGTTCGATGCCTATATTTTCATGAGAAATGCTCAATCCATAGCCTTTTGCTTCTTCATTCCTAACTTACCACCTTTAACATGCAATACGTCCAAATCAAAATTTGAAACCGACCTCATCATTTTACACCTCTTTGCACCTATATTTACTCAAAAACAACAAAGACGATTAGAACGATGGGTTGCCTCCCATCAAGCGCCTTAGTTTTGGTCGTGGCACGACTCTTCTTTTTGGATTTTTATTTAGCAAAAGAAAATACGTAATAAGACAAAGAATGAAAAACGATGGGTTGCCTCCCATCTAGCGCTTGATTTATTATCGCGGCACGACATGGCTATCTCGAGTACTTAGACTTTGTCGAGATAAGTGATGGCCATATAATTTATTGAATCTAGAGGACCGATATATGGTTTTACTCGTTGGCCATTCACCTTGAAGACAACACCATTAGTGTCTTCCAGCTCAACTACTCCAGACGAGTAGACTAGGTAAACTTTGTATGGACCAGACCACTTGGACTTTAACTTACCTGGGAATAACTTCAGTCTGGAATTGAAGAGAAGTACCATATCATCCTTTTGAAAGTTTCGTCGAACAATCCGCTGATCATGATACTTTTTCATCCGCTCCTTGTAGAGATCCGATATTTCATAAGCATGTAGACGGAATTCATCCATCTCGTTTAGTTGCTCCAATCTCAGATTTATTGCATCATCCCAGTGCAAATTTAATCATTTCAAAGCCCACAATGCCTTATGCTCAAGCTCAATGGGCAAGTGACAGGCCTTCCTATAAACTAGTTGGTACGGGGACATGCCAATTGGTGTTTTGAATGCCGTCCTATAAGCCCATAGTGCATCGTCCAACTTCCGAGACCAATCTGTCCAATTAGCATTTACCGTTTTAGCAAGGATTTGCTTGATCTCTCGGTTGGAAACCTCTACCTGGCCGCTAGTTTGTGGGTGATAAGGCGTGGCTACCTTATGTTGCTTGACACCATATTTTGCCAACACGGATTTGAATAGCTTGTTGCAGAAGTGAGATCCTCCATCGCTTATGATAGTACGTGGTACTCCAAAGCGAGAGAAGATATTTCTCTTTAAGAATGCTACAACACGCTTTCCCTCATTGTTGGCCAATGCTACAGCTTCAACCCATTTTGAGACATAATCTACAGCAACTAGGATGTACTTCATTCCAAACGAATTTACGAATGGACCCATGAAATCAATACCCCATACGTCAAAGAGCTCTACTTCAAGGATTTTCGACATGGGCATCTCATGGTGTTTCGAAATAGCACCTTGTCTTTGGCATTGGTCGAATCTTCTAACAAAGTCGTAGGCATCTCTAAATATTGAAGGCCAATAATATCTACTTTGCAATACCTATCTTGCTGTCCGATTACCTGCGTGATGTCCCCCAACTTGGGAAGTATGGCATGCTTCCAATATAGTAAGCGCCTCTACATGGGATATACATCGTCGGATAACACCATCCGCGCATCGTCGAAACAAATATGGCTCATCCCAAAAGTAATGTTTTGCATCATGCATAAACTTCCTCTTTTGATGGTAAGATAAGTTTGCAGGTATCACATTACTCACCACAAAATTTGCAAAATCAGCATACCATGGTAATCCTTCCATTATTGTCGCTAACATCTCCTCGTCAGGGAATGCATCATCAATCTCAATTTCAAGCTGTGCCACATGCTCGTTCTCGAGTCTAGATAGATGATCAGCCACTTGGTTCTCGCAACCTCTTCTATCTTTAACCTCGAAATCAAATTCTTGCAGCAGCAAAACCCATCAAATTAGTATTGGTTTTGCATCCTTCTTTTTCATTAGATACCTCAGAGCTGCATGGTCTGTATGAACGATCACTTTGGTTTCCAACAGATACGCTCGAAACTTCTCAAGAGTATACACAACTGCTAGGCGCTCTTGTTCTGTGACAGTATAGTTCTTTGGGGCTTCGTTTAGGACCTGTCTAGAATAGTAGATAGGATGAAATAATTTCTCCTTCCTCTGCCCAAGTACAGCGCCAACAGCAACCCCACTAGCATCACACATGACTTCGAACGGTAGAGACCAATCTGGTGCTACCATGATAGGGGCTTCAATGAGTTTTATTTTAAGGCATTCGAATGCCTTCAAACAATCTTCATTGAAGTCATACTTTGCATCTTTCTCTAAGAGTTTGCACAATGGACTCGCAATTTTGGAGAAGTCTTTAATGAACCGCCGATACAAACCTGCATGACCGAGGAAACTACGAACTCCCTTCACTGAAATTGGGGGTGGTAGCTTCTCGATGACTTCAATTTTTGCTCGATCAACCTCAATTCCTCTTTCAGAGATTTTATGCCCAAGAACGATTCCTTCTTTTACCATGAAGTGGCACTTTTCCCAATTCAGCACTAGGTTGAATTCTACACATCTTTGCAACGCCATACTTAGGTTTGACAAGCACGCTTCAAACGATTCGCCAACAACTGAAAAGTCGTCCATGAATACCTCCAAAGTATCTTCAACCATATCAGAAAAAATGGACATCATACAACGCTGAAAGGTGGCTGGTACATTACATAGCCCGAATGGCATACGTTTGAAGGCAAACGTGCCATATGGACATGTGAATGTTGTCTTCTCTTGGTCTTCGGGGGCAATGCAAATCTAATTATAGCCTAAATAACCGTCTAAGAAACAAAACCATCCTTTCCCCGCTAATCGATCAAGCATTTGGTCCATTAATGGCATTGGAAAGTGATCTTTGAGCGTCCAAGAATTCAGCTTTCGGTAGTCCATGCATACTCTCCATCCGGTGAAGGGTCTAAGTGGAATAAGCTCATTCTTTTCATTCACGACCACCGTCATGCCTCCTTTCTTGGGAACACATTGTACCGGGCTTACCCATGTACTATCAGAAATTTGATACACAACTCCTGCGTCTAACCACTTGATGATTTCTTTCTTCACCACTTCTTGCATAGGTGGGTTTAGACTCCTTTGATGCTCAATGGTGGGTGTGCATTTTTCTTCAAGCTGAATCTTGTGTGTACAAATTCCAGGTGGAATACCAATAATAACCGCAATGGTCCATCCAATGGCTCTAATATACCTGCGTAGAATAGCAATGAGAGCTGCAACTTGTTGCTCACCCAAATCTGTTGCCACAATGACTGGAAGTGTGTTTCCGCTTCCTAAGAATGCATACTTTAAATGACTAGGCAGCTCCTTCAATTCTAACGTGGGTGGCTCTTCAATAGATGGCTTAGCTGGTGGTGTGGGTCAATTTTTGAGATCAAGATCCAGCTTCTTGGGAGCATGGCGATATGTCCCTAATCCTGATAGAGCACAAATAGCTTCTTCGCAATTTTTAGCATCCTTACTTTCTCCATTCATGAGCACAATCGCCAATGGGTCATCAATAATTTGCTCTTCTTCAAGTGATTCTTCCTCATCATCAAAGTAAACATCAGCCACCAAGAATACGTTCAGCTCTTTGGGTTGCTTCATTGTTTTGCACACATCAAAGCGAACTACTTCGTTATTTATTCGGAATGAAAGCTCATTAGCTCTCAAATCAATGAGCACACTTCCCGTAGCAAGGAAAGGGCGCCCCAAGATTGTGGGAACTTCTGAATCTACCTCACAATCCAAAATAACAAAGTCTGATAGAAAGATGAATGAAGAAACCTTTACCAATACATCACAGAGAATACCAACAGGTCATTTTACCGACCTATCCGCCATTACGAGCCTCATATTGGTTGGAGTAGGATCACCCAACCCCAACTTTTTATAGATAGATAGTGGCATCAAGTTGATGCTGGCTCTTAAATCACATAATGCCTTGGCAAAATTCAAAGATCCAACGGTGCAGGGAATAGTGAAAGCACCGGGGTCAGCCTTCTTCTGAACTATTGATCGGGTAGCGATTGCGCTGCAGTGATGAACATCATATTTCAACTGATAACTTGCTGCCCGCTTCTTTGTCAAGAGATCCTTCATAAATTTCTCATACCCAGACATTTGTTCAAGTGCCTCCACCAATGGAACATTAATGGTTAACTGCTTTAACATAGTCAAGAATTTGCTGAACTTTGTATCATCCGCCACCTTCTTTAATATTTGGGGAAAAGGAGGTGGTGGGTATGGAATTGTTATCTCTACGGCTTTCTTCTCCTCTTTCTTCCGTTTTTCAGCTTTTTCAGGTTGCAAATCGTGAGGGGTGACGTTATGGACGTCAGGTTCAACTGTTGCGGCATCTTTCCCTTTCGCCTTATCATCAATGTCCACTACTTCGTCAACCACTTTCTTACCTTTTGCTGAAGTTTCCAGCACCTTACCACTTCGGGTAGTAATGGCCATGCATGACCCATCATTCCTTGGGTTTTTCACAGTGTCGCTAGGTAAAGTGTCAGTCTTTCTTTGATTGAGTGCTGCTGAAAGTTGGCTCAATTGCTGCTCTATCTGCTTGATTGAAGTGGAATGGGAATCAACTAATTATTTCATGGAGGACAAATCATTTATTACCTCCATTACTCCAGCGCTCATTGCTTCCACTCCTTTCAATAGTTTAGCCATCATCTCTTCCATATTTCCAGAAATAGATGTGGTAGCGTCACGTCTTCCAGGGGGAACGTACAAACCACTCTTTTCATTCTTGTTCTTCCAACTACCTTGGTCCTTGTTTCCATACTTATCATAGTAGTTCCGACCTTGGTTTCCTTGGGGATTACCTTGGAAACCCCCCTGATTGTTCAAGTAGTTGGCCTCTTCTTCCGAATCAGATTCGTCTTTTCCTTTTGATGCAATAGCTTTCACTTTTTCAGTCTTCCCTGATAATAAATGCTTTGTAAGAAGATCCACTTGTGTTTTCATGTGCGCCATATCTTGATCACGTTCTTCTTCTCTTCTCCTTTGGTATGCAGTCATGCCAATAGATAAAGTGGGGCTTGCTACCTCAGAATCCCTGGTATGCCAAGCTCTACTTTGTTTCGTCATACGATCTAGCATATTGCTTGCTTGACCAAAGGTGAAGTCCATAAAAGATCCTCCAGCCGCATTATCCACCACTGGTTTAGTTATTGAATTCAAGGCTCTGTATAATATCTCCATAAGGTGAACATTAGTCATGTGATGGTTTGGGCACCTCGTTAGCTTTGTCTTGAACCTCTCCCATGTTTCATGAAGGGCTTCAGTTGGAAGCTGATGGAAGTTGCTGATTTCATCTCTCAATTGTGCTCTTTTGGATGGCGGAAAGAATCTTTCTAGGAAAGCGTCTCTCAATTGCCTCCAATTTGTAATAGAATCAGGAGTCAGCCCATTCAACCATAGAGTTGCCTCCCCAGACAGAGACAATGGAAATAGACATAATCGAATTGCATTCTGACCAACACCAGGATTGTCAAACGACTTGCATGTAGAAATAAAGTTGATGAGATGCATATTCGGGTCATCGTCTGCTAGTCCACTTAATAATCCCTTGAGTTGCAATAAGTGAATCATGGTGCTCGTGATGTTGAACTTGGATCCGAGCGCTAATGGTGGAGGATTTATGGCTCCGGTGGCTCCGGCTCCATCAAGATCATCATCATCGTCGTCGAAAGCGGGTTGCATAGCTCGGCGTTCAGGCCTAAACCTAGCTTGACGATCTCTTCTGTTGGCAGGTGTGGCGATCTCAGCAGCATGCCTAGGGTTTAGTAACTCATCATCACCTAGGTCCTCGTCGTCATGATTTATTGCTCGGCCAGGGTTATCAATGTTTTGTTGATGCACTTGAGCGGCGGCAAGAGCAGCTAATCTCTCCTGTTCCTGTTGAGCAGCCATCCTTTCGATTTCGTGTTGTGCCTTCATTCTGCCAATACGTTGTGGTTCAGGATTGATAGGTAATAACGGTTGACCAGAACTTTGAGTATGGGGCATGCACTGAATAAAAACCTGCAGTAAACAAAAACAAAAACTAAAAGTAAAAGTATGAGAATCTTTGACCAAAGGGTCTAGTAATTATCACAAACTTAATTGACACTCGTATTCCCCGGCAACGGCGCCAATTTTTTATAACGCTCAATCTACAGCTCACGTAGGAGTGTAAAGCGGTCGTTGTCAAATATAGAACCCAACTGGGTTGGGTATCGATCCCTCAGGGAATAGCTTGGTCAACAAGTAAGCAAGGATTACTAGACTTTTAGTGCAAGTCTCGTAAAAACGGGGGATTGTAAAGTGTAACCAAATTATTAAAGTAAAAACTAAAAATAGTGAAGTAAAAAGAAAGAATGTTTAGTAGGTTGTAAAACAATGAGAATTGAGGAGTTGGGGTTATGTCCACCTTATGAGTTGTACGTCTCTATTGGCTATGAGTTGTGCGGAATTCAGACATGCATGTGCTTATAGAGAATTGTATTCGATGGTAAATCCAAGCCTCTTTCGACCTAAACAAGGACTATTTCACTTTAACTCTTTCGAGCTTAAAGAGTATATCTAATGGTACGAATTCTCCAAGAGGTTAATCCAGTTACGGCACTAACTTTTTAATAGGGGATGGGACCCTATTACCTTGACATTACCTCTTTTCCGGACATATAACTTTTCTTTCGAACAAGTTAATGCTATACTGGCGTATTCTATGCATTTGCAACAACAAAGAATTTAGATTAAGATGAAGAGAACAATGATATAAGCAGCATACGTGTCACGAATTCACAAACTCATAGCAATAGATAGTAGCTCATATGGCTTCCATAACCCAAACAGAGAAGTTCAGTTACCCATGAGTGTGAAGTAAATCACAATTGACATTGTTATTATACCACAATAAAGATTTCGTGTAGTAATAGTGTGGTAGGCGTTAGGCGTGAATTCCTAGCAAAGTAACGTTTCTCTTGTTGTGGAAAATAAGAATTGAATAGATGAATAGAAGAAGAATAAAAAGTAGAATTAATGGAAGAATTAGAATCCGAGTTGTAAGTTGTAGAATAAGAAGTAGAATGAGAATTATTTAAAATCTCTATCAAAATAGGGTATTTATAATACCCATATCCTATTCCTACTAAGCTAATAAAATACTTAACCCAATCCTACTTGGTTAAAGTATCATTATCCTAATCCTAATAAATTACTGCTAGTCCCCAAAGTCTTCAGAATTGTTGTTTTTGCCCTGAACAGATTTTCCATGCGCCACTTTTGATCCTTGGCGTGTAAGCTTTCCCTTCCTTCTTTCGTAAAGCTTTCTTTGGCGTCAAGTTATCCATAAAATGCTGAATTCTGCATCATTTATACCTGAAAACTTGCAAATCACGTTTGTTAGCTCAATTACAGGAAAAAGGACTAAAAGTGCATGAATTATATAATTTGTTCTCAGAACTTAGCTAAAATATGGGTAAAATATAGCACTATAGGCGTGTAAATTCGCTTATCATCAGTAAGCCGACGCGAATGGGACGCAACGCGTTCGTTATCGACGCGATTAGCAATGCAACGCAATGAAAACCACATTAAGAAACTGTTTCACAAGTTATTTCAGTTCCTAAAGGTTCTAGGGTCACTTTGGTCACTTTCCCTCACCCAAATCTGCCCATAACACTTAATTTTATGCCCCAAAATCATTAGATACATTATTTTTCATCTTTTTCTCTCTAATAAAACCTTAGCCCCCTCAAGTACACCAAAAACTTCATCAAAGTTTCTTTAATACAATCAAGAAATTAAGGTTCCTAATCCAATAAGTTCAAGAAAAAGTTTTTAATAACATTCCCAAGGCTTCCAAGTCAAGTTTTCAATTTCAAATCATCTATTAAGGTATGTCAGAGTTCATCCATGGGTCCTCTTTCACTCATGGAGCCCAAAACCCTTTTATTTCAATTAAAAAGTGGATTTTTCAATCATTATGTTATTTTAGATGTCCAAGAAAGATTGAATTTCATGTTTTCATGGTGTTTTTAATTCAATTCAGCCCATGTATGATTCCATGTAAGATTTTGAATTCCTCATGCTATGAATTTGAGTTTCTCTTGCTTTATTCAATTAAATTTTATGATAGATCCTAAATTCATGATGTTTAGATTTATTTCCATGTTTGGAATTCATGCCTTCCATATGTTTGATGAAATTCCCATATCATGTTCAATCAATTTTAAGATGAATCCCCAAGTTATGAATTTTTTCATATAACTCTATTGTTCCCTTGTGTTTAAGATATTCTTACGTTCAAGCTATGATCTTTATATGTTTTGATGAAACGCCCATGTCCTATTTCAAGCGAATTTCATGTGAATTCCTAAATTCATGACTTTAGTTATGTAATCATGTTATGCTCCCATGTTTGAGACAATACCATGTTCAAGTTCATGATCCCCGTATGTTTGATGGATTATCCCATGTTGAAGTATTAATCCCCATGTGTATGATGAAATGCCCAAGTGATGGATTTCTTTAAGTAATGCTTACTTATTATGGTCTCAAATGCTCTCATGTTTTATTATTATTGTTATCGTGTTTTGGGGGTTATGAATACCCAAAATTTAGTTGTTTACCTAGTTTTCAGTATCTACAGAATGATTTCAGTTATACCATAGGAAATATCATTTAGTCAGTAATGTGGTCAGTTGTGAGTCCAATTAAGTTAGCTCAGTTCAATTTTAGTTCCAGTATCAGTTTATACATTAATAATTACCTCAAAATTAGTATGCACTGTTATTTTCAGAATAACATGACCTGAGCTTATCAGTTATCAGTTAATAGTGCATGCACCAGTTAGTATTCCAGTTTCATTCAATTGGGAGTAGGATTCAGTACCGAGCAAATCCTGGGATAGGGGCATTCCTACCAGTTTAGGGTTTGATCCTTACTAGTAATCCCTGAGTTACAAAACTCTGTAGCCAGTGTAAGTTTGAGATATCTTCCTGCCAATTTAGGGTTGCCACATATCTCATGAGTTTCTTGCCAGTATAGGGTTACTTCTTAGTCCTTCAGGACTCCAATTTAGTGGATCCACAAAGCCAGTATTAGTACCCATGGCATGGTACTGACACCCTTCTAACTGGGGTTACAGGTTGAACCCCAATTAGTTCAGATTGGGGCATGTCGATTCGATAATACCTCCCACAGTCTTAGTTACAGTCTCAGTTTAGTATTTAGTTCAGAGTTTAGTTTCAAGTTTTCTTAACCATAGCATACAGTTATCAGTTATTCAGTTATCAGTATTTCTATTTACATATTATTTTAGAATCATGTTATACGCTTGGTCTTGCATTCTCATATAATACAATTTCATGCATTCATGTTCGGTCATCTTATGTTGTTCAGTTAATCCTTGTCTCATATGTATAGTACTCTACAGTTTCAGTCTAGTTATTCAGACTAATTACAGTCCAGTCTTACATGACCAGTATTCAGCTATCAGTTATTCAGTTAATCAAATAAGCTTAGTAGATGTCACGTATGGTTTTGTACGTTTAGGTATCCGTGCTCAGTATAGATGTATATTCAGATCCCTGATGTTATGTCTATTTCCATCACGTAGTTTTAGACTCAGTATTCATGCAGTATTCATATTTTACCGTATCCCAGCTTCAGTTCTACTTATATCATTAAAGTAAAGTTTTACAGAAACTAAATGTAGAGATTCACCATCTTATCAGAGTATGTTTGTCACTCATGCTTTAAGATATTTTCAGCTTTCAGTTTATCCCAGCCTATTGGTGAGTCTACTTATACTTAGCTGTATGTTTTAAGATTACGTATGAAATCAGTTTTACTTATTGCATTCACCCTTGTATACTCAGTACATTTCGGAAGTACTGATCTATATATACATCTGTGTGGCTACATTATTTCATAATGTAGATACCATTTGTAGCCCGCATATTATGATCAAACAGTTGCAGTTTTCAATCAGCAGGTGATGAGTTCTCTTGTTTTGGGAACTCTAGACAGTTTTAGTTTATGTACAGTTCATTTATTTACACATGTATTGATTAGTGGTAGTTGGAGGCATGTACAGCTATCTATAGTCAGTATAGTAGAGGCTTCATAGATGTCAGTCAAAGTCAGTCATGTAAATTTTAGTTTCTTCCTTCAGTTTTATCAGAGTATAAACTTTATCAGTAATGTATTTATTCAGATTATGCTATGATTAAGTTTCCACACAGCAAAAATTGTTATTTATTTTATTATAATTCAGTTGCTTAACAGTATGTCAGTTCATGGGTTAGCTTGGGATCACTTGTGCTTCCAAGCACCGTGTGAAGACTAGGGGGTAGTCTCGGGTTGTTACAAGGATGACCCGAACAACTCAAAAAAATGTAAGAAAGCTACTGGACAACAAAGCAATTCGCCAAAGAAGAAATTCGAAGGGAATTGCTTTAATTGTAGCAAGGCTAGACATAATTCCATAGATTGTCGAGATGCTAAGAAAGGTAAGAATAAGGATCAAGCTAACATGGTTGAATCCAAAAATAAAATGAATAAACTATGTGTCATGCTTTCAGAATAAAACTTGGTGGGTAATCCTAGAGATTGGTAGATAGATTTTGTTACCACCCTCCATGTCTGTACCAACAAAGAGTTGTTTGCTTCATACACTCTGGCTTAAGATGAGAAAAAGATTTATAGGGCTAACTCCACAACAATAAAGGTTGAAGAAACAGAAAAATCAGCCTAAAAATGATGCCATGCAAAGTGCTAACTCTCAACAGCGTCCTTTATGCATCAGAGTTGATAAAGAACTTGATTTTAATATCACTTTTGACCAAAAAAGGATTCAAATGTGTATTTGTTTTTGATAAGATTGTAATTAACAAAAGAGAAGTATATGTAGGAAAAAGCTACCTCATCGAGGGCCTGTTTAAGATGAATGTAATTACTGTTGAGATCAATAAAGGTTCTATTTCTTCTTACTTGCATGAGTCTAATGTATTGTGGCATGAATGATTAGGATATGTCAATTATAAAACTTTGCAAAAACTGATTAAATTTGAAGTTTTACCAAACTTCAAGTGCAATAAATCAAAGTGTCAAACGTGTGTAGAATCAAAGTATGCTAAGCATCCGTATAAGTCCGTTGAAAGGAATTCCAAACCCTTAGACATAATCCATATAGACATTTATGATATAAAGTCAACACCAACTCCTGGTGGTAAGAAGTATTTTATAACTTTTATTGATGATTGCACTAGGTATTATTATATCTATTTGTTAAATAGTAAGGATGAAGCAATAGATGCGTTTAGATAATATAATAGAAGTTGAAAAATCAGCTAGACAAAAAGATTAAAACAATAAGAAGTGATAGGGATTGAGAATATGAATCTCTTTTTGAAGAGATATGTGTAGAGAATGGAATCATCCATAAAACTACTGCCTCGTATTCACCTCAATCAAATGGGATTGGGGAAATGAAAAATTGAACATTAAAGAAAATGATAAATGTCTTACTTATAGGTTCAGGTTTACCGCAAAACTTATGGGTGAAGCTATCCTTACAGCTAATCGAATACTCAATAGCATGCCTATAACTCCCTGAAGCTACCTCTTAGACGTCACATAGTGCTACGGACTACAAGTAACCCCAAGTTATTTCATGATATCTATTCGACTCAGATTATTTAATATAGAGGTGGAACTAATATATATGTGAACAGAGAATTATTATCTTAATATCTCAAAGTGAAACTTTATTCTTTAAAATACTTAAACAATCTTTGTGAAGCTTAAAATATTCTCTATCATACAAGCCTCTACTAATAACTAGAGAGCTACTGGGACAGACCCCAACTAACCCTAACATCAAACTGAAACCAAATGATGAAGTGCTAACATCCATAAAAGAAATCTGATAAACTTTGGCCCTAGAACTATGAGGACTCACCACTAGTAGAAGTGCAGGTAATGATGTCGGAGTCAACCATGCAGTGCAGGTAATGATGTCGGAGTCAATCATACAATTGGGAAGGGGCACCAGAACCTACATTATAAGACAATATAACATACAAACATATATGTGGATCAGTACTTCTGAAATATACTGAGTATGTGGGGGTGGATGCATACAAAAAATAGTAATAACTGATTAAATATTCAAGCTTTAAAATAATGCATGCTAAGCGTAAATAACTCATAGTGAACTAGAGTACAACTTTGAGACTGCAAAATGATAAATATTAAATAATGTAGCATATGAATAACTTAGTGAGCCATAACGCTTAGTTTATTAAAAATCTTTTCTTTTATTCTTGCTTATGGGAGATTCTTCTAACCGACATAAACCATGTGAGATACCATGGAGTCCAACGTCTTACCCACATTGGGGAGAGTTGTCATATCCTTGCCATCAAAATAGAACCTTAACTTAGTGATCACTATACTTTATCCATATTGGGAAAAAACATACCTATGTTGGATCATAGTTTCTGAAAACTAAGGATACGCTCATCCACATTCCCATCTCAGTGATAAATACTACTCTCAGTATACTTATATGCTCATACTTTAAGAAATCTACCTTAAAATAGCATAAGGATTTGCATACTAAAAACCAATTATGCATCGCTTTACTTTAACTCATAATCAAGATGAGCACTTGAGGATTTTACTACTTGTTATTAGATCAAAAGATCAAATCTTGCTTATAAACTTAGTGCTTGTATGTAAGTCTTAAATCTCATGCTTGCTTTTATATAATTTGTGATACAATATCACACTCAAAACTTAATTAGAAATATTTAATCAAAGTATCATATCAAACTCATGATATTCAAATCATAATAAAGAATCTTCAAGTCAAAACATAAATAGATGAGAACATAGATGCACTTTAATACTTCAATCACATGATAATATCATAAACTTAAAACAAAAGAATATGGGTATAAACCTTAATTGCAATTCATGAAATTTCAACTTTTAAAAAATGTTTTAGGCATAAGAATGGGAGAGAATCCTTGTTCATGAATCCCACATACCTTATATTTCTTGACTTGGTGAAGCAAACTTTGACCTTAGAAACTTGGGAGATATTCTTGAAAGAAAACCCTAATCTTGTTCTTGAGAGTAGAATGAGAGATTTATTGTTTAATTGACTGGGAAGATTGGAAAAATAATGCCCCTTAGGGTTAATATGTCATGGGTTGGGATTTATAAGAGGTAAGAGACTAAATGGCCCTTGAACTTAACTTCACAGAATTTACTCGCCAGTTCTTATGAGATGAGCATACGACTTATATGCAAGGGCACAACTGGTCTTCACAACTCGTAAGCTTGGTATTATCTTGGAGGGTACACACTAATCAACATATGAGTTGATCATACGACTCATATCTTCACCATACGACCTTTATCCCCCCACTCATATCTTAGACAGTATCTTAAGGAGTCATCACTAATGTTCTTAGGGCTTGGCTTCATATGAATCGTACCATACTTTACGACTTGTTGGGTTAAATTATGACTTTGATAGAATATTCACCAAGCTATACAGTCTTGGGTATGAGTCCCACATATGACTTGTGTATTGCTCATACGACTCAAGGGGTGAGCCGTATGATGGACACAAATATTTTGAGATGGGGTTTACAATATCTCCCCCTTAAAAACATTTGTCCTCGAATGTGATTTCACTTAGGAGTAGGAAAAAGGATCAATTACATCGACAATAACTTATAAACAAACCTTCATCAATTTCAAGGTTCCAACCACACCAACATATGATATGATTGAAGGATTCTTAGACAGACTTAAAGAGAAAGAGCTTTAGCAGAAAAATAATAATTACCTTCAGTAGGAACTGAGTTAGAAGAAAAGAGATGAGGATAATTGTCCATCATGTCTGTTTCTGTTTCCCATGTGGCCCCTTCAACCAATTGGTTTCTCCAAAGGACTTTAACAGATGCTATTTTTTTATTTCTTAGTCTTCATACTTGCCTATCAAGTATCTCAATCGGAACCTCTACATACGACAAGTTATCCTTGATTTCAATACTCCCTAGCGGAACTATTGAGGATGGATTTCCAATGCACTTCTTAAGCATCGAAACATAAAACATTGGATGAACCGCAGCTAACAATGATGGAAGATTAAATTCGTAGGCAACCTCTCCTACAAGCTTTACTATCTCATAAGGACCAATAAATGGCGAACTTAACTTCCCTTTCTTTCCAAATCTCATTATTCCCTTCATGGGCGACACCTTCAGGAATACCCAATTGCCTACTTCAAACTCAAGTTCCCTTCTTCTCGCAACAATATATGACTTCTGAAGACTATGAGCAGTTTTCAATCTCTCAGGAATCAACTGTACATTGCCATAGCTTCAAGAAAAAAATCTAGCCCAATCAAAGCCACTTATCCAACCTCAAACCATCCTATGGGTGATCTACACCTACACCCGTACAGTGGTTTAAATGGAGCCATCTGAATGCTAGCATGATAACTATTATTATAAACGAACTCAATCAATGGAAAATGGTCAACCCAATTTTCTTTGAAATCTAAAACACACTCTCTCAGCATGTCTTCTAGTGTCTGAATTATTCATTCAGCCTGACCATCGATCTGTGGATGAAAAATAGTACTAAACTTAACCTTTGTATCAAGGCCTTTCTAAAAATATTGCCAAAACTGTGAAGTAAATTGTATGCCTCTATCTAAAATGATTGGTAAGGGAATCCCATGAAGCCTTACTAACTCTTGGATATACATTCGAGCATAATCCTCCGTCATATCTAAAGTCTTGATGGGTAAGAAATGGGCTGACTTAGTTATTCGATCTACTACAACCCAAATTAAATCATGCCGACGTCTTGTACGAGGCAACCCTATAATGAAATCCATATTCACTACTTCCCACTTCCAAGTAGGGATACTAATATCTTGCATCATACCTCCTGGTCTCTAGTATTCAACCTTTACTTGCTAACAATTTGAATATTTCTCCACAAACTCTGCTATGTCTCTCTTAATACCATTCCACAAATAAATTTCTTACAAGTCTCAATACATATTAGTAGCACCTAGATGAATAGAATACCTCAAACCATGACCCTCGGCTAATATCCTTTCTCTCAACCCATTCACATTCGGAACACAAAGTCTACCTTGATAATAGAGTACACCATCTCCCCCAAGAGAAGACCTCAACCTTCTATTTTTGAACTACTTCCAATGTCTAACTAAGTATTTTGAACCATTCTGTACTACAATTCCCCCATCATCAGTGTTGACCAAATGGACTCCTAAACGGGCTAATCTGTGCACCTCTTTGGCCAATTCTCGACCTTTCTCTTTTACATAGGCCACACTACCAATGGACAACCTACTCAGTGCGTCAGCCACCACATTGGCCTTACCCGGATGATAAAGTACACTCATGTCATGATCCTTCAAGAACTCCAACCTCCTTCTCTGAGGAAGATTCAACTCTCACAGAGTAAATACGTACTGGCGACTTTTATGATTTATAAAGGCATCGACATGCACACCATAGAGTTAGTGTTTCCAAATTTTTAAAGCAAACACTAGGGCAGCTAACTCCAAGTCGTGAGTTGGGTAATTTTTTTTGTGACCCTTGTGTTGCCTGGAAGCATAGGCTATCACTCTCCCATTCTACATCAACACACAACCTAACCCGACTCTATAAGCATCACAATATACCACAAATCTATTTAACCCTTCTGGCAAAGCTAACACTAGAGCTTAAGTCAATCTATCCTTCAACTCCTATAAACTCTTCTCACACATATCTGACAACATAAACTTTACCTTTTTGGGGTCAGCTTAGTTAATGGAGTGTCTATAGAGGAGAAACCTTCAATAAATCTTCTGTAGTACCTTGCCAAACCCAAAAAACTTCTAACATCGGATGGAGTGATAGGTTTTGGCCAATGCTTAACTGCATCAGTCTTTTGAGGATCTACCGGCCCCTGAAATGACATGCCCTAAAAAGGTAATAGATTCCAACCAAAACTCACATTTACCAAATTTTGCATACAATTGATGGTCCTTGAGGGTCTGCAGTACTATACTTAAATTATCTGCATGGTCCTCCTCACTTCTGGAATATACCAATACGTCATCTATAAAGACAATGACAAACATATCCAAATATTGTTTCAAGACCCTATTCATCAAAATCCATAAAGGTTACATAAGTATTTGTTAGTCCAAATGACATAACCATAAACTCAAAATGGTTGTACCTCATTTGTAAATCTATTTTTGGAATGTTTTGCTCCCTAATTTTCAACTGATGATATCCCAATCTAAGGTCAATCTTGGAGAACCACCGGGCACCCTGAAGCTGATCGAATAAATCATCGATTCTAGGAATGGTATACTTAGCCTTGATGGTAACCTTGTTCAACTGTCTATAATCTATACACATTCTGAGAGTACCATCTTTCTTGCACACGAATAGGATCGATACAACCCATGGAGAAATACTAGGTTTGATGAAACCTTTATCTAAGAGATTTTTAAGCTGCTCTTTAACTCTTTAAGTTCGGCCAGAGCCATATGATATAGATGAATGAAGATGGGTTGAGTATCAGGAAAAAGATTAATACCGAACTCTATTTCTCTATCTGTAAGTACCCCTGGAAGATCTTCGGGAAAGACCTCTGAAAACTCATTTACTACCCAAACTGACTGAATTGTTGGGACTTCAGACTTAGTATCTTTAACTCAAACTAAATAGTAGATAAAACCTTTTATATTAATTTTCTAGACTTAAGATAAGAGATTAAACGACCTTTGGGAGATACAAAACTACCCTCCCACTTAAAAATTACTTCATCAGGAAACTAAAAGTTCACCACACCGGTGCGACAATCTATCAACGCGTAGTATGAATGGAGCTAATACATGCCCAGAATAACATCAAAATCTACCATCTCTAACTCTATCAGATCTGCTGGCATGATCTTATGGAGGACGATAATAGGACACTTTTTATAGACTCACCTTGCATCAACTGACTCACCCACCGGGGTAGAAACTGAGAAAGGTTTAGAGAGATTTTATTTACGACTACCATAGGGGATACATAAGAGAAATTTAATCCCGAGTCTAACAACACATAAACATCAAGATGAAAGGCATGAAGCATACTAGTGATAATATCTGGTGAAGTCTCTCACTCCTGACGGGATGGAAAAGCATAAAACTAATTTTGTCATTCACCATCACCGGTGCTAGAAAACGCGCCCTGGAGAGGAGATGGGCGACCTGGCTGAGGAGCTGAATTAGTAGCCTAAATCTTAGGATGAGTATCTCTGCTTCCCTGCTTAGCATATGGTCAATCCTTAATTCTATGGCCCATCTTACCACAACCATAACAACCATATTTTTCTATCAAACACTCACCTGGATGGGTTCTTCCATATTTTGCACATGTTAGGAAATTGGGCCTCCCAACTACACTATTTTGATATTGGGAATTTGAAGTTCTACCCCATTGTTCCTACCTAGATTTGGGTGAAGGGGCACTAGATGATGATGGTGCAGGCACTGATGAATGACCCTAAAATTGCAAATGGTTTCCCCCTCCTGACCTTGGCTGACTAAACTCAAATTGTCCAGTCCTAGATCTCTTATTTTTCTTCTCTCTCTCCTTTAACTTTTCTGCCTCAATTTGTTGAGCATGAGTCATCAACCTAGCAATATCCATATCTCCAATCAACATGGTAGTTCTACACTTCTTGACTACCAAGTCAGACACTCCAGTAACAAACTTACTCATAGAAGATCTAGAATCAACCAACAACTCCGGATCATACTTAGATAACTGAGTGAACTTAAGAAAGTACACATTCGCCATCATTGAGCCTTGCCTCAGGTTTATAAACTCCTCTACCTTATTCTCTCTTATCTCACTTAAAAATAACCTTTTCAAAAAAGCATTCTGGAATACCTACCAACTCACAGGAGTTGCATCCTCACCCCTACCTTCCTTCCATATCATAACCCAAACATGAGCAATATCCTTCAACCTATAGGATTCCAACTCTATACTCTCTCCTTTAGTAACATGCATAATATGATTTATCTTCCTTACCTCATCAATGAAAATTTATTGGTCCTCATTCACCTTTGATCCATAGAACTTCGGTGGACTCATCCTCATAAAGTCCCAAATTTCGGCTGCAGCTAAATTACCATTCTTCTAAATTGGGACCACTACCTGTTGGTTCCCCTGAACATTGGTGGTCAATGCTTGAAAAACATCTCAAAACTCAGCATGAGACACATTCTCACTCAAAGGGTCGACTTGCAGGGGTGGTTGATCATTATTTCTACGGGCGTCGGCTCAAAAAAGAGGCATAGCCTATCATGTAAAAGCATGAGTTAAGAAAGATAGAGACAACTGTAAGTACGATAGATCATGAAAGAACTAATGATTCCTAATTCATTTTGTAGCTTCTTGCTCATAAATGTAGCGCGCTTCACACTCATGATCAAGACTCTAAGAAGGGGTATTACAGTGCCCCATAGTAAGACACTTTTAATTTCATATAGAAAATGTAAAGGAAGGGAACCCAACTTGACATATTTCAAAGTGTAGGGGTGTCTAGCGAAGGTCCAAGCTCTTATACCTAAAATGGTAAAAATAGGACCTAAGACTGTAGACTGCGTGTTCAGTGGATATGTTAAAAGCAGTAAAGCATAAAGGTTTTTGGTTCATAAATCCGAACATTCGGTTATCAATAAAAATATAATAACTGAATCAGATAATGCTAAGTTATTTAAACACATTTACCCATGTAAAACTAGACATGAGCGGTCTAGAGGGGGTCTAAACAACCTCAAAATGAACCAAGCGAGAATGTACATGATAATGAGAACCCAAGCCATAGTACACATCAAAGAACATCAACTTTCTTTGGATCAAATTTTGTAACGTTTCTCCTAGAAAATGAGCCTAAAATATTTAAAAAAGCGATGTCGTCTGCAAACTTATTCTTTTTTAAAGAGGTATTCAATAGTGAGTTGATTCAATCTTGAGTGACCATACAGAAGAGTTGGTTAATCTTTCTCCAGGAAATAAACTTTTAGGTTCTAAATGAATCTTAAAAAGAAAAATGAAAGCAGATGGTACTATTGACAAATACAAGGCAAGACTTGTAGTAAAAGGCTTCAAATAGAAGGAAGGCATTGATTATTTTGATACATACTCACTTGTAATGAGGATAACGTCAATTCGGATATTATTTACCTTGGAGATAGTATATGGTCTTGAAATCCATCAAATGGATGTAAAAATAATATTCCTAAATGAAGAGTTGGAGTAATAGATTTACATGGAACAACCTAAGGGTTTTGTGGTTACTGGTACAGAAAAAAAGGTGTGTAAACTTGTTAAGTCACTTTATGGACTAAAACAATGGCATGCAAAGTTTGACCAAACTATGTTGGTAAATGGTTTTAAGATAAACGAATGTGATAAATGTATTACATTAAAGACATACCAAATCACAAAGTCATTATCTGTTTATATGTGGATAACATGCAAATCATCAGTAGAGACATTTCTAACATAAATGCTACGAAATAAATGTTTGAGAGCAAGTTCGATATGAAAGACCTTGGAGTTATGGATCTGATCTTAGGCATAATAATCCATAAAACTCCATATAGATTGGCGTTGTCACAGTCTCATTACATTGAAAAGGTACTTGACAAGTTCAAGTATTTGGATTTCAGTATTGCCAAGACTCCATTAGACGTGAGCTTTGCACTTCAAAATAGTGAAGGTGAAAGTGACTCACAGTTGGACTACGCAAGAGTGTTGGAATGTTTAATGTATATCATGAATTATACACTGCTAGTCATAGCATGTGTTATTAGTAAATTGAGTCGGTACACGAGTAATCCCAATAAAACTCATTGGATAGCAATTAAAAGAGTTTGGGGTAACTTAAATACACTCAAGAATTTTCTTTGAATTATAATAAATATCCAACGGTCATTGAAGGATATAGTGATACAAATTGGATCACTGAATCGAATAAAGTAAAATTCACGAGTGGATGTGTATTTACGTTAGGTAAAGGAGCAGTCTCTTGAAAATCATCTAAACAAACATGTATTGCCCGCTCTACAATGGAATTTGAATTTATTACATTAGATAAAGCCGGTGAAGAATTTGAATGGCTTCAAAATTTCTTGAAAGATATTTCTTATTGGCCCAAACCATTAGCACCAGTATGTATATACTGTGATAGTCAAGCGAAAATAGATAGAGCAAGTAACATGATGTATAACGGTAAATCTCGTCATATAAGATGGAGAAATAATACCATTAGAGAACTACTCTCTAGTTAAATTATCATTGTTGACTATGTGAAGCCAAAGTATATTGTGTCAGATCCACTTACAAAAAGTCTATCTAGAAAGGGAGTTGAGAGATCACCGAAGAAAATGAGTTTAAGGCCTAGGACAAGTCAGCATGTGATAAATCTACTTAGCAGACTGGAGATCCTAAAATCTAGGTTCAAAGAGATCAAACAAAGTTGTGACTTACGGTTCAATATTGTCAATATACTTAACTCATTCGCATGATGAAGACAATGTTCATAGAACAAGGATAAGTCTTATGGTTTGAAGCTTTTTAATGGTTTTAAGTTTGGCAGGTTTGACCAAATAATTTGATCTATAGGATTAAACGTTTAGGAATCATCTATGTGAGGGTGAATTGTAAGCCGCTTCAAGGAGAATGTTAGCAAAGGTCTATTCTCTACACTCTCATGAAACCAAGACGTGTTTATGGATGAAAAGAACAAAATCGTGAGAACCATAAATGATAAAAGGCTAGTTGTGTGACTTGTGTTGTCTAGGTGTACATTAAAGTTCGACGGTTCAAAGATACCAAATCTACCGATTGATCGAGCGCATCTGATGTGTGTTCACTATGGAAAGTTCAAAGGAAAACCTATTTATCCAGATGTAATTAGTCTTTGCTTGTTGATCACACTCTTGTCCATAAATGTTTTGTTAAAATAGTCATTCCCCTGTGGGGGGTTATTGGATTTTTAAGAGGTGTGAATGAAAAATGAATAGGTGTTTTTTTTGAAAAGACACCAAGAGAAAGAATACAATTTGTATAGGAATCTTTTTGAATTGAATTGTTATGACCTTTCCAATGGTTTCTGACTTTTCCAAAGACTTGCATCTTTTTCTAAGAGTTGCACCTTTATAAAAGGGTGCACCTTTCTGAACCATTGTTTCTCTTCATGAAGCAACACCTTGATTGCTATAAATACTTGAATTTTTCCTTAGGTAAAGATAATTTTTTTAGTAGAAAAATAATCTTATTCTTCTTCTAAAAACTCTCATGTGATCATCAAATCGTTGAGTGTATTCGAAGTTTCTAAAAATTTGAAGTACCACTATTTTTAGAAAGAGAATCATTTTAACCTGGGGGGAAAGATTCTATAACCTCGGTACTTGATGGGAATAAATTTCTTAAGGACACACTGTGCATTCGGTGGACTTAATTCTATAATTTTCTGTTTCATCTTCTTTCTTAAAGTTGATAAACACTTCATTTTGATAATCCATTTGATTATTCATTTGGACTTTTGTTTGAAGTTGTTGTAACTTCATTATAGTTTTTAAACTTAGTATTGAAGTTTGGGTTGAAACATACAGATTTTTGTATCTGAAACAACAACTTCTATTGTTTCTTGCAACTCAAAAAGCTAGTGACTTTTAGAGATTAGACCTCTCCGTCATCTGGACTTAAGTATCTTATTACTGAAGGTAATGAAGATACTATGTACACAAAATTGCCTGCGCACTCTGTTAACTGGATGGTACGTAGGTCCATGGCCAATTCTTAATAACTTTTTATTGTAAATCTTACAGAAAATACTTCATTACGAATACTTGTAACAAATTCATATAACTTGAGGCATGTTGTAGACATCATCCTTTAAGGATATTTCATCCGGTATATACATATATCCCCATGATTTAACAAACTCTTCTAGTATTAAATAAGGAGTGAGAAACTAACAATAATTATTTTAAAATAGAAATCCATCATTATAAGGAGGAAGAGTATTTTTTTCCTTAAAATGTGTGTACTCTTGCTTTTTTCTGTCAAAAAAGGAGCATATATATATATATATATATATATATATATATATATATATATATATATATATATATATATATATATATATATATATATATATATATATATATATAATAAATAACCACAAGACTTTTAAGCCTCCTGCGATTGGGAGTATTATTAGAAATTATAAAGAAGTTATTCATGGCATAATAATAGTCATTGAAGACAATTAAAGCCAAATCAATTATCTATTCGACTGATTTTGAAAGTCAACATATTAAGGATTAATTAATGAAATATTAAAAGGATGAATAAATAATATTCTTTTTGAGATAAAAATATTTTCCAGCACTTCCTTCATATGGCAAATTGAAATTAGGAATGCAAATCTGCTTCATCTCGATCTCTTCAAATGTGGCCTCTTCAAGTGTCCAATTATCTTTAAAATAATATTCTTTTTGAGATAAAAATATTTTCCAACACTTCCTTCATATGGCAAATTGAACTTCGGAATGCAAATCTACTTTATCTCGATCTCTTTAAATATGGCCTCTTCAAGTGCCCAATCATCTCTACACAAATTTTGCATGTCCCTTCATAGTTTGAGTCATCGCATAGCCCGCAAGAAAACATTAGCAAAAGACAATAGCATTTGAGGGCGAAAATTATCACATTTCAGGGTATTGGGAGTGGGCCAAGGACACACTTGATAGAAGTCAAGAGGTTTTAACTACAACAGACATTTATGATGACGTTTACGTCTCACTTTTCAGCTATGATCGAAATTCAAATATATATTACAAAAATTTATTGAGGCATGGTGCCCGAAAATAAATACACTTTTCACATTTTTTATTTATTTACTCTTGGAGAATTGTTCATTGGAGGTCTTTTTTATGAGAAGGTTATTCAATTTTGGAGAACGTGAATGCTCAAATGTAGAAGTAAGAGAAAATTTTTGTAGAAGTATACAAATATTAATAATACATTCAAAGCTTACTTGAAATAGAATTCTTCTTAGAATGTGCTTGTGTAGATTAAGCGCTCTACTAATATTTATAAATTGTAATTCAAATTTTAATAAATTTATAGGCTTTTAGCCTTAATTTTCATTACTTCATTGTGTTATATTAATACAAGTCTGTTTTATTTATTTCAAATTCTTGTAATTAAAAGTTTAGTAACTTCAACAAACTTACCATAGAATGTATTTTTCAAAGTCAACATACAAACTTACTTTAATATTTAATTTTTTAAAAAAAAAAAACTTTAACAAACTTATAAATTTCAAAATTTTAACGAATAATTTCTTATTTAGCTAACATTCATAATTCAAAATTCAAATTTAAATATAACAAACTTTCATAATTCAAACTTTTAATTTAAATAATTTTCAAGCTTAATATTTAAAATTTGAATTCTTAGTTTTTTACTTATCTAACTTCCAAATTTCAGCTTTAATCTTTGAAAATTTGAATTATTAACTATTTGCTTAGCTATCCTTCCAGTTTCAAGTTTAATATTTGAATTCTTACTTAGCTAACTTTCATAATTCAAAATTTCAAATTTAAATATTTTCACTTATCCCACTTATCCCGTCCCATTCTGATAGACCGATGCCCTCTCGATATATAGTGGGATCGATTGGAATCGTCAATTAGTTCCTTTTATTCAATCCCGGTACATCCCGATATGGTGGAAAATTACGGCATTTAATTGCATTCCATCCCAACGCCTAGCCCCCGTTGCACATATGAACCCTCTGTTATATTTGACAGAATTTTTGTTCATCTTTTATGTTTTTAGAGCCATGGACCAAAATGATAAGCATTTAACACAGATAAAAGACCATTTTCATAAGTTGTGATATATCAGAGACCAAATTAATCTAAGTCCATATATTAAGGACTATTTTGATCATTTTCTTGTTGAGTATGCTACTTTCTTATCTTAATATTTTTATTCACGAAAAGTGGGAAATTCAAAGAAAAATTTCCGCTTAGCTTATCCTAACTTTTTATTATTTTTGAACTAAATGGTTCAGGTAATTTATTAAAATATAATTTTCTTATTTCTTTACTTTCTTCTGTATTATATGCTCCTTTATAATAATATTCTTTAAATGCGCAAGTATATTCATCTATGTAGCACATATTACATATTGTTAATTTTAACATTAAATTCCTATTTGTATCTTTCTCTTCATTTTGTTCTTCTTCTATTGTTGTCATGCTACTAAATTCGTCTTTTATAGTTGTTTCATATTTTTTTAATAATTGTATAGGTGTTAGTTTAGTTGTGGTTGTTGATGATGCTTATTTATTTAAAAAAACAGGTATATTTCAATGGAAAAATCTATGGAGGAATAAAACTTAGGATTATCAAACTTACCAAAACAGGTATATTTATTCACTATTATGAATAGCTAAATTCATAATTCCTAACAATCATGATATATTAAGATAAGCTCATATTAGTTACTTTATAGTAGAATTATTCGAAGAATAGCATGTTAAGTATGGGGGTGCGGATTAGGCGCGGTAACTTTACTAGAAAATAAATAGTTATTGGGTAATAAGTATTTATTTTTATATAATGTATTTTGTGAATATTATCGATTGAAATATTTTTTATTTTTATCTTCTTGACTTAAGATGTTTTATTAATTCATATTCTAAATTAGATATTATCATAATTAAATTATCTAGTGTTCTAGAATTCTCGTTAGTACTATGTAATTTTTTGTATTCTTGGTATAAACCATATAGTTGGGTTTCGATTTCTTTTAATGATTTATTCTTTTCATAAGATGTATCCATTAATTTATATAATTGTTAAATGCTTTGTAGTAATATTCATTAACTGTTTTTCTTCGTTCTTGTAGTTTTTATTTTCATATATTTTATTAATATATTCAATTTTACTGATATTCATATTTTGAGGGGTGATTATATGGTAGTTGATTAAATGTTTTGCTATAATATTCTTTAGCTTTTTCTCTTAGTTTTTGTAAGTCTTCTATATTATTTTTAAGATATTCTAAATATTCTATATATTTTGTTTTAAAATATTCAATTAAATTCATTTTTATAAGGTTTTCTGTTAATCTTATTTCTTTCATTTCTTATTCCCAGTATTTTAGATATTCGTAGTTTATCATTTTATTCTTCTAAAGTAAATGTATAATAATCTATTCTACTTTTACTATATTTAATATCTTGTTTGAGGTTATTAATACTACTAACTATTTTTTCTTGTTCTCTTCTTAATGAATTTTTTAAACTATCTAAACTTTTATCTTTGCTTTTTTCTAAATTTTTCAAGGTTTCTTCTATCCATTTTAATTTTTCTATTAGATTTTTCATTATTTCTCTAATTTGTTTTCTATAATCAATTTCTTTATGTAGGTCTTCTTGGTTTTCTCTAATTTTCTTAATATATTCTGATATTTTTAGTCTGTATAATATACATCTGAATCTAAATAGTATTGGTGTTCATAATATATGAGTAAGTTTTCTATACTGTTTAATAATTCTTCCTCTTCATAATCTTGTAATTTTTCCCATATTATTTTCTTTATGTCTATAATTTCTATATCTCTAATTATATATAAAACATGTATTTTAATATCATCTGTCATTTAAGCTTGATTAAATGCTTTTTCATAATATTTTTCAGTTGTTTGTTTTAGTCTAAGTAGTTCTTGGATATTTTCATTAAGAAATTCTATATTTTTTATATCTTTAGTTTCCATGTATTTGTCTAAATTTACTTTCATCTGTTTTTCTATTAACTGTATGTTTCTCATATCTTTTTCTCAAAATTCTAGATATATGTAATTTATCATGGTAAGTATTTGTAAGAGTAGTTAGGTAGGCATGGTATCTAATTTATTCTAGTCATATAATATTTACCAAATGCTTTTTCTAATATGATTTTTCTTATATCTACTACTTTTATATCCTTAAGTGCATACAAAATAAGTATTTTAAATTTATCTACCATTTCGTCAGATAAATAATTATTCATTTTTCAAAAAATTGCTATTTTCAAAATATTCCCTTCAATCACACACATAACAAAATATGATCATATTAGATTACTATATACTAGATCATTCTTAAATAATATGTTCATCGGTCACTATTAGCATGGTAATCCAGATACTTTTTCTTTAAACAGCGCCTCAACTCTGGCTACTCCCCACCACGGCTTCTTGCCTTATTGGTTTCACCATTAGGATGGCATAGTTCTTAGGGATTTTTCTCCGTTTCCACTTTGCTAATAAACTTCTTAACATGCTATTCTTCGAATAATTCTACTATAAAGTAACTAACATGAACTTATCTTATTATATCATGATTGTTAGGAATTAAGAATTTAGCTATTCATAATAGTGAATAAATATACCTGTTCTAGTAAGTTTGATAATCTTAAGTTTTCTTCCTCCATAGATTTTTCCATTGAAATATACCTGTTTTTAAAATAAATAAGCAAAATATTTGTTGTAGACAAGAGAGAGAGTTTTTGCTTCAACGCATGAAGGCTTACCCTTCATCTGAGCAAATGCTCATTTATTTATAGGCTGAAGTTGTAAACAAACTTTACATGCACGTGTCTATTTTAAAGACTAAAAAACTTTAACAAAAATGTCAAAAAGACTAGGCTATAGGCTATAGTTATCTAACAAAAAAGTCTTTATCTTAACTTATTAAAAGACAAAAAATTATTAATACCTAAGACTTTTTCTATACAAATTTTTATAATTTACGTAAAGGAAATTGTGAAAGTTATCTACATGTCACTTTCACAATTTAATAGCTTGTCTTCTCCATTATTTCGCTCCGTAGTTATCTCTTTTTTGTTGTATCTGTTGTTTTTCTATCTTCTTATCAGTGTAGCATCACATCTGGAATAAAGTTGTGCTTGCCACTACATCTGCTGCATATGTGGTCTTTGTGTTTTTGGCCAACTTTTTCACAAAATTGATCCATAGCTTCTTCTGAAATAATTCCCTTACTGATAGATCTTGTTAATGGTTGTTAATGGTTGTTCTTCTGGTCTGAGGAGTGTTAATCCCCATTTTCTAAGTTCTTCCATGTCATGGTCTCTAATTTCTTTGCAAGTTGAATAAATCAATGCTTGGTTCCTTGAATTATATATCCAAACTGGCTTTTTATTTAAATAATTATTAAGTAACTCTGATAATATATTGCTTATTTCAATAACTCTTTTGCTGCGGTAAAATGCTGGTATCTGCGTTTTTGGTATCTCGGCCTGTCCACATATTTCTTCCGGAATAATATAATCTCTGGCCATACCCATTTTGACCACATTAATAGTCTTTTTAATTTCGTCAAATAATATTTCTGCTGGTGCGGAATAAAATCGAACATAGAATAATTGTCTGTTGGTAATTCTCTTGTAAGTCATAAATTCTTTGTGAATTTCTGGGATTCCTTCTAAATCTTCTCCATTGGTTGTGTAAACCGTAGATAATAATCCATAATAGTAACATGATTTAATAAAATTTGGGCTTTTATCTGGTAAGGCAATAAGTTTATTGTAATTTTGGCATTTCTGGGTAATATATCCTTTTTGTTGTGCGGCTAGCTCTTCACTTTGAATAGATTTGGTATTTAATAAGGTTTGTAAGGTGTGTATGTTTTCAATATATTTACGAGAAGAATAATTGTATGTTTGTTTTTCTTGGTTAAGTGATTCAGAATAGGTATGTATCTGGGGAGGTGCAAATGCTTCTACATTTTGTATATTTGGTGTATATGGTTTTGAAAATATTTGGCTGAGGTTATAATTCTTTTTCTTTGGTACTCCATGTCTATTTTGAGTGACTATATTTTTCCTTTTAGATGTGCCTGCAACTGTAATTGAAGTTTCGTTAGTAATTTGAGTTTTAAGGTGTTTCTCATCGTCACCTTCTAGGTCTAGTTTTTTAATGTGCTCTTCCTGCACAGTATCTTGTTTTTTATAGTGCTCGACTTACACTTTTACATTTGTAACTTCAGTAGTTAGTGTAATAACTCGTTTTTGTAATAACTCCATTTGTTTAAACATTTGGAGCAATAAATCAGTCTGGGTATCTTTGGCATCAGCCTCTTCTATTGGTAAATCAATTTAAGTAGCTTTGTCTTGATAAGTAATCTGCAATGATATTTTTGTTAGTATTGATTACTTCAATTGTAAATGTAAAATTCAGTATATTTAATACTAGTCTCCGAATTTTCTTTGTCGTAACCGAATTTTGTATTTTTTTTGTTAGCCATCATCGTACCTGTGTATTATCTGTTCTAACAATAAACTTGTTATACACGATATATGGTTCAAATGCTATTAAACATTTATATAAAGAACATAATTCTTTTCTATTTATTTCCCATTTTATTTCTGTTTCGTTAAACGTTCCTGAATAATATCTACAATGATGTTCTAATTTTTCTTCTTCATACCTATATTTGAGTACTCCTCCATAACTATATTCACTTGCATCAGCTTCTACTATATATGTAAAATTTTTATTTTCATCTGAAAATTGTAATTTTGGTAACTCTTTACAAAGTAATTTTATTTTCTTTACCTATTTTTTATCCTCTTCATTATATCTATATTCTACATCCTTTTTTAATTTTTTCTGTAATGGTTTTAAGCTTTCTGCTAGTTTTGGAATATATTCTCTTACTTGGTTTACTAATCCTAAAAATGATTGTAATTTCTTCTTTGTATCTAATTCTTCTTCTGAATTTATTATTTTTTGGACTATATGTTGTTGCATTTTGGCTCCACTTTTATCTATTTGTATTCCTAAAAATTCTATCTGATTTTTCATAATTTCTGTTTTCTTCTCACTTAAACTTATTCCTGATTTTTCTATTATATCTGTAAACTATTCTAATAATTTTAAATGTTCTTCTTTAGTTTTTGTATATAATAGTATATCATCTATGTATACTGTACAATTAGATAGTTGTTTAAAATAACTATCCATAAAATGTTGATATCTACCTCGTGCATTTTTATATCCAAATGGTAGTACATTCCATTCATAAAATCCTTGTGGTACCGTAAATGCGGTTAATTCCTTAGATTCTTCTTCTAACTTTAAATGGTAAAATCGTGATCTACAATCAAATTTACTAAAATAATTATATCCTTATATTTGCCTTATTTTTAATATCTTGTTTGGTATTGGGTAATTATAAGTCATTGTTTTTGCATTTAAATTTCTATAATCAATAACCATCCTATTTTTTCCTTTTTTTTGTTCACTATATTTATTTACTATAAATGTTGGGCTATTATGTTTACTATTACTTTTTTGTATATATTGTTTTTCTAATAATTCTTCTATATGCATTTTAAATTCTTTTAAATCATCAAAATTATATGTTAATGGTTTCTGGATTATTATGCTATTTTTATCTATTAATTCAATTTTTATAGTGGTTTTATGTTTTTCCCATCCTTTTAATGGATCTTCACTATATAATTGTTCTAATTTTTTCTTAATTATTTCTATCTTATTTATTGAAAATATAGTTAGTTCCTTTTTATTTATTGAAAATACGACCAGTTCTATTGTATCTTCAGTATTTTTTATATTTTCTAATTTTTGTGTAATTTTTTCACTTCCTTTTATCCAATCAGTTTTGTTTCTTATTTTATTAATAACTCTTTTTGCTCTTACTTTCTGTTTACATGGTATTGTAAACCACCAATTTGTTCTAGTTATTATATGTGAGTATAATTTATCTAAAAACGGCATTCCTAAAAGTATATCTTTTGATGTTAGCTCATAATTATAGATTTCTTCTATTGTTAATATTTTATCCCATACTTGTGCGTTTACATTCTTAGCTTTATAAGTAATTAAGCTTCCTTCGTTATTAAATCATTTAACTATTATTGGTGTTTTTAATTTATCCTATTTATTTTTTGGTAAATAATTATATCTACATAAATTAGCTTCTGCTCTTGTATCTATCATAGGCGTATAATATCTACTATAATATCCTTCTACTACTATCTTCATTAATACATATATTTTCATATCATGTTAGAGCTCTTCTTAGGAATAATCTTTCCCTATTATATGTTATAGATAATTGTGTATGTTCTATATTGTATGGTTTTACTTGTTCTAGCCATTTAATTCCTAATATTATATTTATTTTTTGCATTTCTTCCTTTATTTCAAATTCTATTTTCATTTTTCTAACTCCTATTATTATTATTATTATTATTATTATTATTATTATTATTATTATTATTATTATTATTTCTATATTTTTAGTGTTTATTATGCTTCTTGATAGATCTGAGCATATATTATTATCAGATTTTATTTTCTCATTTTTTACTAAATATTTTTCTATATAATTTTCTTCTTGTCCTATATTTAAGAGTATTAAATATTCATTATTGTTCCTGTTATGTAATATTGATTTAAATTAACTATTGAACTTGTTTCATAACTTGTTTTTTTTTTATGAATTTGATGATTCTGGTTTTTCATAAGCTATTCTTTTTGCCGTACTTATTCTATCATTTATTATTTCTAAATCTTCTTCTATGTCTATATTTCTGTAACTATAATCATTATTATCAATTATTTTTACGAATTGTTCAAAATGACTTTCTATTTGTATTTTATTAATTTTATTTTTTCCCGTTATTTTATGTTTTGTTGTTAATACATATAGATTTTTACATCTTGCTGTAAATATTTTACTTCATGGGGTTAGTTCTGTTCCTGATATTTTCCAATATAATACTAATGATTTATCTATATTTTTATCTGTTATTGCTACTGAATAGTTTGCACTTATTATAAATTTAAATTTTTGGTATATTAAATTTTCCTTAATTGCAGTTATTATGTTTTTTTCTATAGGTGTTATAATCCTATCATCTGCTAAATATAATTCTATTGGTGTATCTATTCCTTCTCTAAAACATGCTTTTATTAATATCTCTGTACCTCCAAGGTGTACATATTTTATTGGGTCTCCTCTACTTTTTATATCATTTATTTCTTTATTAATTAACTTTTTTGTTACTAGTGGTATACTAGTTTTACCTTTTGCATATCTGCAGTCTATTACATGTTCCTTTTGACTTACTACATAATATTCTTCCTTTTTCCTAGTAAATATATTTTTTATTGTTGGTATTTTAATTTTTTTTTCTACACTTAAGTCTAACTCTTTTCCTTTTATTTCATCAAATATATTATTATCAAATATTATTTTTTGATCTGTTCCTTTGTCATTTAAATATTCATCTTTTGTGATTATTTTTATATCTTTTTCAGTCATTTGGTTTATTTGTATATCTTCTTCAGTCATTTAATTCGTCTAATTCACTATCTATTTCATTATCTTGTATTTCATTATCTATTTCATTCTCTGAAATTTCATATATACTGTCTTCACTTTCTAATTCGTAATCTATATAATCTATCTACATATATTCTGTATTTTCTATTTTTATTTCTGATATTTGTTTATTTTTTGGGTTTTTAGGTAATTTACAATCTCTAGCTAAATGTCCTAATTTTCTACAATTATAACAAGTACATTCCTTTATAGATTTCTTTTTCCTATATGGTCTTTTATGTTTATAATTTTTTACATATATCTTTTTCTTGGTTTCTTATACTTATATTTTGATTTTTTGTATTTCTTATGCCTTTTTCTTTTCTTATAATATCTTTCTTCGCATCCAAATTGAGGTGCTATTTTATCTTTGCAACATCCTAAATTTCTTATTAATGTTTTTTCCATTTTTATTTCTTCTCCATATTTTTCACATAGATTTCTATACCATTGTTGTAAAAATTTTATTCTTGCTCCTAAAGTATCTACTATTTTTGCTTCATCCCAACTTTTTATTATTTTTGAACTAAATGGTTCAGGTAATTTATTAAAATATAATTTTCTTATTTCTTTACTTTCTTCTGTATTATATGCTCCTTTATAATAATATTCTTTAAATGCGCAAGTATATTCATCTATGTAGCACATATTACATATTGCTAATTTTAACATTAAATTTTTATTTGTATCTTTCTTTTTATTTTGTTCTTCTTCTGTTGTTGTTATGCTACTAAATTCATCTTTTATAGTTGTTTCATATTTTTTTAATAATTCTATAGGTGTTAGTTTAGTTGTGGTTGTTGATGATATTCCTTTTGTGGGTTTGTCAGTTCTTAATACTCTTTTACTATTTTCAGTTAGATTTAAAAACCATAATTTCACTGTTCCTATTAGTGTTCTTTCTATACATTCTAGTGCATTTATTACATTTATATTATTATCTAATAATTGTTTTGTCATATATCCTATTTGTATTGTTTTTTCTGTATCTATTACACAATCTAAGTCTAAAAAGTTATAATTTTTATTAACTATTTGTTTTGGTGTCCATTTGTCATATTCATTCTTTAGATTATATCTTTTAAACTTATTCTTATAATATGTAGGTTTTCTTATTTCTAATGTTCTTGCTATTATATTTTCATCTTCTTTTTTATCAAGAGTGTTTATTTTCGTGTTTATATTTTCTAAGTTTTCTTCATTAATTACTTCTTGTTTTCCATTGATTCCTAAAATTTTTGTATTTGTTAAGATTTCTGTATATGTTTTCACTATCTTCCGAATCATAATTATCTGTTTGTTCAACATCTATTGTATTAATTTCTAATTCCTTGGTTTCTATTTCTTTATTGTCTATTTCTAATTTTTCTTTTAATTGATTTATCTCATTTAATAATTTTTGTTCTTTATCTTTTCCTTCTTTTTCTTTCTGTCTTTTTTTCATACAGATCTTTTAGCATTTGTAATTCTTTTTCTAATTTAGCAATCCTACTATTTTTAGTTTCTTCTATTTTTCGTATTTCTTCTGTAGTTTGTTGTTTTATTTTTCTATTTCCTTTTTCTATCTATTTCTTCGTTTTCTTTTTCTATTCTCACCATAGCTGTCAATTTATCTTCTAATTTTAATTCTTTTTTTTTCTAGCATTAAATATAAATGTTCACCTATTTTCTTATACCTTCTACCTAAATTAGAAAACACTATTTTTATTTTTAATCCTTCATGATTTTCATATGTTTTTTCGTCTATTATAAATTCTTCTTTGTTCATTTTTTATATAATTGTTAATAGATCATGTTGGTATGTATATTCTAGACTATCTATTATTGATTCTAAATTTGATACTTCTTCTTTTTGTGCATTTATTGAGTTTTTACTAACTCCGGCAATTATGTTATATTGTAGTCTTTCTATCCTTATTTTTAATTCTTTACGTTTTTCAGATATTATTTGCTTTAATTCTTTATATTTTTGTACGTTATTCATTTAAATAATATTTTGGGGAATATCTAAATCTAGTTTTATCAAATAAATCATAATTAATAAATTAATCAAATAAATCCATATATATGACTTCCGTATTTTTTAAATAACAAGGCTTTGATACCAATTGTAGAGGGTACGAATTAGGCACATTAATTTTACTAAAAAATAAATAGTTATTGGGTGAAATTATAGCCAAACAATTCATCTTCAATTTCAACTTCAAAAATCTCAAATAAAGTTAATAACATTTGTAATAGTATGAAATGACCATGATTTGGTAGAGGCAGCAGTTGTTGTCCGACCATGAAAACTAGTGCAAAGTAGTCATAGTTGGGAAATGATTAGTGAATTAAGGTAATCTTTTGGTGGAAAGCGACGGAAATAGTAGAGAAAGTTTGTCAATATTTTTGGACCTAAAATGCATTTTGAGTTCAAATAGGGAAAATTTAGAAATAGTAACTCAATAGTCTTAATTATAACTTTTATAGAAATAATTTCATTATTACGAAAAATAGCAAATTACATTTTGTATTTAAGTAAAATGTTGTTATATAAATACATATACAAATATATATGTATTACTAATAAATACATATGCACAACTGAAAAATACATTTTCTTCTATTACTATGAAGTGGGTAAAATATTGTTACTTTTGTTATAAGTTGTAATTTTAAAGAAGTATTGTTATTTATTGTAATTATAGTCTTAAGGATGTTAATTTTTGTAATTTTTCGTTCAAATAATACAAAGCAGAACCAGTTAAAATTGCGAAAAGGACACGGGCTTCCATTCGGCAGAAGAAATTCTACCTAAAATGACCTTTCTAAACTTGGCCCTGGTTGACCATGTATTTCACCCAACGGTCATTTTCAAATTTGGATCATTTTGGCCCTTTTTATCCCGTGTTTTTTGGGCTACATCTGTTTTTTTTTAAAAAATAATTAAATATAATTGTATAGAGACTATAATTATTGTATAGAATATGTATATGTATAAGATATACTAGTTTATGGGAACGTCCGTTGCATGTTTATTTTAAACTTTTAGATATATACGTACTTTCAATTATTCACATTCGAAAGTAATTTTTTTTTTAAATCATTTTTAGGTAACGAACATATAGTAACTTACATGTATAATAATATTTGTATTCCTCGCGCTTAAAATGAGTGTTTTGAGTAATTTAAACTGATTAATTGTCATAAACTTTTAATGTTTTGACTAACTTATTACTATTTGGAAATCAAATCCTATTGAGGATCCTTTAGAAATCCTTAGTTTTAAAAAGAGAAAATGGTATGTTATCCCCCAATCTTTACCTCAAATCCTAATTACACGCCCAAATTTTAAAGGTGATCTATTATCTCCCTGAACTATTTTAAAGTGGAATTATTATCTCTCTGAACTATTTTAAAGTGAAATTATTAAACCTCCCAAAACTAATAACCAGTCATTGCAAATATGATGTGATGCACGCGCCGCTACGTCATGCCACGCCATTTTTTATTTTTTTCTCTAAAAAAAAATAATAATTTAACATTATTATTTTTCTTTCTTCTTCTTCAATTCTTCTTTTTATTTCTTCTTCTTCTTCAATTATTCTTCTTCTTCAATGGCACCTAAGAACTCATCAATGACAATTATTATTTTTCTTTCTTCTTCTTCATTTCTTCCTTTTCAGTTCTTCTTCTTCTTCTTCTTCTTCTTCTTCAATTCTTCTTCTTCTTCTTCAATGGCATCCAAGAACCCATCAATGACATTTCTTCATCAATAGCATCCAAGAACTCATCAATGGCATTCAAGATTAATTTATCATCTTCATCATCTCCTCATTCAAGAATTCAAGTTCTTAAATTTTTTCAAGTTAATTCGGGTTCAATGGCATTTCTTCTTCAATAGCATCCAAGAACTAATCAATGACATTCAAAATTAATTTATCATCTTTCTCATCTCGTCATTCAAGAATTCAAGTTCTTAATTTTTTTCAAGTTTTTTGAATCGAAGTTCTTAGTTCAAGTGAGAACTCATTAATGACATTTCTTCTTCTTCTTCTTCTTCTTCTTCTTCTTCTTCTTCTTCTTCTTCTTCTTCAATGACATCCAAGAACTCGAATTATGTGAGAATGTTGAATCAAAAAAGTCGAATGCCATTGATTACGTGAAGCTTAATCGAATGTTGAATCAACGTGTTGAATCAAAATGTTGAATCGAATTACGTGAAATTCATAAAAAAAAAAAGTCGACGGAATTTTGAATTTTCCGGCGCCGTCACTGTTCAGCGGCATCTCACCATTGAAGCTGCACCATTGAAGGCATTGAAGAAGAAGTCATTGAAGAAGAAGCCAATATTTATTAAGAAAAAATAATAATTATTAAAAATAATAACGTGGCAGTAAAAAATAATGATTTTAAAGCGAAAAAAAGTCAACTGGCGCGCCTATAGGCGTGTGTAGTCACGTCCAGTGACACATCAGCGACTGGGGGGTAATAAATTCTGTAAAAATAAGTTCACAGGTAATAGTTCACATTAAAAGGTTGAGTGTATAGTTGAGATTTCGACTAAAGGTTAGAGGTAACAGACCATTTTCTCATTTTAAAAATAAAATATATTAAACACATGTGGATAATATAAAAAAAGTACTACATAATCAGACGTACGGTGTGATTACGGTGTAGGTTCTGTTTTAACTCCCAAATTTCAATTCATCCCATTCCACCCCCATTGTATTTTGAGGAATGGACATAAACGATCTTTCAGTGAAAATTAATCTCAAACGAATGGCCCTAAGTTATTGAATTTCATATGCTAGCCATCATTGACACTGGCCACCTCCCTTCTTTTGCTTACTATTTTGTTTTATTTCACTGTAGCTTTTTTTGTTTTTTCTTTCTAGAATCTTTTCTTTTTCTTCTTGCTGCTAGCTCTAAAATTTGCTCTCTTATTTTTTTATACTAACAATCAAATATAATTTTTTTCACTATTTTCTTTTTCTTTTTCCAAATACAATTAAAAACACAAAAAAAAAAGTAACATTTATCTTTGCGTCATGATATCAACATTATTGTATTTTGTTCTTCTTCTAATGTATTGATACAATCTTCATATGAAATGATGCATATTGATATCATACAATACATACTTAAAAATTCTAAAGTATTGATTCATATTGATACAATACAATACAATATAATCCCGACAAATATATTTTTATTCAATAATGATATAACTTTTATATATGTCCTATACAGATACATTTATATACAATAATTATACAGGTTTCATACACATCCTATACAGCCTTTAGATGCAATAATTATTCAAATACATATTTTATACAATAATTATATAGTTTTTTATATATATCCCATACAACATTTATCCACAAGAATTATTCAAATACATATCTATATACAATAGTTAATACAATTTATGTGCACATCCTATACAATAATTAGTTGCAATAATTATTTAGATACATATTATATACAATAATTATACAGTTTTATACACATTCTATGGAGTTTCTATATAAATCTTATACATATATGTATTTCATACAATAACTATATAGTTTCTATACACACCCTATACATCCTTTAGCTGAAAATAAAGAAGAAGAGAAATCATCAGCATCGACAACAAAACTAGGATCAACTTTGAATCCTCTACCAGTTAACTTCAAAAATACTTTTTGTTTTTCTCTTTTGATTCATCATAATGGAATTCATACACAGCGTAAGCATGAACACTCAGGAGAAGCAAGAAAAAAATTCAGTTGAGTACTTCTTAAAAATAATTTTAATTAAAATTCCACATCACAAAATAAAAATTAAACGAATTATGCAAGAACTGAACTCAATGAGACAAATCCAAATAGAAAAAATCAAGAATTGGAGAAAAAAGATAGGACTTATGTAGTGGCTTTTTTTATGAAGGATCGACGAAAGATGAAAAAAAAAGAAGTATAAATAACATAAATATCAACCTTTTAAAAGTAATTACACTCTCTTTCACTTTTTTAATTACTTTACTCTCTCTCCCTCTTAATATACATAACATAGCCGACATATACATAACATTCTGTTTATATGTGGAATTTTTGTAATATGTTTAGGGGGTTGGGATTTTTTGTAATATTGGAAACATAAGTTGTGTATTTATGTAATTTTTAGAAAAAAAAATAGTTATGATGTTAGAGAAAATTAAAAATGGAAAGTAAATGAATAATGAAAAAGACATATTTTTAATATTTCATGCGTTGCACGTGTGCGTCAGATTAATAAATAAAGTATATGAAGAAAAGTGTATCTAGATTATTGTTTAATGAGTTAAACTCTTTCTCATTAAGAATTACTTGGTACATTAGACTTATACATACGTGTCAAGGAAGAGTCCTATTGCTCTATCCATCTATTTCTACCAAACATATGTATCTATCTGTCAATGTGTGTCCATTTGTGAAAAAAGGTTTCTTGATTGTATTTATTTGATCACAAAGTCGTGAACTTTTGTAATTAAACGAAATACTTATTGTAAAATTAAACTATAGTTTGTCTTCAATTAAAAAAACAACCATAAAGAAAGAGAACTCACCCCCTGTTGAGATAAGCAATACAATGTACAACGAATACCTACTAACCTTCTAACATGAAGCAAGAGATTCACAATTTTTATATTTTACTAACCTTATAACACTGCATAATTTGAAAGATAAGAAGAGCAGTGTGAATTCTTCGTTAGAAGGAACTCCCCACATTACATCAAAATCGAAATTTAAAAAGTTAAAATAGCAAACTCATGCTTAGCCAAAGAATTCTGCTTTAACCTTACACTTTGATTCTCATAAATAATTAATTAATAGATATAAAATTTTTTGTAAAGTATGTAAAACATATGAAAGCATCTTTCAAATTATATATTATGAGTGAACAAACTAACATTTCATATAAATACATTGGACACATATTGAAACAGTGATTACTGAAGGCTATCATCTAAAATTTCACTAAGAAGAAAAGTAGAAGCAGAAGAAGCGGTCGTATTATTGTGGTTGTGGTCTGGCCTTTCATCAAATCCATGCATAGTGAGAATTTAATCCTGATTACCTCAACATCTTACTGAATGTTCATCTTCCACCTATAAACTATATATATAAAAAGAGTAATATGATAATTGAGATATCAGAACAATATAATTAAAACTAATCTTTACACAAAAAATTTAAAAGTCCGATCAAACATTTATCTACCACGTGTATTGAGCAAAAATAAAAATATCTTGATTATCTCGAAGCCCGACCGAATATTCATCTATCGCCTATAAATTACAAAAAATAATACGATAATTGAGATTTGAGAAAATTCAATTAAACTCATATTCATCTACCATCTATAAACTACTAAAAAAATGATACGATAATTGAGATATCTCAAAGCCCGACCTAACATTCATCTACCACCTATATTAAGCTAAAAAAATAACCTATTGTATTGTTGTAAGAGAGAAGAATTCTCAACTTATAAAAGTCTAAAATCTTTTCTTAGAAGAAAACGCAACTATGGTAACTTTTATTTTTACATAAATTATTTACCATATTAAATAAACCAAAACTATTCGAATAAGAGTTCTAGTTTGATTTTATTTTGACGTATTTATTTTCCCAGCCAAATATGATTTTAAGCCAATAGGAATTTTAACCAATTCAAACTTTTCACAATGATTCCTAATATTAGGAGGTTAGTATATTATTTAATCAAAAAATATTTAATTAATATTAGGAGGTTAGTATATTATCCAATCAAGGAAATGTTTAATAGCCAATTTTTTGTTAATTTTAAAAATTAAGAAAATAGTAAAAGGATGTTTTTGTCTATTGCGTAGACTTTTATTGAAGAGTAAAAAGTTTGAACCACTTTTTAAGGTCTTCACACTTATAATATATTGTAGATGTAGATGTAGATTATAGATTAACAAGATATTAAATAAATAGATTCAAAGATTATTTACGTGCGAAATAAAATTAGCTTTAATGATTTTTTTAGTTGTGAAAGGCATAAATGTGTAGGGAACCTGACAGGAAAAACTTTCCATATTAAGTAAATAAAAACCTAAAGAATCGTAAATCTAACTGTAGAAAAGTTATTAATTATACATACATGGTAGTATTAAGTATTGATTTTTTTTAAAAGAATAATTATTAATAATTATGTACAAATCCTAAATAAAAAAAAAACTAAGAATCCTAAACAGAAAAATCTAAAGAACGCTCAATCAAAGTATAGAAAAACTAATTATACACACGACAGTGTTGATTTTCTTTTACAAAAATAAAATAATTATTACTACTAATTATGTACTAATCCTACATAAAGAAAAATCTAAGAATCCCAAACCTAATAAAAAAGTCATACACGGCATTTGATTTCTCAACAAAAATATACTCACTCCTCTACGAATCAAATTCTTATATTTGGTATGAATTTTATATTTTGTTTTAAATATAATATTATTAGGATTTTATATAATATAATTAATATTTAATATCATAAAAATAATAAAAAAAAAAGGTGAAAGACGATTTTGCCTAAAGTGGGAATTTTAATAAAGGGTATAAAGTTCAAATAATATTTCTATGGTCTTTCACATTTTTAATATATTATAGATTAGAGATAAAGATTAGAGATTAGAGATTAGAAATTAGAATTAGAGATTAGAGATTAGAGGTAATCAAAAAGTAAAAAAAATGAAAAAAAAAAAAAAAAGAACAATGAAGAAGACAAAATAGTTAATTTAGTCTAACTTTATAAGCTTTATGGCTATATAACTATGTCTATAATATACTTATAATATACTAAAAGTGTGAAAATTTTTAGAAAAATAATTTAAACTTTTTATCATTCGTTAAAAGACTTTATTATAAATAAAATTGTCTTTTTACTTAATATATTAATGATAGTAAGAAAGAAAAAATGAAAAATTAACGTAACTAGATTTTCTTTTTCGTTGTATACATTAAAAAGGAATCCTAACAAATTTGATAGAGGTAAAAAAATAGTATTTAAATAATATTCTATATGAAGAAAATAGCATCATGTGCACAACACTTTTCTGCTGGACTTGATTTGGATCTTTCCAATAAGGTCCATAATTTCTTGGGTCACCCAATAAAATTGTCAAAACAACTTATTTTCTGGTTATTTTCACGTTTCAAAAGGTAAGTACTAAGTACTAATTTTATCTTTAACTAAAATTAAGGAATCGGTTCGAGCTTTGCGCGTTTATTAAACTTTTATTTTAATTGATGAATTAAATATAAATAAATTTATTTATTTTTAAATAAACATAAAATTTTGACACTCATGCTCTCTTCACAAATATACAGTTTTAAGGCAATCAAATATTTTGAACATTGTTTTGAGGCTTCAGTTGTAAATATACCATCAACCTTTTTTTTTTGAGAAAAAACTACGAGAACATTATCTCATTTGAGTTCAATCTTTTACATAATTTTTGAAACTCAAACTTTGTTTTATAAATTGTATTTTAATTTCTCATATAGTTAGTACTTTGATTTTTTTACTTGTATATAATATTTTTTATGTAATTATTAAATTTGTAATTTTGTTTGAAGATTCTATGTTCGAATTCAAATCGAAAATTTAATTTATTATTTAACCTCATATTTGACTATAACACATAAAGTGACACGAAAGATAATTTCGTAGTGTTTTTTTTTCAATAACAAATATTAAGTATTTCATTAACACATAATACTCCTTCAATTAGCTAAAAAGTTTTTTAAAAATAAATTAGCATTACTTTCTATTCTCACTGGCTATTTCTTCATTTAGTCATATTTAGTTTCACCAAAAATTTTGTTAGATATACAAAAACAACACACACAGATTACTAATCTTTATTCTTAAACAAAAAATTACTATCAATTTAAATAATTATTTCAGCCTGAAATAAATTATGACAAAAAATATATTTTTTTTAAAAAACAAAGAAATGACAAAGGACTCATGTATACTACTATAGTAACACATTGCTTGTAGATATTTTAGTCTATGATAAATATCTCCAATTTCAAACTTTCAAATTTATGAATCTCTTTTTGTTTGCATGAATAAATTCTCAATCTACAATTAGAACAATCATAAAATGATTGGCATAAACCTAAAATGTTAAATGCAAAAATTACTCAAAATTTACACTACTAATTAACTTGTTGTACAAAACTTAAACTACTTTTTTTTTTTTTGTGATCGGAATATTCGGGTTAAATTTCATGCAACTCGGCTAATTTCATAGGCACCTACAACATCCCACCACCAACAGAAAACTCAAACTAAGTCTTCTTTCGAGATACAAAATTGAACAAAGAAGGAACCTGATGAAAAAGAATAAACTGTTTTTCCTAACAAAAAGTAATGAATACACTTTTTTGGTACATACAAAATAATGAATACACAAGTTAAGGTCAAATATCAATTTTGTATAGAAGATGAATACCTTATGTAATTCAAACAATGCAAAAATATGTTGAGGTCGTCAAAATATAAAACATTATTTTTAACAATAAGTAACATGTAGAAGAAAATTCAGAAGATAAAATGTTATTAACTCATAAAAAAAAATACATACCTATTGAATCATATGCTGGATAGGTATGTATATATAGTAGTTTTTAAAGATAAAATAGATCTTTCATATTCTGTAATCACACAAGACTCCATTCAGCTTTTTATCAATTGTTACAATACGTTTCATCTCCAATATTTTTACAATAAAGATAAAGAATGAGTGGAATGGATAGAGGATTAGTAATTTTATTGTTCAAGCAAATGAGAAAAAATATAAATATTATCATTAGCCAAAGAGAGGTGACACATCATCTCTTTATCTCTCTCTCTCTATATACTAGTTTGACCGCACGTGCCTCGCACGTGTAACTTTTTATTATTTAGAATTGGACGACTTTGTCTATTGCGAATGTTTTTAATGATGTGGAAAAAGTTCAAATCACTTCTCCAAAATCTTTCAGACTTTAATATAATAATGTAAATATAACTTATATTTTATTGTAAATATATATATATTCTACCATCAGAAGTTTAAGTGTTTAATGGATCGTCACTTTTGCGCTCGTCATGCAGTATCTCTTTTTCTTGTGTTAGAGGGTAAGAGAGGCACATCAATTTGAATTATATTTGTAGTACATTTATTTTCTTATTTATTTTTTTCGTATTTAAATTTTTTTCTTATTTTTAAAGTTAATTTTTTAGAAAATCTTTGGTTACTTACTTAAAACTTTTAGAAATTTAGTATTTCTTATATTTTACTTATTCTAATGCTTTCATATTTATTTCTAGATTTTTCAAATCTTTTTAAAATCAACTTTAGTTGATTTAGAATTTTAAACTAATGAAAAAGATATTAGTTATCATTAATTATGATTGACTTCTAATAAGGAAAGGTTTTACTATAAATATTTGATTAATTTTCAACTCTTAAATATTAGGAAATAGTGAAAATATGATTTTGTTTAAAGCAGAAACTTTTAGTTAAGGGCAAAAGTTAAAATAATATTTCTAAGCCCCCTCACACTTTTAATATATTACTCCCTCCGTTTCGAAATAAATGAATTGTTGAATTTTGGCACACAAATTAAGAAAAAAACATCAAAGACATAAATTTAACATAAATTTTCATTTTTACCGTTGAAGTTTCTTTTACCCCAAAAAATAAATTGCAGTCTCTTTTGCTTGTCAAATCATACGGGTAATTTTGAAAAAAAATTCAACGATTCACTTATTTTGAAACACCAATAAATACCCCAACAATTCATTTATTTCGAAACAGAGGGAGTACTATGAATTCAACCATTACATTAAATAGAATATTTATTTAAATATAAAGATGAATATAATAATTAAATTTAATATCTTTTGAGTATGTAAAGATGGAGAATTTCTTTATTAAACCTAATCTCTATCGAAAATATTTTTAAAAATCGATCGACATTCATCTACCATCTGTAGATTGCAACAAAACAATATAATGATAGAGACATCAAAATAATACAATTAAATCTAATCTTTACACACAATTTTTTTTCAAAGTCGCCCGACACTCATCTACCACCTGTAAACAATAACAAAATAATTCGATAATAGAAATATCAAAATAATACAACTAAACCTAACCTTTACATACAAAATTTTTTCAAAGCCAACCAACATTTATCTATCACCTGTAAATTACAACGAAATAATATGATAAAGTGATATCAAAACAATACAATTAAACTTAAATTTTGCACACAAAAAATTCTCAAATCCGATCGAGATTCATCTATGAACCGTAAACTACCACAGAATAACAAACTAATAGAGATTAAACCTAACCTTTATTTAAAAAAAAATTTCAAACCTGACCCACATTCATCTAGCATCTGTAAAATAAAATAAAATAATAAATATATCAAAACAATACAATTAAACCTAACCTTTACACAAGAAATTCTTCAAAGCCAACCGACATTCATCTACAACCTATAAACTATAAAAAAATATAATAGTGATTACAAATCTTCGATTTTGATCCAACTAACTCTTGTTTGAGGAAAAATTTTGCCCCTAAAGAATGATTTTGAATGAAAACAAAGAAGATATATATATATATATATACACACACATATGGTGAATTCTATTTATGCTGACAAAAACAGTGAAGAAGTTGAATATTAGAAAATCAAGTATCCACTATCTAGATATGCAATTGAATCAAGTTAGATGAGCATCAATCGTATTCTCCCAATAGATAAATCGGTTTGTTCTCTAGTTTAACGTACATCTCAATATTTATAGAAGTATTTCTTTAATAGAGTCCTATTTTAAGAGTATTTTTCTAATAGAACGGTAGAAAAGAAAATACTAATTATTTCTCTTACCATATATTTTAGAGTCTCATATATTTTATGAAGTCTAGAAAGGAAAATATTAATTAATTCTCTTACCATATATTTTAGAAAATCTAGGTAATATAATAAAAATAATTAAATAATAAATTAAAAAATAATGAAAAGACAGTTTTATCTAAAGAAGAGTCTTTAATGAAGGTTAAAAAGTTCAAATCACTTTCTAAGGTCTTCACATTTTTAATATATTATAAATATAGATTATTATTATATTATTATAGATATTGATAAATTATATATTATAGATATAGATATAGATATATCCCAATACAAGGGGAAAAAAAGATATTCATACCATTTTCATTATACAAAATATAACACAAAGGAAAAAAAAGATATTCATACCATTTTCATTATACGAAATATAATCTTGAGAGTATGTAAAACAGAGACTTTTAATTAAGAAAAAAATATTTAAACAATATTCCTAAGGCCCTTCACACTTTTATATTATTATTATTATTATTATTATTATTATTATTATTATTATTATTATTATTATTATTATTATTATTATTATTGACAAATTATAGACTATAGATATAGATATATCCGTAGCCGATAGACAAATGTATATGCTATGAATCTAGATAAAGATATGTTAAACAAAAGTTTCAATTAAATAAATAAATAGAAACAAATCAAATCACAATTAATATAAAATTTGCAAAAAACCTTAAATGGAAGTACATTACAGAAATTCACTACAATTGATATATATAAAAATAAAAACATTTTGAATAGTAATAAATTCCAATTTCCTTACGTCATTGTGTAATAAGATCTTTTAATACAAACAATTAAATATTAATTATGATTGACAAAATTAAATTGATCAGTAAAATAATGCTAACAAAATCATAGGTGAAGCAAGGTTAATAAGTTTTTCAACCAAAAGTTCTTCACACGGTGAGTTATTCTCTTAGGCAATCACTTTTTAATTACCTATGAGTTGAAAAACTATCAAATTATTGAATTAACTTTGAGTGACTAAAGAGATAAAATATAAAATTTAATTTATACTATACCGTCTTGCAAATTGAAGTCTTCTTCGACGTTTAGGGGTTAAATTTAACAGTGAGATTTGTATTATATATGCTAAAAGAAATCTCCCAACATATATATTTTAGGAGTCTGCATTAATTAGATGTTACCATATATTATTCCTATTTCATATATTTTAGGACTTTTTTCATATACTTTAGGAGTTGATGGTATATATATAATGATATAATAATTATAGGAAAAAGTTGAAAAGACAATTTTATCTAAAGCTGGGTGTTTTAATAAAGGGCAAAAATTTTTTTTTTTTTTTTTTTAAGTGTCTTCACACTTTTAACATTAAACTAGTTTTGGGTACGTGCGTTGCACGTGTATTAATATTAAAGAAGAGTTGCATGTATTTGTTTGCCCAATTTTAAATATTTAGTCACAAAATTAGATAACAACGTTCACACAAGAACATAATTTATATGATATAATTGTCATTTTAATTTAGTTAAATAAATCTGAAGACATCATATACAGAACATAATTATACTTAATTTCAACATCCTAAATTAACTAAGTTGTAGAAAATATTTACAATTATGTTAAATTGTTCCAATATGGAAATGATTTATATAATATAAATTTTACTTAGACTTCAAACTTCTAAATTTTAGTGCTACATACCTTATTAATTACATGTTTAGCCAAAGTTTCTAAAATAATTTATTTTAAAAGTATTTTTCAAAAAAAAAAAAAGTATTTTAGGTGGAAAGCAACTTGCGTTTTCAATAAATTAAAAAAATAAAATTGAGCAACGATTATTGTTGGCGAAAATCTATTTAAAGTGCATTGAAGTGTATTTTCTCAAAAGTGTTTTTCACAAAAATATTTTAGAGAAAACATATTTTTTATTCTGAAAACAACTTCAACTACTTCCCAAAAATACTTATTTTCTTTCAAAAACTTTGTTAAACACTTCAGTTTTAAAAATAAACACCTTTTAAGAAAAGTACTCCAAACAATCCAAAAGATTTAATAAATATATTTTTAGTTGATGTCAAAGTTCTAAATATTAAAAATATACTTAAATAATAATATTGTCTAGTATGAAATCTATTTTTTTTAAATAATAAAAATATCAAGATCTGTTATGAAATATAAAGAAAGAACAAGAAGAATAAATAGAGAGAGAAGAAGAGACTTCTTTATTTCTCTTGATGGATGAGAGATCATAAGATTGAAAATATAATGAACAAAACCCCTTAAATATAATGAACAAAACCCCTTAATTTATAGGGGAAATAATCTTAGTTTCTGACTAAAAGTCAGATACTTCAAATCCTGATAGATATCAACTAGATCTTATTAGATCTTGATAGACATTCACTATAATGTAAATACTTTTATAACACTCCCCCTTGAATGTCTAGATAGATAATGTGCCTTAATTGCACAAATTTTTGTCCAATAATGGCGAGAAGATAAAACAGGGAAATTTTTCAAAAACATATGTCTGTCCAGTGACATTCTTGGTGATACCAAGATATTCAAGATTCATCTCATCAATTGTCTTGATATGATAACCATTTTCACGGATATCTTTAAACTCATCAAGTTTTTTCGAGACTTGAGAGAGAACATAACATTATTTATGATGAGTTTAGTTTCCTTGAACAAGATTATAATGGCTTTTTCGAAGCCTTCAACCAAATTAGTACTACCAGAAATTGTAGTAATATTAATCTTGCCCATGTTTAGATGAGAGAAATATTTTTTGTCTTTGAATATCGTATGTGTAGTGTCGGAATCAATCAAAAAAATATCTTCTTGAAAATTATCCATATCTTCAACCAAATAAAATATATATTAAATTTTTGTACAAAGTGAAAACATATACTATCAAAAATTGTTAATCACACTTTATTAAGCAAAAAAATATATCCAATTAATATGTGATTAGCTAAGCTTTAACATTTTATTTTTCAATAGTTGTAAACCGTCAATACGTACTTCGGTGCTTAGTTAGCTTTTCCAGAAATAATAATTAAAACAAATACAAGAAGAACATGCAGATCTTTTATTAACAACTAAACAATTAGTACGTGCATTTTGGTCAAATCATGTAACTATTATTATTATATTATAAAACAATATAAAACTTACACTTTTAGTATTTCCAGAAATCCATGCAACCTTTTTTTTTTTTGTTATAAAACAATAAATAACAAGAAAAAAAGAGTGGAGAGAATAGAGAGAGTAATTCTTATTTCTTCTTTTGAGGGATGATGAGAGATCATATTATTGATAATACAAAGTACAAAAATCCTTTATTTATAGGAAAAAATAATCCTAGTTTCTGACTAAAAGTCAGATATTTCAAATCCTGATAGATATCAATTAGATCTTATTAAAGAATAAAAAAGAAGAGTAGAGAGAAAAGAAAGAGTAATTGTTATTTCTCTTGAGGGATGAGAGATCATAAGATTGAGAATACAATGAACAAAACCCCTCTATTTAAGGGAAAATTTTACTCATAGTCTGAGTAAAAGACAGATGCTTCAAATTCTAATAGATATCAATGTAGATCTTGATAGACATTCACTATAATGTAAATACATTTATTACACGCCCTCTTGAATGTCTAATTGGTAGATACTGTACCTCGTTAAAACCTTACTAGAAAAAAACCCAGTGAAAAAAAATCTAGTGAGGGAAAAAGAGTACACATCTTTAACCATACGCATATAGGTTGCCTCATTAAAAATATTATAAGGAAAACCCAATGGTACAAAACCTCGTAAGGAAAAAAGAGTACAACGCATATTAACTCCCTCTAATGAGAACATCCTTGAGTCTTTGCATCTCGATCTTGTGCAACATCTTCTTGAAAGTTGCAATTAGAGAAGATTTGGTGAATAAATCAGCCACATTTTCACTTGAACAAATCTATTGCACGTTAATATTACCATTCATTTGTAGCTCACGTATGTATAAAAACTTTGATAAAGTGTGCTTCGTTCTATCTCCTCACTTAAGATGTGTTATGCATGCTGCATTATCTCTGTATAAAACTGTGGGTACATTGTCACGTTTCAAACCCCATTTTTCTCAAATGAGATATTCATGGACCTCAATCATACACATTCTCGGCTAGCTTCATGAATTGCTATTATCTCAGCATGATTCGATGAAGTGGATAGATAAAATGCTTTGTATATCTCCAAGATATGACAGTATCCCCACACATGAACACATAGTCTATTTGAGATCGAGCTTTATGCGGGTCAAATAAGTACCCAATGTCAGCATGATCAATAAGATCGGAACTACAATCTTTAGAATAAAATAAACTCATGTATTTTATCCCATTTTGATGTCTCCTAATAGGAGCAGAAATATGTCTTGCTTAACCAATTGACTAAAAGGGTTGTATCAGGCCTTGTAGTATTTGCAAGATACACTAGTGCACCACTTGCACTAGGATATGACAATCTATTACTTTTGAAAACTCTCCAAGATTTTCAATAATTTTCAAGCTATAAGCTTATATAATATAAGGATTCTAAATAAGTTTCCCAGAGACTTTTTTATGCTTCAAACATTTTGAATCCTTAGAAAGTGTTCATTTAAATTGTCATGTGACAATATTTAATATTTTATATGTGACATCTTCAAGTGTCTGAACTGCAAATCAAATAAGTTTTATACTTACCAAGATGCATCATTTCATGTCACTTGATAAATATTTCTACGTCAGCATACTTAAATTAACGTAGAATTAAGATCCTCATAATTTTTCACAATATTGCGCCAATATTGTATCAAAGATATTGATGATATATCATTTTGTATCGGTTCACAATGTGACATAACATTTTGAGATCTTGTCACTTTATTATTTTCAGGTACCTGAACCTCTTATATAGTTTCATGAAGTGTTATGTCGTAGACATTGCCTTCCTATTATGATTATTTACTCCTTATCCTTTTCAAGAATTATTTAATTTGGAACTGATTGGTCTACCACGCTTCACACATGCATAGAATTTGTCCTTCATGGATACAAAATAGGAGCACTTGCAGCTTAAATATGAAATGCTTTCGACATTTGACTTGAATTATCTTTTGAATGAGGATCTGATGATAATTCTAACACATTTCATAGCTGATTATAATCTTCCCTTTATGTTAGGAAAACTAACATACATCCTCTATCTTCTTTGAGGAATTCATCTTTGTGCATTATGGTATATTCATTAATCGTATACCGCACATCAAAACTATTAGATGGAATAGTTGGTTCATGACCTTGAACCAATTGAGGGAAAGAAATAATCATAATTTATTGGTCTAATGCATACAAGTATTATTGTATACAACATATCATATTTCAAACCAACAGATGAAGGTTTATTCTCATTAGCAATGGTTTAGCTATTTATCGAAGGCATTCAATGCCATACCATCATCATCAAGATAACTTTCTTGATTTCACAATCTAAAAATTATGTTCTTAACTCAATTTTATTGAGCAAGCAGCTTTATGAATGTCAAACTGCAGGTTGATATGAATGTAAATGTGATCATCTTATTGATGCATCTTTTCAACATATCACATGATAGGTGAACGTGCCCATATTCACCTTTTAGATTTTCCAGATTTAAGAAATTCAATCCCAACATTAGTTGGTCCAACCAACTTATCATGAGAACAAGCGACATAAACAATTCTCAAAGAATCTTCTAGTTTTTTAATACATATCTAATACTCAATATGCACATCTTCGAGATGTCACAATCGTTCATATCAATTTATGAACTTTTATTCTAGTAAACTCCAAGTTTACCATGACATGTACTTTTTTCTTTAGTAAATTTAAGATTTACTATTACATGAATAAATTTCAGATCTACTACTTTAGAAGTAGATTTCAAAATAACTCTTCTTGGTTATTTTACCTCATTCGGAGGTGAGTTGTGATACCATCACAATCAAGTGCACGTTTATATTAATAAGGTTCTCATTCCCCAAGAATGAAATATAATTGTGCCTTAAGCCTATCAAATTGTAATAACTTATAACCTCTTTCATGATATTACTACTTCAGGAACAAATGGAGGCAAAAATGCGATAGAGAGAATTTCTCTATATTGCTATCAGATTCACTTCAAGAATGGAGAAAATTGTCATCTATCAGACTTATCATATATTGCTACCGCATTCACTTCTTGGAATGAAGCAGATTCAATGGACAAGTTTCATGACTTTTCATCAAAAACACATTATGTTGCCTTAGCTATCATAATATCATCAATATGGTGCATTGAGATTCAAACTCAACGTCTTACCCATATAAAGGCGCCTTAGGCATAAATCAATAGGATTTGAACCCCAACATATTATCATACCTTTTGATGATATTGTTCTTGAGGAATAAATTTAAAACATAAATGGTTCCAAACCAATTATTTTTCCTCAAATCCAACAATAATTATATTCTTAGTAGCAAAAGATAGATAATATAAGAAATTACTAACCTTGAAATTACCTTTAGATTTATATCTCATCTTGTTTGGCAGAGTCTCGTGCTGATAACGTGTTATGAAATATAAAGAAAGAAGAAGAAGAAGAATAAATAGAGAGAGAAGAGGGAGACTTCTTTATTTCTCTTGATGGATGAGAGGTCATAAGATTGAGAATACAATGAACAAAACCCCTTTATTTATAGGAGAAAATAATCCTAGTTTCTGACTAAAAGTCAGATACTTCAAATCCTGATAGATATCAACTAGATCTAATTAGATCTTGATAGACATTCACTATAATGTAAATACATATATAACAATATCAATGTTCACTGGGAAAAACATCAAATGCCCCTAAATTTGTCCGAGAAAACATCTACACATATTAAAAACAATAATAAGAGAATTGAATGTTCAATAAGAAAGAAAAGACTTAAATAAAAAATAATTCTATAAATCAGATAAAGAAATTTTAAAATAAAAGTAAAAGTTATAAAATAACATTAATAAAAGCTTGAATAACTCACATGTTTAGGAGCAATTCATATGAATCATATCTCGTTACCAAAGTGATAAGGCTTTTATAAAAGAATGCAAAAAAAGGTTGTCTTTCTTTACCTTTCTTCTTTGAGTTCCAGGTCTTCGGTCACTAAAAATAGCCTCTCGTCATTCGCCAGTGTAAAATCCTACAAACAATATCATCTTCGATCTCTATTATATGATTTATTCAGTTAACAATTTCAATTATAGATCTCATCGATGTTTTGAGCCGTAAAAACTACATAAAAAAGAATATTTAGAATGATTTTTTAATAACAAATCTAACATTCGATATGCATAAATATTCTGTCAAGAACTCAACAAAAAAGCGATTTAGAAGATCAAATAATTTATTTAGAATCTATAAATTAAATTTTTTAACTCCATCATGTATAAACATACGATAATGACATAATAAAAGTTTAAAAGGAAAAAAGAAACTCGGATGATCTTTACCATGATTGAAGAGAAATATTAAAATTGTCTATATTGTTCAAATTAATAAGATAAGATATTTTCCAAAGGTACAACTTTCTAAAGCGTTAACTATATTTAATTCACGTCTAAAAATTATTATTTTTTTCATGATAAATGTTTGGTCCATATCAATGAATTATCATAAAGATTTTTAAAACTTCTACAAAAACTAAACTGCTCCAAAATATTACCATTACTCATTTTTCATCATTGTCCTTTTACAACTTTTATAAAATTAAATACGAAAACTTTTTTACGTATAAAGTCCTAAATATTAGAACTTTTACCTAATTTAACTCAGGAAGTATTTAACAATTATAATTTAATTGATTTGGAAGTTTGGAGTATTAGAAAAATAATTAAAAGTCAAATTAATTAAATATGAAATTTATTTTTAAGGAATAAAGTCATTTTACTAAGGACCCTTGACATGATTTCAAATTATAAGGATGATTTGAAGTTGAAATTTTATTTGGACATGTAATTTAGATTTCTTAAGTTATATTTTTTTCCTCTCTCATAAACATGAAAAACCTACAATTTGTGACAACTATAAAAGATTTTGTCAACTCTTATACAATCTTACCAATAAACATGAAAAACCTACAATTTGTGACAACTATAAAAGATTTTGTCAACTCTTATACAATCTTACCAAACAAGCAATTCATAGGTCATTAATTATCATAGTATCCGAAGCTATTGAATTAATAAATTGCATACCTCAATATCGCTTTTATAAATAAAGAGCAGATAAGACACAAGTACGTCCTAAACTATATCCAAAATTGCTATGACACAAGGAGCACAAAATTATAGAAAAACCACTTTAAGCGGTAATAAGATCACCATAACATTTAGATAGGTCATAACAACTTAGAATATAAACTCAGGAGTATCTGTGCTTTATCTCAATAAAGAGAATACTAAACTTAAAGGAAGAAATTATGAACAATACCTGTGCTTATTTACACAAAGATTAAGAACTCCTAAACCTGGCAACAAGGAATTTTTTTTTCCTTTGACCAAATTAATAAAATTAGAAAAAAATAATTGGTCATAGTTCTATAACAAATAATGACTCCTAAACTATTGAGTCTTGCTTCACAAAAAATCCTTTTTCTTTTTTGGTATTAATGTTTTTTGTTATTTTTTTTATGTAGACAAAAAAAAGATGTTAGATATTAAATTTCTAAATATTAGGAGTTCTTATATAGTTTAATTTTTATTTATTGAACAAGCAGAATTTTACTAGTCAAAATTTGGAATTACATAGTCAAGTAGGGCTAATACACTACTTCTCAACTTACAAAGATCATATATCAAACTCTATTTTAGCTACTATCATTATACAATACAATCATAATAAGAAAAATAATTCAGTTCCGTGTAACTTGCCACTTTACGTTAGTTCTGTCCTTGATGTGCACAAGCATTGTAATCTTTCTACTACACACTCTGTTAGTGTTGAACTGGCCCCTCTGAGATTTCATGGAGTTTCTTTCACGCCAAATACACAATAAATGATTAAGGCAAAGGCATATGTAATCGAGGCACAACCACTCTTTCTTCTTGGCACATCAAGCCTGGGATCGCCTAGCGAACGAAGTAATCTGCCCTTCAAGGTGACGTGTGTGTGATTAATCAAAGAAGAGATGTGTGAATAGTTCATCGTCCCCTTCACATAAGGCACATTCAAGGGGAACATGGATGGCAAACTTCAAGATCCTATTCATTGTTGCGAGCCTTTGAAAGTACTAAATACTATGAAAAATATGATTATTTTGTGTAGTGTACACCAACAATAATAACATACCCAATATAATCTTACATGTGAGGTCATAGAAGAATAGTATGTATGCATCAGACTTTACCCATAATGAATAATTAGTGTGCTCATTAATATAATAGTGTGTGTTATTATAAAAATAATTAGTCATAGAGATTATTTTTTTTTAAATCAAGATAAAAATAGGTAGAGAGAGTTTAATATGACTAAAAGAAACAAAATTATAAATTGAGATCAAAGAATAAAATAGAAATTGATTTGCTTTAGCAGTACCTTCATAACAATAAAGAACTTAAAAAATAATATTATGAGCATATCTGATGTATCCCACTAAAATAAAAAAAATGTACGTTGACCTTATCCCTACCTCAAAGGTAAATCATTTATTTTCAATAAACCTCAGGCTTAAAAAAATATGTAAACACCAAAAAAGCAATGGGTGTATCGAAGATAGATATAAAATATATACATAAAATAGAAGAAGCTTGTCAGATTTCACATTTGAGCATCCAGTTCAAAAATTTACATAATCATAATAGGAGTAAACAACATCCTCTGCAGCAACAGCAAACTCACTTTTTTCTTCACTAGAGGACCCTCACCTGAAATTTTCGGAGTCATTGGCTTCCCAACATACCTCACCCGCATTGTTGGATTAGAGCTACTCATAAATCTTTCTTCACCTGAAAATATGACAAACGTCAACAACCTAAACACAAACACCTGTAGTCAACCTGAATTGAGAAAAGGGTAAAACTGAGATATATAACCGAAAAAAATAAGCAACCCTTTATTTTTTTTCAAAGAAGTTTCTTAATATCCACTACGATTCAGATGTGCAATGGGTATATACAAAAATAGTAATATTTTCCTTTGATTGCCACGATGATTTCGAAACCTACACTACTGATGCATAACATACAAAAGAATCTCTTAACCTACAACCTAAAATATAAAGGTAGTAAGAAAAGGGATTTCTCAAGGATCTAAAGTCAAAATCCTTTTTAGGGACCAAATATGAAAAAAGAAGAAGAATATAATCTTCGATACGATAAACAGATATCGAGGTCCCAATTGTATTATGTATATGCGATATAAATAAATATATATGTGATCATGCTGGAAGTAGAAAGATATCGAATAAGACTTTGTATCGTGGCTCGTTCATCAACGTTGTTCGTACAAAACAGAGCTAAAATAACCTAATAATGCGGTTGAAAAAATTTAGAGTATTTATTGAACACAAACACAAGAAAATCAAATAGAATTCACTAATTAAAATAAATTAATAACTCATTGAAAATAAGCAATACGATCAATACTAAAGATTAAAAACTCTAATTCAATAAGAACAATACTAAAGAATAAAGATGTCTAGGTCACAAGAAGCAGTATAAACATGATCCAAATAGAGACAACCCACGTTGAATTGTTTTGTTTATATAAAGAATTCTCTATGCTCCAATACATCACATTAAAAAGATGCTCAAACAGTAAAAGGAATACTTAAAATTTCAACATGTATATTGTTGGTATTTTATCTAACTACTTTCCGACAAAATTGATTACATAACATCCATTATAACACAATACTAATTAAACTTAAAATACAATAAAATCATCAAATATTAGAAACCAACAAATACATATTAAAAAATAATGATTTTCCAAACTAAAGCTAAGCGATGACAAAATCTAAAGGATTTTTCCAAAATCATTACCGTAAAATCTCAAACCAGCAATTAAAAATCAACTTGAAAAAAAATTGATGAAAAAGGGGTTGAGAGAAAAAACGATGACAAAATCTCAAAAGACAACGGTTTTTATAGAAGTTAATATTAATATTTTTGGAAAAAAATTGAGAAATCCTTTTTTTGGAGTCTTTTTTGTACACGATTTTTGTTATCTTCTGTAGGAAAAACATTGACAAAATCTAAAAAGACAACGATTTTTATAGATATTAATATTAATATTTTTGGGAAAATTTTGAGAAATCCTTTTTTAGGAGTCCTTTTTGTACGCGATTTTTGTTACCTTTTGTTATATATGTATTTTATGACTCCTAATTTAATAAAAGGTCTTATCATATATTTTAATCCTAATCAAATATATTTTTGGACATTATTTGGAAAATAATTAAATAGTAAATAAGGAAAAAAGTGAAAAGACAATTTTTTCTATTGCAGAGTCTTTTAATGAAGGGTAAAAAGTTTAAATCATCTTTTTAAGAGCCTTCACACTTTTAATATATTATAGATATAGATATAGATTATATATATATATATATATATTATAGAAATAAAAAGAGATTATTGAATCTAATAGTCTTAATAATAGTCTTTTAATATATATATATATATATATATGATGGAGAGAATAACATTTAAAAGACTATTAGATTCAATAATCTCTTTTTATTTCTTAAATATTATGCCTAATTAAACAAATACACTTAAATTAAGATAGAGAGCAACAAAAATTTACCTATTTGATCAAGTTTAAACAGATGTGACATTTGATGTCTTTTAAGGCCCTTGAAAAGGTTGTTAATCATCTCACATTCGTTAGTCCCATGCCGCTCATAATTTCAGATTTTTTTGGAATTTTTAGAATATAATATTACTAATGTTTATTTACAATTAGAATTTTATTTGAGAAATATAGGGAAAAGACATTTTTGTCTATTACAGAGTCTTTTAATGAAGGGCAAAAAGTTCAAATCACTTTTCTAAGGGTCTTTACACTTTTAATATTACTAGATTAGTGTACGTGCGTTGCACGTATATTTTATGTATTCATTTAAATGAATATTTGACACAATTTTTTTTTTAAATTAAGATATATATGTGGACATTGACAATAAATTTTATCAAAAAAATAAACTGTAAATTACAAAACAAATGAATAGAGTTATTTTATTTTATCAAAATTGTAAGTATAATTTTATAATATTCTTTTGATTCATCTTTCTTAGATTTTTTTGTGATTTCAGAACGTAGAATTTTGGACCTCCCTATGATGTGTATGATCACCAAGAATATCGATCATCACTTAAAATATATTGAATTGTCTTGAGAAAATTCACCTCTTGATCACTTATTGATTGAGTTTTTACCTTTTTCATATTACGTTCATTTCAGACTAAATAAAAAGTAAGATTAATTATGAATATGAATGAATTTGTCAATGGACGATTCTAAATTTTAATAATTCTTATAATTTAGAATTTTTTGATTGAAAAAGACGAATATACACTTGATTATGTGTCTTGATTTTTAGGTAATCGTGTATATTGGACTATGAGTATTTTCTTGAATTCACTTATTTTGGAGTGTTTTTACTTTCGGTCATTCAAATTTGAGGTATTTCATTTTTGTCGAGTTCTTGCAACTTATAAATAAGTAAAATATAATAGTCATAACTTTAGTTAAGTACACTCCACTCTAGCTCCTCGGGCCTTTTCGATTTTCACAAAGTAACACTTGATAGACTCCTTCCTCTTCGAATCCTACTTATGATATTACACTTACATTCTTTATGAAAATTCAATTAAAAAGAAAATATTTGCTTATAAGTGACTGGCGATCTTAAAGATTAACCAAATTTATTACTTGCAAAAAAAAATATTATATGTATTTTTTTTCTCTTAAAATATAGTAGTTCATAGATTATCTAGTTTTTCGGTCACTTTCTTGGAGAGTATCTGTTTGAGTTGCATTGTATATACTAATGTATCATATCATCATTGTAATCAATAAGATAAAATTACTATGCTCGTCTACGTGACTTCATTCACCTCTTGAAAGAGTCAAACCACCCACAATAAATAATTATATTTTAATCACAAACATCATTAGGTTTTGCAGTTAAAATCATCTATAATTATTAATTCTTTTGATCACATTCATTGTTTAATTTTCATTTCTGATGATAATCACTTTTTACTCAAAAAAATAATCATTTATATATTCTTCATCACTACATATTTCAGATTCTCTCAAACACATGCTTCTTTCTCCATATTTGTCAAGAATTCATGCGACATTATTTTGTGCAATCTCATAGCCTAATTTTACCATTATATAGAAGAAAAGTCCTTCCCACATCTCTCAAATACGACTCTAATGCTCATCTAGATAAAGAACTCTATGACCCACATTCTACGAATGAACAATTGTTGATAAGGAGAAGAGAAAACAAATGAATGTAATCCTAAACTTATGATCTATAAGTTATGTTGAATCCTAAACTTGTAAGCTATTAAATCCTAAACCTAAATAGAGAAAGACGACTTAAACAAAAAAAATTAAATAATAAGCCACAATTTTTATGTTTCTCCATTATAATTAGGAGTGCTTAGGTACAACTCTCAACTAAAATTAGGATTTTGTGTATTTTTATATCTTTATATATTAGAGTCTTAAATAAGGAAAGAGTAATATACAATATTAGTAGGTTTAAAGTCCTAAATTGCAAATAACTCAAATAAGGAGAAAATCAATACATAATTTTAGTTGGTTTTAAATATTTGAGTAATAATTTAAAAACTATTCTTAAATATTTAAAAATATAGTAAAAAAATAATTTTATCTATTGCGAAATATTTTAGTAAAGGGAGAAAAATTTCAAATTACTTTTGTAAGATCTTCACACATTTAATATACTCCAATACAATATATATTTACATAAGAAAATCGAATAAAACACTTGAAGAGGCGCAAGTTCCTAGAGAAAATTGAAGGAAAGGTGTCTTTTAAGTCTTGAATGAAGGATTGGTAACATTGACCAACAGATAGGGTCAAACATCATTAGGAAACTTGATTAAGTTAATTGTGGACTTTATTAATATTTTTAAAACTTTCTAATCTTTTCAAAAATACAAATCAACCTAACCCACACCCCTCTTCAATCCAAATCAACCACTTTCTCCTCTCTCTCGACAGCTTCTCTTAAATCTCTCCCAACCAACAGTTCTGTAAAATTTCTCCCTTCAACCCCCGACGACTTCTGCATCCAGCAACAAATAGTTGGGCTTCGAGTTTCCCTCTTTTCTCCCTTCAACCTTCGGCGACTTCTACCTCTGATGACAAATAGTTGGGCTTCCAGTTCCCCTCTTCAATTCAAATCAACCTGTCTCTCATTCCTCTCTCGATAACTTTTCTCAACATTCTTCCAACCAACTGTTTTGCAAATTTATCATTTCAATCCTCGACGACTTTAACATCCGACTACAAATAGTTGAGCTTTGAGTTTGTTTTTGATTTCAACCTTCAATTGACATGACAACCTTGCTCTCCGACCACAATAGCTTTGAATTCTTCATCGTTCCTTTTCTTTTTTCATAGGTAAAATTTTCTGGCCTTTTTAGTTTTGAAGAAAACGAGGAACTTGAGTCAACTTCTCTTATAGTATTGGTTAATAATTTAAATATTTATTGCATTAATTTGAAATGCGGTCTGAATAAAACCCTAATTTCTGGTATTTCTTCTCTTATCTTTTTGAAGTAAATTATAATATTTTATTGTCTGTTGCATTTTTTTGAAGTTTGATTTTTATTGTTTGTGTTTATAAAAATAAAACGATAATTTGAGTTGATTTGTTCTGTTCTTATTCTTGGTAAACATGGTGAAATTGTTATTTTTTATTGAACAAAATCGTGCTACTATTTTTTGTTTCCTCCAACAGATTACCCATCTGGTGCAACATATGAACCATCTGATGCAACAGATTTATCATATGATGCAACAAATCAACTATCTGATGCACTAGAGGAACCATCAGATTATAATTCTGATGTAATTAATTAATCATCTGATGCAACAGATTAACTATAAGATGCAACAAATTTACTATATGTTGCAATAAATTAAGCATCGGATAAACAATCTGTTGCAACTAATTAACCATCTGATGCAATGGAAGAACCTCCTGTTGGATAAAATCCTATCAACTCTTCCAATAGAAAATATCCAAGACTTGAGTTTTTTCAACTGATCATTCATCTATCGCGATAGACGACTCTATGTTGGAAGAAATCCAAACAATATTAACCGTTGATAACTGTTCCAACAGATCACTCATGTGTTGCAATAGATGTGTGACATGTTGCACATACCATTCATTTTTCTCAACAGATGAGTGATATATTTTATATTGTCGCAACAGATTACTCAACCGTTGCTACAGGTTAGTTAACTGCTCTGACAGATCACTCATATATTGCAACATGTGTGTGATCTATTGCACAAACTATTTATCTTTCTCAACAGATGAGTGATATATTTTGTATTATCACAATAGATTACTCAGCCGTTGCTATGAATTATTTAATTATTTCAATAGATCACTCATATATTATAACAGATGATGTTAGAATAGATGTTGATTTATTGTACAGACTATTCATCTTTCTCAACAGATGAGTGATATATTTTGTATTATCGCAATAGATTACTCAGCCATTGCTATAGATTATTTAACTGTTCCAACAGATCACTCACATATGAAAACAAAGATAAGATGGATGAGGTGTGGATAAATTATTATGGCATGCCTGTTTGTTTTGGTTGGAAGGAGTTTCCCATAGTTACTAGACTAAAATGTTATCCTCTTTCTCAAGTTATACCTATTCTAACCTAAAAAAAGCACCCCACACACCCAAAAAGGGGCAAAGGCAAGTCGTGTGATCGTGATGACCTGGTGTCCATTGTTTGTCTAGCTTCAAAACAAAAATTCGATAGAAGCGTTGAAAGGTAAAGGACTTTCAAAGAAGCACAAGCAGTCATTGTGCTTGGTTTGGTTTGTACATAATATTATTTGGGCGAGAGAAGTTAACAACAACATAAGCCTCGGTTTAATAAAGCTCTTCGAGGATCTTGAGGCATTTAACAACTATCCTTGGGGGTATGAAAGCTTCAAAATAACTGTCAAATATTTGTTGACTCCGTTAGCGCCAAAGACAGTCAACTTATATGGCTTCCCATGGGCTTTCATGGTAAATGTTTCTTTCTTCTATTATGATATCATTCATTTTTTTTACTCAATAATGGTTTTGATTTATTGGTGTTATTTTATAGGCTTGGACGTTTGAAGCCATTCCTTATTTGAGACAACAAGTGAACTACCAGGAAAGAGTTTCCTGTCCAAGAATCTTGAGATGGTTGTCGGCTAAAACTGATAAAAATATAAAATTTCTTGATCTCTTCAACCCCCTGAAGGATGCAGTAAGTATAATTATAATTAATTTTCTCTTTTAATTAATGATTTGTTTTGAATGATCTAATCATCATTCTAATATATATAATGATTTATGTTAGATTGTGCATCCGTCACTTGTTCTGACCAATAGAGAGTTGAAGATATCATTTTTTCTTACTTTATGATCTGTGTAAATTTTATCGAACCCTAAGGTCATCGATAGAATAAAAATGGAATTGTTTAAAGCAACAACCATTACAAGAATAATAATTTTGGAGGGTGGGCTTGTTGTTGTAGATTGTCTTAGTGGTGATGAAGCTATTGGTGATGCTGTTGTTGGTGCTAATGATGCTCCTCTTACAGTATTTAAGGCAAATTATTATGAGTATGATCATACTGGTTATACAAATTTTACCTCTCCCAGCGAATGTTCTGCATGCAAATGTTAAGACTGCAGGGCGAAACATGATGTAGTGATTAATGCTATTAATGCATTAACTACTTCTGTAAAGGAATTGACATCTAAGAGGGGTCTCATTCCATCAAATAGGATATTATTTTCATTCTCTCCATTAGAGATTAGGGCTAAAAGGAGAAGGAGAGCGATTTCCAGGGCATTATCAAGCATCCAAAAAGGTGAAATTGTAACTCCTCTATTTGTATGTTGCACTGAGCAACGTACAATGTTTAAAGGAGAGCAACACGAGCTGAAGAAGGTGAATATATATGTCTTCCAACTAACAAAACAAACAGATATATATCTGTTTCAACAGATGACACATCTGCTGAAAATTATCAAACAGATATATACATCTGTTGCAACAGTTGACTAACTTGTTGCAACAGTTGACTAACTTGTTGCACCAGATAAAGTATCTGTTGCGACATATGTCTCGTCTATTTTAGCAAATCAAATAGCTCTTCATACTGCTTTTATTTGTGCCACAATATGATCTATCTACTGCAACAGATGATTTATATGTTGCAACGGATGGTTCATCCGCTGGAAATTATCATACAGGGTCTTTCTCATGTAGAAATTTATCCCAACAGTTGATTCATTATTTCAACAAAAATATAATATGTTTGGGATAATTTAAAATGGGAGGAAGACCTGTTTGATTTGCTAGAAGAGATGAGTTATCCTTTTTCATTTTTTTTGTATCTTCGTGATTAGCATTGACCAATTCTGGCTTTGCAGGTGGATGTAGAAGAAGCTACTGCTGAATAGTATTGACAATATGCTACTCTTTTTATGGAAATACGGAGAATAGAAAATGCAAAAACCATACGTAAGTGACAATAAAGATCCACGACGAGCAAAGGCAAATTACATAGCACCGAATGGAGAACAACTTGTCCATACTGAGTAGATCTTTATAGCTTGAGCCTGTCAAAGTAATCCTTGGCATCATACTTAAATTGTTGTTGATGTATTTGTTGGGATTTGTACCCATAATAATTTTTTTACATTTCATTTATTTGTTGACTTATTTCAACTAATTTCTGAAGGCTTCGATTTATTTTATTTTGTTTATGAATTTTATTTATTCCTTAGATTTGAACTTATTAATTGAAAAGGACTACTAGATTCAAGTATTATAATAGATAATGTATCTGTTGCAATAGATGACACATCTATTGGAAAAATCAAACAGATTTAGACATATGTTGCAACAGGTAGGTAATCTGTTGGAATTTATCAAACAGGTCTTCCCACTGTTGCAACAGATGGACTTAGATAGAAACATCGAGATAATGCAACAGATGACCAATCTATTACAATAGATAAACTATATGTCAGAACAGGTAGAATAACTGTTACGATGGATGGAGAATATGTTGCATTATAAAAATTCAACTTTCGTTGGACATAAAAAATTGCCTATACGTGTAAAAAGGTTAAAGTGAATTGAAATAAAAAAGGTGAAACCCATCTACGGTGTTCAGTTCAAACACCTAAAATAAAATAGTCATCAAGTAGACAATGTTCATTTTAAACACGTAAAATAAAATAGGCATCAAATGTGTCAGTCTGACACATTTTGCGGACTTGCCATCACTTGGCCCCCAACAGTCATTTTCCCCCCATTGTCTTATATATTCATCTTCCTCCTAAAATTTAACCCTAAATTTTCAAATCTTCTTCTTCTTGTTCTTCTTCATCATCTTCTTTTATCTATCTAAATTCTTCAAATTATTTCTTTTATTTTTTCCAACTAAGCTTGACAATGTCGAGCGCATCTTCCACTATCTTTTGTGATAAGTATTTTTGATATTGTAAATGCGGTCATGAAGCTATGTTAAAGACTTCTTGGACTCAACAAAATCCGGGTCGTAGATTTTTTACTTGTAAGATTTCAAAGGTAATATTTTTTTATTTAATTAGTTGATTAATTATTAACTTGTAATTGTTTTATAATTGTGTTCTCTTTATTTAAAAAAAATTAGGTGGATGTGATTACTTTGATTGGTATGAAGAACGACACCCTTCACAAGCAAATCGTGTAATCTGGGGTTTGTTGAACAAAGTCAAGGCTTCTGAAGAGAAACAAAATCGAGCAAGAAGATACTACATTATTGTCGTTATTGCTACTGGTTTAGTGTTGTTGGGCACATGGGTATTCAAGCCTAATTGCTGAAATTTTTATGGTGGTGTGTGTATTTGCTACTGGTTTGGTGTTGTCGAGCACATGGATATTCAAACGTAACTATTGGAAAATATCAAAAAGATTTAGGCATATGTTGTAAAATTTTGGTCATCTGTTGGAAATTATCAAACTGGTCTTTCCACTGTTGCAACAGATTAGAATTAGATTATTAGATTATTCATAGAAATAACATTGGCATAATGCAACAGATGACCAACCTATTGCAACAGATAAACTATCTGCCAAAATAGATTAAATATATTTTACAACAGATTGAAAATCTATTGCATTGCAAAAAACTCAACTTTCATAAAAAAAAATTATTGCCACTACATCGACATGTACATGTAATAAAGTGAAGGGTGACTTGAAATTAAAAATTGCTATTTGACAGGCTCTTCTATATACACAGGCTTCAAGCGTCCAGTTAGTACCCCATAAACCCAAACTTCTTGCAGGTTTGCCATAGCATTATTGCATAGAAAATTCATTGGCTCGGCCATTTCTGTGCGGGTCAACAAACATTCGATCTGTACAAGAGCGTACGAGCCACTCGCTTTAGCAGCATAATCTTTTGGAAGGATCATTCCCTTGTTTCGACCTTCAAAATCTCATGAGTTCTTCATCAATACTTTCTTTGGCAAATGATTCATCAGTTTACTCTCCCACAGCAAGATGGGCAACAGCACCATCAGTGGCTCCACAAGGAGCAAAAGATCAAAATCATCGATGAGAGGTACGTTGGAGTCATAAACATTGATCTTTCCCTCATCGAGTAGTATCTCAATAGCCCGATAATATATTTCTTTCACGCTAATGACTGAAAGAATCCTTTTTGCCTCGGTCCAGCTCTTGTCGTATGGATTTGGCCTCTCCCCTCTTATATATTTTATCATTTTTTTTTCATCCAAGACCAACGTAGGAACTAGGAAATCATGTCCCATGCCAAGGGCTAATGCTTTCCCATTGAGTAGATCGTACCTATCCTTGAGCTTCTTGCAGAAGTCGAGGTCCATTATCCTATCGACAACGTCATAAACTTTCTGGTACGTTAATTGCCTTTTCCTCATAAGGCAGAGAATTATGTCAACATGTCGTGATATAAAAAGTTAATTTTTAAATAGGTTAGTAATTGTAAAGATGCAATGAATGGTCCATCTATTGCATAGGGTTCTCTGAATCAATAATCCAACGCAACTTATGCAAAGATGGATAATAAGTTACAACAGAACCACTACCAGTTGCATCAGTATACCCAGTTATTACAATAGATGTGAAATCTGTTGCGTAGCTTCTTATTCATGGGCTAGATTAGAAGGGCTAGGCTAGGAAAAGTAAACTTGCCTTGTCCTCGTACGGCATACGCATATCAGTCATAGTCTAGAAGTATTGGGGGAAAAAGAGAGGCCTGGGGTAATCTAGTGCGCCTGGTTTGGCATTCTTGGACTGTCGCAGATCCCTCTTCTCTTCGACGCCAAGTTCCGCGTATATGTCCATTTTCTTGACTGGCCCCTGAACTTCAACAACTTTTGGAGAAAGAGGAATTGCAATTTCTTTTGATTTTCGCCCGAAGAGTACGTCTCTAATTGCTCTTTTTTTTTCTCTTAACCAACACTGTAAGAGTGTATGGCTCTCTCACCTTCTTGGATGGTATAACACACCTCTTGGATTTGAATTTTTTGATAGATTTAGAGATAGCCTCTACTTTTTCAAAGAGTTTATCCCGTCTGTCCTTGCACTCTTCGCATTCGCAATAAGAACACGAGGGTGAAGAGGGGTGAGAGAGACCTATCTAAGGGTGAAAAAAGGTGTTTTCAAAAATATTTATTCTTTCTTGAGCATAAATATGCTCTTCATCATGAGTGGTAGCAGCATCAGCGTGCCTGCCACAAACACTAATAACTTTACCAGAAGAAGCACCCGGATCTGCCTTAGTAGGTTGGTTATAAAGAGTCTCAACAATAGGCTGACCTTACTTAACTGCTCTTCTCATGGCTGTTGCTCCAGCCAATTTCTTCTTTATTAACTCCACCGTTGGGTCTGCTATAGTATCAACATGACCTAGAATAATATAAGAAGTCATCACTGGCTCCTCCTCAGTAGGCATGATCCATTGATGCACAACCTATAAAAAAGAAAAAAAGACAGATGCATTTAAATCATATAATATAATAATTTTCACAGTTGGGCTACATTTAAAAAAAAGACCCATCTGTTGCATACTTTAAAGTATATGGTTAAAATCTATTTGAGTCTGGTTCAGAGAAACAGCACAACACATGGATAATCTGATGCAAAATATCAATTATCTGTTGCAATAGTTGCACAAGATAGGTAATCTGTTATACAACAGATAATCTGTACATCATAACAGATGAACAATATGTTATCAGATTACACCTCTGTTATATAATTTGCAGTAGATGGTTAATTTGTTAGGAGTTAGGTTCATAGAACCAAAGCAACAGATGGGTAATTTGATGCAAGATATCAATTGTACCCTGTCGCAACAGATGTCCCATCTGGTGTTTCAGATTTAACATCTATTACATCAGATATAATATCTGTTCAATATCTTTCTTTGAGTAAAATTATTTTACTTGAAAAGATGTACTGCATCATCCGGAGGGTTAAAGAGATTAGCCTCCTTAATATTGGTGTTGCTCTTTGCAGCCAACCACCTAAACATCCTTGGATGAGAAACCTTATTCGGTTAATCCATTAACTACTTTCGGAGGAGAGAAATGGCTTCAAATGCCCAAGCCTAAAAAATGTAAACAGAAAGCAAGTAAAAAAAATAATTATAACTATATTCAATATAAATTAATGGATGAGTAAAATTAGCGTTTAATTTTACCATGAAAGCCCAAGGAAAGCCGTATAATGTGGTAGTCCCTAAGGATAGCTTAGTCAAGTAGAAGTTGTCATATCCCCAGGGATAATTGTTGAATTTATCAAAATCCTCAACACGCTCCAACAAATCATCTTCTATGACCTCGTTGACTTCTCCACCAATATAACCAAATGGGCAAACCAAACTAAGCACAATTGCTCCCTGTACTGCTCTGGTATAGTTTTATCCTTGAGATCTATCAACAAAGCCGATGCTTTGTAGCCACATCTAGAAATATCAAATAACCCATCTATTTTTTCCTTGCGTTTTCTTGCCTTGGATCTTTTGTGGGGTTGTGGTCCTTCTGAACGATGGCATCTCAAGCCCGTCACTATGAAAAACTCTTGCAAGCCAAAAAAAATTGGCATGCCACAGTAGTTGATCTAGATTTCATCCATCTTCTTCTTACCCTCTCCTCCGGATCTTTATTATCCCCCACGTACTTGATTCTGCACTTGAGAAGACCATATACCATCATCACAGGGAAACGGATAAGGGCAGAGGGGTCCTTAGGCAGCTCAAGAAAGCGTCCAAAGCAGCTCTTCTTAAAAAGTCTGCCTATGTTTTCGTGCTTCATAATTTTCATAAAATGTTCAAAAATTTTCCCCATCTGACATTTAAGTACAATTTGACCAGTTAGTTGTTTTGCTTCTGGGTCATTTATCGGCATGGCAACTTGAAACCTGTCAATAGTAAAAGTTTTAACAGGATCATGCTGGGATGTCGATATTAATTCACGCCCCATTGGTGATCCATTATCATTATGTTGATGATCATCCTCTTTCTTTTTCTCACTCTCCAATTCCTTCTCTTTCTTACTTTCATTTTCTTCATCACCATCTAAATACCCTTGTCCACCTCTCTCAACGTTGTTTTTATATCTCTCCTCAGTTTTACTTTTCTCTGAATGAGATTGTTCAGGAAGCTCCTTCTAATCCTTCTGTACTTAGCCTTTTTTTTGGGTGGTCAGACGTTGATTCACTTTCACTTTCTTTTCTTTTGGGAGACATGTTTTATCTACAAATAAAGAAAAATAAAAATTACATTACAATTGATGTATGCATAAATTTTAAAAAATACATTATAAACACCACGAATACCGACACACCAACAGCCACCACCACAAACACCACCAACCAATGCCAACAAATAAACACCACAAATATCGACACCATTGATAGCCACCTTAAACACCACCAATTAATGCCACCACCAGTGCCACCACGATGACCACAAACACCACCACCACCACCACCAACACCACAAACACCATCCAACAATACCACGACAGTCAACGAAACACTGCGATGGAAACTAGGGATTTCTCGAGTTCTTCCTTCGATTTTACCATCAAAACTCAAAATTGTAAACCCATTCTCGAAAACAATACAACTAAAAGTTTTGCTTTTCATCATTAAATTAAAAACCCTTATTTTTTAGAAAAAAATAACAAATATAGAGCTCTTCTCGAACACTGTTGCCTATGAAGACAAAGAAAATGACTAATACAAGCAAGAATAAAGTCAAAAATAATACCTATGTGGTCGAAAATGAGAAGAAAAATGATCTGTTGTGGAGGGTTAAGCAAATTTATTGAGTAGTTGTTGTTTGTACTATATTGTTGAGTGAGAATGGGAGAGAAAAAGCGAGAACTCGAGATTTGAAATGATGAAACATTTTGTATGAGTTGATTTGTATTTTGAAAAAGAATGACAAGTTTTGAAAATATTAATTTGATCCGAATTGGTTTTAATTATTTTTAAAATCATAAAATATATGCATATTTTTTAACCCTCTCATCATGCAATTTCCAAAAGGGTAATTCAATTGAAATTATATAAAAATAATTGAAGTTGTAATTGACTGAGTACTCTAGTTGGCCCTATGAAAACTCACCCCTGGTCCTAGATTAATTAATTTAGGTACTATTAGTCTAATATATGAACTCAATTAAAATTGTAAAAAATAAATGTTCAACATGTTGCATCATATTTCTCATTTGTTGTAAATTATCAATTAGATTAGATAACAACAGATTATGAATCTATTGTAAATTATCAAACAAATTAAGTCATTTATTGCGACAGATTACCCATCTATTATAAATTATTAAATGGATTATCATATGTCATAACAGATTACCCATATATTCTAAATTATCAAATAGGCATTGTCATCTGTTGTGGCTGACCTTATGAGAACTCACCCATAGTCCTATATTAATCAATAATTGACCCTATGAGAACTCACCCCTAGTGTCAGATTATTCAATTGAGGTATTAGTACCCTATCCTAGATTAATCAATTAAGGTATTAGTTGAACATATGAGATAGTAAGAATCAGTTCGGCTCAGAGTTATCGATCGATGACTCTAGTCGGGATAAACGCAGTACCGTCTCATCATACAATTGCCAAAAAACTCAATTGATATGAGAACTTACCCCTAGTCCTAGATTATTTAATTAAGGTATTAGTACCCTAGTCCTAGATTAATCAATTAAGGTATTAGTCTAACATATGAGGTAGTAAGAATCGGTTCAGCTCAGAGTGATCGATCAACAACTCTGATCGGGAGAAACGCAATACCGTCTCATCATGCAATTGCCAAAAGACTCAATTGAAGTTGTAGTTGACCCTTTGAGAACTCACATTCAATTAAGGTATTAGTCTAATATATGAACTCAATTGAAATTATATATAAGCAAATGTTCAACATGTTGTAACAGATGTCTTTTCTGTTGGAACAAATCAAACAGATTAGGTAATCCGTTGCAATATATTACACATCTGTTGTTAACTATCAAACAGATTACGTCATTTATTGCAATATATCACAAATCTGTTATAAATTATCAAACAAATTAAGTTATCTATTGTGACAGATTACCCATCTGTTGTAAATTATCAAATTGATTAAGTCATATATCATAATATATTATCCATTTGTTGTAAATTATCAGATAGGCTTTGTCATCTATTATAGTTGACATTATAAGAACTCACCCCTAATCCTAGATTAATCAATTAAGATATTAGTTGAACATATGAGGTAGTAAGAATCGATTCGGCTCAGAGTGATCGATCGACGACTCTTGCTGGGAGAAACGCAGTATCATCTCATTATGCAATTACCAAAAGACTCAATTGAAGTTGTAGTTGACCCTATGAGAACTCACCTCTAGTCCCAGATTATTCAATTAAGGTATTCGTTGAACATATGAGGTAGTTAGAATCGGTTCTGCTTAGAGTGATCGATCGATAACTCTGGTAGGGAGGAACGTAATACCATATCATCATGTAATTACCAAAAGACTCAATTGAAATTATAGTTAACCCTTCGAGATTATTCATTCATTCCTAGTTCCACCTAGATCGATGTAGGTACTATTATTAATCTTAACATTAAGTTAATGAGAACTTATTTCAACTCAGAGTGATCGATCGACGACTTGAATTGGGAGCTCATATATTCATCCCTCATTCTACCTAGATTGATGTAGGTACTATTATTAATCTTAACATTAAGTTAATGAGAAGCTTATTCATTCATCCCTAGTTCCACCTAAATCAATTACAATGAAATCTATTGCAACAAACGACTGAGCTGTTGGAGAATTTCAAACAGATAACAATATTTGTTACAACAGATGACATATCTGATTTAATTATCAAATAGACATTTGCATTTGTAGTGACGGATAACTGAGCTGTTGGAAATTTTCAAACAGATATTAATATCTATTGTAACAGATGACATTTCTGATTTAATTATCAAATGAACATTTCCATCTATTGTCACAGATGACTGAGCTATTGGAATTTTTCAAACAGATATTTATATCTGTTGCAACAGACAACTTATCTATGTGAATTTTTTTTATTTTAATTTTAAGGCAAGCTTCTGTCTAAGTAGATAAAGTAGTAGTGCTACTAAAGACGGTAAAAAATATTTCTTGAATAACTCAAAAATCTCATTGAGTTGTCTTGTCTTAGCTTTTCAATGTCACCCATTTTATTCTTTGTGCCCCTCAAATTATTAATGAATATTGAAACCCCTAATACTTCTTTCGTTTTATATTATATTAGTTAGCTCATATTGACTTGGCACACCCATTAAGAAAATATTAATTAGGGGTTTATTTTACTACCAAATTAGCCTTATTAACTATGCTTTGAAAATATAAATTTGAATAAATACACATTGTTTAGTCATTTAATATTAAGGGCAGTACATTTAGAAATTAGAATTATCTCATCTCTCCTTCAACCCTAAATTTATTTTATTCGTCTCTCATCTTTTTTCTTTCTATCCTCTTCAGGGTTATCACAACCTTTTTTTTTTCTCTCCTCTTTCTCATAAATTTTCTTTTGGATCTAAACCGATCCATATCCATATCTTAGATTCCTCGACTGAAATTGTTGTTTTGATCTCCTTTTGATATTAAGGTATGATTCACTATTGCTCTTTCATTCTCGTCTTCTTCTTGCAAGTTATTTACATCTTTTTTTATTTAATTACCATTTTCCTATATCATATTTATTTAAAAAATTTGAAGGAACTTTTAATTGTTGAATAAACGAACCGAGAATTTTTATTACAAGATACGAAAAAAATTCATCTGTTGGGAGAAGTTTAAAAGCCTTGTTGACAGTATTATTTTTTTATGTATTTTATTTGTTTCTTTATTGTTGATGTTGTTATTGATGTTGTTGGTGGGGTTGGTGTTGTTGGAACTTATGGTGTGGTGTTGTTGACAGTGGTGGATCCAGATTTTTCAGACGGTGGGTGCTTCTTAGCTTAAAAATAGTAGAGTCCGAACAATCAACACAAGGAGTAAGGGATAAAAAATAAAAGAAAGTTTAAAGTGAATAAGGAGAGAAGAGTTGGTTACCAAAATTTAAAAAATATGTGCTGAGTGGGAATTGAACTCAAGACCAAAAGAAATAAATAGCCTTAAGCACCCATAAACAACAAGCAGGCCAACCAAACAACTCTTACTATGGGTGCTCACTGATTGGATTATATACATTTTTTCTTAATTTTCATATCAATATAAAGTTTGATACGAGTTCAGTCTGTACTCGTGTACCCGGAGGACTCCATGTGGATCCGTCCTTAGTTGTTGATGGTGTTGGAACATAGAATGTATGCTTCTTTATTGTTGATGATGTTGTTGGAATAAATGTTGTTGTTTTCTTTGTTGTTAATGTTCTTATTTGTTGTTTGTAGTTTATGTTGTTGTTGATGTTGCAATAGATGGAGAAACTGTTGGAACAAATAAAACCTCGAGCAAGGCTGTTATGTATTCCAACAGACTCTACATCTGTTGCATTAAACTCCATATCTAATACAACAGACTCCACATCTAATGCAACAGACTCTACATCTGTTGCAACAGATGGATAATGTTCTTTCTGTGACATAAATTTTTTCCTTCTTCTTTATAGATATATAAAGAACTGAAAGTTGATCAACTTTTACCTGACCATCATAAGAGGCTGCAGTAAAGATGGGTTTGGAGGAATAAACTGCATGCAGATGAAACCACTTTATGTGTGGGAGGTATGTATTACTGATAATGTTATCGTGGAAACACACATAGAGTACACTGATTTTGTGAATACTATTTTTATCGATTAGTCATAGATCATTCAAACAAGATATCTGTAATTTTACAGTTAAGTTTGGTAGGTCCGAACTGAGAAGGCTGAGGGACCATGAATATGGTTCTGATACCTTGTTAAGATTTAATATCAGATGTTGCTCATTTTTATTTGTCATGCCTTCTACAGACTTTCGCTGTGGCAAACATTTCTGGCAACGGTGTAGACTTTTGCATGACGAATATGTTGCCCTTTATATGGGAGAAAAATGATCAATCTTGCCCCTCCTTCCTTATCTTGTGCATGCGAATATGAAGAGTGCAAGGCAAAATATGATGGTGTGATTAATACCGTTAATGCATTAACTGCTAATGTAAATGAATTGATATCTAACAGTAGTGTCATTCGATCAAAGAGGATTTCAGTTTTATTCACTCCATTAGAGATTAAGGCTAAGAGGAGAAAGAAAGCAATTTCCAAGGCATTATTAAGAATTCAAAAAAAGAAAAATTTTGAATCTGAAAACGGTGAGAAGATAAAAAGAGGAGGAATAGGAAGGAAACACTGAATGCTAGATTTAGTTCATCTTGTGTCGTTATGTAGAGATACTTCATCTAATTTTGAGTGATTTTTCTTTTCAGGATGGTAAGGAAGGCAGAATCTCCCCATCATTAGCTAATACTAGAAACAGGACATTTAATGTTATTGAACCATCAGACTGCCCTGTGAAGCTTGATAATCCAGAAGACGTCTTCTCTTGAGTTAGTAGACAGATTAAAGAATCTCAATCACTTGATTTTTCTACTGATCAATTTTCTCCGTAAAAGACAAGATATCAACAGAACTACTTGACACGGCGAAAGCTGATATCGATAGATTACTGATTATGTCGTCTCAAGACTTGTTTCTACCAGAAAACTGTTTTGCATTGAGTGTTACACTATCCATATATAATGCAACATAGGATTTATCAGCTGAGAGAGATCTTGCCTTGGAAAACCTCAAAGAGAACCTTCCATACTTCTCCTTAACCTTGCGTAGAGCTAAGAAGGACCAAGAGGAGTATTATAAGAAAGCTGCCAAGAAAGAAAATGGTTCTCATTGACAAACTCACAAAAGATCAAGAGCTCTATATTGAGCTTAACGACCACAATGACAAAATGATTGAATTCGAAGTGGTGACTTGACTTAGTCAAATAAAAAGCCACGACTGTTCATATCCCTTAATTAAATAAAATTGATGACTTTTCGAATATGTAAATTGAAAAAAACCGAATCTAAATACAATATTTTATCTTTTTATTGTATTTCGAAAGGAGATAGATTGGTAATCAATTGCAAAATATATTCCACCTCTCAGATAACTTACAACATATGGACAATCTATTACAAAAAATGCATATATCAGTTTGTTTTTCCATCAACTGTGTCATGTGTTGCAACTTGCTAGTCATTTGTTTATTCAATTTCATCGAGAGCAATAGATTTTTCTAAACACTTCTTGGCCAAACTCAATTTTTGCTCTTGGATTGCTTCTCTTTTTTTCTTTGCATCCTTCAAGCTGGACTCCAAATTCAATTTTTGCCATCAATCCAAGAGTAAAAATTTAATTTAGAGGCCAGCTTGAAGGATGCAAAAAAAAAAAAAGAGAAGCAATCCAAGAGAATTTGAGTTTGCCCAAGAAGTGTTTAGAAAAATCTATTGCTCTCAACGAAATTGAATAAATAGATGACTAGCAAGTGCAATAGACGCCACAACTGATTGGAAAAGCAAACTGATATATCCATCTGTTGCAACAGATTGTCAATATGTTATAAGTTATCTGACAGGTGGAATATATTTTGCAATAGATTACCGATCTGTATCTTTTCGAAATCAATAAAAAGATAAAATATTGTATTTAGATTCAATTTTTTTAATTTACATATTCAAAAAGTCACCAGTTTTATTTATTAAGGTATATGAACAACCATAGCATTTTGTTTGACTAAGTCAAGTCCCCACTTACAATTCAATCATTTTATAAATAGGTCCTTCCGGCCCCCTCTACCCACTCGTTCATTCTATTACACTTACAATACTAATATGGCTAATCCAGATTCATACAAAAACATTCATATCGAGTCCGTGCAAGAACTTCAACAACATTTTGATGAACTCTAGAGGGATTTGGCCGACTTCAGAGCAAGGCTGAGGAGGGCCCAGCTGCTGCCGGATGAAAATTGTCAGGTTGATAATAATAATAGTAATAATAATAATAACAATAGTAGTAATAATAATTAGGTTATATTTTTTTTTCTTTTAGCGTATGTATTTTCCTTTTTTATATCCGATCTACCTATAAGGGATCAAAAAAATCTATGTATATGTTTGGTTTGGTTTGGTCGACTTTAATTTTTAATTCTTATTCAATATTTAATTGTCATTCTATTTATTCCCTATTCTCAGCATGTCGACAGTTGGAGGTAGGAATTGAGCACTTGTGGCAACAGATAGTAGTGAAAAGTCATATGATGAGAAATTCTACTAAAAACGGTTCGTTAATAAATAATAAGGAACTAAATGACATTATAATTGTAAAAGAAAGATTATTTAATTTTAAAAAAAGTCACAACATTGAATTAATTTAATTAAGTTATATGATGATGTGATTGTTAAGAAAAAAATGAATGAATAGTCATGACTGTGACTTTTGTCTAAACACAACAATAAACAAAAACAAAAAACGTTGTTGATGCATCAAATTACTCATCTGTTGCGACCGATGAATCAATTAGAAGAAATTCAAAAAGCTCCTTAAACAGATGGTCGATTTATAGCAATAGATGGTATATCTGTTGAAACAGATGGGTTATCTGATGTAACAGATATACAATTTGTTACCATAACTCAATTAAAAAAAATGCTAATTAAAAAAATGGTTATTGAAAACCAGGTGTATTCAATTTTTAAATTGAGTAAAATATTATTTGAATTTAATAAGCTGAAAAGTCATGACTTGTCACAATAATAGAACTCACCAGCTTGATTTAATTAAGTCATTTCTTTTCACAGAAAAGAATAAGGAAATAAATGATAAACACAATTTAAACCGTAAAAAACTCACCAGAAATATTATTGTTTTTAAATATTCTTTATTAATTTATATAATTAAAAAGTCAAAAAATTTGGATGTCATGAAGATAATTTTTTTTAAATATATATATATATATATATTATATGTTGCAATTGATATATTATTTGATGCAACAGGTTATCTATTTGTTGCAACGGATGATATATCTGTTGTAACAAATGGTTTATCTGATGCAACAGATATATAATCTGCTTTATTGTCAACTTATGCAATTTCTAGATATGGCTGATCCTGTTTGGGATGCCGTTATTTTATGAGACGCCATACGGAAACTGCAGAAGGAGGTTCATGACCTGCATTGGGAGTTGGTCGCCGTCAGAGTAAGGATACTGCGGGAGATTCGCAGGCTAAGGAGGGCGTTGCTGCTTCCGGTTGAAGATTAACCGGCTGGCCATACAAATAATAAGGATGACAATGATGATAATAATAATTAATCTTTTTTTTCTTTTATCTATGTATTTTTTTTGTTTGTTTTATAAAAATTTATGTTTGATGCACTTGACTTTTTATTTCTTATTTAATTTCTGTGCTGTCTATTTTTATTTCTTAACGAATGACATGTCTACAATTAAGGAATAATTTGATTCCAGTATCAATTGCAAGAACATATGAGTTATCTGTTTGGTTTTTGATAGGAGCTGAATTTTTTTTTCAAAACAGATTAGTAATCTGGTGAAATAGATTATTTATCTGTTGAAACAAATTACTAATCTGGTGCAACCGAATACCCATCTATTCGATTCATATTACGGGCACCTAGAACCATAAACCTGAATCCAACATGAGTCTACTGTTACAACAGAACATTTATCTGGTGCCGCAGATAATGGATCTGTTTAAATAGATTGCTCTTATGTTGCATTCATGTTTGCGTGCTAGCTATTGTTGAAAAAACAACACACTAGCAGTTATCCAGATGACAAATTCAACTAAAAAACATAATTTGACTTACCAAAGTCTCCTCTCAAGTAAATGCCAAAGTTGAAAGTGATTTACGAAATTAAATTTGACACAAGAATTTGGTCAAAGAGCAGCAGTTGGGGTAACAACAACAACAACAACAACAATAACAATAATGGTCAACAAGAAGAATATGAAGATGATAATGAAGTATAAGATAATGATAATGAATCAGAAGATGATGAATAAAGCAGCAACAATAATGAACAACAAATATCACGAAGAGAGAGAAAATAACAACGGATAAGGATAGAGAAAAAGACGCCTTTTTTTCCTTCATTTCCTGTTATATTAACTAACATTTGGATCAAAGTATAAATTTAAAAACTTATGGGTTATTTTGAAATTTCCCAAACTTTCTTAATTCATAATTAAATAATTGTTACCTCTACTCAATTATTAAGACTTATGTCACCTACACCTCATTTTAAATCTCTTTTGTCACCTGTGGCCCTAATCTCCAAGTTTCTCACCCTCAATCTTATTTAAAGGATCCCAACAAAATTTAAAAGAAAAAGTACATGCTAATGTTCTTCATATGAAAAAGGAATACAATTTTTCGATTGGTATCAAATCTGTGTAGTTAAACTCGTACTCAATTTAAAAGCCTAAAATTAAGCTTCCTTGCAGGCACAAAGTTTTCGTTCAATATAAAATTTTCTTTCCACACAAATTTCTTTTATTTTAGATTTTTTATATAATTCAAATAAGAACAATTTTAGTTATTTCAAAATCCTAAATACTATAAGAAAAATTATTATTATTATTATATATGAACATAATAATATAACGTAATTAATAAGAAATTAACAATTACAAAAAATTAAAGAATTGTTACCAAGTACATTAGGTGTGAAGTAATCCAAAAAATTAATAAATTCATCATTTGTTAGAACTTTTTTATAAATATATCTTCATTATCTAGGTTTTTTGTTTAGACATTAAGCAAATAAGAGTTAGATTGAGTGATAAATATTCCTTCATTCTTAATTAGAAGTCTCGTGTATTCATCCTAGTGTGAGACTTCCTGACGTGAATATAAATTTAGTAGGACTTCAAAGCAAATATCTAACCCCAAGTGAGAGCAAAAATAGATACAAAGTCCATGATATCTAAAAGCTCACAATTAGAAAAGGTGAAATATACCAATAGTAAAGAAATTTAAGAACAAATAAGTTAATATTCTGGCAACTCAGCTCTACATTGCTTGATTATCTTTACGGTTGAATACATAGTATACCTATATACCTTTTTGACAAGAGCCTCGTGTGTTGCGAGTCATATGCTATACCATGGAGGATTGCTACCAAGTATCCTACTATCTAACACTAACAGATTCAATGTCTTGATTGACGGTAAAAGTGAATTCTTGATTGTAAAATATACACGTCCAAGTTAACCGTCATTGATGCTAATGCAACAAAGTTCAGATGGTCGGATGAAATTATCATAAACGAAAATATATGAAAAACAAATTGAATTTGAAAAAAACAAGTGAACGAGATTGGAGAAAATTATACTATATCAGACTCAAAAGGCAAAAATAAAACACACCCACTCGAACAAAATAACCATGAATGAAAGTAAACGAAGAACTAAAAAAATTTGACAAGATAATGTACAAGATCAAGAAGATGGTGACTGGTTTATGTTATGATCATGCCAGCATTTGAGTTTCAATCAAAGACGTACAAACGAGGCACGTGTGATTAAACTAATAATTTAATAAACACAAACTTCACAGAAGGATCATAAATATATCCTTAGTATGAAAATGGTTGGAGGTGGCCAGTAGATTGAAAACAAGAAAACATTCTACGGTTGGTATTAAGGTTTTGAAAAAATTAGTCTCCGATATGCAAGCAACTTATTTGAGGTTTTTACTGACTCCTAATTTAATAGTAAAAAGTTTACCATATTTTTTTTTATCCTAATTCAATATATTTCAGAATTCAATATTATAAAAATAATTAAATAATAAATTGAGAAAAAAAGTGAAAAGACGATTTTATCTATTGCGGATACTTTTAATGAAGGAAAAAAAGTTCAAATCATTTTTCTAAGGGTCTTCACACTTTTAATAGATTATATATATATATATATATATATATATATATATATATATATATATATATATATATATATATATATATATATATATATATATATATATATATATATATATATATATATATATGTTCTTTTTCCTTACCATATATAAAAAAAAACATAGAAGAAGCAGAGAAATGGCTAAATCTATAAATTACGTTCAAAATTAAGTTAAATATAATGCTTAAAATGTCTAAATTTATATTTACTAAAATTCAATAGAAAAGAATCTTGGTAACTTTAAAATCATAATTAATAGGCTAAATTATAATATGCATTGAAGAAAAAAATCTTATTTCCTTATTTATCTTTCTTGTTCATTAATATAATCAAACTAAATACATTTAAAAATTAAAAAAATCACATAAAACTAAAAGATTTTAGCATTATTATAAAATAAAGGAGTAAAAAAAAAGGCAAATCAAATCATGTTAGAAAATTATCCTTTGTTAGCCAAAAGAAGGATGTGATTGAAGCGAACCAAAATATACAATTAAGAAAGACTTTGAGGCGGAACTTTAAAGCTTTGGGAATCAATATATGTGTTCGAACCTCTTAAATATTTACAATCCTTAAATTTTGAGTGTGCCTTTGTTTGACATACATAAAGTCAACTACGAAATGTAAACATATGATAATAGATATGCAAGCATAATGTAATTTATTATATAAATTTATTGGTTTGTAACTTACTCAACTCAATTTTACACTTTTGAAAATATCTATGATTAAAGAGATAAATTTACTTGTGATTTGAGATAGCCTTTCTAAAATTTGGTATGTTCTTGAAGTTTACAACAAAAAGTTATCATGTATTCTTGATAGACAATTGCTAATTAAGAAGTTTTTCCATGAAATCTTGATAGTATATGTGAACGAGACAAATTTACTTGTAATTTGAGGTAAGTTTTTTGAAATATTACTTCATATATTCTTGATATTTAAATAATAAATTATCATATATTTTCGATAGAGCTTTTGTTTATTTTAGAATTCAAAGTAGAAGCTCTTAAGTTTGTATCATTGTGGAGTTACAATTTCGATTCATTGGTTACGGAGTACTCCCTCCATTCACTTTTACTTGTCACCACTTTGTTTCTCGAGTTCAATTTAACTTAATTATAAAACTAAATTGAAGTATATTAATTTAATATCTAAATTTAAAATTTATTTGACCGAAAATTATACGAAAAATGCGATAAGTTGCAATCTTTCTCATATTAATATGGCCAAAAACTATATCTTAAAATGTTGATTAAAATTTATGCAGTTTGACTTTGAAAAGTGAAATAATGACAAGTAAAAATGAACAGAGGGAGTAATAGATAGAAGAATTACATAATATTTGCTCACATAGACAACTTTGAATAAGTAGCGGAATATTCACTTCTATTTATTTATTTAGTTATTTTGTGCTTGTATTTTATTTTATAGATCAAGTTTATTTTTGATGTTTACTGTACATATTTTAGTTAAAAAATTCATGTGCCAATCTTCTAAATTAAATGAAAACGCAAAATATACGTGCAACACATGTAAGCTAAATTAGTTGGAAATAAAAATGCCGAAGTGTCATTTTCTATCCATTGACTAAACTTGGCTCCACAGTGTCCTTTCCCAACATTAAGGCTCCGTTTGACCATGAAAATCATAATTTTTAGGAGTTAGAGTTGGAGTTGGAGTTAAAATTGAAGTTAGAGTTGTGTTTGACCATAAATATAAATTAAAGTTGTTTTTTGAAATTTTGTGAGAGAAGTATGTGTGAAAAAAGTTAAAACAAGTGTAACTTATTTTCGCTTTTTCAAATACAATTTTGGAATTGTATTTGAAATTTTCATGGCCAAATGCATCTTGTTTTCACTTTTTTTCACTAAAGTAAAATAATTTTTTGAAAAAATGTAAATAATTTTGTATAAACAACATAAATCTCATCCTTAATGAAAGTAATTACATAGAATCCTGGATGAACTTTCTCTCTTTCAGCTTTAGAAAAATACATATACATTACTTTGTGCCTTATACGGTACTACTAGGGGTGTTCATGGGTCGGTTTGGGTCGGTTCTTGGTCAAAATCATAACCAAACCAACTTAGGCGGTTTTAAAATTTCTAAAATCAAACCAAACCAAACAAAAAAATAACCGTCGGTTTGGTTCTTGTCAGTTTAGTTCGGTTTGGTTCGATTTTTTCGGTTTATAACTTTAGCTAAAGGTAAAAGTTAAAAATTTACAAAAATAATTTCAATCTAACATATGAGATGTTAACCGAGTGTTGTATCTCAACCTTGAAACTAAGATGTCAACTGGGTGTTACACTTCAGCAAAGCTATAAACAACACCATATGAACGCTTCTAATTTTTTTTTTAAAACTACATTTAACAGAATGATATGATAAACCCCCAAAATGGTGAAGACATAAACTTTTTGTTCAATAAGGTTCGAAAAGAAAGTTAAAATAAGTGATTGTCTATAGTTTAATGAATCTCAGCCAAGTATCATTCGCCATTCAAAGTGTGAAATTCATTTAGAATTTCATAAGGTACTATCAACTGTATGAAGACATGACTAAATGTGTTACAACTAAAGTTAAATCATGATTAAAATATAAAATGTAATAAATATTTATATTGTATTTATGAATAATACATAAATAATTAAAATATATATATATATATATATATCGGTTTGGTTTGGTTATTTTTCTAGTTATTTTAGAGTAAAACCAAATCAAATCAAATTATTATCGGTTTTTAAAATTCAAAACCAAACCAAACCAAACCTAACCAAATATCGGGTTTTTTAATCGGTTTGGTTTGGATCGTGGTTCGGTTTGGTTAAAAACCAAACCATGAACACCCCTAGGTACTACAATGTATGAGGTAACTGTGTTGCCTACAATTATAGAAATAAAACCAGATACCATTATTCTCTTACACAATTAACTCCATTAATTAATGTACTGATTTTATGGAGGCTTGAAAATAGGAACTGCAATACAAATATTATCTATAACGTTTTTGGGTACAAGAATCTTTATATATATATGCAACAATAACTTCAATAGAAGCTCAAGTCTGCGACAAGAACACTTATGAAGTTCTTTAACACCTTCAACACAAGATTATGAATAATCTATCCAAGAAGTATGTTCATTTTCAGAAATGAGATGAAATAGAATTTTTAAGGCAAAGTCTCCCGACTTCACGGAGTGTCCTTAAAGAATTATTCTCCTCACTGTAACCGAGGTTATGGAATCTTTCTCCCAGGATAAAATGGCCAAACAAACCAACTGTAGCGGTACCTCAAACAATTAAAATCTCTTCGAACTCACTCAATGATTTGATTGATCACACGGAATGATTTTGAAGGAAAGAAGAGTTTGTATGTTCAAAAACTTTTTTCGTACCTAAACCTGTGGATAAAAGCAGGTTTATATAGCCATCAGGTGCCTCTTCCGAAAAGTGGCAATGGTTCACTTAAAAGGTGTAACCTTTCTGGAAAATCATGTCTGTTCGTCCAAAGAATGTGTCTTTTCTGAACAGGCATACCATTTCATGAATTAGTGTGTCATTTTATTGAAGGGTTACACCCCTTCCAAAGCATCAATTCGGTTCTGCACTGCATTTCAAAATAGTGTTTCTGCCACTGCATGCATGCATATAAATGGAGGATCAAAACACAGAATTTTTTTTTGCGTTTTCCCTTAGATATTTCTGGATTAAATTTCTGTCAAATAAATTTTGTCCAAAAAGATAGATCTCATCAATCAATCATTTTTCCAATCCAAATCCAAATCCAAATCTGAAGTCGAAGCCGAAGCCGAAGCTGAATCGAGAAAGCGATGACGACGACGGTGTGAGGTACCACCTTGTTCTTTCCTCACTATCCATGTGGAGTAAGTGCTTCTTATTATAAACACTTTAAAGTTTCATTCTCCCACCAACGTGGGAGAATTAGTGAACTTTCCAATAAAAGAGTACACTTTCCATTTTAGTGTCTCACTTTCTCTCCACTATTTTTTCTCTATTTTCCATTCACACTTTTCATACATATTGAACCCAACAATCCCCCACATGAATGGGGAATAGCTACTTTTTCATAAAATTTTACAGATAAGTATGTGATCATCAATCAAACACAGAGTGCATCTGGATAAATGGGTTTCCCTTTGAACTTTCCGTAGTGAACATGCATCGGATGCACTCGATCAATCGGTAGATTTGATATATTTGAACCGTCGAGCTTTAATGTACACCTAGACAACACACGTCACACAATCAGGCTTTTACCGTTTATGGTTCTCATGATTTTATTTTTTTAGCCATGAACACGTCCTGGTTTTATGAGAGCTTAGAGAATAGGCCTTTACTAACATTCTCCTTGAAGCGGCTTTCACTTCGGCCTCACATAGGTGATTTCTAAATGTTCAATCCTATAGATTAAACTATTTGGTCAAATCTGCCAAATTTAGATAATCATTAAAAGACGTCACACCATAAGTCTTATCCTCGTTTACTAAACATTGTCTATATCATGAGAATGAGTTAGGTATTTGACAATATTGAACCTGTCAGACACAACTTTGTTTGATCTCCTTTAACCTAGCTCTTGGGATCTCCAGTCTGCTAGGTAGAGTTACCGACATGCTGACTTGTCCTAGGCCTTAAACCCATTCCCTTGGATGTTCTCTCAACTTCCTCTCTAGATAGGACTTTTGTAAGTGGACCGGACACATTATTCTTTGACTTCACATAGTCAACAATGATAATTCCACTAGAGAGAAGTTCTCTAACAGTATTATGTCTCCGTCTTATGTGACGAGATTTACCGTTGTACATCATGCTCCTTACCCTACCTATTGCCGCTTGGCTATCACAGTGTATACATACTGGTGTCACTGGTTTGGGCTAATAAGGAATATCTTTCAAGAAATTTCGGAGCCATTCTGCTTCTTCACTTACTTTATCCAATGTGACAACTTCAGATTACATTATAAAGCGAGCAATACAAGTCTGTTTGGATGATTTCCAATAGACCGCTCCTCTACCGATAGTAAATACATATCCACTCATGGATTTTACTTTGTTCTATCCGGTGATTCAATTTGCATCACTATATCTTTCAAGTATCGCGGGATATTTATTATAATGCAAAGCGTAGTCTTGAGAGTATTTAAGATACCCCAAAACTCTTTTCATTGCCATCCAATGAGTTTTATTAGGATTACTCGTGTACCGACTCAACTTACTTATATGCATGCTATGTCTGATCGTGTACAGTTCATTATATACATCAGACATCCCAATACTCTTACGTACTCCAATTGTGAGTCACTTTCACCTTTATTCTTTCAAAATGCAAAGCTTACATCTAACAAAGTCTTGGCAATACCAAATTCCATATACTTGAAATTTTTAAGTACCTTTTTGATGTAATGAGACTGTGAAAATGCCAACCCTAGTGGAGTTCTATGGATTCTTATCCCTAAGATCACATCCACAACTCCAAGATCTTTCATATCGAACTTGCTCTTGAGCATTCATTTCATTGCATTTAAGTCTGAAATATTTATACTGATGATCAACATATCATTCACATATAAATACACAATGACTTGGTGATTTGAAGTGTCTTTAATATAAACACATTTATCACATTCATTAATTTTGAATCCGTTTGCCAACATGTTTTGGTCAAACTTTGCATGTCATTGCTTAGGAGTTTATTTTAGTTCATAAAGTGACTTAACAAGTTTACACACCTTATTTTCTTTTCCTGGAACCACAAAACCTTCAGGCTATTCCATGTAGCCCCTTGACCTTCTTTCCACAACCTTCTTATCTTCTTCAATGCGTAGTCGTACATTCAGATCTCCGACTGACATCTCCTTATGTTTGTGTTTCAAATAATTCTTAAAGTCTTTCCACATAGGTGGTAGCTTCTCTATAATTACTGTTACTTGAAATACTTCATTCACAATCAAACCTACAATAAAGTTCATGTGAATACTAAGAATATTTTAAAATTATTTAACAAAGGTATTTGTCAAAATCATACCTTCCGCTAGGAGATAATGGATGCTCACTTATAGTTCCTGCACTTGGGAAACAACAGACTTATTGCCTATTATTGTATACTCCAAGAATCTTACAATGAAGAACTTTTTAGTTCCGGTATCCTCTGTCTTGTACTTCCATTCTAGCGCTCCCCATAACTCTTTTGCAATCTTTGTTCCGCTATATACATTGTAAAGGTCATCTTAGAGACCACTCAAGATATAATTCCTGCAAAGGAAATCGAAGTATTTCTAAGCCACCACAATCACGAAGTGTTCTCTTTCAGAGGTTCCCTCGAGCACCTTCGGATCTTTCTCAATCGTGAACCTTTGAAGACAGAGAGTTGTGAGGTAGAAGAATATTTTCTGCTGCCATCTTTTAAAGTCAATACCCGCAAACTTCCCGGGTTTCTCTACCGGTGCCATAACTTGCAGAGCGTTAGTAAGACTCATCATGGCAATACTACTTGCCGCCATAAGTCATTTTAGCATCATGCATTTGACTATCAGTCATCAATTTCCTGTCACCACAAGACAGTACCTTTAGTATATCGAAATACTTATTAAAAAATTGCAGCAACTTTAAACACTTCTTGTTTCTAAGTTAACGATGAAGTTTTTATGACTTCCAATCGTCAATCAAGTGATCTTTAACTTGTGATGAAAATTTTATGTCTTCAAATCACTAGTTAAGTTCAAATGGAGTAGAAAGCTTAAAGCTTTAATCTCTAGAAAACAAGCTATACAAATTCCGAAAAAAGGTTATTCCTTAAGATTGTTATCTACAACATTTTAGATTACAAGAATCTGTTTATAGATATGCAACAATAACTTCAACAGAAGTTCAAGTCTAAGACAAAAACACTTATGAAGTTCTTTAACACCTTTAACACAAGACTACGAATAATCTATCTAAGAAGTATGTTTATTTTCAGAAATGAGATGAAACAGAATTTTTAAGGCCAAGTCCCCCGACTTCACAGAGTGTCCTTAAGGAATAATTTTCCTCACTGTACCCGAGGTTATGGAATCTTTCTCGTAGGATAAAATGGCCAGACAAACCAACTATAGTGGTACCTCAAAAAATTAGAATCTCTTTGAACTCACTCAACGATTTGATTTATCAGATAAAATATTTTTGCAGGCAAGAAGAGTTTATATGTTCAGAAAATTTTTTCGTACCTAAACCTGTGGATAAAAGCAGGTTTATGTAGCCATCGGGTGCCTCTTCCGAAAGGTGGCAATGGTTCACTTAAAATGTATAACCTTTTTTGAAAATCATGTCAGTTCATCCAAAGAATGCGTATTTTCCGAACAGACATACCATTTTATTAATCAATGTGTTATTTCGTTGAAGGGTTGCATCCCTTCCAAAGCATCAATTCGCTTTTGCACTACATTTCAAAATAGTGTTTCTGCCAGTGTTTGTATGCATATAAATGGAGGATCAAAACACAGAAAAATAATTGCATTTTACCTTTGGTATTTTTAGATTAAATTTCTGTCAAATCAATTTTGTCCAAAAACATAGATCTCATCAATCGATTATTTGACAAATCCAAATCCAAAACCAAAGTTGAAGCCTAGCGAGCAACGATGATGACGACGCGAGACAACACCTTGTTCTTGCCTCACTATCCATATGGGGTAAGTGCTTCTTATTATAAACACTTCAAAGTTCCCTTCTCCCACCAATGTGGGAGAATCAGTGAACTTTTCCTTAAAAGAGTACACTTTTCATTTTAGTGTCTCTCTTTCTCTTTACTATTTTTTCTCTATTTTTCATTCACACTTTTTATACATATTGAACCCAACAATTCCCCACATGAATGAAGAATGACTACTTTTTCGTAAAATTTTACGAACAAGTATGTGGTCATCAAGCAAAGACTGATTGCATCTGGATAAGTGGGTTTCCCTTTGAACTTTCCATAATTAACATACATCGGATGCACTCGATCAATCGGTAGATTTGATATCTTTGAACCGTCGAGCTTTAATGTACACCTATACAACACATGTCATACAACCAGCCTTTAACTGTTTATGGTTCTCACGGTTTTGTTCTTTTCAGCCATGAACATGTCCCAATTTCATGAGAGCTTAGAGAATAGGCCTTTACTAACATTCTCCTTGAAGTGGCTTCCACTTTGCCCTCACATAGGTGATTTCTAAACGTTCAATCCTATAGATTAAACTATTTGGTTAAATGTACCAAATTTAGATAATCATTAAAAGACTTCACACCATAAGTCTTATCCTCGTTTACTAAACATTGTCTACATCATGAGAATGGGTTGGGTATTTGACAATGTTGAACCTGCCAGACACAACTTTGTTTGATCTCCTTGAATCTAGCTCTTGGGATCTGCAGTCTCTAGGTAGAGTTACTGATATGCAGACTTGTCCTAGGCCTTAAACCCATTTCCTTGGATATTCTCTCAACTCCTTCTCTAGATAAACCTTTTGTAAGTGGATCTGACACATTATCCTTTGACTTCACATAGTCAAAAGTGATAATTCCACTAGATAGAATTTCTCTAACGGTATTATCTGCATCTCATGTGATGAGATTTACCATTGTACATCATGCTCCCTGCCCTACTTATTACCGCTTGGCTATCACAGTGTATACATATTAGTGCTACTGGTTTGGGCCAATAAGGAATATCTTCCAAGAAATTTCGGAGCCATTCTGCTTTTTCACCAGCTTTATCCAATGTGACAAATTCAGATTCCATTGTAGAGCGAGCAATACAAGTCTGTTTGGATGATTTCCAATAGACCGCTCCTCCACCGATAGTAAATATATATCCACTCGTGGATTTTACTTTCTTCGATCCGGTGATCCAATTTACATCATTATATCCTTCAAGTACTGCGGGATATTTATTATAATACAAGGCGTAGTCTTGAGTATATTTAAGATACCCCAAAACTATTTTCATTGCCATCCAATGAGTTTTATTAGGACTACTCGTGTACCGACTCAACTTACTTATAGCGGCATGCTATGTCTGGCCGTGTACATTTATTATATTCATTAAACATCTCAATACTCTTACGTACTCCAATTGTGAGTCACTTTTTCTTTCATTCTTTCGAAGTGCAAAGCTTACATCCAATGGAGTCTTGAGAATACCAAATTCCATATACTTGAATTTTTCAAGTACTTTTTAGATGTAATGAGACTGTGATAATGCCAACCCTTATGGAGTTCTATGAATTCTTATACCTAATATCACTTCCGAAACTCCAAGGTCTTTCATATCAAACTTGCTCTTGAGCATTCGTTTCATTGCATTTATGTCTGAAATGTCTCTAATGATGATCAACATATCATCCATATATAAACACACATTGACTTGGTGATTTGGAGTGTTTGTAATATAAACACATTTATCACATTCATTAATTAAGAATATGTTTGCGAACATGGTTTGGTCAAACTTTGCATGCCATTGCTTAGGTTCTTGTTTTAATCCACAAAGTGACTTACCAAGTTTACACACCTTATTTTCTTTTCTTGGAACCACAAAACCCTCAGGCTGTTCCATGTAAATTTCTTCCTCTAATTCTCCATTTAGGAATGCGGTTTTCACATCCATTTGATAGATTTCAAGACCTAATACCGCCGCGAAGGCAATTAACATTTGAATCAACATTATCCTTGTTACTGGCGAGTATGTATCAAAGTAATCAAGGCCTTTTTTTTTGTTTGAAGCCTTTTATTACAAGTTTTGCCTTGTATTTGTCAATAGTACTATCTGTTTTTATTTTCTTTTTGAAGATTCATTTCAATCCCAAAGGTTTGTTTCCTGGAGGAAGATCAACCAACTGCCACGTATAGTTGCTTAAGATTGAATCAATCTCACTATCGACTACCTCTTTCTAAAAGGACGAGTTCAAAGACGTCATCGCTTTCTTAAATGTTTGAGGCTCATTTTCTAAGAGAAATATTACAAAATTCGATCCAAATGAAGTTGACTCTCTTTAACTTGTACTACGCCTTGGATTTTCATCATTATGTGCATTCTCACTTGGTTCATCTCGAGGTCGTTTAGACCCTCCACTGGACTGTTCATGTCTAGTTTTATACGGATAAATATTTTAAAAGAATTCAACGTTATCTGATTCAATTATTGTATTTTCATTAATATCTGGATATTCGGATTTATGAACCAAAAATCGACATGCTTTACTACTTTTAGCATATCCTATGAACATTCAATCCATCATCTTACGTCCTATCTTAACTCTTTTAGGCATAGGAACTTGGACCTTTGATAGACACCCCCACACTTTGAAATATTTTAAGTTGGGTTTCCTTTCTTTCCATTTTTCATAAGGAATTGATTGTGTCTTACTATGGGGAACTCTATTGAGTATTCGGTTGGCTGTAAGGATAACCTTCCCCCACAAGTTTTGCGGTAAACCTAAACTTATAAGTAAGACATTCATCATTTCCTTCAAAGTTTGATTTTTCCTTTCTGCAATTCCATTAGATTAATCTGAATATGGGGCCGTAGTTTGATGGACAATTCCATTCTCTACACATATTTCGACGAAGGGAGATTCATACTCTCTGCCCCTATCACTTCTTATAGTTTTGATATTTTTCTCTCACTGATTTTTAACTTCAGTTTTGTATTGCCTAAACGCATCTATTGCTTCATCCCTACTATTTAGCAAGTAGACATAATAATATCTAGTGGAATCATTAATAAAAGTTAAGAAATACTTTTTCCCACTACTTGATGGTGTTGACTTCATATCATAAATGCTAGTGTGGATTAATTCTAAGGGATTGAGATTCTTTTCAACGGACTTATATGGATGCTTAGCATACTTTGATTCCACACAAGTTTGATACTTTGATTTATTGCACTCAAAGTTTCGCAAAACTTCTAAGTTAATCAGTTTTCGTAATGTTTTGTAATTAACATAGCCTAATCGATCATGCAACAAATTGGGAGACTCAAGCAAGTAAAAAGAATTTAAACTTTTATTGATTTCAACATTCATTATATTCATTTTGAATAGGCCCTCATTAAGGTAGCCTTTCTCCTTTAGTAAGTATAATTTTTCCGAAAATAAATACACATTTGAATTCGTTCTTGTCTAGAAGTGAGACAGAAATCAAGTTCTTTTGTAACTCAAGAACATACAAGACATTGTTAAGTGTAAATACTTTGCCGAAAGTCATCTACAAGCACACTTTTCTTGTTCCTTCCACTTTTGCAGTAGCGGATTTGCCATGTAGATTTTTTCTTCTACTTGAACCAGAGCGAACATAAAAATCAACTCCTTGTTAGAACAAACATGGCAGGTGGCACCAGAGTCCATCCACCATTCGCGAGGATTTCCCACCAAGTTGCATTCGAAAAGTATAGCACACAGATCATCCATTTCTTTCTTAGACTCAGCCAGATTTTCATAGTCCTTCTTCTTTCCTTTTTTTGGGGCACGATAATCCGTAGACTTATGGCCAATCTTGCCACAGTTGAAGTACTTTCCCTTGAATTTCTTCTTAGGTTGATTGCTTTCATTTACAACTTTCTTTTGCTTTTTAGAGTTGTTTTGGTCATCTTCTACAATGTTTGCTCCACTCATTGTAGAATTGCCTCTTGACTTTCTTTCCGCAGCCTTATTTTCTTCTTCAATGCATAGTCATACAATAAGATCTTCGAATGACATCTCCTTACATTTATGTTTCAAATGGTTCTTGAAGTCTTTCCACATAGGTGGTAGCTTCTCTATTATTGCTGCTACTTAAAATGCTTCATTCACAATCAAACCTACAATTCATGTGAATACTAAGAACATTTTAAATTGTTCAACAAAGGTATTTGTCAAAATCATATCTTCCGCTAGGAGATCATGGATGATCACTTACAGTTCCCGCACTTAGAAAACAACAGACTTGTTGTCTATCATTTTGTACTCCAGGAATCTTGCAACGAAGAACTTTTTAGTTCTGGCATCCTCTGTCTTGTACTTTCGTTATAACGCTCCCCATAACTCTTTTTTGCAGACTTTGTTCCGCTATACACATTGTAAAGGTCATCTTGGAGACCACTCAAGATATAATTTCTGGAAAGGAAATCTGAGTGTTTCCAAGCCTCCATAATCACGAAGCGTTCTCTTTCAGAGGTTCCCTCGGGCACCTCCGAAGCTTCCTCAACAGTGAACCTTTGAAGACAGAAAGTTGTGAGGTAGATGAACATTTTTTGCTGCCATTTCTTAAAGTCATACCAGAGAATTTCCCAGGTTTCTCCTCCAGTGCCGTAGCTTGCGGAGCATTAGTACAACTCGTCGTGACAATAATAGTTGCCGCCATAGTCGTTCCAGCATCATGCATTTGACTATTAGTCGTCATTTTCCTGTCACCACAAGACAGTACCTTTAGTGTAACGAAATACTTATTAAAAAATTGCAGCAACTTTAAACACTTCTTGTTTCTAGTTTAACGATGAAGTATTTATGACTTTCAATCATTAATCGAGTGATCTTTAACTTGTGATGAAGATTTTATGTCTTCAAATCACTAGTTAAGTTCAAATGGAGTAGAAAGCTTAAAGCTTTAATCTCTAGAAAACAAGCTATACAGATTCCGAAAAAAGATTATTCCTTAAGATTGTTATCTACAATGTTTTCGGGTACAAGAATATGTATATATATATGCAACAATAACTTCAAAGAAGTTCAAGTCTAAGACAAGAACACTAATGAAGTTCTTTAACACCTTCAACACAAGATTAGGAATAATCTATCCAAGAAGTATGTTAATTTTTAGAAATGAGATGAAACAGAATTTTTAAGGCCAAGTCCCCCGACTTCACGGAGTGTTCTTAAGGAATAATCTCCCTTACTGTACCCGAAGTTATGGAATCTTCCTCCTAGAATAAAATGGCCAAACAAAACAACTATAGTGGTGCCTCAAACAATTGGAATCTCTTCGAACTCACTCAACGATTTGATTGATCACACGGAATGTTTTTGAAGACAAGAAGAGTTTGTATGTTCAAAAAAAATTTTCGTACCTAAACCTGTGGATAAAAATAGGTTTATATAGCCATCAGGTGCCTCTTCTAAAAGGTGGCAATGGTTCACTTAAAAGGTGTAACCTTTCTAGAAAATCATGTATGTTCGTCCAAAGAATGCGTCTTTTCTAAACAGGCATACCATTTTATGAATCAGTGTGTTATTCGTTGAACGTTTGCATCCTTTTCGAAGAATCAATTCGCTTTTGCACTGCATTTCGAAACTGTTTCCTCCACTACATGCATGCATATAAATGGAGGATCAAAACACATAAAAACTTATTGCGTTTGCCTTTGGTATTTTCAGATTAAATTTTCATCAAATCAATTTTGTCCAAAAAGATAGATCTTATTGATCATTTTCAAAATTCAAATCCAAATCTGAATTTAAAGCCGAAGCTGAAGCCGAGCGAGCGACGGCGACGATGGCACGAGGCACCACCTTGTTCTTGCCTCACTATCCATGTGGATTAAGTATTTCTTATTATAAACACTTCAAAGTTCCTTTTTCCCACCTATGTGGGAGAATTAATGAATTTTCCCTTAAAAGAGTATACTTTCCATTTTAGTGTCTCTCTTTCTCTCCACTATTTTTCCTCCATTTTCCATTCACACTTTTTATACATATTGAACCCAACAACAAATTCAAAAATTTCATGAAACATCAACACAATTGTCTTCCTTGCAATTTCCTTTTTGGTTCTAAATGCCCAATAATTTCTTCCCCAAAATAATTCTTTGTATCTTCTTTAAATTTCCAGTTACATGAGCTACCAATATGCAACAGGTGAGCCGAAACTTTATCAATATGATATTTCATGCCATGAGACAATAATATATATTTGCAAAGTTATCAAAACTATCACAAAAAAATCAAGTTACAACGGAAATAAAAAAACACAAAAAAGGGTGCAGCATATCAGCTCACTGGCAACATTAAAACAAATTACCTTATACAATAGTTCAACATGTGTGTATGCACCTTATACATAGTACGTGTATGTATAATGTTATCATGAAAACTAATGTAAAATATAAGCTTTTTAAATGTATAATGTAACCTTATACATATTATAAGGATGTCACGAAGACTAATATCTAATGTAAATTTTCTAATGTATAATGTAAATATCTAAAGTATAATACAACAATAACAACAAACCCAGTAGATTCCCACATCGTGGGGTCTGGGGAGGGTAGATTGTACGTAGATTATACCACTACTTCTAACGAAGTAGAGAGACTGTTTCCGATAGAAAATATCTAAAGTATATGTGACCATAAATATATGAGGTTAACACAGTCAATTTAAACTTATTATGTTTATATTGTATAAGGTTACAATTGTAAAGTATAATGTACCCAACGTATATAAAAAATATATCAACGTAAAGTATTATAAAAAAGTATTAACGTATAAGAAACCATTTACTGAAGTAAATAAAATATTATAAAAAATATACCTTTCTAATGTATAATGTAAATATCTAAAGTATAATATGACCATAAAACCAACAACGTATAAAAGTAATATCTAATGTAAACTTTGTAATGTATAATGTAAATATCTAAAGTATAATGTGACCATGAAACTAACAAAAGCGTTATGTGCCGGAAAGAGGAGGCGGAATTGGAGAAGAGATTTTGAATTAATGGATGTACAAACCTGAATAAAAAACCGAGGCTGAGGCTGATTTTTGAACCTTTTTTTTTCGATGTTTACCTTGTCAATATCCAAAGCAAAGCCAATCGGTCAATATATCAACAATCTATCACAAACGTTGTGACATTCAACAAAATATTTGTTTCCTGAAAAAAATCTGCTCATATGTCCAATTGACGTTGATAAATTACTAAAATATGTATACTAGAAACAAGGGACAGGATCCTTGTTCGGTGGGTGCCCTTATGGATAGACCTAGTATCATGTTCAAAAGTTTATTTTTCTTTTTTTTCTTCTTGTATTATTGTTGTTGTCTTCAAATAAACTTTATTGGCATGCGAAAAATTATGGGGAGTTTAGTCTAGTGGGTTTGGGCCCCGAGGGGAGGGGCAGATTTGATAACTACATACGCAGTAAAGAAAAAATTGAAATAATTTTTGATTTAAATGAATAAAATAATAAAATTAATTACTTGATCAGTTGATGCTTGATAAGTGAAAGAAATTTAAAACCTTCAAATCACGTTAGCAAGGTTTTAGACAAAAAATATGAAGCATAATTTGAAGCAAAATATGGTAGTTTGGGATGTATAAGAAGGAAGAGAGAAAAACAGTAAAAAAGAAGGGATTTGTGTAATTAATACTCTTTTTGTTTCATATTAGTTGACTCCTATATAGACTTGACACACCGATTAAGAAAATATTAATTAGAAGGTTTATTTTATCAAATTAGCCTTATTAATTATGTTTTAAAAATACAAATTTGAGTAAATACACTTTGTTTAGTTATTTAATGTTAAGGGTAGTATTGGAAGAACATAATAAAATTCTCTTGATTTCATCAAATGGACAACTAAATTGAAACAAATATTTTTAGAAAGAGGGCCAACTAAAACGAAACGGAAAGAGTATGAGTTATATTTATAATTACTTTTCAAAATTGGAATATTTTGTAATAATTAATAATTAACTTGTATATATATAAAGTTTTTCAATAATTTTCATGGCCAAACGGCTACTAATTACATGGGCACCTCATCAAATACTAAACCCAAACTCCTTCCATAGCCCAACACCATTACGCTTTTACAGCCCAAACTAATAGGCGTTTGAAATTAGGGTTTTTCTCTACAAGCCCTTTAACTTGATACCTTTTGCTTCTCTTCACTCCGATTCGTATCCAGACGCCTTGCGGAGGAAAACGGAGCTGTGCAGAAATGGTGAACTACAAGGTATTACTGATAATTGTTTTATTATTATTTTTTAAAAATTTGTTGGTTTTCAAAAATTTTCATTCTACAAAGTAAAGTTTTTTTTTTTTTTTCTTTTTTGGTTGTTGTTGTTGTTGTTGTTGTGGGTTCTTACCATTTTTCATTTTTATCTTATTATCTCAATATTTGAAATAAACACTGTTGTTTTCTTGGTGTTATTATAGTTCCATCAGTACCAGGTTGTCGGGAGAGCTTTGCCATCTGAATCAGATGAGCATCCCAAGATTTATCGTATGAAGTTGTGGGCTACCAATGAAGTTCGTGCTAAGTCCAAATTCTGGTATTTTACACACTGCTTTTTTCGCTCCCTATCTGCTTTATGTATTTATACTGGTCAATGGGTTGTGCTTACTGTGTTTTGTTTGGAAAAAAGGTATTTCCTGAGGAAACTAAAAAAGGTGAAGAAGAGCAATGGTCAGATGCTGGCTATTAATGAGGTTCGACTACATGCATTTCTCTGTGTGTGCATTTTTTGATTGTGTGTGTTACAAACATAGGTGAATTTAGGATTTCTACAACATATATAGGATATAAAATTATATCAATTTTAAAAAATATATACCCAAAATATCTAATTTCTTGGAGTAATCACGAGTGCACGTGCCCCAAATTTTATATATATAAATTTGCCACTGGCTATAAATGTTGTAATTAGTATTTTAAAGATGGTGATTCTGGTGCCTTGTAGTGTATTTGGTCTGTTACGTTCTGGTTTCAAGCTATGTTGTTCGGACTCTTTAAAATTGTCAATGGTCGCGTGTCGGATTCGCCAAAACTAGTGTATTTTTGGAGAATCTGGCACGGATGTGGCATCAAAAGTGAAGAGTCCGAGCAACTTAGGTTTCAAGTGTAGGGGTTTCTAATTGATTCATTTTCTTGTGTAACGCAATGCAAATCTTATTAAGCTTAGGTTATGTATAATGTGATGTACGGAATTGCCTATGTAAAAGTGTTGTATGTTTTTCACAGAGGTGGCGATTATGTGTTGTGATTAGTTTGTTTGGTGTATTACTTATTTTGACATGCATTTTGACTACTCTTGAGATTTAGATTTGCATTTTCAATATCCATTCACCTTCAGGTTGCTTGTTTTGAGAATGGATTTGAGATTCGATTTTTACTTCCTTCTCACCTTCCTATCCGTAATAGGTATATGCTGAATTCAGTGCTATTTACCATGTTTTGTGCATAAACACACTCTCATACATTATCCTCTTAATGCCTATTTTTCAAGCACTTTGCATTTGCATCAGTGCGCCTGAATGCTGAATCCAACTCCCCCTCCCTCATGTACTTGACTTTGTACTTTTGCTTTCAACCTGTACTTGTGGAGTGGGAGTTCAATTGGTCGAAGAGCCTGGATTGGCTTTTGGCTTATAAGCCAAAAGTCATTGAGTTAGGATTTCTAACTTGTGATTTTTAGCTTATTTTTATCATTTTTGCTTAAAACTAAGTGTTATAAGCACTTTTTTTACATTTTATCCTAACAGTACAAAAATGCTTAAAAACTATTTTGGATTTACACTTAGAATAAGCCAATCCATCGCTAAGAGTTGTTTGGATTGGCTTTTTAAAAATTGCATAAGCTAAAAGCTAACAGTCATAAGTTGGGAATACTCAACTTTTGTCTTTTAGCCGATTTTTGAACCTTTTTGGCCTAAAATTAAGTGTTTAAAAACACTTATTGTCTTTTTCAAACACCCCAAAAATTAAAAAAGAGCATATAAGCCAAAAACACTTAAAATAAGCCAATCCAAATGCCCTTTTACTCAGAGAGGTAACCCTAATAGTGTGCAAGCCACGATATTCAATTAAAGAGGAGAAGAATGCTACTCCCTTTGGACCACTTGTTACATTTTTGGTTTACATTCCCCTTAAGAAATTAGGTGTTTTGACTATCATACCCATATTTATTATCGTTAATAACTTAAAAATATTAAATCTCTCTTCAATGAACATTCTTTCTGTAATATCTCTTCATTAAATAGAAAGCGAGTTTGTCTGAGCAATCACAATATTGAAGTATGTGTACGTGTTTTTCACTTAGGTTTTCAGGTTAATTAGTCAATGTTTATTACTTTCAAAAATAATTAGTACCTATGGCAAAATGCTAAGAATGTACTCAATCATTTCTTGATAATTATTACTAAGGGCAAAATTCTAATTAGTCAGGTTTATTACTTTCAAAATAATTATTACTAAGGGCAAAATGAGAAGAATGTACTCAATTATTTCTTCATTTTCTAAAATGTGTGAGAGAATAAAAAGATTGTTGGTGATTCCTTCCCATATGTCTAAACAACTTTGGTGTTCAGAATTATTCAAGTGCTGGTATGGGCAGCAGCTATCCGCCTTGTTATGAAAGAAAAGTTCAACAGAGGAGAAGGGACACATTTCTTACTATGCATTATGAATTCCAAATACATATTCAAATTTCTAGGTTCTATCAATACCTCAGGACAATGTTAGCCTCTATCTGGAAAACTATTTGCAGAAGAATCACAAAAATTGATACAAGTGACATCACCTAGGTGTAATTGAGGTCTAGTTGTGTCGTTAAGTTTACATCTAACACAATTTTTGCTAAAAGCCTTTCTAATCTTGCTTGTGTTTTGTGTACACAAGATGCAAAACTAGGGAACTTGTAGTGTTTGAGAACTTAAGTTATATTGGAATAGAATGGGTTTCAAATGGAACAAAATGGACAATAGGGGATTCATATAATTGATCCCTAACTATTGAGGCTTTATTGTTTTATCATGAAAATATGCTTTTGTACAGGGTCTATACACCATATCCCTAGTTCTTTATTTTATTTATTACTCGCTCCTTCCCGTATTACTTGTCCATATTCCCTTTTACATGCCTTTTAAGAAATCATAAATGTGAAAAATATTTTTACTAATCTACCCTTTAACTCTTTTTAATAATGCACCATGAGGTCTCAAGTTCAATTCCCAACAGGGACAAACACTAGGTGATTTCTTCCTATTTGTTCCAGTCTTGGTGGACAAAGTTACTTGGTATGTGGTGCTGTGAGATGTGGCAGGTATCACGTAAAATTAGTCAAGGTGCACGCAAGCTTGCCTGGACACCATTGTTATCAAAAAAAAGGAAAAGAAAAGAGTTACTTTTAAGGGCAAAATGAGAAAAATAAATAATTCTACCTTGGTTTTATGAATTGACAAGTAATTTGGGACACAACTATTTTTTAGTAATATGGGGACAGAGGGAGTACTTTTGGACCGCATTACTTCTTGTCCTTGGTAAAAATAGATGGTCCAAAGTAGTTGTCATTTTAGAAAACCAAGATATTATTGAGTACATTCATCCCACTTTGCCCTTACTGATAGTTATTCTTGGAAGTAATAAACATCGAAAAACCTGAGTGAAGAGCACATACTTCAATATTGTGATTGTTTAGATTAACTTTCTTTTCTTTTTTTAATTGAAAAGAAAAGAGTATATTGTTGAAGAGAGATAAACATTTTAAATGATTAAAGATAATAAATAACGATATGATAGTCAAAACATTTAGTATCTTTGGGGTGGGGGTGGGGGTGGGGAGTGGGGTATATACCAAAACTGTGACAAGTAAGATCGTCCGGAGAGAGCGGTGGACAGTCTTGATTTTAAGTCCACTTGTAGTTATCCTAATACTGTTGCTTATTCTTGCAATCTTCTCGCGCCATGTGTATGACCTTACATGGTTTGGTTAATTATGCATTATGAACCAACCCCTGGTTGTTTTTCTATCTGCATGCTTAAATTGGATATGTGAATTCCCCAACATTTTCAAATTTCTATTCATTTTCACGAATTATTTTTCCTGTTTCTATGCACTGTGGGGTTTAATTTCTGCAACTTTCTGATCTTCTTTAACCGAAGATTGTATTCTTCAACTTTTCAGATCTTTGAGAAGAACCCAACAAAAATCAAGAACTACGGTATTTGGCTCCGTTACCAAAGTAGAACAGGATATCATAACATGTACAAGGAGTACCGTGACACCACATTGAATGGTGCTGTGGAGCAGATGTACACTGAGATGGCTTCTCGCCACAGAGTTCGCCACCACTGCATCCAGATCATAAAGACGGCCACCATTCCAGCTAAGTTGTGCAAGAGGGAGAGCACAAAACAGTTCCATGACTCCAAGATCAAGTTTCCTTTGGTGTTCAAGAAAGTCAGGCCACCGAGTAGGAAACTCAAGACCACTTACAAGGCTACTAGGCCCAACTTGTTCATGTAAAACGTGTTATAGTCGTGTGCACTGGGAAGCAATTTCAAATTCTACAGTTTTGGTGCTTTAGTTATGTTGAATTAATATTCATTGTGAAAGAGAGATGGAAAGCTTTTTATTCGGATCAAATGGTGGTTACTGGATTATTTTCAATCATGGTGCTTTGTTTGCTATTACTGTTGCAGTTCAAGGTAGTATTTTTTTTTTAGCATAGATGCCTTTTTGTGTGTTTGGTTTTTGGCAGTGATAAATACAGTCCAATGTCATTGGCTGATCTAGTTTTACAACATATATCAGCAAATGTGACCAAATGAATTTCTGCAGCAAAATTTGTGTTCATGGTGATCCTCTGGGCAAAATGAATTCCTGCAACAAAAAATTGAAGGAAAAGGGGCAATATCCATTAGTAGCGAATAACCTTGTTTTAAAGATTGAATCCGAAGATGTAGAGTGTAATTTCCATTCAATTTTACTCTATGAAGCGATGGATTTCGTATTTTTGGTTTGTAAACAAATTCAAATGATTAGTCTTGAGCATTTAAGTGTTAAATAACTTTATTATAATGTTTAAGGTGTGTTTCAAATAAGTCTGGAATCAATTTGGTCGTTTAGAGCTTAGACGAGAAAATTAGTGTTACCAGCTTGAGCTATGTGTTGTTCTAGTTGATCTCGATGGATTCTAGTGTGTAATAAGTTCCTAAAGGTATGATTGTAATCATGTGTGGAATAACTTGTTTATAGTGCTTAAGGTTCAATTGAAACAAGTCAAGAGATAAAACAGTTAGTTAAAGATCAAAAGGACAAAACTAGTATTCTTAGCTTAAGTATAATTCATCGTCTTGGATTGTATATGGTTTTGAGCTCTAATTCGTGGTGTTTGATTCTATAAGATGCTTGGTGAGTTTATCATGATGATATATGGATGATCTACAAGCTGAAAATCAAGTGAAAACATCACCACAAGGCTTGGAATGGATAGATTAAATTACAGGACAAGGCGATGTAAAATGGACGTTTTGGGGTCATTGGCGTGCCACGGACCTTAGCCACCACGTTAGGGTTCGTGCCATGCCCTTGGGGGCATCCTAAATGACCAATTCCAGTGTGTCACCGCGATAAGCACGTGCCATGGATCCTAGGCACCGCGATAAGGGGCGTGACACGTACCTAAGTTCAAATCGGCAGTTTGTGTCCTATAAATAGAACCCTTAAACATTACGTTACACCATATAAATAGGACCCTTAAACATTATGTTACACATCTTGGACGACCTTGAAACTTTGAGGGAGGCTGGAGAATACTTCAATTAAGGTTTATCTTCCATTACTTTGATTTGGTTATGGATTTTAACATGTATTAAATTATTGCGATTACGGTTATGTCCATGAGCGGATAAACACCCTTTTCTGTAGTTAAGGCCAAGAACATGATTACTTTTGTTATGAATTGACTTGGTTTTGATTATTTATCATATTTGGTTGTTTATTTATCCTTGTTTTTACTATTTTAAGAATTAGCTACCCTTAGAATACATCCATAGCCATCTTGTGAGCTCGAAAAGAGGAACACGAGGATAGTACGTAGGGATAAATAAAATAGGATTGTAATCTTCTACATAATGAAGTTATAATTTGCATTTAGTATAGGAACATACCTAATTGACCTATTTGGTTCACTTAAGGGATGAAATATGAATGCATTTAATGTAGTTCTCACATCCCCGCACAACGATGTAGTTGTGGGTCTAAGTTAGATAGGTGACTAGAGGCTCAGAAGACCATAGTCATAATATCAACCCCATGAGTCAACAACCAAGATAAGTAACCTAACCAATGAAGTTCAATAGCATAGGATGATTGTTCGCAGACCCTTAACCCCGGGTTTCTCCCCACTGATTGTCCAAGACCTTTAATTTTCTGCATTATTTACGGTTACGTTTAGTTATAACTCTCAAACTCTCGTGGTTACATTTGCACTAATTTAATCTCAATAGTGAACTAGAATTGGATAATTGCTTAACACTAGTCCCTTTAGGATCGATACTTGGCCTTTATAAGGTAACTTTACTACTTGGTAGGACCATGTACACTTGTGTGTGTGCTTGGGCGCTACAAGTTTTTGGCGCCATTGCTGGGGACTTGTAATTTGGCAACTGCTTTAGTTTTAGTTTTACATTTTGAATTTCCGTGGTGCTTTTCACGTACTCTTGGTTTTGAATTTGCAGGCATAGGTTAACAGACTAGTAAGTTGGCAAGGGATAAGAAGTTGGTTGAACCCAACCCTGAGCCCGAACACGCTTACACCAAAGAAGGAGAGAAGTAGTCCTTCTCTCCCGTATCCTGCAAATCAACGTGCTTCCAGGACAATTTGCGAAGTGGCAATCCCATTTGTAACTAATGTGACCTCCCCCATTCAAAAATTGGCTCCTGGAGGTAGATTCGAACTGAAAAAGAACATGGTGTAGCTTTTGCATAGCAGTAGACAGTTTATCGGGCTTTCACATGAAGATCCACAAGTCCACTTGCAGAACTTTTTAGAGATCAGTGACACATTCATCCTTACGGGTGTGGCGACTGATTATGTGAGGCTGACACTTTTCCCCTTTCCACTATTGGGGAAAAAAAGAAGTGGTTGAACACTGAGCCGACAAGTTCAATCACAAGTTGGGATGACTTTGCCCGGAAGTTCCCCATCCGCTTCTTTCCATCTGGAAAGACTGCAAGATTTCGCAGTGAAGTTTTGAGCTTCAAACAGAGGCCAGATGAAAACCTGTATCATGCTTGGGAGTGGTTCAAAGCTCTTCTTCGAGACTGTCCATATCATCAACAGTCCAATGAGGTACTAGTGTATACCTTTGTTGAGGCACTTGACCATAACACAAAAATTTTGCTAGATAAAGCTGCAGGTGGTCAAGCATTGGTAAAGACATATAATGAGCTATACATATTATTGAATCAGATTGCACAAAAAAATTCAGATTGGCACGGTGATGCCTCAAGAGGCTCCGTGAAAAAGGCTGCGGGCATGATTGAAGTTGACAGTATTACAACCTTAGCCGCCCATCTATCAGCTCTGCAGAATCAAATGATGACACAATGAATACAGTGCAGCAGAATTTGACATAGTGTGAAGTTTGTGGCAATAATGGCCACTCTGCAGATATATGTGGCGCAAATTATGAGCCAGTCAATTTTGTGGGCAATGCTCAAAGGCCAAATTAGGGTAATGCCTACAACCAAAAATGACAGACTCAGGCACCAAATTATTCGTGGAATAATAATCAACAATATCAGCAACAACAAAACACATAGGCCAGTAACATAGAGGAAATGATAAAGAAGATCATGGCCACCCAAGAACAGATGGCTGCAGAACTCAAAAATCATCAAATACTTTAGAAGCAGATGGAGCATCAGTTGGGGAAATTACAGCGGGCACAAAATACTGGGCCTCAAGATGGTTTACGAAGTGACAATGAACCTCCTAAATAAGTAATGGCAATTGCGTTGAGGAGTGTTAAAGAGTTGATTGATAGACTTCCAAAGACAAATAAGGAGGTAAATACAGAGTTGCTTCCTCAACTGATTGCAGACAAAGTTGGTGATTATTCGGGGAAGTCTGAGTACTCAAAAATAAAAGTTGTTGAGAAGAAGAAACCACCACTATTTCCACGGAGGTTCTGAAAAGAAAAGGAGGATGCATATTTCAAGAAGTTCTTTGAAACTTTCAGAGAGCTTCCCATTAACCTTCCTCTTTTAGATGTTTTGCAGGGAATACCCAAGTATGCTAAGTACTTAAAGGACATGATAAATAATAATATTAAGCTGCAGGATGTTAAGACAGTAGCACTCACTGAGGAGTGTAGCTATGTGGTAATGTAGAAGATGCCCAAAAAGCTTAAGGATCTTGGAAGGTTCATTTTCTCCATTCAGATTTGTAGCAACGAGGTAGTCCATACTCTAAGTGATTTGGGAGCAAGTATCAATTTTATACCCCTATTAATGTTCAACACTTTGGGTTTGGGAAAGCCAAGATCGTGTTCTATGCTACTCCTAATGCAAACCAGACTATAGTCTGTCCTCAAGAAATCACCGAGGACGTTCTGATCAAGGTTGGTAATTTTATTATACCTGTTGGCTTTATTATTTTGGATTATAAGGAAGATAAAAAGGTGTCGATTATCCTGGGACGTCCATTCTTGGTAATGGGAGAAACATTGATAGATGTGAGAGAGGGCACACTCACAATGAGGTTGGATGATGAAGAGGTGGTCTTCAAGGTTTACAAACCACTCAACACACTATCCCATTACTAAGATTTATGTATGATTCATTCGGTGATGGAAGTGGATGAGTATGGGGTGGTGGAGTCCAATCCACCAAAGACCTCTTCGAGCTTTCTCATTGAGATGCCTAAGACACCAATACCTAAGCCCAAAGTTATGATGATTAATGAGCCTAAAAAGGCTATTATTGAAAAAGCTATTGACCTTAAGAGCACACACTTAAGAGGTCCGAAACGAGTGAAAAGATGACCTCCAAGCAGGAGAAGGAGAATTAAGGAAAATGGATGAGTTGTTGTGGGTCGTGCCGCGACACTAAATCAGGCGCTGCTTGGGAGGCAACTCAAGTTAAGGCAAATTTTGTTTTTAGTATTTTAGTTTTTATTTTACATAATTTTTGTTTTTGCTGAGTCACAGGTTGAAGGAAAGTCTGAGTACAAGAAATCTGAGCTAAAGAGCATGGCGAAGACTGAGTGTAGGGTCCTCAGACCTTTTAGGGGATAATTACGTTATTATTGTTAGTTGATGAAATGATTGAGGTTTAGAAAATACTAAGAGTATAAATAGACTTTTAATAATTGATGTAATTATTAGTGTTTAGTATCTCTCATTAGAGCATATTGTTAATTATATTTCTCCTTTTAGTTATTTATTCTAATGATATCATCATTAGGGAAGAAGAGACATATTATACGGAATACGATAGGTTTGGGTAAGTTTCGATATATCATATTGTGTGTATTGATTATTATTTTTGTGATGCCCTAGTGGGAGATTTAATTGATATTGTGTGTATTAGTTATTATAATGTTATATCCAAGTGGGGATTGAATTGATATTATTGTCCTTATTTGTGCATTAGTTGCCTTATTATTTATCGTGATGTCGAGTGGGGGATTGAGTTGATAATATAGGCCATATTTAAGGCATTTATTGTCCTTATTGTTATTGTGATGGACGAGAAAGGGGCTTGGATTATTGTTATTGATGTCTTAAGGGTTTTTACTTTAAAGGTACTATGGAATAGCCTATATCTTGAATATTATCATATTGAGGAGATTTATGCTTATTTATAACATTATGAAATTGATTCAATATCTTCATGTTGACTTGGTTATGAGTATACATCCTTATCACATTCACTCATATTCATAAAAATTGGTACCACTGAGAAATACTTTATAAAATTCTTAGTCCGTGAACATTAGCTAGCCATATGAATTGAGATATATGATTGAGATTGTGAAAATATATGGGTTGCAAACCCCCTATAAGTCCTATCCGAAGCACTGAGTCTTAAAAGGTGTATATAAAAGTCATGCAACGGATTATATCATAATCAACACGTTATCGTTATTACATTACAATATATCACTTACATTACTTGGTATTGTTTGATACTGTGTTTGAATATTTACTTTTGTACTAAATTACAGCGATTAAAACTTGTTTGTGATATTGGGTATTATACATTCATTTCACTATATAACATCATATGTTATCTTCTCTTAGTTGAATTGGAGGTTGAGATATTATAAGACATGAGGTATGTCTACGACTTGATTAGGGAGACTTGTAGTGATACACCTACTGGTAACATCATATCCACATAATTATCCATTCTCACTATTGTATCCCAGATTATTGGTTGAGCATGATAAATGAGCCTAATATACTATGTTATTGAGTCTCCCTCATAAATGATTTTCCTTACTTGTTGATCATAAAATGACTAGTGTTAATGTACATGGATTACTTTGCCTACCCTGTAATATTGATATTTTAATGACTTTGGTGTTGGGATACCCTGTTAGGATGACGTTGTGTAACTACTAGTTGTAGATTGATTGGTTAAAAACTTGGGTAGTTGGGGTGGTGGTTCTCACTATTGCTTTGGATTAGGATCAATTATGAATGATGCTTGCTGAGTACATGTGTTTCATCCTCCCTGTTGATTTTTTCTCTTTTCTTATTTTTTGTATGTCGTGTAGGTATTGGCTCGAGTAGCAGATCATAGATTTTATTTCTTCAGCATTGGCTATGCAGAGATCATGATAGTAGTTGACGAATTTTAGAGTTACCAGATCTATTTTCTATATCTGGTGCATCCGTTCTCATTTAAGATGATTTAGAATAATAGATATTATTTTGTATTAGAGGCTTGTACTTGTGACAACTAGACTTGTGATGTATCTTGAAATTACTATTTTACCTTTTATATTATGGGATTTATTCTATCTTCTTCTTTCACTTTTGATTTACTTGATTATTGAGTTTGGTTGAGATAGACTTACTTATATCGAAGGGTGTGATATGCTCCATCACTTACTATATTTTGAATCATGACAAATTGGTATCAGAGCCTCAGGTTCACTAGTCTCATTAGTATAAGACGAGTCTAGTAGAGTCTTACAGATCAGTGTTGAGACATTCTTTTTCTATCTTTGAGAGGCTACACGACTTTTTAGTTGCTAGTGATGATGAATCTTTTTAGATAGAGGGGTTGAGGCCAGTATAGACACCACCTTGATCATATCTATGCTTGAGAATTGTTTTGTATGAATGTTTGATTTTCTTGAGAGAGTGGTTCATACTTTGATTCGAAATGCCACTTTGAGACTTCATGCCCATGATACATATTCATCTATAAACCCTTCTATTATTGCTGAGATGTTATCGGGGATTGCTCTATATATAGTAACTAGAGGGATAACATAGGTATGCAGAGTTTATGATGATAGATCCTCCTCGGTTCGATAAAGATCCTAGGCTCAATGCTTATATGTTCTTGCTTAGTTTTCATGAGATGCTTGTAGGCAAAAGGCCCTATAGACTTGACAATGACAATAATATATAGTAGAGGCCAAAATCTTGGTGGTTATTCTTAGAGGGTTAGATCATGGTGTCTATTCAAGTCCTCCAGGACTAGTTCAACGAGCTCCTACTTCCATGAGTTGCTTTGTATGTGGGGGTATTGATCACTATAGAAGAAATTGCACATAGCACAGACAAAGATATGCTTCATCAGTTTCTCAGAAAGATGACAAGTCTTTGAATTATGTTCCTTGGGATAGACTCAAGGCAGGAGCTTCCGGTGTAGTAGACATAGGTATGGTTTTGGTACACCTTTGATCCATCTTGGTTGTGTTTGATTGTGGTCCTACCTTCTTCTAGTTCTTACTTTTTGACATTGTGTTTTGATATGATTCGTGAGTTTTTTGGGTCTATTAGTGTTGCTACCTCATAGTTGACTCGTTAATGGTGGATTGGGTATGTCAATCCTATGTTGTGGCTCATTTAGAGTACTTCACCATATTGGGTTTGATTTCTGTGAGTGTAATACCCCGAACTTTCTTTAAGTCATATCTAGTCTCCAGAAGAGTTAGTGATGACTTCCTAAATTATTAATATATAACTCAGATACAATTTTTCTAATTTCAACTTTTTTACCATACGAGAAATTAAATTAGCTTTTCAACGGTACCAATTTCATCCAAATCCGGTATCAAAGTAAAAAGTTATGGATGTTTTACAAAGAACTGTCAAAACTACCCAAAACCGACGGTCAGGCCAACGGACCATCGAGTTAGCGATGGACCATTGCGACTAAGGTAGTGAACCTATCTTCTGTCCAAGTGCGACGATTAAGACCGACGGACCATCGAGCTAGCGATGGACCGTCGCCTAAACCATTGCAAATGAGGCAGAAAGTTTAGGTTCTGGCCAAATACGACGGGATGGACCGACGGACCGTCGAGCCAGCGATGGACCATCGCCAAACCATTATTACTTTGGATCAGTGATTTTAAGCCATTTTTAAAAGGGTACTTTGGTTCTTTTTCCATTCGTTTTGACACCTAATTATGCCAGACCAGAGCTCATAACTTCATTACTCATCCACAACACCAAATTTGGGTTACTCTCAAAGATCAATCCCCAAGAGCAAGAAACCCTAGGTGTTTAATCCCAGGTCAAGAATTCAAGCTTTCCTCCACCAATCTTCAAGAAATCATCCATCCAAGTATGTAAAGTGTTGATTCATGGATTTCTTTCACCCATGAAGCTCAAGAATTCCATTTTTAAACTAATAAATTGTGATTTCCATGTGATGGGTTGATTTTAATTATGTTGATGTGGTTTTATGAATCCCAAGTTGGAGTCTTTATGTACTTTTCATGAAATTATGCTAGTATGTGGGTTGAAAACTCTTAAATTGAGTTGATTGAAGTAACCATGGTGTATGAACTAGTGTATATGCCTAAGCCTAAGGTTATGCATGCAATGTGCTTGATAAAATTCCCAAGAGAACAAGAATCATGCTTTATGACTTAATTATGACCAAATTGATGAACCCATGATTTACTTTTATGTTCAAAATGCCTTCTATGCTATTGTTATGCATTAAAATTGTTTGATGGGTTGCTCATGATCTTAGGATTATGAAATTATGATATGTTTAAATGCATTCCTATTCATGTGTAAGCTTATAACATGCAATACTTTATGAAAATCCCCAATGATTGTACTATGAATTGTTGACTATGGTTATGTGTCAAGAAGGGTCACGTCTTGTCAGTTTCATGCTACTGAGTCCTGGGGGTACTTGTACCCAAAAAAATTAGCTGTGTTCCTAGAGCCAGTGTCAGTTTTCAAGATAATCTCAGTCAAGCCATGCTCAGTAGAATTCAGTCAGACTCATGATTCAGGAAAACTTAGAAATTCCAGTAATCTCAGAAATCTCAGTAACTCAGTAGTCTCAGTAATATTCCGTCAGTCAACAGAACTCAATGAACATAGTCCAGTTCAGTTCAGTTAATCATGTTCAGTGTCTATTCAGATGGGAGTAGGATTCAACACCGAGTGAGCCCAAGGATAGGAACTCACCTGTTATTAGAGGGTGTGATTCTTAGAAGCAATCCTTGCGCTCCAAAACTATGTAACCAGCGTAGGTTGAGACATCAAACCTGCTAGTTGAGGGACGATAATATGCATTAATATATTATATGAAGGTCCTACCATTCTCTTTAGAGTACCTATTAGATGAGGGATTACTCACATCTTATCCTTACCAGTGACGCGGTATTGACACCCTTCCAATTCGGGTTATAGATTGGACCCCAACTCAGTTATATTATCTTATTTGGGGCATGTCGGTTAGACGAATACTTTCCACAGTTACAGTCTCAATTTCAGTCTCAGTAATAGAACTTAGATAGTTCTATAAAATTTAGGACTATCAGATACAATCACCCAGCTCAGTACAGAACCCAGCTGTTCCATCAGAAATAGGACTATCAGACATTGTCATTCAAAAAATAGTATATCAATTATAAAAAATTTATGTTATCAGTATTTAGATTCAGTGATGTCATGATCTCAGTTACAATTCACGTATTCATGCATGTGTTCTCATGTTCATGTTATTTAGTCAGTTAGTATTGTTCATGCGTATAAACCCCTTGCATTCAGCCTTCCTGACCTACATACCAATACATTTAATCGTACTGATGCATGTTTACTATGGTGTTTTATGCCATAGGTTCAGAAGTACGAGCTCTATAGCATCCTTAGTAGATCAGACGTTCAGCAGCCGGCCTAGTAGTGAGTCCTCATCATTCGAGGATAGCATGATTATTTTATTATTTTATTATTTCAGTAGTCCGAAGTTAGTTGGGGACATGTCCCATCAACTCTACAGTTTTTGGAAAGTTTAGAGGCTTTCAGACTATAGCATGTTTAGACAGTTATTTTAGTTTGTTTTGGAATTGATATACCATGTTTCCAGATGTTATGTTTTATCAGATATTTGAACCTTATGGCCTTTCAGCCCTTTTTTGCATTTATACAACATATTATACAGTGCCCAGTTACAGATATCAGGCATGGGTTAGCTTGTGGTCCTTCGGGTTCATGAGCACCATGTAGCATTTCGGGTACCAGATTCGGGGCGTTACAATAAGTATTATAGATTTTGGTGTATTTGGGTCTAATTTTCTTGATAACTATATTGTGGGATAGTGGTGGATCGATGGTAGGTATTGGTATATTTAGATTATATAAGATAATAAAAATGTTTACTTGAGGGTTGTAATATTAGTTGGGATCGAGAAAGTGATTCTATTATTGGGATGATGAGTTGTGAATAAAGGAATCTTAAACTGGTAGACTCATGTGGGATTATCTGCAAGTGTTCAGGGTAGTGTGCGTGCATAAGTAAGTTTGTTTTACAAAATCATATCAATATATCTGTGTTCTGGATTAGCACATTGATGACGATATCGAGCTTCATTGGACCATAAAACTTTGTTATGCATTAGACTTATGATACAACTAACTTGGAAGATTACAATTAAGGGATCTAGTTAGATAAGGGAAGATTTTCAGGCATTCATGCCTTGGAACTTATTATTTTTGTCATGATTAGCTTTGCTTGTATGGAAAACTTCTGGGTGTTTAAATACTATTTGATTAGAGTGGAAGGAGTTAACTTATATGGAATTTTTACGTTGGTTTGAAAAGAGTTTTGAATGGAAAGAAAATTTGCTTGTAGAATTTATTACATTTGTAGCTAAGCAGTTTAATGGAATATTTTGCTCATGAGTAGGGATGAAAATGGGACAGTGAGGGTGCAGGGCGGTAGATGACATCCAAACAACACCTCCTATTAGATGATGATACGATCGCTATCAAAATATAGTAATTCAACAGAGGTTGGGGTCAAATCCCAAGTGAACACGTGGCTTTGCAAATCTCAAGAAGTTATAGTCCGCAGGTAGAACAAGAAAAGTAAGTGGGGGGGTTTCTGTGTAGTAATCTCGAGCAAGTAACCATATTAACTTCGGTTGTAATCAGTGTAGGTGAACACTAGGATTGTGTTCTCCCAGGCTTATCAACTCTGTAGGCTTATCATGCTTTGTTGGACCAACCCGATGCTTTGCATGCAGAATCGATAAGTTATGTACCTTCTGCAGTCTTTTGGATGAGCATAAGGATTTTACCCTTTAATTTTCGAGTCTTAGGATGTCGCCTTACTAACCCTTATCTTGATCCCAGTTATCTATTAACTTTTGAGTCTCTAGTTATTAGATAAAACCTAACTATCTTACTAATATAGAACCTAAAAGCGTGGATCGATAGTTAAACTCTAAATTACTATTCCACCCTCAACTTAGGCATTTTTGCCTGAGTTGAGGTGTATAATGTCCAAGGAGGACTAGGGCTAAAATAGGCTCATTTTACTATAAATGGGTAGGTTAATGGCGAAACAAGAAAAATAGGTTACAAGGCTCAAAATAGGGATCAAGGGGGTATCATTCACACATGGAAGGTTACTTAGGCTAAAAGTGGACTAACATAAAAAATAGCCTATGATCCTTTCCTAGCCAACTATCCTACAAACTAGGCAAGACTAACTAGACAAGTTTTGAATTTTACACACAAAGGGAACTAAGTATCATATCACACACACATCAAACAAATTCAATATTACCAACTACTACCTATCCGGTTCATGTAATTGTTAGAAAATAATTATCATATCCCTGATCCTAATGCCCTAACAAGATTCATAATAGTCATATATATACATTCACATAGTTCTAAAATACAAATTTTTAGAAGGCTATCACAAATTAGTCAAAACATGTCTACTTCCCTAAATACTTAAAATATCCTAAATATACAAAACCAAAACACAATACGAAGAAAAAACACATTATGACATAAAATTATCCTAGACCTGCTAGCTCTACAACCATACTACGACCAACGAAAAAAGTAGAAAAACAACAAAAAACCTCGGCAGCATAGTATGCCCACTCCTAATGAAAAATTGCACATTATCCTCAATGCACTAAAACAAAGTAAAATAGATGGAAGTAAGAACATACTGGGATGCACTAAGCGTTCGTGTCATGAGCATCCCCATATGGTGGTATATCCACAATTGGAGGCCATGGTAGTGGCGGTTCACTATAAGAAGATGCAACCACAACTAGCTTAACGTGCTTCTGCCTATTAATAAATGTAGTCTTTGTCGACCCTTTTTTGAGCTTGCTCATATGGCCTATCTGGATTCTGCAGTTCTCTCTCTCGGCCTCTTTTGGTCCCAACTACGGGGACCACCATATAATTCTCTGTAAATATATCAAAGCATCTTGGACTATTTGGAGGTGATGGATAAACAATTAGGGATATAATTGGAGTGATGGCTAATATGTGGCTCTCGGTGAAAGAGCACATCTCTGCTCGTAAGATATCCACCTCTTCCCTTCCATGTCCTAGATTTAACATCTTAATTTATACAAACCAGTCTACTATATATCTATCATCAACACCTGGTGGATTTGGTATATTGGCCTCGGTATCAACATCCTTATCAATAGTGTATATTACTAACACCACTAGCATATCGTCTGGCTGCTGCACTGTCATACACACATCAAATATTGGGTTCAAAATTGAGATGACGTTATGCGAAAGCTATTAGTTGCAAACTATCATGGTGATAATTCAGACGATAAAGAAAAAACATACTATAAACATATTATTGACATAATTTTGTCAAACGACCTACATATTATAAACTAATAAACTAATATTGAAAAAGTATAGAACCTATTGGGAGAAATCTCCCCGTAAACTAGACTCTTTTGAGGACTACATTGTGGATTCTACTGTGTTATTGTATGAGAAGGGAGGGTCTTCCATTTATAGAGTTCCAAAATCTTTCCTCTTAGAAAAAGGTTTGCCAAATATGAAATTTTTTTATATTTTCCTTTCAGAAAAATAAAAGCAATTATGGTATTACTATTATTTTTCTTCTAAGAAAAATAAAACTTATACTTGGTAAAAAAATCTGGGCAAAAACCCTAACAAATCTCCCTTTTTTGGCTTAATTTTCTGGCAAAATATTCTTGGTCCTTCGTCTTCACACGAACTTCATATATCAACGATCTGCATATATCATTGCTACTTACCATGATTAAAAGTTGATATGGATTGAAAATTGGAGCCTATGCATTAAAAATAAAAGCATGGGTTAGTATTATTGGAGCCCCGTATTATAAGTAACAGGGTTGAAAGTGGAGCCTTGTGCATTGAAAGTGAGCACAGGTTGAAAGTAGAGCTCACGCATTAAAATTAAATGCACGAGTGGAAAGGAGCCCTAGCATAAAAGTAAGTAAGAGAAAGTTGAAGCCCATGAACATGGGTTGAAAATTGATTTTGGTTTTAAAGATGGATTAGCAGCAAGATTGTTGAAATTTTGTTTGAAACTTTTTCTCCACATGTAATTTTTTTTGAAAAAAATTTCATCATTGATCTGAAATTGTGCTCAATTGAACCATTGGATCTTTGAAACATAGGCTTTGATACCACTTGTTGGATTTAAAATCGTGATGACGTCATGTGGAAACTATTAGTTGCAAATCGTGGTGATAATTCAGGCGACAAAGAAAAATATACTAAAAATATATTATTGACATGATTTAGTCAAACTACCTACTAAAAACATATTATTGACATGATTTGGTCAAAAGACCTACATATTATAAACTAATAAACTAATATTGAAAAAGTATAGAACCTATTGGGAAAAATCTCCCCCTAAATAAGAATCTTTTGAGGAATACATTGTGGATGTTACTGTGTTATTGTATGAGAAGGGAGGGTCTTCTATTTATAGAGTTTCAAAACCTTTCCTCTTAGAAAGAGGTTTGCCAGATATGGAAAAGTTTTATATTTTTCTTTCAAAAAAATAAAAGTAATGGTATACCCAATATAATGGGGGCTTGAGAATTCACCTCACAATCAAGAACCATAAAATCAGTTGGGAACATAAAGAATTCCACCCTTACTTCTATGTCACACAAGACACCACTGGTTTCTTCACAGATGAGTCAACCATCAACAACTTTATAGATGTAGGTTTAAGTTTTCCCATCCTCAACAACTTGTACACAACCAGTTTCATCACATTTAATCCTGATCCCAAGTCATACAAATCCTGCTTGACATTGAAAGGCCCAATAGAACACGAAATGGTGACTGCTCTAGGATCCTCTTTTTTTCTACTAATGGTAAGGAAGGGGTTGCACTATAAGGGTGAACATGGTCAGTGGGATCGATGAACCAATCCTCACCACTATCATACTTAAAAGTATTATCACCATATGTCGACTTTCAAACTATGCCTCAGGTTTCTTGTCGCTCTCAGTGCTATCAATCTTTAACTCCTCAATAGTAGGTACAAAGGGATTATCAGTAGTGGAACTATAATTAGTAGTGAGAGCTAGATAACGAATTCTGGCTAGTGCACTCTGAACTTTTTCGATTAGAAGAGTAATAGGTTGTTTCTGTTTGATCATAGTAGACATTTTCCCGAACTGGTGCTTCAACTACTTGATAGCAGTGGCATGAGACTCCATCTTCTGGGTTAACCCTGAAATTCAGCCTTAATCTCCTTAAGGCTTTTCTCTTGATTTTCTTGACCCTTCACCAGTTTTGTCAATATTTCTTCCCTTCTTTATTTTGTATCTCATCTGCCAGGCGAAATGTACCTGTCTTCCTTTTTTTGTAATCATCTCTCCATCTCTAATCACCATCTCTGTCCCTACTGCGATCTTTATATATGTCAGAGTTCTAGCCTTTGTTCCCTTGGCCTTGGGCTCGAAAACCCACCATATGATGATCCAAATAATTTGCTTCCTTTTTCAACTCTGACTCGTAAGATTTGGAAGCTAACCCCTATGCTGCTACTGCATTCACTTTCTTGGAAGTTGCTGCTACAAGCTACTTTTTTAGTACCCCAAGATCAATTCTAAGAAACACAATCTCTTGTCTTACTGTGTCATTAGTTACTTTCTGGTCATAAAAGACACTAATAGCATAAGTGCCAGATCCCCGCTCAACCTTTTGAGTTTGCCACCCTTGGTTAGTTAGCAAGATCTAATTTAACATCTCCGAAGCTACTTCCTAGCGTAGTCTCATAAAATTTTCTCTAGATATGGTGTCTGCAATGTCTCTGTAGAATATCTCTAATATGCTCGTCCTTTACAACTGATGGTCAGGCACCATCCTTCGCTTCTTCTTGAACCTGAACCAAGCCTCATACAAAAACTCTGACTACAACTTCCTAAAGTTATAAATCTTATTCTTAAGCTGCAACAGCCTGGATGGAGGAAAGACCTTGTTTAAGAGTTGCTTGTGTAGCTCATTCCATATAGTGATAGAGACTTTTGGCAGTTCCCTTAACCATAAAGACACTTTTCTTATAAGTGAGAAGGAGAAAAATATCAGTCTAAGTTCTTTCTAATTCACCCCTAGATTTTTATCCGAGTTACGGATCTTGAGGAAATTGGAAAGGTGCAAATTTGCATCATCTATAGGCAGACCTGCATACATATCCTTCAGATTTAAGAGTTGGATCATTGCGCTTGTAATATCAAACTTGATGCCCGAAGGTAAAATAGGAGGAACTATGGCTCCAGTCTCTGCCGGCTCAACCTATACCAAGTCTTATTCATCGTCTATATATGGAAGCACATACTTATATGATGGGATTACTTGAACACAGGCACTTCTAGCTCTGTTTTGGTTCCACCGAGTGCTTCTTGGCGATTTGCTGCTTGCCTCTACTCAGCTAACTCTGCCTCCCTATCTACCCACCGAGCTTCTTCAGTTGACCTTCTATTGGATTCAACTTGAGATAATAGCTCGTTGGTTTATCAATCAATGATATCCTATAACCCTTAGGGAGGAGGGGGAGGTACAACATCACCAACCCCTTCAGGAGGTTCATCTATTTTATGCTCAGATATCCTGCCAGTTATTTATTGGATCCTATTTGGATTCGAATTTAGTGGGAGTAAGGGATTGATTCTACTCTGTGTGCTAGGTATAAACCGACGTATTCCTAACCAACAACCAAAAGAAAAACCTAAAAACTGTATTAAATTCAAGTCACAAATCAACACCGTATTCCCCGACAACGACACTAAAATTTTGATGCACCTCCTATTAGATGATGATACGGTTGCTGTCAAAATATAGTAACCCAATAGAGCTTGGGGTCAAATCCTGGGAACACGTGGATTTGCAGATCTCAAGTAGTTATAGTCCGCAGGTAGAACAAGAAAAGTAAATGAGGGATTTTTTGTGTAGTAATTTAGAGCAAGTAACTATATTAACTTTGGTTGTAATTAGTGTAGGTGAACACTAGGATTGTGTTCCCATGTATTCTCAACTCTGTAGGCTTATTGTGCTTTATTGGACCTACACGATACTTTGCATGGAGAATTCATAAGTTATGTATATTCTGTAGTCTTTTGGACAAGCAAAAGAATTTCACTCTTTACCTTTTGAGTCTTAGGATGTTGCCTTACTAACCCTTATCTTGATCCCAGTTAGCTATTACCTTTTGAGTCTCTACTTATTAGATGAATCCTAACCATCTTATTAAGATAGAACCTAGAAGCGTGGATCAACAGTTAAACTCCAAATTATTGTTGTCCTTATCTTGTTCTAGTCACTGCTCCTAATTTGGAGTAAGCAAAAATATATAAACGGGATCCTAATGTGTACACCATTAAGAAATCTATCATAACGAAGACAAAGCAATATATGCATGGGTATGAGTTCAAAATCACAAAAAGACTTCCCCTACTTTGTCAATCTGCTAGGGTTTCTACAACCCTAGCTATGGGTTTTAGCCACTCATGATTGTGAAGAAATCAACAACACTCATATTCAAAAGCATAGAAGAAATCCCGATGATAAGAAGTAATAAAACCCATAATCGTAACTGAATTAATGAACGAAATTCAATACGTGAAAATCTCAAGATCAAAATTGGATCTTGGAATCAAAATATATTTGTGAATATCAAAAGTGTGTAAATCTGACTAAAAAGTACATAAAAGGTATTTATAGTACAAGAAGAAATCCTAAAATCAAAAATCAAATAAAATAGGAGAAAATCGGGTCGGTGGCCATATGTGGTCTGTACCCACAGTCTGGACTCGGGCGCAGGTAGTACCTGCCGTCCTGACACTAGGCGCAGGTATAAATCACATGTATCGGGAGAAAAAATCCTACAAGTTTAGGTCTCGAGATTTTGGACTTCTGTTACTTGCTTTGCCTACATGTGATCTGTACGTCCTACATGCGGTCACATACTGACTTGGTAAGTGATGGGAGTCATCTTTTCAGCTCTTCTTCGATTCCCAAATATGCTTTGATCACAAAAATTTTTAAAAATATCCCGAATATCCACAATTGCTCCAAAAATATCCAAAAATATCTTTTTCACCCTTTTCACGAAATTATCATCTAAAACGTGATTTCTTGCAAAACATATCCAAAATGAATCATATCTGATAAAATAATCTTAGAAAGCTGTATCCTTTCTTCATTTTAAGCATCAAAATTTCTATATTTCTATTGCACATTTGTGGTACGGGTTCTATACTTTATGGTTGCGGAGCGAATTTAAGTAAGCTTCTTTTTAAATGGTGTTGGGCGGGGTAGGTTGCGGGTATATGGGGGTTCTAAACCAAGAAAAAACTAAAATTAGTATTATTCTCGTGAATCCATATAAAATTATATGTATTCTTTACTGAAAGTTTTATGGTATTTAAAACGACATGTATAACACTACAAATAAATAATTTTATAATTTTTTTGAAATCGATAAAAATAATTTTATAACTTAAAATAACAAACAAAAGATTAAAGGTTTTTCTTATTAAATCACTTTAACGTGCATAACTTATTTCATTTATCTGTAGCAAGGACTTAAATATATAGATAAACTGATTGATCTCTAATTTTAATTTCCTTATACATCTTAATAAAAATTTAATATTTGATCATTACTTGTAAATGTAATACTTCTTTGACAATTTCTTTTTGAAAAGTGATATAATAGAAATAGGATGTTACTATTTCCTAGTTGCAGATTTGGAAATATTATGATTTTTAGTGAAATTATAAATTTTTCTAAAATGACAAAACAAAAATATGGGGCGGTGCGGTGCGGGTATGAGTTTGGGGTGGGTTTATGTGGGTTTAAAGGTGATACATTGTGGTGTGGGTTTGTGCTAAAATTTTCAGGTTTAGAAAAAACCTGCACCACACCACTCCATTGCCACCCCTACTCATGAGTTGTAATTTAGAATATGCGTTATGATATCATGGCTCTGATCTTAAAGAATACCGAATGGTAATTGAGTTGAAAAAGAGATAAGGAACTTATACATAAGGAGTTTTGAATAAGAATTTAGCTATAGGTTGAGTTGAAAATTTGAAGTCTGAGAGTATGGTTCATAAGTGGATTACGAGAAGTCTGGCGATAATTTTTCTGAGTTTGATTTGTGATTTGGGTGTCCATCAGTGAAATATAGTTATTATTGCACTTTTTCATAAATTGATTTTCCCTAATATGATAGGTTTCGTATGTGTGTATGATAGGAGAGGCAGTTTGTTTTATCAAATTATCAATAACTTTGAGTTAATCAATATCATTTTGGTTATTGAGATTACCTTAGGTCATTATGATGAGTTACGTGGGATTTTTGTACCATTTTAGTGTGTTCATGTGTATGGTATATGGAGTTTTATGATGATTCTTGATTGCCCCTAGGGGTGAGCATAAGGATATGACTCTTGTGACCTAAGTATACTAAGTGAGTCTTTTTAGGTTTTGTGCAACTTTGATACAGATTTTGGGGTTGTTTTTAGTTTATGGATAAAGTGTTGTCAAATTCAACATACATGGTATCAACCTTGATGTTGGTTGGTTCAAAATTTTTATGAGTGGTTATGGTCCTATAGATTCCTTGGCATTTTTTGAGTTTGAGGATGACTTTGATTTGTGGTGCAGCCATTGACTTCTAGTGTATTTGACAATTTATATTAGTTGGGTATGTGTGATGCCCCAGAAAAATTTTTCATTAAGATCTCGGACGAAAATGTATTGAATTCTATTCTTTATTGTGATTATTAATTTTTTTGTGTGGAATTTCTAGATATGCGACCCGTCATCGCATAGAGCATTGAATAATCTTTCCAATGATATATGGATCATCCAAAACAGACACTCGAGCGATGAGTTATGATCATTCCGATCTAACCGTGAATAGTGGTGAACAGTAAATATGCAGGAAAAAAATACCGAGGCCAGGAAAATTTTAGGGTCAACTTCAAACGATCATAACTCCTTATACATAATGATCTGGGTGAGATACTATATATCAACAGAAAGCTCTGAAAGTCTTCTTTCCAATAAAATTGGTTTCATCCAATTTGGACATCAGAGAAAAGAAGTTATGGTCAATCTACTCCAGCCTATCAAAATAGTCCACCAAAGGACAGATTTGACATTATTTAATTTTGAAGGTTATTTTGGTCATTCCCACTCCAATCCATCCAGGTAAACCATGAATTTAAGTCCATTAAGAGAATTCAATAGCTCATTTCCCCCAAAATTTCCTAAGGCTCAAATCCCAACCTTACTACTCCAAATTTCATCCTTCTATGTCTCTTGATTGAATCGTAGAAATTTCAAATTAATTTGGTATTAGAGTTGATCATGTTAAGGTCTTCAAGAAGCACCCTTTATTTTCGTGAATAAAGTTCCGAAGTCGAAAGTTCATATTCATCTTCCATTTTTAGGTATGTGGGGCTTTGAACAAGATTATCCTTTCTATCTTGTGCCCGGTATTTTTGTTGAATTATATTGACATGAGATTTTACATGTTTTACCATGAATTGGAAATATGATTTTATATCTTATATTATTGGCCATGAGCTATGGGATTATGTCATCCGATATGTGTATGATGTTGAGATGGAATTATGTCCAAAAAGTATTTGATTATGAGAGTATGATGATTTAATTTGTTAAGCCTTGATTTATACTATCATTCCACTACTTCCTTATTATGAATTTACAATTAATATTGGAAATTATATATCCCTACTATGGGTTGATGTCTCAAGTACCTTTAAATGAGAGTTGGATGGCAAATTGAGAAATGTTGATATTGAAGTTACAATGAGTCTTGGTATTTTTCGGATGGTTTTGATGAGTTAAATTGTTGAAAATATTATGTATTGAGTCTTCATATCCTTGTTCAAATATCGAGTCGGTTATATTTCAATGCATTGATACCTTGTTGATGTTGAGGAAGATTAAAATGTTTTGAGCTAAAATGTGTTGAGTTAGGAATCCACAAATTGATATGATTTGATAAATGAGAAAGAGATTTGATTTGGTCTTTATGATAGACCCTTGTGATGTTGTGGTGAGTTTCTTAACGCGTTCTGAGCTTGTCGGGGAGTAGTACATAGCACCGAGAGGGAAATTTGGTATTTCCCCAAACCTATGTGCCACCGTAGGGTTGTTTGATGATGATATTATTGGCCAGATTGCCCAATTGTGATTACTGCAGTTTCAAGGTCGTACTCCCTGGCAAAGAGTATGACGCTCCCACCAACGGTGGTTTCAAATGTTGGTATTACACGTAGCTTACATGGGGTTGTCGGTTATAGAAAACTCCCCTGTCCATAAGAGTCATGTTTATTGAAATACCGAGTAACTCCGAGTTTTGATGTGGTAAGTCCAGTTGCCTATGATGATCTATAATGATTTATGAGGTTTTTCTCCTACATTTCCTATCTAAGATATTTTGAGTTGCATAATTCAATGTCACTTAGCCAGGTATGTCATTATGGTCCGTATGTACGTTTTTACAAAATTTATGATATTATTTATATTTTGCATGCGCCCCTACATACTCAGTACGTATCTTGTGCTGACCCACATATTTCTCTATGGGCTACATTCTTACCATGATGTAGGCTCAGGTACTCAGCCGCAACCGCGACAGTGATATCCGCATCTACCTTCCTTCAGTAGTGAGTCCTCATGGTTCGAGGACCAAGTTGCTAGTTTTGGTGTTGTTGTTTTATGATCCCTTTGGTCTGTTGAGTCAGTTGGGGGTTTGTCCCAATGGCTTATTGATTTTGCTGTATAGAGGCTATGTCAGAATAGTGTATTGTTGGGTTGGTTTGTGTATAGACATTCCATTTATGAACAGTTTAACGATATTCCTTGCCATGTGCGATGTGATATGATATGTACTTATATATATATCCTTAGCGTAGCATGTATGTTATTGTGTTGGAACCCAAGGGTAGTGTTTTGGCTTAAAAGGTTAGCTTGAGGCTATGTGTAGCCTTGGGCACCGTGTGGCATCTCGGGATGATATTTTGGGGCGTTACAGTATGTTCAGAACTTCTATGGTGATTGATGATGTGCTACAGAAATATAGCACTTTCGACGCTTAAAACTATGAAAATTTGAAAGTTTCTAAGGTTGTTTTGTTACATATGATGCGTTATGGGTATGTTTTGCAGGAAATCATGTTTTGGATGCTAAGTTCATGAAAAAGATGAAAAAAGGTGTTTTTGGCTACTTGTTAGAGCAAGTGTGGATGTTTAGGAATCTTTTCGGTTTGTTCGTGATCAAAGCATGTGCGGGAATTGAAGAAGAGCTAAAAAGATAACTCCCAACACTTGATAAGTCAATATGCGGACCACATGTAGTACATGTGAACCGCATGTAGGCAAAGCAAGCATCAGAAGTCTAAAATACCGAGAGCTATAACCTACAGGATGTTTTGATCCTAGCAGTTGCGGTCACTACTTACGCCTACCCAGTGGTCACAAGTACTACCTGTGCCCAGGGTCAGGGTGCAAGTAGCGACCACAAGTAGCCACCGACCCTTTTCATCTATTCTTTCAATCATGAATGTTATTGATTATTTCACAAGCATGAGCGACTAAAAACCCATAGCTAGGGTTGTGGAACCTTGGCGGATTGACGAAGTAGGGGAAGTACTATTGTTGTTCTGAACAGATACCCATGCATGCATTGTATTATTTTCTCTTTAATAGTCATTTTAGTAGTGTCCAACATTAAGATTCCTCTTAGATTATCGCTACTTACTCCAAAAGAAGAGTAGTGACTAGGAAAAGATAATCACAACAGTAATTTGAAGTTTAACTTTCGATCTATGCTACTAGGCATTATCTAAGTAATATGGTTAGCTATCATCTAATAACTAGAGACTCAAAAGGTAATAGTTCACTAGGATCAAGATAAGGTTTAGTAAGGCGACATCCTGAGACTCAAAAGGTAAAGGGTGAAGTCCCTCTGCTGTTCCAAAAGAGTGTAGATGGTACATAAAAATTTTAGATTCTGCATGCAAGGTATTGGGTTAATTCAACAAAGCATGATAAGCCTACAGAGTTAAGAAGACAGGGGGAACACAATCCTAGTGTTCACCAATACTGATTACAACCGAAGTTGATATTTGATCCTTGTTCGATATTGCAATTCAAATCCCCCATTTATTTTTCCAGTTTTTGTCTATTCATTACAAGATCTGAGATCGTCAAGTCCACGTATTCCCTTGGGATTCAAACCTAACCTTTATTGGGTTACTATATTTGACAGCGACCAAAATCATCTTAGGTGTGAAGGTGCAGCTTGGGCATTCTCAAATTTTGGCGCCGTTGCGTACTGTGTTGAGTTGCAAATTGAAGTTGTTCCAGTTTTTAAGTCTTTTTGTTTTTGTTCTTAGTTGGGTATACGCCAGTGTATGCCTTGCACACAAAGTAAAGGCAATCCCTTACTCCCACTAAATCTGAATCCACAAAGGATCCTACAAATACCTAGTAGGATAATAGATACAAAGCGAGATAGTCTTCTTAAAGAAGTTCATGATGATGTGCCTCCCCTTCTTCTTGAAGGAGTTCAGGATATTATTGACTAGCAGATGGAGGTGCTGTTAGCATAAGCTGCTAACCTAAGGAGGGAAGAAGAGGCTTAATGCTTAGCTTAGGAGAAATATCTAGCTGTGCATCAACCTGAAGTAGATCATCGAGCAACACTCAGTGGAAACTACAATAGAGTTCGAAATGATCAAGTTTATAAGATCCCAACATACTAGTACTTGCAACCATATAAGGTTGATGAATAAAAACTGGGGTGACAGAGATTGGTGCTATTATTCCTTCTATTTTACCCCCAAACATTAAGTTTTATATATCGAGTTGTATGATCCAGTTTTTATACATGAAGTGTGTGTTTCGAGGTTGCTTACAGATGACGCAAACATGTATTTATCCAATTTTACTAGAATTTTCACTTCATATACATATCTAAGGGTGAATTTGAGGCACTTAAATTAAGGTTTCAGTGTGCAATTCAGGCCTGAAATAGAGCACACATTGGAATTAGTTTTTTAGTGCAAGTTAGGCCTGGAATAGAGCACCCAAAACGCGTCGCGGGCAAACGCCTAGCTCAAGCTGGTCACACTAGTTTTCTCGGTTGAACTCTAAATGATAAATTTGAATCAAAACTCATGTGAAAACACTATTAAACATTGTAAACACATACATGGACACTTAGATGCACATTTATATCATTATCAACACACTAAGAACATGAATTATCCTCAAAACATGGCAAAAAAGTTTGACATAATAATGCTAGAATGCATAAATACACCCAACATCAATGACCGTGATCGACCCAACCGAGTCCAACCGTCCCATACCAACCATCCAACTATATCAAGCCAAACCAAAACCATAAAACCAACCATAACTAAATAAGTTCAATTAATAATCAAACATATAATCCCAAAATAAAATATGATGGAACAACCAACAATAAAGTCAGGTCGTGTCAGATCCAATGCTAAGGCTGACACCCATACTGATCCTATCCATACCAACCTATAGTAGTTCTATAAAATCCTCTAATTAAAAGAATACAAAAATTCGGTTGGGACATGCCCCTAAGCATAACCAAAAACAACGTCCATAAATAAACCAAAGTGTAAAGTAACATCCATGAAATAGAGCCTTCTGAAAAGATGAAAGCTCACCACTTCAATTCAAAGTTGACCCCCGAATATCGAATGCTAAGCAAGACGAGTGGAATAGCCGGTTGTTGCATCGCATGGGGATATAGCCTCTCGAAGAAGGGTCAGTAAGTAACGCTATTATGAACTCAGGATAAGGATAAAATAATGCCATTTAAGAAATACAAGTAAACCAACTATATTCATACAACCATATATATATATATGTATGTATATGTATAACCATGCCGGGAAAGGGAATCGGGTTTAGTATGCATTTAAAACCTTTAAACTGGGTGTGTGAAGCTTAACCATCTTTAACCACCCATGGGCTATATGGATCCAGTGTACCACCCTAAACTGGCCCCAATACGTGTAGTTGCATGAATTGGAGATACCATAAGAGTCGGGGATTCCCATGTACCCTTCACTCTCCATGATATATATAGTTAGTGTACTTAGAGGATTCCCATGTACCTCATAAGTATTATAAAAGGGTAGCCATGCCCTACCCCTCATGTTGGCAAATTTAAGTTTCTAGTGTTCGTTCATTAATCTCCCACCTTCACAGTTAGCTATCATACACCGCCATTATTACCCAATTAAATCCATTTAAAAAAAAACAAACCATTATTATTAACCAAGGATATTGGTAGTGGTATTGTCATACTGACTAAAACTTGCAAGTATTGTCCTTAGCCAAACCTTTCTGTAGTCAAGGGATTCCCATGTACCCATGGACCATGTTATCCAATTAACTTGGGGGATTCCCATATACCCCACAAGTATTCATTACCATATTAACTTGGGAGATTCCCTTGTACCCCTCAAGTATGTTTATTAATCCAAACCACTCCAAAACTATTTAAACCATTTAGGGTTCCATTATCAAGTTTAAACCATGCATAATTTCCATTGAAATCCAATGACACAGTGAAATCATCATCATAGGTATTTTATCAAACATATTGGGGGCATAGTATTTCCAAAACCAATGCCAATTACTAAACAACCATTCCCATGCAACCAATTATCCAAACCCACCATTAATGCATATAAAAGCATAATTAAATTTTGGGAAAACCATAACCAAACATTTATTGCCAAAACCCCAAATCATATTTGAAAACCCAAAATCATACAATATTCAAATCATGAAAACATTAGTTAAAATCTATGCCTTTGGTTGGAACTAATAATGAGGGAAGAGAGCATGCCTTTGACAAAGAAGATGATGGAGAGAAATTACCAAGACAAGCCTTAATTTACTCCTTAAGATGAAACCCTAGATTTCTTTGCCCAAGAACTCTAGAGAGGATTTAAAAGTGTTTTCTAAGTATTTAAGAATATAATAGTAGGACAAATAACCCCCCAAGTGCAATATAAGTTGTGGGACCTTATTAGGATAAGTGGTAAAATGTCCAGATTTTCCTCACTTAAACTGCCTTTAATTCTCGTCATAGGGTATGACTGACCCTTACGAGTCGTACCCATCCTATATGAGTGGTACCCCCTTGTACCCTAAGGTTTCCCTTTTGGACCCAATGATAACACCCAATCTACAGCTCTCGTGGGAGTGTAAAGCGGTCGTTAGCAAATATAGAACCCAACCTGGGTTGGGTATCGATCCCACAGGGAATAGCTTGGCCAACAAGTAAGCAAAATTACTAAACTTTTGGTGCAAGTCTCGTAAGAAGGGGGGATTGTAATGTGTAACGAAAATAATAAAGTAAAAGCTGAAAATAGCAAAGTAAAGAGAGAAAGATTGTTACGTAAGTTGTAAACAATGAGAATTGAAGCGTTGGGGTTATGTCCACCTTCTGAGGTATACGTCTCTATTGCCTATGAGTGTGTAGAATTCTGACATGCAATTGCTTATAGAGAATTGTAGTCGATGGTAAATCCAAGCGTCTCTCGACCTAAACAAGGACTATTTCACTTTAACTCTCTCGAGCTTAAAGCGTGTCTAACGGTACGAATTCTCCAAGAGGTTAGTCCAGTTACGGCACTAGCTTTTTAATAGGAAAGGGTGTCCTACTACCTTGACATTATCTCTTTTCCAGACAAATAACCTTTCTTTCGAACAAGTTAAATGTTAGACTTGCGTATTCTTGCGTTTTCAACCGCAAAGAATGTGGATTAAGATGAAGAGAATAATGATATAAGCAATATACGTGTCTCGAACTCACAAACTCACAGCAATAGATAGTATCTCATTCGGCTTCCATAACCCCAACAGAGAGGTTTAGTTACCCATGAACGCGAAGGAGATCACGATTGGCATTGTTATTATATCACAATATTGGTTAATGGCGTGTAGCTTAGGTGATAGGAGTGTGGTGTGATTCCTTAGCAAGTAACGATTCTCTTGTTGTGGAATTTAAGAATAGAATTAATGGAAAGATTAGAAGAGTAGATTAGAAGTGTTGTAGTGGAAGAAGAGAGGGATGGAAGAAGATTAATTGATGAATGTATCTCTCCACTAAGGGAGGAGTTAATTAAAAATCTCTAGCATGATAGGGTATTTATAATACCCATATCCTAATCCTACTAGGTAAATAAATATCTAACCAAATCCTACTAAGCTAATGAAATACTTAACCCAAATGTACTAGGTTAATGTAACATTATCATAATCCAAATAAACTAATGAAATACATAACCCAATTGTACTAGGTTAATGTATTATTGCCAAAATCCAGCTTTGTGTCTGTAAGTCCCCAAAGTCTTCAGAAATGCTGTTTTAGCCCGGGACAGATTTTCCATGCAGCAGTTTTGGTCCTTAGGTGTGTAAACTCCCTTTCCTTCCTTCGTGAGCTTTCTTTTGCGTCAAGTAAGCCATAAAATGCTGAATTTTGCATCATTTATACCTAAAACTTTACTAATCATGTTCGTTAGCTCATTTATTGGAAAAAGGACTAAAAGTGCATGAAATATATAATTTGTTCTCAAAACTAGGCTAAAATATGGGCAAAATATATTGATATAGGCGTGTAAATTCACCTATCATCAACACCCCACACTTGCAGCTTTGTTCGTCCTCGAACAAAATATCATGTCCCTCTAAACATCAACTTAGGGTTTCACAGCAAGAACACAAAACATTCATCAAGACAAGCACAACAATTATCAACAAAGAGTAGCTTTCCGATTATAAGTAGAAACAATTTACCCTCTAGCATAGACTCGTGATGGTGATCAACTCACATGCAAACATTAAGGTGCATAGAATCATATACAACTATCCAAAGCTCATCAACCATGTGTGTCTCACAATATAGTACCCATAATTACTCACAAATATAGCATATTTTTCAAACATGTGTATCAAAATGTCCTTGCTCTCACTCTCACAAAGAATTCATATGTAGCAACTGATGACCATAGGCTTGCCCTTAGTGTAGTACTCCACTAAATGTCAGAATGTTAAGATTAGGATCAAGTAGGTCTTTTGATGGTTGTAATGTAGGCTAAGGGACGGGTAGGACTATTTTGGCCAGGAATAGTAACTAAGCTCCTAAGCGCTTTAATACATCACATTGTATCATTGACACTTTTTTCTTTCAACCTTTCTTCTTTCTTTTATTCTACCACCCTTTTTGTTTTTTTCAATTTTAAGAACAACTCACTTTTCAGCTTTCTTTTCCTTTTTCTTTTCACAACATACCTCTTATGGTAGCACTTTTCTTTTTTTCATAACACATTTCAAGCACCATTACGATTTATAGCATTATACTCACCCAATTTCCTCTTATGTTGTCACATGACTTTTTCACTTTAAAGCACTTAGGAATTTAGATCAAATTACGGTCTTGAAAGAAATGGATTAGGCTTACATACGAGGTTGTCAAAGAAATAGGCTAAAGGCTCAAAAGGGTTTAACTAGGATGATGTTCATGGGTAGGTAAAACTGAAGGTAAACAAGTATAGGTTTCCAAAGAAATGCCTAAATCATCTCCTAAACTTACACTCCTTATTTTCACTTTGCATACATACCAGGCAAGTTCTAGCATCAGCCACATACATAGAAGATACTATTAATCTCACACACACAAGGCACATGGTCGACTTGATTGGAAGTAATATAGACTCTCGACCCAACAAGTGAAGGAATTGAACCACAAAATATCACATAATGAGTCACAACTAGAGTCTAAACGTCTCAATAGTCACAATTGTAACACATACTCTTGTTATAATCTCATGCTGCCTGTCAAAATAATTTCATGCGAAGCTAGAAAATTTTTTTAACTACTTAAAAAAACAAAACGAAACAAAAATGAAACAAAACAAAACAAACATAGATGCGAATAGAGAAGTATAGCATGCAATACCACTACCCCACACTTAGTCGGGACACTGTCCTCAGTGGAAAATAAATACGAGGAACCTGGTTGGTCGGACTTATCCTCTATGTCTGGGGTCATACCCCTTGCATTGGAATCATCATCAGAGTCGTCATCCTTAGAAGTTCCTCATAAGTATCCCACTTAATTCCAAGCGTGAGTCAAGGTATTTGCAGCGGGGAGGGTTCTTCTTGCTCCTTGCGGCCTCTTTTCTTGCCCTTTTGGGAAGTGGTAGCCTTTTCTTTGCCTTGTCTTGCTTTGGGTGCCATTGTACCTGAGACTTGAAATAGTGTTAATGGTAGCACAATCTCAATGGATACAATCTATACATAAGCAGTAGGGGTACCACCCCACACTTAGTTTTGTTAACACAAATCAGTGAAGCGAAAGTGGTCGATTACTCAGATTTCGTCGACATACGTTTTAGGATTGTATTCCGACAAGAAAATCAGCAATGCATCACTTACTTGCATCCATTGTACTACTTTCATGGTAGATATAGCAACACTACTACATAGGGGTTACCACATGGAATCGTTATTCTTACAACAATCACAACCTCTTATGTCGGTAGGCACTATAAGTCTTATCCCGATGGCCGGGATAGTCTAACATGTAAGTATCCAAACAACAATCTTAAGCACTATTCATAGCCATAGTAATTCCGCAAATAGTATAACAATGCTATTAAAACCAATTTCAAGTCGGAAAAAAGTCAAGATTTTCCTACGTACATGTTCACTCACATGATTTTGTATCAACAATCCAAACACATGAACATCACCAACAATCTTATACGATTTAGAAATTCATACTAGACATAGCAACGTAGTACTTACGAGAAATAAATGAAGAATAAGAGAGTACTTACTTGCTTGAAGCTTGTGGAGATGGTTTTGTGAATTGGAAGGGCAAAAGAAGAAATTTTTTAGAGGATTTGGATGTATATGCGGCGTCCTTAGGGTATATTCTAGTGTGGTTGTGTTATAAAACTATGTCCCCTTTATATAGGAAGAGAATGGGTCGGGTTATGACCCATTTACAATCGGTTTTGGAGACAAAAATTCTACATATGCGGCGCATAATGCTTGGCATAGTCATGATATATGCGGCGCATTGTCTATAGCATAATGGGACATATGCGCCGCATAGTCTATGGCATTTGTAGACATATGCGCCGCATAGTCTATGGCATATGAGATACTGAAACCAAATGCCATAGCATAGGCGGCGCATAGTCAAAAGCATACCTAGGAATAGGCGGCGCATAGTGTATAGCACACTAGATTCCGAGACCTTAGGCTATAGGATAGGTTGTGCATCGTTCGTGGCCTAGTTTTACCAAGGCCTAGCCTTTCTCGATGCCTATTTTGGCGTGAGAAATGCTCATTCCATAGCCTTATGCATCACCATTCCTAACTTACCAACTTTACCATACAATGCGTCCAAATCGTCAATTGAAATCAATCTCCTCGTTGAATACTTCTTGCACCTAGTTTTGCTCAAAACCAAATGAAAACGATTAGTACGATGGGTTGCCTCCCACCAAGCGCCTTAGTTTTGGTCGTGGCACGACTCTTATTTTTGGATTTTTCATTTAGCAAAACAAAACAAGTACTAGAATGAAAGGAAAAACGATAAACAATAAATGAAAAAATGATGGGTTGCCTCCCATCTAGCGCCTTATTTATTGTCGTGGCACGACATAGTTACCTCGAGTACTCAGACTTCGTCGAGGTAAGTGATGGATCATTTTCTGAAAGGATTTAGATGACAATGAGGCTTACCTGTAGGCATGCGATCTTCTTCAAGATGACTCTTACATTTTCCCGGAGAATCTCCAATTATATCATCAATAGTCCAACCCATAGCTCTCTTGTATCTCTTCATAGCAGAGATGAGAGCTTCTACGTGCTGCTCACTTAAATCATCTGTACTCTCCGGAAGTATATTTCTACTTTCCAAGAACACATACCTTAGATAATAAGGAAGCTCTTGCGATTCTAGCATTGGTGGCTCGTCAATGGGAGTCTTCGCTGTTGGTTGATTCTTGAGATCACAATCCGGTTGCTTAGGAGTATAAGGCTCTATTTCTGTTAGATCGCTCATAAGTTCTTCATTGTCCTTATGCTCAACATTCAGTGGCGCAGCAGACAATGGCTCAACAGTAGGCTGTTTCTCTATAGATAATGCTTTCATATCCTCATGATGAACATCAGCTACAGATAACTCATTCATATCGCTGGGCTGCTTCATTGCTTTGCATATATCAAACTGTTCCACTTCGTCATTAATTCGAAACAAAAGCTCATTATCTTTCATGTCAATAAGCACACTTCCAGTTGCAAGGAAGGGACGTCCCAAGATGATGGGAACTTCAGAATCCTCCTTACAATCCAGAATAACGAAATCTGCAGGAAAGATGAATGAAGAAACTTTCACCAACACATCATTCAAGATACCCACAGGTCATTTTACCGACCTATCAGCCATCACGAGCCTCATATTGGTTGGTGTTGGATCGCCTAGCCCCAACTTCTTGTAGATGGATAGTGGCATCAAATTGATGCTAGCACCTAGATCGCACAATTCCTTGGCAAAATCCAACGATCCAATTGTGCAAGGAATAGTGAAAGCTCCAGGATCTGCCTTCTTTTGAACTAACGACCTTGTAGCGATTGCACTACAATGATGAACATTATCCGCTAACTCATAACTTTCTGCCCGCTTCTTTGTCAACAGGTCTTTCATAAACTTCGCATATCCAGGCATTTGTTCAAGTGCCTCCACCAATGGAACATTAATGGTCAGCTGCTTGAGCATAGTCATGAATTTGCTGAACTTTGTGTCATCTGCCACCTTCTTTTGGGGAAAAGGTGGTGGTGGGTATGGAAGTGTTCTCTCCATGGTTTTCTTCTCCTCTTGCTTCCGTTTTCCCAATTTTTCAGGCTGCACAGTGATGGATGTGGCGTTGTTGACGTCAGGAGTAGTAGCTGCGGCATCTTCTTCTTTTGCGTTGTCATCCATGTCTGCAACTTCGTCAATCACTTGCTTGCCTTTTTCTGGAGTTTCCAGCACCTTACCACTTCTGGTAGTGATGGCCATGCATCACCCATCATTCCTTGGGTTTTGCATAGTATCGCTAGGTAAAGTACCGGCCTTTCTTTGGTTGAGTGCTGCTGAAAGTTGACTGAATTGCTGCTCTAGTTGTCTAATTGAAGTGGAATGTGAATCTACTAATTGTTTCATGGCGGACAAATCATTAATTACCTCCGTAAATCCCGCACTCGTTGCTTCCACTCCTTTCAATAATTTATCCATCATGTCTTCCATACTTCCAGAATTAGATATGGTGGTATCACGTCTGCCAGGGGGAACGTACAAACCACTCTTTTCATTCTTGTTCTTCCAACTACCTTGGTCTTTGTTTCCAGATTTATCATAATAGTTCCGACCTTGGTTTCCTTGGGTATTCCCTCGAAAACCCCCCTGATTGTTCAAGTAGTTGGCCTCCTCTTCCGAATCAGATTCGTCTCTTCCTGTTGACGCAATCGCTTTCACTTTTTCAGTCTTCCCTAATAGATGCTTTGTAAGAAGATCCATTTGGGTTTTCATGTGCGCCATATCTTGATCACGTTCTTCTTCTCTTCTTCGTTGGTCTGTAGTCATGCCAATAGATAAAGTGGGGCTTGCTACCTCAGAATCCCTGGTATGCCAAGCTCTACTTTGTTTCGTCATACGATCTAGCATATTGCTTGCTTGACCAAAGGTGAGGTCCATGAAAGAACCTCTAGCTGCGTTGTCCACCACTGGTTTAGTTATTGAATTCAAGGCTCTATACAAGATCTCCATGAGGTGAACATTAGTCATGTGATGGTTTGGGCATCTCGCTAGCTTTGTCTTGAACCTCTCCCATGTTTCATGAAGAGCTTCAGAGGGAAGCTGACGAAAGTTGCTGATTTCATCTCTCAATTGAGCCCTTTTGGATGGCGGAAAGAATCTTTCTAGGAAAACGTCTCTCAATTACCTCAAATTTGTAATTGAATCAGGAGTCAGCCCATTCAACCATAGTGTTGCCTCCCCAGACAGAGACAATGGAAATAGATGTAATCGAATAACATTCTGACCAACACCAGGATTGTCAAAGGACTTGCATGTAGAAATAAAGTTGATGAGATGCATATTCGGATCATCGCCTGCTAGTCCACCAAATAATCCCTTGAGTTGCAATAACTGAATCATGGTGCTTGTGATGTTGAACTTGGCTTCGGGCGCTAATGGTGGTGGAATTATTGCTCCAGTGGCTCCGGCACCATCAAGATCATCATCATCATCGTCGAAAGCTGGCTGCATGGGTTGGCGATCATACCTATACCGTGCTTGTCGACCTCTTCTGTTGGCAGGTGTTGTAGTTTCAGCAACATGCCTTGGGTTTATCAACTCGTCGTCACCTAAATCCTCATCGTCATGATTTGTGGCTCGCCCAGGATTATCAATGTTTTGTTGTTGGACTTGAGCAGCGGCAAGAGCAACTAATCTTGCTTGCTCGTGTTGAGCAGCCATCCTGTCGATTTCAGCTTGTGCTTCTATTCTTCTAATTCTTTGTGGTTCAGGATTGATTGGTAATAACAGTTGACCAGAACTTCTAGTATGGGGCATGCACTAAAGTAAAAACCTGCAAGAAACAAAAACAAAAACTAAAAGTAAAAGTACGAGAATCTTTGACCAAAGGGTCTAGAAAGTATCACGAACTTGATTGACACTTGTATTCCCCGGCAACGGCGCCAATTTTTGATAACGCTCAATCTACAGCTCTCGTGGGAGTGTAAAGCGGTCGTTAGCAAATATAGAACCCAACCTGGGTTGGGTATCGATCCCACAGGGAATAGCTTGGCCAACAAGTAAGAAAAATTACTAAACTTTTGGTGCAAGTCTCGTAAGAAGGGGGGATTGTAATGTGTAACGAAAATAATAAAGTAAAAGCTGAAAATAGCAAAGTAAAGAGAGAAAGATTGTTACGTAAGTTGTAAACAATGATAATTGAAGCGTTGGGGTTATGTCCACCTTCTGAGGTATACGTCTCTATTGCCTATGAGTGTGTAGAATTCTGACATGCAATTGCTTATAGAGAATTGTAGTCGATGGTAAATCCAAGCATCTCTCGACCTAAACAAGGACTATTTCACTTTAACTCTCTCGAGCTTAAAGCGTGTCTAACGGTACGAATTCTCCAAGAGGTTAGTCCAGTTACGGCACTAGCTTTTTAATAGGAAAGGGTGTCCTACTACCTTGACATTATCTCTTTTCCAGACAAATAACCTTTCTCTCGAACAAGTTAAATGTTAGACTGGCGTATTCTTGCGTTTTCAACCGCAAAGAATATGGACTAAGATGAAGAGAATAATGATATAAGCAATATACGTGTCTCGAACTCACAAACTCACAGCAATAGATAGTATCTCATTCGGCTTCCATAACCCCAACAGAGAGGTTTAGTTACCCATGAACGCGAAGGAGATCACGATTGACATTGTTATTATATCACAATATTGGTTAATGGCGTGTCGCTTAGGTGATAGGCGTGTGGCGTGATTCCTTAGCAAGTAACGATTCTCTTGTTGTGGAATTTAAGAATAGAATTAATGGAAAGATTAGAAGAGTAGATTAGAAGTGTTGTAGTGGAAGAAGAGAGGGATGGAAAAAGATTAATTGATGAATGTATCTCTCCACTAAGGGAGGAGTTAATTAAAAATCTCTAGCATGATAGGCTATTTATAATACCCATATCCTAATCCTACTAGGTAAATAAATATCTAACCAAATCCTACTAAGCTAATGAAATACTTAACCCAAATGTACTAGGTTAATGTAACATTATCATAATCCAAATAAACTAATGAAATACATAACCCAATTGTACTAGGTTAATGTATCATTGTCAAAATCCAGCTTTGTGTCTGTAAGTCCCCAAAGTCTTCAGAAATGCTGTTTTAGCCCGGGACAGATTTTCCATGCAGCAGTTTTGGTCCTTAGGCGTGTAAACTCCCTTTCCTTTCTTCGTGAGCTTTCTTTTGAGTCAAGTAAGCCATAAAATGCTGAATTTTTCATCATTTATACCTGAAACTTTACTAATCATGTTCGTTAGCTCATTTATTGGAAAAAGGACTAAAAGTGCATGAAATATATAATTTGTTCTCAAAACTAGGCTAAAATATGGGCAAAATATATTGATATAGGCGTGTAAATTCGCCTATCATCACCCAACACTGTCCAAGGTACAACACACCCTAACCCAAGTCGTATTCAAGTGTACGACTAGTACACATAAGCTATACCACTGGCAGAATAGAATCCCAGAAAGTTTGAACACTGCCCAATATACGAGTCCATGGTACGACTCGTACCATAGCTTATGGATCATGGTGAGCCACTCGTACTCAGATCTAACTTAATTTACCAATTTTAAGGTTATGTAAAGTAACGAATCAACCTGTAACCACCTATATGACTCTTACCACCCAAGTTGTACCCATTCTAAAAACTAAATCCAACCCACCAACCAATATTAGTCAGGATACAACTACCCCATACCACTCGTATCCCAGTGTATGAGTAATTCCTGAAGTCATATCTTTCCTAGAAATCAGAAATCAAGGAAATTTTCTAAGGTCTAGAAACCAAGGTGTTTCACTTACACCCTAACTAAAACTATAATGAGAGCAACATCACCCAAAACTACATAATGTTTTCATTAACCAATAAATTCTCAACGAGAACTTAAATTAGTTTATTCGACCCTTAACAATCAATTATTTAAAAACAACCATCTTTGTAGATATATACCCTCTCATTATCGTACGGTAGTACTTGAGTTGTGTTGCTACTTAAGTGGTTTAGGTAAGTTGAGTCAGTACTTAGACTAGCCATAAGCTAGTTGTCAGGCTAAACAAGTATCTCTTGCCCTGGGGTGTGGCACCCATATTAAGCCTCACGATGGAAAACCAACTAACATTATAACCCAATCAATTCTTGGCCAAAAATAGACAATTGGAAGTAATTCCAAAAAATAAAATAAAATAACCAATAGTATGATAAAAAGTAACAATAAGATAATGCCAAAAGCCCATCCCCTATAAACCAAAATTTATCATACCAAAACATCTAATAAATATCAAAATAGTCAACAAGGATAACCAGTGAAGTTAACCAGGGCCAATAACATGACTCAAAGTCAACAATAATGTCATAAAACCATTTCACAACTTGCAAGCAAGTTAGGGAACTCAAGGATCCTTAATAGCTATTATAGTAGTAATAGCATGTGTCCCAATTTACAATATAAACCACCGTATTTATTAACCATACAAACCCAGTTCACTCATAGAACCAATGAATGCAAGAAAAACATAATCCTTGGTTCATTTAAGGAACTTTCACACTTACCTGTACCTTGTATACACATGCTAAGGTCTAATGTGCGCATCCACTCATAGTGGGTTTAGGTCATGAAATTTCAGGAGAGGACCCAAGAGGGGGTTAAAAACCAATATACTATCATAATATTAGCAATAAACCATGCCGACACATCTCTCAGTTAAGACATTTTATAAAGTGACTCATTTTCTTTCAAAAATCAGTGATACCAGTTTCATGAATATGAATAAATTAAATGAATATGCACTCTCAAAACCAAATAAATATAATTTAATGAATCAACTCTCAATAATGGTATAAATGAGCTCAAATTTCCTCATATCTTAATTGTAATACCCCATATTTTTGCGCTAGAATTCTAACCATTGTTCCTACATGTGTAAGCTCTAATCCAAATGTTTCCCATGTTAATATAAGTTTCATGATCATTATAATAGTTTATTAAGTTATTTATAGGTGAAATATTTTCATAGAAATCACTTTGAACAAAAGGGAGCTAAGAGCCTTTGATTTGTCCAAAGTTTAGTATTTGATTCTACAAGGGTCTAATTTGAATGTGTATACCTTTAGATATACATATAATTTTTCATTTCAATACCCACCAAGTTGTATATAATTGAATCAAATTTCCAACTATACCAATTTCACCTTAATCTGATACCCGAGTAAAAAGTTATAGTCATTTTCGTGAGAGAGGCAGTGAGGTCGTGCGATTAGCCCGCGACGCACACTCCATTCCATCCCCGAGGGAGCCTGTGATAGAGAATGATACACACAATCCATTATGGATCTACAAAGAATAAAACACACACTCCATAGCATGCTTACTTATTTTCCAATTTCTGATTTCGCGTAGTTGAGGACAATAGGGTCATTTACCTCGCCCAATACTATCCTAAACAAAGGATTTCATTCCACAAGAGAATTAGATACATTCTTAATCATCTCTTTCTGCTCAATAACATCAAGAACTGCACCAAATTATCTTCAAGAAAAGCAAGAACCCAAGCTTCCGAATCCAAGGACTTCAAGAAGTAGCCCTCAAGAGCATCATAGGAATTCAAAGCTCAAGTTTCTTCTATGAATTAATATAATAAGGAATGTGGGGTTATGAACAAGGATACTCCTTTCATCTTTGTGCCCATAATTATTTTTTAAAGATGAATTTACATGAATTACAATTAGGGTTCATACCCAAAGTATCTTGTTTTGAGTTATGGATTTACAAAGTGATTAAAGTATGAAATTCCATATTTGTCTTGATTTAGAGAAGTCTCTTTTATGATTTAAATATCGTGAGTATAATTTGAGACATTGATTACAAATTTCCAATCGAGTTTAAGCATGGTATTGTGATGTTGATTTTATTTTCTTGATATTGTAGTAGTATTTCAAGAAGTATATTGAGCATGATATTTTGCTACGAATTTACATGAGTTTAAAACATGGGTCCTAAGACCTAAGTTTAAGCTTTGATATTTGAAGAAGATTATGCTTTTAAGCTCTCTATGACTAGCTTATATTCAGGTTTTGAACAAGACTAGATCTTTTAATCCTTAGCTAAGATATGGAATCCACTTTACAGTTTTGATTACAGTTTTATTACAGTTTAAAACAGATAGATGCATAACTGGTTTCATTATAAGCCTTTATGCTAGTTTTTAAAGTGGATTTCCTACAGAATGAGCATGTAGATTAAATGGAGTAGTATTTAGCACCGAGGTGGGTATGTATCTGGTTCACATACCCCAGAACTACGAGACAACGTAGGTTCATATTATCAATTTTTTTATATTTATATGGATGTAGATATAGATTGTGATCACTTAGCTCAGGTTGTTCTCCTTGGCAAGAGTTTGATACCTATCCCCAACGTGAGGTTTTCCCCTTAGGAGAAAATGATGTTGGACATCATGATAGCTCACATGGTGTATGTCGAATAGAAGAACCTCCCTAGTAAAAAAAATAACAGAACAATTTTAGAAACTAGATGTAAAGGCTCACAAGTATACTCAGATATTGTCTTACTTAAGACTTCAATTACTAGATTTCAGCTTTAGTTTTCATATGATAAAAGTGAGTCCTTCCTAGACTTGGCATACATGATTTGAAAACAAATTACAAGTACATATTTTAGAACTAAATGTTATGGCTCACAATATTTATACAATATGCTTTATCATTCATGATTTATGATTTTTAGCTTTCTGTTATTCAAGCCAATATGAGTCATTTACACTTAGCATACATTATTTGAAAATCTATGAGTATATATACATTTATTGTTTTACTTATCAATTCACCCCCATATGCTCAGTATATTCCAAAAGTAGTGATCCACATGTACATATATATGCTACATTGTTTAATAATGTAGGTAACAGTTCAATTGTAGTCCATATATCATGATCAGACAGTTGTAGATTCCAGCCCCGCAGGTGATGAGTCCTCTTACTTCGGGGGCTTCAGTTAGATGTTATTCATGTACTTTATTTTCTTACTCATGTGTATTGATTAGTGGTAGTTGAAGTCGTATCGCAACTATCTATAGTCAGTATAGTAGTGGCTTCAAAGACAGTCAGCAGAGTTAATGTATTTAATTTCCGTTTTGTTTTGTATAAGCAAAGTTGTAATCATTTTAATATAGCTTTATATTGATCAAATTCTAAAAAGATTGATCTTCCACTTATTTCGTTCAGATTTATGTATTTTATTAATTTGCTTATGATTTATGCCAGTATAAGGGTTATCTTAGGATCACTTGTGGTCCTAAGCACCATGTGATGACTAGGGGGTAGTCTTAAGTCATTACCTTAATAGATCATGATAAGGCCATCACATGGCAATAAAGTAGTAAAGAGTAATATAAGACATCAAGAACATCAATCTAAGCACATATTCAGGTTTCACAACAATAATAAGGAAAATAGTTCTAATAAAACCAATACCACCCCCCTGACGTGTATCATAGTAATGATAATCTCATAAGTAAATAATAAGGATCACATATGCCCACACACAGGCAACACAATAAAATAATAATCTCAAAATATGAATCTCATGATAAAATTCGTAATTTGTAGAAAACTTTAAATGAATGGATAATTATCCAACTCAATCTAAAGAAAGTTAAGTCATAATCTACCTAGAACGCCGGAACTCGAGCAAGGACCCATCAACAAGACACCTTTGCTTTCTGTGCATCCTCAAAATGAACCCAATCAATAAAAAATATAATCTGCACATCAATATGATTCCAACAATACCCATATTAGCCACTTTTGTTATGGGTCAAAAAATACTATAAAAATCGATACCGAAATAAAAGTGGTAAAACTAAATTTTTATTAAAGAATCATGTTACCCTTAATTTGAGCATTCTAAATATAAAGACCCATCAAAAAATGAGTTAAAATTGAGCTTGAAATTATTGAAAACCCTTTTTCTCAGTTTACTAGGTGAAATCTAGAAATTCATGTTTAGAATCCAAGTTTTTGAAGGTGTTTCTAAGATGAAGTCAATAAGTAATGATAGAAATAAGGTTAAGAAGCTTGCCCAAGAACGATTTTTGAAAAATCCCTTTGAAATTTCCTTTCCCAAGGTATCAAGGTCCAAAAATGGTGACAAATAGAGAAAATCACACAAAAGGAGTTTTTGTACATCGATCATTGCCTAGATGGTCGTATGATCACTTAAGCAACATCACCTAAGAAACTAGACTACCCCTAAGGTAATAGTTACTTGCTATGCATTGTTGGTAAGTAATCTTTTAGCTGCTAAGGAGACTAACACATCACTTCGTTGATGGTTGCCAAAAAGATGTCTTCCACTAAGGAGGTCCATGGTCCAATTAGTCAACAACACTAAGACGACCAAATACCCGCTAGAGCGATTGCCTAAAAAAATAGAACTCAGCTAAAATATGCAACAAAAATGACTCTGAATAGACCGTCTGAATTTGATGGAGAGCTCATAAAAATAAACCAATAATGCTACTAGGATAATATCAATGTTCCCAACTCAATGGAACCATTGAATTTATCAAAAAAGTACTTTTTCAACAAGTTACCCCTAGGACCCCTTTAGGCTTAACTAGTTTTTGGTCTAAGGGCTCAAAACTCAAAAATAGACTTAACACTCATTACAATCACACTACTAACCCTAAATCAATATTTTGAATCTAATGAAAATAAAAAATCAACATCAGATGTATGAAACACAAAATATTGACTAAAATTAAACTAATCAATTTCAAGGCTACTCAAAACCTCAAGCATAAATTACTCCCAAATGTTTCCATCCCCACAACTTATAAATGATATAAATCAACTATAGGATAAGAAAATTTGTCAAATATATAAAAAAGATAAAAATCATAGTAAGTGTTGTTACATTATCCACTACTAAAATATGAATTCGCCCTCAAATGATAAAACAAACAAATTACCTAAATCAATAAAAAGTTGAGGGTCCCTACTCCATTTATTATACTCAAACTCCCATGTGGACTCCTCATTATGGTGACGTCTCAACTGAACCTCCATAGAATCCATAAGCTTGGATCACAACTTTCTAGTTTTTCTCTCCAAAATAGCAATAAGCTTCTCCGCAAAGGACAAATCCTAATCTAATGCAATTGAATCCCATTGAATTACATGAGAATCATCAAGATGGTGTCATTTCAATATCAAAACATAGAATATCGACTGACTTGTGACAGGTTTATAGGTAGAGCCAACTTATAGCTCAAATCTCTAATGTTCTCAAGAATCTCAAATGACCCAATAAACCTCAGTCTAAACTTCTTTTTCTTCCCAAATATCATCACACCCTTCATAGGTGATACGTTTAATAAAACCTGCTCATAAAGAATGAATGCAATATCATGAGCTCATAGATTAGTCTAACTCTTCTGCATACTCTGGGTAGCCACAAGCCTCTGCCGAGTCAATATCATTCAATCCCTCAAGTCTTTCAATAAGTTTGCACCCCTAGGCCTAAACTTCAATGAATCAAACCTTCCCATAAGGGATCTAAACCTCCTACCATATAAATACTCAAAAGGCATCATTTGAATACTGGAATGATAACTTTTTTGTAGCTCAACTTTGCTACGGACAAGCTGGTCCCAATGAACACAAAAATTCATCACACGCTTAAAGCATGTTCTCTAACACCTTAATAGTCTACTCTGAATGACCATCCATCTGAGGGTGAAAAGTTTTTCTCATCTCATGTTGAGTACCTATTTCACTCTGCATAACATTGTAAATTTTTTAGGTAAACTACATACCTCTATAATAATTTTTCATGAATATAGATCTTGGCCAACTTCTCTGTATTGTATTTTATCTTCATCAGTACAAAGTATGTTGATTTGGTCAATCTATCCATAATCACCTAAATAGAATCAAAGTTCCCCAAAGTTGGGGTTAGACCAACAATAAAGTCCATATGAATTTTCTTCGATTTCCACTTTGGGATAGTGTAAAACCTCAAAAAATCCTAAGATTAACTCAGTCCGTTAAAGCTTGAAAAAAAAGAGTCCCAGACTTAGTAATTTCAGCTAAGTGTTTACACTTAGAATTATTTTAGCCTTCATAATTTGACGATCTTATTTTATGACCCTTATGACCTTAAAATGTCAATGTTTGGATTGAATCATGATTAGGTGTGTCAATAGGTTACTTCGGGTGAGTTTCAAATTTTTTGGACCTCATTTAAATCATATTCAAGTGGACAAAACAATGGGTCGACATGATCTCAATGCGTCGCATCGCCCATTGCATCGACGAATAATTTCCCCCTAGCTTTCAGTGCTATTCCAGTGATCCAATGTGAATGCAATGCGATGTGTTTGTCATCGTATTGATGCCATCAACACAGCATATTGTTCATCGCATCACTGGGCATATTTCATTAATTAAAACTCTGCATCCAGAGGGGTATTTGGGTCATTTTCCCACCCTTAACCAGCCCCAAAAACACGAGATTAACCTACTCTAAAGGAAAAATATCTCATTCTCTCTCAAATTTACTCAAGAACAAACTATAGGGCATTCAAATTTCATAACCAATCTTCAAGAACACACGATCAATCTTCACAAATTTACTTATCAAGGTATGTTAGTTGTTCATCCAAAGGTTTTCTTCTACCTTTGGAGTTCAAGAACCTCTTTTCAAATTTAAAGATGATTGCTTTCATAAATTCTATGTTGAGTTAAATTGTATTTATGATTATGATTTTATTTGGGTTCTAATCCATGATTAATTACAAAATTCATGTGAATTAAATAGCATGTGTATTTTTATGTAGTTTCATGTTGGAAACCCTTGAAATTGTGAGTTTGGATTTGTGATCATGATACTTGCACGTTGACTAGTATTATGTGCATAAACATGACCCCAAGTGCTTGATCTAATGTTCATGAGAGTGAATAGTGAATTTGTGACATGAAAGTATGTGTAAAAGTTCATGCCATGCAAGTGTTTGCTAAAATGCCTCAATGAATAAATTGTAACAACGTGACTAGTTATCATATTTTAAAGATTGTGCTATGTTTTTAATATCTATCTATCGAGTCCTGGGAGTATTTAATGCTTGATAATCTAGCTTTTACGTAGATTTACAGTACTTTCAGAATAGTCTCAGTGATGTCACATACAATAATACTCAGTCAGTAACAAAACTCAGTATATTCAGTCAGTTAAAAGAACTCAGTGAACTCAGTCCAGTTCAGTTAGACAGCACGATCAATAATAGTTCAGTCAAGCCTAGTAAAGTCTAGAAATCAGTTCAATGTCTATTCAATTGAGAGTAGGAATTAGCACTGAGTGAACCCAGGGATGGGGGAATTCCTGTCAGTAAAGGATTTGACCCTTAGTAGCAATCCCTACATTATAGAACTACGTAGCCAACATAGGTTGAGATGTATTCCTACCAGTTTAAGGTTGATACATCTCGTATGAGTTTTCCTACCAGTGAGGGTTGACAAAAGGGCTTCCTATCAGAGAGGGTTAAATCATAGCCATTGTTAGTATCCTTTGTCAAGGTGTTATATCATAGTTTCAGATGCACGGGCTCCTGACCGTATCTAGCAACCCAGATTATTAGTAGCAAATTTAGTGGTGAGTCCTCATAGTTTGAGGATAGAGTACTATTTTAGTTATTGGTACTTTAGTAGTTGGAGTTAGTTGGGGGCTTGTCCCATCAACTCCATATTTAGATAGTTCAGTTAGAGGCCCTTCAAACTAGATTATTTTTGACAATTGTTCAGTATTTATTTATTAGTATTTAGTGTTTGATTTTAGTTATGAACCTTATGGCAGATTCAGCCTAATTTCCATATTATTACAGAGTTATTATTATTCAGTGATTGCAGCAGGTACCAGTCATGGGTTAGCTTGTGGTCTTTCAGGATTTTGAGCACCGTGTGATATCCTGGGTGCAGAATTGAGGCGTTACAAACTTGGTATCAGAGCCTAAGGTTTAGCAGAGTCCTAGGATGTTTGAAACGCACATCAAGTAGAGTTTTTTGCATGGGTTTGTAGCGCGCCACACTTATGAAGAAGAGGCTATGAGGCATTTTAGGAAAAGTTTCCCTTCTTTCAGTATTTACATTGTGCGAGTGAGAATGAGCACAAGTTAAACTCCCAGTCTAATTTTTTTCCATTCCATTTACAGAATATACCTCCCCAAAGGAATAACAAAAGGAGAATAGGAAACCAGCCAGTACCTCTGTACGTTCAGGTAGATCTCCTGGACGACCATGTCTCCTATGCAGAAGTCAGAGCAGATTTAACTACTCTAGATCATTCTGTAGTAGCCCAAAATAAATGCCGAGCTATAATTTTGGCCAACCTAGTAGTCAATACTACTGCAGCTAGAATTTAGGACTTCACCCGAATGAACCCTCCAGCCTTTATCGGGTCTACGTCAGATGAGGACCCATAGGAATTTCTTGAACAGGTATAGAAAGTCACAAATATAATGGGGGTGACTGTGAGTGAGAGTGCTAAGTTGGCTGCATATCAGTTGCAGGATGTGGCTCACTCATGGTTCAAGTAGTGGAAGGAAGAGAGGGCCACAAATATAGGACCCGTAGAATGGGGAGAGTTTGCCACTATTTTTTTGGATAGGTTCTTCCCACTGGAGTTGAGGGAAGCAAAGGTTTTGAAGTTTATTAATCTAAAGCAGGGCAACATAACAGTGAAAGAATATTCTCTTAAGTTTACTCAGTTAGCCAGATATTCCCCTTATGTGGTAGCAGCTAGCAGATCTAAGATGAGTACGTTTGTGTCTGGAATGTCTAACATGTGGTTAAGGAGTTTAGGACTGCAATGCTAATTAAGGAGATGGACATATCTAGGAGCATAGTTCATGCTCAATTGACAGAAGAGGCTAACAATAAGGAGGAGAGGGAAAATAAAAGAGCTAGAATAGGTAGCTTCAACTTTACTCAGCCTAAGTCAGAGGGTGGAAATCATTCTTAGTTTTGCCTAAATTCTTTAGTTCCAGCTCCTTCCTCAGCCAGTTCTCCAGTTTGAAAATTCAGAGACTGCAATAAAGATAGGGCACCAGCCCCTAAACCTCAGGGTAGTGTTAGCAGTGCACAAACAAATCCTCTTTGCTTGAAGTGTATCAGAAACCACCAGGGTATCTGCAGAGCTGACAGTGATGTATGTTTTAGATGTGGAAATCTAGGACATTGGGTCAAAGAGTCTCCTCAGGTGGGTTTATAGAGTCAGCAAAATTGTCCTTCAGCTCAGTTAGGTCTCCCGAATCAGCAGGGTGCCGCTTCCAGTGCCACTAGTGGGCAACACCCAAACCGACTTTATGTACTTTAGTCCCGATAGGATTAGGAAGGTTCTCTTGATGTGGTCACTGGTACATTACAAGTTTATCATTTGCACGTTTAGGATTTGCTATATCTAGGAGTTTTTTGGTCTTTTGTAACTCCTTATATAGCTGTTGACTTCATAGTCAGTCCCGAAATCCTAGCAGAGCCTTTCTCAGTCTTTACCCAAGTGGGTAAATCTATCATAGCCCGATGGGTATACAGGAACTGCCCGATTATGGTATCTCAGAAAGTCACATCAGCAGATTTAGTAGATTTAGAGATGACATATTTTGATCTCATTCTCGGCATAGACTGGCTCTATTTATGCTATGCTTTAGTTGATTTCAGAAACAGAGTTGTCCATTTTTAGTTTCTGAATGAACTTGTTCTTGAGTGGAGGGGTAGTACTTCAACACTTAGAGTTCTGCTTGGTTCCTACCTAAGGGCAAGAAAAATAATATCTAAGGGGTGTGTCTATCATTTTATTCGAGTTAAAGACTCTAGTTCAGAGACCGCTAATCTTGAGTCAGTTCCAGTAGTATGTGAATTCCTAGATGTATTTCCTGAATATCTTCATGTTGTCCCTCCAAAGAGGGAAATTGATTTTTGAATAGACCTTATTCTCGATAGTCAACCTATCTCTATCCCACCATACAGAATGGCCCAAGCAGAACTCAAAGAGTTAAAGAAACAATTGAAGGATCTCCTATATAAGGGATTCATCAGACCCAGTATATCCCCTTGGGGTGGACCAGTTCTATTCGTGCGTAAGAAAGATAGTTCTCTTAGAATATATATAGAATACCATCAGTCAAATAAAGTCACGGTCAAGAACAAGTATCCACTTCCCAGAATCAATGACTTATTTGACCAACTTTAGGGTGCCACCTACTTTTCTAAGATAAACCACAGATCAGGCTATCGCTAGCTCAGAGTCAGAGAATGTGACATTCCAAAAACAACTTTCAGAATTTGGTATGGTCACTTTGAATTATTAGTCATGTCATTTGGTCTTACCAATGCTCCAGTAGCCTTCATGGACTTGATGAACCGCGTGTTCAAGCAGTACTTGGATATGTTCATCATAGTCTTCATTGATGACATTCTTGTCTACTCCTGAAGTGAACATGATCATGCAGACTATCTATAAATAATATTACAAACTCTCAGAGCCCATCAGTTGTTCGCCAAACTTAGTAAGTATGAATTTTTGCTAAGTTCAATAGTTTTTCTTGGTCATATAGTTTCCGGTGCTGGCATTAGAGTTGATCCTCAAAAGACCAAAGCAGTGAGAAGCTGGCCCAGACTCATCTCTTCGTCAGATATCAGGAGTTTCTTGGGTTTGACTGGCTATTACCGACAGTTTGTTAAAGGATTTTTGTCCATTGTATCCCCCATGTCCAAATTGATTCAGAAGAAAGTCAAATTCTAGTGGTCAATTTCTTGTGAGAAGAGTTTTCAGGATTTAAAAGACTCGACTCACTATAACCCCAGTTTTGACTTTACCAGATAGTTCAGACAGATTTATTATGTATTGTGATGCTTCCAGAGTTGGTTTGGGGTGTGTTTTGATGCAGAGAGGTAAGGTCATAGCCTATGCCTCTAGATAGGTTAAGCCCCATGAAAAGATTTACCTACTCATGATTTTGAGTAAGCAGCTATTGCATTTGCCTTAAAGATTTGGAGGCATTATTTGTATGGGGTATATGTTAACTTGTTAATAGACTATAAGAGCCTGTAGTATGTGTTTTCTCAATAAGACCTGAACCTACGTCAGAAAAGGTGGTTAAAGTTGTTGAAAGACCATGACATGAGTATTCTATATCATCCGGGTAAGGCCAATGTAGTGGCTGATGCTCTCAGTGGGATGTCTATGGGTAATGTTGCTCACATGGAGGATGGTAAGAAGAAGTTAGTTCAGGATGTTCATCAGCTTTCCCGACTAGGTGTCTACTTAGTCGATTCAGCAGAGGGTAACACATAGGTTCATAATAGTTTAAAATCCTTATTGGTTTCTGAGGTAAAAGAAAAGCAGAACAGATATCCCAGTTTAGTTAAACTAAAAGAGTCATTCAGAGATAAAAAAAGTAGATGTTTTCTCCCAAGGGGGAGATAGTGTGTTTCACTGCCACGGTAGACTATGTGTGCCACGTGTGGATGGCATGAGATAAAGGATTCTTGTAGAGGCGTATGGAGCACTTTACTCTATTTAGCTAGGGCATCTAAGATATACCGTAATTTATGGAAGGTCTATTGGTGGAGTGGGATGAAGAGAGATAATATAGAGTTTCTGGCTAAGTGCTCTACATAACAGCAGGTCAAGATTGAATGTTTAAGCACTTGGCCACAATTCCAATAATGTCCTTTTTCATCCTACACTATCAATATTGTTGCTTCAAGTAATGGTATATCTTAGCCACGCTTGGATGAATAGAATACCTTAACAATGAGTCTCCTCTGATAGAAGTCTAATCCAATCACTAACTCTCGACAAATGATACACCCAAATTACAAATCCTTTAAAAAGCATAATCGGTCATTGTCACATATATAATCCAACAAAGGTAGGGGTCAAATCCCACAGGGAATGTGGTGATAAATAAGTCATATGTGATGTAAGTGACAATTAGTTGATAATTTTCATGAAGTGGGGGAGGGGGTTTATGAATGATTAAGAATACAACTTTTGTTTGTTTCAAATAATCAAAGTAGAATTTATGAATTTTTATTAATAGAGCAAAAAACTTAGGATTATGTTACCTTCGATTCTTATCCTTTTCGAGCCAAGTTGATAGTGAATTCATGTTAACACAAGTGAATATAAAGAAACAAGTTCAAATATTCACCTAAATGTTTCCCAACCTAAATAGGTGACTATAATGACCCTTCAGGTCAGTTTTTGTATTTCTGTTTATTTTCATCATTAGAGATTTACTATAGCTACCCTAGGTCATGTATGACTTGTTGGGACTAACAATTCAGTTACTGGGCAGTTTATTTGATTTTTAAAGCCATTTCCCTATTTTAAAGTTTTTGCTGGTTTAAATGGGCTACCAGGTGAAAGCTTCAGTCAAACGACCTCGTATGCCAATTATGACTATTTTAATAGCTATGGATCGATTTTAGACAAGGTGGACTCTTGGTTCGGGTCTCGAGGTACCCAAACGCATTTCGCTCTATTGGTATAAAAGTTAAGAAAATAGAATATGGGTGTGGGGCTCACTTTTAGTCGAAATGACCTCGGATGAAAATTTCAATTGGTCCATCGAGTATGAAATATCTAATATGATAGGGTAGAATAATCCTTTTGGGTATACGAGATACCAGATGAATCCCGACAGGTTGGCGGAGACTTGTCTCAGCTGTGATGGTGAACTCGCTAACAACAAGCCATGGGTCGTGATCGCGATAACCTTGGCAGGGCACCATATGTTGCATCCCAGTGATTTATATTGCAAAAATGAATCACCTGTGACACGACCCTAATCGAGGACTTGTTGTAATAGGCATCCCAAGTCCAATCGGGATCGAAGACTACCCCCAATACCTAACCCAACAGACTAGCATAAATCCTATGTCGGATAAAGTTCGAGCATATAACAAGATAATGTATTATTATAATTCCAGACTTTGGGATAGGTCTATAACCATGACTATCCCAAAAATGTCCAACCATTCAATACCAACCAACAACCATAACCAAACCAATATAAAAACAGATTTCATGTTCATAACATAATATAAAAGGATGGAACAATCATAAATTCAGTCAAGCATTATCATCCCCAATACCAATGCCAATACTAATGCTGACACTACTACCGACATCGCCCATTCAAACCCATAGTAGTTCCAGAAAACCTCTAACCAAAATTAAAACAATATCCGGCTGGGACATGACCCAACCATAGCAAAACCAATATCCATAAAATAACCAATGTATGAAAAAATGTCCATGTTATGAAATGGAGCCTTCCGGAGTATGGAAGCTCACCAGTTCAATCCAATAGCTGATCCCGTATCCTATCACTAAGCAGGAGGAGTAGAATGGCTGGTTCCTGTATTATGTAGGGATACAGACACCCGATGACGGGTTAGCAGGTGAATGCTACCAAGTACTCAGGAAAAGGATAATGTAATGCCAACCTTTAAAACCAAAAAAATAACTATTTGCACACATATCCATACATATATAATCCATGCCAACCTTTAGCGTGCATTTCAAACCATTAACCTGGGTATGTATAGCTTAACCATCCTAGAACTACCCATGGGCTATATGGGTCTAGTATAACCCCTGAACAGGCCCCGAAGTGTAGCCGCATGAATCGAAGATACCATAGGAGTAAGGGATTCCCAAGTACCCTTTGCTCACCATGATACAGATATGCATGTGTAACTTAAGGGATTCATATGTATCCCATAGGGTCATCATGACCAATCCTTATGTCGGCAAAAATAAGTTTCTAGTGTCCGTCCATTGAACTCACACCTTCACGGTTAGCTATCACATCTGCCATTATTGCCCAATTAAAACTATTATCACATAACCAAGACCACCATTTCATTTATTATTAACCAAGGCTATTAGTAGTTGTATCATCATACTGACTATAGCTTGTAAGCAATGTCCTTAGCCAACCATTTAGAGGAGAAGGGATTTCCATGTACCCATAGATTATATAATTTAGTTGCTTGGGGGTTTCTATGTACCCTGCAAGTATGTCCATTACTTACTTTGCTTGGGGGATTCCCTTGTACCCCGCAAGGCTTTCCATTATGCCAACCTTAACCACTAAGACCTTACCATTTCACCATTCCAAACCATTTAGGGTTCCATTACCAAGTTATACGATGCAATAGGTTTCATTAAAAGTCCAACAAAATAGTAAAAGCATTCTCATAGGCATTTCATCAAACATATTAAGGGTATGGTGTTTCCAAAACAAAAACCAATAACCAATAACCAATCAACCATTCCCATGCAACCAAGTGTTCAAACCATCATGATAATATGCAAACCATATGCAAAAGACATGGGAAAACCATAACCAACCATTATCATCAAAACCCCTAACATATTTTTGAAAACCCAAAACTAAACAATAATTAGGCCATGAAAACAATTCATAAAACATGCTTTTAGTTGGATCTAACAATGAGGGCGGAGTATCTTGCCTTAGATTATAATTATGATGGATAAAGATCACCTGTACAAGCCCCAAATTGATACTCTAGATAAAACCTTAGCCTTTCTTTACCCTAGAGATTTAGAGAGAATTTGAGAGAGTTTCTAAGTATTTAAGTAATTGGAAATACGTTAAACGAAACCCCAAAAGGTATTTTAAGTTGTGGGGTACCAAAGAGTTATAAGGGGAAATGTCTAGATTGCCCCCAACTTAAATTTTATAAACCCCTGCAGGTGGGTATGACTCCACCATACCATCTGTACCCTAGGGTGTGGTACCTAACTCGTACCCTGGACCCCTCTTTGGACCCCCAATACTAACCAACATACGACCCTTCATGTCTATGTCATACCCTGAGGTACTAGTAGTACTATATAATCCATACCCTAGATAGAATATGATCAGGGACATAATGATAACCATACAAGTTATCACCATACAGATCATTCCCTAGCATACGACCAGTATGTTGTCCATTTGTACCTTGGGCAGAAACCTCGCTGCACCACACTGTTTTAGTTATGACTAGGATCCGCTAAATTATATCACAACATATGACTAGTACCTCTAGTCGTATGATGTCCAGTGGGTTTTAAGCTTGGGAAGTTTCTAAGAATAAAAAACCAAGGGTGTTTCAGTCTCTCCCACTAGGATCATTCATCCTGGAATGAACATACAAGAAAGTACAAGCACGAGTTACACCCTAACATAACCATTCCAACTTTTAACTAAGTTAGAAAACAAAGATGTGATCAAGAACACAGACCTTCCACCCGAATATCCAGAGCATAACTTGCGGATACTTGGACTTCATGTCCTCTTCCTCTTTATAAGTAGCCTCTTCCACCTTGTGGTTTCACTATATAACCTTAATCGAGGCCATATTATTTGTCTGCAGACAATGAACCTGCAGATCCAAGATCTCAATCAGGATCTTTTCATAAGAAAGAGAATCGGAGATACAAAAATATTCCAAAGAAACAACCGATGAGGGACCACTTATACACTTTCTTAACACAGAGACATGGAACACCGGATGAATGATGCTCAAAGTAGAAGGCCACTCCAATTCATAAGCAACATTACCAAGCCTCTTCAAACCCATATAAGGACCAACATATTGGGGACTAAGCTTCCCCTTTTTGCAAAACCGAATTACTCCCTTCATAGGAGATAACTTTAGGAACACTCTATCCCCATATCAAACTCCAAGTCTCTACGCCTATCCGCATAGGCCTTTGGCAACTCTGAGCAGCCTTAAGCCTATCCAAAATTACCTTCACCTTTTCTATATCCTGATAAACCAAGTATGGACCCAACATATCCGCCTAACCACCCTCAAGCCACCCAATAGGAGATCTATACCTCCTACTATACAATGCATCGAAAGGGACCATTCTAATACTAAAATTATAACTATTATTATAAGCAAACACGATAAGAGGTATATTATTAACACAGCTACCACCATAGTCAATCACACATGCATAAAACATATCTTCTAATGTCGGAATAGTCATTTCTGCATGCCCATCCATCTGCCGGTGAAAAATTGTACTCATACTAACCGTAGTACCCAACCCTTTCTGAAACGACTTCTAAAAGTGAGATGAAAACTCTGTACCACGATTAGAGATAATGAAGGCAAGTATCCCATGCAGCTTCACTATCTCAAGAAGATACAACCTCGCATAATCCTGTGCGAAAAAGTTAGTCCTCATTGGAAAGAAGTGAGTAGACTTTGTCATCCTATCCACAATGACCCAAATCAAATCCAATTGATTCTGAGACCGAGGAAGATCGGTACCGAAATCTATGTTGACCATTTCCCATTTCCATTCTAATAATTTAAATTCTTGATACAACCCTCTGGGCCTCATGTGCTCAACTTTCACTTGTTGACACACTAAACACTTAGCCACAAAACTGCCACATCCTTCTTCATACCATTACACCAATACATCTCCTTAAGATCATGATATATTATCATTGAACTGGAATGAATAGCGTAACATGATTCATGTACCTCAGCCAGTATCCTTTCACATAAACCATCGACGCTAGGAACACATAACTACCCTTGGAACCACAAGGTACCATTACTATTGATCTCAAATACCATTACCTTTTGCCCATATACATCAGCCTTGGTTATCATCAAGACAAGATTTAGCATTTGCTTCTCCCTAATCTCTGCACTAAGAGACGACCACACAATTTCTTATACCATCATATAACCATCCTCAGAGTCTTAATATGAACCCCAAGATTAGCCAAGCGGTTAATATATTTCACCAACTCCCACTTTTTCTTTTCTATATGAGCTAAAATACCTATGGAAAACCTGCTAAGAGCATCAAAAACAATATTAGACTTACCTAGATATTAGTGAAGACTCATGTCATAGTCCTTGAGAAGCTAGACCCATCTCCTTTTCTTGAAATTAAGATCCCTCTGAGCGAACACATATTGGAAACTCTTATGATATAAGAAGATATACATATGCACTCTATACAAATAGTGCCACCAAATCTTCAATGAAAAAACAACTACTAAAAGCTCCAAATCATAAGTAGAATAATTCCTCTCATGTACCTTCAAATGCTTGGAAGCATAGGATATTACCTTAATGTGTTGCATCAAAGAAAAACCAAGTCCCACCCAAGACGTATCACAATAAACCACAAACCCCTTATTTCCTTCAGCCGAAACCGAAGCCAAAGTTAGCTTATCCTCCGTCTTCTAAAAACTTTCCTCACAATCATTGGACCATATAAATTTTACTTTCTTCTAAGTCAACCTAGTCAAAGGGGAAGCTATAGAAGTAAAGCTCTTTACAAACCTCCTGTAATACCCAACCAAGCCCAAGAAGCTCCGACTATCAATTGGAGTCGTAGGTCTAGAACACGTCTTAACCACTATAACCTTTTGTGGATCAACCATGATCCCCTCACTAGAAATAATATGACCCCAAAAAGTGGCAACGTTCAACCAGAACTCATATTTTGAGAACTTGGTATACAACTGCTGTTCTCTCAAGATCTACAACACCATGCAAAGATGATTTATATTATTCACCTCTCTCTGAGAATACACTAGGATGTCATCTATAAACAAAATGAAAAATAAATAAAAAAATTGGTAGAAAACCCTGTTCATCAAATCTATAAACATTGCCAGGGCATTGGTCAACCCAAATGACATCACCAAGAACTCAAAGTACCCATACTGGGTACAGAAAGCTATCTTAGGAATATCCACCTCCCTAATCTTAAACTGATGATACCTGAATCTAAAATAAATATTAGAGAAGAACTTAGTACCTTGCAACTAATTAAACAATTCATCTATCCTAGGAAGAGGATAATTATTCTTAACCAACACCTTATTCATCTACCTATAGTCAATGCACATCCGAAGAGAACCATCCTTCTTATGCACAAATATTCCAGTACACCCTATGGGGATACACTAGGATAGATGAAGCCTTTATCTAAGAGATTCTTAAGTTTCCCCTTAAGCTACTTTAACTCATCCAGAGCTATCCTATAAGGAGGAATAGATATTGGATGAGTGTCTAGAACTATGTCAATGCCAAACTCAATATCCCTATCAGGAGGAACACCAAGGAGGTCATCAGAAAAGACCTCAGGACACTTATTCACCACCAAAACTAAATGTAAAGAAGGTTCTTTCGAGTTGGAATCCTTAAACCAGACAAAATAATAGAGACACCCTTTAAAGATTAACCTCCGATTTATAATATATGATATAAACCTTCCCTTAGGAGCTAGGGAACCACCATCCTACTCAATAATCAGTTCACTAGGGAACCTAAAGACAACTATTGACTCCGATATCTAAGGACGCATGGCATGAATGTAACCAATCCATACCCAAAATAACATCAAAATCCACCATATCTAATTTATATAAATCTACTAAAGTCTTCTTTACTACCAACATACCACACCCCCATAGAGTCTTTTAGCAATAATAGAGTTACCTACTGAGGTAAAAATAGAAAAGGGATTCAAAATAACCTCAAGATAAAAAAAATACACAACCATATATCGGGTCATATAAGAAAAAATAGACCTCAAATCAAGTAATGAATTAATGTCATGAGAAAAGATTTCCAACATACCAGTCACGATATCAGGTGATGCCTCGAACTCCTATTAGGTAGTAAGAGTATCTAACCTATTATAACCTATGCCTGTGCCTGAAGAAGAAACAGATACAGAAGAAACACCCTTTGGTGCAGAAGAAGATGAAGAAGCAACTAGAACCTTACCTGCCCTCGAAGCAACCTTACCAATAAGACAATTTCTAAGCATATGGCATGGCTGACCATATTTAAAGTACCTGTCCCTTCCCTCATCAGAAAACCCTAATGTAACTAATTGCAGAACCTATAAGGAAGAGATGACCCCCTATCCTGAGATTGGGCACCCTGTTCCCTGAAGTTATCGCCACCTTTCTGATGTATATTACCTGACGACTTTGGGTAAAGAGCACTAGTTATGGAGAAAGAACTAGAACTCCCCCACTTCTTCTTCGACCACTTACCCTCCATCCCTAGTACTTTGCTGTTGACCACCCTACTCAAAGAACCTAAACTTTTTGCCCTACCTTTCCCCTATCTCAACCTACTTTTTCTTTTACTCCTCTACCTATTGCATATGAATAGTCAACCTAGAGATACCTATGTCTTTGATCAGCAATGTACTCTTGCTTTCAAGGATCAACAGACGAGATAGTCCTAAGGCAAACTTTTTTATCTTGGCCCTCATATCATCCACCATTAAAGGAGCATACCTAAATAGATAGTGTAACTTCAAGGCATATTTCTTGATTGACATCTTTCCTTATTTTAAGTTAGAAAACTCCTCCACTTTTGCTTTCCTCAGCACCTAAGGAAAGAAGCTATCCAAAAATGCATTAGAGAAAGTCTCCCAGAGAAGACTCATAAACCTGAATCCTCGACTTCTACCATTCCTCATACCATTGGTATACCATATCCTTTAGCTAGTAAGCTAAAACTCTACTCCTTCCACATTTGTGACATGCATAATCCTGAAAATCTTTTCCTTCTCATCTAGAAAATCTTGAGGATCCTCCTCACCTCAACACCAGTAAAGGTTGGGGATTCATCTTTATGAACTGGACAACCTTTGTGGCCTCAGAGAATGGGATACTAGTGCACCCCACTCAGCCTGAGAAGCCACCAACTGAAAAATCATATGAATCAATTGACAAAACTCTACATTTGTCATATCATACTAAGGATGACTAGAAAAAATTGGTGGAACGCCAGAATAATCTGGACTAGACTCCTAGATCGAGTGTGGATTCCTTGATAGTATATTGGGTCATGTCGATTATAGTTAGCTCCCACAATCTCAGTTCAGCATTCAGTACAGAGTTCAGTTTTAGGTTCGCTTGGCCATAACATACAGTTATCAGTTATTTAGTATCAATATTTTAGTACTTCAGCTTATAGACTATATCAGAATCATGTTTTATGCTTGGTCATACATTCTTAGATTTTTATAGCTTTTAGGCATTCATACTAAGTTATATCATCCTAGTCATTCAATTATTATCTCATGCATATAACACGTATATTTTAGCCTAAACTCTTCTCATATACTAGTACATTCAAAGTACTGACAGTATACTCATTTCTTGAACTATGATGTCTTATATCATGGTTTGGATGCTCAGGTTCATGACCGTACTTAGACATTCCAGTGCACTAATAGTAGTAGAAGTGGTGAGTCCTCATATATCGAGGACCGTTTATGTTTATCTCAGTCTTTTAGCTTAGTATCCAGTTAGAGTTAGTTAGGAAATTGTCCCATCAACTCCTCAGTCTGTTAGAGGCTTTTCAGACTATTTAAGACAGTTATTCATTTTATCAGTTGATATTATCAGCATTTTCAGTATTATTTTCAAACATTTTTAGAACTATGATCTTAATTAAATATTTTAGTATTTAAAACCTTATGGCATTTTTTAGTTAAATTATGCATATATTATTTTTTTGTTATTTGTTTTACTCAGTGCTCACAGTAGGTACTAGCTCATGGGTTAGCTTATGGTCTCTCGGTACTGTAAGCACCGTGTGGCATCTAGGGTGTATTTCAGGGGTGTTACAAACTTGATATAAGATCCTAATGTTTCAAAGTGTCCTAGGGAGTTTGGAAGCCACATTGAGTAGAGTCATGTGCATGGGTGTAAAGCGCGCTACACTTATGGACAAGAGGGTATAAGACATTTTAGGAAAATTTTCACTTCTTTTAGTGTCCATATCATGCAAAAGAGCATGATCTCTATTTAAAATCTCTTTATAATTCAATCTTACTTCAGTTTATAGAACATGCCTTCCAGAAAGTTTAATGGAAGAGGAAATAGAAATCAGCCTGCACCTCCGCCTATTCAGGAAAATCCCTTGAATGAGCATGTCTCTGATGATGAATTCAGAGCTGAATTCACTACTTTATCTTACTCAAAAACAACCCAAAATAATCAACAGGTTACTTCCCTAGCTGATCTAGTGGCTAATACCACCACATCTAGGATTCGGAATTTCACCCGAATGAATCCTTCTTTATTTTTGAGATCCAAGTCTGATGAGGATCCAAAGGAGTTTTTTAACATGGTTCAGATAGTGATTGACATTATGGGTGTCATGTATTGAGAGAGTGCAGATTTGGATACTTATCAATTGCAGGATGTACCTCACACCTAGTTTAAGCAGTGGAAGGGCTATAGAGGCGCAGATGTAGGGCTTGTAGAATGGAAGGAGTTTGCTATACCCGTTTTAGATTGATTCTTCCCTTTGGAGTTGAAGTAAGAAAAGGTTCTGGATTTTATTAATTTAAATTAGGGTGTATGAGTATGAGAGATTATTCTCTTAAATTTACTCAGTTGGCAAGGGAAGCTTCGCACGTGGTGTCTGATAGCAGGTCTAGCATAGGTAAGTTTATGTCTAGTGTATCTAATAGTGTGGTCAAGGAGTGTAGGACCACAATGTCGATTAAAAGATGGACTTGTATAGACTTATGGTCCATGCTTAACAGATTGATGAGTAGAAAGTTAATGAGAAGGAAAGAGAAAATGAGAGGGCTAGGAATGGTAGTTTACACTTTGATCATCCAAGATCAGTGGGTGGTAACCATCCTTAATTCTGTCAGAAAATCTTCTACCCTAGCTCTGTCTTTTCTAGTTTTCCAGTTCCTAAGTTCAGAAATGGTAATTAGGATTGAGTGTTAGGCTCTAATACTCAGGGTAGTATAAATAATGATTAGACTAATCCACTTTTCCAGAAGTGTAGTATAAATCATCATGGTATGTGTAGGGCTGGTAGTGATGTGTGTCTTGGATTTTGGCAAGCTAGGCCACAGGATGAGAGAGTGTCTAACAGGTATATGGAAAGGTAGGAATGACCATCAACAAGGTCAGGCTAACTCTTCAGCAACACCAACAGGTCACTTAACTCAACAGGGCACCGCTTTCAGTGCCACTAGAGGTCAGCACCATAATAAATTGTATGCCCTCCAGGCACATCGTGATCAGGAAAGTTCTCCTAATATGGTTAAAGGTATGTTGCAACTCTTTCATTTACATACTTATGCTTTGTTTGACCTGGGGCTTCACTTTTTTTATAACCCCTATATAGCTGTCAACTTTAGAGTCAGTGCCAAAACCTTAGCAAAACCTTTCTCAGTGTCTACCCAGTAGGTGTCTCTATTATAGCCAAGCAGGTATACAGGTCACAATATCCCAGAAAGTTAGTTCAGTTAATCTTGTAGAATTAGAGACAACTGATTTTGATGTCATTTTTGGCATGGATTGGCTCCACTCATGCTATACTTCAGTTGACTGAAGAAAAACAGTTGTTCAGTTTCAGTTTCCAAATGAACCAACTGTTGAATAGAAGGGTAGTACTTCAGCGTTTAGGGGTCAAATTATTTCATACCTTAGAGTGGGAAAAATGATATCCAAGGGGTGTGTTTACCATATTGTTTGAGTTAAAGACTTTAATTCTGAGACTCCCAATCTCAAGTTTATTTTAGTAGTGAGGGAATTTCCAGATGTGTTCCCCTAAGTTCCTCCCAAAAAGAAAATTGACTTCAGAATAGACCTTCTTCCATATACCCAGCCTATCTCTATTCTGACCTATAGAATGGCTCCAACTGAGCTTAGGGTATTTAAAGAAAAGAAGAAATATCTCCTAGACAAGGGAGTCATCAGACCAAGTGCTTCCCCATGGGGTGCTCTAGTCTTTTTCATGTGAAAGAAAGATAGTTCTCTAAGAATGTTCATCGATTACTGTCAGCTGAACAAAGTCACATTCAAGAATAAATATCCACTCCCCAGAATTGATGACTTATTCGACCAACTTTAGGGTGCCAGTTATTTCTCTAAGATAGACCTCAGATCTAGTTATTATCAACTTAGAATCAGAGAATGTGACATTCCGAAAATAGCTTTTAGAGTTTGGTATGGTCACTTTGAGTTTCTAGTTATGTCCTTTGTCCTACCAAATTCTCCTATAGCTTTCATGGACTTGATGAATCGAGTGTTCAAATAGTACTTGGACATGTTCATCATAGTCTTCATTGATGATGTACTTGTCTATTCCTGTGATAAAAATAATCATACAGACCACCTTAGAATTGTGTTGTAGACTCTTAAAGCCCATCAGTTGTTCTCCAAATTCAGTTAGTGCAAGTTTTAGCTAAGATCAATAGCTTTCCTTGGCTATATTATTTCCGGTGATGGCATTAGAGTTGATCCTTAAAAGACCAAAGTAGTGAGAAACTGGCCCAAACTTATTTCTCTGTCAGATATCAGGAGTTTTTTGGGTTTGGCTGGCTATTACAGATGGTTTGTTAAAGGGTTTTCATCTATTACATCCCCCATGTCCAAATTGACCTAGAAGAAGGGCATGTTTCATTCCTAAAATTCTTATGAGAAGAGTTTTCAGGAGTTAAAGAATAGACTCATGTCAACTCCAGTTTTGACCTTACCAGATGGTTAAGATAGGTTTGTTGTTTACTGTGATGCTTCCAGTGTTAGCTTGGGTTATGTTTTGATACAGAGAGGTAAAGTTATAGCCTATGCCTCTAGACAGCTTTAGCCCCATGAAAAGAATTATCCTACCAATGATCTTGAGTTAGCAGCTATTGTGTTTGCCTTGAAAATTTGGAGGCACGATCTCTAAGGGGTGCATGTTGATGTGTTCACAGATCACAAAAGCTTGCAGTATATGTTTTTGTAGAAATATCTAAATCTTTTTCAAAGAAGTTGGTTGGAATTATTAAAAGACTATTACATGAGTGTTTTGTATTACCTGGGCAAGGCCAATGTAGTGGCATATGCCCTTAGTAGATTGTCTATGGGTAGTGTTGCTCATTTGAGGATGATAAGAAAAAGTTAGTTAGGGAAGTTCATTAGCTTGCTAGACTAGGTGTTCGTTTAGTTGATTCAGCTGAGGGTAGTGTATGGGTTAAGAATAGTTCAGAGTCTTCTTTGGTTGTCGAAGTGAAAGAAAAGTAAGATAGGGATCCCAGTCTAGTTAAGTTGAAGGAGTCAGTCAAAGGTCAGAAAGTAGAGGTTTTCTCCCAAGGGGGCGATGACATATTGCGGTGTTAGGGTAGGTTGTGGGTTCCATGTGTTGATGGGTTGAGATAGCAGATTTTAGCAAAAGCGCATGGTGCACATTACTCTATTCACCTAGGGGCCACAAAGATGTACCGTGATTTGTGAGAGATCTATTGGTGGAGTGGTATGAAGAAGAGTAATACAAAATTTGTAGCTATGTGCTTGAACTGTCAGTAGGTTAAGGTTGAGCACCAAATACCTAGTGCCATGATACAGGAGTTCAGCATCCCCACTTAGAAGTGGAAGAAGTGAACATAGATTTTGTGACAGGGTTTCCCCATTTGCGTCGTCAGCATGACTTGATTTAGGTTATTGTAGACAGAATGACCAAATTATTTCATTTATTGCTAGTTCATACTTCCTATACAACTGAGGACTATGCCAAACTCTATATTAGAAAGTTGGTTAGATTGTATGGATTTCCATTGTCTATTATTTCAGATAGAGGTATACAGTTTACCTCTCACTTTTGGAAGGCTTTTTAGAATGGTCTCGGTACCCAAGTTCATCTCAGTACCGCTTTTCATGCTCAGATGATCAGGCAGAGAGGACCTTTCAGACCTAAGAGAACATGTTTAGAGCGTGTGTCATCGACTTTAAGGGCAGTTGGGATGATCACTTACCATTGATTGAGTTTGCCTACAATAATAGTTATCACTCCAGTATTCAAATGGCTCTATTTGAGAATCTCTATGGGAGGATATGTAGATCTCCTATCGGTTGGTTTGAAGAAGGTGAGATTACATTGATAGGGCCTGATTCAGTGTTTGATGCATTAGGAAAATTTCAGTTGATCAGAGAGAGGCTAAAGATAGCCCAAATCCATTAGAAATCTTATGCAGAAATACGTAGGAGAGATCTTGAGTTTGTAGTTATGGATTTGGTGTATTTGAAAATATCTCCCATAAAGGAAGTGAAGAGATTTTGCAATAAGGGGAAACTCAGTCCCCGATATGTTGGCCTTTACAGGATCTTGAGTCATCATGGGAAGGTAGTGTGTGAGCTTGAGTTGCCAGCAGATTTGGCATCCGTTCATCTAGTATTTCAGGTTTCTCTGTTAAAGAAGTGTATTGGTGATCCAGCTGTAGTCGTTCCTATAGAAAGTACAGATGTTCAGGATAGCCTTTCTTATGAATAAATCCCAGTCGAGATCCTAGATCGTCAGATTCGCAGACTAAGGAACAAAGAAGTTACCTTGGTCAAAGTTATTTGGCGGAATCAGTCCGTTGAGGGAGCCACTTGGGAATCAAAAGCAGATATGCAATCCAAGTAGCCTCATATTTTTTCCATAAACTCATACTCAACTTAAGGTAACAGTTACCCTTAGACTCAGTTGCATGCATTCACGAATTAGTTCAGTCATTCATCATATTTCAGAATCAGTGATGTGGTTATGTTCCCAGTTATTCATACTTAGTGGATGATCTCAGTTTGTTAGTATTCTCAGCTTAATTAGTCCCATTCGAGGATAAATGTTCCCAAGGGGGAGATATTGTAAGACCCCATAAGATCCTAGCTCATTTCAGCTTACTATTGTATGTAAAAAGGGTCCAAGGGTTAGAAAATTTAACTAAGTGCTAGGACTTAGTCATTTCTAAATCCCCTAAACTTTGATGATTTTATTTTTGACCTCCCCGACATCGAAAAGTTAAATTTTAAGTTGATTCATGATCAAGGTTGTCGATAGAATATCTCGGGTGAGTTTCAAAAATTTTGGATGAGTGTAAGGGAATGTTTGGAAGTTCAAAATAGTAGCCTCACCGAGATAAGTCCGCGGCGCGGCCTGTAGTGCACTGCAGTGGAGTTTGCTCTTGTTCTTATTTATGCAAGGATAAATGGGTCTTTTATCTTTACCCATTTGGTCCACAACACGGTATTAAGGGTCCCAAAAGGCAAAATTGATCATTCTATCCATAATTTTCTCAGAAAAAACAATCCTCTCTTAAGAACAAACCCTAGCCTCTTCAAAATTCAAGCTTAAACTTCAAGAAATCATCAGGAACCTTCATGAATTCTTTAATTAAGGTATGTGTGATGTTCATTGATGGGTCATTTTCACCCATGGAGTCCAAAAATCCATTTTCAAGTTTAAATCTTTGATTTTTACATTTTATTATGAGTTATTTTCATGAAGATATTATGAATCTTGATTATAAATTATGTTTACGAAGTGTTTTTGTTGGAAATTGTCCTGGACATATTTGAATGATGATGTTCACATATTAAATCCTAAATCTATGATTTTAGTGTGTCAATTATGTTAGAATCACATGTTTTAATTATTCTTATGTTTAAGACTATGAATTTCAAATGTTTGATGAAATGCCTAAGTGATTTGGGTTTTGAACAATGACTACTTATTACGTTTTGAAAGCTTCAGTATGTTCTTATTGTTATTGTCATTGAGTCCTGGGGGTTATGAATACCCGAAATTTAGCTATTTACCTAGTTTTCAGTATCTACAGAATGATTTCAATTATACCATAAGCAATATCATTCATTCAGTAATATGGTTAATTATAATTCTAATTAAGCTCAGTTTAGACCAGTAATCAGTGTCTTTCAGTCGGAAGTAAAACTTAGCACCAAGTGAACATAGGGATGGCATCTCCCCCATCAGCAGGCAGGAGACGTTAGTAGTAGTCCCTAGGTTCCAGACCTATGACGCCACCGTAGACTTTGAGGGGTCCCCCATTAGTTAGGCATGACGCCCTCATCCTTTGGGATATCAGATTAGCGGATCCACATAGCCAATGTTAGTAACCATGGCACAGTACTGGCACCCTTCCAACTGGGGTTACTTGTTGGACCCTAATAGTACATTAGGGCATGTCTATTATAGCTAGCTTCCACAGTCTCAGTTCAGTATTCAGTACAGAGTTCAGTTTTTTGTTTGCTTGACCATAGCATACATTTATCAGTTATTCAGTATCAGTATTTTAGTACTTTAGCTTACAAACTATATCAGAATCATGTTTTATCATGCTATTCAACCAGTTATTATATCATGCATATAAATCGTACATTTTAGCCTAACCTCTTCTCATATACTAGTACATTCAAAGTACTAACCGCATACTCATTTTTTATGCTATGATATCTTATATAACAGGTTCAGACGCTCAGGTTGCCGACCATATTTAGACTTTCTAGTGCACCAGTAGCAGTAGCAGTGGCAAGTCCTTATATATCGAGGACTATTTCTGTTTATCTCAGTCTTTCAGCTCAGTAGCCAGTCGGAGTTAGTTGGGGGCTTGTCCCATCAACTCCTCAGTCAGTTAGAGGATTTTCAGACTATTTTAGACAGTTAGTTGGTTTATCAGTTATTATTATTAGTCTTTTCAGTATTGTTTTCAGACGTTTTTAGAATTATGATCTTAATCAAATGTCTCAGTATTTAAAACCTTATGGTGTTTGCAGTTAAATTTTGCACATATTATTTTTTTGTTATTTGGTTTACTCAGTGCTCACAATAGGTACCAGCTCATGGGTTAGCTTGTCATCTCTCAGGATTGTAAGCACTGTGTGGGGTCCAGGTTGTATTTTTTGGGCGTTACAACATAACAAAAATTCTACTTGTACTTAAAGGGGTGAGGTGATAGTTCATCATAGTTATGATAGTTCTTCAGCCCCAGCCATCAGTACTTTATAATGTTTTAGTTACCACTCATGAATTTCCCTGATGGTTTGTCATAAGCCTAATGGGTCGTCAGCTGATCCATCCTACTTAAGAAGAATAAATAAACAATTTCTTCCTTGTGATAGTTTAGGTCAGTGGACCGTCAACATTGTGATGTTTTGTCACTCCAATTGTTAGGGATTATAAAACAAGATTTAATTCATTGGGGTATTTTTTTCAAACACTTGGCATGCACCCATTACTTCTTGCTTACTTTTATCAGAGTTTGATCTTATTTAACACCTTACTTTATACAACCTCCATTTTATTTTATATGGGTTACTAAAGTTTCACTTATTTGGTTGCCCCACACATCAAAATTTGAGAACACCATAACCTACTTCAAATTTAGACGAGAGAGATTTGAAGGTTATTTTGTCTTTATTCCACCAAAAAAATAACAATAATTAAAGTACCAACTATGTGGTTCATGTATATGCATACCTAGAGTGCATATGATGACTTGAAACACTTTTAACAATATTATTGAGCAAAAAACTATGTTTACAAAGGAGGGAAAAAGTATGTGAGAGAGGTCGTGTTGGTTAGTAGGTTTATATAGTGATGTGTCTTGAGTAATTGTGGCAACCATTTAGGAACGTGGCTGATAGAAGATTTATGGCAGTTACGGTATTTTGTAGTGGGTATTTACATTAATGAAGAGGAGACTTGGAAGATAAACCAAATAATTTCAATTGGTTCTCTTAAATTCCTAGGCTTTCCATGGGTTTGGATTGGGTTTGGGTTGGATGCATTTGGGTCAGATATTAGGTTAGTGTTTTTTTGTTGATGGATTAGTTTTCTTAATGAAAATTAAAGAAAATAAGAATACTTACCTGTGACGCCTTGTCTGACGGTTCTCCAAGATCTTGATGATTCATTAAGTGAATCCTCAGGCTTAAATAGATTATATCCAACTTGAGTCATATCTAATGTTCAGATTGATGGCTCAACAAATGAACCTTCAACCCTTAACCAAAATAGCTAATTTCTTTATCACTTGTGATGGCTAGGCTGATGGATCATCAAAGCTTTGACGACTCATCAAGTAGGCCACCATACTTTAATCAGAATAAGTATTTTCTTACAGTTTGTGGTGGTTCAGGTTGATGGTTCATTAGGTATCTGATGTTCATTAGGTGAAATATCAACCTTGGCCATATTGTACCCTTTCATCACTTTACATGCAATTTTTTCATGCACACTTAGCACACACATCAGCCATTATCAACGACGAAAGTCAAAACCAAAATTATTTTTACAACTACAAAATATGGTTACCTCCCACTAATGTTTGATTTAAAGTTACGACACGATTTGAGTATCTTGACCACTCATACATCATCAAGACACCAATAATAAAAACTTTAGCTCTTCCAATAGATCCATATAATTTTTGACCCGTTGACTATTCACCTTGAACAAATTCTCATCCTTGTTTTCTCATTCCACGACTCCGGATAGAAACACCTGAGTAACTTTAAATGGTCTCGACCATTTTGATTTCATCTTACTCAAAAATAGTCTAAACCATGAGTTGACCATTAACACTAAGTCACTGGCCTTGAATACTCTCTTTTTGATCCTCCTATCATGGTACAACTTTAGTTTTTCCTAATAGAGAGCATCCCTGCTTTAATAAGCTGGAAGACAAAATTTGTCCTTCTTGTTCAACTATTCTAGCCTCAAATCAACAGCCTCACTCCAACTCAAATTAATCTTTTTAAGATCCCATAAGGCCTTGTGTTCAAGCTCTATTTTGTAGATGACAGGATTTACCTAATTTAAGTTGATAATCAGACGTACCAATTAACATCTTAAAAGTAGTACGATATTCCCATAGAGCATTATCACACTTTCAAGATCAGTAACTTTGGTTAGCATTCACAGACTTTGCCAATATCCTCTTAATCTCTCAGTAGATGCCTTCACTTGCCCACTGGTTTGGGGGTGATAGGGAATAACCACCTTATGCTATTTCATTCCATATTTATCTAGACTTGCATCACATACCTTGTTATCAAAGTGGGATCCTCCATCACTTATACTTGTGTGAGGAGTACCGAATTGGGAGAAAATGTTGTTTTTCACGAGAAACAACACACTCTTGCCCTTATTATCTGCTAAAGTCACGACTTCCACCTATGTGGGCATGTAATCCACTGCTACCAAAAAGCATTTGTGGCCATAATAACTCACAATTGGGACTATAAAATTGATGCCTCACACATCAATCAATTCTACCTCCAATGTTTTAAACATGGGAATTTCTTAATTTTGGGATATCTAACCCTACATTTGATTGCGATCACACACTTTAGAAAAGTCTTGGGCACTTTATGGATGATGGGCCAATAATTCCTATACTGTAGTATCTTTCACGTCATGCAATCACCCATATGGTGTCCCCCCACTAGGGATATGTGACAAGCTTGTAAACTGTCTAACAGTTCCACCCCTGGCAAACCTCTTTTGATTATATTGTTAGCATATAGTTGAAACAAATTAGGTTCATCTAAGAAAATTTCTCACATCATAAAGAAATTTCTTTCTTTGATGGAAATTTAGATATTTTAAAATTATGTCACTGACCAAAAAGTTTGCAAAATCAGCATACCATGGTGCAAAATCAAACAAGGCAACAAGTACTTGTTCATCTAAAGTGAAGTCATCAATTTCCAGCTCATCCGACTTCTGAACATCAAGTCTAGATAGATGATCTGATACCTGATTTCACACCCTATTTAGTCTTTGACTTTAAAATCAAACTCCTATAGAAGAAACACCCATATAATCAATCGAGGCTTGGCATCTTTCTTTTCTATCAAGTATCTCAACGCAGCCTGATCATTATGTACCACAACCTTGGTGCCAAGTAAATACACCCAAACTTTTTCAAAGGTATAAACAAAATAAGTAGCTCTTGCTCAATAACCTTATAGTTCTTTTGCACCCTATTAGTGCCTTAATAGCATAGTAAATAGGATAAAAAAGCTTCTATCATTTCAGTCCAAGAATATCCCTAAGTGCAACTCACTCGCATCACACATAACTTCAAACGGTTAAGACAAATCAAGGGCCTTAATTATAGGAGCAACTACCAATTTATCTTTAAGGCATTCAAATGACTTCAAGCAATCATCATCAAACACAAACTTAACTTCCTTCTCCAATATTTTTCACAATGAATTTGCAATTTTGGAAAAGTCCTTAATGAACCTCCGATAGAACCTTGCGTGCCAAAGAAAGCTTCTAATTCCCATCATCAAGATTGCCGAAGGTAACTTTTTGATCACATCAATTTTAGCACGGTATTCTTCAATTATTTTTTCCAAAATCTTGTGTCCGAACACAATGCCCTACTTAATAATAAAATGACATTTTTCCTAGTTGAGCACAAGATTAAACTCTTCACATCTTTTCAAGGCATTGCAAAGATTTTCTAGCAGCCTCCAAAGGTATCACCAACCATAGAAAAGTTATCCATAAAAACCTCCAAAGAATCTTCCACCATATCAGAGAAAATAAACACCATACACCTTTGGACGGTCACAAAAGCATTACATAACCCAAAGGGCATCCGCTTGAAGGCAAATGTCCCATAAGGGCATGCAAATATAGTTTTCTCTTAGTCTTCAGGTGTAAAGGATATTTTATTATACCTTGAATACCCATATAGAAAGCACTACCAACCTCTTCTTGCCAACCTATCAAGAATTTTGTACTTAAATGGCATTGGAAAGTGATCCCGAAGAGTCAAAGAATTCATCTTTTAATTATCCATGCAAACCCTCTAACCTATGACTGTTCTTAGTGGAATAATTTATTTTTCTCATTAGTCACCACCATAATGCCCCTTTCTTTAGGACATAGTAATTCAAAATTACCCACTTACTGTCAAAGATTGAGTAAACAACTCTTACATTAAGCCACTTGATTATCTCTTTCTTTACCATCTCTTACATTGGTGGGTTATGTATTCGATGATGTTCTATGGTGGGAACACACTCTTCTTCCAATTGAATCATATGAGTACATAAGTGGGATTCCAATAATAAGTGTAGTTGTCCAACCAATAGTCCATTTGTACCTTTGCAACAAGGAGACAAGCACGTCTACCTGCCATTCTATTAAGTCATCAGCTACGATCACAAGCAATGTTTTCTTCTCACCTAAAAATACATATCTAAGGTGGAACAACAACATTTTAAGCTCTAACACTGGTGGTTCCTCTCTATATGGTTTTGCTGGAGAAGTTAGCCTTTTTCAAATCTAGGTCCAAGTTCTTTGGGGCATAAGAGTATGACCCTATTCCAGCCAAAATGCTTACAATCTCCTTATAATCTTCTATGTCCTCCCCATCCAAGTTCATCACTACAACAACTAATGTTTCCATTGAAAATCCTTCTTTAATACACACCTCAATATTAATTTCATTAATGATAACAACAATTGAGACAATAATCAAGTCCTATTCATCATAGTGTTCACTCCTTTTGTCCTTGGCCTATATTATGAAATTTAACACAAAAAGACATCAAAGATACCATTATTCTTTATTAGAAGCATAAAATATGTTTTTATTAGCAGGTACATCAATACATAAACATAACCACCAATCCTCAAAACACTCTTTGGAATCATGAGATGCAGCCTTCATTTCACCATTCTACACTTTATCGTGAATCACCCTCAACTTATCATCGTTAAACTAGTGAGCTTGAATCTTCTCCATCAATAAAGAACTAGCCTTAACATACACCAATTATTCCCAGGTATTGAATATCAAGCAAAACCAACTGGTTAGCCAAAGACAAAATGTTTAAGGGTAAAGACCACTTCCCCACCAAAAGATAAGCCAAATTCTCCATACTATAGCCTTTTAACTCAAGGCATCTGCTACTACATTAGACTTTCCATAATAATAAGGAATAATGAGATTGTATTCTTTACAAAAATCTAACAATCTACTCTATCTCATATTAAGATCTTGTTGAGTGAAGAAGTACTTTCAGTTATGATGATAAAATAAAATCTCATAATGAAATCCATAAAAATAGTGACACCATAATTTTAACACAAGTACAACCATATCTAAATCTAAATCATGAATAGGGTAGTTCTTCTCATGAACCTTTAACTATCTTGAAGCATAGGCTATCACCTTACCTTTTTGCATTATCACACCACCTAAGCCAACAATGGAAACATCACAAAACATAGTAAAACATATGATCTCATAAGAAAAGTCAAGATAGGTGTAATACCCCGTACTCTTTCTTAGCTTGAAATTGTCTAAAAAATGTTAGAATCTTTCTCTAAAAGATGAATCCACTTTTGAAAATATGGTATTTTTAATATTTCTAAAATAAAAAATAGAATAGTTTCCACGTCGACGAGTAAAAAGGGACTGCCTGGGATTGAAGAAAACCAGCATCCACAGGAGGTAATTTGGCAAACCCATTTCGGGACGCTTGTTTGAGTCTATAAAGGGACTGATTCAGGCGGCAAACTGAGTTCTCCCCCTGTGGAGAATATCCGTGAGGGAGAGACATGTATACTTCCTTTTTTGGAACATGTTAAGGCTTTAAGCTCTAACTCACCTTCACAACTCTAGGTGTCGTCGCGCCTAAGTTATCATTCTTTTTCCACTGTCTGATTGCAGTAGGGGGGTCACTTTTTTCACGTGGGAAATTCAAAAAGATTTCCAGTGATATAAGATTTTCTTAAATCCGATAACCAGGTAAGAAGTTATGACTATTTTAAGTTCTCATTGTAAAACAACTCTATATTGGTCAGTGGCGGCCGCGCCACAAGCTATAATGGCAATTGTCCTTTTCCAGTGTCTCAGCGCAATTTCCTCTACATCGCGCCAAAGTTTTAGGTCACATAAAAGGGGCAACGCAATGGCTCTACATAGCAATATCCCTTAATTTTCCAATTGTCAAAATCTATTGACACGGCACGATAGCGCAGCGTCACGCTAAGGGTCCAATTTGGGAAATTCTCACTGAAATTAAATGACGTATCTAGGGTTAAAAGGGTCAACTTCCCACCCCTATTTAAGCCCTTTAACACATGATTCAACCACTTTTCACCCAAAATATACTAGTTTCTCTCAAGTTTCTCTGAAGAACAAGCTAGGGTTTTCATAGAAGATCCAATTTAAAGAAAGTTTCACCATCAATCTTTAAGAAATCATGAACTAAGGTATGCGTTGTGTTCATTCATGGATTCCTTCCATCCATAAAGCTTAAGAACTTTGTTTTATCTATAAATCATGATATTTATGTTGTGGGTTATTTGTAATAATGTTGTTGACGTTGATTGATTTTAAAGTTGGAATCTTTGTGTTTTTATCATGATATTCTGTTACCATGCAAGATAAAATCCATGAATTTAGTTGCTTATGATGTGTAATTTGATGAATTCACCTATTCCCTAAGTTGTGCATGCAAGGTGGTTGATAAAATGCTTGAAAGAGTAGAAATTATGCTTTATAGCTCAAGACATAAGCTAAATGTGACATGCTTGTCATCCTCCTATGTTTAAATGGTTTCCATGATATCATTATGAAATGTGTATGTTTTTGGAATGGCCATGTTATTAGTATATGAGATTATGCTATGATTATCATCATTCTCGTCCATATTAGATAGTATGATAACCCTGTACTTTGTGAAATCCATAACTTAATAAATCAAGTATTGTTGATGTGGGTCTTATACTCGATAAAGTCATGCTTTGTCAGTTTCCTTTTATAGAGTCTTGGGGTTACTTGTACCCGAAACATTAGTTGTGTTCATAGAGCCATGTTATGTTTTCATTATACTCTCAGTCAAGCTTTGATCCTTGGACATCAAACAATCTTATGAATCAGGAAATCTCCATAATCTCATGAACTCAGTCAGTTGTCAGGTATCAGTAGTATTTTATCTGTGAATGGAAATCAGTAACTCAGTCCATGTTCAGTTCAGTAAATCATGTTCAGTGTCTATTCAGATGGGAGTAGAAATTAGTACCAAGTGAACCCAAGGATGGGAACTCACCTGTTATATGAGGGTGTGATTCATAGAAGCAATCCTTGCATTCCAAAACTATGTAGCCAACATAGTTTGAGACATCATAGCCTACTATATGAGGATAAATGAGGTGGATTAACCTACTATATGAGGGTTCCCTCCATTCTCATTAGAGTTACCTGTTATATTAGGGTCACCCATAGCTTGTCCTTACTAGTGGTGCGGTATTGACACCCTTCTAATTAGGGGTTAAAGATTAGACCCCAACTCAGCCATAATGGTATATTGGGGCATATTGGTTAGATAACTACTTCCCACAGTTTTATGTTACAGAATCAAGACTGTCAGACGCAGTCAATCGGTCTTGGTAATAAAACTCAGATAGTTCTTTAGCTTTTAGGACTGTCAGATACAGTCAACTCAGATACAGTACGGGACTCAGCTAGTTCCATTAGATTCAAGACTGTTAGATACAGTCACTTATGTTATCAGTTTTATCAGGTATAAATATGTCATATTATTAGTATTTAGATTCAGTAATTATGTTAACACAATATCAGTGTCAGTTATTTTGTCTCATGCATGTATTCTCACACTTATGATAGTAAGTTTGCTATTGTTATTGTACATGCATATGAACCTCATATATTTAGCCTACCTCACATGCATACCAGTATATTCAAAGTACTGATGTATTTATGCTATGGTGTATTCAGAGACACGAGCTCTAGAGCATTAGTAGATTCTAATCTCAGCTGTTAGAGTTAGCAGTGAGTCCTCATCTTTCAAGGAAATAATCATCATTTTATTATCTCGGTAATTAGTCTATTAGTTGGAGTTAGTTGGGGATATGTCCCATCAATTCCTTATTCAGACAGTCATATTTTAGAGGCTTTCCAGACTACAGTATGTTTAGATATCTTATTTTAGTTGTTTTAGGTATTTCATACCCCTCCAAGATGTTGTATTTTTATCTGATACTATGTCTCAGTTTTGAACCTAATGGCCTTTCAATTCATATTTCTGCATTATAAAGTATTTTATACAGTATACAGGTATAGATAACAGTCATGGGTTATCTTATGGTCCTTTGGGGGCATGAGCACTGTGTAGCATTCTGGGTATCAAATTTGGGGCGTTACAAACTTGGTATCAAAGCCTAAGGTTCAATAGTGTCCTAGGAAGTCTTAAAGCCACATCTAGTAGAGTCTTATACATGGGTGTGTTGCGTACTATATTTATGTGAAGAAGGCTATAAGATGTTTTAGGAATAGTTTCTCTTCTTTCAGTATTCATGTCGTGCCAGTGAGCATAATCTCAAGTCAAACTCTCAGTCTAATTTGCTTCTTCTCCTTATTTCAGAACAAGCCTCCCAAGAGAAGAACCTAGCCTGTCCAAAAAGATCCCTTAGATGAACATGTTTCTTATGTGGAGTTTAGAGCTATATTCAATACTATTGCTCTGTCAGTCACTGCTCATAATGAACGACTAGCTATCATTTCGGCCAACCCAGTGGCTAATTCTGCTGCAGCCAGGATTTAGGACTTTACCTAAATAAATCCTCTAACCTTTCTCAGGTATAAGATAGATGAGGACCCTCAAGAATTCCTAGATGAGGTGCAGAAGGTGATAGATATCATGGGTTGAATACTGTTGAGAGTGCTGAGCTAGCTGCATATCAGTTGTAGGATGTTGCTCACACTTGGTTCAAGTAGTGGAAGTCAGAAAGGGAAGATGATGTAGGGTCAGTTAAGAAGGAGGAGTTTGTGTCTACTTTCCTCGATAGATTCTTTTCCCTAGAGCTTAGGGAAGCTAAGGTGTAAGAATTCATTAACCGCAGGTAAGGAAATATGACAGTGAAAGAGTATTCTCTCAAGTTTACTCAATTAGCCAGATATACCCCTTATGTGGTTGCAGATAGTAGGGCAGGGATGAGTAACTTCATTTTAAGGGTAAATGATAGCGTGGTTAATAAGTGCAAACCTGCCATGTTGAATAGTGACATGACTTTAGCCAGGATCATGACTCATGCTCAACAGATAGAGGAGCAGAAGATTAAGCAGAGGGAGAAGAAGAATAAGAGAGCTAGGATAGGTAGCCTTAATTTTAGTCAGCCTAAGTTAGAGGGAGGCAATCGCTCTTAGATTCATCCTAAGTCATCAGTCCCAGCTCCTTCTATAGCTATTTCTTTAGTTCCTAAGTTTAGAGAGGGGAATAAAGATAGAGCACTAGGCTCCAAGTCCCAGGGCAGTGTCAGCAGTGCCCGTACCTATCTTCTTTGCTAGATTTATGGCCAGCACCATTAGGGTATTTGTAAAGATAGAAGTGGTATTTGTTTCTAATGTGGAAAGCTAGGCCATAGAGTTAGAGACTTTTATTAGCCAGGTCCTCAAGATTAACAGAATCGCTTCTCAGCTAAGTCCAGTCACCCAAATCAGTAGGGTGCCACCTCCAGTGCTACTAGTGGTCAACGCTCAAATAGATTCTATGCTCTCCAGTCTCGGAAAGATCAGGAAAATTCTCTTGATATGGTTACTGGTATGTTACATATCTTTCATGTGTATGTTTATGCTTTGCTAGATCTAGGAGCTTTTTTGTCTTTTATTACTCCTTATAAAGCGGTTGATTTTGGAGTCAGTCCTGAAATTCTAGCAGAGACTTTTTCATTTTCTACCCCAGTGGGTAAAACCATCATAGCCCGATGAGTATACAGGAACAGCCTGATTATGATATTTTAGAAAGTCACTTCAGCAGACTTAGTCTAATTAGAGATGACTGATTTTGATGTCATTCTCAGCATGGATTGGCTGCATTCCTGCTATGCCACAGTCAACTGCAGAAATAGAATAGTCCAGTTTTAGTTCCCAAATAAACCCATCCTAGAGTGGAAGGGTAGTGTATCCACTTTCAGAGGTCAGCTTGTTTCCTATCTTTGGGCAAGGAAATTGATATTTAAGGGATATGTCTATCATCTTGTTCATGTTAAGGATTCCCATTCCAAAACCCCCAGTCTTGAATTCATTCCAGTTGTGAATGAATATTTAGATATCTTTCCCAAAGATCTTCCAGGAATTTCTCCCGAAAGAGAAATAGACTTCGACATTGATCTTCTTCCAGATACTCAGCCTATCTCTATTTCGCCATACAGAATGGCACCAGCGGAACTCAGAGAATTGAAAGAACAAGTGAAGGATATCCTTGGTAAGGGAAGGGATTCATCAGGCCCAATATTTCCCCGTGGGGTGCACCATTATTATTCATGCACAAGAAAGATGGTTCTCTATGAATGTGCATTGATTACCATTAACTCAATAAGGTCACGGTCAAGAATAAGTATCCTCTTCCCAGAATTGATGAATTGTTTGACCAACTTTAGGGTGCCAGTTATTTCTCTAAGATAGATCTAAGATCCGACTATCATTAGCTTAGAGTTAGGGAATGTGACATTCTGAAAACAACTTTTCAAACTTGGTATGGTCACTTCAAATTTCTAGTCATGTTATTTGGTATTACCAATGACCTAACCACTTTCATGGACTTGATGAACCGCGTGTTTAAATAGTACTTAAACATGTTTGACATAGATGGTATTTTGGTCTATTCCCACAGTGTGCGAATAGTACTTTAGACTCTCAGAGATCATCAATTATTTACCAAATTTAGTAAGTATGAATTTTGGATAAGGTTAGTAGCATTCCTTAGTCATATCATTTCGGGTGATGGAATTAGAGTAGATCCTCAAAAGATCGAAGCAGTAAGAAATTTGCCTCACCCTATCTCTATCAGATATTAGGAATTTTTTGGGTTTGGCTGGCTATTACAGACAATTTGTTGAGTGATTTTCTTCTATTCCATCCCCTATGTCTAGATTGACCTAGAAGAAAGTCAAGTTTCAGTGGTCAGATCCTTGCGAGAAGAGTTTTCAGGAGTTGAAGACTCGACTTACCTAAGCTCCAGTTTTAGCTCTTCTAGATGGTCCAGATAAGTTCGTAGTGTATTGTGATGCATCCAGGGTGGGTTTAGGTCGTGTCCTCATGCAACATGGTAAGGTCATAGCCTATGCCTCCAGACAACTTACACACCATGAGAAGAATTGTCCTACTCATGATCTTGAGTTAGTAGCCATAGTTTTTGCCTTGAAGATTTGGAGGCATTATCTCTACGGAGTTCATGTAGATGTCTTCATAGATCATAAGAGTCTTCAATATGTCTTTTCTCAAAAATATCTTAATCTTCATCAGAAAAGGTGGTGAGAGCTCTTGAAATATTATGACATGAGTATCCTCTATCATCCGGGCAAGGACAATGTAGTGGTTGACACTCTCAGTAGACTGTCTATGGGTAGTGTTGCTCGTGTGGATGGCAGTAAGAAGAAGTTAGCTCAAGAAGTACATCAGCTTTCCAGACTAGGATTTCGCTTAGTTGATACAGATGAGGGTGATATATGGGTTCAGAGTAGTTCAGAATCATCTCTAGTTTCCAAGGTAAAATAAAATCAAGATAGAGATCCCAGCCTTATCAAGTTGAAAGAGTCAGTTCAGGATCAGAAAGTAGAGGTTTTCTCCTAAGGGGGGAAGTGGTGTTTTGTGTTGTCAGGGTCGTCTCTCTGTTCTAGGTATATATGACTTAAGGTACCAAATTCTTGCAGAAGTGCATGGTGTGCACTACTTTATTCATCCAGGGGCCACAAATATGTACACTAACTTATGAGAAGTCTATTGGTGGAGTGGGATGAAGAGAGATGTTGTAGAGTTTATGGCTAAGTGCTCTACATGTCTGTAGGTTAAGATAGAGCATCAGAAGCCTAGTGCTCCTATGCAGGAGTTCATTATTCCTACATGGAAGTGGGAAGAAGTTAACATGGACTTCGTGATGGGTTTACCTCGAATTCATCATCAACATGATTTAGTTTGGGTCATTGTAGAAAGGATGACCAAATTAGCCCAGTGTCTTCCAGCTCATACCTCTTATTCGACCGAGGATTACGCCAAACTCTACTTTAGGGAGTTGGTCAGATTACACGGCATTCCATTATCTATTATCTTAGACAGAGGTACCCAGTTCACCTCTTACTTTCGAAAAGCATTCCAAAAGGGTCTTGGTACCCAAGTTCATCTTAGTATAACCTTTCATCCTCAGATAGATGGTCAAGCAAAAAGGACCATTCAGACTTTAGAAGATATGCTACGGGCGTGTCCAATTGATTTCAAAGGTAGTTGGGATGACCACTTGCCTTTGATTGAGTTTGCATACAACAACAACTATCATTCTAGTATTTGGATGGCTCTAATCGAAGCTCTCTATGGTAGGAGATGTAGATCTCTGATCGGTTGGTTCGAAGTTAGTGAGGCCTCAATCATAGGGCCTGACTTAGTATTTGATGCCTTAGAAAAAGTTTAGTTAATTAGAGAAAGACTTCGGGCTGCTCAGAGCCGATAAAAGTCTTATGCATATGTTCGTAGAAAAGATCTCGAGTTCGAGATTGGTGACTATGTCTACCTAAAGATCTCTCCCATGAAGGGAGTGAAGCGGTTTGGAAAGAAAGGGAAACTCAGTCCCCGATATGTCAGTCCCTTCAAGATTCTCAGTTAATTCGGCAAGGTAGCTTATGAGCTCGTATTGCCTTCAGATCTAGCCTTAGTTAATCTAGTCTTCCATGTTTCTTTACTCAAGAAGTACATAGGTGACCCAACAGTTATAGTCACCATTTATAGGATTGATGTTCAGAACAATATCTCTTATGAGGAGATTCTAGTAGAATTCCTAGACTATTAGACTCGTAGAATGAGGAACAAAGAAGTCCCTCTATTTAAAGTTCTTTTGCAAAGTCAGTCTGTCGAGGGAGCTACTTAGGAAGCAGAAGCAGACATGCGTACCAAGTATCCTCACCTCTTCTCTGCTAACTCAAATAAAGCTCAAGGTAACAGTCCTCCTTAAGCTTACTCAGTTTCATGTTCAATATTCATCACAAACTTTGTATCAAGTACCATTTCATATTCAATCATGCATTCATGTATCAGTTCAATTATATAATTATGCATAAGACATGCATTCTCATTGTGATAAATTTAGTTCCTCAGAACACTCAGTCATGCATTCTTGAATCAGTTACACATGTATCAGCTATACATGTCCAGTATGATATATTTAGTTATCGGTCATGTACACCATAAGGTCATGTTCCAGTTGTCCATGTTGGTTTATCTTCTTTCCCTCACTCTCACTTTCACTCAAGGACGAATGTTCTCAAGGGGGATATATTGTAATACCGCGTACTCTTTCCTAGCTTGAAATCATCTAAAATATGTTAGAAGCTTTCTTTGAAAGATGAATCAATTTTTGTACATATGGTATTTTTAAGATGTTCACCTTTTTTCATGTGGGAAATTCAACAAGAATTCCATCGATAAAACATTCACTTAAATCCGATAATCGGGTAAAAAGTGATGACTATTTCAAGTTCCCATCGTAAAACAATGCTATATTGGTTAGTGGAGTACCGCGCCACAAGCTAAAATGGCAATTATCCTTTTCTAGTGTCTCAACGCGATTTCCTCAGCATCGCGCCAAAGTTCTAGGTCACAAAAGAAGGGGCAATACGATTGCTTTGCGTCGCGCCATCCCTCAATTTCCCATTTGTCAAAATCCAGTGATACAACGCGATAGCGCCGCGTCGCGCCAATGCTCCAATTCAGGAAATTCTCACTGAAATTAAATGATATGTCCAGGGTTAAAAGGGTCAAATTCCCACCCCTATTTAAGCCGTTTAACACGTGATTCAACTATTTTTCACCCAAAAAATACTAGTTTCTCTCAAGAACAAGATAGAGTTTTCATAGAAGCTCTAATTTCAAGAAAGTTTCACCGTCAATCTTCACGAAATCATGAACTAAGGTATGCGTTGTGTTCATTCATGGATTCCTTCCATCCGTGAAGATGAAGAACCTTGTTTTATCTATAAATCATGGTATTTATATTATGGGTTACTTGTAATCATGTTGTTGACGTTGATTTCTTTCAAAATTAGAATCTTTGTGTATTTATCATGATATTATGTTACCATTCAAGATAAAATCAATGAATTTAGTTGCTTATGATGTGTAATTTGATGAATCCACTTATGCCCTAAGTTGTTCATGCACGGTGGTTGATAAAATGCTTGAAAGAGTAGAAATCATGCTTTATAGCTCAAGACATAAGATAAATGTAACATGCTTGTCATCCTCCTATGTTTAAATGGTTTCCATGCTATCATTGTGAAATGTGTATGTTGTCGGAATGGCCATGATATTAGAATATGAGATTATGATATAATTATCAGCATTCTCATCCATGTTAGATAGTATGATAACCCTGTACTTTGTTAAATCCATAAAGTATTAACTTATGTATTGTTGATGTGGGTCTTGAACTTGATAAAGTCATGCTTCATCAGTTTCCTTCTATAGAGTCCTGAGGGTAATTGTACTCAAACCATTAGCTGTGTGCCTAGAGCCATTTCATATTTTCACGATACTCTTAGTCAAGATATGATCCTTAGACTTCAGATAGTATTATGAATCAGGAAATCTCCATGATCTCATGAACTCAGTCAGTTATCAGATATCAGCAGTGTTCCGTCAGTTAATGGAATTTAGTAACTTAGTCCATGTTTAGTTCAGTAAATCATGTTAAGTGGCTATTTAGATGGGAGTAGAAATTTACACCAAGTGAACCCAAGGATGGGAACTCACCTGTTATATGAGGGTGTGATTCTTAGAAGCAATCCGTGCGTTTCAGAACTATGTATCCAGCATAGGTTGAGACATTATAGCCTGCTATATGAGGGTAGATGAGGTGGCTTAACCTTCTATATGAGGGTTCCCACCGATCTCATAAGAATTACCTGTTATATTAGGGTCACCCACAGCTTGTCCTTACCAGTGGTGCGGTATTGACACCCTTCTAATTAGGATTATAGATTGGATCCCAACTCAGCCATAATGGTATATTTAGGGCATTTCGGTTATATAACTACTTCCCACAGTTTCATGTTAAGAATCAGGACTGTCAGACAGAGTCAATCAGTCTCAGTAATAGAATTCAAATGGTTCTTCAGATTTTAGGACTGTCAAATACAGTCAACTCAGATACAGTATGCGACTCAGCTAGTTCCATTAAATTCAGGACTATCATATACAGTCACTCATGTTATCAGTTATATTAGTTATCAGTATGTCATGTTATCAGTATTCAGATTCAGTAATCATGTTATCACAATATCAGTGTCAGTTATTATGTCTCATGTATGTATGTATTCTCACACTCATGTTAGTCAGTCTACTATTGTTATTGTTTTTGCATATGAACCTCATACATTCAGACTACCTCACATGCATACCAGTACATTCAAAGTGCTGATGCATTTATGCTGTAGAGTCTTATACCATAGGTTCAGAGACACAAGCTCCAGAGTATCAATAGATTCCAGTCTCAGCTGTTAGAGTTAGCAGTGAGTCCTTATCTTTCGAGGACATGATCATCATTTTATTATCTTAGTAATTAGTTTATTAGTTGGAGTTAGTTAGGCCAACTTAGTTGGGGATATGTCCCATCAACTCCTTAATCAGACAGTCACGTTTTAGAGGCTTTCCAGACTACAGTATGTCTAGATAGTTTATTTCAGTTGTTTTGGGTATTTCATACCCCTCCCAGATGTTGTATTTTTATTCGATACTATGTCTCAGTTTTGAATGTTATGGACTTTCAGTTCATGTTTCTGCATTATAAAGTATTTTATGCTGTATACAAGTACAGATATCAGTCATAGGTTAGCTTGTGGTCTTTCAGGGGCATAAGCACCGTAGAATATTCTGGGTATCAAATTTGGGGCATTATAATAAGAGTCGAAGACAACAAATCCATGAATTTTGAAAGCTCCTCTCACAATCATTTGACCACTTATAAATAACTTTCCTCTGAGTGAACTTAGTCAGAGGAGTTGCAATAGAAGAGAAAACCTAAGCAAAATTTTGATAATAATCGACTAACCTAACAAAATTCTAAATCTCAGTAGGAGAAATAGGTCTATCCCATTACATACTGCCGCCACTTTGGTCGGATCGACCATGATACCATTATTGGTCACTATATGAACCAAAAAGAAACAAATCTAACAAAAAATCACTCTTGGAGAACTTGGCATACAACTTATCATCTCCCAGTCTCTAAAGTATAGTCCTCAAATGTCTTACATACTCAACTTCATTATTGAAATAAACACAGATATCATCGATGAACACAATTATAAAGGAACCAAGATAAGTCTAAATTACTCTATTCATCAACTCTATAAGCTCCATTACGGAGTTAGTCAGTCCAAAAGACATGATCAAGAACTAATATTGGTCATACCACACCCCAAAAGCTATCTTCGTAACCTCGGAAGCTCTAATCCTTAACCCTGAAGCTGATAAAAAAATAATTGCAGCAAGAAAAGAGATACTTTTTCTTAATAGACACTTTGTTCAACTGCCAATAATTAATACACATGTACATCGATCCATCTTTGTTCTTTATAAGCAAGATAGGAGCACACCAAGAAGACACTCAATTTAAATAAAACCTTACTCAATAAATCATATAATTATTCCTTCAATTCCTTCAACTCTATTAAGGACATCCTATAAGGAAGAATTAAAATAGGATCAGTTTCCAACTTCACATCAATAGCAAAATCTATATCCCTATCTAGAGGAATAACCTTTAAGTCCATAGGAAACACATCCATGCACTCTCTAACATCTCTCATAGAATCCAAATAAGGTATTAAATTAATCTTGGCATTGCATACATAGGTCAAATAAGAAAGATACACTTTCTGTACCAAGCGATGAGCATGGAGAAAAGACATAACCCCTTTTGAGTACTAGTTAGGAGTACTGATTAATTCAAACTTTTCCACATCCAAAATAGTTTAGGTCACGATCTTGGCAAAAGAATCTAAAACTATATGATAAGGAGATAATAAATCATACCCAATATGACATCAAAATTAACCATGACAAGAATAACCAAGTCTACCGAGTTTCACAATCCAAAAAAGTTACCAGACATGATCGGTACACTCTATTCACTACGAAAAAATCTCCTACTAGGGTAGAAATACGAATGTGTGTGATGATATCACACAGATCATCAATACCAGTAGCAAAATATTTAGAAACATAAGAGAATATAACCTAGGATTAACCAATATAAAAGTAGGATGATGAAAAATTACATTAGAGGGATTTACCTCAGTTTCCTAGAAAAATCATAAAACTGACGTGGCTTGATACCAAACTAAGTAAGTATTTGTTCACTTGTAATGCCCCAATTTTTCTAAACCAGAGTGCTACATGGTGCTTATGACCCTGAAGGACCACAAGCTAACCCATGACTGATATCTATACCTGTGTACTGCAATATATGATGCAATAATATGAAAAACATAAACAATAGGCCATAAGGTTCAACTACATAGAATATCTGACAAATCATAACATTCATATGGGGTAACGAATAACCAACCCAACTAAAATCGGAATCAAATCTGAGCTAAATCTAAAAGCCTCTAAATACTATCTGAAAAAGGAGTTGAAGGAACATGTCTTCAACTAACTCCATCTAGCAAAATTGATCTGAAATAATAAATGAAATAAATAATATTATCCTTGAATAAATGAGGACTCACTACAACTCTACGACTAAAATGCTACTGCTACTGTTGATCTGGCGCTCGTATCTATGAACTATGGTGTAACGTGAAAGAAAGTACCATAGCACAAATGCGTCAGTACAACTGGGAGTACTGAGTATATAAGTGAGGTTAGCTAAATGCAGAAAGGGTTTACATGCATGAACGATGCTAAATGACTAATTGATATGAACGTAAGAGTGCAAACATTCATACGTAGTAACTGAGATCGTGATTTTGTGATATCTAGATCTGGACACTAATACATGATCTACTGATATCTAGAATGACCAATACTAAAATTCTGATAACATGGATGAATGTGTCTGATAGTCTTAAATCTAATGGAACTATCTGCGTTCCATTCTGTAACTGAATTGACTGTATCTAACAGTCCTGATATACTAAAATCTGAAGAACTATTTGAGTTCTTTTACTGAGACTTGGATTGAAACTGTGGGTGGTAGTTGTTTGACCGACATGCCCCAATAATGCATATAGCTAAGTTGGGGTTCAATCTCTGCCCCGACTGGAAGTATGTAATTACCACGCCACTGGTAAGGACAGCTGTGAGTGACCCTTAGCTGGAAGGTACTCAAAATGAGAATGGTGGGAACCCTAAACTGACGGATTAAGCCACCTCATCAACCCTAATCTGACAGGTTAAGATGTCTCAACCTACACTGGCTACGTAGTTCTGGAACACAAGGATGATTACTAAGAATCACACCCTAAACTAATAGGTGAGTTCCCATCCTTGGGTTCACTCGGTGCGAACTTCTACTCCCATCTGAAGAGACTGAACATGATTTAACTGATGGTACATGGACTGAGTAACTGACTTCCGTTGACTGACAGATTAGTGCTACTATTTGATAATTAACTGAGATCATGAGATTTCTGAAGTTTCCTGAGTCACATGCCCGGCTAAGTTTTATAAATTATGGATTGACTGAGATTATCGTGATAACATGACATGGATCTAGTTACACAACTATATTTTTTGGGTACAAGTACCCCCAGGACTCAATGGAAGGAAACTGACACACATGACTGACTTGATCGTAAGAGTAGAGTCCACAATTTACCATATCATGAGTAAGGGATTTCACATTAAGCATAGTTCTCAACATCTTATACATGGAAGGGAAATTCATACAACATGTATGTACTTACATAGCTTTGATATCATGGTAAATCCATATCACAACATTAACGCATATCACTCACATGGAATTTATGGGAAATCATAAAGTATAGAGCATGGACTTGTCATTTAAGCACTATTAAATCATGGGACATGAATTCTATCATCTAGGCATATTATCAAACATTGTGCATGCATTCTTTTAGCCTAAGTATGTTCATGAATTTCACCATATTAAATCACATAAGGATCATGGGTTTCAACTAACAAACACTATACTTCATGAAAACACCTTTAGATATCATCTTGAAACTTAACCAAAAATCATCAAAATGTACAGGCTCATATCACAACAAGAAAATCATAAAATAATATTTAAAATATGGTTCTTGAGCTCTATGAATAAAATGGATCCATAGATGAACCGGACGCATACCTGACTCAAGGTTCTTGATGTTTTTGAACATGAAGGATTTGAAATCCTTTGATTTTTGAAGAAGATTTGGTCTTGTTCTTGGAGATTAAATTTAGAGAGAAACCCTAGTTTTTATTTTTGAAATAATAATGAGCAAAATGGCTAAATTCGGACTGATCTGGGTATATATAGGCAAGTGGTAAGTGACCAAAATACCCCTGTTAAAATGGCCTGGAAGGAAACAGAACGTCGCATGTGATGGACCGACAGACGGTCCATAAGGAACTTGACGGTCAATCATTTTGACCGCCATACTGGACCAGAAATGGGGTTCACTAGATAAGAGTTGATGGCTTGGATGACGGTTCGTCAAAAATCTGATGGACCGTCAACTCGTCCGTCAATCCTTATCCAAAATGTGGCCCTACTACCTTGGGTGTGATGGTCAAAGTGGCATTCCATCACTTGTTTGGCGGTTCGTTAACTTGGACGTCGCACCTGGGCATTTCGGTCAGTTCTGAGTAAAACATCCATAACTTCCTCGTCTGGTGTTAGATTTGGATAAAATTGGTATCATTAGAAAGCTAACTCAATTTCCCACGTGATAGAAAGTAGAAATTTCAAAAATATCATGGGTACAAAAATATATTTGTATTTTAAAGAAAGTACTAGCATCCTTGAGATGATTTCTAGTTAGGAATAAGCATGGGTATTACATCACTAGCTTTAGAACCTCTAGAATCACCTTTACTACCCTGTGTACCCCCTCTAACTGTTGATACTGGTGCAAAGAAAACCTGAAGCTGGAAACCCTTTTAGGAAAAAATCATCATACATTAGGGATAATTACTCACTAAGTGACCATACCCATCACATATAAAATATCCCCTACTAGTTAAATCACATTATGAGAGCCAAAAATAACCATAACGTAATGAACAAAAATAAGACCCTTGGCCTGTATGACCTAATTTATGGCCATTAGAAATCACAAGACCCACAACCCTACTATCCAAACTCTATAGAGCCATACAATTTAGTCTACCATGATAACTATGAGAACCTCTGCCTAAGAAATCTTGACCTCAGGATAATTCACCACTGAAACTACCCTATTAGCATACTCTGTTAGCACCACTACTTTGAATACTCTGGTGAATGGACTCAATCATCTTGGTATGATCCATAATACATTAAAAGGAGTGACCTAAAACTATTAAATAATATATCGCTAACTGATAAAAAATAGTCAAACCCTTCACAAACTTTTTGATCCTTTCAGACTCTATGGAGATGCTAGTTGTGGCATACCTAGAAAAATCATGAAAATAAGATTAATACTCAACAATAGTAATGGATCCCTACTCTAAATGAATGAAATCATCCCTCAGCTTGCCCCTCAAGCTATAGGGTATAAACATCTTAAGAAAAATGTTAGAAAATTGGGTCCAAGTCAAAGGAGGTAAACCCACTAGTCTATGAAACCTTGATAGGGTTCCCTAACAGCCAACCTAAAACTTATAAGCATCCTAACCATTAGCACTACTGAATTGGGGAGAGGATAATGCCATAAATTTTTTGAATCTCTTCTGTTCATCAGCAGACATTATCGAACATGGAGTATTATGAAACCATATTAAATGGTGTTATAGAGCATATGTACACTAAGATGGTTTCTCATAATAGAGGTTTCCATCACTGCGTCTAGATCATACAGGCGATCATTATTCTAGCTAAGTTGTGCAAGAGGGAGAGCACAAAATAGTTCCATGATTCCAAGATCAAGTTCCCCTTGGTGTTCAAGAAAGTCAGGCCACTGAGTAGGAAATCAAGACCACATACATGCCTACTATACCCAACTTGTTTATGTAAAACATGTTTAATCATGTGCGTTGAGAAGCAATTTGAATTTCTGTAGTTTTGGTGCTTTAGGTATATTGAATTAGCATTCATTATTAAAAAGATAAGGAGAACATTTTTGTTTGGATAAAATGATGGTTACTGGATTATTTTCAATTATGGCACTTTATTTACTATTACTATTGTAGTTCAAGGTAATATTTTTTGTATAGGTGGCCTTTTTGTATGTTTGGGGTATTGACACTGAAAAATATAGTCCAATATCTTTTGTTGATCTAGTTAGCAAATAGGACCAAATGATTTCTATAGAAAACTTTGTGTTTATTGTGATCCTCTAGGCCAAATGTTCATATACTGATTATGTGTTCATGGTCATCCTCTGGGATAAATAAAGTCCTACCAAGCTGGGTTTATTTTAGAGAGGACCACCCTTGACAATGTCATTTTACCCATGAAATATTAAATATATTAAGGTGTAAAAACAACAAGATTGGTGGTATGATTATCAATATTGATTTGCATAAAGCATATGATATGGTCCCTTGGGAATTTCTATAAAGAACCCTTGTCGACTATAGTTTTCACTGACTATAACTAAACATATTATGAGCTGCATTATAGGAGGAATCCCTTTTATTATTTGGAATGGTGAGATTTTGTTTCCATTCAAAATGGGTAGAGGACTTTGACAAGGTGATTCATGCAAGGCCAAAATATATATTTTTAGTCATTTTTTTCACATTTAGTATTTTTATTTGTCTTTTTTTTAATATTAATTTTATGATTGTGCTTAATATTATATTTTAATGTGTACAATTAAAATGGTGTGAAGATAAGAGATTTAAAGACAAAATGAATTAAAGATTAAAAAATTATGAAAGAAAATCAAGTACATAATTTAATGGATTAAATTTAATAAAATAATATATAAATGTATATATGCAACAGAGGAAAGAATTGTTAGAGAAGTGAAGGATTACCTGCCACATGTCAGCCAATGTAAAGTCAATTAGAAGAGAAACATGTTGTTGAGATTGCAAAATAGAAGGTCAAACACGTCGTCAGACCCCTCAACTTGGCACCATCTTTTACTTTGGCACCTCACGTGGACGTTGTTTACTATTGGCACCACAAGTAGCTTATGGATGTGTTATTTTGGATCTTTTTGCTGAGTCATCATGAGATGTGCGTTACACGCATTTTGAGCGTGTTTAAGGGATATTTTTGTAATTTTTCATCTTTCTTCTCTTTCTTCTTCACTCTTTCAATCCATTAATTTTTCATCATTTTTTCCTTTTCATAACACATCCGTATGCTAATTGCCCCTTCATTGATCAAATTAACTGAGAAAAAAAAGAATGGTTAAATCAAGAATCTCCCTTCTTTAATAAACAAGAAATCAAAAAACAAGAATAGTTAAATCAAGAATTTTTCTTCTTTAAGAAATAAGAAATCAAGAAAAAATGGTTGCTTTTAAGAAACAAGAATGGTTAAATCAAGAATTTCTCGTCTTTAAGAAATAAGAAATCAAGAAATAAAAATGGTTGCTATTACGAAACATGAATGGTTGATTTTTTCTTCTGTTTATTTTAACCATTCTTGTTTCTTAAAATGGGTTCCTTTCTTAAAATGGTTTCCTCTTCTTTGATCAAATTAACCGAAAAATAACATATTTTATAGCTTGTGTCTAAAGTTCGTGAAGCTTATAATGCATATCTGTCATCCTTAGAGAATGGGGAGATATGTTTACCATCCTTAGAAAATTTAACCTCCATTAATGGAGGTTAAGAAGGTTGGGTGGAGCACACATTGTTAGGGTCTTTTACATAATTATTTGATCAAAAAAATATGTGTCCTTAATTCATTGGACATAATTGTCATGTGTTTTAGTCTTTTTTGCGAAAAAAATAAAATTGTAGGTGCATATAGTGAAGTGGCAATTTAAATGAGTTGGCACAAATCAATTGGCCATTTTATCCATTTGGCAGCATTTGAGATACACACAGTAGAGCTAATGCTGAAAGGTGCCAAAATGATACATGTTATATCTATTTTAGGTGTTTAACATAAACATCGTTCACTTGAGGTGCCAAAATGAAAAATCGTGCCAAGTTGAGGTATTTGTCGATGTGTTTGACCAAAAAAACCATAGAGCTACTGTCTGGGTACCATCATTTAGTTACGCATCACGAGGCTAATGCCTTCAAGTTGGTCTACGAGGAACGGAGGAGTTTTGATTTGATATTTCTCAATTATTTTTGAATTCAGATATTTCATTTAGAATTTTTTTATACTTATAAATAGTCCATAAATTTATTATTTACATAATTTTTTATCTAGAGTGAGCAAGGAGCTACTGTGATGATTGAAAAAAAATTAATTTCATTTTTTTTTGTTCATATTTATTTGTTTCTATGTCAATTCTTTGAAAGAATAATTTGTTGTAATTGCTTTACGTCTATGTGAAGTCACTACTAGAAAACTATCAATTACTTGGGGATCTTACTGTAATACCCCGATAGTTCCTTAAGTCTAAATCTGCCTTTTGAGTGGATAGAGGTGGATTCCAAAGTGATTGATGTTTATATTCTGTTATATTTCTCTAATTTGTAATTTTTTTCATATAGAGCATTGAATAAGCTTTCCATCGATACCAATTCATCAAAATCCGACATCGGACGAAGGAGTTATGGCCGTTTTACTAATCGATGTCGGAATCGCCCAGACTTGATGGTAGACCTGAATGACCGCCAAGTCCTTGGTGGACCATCAATTGTCCCATCAAGCCGAGGTAGTAACCCCTTTTTCTGACCATCGTGTAACGGTAAAAATGGTGGGCCGCCAATAATTTGAAGAACCATCAAGTCGAGGCAGAATATCCCATTTTTGGCCATCCGAGTGATGGACGATCTAGTGGACCGTCTGTTTCCTGACGGATCATCACTTCGACCATCATATTGAGGAAGAATTCCCTAGTTTTATCACTCGAGTGATGGACGATCTGGTGGACCTTCAGTTCCTCTGACGAACTGTCAGTTCGACCATCACAGACCCGATTGACAATTTTTTTAACTCATTTTTTTGGGCCATTTTGGTCATTTCCACCCATTTTGGTATTGTATATATATATATATATATATATATATATATATATATATCCAAGTAGAGAAGAGAAGTTCATTTTTTCTCCTTTCTCTTCCATAACCCTCTAGAAACTAGGGTTTCTTCCAAAAGCCTAAATCAAATCTTCTCCAAGAAATTCAAGAATTTTCCAAAGATTTCACCAAGTTGTTCAAGAATTAAGTTCTCCAATTCAAAGGCATCAAGAAACTTAGCTCAAAAGTGTAAAGAAGAGTTTCCAATCAAGCTTGTTCATCTTAAAAATCATAATCCAAGGTATGTGGGGTTTGAACAAGAACATTTCTTTCATTCTTGTGCCCAAAGATTTAATTTATATTAAATTTCATGATTTTTGCAAAGTTGGTTTATACCTAAATTACTTTATCAAGGATTTATGAGATTTGAGACAAACAAGATTGACATATATGATTACTTCATTGTCCTATTTCTTAAATTTAGAATTTATGCTTTTCCATGAGAAGTTTAACTATTGAATATATATTGATATTAAGCTTGAGGGTCATGAACGAGTTCTATGATGTTTTCATGAAGTTTTGATACTTGATATGATTTGATTAACAAGTGTACTTGAAGATAAGAAAGATTATTTTGAGATTGAGTCGAGTTAGGAATCCACAAATTGATTATGATTCATAAATGAGATATATATTTATATTTTGGTCTTCATGATAGACCCTTGAGTTGATTAAGGTGGATTTCCTAACACATTCTGAGCTTAAGTCTGAGAGTAGTATTTAACACCGAGTGGGAAGTGTGGGTTTAGTGCATCCTACTTCCCTAGAACTATGTTCCACCATAGGATTAAGATTAAGGGCCAAAGGCTAAGACAGTGAACACTAAAGTGAAGGTTCTACTCCAATGTCAAGGATAGAACAGCTCTCCCCAACGTGGGCAATACGTTGGACTCCTTGAAAGATCACATGGTTTATGTCGGTTATAAGAAAATCCCAAGTCCAGAATAGTTAACTTTCTTGAGACACCAAGTCACTCTAAGTCTTAAGTCAAAGAGTTTTGAGTTCAGTCCAATGGTTTATGATTTTTTATGAAACATGTGTTATTAATGATGATTTATGGAAAACATGTTCAGGTAACTCAAGCAAAGAGAGTCATTATCATTAGTATGCATGATTTTTCTAATACATTTATGATATTATCTAAATGTTGCCTGCACCCCACATATTCAGTATATTCCTAAGTATTGATTCCCATACTGTTATATGTTCTTTATTTCCTTGTGTTGTAGGTTCAGGTGATCAGTCTCAGCAGCGACAATGATCTTTGAGTATCTTCATCTACCCTTCTGCAGTTGGTGAGTCCTCATGGTTTAAGGACCTAGGTCCCTAATTTTGTCATATTGGTAGATGGTTATTTCTTTTTAGTTTAGTGCGAGTTAGTTGGGGACTTGTCCCAATGGCTTTTCAGTCTGATGTAGTAGAGGCCTTGTCAGACTAGAGTACCAGTATGTACAGAACTGCAACATTTTGATAATACAGGATAGTATTTCTTTGTATTCCAGTATGCTCATGACATGATTACTCTTCCTTATTACAGTGTGCTTATCATCATAGTGAGTTATAGAAGTGAAGACAGGCATAGAGGGTTAGCTTGAGGCTACATTTAACCTTCAACACCATGTGACATCCCGGGATGGGATCTTGGGGTGTTACAAGCTTGGTATCAGAGCGTAAGGTTTAAGGAGTCCTAGGGAGTCTGTCAATCCTCACTACGTAGAGTCCTGATCATCGGTGTGTAGCGCGCCATAGATATGAGTAAGAGGCTACAAGATATTTTAGGAAAACTTATTTCTTTCTTTCAAAATTCTATCGTACCAATGATTGTTTCTCTCTGCTATTAATTTGTGCTCTCTTATGACAGAAAATGACTCTTCGTAGAGCTCACGGAAACAACAAATGATCTCAACCCATTGCCCTCTTTAACGAGCATGTGTCACATGCGGAATTCTAGGCAGCTTTTCAAGCACTAGCCCAAGAAGTTACCACCAATGCTCAAGCCAACACCCAGGCTACTATTCTACCTCCACAAGGGAATAATTTTCTGTTGCTTGGGTTCATGACTTTATGCGGATGAATTCTCCTGAGTTCTATGGGTCGAAGGTAGGTAAAGACCCACAAATGTATTAAGATAAAGTGAGAAAGATCACTTAGATTATGCACATGACTGAGGAGAAGAGTGTTGAATTGGCTGCCTATTGAATAAAAGATGTTGCATATGATTGGGTTGAGATATGGTGGAAGAGTAGAGGGGAGGATGCTGCTCCCATGACTTGGCAGTTATTCCAGGACGTGTTCTTAGACAGATTCTTTCCCTCGGAGCTGAGGGAAGAAAAATTAAAAGAATTTATGAACTTAAGAAAGGGCCCCATGATAGTTAAGGAGTATTTTCTTAAATTTAATCAGTTATCTAAGTATGCTCCCGGTATGATAGCTGATTCTAGAACCAGTATGAGTAAGTTTTTGGCTGATGTGTTGGGTTATGTCATGCAAGAGTGTAGATCCGCTATGCTTAATAGGGATGTGGATCTTTCTAGATTAATGATACATGATCAATATATTGAAGCAGACCAATCGAAAGGGAGAGAGAGAGTGAGAGAGAATAAGATGATTAGATCAGTGCAGTAGGGGTATAGTCAGATTGGATTTTTTGGAGGGACCCGCCCTCAGTTCTAGAGTCGTTCTCTTATGCTAGTGCCTTCATTAGCTAGTGCTCCTGCACCCAGAGTCAGACAGGAGCAGGGTAATAGGCCTACTGTGTCTAGGTCTTAGGACAATATAATACACCTTACTATTCCCCATGTTCTAAGTATGGTAGGATGTATCCTGGAGAGTGTATGGCTAAGAAGAGAGGTTGTTTTGGTTATGGAAAGTTGGGCCACAGACTCATAGATTGTCCATATGCTAGATAGGTGAGCCGTGATGTTCGTCCCCAGACTCAGGCTATTAGTGCTCTATCCCTTTTAGTTCATCCTACTCCTCCTCAAGATGCCTCATATAGTACTTTTGGTAGTCAGTGCCAGAATCATTTTTATGTTATACCGCTCCGCCAGAGGCAGAAAAATTCACCAAAAGTTGTTACTGGTATGCTCTGTGTATTTCATTTTGATGTGTGTGTGCTGATGGACCCTGGGTCAAGTCTTTCCTATGTGACTCCGCTAGTGGCCGTGAATTTTGAGATCAATGCTGAAAAGATTCCTGAGACTTTTCTAGTTTCTACCTCAGTAGGTGAATCTGTTATTTCTAAGCAGGTATATAAGAAGTGTCCTATCACTGTCCTTCACAGAGTCATATTTGCAGATTTGATTGAGCTAGACATGGTTGATTTTGACATTATTCTGGGTATGAATTGGCTTCACTCTTGTTATGCGTCTATAGACTGTCATACCCGTGTAGTCAAATTTCAGTTTCCCAATGATCCAGTCTTTGAGTGGTTCAAAAAATTTGAATTTCCTAAAATTCATTTCATATTCTATCTTAAAGCTAGGAAATTGATATCCAAGGGTTGTATCTATCATTTTGTTCGAGTTAAAGACACTAAGTCTGAGACTCCGACTATTCAGTCTATTAGTATTGTCAATGAGTTTCTTGATATTTTCCTAGAAGATCTCCCAGGGTTACCTCCCGATAGAGAGATAGAATTCGAAATTGAGCTTCTCTCTGATACACAACTTATTTCTATTCCTCTGTATCATATAGCCCCCGTAGAACTTAAGGAGTTGAAAGGGAAACTAAAAGATCTTCTTGATAAGGGTTTTATACGGCCTAGTATGTCTCTTTAGGGTGCACCCATTCTATTCGTACGAAAGAAAGATGGTTCATTACGCATGTGCATTGACTATCGTCAGTTCAATAAGGTCACAGTCAAGAACAAATACCCTCTTCCTACAATTGATGACCTATTTGATCAGCTACAAGGTGCCAGTTATTTCTCGAAAATAGACTTGAGATTCGGTTATCACCAGCTTAAAGTCAAGGAGTGCGATATTCCAAAGACAACTTTTCGCACCCGTTATGGTTATTTTGAGTTCCTGGTCATGTCCTTCGGGCTAACAAATGCCCCAGTCGCTTTTATGGACCTCATGAATCGGGTGTTCAGAAATTATCTGGATATGTTAGTTATTGCGTTCATAGATGATATTTTTGTATACTCCCAAAGTGAGAACAACCATGCAGATCATCTCCGAATAGTCTTGCCAACCCTTATAGATCATCAACTATTTGCTAAACTTGGCAAGTGAAAATTTTGGCTAAGGTCAGTTGCTTTTTTGGGTCATATTGTTTCTTTTGAAGGTATTCAAGTTGATTATCAAAAGATAGAAGCTATAAAGAAATGTCCTAGACCTATTTCCACGTCTGATATTAGGAGTTTCTTAGGTCTAGCTGGCAACAACCGTCGTTTTGTCGAAGGTTTCTCTTCTATTGCTTCTCTTTTGACCTGGTTGACCCAAAAGAAAGTTAAATTTCTATGGTCTGATGTTTACGAGAAGATTTTTTAGGTGTTGAAGATTCGAATCACTTTGGCCCCTATATTGTCCCTTCTAAATGGTGTCGATAACTTTGTGGCGTACTGTGATTCTTTTAGAGTTGGTTTGGGTTGCATATTAATGCATAAGGGTAAGGTTATAACCTATGCCTCTAGGCAGTTGATGTTGCATGAGAAGAATTACCCAATCCATGATCTTGAGTTAGATGCAGTGGTTTTTTCCTTAAAAATTTGGAGACATTACCTATACGGTGTTCATGTTGATGTCTTTATGGGTCTCAAGAGTTTATAGTATGTGTTTACTCAGAGAGAATTGAACCTTCAGTAGAGGCGATGGTTAAAATTTCTAAAGAACTCTGATATAAATGTGTTGTATCACCCGGGCAAGGCCAATATAGTGGCAGATGCCTTTCGCAGATCGTCCATGGACAGTGTAGCGCATATAGAAGAAGATAAGAAGGAGTTGGCCCGCAAAGTGCATCATTTGGCTAGGTTAGGCTTTAGATTGCTTGACTCAGCTGATGGTAATGTTTGGGTTCAGAGTAGTTTCGAATCTTCCCTAGCTTCAGAAGTGAAGGAGAAGCAGGACATGGATTCTCGTTTAATCGAACTGAAAGAGTCAGTTAAAGACCAAAAAGTAGAGGTCTTCTCCCAAGGGGGAGATGGTGTATTGAGATTTCAGAATAGATTGTGTGTGCTTGATGTTGAAAATTTAAGGCAGAGAATTATGGCTGAAGCATATGGCGCGCAATATTCTATTCATCCTGGTGCTACCAAGATGTACCGCGATTTGTGGGAAATTTATTGGTAAAATAGTTTGAAAAAGGATATAGCGAAGTTTATAGAGAAGTGCTCAACTTGCCAACAGGTTAATATAGAATACCAAAGATCTAGTGGAATGATGCAAGAATTCAGTATCCCTACTTGGAAGTGGGAGGAAATGAATATGGATTTTGTGACTGGTTTACCTCCTTATCGACGTCATCATGATTCGATTTGGGTCGTTGTAGACAGGTTGACTAAGTCAGCATATTTTCTGCCAGTACATACATCTTTCACCGCTGAGAACTATGCTAAGCTATATCTTCGAGAGTTAGTCAGGTTGCATGGAGTTACATTGTCTATCATCTCCGATAGAGGTACTCAATTTACTTCTCAGTTTTGGAGAGCCTTCCAAAAGGGTCTTGGCAGCCAAGTTCATCTTAGCTCTACTTTTCATCCGCAGATAGATGGTTAGGATGAGAGGACTATCCAGACTTTGGAGGATATGTTTAGGGCATATGTTCTTGATTTCAAAGGAAGTTCAGATAAACAGTTCCCATTTATTGAATTTACTTATAACAATAGTTTTTATGCTAGTATTGGAATGGCTCCGTTTGAAGATTTGTATGGGAGAAGATATATATCAACCATAGGTTGGTTTAAAGTGGGTAAAGCTGCTGCGATTGGACCTAATGCTGTGTTCGAGGCTATGGAGAAAGTTAAGTTGATTCGGGAGAGCTTGAAGACATCCCAGAGTCGTCAGAAGTTGTATGCAAATGTAAGAAGATGAGCCCTTGAGTTTGAAGTTGGCGATCTGGTGTATTTGAAAATTTCACCGATGAAAGGGGTGAAAAGATTTGGAAAGAAAGGGAAGCTTAGTCCTTTATATGTAGGACCTTATAGAGTTTTGAATCATGTTGGGAAAACAGCTTATGAGGTTGAGTTGCCTGCAGAGTTTTCAGCTGTCCATCATGTATTTCATGTTTCTATGCTCAAAAAACACATTGGTGATTCTGTTGTTGTTGATCTATCAGAGAGCTTCGATGTTCGAGACACTCTTTCTTATGATGAAGTTCCAGTTGAGATCCTAGATTATCAAGTCCGAAGACTAAGGAACAAGGAATTTCCGTTGGTTAAAGTTTTATGGAAAAATTAATCAATCGAGGGTGTTACTTGGGATGCAGAAGTAAATATGCGAGCCAGTTACACTCATCTCTTCTTCATGATTTCAAATCAAGCTGAAGGTACTATTCTTTCTTAATTCAGTTGTACATTTAGCTATATGGTTACTCTCTCTATGATTCGTCCATTCTGTGCAGTACTCAAAAGTTTAGAGTAAAGTAAGCCCTTCGAGTGGGTTTTTCCAGCTGTGCATCCTCATTTTCTCTTGTTCTTGTTCTATCTGGCAATATTTGAGGATAAATGTTTCTAAGGGGGAGATATTGTAATACCCCGATCAATCCTTAAGCCTAAATCTGTCTTTTAAGTGGATAAGGGTGGCTTATAAAGTGATTGATATTTATATTATGTTGTATTTCTCTAATTTTTACTTATTTTCATGTAGATCATTGCATAAGCTATCCATCAATACCAAGTTCATCAAAATCCAACATCGGACGAGGAAGTTATGGCCATTTTACTAAGCGATGTCGGAATCAGCCAGGCCTGATGGTAGACCTGAAGGACCGCCAAGTCTTTGGTGGACTGTCAATTATACCATCAAGCCAAGGCAGTAACCCCTTTTTCTGTCCATCGTGCGATGGCCAAAATGGTGGGCCACCAAAAATTTGACTAACCGTCAAGGGGACCATCAAGTCGAGGTAGAATGTCCCATTTCTGGCCCCCTGAGTGACGGACAATCTAGTTGACCATTAGTTTCCTGATGGATCGTCACTTCTACCATCATGTCGAGGTAGAATGTCCTAGTTTTTTCACTCAAGTGACGGACGATCTGGTAGTCCATCATTTTCGCTGATGGATCGTTATTTCGACCATCACAGACCCGATCGACAATTGTTTTTACTTTTTTTAGGGGTATTTTGGTCATTTCCTCCCATTTTGGTCTTGTATATATATATACAAGTACAGAAGAGAAGTACATTTTTTCTCCTTTCTCTTCCATAACCCTCTAGAAACTAGGATTTCTTCCAAAATTCTAAATCAAATCTTCTCCAAGATATTCAAGAATTTTCCAAAGATTTCACCAAGTTGTTCAAGAATTAAGATCTCCAAGTCAAAGGCATCAAGAAACATAGCTCAAAAGTGTAAAGAAGAGTTTCCAATCAAGCTTGTTCATCTTGAAAATCATAATCCAAGGTATGTGGTGATTGAACTAGAACACTTCTTTCATTCTTATGCCCAAAGATTTAATTTCTATTGAATTTCATGATTTTTGCAAAGTGGGTTTATACCTAAATTACTTTATCAAGGATTTATGATATTTGCGCTAAACAAGATTGACATATATGACTACTTTATTGCCCTATTTCTTAAATTGCTTTTGCATCAGAAGTTTGACTATTGAATATATATTGATATTTAGCTTGAGGGTCAAGAACAAGTTCTATGATGTTTTCTTGAAGTTTTGATACTTGATATGATTTGATAAGCAAGTGTACTTGAAGATGAGAAAGATTATTTTGAGATTGAGTCGAGTTAGGAATCTACAAGTTGATTATGATTCATAAATGAGATATATATTAATATTTTGGTCTTCATGATAGACCCTTGAGTTGATTAAGGTGGATTTCCTAACACGTACTAAGCTTAAGTATGGGAGTAGTATTTAGCACCGAGCAGGAAGTGTGGGTTTAGCACTTCCTACTTCCCCAGAACTACTTGCCACCATAGGATTAAAATTAAAGGCCAAAGGCCAAGACAGTGATCACTATAGTGAAGGTTCTACTCGGCTGGCAAGGATAGAACAACTTTCCCCAACGTGGGTAAGACGTTGGACTCCATGAAAGCTCACATGGTTTATGCCGGTTATAAGAAACTCCCAAGTCCATAATAGTTAACTTTCTTGAGACACCAAGTCACTCTAAGTCTTAAGTCAAAGAGTTTCGAGTTGAGTCCAATGGTTTATGAGATTTATGAAGCATGTGTTATTAATGATGATTTATGGAAAACATGTTCAGGTAACTCAAACAAAGAGAGTTATTATTATCAGTATGCATGATTTTTCTTATACATTTACGATATTATCTAAATGTTGCCTGAACCCCATATATTCAGTACATTTCCAAGTACTGATTCCCATACTCTTTTGTGTTCTGTATTTCCTCGTGATGTAGGTTCAAGTGCTCAGTCTCAGCAGCGACAGTGATCTTTGAGTACCTTTATCTACCCTTCTCTAGTTGGTGAGTCCTCATGGTTCGAGGACCTAGGTCCCTGATTTTGTCATGTTGGTAGATGGTTGTTTCCTTTTAGTTCAGTGCGAGTCAGTTGGAGACCTGTCCCAATGGCTCCTCAGTCTTATGTAGTATAGGCCTTGTCATACTAGAGTACCAGTATGTACAGAACTGCAACATTTTGATTATATAGGATAGTATTTCTTTGTATTCCAGTATGTTCATGACATGATTACTCTTCCTTATTACAGAGTGATTATCGTCATAGTGAGTTATAGAAGTGAAGACAAGGTTAGAGGGTTAGCTTGAGGCTGTGTGTGGCCTTAAGCACCGTGTGACGTCCCGGGATGGGATCTTGGGGCGTTAAATTTACCTAGGAAAAAATATCATAAGAAATACATTCAAATTTATATGCGAAAATTTTAAATTCCTCAACACTAGAATATGTTACCTGCGAATTATATATTCCCAATAAATTTCGCAGGTAAATTTTGTGCCATATTGCGCAAATTTCGTCCTTGCAACATTATCTAGGGAAATATATTGGCGAGTTATCTCTAGGTAAATTTGTAGGTATATATATATATATATATATATATATATATATATATATATATATATATATAAAATCCATATGAAAATTTCTAGGTAATTTATCCCATGGATTTACATAGAGAATTTAGTTGGGGATTAGTTGGGGATTATTAGCTGCGAATTTAGTTGGGGATTTGGTCTTGGGGATTTACCTACGAAAAATATTACTTGAGAAAATATTGGGGGATTTAGTCCATTTACACTTATCCAATATATTAAAAATAATTATTAAAATTTATTTACCTAGTTTAAAAAAATCAAAAAATTTAACATTTTGTGTCTTTTTTATCTTTCTTTTCTATACAAGATATCAAATTTTTAACGTTTAGATAACTTATAATAATTAATTAGGGATAATTTAGTAAAATAAAAAATACTTATAAAGCCCACACAAGCTGATCAAGTAGCTGAATATGATATCAAAGATGTATTTGAGCTGATCATCAATCTTAGCTTGACTCGTTATTGAGATAAAAAAATTAATGGTCATCAGTGCCAATAAGTAATTCAAGATTAACTAATACCTCTACCCAAATGCACATAAAATAATCTTGCATTTAATCTCAAAAATATTAGTATAAGTCAAACAACTCCCTAGAGATAAGTTACTACTATTAATAAGTTTGAAGAAGTAGGCAGCACTTCGTCGACACCTGCTTCTTCACCTGCTTCAGCTCTACTCCGTGATTTTACTATGTTACCCCTAATTAATTATTATAAGTCATTTACATATAAAAATTTAATAATATTTAATAACAAAAAGTAAAATAAACATTTATAACATGTCTGTTTCAGCTGCTGTTGACACCCAATTTTGACCTCCTGATGCTCTCTTAGGCTGCTATCTTATCAAAATTATTTAATTTCAAAGATTAATATTTTTACACATTATTCCCGTATTATGTAAATAACAACGTGTCACAATTAATGATTTTAATATTTACAAATTATATTTATTACTTTTTATTATCATTTTTTACAATTTAGTAATTCAAATATAATATTTTACATAATTTTCTTAATTAAATCATCTTTCGTAAATATACACACTCACAATTTACAAATACATTGTCTAGTTTTTATTATTGTTATGATAATAATAATTATTATTTTTAAATTTTGTAACTAATTTATTTGAAATTACTAACAACAATTTTGTAAAATATTTTTTTTACGTAATCTTAATTCTACATGCGTTGACTATTTTTAATAGCGAAACCTTATTATATTTATCAAATAGCAGCCTATCTTAAAACATTATTTCTAATTTATTTAAATTATAGCCATCTTGAACTCAATTAATGTTAATTTTAGACAAATTAACATTAATTCCATTTTCTGATCCCTTTTTAAATAATTTTAATCTCAGTCGCTGATAAAAAATGATCCAACGGCTTAGATCCGCTCTTCCTTACTTTTCTTTTATACAAAAAAGAAACCCTAATCACTCATTCGCAACAAAGAACAACAACATCTCTCTACTATTTCTCTATCTTCTCTCTCTTTCTCTCTCTAAGCATACTCACTCTTAGCGAAGCCGCCACCGCCGGATACAATTACCGGCTGCCCGGCAACCTCTACACCACCAGTGTTGCTTCACCTTCGCCAACACCTTTCTCATCGAACCATCTCAATGCCTTTATCGGAGAGCTATCTACCAGCGCCGCTTCATTCCCTTCTTTTCTCTCTACGGTCCCTCTCTTCCACAGAACTATGAGCTCTGCACCACCGCCGGCAACCTGCCTCCGGTGGACAATAAAGACTACACCACTTTTCACCCTCTGTCCACCATCAAAATAGAGAAATCAATGGGCCCGTGTACTTTTTTCGGTGGACCACCAGCCAGCGAAGCCGACCAGCCGTTATTCCTCTCCTATCGCAGGCAAAACAACCTTTCTCCCCGATGCTATCAGTTGCCACTGTACATCATCTATGCATCTGAATAAAACCAGTGTCGTTTTTTCAGAAACAACCATCCCTCCTGCGAGGCTCAGTCCCACCATGTACCAGCCACCATTTCCACCACCACGACCAGCAACCAGTGTCTTCCCTTACTCCGCTAGTGAAACGCCGATGAAAGAGCAATAATATCAGCCATTTCGCCACCATTTACCTTGACTAACGTTCACCAGAAAATTATTTGAAGGGCATGGTAGATTCACAAACGTGAATCCGCCTCAGGTTTGTTTCCCTATTTTCATTTTTCCTAAATTATCTTCTACCCTTTTATTTTCTTAAATAGATTCTTGAATTCGAAATTAATAATATTGATGTTGAATTTTAATTCAATTAGTACAATGACATTTTTGTTTATGCATCTAGAGAAATATTTGTTAAAGTGCCCAACTTCTATTGTATAAATGCTCTGATTTTGGGGTGCTAATTGTTTGACTGATTTATGATGAATATTGTGCGTGAAATTCAATTCTTGATCATCCTTCTAAATCAATTCTTGATTATCCTATTGAATCATTTTTTTCGTAGCCCTTTTCTCCACTTACATACTTATAGTATATACCCTACAACTCCACACATCTTCGACAAAATTACTGTTTCTTTTGTACAAAATAAATATGTTTGGCTATATGAAAAAATCTCTTCTTTGAGAATTTTCCATTGAGTAAAGCTTCTTGTATAATCCATTGCAGTGTACCTTGTATAATCTATTTGACTGGGTACGAAGTTTTAAGAAATAAGAAAAGAGTTTTCTTCAAATTAAGTGTTAAATACGTGGCACCACATGAACCCTTCCTCTTATTCTCTTATTCTTTTAATTTTATTCTTTGTTATCTTGATAGAACAAGTCATAACAACAGTCACAATAATCTGGAAAATCAACTTTGAGTTTATGATGCTTTATATGCTAATATATATATATATGTTTATATATGTTGATTGTTATGATTTTTTTTTGACACTATAATATCATATAATTTATGATAATAATGTTTTTTTATCCCTTTTTTATGGTCTGAATTAACATATTCTTAAGCACAATGAGTTTGAAAGAAATAAATAAGAACTATTAGCTCATCAAGAGGATGAGAAAGGAATTGGACTTGCTAATGAAGCATGTCTACAAGAAATCATCTTCAAATGATGAACGCCCATCTCAAGAATACAACCAAGCTTATGAGGATGAAAGATATAATGACTCTGATGATGTCAATGAAAGTGATTCTAATCCTGATAACATGGATGAAAGTGATTCTGACGCTAGTAGTTGGTAGTTTTATTGAGGATTCAAGTTTATAATATTTTGTTTTGGACCATTTAAGAATTTTACATTATTGATGAGGATGTTATGAATAGATTTTTGACTAATTGTGAAATGTTTGTTGTAATTTACGTGTGAATTATTACTTGAAAATTTCGATGGCGAAGTACATGCTAAATATTCATGAAAATTTTCTTGAGAAAATTTATTCTTGCGGATTTACTTGGGGTTTTTCATACGAATTTTCTTGCGAAATAGTTTCATAAATATCTGCAAGAAATTTTCTTTTGTTAATTAGAAATTTTCACCTTTAAAATTTCTTTGGATTTACTTGAAAATCTTCGTGGGGAATAATTTGTAATTTTTTCATGGAAATACACAGGTAAAATTCCTTTTTATGAAATTTTTACTAAATAATTCATGCAAAATTTTGATAGTTAATCGAAAATATATCTGCAAATAACTTATGTACGGATTTATTTCCGCAACTAAATTAGCTAGGAATTTTTTAAATCCACAAATAATAATTACCTACCAAGGTTTTTCCTTTGGATTATAATTATCAAGAAAATTCATAAATAATCAAATTATTTGGGGATTTTACCATATTATCCCTATGAAAATTTTCAGGTAATCAGCATACCAACACCTAAATGGTCCAACTAACCCAAGCATTACAATTCATCATACCAACACCTAAAACCCATCTTAAATCTAATAAAATATCATAAACATACAATGAATTAGCTCAATCTAACAAGGGATAAAACCTAGCCTACCTCGACACTGAAGATAGCTCAGAAGATCCACAAAATCACCATGTTTTCCTTACTAGAAGCTTCCGCAAGATGCCAAGCTATCAAAATTCCATTCTATTCATCAATACGAGGATAATCCCCATATTGCACTATGGTGCTTCGGGTACAAAAATCACCCAAAAATTTCTTATGGGTCCCATTTACAGAAAATCATATTTTTAAAAACCAACCCAATCTTCCCTCATGCTTTAGGAGTTATTACCCTCTAAAATGGGTTAAATTCGAGCTAATTTGGGGGTAAAATCAAGCCTCCAAGATTTTGGAATTTTTAGAAATGGAAAGGGGAAAATTAACCATACAAAGGGTGAAATCTTACCATAAATCAAAGGAGAATAAATAAATAATCATTAACCAAGCTCCTCGAACCACCCACAAGCTTCAATTTTAAGTTATCTCTTTATTTATGGTTTTATCTCTCAAGAAAATGGATTAAATGTAAGCAAAGTCAGGCTAAAATAAGGTATTTATACCTTTACCAGGTGCTCGGGTCTTGTTATCATGATCCAATGTTCGTAATCGTGATTCAAGGCATCAAACGAGGAAGTCGCGATCACGATATTATCCCATTGAAATCATAATTCTGTTGTCCTACCCAAGGAGTCGCATTCATGACTTAGAAGTGTCGCAATTATGGCACTTGCTGGTGTTTCCAGATGGCAATTACGATCTATGATCCATGATCACGGGTGCACCAGATCACAGCCGAGACTTAAAAAATTATCGTCTTTGCCAAACCCTCGAGATTCATCCGTAATCCTGTATACGCAAACGAACTGTGTAGCCATACCAAATTCATTATTTCAAACTCAGTGGCGTAGTAAAAATTTCCATCCGAGGTTGTATCGATAAAATGTGGGTCACACACCCAATTTTCATTTTCTTAACATTCCAACCAATAGGACGAAATGAGCTCGAGTGCTTCGACACCCAAACCAAGAGTCCTCCTAGATGAAAATTATTATTCTGAAGCTGCTAGGATAGTCAAAATATGCATTCGAGGTCATTTGACTGAATTTTTTGCTCTGTGGCCAGTTGAAACCAGTAAAGACATTAAAATAAAGAATTGGCTTTAAAAAACAAATGAACTATTCGGTAACTGAACTATCAGTTCCAACAAGTCATAAATAACTCGGGGCAGCTAAAGAGAAGCTCTAACAGTAAAAAATATGCAAAAATATGAAAAATGACCTGAAGGGTCATTACAAATATGGTCAAGTATCTCTTCATCCTCACACAACTCATCACTGATTTGTCATGCATAAATGTATCAATCTTTATACTACACTCAACTTTTATGTTATGAATATCCAAGTAAAACCTATCAACCTCTTGTATAAGCTCAACTATTTTTTTCATGAAGTGTGTCCACCCTTTTACAATTATCTTAAGAGAACCCTCGCACTCCTCTAATAATTTTCTGCAAGGATCCATACTATAAAAAGCAGAAAACATTATTAAAATCATCATAATCAGAGATTGGGAAGAGATTATAACACTTAGAATAATCTCTTCATTGACCACCATACCATTTACAAAAGTTTCAATCATTTGATTTATATCATACAACCCATTTCATAAGATCAAAAGATTTGAATAATTTTTTCATAGATGTGATCCTCCACATATAAGACAAGGATCAATAAAATATGAGTAACTATCATTCTAAACTCTTTAAGATGTTATCTCAAGAAAAGCAGTAAAATACTACCCAAAAAAATTTACACAAGAAAATAAAAATAAAATATATACAAAAAACTTAAATAAATTTAAGAAAAAATCTAACCTAGATAGACAATTAACTTCTAAGTCCTCGACAATATCGTCAAAAACTTGTTGTGTCCAAATGTACACACAAGTGTATATGATAGTACAAGTAATATAACTTTTTTAAGTTCGAATACCATACCCATAGGGATTTGTCAATTAACTATTTTACTAAATTAGACTAATGTTAATTATTTGTTCAAGCGATAGATTTAAAGATATATTTATAAATTAACTAAACTAAAAATAAAATAACTAATGAATAATTAACTAAGAAAAGAGAAAATTCTTACACAATCAATGGATGAGTCGATTAGGATTATGGTTTCTCTAGAAATCATGTTTATTACCAATTTCTCTAAATTATTCAATTATTTATTTATTTATTACATGATTGGTTTTATGATTTGGGAATGGTCAAATTCTAATTGTCTATTCAAAATAGTCTCATAACTACATCGATGAGCGATGATGTTAGAATCTAATTCAAATGAATTTACTTTTCTTCCCATTTTGTAACCAAGTAATATAATCAAGGTATACTCATATCCTATCCACAAACTAATTTTTTAATTTACTAAAGAAAATATATTACTCTCTTTATTATTCATTCTATCCCTCAGTTCCTTTGATCAGATTATTTTGGGATTATAGATTTATTTTAATGGTCGCGAATCATTAAAATAGCAAAAACAAGAATGTAAGAACAATTATTTTGATAATTAAATAAATCAAATGAGGAGTTACTAAATAATAATTTTATCAGCAATAATAATCCTAGAAAGAGAAATTATTTAAGTCCAACTATTGGTTATATTTATCGGTTCAAGTTTGACTATAATTATATTTACCGATTCAAGTTCGACTATTGATTATATTTACCGATTTAAGTCTGGATATTGATTATATTTAATGGTTCAAGTCTGGCTATTGATTATATTTACCAGGTTAAGTCTGACTATTGATTATATTTACTATTTTAAGTTTGACTATTGATTATATTTATCAGTTCAAGTTTGGTTATTGATTATATGTATATCAGTTCGAGTCTGGATATGCATATTATGTTATAATGATATACCTATTATGATATTATGACATTGGGGTGTGAGATTTATAATCTAGCTAAGTCTAAAATGAGGAAATAGTTATAATGTAGTATGCTATAAATGGATTCTGGTGAGATAATGATTAGTTGATAAGTGTTGATTATTTGACCAATGATGAAAATGACTAAGCAATGGCTATAGGGTGGCATGAATTTGATGAATTCCAATTGTATTATGAGAGTTGATGAATGACGGTGGTGGTTATCCTATCTTATATGTACCTTCCAAGCTTATGGGGACTTGCAATGGGTTATTTACTTTTTTACACTACTTGGCATATGGGAGCTAATTTTTTTGTTATGAGTGCATGTGTTTGTACTTTATATCATGTTACGTTGTTATCCCAAATTATTTATTTATTTGTGCACAACGATGTTGGAGTTGATTCAGATTTTTCTCTACCTTGACTTAGTTATGTTATCTTGTATTTTATCATACTTATATTATAATTTAGGTCAGTTGGACGATGATGCCTACTGAGTACCCGTGGTTTGGGTACTCATACTACACTTTTGTACCTTCTTAGTGTAGATCTAAGTACTAGTTGCTGCCTTGATCGACGATTGTGTTGTGTTGATATCTAGGGATAGGATGAGCTCTTGGAGTTAGAGTCACCTATTTCATTCTATCTTTCATTTCTAGTCTATAGTTTCAAGACAGGATTATGATGACTATTTTAAGACTTGGGTTGTATTATTACTAGATGCTCTTGTAATAGCTCTACTAGGCCATGGGATGGATTTCTATACTGTTGATTTACCCTTATCTATTTATATTGCCTTGTTAAAATATAAGATATGTTGTTGATTTTTGCCTTAATGGGCCTTTTCCACCAATTTAACCCATTGCGTTTAGCTTTGGGTTATGATTTGGATCACCTACTAGAGGCATAGAGTAGGTTCCATCATAACTCATAAATCAGGTTATGATAAATTTGTCTCAGAGCCTAGGCTGTATCAGTATTGTTGGTATAAGAGGAAGTGTCTAGTAGAGTCTTACAGATTAGAATGATGATTTTATTTCCTATCTTTAGGAGGCTATGGGACATTCTTAAGAGTTATTCATTTCTTCCATTCATATCATCCTAAGAGTCTGAGTTAGTTTATAGAACATTTCTTTGATTTCACTCTTTCATAAATGGCTAGGAGATGTGCTACCGCTATACGCGATAAGGGTCCTGAGATTGAGTCGAGGGATCCTATTCCTATTTTTGGATAACCCAAAGTCATGGAAAATATAGAGATATGTATCCAACTAGGGTCCAATATAGGGAGCCTTCACCCGACCCTATTCCTACTCTTGAGCCAGAGATACTTCAACCTTAGCTAGCAATGGGCCAGGGACCAGCACAGGCTCCACCAGGGTTTATTTCTCCTTCAGTGCTCTGAGATGATTTGGTTCATCTATTGGGGATAGTTGGTGGTACGTCATATGATGTTGCACAATCTATGAATCAGAGTGGTACTGAGGTGGGGGTACAACCTATAGCTGTGGCTTTGAGAGTTGAAGTCCCTCCTATATTGGGGATTACTCAGACGGTAGTTGCTTAACCAGTGATTTCCCTACCTGATTTGTCTATTGAGGAGCAGAAAATGTTGGGTATATTCTTGGGATTTTCTCCACCTAGGGTTTTTGGTGCTCCAGGAGAGAATGCATATGAGTTTTTGACAGCTTGTAAGGACAGGCTCTGTAATTTGGGCCTTATTAAGACTCTTGATGTGGATTACACCATATTTCAGTTGGATTTAGCTGCTCAACATTGGTGGAGAGGTTATATGGATTCTAGAACATTTAAGTCTTTTTCTGTGACAGGGACTTTCTTCTTGGAGATGTTCTTAGAGATGTGCATGCCTTACAGCCTTAGGGATTATTTGAGAGATTAATTATGTAGATTGAAGAAGGGCTCTATGATAGTTGCAGAGTATGAGGGTTGTTTCCATGAGTTGGCTACGCATTCTATCTCTATTCTAGACACTGAGTATAAGAGAGTTCGTTTCTTTATTCAAGGTTTGAGACATCCACTTTGCATGTCCACTTAATATTTAGTTGTTACAGGTAGGTCTTTTATAGTGGTTTTGGATCACGCTCAGATAGTGGAGGAAATGCATCATGAGGCCCAATAAGGAAATAAGAAGAGACCTAGATATCAGGTTAGTTTTAGTGGGAGTCATAGTAGTTCTTATAGTGGGTATTCTCTGTGTCCATCCTATCTGCCTCAGAGTTAGCCCAGTGGACTGATTTATGCAGCTCTTCAAAATACTGATGAAGGTCAATCAGGTGATAGTGATTGCCCTAGACAAGTTGGCGGTCAGTTTTTGAGAGGTTTGATCTCCAGCTATTCTAGTCATGGTTGTTACTCTGAGTCGGCCGAATCTTTTAGTTTTGGTTCAACTCAAGGAGCATGTTATTATTATGGATCTTTTGGTCATTAATCTTATGAATGACCTAGTAGTGGGGTGATTATTTATTTAGTGCAGAGTGTTCCCTCTATTAGAGCAGTTCATCCCTCTGCTAGAGGTGGTTCTTAAGGTTGTAGGGGTGGCTTCTAGGGTACTCAAAGAGATTCTCAGGTAGGCAGGACAAAAGGTCAGTCTGGAGCCCAGCCAGGTGGCGGGCATGGTCAGTTGTATGCAGCACCTACTAGACCCAAGATTGAGTGTTCAGATGTTGTTATTACATGTATGATTTTTGTGTGCTATCAATTAGACCTTGCTTAATTTGATTTGGGATCTAGTTATTCTTATGCATCTCTTTATTATGTTCCACAGCTAGAGTTATCTTTGGATTTATTATCTATGCCCTTGCGTGTATCTACTCTCATAGGTGATTCTTTAGTAGTAGATCAGATGATCAGATCGTGTGTTGTGACTATTAGAGATGTTGATACTTATGTTGATATTATTGTTCTAGATATAATGGATTTTGATATAATTCTGGGCATAGACTGGTTATCCCACTATCATCCAATCATAATTTTTTTTTCCAAGACCGTTACCTTAACCATTTCTGGAATACCTCCAGTCATATGGCAGGGAGCGGTTAGCTGTAAATCAATGGGGATTATTTGTTATGTTCATTCTAGGAGTCTTATTTTGAGAGGTTGCGAGTCTTATCTCACTTATATTTGTGATACTAGTGCTGAGAGTCCGTTGCTTGACTCTATTCCTATAGTTTGTGAGTTTCCTGATGTGTTCCCTACTGACCTTCTTTGTATTCCCCCTGTCCATAAGATTGAGTTTGATATTGACTTGAGCCTAACACTTAACTATTTCTATGACACCTTACCATATGGTCCTGCCGAGCTTAAGGAGCTAAGTTCTTAATTTTAGGATCTTCTTGGTAAGGGTTTTATTAGATCGAGTATGTCTTCTTAGGGAGCTCCTATGTTTTTTGTGAAAAATAATGACAAATTCATGCGTATGTGTATTAATTATAAGTATCTTAATAAGGTGACGGTGAAGAATCATTATCTTATACCTCCATTGATGATTTATTTGATCAACTTTAGGGTGCAACAGTGTTTTCTAAGATTTATTTGGGATGAGTTACCATCAGTTGAGTATTGGGGAAAAGGATATCTCAAAGACATCTTTTTGGACCCATTATGTTCATTATAAGTTCTTGATGATGTTATTTAGGTTGACTAATGCCCTATCTGCATTTATGAATTTGAAGAATCGAGTGTTCATACCTTATTTGGATTTTTTTCTGATTGTGTTCATTGAGGATGTCCTTGTGTATTCAAGAAGTAGAGAGAAGCATGCGCAACATCTAAGGATTATGCTTTAGATATTGAGAGATTATGTGTTTTTTGCCAAATTCTCTAAGTGTGAGTTTTTTCTTAATTTAGTGACATTCCTTGGACATGTGGTATCTAAGGATTGTATTATGGTAGACCCAACTAAGATAGAAGCGATTCGTGATTGTGCTAGACCTATAACTCCAATTAATGTTTGTAGCTTCATTAGATTGGCTAGTTATTATAGAAGATTCGTCGATGGTTTTGCTACTATTTTAGCACCTATGACCAGATTGACTCTGAAGGAGATTCTTTTCTGATGTCCAAGAAGGATGAGTTGATCTTTGGATAGCTCAAGGAGTCTCTTACTTTATTTCTTATTTTAGCTCTTTCTGTTGAGGGTGAGGGATTCACCATGTTTTGTGAAACTTTCAGTGTTAGCCTAGGTTGTGTATTGATGCAGCATCGTGTTATTGGTTATGCTTCAAGATAGCTTAAGGTGCATGAGCGCAACTACCCCACTCATGATTTGGAGTTGGCGGTGGTAGTTTTTGCGCTTAAGATTTGGAGACATTATTTTTATGGCATGCATTGTGAGATTTTCATCGATCATCTCAGTCTTCAACATCTTTTGCCCAGAGAGTGTTTAATGCTAGATAACATGGATAAATGGAGTTGCTTAAGGATTATGACATTTCCATCCTGTATCATTCTAGAAAGTCTATTGTAGTAGCAGTTACCTTGAGTTAGAAGGTAGTGAGTATGGGTAGCTTGGCTTGTATTTCAGTTTCTTATATATCATTGGCATGGGACATTAAGTTCTTAGCCAAATTGATGATTTGTCTTGATATTTTAGATCTTAGGAGGATCCTTGCTAGTGTTGAGGTGAGGTCTTCGTTATTTGAGCAGATTTAGGATCGTCAGTTTGAGGATAATAAGCTTCATTTTCTTAATGATCAGGTGTTGAGTGGTGTGTCCGAGAGGAACACCATAGATTTTGAGGGCATTTTGAGATTCGATAGCCGTATTTTTATTCCAAGGATCGACGACTAGATCCAATTGATTTTATAGGAGGCTCATAACTCTAGATATTCTATTTATCTAGGTGCAACCAAGATGTATAGATATATAAGACAGACTTACTGGTGGAGTGGCATAAAGAGAGATATGGCAGACTTTATTAGTTGTTGCCTCTATTGTCAGCAGGTGAAGTCCGAGCATCAATGTCCAGGTGCTTTGGTTAAGAGGTTATCCATTCCTGAGTGGAATTGGGGAGGGGGGGTGAATTACCACATATTTCATTAGTTGCTTACCACATACTTCTCGTGGTTTCAATAATATTTGGGTTATCATTGATCGGTTGACCAAGTCGGCGCATTTAAGTCCTATTCAAATACCTTTTAGTGCTAAGAGGTTAGCTCGCACCTATGAGCATGAGATAGTCCGTTTGCATGATGTGACCATATCTATTATTTTTTATTAGGGTTTTATGTTTGCTTCTAGATTTTGGAGAGCATTTCAGGAGGAGTTGGGTATTCAGGTGGATCTGAGTATAACCTTTTATTCACAGACAAATGCCAACCCGAGTGGATTATTTAGGTGCTTAAAGATATGCTCCAAGCCTGTGTTATGGATTTTAGAGGCTAATGGGAGGAGCACTTAGCCTTGGAAGAGTTCTCTTATAGCAATAGTTATTATTCAAGAATTGAGATAGTGCTTTTTGAGGCTTTGTATGGTAGGATATGTCATTTTCTGATTGGGTGGTTTGAGACTTCCTACGTTCGACCCTGTGGTACTGATTTTCTTCAGGAGTCATTGGATAGAGTTAGATTGATTTAGGACAGGTTGACAACAACTCAGAATAGGTAGAAGACCTATGTATACCATATGCTTTATGCCTTCTGATTTGGAGTTGGCGATCGAGTATTCCTCCATGTATCGCCTATTAAAGGTGTGATGTGATTTCGAGGAAGCGCAATCTCAGTCCTAGATATATTGGACCTTTCGAGATTCTTCACATAGTTGGTAAGGTGTCTTATTAGTTAGCTTTACCTCCATATTTTGTTGTCCATCTAGTTTTCCATGTTTCCGTGTTGTGGCGATACATTCTTGATCCATCTCATTTTCTTAGATGGGACTCAGTCCAGTGGGATAAATAGTTAACCTTTGTAGAGGAGCCGATGCTCATTTTGGCTAGTGATATTAGGTGGTTGTGTACTAGGGAGATTCCTGTAGTTAAGGTTCAGTGGAGTTACCGCCCAGTAGAGGAGGCCACTTGGGATATTGAGAGTAAGATGCGGATGCAGTATACTTACCTGTTCGAGACTTACCTGTTAGATGAAAGTTCTTTTAGTAGTGGATATTGTATGACCCTTCAGGTCATTTTCTATAGTTCTACTTATTTTTACCGTTAGAGTTTCTCTATAGGTGCACCAAGTAGTTTATGATTTGCTGGAACTAACAATTTGGTTAACGGGAAGTTCATTTGATTTTTAGCGCCAATTCCCAGTTTTGAAGTCTTTGCTATTCTAAATGGCCATCGAGTAAAAATTTCAGTCAAACGACCTCGAATTCAAATTTTGACTATTCTAGCAGCTTTGGAATATCAATTTTAGGCTAAGAGGACTCTTGGTTTGAGTCTCGAGGCACCTGAGCTCATTTTGATCTATTTGTCAAAAAGTTAAGAAAATGAAAATTAGGTGTGGGACCTATATTTCATTGAAATAACCTCGGAGGGAAATTTTGGTTGCGCCATTGATTTTGAAATGTTGAATTTTGTGTGATTACATAGTTTATTTGCATATACAAAGTTCCAGGTAAATCCCTAGGGCTTAGCAGAAACTTGGAAATTAGTTGTGATTTGGTGCACCCTCAATCATGGACCATGGATCGCGATTATGGTCTGGCAGCACCAGCAAGTCCTGCGATCACGACACTTTAAGTTGCGAACGCAACTCCTTAGGCAGGCCAAAAGAACCATAATCGTAGTGGTATAATGTCGCAATCGCGATATCCTTGTCTGATACCTTGAATCACGATTGCAAATATCGGGTCAGGATTGTGAGTCTCGAGCACCTGGTAAGGGTATAAATACCCTATGTTAGCCCGACTTTCTTATTCTTCATCCATTTTCTTGAGAGCTAAAACTTAAATAGAGAGATAGCTTGAAATTAAATCTTGTGGGTGGAGCTTGGTTAACGATTATTTTTTGATTCTCCTTTGATTTGAGGTAATATTCCACACCTTTTATGGTTAATTTTCCCCTTTTCATTTCTAAAAATCTCAAAAACTTAGACACTTGATTTTAGCACCAAATTAGCTTGAATTTTACCCATTTTAGGGGGTAATGACTCCTTGAGCATGAGGGAACAGTTGGTTGGTTTTGGAAATGCAATTTTTTATAAATGGGACGCACAAGGGATTTTTGGTTAATTTTTAGACCAGAAGAACAATAGTGCAATATGAGTATCATTATCCCCAGATTGATGAGTAGAATGTTATTTTGATAGCTTGGCATCTTGAGAAAGCTCCTCAAAAGAGAAAAGCGGTGATTTAGCAAATTTTTTAAGCTTTCCTTGGTATTGAGGTAGGATAGGTTTTACCTCTTGTACATTGCCCCTTGTTACATTAAGCTATTTCATAGTATGTTTATGATGTTGTGTTAGATTTGGGATGGGTTTTAGGTGTTGGTACGATGAATTGTAATGCTTGAGTTAGCTAGACTATTTAGGCTTTTTAGATTTAGGCATAATTGACCTAGTTGTTTATCTTTTAGGTGAATTTCCTATTTTAGGGATAATTGAGGCTTTTTTAACATCTAAAAGTAGATTTAGATACCTTAAGCCTAGTTTGGGTAGAATTTGTCAAAAATGTAACTCATGGATTAGAAGTGAGCCTTAGACCCACTTTAAGCTAAGGCGCATGTTTGCTCATGTAGACCTTTATATGCTTGTTAGACTCTTGGAAATACTTATTAACGTAACATTGAGAAATCTTGATGGATATGTTGGTAGATGCGAGGGTTGATGCCTATTGATTATGCTATTACTTATGCTATTGATAATACTATTGATTATATTTAACAGTTCAAGTTTGGCTATTTTTTATATTTATCGATTCAAGTCCGGCTATTGATTATATTTACCAGTTCAAGTTTGTCTATTGATCATATTTACCAATTCAAGTCCGGCTATTGATTATATTTATTGATTTAAGTTCGGTTATCAATTATATTTTTTGATTCAAGTTCTGCTATTGATAATATTTACCAATTCAAGTCCGCTATTGATTATATTTACCATTTTAAGTCTGATTATTGATTATATATATATACTGATTCGAGTCTAGATATGTATATTATGCTATGATGATATACTTATTATTCTATGATGACATTTGGGTGTAAGGTTGAAAATCTAACTAAGTCAGAAATGAGGAAATAGTTATAATGTGGTATGATATAAATGGATTCTGGTGTCATAATGATTAGTTGATAAGTGTTGATTATTTGACAAATGATGAAAATGGCCAAGCGATGGATATAGGGTGGCATGACTTGGATGAATTCCAATTTGATTATGAGAGTTGGTGAATGATGGTGTGGGTTATTCTATCTTGTTTGTACCATCCAGGCTTATAGGGGCTTGTGATGAGTTATTTACTTTTCCACACTAATTGGCGTATGGGAGCCAATTTTGTAGTTATGATTGTATGTGTTTGATACTTTATGTCATGTTACATTGTTAGCGTATTTTACTTACTCATATATGCACAACGATGTTGGAGTTGATTCAGGTTCATCTCTACCTTGACTTAGTTATGTAATCTTGCATTTTATCTTACTTATATCATGATTTAGCTCAGTTGATCGATGATGCCTACTGAGTACCCGTAGTTTTGGTACTCATACTATAATTCTGTAATTTTGGTGCAGATTCGAGTGCTAGTTGCTGTCATTGATCGATGACCGTATTGTGTTGATATTGGGAGATATGGTGAGCTTTTGGAGTCGGAGTCACATATTTCCTTCTACCTTTCATGTCTAGTCTTTAATTTCAAGACAGGATTATAATGACTATTTTAAGACTTGGTTTGTATTATTACTAGATGCTCTTGTACTAACCTACCAGGTTGTGGGATGGATTTTTGCACTATTGATTTACCCTTATCTATTTATATTGCCTTGTTAAATATAGGATTGTTGTTGATTTTCGCCTTAATGGGCATTTTCCACCAAGTTAACTGATTGCATTTAGCTTTGGGTTATGATTTGACTTACCTACGGTGGGATAGAGTAGGTGACATTATGACTCGTAAATTAGGTCGTGACAACATTTTTATCGATGTTATCAATATTGGGAAAAGTACATATGAGGACATAAATAGTAAGATAATTCATGACTTACTGCGTATTGAACCTCATTCCTATCATTTTTCGGCATTATGCTTGGATATTGAGATATTAATCTTGTCATCTGAGACTATGAAAGAGTGTAAGGAGGAGAATGATGTGTCTATATTATTGAATTTATTGTGCCAAACTCAGAGAAATACATTCCTCAATTAAGGGTCAAGAAGTGTAAAATGCAATATCTATTATTTGGTCCTTTTATATTTATACCACCGCCCCTTGAGCGGAGCACAAAATTTGATGCAAACTTAGGAGTGCAATTCATAACCTCAAAGTTGACGAAGAAATGGTGAAGTTCGTTGTGTCATGCCGCAACATTAAATCAGACGTTTGTTGGGAGGCAACCCAATTAATAGAGTATCTTCTTATTTTTATTTTTTAAATCTTTTTGTAGTGTCATTTTCTTGGTTGTTTTCATTTGTTTTAGATTTAAGGAAAGTCTGAGTATCTAAATTTAAAGCTATGAAGCACATTTAAGCTTAAGTTTGGGATGCACATGACTCTTTATGAAAATTGAAGAAATATGCTGCTAGTTTGGCCGTAGAGGGCCTCAGGGAACATCTTTAATCCTAGTTTAACTTTATTTATTACTCTGTGGATAAAAAAAAATTCTAAGTGTGAGGTGGGATATCTTTTAATATTTGTTTAGGGTGAAATATGCTATAGGATCTTCTTTTATTATTAATATTATTTTTTTTAGTTGCTTTCTTTGAAAAAAAGTTTAGTACTATTTTTTTAGTTGTTTACTTTAAAAATAATAAAAAGAAATTGAAAAATATATTTAAAAAGTTTTAAATACAAAATGATTTTTATTTTATTCTTTAGATTAGAATAGGTTTTTCGTTTTTTTTTTCATTTCCAGTAGAGCATACTTTGCCCATCTCTTGATATTTTTTTTTGGTTGTCTTTTGTGGGGCGGGGGCTTTGAACCAGATGATTTTGATTTTAGATTTTTTTTTTAGGAGTAGCTCTTTTAGGAGACAAAATAAAAGACCTTTTTTTATTTGTTTGATATTAGAAACTTATGCTTGAGCTTGAGTAGTATTTTTCTGTGAGTGCATGAATGTAAATAAAATAGCAGATTTTTTGACACCTAGTCCTATATCTTATTTGGATGATGAGCAACTGTCAACAAGGGATCAGGTCCCTGGGTCTTCATAGAAAAATACAACTTTCACAATCTTATACCTTTTAGGACACTTGACCTAACCAAATTTCTACCCTAGTCATTATTCCACTATAAATGGAAAATAATGTTTCTCAAATTAGTGAGTTTTTACAGTCTTGATTATTCAAAGAGTGAAAGAGATGAAAACTCAGTTTTTCAAGTATTGCTCGTTCTTGATCTTTATATGTACTAAAAAGAGTGAGTGTTCTTAAGTCAAGCCTTGATGTGTAAATGAAATAATCATGTTATAAGATTAATGTTTTCTTGTTTTCTTGAGAATGCTTAGGTAGAGTTACCTATGTTTGCTATTGGTTAGATTTAATCAATATCAAGATAAGTTCTTGGCAGATTTGTCAAGGTAGGCTTATAGAAGAGTTATTACAAGCAACTGGAGCCTAGAGTTAGGATCATTGGAGTTTGTAATCAAGAGTTTGATTATAGTGGATTGTTGGGTGCTTGTGAGGGCAAGCCGTGGTTTTTCCTTCCTTAACCAAGGAGGTTTCCATATTAAATCTTTGTTTTTTTACTTTCATGCAAAACCTTTAGTTTTTTAGTGCTTTACTTTTTAATTCCCTGTGACTGACTTTACTATGTGGTGCAACCCTCCGAGTTGCAAACTACCACTAGACCACCTAGATTTAATGGGCAGTTCTATGGGTGATGGAAAACAAGGATGTTTGACTTCATTATGGTTAAGGACAATGAGATGATGGATGTAATACTAGATGGTCCCCATATGCCAGTTAAAGAGGTCTGAAAAACCTAGACTTTGAGCTATTGAGAAACAACTCTTGGTGTCTCTGAGATGGGTACAACTTGGTACTTAAGTTGTACCCTTGGTCATGATTTGTACCCTTTTCCCTTCCCCTTTCGTACCTTGAGCAGTATGTTAAGGTAGAATACTTTCTCCTATAAAGCACGACCATCCCTTGGTCATAACCAAGCATACAATTCGTATACTGCAAGGTCGTATGGAGTGAAAACCTAACCTAAGTGGAATGTTTTTGTTATAGGTGAAGCTCACGATTGGAGGGTGAGCCGTACCCTTTGGTTATGACTCAATGTTTCCCTCTCATACCCACAATAGTGTGGTTTACCTAACAGAGGCCTAGGGTATGAGTTAGGGTACCACTCTTACCCTAGGGTACGATTGCTCAAGGAATCGTAAGGGGGAGTCGTACCCCTGAATGAGCAACCTTTCATATTTTGACCAATGGACTTTTGGTCATTTCCCATGCCTCTTACCCTAGGGTACGATTGCTCAAGGAACTGTAAGGGGGAGTCGTACCCCTGAATGAGCAACCTTTTCATATTTTGACCAATGACCTTTTGGTCATTTCCCATGCCTAAAACCCTAAACCCTCTCACGATATAAGGCATTGTAACCTCCTAAGTCTTTATTTAGAAGACTTAAAAATTCCAAAACACTCTAAAGGCTTCTGGGAGCAAGATTAAAGGCTAAGGTTTGGAGGTGTTCATCTAGTGTCAAGGAAGACTCAAGATTGTTGGTGTGTCATCTTGTTTGAGGAATATATATATTCCCCTCTTTAAATAAATCTAAACCCATGTATTTCACACTTGGATTAGTAAGTTCACATAGTCGTTTTGAATCAAATGAAAAGGGTTTTGTTACCCCACAATGAATAATAATGATTCTTGCTTTTACTTGTGTTGATACAAGTTATTTAAGGTAGATAGTATATGTGGATTCTTGTTATATGTTTTTTAACATGCGGGTCTTGAGTAACCCTAATCTTGATGATATGTATAATGAAAATAGCCTTATTGAAGGTACACACCTAAGGTGTTTGTGAAAATGTCTAAGTGAGTTGTGTAGTAATATGTTGTTGGTGTATTTAACTAGAGAAATGGCCTAATGAGTATAAATGATTGATAATGATATGGTTAAAGGTATTGTAATCCATGTAGGGTGTGATGATAAGCTTGTTAAGATAATGCCCAATGAGAGGTTGAAGTCCCTCAACATGAAATATGAACTTGAATAGTGTATTTAACTAAAGTGTGGTATAAGATTGCTAGTGAAATGTGAAGTCTTGTGAGGGTCTTGATGACCATAAAATAAATTGTGTGATGATTTTGATGAAGGCATTGGCCTATTGAAATAGTCGAGCAATGAAGGCTCCCATAAGGACCATGTGGTCGTGAATAATATTGAATTGGTTAAAATGTATAAAGTCCTTAAAATGTTATATTGAATGGACAATGATGCATGAGCATAGGGTAAATTCCCAAATGTCAAGTAATGATGGTTGTGATGTCTTGAGGTCAAAGTACCTTACCTTATAAATGGCTTGAGGTCAAAGTCCCTTGCCTTATAAATGGCTTGAGGTTAAACTTTCTTGCCTTATGAAGAGGCTTGAAGGTCAAAGTCCCTTGCCCAATAAAAATCTCGAGGTTAAAGTCCCTTTCTTAAAGAGATCTCTTGAAGTTAGAGAACCTCGCCAAATGGAATGACTTGTGGTTGAAGTCCAAGTATGACATGAGGTTGGAGTCCCTTTCCTAATGTGGGAGCATGAGGTCAAGTCCCACGCCCATTTGAATGTTTGGACATATGGTTGAGGTCCCGTATCCAATTGGATGTGTGTATGGATAGAGCCCTTTTGTTTGAATGATTGTGTATGTGGTTAAAGTCCTTAGTTAATGAATAGTAAGCATGGTTGAAGACTTTTGTATAAGTGTATGTGACTGAGGTTAAAGTCCTATGCATTGTGTGAAATATTGAACCTATAAGTGTGGAGGGTCGGAGTCCCCCATTGCATGCCTAATGAATGACTGTTTTAGAATGTTGATGAGCCTTGATAACTTGATTTGCATGTAATATAGCTATATGTATGGTTAGATGTATGAATGTGACACAATGTGATATATTGATTTGCTGTTGTTTGGTGATGTACTTTATCACTTATCCTCAAGTTACATGCTAGCGTTCCAAATGCTAATCATCTCCGGATGCTACGTCCCTATGCGACGTAGGGGATGAATCATCTTCTTCCTTACTCACGCAGTGACTAGATGACAGCACCCAAGCTCACACGCAAGTGTACATGGTCTACCAAGTAGTAAAGTGTCCTTCAAGAAAGACGAAGATCGATCCCACAGGGACTTGTGTTAAACAACTATACAATTCTAGTTCAACTATTGAGATAAAATAACAGAGAAAGTTTTAGAATTGTAAACTAAAAGTAAACTAAACTAATGCGGAAAAGTAAATGACTTTGGACAATCAAAGGATAGAGACCGAGGGTTAAGGCTTTCGAAAAATCGTACTATGTTATTGAACTTCATTCGTTAAATTATTTATCTTGGTTATTGATTCATAGGGTTAATCGCATGATCATAGTCTCCCGACCTCTAACTGTTTACCTAATATGGACATTGCAACTACATCATTGAGCGGGGATGTAATAAACCAATTAAATATTTTAAAGCTATCTTCCTACGTTTGAATCAAGGCTTCTAGGTACATTCCTGTTCTAGACATTAATTCAAATTCCTTAATTCATAAAAGAATAAGAACCATACTTTGTTTATCCCTATGTTCTATTTACCTATTCCCTCTCCCGATACACAAGGTCGACAATGAATATTTTCTAAGGGTAGATAATCCTTAAAATAGTTAAAACAACAATAAACAAATAACCATAATGATAAGCTAATCAACAAACTTAACTCAAAACAAAAGTATTCATGATCTTAGACTTAACCCCGAAGAGGGAGTTTAGACTTTAATGGAAATATTCATCAACCAATCCTTTGGATTGATGATACAAACCATAAAGAAACTAAATTAAAGAATGATAAAACCTAAAAAAAAGTTGTGGTAGACTCCAATATCTTCCAAGGACGTCCAAAAGTGTATAATAATGTTTACAAAGATGTATTTATAGTATCCAAGTATTCCTAAGCAAAATAGGAGTTGTAGTGAAACTCTTGGCCATGTTTGGAGGGGTTTCGTGACACACAATCTAGAAACGGGAGTGTAAGTCACATCGTACAAGCTAGAAATGGGAATGTAGGTAGCATTTCGAGGCTTAAAAGGGTGTGTGGAGGTCGCGACATGCCCTTATCATAGAGGATCACTGTTTTGGGTACCTTATAAAACTTTTGGTCTATATCACATACCAATATTCCTTTCCTACAACCCACACAAGCCCTGGACATTCCAGGACTCTAAATTGCATCCAAGTTGTGTATTGTGCTTTCGTTGATCCATTCCAAGCCCTTTTGAGTTGTTTCCACTAGATTTGAAGCTTGTATATCCTTCATATATCATCATAATACATTAAAAAAGCATCCAATAACATTAAAAACAATAATTTAGAGCTCAAAACAATGACACATCCAAAACAGTGAACTAGAAACACGAGCTAAGCATAGGCTTCATTCACTTTGATTTCTAACTTATTGTTTTGACTCTTGTCTTGATCCAATTGACCCTTGAACATTACCAAAACGTTGTTTCACTATAAATAAACAATAAAAATCTTAGTAACTCATTAAATACATCAAAACTAAACACGATAGACTAGACAAATACCTAGCTCAAACTAGTCACACTAGTTTTCTCGGTTGAACACTAAATGATAAATTTGAATCAAAACTTCCTTAAAAACACCATTAAACATTGTAAAAACATACATGGACACTTTAATTTACATTTATATCATTATAAACACATTAAGAACATGAATCATCCTCAAAACAAGGCTAAAAAGACTAGAATAGTGCACTAGAATGCATAAATACACCCAACATCACCACCCCACACTTAATGCCTTGTTCATCCTCGAACAATTATTAACTATAATCATCATGAGATGAAGAGACTCCACACTTCTACTATATGCAAGTAACTCAAGCTAGTACTGCAATGACTACACAGAATGCAAGTTACTATACTAAGCATATTACAACACTATTGAAAGCTCAAGAACACTTCTCAAAAACAACCTAGCCTCAAGAATTGACTCAATACATGGAAAAATAACGCATATTTCTCAATACAAGACATCATACAAATCACCCATATTTATCAAAAATGTGCCCCTCACAACAAGAGAGTTGCCCATAATCACTCACACAAGTGCAATTCTTAACATAATAATGGGTACAAGAATCAAATTACTCTCACTCTCACAAAGAATTTATAAGTTAGACATAATGAACCATAAGATTGACTTTAGTGTAGTGCTCTACTAATATCAGATTTATGAACTTAAGATCAAATAGGTCTTTTCCGGGTTGTAATGTAGGATAAGGGGTGGGTATGAACTATTTTGATCAGGAATAATGACTATCTTCCTTAAGCTCTTTAATGTAACACATGATCAATTAAAACCATTATCCAAAAACCAATTTACACCACTTTTGCATACCCACATCTTTTATTTTCACCCCATATTATTTAAGCATTTTCACAAACACATTGGTGGGAGCATGCTATGAACAACTTATCCAATTTGAACAAATTTTTATTCTTTTCATTATTCACTCCTAACAACAAAACATTAATTTTAAACACCAATAACTATTTCTTTTGGGGCTTCAATTTCACCTTTTCCCTCTTATTTTTCAAACTCCTCACCTAATTAATTTTTCATTAAAGTGCCTAGGAGATTTTTGGATCAATTTAAGGTCTATCAAATAAGGGATTAGGCTACTTATGTGGTTAAGAAAAAGCTAAGGTCTCAATGGGGGTTAACTATGATTATTCACAAAGGTAGTATAAAAAGAAGGTCTTAAACAAGGCTATCACAGAAATGCCTAAATTAGCTCCTAAACTGCCATTCTTTATTTTGCTTTACACAAACACCAGACAATTCTAGTCATCACATGAAACAAGGAATATACATTTATCTCACATCATACATGGCACATGCTTGACTCATATAGGATCATCATAGACTCCCGACCAAACAATAGCACAAATTTAAATTTAAGCCAATAAGTACAAGTGTCACAAACATGAGCCTAAGAGTCTCAAAAATAGAAATTCACTCATTTAACATGCTTTTATCAAACAAAATACTTGCACCATGTAATTAAAAATAGCACCAACAAGAATATCATCTTTATTCCTAAACAAAAAATTTTAAATTGAGCCTAAAATTGGGAATTTTCCCACCCGACACTAAAAATCTACTTTGTCTCCAAAGTAAACTTTAAAAGTAAGACATAAAAATACTCCTTGAGGCCTCTAGGACTAACTAGTAGAATCTTTAAATATCAAGAAGGTCTGAGGACCCCACACTCAGTCTTCGCCATGCTTCAAGCTTAGGTTTTTGGTACTCAAACTTTCCATCAACCAGTGACTCAATCAAAAACAAAAATTATGTATAGTAGAAAAATAGAAAACTAAAAATAAAACATACCTTAACTTGGGTTGCCTCCCATGAAGTGCCTAATTTAGTGTTGCGGCATGGCCCAATCAATTTTTTCCTCTACCTTGAGGATATGAATTTCACCCCTAATATTGCATCTTGCTTCTTGCCTCAATCATAGGGAGGTAGTATAAAAATTAAGGAACTGAGTAATAGAATGTTTATGGTAAACCACTCGGTCTTGAGGTGAGGTGTGTTTTTATATTGCTTATCTGGTGTAAAATCAAGAATATAAGATTCTTGTTCCTTATCTTTATGCTTTTCCACTATTTTAAATGATTCCACAACCAAGATATCATTTAAACATAATGTAGAAAGGGGCTTTGAATAAGTCCCAACCAATCCTATTTCAAAATTTACACTATCTACTACACCCTCACTCTTATTTATCTTCTCAATTTTAGTCTCAAAAAAAAGATGAGAACTGAATGGTTGTGATTCATATGGTGGTGGTGGTATATCTTTAACCTGTTCAACAATTATAATTTTGAGTACTTAGACTTCCTTGAATTTTCAACAACTTTGTCTTCAATAGGTTGGGAAGTCAACTCTGTATCTGCTTTCTTAATTGTATTTGGAGGTTCTTTATTGACCTCTGTACCCTTCCTAAAAGTGATTGCAATTACTTATTCACTATCACTTGGTAAATCACCTTGAGGTCTGGTATTATGTACTTGTTGCACTTTACCTATCTGTATCATCCTGTTCTTCATAAAAATTTGCTAACGTTCAAAATTATCCCCATAACTCTTTATATCTCCTAACAAATGTGCTTGATTAGCTAAAAGTTGTTTCAATATCTCTTCCAAATTGCTCGTTTGAAATGGGGCCTGGTAAATTCTGAACCTGGGGCTGTTAAAACTGTTGTTGTTGATTGTAGGCGTTCATATAGTATTGCCTTTGAACATATCCCACAAGCATTACTAAATTGTGGTTGACAACACATATATCTTTAGAATGACCACTATTGCCACAAACCATAGACCATATAGAATCATCATCACTCGCAAACCATCTATCCCAGGATACCATGTCAAGAAGTGTGATAAAAAGAGAAATAAAAAAACTAAAAAACCTAAAAAACTAAACTATTTAGAACTCAATGTAGCTAAACTAAAAATAAGATAGTTGCCAATCTACAAGTCCCCGGCAACGACGCGAAAAACTTGATAGCGCTTAAACGCACAAGCAAGTGTAAGTGGTCAACCAAGTAGTAAAGTGGTCTTCAAGAAAACCGAATATCGATCCCATAGGGACTTGTGTTAAACAACTATCCAATTCTAGTTCAACTATTGAGATAAAGTAACCTAGAAAGTTTTAGAATTGTAAACTAAAAGTAAACTAAACTAATGCAGAAAAGTAAATGACTTTGGACAATAAAAAAATAGAGACCCAGGGTTTAGGCTTATGAATAATCATACTACATTATTGAACTTCATTCATTAAATCACTTATCTTGGTTGTTGATTCGAAGGGTTAATCGCATGATCATGATCTCCTGACCTCTAACAATTTACGTAATATGGATATTACAACTACATTATTAAGCGGGGATGTAACAATCCAATTAAATATTTTAAATCTATTTTCCTACATTTCAATCAAGTAAGGCTTCTAGGTATATTTCTGTCCTAGACGCTAATTCAAATTTCTTATTCCATAGAAGAATAATAACCACACTTTGTTTATCCCTATATTCTATCTTCCTATTCCCCCTCCTGAGATCACAAGGTCGATAATTAATATATTATAAGGGTAGCTAATCCTTAAAATAGTTAAAACAAGGATAAACAGACAACCAAAATGATAAGCGAATCAAAAAACTTAATTCAAAATGAAAGTACTCATTATCTTGGCCTTAACCTTGAAAAGGGAGTTTAGCTTTTAATGGAAATATTCATCAAATACTCCCTTGGATTGATGATCAAACCATAAACAAACAAAATTAAAGAATCATAAAATATAAAAAGAAGCTGTGGTAGCCTCCAATATCTTCCAAGGACATCCAAAAGTTTATAATAATGTTTATAATTATGTATTTATAGTATCCAAGTAGTCCCAAGCCAAATAAGAGTTTTACACAATTTTTGGCCATGTTTAAAGGGGGGTCATGATGCGCAATCAAGAAATTGAAGTGGAAGTTGCATTGCACAAGCTAGAAATAGGAATGTAGGTTGCATTGCAGGGCTTAAAATGGTGTGTGGAGGTCGCGACATGCCCTCATCATAAGGGATCACTGTTTTAGGTCCCTTATCAAAATTTTGGTATTTAGCCCACACCAATTGGCCTTTACTACAACCCACATGCTCCCTGGACATTCCAGGACTCCAAATTGCATCCAAGTTATGTATTGTGCTTTCGTTGATCTATTTTGAGCCTTTTTGAGTTGTTTCCACTTGATTTGATTCTTGTATATACTTCATATATCATCATAATCCATTCAAAAAGAATTCTATAGAATTAAACACAACCATTTATAGATCAAAACAACACAACATCAAAAATGGTGAACTAGAAATACGAGCTAAGCAAAGGCTTCATTCACTTTGATTTCTAACTTATTGTTTTGACTCTTATCTTCATACAATTGATCGTTGAACATTACTAGACAGTTTTTTCACATATAAATATATAATAACAACCTTAGTAACTCATTAAACATGTTATAACCCAGGACGATAGACTAGACAAACACCTAGCTCAAGCGAGTCACACTAGTTTTCTCGGTTGAACTCTAAATGATCAATTTGAATCAAAACTTGTGTGAAAACACCATTAAACATTCTAAACTCATACAAGGACACTAAAATTCATATTTATCTCATTATAAACTCATTAAACACATGAATCATCCTCAAAACAAGGATAAAAAGACTAGAATAATGACACTAGAATGCATAAATACACCCAACATCACTAGACGATCAGGTAATTCATGTATTCACTTGAATAGGTAAGATTTATTACATCTAGAATACGATCATCTCTTACTAATTATCTTTAGGCTTAGACTCTTCTAGACTTGGTTTGGCTATAATCTGGGGTTGTATCGACATATATACCTATTGACTTCAGTTTTGTATAGAGGTAGTGTGAATAGTTGTGAACTTAGGCATAGTTATTATTATTATTATATATGTAATGTTTAATATTATTCTACGATCTTAACTTATGAATTGGAGTTCCTTTGACTCCTATGATATGATGAGTTGTTTAGGTTGTGTTACAGTACGATCTCTGATACATGTGTACTTGAGGTGACCATACGACATGGCCAAAAGTTTAGGGTATGTCAATTTGGTATTAGAGCCTAGGTTCATAGTCAGTTGGGTGTTCATAATGTCATGTCAAGTATAGTCTTTTTTATGGGTGTGAAGTGTGTCACACTTATAAAAGAGAAGATATGAGACATCTTAGGAAATGTTTCCCTTTCTTGTATTTCAATATCAAGCTATAAAGTGTAAGGTCTTGTATTTCTCTGATTCCATTTGCTATCTTTTAGAGAATGCATCAAAAGAGATCTGAGACTCAGGCAAACACTACTAAAGGTCTTATTGATGAAGCTCGTCCAACTTCTGGAGTTCAAACTAGGGCTAGAGTTGTGGCATCTGTCTATCCTCATGGGGTTCCACCCACCAACCCTAACATATCCAATCAAAGAAATGCTACTAATATAGAGTTTTGTCACTCCATCTACCCCTTGGCTCAATTGTTTGCCCCTTAATTAGATCATGGTACTCTAGCTATCATTTATTCTGAGGCCACAAGAATTGGACAATTTATGAGGTTGAGCCCTCCTATGTTCTCTGTTACAAAGGTTGAGGAAGATCCTCAAGGCTTCATTGATTAAATGGAGAAGATCTTTCAAATCATTCATACTTCAAAAATTAAGGGTGTTGATCTAACTTTCTAATAATTAAAAGATATAACGTACTAGTGGTATGAAGGGTAGGAGTTATCTATGGGTATTGATGTTAGTCCGGCTTCTTAGGTAGCTTTATCCGAGGCTTTACTTGACCACTTCTTTCCTTAAGAGTTGAGGGAGGCAAATGAGGAAGAGTTCATGAACTTAAATTAAGGGAGGATGTCCGTTCAAGAGTATGCCTTGAAATTTCATAAATTATCAAGGTATGCTCCTAAGATGGTCTCTAGCATGAGGTCTAGAATGCATAAGGTTGTCTTTGGATTATCCCATGAGTTAGTTCTCGAAAGCAAGGTGGCCTTGTTGATTGAGAACATGGATATATCTAGTTTGATTGTCTATATTAAACAAGTAGAGAATGATAAGAAAAATCAAGTTGATATTAGTGCTTTCTGAGAGTAGTAATGGAGATGGTGGCACGTGGCTATAAAAGAAGTGAGAGATTTTAAGTTTATTCTCCTCGGCTAGTGTTCTGTCTTCTTACCTGAATATTTTAGGTGGTTATCACTCCAAGTTTAGTGACAAGTCTCAAGCACAAGGTGCCCTATTTTAGACTAGTGGTGCCCAGTCGGCTCCACTTCACCCTTCTTGTAGATTCTGTGGTCAGGGTCATCATGGTCAGTATGAGCAATAGAAAAATAAATATTTTCATTATGGTCAGGTTGGTCACATGCAGTGTTAGTGATCTATTCTAGCATCTTATTGGTCCAATAGGGCCTCTATTGCTACCCTCTGTACTCCCACACCAAAGGGTGCTATGTCTGTTGTTGCTTCTGCTTCTGGCATCGATGCTGGCTGGAATAACTTGTATGAACTTGTTACTCTCCAAGATTCTGAGGCATCTCCTAATGTTGTCACGGGTATGTTGAAACTTTTCTCTCGTAATATGTATTTCTTTCTTGATCCAGGGTCTACTCTTTCTTATGTGATCCCATATGTGGCTGTGCATCTTGATTGTGGTACGGAGAGTTTTTTGGTCCCTTTTTCTATTTCTACCCTGATGGGAGACTTTGTGATTATTGAGAGAGTTATAGGGTGTGTGTGATATCTATTTTTAGTAGAGATACTTTTGTTGACTTGATAGAGTTAGACATAGTCGATTTTGATGTTATCTTAGGAATAGACTGGTTGCATTTGTGTTATGATTTATTAGATTGTAGGACCCATAGGTTCATGATTAAATTTCCTTATGATCTGGTTATTGTAATGGAAGGAGGGGGTCCTTATTTCTTACCTTAAAGCCAAAAAATTAATTTTGAAGGGGTGTTTGTATCATTTGTTTAGAATTAAAGATTCTAACTCAGAAGAGCCTTTTGTAGAATCCATCTCAGTGATAAATGAGTTTCCTAAAGTATTTTACTATGATCTTCCTGGTGTTTCTCCTGATATGGAAATTGATTTTTGGGATTGATCTTGTTTCAAACACTCATTTGATCTCTATCCCTCATAGAATGGCACTGACAGAGTTGAAAAAACTTAAGGAGCAATTAAAAAACCTCTTAGATAAGGGTTTTATTCAACCTAATGTGTTTCCTTGGGATTCCCCCATGTTGTTTGTGCGCAAGAAGGATGGATCCCTTCGTTTTTGCATTGATTATCCTACTTGAACAAAGTGACAGTAAAGAACAAATATCCTTTTCCTAGGATCGATGATCTAATTGATCAAATTCAGGGTACGAAGTGTTCTCTAAGATTGATCTTAGATTGTGTTATCATCACCTTAAAATTAGGGATATGGATATCCCTAAGACTACCTTTAGAACCCGATATGGGCATTATGAGTTTCTTTCCATGTCCTTTGGGTTGACCAATGCCTCGACGACATTCATGGATTTGATGAATAGGGTCCTCCATCCATTCTTGAATAAGTTTTTCATTATCTTCATTAATGATATCTTAGTGTACTCTAAGAGAGTCGGATTAGGTAGATCACCTCCGTACCGTGTTGCAAATCTTAAATGATCATTCTTTGTACACCAAGATTTCCAAGTATGAGTTTTGATTGAAATTCATTACTTTTATTGGTCATGTTATCTCTAGTGAAGGGATCATCGTGAATCCCCAAAAGATTGAAGTGGTTAAAAAGTGGCATAGACCTACGACTCCAATGGATATTCAGAGCTTCTTGGGTCTAGCCAGTTATTATAGACAATTTGTGGAGAGCTTTTCCACTATAGCTTCCTCGCTGACCAAATTGACCCAAAAAAGGTCAAGTTCTCATGGGCCGATGTGTGTGAGGGTAGTTTTAAGAAGTTGAAAAATAAATTAACTTCAGCTCTGGTTTTGACCTTACCCAAAGGTAGTAATGGTTTTTTGGTATATTATGATGCTTTTCATGTCGGTCTTGGTTGTGTATTGATGCAATATGATAGGGTGGTGTCCTATGCTTCTAGGCAATTATAAGTTCATGAGTAGAACTACCTTACTCATAACTTAGAATTATTAGTCGTGGTCTTTGCTTTAAAAATTTGGCGGCATTATCTCTATGGTGTTTATGTTGGTAGATTTTCTGATCATAAAAGCCTTCAATATGTGTTTACCGAAAAGGAGTTGAATCTCTGGCAAAGAAGGTGGCTTGAGCTATTTAAAGACTATGATATGAGTCTTCATTACCATCTTGGTAAGGCAAATATAGTAGCCGATACTCTTAGTAGGTTGTCTATGGGGAGTTTGGCCTATGTTGGTGAGGATAAGAGGAAATTGGTTAGAGAGGTTCACCGATTGGCTAATCTTGGAGTTCGACTTGTGGACTCCGAGGATGGTGGTGTATTAGTGCATCCGGTATCTCAATCGTCTTTTCTTGTTGAGATAAAGTAAAAGCAAGTCTTGGATCCTGACTTGATTAAGATCAAGCGTAATATGGGTTAACATAAGGTTACAAACTTTGTGATTGGTCATGATGGTATCTTGAGGTACCAAGGTAGGCTATGCATTCACGACATTGACATATTGAGAGAAAGGGTCATAGACGAGGCTCATGGGGCCCATTATATGATTCATCCCAGTTCCACCAAGATGTATCATGACCTTAGAGAGCTCTATTAGTGGAATAATATGAAACATGATGTTGCTAGCCACGTGGCTAAGTGTATGGTGTGCTTACAAGTAAAGGTTGAGCACTTGAGGCCAGGTGGCCTATACTGAGAGATTATGTTGCCTGAGTGGAAGTAGGAGACAGTTGATATAGATTTTGTTACCGGTCTTCCTAGATACCGGAATCAATATGATTCTAATTGGGTCATTATTGATAGAATAACCAAGTCAGCTCATTTCTTTCTCGCGAGAACTAATTTCTCGGCGGAGGATTATTCTAAGTTGTATATTGCAAAGATCGTGAAGTTGCACAGTGCTCCGATGTCTATTATCTTGGATCGTGGTCCTTAATTTTCATCCCACTTTTGGAAGTTGTTCAAAAGAGCTTTGGGAACTAAGGTATGCCTTAGTACCGCATTCCACCCATAAATGAATGGTCAAGAAAAGAGAACTATCCACACATTGAAGGATATTTTACGCGCTTATGTGATTTATTATGGCGGTAGTTGGTACGACCATTTTTCTTTGATTGAATTTGTCTATAATAATAGTTACCACTTTAGTATTGGCATGGTGCCTTTCGAAGTATTTTATGGTAGGAGATGTCGATCTCCTATTGAGTGGTACAAATTTAGTGAGGGTAAGTTTCACGGGACCAATTTAGTTCACCAAGCCTTAGAGAATATAAAGGTGATTCATGTAGATTGAAAACCGCTCAAAGTCACCAAAAGTCCTATGCAGATATGAGGTATAGGGACTTAGAGTTTAATGTAGAAGATTGGGTATTCTTGAAAGTGTTTCCCATGAAGGGAGTGATGCGGTTCGGTAAAATGGAGAAGCTTAGTCCCCACTATGTTGGTCCCTACTTTATTGTGAAGAGGGTTGGCAATGTTGTCTACGAGTTGGAGTTTCCTCTTAGCATGAACTCCAATCACCTAATTTTCCATGTGTCTATGTTGCGGATATATATGGGTGATTCTTCCTTGGTTATTCCCTCGAAAGATGTTGGTATCTTGGACTTCTTATCATATAAGGAGATCCTGGTGAGGATCTTGAATTGGCAAGTTCGCCGGTTGTGAACCAAAAAGGTAGCTTCGGTAAAGGTTCTGCGGAGAAACCAAAAGTCCAAGGAAGCTATTTGGGAGGCAAAAGAGGACATAAATTCCAAGTATCTGCATTTATTTCCTATTTTGGAAGCTTATGATGGAGGTATGTGTTACTCTCCTTACCTTGATGTGTGTCTTGATAGTCGATGGGTTGAAGTCCCAAAGCTTTGAATTGATTTATGTCTTTGTTAGACAATGGATTAAATTTCCCAATGTGTGAATTGATTTATGTCTTGTTGAACCATGGGTGTAAGACCCCAATGCTTAGAAATCATGTGAGTTGTGTTATGATGAGTTTAAGTCTCTAGTACCTTGAGTTTACTCATGTTCTTGGTAGATGAAAGGGTAAAGTCCCCAATGCTTTGAGTTGCTCTATATCTTTGATAAATTGATAGGTTGGAGTCCCTAAGTAGTGAAATGAGTAAATGTTTGATAAGTAACGGGTTGGAGTCCCCAGACTAATGAAATAAAGTGGTAGATTGATGACGATTATGATGTGTGTTGTGCAGTACCCTTGTTGTGTGCTTGTTTATAACTTGTGTAAAGGTTGATTTTGTGCATGTTGATGTGTTAACTTGTGTAAATTCTTTCCATATCCTTCATTCGTGGATGAATAATCCTAAGTGAAGCAGAATTGAAACACCTAGACTTTGATCCATTGAGCAGTAACTGTTGGTGTCTCTGAGTTAGGTACGACTTGGGACTTGAGTCATACTCTTGGTCATGATTCGTACCCTTATACTCCTCTTCTTTCATACCTAGATTAGTATGTTAAGGTAACATACTATCTCCAATACGATGAGGCCATCCCTTGGTCGTAACCAAGCATACGATTCGTATACTACAAGGCATATGAAGTGAAAACCTAACCTAGAGTGGACTATTTTTGTTATGGAAGAAGCTTATGATTGGAGGGTGAGTCATACCCTTTGGTTATGACTAAATAGTTCTCTCTCGTACCTATAATAGTGTGGTTGAACTAGGAAAGGACTAGGGTATAAGTTTGGGTTCGTAGCCTAGGCTACAATTGCTAAAGAAATTGTAAGGGGGATTCGTACCCCTGCACGAGTGAGCTTCTCAGCTTTTAACCAAGGACCTTTTAGTCATTTCTCATGACTAAAACCCTAAAAACTCTCACTATATAAGGCATTATAGCCTCCTAAGTCTTTATTTACAGGACTTAACATTCGAAAACACTTTTAAGGCTTCTTGGAGCAAGATTGGAGGCTCAGGTTTGGAGGTATTCATCTAGTGTCAAGATAGTTGGTTTGTCATCTTGTTTAAGGCATGTCTTTCTTCCTATATATAAATAACTCTAAACCTATGTATTTCGCACTTGTATTAGTAAGTGTACATGGTGGTTTTGAATCAAATGAAAAGGGTTTTATTACCTAACAATGAATAATGATGATTCTTGCTTATACTTGTATTGCTACATGTTATTGATGGTAGATTGTATATCTGGGTGCTTGTTATATGTTTTTTAACATGAGGATCTTGAGTAACCATATTCTTGATGATATTTACCATGAAAATAGCCTTGTTAAAGGTACGCACATAAGGTGTTTGTGAAATGTCTAAATGAGTTGTGTAGTAATATGTTGTTGGTGTTTTAAGCTAGAGAATTGGCCTAATGAGTATAAATAATTGATAATAATGTTGTTGAAGGTATTGTAATCTATGTAAGGTGTGATGATAACCTTGTTAAGATAATGACAATGAAAGGTTAAATTCCCTCAACATGAACTATGAACTAGAGTGGTGTATTGAACTAAAGTGTGGTATAAGAGTGCTAGTGAAATATGAATGATTGTGAGGATATTGATGACCATAAAATTAATCGTGTGATGATTGAATTAAGGCATTGGTTTATTTAAATGGTCGAGCAACGAAGGCTCCCATAAGGACCATGTGGTCATAAATAGTATTGAATTGGTTAAAATGGATAAAGTCCTATTGGTTAAAATGGATTTAAGTCCTTAAAATGTTGTATTAAATGGACAATGATGCATGGTCATAAGGTAAAGTCCAGAATGTCAACTAATGATGGCTTTATGTCAAAGTTCCTTGCCTTATAAATGACTTGAGGTCAAAGTCCCTTGTCTTATGAAGAGGCTTGAGGTCAAAGTCCCTTGTGCAATAAAAACGCTTGAGGTTAAAGTCCCTTGCCCAGTAAAAATGCTTGAGGTTAAAGTCCCTTTCTTACAAAGATCTCTTGAAGTTAGATAACCTCATCGAATGGAACTTCTTGTGGTTAAAGTCCAAGTATGGCATGAGGTTGGAGTCCTATAATACCCCGTACTTCTACCTAGGTTGAAATCATCCAAAGAATATTAAAATCTTACTTTGAAATATGAATCCATTTTTCTATATTTGTAACTTTTAAGATTTTCACTTTTTATCATGTGGAAAATTGAATTAGCTTTCCAACGATACTAATTTCGTCCAAATCCGGTATCGGAGTAAAAAGTTTTGGACATTTTACTCAGAGCTGTCAGAATCACCCAGGTGCGACGGCCAAGTTGATGGACTGTCGATCTAGCAACGGACCGTCTCCTATACCATCGTAACTAAGAAATTAAGGTAACCTTTTGGATAAGGTGCGACAGACAGGTTGACGGACCGTCGAACTTGTGATGGACCATCGCCCAAGCCATCGCTACTTAGGCAGTGAGTCCTTTTCTTGGTCCACGTATGACGGTTGAAATGATGGATCGTCAATCCAGAGATGGACTATCGCATGAGCCATTGCAGATCCCATTTATTTATTTTAAATCCATTTTTAAAAGGGTATTTGGGTCTTTTCCACCCTATTTAAACCCTAATTATATCAGACCAAGGCTCATAAGTTCATTATTCCTTTACAACATCAAATTAGGGTTTCTCTCCAAGATCTATCCTCAAGAATAAGAAAACCCTAGGTATTTAATTACAAGTCAAGAATTCAAGTTTTCCTTCATCAATCTTCAAGAAATCATAACCCAGGTATGTCATGTGTTGATTCGTGGGTCCCTTTCACCCATGAAGCTCAAGAATCTCTTTCAAAATCGAAGATTTGGGTATTTGTGAATGTTTATGATTTAAATTGAATTGAAATTCATGTCCATGATGCTGTGTGGTTTTGATTCATGTTTTAAATTACATTTTTCCAATGATTGACCCTAGTATGTGATGGTTTGCATAATAACCATGATAAACCCCCCTTCAATTTACAAGTTGATTAATGTATCCATGATTATTAGATGTGTTGATGATTGTATAACTAAAGCATTCTCCTCATGTGTTTGATTAAATGCCTATATGAAGGAAAAGTGGCATACTAGTATAATAATATGTAGTCCCCATTCATGTACAAGTTCATGCATGTCAAATTTTTGATGAAATGTCTTAGTCAATGAACTATAGATATATGTGTGGTTATTGTGGTGCTTCAGAACTTGTACTTCATGAATTCTCCAGCTTATTATAGTATGGATTGTTGATGTTAGTCATGTATTCAATAAAGTCATGCTTTGTCAGTTTCTTTCCATCGAGTCGTGGGGGTACTTGTACCCGACAATTTAGCTGTGTGCCTAGATCCAATGTCATGTTTTCACGATACTCTCAGTCAAGCTATGATCCATAGAACCCAATTAGTCATGTGACTCAGGAAAACCTAGAAATCTCAGTAACCTCAGTATTCCCAGTATATCTCAGTAACTTCAGTACTCTCAGTCAGTCCTCAGATCTCAGTAGCATTCCGTCAGTCAACAAAACTCAGTGAATTCAATTTAGTTTCACTAAACAATACCATTAGTATCAGTTTAGTTCAGTGTCTATTCAGTTGGGAGTAGGATTCAGCACCGAGTGAACCCAAGGATGGGGACTCACCTGTTATTCAATGGAGGGTGTGATCCTTAGAAATAGTCCTTGTGTCCCATAACTACGTAGCCAGCGTAGGTTGAGATACACCCTATGTGTTTAGGGATTGATATATCTTATTTGGGTTACCTACTAGGAGAGGTTGACGTAAGATCTCCCTGTCAGAGAGGGTATACTCACAGCTAGTCTTTACCCGTGGCACGGTATTGACACCCTTCCAGCTGGGGTTACAGGTTAGACCCCACCAGTTCAGTTTTGAGGTATATCGGTTAGATGATTACCTCCCATAATTATAGTTTTAGTCTCAGTAAAAGAACTCAGATAGTTCTTCAGATTCAGGACTATCAGATACAGTCAACTCAGTATAGTATAAAACTTAGCTAGTTCCATCAGAAACTAGACTGTCAGATACAGTTGCTCGGTATCAGTTATTTAGATTATACAGTTATTAGTATCTCATGTTATCAGTACTCAGATTCAGTAATCATGTTATCATGAACTCAGTTACAGTTATTATGTATTCATGCATGTATTCTCACACTCATGTTGTCCAGTCAGTTAGTATAGTTCATGCATGAGAACCTTTTGCATTCAACCTACCTTCCATGCATACTAGTACATTCAAAGTACTGACGCATTTACGCTATGATGTTTTATACTATAGGTTCATAAGCACGAGCTCCAAAACATCAGTAGTATTCCATTCTCAGCAGTCATAGTTAGCAGCGAGTCCTCATCCTTTGAGGACATGACCATTACTTTATTATCTCATTAATTAATTTATTTCTGTAGTTGGAGTTAGTTAGGGACTTGTCCCATCAACTCCTTATTCAGACAGTTCAGTTAGTTAGAGGCTTTTCAGACTATCATGTTCAGACAATTTATTTCAGGTTTTGTTTTTGGTATTGTGATACCATATCATTCAGAGATTATTTTATTAGTTATGTTATAGTTTTGAACCTTATGGACTTTCAGCCTTTATTTTTACATTTATATATTATATTATGTAGTAAACATATACAGATATCAGTCATGGGTTAGCTTGTGTTCTTTCGGGGTCATGAGCACCGTGTAGCATTTTGGGTACCATATTTGGGGTGTTACAAGTCCCTTGCCTAATGTGGAATCATGATGTCAATGTACTATGCCCATTTAAATGTGTGAACATATGGTTGAGGTCCCATGTTCAATTAGATGTGTACATGGCTAGAGCCCTTTTGTTTGAATGATTGTGTATGTGGTTAAAGTCCTTGGTTAATGAATGAGTAAGAATAGTTAAAGTCCTTTGTCTAAATGTGTATGATTGAGGTTAGAGTCCTATGCATAGTGTGAAATGTTGAACCTATGAGTGTGGAGGGTCAGAGTACCCCATTTCATGCCTAATGAATGAATGTTTGAGAATGTTGATGAGTCTTGATAAGTTGATTGACATGTAATATATCTATTTGTTTGGTTATATGTATGAATATGACACAATGTGATATATTGATTTGTTGTTGTTTGGTGATGTACTTTATCACTTATCCTAAAGTTACATGCTAGCATTCTAATCGGTAACCATCTCTGGATGCTACATCCGCATACAATGTACGGTCTGTTGCATCTTCTTTCTTACTCGTGCAATGACTAGACGATCATCCAGTTCGTGTGTTGACTTGAAGTGGTGAGCTTTCTTACATCCGGAAGATGATCATCTCTTAATCCTTATCTTTATGATTAGTCTCTTCATGACTTTGTTTGGCTATAGTCGGGGGCTTGTCCCAACATATATACTATTGAATTCAGTTTTGTATAGAGGTATTGTGAACAACTTTGAACTTGGGAGTAGTTATTATTATTATGAATCTATTGTTGAATATTATTCCTCGATCTTAACTTGTGAATTGGAGTTCCTTCAACTCCTATGATATGATGAGGTGTTTAGGTTTGGTTACGGGGCGACCTCTGGTACATGTGTACTTGAGGTGCCCATACGACATGGCCCAAAGTTTGGGGCATGTCAAGGCCAAAGAAGGAGAAATAACCATAATGGTTGTTAAAAGCAAGAGAGAGTATAATGATGAAGATAGAAGGAAATTTGATAAAAATTATAAGGCCAAATAACTGCTAGTTTGTGGCATAGAACCTGATCAATACAACAAGATTTTATGCCTGTGAAAATGCTAAAGTAGTCTTGGATTGCTTGAAGACTTCTTATGAAGGAACCACTGATGTGAAGGATTCAAAAATTGATATTTTGAATACTCAGTATGAAACCTTCACCATGAGAGAAGGAGAAACTATCCAACAGATGCATAAAAGATTCACTTCAATCACTAATGAGTTGAACTATTTAGAATAAGTGATTCCTCTGTATAAATAGGTGAGAATAATTTCGGGGGTTCTTCCTAAATCTTGGGAAATCAAAGTAGATGCTATCATTGAGGCAATGAACCTGAAAACTCTCACTATGGGTGATCTTATTGGGAATTTAAAGACACATGTACTCAAGAAGTAACAAGGACACGAGAAAAAAAAAGCAAAAAAGGGAAAAATCGCTTGCACTGAAGGCATTAAAATCTGACTCTAAAACAAGACACTAATGTTGCCTATTTGGCAAAAAGAATTGTTAGATCTATAAATAAAATGTGGTCAGTTTCAAAGAAGTGGAAGTAGAATTAAAAGGGGAGGCACTATGGAGGTTTGTCACTAATGTGGAAGTCCTAGACATTTCATTAAGGTTTGTCCAATGCACAAAATAGACTGTTAGGAATATTTCAAGACTTGAGGTGACAAAGGAAAGAATAGGGACCAGGTCCCTGTAAAATTAAGCAGAAAGCATGCAGCTGATTTTGCAGTTAAATATGCCTTAGCTGTTTATGGGAATTCCTCCAATGAATTTGAGGAAGATGGGAAGCATGAAGATGTTTATATAATGGCAGTTGAGGATGAGAAAGTTACCTTTTATTATTTGTTTGCTCTTATGGAAAACATTGAAGATGAAGAAGATAATGAGGTAACACTTCCTGACTTTAAAGAAAACGTAGAAAACTACTCTGCTAGAAAGGTTAAAAAGCTTACAAATGTGCTGATTGACTGCTGAAGAAATGCTCTAGAACAAAAGGTATAAAGTCAAGAGCTTGAGTTAATTGTTTTAGCTCTCCAAATATCTAAAACTAAGGAACATGTTACTAAGTTAAAATATGAAAATCTGAATTTGGTAAGTCAATTGGAGATAGGAGATGATGCTTGTGATAAAGAGAAGAATAATGTTCTAGAAGAAAAGATAGAAGATCAGGAGCTTGAGTTGATAACTTTGACTCTCCCAATATCTAAAACTCAGGAACAACTTGCTAATTTGAAATCTAAAAATCTGAGTTTGGTGAGTTAACTGCAGAAAGTAGATGATTCAAATGGTTAAGGGAAGAAAGAAGCCTTAAAGTTTTAGATTAATCTTGAAGAAAAATTGAAGGATTCCCTAAAGAATCTCATGACTGTACTCCAAAAGAATGAAGAGTTAGAAAGGGATTTGGTCCGTCTGAGAGAAGAACTTAGTAAATCTCTACAATGGACCACATCCTTACAGATCCTTTCTAATTTAACTAGTCAAGGTGTAAGAAATAGTAAGGGCCTTGGGTATCAGTACAAAACTCAATCTTCTGAGTCTCAAGGCAAGGTTGTTTAAGATGGAGAAAACAAAGTCCACAAACCTCTATGCACTCATCTTGGGAGACATGGTGACATGAACGAAAACTATCAAAGTTAGAATATAGTTAAAATGATTAGTGTACATATATCCAGTAAGGGTATATCTACCCCAAGGGTTCTAAGCCTTTGAAGAATATGAAGAAGCTCTTATTACTTAGATGGGCAAAGAGAGATTTGGTCACGCCTTTGTCTTGGGAACTCAAACTCAAATGGGTTCCTCAAAATAACAAATAACTTTATTTAAAGGAAAATAGAAGGGATTGCAATCAGAACTGGTTCTTTGGTAGTAAAAGTTCAAAGCATATGACAAGAGGGTCTGAATATATTCTCTCTCTCAAGACACTTCAAGGTGAAGATGTCTCATGTGAAAAAGGTAAATAGGATTAAAAATGTGTGTGGCTAATGGAAAGTGACTTATTTTGGTATTCATCACCAAGATATTGATTCATGGGACATGTAAGTTCCTTTTTTCTCAAAGAGTTGATTTCAAAGGACCTGGTTCATGGCATGCCAATGCTGGTGAATCCAGATGATGAGAAAGATTATGACTTTGAAGAATTTATTCCTATTCAAAGGGATGATATTGTTGAAGATGATGGTCAAGAGCCAAATGATGCAAATGAGAATGAGAAAAGAGACGGTGATCCAGGATCTAAGCCAAAGACCCCATCTCTAGTTGAAGATCAACAAGGAGGATCTTGTCAAAATTCACAGGGACTTGGTCCTTGTAAAATTCATGTCAAAGGGACAAACTGAAGAGACATATGTTCTTACATTCTTGACATTCTGACTTTACCTTTTGGAGGCTAGAGTCCAAGCAAGAGCTTAAGTCAGAAGTCTCATGGTTTTCTCGGTAATCCTTTCTCAAAAAGTAAGCTAAAAAATGTGAAATTTTTTTTGAAAGATGCTAACCAGTTCAATGAATTACAAAAGGAATCTTAGGAGTTTAAAGAATGTTAAGTTTGTCTTCAAACCTATTCTCAGAACTATCTCTGGAATAAAGTGGTGATATGAAAAAATCAGGTTGATGACATGACCCAAACTAGGGCCTAGTGGTGTCAGACCTCTCACGTTCAACTCGTACCGGAGACCGCCCCCTATGCCCAATCATAACCGCCTTATGCCCAAACACAAAATAAGATAAATGAAATCAATTGAAAGACATTTAAAGAAGTTCATAACCATAAACATCCAAATATCCAACCAAACATCCAATCGATGTCAACTCTAATTCCAATACCATGCCAGGTTTGGCACCAATACCGACACCGCGCATGCTTATAGTAGTCACACAAAGCCTCTAATTGTAATCCAAAAATATTTGGTCTGGGCATGCCCCTGACCATGGCCAAAACCAAAATCCAAGAAATGACAAAAATTATAAAAAGAAGTCCATACCATGAAATGGAGTCTTCCAGAGTATGGAAGCTTACCATTTCATTCTGACACCAAGCTATCCCCGAAGTACAAGTCACTGGGTAGGAGGAGTAGTATGTTCGGTTCCTACATTGCGTGGGGATACAATATCTAATTACGGGTTAGCGGGTGAATGCTAGCATGTACTCAGGATAAGGATAAAATAATTCCATTATTCAAAACCAAGTAAATAACCATATGCAATCATATACATACATATATATGCCATGTCGGGAAAGGAAACCGAGTTTAGCAAGTATTTAAAACCTGTAACCTGGGTTGTGTAGCCTGGCAGTCCTAAAACCAGCCATGGGCTATATGGGTTCAGCTCCCCCTGCTGAAAGGGCTTCGGTGTGTGTTACCTGTATGAACTGGAGAAGGAAATCTAAGATGACTGGTACATCTCCCAAAATATAAGTGTGACTTTATGAACAGGATCACCAAGACCACCTCACATTAGCAAACATGAGTTTCCAGTTTTGGTCCCCCTGGTACCTCCACCTTCTATGGTTAAGCTAACACATCTATCTTTAATCCCATATTGAAAACATTCATACATAATCAACCATTTACCAAGTAGTCTTATTTATTTGGCATTAACCATTGGTATCGTCCTACTAATACTAAAGTTTGCAAGTCTATCCATTTATGCCATACCAAAACCATTAAATCAATTTGACTCCAAAGTTTCCAATTTAACCATTACAATGGCCATCAAGGCCTTTCCAAACTGTTTAGGACCAACCAAACAAATTTAAGTTCCATTACTTCTCATGCAATGAAAAGGTTTCAGTAATAGTCAAAGTATGTGTAAAAATCACTCTCATTGGCATTTTAACAAACATGTTGAGGGCATATAATTTCGAAAAACTAAAACCAAGTATCAATTAACCTTTCCCATGCAATCACATGTTCCAACCATAAATAAAACATAAAACCCATAAGTAAAACATGGGAAAAGCATTATCCAACCAAGAACAACCAAACACCCCAACATCTATTTCAAAACCCAAAATCATATCACACTAATACCATGACAACTATTAATTAAAACATGCTTTTAGTTGAACTAACAATGAGGGAGGAGTAACATGAATTAGACACCAAGAAAGACGAACAAAAACTACCCTTAAGAGCCTTAATTGATTGGCCTAAAAAAAACCCTAGCCTTTCTTGAACCAAGAGATTGAGAGAGATTTGAGAGTGTTTAGGGAATGTTTAATTGTGAATAATAGGTTAAGGAATCCTTCAAAGGTCTTTTATGTCGTGGGGTCCAAAAGAATTATTAGGGGGAAATGTACAAAATACCCCTAACATAAACTGTAAAAATTTCCACAGGTGGGTACGATTTAGACCCTTACTCTTACCCACATCATACCAGAGGTACATTCCACTCATACCTTGATTAGAAAGTTGGACATAAAATTCTGTCCAACATACGACTCCTTAGCCTAATTCGTACTCTAACCATGCGACTAGTACCCTTTAAGTCATACCATAAGAAGAAACATCTAGGCTAGACATTGGACAACATACGACTAGGGTACCTAGACCCGTACCTACACCATACGACTTGTATGGTGAGTCGTATAATCAACAAAAGGCTCAAACTCACAAAATTTTAGAAGGGCCAGAACCCAGGGTGTTTTAATTCTCCCCTACTTAGATCATTCATCCTCAAATGTTGGAACAAGGCAGTATAAGCACGATTAAATCCCCAAACATCTCTACCCTTACCTCTATGATAGAAAATAGAACACCTAGGAATTAACCTCTTTACCTTAAACAAAGACATAAAATGAAGAAGTTATGAATCAACACATACCTTTAGCATAATTTTCCAGAATAGGAAATAGGAATGGGTACTTCGACTTCATTACCTCTTTAGATTCCCATAAAGCCTCTTCCACCTTGTGGTTCCTCTATAGAACCTTTATCGTGGCCACATCTTTGGTCCACAACCGACGAACTTGATGATCCAAGATTTCAATCGGGATGTTCTCATAAAATAGGGAATCTGAAATATCATATCCTTGTTAGGCACAATTTGCGATGGATCAACTACACACTTCCTCAACATAGAAACAAAGAACACTGGGTGAATAGAGCTCAAACTAGAAGGCTACTCAAACTCTTACGCAATATTGCCAACCCTCCTCAAAATCATGTACGGACCAACATACCGGGACTAAGCTTTCCCTTTTTCTCAAATTGCATCACTTACTTCATGGAAGATACCTTAAAGAACACCCTATCCCTGACCTCAAACATCACTCCCTTCATGGGAGACACCTTTAAGGACATCCTATCCCCAACCTCAAATTCCAACTTCCTACGCCTCACATCTGCATAGGACTTTTGGCGACTTTGGGTATCCTTAATCCTATCCCAAATCACCTTCACCTTATCCATAGCTTGGTGAACCAAATTCAAGCCAAATATATCCGCCTTACCGAATTCAAACCATCCAATGGGAGAACTACACCTCCTACTATACAATGCATGAAATAGAGACATCCTGATACTAGAGTGGTAGCTATTGTTATATGTAAAATCTACTAGAGGCAAGTGCTCAATCCACCTATGACCATAGTAAATCACGCAATCCCAAAGCATATCCTCAAATATTTGAATAGTCCTTTCTACTTGCCCATCCAACTGCAGGTGAAAAATAGTAATCAGACTCACCTTGGTCCCCAAACTTTTCTGTAACGATCTCCAATAGTAAGATAAGAACTGCATTCCATGATCAGAGATATTAGAGACATGAACCCCATGCAACTTTAAAATCTCTTAAAGGTACAACCTTGCATAATCCTCTGCTGAGAAGTTAGTCCTCATTGATAAAAATTGAGCCAATTTTCTCATCCTATCCATGATGAACTAAACCAAATAAAATTGATTCCGAGATAGAGAAAGACTGGTAAATAAATCCATGTTGATTACCTCCCACTTCCATTCAAGAAACTCAATTTCTTGATATAACCCTCTAGGATTTATGTACTCAACTTTTAGTTGTTGACACAGTATGCACTTAGCCACAAAATTAGCCACATCCGTCTTCATATTTTTCCACCAATACATCTCCTTAAGGTTATGATATATTTTCGTCAAACCAAGATGAAAAATATAGTGTGACTCATGTGCCTCAGCTAATATCCTCTCTCGCAAACCACCTACATCTAGAACATATAACTTCCCCTAGTACCGCAAGGTACCATCACCATCAATCTCAAAAGCCATCACCTTCTACTGACCTACATAACCCTTGATCCTTATCAAGATAGGATCTAAACATTTCTTTCTCCTTGATTTCAGCACCAAGAGATGACCGCACCACTTCCAACAAAAACACACCATCATTCTCGGAGTCTAAAAGGAAAGCTACAAGGTTAGCCAAATGGTGAATATCTTTCACCAACTCCCACTTCTCCTTATCCACATGATCTAGACTCCCTATGGATAACCTTCTAAGAGCATCAGCAATCACATTAGCTTTACCTAGGTAGTAGTGAAGACTCATGTTATATTCCTTGAGAAACTTAGGCCATATCCTTTGTCTGAGGTTAAGATCTTTCTGAGTAAACACATATCATAGGCTCTTATAATTAGAAAAGATATTCACATGAACTCCATACAAATAGTGTCACCAGGTTTTCAGTGCGAACACCATAGCGAAAAGCTCTAAGTCATGAGTCGGATAATTCCTCTCATGCACCTTCAACTGCCTAGAGGAATAAGCTATCACCCTACCATGCTACATCATAATACACCCAATTCCCACATGAGATGTATCACAATAGACCATAAATCCATCAGTGCCTTCAGGAAAAGTCAAAACCAAAGCCGAAGTTAGCTTATTCTCCAACTTTTTGAAACCCCGCTTACAAGTATCAGACCACAGGAACTTTACCTTCTTCTGAGTTAACTTAGTGAATAGGGAAGCTATAGTAAAAAAATTCTCAATAAATCTTTTGTGGTAACTCGCTAAACCCAATAAGCTCCACATCTCGATTGGAGTCATGGTTCTAGGCCACTTTTTCACCACTGTAACTTTTTGTGGATCCATCATGATCCCTTAACTATAAATGACATGACCCAAAAAAGTGACAACGTTTAACCAGAACTCACATTTCAAAAATTTGGCATACAACTACTGCTCTTTCAAGGTCTGCAACATAATACAGTGGTGATTTGCATGGCCTACCTTTCTCTTAGATTACATAAGAATATCATCTATAAAAACAATGAAAAATAGATCCAGAAACTAATGGAAGACCCTATTCATCAAATCCATGAATGCTGTAGGGGCATTGGTCAACCCAAATGATATAACCAGAAACTCAAAATGTCCGTAAAGAGTATTGAGGCAGTCTAAGGTATATCCACCTCCCAAACATTTAACTGATGGTACCCAAATCAAAGATCAATTTTTGAGAAAAACTTAGCACACTGTAATAGATCAAACAACTCATCTATCCATAGAAGAGGATATTTATTCTTTACCATCACCTTATTCAACTACCGGTAATCAATACACATTCAAAGGAAACTATCCTTCTTACGCATAAATAGCACAGGCACTCTATAGGGATGCACTAGAATGGATGATACCCTTTTCTAAAAGCTATTTAAGTTGCTCATTAAGCTCCTTCAACTCAGATAGAGCCATTCAATATGGAGCAATAGAAATAGGATGAGTGTCTAAAACAAGATCTATCCCAAACTCAATCTCCCTATCATGAGGAACACCAGGAAGGTCATCAGGGATAACCTTAGAAAATTCATTCACCAGTGAAATAAAATATAAAGAAGGACCCTCCGAGTTATAATAGTTAACCTAGATTAGATGATAGAGACACCTCTTGGAGATCAATCTCCGAGCTCTAAGATATGATATGAACTTTCCCTTAGGAGCTAGGGAACCACCCTTCCACTTAATAATCGATTAATTAGGCAATTTAAAGATGACCTTACGAGTCTAATAGTGTAGGGACACATAGCATGAGTGCAACTAATTTATCCCTGATATGTCATCAAAATCAACCATGTACAATTCAAATAGATCCACCAAAGTCTCCCGACCACCAATAGATACCTTAAACCCCCTATAGACTCTTCTAGCAACCACAAAGCCACCCACTCAGGTAGAAATAAAAAAAGGGTCTTACATACTCTCAAGATCAAAACTAAAATGCACATCCATAAATAGGGTTGCATAATAAAGAGTGGACCTTGGATCAAGTAAATAGTACACATTATAAGAAAAGAGTTTCAGACTCCTATCATGTAGTGAGAGCATAAAGACAGTTCCTACTAGTGCCGGAGCAGATGGTGCACCCTTTGGTGTTGGAGCTGATAAAGAGGCAACTGGAACCTTATTTGCCCCCCAAAGAAATCTTGGCCACTAGAAGTTTCTAATCATATGCCCTGGATGACCATAGTTGAAGAACTTGTCCTTTCTTTCTTCACAGTAACCCCGATGCAATCTACCATAAAATTTGTAGGGAGGATATGATGGAGTTAAATAGGCTCTACTAGCCAGAGATTAGGAACCAAGTGCCCTAAATTTATCACCACCATGAAAACACCTATCACCCAACGGATTTGGTAGGGAGAACTAACCATTGATTAATGCCCAGAATTGCCCCACTTCTTCTTGGGCCAGTTTTTGCCATTCTTTATATTCTACTATTAACCTCTATCCTGCAGAATATCTAAACTTCTTGTTGTCTTTTCCCTATCTCAGCCTGTTTCTTCTTCTTTTCCTCTTCTTATAGCATGTACAAAACCAACCTGGAGATATCCATGCCCTTGTTCAACAAGGCATCCTTACTCTCTAATATCTAATCTTTGAAGAACTCGTAGGTGAACTTTCTCATTCTAGTTCTCATGCTAGAAACCATCTCGGGAGCATACTGAGACAGCTGGTGCAAATTTAAGGCATACTCCTTGATTAACATCCTGCCTTACTTCAGATTAAAGAACTCTTCAGTCTTAGATTCCCTTAACTCCTCAGAAAAGAAACAATCCAAGAAAGCATTATAGAAATTCTCCCATAGATCTAACTTATCAACGTTACCCCTGGACTGATCCCATTTCTCATACCATTGGTACGCCATATCTTTTAGCTGGTAAGCCAAAAACTTCACGCCTTCCATATTATTGGCAAACATAACATGAAAGATCTTTTCCATCTCATCTTGAAAACCTTAAGGATCCTCTTTCACCTTAAGTCTGGTAAAGGTCGAAGGGTTTAACCTATTTAACTAGCCAACCTTTATGGCCTCAGAAGATGGAGTAACAAATGCACCATGCTCAACTTGAGAAGCTACCAACTGCACCAACATATGGATAGACTAATGAAATTTAACATTCATCACATCAGCTTGAGGGGCTCGAGGAGGACTGGAAGGAACTAGTGGTAATCCAGGTGGACAATAATGAACTAGACCCCTAGACCATGTCTGGGCCTCAAAAGAAGAATCAGTCCCATCAACATTGTCCTCAGGTAGGATAGAGGGTTTCTATGATCTTTAAATCATTGAGGAGGCATGATTTGAAAAGCAAACAAACAGGAATTAGAGTAGAATTCAGGACCTTAGACTCTACAGATCGAAAATAGAACACAATAAAGAGAAACATTCCTAAATTTTTTGTAGCCTCACCCTTATGAGTATGGCATGCTACACACCCTTAAAAGAGACTTTACTCGATAGGGCTTTGTCGACTCCTAAGTGACCGTGAACCTAGGGCTCTAATAGAAATATTACATAACCTAAACTAAGGCATAGTCGTGTCAGGCATCTAAATCCCGATTGAGATCGGAGACCATCCCTATGCCCAACCATAGCTGCCCTATACCCTATGCCAGATGAATTTTAAGCAGATACAAAGATAAAATCAATTGAAAAATATTTATACAAGTTCATAGCCATAACAAACCAAATATCCAACCAAACATCCAATCGATGTCAAACCTAATACCCATTCCTATGTCAAGGTTGACACCAATAACAACACTGCCTATGACCATAGTAGTCACACAAATCCTCTAACTGAAATCTAAAAACATCCGGTCGGGATATGCCCCTGACTATGGTAAAAACCAAATTCCAAGAAATGAAAAAATGAATAAAAAGAAGTCTATAACATGAAATAGAGTCTTCTAAAGTATGAAAGCTCACCACTTCAGTCTGACACCAAGCTGTACCTAAGTCCAAGTCACTAAATAGGAGTAGTATGGTCGATTCCTATACCGCATAGAGATATAGCGTCCAAAGATGGGTTAGAAGGTGAACACTAGAATGTACTAAAGATAAGGATAAAACAATGCCATTATTCAAAACCAAAGTAAATAACCACATGCAATCATATTCATACATATATATACCATACCAGGAAAGGGAATCGGGTTTAGTATGCATTTAAAACCTGTAACCTGGGTTGTGTAGCCTGGCAATCCTAAAACCACCTATGGGTTATATGGGTTTAGCTCTCCCCAGTGAAAGTTCCTCAATATGTGTTAGTTACACGAACTAGAAAAGGAAACCTGAGATGACTAGTACATCTCCAAAAATATAAGTGTGACATCATGCACACGGTCACTAAGACCAATCACATCGGTAAGCGTGACTTTCCAGTTTGGGTCCCCCAGGACCTCCACCTTCCATGACTTTGCTAACACATCCCTCTTTAAGCCCATATTAAAACTATTCACACATAATCCATCATTTACCAAGGAGTCTTATTTATCAGGCATTAACCATTAGTATCATCATACCATTACTAGAGTTTGCAAGTCTATCCATTAATGTCATACCAAAACCATTAAACCAATTTAACTCCAAAGTTTCCAATTAAACCATTACCATGGTCATCAAGGCCTTTCAAAATCATTTAGGACCAACCAAACCAATTTAAGTTTCATTACCTCTTATGTAATGTAAAGGTTTAAATAATAGCCAAACTATATGATAAAATCACTTTCATTGGCATTTAACAAACATGTTGAGGGCATATAATTACCAAAAATCAATACAAAGTATCAACTAACCTTTCCCATACAATCACATATTTCACCATAAATATAACATGAAAACCATAAGTAAAATATGGGAAAAGAATTATCCAACCAAGAATAACCAAAACCTCCAACATCTATTTCAAAACCCAAAACAAATAATAATAATACTATGATAACCATTCATTAAAACATGCTTTTTGTTGAAATAATATTGAGGGAGGATTAACATGACTTAGACACCAACTAAGACGAACAAAAACCACCCTGAAGAGCCTTAATTAAATAACTCCAAGAAAACCCTAGCCTTTTTTGAGCTAAGAGCTTGAGAGAGAATTTAGAGTGCGTAGAGGGTATTTGAATTGTGATAGTAGGTTAAGGAAGCCTTTAAAAGGTGTTTTATATTCTGGGGTCTAAAGAAGTTATTAGGGGAAATATCTAGAATATCCCCAACTTAAACTGTAAAAATTTTTGCAGGTGGGTACAGTTTGGACCCCTTACTTGTAACTACATCATACAAATGGTACTTTATACTCATACCTTGTTAAAAAATTTGGACATCACATTCTGTCCAACATAAGACTCCTTAGTCTAATTTGTACCCTAAACGTATGACTAGTACCCTTCAAGTCATACCATAAGCAAAAACATCAAGTCTAGACAATGCTCAACATACTGCTAGGGTCCCTATACTCGTACCTATACCATTGGACATGTATGATGAGTCTCATGATTGAAATAAGGCTCAAATTGTTTTGCAAGGGCCAGAACCCAAGGTGTTTAGGTGAGGATGGGATTGATCAATTAACCTGGCCTACTAAATGAATTAGTCTTTCTTTTTAAATTTTGCTATGATTAGGTGATTGGTATCCTTGGTAAGGTAGGTACACATTTGTCTAACTCAATACTATACCTTTGTAGGTATACACCCATGGGAAAAGCTTTGGAAGAAGACAGATGTAACCTGCACAAAACTAAAGATTTTCACAAAAAAGAAAGGGACCTGGTCCCATCTTATAAGGTTAGTACCAAAATAATGCGCTTTAATAATCATGAAATTCTATATAAAAGGCCACATATCATGTCTTATCTAAGAAGAAGTCGTCAATTCATAAATAATGTGAAAAGTCTCCCAATTAAAGTCAAACTCATCATTTCAAAGGGGTCACATTGAATTTCAATGGTGATATCACTTAAATTACCAAAATAAATTTAGCTTCTTCTATTCTCTTCAAAAAATTAACTCAATTTATCTTTTCAAATTGTACTTTATCTTTGAATTAAACTAGTCATTTACTCTTTCACTCACAAAATATTAAAATGACGAACATTTCCTTACCTTTGTAAAAGATCCTGAACATGAATCAACCTTGATGGAGGATCCAAATCTTGGTTTTGGTTATCCAATCAAACTAGAAGTCCCTCAATCCATAGAAGAATCAAAATCACCTAAAGATCTTGAAATCATCATCTATTCTGAAGAACCAAAAAATACCAAACTCTTAGAAAACACTCAAGTACTTGGTTTCCCTACTCCCTCCGAGTCAAATTCTATCTTTTCCCAACTATGTGATGAGGAAATATCAATAAGGAAGTGTGATCTTTCCTTTAGTGAAAATTGGGTAGCTAAAAATATGCTTTTTCTTGCATATAATTTCAAAGAAAGCACAATTAGTGCAGAAGAGAAACCAATAAGTAGAAAAGGTAACATAACTAAGGATATAGATATTGTACTACCTCCAAATAATGAGGATGAAGAGGATGAGGATGAACCACCTTTGAGATAGCTTGTGATAAAACAAAGAGGCAGTAAAAGCAAGGAGAAAGTAATTGATTTTGGCATAAAAGTTGCTAGATCCTATGCTACTAGAGGATCTGAAAAGTTTTTGTTAGCTGATGCTTTGAAGGCTAGCAAGTCTTCTACCACTAAGAGAAAAAAAATAAAAAGGTGGTTGTAGTGGAGAAGGAGAATGTTGAAGTTGTGGAGGATGAGAACATAAATCCTGATGTTGTTGTGGTAATAGAGAAAGGAAGAAAATAAATTCATTTCTTAGGAAGTACTAGATCCTCACTTTAAAAGTTTGGTACCCCTAAAGGAATAAAGCGAAAACCTATTATTGTGAAAAGGAAGAGAGTCTCTAAGGGACCTAGTTCAAAAATGAGAAAATTTGTTAAAAATATAGAGCCAAGTAGTAATACAAAAAAAGAATGAAAGAAGAAAAAATAAGGATGTGTCAAGTGAGTAAAGGAATAAGATTTTAAAAACACAAAAAGTATTGTCTAGGAGAGTGTTTGATCCTAGGATTTACGAAAAGCTAGGCATGATTGAATTGGTGGAATATGTGAAACACCAGGGATGGTTATACCTATTAGACAAACTAGATCCAATGATTTTTGAAGAGGAAGTGAGAGAGTTTTATTATACAAGTGAGTTCTCATAGGATGAGTTAAACTTGACTGCCAAAGTGCAAGGAAAACAAATTAGACTGATAAGGATTCACTAAGGAAAATTTTAGATGTACCAATTATAGGGGTGAGGAATATTGTAAAGAAACAACCCTCGATTGAGTTCATGATGGATACCTTTAAGGTTGGAGGAACATCAATAGTAGGAGTGAGAAAAAATTTCTCACAAGTGAGTTTCAGTTAGTATTTAAATTTATGAACAAGGTATTTTTTCCTAGATCAGAGAAAATGACCATTTCCTCTGTTGTTGATTTGTTCCTGATTGAGTGCTTAAGAAAATTTGAGCTAATAAGTATTCCTGCTCTTATGGTAGAGCACATGAACCAAGTAATTATTAAGAAAGAAGAAACACATGGGATGCCATGTGGGTATTTCTTAAACAGGGTTTTTGACTACTATGGGGTGGTTGGGACTAAAGGAATGCCTGGAATAGTCAAAAAAAAGTTCAGTCTTACAACATTAGTGGAAAATAAATGCATTGAAGGAAAGATGAGAATTGTATCCTAAGTGTCAGAACTTTTGGCTGCTCAGGAAAGTTTAAGAAACAAAATAGATAAGACGAGGATTAATTTAGTTTCAAAGGATGATGAGATTGTTTACTTGAATATACAGAAGCAGAAATTGTCCTTAGAGGGACCTGGTGCCCCTGAGGAACTTGTAGTAGAAAATACAAAGCTCTAGGGAAAGGTTGCAGAACTTACTAGTGAGGTCCAAGGGTTGAATACTATAGTGAAGACCCTCACTAAACAGTTGTTAGATGCTATGATACTGAGGCTAATAGAATAGATTTTTTGCTAAAATCCTTCTTTACTAAGCCCCCTCTACCTGAGTTCGATTGTTACAAGTTTCCAGTGTCAGTTTCCAGTTCCTATCTTTATTAAGGATTATACAGACAATAGTTTTATATTTTATTTGGAATATTGTAATTATGTTGATATTTCTTAACAATGAATGAAATTCTATTTGTGTACTTCATCTGTTCTCTCTTTAATTTAAAAGTTGTTCTTCATGTTAGTGTTTCCCTAGTGGCCATGAGTCAACCATCTTGTGCTTACTTTAATTTTGGTTTACTATTTTTTTCTTTCAATGATGCCAAAAAGGGGAATATTGAATGCATAAGGTAGGTACCAGGTCTATCGCATGATATGATAATGATATAATTATATGTCAAGTACCAAAGGACCAGGTACCAATTGGTAATATGTTTGATGCAATGAATGAAATCAAGAACTCAAGTGACAGGTGGTACAAATATGTTGAATGCAACGATGGCATATTGACAGAGGGAAAATGCTCAAATGAATATTGATGAGTGCAAGCATATTGACAGGGGGAGTTTTGACAATTAATGAATGCATTGAGTTTCTTATATCAATTGAAAGCAAGGGATCAGATCCTTAGGTTGCATGATATATTAACAAAGAGAAGCTTGATGCATGATGATAAGGGGAACATTCACTAACAGCAGTGGTAATCATTCCAACTGTATAAGGTGAATGAGTTTGATGCTCCAAAGATCTATGGTCGTGTTCTGTGGTTTGTCATCATAAAAAAGAGAAAATTGATATATCTTGTTTTAATGATGAGCAGTTGACAACAAAGGACTAGGTCCTAAGGTCGTCATGGAAAAATACAGCTATCACAAGGTCTGTGTAGTTTTGTCTTCTAGTGTAACAAACTATTCAGGTAAGCATTTACCTTTCAGGACACTTAGCCCAATCAGACTTCTACCCTAATCATTATTTCACTATAAAAGGAAAATAATTCTTCTCAAATTGGTGAGTTTTCACAATCCTGATTATTCAAAGAGTGAAAGAGACAAAAAATTAGTCTCTCATGTTCTGGATCATTATTTATACTGAAAAAAGTGAGTGTTATTGAGTCGAGCGTTGATGCATAAATGAATTACTCATGTTATAAGAGTAATGTTTTATTGAGAGTGATTAGGTAGAGTTAACTAAGTTTGATATTGGTTAGAGTTAATCAATATCAAGGTGAGTTCTTGGCAGAGTTTTCAAGGTAGGCTTGTAGGTTATTACAAGAAGGTGGAGCCTAGAGTTAGTCTCATTGGAGTCTGTAATCAAGAGTTTGATTATAGTGTATTGTTGGGTTCTTGAGAGTGAAAGCAGTGGTTTTTACTCCCTTGAGTAAGGGGATTTCTACGTTAAATCTTTGTGTCCTTACTTTCCTGTAAAGCCTTTAGTTTTACAGTGCTTCACTGTTTAATTGACTGTGACTGACCATAATGGACCTGATCCCTCACTGTGTGGTGCAACCCTCTGAGTTTCAACACCTAGGCTCATGGTTGTGACTTTGTATATATCTTTTTTTCTAATTTTTGATACCTAGGCTCATGGTTGAGACTCTGTATATAGCTTTTTCTTATTTTATAGTTTGTTATAACTCTATCTATCTTAGTAGTGAAATTGATCCATCTTGATTGATAATTATGTCATTTGTGGTGAGGATTTCTTCCATATTTCATATTTTGCATCTTAGTCTAGAAATTGTTAAACATGTTATTAAAGAGAAATAAAAAGTATTGCTCTTTCTATAAAGTAATAATGAGATTTCTTTAATTTGTCGTGTTAAATTTTAGCCTTTTTGAATACTATATCACTAGTTTGCCTCTTTGATCTTGTAGTATTTTGTTTGATAGTCATACTTTTCCTTAATCCTTTTGTTGAGTCCCTAGTTTTTGCATCCTTCTTCCTTGAGCACATAGAGTTATTATAATTGTTAAATCTAATGAAAAAAATGGTTGAGTGGTTAAGGTGACCAATATTAGCTACAAAGTAATGAAAAGACCCTCTTTGAGAGAATTTGGTATGAAAAAAATGAACGAAAATTATTTGTGAAAAAAAATAAAACGTTCTTGATAAGATGAAAATAATAGTGAAATTGTTAAATAGAGGGATGAAAAAAATGGAGAAAATAATGGGTAATGAAGCCTAAAAAGTTCAAGGTTCTTAGGTAAGTGTAAGTCACTATTATATGGTTTTCCTACAAGTTCCCTAGCAAGCATTAAAACCTATTAAACTCCTATTTGATTCTATTCGAGCGTACTTAATTAGTGGAGATATACATAATGGAAAAACCTATGGTTCTTTGTGCATACATGTGAATTGTGAGTGAGAGAGTTTCTCACTGATGCTAAGTCCTGAAATTATATTAAATTCATTAATTTGAGTGTGGACTATTTCTTTTTATGAGTGCCCTTATTCCATGATACATAGGTGATGTTATTAGTTTTATTTGATAGAGTAGGTAAAAAAACTTAAATTTGATGAGTTAGAGTCCTTCCGTGAGGTTAGGAGGTTAGCGGTTTGTTTTTTATTTGTATATCTTGCATAATCATCGGGAAGTGTACTTGATGTTTCTAAATTTTTATATGGCCTAATTGTTTGTATCAAACCAAAGTGGTGGTGTTCGTAGCTTGATTTATTATGATGAATTTTAATGATTTCTCACTTATTGTTTGCAGATGATTATATCTTTTTGACATGACCCGACCTCGGACCTTGTCGTAATGGGTATCCTAAGTCCAACCAGAATCGGGGACCACCCCTTGTTACCCAACCCAACCACCTATATCCAGCCTTAGATGGGCTGAATTTTGAACATATAACAAGCCTAAACATATCCTTCAATGTATGAATATGTGTCTCCGCTTGCCCATCCGACTGTGAATGAAAAACAATACTCAAACTAACCTTAGTCCCCAACCCTTTCTAGAAATAACACCAGAAGTGAGACATAAACTGCGTACCATGATTAGAAATAATTGAGACAGGTACCCTATGCAGCTTCACAATCTTTGAAGATACAGCTTCGCATAATCCTCCATCGAAAAGGTAGTCTGCACTGGAAAGAAGTGAGCAGACTTAGTCATCCTATCCACGATGACCCAAATCGAATCATACTAATTCCGAGACTGAGGAAGACTGGTAACGATTTCTATATTGATCATTTCCCACATTAATTCGGGCAAATCAACTTCCTGGCCTCATGTGCTCAACCTTAACCTGTTGACACACCATGCATTTCTCCACAAAATCAACCATAACCCTTGTCATGCCATTCCACCAATTGATCTCTTTGAGTTCATGATATGTCCTTGTCGAGCCGGGAAGAACAACATAGCGCGACTTATGCACCTCATCCAAAACCTTTTGTCATAACCCATCAACATTAGGAATACACAACCTCCCTTGGTACCGTAAAGTACCATCTCCACTCATCTCAAACACCACTTTCTTTTGCCCACCAACATAACTCTTGATTTTTATCAAGACAGGATCCAACACTTGCTTCTCCTTAATCTTTATGCTAAGATACGATTGAACCACCTCTTGCACCATCACGCCACCATCCTTAGAGTCTAAAAAGCAAACTCTAAGATTAACCAAGTGGTGAATATCCTTCTCCAATTCTCATTTTCCTTCCTCTACATAAGCCAGACTACCCATGGATAACCTGCTAAGTGCATCATCAAACACATTAGCCTTACATGGGTGGTAGTGAAGACTCATATCATAATCCTTAAGAAGCTCAAGCCATCTTCTCTTCCTGAGATTAAGATCCTTCTGTGTGAACACGTACTGAAGACAATTGTGATCAGAAAAGATATCCACATGGAAACTATACAAATAATGTTGCTATATTTTCAAAGCAAACACAACCACCACCAACTCCAAATCATGAGTAGGATAATTCCTCTCATATACCTTTAACTTCCTGGAAGTATAGGCAATCACCTTCCTATGTTGCATCAAAACACAACCAAGCCTTACCCGAGATGCATCAGAATAAACCACAAACCCATTATTGCCTTCCAACAAAGTTCGGATTAGAGTCGAAGTTAATTTATCCTTCAACTTCTTAAAACTCCCTTCAAAAGCATCTGACCAAGAAAACTTAACCTTCTTCTAAGTCAACATACTCAAATGAGGAGCTATCGAAGAAAAGTTTTCCACAAACCGCCTGTAATACCTGGCTAGCTCAAGAAGCTTCGAATATCGAATGGAGTCCTTGTCCTAGGCTATCCCTTCACTGCAGCATCCTTTTGCGAATCTACCATGATCCCCTCACTAGAAATTATGTAACCCGAAAAGATCACAACGTTCAACCAAAAGTCATACTTAGAGAACTTAGCATACAACCATTGTTCCTTTAAGGTCTGCAACACCACATGGAGGTGATTAAAATGATCCACCTTGCTCTTCGAATAAACCTGAATGTCATCAATAAACATAATGATGAAGAGATCCAAATACTACCTAAAAACTCTATTCATAAAGTCCATAAATACTGTCAGAGAATTAGTCAACCCAAATGATATCACCAAGAACTCAAAATTCCCATACCAACTATAAAAAGCCATCTGGGGGATATCCACCTCCCTAATCTTAAGTTGATGATACCCTAACCAAAGATCTATCTTAGAGAAGAACTTGTCACCTTGCAATTGGTCAAAAAAGTCATCTATCTGAGTAAGAGGATACTTGTTCTTGACCATTCCCTTGTTCAACTGCCTGTAGTCAATGCATACCCGAAGAAAACTATCTTTCTTGCGCATAAACAACACTGGTGCACCCCATGGAGAAATACTAGGATGAATAAACCCCTTATACAGAAGATCCTTAAGCTACTTCTTGAGTTTCCTCAACTCAATCGGAGCCATTCTATATGGAGGAATAGAAATTGGATGAGTGTTTAAAAGTAAATCAATACAAAACTCTATTTCCCTATCTGGACGAACATTTGGAATATCATCAGGAAAGACCTCTGGTAACTTATTAACCATAGGGATAGAAGACAAAGAAATAACTTCTGAGTTAGAATCTTTAATCTGAACCAAGTGATTAATACAACCCTTGGAGATTAACCTCTGAGCTCTACTATAAGAAATAAACCTTCCCCTCGGAGCTAAGAAACTACCTTCCCATTCTATAATCGGTTCATCAGGGACCTTAAAGATACCTAATAGGTTCGACAATCCAAAGATTCATAACAAGAATGCAACCAATCCATACCCAAAATTACATCAAAATCTACCTTATCCAATTCAAATAGATCTACTAGGGTCTTCTTACAACTAATAGATACCACATACCTCCTATAGACTCTCTTAGCAATAACTAAGTCACCTACTGGGTAGAAACTAAAAAAGGATTTGAAATAAATTCTAAATTGAAACCAAAAGATATAGCCACATATGGAGTCATAGAAGAAAAAGAGTGGACCCCGGATCAAGTAAATAATATACATCATAATAGAAAAGATGTAACATACCAGTAATGACATCAGGTGATGCCTCAGATTCCTGTAGGGATGACAAAGTATACAACCAGTTCTGACCAACACTTGAACCTGGATCAATAACAGAAGCAGATGCCACACCACCAAGCGTAGGAGTAGAAGATAAAGTCACAAAAATATTATTCACCACCATAGCAACCTTATTAACTGGACAATCCCTGAGCCGATGGCATGTCTGGACAAACTTGAAGCATTTTTCTCTTCCTTCTTCATAATAACCCTGATAAGCACGACCACATAATCTATAAGAAGGATAAGCGGTAATTGGCTGACCTCCGCTCACTTGAGATTGGGAAAGCTGTGCCTGAGAATCGTCACCACCTTGATGACACCTGTCTCCCAGCTGGTAAGGAAAACTAGCAGAAAGGGAGCCAGAACACCCCACTTCTTTTTCTGACACTTGACACCATCTCTACCACACTAAGACTAAGCACCTCCCTGATAAAAAAACCTTCTCCTTATTCCCTGCCTATCCCTAAACTCTGCCTGCCTCCTCTTCTCATCCTCAACCTACTGCATATGAATAGTCAACCAAGAAATATCCATATCCTTAATGAGCAAAGCAGTTTTCTTCTCAAAGATCAATTCTCTATTTAACCCAGAAGTGAACTTCCTTATTCTCGACCTCATATCATCTACCAAGTTAGAAGCATATCTTGATAGCTGATGGAACTTTAAGACATATTCCTTCACTGACATCCTCCCCTGCCTGAGCTTCATAAACTCCTCCATCTTAGCTTCCCCTAACTCTTGAGGAAATAAACAATCCAAGAAGGTAATAGAAAAGGCCTCCCATAGCCCTTCCACTTTCATATCACCTCTATCTTTGTCCCACTCCTCATACAACTGATAAGCAACATACTTGAGTTGATAAGCTGCAAGGTTAACCTCCTCTACATTAGTATCCTGCATCACCCAAAAGATCTTTTCTATCTCATCCAAGAAGCCCTGTGGATCCTCCTCCACCTTCACTTTAATAAAAGAAAGAGGACTCTTCTCTATAAATTTACCAACCCTTATGGTCCAGCAGATAACGAACCAATCACACCCCACTCAGTCTGAGCAGAAATCAGTTAGGAAATAACATGAATAGACTAATGAAATTTTGCATTCATCGCATTACCCGGAGGGACCTGAGGAGAACAACCTAGAATATAAGGAACTCCAGCACTATTAAAAATAGGACCATAGGATCGAAGATGTACTTCAAACGTAGGACATACCCCTTCAGCATTATTCCCAGATGGGATGGAAGAATTTCCTTATTTTCCAAATCTAGGAGGCATGATCTAAAAAATGAGCAAGCAAGGATTAGAGAAGATTCCAGGATTGAGAACTCAAGCTTAAAGATAGATTACCAATAAAGTGAAACATTCCTAAATGTCTTGCAACCTCTCTTTTATAAGGGTGGTCTGCTTTACACCCCTAAAATAAACTCTACTCAACATAGTTTTATGAACTCTCGAGTGACCATGAACTTAGGCTCCGATACCAACTTGACATGGCCCAGCCTTGGGCCTTGTCATATTGGGCATCCCAAGTCCAACTAGGACCAGGGACCGCCCCTTGTTACCCAACCCAACTACATCGATCCATCCTTAGATGGGCAGAATTTTGAATATATAACAAGATATCATAAATGTTCTCATTAAAACTCTAGGATGTGGTCACAGCCGTGACCGACCCAACGAAGTCCAACTGTACCAACCAAACCATAGGCCATAAACCAGGCCATAACTAAATAAGTTATCCAAAATTTAATATAATAAATCCCAAAGTGTAATAGGATTAAACAAACAATAATATCATCCAATGATATTATCCCACCATCTTACTCCAATTCCAAGGCCGACACCTATATCAATCCCACCCATACCAATTCCAAGAAGTACCACAAGTCTCTATCCGAAAGAGTAAGCAAATCCAGTTGGGACACGCCCCCAACCATGGCCAAAACCAATATCTAAAATAAAAGAAAAGTGGCTAAAGAAATCCATAACATGACATAATGCCTTCAGAAAGGATGGAAGCTCACCACTTCTATCCAAATATTAATACCAAATCCACGTACTAAATAGGAGGAGTAGAATGATCGATTTTTGCATAGTGTAGGTATACAATCGCCAGTAGATGGGGTTAGTGAGTGACTTCTAGCATGAATTTTAGGATAAGGATAAAATAATGTCAGATATAAAACCAAGTAAAACCATCCATAATTCATACAACTATACATTTATAAGTGCTGGGAAAGGGAATCGAGTTTAGCATATATTTAAAAGCTTTACTTGGACTATGTAGCTTGAGCATCCTAAACCACCCATGGGCTATATGGGTTCACTCCCCCGGTTGAAATGGCCCCAGTGCATGTAGCTACACGAGCAGGGAAGTATCCCATGGGATGACTAGTACATCCCCCAAAAGTGTGACATCATGAACACGATCCACTAAGACCAATCCTTATATTGGCAAATACGAGTTTCCAGTTTTGGTCCCTCTATGACCGCCACCTTCCATAACTTTGCTACACACTCTGTCATTAATGCCCAATTAAACTATTTCTAAATGACCAACCAATTCATTTACCATTTTATTAATGAAAGGCCAGTATTAGTGATATAGTCATACCACATCTTACTTTCAAGTAATATCCATAGCCAAATCATTTAGGTTAAGTGGACTTTAAAGTGCCCTTCCATATACCACATGAAAACACTTAAGAAACTTTCATGTTCCCCACAAGCACAACCATTTAGATTTTAGCCTTTTCAAATCATTTAAACCATGCATAATTCTTTACCATGTTTAAAATATGCAAAAGTTCCATTAAAAGAAGTCAATGCAATGAACATATCTTTATAAGCATTTTATCAAACACATTGAGGGCATAATATAACAAAAACCCATTAAACCATTACTATACAATCCAATAGTCCAAAACCAACATTAATGCATATAAAACATAACCATAGGAAACCATAACCAAGCATTTAATATCAAAACCCCTAAATAATAGTTGAAAGCCATTATCATAAAATAGTAAAATCATGAAATCAATCATATAAGCTATGCCTTTAGTTGAAATTATAATGAGGGAAGAGAATCATGCCTTATACCAAAGAAATGATGGAAAAAATCACCAAGAAAAGCCCCAAAGCAATCCTCAAGATGAAACCCTAGACTTCTTTCCCCACAAGCTCTTGAAAAAATTCGGGAGTATTTTGGAATAGTTTCTAAGTGTTAATGAATATAATAATAGCTTAAATAACCTTCTAAGTATATAAGAAGTCATTAGTTAGGGTAAGTAGGGAAATGTAAAGAATACCCCTAACTCAAATCCCTTAAAACCCCATCATAGAGATACGCCTAACCTAAATAAGTCATACCCTTTTATACGATTGGTACCTACCACTCGTATCCAAGCCTCAACCCATGGATCAAATATATGATCCATACCTATGACCCGATCTCTGGCAGGATGAAATACTAGGAGGATCAAATACTGCCCACTATATAAGTACCAGATATGACTCGTACCAAGACCTACGACTCATACCCTTTAAGTTGTACCCATTCTAGTAACCAAAAACATCACACCAACTAACACTGGTTAGCATACGATAGAACCATACCATCTATACACCAACATAGAGCTCATACCTATAAGTCGTATTAGGTTCAAAGACCAAAAATTCTAGGAAATTTTCTAAGGGTCAAAACCCCGGATGTTTCACCTTTTCTCTAAAGCTTCAAAGAAAGCGTGTGATATTATCAAGGAGACATTAAATGAACTTTATACTTTATTAGGGCAGTCTATTAGTTTTTCAAAATCTTAAATATTTGTGTCGCCCAATAATTATAGATTTTGCTCTTACCCTTAGTAAATGAGTAAGTGTGCCCATAACAAATGATGTTGTGTAAGTATTTAGGTGCTCCTCTCTTTTCATCCAGACTAATGTCTTCTCACTTTGATTTTATTGTTGAGAAGACCCAAAGAGGCTATCTAGTTGGAAAGCCAAAATTATATCTATCGCAGGTAAATCCACTCTTATTAATTCTATGATTAATGCTCTACCAACTTATGCAATGTTTGCTAATGTCTTTCTAGTAGTGGCGTGCAAGATGATTGATCATATTAATGGGAACTTTTTATGGGTTGATACAGAGGAGAAAAAGAAAATGCACCTTGTCAACTTGGAAACTATTTGTAAGAATTATTATCAACGGGCCACTCATTACCAAAATTATTATTAATATTATCCTTGTTCATATGTCCCTGATACTTTATGACTTATTCTTGGATGGAAAATAAAATCTCACTTCTATAGCCCCTTTTCTAGATTAATCTGGCATAAACATTATTTTATCTCATTTTACTTTTAAAAATGTTATTTTTGCAGATACACTAATTTGTAATGGATCAGCTAATGGCAAATTTAATACCATATCAGTATATGATATGGTAACTAATTTAAGTAATGGGATATGGACTAAACTATGGAAACTTTGCATCCCTAAAAAATTAAAGTATTTTATTTGGCTTGTGAGACATAATAAGATTATATCAAATGAACTTCAGGTTTACTAGAGTGATTATTGAGTTAGCATTATATGAACAATGTGATGCTAATGTAGAAGATTCCTCACATATTATTAGAGATTGTCCAAAAGCTATACAAATGTTAAGCATATGTTCGATTGGATTTATTAGATTATAGATGACAATTCTTATTCATCTCATAACACCACCCTTATAATTTCTATTTTGTGGTTCATATGGAAAGAGCAAAATACAAATTTGATTAAAGAATATATTTAACTATTTGAGATTATTTACAAAAAAATTACTAATTACATCATAGAAATTATTGAATTATTTCCAAGACAAGATTCTACTCCTAAAGAAGCCAAACTAATTGTTTGGTTTTCCCTTTCTTCAGGAAAGATAAAGTTGAACACCGATGGTAGTGTTAAGATATGGTAGAGGCCACTTTTGGAGGAATGTTTAGAGATGATCAAGGAACATGGCTTGTGGGAAATGAAACCCACATCCAGCCTAGGTACAAAATTATGGACTATTAAAAAAGGGCTAAAGATAACTGAGATATGGGCTACCAGGATATCATGGATGCATTGTCTTTAGCAATAAGCAAATCATCCACATATACTAATTCTATAACCATTCCTGCTTCTCTTTAAGGTAAAAAGGAATGATTATAGGTTTTTTGGCTGAGACATGCATTAACAGTATTGTAGTAGGCCTAATATAACACTGCCTTGAAGCTTATTTAAGTCCATATAGTGACTTGATCAGTATACATAATTTGTATGGTCATTACTTCTTAAAACCATCTAGCATCTCCATATATTCTTATTCATCCAGATCTCCCTATAAGAATGCATTATACACATCTATTTGATACATACATCATCCTTTAGAAATTGGCAAAGTAATCACATACCTTACAGTAACCATCTTTGCAATAAAAGAAAAGGTGTCATGGTAGTGTAAGCCTTCTTGTTGACTATAACCTTTTGCTACCAACCTTTCTTTGAACCTCTAAACATCTCCATTGTCTTTGTACTTAATTTTGTACACCTATTTTGATCCAGTGACATTTTTACCTTGAGGAAGGTTAATAATTTCCTAGGTATTATTGTCTTCTAGTGCTTTGATCTCTAACTTCATTGCCTTAATCCACCTCTCACGCTCAGTAACTTGGCTATAACACTGATGTTTCACTAGTGTAGAGAAATTAGATAGATAATACTAGTAGCTAGGAGTGATATTCTGATAGGATAAGTAGTTCGCAATAGGATATCTTTTCCCTTTTACCTTTCTGGTATTGCATAATCCTTCATCCAAGTAGGCTGTTTGGATAATCTCGGTGTTTTTCTTTGGATAGTACATATAGATAGTAGGACAATGTCACCAAGTAGATTAGGAACTATAGGTGGCTCATGAATTGAAGTATTTGAGGGCAAAACATCTGCAGTTGGTATTGTACGAACTATACCTGGTGTATCAGAGGTTTAGGAAGGAACATTTGTACAAGAATCTATATTTGTATGATTATCAACTCCTGATTGTAGTTGAAGGAAATCTACAATGGATTCATTAATGTTTGTATCTATAAAGGAAAATATATGTTCGTGGAACACATCTCTAGTCATAAACAATTTGTTAGTGGCTAAATCTAGTAGCAAGTATCCCTTTTGAGTAGTAGAATAACTCATCAAGACTGTAGGTTTAGCTCTTTGTAAAAACTTGTCACTCTTTGGCAAGACAAATGCAAAAACAAACAACCAACAACTTTTAGATTTACCAGAGATGGAGACCTAGAGAACAGTACTTCATAAGGACTTTTACCTTCATTAGTTGAAGAAGGTAATCTATTTAGTAGATAAAATGCAGTCTTGACATTAAAACCAAAAAATCTTATAGGCATTTATGACTAAAACTTAATGTCTCTAGCTATATTTAAAATTTGTTTGTGTTTCCTCTTAACTATACCATTTTGTTTAGGTGTATGAGGAAAACTATTTTGGTGTATGATTCCTAAAATTCTAAATAAGTCACTACATTATGAGTTAAAAAACTCTGTGCCATTATCAGATCTTATAGCTTTAACTTGAGCACCAAATTATGTCTGAATCATGCATACAAAGGTTTTGAGAGTCATAATAGTTTTAGATTTCAATTCTAACAAATAAATCCAAGTATGTCTACTATGATCATCAATAATAGTTAAGAAGTAATACGTCTTGTCGTAGGTAGGTATTTTATAAGGTCCACAGAGATCCTTAATGTAACGCCCAACATTTTCTAGCTAGAAATCGAACCATCATTCCTATGTGTATAACTAGAACCCAATTATTTCTATGTAAATATAAGGGACATCATCTTTTTCCTTGTGTGTAAAGTGCTTTCTATGCGAAGAATGTTCATAGTAAGCACTTCGAGCAAAGTTGAGTTAAGAACTTTTGTTATCAACTAAATTTTGGTATTTTATCCTACAAAGGTCAACTTTTGAACGGGTATAAGTTTAGGAATATAGGGATATTCTTATCTCAAGGCCCACCAAATGAAATATAATTGAGTCCTCTTTCCAACGCATCTGATATCACCTTAATCCAATACCTGAGAGTTATGAGCATTTTTGTGAGAAAACCAGTGAGGGTCAGTGATAAGGGTATGGCACTCCCTCTATGCTCCACGATAAGAGTAGGGCACACGCTATATGCTCATGTTAAGGGCATGGCACGTCCATGTTTCCTGAAATGCTAATACACACATTTTTTTTTAGTTTTTCGAGGGCAGACTAGTCATTTACATCCTAAATCATCCATAACTAATACTAATATGATTCCCTTATTCCATAACCCAAATACAGATTTCATCTCCTCCCAAATTCTTAAGAACACAAAATAGGGGTTCTTCACCAAAATTTAATCTCCCAAGGCCTAAAATTCAAGTTCTTCTTAATGTTTCCTCACCAACTTCATCATCAAGGGTATGGAAAATGAATCCAAGTGTTCATATCAATTTCAAGTTAGGGTTTAAGCTTCAAATATAAGGATTCAAGCTTTTTCCTAAATTATCAAAAAGGCATGTTGTACACTCGATATTTTAATTAAGGTATCATTGAACTAATTACTTGGTATTTTGGAGTTTTTGAATGATTGAATCAACTAGGGTTGAGGGATTTTATTGGTAACACTTGCATTGTTTTTTCCTTGTTTTCATGGGTTATTATGCTTTAATTAATGGATTTTGGGACTGAATTTTAAATATTGTTATAACGGTGAATTTGTTGACTTGGGTTTTTACAATATGGATGAATTTTTGTCTAGTAATGACATTAACCTCAACCCACATTGTTAATTTGGTTTTGAATAAGGATTACACATGATTTAATTATCTTTTGAACACATTGCATTGCATTTAAGGGAAAAGGGATAAAAAGGTTTTGTAATGCCCTTAGTGGTTATGGTTTTGGATTTTAAACCGAATACTGGAGTCTGAATGATTAAATGGATTATGGTTATGGTTTGGCATAAATAGAATAGCTTGCAAGCCTATTGGTATGAAAATACCAAGTTGGAAATGCCTAAATAAAAGACTTACTAGTTAATGGTTAGTTTATGTGTAAATTGTTTTATTTGGGCTTAAAGGGAATTGGGTAGCTTATCGAGAAGGTGTAGTACCAGGGGGACCAACACTGGAAACCACGTTTACCGATGTTAGGGATATATGACCATTGTGTCTGATGCACACATTATATTCAAGGACATGACCAAGAACTCATAATGACCGTATCGAGTCCAAAATGTTGTCTTAGGAATATTCGAGGCCCTAGTCTTCAACTGGTGATACCCAAACCTCAAATTAATCTTTGAAAACACCAAAGCACCCTGATGCTGGTCGAACAAATAATCAATATGAGGAAGAGGATACTTATTCTTAATGGTCACCTTGTTCAACTGTCGATAATCAATACACATACGCATAGTCCCATCCTTCTTGCTCACAAACAAGATAGGCGTACCCTAAGGTGATACACTAGGTAGGATAAATCCTATATTCAACAACTCCTGCAACTGATCCTTTAATTCCTTCAACTCGGTTAGGTCCATCCTATAACAAGAAATAGAAATGGGCTTGCTGTATGGCCTAATATCAATGCCAAAGTCAATATCACAATCTGTAGGCATACTAGGAAATTCGAAGGGAATACATCCATGAAATCTCGAACAACACAAACAAAATCCAACAAAGGAGATGAAACAACACTAGTATCGCAAGTATGAGCCAAATAACACAGACATCCCCTCTCAACCAAACGACAAGATTAAACATAAGATATAATTCTCTTGGGACTTGAATGAAGTGCACCCTTCCATGCTATCCCTGGCACACCCGGCGAAGCTAAAGTTATGGTCTTATCATAACAATCTAGGACAACATGGTAAGGATCCAACTAATCTATACCCAAGATAACGTCAAAATTAAGCATATCTAAGACAAACAAATCTACCCAAGTCTCACACCAAGCAAAAGTTGTAATACAAGATCGGTATACCCGATCCACTATGAAGGAATATCTTAATGGATAGATACACAAATAGGAATGGCAAGAGGCTTATTAGTAGAATCAAAACCCAAAGAAACATATGCAGACACATAGGAGAAAGTCAATCTCGGATCAAATAACATAGATGCAGATCTAAAACAAATAAGAATGATACCTGTGATAATAGCATCAGAAGCCTCTACCTCTGGTCTAGCAGGTATGCATAGAACTATCCACGACCACTAGCTAGCTTAATAGCCATGCGATCACCACCACGAGCTCCACTACCTCTTTCTTGCACACCTTTAGTAGAACCCCTACCTCTCATAGCTAAAATAGGAGTAGCCCTTAATATGCTGTGAGGACAGTCCATGGATAAATAGCCAGTCTCATCACACACATAGCAAACCCTATGGCCTAACTCAACAGGAAAAGGCATGACTAGGCCCGGAAGACCATCCGTAACTACTGAACTAGAAGACCCACTACCCAAACTCTGCAAAGTTGCCTATATTGGTCTACCGTGATAACCATGAAAGCCTCTAGAATCCCTACCTTGAGATGTGTGACCTATGAACTCTCCTATACAACATACCTTTTTAACACCTCCCTAAGATGCTCGAAGAATACCTTCGGTCATCTTAGCATGATTCACTATGCTTTGAATAATGCTCTAAACACAATCATCTAAGTCGTAAATAACTGAAGAAAAACTTCCAACCCCTTTACAAACTTCTGAATCTCCTTTAATTCGGTGGCAATGATAGTATAAGAATATTTAGACAGGGCATAAAAGCATGCCTTATACACCACAACAGTCATGAAGCCCTACTCCAAGAAATCAAACTCATCTCTTATCTGATCCCTTAGATTATAAGGAACAAAGCTCTCTAAAAAGGCATTAATGAACTGATCCCAAGTCATCTCAGGAGAATCGAGAGGTCTAAAAACAATAAGTGACATCTACCAATCACTAAAATCATCCCTCAACTGATAAGTAGTATATGCAATTACATGCGACTCAAGTGAACCGAAGTTATGCAACTTCTCACAACATTCAATCAAGAACTCATAGGAATCCTCTCTTACAATACTTTTGAACATCAGGAGACCAAAATGAGTGAATCTCTCAAACTTTTTTTAATCCTCAAAGGCATAACTATACCCACAATAAGAAGAGACATGACAAATCTAGTTAGATGAGATCCTACCAGAGGAGGTAACATAGATGAAGGATGAACTCCTGATCTCAAAATACCATACTCAGATACAAGGGATAAAGGAGGAATAACACTTAGAGTCTGAGGAGTACAAAAAGCAAAAGTAGGTACCACAAAAGGATCCACACTCAACGCTAGAGGAACACCATAAGCAGACTCTAGCTTATATGGAGGTACAATACTTGAAGCTATAAGAACACCAGGTGCACTCAAAAGAGCACTCTTTAAATAGGTCAACAAGTGAACCAACAACCCCTCAAAGACTGCGTAGAAAAACTTGGTGGAACCAAAGTATAATCTGCATATCCAACATGATCAACCCGAGGCTCAGGGCAAAGTTCCCTAGAACTGCTCCTAGGTAGGAAAGATCTGTATGCCTATCAATTACCTCGAGTCCATCCACAACTCACAACTCGTTTTCTAGATAGGGCTCTGTCCTCAAATAAAAGATCAGCATCTCTAACCTCACGAGGTCTAGTCATCACCATATGTACAAAAAAAGAGTAAAATATGACTTAGAACACAAGGGATGAAGTAAATACGCACAACAAGGAAAAAAATAAGGGAAATTTCCTAAAGACATCCTATAGCCTCTCAAATATACATACGGACAACTACTTACAAGTTTGTGAGACTCTATTAGACATCCTATTCTTACACTATTAAGATTAATGAATCTGGTTGCTCTGATACTAATTTGTCACAACCCAAAAACCTAGGCTCATGATGGCACTTGTCGCAGCAAGCCTTAACAAGTAAGCCTATCACCCAAATTGATATAAAAATAAGGATAAAGCAAAAACCTAAGGCAAAACTACTAGAGCAGAGTTAAGCCACTCATATAAATAGTAAAAATAGAAATACATTGTCCATGACTCCTAAACTAATTACCCAAAACCTGGTGTCATAGTGTAAGAACATAACTCGTACAACTTGAGATCAAAATACATAAGGTATCCAAATAATAACAACTCTATCTCTGAATATAAATAAAGACATAGTCTAAATAAACAAAGGCAGTAGTCAACTCCACAAGCATGAAATTAACCACTACCTCAAAAGCTTCAAATATCGCCTGAAACAACCATCGTGAGGCATACCCAAACCTAGATCTGCATCAAAAGGGCACAGTAGGGGTGAGTATGGCCCACTTGTAATCAGTATGTATCATAGGCCGACTAAGCAAAGAAAAAAATAAATCAAACAAAGTACACACTAAGGGCATGTCACCTGCAACCAGAAAATGTCCTAAATTGTAGCCCACGCCATCTTTACTAACAGTTCTATAATATCCACATACACCATAGCCAAAATAAGAGAGAAATATAAGTATACAAATAACACACATATGAATATAAAGGAAGAAATGTACATAGACAGGTATCACATCAAGGAAAATAATACATCACAGAAAATACAAAGTAAATATAATGTAGTGGAGATGATGATGATGATGATTATACCCGAGGTTGTCGCACAACCTCCGTATAAACCTACAAAACTACAGCTTCCCAACAAAGGACCCATGGGTGGGTCATCAATCCGTATACAACCAATATCCAATACAAATATCCATATCTCCTCTTTGACATATCCTTCGGTAGAGGGTTTTTAAGATGTCACATTTCCTACCAGAAAAAACTAGTGTTTCTAATATTTACAATATTTCAATAATGATACCAATATTTCATGAATGTATATGATATGAGGATGTAATTCTCACAATAAATCAAAATGAGTATTTCCATGTCCAACTAATATAGCAACCAAGAAAGCGAAATATCTACTCAATATTTCAAACCATCCATGAATTCCAACTAAATCCATAGCCCAATATAATAAAAATATATTAAATACATCATTGATACCACTTTAGAATTTTTTATCAAATAAGATCTTATTAATTTCACGTACACAAGGCCAACAATATCACATAGGACCCCACACAGATGTACATAGCAAATAATGTTTCAAATCCACCAAATAATATAAATATATAGGCCCCCACACAGGTAAAACATGATAAATATAACCATTTTCATGATTAGTTTCCACACCCTTACCATAATTTTATATCACGATTAACTACCCAGCCCAGACTAAAGAAAGATAAGCCATAATCTACCTCGAATGTCAAAAACCGATTTGCAGGCTTTCAACCAGAAGCCTTAATCTCACGAATGGACTTAGAATCAACTAAGGCATAAAATATAGAATATATACGTCAAAAGAAAGCCAATGATTCCTATATTGCTAATTTTGAGTCGGTATCAAAATGGACCCTCGAAATAGGTTTTCAAAAATGAAGGGTAAAATCATAATTTTATTGTTGAAAATGTTTCCCATACTCATAGGAGTCTACATCTGAAAACCCAAGAAAAAATGCGTTAAAAACTAGGTCCAATACAGGAAAAATCATTTTGATCGTTATTAGTTAAAATTCCCAAAATCCATGTTAAAAATCGTGAATTGCAGTTGTTTAAAGATGAATTTGAGAGAAAAATAATAATTATAATATTAAAAACTCACCCAAGTGAAAACACGTTGAAATCGAAGTACAATTTTTAGTCCTTCCAGGCCAAAATCCCCAATTTCCATCTTTGAAATCAAAGTTTAAACAAGAACTAAAGGATAAAATTGAAGGAAACTAGTTGAAATAGGTGTTTTGGAGATTACCCGAGCTTAGAAATGGAGGAAATAGCTTAAAATCACAAAACCCTTAGCTCCACATCCCAAAAATGGTTTAAGATAATGAAACATAAGTATTTATTGTACCCAATAATTGCATTCGCAATCACCCAGTCACTTAAGAGACTACTGCTTAAGCAACCAGGCATCGCATACGTGATACGTCGTCTGATGGTAGGTGACGCGTAAGCGACCCAGTCGTTGCATAAGCAAGTCCTGTGATCGCGGTCAGGATATTGCATAAGGGACACTTAGATTTGGTCTGCCAATCGCGTAAGTGACCAATCAGTCGCATATGCAGGTTCACCAACTGAGTGGTGTACCAGCTGAAGACTTAAAGAAATCAAAGTCGTGACGAACCCTCGGGATTAATCCAAAATCCCATAAAAACAAACAAACTTTACTATACTATAAAATTCAATGTTTCAGACTCAATGGAGATGCTAGATTTTTTTAAAAACATCGTTTTTACAAAGTTTACCCACGAAACCCAATTTCACAACTCTTTAAATAGAGGATCAAAATGAGATACAAAAGCCAAAAAGTCATACAAACCATGTTAACACCCTAAAATCAACATTTTTGATCTGGTGATGTAGTTTATTTTCCCATCCAATGCACGGATCAATAATTTTGACCAATGTCAACTATAAGGCTTTTCAAGCCACCAAAAACCACAATTTCACATAAATAACATCGAAATACATTGGAGACCATGCCAATCATCCCCACACTCCAGAGAACCAAAAAGAAACCACAAGGAAGGGTAAAATAGTCAAATCACATAGAAATTAATATTTCACAAAAATCACCAAAAAATCAAGTCGTTACAACTGTGTTCAAAACCAGGGGACCGCATTCGTGAAGAAGGATCTACACACCACCTATCAGTTATGAACCAGCTAATTTTGCATGGTTTTAAAATCTTTAAAGGACACACAAGATTTGCTCAAAACCTGACATGTAACACCTTAAAAATCCAAAACAATATTAGAACCATGCTTCAAGTACATGCAAATTCAAAAATTATGTTTTGATAGTTTAATAAGTGATTTAGACATATATTGGGGCCACGTATAACTCCTAGCTTATGTACAAGTCATATGTTCCTGTATCGATTGAATTATTGTGAAGAATATAGCTATGATCAACTTTAAACGAGCATAACTTTTATATTACCTAGATATTTTTAGGTCAAGACCAGCCAAAAGATAGATAATTGAATTAGATTCCAACACATCTAGTTTTTCATTAGTCTGATATCGGAGTAAAAGTTATGTCTAATTTACTAAAGCACTATCAACATTGCCAATGATGACGACTAAGATAATGAGTCGATGTCAGGACACTGCAAGTCATAGGGTGACTCTTCTTCATGGTAGTGGGGACCAAAATTTGAGTCCCAAATGATGACTTAGGCCATGACTCATCCCCAGACCCTACGGATCGTCACCAAAATCATTAGGACTGATACCAACAACTTTCGAAATGATTTTTAAGGGGTTGTTTGATCTTTTCCCACTCTTTTAACCCTAAAACTATGTCGTTTAAGATGTTACAAGAGGTATAAGTTAGAAAATTAAGTGATTCAACTCTCAGGCAAGACAAAGCCTAGGGTTTTTCTCAAAAACAAATTCCCAAGGTTTCAATCCAAGATTTCAATAGTCTAGGTATGTGGGTTTTCAATAAGGGACTCATTTTACCCTTATTCCTAAAAACCCAATTTTAAAATATGAAGTTAAGATTTCTATGATTTCCATGAACTAGGATTTCACCCAAATAGAATTTCAAGCTTAAATTCAGTTCTCTTTGATATATTTTAAACTCGTAATATGTTTTCATGATTTATAATTTTTTATGACTATATTATAGAATTCACAATATTATCATGTTTATGCAAATTTACATGATATTACTCTAGATATAAAGCATATGATCAAGCTATGTAAAATGTATCAATTCTCAAAACTATTAGCCATCACTTATCATAATTTTGTGAATTTCAGTCTATAGTTGACATACCATGCTTTCCCATGATATTTAGTATGAGACCTTTAGCATAATTCCCGAAGTCACCTGTCAGACAAGGCTTGACACATTACTTCTTTTGAACATCAATTTAGTGGTACCACACTAGATCAACCTTTATACCCTGGCAAGGTATATTAGTCCCTTTTTGGTGGGGTTTATATTTCACAATCTATGTGTAGCCACATGATTATATATTGGCTAATAGTTTCTCCCATATTCAAACTCAATTATTGAATGACCTTGTAATTAGCTTATTTAGTACAGTATTAATCAGTTACATGTTTGCTTACTTGGTCATTGCATCTATTCACATCTCATCTTTTCAAACCCAATTTTCATACATGACCCTCAGTTTAGTTTTACTTTCCTTTATACTATAAATTTTTAAACTATCACTGCGCGTCATTATAAATGAATTTTATATGGGTTCATTATACTATAGTTCACCTCCATGAATTTAGTTCGCACTCAAGTTCATCTCCTTATTTTTAGTTAGCATTTAGTATAGTTTCACATCATATTATTCAGCATTAACTTGTGATTAAATATAATAGTTATGCTTCTACCACTTCCCTACTTATAGAAGTATTTTAGCTCATGATTTAGTAATTATAATATGCCACATAACTTTTACGTATAGACATGTTTGAATGTATATTTCAGTAAATGACTAACGTCCTCAGTTTAAAGTGTGTTTTAAGTTTTTTAATATGACTAGTTCATATCTCACATACTCAGTACATTCCAAAGTACTGATCGCATATCTTTTTGCCTGTATTTTTCATGTGATGTAGATTAGGTGCTTACGATTGGGATTGTAGTCAAGAAGATCATCACATTCATTCAGCAGGTAATGAGTTCTCTTATTTTAATGACTCGGGTCAGTTGTTGTTTTTGTAGTTTATTTTCTTATTTGTATACATTGATTAAGGATAGTTGGGGTCATGTCCCAACTACCTATAGTCAATATTAATAGAGGCGTCATAGATAGTCAGTTAGAGTTATTGTATGTAGTTTTAGTTTTCCCTTCTTTCATGTTACAATATTGTAAACTTTGAACAGTTATTTATTGAAACAACTTATCTCATGATTATTACTTTGCTCAGTCAATTTAGCTTTTACATATGTTTTAATTAGTTTCTCAAGCATCATGATGATACCATGGGTTAGACTAGGATCACTTATGGTTTTAAGCACCATGTTACGACGAGAGGGTAGTCTCGGGTCTTGACAAACTTGGTATCAGAGCATAAGGTTCAAGTATCCTAGGGTGTCTATGAATTCATGTCTAGTAGAGTCTTGCAAATAGTACAGAGACGTATGAACTTTTCTTCAAGATACGACAAGGCATTTAAGAAATGTTTGCCTTCTTTTATATCTCTGACATACAGTAGAGATATTCTCTAAGAAAAACTTATATAGATCCTAATACTTCACATTTCTTATGCACTATGCATTATTTTACAGGTAATTGAAATAGCCAAGAATAATTTCTACTGACAGAGTTTTCTTAGACAGTCCCTATAGATAGTTATTAGATTGCATGCAGGCTTGAAAGGATCCCATCAATGCCTTTGAGTTCCAAACATTGAAAGAGTTCGTTCTTGTTCATGAAAATCGTGCACTAACTCAAAGTCATATATGCACTCTGATCCCTTCTCAAAATCCTATGGCAGCATGAGCTAGAGTTAGAAGCATGAGCCTAGAAGTATAGCAGTAGTAAAGTAGGGATAATGTTATCTAGATTTTATAGATTATGTATCCATAGATCTAGAAAGGTGTTGAGTAGATTATGTAATAGAACTCTGAGAGAGATTAACTAATTAAGGGGACTTAGAGTATGTTAGTGCTTTAGCCAGGATCGAGATTAAGTAGCGACCAAAAAGATAAAGAAGCTTTTTAAGGTTGTGTATGTTCATAAAATTGTAAGTGGGTTTGTGTTTTATGATTCTTATCTAGTAGTAATAAGTTAGTATAGTTCATTAAAAGTTTTGGGGATATCCATGTAAGTGTTAGAATCTAAGTTTGAATTATGGATGATTAAGCTAATAGAAAAAAGAGTTTTGAATTCTAGAAGGAAAAGTGTGAACTCAGAGTATTGTGATAATTTAGAAGATTCAAAATTAATAAGCGTTTAAGTTATTGTGATGACTATTGAGGCTATAGAAAGTTAAGAGTTATATCTCAGAAGGAAGCACTAGTGTCACGACCTAAGACTACCCCTTGGTCGTAACACGGTACCTATAACCACAAGTGATCCAAGCTAACCCCTGTACTAGCTTGATACTTGAGAAACTGATTTACAATGTATATAATAACTAAATTTGCTAAGCAGAAATGTAATCATGAGAAAACCTGAATAAGTATAATACTTATAAAGCTTACAACATGATAAAACTAAAGAAACCACTTGAGTTACATATCATGACTCTGACTGACTATTTATAAAGCTTCTACTATACTAACTATAGATAGCTGGGATATGCCTCGAACTACCACTAATAAATACATATGGATAATCAAAATACAACAGATGAACTGTAATAGACTGGTCCCAAAATAAGAGAACTCATCACCTGCTGGCTGAATGCTGAGAACTGTCAGACCCTGATGTATGGACTATATTTGGTACCTACATTTTTAAGGAATATAGCCCAAACGCATATTTGTGGTCAATTTGGAATGTATTGAGTATATAGATACATGTACTAAATCATGGAAATATTTAAAACATGCTTTAAAACTGAGGACCATACTTTATTTACTTCAACATGCATTTAAAATATGGCAATACATTAAAACAATAAGTCATAGTGAGATTTATAAATCATGAATCAAAAATAATTCTGTAAATAGGGAAGCGGTAGAAACATAAATACTGTATGTAAATCTCATGTAAAGATGAACATGCTGTAAAACTAAATTGAGGATCATGTATGAATATTGAGAATGAAAACATAAACATATAAAATTGAGAATGCATGACCAAGCATAAATATGTACTGAAATAATCTATAATTTGAATGACTGAATAACTATTATATGCATAACTAGTAACTGAGATCTGTATAGCTGAATAACTGACATTTGTGCACTTGATCATACAAACCTAAATTGACCTACTCTGAATACTGCACTGAGACTGTGGGAACTAGCTATAATCGATATGCCTCAATCTAAGCTATTGGGGTCCAACCTGTAACCCTAGTTGGAAGGGTGCTGGTACCTTGCTAGGGGTACCAACACATGACTTATGATGTGGATCTATAAGGATGATGTCCCGAAGGATGAGGGTGTCGTGGCTAATTGACGGGGGACCCCTCATAATATACGATTGCACCGTAGGTATGGAACTTATGGATAGCTACAAATAATTCATGCCTAACTGACGGGGGAGCCGTCATCCCTGCATTCACTCGGTGATAAATATTACTCCCAACTAAATGACATTGATATTATTATTTATTTAATATGATATGGTAATGTACTAATAAGTTCTCAAAATGAACATGGTAATCTAAACAGTGTAATAAAATCATGGTGGACTGACTTGTTGCTTGAAATGAAAACATGAAAAACACATGGTATCGGGTGTTCATAATCTTCCAGCTTTAAATAATAACAAAATATGACAACAATGCTTAAAATAGTGGTATGAAATCATAGTTCAAGGACCCAAGACATAAGACATTTCAATAATTGAGTGAAATACATGAACATGGGGATGAGTTAAACTTTAGAAAACAACATATTCACATGATTAAACTTATAACTCAATTATTTGACATGGAATCACTTGAATAGAACATGAATAATTAAAATTTAAAACATGAAGTAAACTAGTTTACATGGGAACATATTTTCATATGGATTGAATTCAAATTAGTAGGAAATACATGGACTAAGCTCATAAGTTTCATGGATAATTTCATAAAATAGGATAGAATTCATACTTTAAATCAAAAAGAGGATTTTGGGCTCAATGGATAAAAGGAACCCATTGATGAATACCCCACATACCTCAATTAGATCACTTCTTGAAGAAATCTTGAAATTGGAACTAGAATCCTTAAGTTCTTGAGGGAAGAAACTTGAATTTTGTTCTTGGGGGAAGGGAAGGGTTTTGAATTGTTTATTGAATTTTTAGGGTTAAGAGAATGTAAATAATGTGTTTTAAGACCCCTTCATTCATTTAAGAATGATTAGGGATGGTTTAGGAGTGTGAAAAGACCTCAATGCCCCTAAACTAAGTCAAAAAGGAGACTAGCAGAGACCAGAGGTGTCTCATGTTCAACTCTTAGTCATTCCTATTCGACAAGACCAAACTAGCGGACTTGGATTCTAAAACCATGTTATAATACTTATTCAGATATTCTACTCAGATCATGCCTAAAATTCTTCCCTCCTTAATGCTATTAGAACTTTTGACAAGGAGCATTGAAGGTAATAGATATTCCTTTCTCAATGACGCTTAAAAAATTTATGTCATTATCTATCACTTTATATTTTTACATCTATGTTCATTCTAGGAATGCTTCAATTGTTTTATAAAACTCTAAGTATAAGTCCATCCGTATATCCAATACTTTAGTTCAGTGATCATATAGACAAGCTCGTAGTTTCCTATCTTTTCATCTAGTCTTACTATCATGAGTTTCATATATTTGCCTATTCCATAAGGTTCTTTATTTACATTCATTCTATGTGTAAACTCAATTGAGTCCTTACTTCAATTCTAAATTGGTCTCAACCATAACAGATACACAAATTTATAAATCATTTCACGTTAGTTATCCTACTTCAGAATTTAGCCAGACAGTACTATTAATTTCACTAATTTTCAAACAAGTCAAAGTTTTAGTTGGAAATTTAGTCATCATGTCCATATTCAGCTCTTTGAATTCGATGTCGGGGATTACAACTCTTTCCCTATTCTTTTAACTAAACCAGTCTTCATTCGAGGATGAATGTTCCCAAGGAGAATATATTGTAACACCCCAAAAATCCAAGAAATATTAGAACTATGCTTTAAGTACATGTAAAATAAAAAATAATGTTTTGATAGTTTGATAAGTGATTTATACTTATATTAAGGCCACAAATAACTCCTAGCTTATGGACAAGTCAAAATATCCCTTACTGATTAAATTCTTAAGAAGAATATTTCAATAGTCAATTTCAAATTAGCATAACATTTATATTACAAAAGGTTTTTGATATCAATACCGACCAAAAGATAGATAATTGAATTAGATTTTTCATGCCTATAGTTTTGCCTTAATCCGATATCGACGTAAAAAGTTATACCCAATTTACTGAAGCACTATCAAAGATGTCAGTGACGATGACTCATCGTCAGACCACTACTAGTCATAGGGTGACTGGCCGTCACAGCAGTGGAGACCAAAATTTTGAGTCCTATATGATGACTCATGCCATTACTCATTCCCAGACCGTATGGATCGTCACCAAACTTATCGAAGCTGATACCAACAACTTTCCACATGATTTCTAAGGGGTTGTTTGGTCTTTTCCCACTCTTTTAACCCAAAACTACATTGTTTCAGCAGTTACAAGAGATATAAGTTTATTAATGACCCTAAATCTCTCATTATTTCTCCTAAACTTATTTAATTTAGAAAATCAAGTGATTCAACTCTCAAGCAAGCCAAAGTCTAGGATTTTTCTCAAAGCTAGATTCCTAAGGTTTCAATCCAAGATTTCAACAATCCAGGTATGTGGGTTTTCAATAAGGGATTTCCTTCACCCTTATTCCCAAAACCTAGTTTTAAAATATGAATTTCAGTGAAGATTTCTATGATTTTGATGAACTGGGGTTTTCACCCAAATAGAATTTCAAACTTAAATTCAGTTCTCCTTGGTATATTTTAAACTCATTAGCATGTTTTCATGATTATTTATGATTTCTTATGACTATATTATAGCATTCACAATATTATCATGTTCATGCATGATTTACATGATATTACTTCATATTTAAAGCGTACGATCAAGCTATGTATGATGTATCAATTCTGAAGACTATTAACCATTATTTATCATGATTTTGCAAATTCAGTCTACAGTTGACATACCATGTTTTCCTATGAAATTTAATATTTTCACATACTTAGAATTATGAACTCTCAGAATATTTATAAATTCATGACTTTGAACTTGTATTATGAAATTTCACATTTCTCTCAAGATTATAAAATTTATCATGATAGTTGCATTCTTCAGAGTTTGAGGGTTATGAACACTCGATGACCTAGGATATCATGCATTATCAGTCAAACACTTAGTCCTTCAAGTTTTATGATATAGAATACTTTCAGATAACGCACTTATCTTCCAGTTCTAGAACATCAGTATTATTGTGTTATCTAGTATATCAGTTCATATTTAGTTGGGCGTAGTACTTAGAACCGAGAAAACGTAGGGATGAAGGCTCACCCGTTAGTTAGGCTGAGACCTTTAGTAGAAGTCCCTAAGTCCCAAAACTATGGTTCCACCATAGGTTCTAAAGTATAACCCATCGTGAAAGTCTTGACACCCTAGTCCTTTTGTACATCATTTTAGTGGTGCCACATAAAATCAGCCTTTATACCCTAGCAAGGTATATTGCTCCCTTTTTTATGGGGTTTATACATCGAACGCCAAGTTTAGTTCACATAGTTATATGTCGATTAATAGTTTCTCCCATATTCAAAATCAATTATTGCATAACCTTGTAATCAGTGTATTTACTACACTATTGATCAGTTACATGTTTATTTACTTGATCATTGCATCTGTTCACAGCCCACCATTTTAGACTCAGTATTCATACATGACCTCAATTTAGTTTTACTTTCTTTTATACTATGAATTTTCAGACTATTACTGCACATCATTATATATGAATTTTATATAGGGTCATTGTACTATAGTTCAGCTCCATGCATTCAGTTTGCACTCAAGCTCATCTCTTTATTTTCAATTAGCATTTCTTAAAGTTTTACATCATATTCAGCATTAACTTGAGATTAAATATAATAGTTATGCTTCTACCGTTTCTAAGCGTATAGAAATGTTTTAGATCGTGATTTAGAGATTTTACTATACCTCACAACCTTTACATAGAGACATGTTTTAAATGTATATTTCAACAAATGACTTACGTCCTCAATTTCAAAGCATGTTATAACCTTTTTTCATGACCAGTGCATAGCTCACATACTCAGTACATTGCAAAGTACTGATTTCATACCTTTTCTACCTATATTTTCATGTGATGTAGATTCAGGCGCTTACAATCAGGATCATAGTTAAGCAGATCATAACATTCATCCAGCAAGTGATGGGTTCTCTTTTTTCGATGACTCAAGTCAGTTGTAGTTTTTGTATTTTATTTTCTTATTCGTATGATTTGATTAGGGATAGTTGGGGTTATGTCCCAACTACCTATAGTCAATATTAGTAGAGGCTTCATAGATAGTCAGTTAGAATTATTGTATGTAGTTTTAGTTTCCCCTTCTTTCAACTTACAATGTTGTAAACTTTGAAGAGTTGTGTATTGAAATAGCTTATCTCATGATTATGCTTCCACTCAGTCAATTTATCCTTTATATATGTTTTAATTAGTTTCTCAAGCATCATGTCAGTATCATGGGTTAGTGTGAGATAACTTGTGTTCTAAGAATCGTGTTACAACTAGGGGTAGTCTCGAATAGTGACATAACAGAAGTAAACCACAATGCTACTAGGCTAAATTCAACATTTCAGACTCAATGGCAGCTTTGAATTTTCAAAAGAGAATTTTTAAAGTTAAACCCCGGACCCCTTTTTTACTACTTTCCAAATGAAGGATTGAAAAGAGATATAAAGGCCTCAAAATTGAACCAACGCCTCTACTAACCCAAATGCGATATTCCGGATCTACTTGCATAGTTTGTTTTTCCATCCAACAATTATAACTACACATGCTGACTAAACTCAACTATATGACTTCTCTAGCCTCTATAAACCCACAAAATTGCATAAATCATTCTTAATTTCATCAGAAACTGTGCAAACCATCCTCAAACCTCAAAATAAACATATTGCAACCATAGGGATGAAAAAATGGTCAAAACAAGTAATAATGAAAGATTCACAAATTTAGGATATTACAGCATCCACCACTAAAACCCTAGTTCGTCCTTAAACTAAAAGGCAAAGAAATACCTGAATCGGTAAAAACTTGGACATAACTACTACGCATGTCAGACTCGACCTCCCAAGTGACCTCTTTAATATGACGGTGTCTCCACTAAACTTAACTAAAGAAATATCTCTAAAATGCAACCATCTAACATTCCTAGCTAAAATGAACATTAGTTTCTCAATAAAGGTCAACCTCTTATCCAACTGAATCAAATCTCAACAAAGAATATAAAACTTATTCAAAATAGAGCGTTGAAGCACAGATACATGAAAATATGGATGAACGGATGAAAAGTGTAACACCCCAAAAAATAGGTCCTGGAGCATCACACGGTGCTTGAGGCTACGAGTAGCCCCAAGCTAACCCTTTGAGCCATTTTCATTCAGTTCAATACAAATCAATGGGGTTTCCATAAATAACCGTCAAATATCAATAGAGTAATCATCATCCAAGAATAAAAGAATTTTAGAAAGATAACAAAATACGACTTATTAGTCAACTCCCAACATCTATACTAGTCTAACAAGCCTCTAAGAAAATCAATAAAACTAGAGAGCCATTGAGACATGCCCTAACTAACTCATACTCAGTTATCAAATGTAAACGATTACGTGAAACCAACATCAGACATCACGTCCTCAGAACATAAGGACTCACCACAACAGAGGATGTAGAACAGCGTGCCCGAAAAATCATTGTCAAATCTGGAACTGAGCACCTGAACCTACATTCCAAGAAAATCCAGCCCACATCCGAAGATGTAGGTCAGTACCATGGAAAGGAATCGAGTATATGGGGGTGTATGAAGTTGTATAAACATCATCATCATAAATATTTATAAGAAATATGCAGGATGTATAAAAGATCACATAGCCCGAAGAAAATCATCATAATCATGAGAGGATGAAATAAGTACAATAACACATGTGAGTCATCATATAATTTGTCAATTACTTTCAGTTTATCAAGAATATCAATTCTCATAATGTAAATATCATTTAAATCTTTCAAAAGAATAACTTTCACAATTCTACTTTCAAATCACTTCACCATTCACAAGGAAACACACACATACTCGGAGATCCTATAACCGACATAAACCATGTGAGCTACATGGAGTCCAATGTACAACCCACGTTGGGGAGAGTCGTCCTATCCTTTCCATCGGAGTAGGACTATCGATATCAAATCCACACAAACTAGTGATCACTATATAAATCAGCCTCAGGCTCACTCCTATGGGGGCACGTAGTTCTAGGGAAGTAAGATCGCTTTATACCTCCCACTCGGTGCTAAAGATTTCTTTCGGACTTAGCTTAGATCATTTCAAAGACAATTCACAACAAAACAATTTCAGTAATATATAAATATACATCAGGAGCCATCATGTTTCCCATCTATCAAAATCAACCATGTTGTGAATTTCTTTCACACTCGAGTTCAAAATAACTCTATTAAGACCAAAAGGTGAAATCATTCAAAATATCTCAAATATTCAACATCAACGTTCTTATAACTCACACTTTCTAAAAATACACACTTTCCAATGGGGATTCACGACCCAAATATCAAAATCATGATAAATGTCATTCAAGATTCACACTTTATATCTCCACACATGTAAATTCATCTTTCAAAATCATAAACATCAAAATTTCATAATAATCATCATAAGATATGGGTTCATGCTTCAAATTCGTAAAAATCAAATAAAAATCATGCCTTTATAAAGAAAATTACTTTTGGGCACAAGAACGAAAGAGAGTTCTTGTTGAAAAACCCCACATACCTTGAATGATGAAATTTAGATAGATACTCATTTTTGAGATATTAATCATGCCTTTGAATGATGGTTCTTGGAGTTCTTGAACTAGGAACTTGGAATCTTGAATAAATTTGCAGAATTAATGATGAACTTTGGAGGTTCTTGAAGTTGGATGTAGGAGCTTAGGGTATTCTTTATAAGGGAGTTTGATTAAATATAACATATAATGCTTCTAATAGGCTTTATTATAGGGTTTGGAAGGATTTTGGGTGAGGGGGAATGACCAAAACGCCCCTAAAAAACAAATAATTCTCGAATCTGTCCTTTGGTGGACTGTGTTGATAGTTTGAAGTAGATCAACCATAATGTTTTACTCCGATATCTAAATTGGATGTAACCAACTTCATTAGAAAGAAGACTCTCATATCTTTCCATTGATATATAGTATCTCACCCAGATCATTGTGTACGAGGAGTTGTGATCGTTTGAAGTTGACCCAAAAATTCGCTTTTGATAGGTTGAAGTAGATCGACCATAACTTTTTACTCCGATAGACAAATTGGATGAAACCAATTTCATTGGAAAGAGAACTCACAGAGCTTTCCGTTGATATATAGTAGATCACTCATATCATTATGTACAAAGAGTTATGATCGTTTAAAGTTGGAGCAAAAATACGCCAGGCCTCAGTACTTTTTCCTACACGTTTTACTGTTCACTATTATTCACAGTTCGATCGAAATGTTCATAACTCGTCGCTCGGGTGTCCGTTTTGGATGATCCACATATAGTTGGAAATATTATTCAATACTCAATGCAATGGTGGGTCATAATCTAAGATATTCCACAAGGAAAATTTATAATTCATTCTAGAAGATAGAACCCAACACATTTACGAACAAAATTTCAACAAAAAATTTCCCGGGGTATTACAAAAAGTCTAGAGGTAAGGCTAAATCATAAGCAACCCCCCTACTTGTCCAAAGAATCTTAAATGGTCCAATATATCCGAGGCTAAGTTTGCCCCTCTTCTCAAAGTTTATGGGTGATACACAAAGAAAGACTCAATCACCAACCCCAAACATGAAGGCACGAATCCTAAGGTCCGCATAACTCTTTTGCCTATTCAGAGCCACTCGAAACCTATCTTGAATCACCCAAACTCTATCCAGAGACTCACAAAGTATTTTGGTACCACGGGGTCTAACATCTAAAGTCTCAAACTAACTAATAAGATATTGACAATGCCTATGGTAAAATGCGTCAAAAGGGGCCATCTCAATCCTCGAATGGTAGCTATTATTATAAGCAAACTCTGCGAAGGCCAAATATTTCTCCTACTAACCTCCAAAATCCATAACACATACACAGAGCATATACCTAAAAACATAAATAGTCCACTCTGACTGACCATTAGTCTGGGATGGAAAGTTATGCTAAGGTCAACCCCAGTACCCAACTCCTCCTGCAAGGTCTGCCAGAAGGTAGAAAACAACACTAAGCCTTTTTCTAAAATAATAAACTCGGGTACTTCATGAAGACAAACTATCTCACAAATATATATAAGGGCTAACTTCTCCAAACTAGATTACATATGATAGGGATGAAACACGATGATTTGGTCAATCGATCCATAGTGAAACAAATACTCTCAGAACCATGAGAAGTACAAGACAATCCTGCCACTAAGTCCATAGTCATCGACTCCTACTTTTACTCAAAAATGGTTAATCTTTGAAGCAAATCATTTGGTCTCTGATGCTCGACCTTCACCTGCTGTCAGTACAAGAAATGAGGTAAGAATCCACCATATCATTCTTCATACCACCCCCTCCCCCAGTAAAGATAATTCAAATCATGATACATATGGTTACACCTGTATAGATAGAATATCTAGAGAAATGAGCCTCCGCAAAAATTAATCTAACCCAATCTCTGTCTCTTGGCACACAAACTCGGCAACTAATTCTCAACACACCATTAGAATCAAGAGAGTATTACTTAGCCTTACCACTAAACACCTTATCTTAAATCACCCTCAAACTATCATCATTAAATTGATGAGCTCAAATCTGGTCCATTAAAGATTATCTAGTGTCAACAAAACTTAAAACATGCTCGAGTATAGAAATATCAAGTCTAACAATCCGTTATCTAAAGACTGAAACTCCAAGGCTAAAGGAAACTCTTGGGTCATGAGATGAGCTAAACTCCTCATACTAGGAGACTTTCGACACAAGGCATCTACAACCACATTAGCCTTGCCCAAATGATAAAAAATAGTGATGTCATAATCCTTAAGCAACTCAAACCAATGCTTGATGCCTCATATTAAGATGTCACAGTCTGAAGAAGTACTTAAGGCTACGATGGTCCAAGAAAATCTAACAAGGCACTATATATAAGTTATAACACCACAACTTTAGCACAAACAATACGGTTGCCAACTCTAAATCATAGGTAGGGTAATTTCTCCTATGAGTATTCAACTGAAGAGAGGCATAAGCAATTACCTTACCCTTCTGAATCAACGCCATACCCTAACCAACACCCAAAGCATAAAAAATGGTAAAACCCACACTCTTCTTAGGCAAAGTCAAGATAGGAGTAAAATTCAATAACTCTTTGAGCTTTTGGAATCTTTTCTCACATGTATTCGACCACTGGAACACCATCTTTTTTTGAGTCAACTTGGTCAAAGTGACCATAATAGAAGAGAAATGCTAAACAAAACACCAAAAATAACCCACCAAACCAATAAAATATTAAATCTCGATAGGATTAGTGGTTCTATCCCAATAATGAATTGTTGCAATCTTGCTTGGATTGATCATAATGCCATCCTTGGTCACCACATGACCCAAAAAGAGATAGAATCCAACCAAAACTTATACTTAGAAAACTTAGCATACAACTTCTCATCTTGTAACCTCTAAAGTACAATCCTTATATGTTTCACATGATCAGCCTCACTCTTGGAATAAACAAAACTTTATCTATTATACAATCACAAGGGAGTTGAGATATGATCTAAATATTAGGTTTATCAACTCCATGGGTATTGTTGGATTCAACCTAAATGACATGACAAAGAACTCATAATGATCGTATTAAGTCTAAAAAGTTGTCTTTGGAACATTTGAAGCTCTAATCTTCAATTGATGGTACCCGAAACTTAAATGAATCTTGGAAAACACTGAAGTACCTTGGAGATAGTCAAATAGATCATCAATGCAAGGAGAGGATAGTTTTTCTTAACTTCCACCTTGTTCAACTACCTATAATTAATATCACATATGCATTAAACCATTCTTCTTTATTACAAACAAGACATGTGCACCCTAAGGAGATACACTAGGTCAAATAAAGCCCTTACTCAATAAATCTTGCAATGACTCCTTCAAATTCATCAACTCAGCTAGGGCCATCCTATAGGAAAGAATAGAAATGGATTTGATGTCTGGCTCCAAATCAGTAGCAAAATCCATATCACGATCCGAAGGCATACTAGGAAAATCCATAGGAACAACTCGAATACAATCCATAAGAGGTGGTGATACAATGCTAGTATCAACTATATGAGTTAAATAAGACAAACACCCTCTCTCTAATATGTGATGAGTATGCACAAAAATTTAACACCTTTTAGACTCAAATTAATCATACCCTTCCAAGCTAACCTCAGCATACCTAACGCAGCTAAGGTCATGGCCTTTGCATAACAATCCTAAATAGCATAATAATAAGATAATCAATCCATACTGAACATAACATCAAAATAAACTATATCTAAGACAGTCAAATCTACCCTAGTCTAACTACTTGCAAAGATAACCACACAAGATAGGTACACCTGATCCACCACTAAAAAATCTCTTATTAGGGTAGAAACATGAAGAGGCATAGCAAGAGGCTCACACACAACATCAAAAGTAGAAGAAAAATGCGTAAAAATTATGAGAAAGTAAACCTAAGGTAAAATAATGTGAAAGTAGATCTATAGCAAATCAAGATGATACGTATCAGCATCATACAACATCAAAACTAGTAGAAAAATATATAGACATATAAGAGAAAGTCAACCTAGGGTAAATAACACGAAAGTAGATCTATAACAAACCGAGATGACATATATAATAATAGCATAAAAGGCCTTTGCCTTAAATCTAGTAAGGATATCTCTAACCACATCTATTCCCAAACTGAGTAACCCTATAACTACCTCTACAAGCACCTTTAGTTTTTTATCAAGCACCACTCAAACCACTTTATAAACCCCATCTGACTACATGTATAAGAATAGGGCAAAGTTGAAGCCAAGAACTCTGTTGGGCAAGATCCAATGCATGCCAAGGGAAAGCCCTAGTATAATTAATAGTCTTATGATATACAAAACACTTTCTTCTAGTAGAATCACATTAAAAAGGCCCAAAAAAACTAAAATATTTTCCTTGGCCAAATGTCTGACTACCCAAAGTAATCGAACCTGATGGTCTACAACCAGATACCTGCAAAGCAACCTAAACCAGCCTACCATGATAAGCATGTGAACCTCTACTAAAGAATTCTCTACCCCAAAAGGCATGTCTAGTAAACTCACCATGATGATGCACCTTCATGGTTCCTCACTGAGTAGCCTTGATAATAGACTCGGTCATCTTGCTATGCTCAATAATACTCTAAAAAGAAGACCCTGAGACAACTATATAAGTTATATCCAATTGATAAGTACCATCTAATCCCTTGATAAATATCTGGATCCACTCAAACTCGGTAGAGATGCTAGCGGTTGAATACCTAGATAAAGTTTGAAAACAAATCTCAACCTCAGTAATAGTCATAGAGCCATGCTCCATATGAGCAAGCATATCATCCATCTGATCTCTCAAACTATATGTCATGAATATATCCAAGAAAGACTCAAAAAACTAAGCCAAGACATAGCAGGCAAACCCCAAGGTCTACAACTAGAAAATGACCTCCACCAATCCCTAACCATATCCATCAACTTATAGGAAATATATGCAACTCAATGAGACTTAAGGGACCCAAGATTATGTAACTGCTCCTTCAAATTAACCAAAAACTCATAAGGCATCCTTGCCAATCGCACTACTGAAATTGGCCAAACCAACATAAATAAACCTCTTCTGACCATAAAAAGACATAACTGTACCTAAAAAAATCAAAGAAATAGCAAGTTTGGTAGGCTGAGAATCCCTATGTTGGGTACCATAGATGAAGGTTATGCCCCTAAACAAGGAATATTGTGATCAGATATTGGCACGAAAGGTGGAACAACATTGAAAGTCTGAGGAATATTAATGCAGATATTAGTAAAAATGATGGAACCACCCTCAGGGTTGGAGGAATACTATAAGAAAATATGGCACTATCAGCGATACAACACTCAAAACTAGAGGGACACCAGGTATATTCAAGGGAACACCATCCAAATTAGTCAATAATAAAATCAACAAACCCTCCAGAACTAGGGTAGTGACAGAAACTCGTGGGACCTAAGATGTCCATGCATCTCCTGAACACTCAACCATAAGGTTAGGAGAGGTCCCCCTAGCACTACCTCAGATAGAGGTAGTGCTTTGTGCCCGTCCTCTACTATTGGGCCATACATAAGCCCTATTGCACCCTCTAGTTTGGGATCCATCCTTGGGTTATAACTCAGCATGCCTAACCTCACAAGATCTATTCCTCACTATTTGCATACCAAAGAATGGAACACAACTTAGAACATTGAGTAAAAACAACCCACATGACTTAAGAATCAAGATAGAGATATTTTTTATAAAGACATCTTATAGACTTTCAAAGATAGATAAAAATATCTACATACCAATTCATGAGACTCTACTAGACATCTTGATTTTACACTTATATGACTGCTAAATAAGCTACTCTGAAACCAATTGGTTATAATAACCCTCCGAGTCATTTTCTATATTTCCATATATTTTTGCCATTTAGAGCTTTCCTATAGCAAACCCAATTCATTTGCAACTTGTTAGAGATAATAGTTTAGTTATCGAGCAGTCGTTTATTTTTTTGAGCCAATTTTTTATTTTAAATTCTTTGCTGGTAAAAATTGGATATTAGGCAAAAACATTAGTAAAACAGCCTTGTATTCTAATTTTGATAGTTCTATCAGCTCTAAAACATTTATTTTATTATATGGGGACCTTTGGTTTGAGTCCCAAGATTTCCAAACTTATTTCGAACTTTTGACCAAATTGATAAAAATGGTCTATGGGCGTGGGATCCATTTTTTGTTAAAACAATATTTAATGGAAATTTTGACTATGCCATTAAGTTCGGAGTGTCAAACTTGATTGAAAAACATAGTTCATTTTAATTTATGGGATTCTAAATAAATCCCAAGGGGATAATGGAGTCTTGAAAAAAAATTCTAAGTATTTATCTGGTGCATCCACTAAGGGTCCCTTTAGGTGATTTAGTAGAGGCCACATTAGTGGCCAGCCAAGGTCTTGAGTGGACCTAAATTTCCCCAGCGAACCTCTTTAATGGCTAGCTAATTGCTAGAGTGCATGCCTCTTTAGCGCCAACTTGTTTGCTTAAGTAGTAAGCTATGCACTAGGCGGGTAACGCTTTAGCAGAACTTGGACACTTTAGCAGTGACCTCTTATGAGGATAAGTGTCTACTTAAGTAGCATCTAGGTGGAATTAGATGCCCCATTAGTTTTATTTTCTACTCATTTTTCAGTATGTTCAAGAGCTTGGAGCCCAAAAAAGGGTGGAAAATTGGGGAGACATTTATTGAGGGATTTTAGGGTGCTGGTAAGCTTGGATTACCTATTTCTTTCTTGAATTCTGGGTAAGTTTTCATTAATTTCATGGTTAATTTCCCAATTTATTTCCATAATCCCTAGATTATTGTTGGGTTGACTTTAGCATCATTTGAGCTTAAAATTTGCCCATTCTTGAGGGTACATATTTATTGAGCATGGAATGATATTCTGAAAAATTTGAAAATATGATTTCGCAAGCGAGCCCCACATGATAGTTTTACATAATTTTGGACCCAAAGCACAAAAATCAATATGAGTAACATTGTTCTCGTACTGATGAGTAAATTATCATTTTGATAGCATGTCATAAAGAGGAATCTTCTCAAAAAAAACACTGATTTAGAAGATTTCACTGGACATTCTTCGGTGTCCACGTATGCTAGGTTTTGTTTCTTTTAGATTGGGCTTAATTGTAATATATTTATAATAATTTGCTAGATAAGGGTTGGAATTTAGGTCTTGAAAGTATATTTAGTATAATTTGAATTATTTAGCCTTTTAAGGAACCAAAACTTAGGCATAATTGACTTAGTTATTCATTCTTTAGGTAGAGTTGATATCTTGTGGCTTATTTAATAGCTAGTTGTGAAATTAGATACCTTGCCCTAGTCGAGTAGAATTCGTCTTAGAATGGATTTCGGAGATTAGAAGTAGGCATCTTCGGCCAACCTTAGGACAAGACTATTACTAGCTCATTGTAGACTTAATAGACCTATCTATCAATAAAAACTTATACTTAAGATTTTAAGGAGGTTTAGAGTCATGACACTTTATTATATATATTGGTACTTGGGAGATGATACTAGTTCTGATTCAATTTCGGCGATTTAAGATCTTAAGACTAGTTTGATTTTGATGTTATACTAGTTTTGGTTCAAGTCCGGTGATTTAAAATCTTAAGATTGGTTTAATTTTTGTATCATTCTTGACATGAGTCCAGGTTTAAGTCCAAAAAATAATGATATAAGTTTCTATTCAAGTCTGGAATTGAGAGTTTATCTATAATGGTTATGAAACTAGTTTGAGTTTGATATTTTACGATATAAAAGGATCCACAGTCATAGTTTTAAGATGTGGTTAATTAGTATAGTTTTGGTTATTACTTATCTCTAATTGCACCCTCCAGACTTATGGGGGGCCATGTTAGGCTATTTACTTTTCTGTACTTATTGGCTTATAGGGGGTTACTTTTGTAGTGTTAGCTATGTGTCTTTTAATTTTATTACTCCAGTTATTTATTTTAATATTTAGAGCATTATTTTAGGTTTTCCCTCTTACCTTAGTTTATTTATCTTGCATTTTTATTATATTTATACTGAGTATCCATAGCTTTGGTACTCATACTATACTTTTGTACCTTTTTAGTGCAAATGCAAGTACTAATGGCACCTTTGACGTTAAGATTTTTGTTGGTTAGAGTTTGGAGATAGGGTGAGTTCTTGGAGGCAGAGTTGACCTTTTATCCTTCTTCTATTTCTGCTCTGTCTTTCTATATTCGAGATTGATGTACATTTGAATATTATAAAACTCATATTCTTTTGGATTAGTGGCTCTTGTACTGGCATTACTAGGTTGTGGGAGTAGTATTTCTCTTATTTATCTTCACTTATATTATTATTACATGATTTGTTTCTTGTGAGTCTTTTACTCATATAATTCCTTAATTTATATAAATTTCCATCAAATTAGCTCATTTCTTATAGCTCTAGTTTATGGTTCATCTTACCTACTAGTAAGATAAAGTAGGTGTCATCGGGACCCAAAAATTAGGGTTTGACAAGTTCGTATTAGAGCACTAGGTTCACCAATATTATTGGCATAAGAGCAAGTGTCTAGTAGAGTCCTGTAGATCAAAATGATGATGTTTCTCTCTTATCTTCGAGAGACTATATAATATTCCTAGGAGATCTTTACTTCTTTCACTTATTTTGTGCTAAGAAACTAAGTTGGTTTCTAAAGATTTCTTTGGTTTCACTCTTTTGAAATGGTTAGGATACGTGCTACCGCTACACAAGATAAGGACCTTGAGTCTGGGACTAGGGATCCTATCGCAGTATATGAATAACCTAGAGTTCGAGGATAGCTAAGAGATAGATTCCTAGTTAAAGGCTAAGATAGAGAGCCTTTACTAGAACCTATTCCATCACCTGTGCCAAAGATTTCTCCACCCTATCCAGTGGTAGGCCAGGGACCAGTCCAGGCTCCATCAAGTTTTATTTCTTCTTCATTTCTCAGGGATGTATACATTCTGCTCTTGGGTTTAGTTGGTGGTGCACTATCTGATAATACACTATTTATAGATCAGAGTGGTACTAAGGTGGGGGTACAGCTCTTAGTTATGACTCCTAGAGTTGAAATTTCTCTAGTGCTAGTAGTTTTTTAGTCGGTAGTTTCCCAGCCTGCTATATATATTGAGGAGCAAAAGATGTTGGATAGATTCTTTTATTAGACTCTGCCTAGATTTTCTAGTACACCTGTCAAATATGCTTATGAGTTCTTGGTTGCTTGCAAGGATAGGCTTTATAATTTGGGCCTAGTTGAGACTCATGGTATAGACTACACCACTTTCCATTGGATTTGGAAGCTCAACACTGGTGGAGAAGTCATCTTGATTCCAGTTCAATAGGATCTCCCTCTTTGATATGGACTCAGTTCTCTGAGGTTTTATTGGAGAAGAATATGTCTTGTATCCTTAGGGATTGTTTGAGGGACCAGTTCTCAAGGTTGGAGCAGGGCTCTATGACTATTATGGAGTATAAGGCTTGGTTCCATGAGTTGTTTAGGCATGCTACTTCTATTTTACTGACTGGGTATGAGCGGGTTTGGTGTTTTATTCTGGTATTAAGACTTCATCTCTTTATGGCTATAGAGAGTTTAGTTTTTGCTGGTAGATATTTTTCTAAGATTTCTTATCATGCTCAGTTCATTGAGGATATGCATTGTGAGGCACAAGAAGGTATGGATAAGAGCCTAAAATATCAAGGTAGTTTTAGTGGGAGCCAAAGTGGATCATGGCTCAAAGGTAGTGGTTCTCAAGGTAGGTACCTTCTATGCTAGTCTTATCAACATCAGGTTCAGCCTAGTAGACCCGTTCATGTTGCACATTAGATCGCCGATAGAGGTTAGTCTAGCTATAATAATTATCTTGGCCAAGGTAGTAGTCAGCCTCCGAGAGGTATGTCCTCTAGGTATTCTAGACAAGGTGGCTATTCTAGGTCAGCCAGATTTTTTAGGTTTAGTGTAATGCCTGAGGGATGTTATGATTATGGGGCCTTTGGATATTTCTCGAGAGAATGTCCCAGTCATAGAGCGATGGCTTCTGTATCTCAAAGTATTTAATTGATTAGGTAATTACTAACCTTAATTAAAGGTGGTATGCATAGTCATCGAGGTGGTCCTTAATATGCTTGTAGAGGTCCTTGGGTAGGTAGGAAAGGAGATCAATCAGAATCTCAGCTAGGTGATGTCACGCCTCAAATCCTATTGAGGCGAACTGGCACCCGTAACCGAGGAGGCCTGGGAGAACCAGCTCATAATCTTATACTTCTCATTCATACCTCTATGACAACCCAAAATTCGTACAGCATCATGTCGCATATAAAAGGAAATAATCACCTGTATAAGCTCGAGCACACATATATATGTATATACAATACTTGGTCGTTGGAACCATCACGTCTATTAACAAAACACCACCTTGACTGTACATTAAGTCTACAAAGCCTCTAGATAATACAAAGAGTTTAACTAAGGTTGGGACACACTCCGCCATATAACTAACTTCTATACAATACCAAAAGTGACTGGATATGACACAGAAAGCCCCAAAGCAAACTGAAGCTCACCAAAAGCAGCTGGATATCTTGAATCCTACTTGTGCGGTGTATGAGCTAAGGTACCTGTGCCTGTAGCATGAAATGCAGGTCCCCCGTGGGGGACGTCAGTACAAAATATGTACTGAGTATGTAAAGTTGTAGATAATAACATATGATATAGGAGCTCAATAGAAATCAAAAACAAGTGAATAAATCGTAATAGGAGTGGACCACACTTACTAGAACTTGTGACAACCTGTACATTGTATTTATTCAATCACTTTACCTTCATTCTTATCATCTTTGCAATCATTACTATATTGTACTGTGACCATTAGGCTACCTCCAATACATATCAACTGGGATCGACCCATGATAGGCTTATTCCCCTGGGATACCATCCATAAACACATAAATAGGGATCAACCCATGATAGGCTTATGCCCCTGGGATACCACCCGAAAAGAGAGAACTTCCATCAATTAGTTCTATTAATCTTTGAGATTGTTATTTCGGTCGCCACCGTATTTTTGATACTTTGAAATAATGATACATCAATAAGAGACATATAAATAGACCATCAATGCAATAACAATAAAGTAAGAACTCATTGGCATATCAATGAAGTGTTTTGGAGTCATTAATGTCATAACAATGAAGTAGGAACTTATTGGTATATCAATGAAACATTTTGGATTCATTAATAGCACATGGATCTTGTTTGAGTAACCGGATACCTTATGACATTCATTAGTGCAATAAACATGTAAGATTTGGAATACAAGTAAGTATTGGAATGTCTTGACATCTTGTAGGGTGGAAACAAGTTCATTGGTAACGTAGGACATCATACAAAACCATTATGGATCACATGTTACTGAATAACTTTGGAAACTTTCTTAATAGAACAATTGTTCACTTTGATGACAAAGATATGGTATAGAGTATTCTTTACATACCTGGCTGTCAACCTTCAATACTAGTCCCAAATGGACTTCCCGTCTTTTCGGATTACTTATCTACAATGAACATATATAGCAATCTAGTATTAGCGACCAAATGTCACAATTCAATTATTTGAATTCACCAAACTAGTGGTTAAGTAGTAAGCCTTAATTACACCATAAAGGGTGTCACTTTAACCCTCTTATACTCCAATTACATTTACATGCCATGCATATTCATACAACATCCTCCAATATCAAGTTTGGATTCATTTATCCTTCCAACCAATCCATTAAACCAAATTGAGCCATAGACATAAATAATCATCAATTCAATAGTATATAACCATATCCACTTTCCATAACTCAACTACCATATCAACCTTCCATAACTCAATTACCATATCCACCTTCCATAATTCAATACAACCATACCATGCAAAATAGTCCATAACCCTATTTTGATCACCTTTCAATAACAACCAATACATATAATCCTCTATCACACATATACGCATGGAAAAGAACAAAGGCAAACAATATTCATACCTTAGAATTCACCTCTTGATTATGCAATCCTTTTTGCACAAATAATAGGTGTCGTTCAAAGCTCTCGAGATGACAAACGTAGTTATCGGATTACTTTGGAATTTCCACGGTTGAATCAAAAGTAATTTAAAGGTCAAATTTGGCTAGGGTTTGTTCTTTCTCAATGATTGATGATGAAAATGAGTTTTTGAACTCATATACATGTATATATACACATATTACCATTCATAATATAATAGGAAATGACCAAAATGCCTTTGAAATTTAAATAATGTCAAATCTGTCCTTTGGTGGACTGTTTTGATAAGCTAAAGTATATCGACCATAACGCTTTGATCCGATATTGGATTTGGGTGAAATTGGTATCGTTGGAAGGATAATTCAAAGGGCTTTCATTTCATATAAATTAGGCCACCCAGTTCGTCCTGTACAAGGAGTTATGGTCGTTTGAAGTTGACCCTAAAAATCTGTTTTGATAGGCTGAATTAAAACGAGTATAAATCCTTACTCAGACGTTGGATTTGGATGAAACCAGTTGCATTGGAAAAAAGACTGAAAGATATTTATTTTCATAGGTTGCAGATCTCCCAGTTCATTATATTTAGGTAATTATGATCATTCAAAGTTGACCCAAAAATTCGGCTGGCCTCAGTAGTTTGTGTGTATGAAATTTTCTTGCAATTTACTATTCCCAAATATCCCGGCCACCGTTTTATAGTTTCGAACGTGATCGATTATATCCAAAACCTATCCATTTTTGGAAATATTTATATCTTTGAAAAGCGTATTCAATAACCTTTGCATGGAACCATCAACGGGCAAATTCCGGTATAAAAAAAAATTCTATATAAATAAGACCAATACACGTACTTGAATATGCCAACACACGTACTTGAATACGGGGTGTTACATCCTTCCCCCCTTTAGGACATTCGTCCTCGAATGTTAGCGTAGTTATTTAACCGAAACAAGGTCAAGTCCATTATTAACATTCACATCATCACATAAATACTATGCATATATAAAAAAAAACTTACTTGTTAATGTTCTAACTCCGTTTCTTGAACTTCCCTCATCTTTGAACAAATGAGGGTTCTTAGATTTCATTGCTTCCTTAGTTTTCCATGTAATCTCTTCCCTTTGACGATTTCTCCAACGCACTTTCACCGATGCTATCTCTTTATTTCTCATCTTTTTAACTTGGAGATCTAGAATAGCAATAGGCATTTCCTCATAGGTAATATCTTCCGCAACTTGCACATCATCAGTAGAAGTGATATGTGATGGATCTCCAATGCACTTTTGAAGCATTGACACATGAAATACCGAATGTACTGATGAGAGCTCTTGGGGTAGCTCTAATTCATATACAACTTGTTCAAACCTTCGAGTAATCTTATACGGGCCTATATAACGTGGACTCAACTTCCCTTTCTTGCCAAATCTCATTAGCCCTTTTATTGGTGATACCTTCAAAAATACCCAATCACCTATATAAAACTCTAGCCCTCTCCTTCTACTATCCTCATATGACTTGTGTCGACTTTGGGCTTTTTTCAGTCGTTGCTGGATTACTTTAACCTTCTCTATGGCTTGATAAACAAGATCCGGTCCGAACAAAAGAGTTTCACCCACTTTGAACCATCCTATTGGTGATCTACACTTCTTTCCATATAAAGCTTCATATGGTGCCATTTTGGTACTTGAATGATAGCTATTATTGTAGGCAAACTCAATAAGAGGTAATGATCATCCCAGTTGCCCTTAAAATCTATTACACAAGCTCGTAGCATATCTTTAAGTATTTGGATGGTACGTTCTGCTTGTCCATCTGTTTGAGGGTGAAAAGTTGTACTCAACTTCATTTGTGTTCCCAAACACCTCTGAAAAGACTTCCAAAAATTTGCGGTAAATTGGGTTCCCCGATCTGATATAATAGAGATTGGCACTCTATGTAATCAGACTATCTCTTTAATGTACAGCTTCGCATACTCTTCCACTGTGTAAGTGGTCCTAACTGGTAGGAAATGTGCGGATTTGGTAAGCCTATCAACAATCACCCATGTAGAATCAAACTTCCAGGATGTACGAGGCAAACTAATAACAAAATCCATGTTGATCATGTCCCACTTCCAGCTTGGAAGATCAATGCATTGCATATAACCTCCGGGTTTTTGGTGCTCAACTTTAACTCTTTGACAATTTGGACATTCAACTACAAATTCTGCAATGTTCTTCTTCATGTCATTCCTCTAATACGTATCTTTCAAATCTTGATACATTTTGGTTGATCCTGGATGAATGGAATACCTTGAACAATGTGTCTCTGTCATAATCTTCTTTCTTAGCCCATCTACATCTGGCACACACAATCGGTTTTGGAACTGAAGTACTCCTTCTTGCGTAAGCTCAAATGCCTTGGTCTCACCACTCTGAACATTCTCCTTAAGCTGTAATAAAATAGGATCTGCATATTGTTTCTCTTTCACTTCAGCTACTAATGAAGATTCCGCAGCATTATGTACGATAAGCTGTTTACCCGGAGTTTCAAGAAGGTGAACTCCCAAACTAACTAAATGGTGAAGATCTTTAATCATCCCTTGACTTTCTATAGTTGCCATCATAGCCTTACAACTTAACGTATCAGCTACCACATTTTCTTTCCCTGGATGGTACAAGATATTAACATCGTAGTCCTTTAATAGTTCAAGCCATCTCTGTTGCCTTACATTTAGATCCTTCTGATTAAAAATATATTGCAAGCTCTTATGGTTAATATATATATCAATATGAACCCCATATAAGTAGTGGCGTTATATCTTTAAAGCAAAAATAATTGCTGCCATCTCAAGATCGTGTGTAGGATAATTTTTATCATATGGCCGCAATTGTCTAGAAGCATATGCTATTACCTTACCATGCTACATCAATACACATCCTAAACCAATTCTGGAAGTATCACAATACACTATATACCCTTCGATGCCTTCTGGAAGTACCAACACGGGTGTAGAAATCAACTTGTTTTTTAAATCTTGAAAACTCTTATCACAGGCATCATTCCATTGGAATTTGGATGCTTTATGGGTTAGCTTTGTTAAGGGTGCTGAAATGGAAGAAAAACCTTTAGCAAACCTTCTATAATAACTGGCCAACCCAAGAAAACTATGAATCTCCATAGGCATTGTGGGCCTTGGCCAGTTCTTCATAGATTCTATCTTTTGAGCATCAACCTTTATCCCTTCACTAGATACAATATTACTCAAAAATGCCACCGACTTTAGCCAAAACTCACATTTAGAGAACTTTGCATAAAGATTACAATCACAAAGAGCCTGCAATACCTGTCGTAAGTGATTGACATGGTCCTCTTCTGATCTAGAATAAACTAGAATATCATCTATAAAAACTATCACAAATACATCCAGGAATAGCTTAAACACCCTATTCATCAAATCCATAAAAGTTGTGGGTGCATTTGTTAGCCCAAATGACATAACTAGAAACTCATAATGACCATACCATGTTTGAAAAGCTATCTTGGGTATATCCTTCTCTTTGACCCTCACTTGGTGGTAACCTGACCTCAAATCAATCTTAGAAAAGCACTTGGAGCCCTGTAACTGATCAAATAAATCATCAATTCTTGGGACAAAATATTTATTCTTAATATTTACTTTATTCAATTGACGATAATCAATACACATCCTCAGTGAGCCATGCTTTTTGCGTACAAATAACGCTGGTGCTCCCCAGGGGGACATACTAGGCCTTATGAATCCCTTCTCTAGCAAATCTTTCAATTGCTCTTTCAGTTCTCGTAATTCTACTGAGGCCATTCTATATGGAGGAATGGAGATTGGTTGGGTTCCTGGTACTACATCAATACCAAACTCTACTTCTCATTTAGGAGGCAAACCTGGAAGATCTTCAGGAAATACATCAGAAAATTCATTTACCACTGGAACAGCGTGAAGAGTTGGTGGCTCCGCTTCTGTATCCATTACTCTAACTAAATGATATATGTATCCCTTGGAAATCATTCTTCTTGCCTTAAAATAAGAAATAAATCTACCTTTTGGCGCGCCAATTTCACCTTTTCATTCAAGGACTGATTCATTTGGAAAATGGAAATATACCTTTTTTGTGCAGCAATCAATTGTGGCATAACAAGACGCCAACCAGTCCATACCCATTATAACATCAAAATATACCATTTCTAACTCCACAAGATCAGTCATCATATCACGACCATAAATAGTTACTATGCAGTTTCGGTAAACCCTTCTAGCTATAATAGATTCCCCAACCGGTGTGGACACTTCAAATGGCTTAACTAACAGTTTGGGTATTTTTTCGAACTTTCCAACAACCAATGGAGTAACATAAGATAATATAGAATCAGGATCAATTAAGGCATATACATCAAATAAAAAGATAGACAACGTACCCGTAACCACATCTGGGGAAGCCTCTAAATTCTGTCGATCCACTAGAGCATACGTACAATTTTAAGCCCTGCTAGAATTCGTGGCTCCTCTATCACCTCTAACACGACCCATTGGTTATGCACCCCTTCCTAAATAAGGCATCGATGATGATGATGCAACAAATGACCCCATAGGTCGTGCCATACCCCCTATGCCCTTCGTGGGTATTCTCTCATTATATGCCCTGACATACCGCACCAAAAGCAAACATTGGTCCCCAGCCGATATGCGCCCAAATAATACTTTCCACCTTTATTGCATGGCTCTCGAGGAGGTCTCAATTGGCTCATATTCCCTTGCCCTTGGTACCCCACTGTCCGCAAACTCTGACTCTCACTTCTGTTCCCAAATTGATTTCCTTTGGACCCTTGGAACTATGGTGGGGCACTAGCTACAGAATAAGAGGATAATGTCCTAGGTGGTCTAGCAGAAAACTGTGGTCTGAACCCTCCTTGGGATTCCATGAACTTCCCTATAGATCTAGCCCTCTTGGAATATCTTCTTTCTAATTCCTGTGTTCTTCTCCTCTGCCTCTAATCTTCCATTTTCTATGCAAAATCTTGGATCCTCGCTATGTCCGTATCTTTGTTTAAAGCAGCAATAGTACAATCTCTAACCAGATATGGATCTAGCCTATCCACATATTGATGAACTCTGTCATCCATAGTAGCTACAACATTAGGAGCATATCTTGACAAGGAATTAAATTGGAGACTGTACTCCCTCACGTACATATTCCCCTGACGAAGATTTAAAAACTGATCTGCACGGGCTTGAGGAATCTTGAATGGAAGATAATGATCAAGAAATGCCTCTTTGAACTCTTTCCAAGTAGCTGGGGGTGCCTCAATACCCCTAGATCATTTCTAGTCCTCGTACCAATATATAGCCTCCCCTTTAAATCTATACGCCGCTAACTCCACTGTTTCTCTACCCGTTACATGCATAACATCTAAGGCCCTTTGAATTTGATCAATAAAGTCCTGTGGGTCCTCGTTAAGATCTGATCCAGTAAAAGTGGGAGGATCCATCATAAGAAAATCCTGTGTTCGAAGGCTGGCTAGCCGCCCTATCTGTACCACTAGGACCCGTGGTAGGAATGGCTTGCCCTTGAGCTTGCCCAGCAACTACACAAGTCAAAAGTTGGACTGCATTTCTAAGATCTTGATTAACAGCATTAATAGGTAGCTCTGGGGATATAGTTCTCCTGCCCCTTATTTCTTTCGGAGTGGAGGAAGTTTCGGATGCATGCTCAGCTGGAGCCTCACTTTGATTAGCTGGTATAGTAGGTGACATACTATTACCCTCTCCGGCAGCCACATCTACTTGCTTACCAGTATTCTTGCTTCTGGTAATCGGCATCATTACTATAATAAGAGAAACAAATGGATTCAGTGGTCAACTATGATTTCATATACAATATAGGCTCTATCGCACGATCTAAGACATGAAGAAAAGAAACAATTCCTAAATGTCCATAGCCTCCTGTTTATAGATGCGGTGCACGACACACCGATAAATAAAAATCTACGTAGTCACGGCTTTGTAGACTCACTAGGACAAACTTCTCTGATACCACTTTTGTCACGCCTCAAATCCTATTGAGGCGGACTAGCACCCGTAATCGAGGAGGCCCGGGAGAACCAGCTCATAACCTTATACTTCCCATGCATACCTCTATGATAACCCAAAATTCGGACAACATCATGTCGCATATAAAAGGAAATAATCACCTGTATAAGATCGAGCACACATATATATGTATATACAATACTTGGCCATTGGATCCATCACGTCTATTAACAAAACACCACCTTGACTGTACATTAGGTCTACAAATCCTCTAGACAATACACAGAGTTTAACTAAGGTCGAGACACACCCCGCCATATAACTAACTTCTATACAATACCAAAAGTGACTGGATATGACACGGAAAGCCCCGAAGCAAATTGGAGCTCACCAAAAACAGTTGAATATCCTGGCTCCTACTTGTGCGGTGTATGAGCTGAGGCACATGTGCCTGCAGCATGAAATGCAGGTCCCCTATGGGGGACGTCAGTACAAAATATGTACTGAGTATGTAAAGCTGTACATAATCACATATGATATAGGAGCTCAATAGAAATCAGAAACAAGTGAATAAATCGTAATAGGAGTGGACCACACTTACTAGAACTTGACAACCTTTATATTGTATTTATTCAATCACTTTATCTTCGTTCTTATCATCTTTGCAATCATTACTGTATTGTACTGTGTCCATTAGGCTGCCTTCAGTACATATCAACTAGGATCGACCCATGATAGGCTTATGCTCCTGGGATACCACCCATAAACAAATAAATAGGGATCAACCCATGATAGGCTTATGCCCTTGGGATACCACCCGAAAAGAGAGAACTTCCATCACTTAGTTCTATTAATCTTTGAGATTGTTATTTCAGTCGCCATCGCATTTTTGATACTTTGAAACAATGATACATCAATAAGAGACATATAAATAGACCATCAATGCAATAGCAATGAAGTAATAACTCATTGGCACATCAATGAAGTGTTTTGGAGTCATCAATTCCATAACAATGAAGTAGAAACTTATTGGTATATCAATGAAACGTTTTGGAGTCATTAATAGCACATGGATCTTGTTTGAGTAACCGGATACCTTCTGATATTCATTAGTGCAATAAACATGTAAGATTTGGAAAATAAGTAAGTATTAGAATGTCTTGACATCTTGTAGGGTGGAAACAAGTTCATTGGTAACGTAGGACATCATACAAAACCATTATGGATCACATGTTACTGAAGAATTTTGGAAACTTTCTTAATAGAAAAATTGTTCACTTTCATGCCAAAGATATGGTATAGAGTATGCTTAACATACCTGACTGTCAACCTTCAATACTAGTCCCAAATGGACTTCCCATCTTTTCAGATTACTTATCTACAATGAACATATATAGCAATCTAGTATTAGCGACCAAACGTCACAATTCAATTATTTGAATTCACCAAACTAGTGGTTTAGTAGTAAGCCTTAATTACACCATAAAGAGTGTCACTTTAACCCTCTTATACTCCAATTACATTCACATGCCATGCATATTCATACAACATCCTCCAATATCAAGTTTGGATTCATTTATCCTTCCAACCAATCCATTAAACCAAATTGAGCCATAGACATAAATAATCATCAATTCAATAGTATATCATCTTCCATAACTCAATTACCATAGCCACCTTCCATACCTCAATTACCATATCCACCTTCCACAATTCAATACAACCAAACCATGCAAAATAGTCCATAACCCTATTTTCATCACCTTTCCATAACAACCAATACATATAATCCTCTATCACACATATACATATGGAAAAGAACAAAGGCAAACAATATTCATACCTTAGAATTCACCTCTTGATTATGCAATCCTTTTTGCACAAATAATAGGTGTCGTTCAAAGCTCTTGAGATGACAAACGCAGTTATCGGATTACTTTGGAATTTCTACGGTTGAATCAAAAGTAATTTAAAGGTCAAATTTGGCTAGGGTTTGTTCTTTCTCAATGATTGATGATGAAAATGAGTTTTTGAACAAATATACATGTATATATACACATATTCCCGTCCATAATATAATAGGAAATGACCATAATGCCTTTAAAATTTAAATAATGTCAAATATGTCCTTTGGTGGACTGTTTTGATAAGCTAAAGTAGATCGACCATAACTCTTTGATCCGATATCGGATTTGGGTGAAATTGGTATTGTTGGAAGGATAATTCAAAGGTCTTTCATTTCATATAAAGTAGGCCACCCATTTCGTCCTGTACAAGGAGTTATGGTCGTTTGAAGTTCACCCTAAAAATATATTTTGATAGGCTGAATTAAAACGAGTATAACTCCTTACTCAGATGTTGGATTTGGATGAAACCAGTTGCATTGGAAAGAAGACTCAAAGATATTTCTTTTCATAGGTCGCAGATCTCCCAGTTCATTATTTTATGGGAGTTATGATCATTCAAATTTGACCCAAAAATTTGGCTGGCCTCAGTAGTTTGTGTGCAGAAAATTTTTCTGCACATTTACTATTCCCAAATATCCCGGCCACCGTTTTATAGTTTCGAACGTGCTCGATTATATCCGAAACCTATCCATTTTTGGAAATCTTTATATCATTGGAAAGCTTATTCAATAACCTTCGCATGGAAGCATCGATGGGCAAATTCCGATAGAAATAAAATAAAAAAATTAATTCCATATAAATAAGACCAATACACGTACTTGAATACGGGGTGGTACAGGTGGTGGACGTGGTCATTGTAATACCCTGAGAATCCAAACCAATATTATAACCATGCTTAAATCTCATGAGAAATAAATTATAGTGCTTTGGTAGTTTTATTAGAGGATTTGATACATGTTAAGGCCTCAAATAACTCCTAGCTATTAGACAAATAAAAAATATCCCTTACCGATTGAGTTCTTGAGAAGGATGTTTTTATTGTCAACTTTAAACGAGCATATCTTTAGTATTACTAAAAATTTTGAGCTCGTTATAAACCAACAGATAGATAATTGAATTATATTTCTAACAATACAAATTTCACCTAAATCTGATACCCGGGAGAGAAGTTATGGTACTTTTAGTGAGAGGTAGTAGCTCACTGTGATCATGCCACATCACGGTGATCCCTAAAATCATACTCGTCCCTTTCCAGTAAATCACCAAGATTGGCAAGTGTCGGGCCAAAAATCATGGTGGAACAGGTGCCGCATCTCAGAGGAGTGAAAATTCGCACTCGTCCATTTCCAGTGATGCAATGCGATAGCACCACGTCGTGCCAAAGTGCAAATCAGGATCGTCCTTTTTTCAGTGGAGCAATGTGATAGCACCGCATCACGCGGAGTGTAAAATCAGGATTTCCAGTTCTGAGTTTTAAATTCCCAAGGGTAGTTTACTTTTTTACCAAGACCCCAATTCGTGAAAACAAGAGATTAAACCTATTCTAAGCCTAGTACGCTTGTTATTCACCAAAATTCCAATGGAAATCCACCAAGAACTTTCAAAGTTTCTTCAACTGAGGTATGTTAAGTGTTCATCTAGGGGTCCTTTCGACCCATGGAATCCAAGAAGCCAATTTCAAATTCAAGTTGTGATTTTTAAAAGTTATTGTGATTTTAACCATGAATCCCCATGTATTTTGATTTTTATACCATGTTTACATGTAATTATTAATTTTTTTAATCCCCAAACGTTTGAAAGGTGTTGTTCCTTGAATTAAACCTTAATTGGTGATTTTGGTTGTAAAATCGTGATATTACTAGAAGTTTTAAAAATATTTTCATGCTTAGCTTGAACCATGAACTACGAGTGTTTGATTAAATACCTATAAGAATGAGTTTTGAATAAATGATTACATATCATGTTATCAAAGTTTTAGTGCAATCTTGCTATTATTGTTATCGAGTCCTAAGGGTTTGAATACCCGAGATTTAGCTGCTTACCTACTTTTCAGTATTTATAGAATAGTTACCGAATGGTTATGAGCCCTATCTTTTCATTGAGTATTTTAATTAGTTAAGCATAATCAGTCCAATATTCTAAGTCTTTTAGTTTGGAGTAGGATTTTACACCGAGCAAATGCAAGGATGTCGGCTTCCCCATCAGTTAGGCAAAGTCATTAGTATCAGTCCTTGCATTCCAAAACTACATAGCTAGAGTAAGATATGAGGAGTCACCCATCATTTTAGGCTTGACTCTACCCAGGTGTCACCCATCATTTTAGGCTTGACATCCTGGTTGTTTAGTAGCTTAGTGGATCCACGCAGCCATGTATTAGTACCCATGACACGGTACTGACACCCTTCCAACTTGGGTTACAGGTTGGACCCCAATTAGCTCATTAGGTTATGTCGATTAGATAATAACTCCCACAGTCTCAGTCCAATATTAAACTCAGTAATCAGTTTTAGTTTTGTTGACCTTAGCATATAGATAGCATCTATCTATTTATCAGTATTCAATATTTTAGTTTACAAATTATATTCTGAACATGTATTATGATTGGTCATGCATTCTCAGTCTTTAAAGATTTCATGCATTTTACTCTGTACTTCACGCTATTCACTCAGTCAGTTATTACTCACGCACATGAAATCATACATATTATCCTAACCTCATTTAGCATACCAGTATATTCAAAGTACTGATTGCACACTCATTTCTTGCTCTATGATGTTTAATATCAAAGATTCTAACGCTCGGTTCCCTGATCGTACATAGGCATACCATATTATCAGTTGTAGCAGTAGTTATTCCTCATACTTAGAGATCATGGTTTATTTACCTCAGTTTACCTTATCAGTTCAGTATTTTAAATTCAGTTGGAGTTAGTTGGGGATTTGTCCCATCAACTTCACAGTCAGTTAGTTAAAAGCTTTTGGATACTTTTAATTAGTTATTCAATTATTAGATGTGATACACAGTCTTACAGTATTATTTCCAGACAGATGTTTTTAGTGTTTCGATTCAGTATCATTTTTCATATTTAAACCTTATGGCATTTTAAGTTAAGTTCCTGACATATTCTCTATCATTCTATTCAATACTGACAGAAGGTACAAGCATTGCTTATCTTGTGGTCACTTGTGAATGTAGGCACCATGTAGCACCCAGGGGTTACTCTTGGGGCATTACAAACTTGGTATCAGATCCTAAGGTTTTAAAGCATCATAGGGAGTCTGAAAGTCGCATCAGGTAGAGTCTTATGCATGGGTGTGAAGTGTGTCACACTTATGGACAAGAGGCTATGAGACACTTTAGGAAATATTTCCCTTCTTTTAGTGTTCATATCATGTGAATGAGTAGGATCTCTAGTTAAAATCTCTATCTAATTCAACTTTTACTTTTATTTATAGAATAGGCCTTCCAGAAAGACTAACAGAAGAAGAATCGATAACCAGCCAATGTGTTTCCCCGTTCAGGAAGATCCCCTAAATACGAATGTTTCTCATACAGAGTTTAGAGATGTATTCACCACTCTAGCTCACTCTATAGTAGCCCAAAATGTGCGGCCAACTGCTGTTCAAGCCAACCTAGTGGATAATATTGTCGCATCCAGAATTTAGGACTTTACCTGAATTAATCCTCCTCTATTTTTGGGATCCAAGTTTAAAGAGAATCCATAGGAATTCCTACACATAGTATAGAAGGTAACAGATATTATGGGAGTGACTTACAGTGAGAGTACTGAATTAGCTACTTACTAGCTGCCGGATATAGCCCATACCTGGTTTAAGCAGTGGAAAGAAGATAGAGGCGTAGATGCAGGGCCTATAGAATAGCAGGAGTTTGCTATAGCCTTCTTAGATAGATTTTTTCTATTAGAGATAAGAGAATCCAAAGTATTAGACTTAATCAACTTGAGGCAGGGCAACATAAGTGTGAAGGAGTATTCCCTTAAATTTTCTCAGCTAGCTAGATATGCTCCTTATGTGTTGGTTGATAATAGGTCAAGGATGATCTAGTTCATGTCTAGTGTGTCTGATGGTGTGGTCAAAGAGTGTTGGACCATAACGTTTATTAAGGAGATGGACTTGTCTAGGTTAATGGTATATGCTCAATAGATTAAGAAGTAGAAGACTAAGGAGAGAGAGTGAGAGAGGGAGAGTAAGAGGGCTAGGACAGGTAGTTTTAACTTTTCTCGGCCAAGGTCAGAGGGTGGTAACCGTCCCTAATTCCATTAGAAATCATCAGCGATGGCTTTATCTTTAGCTAGTGCTCCTGTGCCAAAGTTTAAAAATGAAAATCGATATAGAGTTCCAGGCTCTAAGTCCCAAGGTAGTGTAAAAAGTGGTCGCACGAATCATGTTTGTCAAAAATATGGTAGGAACCATCAGGGAGAGTATAGGGCTGGCAGTGATATATGTTTTAGGTATGGTAGGCCAGGCCATAGGATTTGGGAATGTCAAGTGGTTGCTCATAAGGTAATAGATGTGCGCCAATCAAGCCAGTCTCATCAGTCATCAACTCTAGTTGGTTGCTCGACTTAGCAGGGCACCGCTTCTAGTGCTACTAGTGGTCAATGTTACAACAGGATTTATGCACGTCAGTCCAGATAAGATTAGGAAAGTTCTCCTGATGTGGTTACTAGTACGTTGCAAGTCTTTTATTTACATATTTATGTTTTGCTTTTCCCTAGAGCTTCTCTTTCTTTTGTAACCCTTATATAGCAGTCAACTTTGGAGTCGATCCCAAAACCTTGGCAGAGCCTTTCTCAGTATCTACTTTAGTGGGTAAGTTTATCTTAGCCCGATGGGTATATAGAAATTGCCCATTCACCCTGTCTCAGAAAGTCACATAAGTAGACCTTATAGAACTAGAGATGACAATTTTGAAGTTATTCTCAGCATGGATTGGCTCCATTCCTTCTATGTTTTAGTTGATTATAGAAATAGAATCATCTACTTCAAGTTCCTAAATGAACCAGCCTTTGAGTGGAGGCATAGCACTACAGCGCTTAGGTGTCAACTTGTTTCATACCTTAGAGCAAGAAAAATGATATCCAAGGGATGTTTCTATCATCTTGTACAATTAAAAGACTCTAGTTCTAAGACTCCCAATCTTTTTTCAGTTCCAGTAGCAAGGGAATTTCCAGATGTGTTCTATGAAGATCTTTTCGGAGTTCCTCCTGAAAGGGAAATCGAATTTGGAATAGACTTTTTTTTGGATACTCAGCATATTTCTATTTCTCCATACAGAATGGCTCTAGTCAAACTCGAAGAGTTTAAAAAATAGTTGAGTGACCTCCTAGATAAGGGATTCATCAGGCCTAGCATTTCCCCATGGGGAGCACCTTTTTTATTCATGTGAAAGAAAGACGGTTCCCTTAGGATATACATCGACTACCGTTAGTTGAAAAAAGTCATGATCAAGAATAAATACCCACTTCCTAGAATAGATGACTTGTTTGACCAAATTTAGGGTGCCAGTTACTTTTCTAAGATAGACCTCAGATTCGGCTATCATCAACTCAGGGTAAGAGAATGTGACATTTTGAAAACAGATTTTCGAACCCGGTATGGTCACTTCGAGTTTCTAGTCATGTCCTTTGGTATCAAGAACGCCCCAGCACCCTTCATGGACTTGATAAACTGAGTGTTCTTCAGTACTTGGACATGTTCATCATAGTTTTCATCGATGGCATTCTTGTCTACTCCCGTAATGAAAATGATCATGCATACCTCCTCGGAATAGTATTGCAGACTCTTAGAGCCCATTAGTTGTTCGCTAAATTTAGTAAGTATAAATTTTGGCTAATATCAAAAGCTTTCCTTAGCCATATTATTTTCGGTGATGGTGTTAGAGTTGATCCTCAAAAGATCAAAGCAGTGAGAAACTGGCCTAGACCCATTTATCTATTAGATATTAGTAGTTTCTTGGGATTTCATCTATTGCATTCCCCATGTCTAGATTGACTCAGAAAAAAGTTATGTTTCAGTGGTCATATTCTTATGAAAAGAGTTTTCAGGAGTTGAAGACTCAACTCACCACATCCCCAGTTTTGACGTTACCAGATAATTTAGATAGGTTTGTTGTGTACTGTGATGCTTCCATAGTCAGTTTAGGGTGTGTTTTAATGCAGAGAGGTAAGGTTATAGCCTATGCCTCTAGACAGCTTAATCCCCATGAAAAGAATTACCCTACCAAAAATCTTGAATTAGCAGTTGTTATGATTGCCTTAAAGATTTGGAGGCCCTATTTGTATGAGGTGCATATTGATGTGTTCATAGAGCACAAAATCTTGCATTATGTATTTTTGCAGAAAGATTTGAACTTGCACCAGAGGAGGTGATTAGAGTTTTTGAAATATTATGACTTGAGTGTTCTGTATCATCCGAGCAAGGCTAATGTAGTAGTGGATGCCCTCAGTACACTGTCTATGGGTAGTGTTACTTATGTTGAGAATAGTAAGAAAGAGTTAGTTCATAGAGTTCATTAGTTGGATAGATTAGGTGTTTGTTTGGTTAACTCAACTGAGGGTAGTGTATGGGTGAGAAATAGTTCAAAATCTTATTTGGTTGCCGAAGTGAAAGAAAACCGGGATAGGGATCCCAGTCTAGTGAAGCTGAAAGGGTCAGTCAGAGATCAGAAAGTAGAGGTTTTCTCCCAAGGGGGAGATGCCATGTTACATTGCCAGTGTAGGTTATGTATGCCTTGTGTAGATGACTTGTGACAGTGGATTCTGGCAGAAGCACACGGTATGTGTTACTCTATTCATCTAGGGGCCATCAAAATGTACAGCGATATGTAGGAAATCTATTGGTGGAGTGAGATAAAGAGGGATATCGTAGAGTTTGTATCTAAGTGCTCTACTTGTCAACAGGTTAAGATTAAAAATCAAAAGCCCTGTGGGTCTATGCATGAGTTCAATATTTCCACTTGGAGGTGGGAGGAAGTGAATATGGATTTTGTGATGGGTTTGCCTCGTGCTTGTCATCAGCATGATTCAATCGGGGTCATTGTAGATAGAATGACCAAATCAACCCATTTCTTGCCAGTCCATACTTCTTCTTCAGCTAAGGACTATGCCAAGCTCTATATTAGAGAGTTGGTTAGGTTGCACAATGTTATGCTATCTATCATCTTAGATAGAGGTATTCAGTTTACCTATTATTTTTGGAAAGCTTTCCAGAAGGGTCTTGGTACCCAAGTTCATCTCAGCACAGCCTTTCACCCTAAGACAAATGGTCATCCAGAGAGGACCATTCATACCCTTGAGGAAATATTGAGAGCATGTATTATGACTTTAAGGGAAGTTGGTATGATCACTTGCCTTTGTTTGAATTCGCGTATAAGAATAGTTATAATTCTAGTATTCAGATGGCTCCATTTGAGGCCTATATAGAAGGAGATGTAGATCTCCAATTAGTTAGTTTGAGATAGGTGAAACTGCTTTAATAGGGCCCAATTTTGTGTTTGATGCTTTGGAGAAAGTTTAGCTAATCATGGAGATGCTTAAGGTAGCCCAAAGCCGGCAGAAATCTTATGAAGATGTGAGGAGAAAGGATCTGGAATTTGAGATTAGTGATTTTTTTTATCTAAAAATTTCTCCCATGAAGGGGTAAAGAGGTTTGGTAAGAAGGGGAAGCTTAGTCCCAGATATGTTGTCCCTTATAGAATTCTAAATCATTTCGAAAAGGTGGCTTATGAGCTTGAGTTTCCTACAGACTTAGCATCAGTGCACCCGGTATTTCATATATCTTTGTTGAAAAAGTGTATTGGCGACCCAGTTATAGTTGTTACCTTAGAAAGAGTAGATGTTCAGAACAGCCTTTCGTGCAAAGAAATTCCAGTTGTGATCCTTGATCTCCAGATTCGTAGACTAAGGAACAAAGAAGTTTCCCTATTCAAGGTTCTTTGGTGAAACCAATCCATTGAGGGAACCACTTGGGAAGCAGAAGAAGATATGCGGACCAAGTACTCTCATCTTTTCTCCGCAAACTCAAACTCAGCTTAAGGTAATAATTTCCCTTAGAATTTCTCCATTCCAAACTCAATTCCAGCTGCATATCATCCTCATATCATTCATACATTCACTAAACTAGTTCAATCATGTGTCATATTTCAGACTCAGTCATGTAATCACTTTATTAGCATGTATATTCATCATTAAACCTTAATTCCTCAATGTTCTCAGCTTAACTAAACTCATTCGAGGATGAATGTTCTCAGGGGGAGATATTGTAATACCCTGAGAATCCAAACAAATATTATAACCATGCTATAAGCTCATGAGAAATAAATTATAGTTCTTTGGTAGTTTTGTGAGAGAATTTTATGTATATTAAGGTGTCAAATAACTCCGAGCTATTAGACAAATCAAAAATATTCCATATCGATTAAGTTCTTGAGAAGGATGTTACTATAGTTATCTTCAAACAAGCATAAATTTAGTATTACTAAGAATTTTTAAGATCGTGACCCTCTATCAGATATATAATTGAATTAGCTTTCCAATGATACCAATTTCACCAAAATTCAATACTCGGGTGAAATGTTATGGAACTTTTAGTGAGAGGCATAGCTTACTACGATCATGTCGTATCACGGTGATCCCCAAAATCAGACTCATCCCTTTCCAAAAACTTACCGTGATTTGCCAGTGTCATGCCAAAAATTATAGTGGAACAGGTACCGTGTCGCAGATGAGTGTAAATGCGCACTCGTCTATTTCTAGTGACACAATGCGACAGCACTGCGTCGCGCCAAGGTGCAAAATTGGGATAGTCCTTTTCTAGTGGCACAACATGATAGCACTGCATCGCATCAGAGTGTAAAATTGGGATTTTCTGTTCTAAGTTTTAAATTCCCAAGTGTAGTTTAGTCTTTTACCAAGCCCCCAATTTGTGAATACAAGATATTAAAGCTATTCTAAGCCTAGTACGCATATTATTCACCAAAATATCTCTCCAAGAAAACCCTAAATCTTCACCTTTCTAGATCAATACCCACAAAAATCCACCAAGAACTTTCAAGGATTCTTCAATTGAGGTATGTTAAGTGTTCATCCATGGGTCCTTTCCACCCATGGAGACCAAAAACCACATTTTAAATTCAAGTTGTGATTTTTAAAAGTTATTGTGATTTTAACAATGAATCCCCAAGAATTTTGATTTTTATACCATGTTTACATGTAATTGTTGTTGTTATTAATCCCCACACATTTGAAAGGTGTTGTTCATTAAATTAAACCTTAATTGGAGATTTTGGTAGTGAAATCATGCTATTACTACAATTTCTAAAACTATTTCCATGCTTATCTTGAACCATGAACTATAAGTGTTTGATGAAATGCCTACAAGAATGAGTTTTGAATAAATTCATACATATCATCTTCTCAAAGTTTTAGTGCAATCTTGTTATTATTGTTATCGAGTCCTAAGAGTTTGAATACTCGAGATTTAGCTACTTACCTAGTTTTCAGTATTTATAGAATGGTTACCAAATAGTTACAAGCCCTATCTTTTCAATCAGTATGTTAAATAGTTAAGCATAGTCAGTCTAATATTCCAGGTCTCTTAGTTGGGAGTAGGATTTAGCATCGAGCAAATACAGGGATGACGACTTCCCTATCAGTTAGGCAGAGTGGTTAGTTGCAGTCCTTGCATTCCAGAACTATGTAGCCAATGTAAGATATAAGGAGTCACCCCTCAGTTTAGGCTTGACTCTGCCCAGGTGTCACCTATCAGTTTAGGATTGATATCCTGGTTGTTCAGTAGCTTAGTGGATCCACACAACTATGTATTAGTACCCGTGGCACGGTACAGACACCCTTCAAACTAGGGTAACAGTTTGGACACCAATTAGCTTATTGGGGCATGTCGGTCAAATAATAGCTCCCACAGTCTCAGTACAGTATTCATCTTAGTAATCAGTTTCAGTTTTACTGACCATAGCATATAGATATTAGTTACCTATTTATCAGTATTCAGTATTTTAGTTTACCAATTATATTCAGAACATGTGTTATGCTTGGTCATGCATTCTCAGTGTTTACAAATTTCATGCATTTTACTCTGTACTTCATGCTATTCACTCAGTCAGTTATTACTCATGCATATAAAATTATGCATATTAGCCTAACCTCATTTAGCATACCAGTACATTCAAAGTACTAATTACATACCCGTTTCTTGTGCTGTTATGTTTAATATCATAGGTTCATATGCTCAGTTCCCTGATTATGCATTAGCATACCAGATTATCAGTTTTAGAAGTGGTGAGTCCTCATACTTTGAGGACATGGTTTAGTTACCTCAATTTACCTTATTAGTTCAGTATTTTTATTCAGTCGGAGTTAGTTAGGGGTTTATTCCATTAACTCCACGGTCAGTCAGTTAGAGGCTTTAGGACACTTTTAGTCATTTATTTAGTTATTAGATATGATTAACGGTGTTACAATATTATTTCCAGATTGATGCGTTTAGTTTTTCAATTCAGTATCATTTTTTATATTTAAACCTTATGGAATTTTCAGTTAAGTTCTACACATGTTCCCTAACATTCTATTCGGTGCTCACAGCAGGTGCCAGCATGGGTTAGCTTGTGGTCACTTATGACCGTAGGCACTGTGTAGCGTTCAGGTGGTATTCTCGAGGAGTTACAGTCATATGTATGGTGTACCTATTTAGACTAAAGGTAGAGTCTTTGGATATTGTTATTACAGGTATATTTTATTATGTCATCTATTAGCTTTTTCTTAATTTAATTTGTGATCCACGTATTCTCATGTATATTCTTAGTATGCCCTACGGTTAAAGTTATCTTTGGATTCTTTATTTGTTTCATTATGTGTATCTACTCTCATGGGTGATTCTTTAGTAGTCCATTGGGTTTGTTGATCTTATGTTATAACTGTTTGAGAGTTTAATACTCAGTTTGATCTTATTCTATTAGACATGGTGGATTTTGATGTGATTCAATGCATGAACTAGTTATCTCTCTATCATGTGGTCTTGGGTTGTTTTTCCAAGTTTGTTACCTTAGCTATTCCTGGCTTACCCCTGGTTGTGTGGCAGGTATCTATTAGATATGAGTCAACAAGGATTATTTCTTATGTTTAGGCTTGGAGACTTATTCGAGGGGTTGTGATTCTTGTCTCTCTTATATTCATGATGATGGAGAGCCCCTCACTTTACTCTGTTTCTATAGTTCATGAGTTTCTTGATGTTTCTCCTACCGATCTACCTGGTCTTCCTTATGAGCATGATATTGATTTTGTTATTGATCTTAAGCTGAGCACTTGGCCTATTTCTATGGCACCTTTTTGTATGGCCAACGTAGAGCTTAAGGATTTGAATTCTCAGCATCAAGATCTTTGATTATTAGACCAAGTGTGTCTCCTTCAGGTGCTCCTATCTTGTTCGTGAAAAATAAGGATAGTTCCTACCATATATGTATTGACAATAGGTAGCTTAATAAGGTGACAGTAAAGAATCGATATCCTATGCCTTGGATTGATAATTTATTTGACTAGCTTCTGGGAGCAGCGGTGTTCTCTAAGATTTACTTGAGGTTTGATTATCATAAATTGATGACTTAGGTTAAGGACACCCCAAAACAGCCTTTAGGACTCATTATTGCCATTTTCCTAGTGATGTCTTATGGGTAGATCAATCCCCCAGCGACATTTATGGATTTGATGAATCGCATATTCAAGCCATATTTGGATTCCTTTATGATTGTGTTCATCCACTATATCCTTGTGTATTTGAGAAGTAGAGAGAAGTATATGCAGTATTTGAGGATTGTGCTCTAGACTTTAAGAGATCATAGGCTTTTTGCGAAGTTTTCAATGTATGAGTTTTGGCTTGAGTTGGTGACCTTCTTAGGACATGAGGTATCAAAGGATGGGATTATGATGGACCAGTGAAGATTGAGTCTATTCATGATTGGTATAAGCCTACATCTCCATTTGAGGTTTGTAGCTTCATTAGTTTGGTCGATTACTACATGTAGTTCATTAAGGGTTTTGCTACTATTGCAGCACCGATGACCAAATTAATCCAGAAGGAGGTTCTTTTGTAGTAGTTTGAGGACTGTAAGTTGAGCTTTCAAGAACTCAAGGGATTTTTCACTTCAACTCCTATATTACTCTTCCTGTTGAGGGTGAGGGATTCACCATGTATTTTGATGCTTTCTTTATTAGTTTGGGTTGTGTGTTGATGCTACAGGGTCAAGTTATTGTGTATGCATCGAGGAAGCTAAAAGTACACGACCATAATACACCACTTATGATTTAGAGTTAGCGACGATAGTTTTCGAGCTTAAGATTTGGAGGCATTATCTTTATGGAATGCATTGATAGATCAACACCAATCATCATAGTCTTCAATATCTTATGACCCAGAGAGAGCTTAATTCTAGGTAACACAGATCGATGGAGATGCATAAGGATTATGACATTTCTATTCTATACCATCCATGTAGGACGAACATGGTAGTGGACATCTTTGGCTGGAAGGTGGTGAGCATGGGTAGTTTTGTTACTATTTTATTTTCTCAGAGGTCGTATGCATAAGACATCTATTCCTTAGCCAACTTAATGGTGTAACTTCACATTTCAGACCCCAGGAGGATTTTTGGTAGTGTTGAGGAAAGGTCCACATTATTTGAGCAGATATGGAGTCATCGGTTTGAGGATATAAAACTTTGTATCAATTTGATCAGGTGTTGAGTGGTGAGACCAATAGGAATAACATAGTTTTATAGGGAATTTTGAGATTTTATGGCCGTATTTTCATTTCGAGGGTTGGATACTGACAGAACCCAAGTGCACATGCAAGTGTACGTGGTCTACCAAGTAATATAGTGGCCTTCAAAAAAGCCAAATATCGATCCCATAGGGACTTGTGTTAAACAACTATCCAATTCTAGTTTAACAAATTGAGGAGAGTAACAAATAAAGTTTTGGAATTGTAAACTAAAAGTAAACTAAACTAATTCGGAAAAGTAAATGACTTTGGACTATCAAAGGATAGAGACCCAGGGTTAAGGCTTACGAACAATCATACTATGCCATTGAACTTAATTCGCTAAATTGCTTATCGTGGTTGTTGATTCATAGGTCTAATTGCATGATCATGGCCTCTAGATCTCTAATAGTTTACCTAACTTGTACATTACAACTACATCGTTTAGCGGGGAAGTAATAATCCAACTAAGTGATTTAAAGCTATCATTATACATGTAAATCAAGTAAGTCTTCCAAGTATATCTCTATCTTAGACGCTAATTTGAAATCCTTATTTTATAAAAGATTACGAACCTTACTTTGCTTATCCCAATGTTCTATCTTCCTATTCCCTCTCCCGAGATCACAAGGCTGATAATGAATATATTCAAAGGGTATCTAATCCTTAAAATAGCTAAAACAAGGATAATCAAGAAACCATAATGAAAAGCAACTCAAACAAACTTAATTCAAAATGAAAGTAGTCATGATCTTGGTCTTAACCCCGAAAAGGGAGTTTAGCCTTTAATGGAAATAATCATCGTCCAATTTATTGGATTGATGATACAATCCGTAAAGAAACTAAATTAAAGAATGATAAAACCTAAAAGGAAGTTGTGGTAGCCTCCAATGTTGTCCAAGCCGATCTAGGGTGTTCCAAGATGTTTAAAACTCAATTTAAGACATTATATTTATAGTACACAAGTCATAAATTGACTTGGATTAGATTTTAATGATATTTTATTTTAGATGTGCATAAAAATCCCATTTTTTATGGTCATCGTATCGCGGTGGTGGGCTTATCGCTATTAGCCCGCGATGCGGCGTAATCGCATTGAGATTCTGGAAATTGACAACTACAAATTCAATTTTCACCACGACGTAGTGCCTCCTTCATCGTTATTACCACCGCAATGTGGTGGGTCACCATTTTTGGTCCATTATTAATCCATTGATGTTCCACACTCACCCATGTACACTCCACACTCCTCCACTCGCCCAAGACATTTTAGGTGTCCAAATTTGCTTCAAGTTGTGTATTGTGCTTCCGTGATCCATTCCAAGCCTTTTTGAGTTGTTTCCACTTGATTTTAAGCTGTTATATCCTTAATATATCATCATAATCCATTCACCAAGAATCCTATAGCATTAAACACAAAAATTTAGGGCTCAAAACCACACAACATCCAAGATGGTAAACTAGAAACATAAGCTAAGTATAGGCTTCATTCACTTTGATCTTAAGCTTATTGACTCTTCTGTTGATCCAATTGACCCTTCAATATTATAAATAAGTTTTTTCACATATAAATATACTATTAAAACCTTGGTAACACATTAAACACATTAAAACCCAACATGATAGACTAAACAAATACCTAGCTCAAGCTAGTCACACTAGTTTTCTCGGTTTAACTCTAAATGATCAATATGAATAAAAATTTGTGTGAAAACATCTTTAAACATTGTAAACACATACATGGAAACATATGTTCACATTTATATCATTATCAACACATTAATCACATGAATCATACTCAAACAAGGCTAAATAGGTTAGAATAGTAACGCTAGAATGCATAAATACACCCAACATCACAGACTTGACTTAGTACATATTATATGAGGCTCATAGCTCCAGATATTCTATTCACCCTGGTAAAACTAAGATGTATAGATATTTGAGGTAGCATTATTAGTGGAGTGGTATGAAGATAGATATGGCAAACTTTGTAGCTAATTGCCTATGTTGTCAGCAGGTGAGGCCGAGTTTCAGAGATTTGGCGGCTCGATTTGAAGGTTGTCCATTCCTGAGTAGAAGTGGGAGAAGATCACCATGGACTTTTTTAGTAGTTTTCGTCGCACCTCTCGTGGTTCAGATGGTATTTGGGTCATTACAGATCGATTGACCAATCAACATATTTTATTCCCATTCAGATATCCTTCAATACTGAGAGGTTAGCCCGTATTTATGTTCGTGCGATAGTCTATTTTCATGGAGTTCCTATATCTATTATTTTAGACTGAGGTTCGGTATTCACTTCTAAATTCTAGAGATCTTTTCAAAAGGAGTTGGGCACTCAGGTAGATCTTAGTGCAACTTTTCACTCTCAAACCAGTGGGCAGTCGGAGCGGACTATTCAAGTGCTTGAGGATATGCTTAGAAACTATGTCATGGATTTTAAAGGTCAGTAGGAGCAGTACTTAGCTTTGGCAAAGTTCATATATAATGGCTACCATTTGAGTATTGAGATGGCACCATTTTAGGCATTAGATGGTAGGAGTTTATATTCTTCAATTGGTTGGTTCGAGACTTTCAATATTAGACCTCGTGTTCTAACTTGCTTCAACAGTCATTGGATAGATTCGGGGTGATTCAAGATAGGAAGAGGGCAGGTCAGAATAGGCAGAAGGAATATGCAGATCATAGACTTTATTCCTTGAGTATTAGAGATCGGGTATTCCTTTGAGTATCACCCGTGAAGGATGAGACAAGGTCCGAGAGGAAAATTAGGATCACTCCTAGATATATTAGACCTTTTTAGATCCTTCGCACAGTTGGAGAGGTGGCTTATGGGTTAGCCTTACCCCTAGATTTTTTTTTGTTCATCCAATTTTTTATGTTTCTATGTTGCGGAAGTACATTCTCAATGAATCTCATGTGCTTGGGTGGGGCTCGGTTCTGTTGGATGAGAGATTGACCATCATGGAGAAGTCATTGATCATATTGTCCAGAGATATCAAGCGGCTACGCTCTAGAGTGATTCCAGTAGTTAAAGATTTATGGAGACGCCGCCCAGTAAGGAAGGACACTTAGGAGTTTTAGAGTGAGATGTAGGACCAGTATCCTCACATATTCGAGTCTTCAGGTACATCCTAACCTTTTACTTTTGCAGATGAAAGTTCTTTTGGTAGTGGATATTGTAATGACCCTTTATTTTTTTTTTGTATTTCCACGTATTTTAGCCATTTAGAGCTTTACTATAGCTTCCCCAAGCCATCTATGACTTGCCAAAGATGTCAGTTTAATTATTGGGCATTTCATTTGATTTTTAGAGCCAATTCCCCATTTTGAAGTCTTCATTTGTAAGAATTGGCTTTTGGGCAAGAACTTTAGTCAAACAACCTTGAATGCCAATTCAAACAATTCCATCAGGTTTGAAACGTCAATTTTAGGATATGGAGACCTTTGGTTTTGGTTCTAGCTTTCAAACTCATTTTGAGCTATTGATCAAAAATTAATAAATATAGCCCATGGTGATGTCACGACCCGAGGCTACCCCCTAGTCGCGACAACAATGCTTATAGTCACAAGTGACCACAAGCTAACCCATGAGCTGGTACCTAACATGAGCACTGAATAAATGTGAACATAACATCTGTGTGGAATATAAACTAAAAAGGTAATATATATCTGAATACTAAAATACGAAACACTAAATATTTGAAATAACTACTAAGAACTAAAAGTAACTAACTGACTGTCTAATTGTTTTGTATGAATGTCTGAAAGCCTTTAAATTGACTGAGGAGTTGATGGGAAAAACCCTCAAATAACTCCGACTGACTAAACAAAGTGAAATACTTAATTAACTAATTAAACATAATATGTCCTCAATGGATGAGGACTCACCACTACAACTGCTAGATTACGCTGAGTTGTCTAACTGCAGTCCGGAAACCATACGTCTAAACCTATGACATAAGACATCATAGCGCAAATAAAAGTATGTGATCAGTACTTTGAATGTACTATTATATGAGATGAGGTAAGGCTGATATACATGGGGTACTGTGCATATAAAATAAGGACTAACTGAATAGCATGAGATAAATAAACATGAATGCATAAAAACTATGACTTCTAAGAATGCAAGACTAAGCATAATTCTGTAATCTGAAAGATTGTAAACTGTATAACTGAATAACTAAAAGTCTGTACATTTGGTCAAGCAAACCTGAATCAAAACAATACTAAATATTGTATTGAGACTATTGGAGGTATCATATAACTAAAATTCCCCAATCTAAGCTAATCTGGGTCCAACCTGTAACCCCAATTGAAAGGGTGTTAGTACCATGACACAGGTACTAACACTGGATGTGTTGATCCACTGATCTGATGTCCCAAAGGACTAGGGAGTTAGTCCTAATTAGAGGGTGACCCCAAGGAGAGTGTCAGTCCTAAACTGGCGGGTGACATCTCATAATCCTACGTTGGCTACGTAGTTCTGGAACTTAGCGACTTCTACTAAGGACCCAGTCCTAACTAGAAGGTGAGCCCCCATCCCTAAGTTCGCTTAATGCTAAATCCTACTCCTAATTGAACTAACACTGGTACTGAACTAAACTAAACTAAAGTTAATACTATTACATAGTTGATAATGCTCATTTTGAATATGTATGCCTGAGTATACTGATAAGATTCATGGATTAACTGTCTGAGTACTTGGAAAGATGAATTCATGTAAATCACATAGGTATCGGATATTCATAACCCACCAGCAATCAATGGAATTAACAATAATATCATATAAAAGCTTTAAAACCATAGTAGGGTATCATTTTTCAAAACCCAACACTTATGAATTTCATCAAACACATGAGAGTCATAAACTTAAGCATGGGAATGAGTAAAGCATGCGAGAATAACATGATTACAAGACTAAAATCATAAATTAGGGATTTAACATGAATATTACAACACTGAAAACATGTAATGGTTCATCCCACTTGAAAAACACTTATAAACATAACTTGTAATTGAAATTACAAGAGTTTCATGGAGATACTTCAACTTAAACATGAAAATCTCATAATTTAAAACCAAAAAGGGGATTCTCGGACTCCATGGGTGAAAGGAATCCATGAATGAACATCACACATACCTCACTAGATGAATTCATGAAGATCCTTGAAAATTTCTTGAGATTTGAAGCATCAATTCCTTGATTGCTTGAGTAAAGGTTAGGGTTTGTTCTTGAGGAAATTGGGGCTTCGTTTGAGAGAATTTTTTATTGAAAGAGCAAACAATGCTCTTCGAAAACGAGCATTGTTGTCTTCTGACAAATCAAAACATTGCCCAAAGCAGTTGTCCCTGAAATAAGTATCCAAATTTTATTCTTAAAGTATTTTTCTAAAGGCGTCAAAAGATTTTTCCATGGCTGACTTAACCACGAAAGCACCCATTAAATCTTAGCACCATCGCGCTACATTCTTACAGGATAACTATCAATGCTGAAAGTTTTAACCAACTCTTCGGTGGAAGGGCTATTAGCATTTGGATCATCTATTTTGAAATATTCCTCTTCCCCATGTTCATTATTTTCTACTTCTGATTAATATAACGCTTGTAAAACAAGCTTATAGAGTGGTGGATGTGGCCTAGCTGCTTTACTTGTTCCTTTACTTGGACTTGATTCAGTTTCTATTCTTTTGGGAGCCATATAATCTAAAAATAACAGGAACATAAAATAGATTACAATTGATTAATGCATCGTTAAAAAGGATAACAGTATATCTAACATGTACAATAGTAAAATAATAGTTCCAACAGATCACACATCCGTTGCACCAGGTAGGTTATATGTTGCAATATATAACTAACCTATTGAAACAAATAAGTAATTGGTTGCAATAATAAAAATAGATCACTCAGCTGTTGAAATAAATGACAAGTCTATGCAATAGAACACACATGTATTGCAACATATGAGTGATCTGTTGCAACATATAACTAACATGTTGCAACAGATGAGTAATCTGTTGAAATAGATGATTATTTTATGCAACAGATCATAAATTTGTTATAATATCTGAGTGATCTATTGGAACTGTCATCAACGGTCAATATTATTTAGATTTCTTCCAACAGAATGGTCGTCTATTACGATATATATTGGAAAAATCAAGTCTTGATTTCTCTGTTGCATCAAATGGTAAATCTGCTGCATTAAATAGTTAATATGTTGCATCAAATTTTTAACTGGATAGTTCCTCCATTGCATCCGATGATAAATTTATTGCATCAAATGGTTAATCTGTTGCATCACATGGTTAATCTATTGCATAAGATTTTTAATCCGGTAGTTAATCTGTTGCATTAGATGGTTAATCTGTTGCAGCAAATGGTTAATCTGTTGTAGTAGATTTTTAATTTGGTGGTTCCTCTGTCGCATAATATGGTAACTTTGTTGTATTGATGGGAAATCTGTTGTATCAAATAGTAAACTCGTTGCATCACATGGTTAATTTGTTACATCGGATAGTTAATCTGTTGTATCAGAAGGTTGATTTATTGTAGAAAAAAATAGTAGCATGATTTTGTTCAATAGAACAACAGCAATATCATCATTTTTATCAAGATCAAGAATAAATCAACCCAGCAATGGGCGCAACACCAAAAATACCAACATCGTTGCTTCGTTTGTACAAACACAAACAATAAAAATCAAACTTCAAAAAATGCAACAAACAATAAAAACTCATATTTCACTCCGAAAAGTTAAGAGAAAAAATACCAAAAATTAGGATTTTATTCAGACCGCATTTCAAATTAAATCAATAAATATTGAAATTGTTAACCAATCTAGAAGAGAAGTTGGCTCAAGTTCCTCTTTTTCTGCAAAACTAAAAATGCCATAATTTTTTACCTATGAAAGAAGAAAAGGGACGATGAAGAACTCAAAGATGTTGTGGCCAGAGAGCAAGATTGTCATTTTGATTGACGGTTGAAAGTCAAAAAGGAACTCGAAGCCCAACGATTTGTCGCCGAAGTTTGAAGTCACCGGGAATTGAAAGAAGAAATTTGCAAAACTGTTGGTTGGAAAAAATTATCGAGGTAGAGAGAAGAGAGACGGTTGATTTGGATAGGAGAGGGGTGTGAGTTGATTTGTATTTTTAAAAATATTAATAAAGTTCACAATTAACTTGATCAAGTTTTCTAATTATGTTTGACCCTTTAAGTTGGTCAATGTCACAAATCCTTCATTCAAGACTTAAATAACATCTTTCCTTCAATTTTCTCATGTTAGTTGTTACTATTTCTATTTTATGAGTATTTTCTTATTGTTTAAATCAAAAACCAAACCGCTAAGGACCAAAAACTGATAAATCAAAAATTGATAAAAAATATCTTATTGGTTGGTTATTGATTTTGCACATTTAAAAATCAAAAATAGATAAACCAAACCAATAACGCATAAAATCAAATCGAACCGACTGATGCACACCCCTAGTTTGTAATAGACATTTTCTCTTGTTCCATGCTTTTATGTTATCCTATCCCGTTTTACATTTTGTTCATTTGTAAATAACCTATTAGCGTTGCACGTTGAAGGAGAAGTATTTTTGTTCATTAAAAAATTCGACCAATGATAGAACTTAGGCAGGGGTGTATTTGTTTGTGCATTTTTTATGGGTCGGATCGGGTGAATTATATTAGGGTGTGATTTATTTCAAAAAATTAAGCAACTTAACATTTATTTAGGCTTTTCTATTAAAGGAAAGATATACGTGAAAAGTTTCTTAACAAAAAGGGTAAATATGGCCCCTAAATATGAAAATCGAGGGTAAATTTGACCCAGATTATGATAAATGGTATATTTATCCAATTTTTCAAAACAAAGGGAAACCCAAAATATGAAAATATATATATTTAGTGAATTTTTCAAAGTAGAGGGAAAAATTCGACCCTTTTCCTTTTGCAATTTTCAAGAGGGAACCCGCACATGCTTCTATTTCCTTCAAAGGAAGCTTATGAAAATTGGAGAATTTGATTAATTGATGGCATTTGTCCAAAAAAATTGTTGAACATTAAGTTGAGACATGCTAGGAATGTGATATTGGCAAGCTCTGCAGGGATTTCATCAGATAGCTAGCTGGTTCCAAAACAGATCTAGTGATTCAAGCATTTTAGCTTTCCAAATGATTTTGGAATTGCCCCTCGAAAGGCATGCACTCAATTCATAAGTAAATTTATTAGAGGATATATCTATGATCTGAAGATTTTGCCAGCTATGACACCGAAAATTTCCATAAAATCTGTTGGAGAGCAATACAACTAGGAGGAATTTTCAGGAATATTGTAAGACTGCTTCAGGTAGTCCAGCAGATTGCAGGAAAGATTCGGGTGAGTGAAAACCCACAACCAATTTCCCAAATCAAAATTGGTATTGACCCATGAATTTGGTTGTTTGAAAGGTCTAACACCATCATCTCTGACAAGAGTTTAAGATTAGGAAACCTTTGCAACTAACAAGAAGCTGGTTTCAATATTCCCACATGTGGAAAAGTGAATGATATTGAATTGCTGCAAGTTATATCAAACATCAGTTTTTATATATTTTTAGTAGGAAAAAGGGTCAAAAATACCCTCTACTTTATTATATTGACTAGATTTATCCTTCGTTATACTTTAGGGTTAAATATGTCTCTATTGCTAAGAAAAAATACAAATATACCCCTCCTTTTAACGATAATCCACCATGACATGACAATAAGTGAGGTGGATGCTACGTGGCATGCCACCTCACCACTAACTATATTTTTATTTTTTTTTCATTTCACATTTTTACCTTTTTGTTTTCTTTTCCTTTTTTTCTTTTCACTTTTCCCTCTAGTACCTCTTGTTTCTTTGACCCACTCAATTTCACAATTTCTGCAATGAACACAATACATTGTACTCATTGTTCTTTAACTACATAAAAGAAAAATTAAAGTTTGTGTAGTTAACAAAACATTTTCAAATTGTAAAGAATTTTCTCAGATAAAAAATGAACTTTATTGGAGGAAAATTAATGATAAAAAATAAAAATAAAAAGCAAGAAAAATGAAGATGAAGATCTTTAAATTTCTTCCTCTCCTCTCTGATTCAATCAATTCACTAGATGGGGATTTTAAATACTGCAAGGACTCAAAATATATATATATATATATATATATATATATATATATATATATATATATATATATATATATATCGCGAGTAAAGGAAGAGAGAGGGGACGAGAAGGGAAAGGGAACGTAAGAACAATGAAAAAAGATGAAAGATTGGTACTCATTTATGGCTGCCACTATATAACCTCTTACCATATCTTCCTCTTCCTTGTGTTTATGCCATGGTGGAACGAAAAATTCAAATCAAAAAGAAAAAGAAAAAAAGAAAGCAAAAGGTAAAATGTGAAATGAAAAAAGAAATAAAAATATAGTTAGTGGTGAGGTGGCATGCCACGTGGCATCTACCTCACCTATTGTCATGCCATGGTGGATTACCATTAAAAGGGGGGGTATATTTGTATACTTTTTTAACAGCAAGGGCATATTTAACCCTAAAGTATAACGAAGGGTAAATCTAGTCAATATACTAAAGTAGAGGGGTATTTTTAATCCTTTTTCCTTTTTTTTTTATATAGAAAAAATGAGTTAAAAGGACCACCAAGAACAATATAGTCATTTCATGTTAATAGTCAACACAATTCTAGAACCATCTATCTCTTTGCTCCCTTTCACCATTTCTAGGTATTTATAGATTTTTGTTAAGTTTAATAACATTATAAGTAGAATAATGTTTATGAACTTATTACAAAATCTAATGCTATCTTTTATGATATTATTTAAATATTATATGTATTAAGTATATATGTATATTTAAGTTTTACTTATCTCTTATTCTTAATTGTCTATATAGATAAATGAGTTTTGTCATTAATTATTATTTCTAAATTATAATTTAATTACAATATAAATGGATGATCTTTTATGAATTTATTATAAAATATACCTCTATTTTTTATTAATTATTTTTATTACTTATATTAAAATGTATTTGTAAAACTATCATTTTCTATAATTTTTACTTGTATAAATAGATATTAAAGTTTTATTATTACTAATAAAATAATTTTTTTTAGAAAAATTGTTCATTCATTTCATTACTAAACGTCAATAATATATGAACTTAAGTTACTATTTCTCATTTTTCTTTTTTGTCTAACCAGTGATGTTTTTTTTTTACAGAGATTTATTATATAACTGTTTTAAAAGATCATGATTTGAAGAAGTAAAAAAGAAAAAGATTGGCAATGTAAGGGTAAATAGACATTTTTAAAAAGATAGGATAAAAGAGAGAAAGTGTTTACTGTTCAGATTGAGAAAACATTAATTTTTTAAGTAAATTTGAGGATGTAAATAATCTTTGAGCAACTTGCACAAATTTCATAACTGAGAAACTAATTGCTTTCTCTCTCACAACTTTATAATATTACATAAAACTTTATAAAAAGATAGGTGAATACATTATAGAGAACTGGATATATTGTGATTTTTGATCCATGACCAACTAATTTTGAAAATTTAAATTAATCAAATCCGTTAATATAAGGCAATAATCAAGCAATGTATTTGTGTTTGATTAATTTCATTTTATTACTCTTTAGAATAATAAATTCATTAATTTCATTAATATAAGACAGAAACATATATATCTTGATTATGTAATTTGATTAATTTAATTTAATTATTATTATTTAAATATTAAATTCATTAACTTGATGTATCTATTATCAATTTGATGAATCAAACAAAGTAAACACTTAGATACATGTGTATACAACTGCTCATATATACATTTACATATATCATGAACACGTTCTAACCTCTTAGATACATAAAAAATTGATGGACCTTAAAGCGGATGGACACAAATACATTCATATGTATTTTGAACATATACTAACCTATTTTTATTATATTTTATTTTAGTATAAAGAAAGATGAATTGAATGACGATCAAGGGTAAAAATGTCATTTCAGCAACAATATAATTCAATTTCAAACAGTTGTACAACAAGCAAAGATTATATTAAATTTATGAAAAGTCATTCAAGTTGTACTAAATTCTAATGGACACGCGGAAACAACACATTGAAACAACAAAAATATCTTGTGTATGTGTAAGAATATGGACTCAATTTTTGTCTTAAAATGGTCATTAATTATCACCCTTGTCAGATTTTTTCTTCAAAAGGTAATATTCAATACCATACCCTTTTTTTGTCTTTTAAATTAATCTGAGATTTAATCTAATTACTTTTTGCAATTGCTTCACTTTAATTCATAACATAACTAATGTGAGTGTAAACTATTTATTATTTTAGAAATTAAATAAATTAATTAATTTTCAATTTATTTTTCTTTTAATATAATAAAATTGAATCAAATTAGTGTGATAAAAATAAATAGTATATGTTAAATTGAAATAAAAATAATAAATAGAAATAATTTATTGAATTATTATTTTTAATATTTAAAAGAGCATAAAAATATCAAGACAAATAAATGAATTAGATGGAATGCTTGAAATTAAAAGTAAACTAAGTAGGCGTGTTACGACCCAAAAATTAGGGCCATGATGACACTTATCACGGCGTATCTTGACAAGGAAGCCTATCACTCAAACTGATATGAAAAGAGAAAAAGACAAAAATATTTTAAGATAAGGCTTCTACAACGATGCCGAACCATATAAGTAATCATAATAATACAGAAAGAACTTATCCAAAATACCAATCATGCCCAAAACCAGGTGTCAATAGTGTAAGAAATACTAATACAATCCAAGAATCAAATACATCGAAAAAAATAACCATAAAGGAATAATATCTGTCTCCAAATACTAATAAAGACATAACTACTGTAGAAAGATAGAGGTGAACTTCGAACGCATGAATATCCAACCGCTACCTTGTAAGCTCCAACAATCGCTCGAGTCAATCAAGTTGAGGTGCACTCGAGCTAGGACCTGCATCGAAAGAGCGCAGTAGGCATGACTACGGTTCACTTATACTTAGTAGGTATCATAGGCCGACCAAGCAAAGTAGCAAATAAAGCATACAAAATATACACTAAGGGTACGTCAACTGCAATAAAAAAAATATCCCATAACGGTAACTCACACCGCTTGCACTAACAGTTCTAATATATCTCACATATATTGCAACATCATACCAAGATAGAATAAAAGTACGTATTATATCACATATAAGAAGCACAAAGGGAAACATGCATATACAAGATCACCAAATACAAGTAAAAGAAGATACGATAAATACATAGATGATAAGTCAATATGGCAATACAACATAACATAACATAATAAAGTAAGTGCAATGTATATTATGATGATGATGATGATGATGCACGAAGTCGTCGCACAACCTCCGGGTTCGTTGCACAATTCCCTATACACCTACGGAGGCAAGCCTCTCAACGTTGGACCCCTGGGGGATTTGTCAACCCATATACAATTCACATATCTCATATCTCCTTTCCAAAACATCCCTCGGAAAGGGTTTATAAGGTGTTACAATATCTCTTCCCCATCACATCCATCGGGGAAGGTTTTAAAAAGGTGTTGTTAGTGTTATTCAGATGTTGCCACAATGGTACCAATGTTTCATAAATGAGTATGACATGAGGATGTAATGCTCAAAACTAATCACAATGAGTATTTTCATAACCAACCACAATGATATATTTACTTAACCATGTGAGCCAATATCCACTCATTATTTCAGTTTCATCCACGAATTTTCATGTCTCATATGTCAAATAAAGTTTGAATATAATCACAATACACCAATGGTACCATATTAAGCATCTTAACAACACAATACAATTATTCACATGTATTCAAGGCTATTAATATCACATAGGACCCCATACGGTCACACATATCTAATTATAACTCAATGTCGATAATTACATCACATATAGGCCCCCCACACAGGCACAACACATGAATAGACATTTTTAATTATTAGTTCTCGCCCTTAACATGAATTTTGTATCATCATTTACTACCCATCCTAGTGTAAAAGAGTTAAACCATAACCTACCTTAAAAGCCGAAATCGATCAGCTACACTTCGAACCCACAACCTTAATTTTCACGAATTATATTAAACTCCACTAAAAATATTAAATATGGAATCTACGTGTTAAAACAAAATCAACGACACCCATATTGACTACTTTTGGTTTGGGGTCAAAACGAACCCCCGAAACGGGTTTTCCAAAAAAGAGGGACAAAATTAGAACTTTACTTCAAAAACATGTTCCCTATATTTTAGGAATATACAGCTGAAAACACAAGTTAAATTGAGTAAAAAACGAGGTTAAATCAAAGAAAATTTTTTTTTGAGTTTTATCGTGTAAAATCTTTAAAATCTGGGTTAAATTCAAGAATCAAAGTTGTTTGATGGTTAAATTGATGAAAAACTGGTAATTATAAGATAAAAATATTATTCAAGTGAAAAGGAGTAAAGTTGAAGTTTAAAATCAAGCCCTAAGATTTTTGAGTTTTTGAGAAATTTATCAAGAAATTACTAAGAAAACGGTGAATTTTTATCTTAAATCCGTAATAAAATCAAGAAATGAGTGTTAATCTAGCTTCCAAAGCTCTCACAAACTTTAATTTTAATCTCTCACACTATTAAGGATTTACCTCCCAAGAGGCAAGATGAAAATGAGCAAAATGGGTCAAAAAGAGGTGAAAAATCTGCTATTTATAGCAGATTTTTCTACAATATCAGATTTTTTTGGGTCAATCGAACTTCGATGGGGTGACCGAAATTCGTTCGGAGTTTGAAACATGCAAACGAACTATGAAATTATACTAAATTCGACATGCCGAACGCGTTGGCGAAGTTATATTTTCGAAAAAATATCATTTTCACAAAGCTGACCCCTGAAACCCAAAATCAAAATTTTTCAAACGAGGATCGAAATGAGATTTAAAAGTCATAAAATCATACCAAACATGCTAATATCCTAAAATCAATATTCAGGATATGCTGGTGAAGTCGAATTTTCCATCCGAGGTCGTTTTGATCAAATGTGGGTCCCATACCCATATTTTTAATTTTTCAACTTTCCAATCAATAGGTCAAATGAGCTCGAGTGCATCGGGACCCAAACCAAAGGTCTACCTAGCCAAAAATCGATATTTCAGAGCTGCTGGCGAAGTCCATTCGGTCATCCGTTACACGGATCAAAAGATATCCCAATAAGTCTAAAATAAGGCTCTCGAAGCCATAAAAAAACCACAATATCACATAAATGATACCAAAATGCATCGAAAATCATGACAATTACTCCCACACCCCAAAAATGCCATAATACAACTACAGGGAGGGGTAAAATACTCAAATCACATAAAATCACATATTTCATCATATTTTTAGGTCGTTACATCATCCACCACAAAAAATCTAATTCGTCCTCGAACTAAGACAAAGAAATACCTAAATTAATGAAGAGCTGAGGATAAGAACTACACATATCAAACTCGGCCTGTAAAGTAGCTTCATCTACAGGTCGATATCACCACTGGACCTTAACCACAGGGATTAATCTAGAGCACAACCGCCTAACATCCCTAGCCAAAATGGAAATCAGCTCCTCAACAAAAGACAATCGCTCATCTAGCTGAACCGACTCCCAACGAATTACATGAGACTCAGCAGGAATATATTGAAAAAGCATAAAAATATAAAAAATTAGATGAACAGTTGATACATCAAGGAGAAAAGCCACATCACCAACAGTCCGAAGAATCTCAAATGGACCAATATACCTGGGGCTAAGCTTGCCTCTCTTCGCAAACCTTATCATACCCTTCATGGGTAAAACTCAAACGAAAACATGATCTCCAATGCCAAATCTCAAGGCACGAAGTCTACAATCAGTATAGCACTTCTTCCTACTCTGAGCTGCTCTAAGTCTACCCTGAATAACCCGAACTCTATCCAACTCATGGAGCAAGTCCGTACTTCGAGGTCTTATCTCTGAAACATCAAACCAATCCACTAGGGAGCGACAACACCTACCATACGATACCTTAAAAGAAGCTATATCAATACTGAAATGGTAGCTATTATTATATACAAACTCTGCTAAAGCCAAATGTTGCCCCTACTAGCCACCAAAATCCATCACACACGCATAGAGCATACTCCAAAACTTGGATAGTCCGCTCTGACTGGCCATCAGTCTGGGGTGAAATGCTATGCAAAGAAGAACTAGAGTGACCAACTCACCGTGAAAATTCTTCCAGAATTGAAGCAATCCACCAGGTCTCATGTGCTCGGCCTCCGCCTGCTGACAACATAGGCAATGAGCCACAAAATATGTTATATCTCGCCTCATACCACCCCCACCAGTAATGTTGCCTTAAATCATGATACATGATAGAATATCTGGAACAATGGGCCTCCTCCAAGATCAACCTAATCCAGTCACCCACTCTCGGCACACACACTCGGCCCCCAATCCTGAAAACTCCATCTGAATCAAGTGAGGCTTTCTTAGCCTCCCCACTCAATACTTTCTCTTGAATCAACCTCAATTTAACATCATCAAATTGATAATCTCGACTCTGCTCTATCAAAGAATATCTAGCATCCACAAATGCGAAAACATGCCCCGGTATTAAAATATCAAGCCTAACCATCTGGTTAGATAAAGACTAAACCTCTAAGGCAAAGTCCACTCTTAGTCAAAAGATGGGCCAAGCTACCCATGCTAGTCGATTTTTGACTCAAGGCATCCGCAACCACGTTAGCCTTGCCTGGATGGTAGAGAATAGTCAAGTCATAATTCCTAAGCAATTCAAGCCAACAGCGCTGTCTTATATGAAGATCTCACTGGGTGAAGAAGTACTAAAGGCTACGATGATCTGAGAAGATCTCATAACGGACTATATAAAACTAGTGCCTCTACAACTTCAAAGCAAACACAACTACGTTCAACTTCAAATCATTGGGTAGAATAAATCCTCTCATAAGTCTACAATTGACGAGACGCATACGCAATTACCTTGCCATCCTGCATCAACACAATCCCTAAACCAAAATCGAAAGCATCACAAAACACGAAAAATCCCATCCAATATAGGAGTTGAAGTCAACAAATCCTTGAGCTTTTAGAAGCTTGCCTCATAAGCATCAGACCACTAGAAGGAAATCTTCTTCTAAGTCAACTTAGTTAATGGAGCTACACTGAAAGAAAAAACCTCAACAAAATACCAATAATAACCCGTGAATCCAACAAAATGTTGAATTTTTGGTGGTTGAAGTAGGTCTAGTCCAATCACGAACCACTGCAACCTTGGCTGGATCAACCATAATACCTTTATTAGTCACCATATGACCCAAGAAAGAAACAGACTCGAACCAAAACTCGTACTTATAGAACTTAACAGATAATTTCTCATCCCTCAATATCTGAAGCACAATCTGCAAATGCTCCAAATAAATCAAGATATTATCTATTAATACAAAACCAAAGGAGTCAAGATACGGTTGAAACATCTAGTTCATTAACTCCATGAACGCAGCAGGGGCATCGGTCAACCCAAAAGACATGACCAAGAACTCATAATGACCATATCGAGTCTGAAAAGCTATCTTTGGAATATTCGAAGCTCTAATCCTTAATTGGTGATAATGAGACCTCAAAATCAATCTTTAAAAACACCGCAGCACCCTAAAACTGATCAAACAAATCATCGATGCAAGGAAGAGGATACTTATTCTTAACCATTAATACAAGAATAATCATAGACACGGAACTTATGCATAACGCCCCAAAATTTGGGTCCCAAGAAGTCGCATGATGCTTAGGGATACAAGTGACCCTAAGCTAACCTTCCTACTGGCATAACTCATAAACAACTAGATAAAATGCTTAAATCTATATAAGATCGGCAAAAACATAGAACTTATCCGAACTTGCTCAATACAAATATGAACTTTACAAGATTACAACTCTATTTTTACAAATAAAACTGAAACTAAATACATCAACTTCTACTGACTGTCTATGAAGCCTCTACCGGTACTGACTTCAGATAGATGGGTCATGACTCCCTACTACCCAACCTCAATATGACTAAATTAAGAAAAATACAATACTTCTCGAACTGTATAACTGACTCAAGCCCTCGAATCAAAAGGACTCATCACCTGCTGATTGGAATCTGCAAACTGACTAAATGCGGTATCTGCGCTATAACTTGTACCTACATTATAAGGCACTGTAGCATATAGAAATGTATGGGGGTCAGTACTTTAAGAAATGTACTGAGTATGTGGAGATGCAATACAACATTATAAATAATATCATAAAAGATTATGAAAATCATGCATGCTGACGATAACGACTTTCTTTACTTGAATTAATTGAAATATACTCCTAGTAAATCATCAATAATAGTACAAGCATTATAAATCTCATAAATAATTATACTCAACTCAAAATCTTTAAATCATGAATTAGAGTGACTCGGTAACTCATGAAAATTTAAACTATTATGGACTTGGGAGTTTATTATAACCGACATAACTACATCATGTGAGCCGCATGGAGTCCAACGTATTGCCCTCCTAAGGAAAGAACCCCACATTGGCGGGAGCATCGTACTCTTGCCAGGGAGTACAACCTCAATTTCACAATCACAATCCCACACTCGGCCTTTGGCCCACAATTATCAACATCAATTCTACGGTGGCACGTAGTTTTGGAGAAATACCAAATTTTTCACTCGGTGTTAAATACTCCTCTCAGACTTAGCTCAGAACGCGTTAGGGAATCCACCTTAATCAATATCAACTCATGGGTCTATTATAAAGACCAAAACATAAATATACATATCTCATCTGTAAATCATATACTCTGTGGATCCCTAACTCGACTCAAAATCAAATAATCTTTCTCAACATCAAGATGTATTAATTCATTAAGTCATGGCAACATCAATAACTTTGAGGAAATATCAAGACTCATTATAATGACTCAACCTCATAAATCAATATACTCAATAATCCAATTTGTCATAAGGAAGTTTAAAGCTTGACATATGTCTTGAAAGCACTTGAAATACCAACTCGTGGTAGAAACATAAAATTCACAATATTAAATATCAAGTCAAAATTTAAAAATTTTAAAATAATCATGTATCACAAACTTCAAGAAAACATCATAGGACTCATTCTTGACTCTCAAGCTCAAATATCAATATATATATTCAATAATCAACTTCTCATAGAAAAGCTTAAATCATGACTCTTATTTCAAATCATTCGAAAATCATCAACTCGTAATAACGATATTCAACTCATGGCATAAGTTATCAATTTAAGAAATAAATGATGAAATAGTCATATGTATCAATCTTGAATAGCTCAAATATCATAAATCATTAATAAAGTAATTTGGGTGTAAACCCATTTTGCAAAAATCATGAACTTCAATAGTAGAAATTAAATCTTTGGGCACAAGAACGAAAGAAGTGTTCTTGTTCAAACCCCACATACCTTGGATTATGGATTTAAGATGAACAAGCTTGATTGGGAACTCTTCTTCACACTTTTGAGCTAAGTTTCTTGATGCCTTTGACTTGAAAAAAAATTGATTCTTGGACAACTTGGTGAAATCTTTGGAAGATTCTTAAATTTCTTGGTGAAGATTTGATTTAGGATTTTAGAAGAAAACCCTAGTTTCTTGATCTATTTCTTGGAAGAGAATGAGAGATAATGAAGATTTTCTCCACTACTAGTATATATATAGAGGCTAAAAATGAGTGGAAAAGACCAAAATACCCTTTTAAAAATGTCCTTGAGTTGCTGGAAAAATATACTTGACGCCATCCGTGATGGGCTGTCAGGTCCGTGATAGGCCGTCACGAATGGTCGTCACAAAAATGGGTCCAATTCTTCATTTTCTACCCAGGACTGACGACATCGTCAGAAAGTGATGACGTCATCAAAAATGGCGTCCGAAACGTGACAGCCCGTCAGAACCGTCGTCACCATTTTCTAGCTTGACCATGTTGGAGTAAAATGGGCATAACTCGTTTCTCCGATATCGGATTATGGAAAAATTGGTATCGTTGGAAAGCTAATTCAATTATATATTTGTTGATAGTTCATGAGCTCAAAAATTCCAAGTATAATGAGAGATATGCTCATTTGAAGTTGACTAAACCAATATCCTTCCCAAGAACTCAATCGGTAAGGAATGTTTTATTCGCCCAATCGTTAGGACATCTTTAAAGCCTTAATACACACCATCCTTGATTAGAAAACAACCAAAGAACTATAATTTATTTATCAAGAGCTTGATTCATGGTTTCACTATTGGTTAGAGTCTCGGGGAATTATAAAATGGCTCTAACTTCCTCATCGGGTGTCCGATTTAGGTGAATCTTATGTCGATGGAAAGCTTATCCAATTCTCCACATGATCGAGAGTAGAATTTAGGGAAATACAACATGAGATAAATAACAATCAATTTGGAAGTCATCCATATTCACTTAAAAGATGGATTTAGGTTTAAGAAATGATCGGGGTATTACAATATCTCCCCCTTGAAACATTCGTCCTCGAATGTTGCTTTTTGGCCAAGAATATGGAGAAAACTGAAGACACACAGCTGAAACAACTTGAAAATCTAAATCTATATCTTTCTGAACTTTGAAGTACTTCATTGAATGGATAAACTCATGATGAGAATCGCTATACAGATGGATCCAAGACTGGAAAAAAATAGATAGAGGACAACTGTAATTCTTGACTAAATCTAAGCTGATTTGCCTAATTCCTATATTAAAGAGCGGGCTCATACTGAGAGTTTAGAATTCACTTGATGTGGTAAGGGTGCAATCGTACTCATAGACGGCGAAGAGATAATTTCTACAGATATAGATCATAAGAAACAAGGATAAGACTACACAATGGGTATTACATTGTCTGGACTAGAATACTTAGAAAACAAAGATTGTTCAATGAATGCTCACAGACTGAATCACAATTATATATCCGAATCTGAAACTGATTCTTGATACACATATTGAACTGAATTCGTAGAATTTGGGCGCGAGTGACTACTTATCAGACTGCCCGTACTTATGAAACTTCGAGTGGTAAGACCAGACTAGTTCGAACAAAAAATGGAAGATCATAGAAACCTATCTGCCAAATTTTTAAAAAAAATGGGTTGCTAACCATGCAAACTGAATCGTACTAGATACTCATACTTAAGTGGAGGATTCCTTCAACACCCTTCCAAGGAATTCTAACGGTCTGAAGGAGCAAAGAACTTTAGGCAAGATCTAAACAAGACATCTGAATCAGAGATCATAGAATTACCATAGTCCCACAACTTGAAACCTAAACCTATGAATCATAAGTCAGGATAAAAGCACTAAGCTTCAAGCAAGGCAAATCCTTGCTCTCAACTCAACCACACTTCTCAAACACTCTCTCGACTATACTATACCCTTCTAATACTATATTTGATTGATTCGACTTATAATTCTCACATGACACCGATGCTAATCAAGTCCTACACAAACGCTTCATCCCAATATTCTTTCCAACTCATGGAATTACACAAATGAACACAACACAATCTTCCCAATCATAACACATTAAACTTCAACTAACCATAACATGTATCAAATACTTAGCCTCAATCTTACTTCATATTACCACCAAGCCAAAGTAGGCATGTCACCCTCTATCATTGATAAGGAAATATCTCCTCTCTTCTGACTAAACAACTATTCACCACCACTATCTTGGGTAAGGAAAGATAACTAAAAGATTAGAGCATGAGGATCTGACATATGAATAAATGCTATGAATAACTTGAAACTCAACTGAGGCTTGAGGAATAGAGGATTTAACATCATAAACCCATCAAAGAAATACGGCCAGGGGACATGCACAATATGAATCTGAATTCCTTTCTTACTGATCATTAAAAGTAGCGCTTGAACATTGGAACTGAACATATCACAAAGCTTGAGTACATAAGTCATGCGTTGCATGACCTAAATTGGGAATTGGTAACAATGAAATATGATTCCACCCGGTGAAAGGTCTGAGACTCGCATTTCGGTAACTAAGTGAGGACAGAATTCTTTATGGCATGCCTAGACGTGAATCATGATCATGGAATCAAAATACAAAGCATGAATAACTACAGAAATGACTGAAAATACTAAAATAAAAATGGGTTGAGTAGTATCCCTTCTCACAGCTGTTCCACAACTTATTGGCATACCCCCTAGAACCTGACAACCTAACCTGGACACTTGTTCTACTATCTCCCCCTTAGACTAAAGCCATCACACTTCTAGACCTAATTATTAGGAACATCATTCATTACCTAACTAGTCTTCCTCCACCTAGCATCTCCACGACACTTACTAATTACGCCACATACAATGACCCTAGAAAAAATAAAGCAACCCCATAGCACCTTGGGCAAGATTTCTCACCAAGAACACAAAATTAAACTTAATTACAAGTTGATCAAACTCAAGCTCTCGCATGCACTGTCCAAGCCCATTAGATCACTTCTCTATAACTAGCACTATTAACCAAAAAATTATCACACCCACCTTCATAGCCACCATCCATCCAAGCTTAATGCCTAGCATTCAGCATAACTTACAACTCCACCTCACACACACCATTCTTACTTGGAAATTATAAAACAAAACGTCAATAAACACTAGTCCACTTAAACCCCCTAATAACAATAATTGGTCATAATCATATGGCCTCTCTTATTTATAATCCATCAACACGCCCTTCTTCTACCCATCATTACTATCTACCCTTCATACACAACTTAAATTAGTTCATAACTCTCTAAGCCTCAACTTAACTTTCCCTTGCAATCTCAGGAGCATCTAAGTTAACAACACTCATCCACTAAGTATCATCATCCATAACTTATACTTATCTTGTGCAACACACCGTCAATAACTCTTTTCATACCTTAAGCAAACCATTATTTACCTCCATCAATAACTCTTTCTCTTTCTTCCATGAGCTGACACACAAGAACAATATCACTTCATCACTAACTCGATCACATGCAAAAGGCTCAGCTATACATACTTCCAATAAATCACACTTTCCACTCTTTCTTGCCACAACACCTCTAAACCAGTTCTAACCAGCACGAGAAAATAAGATACACAAGGAGTCGCTAGTGAATCAAAATAGGCCTCACCCGGCTTCACTAGTCTTTGATTTGCATTTTGAAAAAGAATTTCAAATGGATAACAAAGCAATTATGCTAGTGAATCGAAAGAGCCCCACACGGCTTCACTAGACTTTCAGTTTCAACATTATGAAGATAACAAGGTTACAAGAGATAGAAACTCGCCATACAATATTTGATAATCTAAGAATACATATCTTACTTTGTCTTAACTGAAAGAATCATAAGGGAGAGGGCATAACATTAAACTTAGGAAACTTATAACACGTTGGTAAGCTCTTCTCAGGCCGCTTTGTGAGACTTCTGAAATTTCTCTCTTGTAAGTCTGAAAGCATTATCAAAGGGAGAAAATTGGAACTCGTTGATCATGTTACCTCAAGAATAGTACATAGATAAAGAAGTATAGATTATCATTATGGATTCTGAGAAGGAATCCGAAAGCGCAACTGACTTGGGATTATTGCACGATTCATAAGCAAGGCATGATAAGACACTAATAGGATACTTTATAGCTCATTTAAAACTCTGTAACTATCTGAGGGGACTATTTAAGAAAGTACTATTTGCAAAGAATTGAGTTTGACTGTCTCTAATACCTTGAAAATAAGGCGGGGATGCCCTGAATAGGGTAAGATGAGAATCTGTATAAGTTTCTCAACGAACCTTTCTACAGCATGATCTAAGACTTGAAAGAATGGAAACCTTTCCTAAATGTATTGTAGCCTCTCGAAGAAAAGTGCAGACGTCTCTGTACCGTTCTGCAAGACTCTACTAGACACGACTTCATAGACATACTAGGAAACTTGAACTCTGTGCTCTGATACCAAGTTTGTAACGCCTCAAAATTTGGGTCCCGAGACGTCACACGGTTCTTAGGGGCACAAGTGACCCCAAGCTAACCCTCCTACTGGCATAACTCGTAAACAACTAGATAAAATGCTTAAATCTATATAAGATCAGCGAAAGCATAGAGCTTATCCAAACTTGCTCAATACAAATATGAACTTTACAAGATTATAACTCTACTTTTACAAGTAAAACTGAAACTGAATACATCAACTTCTACTGACTGTCTATGAATCCTCAACTGGTACTGACTTCAGATAGATGGGTCATGACTCCCAACTACCCAATCTCAATATGACTAAACTAAGAAAAAATACAATACTTCTCAAACTGTATAACTGACTCAAGCCCTTGAATCAAAAGGACTCATCACCTGCTGACTGGAATCTACAAACTGACTAAATGCAGTATGTGCGCTATAACTTGTACCTACATTATAAGGCACTGTAGCATATAGAAATATATGGGGATCAGTACTTTAAGGAATGTACTAAGTATGTTTGGGTGCAATGCAACATTATAAATAATAACATAAATGATTATGAAAATCATGCATGCTGATGATAACGACTTTCTTTGCTTGAATTAATTGAAATATACTCCTAGTAAATCATCAATAATAGTACAAGCATTATAAATCTCATAAATCAGTATACTCAACTCAAACTCTTTAAATCATGCCTTAGAGTGACTCGGTAACTCATGAAAACTTGGACTATTATGGACTTGAGAGTTTCTTATAACCGACATAACTACACCATGTGAGCCGTATGGAGTCCAATGTATTGCCCTCCTAAGGAGAGAACCCCATATTGGCGTGAGCGTCGTACTCTTGCCAGGGAGTACAACCTCAATTTCACAATCACAATCCCACACTCGGCCTTTGGCCCACAATTATCAACATCAATCCTATAGTGGCACGTAGTTTCAAAAAAATATCAAATTTCCCTCTCGGTGCTAAATACTCCTCCCAGACTCAGCTCAGAATGCGTTAGGAAATCCACCTTAATCAATATCAACTCATGGGTCTATTATAAAGACCAAAACATAAATATATATATATATATATATATATATCATCTAGTAAATCATATACTCTGTGGATCCCTAACTCGACTCAAAATCAAACAATCTTTCTCAACATCAAGATGTATTAATTCATTAAGTCATGGCAACATCAATAACTTTGAGGAAATATCAAGACTCATTATAACGACTCAATCTCATAAATCAATATACTCAATAATACAATTTGTCATAAGAAATTTTAAAGCTTGACACATGTTTTGAAAGCACTTGAAATACCAACTCATGGTAGAAACATAAAATTCACAATATTAAATATCAAGTCAAAATTTGAAAATTTTAAAATAATCATGTATCAAAAACTTCAAGAAAACATCATAGGACTCATTCTTGACTCTCAAGCTCAAATATCAATATATATATATTCAATAATCAACTTCTCATAGAAAAGCTTAAATCATAACCCTTATCTCAAATCATTCGGAAATCATCAACTCATAATAACGATATTCAACTCATGGCATAAGTTATCAATTTAAGAAATAAATGATGAAATAGTCATGTGTATCAATCTTGAATAGCTCAAATATCATAAATCATTAATAAATTAATTTGGGTGTAAACCCACTTTGAAAAAACAATGAACTTCAATAGTAGTAATTAAATCTTTGGGCACAAGAATGAAAGAAGTGTTCTTGTTCAAACCCCACATACCTTGGATTATGGATTTAAGATGAACAAGCTTGATTGGGAACTCTTCTTCACACTTTTGAGCTAAGTTTCTTGATGCCTTTGACTTGAAAAAAAATTGATTCTTGGACAACTTGGTGAAATTTTTGGAAGATTCTTAAATTTCTTGGAGAAGATTTGATTTAGGATTTTAGAAGAAAACCCTAGTTTCTTGATCTATTTCTTGGAAGAGAATGAGAGATAATGAAGGTTTTCTCCACTACTAGTATATATATAGAGGCTAAAAATGAGTGAAAAAGACCAAAATGTCCTTGAGTTGCTGGAAAAATATACTTGACGCCATCCTTGACGGGCCGTCAGGTCCGTGATAGGCCATCACAAATGGTCATCACAAAAAGGGGTCCAATTCTTGATTTTATGCCCAGGGCTGACGATGTTGTCAGAAATATCGTCAGAAAGTGATGACATCATCAGAAATGGCGTCAAAAACGTGACAGCCCATCAGAACCGTCGTCACCGTTTTCCAACTTGACCATGTTGGAGTAAAATGGGCATAACTCTTTGCTACGATATCGGATTTGGGAAAAATTGGTATCGTTGGAAAGATAATTAAATTTTATATCTGTTGATAGGTCATGAGCTCAAAAATTCCAAGTATAATGAGATATATGCTCATTTAAAGTTGACTAAACCAATATCCTTCCCAAGAACTCAATTGGTAAGGAATGTTTTCATTTGCCCAATCGTTAGGAATTCTTTAAGGCCTTAATACACACCATCCTTAATTAGAAAACAACCAAAGCACTATAATTTATTTATCAAGAGCTTGATTCATGGTTGCACTATTGGTTAGAGTCTCGGGAAATTACAAAATGGCTCTAACTTCCTCACCGGGTGTCCGATTTGGGTGAATCTTATACTATGGAAAGCTTATCCAATTCTCCACATGATCAAGAGTAGAATTTAAGGAAATACAACATGAGACAAATAACAATCAATTTGGAAGTCATCCATATTCACTCAAAAGATGGATTTAGGCTTAAGAAACGATCGGGGTATTACATTATGAGAGTGCGTTTGGACCCAAGACTTGGTGTATGAAATTGAAGTGTAAAAGATGGTAAAAGCACAACAAAAATAGTCCACTTATTACACTTGATAGGCACCTCACCTTTGAGGGGTATTATGGATATTTTAGTCTTCCATTTTGTAATAACTATATAAGGAACATGTTAGGGCTTCTTTAGTTAGTTTTGATGATATTTGTAAGTATTATAACACTTGAAACACTCTCTCTCTCTCTAGTGTGAGAAGAGGCAAACCCGAAATTAGGGCTTATACAAGTATGGAATCACTTGTATTTGCATTTTGATTGGAAACGTTGATGCTTGGGAGGTGGATGCCGATCTTGTGTCTTCGTAAGAGATAGGTTAATCATTGTGTGTAGTGTTAAGGATCCGAGAGTACCATATTCTTGGGTTCTTAAGATTATACCAACCCTTTGTTCTATCTATCTATCTATCCATTTCTTTATTGTAACCTTGTATTCATTTTGTGTCTTGTAATCTTGAATCATTAGTTGTTGTTATCATATTGCTATTGTCATCATCTTGTTTTGTTAATTAAGTTTGAGTTGTTGGCTAAAAATAGGTGCTTAAACACCTTCTTATCTTGATATTCCCTTGTTGTCATTGTGGCCGAAACTTGTGTCTTGTGTAGCTCTCGATTTCTACTATTTTTGTAGATTGTTTTGTGGTTGTTTTGGTACATTCCTTTTGTATATCTATCAACCATCGCCTTATTCAATTATTGATAATCAATGCATGACACATCCTTTTTCTTCACAAATAAGACAGGCGCACCCCAAGGTAAAACACTAGGTCAGATAAATCCCTTATCCAACAACTTCAGCAATTGATCCTTCAGTTCCTTCAACTTTGTTGGGGCCATACTATAAGGAGGAATAGAAATAGGCTTGGTGCCCGACTCAACATCAGTATTGAAATCAATATCTCAATCCAAAGGCATACTAGGCAAGTCCATGAGGAATACATCCATAAACTCACAGACAACACGGACAAAATCCAAGGAAGGAGACGAAATAACATTGGTGTCATGAATATGGGTCAAGTAAGATAAATATCCCCTCTCAACCAATTTACAAGCCTGGATATAAGATATAATCCTCTTAGGACCCGAATGAAGTGTACCCTTCCAATCTATCCTTGGCACACCCGGGGAAGCTAAAGTCACAGTCTTATCAAAATAATCTAAGATATCATGATAAGGAGTCAACCAATCCATACCCAAAATAACATCAAAATCAACCATATGTAATACAAGTAAATCTACCAAAATCTCACGCCCAGCAAAAGTCACAGTACAAGATCAGTGCACCCGATCCACCACTAAAAAATCACCTACCGGGGTAGATACACGAATAGGCATGGTAAGAGGCTCACTAAAAGAATCAAAATCTGAAGAAAAATATACAGAGACATAGAAAAAAATCGATCTGGGATCAAATAATACAGATGTAGGTTTAAAACAAATGGGGACGATACTTGTAATCACAGCATCAGAAACCTCTGTCTCAGATCTGGATGGTATAGCATAACACTGACCACAACCATCAACTGCTAAGTATCCCCATGGACACCCCACGAGCTCCACTACCTCTGTTCCTTGCACCTCTGGTAGCACCCCTACCCCACCCCTCATAGCTGAAATAAGAGTAGCTCTAAACATATGGCGAGGACAGTCTTTGGCCATATGGCCAGTCTCATCAGGCACATAGCAACCTCTACAACTAGTCTCAACAAGAGAAGGCACAACTAGGATTGAACGTCTACCCTGAACTGCTGAACTAGAAGGTCCAACACCTGAACTCCGTAAGGCCATCTATACTGGCCTATACTATCCACGAGAACTACTAAAATCTCTACCATGAGGATACTGACCTCTAAACTCACAAAAATGACGCACTTTCTTGGCGCCACCCTGGGATACATGAAGAATACATTTTTTCATCTTAGCATGATCCATAATACTCTGAAAGAAAGCCCTAAGCACAACCATCTGAGACATAGCCAACTAAAGGGATACATCCAAACCTTTCACAAATGTTTGAGTCTTCACAGACTCGATGGAAATACTATCATAGGAATATTTGGATAGGGCAGGGAAACATGCCTCATACTCAATAACTATCATGGAGCCTTTCTCCAAATGATTCGACTCATCCCGCATCCGATCCCTTAAACTGTATAGAAAGACATTAGCAAACTAATTCCCTAACAACTCAGGAGCATCAATAGGCCTACAACCGACAACTAATCTCCACGAATCTCTCATAGCATCTCTCAATTGATAGCAGTATAAGCCACACCATTCACGCAAAAAGGGTGAAACATAACTCAGAACACAAGGTATGAAAGTACTTCTCACGATAAAGAATAAAAAGAGAGAAGTTTCCTAAATACGTTCTTTAGCCTCTTGAAGATAGATACAAACGTCTATGTACCGATCCGCAAGACTCTATTAGACATCTCATTCTTACACTATTGAGACTAATGAAACCTGGCTTCTCTGATACCAATTTATCACGACCCAAAAATGAGAGTCATGATGGCACTTATCGCGGCGCACCATGACAAGTAAGCCTATCACCCAAACTGATATAAAAAAAGGAAAAGACAGAAATAACCCAAGATAAGGCTTCTACAATAATGCCGAACCATATAAGTAATCATAACAATGTGGAAAGAACTTATCCAAAATATCAATCATGCCCAAAACTAGTGTTAATAGTGTAAGAACTACTAATATAATCAAAGAGTCAAATACATCAGAAAAAAATAACCACAAAGGAATAATATCTGTCTCTGAATACTAATAAAGACACAACTACTGTAGAAAGATAGAGGTGAACTTTGGACGCATGAATATCCAACCGCTACCTTGAAAGGTCCAACAATTGCTTGAGTCAATCAAGCTGAGGCGCACTCAAACTAGGACCTGCATCGAAAGAGCACTTGCACCGAAAGAGTACAGTAGGCATGACTACGGTCTACTTATACTTAGTAGGTATCATAGGCCAACCAAGCAAAGTAGCAAATAAAGCATACAAAATATACACTAAGGACACGTCACCTGCAATCAGAAAATATCCCATAATGGTAGCTCACATCGCTTGCACTAACAGTTACAATATATCTCACATATATTGCAGCATCACACCAAGATTGAATAAAAGTATGTATTATATCATATTTAAGAAGAACAAGGGGGAACATGCATATACAAGATCATCAAATACAAGTAAAAGAAGATACGATAAATACATAGATGACAAGTCAATATGGCAATACAACACAACATAACACAATAAAGTAAGTGCAATGTATATGATGATCAAGATGATGATGATGATGATGATTCACGAGGTTGTCGCACAACCTTCAGGATCATTACACAATCCCCGTATACACCTATGGAGGCAATCCTCCCAACGCAGGACCCATGAGAGGTTCGTCAACCCGTATACAATCCACATATCTCATATATCCTTTCTGACACATCCCTCAAAAAGAGTTTTATAATATCTCCTCCCCCACACATCCCTCGGGGAAGGTCTAAAAAGGTGTTGCCAGTGTTTCTCAAATATTGCCATGGTGGTACCAATATTTTATGAATAATTATGATATGAGGATGTAATGCTCACAACCAATCACAATGAGTATTTTCACAGCCAACCACAATGATATATTTCCACAACCATGAAATCCAATATCCACCCATTATTTTAGTTTCATCCACGAATTTTCACATTTCTCATATGTCAAATAAAGTATGAATATAATCATAATACACCAATGATACAATTTTAAGAATTTTAACAACACAATACAATTATTCATATGTATTCAAGGTTATTAATATCATATAGGACCCCACACAATCACACATATCACATAATAACTCAATTTCGATAATTACATCACATATAGGCCCCCACGCAGGCACAACACATAAATATTTATTTTTCATGATTAGTTCCCACCCTTAACATGCATTTTGTATCATCATTTACTACTCATCCCTATCTGAAAGAGTTAAGCCATAACCTACCTTAAAAGCCAAAATTGGTCCGCTACACTTCGAACCCACGACCTTACTTTTTACAAACTATCTCAAATTCCACTAAAAATATCAAATATCTAATCTACGCATCAAAATAAAACCAATGACACTCATATTGACTACTTTTAGTTTGGGGTCAAAACGAACCCCTGGAATGGATTTTTGAAAAAAAAGGGACGAAATCAGAACTTCACTTCAAAAACATGTTCTCCATATTTTTAGGAATCTACAGCTGAAAACCCAAGTTAAATCAAGTGAAAAACAAGGTTCAAATCGAAGAAAACCATCTTTGAGCTTTACCAGATAAAATCTTTAAAATCTGGGTTAAAATCAAGAATCGAAGTTGTTTTTAATGGTTAAATTGATGAAAAACTAGTAATTATAAGATAAAATTATTATTCAAGTGAAAAGGAGTGAAACTGAAGTTTAAAATCAATCCCTAAGATTTTTGAGTTTTTGAGAAATTTATCAAGAAATTACTAAGAAAAGGGTGAATTCTTACCTTAAATCCCTAATAAAATCAAGAAATAGGTGTTAATCTAGCTTTTCAAGCTCTCACAAACTTTAATTTTAAGATCCCACACTATTTAGGATTTAACTCTCAAGAGGCAAGATGAAAATGAGCAAAATGGGTCAAAAAGAGATGAAAAATCTGCTATTATAGTAAGATTCTTGAATTCAATTGAACACAATGTATATAATATGAGACATATAATAACACGTGGATTTCATATATAAGTTTCTATTAATATCTTAATATTCAATTGTATTAGTTATCTTACGTGTATCGATATCAAGACACGTACAAGATCAGAGAATTTCTGCAATATCAGATTTTTGGGGTCAATCGGACTTCGACGGGGTATTTAGGATTTGTTTGGAGTCTGATACATGCAAACAAACTATGAAATCATACTAAATTCAACGTCCTAAACGCGTTGGGTATGTTAGATTTTCAAAAAAATATCATTTTCACAAAGTTGACCCCTGAAACCCGAAATTATAATTTTTCAAACCGAGGGTTGAAATGTGATTTAAAAGTCGTAAAATCATACCAAACATGCTAACATTGTAAATTGACATTGTAGATCTGCTGGCGAAGTCAAATTTTCCATCTGAGGTCGTTTTGATCAAATGTGGGTCCCACACTCATATTTTTAATTTTCTAACTTTCCAATCAATAGGTCGAAATAAGCTCGGATGTATCGGGACCCGAACCAAAGATCTACCCAGCCTAAAATCGGTATTTCAGAGCTGCTGGTGCAGTCTTTTTGGTCATCTGTTGCACGGATCAAAATATATCCCATAAGTCTAAAATAAGACTCTCGAAGCCATCAAAAATCACAATATCGCATAAATGATATCAAAATGCATCAAAAATCATGTCAATCACTCCCACACCCCAGAAATACTATAATGCAACTACGGGGAGGGGTAAAATACTCAAATTACACAAAATCATAAATTTTACATATTTCATTGAATTTTTAGGTCGTTACAGACGTTTGGCCATAAATATTATTCATAGTAAAATCGTCTTTTCAGCATTCATTAAACTTACTCCAAAAATATCCTCTCTTCTAAAAAAAATTCTAAAAATATCCACCATTTTTTAAAACAAAAAAATCTCAACTTTCTTTTAGTGCCACAATCATTATTATTTATTTTATAGAAGAGTGAGTTATGGGACAACCAAGGGCATTATAGTTATTTCACAATACAAATTCATCATCCAAAATTGATCTCTTTTTGTGGGCCTTATTTTTCATTCAATCTTTTCTTTCTTCTTTAAAATGCACTACTTCTCACTTCTCATCTTAGCTATATAATCCTAAGAAAAAACTCAAAATAATCTACAATTTAATTTTTATTATATTATTACAAATTAATATCATTTTAACAAGTCTTGAATTTCAATTGCTTCATTTAATTGGCAATTGTTCAATCAGAAAGATTATAAATTTTTGTTCCAAGTTATTTTTTGGTAATAAAATGTTAAAATACATTCAAATTTTTTATGGAAAGACCTCCCTCTTTAGTGTACTTCTTGAAAATAATTTGAAAGAATATTTTGAAAAACATATAGTCATTTCATATATGTAGCATGAGAAGTATCATTAAGTAGGAGTATACTACTTCATCTATGATCAAACTTAGTTTAATGCTTTTTTTGATTCACTAAAGATTCAATATTACAGAAATTTAAAATACATGAATATATAATTAAGAATTCTTTCAATAAACAAAGAAACGAAATGAGAGAAAGTTATGAGAGATAAATTATTCTATTACAAAGGAACTAAAAAATTTAGAACAATTGAAAATACTAAAGAGTATAGCTATATACTTTAAATTTAATAAGAAATTATGTTACAAATAATATTATTAGGACAATTTGATCAATTTTTAAATTTAGTGGTGTACAACCTTTTTAAAAATAAAATAAAAATTTAAAATCTATATAATAATACTCTAAATCGAGTTAAAAAATTAATATATTATAAATTATCATGTACAATGTCAAATTTGACTAGTATTATTACAAAGTAATTGAGAATTCTGAGATATTACTAAGATCTTAAAAAATAAATCAAAAATAAATAAATATCATGAAAAAGAAAAATAGCATATGAAAAATTGTCTCTTTTTTTTCATAACACAAAAAACATATTATATCTTTTTCATTTTAAAAGGTTTAACAAATGTTTAATTGATAATAAATCATAAAATACTATTAAATAAAAAAATATTGGGCTCGTGCATAACACGGGATATATCATCTAGTTTACTATATACAAGAGAGAATTTGACATTTTGGTAATTTTTTTTTGATCAATTTTATCCCTAATTTAAATTTTAATCACTCTACAAATTATTTTATTATTTATTTATTATTATATAGAAATGTGAGTTGGAGGACAACGAAGGGCATAAATGTCATTTCACATATAAATGGCACAATTATTAGTCAATAGTCATATGAACAAAGAGTTTCATTAGCCATTTTTTTTTCTAGCTTGTGTGTACATTTTCTCTGTGGAGCCATTATGTAGCTAACAACATTTTTACTTCCAAGTTTCAACTTATTCAACCACATTATTTATGAAGTAATATTTTAAATAAATTTAAATTTATAATTTGAACTCCTTTCACGAAATATTAAATTATTTATATAGAGATAAAATTATTTTTTATTTTTATGTGGTAAATGTTGAATTTTTTACTTCGTGTATTTATTTTTTTATATTTTAAACTTTCTAAGTGAAAATTCTGACTCTGCCAAAATGTTCAATACTCCAAGCTTCTAATATTTTTAGGTTTTTGCCCAAAAAATACTATCACACATGAACTTGATGGGTTAAAATTTAATTTGTTAACCTAATTAAATATTTATTTTTTTGTTCATTATCAAATAGTTTTACATTCTACCCTCCCTTGACCTTACTATGTGGGAATAAACTGGGTATGTTATTGTATTATCAAATAGTTTTACAAAAAATATCATTAAATCAGTCTATATATGTTTTGCTAGAAATGAAAAAGAATTACATATATGGTATTCAATATAAGGCTTCGAGCGTATAATTTTTGTATTCACTTATAGATTATAGGTGTAATCACAATTGACGTGCTTGTCAACTCGCAAAAAAGATATTTAAAAGATAAATTATTGAAAAGAGATTGAAGTACATTAAATGGTCAGCGTAAAGAACTTTTATTATATTATATAAATATATTTATATGTAAGCTTTCATAAAAAAAAAAATGAGATTTGTAATCTTAAAAACGAGATATATAATACTCCATCCATTTCTTTTTATTTTCTCCATTTGGGTTGTTATATTCCTAGATATTTGCTCCTTTAATCTTTCAAGAATAGTTTGAACAAAATCTTCTTATTATGCCTTTGTTCAATAAATGTAATCATTATTGATTTGGAAAGAGGTATAAAATTTAACTAGGGATTTATTAGTGATACTTTTAATTTTATAGGAGTAAAAGATTTATTAAGGTGTGTGTTTAATTCAAATAGAGCAAATAAAAAGGAATGAAGAGAATACGATATAATAGATAAATTAACTTGCATGTGAAATATCTGTAAACAAACACTAAATAATATATTTGTTAATCCATTTAATAAAATTTTAACTTCACCAGTATTAATTTGACTTGTACTATATTTTATATTGATTGTTATCAACTATCAATAAAGTATCTTTAGTATTTTTATATTATTTCATTATGAAAATGAATATATGATATATTTATATGGATAAAAATAATCTCTCATCTCCTTAATATAAATACACTATTTACTTTGTTTATATGATGTATTAGGTAAAAAGATTATATTTTAAGAAAATATTGCTCGTAAGATTTTTTAAAAAACGTTAATGTACCGATACTTATAATGTTAATTTATCCTCTTGTATAATTTTTAAATAAAATTTAAAATAAAAACATTAAAATTATTTATTTAATTAGGAAAATCTAAATAAGTTGTAAGCTATTATTTGATTTTAAAATAAAAATATATAATTTTTTAAAAGTATGATCTCAATTATAATTTTCTATCATATTTATTTAAAAATATTCATTCAATTTGTTTTGATAAACTAATTAAATACCGATAAATATATTTAAAACTGTAATATTGGGCCTGTTTTATGTGCCCTTCATTGTCTAGTATATTATATGAGTTGAAGGACGGCCAATGGTAAAATCGTTTTTTCAGCATTCATTAAACTCACTCCAAAATTATCCTCTCTTCTCCAAAATATTTTTAGAAATATCCATCATTTTTTAAAACAAAAAAATCTTCAGTTTTCTTTTAATGCCACAATCATTACTATATACAAGAGAGAATTTGACATTTTGGTAGTACTCACATCAATTTTTTTGGTTAATTTAATCTCTACTTTAAATTTTAATTACTCTACAAATTTTCATCCATCTTGATAAATTTGAACAATTATTTGAACAGGACAACCAAGGGTAAAATCGTCTTTTCATCATTCATTAAACTTACTCCAAAAATATCCCTTCTTCTCTAGAGTATTTCTGAAAACATCCACCATTTTTCAAAACAAAAAAAATCTCCAACTTTCTTTTAGTGCCATAATCATTACTATATATAAGAGAGAATTTGACATTTTGGTAGCCCTCACATCAATTTTTTTTGATCAATTTTATCCGTAATTTAAATTTTAATCACTCTATAAATTATTTTATTATTTATTATATAGTATATGAGTTCAAGGACGATCAAGGGTAAAATTGTGTTTTCAGCATTCATTAAACTTGCTCCAAAAATATCGTCTCTTCTCCAAAGTATTTTTAAAATCATCCACTATTTTTCAAAACAAAAAAAATCTTCAATTTTCTTTTAGTGTCATAATCATTACTATACACAAGAGAGAATTTGACATTTTTGTAGCCCTCGCATCAATTTTTTTTGTCATTTTTATTCTTAATTTAAATTTTAATCACTCTAAAAATTATTTTATTTATTATTATATATTATATGAGTTCAAGGACGACCAAAAATAAAATCGTATTTTTAGCATTCATTAAACTCACTCTAAAAATATCCTCTTTTCTCCTAAATTTTTCTAGAAACATCCACCATTTTTCAAAATCTTCAATTTTCTTCTACTATACTTTTCTTTTCTATTATATAGAAGAGGTGGTTTCGACCACCCCTTACGTAATTACCAAAACACCCCTCTACTCCCATTTAATTACATATCATATCCCAATATATAATAACTTCATTGTTTCACTATAATGGTTTAAATATTTAATATATTCTATTAATTTATATTAATTAACTATAACTACATATTGGAAGTAAAAAAAAATTATTTATTTAATTGACTATCATGTTCAAAACTAATTTGTTACCACAAATCACAATAATTAATAACTTAACTATTTAAAAGACATATAGAAATTTTATTGACTTTCATTATTTTAACAATGCCACATAAATTGAGATAAAAGAAAAAGTACTGCAAATCATAATAATTAACAACTTAAAATATTTAAAAGATATATAAAAATTTTAGTTGACTCTCAAAATTGTATCGAAGCCACATAAATTGGGACACAAGGGGTAAATATATTATTTGATAATTACGTAAAAAATATTATAAATCACAATAATTAACAAGTTAAAATACTTTTTTAAAAATAAATAGAAGTTCTATTCAACTCTCAAAATTTTATCGGTACATCATAAATCATGAAAAAATAAAAAATTATCTTAATTAATTGCAACTAAATATTTGAAGTAAATCAATTTTATTATTTCAATTGACTTAAAATAAAAAATTATCTTAATTAATTGCAACTAAATATTTAAAGTAAATCAATTTATTATTTTAATTGACTTTTATATAGAAAATTAATCTTTTTATTTTAGTAAATTTAAATTTTAAAATTATTTTTTTCTTCTTATATAGAAATACTAATATTTAAACTTAACTTTAAAATTTTAAAGTACAAAATTAATAAATTTAATTTAATAAAATAAATTTCTAATTAATATTTTCTTAGAATTTGTTTTGGGTCAATATGTATCAAGTTAAAAAGAAATAAAGAAAAATAGATAGTAAAATTTTATTATTGTGAAAGATAAATATAATTCACTGTCCAATAATGTTTAATAACATCATACTTTGCATATGCAAATATAGCATCCCGTATTTAATTAATATACTATTCCGGTGAATTATCGATGATTACTATTGGATATGATAAAATTATATTAATTTTTATAGTAATAACATAATCAATCGCTCTTAATTAATTATTATGAGTCATCTGGGTATTAAGAAAATAAATAATATTTAATAAAAAATAAAATAGACATAAAATGCAAAATTAAATCTTAATTTTTTAAATTAAATTTTCGTCTTTCGAACGATGATTTTACTATATCACTCCTTATTATAAGTCATTTATGTATTAGAAAAATAAGAATAACAAAATGATATGTCAACATAAAATATTTGATTGGCTATCAAAATTATATTAGTGTCACATAAATTGGGACGGAACAGAAGAAGATATAAAACAACATATATTATTTGCAAATGAAATAAAAAGTACTGTAAATAACAATAATTAACAAAAAGAAAATTAAAAATTGACTGATTTCTTCTTCAGCTGCTTCAATCGTGATTTTAATGTACAATGATGTTTAAAGAGGGTAAAATGGCATAATGAGATTTAAAGAGGATAAAATGTATGTAGTAAAGTGTGAGAAGAATAAAGTATAAGTAAATTTTATTACTATATTTTAAAGAAATTAAAGAAAAGAAGTATAAAGATTATTTGCAAAAGATTTTTACAAACTAATTTAAATATAAATAAAGTAATTTAGGTACCAAAAACGTGTATCTATCACAAATTTGCTACCAAATACTTCGCAATTTCTTAACATTAGCAAATTTTCTATCAAATATATGTAGCCATCTTTCTCAACTTTTTACAGTTCCTCAATATTAATTAACATTTATCTATTTTAAAAATAAAATAAAGAAAAGAAAATCTCAACTCTTCCTTCTCTATTAAAAACAACACTTTTTTTGTGTTAAAAATAATAATTAAACAAAACAATAGCGAATCTAAGCTGTATTCTTTTTATCGGGTAAGTTTATATGATTCTTAATCTTTGCGATATTGAAAATCAATAATTTGTTAAATATTTGATTTAAGCTATTTCATCAGATTTACACATATTCTTTCTTTATATTTTTTATCGCAAAATTCAACAGAAAAGTTAAAAAAATATTTCAATTATGATCCTCTCACCTCAATCATACTAATAAAAAAAATTTACTATTCGAACTTTTACTTCAAAATAAATTCTAAAATTTAAAAATTATAATCCACGTATATTTTACTGGTGACACGGGCCAGTACTATATAGAAAGATGAGTAAGGGAGGACCAAGAGTAATGTAGCAAATTCACACTAACAATATCTATGTTTGTGACTGTAGAACCATCCGTCTTCCTCATCCTCATTCCACTCAAACAACAGGTATGCTATATCAATCTTCTTCTCAAAATGCTCGCTCTTCTTCCTCATACTCATTCTACACAAACAAAAGGTGTGAATAAATGTTGTTTCGTACTTTCGGTTGTAAACTCTGGACGAATTGATAATTTTGTTGGCGAATGGGGGCTCTCTTCTCAATTGTCCTCTGCTAGCTGTTTCGAAGTTCCAAATCTTTTGGATGAGTTCTTTCAACTTTTCATCCACTTTTCTACATTCTTCATGATGCAGTTTCAGGTCCTAATCTTTTTTTCATGGAACAAATATGTTTACTCTTTGTCCAGAAATCTCTACCTGCCGCCAATGGTTTAGAATATCAAAAAGGACTTTTTTAAGCTCTGAAACATGAAAACTTGGTATTTGAGTTTTTAAAGTTGTGATTCTTGAAATTTGCAGTTGTGTTTGGACCTTCTTTTACTTGAAATTTTCATTTGATGTTTTGTTAGCGGAAGTCCCAAAATTTCAAAATTGGTCTAAATTGGTTTATACAAACTTGAAAATACTTAAAGATAAAAATCTTGGCCAAACAAGTATCTAAAGATCAAAATGTTTGGTCAAATTTCATGCTTGTGTGGTTCATAATGTTATTATTTTTTTATCTACAACTTTGGCATGTGAACAAATTGTTTGCATCTTTAGCAAGCAAAGCTTATTTGATCATAAAGCTTAGTAGGTGCTGCCTGCCTTTCTTTGTCAAATGAAGGAGCTTGACAGGAATAACTCAAAGACTTACTTCGGGTGATAGCTACATATAGATTGTTATACTTTTGTTTATTACTTTTACTTAACTTACATAGGCTTGATGCTTTGGCTCTAAGATGAATAGATATGAATGACGAAATAAGGTCTTATACGTATTAAGATATGAAACATCTTGCATTATTTGGGCTGAGCAACTTCATTTTCGATATAGTTTTGTGCATTCATTGAGTCACTTCTAGATTTAATTACATGCTATGCAACGAGGAAATCATGATAAATTGTAGAAAGTAGACAAATGCACGTGCGCTAATACATTGTGGTGCATGACATGATTGCTTTTGATTTATGTACAACATGAATATTTTTGACTGATGCATAACATGGTAGTGTTTTCTTAATTTAAGTATGTATGCTTATGTAGAAGCTTCTCTATTATGCACATACACTTTGAGCAGAATCCTTTACCAGTACATTTTTGAGTCCGTCTTAGAGATGTCCGATGAAACGTTTGTTTGAAAATGATGATTTACTAATGAAAATGGGATATATTTTCACTAACTGTTATAATTAAAATGTTTAAAAGATCTTGTAGCTTGTATTTGACAAGCTAGCTGTAGATGCACATGAAAAATAATTTTTCGTTAACAGGTTGAGATGCTCAGTCTCATTAGACATCCGAATCTGGTGCTACTATTAGGTGCATGTCCTGAGTATGGGTGTTTAGTTTATGAGCTTATGAACAATGGAAGCTTGGAAGATAGTATTATTTTCGGAAAGGTAATACCCCTTCAATTCCATGAGAAATAACCCTTAAAGTTGTTGCTGAGATTGCAACCGGGCTTCTATTCCTTCACCAATCAAAACATTGTCCAGCGCTAAAGCCAGAAAATATTCTGTTGGACAAAAATTATGTCTGCAAAATCAGTGGTGTTGGTTTTGCAAGGTTAGTGCCACCATCTGTAGCCGATAGTGTGACACAATATCACATGACTTCAGCTGCCAGGACTTTTTATTATATAGATCCTGAATATCAACAAACCGGAAAGTTAGAGACTAATTCAGATATATATCTTCGCTTGGTGTGATGTTGCTCCAAATTATTACTGCAAGGCCACCAATGGGCTTAACTCACCACATTGAGAGGGCCATCGAGAAAGGTTAGTTTACAGATTTTTAGATTCAACAATGCCAAACTGTCCAGTGGAAGGGGCTCTTACGTTTGCAAAATTGTCACTCAAATGTGCTGGGCTAAGGAAGAAAGATAGACCAGATCTTGGTTCAGTTATTGTGCCTGAGCTTAATAAGCTTTAGTGAATTCGGAATGAGCAGCATGTTACTTGCAGTTTAAAATAGCTAATTCAACACACTTTCCTAAAGTATTGCTAGCTTTCTCTCTTACCATTACTTCGTAATCCCATTTAATAGGAAATTCAGACGATGATCTTTGAAAAATAATGTGACATGTATGTAGTCTCTTTCTTTATCAAATAGAAACATTAATTTGTTAGTGAAATTTAATTTACTTAGTTGACATGAAGTCTCTTCCTGTGTAATTAATAGAAACATTATATTAGATGTGCAAAGGTGAGAAAGATAGCGGCTATAATTACTACTACATTAGAATTAAGCTAATTTCAACATGCCTGATTTTCTGCATATATTAAACATTGAACTAGTTAAATTTTTTCAAGAATCTCATTTGTCTATATCCTCGTGCTTCTTTTTTCACCTATGAGATACAAATACTAACAATTGATACTTTATAACTGTGCAGGTACTTTTTGCTAAATGCTGCCAAGAAGTTATAAACATCACTATTTCCAATATATAAATAGTATAGCATGTAAATATGTGATGTAAATAATGCAGTAACGAATGTAAACATTAGAACATTTGTCAGCTATATAATATCTAAGTGTAAATAATATGTCATCAGGCTAACAACAATGATCTAACGTTGGTCCCGTTTGAATTAATTCAAGTCATCCTTTCAGGTAGAAAATACCATTACATGTGTAACCATAATGGTGAATACCAAGACCTGTAGCTGAAAATGGCGTCTCAAAATGGGAGCAAACATTGTTGAACCTGAAACAAGAAGACGCAATGGACATTGGTCATTGTATGAAGTAGCAAGGAAAAATTGAAGGTGTTGGCACAAAGATAACATGCAATCAAACCATAACAAGTAAAGGAAGTTCTCTGTCACAGGCATGGCATGTCCTAGAAGTGAAAAATCCACTTGCAGAAAAACTATCACAAGGTATTCAACTTTTTGAAAAATCATTTCTCATATCTCATTCAAATCTTTTTCGCCTTTCCCGCTTTCTATGCTAACTATAAATGCTTATTATTTTTTCCTCGTTGTCTCTCCTTTTGTGTACATCATCGACCGCCACTCTCTTTGACAACATCCACTACTAGGCTCATTGTTATTTTAACTCTTCCCAAAATTCCTAGGCTACTATGTATTGGTAAAAAATTAGGTAAGATCTCAGCATACATAGGTAAAGTTTAAATTTTTTTGTGATTCAGTGAGCTTGAACATTTTATTTAACATCAAAAATTCAAATCTTTTCCTTAGATACGATGATGACCATATCTGACCAGTCCAGCTGGTTAACGATTTAATCAATCAGGGTACTACCGCAACTTTGACAATCTATTCCAGTGATTGACCAACTATTCTTGTTTTAGTATTGGAAGTTGGAAGCTCTATTATCAAATTGCCTGAAGCAGGTCTTTTTTCCTGTTAAGCTTCCTAAATGTAATTATTCTGCCTGCCTGAGCTTGTAAAGTCAGTTGCAAATCATTTATGGTAAGAATACATACATAATCTCAGCCAGTTTGAGATTAACACATAATTGATCACCTTACCTTTTTTTCTTACTCCCACTTAATCCATCTCATTATAGTCTCAATTTTTTTGTCAAACTTCAGTTGACTGTTATAATTTGATTTTATCACCGGTGGAAGATCTTTTGCTTCCTACTTTTGGGATATGATTGAGGACACCTTTTAAATCCTCAAGGGTATGATTGGAAATTGTTTTGCTGTTGAGGGATGGCCTTGGCTCAGCGGTAAGCTTGCTTACCGTGGTGTGCCAGGGTCGGGGGTTCGAAACGCCGCGCCAGGCCCGGAGTGGTCCCCCCCCTCCCCGACACCTACGGAGTAGGTATGAACCGGGTCGTCCCTTTTGACTTACCATGTAATACTGATCTTTTTGAAAATGACGAAATTGCTTTTGTCCCTGCACTTTGGACATCATTACAATTTACAACCACACTCAGAAATTGTGATATTAGGTTAGTCATATCAACGCCCCACTTTGTTGCTAATTAATACTCTGGGTATGTTGTCGTTGTAGATTAGTCATATGAACCCATTCAAATAATTCTTTTAGCACTAACTAATTGACCCAAAGTAAAATTTATTTTTCTTATGTTTTTGTGTCTTCTGTATATATCTTTTTTGTCTTAGTGTTTGATGCTAATTGTGCTTGAACACTTTACACAATTTGTCGTTTGTTGATATATAATTGGGTGAATGAGTCTGTTTTTTCTTGTATTGTATAACCATGATTAAGTCTTTCATCCTACAATTAGATAAATATGTACTACACATATGTCAAGATTGATTTCTATCGATCTCTTTCATAACCTATAAATGTTGATTTAAACATCTACGGTTTCATTATTTGGTTGTAGCTAAGGTTAATGTGACTCTTTCTTAAGATAATTATGTTGAAATACCATCTCTCAACACGTCTTGGTTTTTTTGTAGGTTGCTAATTAAGAGGACGTTTGCTCATATGCCCGTGTATTATTTCTAGATCAAGTAATTGATACGAGTTACTTTTCCACGGAACAAGGACACCCTCCTCCCTTCGCTTGCATATTTTGCATTTCTATGTATTAGTCATTTATAAGTTTTTCTTTACTTTCCTAAATTTTACCTAGATAGAGATCTGGACTCTTTTTGTTTGCAGGTCTTTTTTTAATAATACTAATGTTTCTATAGCTCAAGTAGAATACTGAAATATATTTTGTGAACCTGTGTATTTTCATTTTAAACTTGAAAATAGAAGTGGCCATATTCAATCCTTTTGCCAATTTTAATTTCACATTCTCTACTTTCTTATGTTTAAAGATCTCAATCTCGGGATCACATCAAATTTTGTTACTGCTATGTATATAACACTATTTTCTTAAACTTATCTCCTTTGCAAATGCTATCAAATAGTTTGTATTTATGTTCTGCATCTTGTAATTTTAATTGGCATCAATCTAGCTTTCGTACTTGCTCAAAACATTCTTTACATTGGGCTCGTGCTGACATGCTCCTCTAGTATTGTAAGAAAATTCTAGCTCAGTAATGTAATGGAGCATCCCAATCAGCTCAATTGGCAATGTCTCTACATAAGGAAGTTCAAAGATAGTGAGAGGGCCTTAAGCCTCTCAATTCCAAATAATATTGACTCCATAGGATCAAGCCATAACCTATGCCAACTTTAGAATTTTAAACATAGTACAACAAAACATGACATAAGAATACAACTTAAAAATTAAATTGTTCTCAACTATAAAAAGGTTTCATTCCCTTTTAACAAACTAATAAGAAAACAATACCACATAATAAATCGGACTGAAGTTTTTATAACTGGAAGTTGAAAAATGCATCTTATGCAGCGTACTCCCGGTAGCCAATCTGAATATACCGAAGAGTAAAGGCAAGTGATAAGCTAGAAATTAGTAGTAGAACAAACTTATATTCACAGGGAAATAGATAACATAGAGCTTGACGTTTCACTACTACAGAAGAAAACCTACCTTGGACAACTTAACAGTACCAAGAAAAAAAAAAAAAAAAAAACTAACACAACTAATATACATGACCACCTTCTTGCTAACGAAGAAGGAAACAAGAGGCCCGAGTCATGGACCACTAAGTTTACAGTGTGCCAACTGGATCCATACAACAAACCCAGTATAGCACACAACACGCCTAGGGACTAAGGATGCTCGTAAATACCCTTCTATTGATATACATGAACAAGGCTAAGTTCCAATGCGAAGTTAATCCAATCACTAGCTTCCACCGATTCAGTCATCTGCGTCGTACATGAGCTTTGCTATCACTCTGTATCCTATCCGCATACATTGGTAGTTCAATAATCTCAGCGATCTCATTCAACAACACTTCTTCGGTGATGTTGTCAGTAATACTTCTCATCACCTGAATTTTTGTTCAGGAATCATAATTAGTCTAATAGGGGCTACTATATATCTAAAAGATGAGAAAATATGGAAAGGTTCTAATAAACCTCTAAGTCTTTGTATCAACAAAGCAACTGCATAAATTTAGTATGTACCATTATAGAAATACCTTTCTGTACGTGTTGTAATCATTCGGAGTTCCTTTATCGACTCTGGTCCTCATCCACACCCATGTTTCGTTAATGGCATCAAAAGAGCACTCTATTATTTTACCACAGTAATCTGACGGATCAGAACCGTCTGAAACATGAAAGAACCCAACATTTCAAGACAAGCACAAATGCAAAATACCAAGAGAAGTGGGGAAAAAACAAAAAGAAACAAAAGTTCATATCTCTTGCTTAGATATGCAATAATAAAGGACAACAGATAAAGACACAATCTCGTCACTGGAATCAGTAACTCCCAACTCCAACCAATAAGGACCAAACATTGGAAAGACCATATTAAAGAGCAAGAGAACAAACAAAATTATCGAAATAAAGTCAAAAGCTTGAGAGGGGCATGTCCTAGTCTCAATAGGATGATCTTGTTAATCAGAATTTTACAGACTAAAGAGACCCTAAATTTGGAGGGTGTTTGGATTGGCTTTTGAAAAGTAGCTTATAAATTAAAGCTAAAAGCCATAAGAAATACCCTACTTTTGCCTGTTGACTTATTTTTAAAAGCACCTTTTAGCTTTCCAAAGCACCACCAAAACTTAAAAGTGCTTAAAAGCAAAAAGCACTTAAAATTAAGACAATCCAACAGATAATCAAGCATGACAAGGGACTTCCATATATGTGCTTCCATGGTAACGCTCCTGAAATTGCAAAAAAGATTTTACTGCCCCTAGATTCATCTAGAATCTTTTTGTGACAATCCAAACTAACAAATCCAATCTTCTTAACTATATCATCTGATCCAATTTCATGTTGTGGAAAATCCACATTCTATTTACTAAGCCTTAACAGAACAAAAAGTAAAAGCAAGAATATGAATCTTGTTTTTTTTTTTTTTTTTTTTTGGGGGGGGGGGGGGGGGGGGGGGGGGGGGTTCTAAGGGCAGCCTGTTGCACTAAGGCTTCCGCTATGTGCAGGGCTTGGGGAAGGGCCCCACCATAAGGGTGTATATAATTAATAATGTTAATTTAGTAAAATAGACCCCAGAAGTGCTAAGTCAACATGGCCCAAGTAAAAGAGACGGAGGGAGTACTATTTAGCACCTCACAAGCACCAAAAAGGAATCTTAGCGGCTGCAAGAGTGTGAAATAGAACTCAACTTTTTAGATCATTCTCTAATGAAGGTTAACTCCATCAAATAATAGTACTGCATCCAATTCCTCCACAACACAATTTTAATAAGAAATTACGTCCACCCAGGTCAGTAAAATATACAAGACAGGAATAAAAACTTAACAAGTATGGATGTACATGATATTCATATCTTATATTCCCAACCAAACTCAAATTAAGGGAAACATTCCTGCATGATACCACAAGTATATTAAGCAATATAACAGGGGATTTCTGACCTGGGAAAACAACTCGATTCCCGTCCATTGGTTTCTTCTTCCCTCGTTCATGTAGATAAAGCAACCCACGATCCTCGACCACCTGCCATATGATCAGAGATGATCACTTTATTCCAATAGGAGAGCATGAAACATGATCCAGTTCACAAAGGCTATTCTGCCTTGTTGAAGGATGGACCATCTCTAAAACCTTAAGACAACAACAACATACCCAGTGTATTCCCACAAAGTGGGGTCTGGGGAGGGTAAAGTGTACACAGTCCATACCACTACCTCAGATGAAGTCCATAACACCCTTCTGTTAACTTAATTATCTCAGCACATCCCCCTACGTGAGGGTCTGATTCTTTTTCATGGGCTAATAACAGTGAGACTAGAACTAATGACCATTGTCTGTTTTAATGTTATGTTAAGTGTGATTAACTCATCTAAAAGCTTAAGCGGTTAGTTTTATTAGCTTAACTATCTCAACACGGATTAAAGCATGGAACCAAATGATATTGACAGGTAAGGTGTAGTGGAATAACAACAATAAGTAACCAAAAGGTAAGGAGGAAATAGGAACAGCTTTATTCATTAGGAGAGCAGAATACAACCTCAAACAGGAAGTCAACCGAGTTCATTTCAGGGTATTTCCACTTCAAGAGACCCTCGTGCGTGCGAGGAACATAAGGATCATCCCAACCCTAACATGGAAAGAAGCTCAGTAACCAGAGCCAGAACCTAAATTCATCAGTATGATTTATGCATCTCCGTCACTGTATAAACATGTCATTTGCAATAACACGCAAGAGGATATGCTACTAACTCTACTTCTCTGCAACATAACAGTAAACGTAGATAAAGGTTGAAAACCACTTCAGCAGAGTTTTCCAGCATAGTAATCAAAACACACATGCCATATTACTAAACATCTTAGTGATGTAAGGAATTGACTCCTCGGGAAAATCCAATATAACACTAGAACAAGAAGCAATTCAGTAGTGTCACTCTTTAGCACCTGAAAAATAAGACCATCAGCTTCATGTGAAAGCTTTGGGATAAATTCTTTGAGAAGCTTTGTGACAGTAGAGAGCAGAAGAAAATCCTTCCTCCTCACCTGATAAACGTTGAGAGATCAGCAGCCACTTTAGGTAGAACTATTATAATTAATCTTTGAAAATATATTCCAATATTGACGAAACATACCCTGAAAGGCTCCAACTCATATCTATAGTAAGGGTTTCTACTCTGGTATATATGTTGACGTTCATAATTCCTTGGCCCAATCACTTCTTTGTCGATCATTCTCCACCGTTCATAAAAGGGCCGCTGTAAAGGAATAGAACAGAGAAAGAGCAACATCAAGGTACAGATAATATTCGAAGAGAAACAAAAGTCCCCTAAGCGTATATATAGAAGAATTCAACCTCAATGACAGACACATGGTTCAGGGCCATCATATCATAAATTAGGTATCTCCTTTCCTGCTTGTGTGTGTCAGGCAAAGTATCAATTACCATCTCTCCATCAAGTAAAGTGAAGTGGTGGGTCTTTTCGGCTAAACCCTGAAGAAAATATGAGAATTATAATTTCCAACAGTGAGAAATAAAAGAGAAAAAGAAAAGATCAGAACATCCTAATAGCTAACTGGATATTAGCATACTTCATTAGTGTGTCTGCACGGAAATCTCATCTGAACCCTCCGGAAGTTGAAATGCCTATCAATTAAGAAACAACCATCCATCGTGATCAGCATCATATACCGTGTCCCATCAGCCTTCCATGTGGCATAGTAGTAACGCTGCCTTAATAACTGCAAGTTGTCCCTGCACATGATGACAAAGATTACCGATTTTGTGTTGGATACTACCAGTCTACCATGATTTATCAGATAGCTAGCCAGTTTAATAATAAACAATTGCTTTCACATAGAAAAAATGATTAATATCCATGTCCGAGTCCATATGACATGGTTGCGATGGTTCGGACAGTGATGAGGAGGTGCACGGATAATCTAGTATGGAGGTGTCAGGGGATGGTTATGGATGGTTTTGGACGGGGTAGAGGTAGGCTGAAGAAATATTGGAGGGAGGTGATTAGGCATGACATGGAGCGGTTACATCTTACAAAGGATGTGACCCTTGATAGGAAGGTGTGGAGGACGCGAATTAGGGTAGAGGGTTAGTGGGTAGGAGTGCATCTATAATAATAGGGAGGAATGTTTTGCTTGTATTTGTGCCTATAGTTTCTTGTTCGTAGCATTCTGAGGATGTTTGTGATCTCAAATAGATAGTTTATAGTATTACTCGGTGTCTTGTTTTTTTTATTATCTAGGGTGTGTTCTCATTTTGTAGTTTATTTTTTTGTTTTTTATCGTTATACTGTTATCTGTCCTGAGCCGGGGGTCTATCGGAAACAACCTCTCTACTTCATCTGAGGTAGTGGTATGGACTGCGTACATTTTACCCTCCCCAGACCCCACTTTATGGGAATATACTGGGTATGTGTTCATCATGTCCGAGTCCACATGAGGTTCAAAATGACAATTCAATAAGGTTACTGTGAGAAATATAATAGAATAAATATTATTGAATTGTTGTATCTACATGATTACACGGAGACCCTATTTATTGACACTACATTTCAATCTTATTCCTATTCAAATTCTAACACTCCCCCTCAAGCCACTGCATACAAAGTAAATGTATCAAGCTTGTTAAGGATGTAATTAATATGAGGATCAGTGAGGTACTTGGTGAAGATTACTGCAACAAAACTGGTAAATACTGATTTGGACGTTGGGCAGACCTCAGCTGAAACGAAATAAATTGATAAAGTAGTTGGAGAAGTAGTAAACGTCGCAGGAAAGTTGATTTGTTGCTAGAAAATTGCCAGAAACTAGTCTAAAATATATGGGTAATCTCGAAATCAAGAGATGAGTAGATCTTGAACAAGAAGTAACCGAAAAACTGGCTGGAACATACTCACACGTTGAATTATTAGATTTGATGGCTAAAAAAGTGGTCACAAGTTCTGTGGAGATGCTTGGAGGCGAGGGGGTCCTGTGGCGTACAACAAAGTGATTAGGGACATGTATGAGGGGGCGAAGACTCAGGTAAGGACAGTGGGAGGAGATTCCGAGCATTTTCCGATCTTGATAGGATTGCACCAGGGATCAACTCTTAGTCCGTTTTTATTTGCCTTGGTGATGGATGTGTTGATGCGGAGTATATAAGGTGAGGTGCCTTGGTGTATGCTTTTTGCGGATGATGTAGTTTTGATTGATGAGTCGCGACAAGGTGTTAATGAAAAGCTGGAGGTTTGGAGACAAACAATAAAGTCTAAAGGTTTCCGGTTGAGTAGGACCAAGACGGAGTACTTGGAGTGCAAATTTAGTGACTCGAGGAAAGAGGAGATGGTAGTAAAGTTGGGAATAAGTTGGATTTCCAGGTGGAGAGGGATAGTTTTATGTATCTTGGGTCCATGATTCAGGGGAATGGAGAGATAAGATGAGGATGTCTCTCACCGTATTGGGGAAGGTTGGATGAAATGGAGGCTCGCTTCGGGAATTTTATGCGATAAGAAGGTGCCCCCAAGCTGAAAGGCAAATTCTATAGAATCGCAGTCCGGCCGGCTATGTTATATGGAGCCGAGTGTTGACCGGTTAAGATTTCTCACATCCAAAAGTTGAAGGTGGCGGAAATGAGGATGTTGCGTTGGATGTGTGGATTTACAAGGGCTGTCAGGGTTAGGAATGAGATTATTTAGGAGAAGGTGGGTGTGGTGTCGGTGGAGGATAAAATGCGAAAAGTGAGGTTGAGATGGTTTGATCATATGATGAGGAGGTGTACAGATGTCCCGGTTCGTAGGTGTGAGAGGTTGGCCGAGGATGGTTTCAAGCGGGGTAGGGGTAGACCGAAGAAATACTGGAGGGAAGTGATTAAACGTGACATAGAGCAGTTACAGCTTACTGAGGACATGACCCTATAGGAAGGTATAGAGGAAAAATATTAAGATAGAGGGCTAAGGTGTGTGGGTGAGTCGTAGTCTGTAGTTAGGAAGGCTTTGGTGTCCTTTGTTTGACAATGTACAATATTTTTGTGGATGTCGTGCCTATGTTATTTTATCATGTCCCATGCTTATGATGTTTTTTGTACACTGTCCTTCGTCTTGAGCCGGGGATCTATCGGAAACAGCCTCTCTACTTTTTTAGAGTTAGTGGTATGGACTGCGTACATTCTACCCTCCACAGGCCCCACGATGTGGGATTATACTGGGTTTGTTGTTGTTGTTGTTGTCAAACGAGAACACGACCCCACTGAGATATGGGTGGGTCGAATGATGACACGATCCCACTGAGATCGAATTATATGGGTAGGGTCGAAATGATTGCACGACCCTACTGAGATATAGAAATTATATGAGTAGGGTCGAAATGACGACACGACCTACCTAAAGAGAAATTATATGGGTAGGGTCGGAATAACGGCACGACCCTACTAAAAAAGAAAAATTATATGGATAGAAAATTATATGGGTAGGGTCGGAATGATGTCTTCCCTACTAAAAAAGAAACTATATATGGTAGAGAGATTATAAATCAAATCTGAGTTACGGAAAGATGCACGGAACTACGTAAATCAAATTTGAGGAGTCACCGAAAAGACCCACGGTGCTATGTAACTCAGATATGTGAAAGTAGTCAAGAAAGATGCACGATACTACACAAATTAAAGATGAGAAAGTAGTTCGGAGATGCACGGTGCTACGCAAATCAAATATGAAAAGTAGTCACCGGAAAGATGCACGATGCTACGCAAATCAGATATGAGAAAATAGTCATCGAAAAGATACACGGTGACCCAACTTTTGCTAACATAATCATTGGCCAGATGGGCGACATATATGGGTAATAGCCGCCCGTGGACAGCGAAAGCTCTTTGATTTTCTACCAAGATCGCAGATATATACGCAACTACACGGAGACCCTATTTATACACACTACATTTCAATCCTATTCCTACTCAAATACTAAAAGTTACTATCCATGAATAAGATTTGTACAAAGGATCTTAAGAAGATACATTTACTCAGAACACTCGATGGACAAGCTATCATGCAGAAAAAGAATATTAACAGAACAAAACAAAACTATTTCATGTGTTCACCCATGTAAAGAATGTGAAATGAAAACATAAGAGGAAAATGATCTCTAAAGATTCAAAACCGTTCATGAACCCCCAGTTAGGGGTGTGCATCGGTCGGTTCGGTTCGGTTTATTGGTTTTCGATTTTTAAATATGTTAAACCAATAACCAAACCAATAAGATATTTTTTATCGGTTTATTAGTTTTTAGTCCTTAACGGTTCGATTTTCGATTTAATCGATAAGAAAATACTCATAAAATAAAAATAGTAGTAACTAACATGAAAAAAAAAAAAATCTTAGTTGCCACCAAAAATCCTACATGATGTGTTTTAATTTACAAGAACCTTCAAGTTTGAACTATTCATTATTAGTAGAAATTAAGAGTTTGTATAAATGAAATAATAGGTTTGTTAATTTGTAGAAATTAGAGAGAAATTAAAAGAAATATATAATAAGTCACATATATAAATATATTTTCTTGTTGGGTTATCGGTTTATCAAATAACTCAATAAGAAAAAATCGAACCGAACCAATAAATTTTTTTATAAAACCATTAAAAACCGTTAACCCAATAACAATAAACCAATAACATTTTTATCAAGTCGGTTCGGTTTTTGCACACCCCTACCCCCGGTGCAAAGGCTGTGCAGGAGCAATACTGTCATCTCCACATATCAAAGACATGCAGATAAATGTCATGTATCAGCATATGCAGAACCTTTTCCCCTGTTGATAAATTAACTTTACGCAGTTTCTATTCTGATTTAGATGAGGCCAAGTGTGAGAATATCCTTGTTCTTTTCAATTTGTGGGTGAAAAGAGGCATCTTGTATGCATGGTTAAGCGTGAAATGCTAGACCTAAGGTTACACCAGACTAGACCGACAAAAAAGAAGTTAAAGTTCCCCGACTAAGGACTAGAACCAAACCTGTCAAGAGAGACTGGATGTGAGCCAGGAAATTGTGGGCCTCTACCCTGAAACGCAAATACATCAAACAGATTTATGAATTAGAATTGAAACAGCAGATACATCCATATTTTCCAGTAAGTAGTCCACATAATCCACAACTGCACAATAGAAAGTGAGTCCACTGCAAGAACAGAAAATAAAAAGTAATGCGGATAAACAATACAAGAAATCTTCATATATAAATTCCTATGTAACAATTATAATGACACCAAACAAACCACTTGAAAATTCCTACCCCTGGGGTCATTTTCAGTGCTTGATAACAGAATTGTCGTAAATAATTTTGCTGATCTTGTGGGATTGCATCTCCCAAAACGTCATCGTTTGACATTACTACTTGTGCTTCACGATTGTCCTGGAGGGGAGAAATGAGTTATGAGGAAATTATAAAAGCTCTGTCAAATAAATAAACCTTAGTGCACTGCAAAAGTATAGAGACCAAAACCATATGTTGGTATAAAGATGTAACCACAAGCATCTGTAACCTTGATTATGTTATCATGCTGAATTTATATTCTAGAACCTGCAGGATTTGACGAGATTACTATATTGATTTTCTGGGACAGTGTTTTAGAAAAATTGTTCAGATTGTGAAAAGTGGAACAGCTAGTTGGTAAGAGGTCAAACAGTTTGAAGTAATAGAAGTTTTTATTTGTTTGAATGATGGGACAGAGACTTCTCATTTCACTAAGGATCATATTTTTGGACAGACCAAATGGAAAGCAACATCCGGTTTACAGGCATAGAGTACTAGATTAGGCGACATCAAGCAAGTACTAGTCATTCTTGTTAAAGAATAACATGATTTCACGAAAAAGACCCCTCCCTTCACTTCAATACAATCCTCACGCCCCCCCACCCCTACCCCCAATTCTCTCTCCCTCCATCTGCATAGCCTCCGGTCTTTGTTTTACACACACACCCTCCCCCGGATGCACTGCCCTTCTTCCCTCTCTTTTCCCTACCCACACCTTGTATACTACACCACCATGCCCACCTTTTTGGCTCACTTCTCTGGCTCTCTCAGTCAAGTTTGTTTTTGGAATATAAACTTCCAAACAGTAAAAAAGGTGAATCAACTATAACATCAAAAAGATATATAGTTGAATGTCTGCATGCGCTCGATCTCCTATGAAGATGCCGTCCTATAAATTAATCATTTATTAACCATTTTGATAAAAAGTTCAATCATCAAAACTTTGAAAAGTGGTGAAAGAGTGATGATAGAATATAAGAGAACACCAAAAATACCTTTTTCCCCAGCAAAAGATTAGAGAAAAAGAACGACGGACCTGGTTCATCTTTCTAGAAGGTCAACAAATATGACACCATTAGCATGTGTATTATTTTCATTTTTCATGCTAAACACTCTTCATCAGGCTGGAAAATATTATACTTGCTCTAAGTCTAAACAAAGTTAGATCTCTTCTAGCATTATTTAGCACCTTTGTCAAGCTTTTAAGAAAAACTAGATTTCTTCTTGGGTGCATCTTTTCTTTAATTGGTGGAGGACAAAGGCGATGAAATTGGCAGACAATGGAGGCAAAAATACTCAAATGCAAATAAGACAAGAAACATGCAAAGTACATAGTTCTCAGGATTCATAGGAGAAATTCTTATCAGTCAAGAAACAACAATCCTAGGGAACTTCTATCATTAGTCATTACAGTAAGGCACCAATGGAAGATATGACCCAAAATTCTTCAGCATTAAATTTTAGCTGCTTGTTCACCTTTAACCGCTAACTCCATAAAGGGCTGGTGAGTGGGAATGGAGAGATAAAGGAGCACAAGAGATCATTTTTTAAACTATCATTCCAGATTGAAATGAAATTGAGTCGAATAAAGCAAATTATATAAAGGATTCATATCCTGACCTGAAACTAGTTTGGGATCAAAGCGTAGCCGACGCAGAGTCTAAGGAAAAGAGGTCCTCAACTCTGAGAATAACATATCGACATTTTATGGTACAAATTTCATCGAGCCAAAAGGAAAGGCATACTAAAATTAAGATCAGACAAAAACGTCTCGTGGCTAACGAAACGAGACTCACATAAGGCGGCTCAAGTTATCTAGCCTCGACAGGCATGTGGCTTTAAGGACGAGCCCTTCCTAATTCAAGTAATCTCAGACTAGGAAGTGCATCTGACTAAGAATCGTGCCTTCAAAAAGCTAAGGCAATCCTTGCATCCCAAGTATTGCAAGGTCGTTACTCAAGAGTTTACAATCTCCATTGGCAAAACGACTTGGGAATGTCATAAATTGGTAATTTTCATAGTCAAGCTTAATGTTGCACTCAAAATAAAGTTTCACTACTTCCTCACCGTAGAAGTTTCAGAAAAGGATGGCTTTCTCGTTCTAATGTCGAAAGCCACTAGAATGATACCCCTTTACTGTTCACATTCAATCAAATTCAACACCGTACTAGTGGAAATTGAAGGTTTACGCTTTCAACAGAGAAGGAAAAAACCAAACACTTCAACCATGACAAATGTGCCAACAATCTCAAAGAGGAAAGTTCTCTTGCAGAAACACTTACAATCAAAGAAGCCTCAGGACCTCCATCATCATCGTCATCCGGCATAGCATCGCCATTCAAATCAAGCTCAGAAGATCTTTTCCACTCAGGTGTTGGAGGACAAACAACCATTTCAGGTTTTTTCTCATGATAGAAGGCATATAAGGCATCGATATAGTCGGGCTTATAGATCCCAGGAGGACGAGCATCAGAAAAAATTTTAATTGCCTGGATAAAAATACTTTGATTATTCATATACTCAAGATATATGGTTAAATTTGAAGTAAGAAGGCTGTAGCATTGCAAAATTACTGACCTGGCTGACAGATATCGACAGCGTACGCATAAGATAATGAACGATCATAAACCCAGTGCGATTATGCCCATGTGTGCAATGGACAAGAATATGCTTCTTTGCATGTTTCTGACGGGCAAGAAATTGTGAAACCTGATACAAGCCATAAATATTAGTATCAAATTCCTTTCAATAGCATAGATCAGTCAGTCAGGATGTGATAAAGTTAGCCTTTACTTGCTTAGAAGGCTTGAACAGAATAAAACTCACATGACAGCATGCTTCTCATCAATGTTGAGTCTTAATACTAAGAAAACCTAAATAGAAGTAAACAGAACACCTTCATATACTCTGTGAAAATACAGTACTTTTTAATCTGAGACAAATTCTGACAATATACAGTTTCTATTGCAATACAATATTCTCCGCAACTTTCGCATTGGGAAATAAAATACCCTTACAACGGATGCTCAAGTTCATGATGTTCTGTTTTCCTTTCCAAAAATCAGGTGAGTCTTGGTCCAATTGAAACATCATCTCCATGGGGTTGATGGTTGTGGGTTGTTGTTGTTGGGGGGGGGGGGGGGGGGGGGGGGGGTGTTAAGCCATGTATGTGAATTGGGACGCCCCCCCCACAAACACACACATCTTATGTGAATTGGGATAATCCAAAAAGGAGATACAGGATCCAACAATGTTCCCTTTTCCTGCTAATAAGAGAGCATAGCCCTAGTGCACTAAGTTCCACTGTTCAGGTCCAGAGAGGGGACCATATTCAACCTACTGATCGGCTGTATACAAAATTACATTGCATTTCTGCACGAGAACACATGACCTCCTAGTAACACGATGACAACTCTTACCATTAAACCAAGGGTCCCCTTGAAATAATGGAATACATTCTTTTTATTTATAAGAGCAGAATACATTCATAATATAATATAAATACTTACATAACATCTACCCTAACAGCAACAACATCATCATACCCAGTATATTCCCACAAATTGGGGTTGGGGGAGGGTAGGTGTACGCAGCCCATATCACTACCTTAGGAGTGAGATAGGCCATTTCCGATAGACCCCCGGCTCAAGACAAAAACGGGCTAGAAAAGAAATATTAAAGGAACAAGAAACAATAGGTATTAACACACAAAATAATAACACAAACAAGACTATCACCAAGTAATAACGAAAACATGCTCCGAAACAACCATTCTCAAAATAGCTTTTTCTCTTTTTTATTCCTAGAAGATTACAAACAAACAGGTGATAATCCAAAAAGGAGATACAGGATCCAACAATGTTCCCTTTTCCTGCTAATAAGAGAGCATAGCCCTAGTGCACTAAGTTCCACTGTTCAGGTCCAGAGAGGGGACCATATTCAACCTACTGATCGGCTGTATACAAAATTACATTGCATTTCTGCACGAGAACACATGACCTCCTAGTAACACGATGACAACTCTTACCATTAAACCAAGGGTCCCCTTGAAATAATGGAATACATTCTTTTTATTTATAAGAGCAGAATACATTCATAATATAATATAAATACTTACATAACATCTACCCTAACAGCAACAACATCATCATACCCAGTATATTCCCACAAATTGGGGTTGGGGGAGGGTAGGTGTACGCAGCCCATATCACTACCTTAGGAGTGAGATAGGCCATTTCCGATAGACCCCCGGCTCAAGACAAAAACGGGCTAGAAAAGAAATATTAAAGGAACAAGAAACAATAGGTATTAACACACAAAATAATAACACAAACAAGACTATCACCAAGTAATAACGAAAACATGCTCCGAAACAACCATTCTCAAAATAGCTTTTTCTCTTTTTTATTCCTAGAAGATTACAAACAAACAGGTGATAATCCAAAAAGGAGATACAGGATCCAACAATGTTCCCTTTTCCTGCTAATAAGAGAGCATAGCCCTAGTGCACTAAGTTCCACTGTTCAGGTCCAGAGAGGGGACCATATTCAACCTACTGATCGGCTGTATACAAAATTACATTGCATTTCTGCACGAGAACACATGACCTCCTAGTAACACGATGACAACTCTTACCATTAAACCAAGGGTCCCCTTGAAATAATGGAATACATTCTTTTTATTTATAAGAGCAGAATACATTCATAATATAATATAAATACTTACATAACATCTACCCTAACAGCAACAACATCATCATACCCAGTATATTCCCACAAATTGGGGTTGGGGGAGGGTAGGTGTACGCAGCCCATATCACTACCTTAGGAGTGAGATAGGCCATTTCCGATAGACCCCCGGCTCAAGACAAAAACGGGCTAGAAAAGAAATATTAAAGGAACAAGAAACAATAGGTATTAACACACAAAATAATAACACAAACAAGACTATCACCAAGTAATAACGAAAACATGCTCCGAAACAACCATTCTCAAAATAGCTTTTTCTCTTTTTTATTCCTAGAAGATTACAAACAAACAGGTGATTTCCACTTGATTGACAAACGACATACATTAATAATTGCACCAAGTGTTACATATGATAATATCTGTAGCAACGTATATCCAACCATGGATGGCTAAAGGTAAGAAAACAAACTTGTAGTACTTTTACTAGATAAGCAATGCAAACTCATCCTCAGGTACAGAATTCAACTAAAACTGGAGCCAAAAATAAAATTACCTCATAGACAAATAAATTTACTGACTCACTGTCAGGTACAGAACCACGGCCTCTGCATTGAATCTGATAAACATGAGGGAGTAAAAATCAGGACAACAACCATAACTCAAAGAGAAAAATTACTCCCCCACCACCTATTCTCCTCTGTGACTTTATTACCATGTACCAACCTTTACATGCTTGATGCCTTCTTTCCTCCAATCTGACAATGAATAGTATCGAGTTGTATTGGTGAGATCAATCACCATACCAAGCTGAAATTAACAATGAGTCAGTTGTAGGTTAGAAGATCCTGTGTTGTCAAGGTAACCTAAATGAATTCAGAACAAATAAGGCACCTAATGATTGTGAAAGTAACCCAAATGAATTAACGGCTCCTTTCGTAAAAAGGATAAAGGATAACTAAACCTGCGATTAATTTTAGGATGAGCTTATCCCATGTTTGGTTGGGATAAAATGCAGGGGATAACTTATCCCGGGATTAGTTATCTTGGGATTATAGTGTTATTTTTATCCCGCTATAAGGGTGGGATATTTAATTTTGGGATAATTAATCCCGGAATAACTTGTTTCCCATCCAAAAGATCCCTAAGAGGCCAAAATTATCGAGGCATCAAACGATTTTATCATACTAAAAGGCAAAACAAAATAGAATATAAGCCTCGTCTTTGACATAAAACATTTCCAAGACAGTGATATAAAACATCTCTAAGACCATAATTCATGTGCAGCAACTTGTTAACTGATTCAACTTGCTATCCATGTCAAAATTAGAATCTACAGGATATAAACAATAAATAAAAACATTACCAACAACGGAACACGAAAAGCTTCAAACAGCAATAAAATTCTGCCTCGTGATAACATCTAGGACATGACCTTAGATAGGACGATGTGGAGGATGCGTATTAGAGTAGAAGGTTAGTCGGGTAGGAGTGTTATCGTGCACTAGCCGTAGTATGGTAGCTTTACGTTTAGCTGTAGATGTTGAGGTGGCGCTGATCCCTGCTTATGATATCTATCATTCTTGTTGTTTATTGTGTTTCGATTATCACACTATTTTGTGGTTGATTATTGTTTCCCTTTTTAGTTGTTATATTTTCTTCATTGTTCTCCTCTTCTTTGTACCTGGATTTGCTACACTTGAGCTGAGGGTCCTTCGGAAACAGGCACTCTACCTCCCCGAGGTAGTGGTAAGGTCTGCATACACTTTACCCTCCCCAAACCTCACTCATGGGATTTTACAGGGCATGTTGTTGTTGTGATAACATCTAGGAATCAAACTTTTTCTTTTAATTGTTGAAGGTTACTTCATTGAAATCCAGTAACAAGAAAGTGTCGTAAAGGCATATAAAGGAGCAGATCATCACTGCACGTAAGGAATCAAATATTTTTAAGATAAAATCCACATCAAGAGAATGAATAAGGACACAAATTCAGGTTAACACACTCACTTTTCTTCCTAAAACTCTCTGTTGATGGAGGACTTGCCTAAACGAGTATCTTTTGCCCGGAAGAACACAATCGTTGAAAGTTTCATCCAATGGAACCTTTGAAGGAATAATACAACCTATCTCCTGTCCAAATGCAGGACAATCCAACCAACCTGCATGACAAATCCAAAAGATAAATGATGTAATTGAACTATGAGCAGTAAGGAAGGGAAAAAAGGAGAGAAACAAGAACCTGTGCCAAGAAAATAGTCAAAGAAGACACAATAATGTTTCGTGCAACCTAGAGTTAGATGGCAAGAACAAAACGAAAGATGGACTACACAGAAGGAAGCAGTAATCAATTGCTACTTCAACAATTCATACACACACGGCAAAAGAGATAAAGTAACACACAATATATATATATATATAGAGAGAGAGAGAGAGAGTGCACAAAAAAAACAATAACCTGGAGGAAGTCTGCTGCTAGGCTTCTGTCTCTTTGTCTGAAAGATCTCATCCCGCATTCGTGGTTGAGATGGATATGCTGGCCTATCATCTGGATGTTGTCTTTTAAGTCTTTGAATCCTTTCCTCCCGCTCCTAAAACAAACGGCATTTAGAAATAGGGCAAGCAGACTAGAAAATAACTTTTTGACTGGTAAAAGAGAGGAAATTAGAAAAATATAAATTAAAAATTGAAAATGAAGTCTCCACAATAATAAGATTCACAAGAACATTCCCCATCTATGGGCACTTACTCCCATGTCCTCTATCCCTTTCCACTATCTAAGAATGAAGTGACATAGAAGCAAGTTTTATTTCTTTTAATTTCTCCCCCTTTTGACAGAGACGAGATATATAAGAGTTACAAAGTGTGAAACCAAAAATAGTTCAAATTAGATCAGTCAGATAGCTGACTTGGAGATAGCCAGATTACCAACAACAACGCTGAATTAACCTCCTATGGACTTCCAATTTCCCCTACCATTTGATGACCCAAAACTGCCTGCTGGCTAAAATGGAAAAGAAAAAAGGAGGATTTGGAGGGGGGGGATTACAGGACGAAAAATAAACAAACTAATCTTTGTTCTTGGAGAAAACATTTTGCTATAAATACCTCTTTAGATTTATTAGACTCTGTAAGCTCCATGAGTAATTAGGGGATTTCAACATTCAGGATACTCTTTTGCAATCAATTACATCCTTTGGATCAGATTTAATGAAAGTTTACTTTACTTGATTGAAAAAAGATCGAAACACCGCACAAAGCTTTCTACTGGTTATTACTCTGCCGAAGACAAGCAGCAAAGAAACAGCCACTATAAAAGAGACATCAAACAAAGAGCAAAGCAGAAATATTCAATAAAAGGAGCAAGTTCAAGTAGTAGTACAGCTCAATAGTTGATATAGCGAGTAGTAGGAACAGAGACGTACGCGACGTGAAATCTCAACAGCACTTGTGACATAATCTGCACGCTCGTCACTATGTAATATAATAGGTTCTTGATCTTCTAATTGTTGTCCAAAAATCTCATCATCGTCCTCTGGCTGTGGCAAGGCATTCAGATCCATGCTGATGATTCAAGTCTCAATACAAAGCATATGTCAAGGTGCCTGTAAGCAATTTATAGTTCTGTTCCTACAACAAACAAGAGTTGACATCGAATTGTTCAGATCAAAAATAAACTAATGCCCTTGTATGACAACTGAAAAAGGCTGAATATATTCAAATCTCAATGCATCATCCAAATGTTAAAACTTAACGAACCAAGCAAACATCATAAATTTGGATACCAAAGAAATACAAAACCTACCTAAAAGGACAGGAAAATGCTGGAGTCTAGATGATAAGAAACAGAATAATAGTTGACTAGAACGATAAAATACAACCCTTTTTAGGGCCAGATAGCTAGAGAGCAAAGAAACATAGAGGCATTGAAAGAAAAGACAAATTCGATCAATAGATGAAAAACACAGGAGAAGCTACCAGAGTTTTTCTGCACTAGGAAGTCTAATGTATATGGTAGGTACATGAGCATCCTTCCGCTTCAGGGGAAAGATAGGCCTGTAATAATAAGTCCTGCGATAGCAGTGAATGGGGGATGGAACGAAATAGTCTTAAAGATTGAAAGGTTCATTAAATGCCACAATCAACTGAATATTGAGCCACACAGCATTTATGATTACCCTCGTGCCAAAGCTGAGAGAGTAAATCGCAATCGAACACTTCAGGGAATCTACAGTCTATACAAATAGTGGAGACATCTGTATTATATCGGTTCCTCAGACAGCACTTGTACTACGCTGGGAATGTTGTATCTAAATTACATAGGCATCTGGAAGAAAGGAAAGGGTTTTACTTAACAAGTGTGCCATCTGAAAATATGACGAGGAGAAGTCAGAAAAAATCACATTATTGAATATAAAGAAATGGACTTCCATCTCTTGGACGCCTGTCTTTGGGGACAAATTTATGATATGGACAGGAATATGTTCTTCTTTGAGTTCCCAAACAGGGGCATGACATAACAATTCTGCGGAAAGAGTGGAGATGGAAGACAATAAGGATTACCAGCTTCCCAGAAGATTGATGAGAGCAGCAGGATCCTGCTTCACCTCTGGTCGCAAAAGGTTTTCATTGAAATTGGAAATTTATGCAGTGGATGGGTGGCTACTGAAGGTAAAACTGAACTCAGGAACCATCTCAAGTGGGCAAGAATCAAAATAGGGGAAGATGGTCGGAATTGTCCGAGCGAAGTATCAATAGTAAGTGATGGATACAAGTATCATTTTCTGATATTGATCGAACGGAAAGCAAGATTGGTAAGATGTCACTGGCAACATAGGGCATCGAAGAACCTGTTGGGTCAAAGGCTTCTTTGGACCCTACTGCAAAAGGAGTTGAATAATGTGGAAAACGAGTACGATTAAATGCAAATTCAGACTGTATCAATGACAAAGCACGCAGAGAGAGTTGTTCACAACCTAGGTTAGTTGAACATACTAGTACATAATCTATAGAGCTAACTCCCCTGTGTTCAGGAACGATAAGCTATCACCATTACATTCAAAGGATCAACAGTATTAGGTATAATAACCAAGTTACTGAAAGGACAATTGCATTATGGCATAGAAAGAATAACTTCCTATAACATGAAAATCATCAAAGGACTACAATCAAATTCACTACAATTTGATTCTAACTGGTTAAATTAAATCTTCATACAAATGTTTAATACTCCCCCTCCGCCACAATTTTGATTGGAACAATTCTTATAGTCTATCTAAAGAAGATTGGCATCATACTTTATTTAACATCTATTTAATTTTTACATTCCTATTTTACCATGGAAATGACATATTGTAGGTTCCGCTAGATTAAAAAACAAAGAATTTGGTATGGAAGACACTCTTAGACTAAACTCTGTACCTAGCCAGATACTGCAAAACAAAATTGGGACTAGAACATAGTTTCTTAACGGATTTTCCATGTCTAACAATTCCAGTTTAACCACGCACATTTTGCTTTGAGTACCAAATCCCCAAGGAGAAAGCTTCCAACAACAAAACTGACCACCGCAAGTATAACACCATACTCCAAGTAAAAAATGACATGTGAACTATGTCATCAGGTTGATAACGAACGCTCCTGTACACTGACTCCAATGGAACCACAAAGTGTAACAGACTAATTCTATTTCGACACCCTGGTAAAAGCCCAATTTAAACCCAGAGTAAGACATTCGAACAGCAAACGACAAACATGACGTGCTCTCCAAGGAAATCGGAACAATGCAGCCCAAAAAAACGATATCATTACGAAGCTCAGTCTCAATTAGTGCAAAAACTAAAATTTTTAAAAGATATACAATTAGTTTACCCAGAAAAGTGCAAAGAAACAAAAACAACTGAACCCTCATGCGTGATATCTTCCAAAAGAGCAAGAACAGAAAAAACAGATAAAATGATTCGAATTGACCTTAATCAAAAGGGCAGCCTGGTGCACTAGAGCTACCACTATACGCCAGGTACGGGAAAGGGACGGATTACAAGGATCTACACTACACTACGCAACCTTGCCCTGCATTTCTGCAAGAGATTGTTTCCATGGTTTGAACCCGAGACCTCCAAGTTACATAACAACTAACTTTACCAGCTACGCCAAGGCTCCTGTCTGAAATGACCTTAACCCCAAAAAAGAAAAAAAACAGCACGTGTTCCCCAAATATATATCGCCAGCCAAAAAAAAAAAAAGAGTTATCATCACCAAACATCAGTATAGGCACTTGAAAAACTAAACTTTCAAAAGTAAAAAAAAAAAAAAAAATCAAAATCAAAACATAACAATTGAATCCTAAAAAATAATACCTAGCTCCAAACTAAATTAAGCCAATAACAATGTCATCCAAAACTCAGGAGCAAATAATTTTTTTTTAAAATACATTCGAATTGCTTATCAAAAAAGCAGACGAAGAAGAAACAGAATTCAGTCTGTTACTCGAACAACTAGACTTTCCACAGCCAAAAAAAAAGTCAAAATCAATTTCCCACTAACTCTATGCACCCAACTGCAAAGAACCTAACAATTAAACCCTAAAAAGTACAATAACCTAGCCCCTAAACTCTAAATTAAGCCATTAACAAATGTCATGAAAATAAATTAGAATTGCTTATCAAATTTTTAAAAAAATTAAACTCAAATTAACTTTTAAACAAAAGAAAAATAAGAAGAATCAGAAGAAGAAAAAGAATTCAAACCTTGAGGTAAAATCAAACGAATTGCAGGAGCGGACGAATAACTAGTAAATTCACGCTTCACCGTACAGCGGAACTGGAAAACCCTACAACTAACTAGAATTTTTTCCCTTTTTTTATGATTTCAAACTTGGAAAATCGTAGAGAGAGAAAGAAGGTACGGTGGTTGTTAGAGCGAGAGAGATCAAGAGAGATTTATTGATGGTTCAATCCATAGAGCACCCGATTGCGAGGAATTGGAAGTAGAGAGAGATGGTGGAAAGAAGACGTATGTTTAGTACGTACACATGTGATCTATTCTATATAGAGAGAGAGAGAGTAATATAGGAGCAGGAGAGGGATTAGCTACGAAAAAAAGAGCCGCACCGGGGAGGTTGGGGCATTTTATGGTGATGTTATATGATACATGGATGGGCTGTTAGGGAGTTTGGGGTATTTAAAGACTAATGGGGAAGATTTTCTTTTTCTTTTTCAAAAAAGAGGAAAAATAATTAATTTTGTTTTAACTTTTGCTTGGATGGTTTTTACCTATTTTACGTAGGAGTACTCTTGTTAAGTGTGCATTAGGTCATGTTTTATTATGATACTCCCTTCATTTTATAATAAATGAATTGTTAAATTTTAGCACACAAATTAGAAAAAAAATATTATAGGCATAAATTTAACATAACTTTTTATTTTTACCCCAAAAATAAAAAATTGATCTTGCAATACCTTTTCAAAAGTTAATTAGTTGTCAAATCATAAAGGTAAATTTGAAAAAAAAATTAATGATTCTTATTTTGAAATACCAATAAATACTCAATAATTTACTTATTTCAAAACGAGGGAGTATTTGATTGAAAAAAAAAATAGTGTTTTATTTTAAACTAAAAAATAATATTTAAAAAGTGAAGTTGTGAATGTAAAAAAGAATAGTTTTACTTGTTTAGATGGTTGTTGTCTATTGTGTTGTTATTTTTAGTAGGCATTTGACAATGTTTTAGTTATGAAATTTGAAAAAGAAAAAAAATTGATTTTCAAAGTGAAAGAAGAACATTGAAAATTAGGGTTTTCTTTGTTCATTAATATAAATTGGAGTTATTTTTTGAATTTATCTCTATAATTTGAAGTGAAAAAAGTGTTTTTCTAATTTTGACTTAATATGAAGGTTTAAGAGAGTGAATATTGTAGCTTTAAACTGAAGATATGTAGAATACATCAAAATATCCTCTGAATACATTCTTGTGTAAGTGGACTAAAAGGGAACAAAATGAAACCAAATAAGTATTTGTTATGATTATTACTTAAACTTTTTAATATATGATATTGTTAAATCCATCATTCTGTAATAAAGAAAAGTCTTATTTTATACAACGACTGATTGGTACTGTCACATTGTTATCTTATTTTCTTTTTTATTTTATTTTTATTTATTATTTAACTAGTTTAGGTGTTTAAACGTTACACTAAATAGGATATTTGTTTAAATAATAAAGATGAATACACTAATTAAATTCAACATCTTTTGGAGAATTTATTTAATTAAACCTAACCTTTACAAGAAAAAAATCTCAAAGCTAATCGACATTCATCTACCATCTGTAAATTACAATAAAATAATACGATGATAGAGACATCAAAACAATATAATTAAATTAATCTTTACACAAAAATTTTCTCAAAGCCGTCTGACACTCTACCACCTGTAAACTATAACAAAATAATACGACAATAGAGATATCAAAATAATGCAACTAAACTTTACCTTGAATTTACACCAAAAAAAATCTCAAAACAGAGATATAAAAAACAATGCAATTACATGTTTGATATGTAATATTTTTACATCATTTGAATATATATAAATTTATTTTAGCATCATTGCTATTGCAATCATTTTATTCTTTTTGTACATAATCTATATCTATAATCTATAATCCATAATCTATATCTATAATCTATAATCTATATCTATATCTATATCTATAATCTATAATATATTAAACGTGTGAAGACCCTTAGAAAAGTTATTTGAACTTTTGGCCCCTCATTAAAAGACAATTCTTTAGACAAAATTATCATTTACTATTTTTATTATATTTAAAAAATAAAATATCTCATTATTTTTTGCAAAATAGATATATAATAGGATTTTTGTAAACTAGATATATAATAAGAGCCCTAATAAACATTGTCTTATTTTTGAAAAAATAAAAACGTATGAGTATAAGTTTTCATTATTTTTGGCAATCTAAGAATTATACATAAAGTAGAAATCCAAGATATTGGTTTTTTGGCAATACAAACAAGCAGGAGTTAAAAATCATATTCTTTTTTGGTTTATAAATATTCCTTCTATAAAAGAAGTTGTTTTGTGTGGTGATTAAATTACGTGAATAAAAGGTACATAGGAATAGTTATTTTCTCCTCTTAATGTTTTCATTTTTTTGGTTTAATTTTTGTGCAATTCACTTTATTGCTATGTTGTCAATTGTGTATTTGGATTGATAATCAATTTCTAACAAATTCAACTTCAAATTTATGATTAGCTTAAATTATTTAACAATGAAAAATGGTTGGCTCTGTTTGAGTGATTGTCATCTATTATATTGTATTGTGTTCTTAGTTCATCTATTATATTGTATTGTGTTCTTAGTTAAAATACAATATTTATTTTGATTTAATTGTATTATTTTGATATCCCTATCATTATATTGTTTTATTACAGTTTACAGGTGGTAGATGAATGTCGATCAACTTTTAAAATATTTTTGGTAAAGGTTAGTTTTTTTTTTTTGGTTTCCCAAGGTATCCCCGCAGTCGGTAGCCGTGAGATTAATCTTCCGTTCCTCGGTTAGCGCATTTTGCGGTAGGAAACTGGCCACAGAATTTGTTTCATTCGCCAAAGACGGGGATCGAACCCCCGACCTCTTGCTTAAGGGACATAGCGTTGAACCACTATGTCAACTTTGGTGGTTGGTAAAGGTTAGGTTTAATAAATGAATTCTCCATCTTTACATATCAAAAGATATTAATTTAATTATTGTATTCATGTTTATTATTTAAACAAATATCCTATTTAGTGTAACGTTTGAACTCATTAAAGTGAGATACACGCGCGAAGCTCATACTCCTAAACTACTTTTATTAAAAGTTTGAAGGACCTTACAAATATTGTTTGAACTTTTTGCCCTTCACTAAAAGTTTTCACTTTAAATAAAATTATCTTTTCACTATTTTTAATATTTAAGAGTTGAAAATTAATTAAGTATTTATAGTATAACCTTTCCTTATTAAAAATATAAGAGGGAAGAAAAGAAATGTCCAACCAAATTGAATTTATATACCCCTAACATAGTTTTCTTTTTACTTGTCCTAAAAATAATATTTTGTGCACCTCAATATTTATAGAAGTATTTCTTTAATAGAGTCTTATTTTAAGAGTATTTTTTTATCCTATTTTAAGATTATTTTTCTAATTGATCAGTACAACTTAATTAATTCTCCTTCCATATGTTTTAAGAGTCACATATATTTTGGGAGTCTAGTTAATCCAATAAAAATAATTAAATAATAAATTAAAGAAAATAGTGAAAAGACAGTTTTGTCTAAAGGAAAGTCTTTTAATAAAGGATAAAAAGTTCAAATCACTTTTTTAAGGGTCTTCACACTTTTAATATATTATAGATATAAATTATAGATATAGATATAGATTATAGATTATAGATAATTCTACTTTATTCTTTACCCTACCTTACCATACTAGTGTCATTTGGCTCATGCATAGCCCAGACCCAAACTATATTAATTTTATATTTATATTTTAATTTTATTTTTTGCTACTCTTGTTTTTTGTTTGTTTTTGTAACATTATATAGTATTAGTTGAAAGTAGTTCGATAGTTTCTCAATATTTTTAAAATCTTAAATCATATATGTGTTTGTTCATAGATCAAATTATTTCATGGATTCAATTTCACTTGACTGTCTACGATTTCATGGTGTGTACTTGGGGTAGAAGTTTTGTATAAATGTATCGTCATGCTATTTCAATTTCTTGTGTCCTATTCTTTTTTTTTAGTTCGTAAAAAAGAATATCTCTTTCCTTTTTTCAGACTCTTTTAGGCCCCGTTTGGCCATGAAAAATACTTTTTTCGGAGTTGAAGTTGGAGTTGGAGTTGTGTTTGACCATGAATATAAATTAAAGTTGTTTTCAAAATTTTGTGAGAGAAGTATGAGTGAAAAAAAAAGTGAAAACAAGTAAAACTTGTTTTCACTTTTCCAAATAATTTTTTGAAATTGGAGTTGAAAAATTCATGGCCAAACGTAGCGTGTTTTCACTTTTTTCACTAAAATGAAATAATTTTTCGGAAAAAAGAAAAAAAATTCTATGGCCAAACGGCTACTTAATTTATCTTTCAATATGACATATTTAAGACCACAAGATTAAAGAATATTTTGATTCTTTCCACATATCTCTTCAGTTTAAAATCACAAAATTCAAAAATCTTCATCACGCGTATAAACTTCGGGCTAAGTCAAAATCAGACAAACAAGTTAAAATGAAGGAACGAAAAAGTTTTTGTAAGTTAAATAACAACATTTTTCTTAGAGTATATTTTAGACTTTCTTTTAAGTTTCAAATAAATGCATGCACTAAAATTGTTCTTTTTTTTTTTTTTATTTTACTGAATTTTTTTAAATGAAGTTTTTAACAATCTAAAATGATTGTTGTCTTATGTTGAATTAACTTCACTATCTTTTTCTCAATTAAATCTATTAACTAACCCGTTTTATTTTTAAGAAATACAATAGCTAAGTAATATAAAAAATATTTGATGCTACAAATTATTGTATGATTACGTTAATAAAGTTAATTTATAAATAAAGATAACATTTAAATTAAATAGTTGAAAGTCTGATTTTGTAAAATACTTTTGTAGATGTTTTTTCAATGGGTGAAATCTTACAAGATTATTAAAACTTTAATTAGAGATAAAATAGATTTTAAAAAGGTGGGTGTTCTCTCTTATTATTTTTTTTCATATAAAAGAAATCATCAAAAAAAATTTAATCAAATTGGATAAATAGATCGTTTATGGTGTCACTATCACTTTTTCTATGTTTCATTATGTTTTGTATAGCATTTTAAATGTTAATATAATTATTTACATTTACAAGAATGGGTGAGATCTTCCAAGGCCTTTAAAATTTAATTTAGGATAAAATGGATATACTAAATTCATGTGAAGCCCACAAAAATTGAATGTTCTCCATTATATATAACAGTAAAGTAATGTGAATGTTTTAAGATTATTATTTATTGACAAAAATTTTAAAATAAAATAAGTACAAGTGACATATACTTATTAATCAAAATTAGTGACTAAACATCATTATATATAACGCAAAAGAGAAAGATGTGGATGTGTGTGTGGTGGTGGTGGTGGTGGTTGGGGGGGGGGGGGGTGAGGGAGAGAGGAAATCAAATCAAGATATTGTAAAATATCTCAAAATGTGTTATTAGTTATCATATAATATAATGACAAGTGAAGTAATATTGAACTAAATCAAGGATAATATAAAAAAGGGGTAAAACAAATTAATATGAAATAATTAAACTCAGTTATATCTCCGAATCAAGTCACTTATGATTTAACTAATAGTGAATTATCACATGTGACTCAAAATCCGAATGGTAGGATTTGTATTCAATTTGATGCAAGCTCTACTGTTTATAATAAACATTCATTGTCCATGCTAAATTATTACCTGCTATGCATCATATTTCTCCTATAGAACCGTTATATGGGCGCCTCTTTTCACGGTTAGAATCACTAGACATATGACCGTTATACGGTCCAGCTAGAAGTCGTGCAGCTTCGGTGGTACAGTCAAAGTTAGTACTACTTTTATTGGCTTTGTCTTAGTGACTACGTCTAGCAAGCCGTGACTTAGAAGAAGTCGTCTTTTGAAGTAATTGATGGGCATTAGTTGCAATCTAACTAAAGATGACAAAATATTTGGATTAATATTAGTTGAAATTCAACTAAGTACTACCAAATCTTTGAATTCTCCCTTATTACATAATAATAAAAACTATAATTATATATATATATATATATATATATATATATATATATATATATATATATATATATATATATATATATATATATATATAGTAATTATAGGTTTACCTTCAATTGTTAATGTATAATAATATGTAACTACATAAAATAATATAATCTATTTAATAATATAATACAATAAAATATGAAATGATAAGTACCTACCACTCAAACAAGTTGTAAGTGGATAGATATAGAAATTACTGTATTTATTTTTCTTACTAGTATCTGGGTGTACATATTTAAAAGCATTTTAAATTTATATAGTTTTGAATCGCATAAATGCAATAATTATAATATTTCATTGTACTAAACTATTATGAATGAATATATAACATACATAAGCATAATCATTGGTTGGTTAATATATATTTTCTGCATCGAATAAAGTGATTAGGTTGAATTTGTTGCTCTAAATATACATATGCTCACGTGGAAAAAAATCGATTATAATTAATAGACAATCATACGCTTATGGTATAAGACAAACGGGTGCACCTGGAACTTACTAATTTTACTAAGAAGAACAATCAATAAGAAAAGGTAATAAATAATCATGACTCTAATAAAAAAACACGTTAATCTTACGAGTGTGAATAACTTTTACTCTTCTAATTTCATCGTCGCTCTTGTGTTCAGCGCATAATGTTATTAATGTTACTAGTATAGTACCCAGCTCAACGTGCGAAATTTTCATTAAGTTAAATAAATTAAATTTAGTTGCATGATTTGCTCTTCAAATTGGTTGGTCTTTAATTTTTACATTTTAAATGAGTTGGTTAGGGATTAACTTATGGGATATTATAATGCGAAAATATAAGTTAATTGTCATGAATCAAGAGATTTATCCGTACGTAATAAGAGAAATGGAAGTGGCTTGACTTACATAAGAGAATACTTTTATAAAACCACCATGCCTTATGTCGTGACAGATATCTTGTTGCTACCTCTGAATCTGATAATCTAGTATTCTTGGCTTTTTTACCTTTTAGAATCTGCTTTCTCACAAATTCTTCGAGTAATGAGATAATGCATTTTCAAACTCTCTCTCATATTCACCGGTAAAAGCATGTAACAAATAGTAGATAGTCAACTTTCCAACAGCTAGTTGAATGTGGATAGATATAGGAACTTCAGTCCTAGAATAATTAAGAATGTAACTTGTCTGTTGTAATGGATGCTCCACTGTATCAATCTTCATTTTGTATAAGTAACTATACTTCGAAAGAAGGTAAAACTTATAGTCAACTTGAAGTATCTCAACTCAATATTGGTTTAACAAATATGGTCCTATCAAGAAATGACAAAAATAACTAACACTGCTAAGAAAAAGTTGGTTCCTTATAGGTTTGACATTAATAAACCTCCTAATATCCTTCAACACTCTCACCATAACTAAGAGAATATTCAGCAAACTAACCACTTTTTATAGTGCAGTTTCAGCACACTTTCACCATAAATCAGCTCCACATTGCAGCAATTTGTTATGCTAGATCCTCAAGGACCTGGTATTTTATCTTCCATTGTGATAGAAGGAGAATGTTGCATTAAAGACGTGTTAGTGAAAAATCTCACTGATTAATTTGTAACTATGAAATCTTGTTTATTGCTTTGCCAAAGAAGCAGAATTATTTATCTGATGATATTGATATAAGGTCTTATGCCAAAAAAACTGTTGTTTCACATTGGTAAAATGGGTAAAAACTGAGATACCTAGCCCTTTTTATTTCTTCCCTTTTGGTTCAAATGCTCCTAGAAGAACTCAACAAATAATAGATGAAATTGAAGAACATGTTCAAATCAAATCTGCATATAATAGAACTTGATGTTTAGAGATGTAAATGGTGTCATAATCGATATAAAACAACAGTTGTGAGATATGCCAACTTATTATATTCATGTATATGAACTGAGGATTTTAAGAATCTACTTTCACTTAAATATTTGAAGATAAACTTCGTTGAGATGAGAATTGAACCAGAATTGATGAACTCTCTAAGAAATTAAGTGCTAGAAAATAGTGTAATAAAGAACGAAAAATGGGAGAAAATTTTACCAGAAGTCACCAATGCAACGAAAATATATGTCCCTATTACACATCCTTTATGTATTTATATCAAAACAATGGTTAAGTAATATAATTAAGTAATTGTCATGACATTCGTCAGATGAAAAATAGAATGGTGAAAGACAAATTAAGAATTTTCCCTCCTTTACTTCTACCAGGTCATAGCATCAATACTCTATGCATCTCTTGTAACACCCCGTAAATTTTTTCGTACACTTATCGCGATTATATGGAGTCCTAAAGGCTTGCGTATGGGTTAAATTAAGTGTATGGTGTTCGGAAGTATCCCGTCAATAGTTGTATGTGTAGGTATTGGAATAAGCTTTCCAACGATATAAAGTTTGCCCAAATCAGAGGAGTATTTCATATAAGCGAGCACATTCGAAATTTCAAATCGGTGGCCGGGAAGCCTGTGAACAGTAATTCTGCAGGAAAATTACTGCAGCTAGGCAATCCAACTTTAGACGATCATAACTCCTTGTACAAAAAGAACTGTGTGAGCTGCTATATATCGACGAAAAGCTCCGAGAGTCTTCTTTCCGATGAAATTGGTTTCATCCAAATCCAATGTCTAAGTAAGGAGCTATACCCGTTTTACTACAGCCTATAAAAAAAAATAGAATTGTGGGACAGATTTTTGGGTCAACTTTAAACGACCATAACTCCTTGTAAAGGAAGAACTGGGTGGTATACTTTATATGAAAATGAAAGCCCTTTGAATTATATTTCCAATGCAATTGGTTTCACCCAAATACGATACCGGAGCAAAGAGTTATGATCGATTTACTTCAGCCTGTCAAAACTGTCCACTGGGGACAGATTCGGGATTTATTTAAATCTTTAGGGCAAAATGGTCATTTTCTATTACCTCTTGGACGAAAATTGGTCTTTATAAACCTGCACTTAGCCTCATATATCAGATATCATCCAATTATTAAGAGAAGGTGAAGCCCTAGCCTAATTTCAACTTCAAATATTTTGCGATTCAACCGTAGAAAATTCGAATTGGTTCCGTAGTTGTGTTCACCATCTCGAAAGCTTCGAGAAGCACCCCTTGATTATGTAAGGAGGATTCTAAATACAAGAGTTCATTGTTAAGGTATGAATATTGTTTATTCTTGATTCTTATCCATGAATAAGTATTGATAAAGGATTATGAGTATTGTCTTGATGTTGGAAGATAACTAGAAACATAGTTCTGAATTGTTGTGTATAAATTGTTAGTAGTAAATTATGGAAGTTGTTGTATTGGATTATGGAGGATGAATTGTGGTGATATATGATTATATTAGTGGTTATGTATGCCTAGTGATCATGTTGGTATTGGATGGTGATTAAGAAGGGAAATAAAGGCTAAGAGTGATGTTGAGGGATATTTCATGAAAATGCATGATATGTGAATGTAATAAGAGTATAAGAGGATGTATGTAGTACTCTTATTGATGAGCTAAAGGATTACTTCCTAGACATTATTTGGTGAAGTTAATACCTAAATGGTAAGGTTTGGTTGCTAATACTAGTTTGCCACAAATGACTTATTATAGATAAGTGTTCGAAGAGTACGGGAAGTCACTTGTATTGAAGTGGTTATATCAAGGTATGTAAGACATACTCTATCTAATCTTTGGCATGAATAATGACCCATGTCACTCTCAAGTAAGCTTCCAACATTGTCCTACGACACATGACACATAATAACATCATATGATCTTCGACACTACCAATTGAACTTGTTTTCACTTTTAAGATGTCCGGCTAGTCAAAAAAAATGTCCATATACTATTGTTGACTCTGAAATGGTTTAATGAGGTATCCATGATTCTCTACTTCATTTTCATGATATTGATTACCTATTTACATGTTTTTCCTATTGAGGTATCATGGTTTCAAGTTCCATAAAGTGTGACCACAAAGTAACCAATCTTAAAGATTAATTGAATTAAGAAATGAAATGTCTGTATTTTAAATTGATGATATGATGTATTGTATTAGTACCACTGATCAGTTGGCCATTGTATTATAAAGATTATGTATATATGCTATTCCAGGGGTGGTCCCTGATGTATTGTATTAGTACCACTGATCAGTTGGCCATTATATGACATATGTTATGTATTAATAAGGATTACGGGAAGTAATGATATGAAAGTAATGTGCAGGTATCCCATCAGTTCTTTTAAGTGTGGTCTACTCATACTGTTTATTCACTGGTATCTGGGTTCTGTTGATCTTTTGTATCTCATCTTGATACTCACTGCCTTACATACTCAGTACATATTTCCGTACTGACGTCCCTCACGGGGGACCTGTATTCATGCCTGCAGGAACAGGTACTTCAGGTCGTACACCTCCGCAGTAAGAGCCAGGACATTCTGTTGTTAGTGGTGAGCTCCAGTTGTTTCGGGGCATCCCAAGTCGTCCCTATATGTACTTTTGGTATTTGTATAAAAGTCTTTTGTGGGCGGGAGTTTGTCCCGACCCCAACTCAGTTGTGTATCTATGTAGAGGCTTTTGTAGACATATTGTACAGCCATAGGAGTGTTTGGTTGATAGACGTGATGACTCTGACGGCCAATTACTGTTCATATATATATTTATGCGTGTCTGCTGGGCTGATACAGGTACTGTTTTCTTCTATTTATAACGAAGTGCTGCCTAAATTTCTAATTTTCATAAGTAATGTAAATGTGAAAGTATAGGTTATGAACGGGTTCTCCTGGGCCTCCTCGGCTACGGGTGCCAGTCCGCTCCAATGGGATTTGGGGTATGACATCTCTCTTCTCAAACTCATCATAAAATTTTTGTTGACTCTACTCAAGCTCATAACCTTTTTCAATTTACTTTTTTCGTGTTCTATTGATCGTAAGCATCCAATAACGTTTTCGCGATTTATAATTCGAACACAAAATGATCAATACATCAATTTAATATACTTGTACTGCTAAAAGACCTGAAATTCTACCTTTTGGCATTTCAATACCAAAACAATGGTAAAATAATATAATTAAGAAATTTTCATGACATTTATCAGATTGAAACACAAAATGAAAAAAGAATTAAGAAGTTTTTCTCCATTTTGCTTCTCCCAAGTGTAAGTTGTTAATATTCGTTCTTTTATTTCAATGAAGAGTTGCATGTAACTTTCTTTTGTCATTTTTATATTCAATTTGTCTTAGTCAAGTATATTAATGTCAAAAACATAAACAGTGGATATCGAAAAAATGAAAAGAAACATGGAGATGCTACCAATGATACTTATTACAATGGTTATTTATGGATCCAAACCTTCTTTATTACAACAATATCAACAATTGCATTAGCAAAATAAAGTTTGATGAAAAAAAGTAAGCATAAACTATGTGAGATGCTAACATTAGATCATACCATCACTACCATCCATCACTCTTAAGGCTTTATCCCCTACAATGAGTGATTCACGCCAAAATCAAACTGCACTAAAAAGTAATACTAAAACATCATATACACGTCCTCTGCAAGTAAAATGTTGAAATCTAAGAGAGGAAAGTAAAAAAAAAAAAGATATAATGCAAACACAATATATAACCAACAAATATAAACACTATATTAACCAATTTCTTAATGCTTCCCTGTAACTCCCATGAAAAGTAATCAAACTACCAAGCATACACTCAAAATATTTAATAGACAACCCCTTTGTACACTGCAACTTGTTTTCTTTGAATTTCTAATTGTTGTTATCTCTGCGTTAAATTCGCAATTCATAAAGAAGATATTCACAATTCCAAATTCATACACTGATTATATGAAAATTGGTATAAGAGACAATTGAAAAAGCACAAGTAAAAGAGTTGTCGAAAACCAACCCAATTGTTGTCCACCATGTCCTCACATTTGAATTTTATTTAGATCCCATCAATGAATTATTTGATGATAACAAAAACTTCATCATATTGTTGATTTGTACATTTCCAATAAGATTTGTTTTGAAGAGAAACGTTATGCGAAGGTTGTGGTATTCTGTAACTATACCCACTTTGAATTTAAAATTTTAAATGTTGAAGTAAAAACTCTTATTGTTAAGACAATTTTCTTTTTGATCATTACTTAACCATATGATGTGGGCAATGTGAATATGCCATTGCTAAGTATATTTGATTTTCAAAATTAGTACTGTTCAGATATTTTTTGGGGGGTTTAAAGACAAATTTTTTTTGTCCATTGTGGTAACAAGATGTTGCGGGAAACGTGGAGATGTTAGATCTGATATATTTGAAAGTCTTTTAATTTTTAAAATCTTTTTTACAATTAATTTTTAAATGTTAATTTAATAAGTAATAACTAACCAAAATAAATGTTAGTTGTAATATGTCAAATGACAAATTCAGATGACGCCACTTGGCTGATTGAGCAGGCTCAATCTTCTCCTATTAATAATATATAGAATATAGAATATAGATAAGACAACAATATTAAACTACTCAAGTAAGACAACAATAAGAAACTGATGGATATTTCACACTTATACCACCACCTATAATCACCTAAATTTAACGTGAACATTCGCAATTCAACAGTATCATTTTCCATGTAAATATATATATTTTTTACAAAATCCATTTCTGTAGCTTGATTGAAATGATTATTTGCAGTGAACATTCACATGCATATTATGAAAAAGTAGAAGAATTATTTTCAGACAATATTTTACAAATCAAGACCATTATAAATGTCTTACACAACTTGCAACACGTTTGTGATTTGTAGCAAATCCTTCTAAAATTAAGTTCTAACGAAACAGTGCTAAATTAAGAGAAGAAGTTTATCTAAAAATTTCAAGCAACATGGAAAAAATAACTCCTATTACAAATAAGATTAGTGATAATGGTACATTTCCAACTTCTCAGACAACAAAAGATAAAATGATTGTTCACTCATACTTGAACATGCAAGCTAGAAGTGAAGAGGTTCATAACTCAGCATCTTAAACTAAAAAAAATAATGAAAAAAATAGTCTTAACATAGGTGACGGTACCTTAAGATGGACATTATATGGAGGTAATAACCTGCATTAGAGTGGAGTGCCTCTGGATCACAAGAACCCACCAAAATATGGGTAACCCATATCATTTGGAATGACATGTATGCGTTGAAATAATATGAAGCAATAATAATGACTGAACAAAATCACCAGCGTCACACAACGTTAGAGTAACATTTACAAAATCTAGGATTCAATTTAATAACATTGCATATAGTAGAGACTTTTAAGAAATAGAATACAATAACTCCATTAGTTATCAACAAAGAACATATACACTAACTAATAAACCCTTAAACGTAACATCTCCATTATAGTATAAATTGATCTCTAACATAACTCTACTATCTTCATTCAGCATAACACAAGATATCATCTAAAAATGACTACTTATGAATTGAAAAAATTGGTACACCTGATAAGCCATTCTTGCATATTACTTCAATATTTTTCTAAAATTTTAAAATAGTTCTTAGGCAATTCACCAACTCAATAACTAAAAATATGTATAATAACAACATACCCTGTAAAATCATACAAGTGAAGTTTTGGGAGGAGAAAGTGTATGTAGACCTTACAACCACCTCGAGGAGTTAGTGAGGTTCTTTCCAGAAAATTTTGAGAAAATATTTTCTGACTCTCTTTTTCAATATTGATTAAAATCTCAATTTTTAGCCAATCATTTATTTTTGATTTGAGATTTCAAAAATATCAACTATCAATCTAACAAATTAAAGCTCAAATCATTTAATATTCCAGCATCCAAGAAATGTGATGACCGCAGGATTCTTTTGAACATTAAGTGAACACATGACTTCGACCAATAATTCTATTGAAGATTACCGGGGTAACCAAAACTAAATTTTATATTGATCCACCATGAAATTTTTGTTAATGTCAAGTTCTTTGAACAATAAAAAGGCAAAAGAATTAAATCGAAAACATGATAGGGGCAAAACAAAAATTATCAAGTCAATTTTTAATACCAATTATTGAAAAGAAAAGAAAAGGACTGTAAAATACAAATGCAACCACACTACTCAATAATAACAACACTAAGTTAAAAAGAACTTTAAAATTATATGATAATTCGAAAAATGCAGAAATTTGAAAACAGAGTTTTGAAAACTTGACTATCAAATACTCTGCTGGAAAATAGTTATTAGCGAAATGTCTATTGAAATTTTGATTTGTAACTTTATGAGTAAACCAAATGAGGAATGAAGAATCTGCCTGGGAAAATTTCTTTTCTCCAAAATCATATGACATACAATTTAAAAAAGAAGAAAACTTTACCAACTACAATCTCAAACTTGAAATCCCTGATATGAAGTAACAAATGGAGTAGTTAAGAAGAATTACCAAATTAGAATGTAAATTAAAATTTCAAAATAAATAGAACAGAAAATAAGACAATTGATCCCAATTCTATCTTGTGACCCATAAATGCCAAAATTTTTATGCATATTCATGAGAAAATAGTTTTTAAAAGAAATTAAAGATAAAACTAATAAATTGCGAGAGTACAATTAAATATATTCAGATCACAGGACAAATTCATGGAACTATCATAAATAAATTTTCATGAAAAGGGGAAGCAGTTATGTTTACCCATGGGTGAAAATAGTTAATTCTTTTGGATCTTATTTTTATACAACTCCGCTTTGAATTCATTGTCATGAAAGTATCTATTAAGAAAAAAAGAATGAAAAATCATGAATTTGAAGGAAAAATTTTAATTTCTTTGGAAGATTGCACTGTCAAGTGTATAAAATTTAGGATTTTAATGGAGAACACAATAAGAAAGTTATAATTGGATGCAAAAAAGAGGCAAACTTTAGGAAAAGTGTAAATTGATGCGGGGACATTTAAATCAAAAACAGAATGGGTAGTTTTGATTATGCATTTTAATTTATTTTTTATTTTTATATTTGTTTTATCTTCTCAAATTGAAATTTTTTAGATGCTTCAACTTATGAGTTTCTTAATTAAATAATATTTTCTTAAAAGTTATTTAAAATGTAGTTATCTATTTAAAAAACTGCAAATATTAATTAACTTATTGTCAAGATTTGAATTTTCTAAGAAAAATTAAAAAATAGATAACTGATTATAACTAATTTAACTACTTGTTGTCCTAAACTGCCACATGATGTTTTATTATGCTGCCACATGGCTTAATATAGAGGATTTGTCCTCTCTTATTAGTATACTATATTGATTGTTCTAATTTCATATGTGATTCCATATGTGCTCTAGTATTTGATGCATATCATTATTCTTCTAATTCCATCTGTCACTCTAGCATTCAATGCATTGATTATGCAATGATCATTGGGAGGAGAGAAGACGGGGTGTGATTTGTAGGTTTGAAAAAAAATATTCTCGCTATTTCAAAAAAAATATCTACTTTGACTTGATACAAAGTTTAAAAAAATAAAGAAGACTTTTGAATCTTATGGCCTTAAATTAAAGTTGTGTCAAATTTATCAAAATGCCCTTTAATCTAGTGGTTCTAAACATGTCATGTGAAAAGTTGAAATTAAAAGATTGCCAAAAAGTAAAGAGGTTATTCTTTTTGAAATGGATTAAAAAGGAAAGTATGTCATTCTTTTTGAAACGGAGGAAATAAGTCAAATGTATTATGGGCATACAAGTTCCATTAAAAATTAATCCTTTTAAGGAAGTAAAGATGATGAATTGTTGAAAATAGTAATTTAAAACTGAAGTAGAAAATTAAATTTATTTAGAATTTGGTATTTATTTTATTTATGTCTAGCTAGGATTTATTTCTCCTAAATAATATAGGAATCTGTTTTTGTTTTCAAGTTAAATTAGGCTTTCTAATATTATACATAAGGGTGTTCAATCACATATTTAATGAAAAAGAATTACTTCAGTTCATTAAAAAATATTTTCCTTCGTAATGACAACTATCGAGCATAAGAAATACGGTAGTATCGCGATGCGACCCTAGAGAGTAACTTTTATTCTTTTTAATTCATTATCTATTTTGGTAACTAATATTTTAGTAATCACCAAGTAGAGAATTACAAAACTGTAGAGGTTTATAACTCAGCCGTATACCACTCCAATTTGCTAAACTGCCACTGCCTAGGGGCGTACAACACATCTATGGGTTAACATTTTAAATCTAGGTGGTGCTCATACACAGCAAGAATACACTATTTCTCTAATCACTTACTCAACAATTCTCCTTTTTTCTCAAATACTCTTTGATTACGATCCAACCATACACAAACTCAGTGTAAGCCAATTTAAATAAAAGAGCTCAAGGTGTTTGCCCTTTTGCCTGCAGGATGGTCCACTCCAATTGCATAGGCCATGTTGTCAGCACAAGTTCTGTTTTCTGCAGCCATGCTAGAATGTTGTTCCAAATATCCTTGATAGTGCTACATGTATTGAATAGATGAAAGTTTGTTTCATTCTCTTGCCAACAAAACACACATGTTGAGTCAACTTCAATGCCCCATTTAGCTAGTCTGTCTGTGGTTAACAGCTTACTTTGTATGTGTAGCCATAGAGTTATGAGGGCCTTTGGTCTAGCATAATTTTGAAACATCAGCCCCTTCCATCTTATTCTATTAGCTTATTCTATCTCCTTTTCCTAGTAACTAGTGATACAGTTGCCTTGTGATCTTCTTCTTAGAGTCTAACCTCCCTTGAGCTGCTAGGAGGGTACCCCTGGTATCAAAGATTTTCCTAATCAACCATGCTGACTGTTTTGGAACAACCAGATGAAAAGAAGTCCCTTTGATGTAATACATATGAATCTATTTAATCCACAATGTGTCTTTCTTGGCTGCCAAGTCCCAACATAACTTAGTGATTGCATCTTTGTTCCACTTTGCTATGTTGAGGATGTTCAAACTTGCTACACTTTTTGGATCACACAACTTATCCCAAGCAATTAAGGATTTTTTTGTAACTACATTGACTCCAGACCACAAGTAAATTCTATAATAGCTTTCAATGACTTTTAGCACCTTGGTTGGTATAGTAAGCAGTTGAGACCAATATGCTTTTATGCCAGTCAAAACAGATTGAATTAATTGGAGCCTTCCTACATATGATAGGTGTTTTGTTGTTTAGGATAAAATTCTTTCAAGTATTTTATCTATCAAGGGGCTCCACTATACCAGTGACATCTTTTTAATGGATAGAGGCACTCAAAGGTATTTGAATGGGAGTTCATCTTTGGAGTAGCCTAATAGTTTCAAGATCTGATCTTGTTGTTGCTGAGACACTCCACCAAAGTATACAGTACTCTTCCCAAGGTTTGCTTGTAGTCCAGAGACTTGAGTGGATTTCTTAGAAGCTTCTTGTACTGCATACACTGTTTGGGCTTCACCCTTAGCAAACATTAAAAGATCATCTGAATACACTGTTTGGGTTTCGCCCTTAGCAAACATTAAAAAATTATCTGCAAAGCATAAATGAGTGATGCCTAGCTTGGCACATCTTGTCTGATAGTGAAAGTCTTTACCCATCTTCAACTGTGCTAATGTTCTGCTCAGATATTTCATTGCTATTGCAAATAAGAAGGGTGAGAGAGGGTCACCCTATCTTAGTCCTTTAGCTATTGGAAAAGGTTCACTATGGATCATAATGCTATAGAAAATTGTTTGCACGCATAAAGGAATCCCAGAGCAACCAAGATTTGATGCAAATATATCCATTCAACAGAATTATATGCCTTCTGGAGATCCACTTTAATCATGCATCTAGGGAAGATATGTTTTCTGTTGTAGCCTTTGATAAGTTCATGTGCCATGATGATACCATCTCCTATTCTTCTACCAGGTCAAACCAGATTGAGCTTCATTAATAAAGGTTTCCATGGCATTTTGGAGCCTACTTGTTATGATCGCAACAATCAACTTATACACAATAGAGCAACAAGCAGTAGGTCTATAATCTTTAACTGTGGTAGGGGCTTGGAATTTTTGGAACCAGGATTACCACTGCATCATTTAGAGTCTTGAACAATTTTTCTTTTTGGTTAAAGGCTTAAACAACTTCAGTATCAAAGAAATGGTTCACAGTGGAAATGACCTCATACTTAATTACTAATTTATTATTATTAGTATCATTATATATTTCTGGTTTAAAAGAAAAGTAAGATGGAACATTTATGAGTATAATTTATATATTCACTAGCACTTTGTTAATGTTTCACGTGATATAAGATCATTTTTAGGCAACTTTGCTATGTTTTAAGTCAAAGATAAAAAGCACACTTTTGAGTAGTTAATATTCTTACAAGCATTTTGTCAATGTTACACTTTGAAAAGACAAATTTAAATAAAATAGCGAGTTTTACTACCTTCGAATATACAATATTTGTACCTGCAAGAAAAAATAAGGTCATTTGATGCAAGGGGATCTTGTCCAATTAATGCCCTACATTGAGAGAGAATAATTTGAGCAACTTATAAATATAAATAAACTATATATTTGATCAAGAGAAAGAACGACTTTACAAGCATTCATTATAGAGCGAAAAATTTGTTTTATTTACCGGTTTAATTTGCACTATCAAATATAGATGTCGTATTTCTAATTATAACTAGTATACGTGATTAAATTATAATTATGATTTTATTAATTAAATGTATTAGATTATACTGAGTTAAAAATATTTAACAATCAACTTATTTTCTATGAAAAAAAAAAAACAGACAATAATATGGTAATATTTACTTACTCTTTGCTATATGTAGTTTTGATAATGAACAGCTAAACTGCAAGGGATCACTGAATGTGCAACATACAGTACAACTGGCACACGGTATCTACACAATTTTGTCCTCTCGTGTAACAAATTTGCAGGTGCTATTTCATACTGACTTGGACAGCTGGTCCAATGATATTTCAGGCTTAATCATCACTCAGCTATAAAAGAAAAGAGAAGCCTCTTCATCAAATGGTTTTTGTAATTTCTAAAGAGTGGAAAGAGAGGCAGCAAAACCCCATTTCATCACTCCTCAAGTTTCCTACTTTATGAGTGCTTAAATTGAACTTGTTATTGAGTGTGTTCTAATTTGTAACCAAACTATCCATGTTATAAAAGTAGTGTTTTCTTTTTGAGAGAGATACTTAGGTAGAGTTATCTAAGCATTGTTGCTGATTAGAGTTAATTAGTAGAGAGAATACTCAGTAGAGTTACCAAGATGAGCTTATAGTAGAGTTACTACTAGCGAAAGGAGCTTAGAGGTAGGATAAAATCTATACTAATCAGGAGGTTGATTATAGTGGATTTTCTTGGTGCTTGTGAGGGAAAGTTGTGGTTTTTTCCATCCTGAGTTTCCACGTAAAAATCTTGTGTTCTTACTTTCTTGCATTACCTTTAAATTTACAGCACATTCTAAATGCTTTATTGTTCTATTGCTTGAGATTGACCTTAAGGGACCTGGTCCCTCATTATGTGGTGCAACCCCCAACAATTCCTGCAATTGATATCTGAGCGAGGTTCACTCTAAAAGGTTCATACCTAGAGTATTCTGGTCATCATGATTGCTATAGCTAAACTAAGGGAGGAAAGAAAAGGACAAAAAATGGAAGAAATTTCTGATCCTGAAGGCTTTAGAATTTGATTCAGAAGAAGAAGACATTGATGTTGCACTCTTAGCGATAAGAATTATTAGAGCTATAAAAAGGGTTGACCAGCTCAATAAATTAAATTATAAATTTGAAGGTTTCCACAAAGGTGGTAGCTCTGAAGAATTCATGAAAAGCTATCCAATGTAAAAGAAGAATCAAGATCCTGAAATATCAAGAAGAAAATATGGAGTTAGTTGTGTAGTAAAAAGGGTGTTGGCTACATGGGAAGACATGTCCATCAAATCAGGGAAAGGAAAAAAATATGAAGATGATTTCATGTTGGAACAAGATGATAAGAAAATAACCCTTGGTTCTGGTATTCTCAAATGGCAGCATCGGGAGACTCCTCTAGTAATTCAAGTGAAGATGTGAAGATAAGAAACATCTCTATACTAGCAAAGGAAGACAATCCAGTCACCCATGACTCCATGTTTGCATTTTTGGAAAACATAAAGGACGAAGAAGAAAAAAGAGGCAACACTAATTGATCTTAAGAAAAATCTAGGTAACTACACTGCTGTGAAAATAAAAAATCTTTCCAGTGTGTTGATAGACTCTTTACGTGAATTAATTTTTGATAAGAATGCACTAGAGAAGAAAGTAGAGAATCATGAACATAAGTTGATTGCCTTGAATCTTCAGATATTAAAAATTAAAGAAATGTTCTCTAAGTTGAAATTTGAGAATCTGAGTTGTATGAGTCAACTAAAGAAGGGAAATAATTTAGATAACAAAAATAAAAGGAAGCTTCATAGCTTCAAATGGTTATTGAAGAAAAATTGAGGGATTCTAAAAAAATACCTTATGGCTGCACTTAAAAGGAATGAAAAATTAGAAAGGGACCTGGTCCGCTTAAGAGAAGAGTTGAACAAATCTCTTAAATAGACTGCTTCTTCAAAGACCCTTTCTAATCTACTTAGTCAAGGTGTTAATAATGATAGAGGGTAGGGCTATCAAAGAGAAATTCAACCTGCTGATTCAAAAGAAAAGGTTGCTCATTGCGTTGGAAGCAAAGAAGATGAACTCAAGTGTATTCACTATAGAAGAGACAAACTTCTAAAAAGGGGATAACAGTACTAGCCTAAGGCTAAATTGAGGAGTATTGAGTGTATTAAGCAGGAGAATGCACTTTCTGAGGGCCTCAAATCTTTGAAAAAGTCAAAGAGGAAGCTATCACTGCCTAGATGGGCTAAGAAAAATTTAATAACACCATTTCCTTTGTACTGGGAACTCAACCTCAAGTGGGTTCCCAAATCCAACTTGTGATCATGATCTTAGGCATTGGAAAAAAGATTGCAGTCAGGAATAACTCATCTACTAAAAAGGTTTAAAGCTTGATAATGAAAAGGCTAACTGCATTCTCTCTCTCTCAAGACACTTAAAGATAAAGGTGTCTTATTTTGAAATAGATGATTTCAAGAGACCTGGTCCCTAAGAAATTTATATGAGATGAAGCTTCACTAGAATGAATAATATGTGAATAAGTGTCTCTTCCAAATTTGGTTATGACAAGGAGACAGGTATCCTTGATAAAGTTGGTGTATGCCAATCTAACTCAGTATCATACCTTTGCAGGTAGACACCCAAGGGAACAACTTTAGAAGGAAACAATTGAGGCAAACACAAGTTGTGATCTCATCCATAACGGAGAGGGACCTAGTCCCATCTCCACGGTGAGTACCAAAATAATGTGCTTTGAATGTTTATAAAAAATTTGTTTTAAAAGGCCACTTGTTTAATTCCATATGAACAAAAGCTGTCAAATTTATTCAGAAGTAAGAAGTCACAATGGTTGTTATTAGATGCGTCTGTTCAAAAAGGATATGTCTTAAATGTCAAACGATCATCTTTTTACTTAAAAATTCAAATCCTGTCAATTCATTATTTTGACAATTAACTCAAAACTCTATTGAATCTGGTCCTTCTTGTCTCCTTCTCAAATTATTTTTTCTCTCAACCTAAAAATGTCTGAAATTACCTTATCTTCAAACCCCATGAAAGATCTGTCTTCAGATCATTCTTAAGAATCACAAAAAGCATCCCCTGTCATTTTTTCTTATGAGACTCATGAAGCCCCAATTGAAATTTCTCTAGTTTAAACTTTATATCCTTGTGAATGTTCTGTCCAAATGGATGATCTAAATAAATGTTCTAGCTCTCAAATTGAATAAGAGATTTCTCTAATTGAAGGATCTCCTTCCTAAAAAAATCAAAGTCCTCTAGTGTCCCTTAAACTCAGACTCTCTTTGAGTATTGAAAGGCATTGAAACTTTAAATAATTTACCAGAACATGGTTCTCCTAGAATTTTAGAGTCAAATTCTATATTTTCTAATCTTGTCAATAATGAGATTTCTGTGAAGAAATAGGATTCTCTCAGTAGTATGAATCTTGTAGATGAAAACTTTCGTTTACTTGGAAATGATCCCAAAGAAGTGTTGGCTAGTGGGTAAGAAAAAATAGCAGGAGGAAAATATGATCTAAAAGTAGAGAGGGAGCTTGTGTTATCACCAAATGAAGAAAATGAAGAGGATGAGAATGAACAACCTCTGATTTTGAAAATGAAAAAACTCAAGGAAAGTAAAAGAAAGGATAAATTAACCGACTATGGCAAACAATTTACACGATCCTAATCCACTAGAAGGTATGAGATAAAATTTCTAGCAGATGCAATGTAGAAGAATAAGTCCTTTATTGCTAGAAGAAGGCTCAGAAAATCTTCTTCCAGGGCATAAAAAAACTTAAAGTGGTGGAAGTAAAAGGAGATGAAAAAATTAAGATTGATATTGTCATTGTTTCTAAGAAGAAAAGACCGGATGCTCATGATGATTAAGACACCAGGTCCTCTGATCCTAAGTCTTGGAGTCATGGTGCAAGCAAAAAGAAACACATTTCTATGAAAAGGAAGAAAGTCTCCAAGGGAACTAGTCCCAAGAAAATAAAAATTGGTGAAAAGAAAGAGCCAAGGGATGAGTCTAAGAGAGAAAAAAAATAGAAAGAAAAGAAAAATATGTCTAAAGAAAGAAGGATTGAAAGGATGAAGACACAAAAAGTGTTGTCAGGAAGAATGTTTGATCCCCAAATCTATGAAGAAACTGGGATGGTGGAATTGGTAGAATATGTCAAACATCAAGGATGACTGCATTTATTCGAGGAAGCAACACCAATGGTGTTTGAAAATAAAGTAAGAGAATTCTATTATTCAATAGATTTCTTGGAAGATGGGTTGAGTCTATCTGTACTGGTGCAAGGAAAAAATATGGCTGGATGAAGAAACCTTGGGAGGAATTCTGGATGTGTTTGTTATAGGGGTGAAGACAGTTGTGAAGCAATAACCCGTAACTGAATTGATGATTAAAGTTTCAAGAGCAGGTGGGACCTCAATTACTGTAGTAAAGAAGAAGTTTTTAAAGAGTGAGTTTTATTTGATTATTGAGTTTATTAATAAGGTCCTGCAACGAAGATCATAGAAAAGAACAATTGCTTCTGGGATTGATTTATTTCTAATTGAACGCCTGAGTAAGTTTGAGTTAATGAGTTTGCCTGCTTTAATGATAGAGCATATGCACAAGGTGTTTCGAGACAAAGAAGGAAGACATGAGATACCATATGCTTAATTATTGAACCAAGTCCTTAATAATTTTGGATTGATTGGTACTAAAGGAACAACGGATAGTTAAACAACTGATCAGTTTAACCACATTAGTGGAAAATGGGTGTATTGAAGGGAAAGTGGGGATTGTATGCTAAGTGTCTGAACTAATGGATGATCAATAAAGCTTATCCAAAGAAATTGAGGAGTTGAGGATTATGCTAGCAGCAAAAGACACTGAAATAGTGAATTTGAAACTACAAATTCAAAAGCTGTCCTCAGAGGGACTAGGTGCTATTGAAGAACTTGCAGCAGAGAATGCAAAGCTCAAAGAAAAAATTATAGAATTGACTGGTGAAGTACAAAGACTGAATATTGAAGTAAAAACTCTCACCAAACAATTGTTAGATGCTCGTGCTACTGCAGCTGAAAGATCGGACATGGTGCTAAAGTCATTTTCTTCTGAGCCCCCTTCTACCAAAGTCCTAATGTGTCAGTTTCTGGTCCTTGGTTCCATTGAGGCCTTTATAAATAGTAGTTTATGATTTATTATTGGTATATTATATTGGTACTTATCCTAACTAATTATGAGTGAATCTTTATTTGTGATCTTCATTTATTCCCTTTACTTTAAGCTATTCTTCATGTTAGTGTTGCCCCAGTGGCCATGAATTAATTAAACCGCACTTATTTTTACTTATGGTTTATTTTTGAATCTTTTAAATGATGTCAAAAGGGGGAATACTGACGTCATATGTAAGGACTTGGTGCAGAAGTTTGGTAGCACAGTGACAGTACGAAGTGTGCAAATACAAATACACCAAATAACATGATGGTGGATAATAAAAGGGGAGGTTTTTACTGCAAGATGTCAATAAGGGACCAGGTCCCTGTGTTGCATGGTGAAGAAAGAAGCTAATGATAGGGGGAACATTTATCTCTAGGTGGTAATCACACTGATTAAATATGATGAATATGCATTGGGAAAAAGGAGAAAATTGCTATATGTAGTTTTGATGATGAGCAACTAAACTGCAAGGGACCAGGTCCCTGAATGTGCAACATACAGTACAACTAGCACAAAATATCTGCACAATTTTTTCCTCTTGTGTAACAAACTTTCAGGAGCTATTTTGTACTGACTTGGATAGCTAGTCCAACAATATTTTAGCCTTAATCATCACTCAACTATAAAAGAAATGAGAAACCTCTTCATCAAATGGTTTTTGTAATTTCTAAAAAATGAAAAGAGAGACAACAAAACCCCATTTTATCACTCCTCAAGTTACCTGCTTTATGAGTGCTTAAATTGAACTTATTCTTGAGTGAGTACTAATTTGTAACCGAACTAATCATGTTATAAGAGTAGTTTTTTCTTTTTGAGAGAGCTGCTTAGGTAGAGTTATCTAAGTATTATTGCTGATTAGAGTTAATCAGTAGAGAGAACCCTTGGTAGAGTTACCAAGATAAGCTTGTAGTAGAGTTACTACTAGCGAAAAGAGCCTAGAGGTAGGATGAAATCTAGACAATAATCAAGAGGTTGATTTGAATGAATTTCCTTGGTACTTGTGAGGGAAAGCCGTGGTTTTTCCCATCTTGGGTTTCCTATCTTATTAGCTTAAAATTAAGGAAGATTTACATAAATATACATCTTAAGTTATTGTTATTACATAATATCCCATATAAAAAAACTAATTACAAATATCCCAAACTAATTACAAATATCCTATCTTTTATACTTTATCTCTCTAAAATCCTAAAACATATCAAAACATTCTTTTTAGATCGACTAATGCTCCTTAATATATGCCTAAAATCAAGCAATCATCATCTGGTGGTTTCAAAATTCAAATATTAACTGATCAAATTGCTCAACTTAATCATCATCTTCAATTACTTTTGAGATTTGTTTAATTTCTTAATTTTTTTTTCAACTTTATCAACTATAAAATTTTCAATTTCCATTATTGCATGTGTGTAGTTCTCAAAATCTCAGCATTGTAATGACATTTCGGTCCGAGCTTTGTTTATTGTTATTCTTCAATTTATTTTTGACGTTTTTTTTTTAATTTTACAGTTTCAAATTTAAGATATCTGGGGGTTTGTTTATTTTTTTTTTCATCATCTTTTTTAAAAATCTACGATTTCTTTGTTGCATGTGTTTAATTGTCAAAATCAGGACGACCTTGTCTTCCAAAGGTTTTGGTGATTTCTTTTTAATCTATGTTTTTTTCTCAATTTTATGCACCATTACACATTGTTATACATAGCTATGTTATGTATAAGTATAAAGACACATTTTTTTTGGGAGTGCTGCTATAATTTCTACTCCATATAGTATCAATATATATGGTTGACCCATTCTGCTATTTATACATTGTTATACATAGCTATGTTATGTATAAGGGTGAAGACACCATTTTTGAAAGATCTGCTGTAATTTCTGCTCCATATACATTGATACGCAATGTATATGGTTGATCCATTCTACTATTTATACAAACAAGGGTTATATATAAGGTTTGTTAGTGTACGTATATGACTTGAAGAATTCTCATCTTATCTATATAATACATAAGCATGTTATGTATAAGAATATGTTTCACTATATTTACATCTTATGTAAATATTTTTCACCATATTTATAAGAATATGTTTTTATACATTACCATTGTCATGTTTTCTTTATACGAGTCCTTTTTTCCGTTTTAAAATTTTTTATGTCCCTTTGTTTCATCAAGGTGTTTTTTCCTTGGTTCTAAAATTTTATAGGTGATTTATGTGGAAAATTTCCCTTTAGGAGTACATTTTTTTAGAAAATTTACATAATTAATGAATTCATTAATTACAATTAATAAGGTACAATCTTGAATAATTATTAGATTAATTTATTTCCTTAAATATTATTAAAACGGTTAACTCATATACATAGGTTATAATGTATAATAACACGGAGGAATGTATATGAACATTTATAATCCGGAAGAGAGAAAAAAACTAAATAATAAATCCGAGAGAGAAGGTTATTAACTAGCAAATATCTGAGATTTATGTTATTGTTCCTGAAATTAATTAATACTATAGAAAATAAAACTTTTGGTCCAGATACTATAGATTAACTCGGTTATTGTAGGTTCATACCACATTGTTAAGGACTACTTCTTCAATGTAACTAGAGAAAATTGAAGGAAATGTGTCTTTTAAGTCTTGAATGAAGGATTGGTGACATTGACTAACAGATAGGGTCAAACACCATTAGAATTCTTGATTAATTTAATTGTAGACTTGATTAATATTTTCAAAACTTTCAAATCTTTTCAAAAATGCAAATCAACCCAACCCACACCCCTCTTCAATCCAAATCAACCACTCTCTCCTCTCTCTCTAGCTTCTCTCAACTCTCTCCCAACCAACAGTTTTGTAAAATTTCTCCCTTCAACCTCCGATGACAAATAGTCGGATGAGTTTCTTTTCGACTTTCAACCGTTAATCGACATGAATACTTCTCCGTCGACAACAACTTTATGTTTTTCGTCCTCCCATTTTTTTTTTCACAAGTAAAAAATTATGAAGAAACATAGGAACTTGAGCTAACTACTCTTCTGATATTGAAATGTGGACTAAATAAAATCCTAATTTCTGTATTTATTCTTCTTGTTGTCGTACTGTTGATTCGAATTTATTGGTTATTTTTGGTCACCGTTGATGTTCTTAGTGTGTGTGTGTGTGATGTGTTGGTGTTGCTGGGTTGATTTGTTATTTGTCTTGGTAGAAATGGTATTTCAACAGTTAAAACATCTGACATAATAGATGAAACATATAATGCAACAAATGAAAATCTGATGTAACAGATAAAAAATCTGATGTAACAGATAAAAAATCTGATGCAAGTATGAAAATCTAATGCAACAGGTGAATAATCTAATAGACCATTCATCCGTTGCGACAGACGACTCTTCTGTTTGGAAGAAATCTAAACAATTTTGATCCAACAGTAACTGATTAGTGATCTATTTTATTCTTTCTAATGATTTACTCTTCATTTTGCAATAGATTAAGACTATTTTTATTCTTTCCAACGGTTTACTCATCTGCTGCAATAGGTCGGTTATCTGTTGCAAAAGATAACATACCTGGTGCAACAGTTAGTGATGCATTTTTATTCTTTCCAACGGTTTACTCATCCGTTGCAACATGTCGGTGATATGTTACAATAGATAAAATACCTGGTGCAATAGATTAGTGATCTGTTTTTGTGTTTTTCAGTGGATTAATCATCCATTGCAACGGGTTAGTTATGTGTTGCATCAGATAAAATACCAGGTGCAACAGATAGTGCTATTTTTATGGTTTCGATGGATTACTCATCCATTGCAATAGGTCGATAATATGTTGCAACAGATAACATACCTGGTGCAACAGAGTAGTTGTCTGTTGGAACTGTTATATTACTGTTATGCATTAATCAATTATAATATATGTTATGTTTATGTTATTTTAAGATAACATGGCTCCCAAAAGAAAAGAAATCGAATCAAGTCTAATTAAAGGAACAAGTTCAGCAACACAGCTACATCTACCACTCTATGAGCTTGCTTTACAAGCGTTATCTCAATCAGGAACAGAAGATAATGAACACAGGGAAGAGGATTCTTTCAAAAGAGATGATGAAAATGCTAATAGCCCTTTCAGCGAAGAGTTGGTCAAAACCTTTAGCATTTATCGTTATCCTGTGAGAATGCGGTGCAATGGTATCACAGATTTAACGGGTGATCTTGTGGTTAAGTTAATCATGGAAAATTCTTTTGACGCCTTCAAAAAAATACTTTGAAAACAAAAATTGGATTCTTATTTCAGGGAAAGATGCTTTGGGCAATATCTTGATTTGACGGAGGACAACAATGCTCGTTTCCAGATAAAAATGGCATATGATCTTCTCAAGCGCAGGTTTATGTATGAAAACAAAGATAAGATGGATGAGGTGTGGATAAATTACTGTGGCATACCTGTTTGTTTTGTTTGGGAGGAGTTTGCCATAGTTACTGGACTACAATATTATTCTCCTTCTCCTTCTCAATTTATACCTACTCTGACCCAAAAAAGCACCCTGCACACCCAAAAAAGGAAAAATCAAGTCGAGTGATCGTGATGACCTACTGTCCATTATTGGTCCAAGCTTCAAAAATTAAAATCTGATTGAAGCGTTGAAAGTTAAAGGACTTTCAAAGAAGCACAAGCAATCATTGTGCTTGGTTTGGTTTTTACATAATGTTCTTTGGGCGAGAGACATTACAAACAACATAAGCCTCGATTTAATAAATCTCTCTTAGGATTTTCAGGCATTTAACAACTATTCTTGGGGTTACGAAATCTTTAAAATTACTATCGAATATTTTTTGACTCTGTTAATGCCAAAAACAATCAACTTATATGGTTTTCCATGGGCCTTCATGGTAAATATTTCTTTTATCATGATATGATTCATCATTTTTTTATTCAATAATACTTTTGATTTATTGGCGTTATGTTATATGCTTGGGCATTTGAAGCCATTCCTTATTTAAGAAAACAAGTGAACTACCAGGAAGAAGTTTCCTATCCAACAATTCTGAGATGGTTGTCGGCCAAAACCGATGAAAATACAAAATTTCTTGATCTTTTCAATCCCCCCAAGAAAGCAGTAAGTCCAATTCTAATCAAGTTTTTGTTTTAATTATTGATTAAATGATTTCATCATCATTCTTAATATATGTACCGATTTATTTTAGATTGTCCATCCGTGGCATGTTCCGGCCAACCGAGAGTTGAAGATGTCATTTTTTCTTACTTTATGGTCTGTACAAACTTTATCCGAACCCTAAGGTCGTTGATGGAATAAAAATAGAATTTTTTGCAGAAACAACCATCACAAGAAAAATAATTTTGGTAGGTGGGGCTAATGATGCTCCTCTTACAGTTTTTGAAACAGTAATCCATTATGATTATGATCATAATTGTTGTACAGATTTTTCTCCAGATTTTGCCGCATCTAGCAAATGTTCTTCATGCAAATGTCAAGACTACAAGGCGAAATACGATGGAATGATCAATGCTATTAATGCACTAACTGCATCTGTAAAGGAAATGATAGCTAAGAGGGGTGTCATTCCATCAAAGAGGATTTCATATCCAGACACTCCATTAAAGATCAAGGCGGCTAAGAGGAGATGGAAAGACACTTCCAAGGCATCATCAATCTTAAAAAAAAGCAAGATTGCAATGTCTCTGTCTTTGTCTTGCACCGATGTTCAGTGTGCAAAGGCCACAGAAGAGCAGCATGAGCTGGAGAAGGTTAATGTACATCATCTGTTCCAAAAAACAAACAGGCACATATCTGTTTCAATAGATGATACATCTACTGAAAATTATCAAACAGATATATACATCTGTTACAACTGTTGTCTAACCTGTTGCATCAGATTCATTATCTGTTTCAACAGATGAGTCTTATGTTACAACAGATGGGTCATCTGTTCAAAATTATCGTACTGCTCTGATTTATCTGTTCAAATTTATCCCAACATATAATCCATCTGATGCAACATAAGACTCATCTGTTGCAACAAATATAAAATCTATTGTATATCTCTACTTAGCATTGATAATTCTGGCTTTTCAGGTGGGTGTCACAGCTACTGTCGAAGAGCATAATATGGCAGTTGATAATCCATCAACTGCTTCCAAAGATGAAGAAAAAGTGGAGCCTGTCAGTTTGGGAGAACGGAAGAATTACCCATTTGAAGGGTTCAACATCTCAGACGAGGCTCCAAAAAAACTAACATAGTTGATCAACGACTATTCAGAATGAATTATCGATGGGCTGTTAAAGCATTATGCCGACAGGTACATAAATCAATTTTATGGATATTGTTTTATACAATTCTTGTTGTAAGAACCTAACATTAACACATATAAATCATCATGTAGAAAATAAAATGACCAGCGCTACAAAGTGAGCGAATCGAGTCTTGGTTTTGATATGTTCGACTTTGTTGTTAGACATCCCGAAATGAAGAATTGGTTCTATTTGATGTCACAGCCCCAAACTTGCCGAATGATGAGATTTTAATACCATACATATTACTATTTATTAATACTTTATTTAATTGTATCGGCGTATTAATTTTTTCATCACGTAATCCGAAATATTTGATAATCGATGTCATTTTTTAGTACCTCCGAAAAAAGGCCAAGTTGCAAACACAAGAACAATACAGATACACAACAGGAAATTATTTGTACAAAGTTTACATCAATAATTCCTACGATAGGTAATGTCAACAGCAGCCGGAAGTTTCTCGAAACGAGGAATGCTTAATCAACATATCAAAGGTTTTAGCACTCCGGCTGGCTTACCTTGGAATTTTGTCGACGAATTGTACATCCCAATCAATTGTGGTGATGAATTCCATTGGGTGTTGGCTATCGTCATTCTAAAAGAGAGGCGCATCCGAGTTTATGACTCGATGTCGCGTAGGAGATGTTTCGGGCCGTTGTCTGAGATACAAAAGTTGGCTAAAATATTGCCTACTTACCTTGATATGAGTGCCTTTTTGGATCAAAAGGTTCGTACTGATTGGTCGATGATTGAAGCATACCAGGATAAAATGGCTAATCCATTTGATGTACAATATATTGACGGAATTGCTCAACAAACCATTGGTAGCCTGTAAGTTTAAGTGTCATGATTTAGTTTTATTTCACAAATTTCACAACGCTTGCATGAACTGCAAGATATGGATTATCTGTTTTTTTATAACGCAGGATTGCGGTCCTTTTATTGCCACCTATGCCGAGTATTTGAGCGATGGATTACAAGTACCAAATGATGGACTTGATGCCAGATTACTCTGCAAAAGATATGCTGCTCTTTTATGGAAATATGGAGAAACGAAAGCTCAGAAGTCGTACGCAACCGACGTTAAAGATCCACGATGACCAAAGTCGAATTCCATAGCACTGGATGAAGAACAACTTGTCCATATTGATTAGATCTTTATAGCTTGAGTTTGTCAACCTATCCTCCTTTATTTAACTTGTTGATTTATTTGTAGAGTAGATCGTTTGTACCCATAGTGATTTTTTTATATTTCTTTTATTTATTGAGTTATTTCATGTAATTTTCGAATGCTTCAATTTATTTTACTCTGTCTATGAATAAGCAATTCTGAGTTTTGATCATGTTAATTGAAATAGAGTACTAAATTCAAATATCACAACAGATAATACATCTGTTCAACAGACGACAATCTTATCAGACATATTTAGACATATGTTGCATCATGAGATGCAACGCGTAGGTCATATGCTGGAAATTGTATAATAGGTCTTCCTACTTTTTTGATTTGCCCCAATAGATTACCGATCAGTTGCAACAGATAAGTTATATGTTGCAACAGATCATAAATTTATTACGACAGACAAACGGAGAACATCTACATAACGCAACAAATGACCAACCTATTCCAATAGATAATCAATCTGTCACAACAGGTATTATATCTATTACGACAGATATAAAATCTATTGCATTATAAAAATTCAACTTTGCTAGACATAAAAATTATTGCCCCTATATGTATAATGAATTGGCTTGAATAGAAAATTTGTTATCGTGTTCGTTTCTGTCTTTGTACATGTTTTTTTTTATACACGAGCTACAACCATTTGTTAGTACCCCATATTCCCAGACCCATTGCATCTTTCCCACAATGGTGTTGTGCACACCGGTCATTTGTGTTCCGGTTAGAAAACACTCGATGTATGCAAGGGAGTACGGCTCACACGCTGCACCGGTTGTATTTTTTTGGAGCTAGATGTTCTTATTTCGACTTTCAAAAAACCATGATTCCTTCGCTAAGACTTCATTCGACAAATGATCCATCAGCTTACTTTGCGTCAACAACTTGGAAAATAATTTCAAGAGTGGCTGTATGTGGGTTAAAAATGTCTTCTCGCTGAACACAGGTAAGTTACAGTCATAAACCTTAATATTTCCTTCGTATAGTAGTATCTCAACAGTGAGAAAATGGGTGACATCCACGTTCATCATTGCAAGGATTCATTCTCTTTGCTTTGGTCCAGCTCTTGCTGTGTGGATATAGCCTCTTTCCTCTAACATGTTTAATCGCTTCTTCATTCCATTGGAATGTAGAAACTAACTGATCAAATCTCGGGCCACTGGAATTAGCTATCTTACAGAGTTTAGCCTACCTATCCTTGAAATTGTTGTAGAAGTTGAGGTCTATTATCCCATCGGCAGCATCATAAGCATCCTAGTATGCTAATTGCCTGCCCCTCATGAGGCAGAGAATTTCATCGACATACTCTGGTATAAGAAGACAATTTTTAAATAGGTTAGTAATTGTAAAGAATAAAAACACAGTCGAAAGAATCTGATGCAGAGGGTTCTCTGAATCAATTCACAGATTACCCAACCAACGCAACTTATGTAATAGATGTGTATTATGTTGCAATAGAATACCAAGTTTTTGCAACAGATTACACATCTGCTGCGTAGATTCTTCTTCATGGATTAGATTGGAAGGGTAGGTTAGCAAAAGTAAACTTACCTTGTCCTCATACCACACACACATATTTGTCATATTCGAGAAGTCTTTGGCGGCAAATGAATGCATGGTGTAGTTTTTTTAGCCTTCATCTTGATGAATTCTTCAGTTTCCTTCTTCTTCTCCTTGCCAAGCGCCGCGAATATGTCTACCTTCTTCGGTGGCCCCTAAACTTCAACAACTATTGGAGCGGGGGGAGTTACAATTTTTGATGATTTCAAAACGGGGAGAATTTGTCTAATTTTTCTTCTCTTCCTCCTAACCTCCACTATAGAAGTGCATGGCTCCCTCACCTCGTTGGATGGTATGACACCCTTTTTGAATTTTAACTCCTCAACAGCTTCAAAAATTACCTCTAGCTTATCGAGGAGTTTATCCTCTCTGTCCTTGCAAACTTTGCATTTGTAATAAGAACATGAGGGTGGGGAGGGTTGAGAGGGACCACTGCAAGGGTGAGAGGGATCGGTGTAGGGGTGACAGGGAGGACCTGTGCAAGGGGTATTTTTAAATATATTTATTTTTTGCTGAGTACCAACATGCTCATAATCACGACTGACACAGAAGCAGCAGCAGGATGGCTGCCCCCGTCACACACAACTTCACCAGCAACACCCACAGAAGAAGCACCCGGATCTATTGCAGTTTAAGTTTTGTTGTGAAGAGCTTCTACATTAGACTGACCTTGCCTAACTGCTTTTCTTATGGATGTTGCTCCATTTAATTCCTTCTTTATTAACTCCACCGTTGGGTCTTCTTTTATATCAACAAGACCTAGAGAAAGAAAAGAAGTTATCCCCAGCTTATCAATGGTAGGCACGATCCAAGGATGCATAACCTATAAAAAAATAATAGGAGGAATTTAAATCATATAAAAATAATTTGCAGTCAGTTGGGTTAAATAGGGCTTGGGTAATGTTAACACAACCAACTTATGCAACAGATGATCTAGCTACCGCGATAACTGATCTGTATGTTGAAATAGATTGATAATATGTTGTACCAAAATACCCATATGTAGCATATTTTACAGTAGATATTTAATCTTTTGAGTAGGGTTTAGAGAATAGAGCAACATATGGTTAATCTGTTGCGAAATATGGATCGCCTGTTATCTGTTGCACCAGTTTCAGTTGACGGGTAATCTGTTGCAACAGATGGAACATCTATTTCAATATCTTTCTTTGAGGCAAATTATTTTAGTTGAAAGAAGACTTACTACATCATCCAGAGGGTTAAAGAGATCAGCCTCATTAATATTTTTTTTGCTGCTCTCTACTGCAACCAACCACCTAAGGATCCTTGGATAAGAAACCTTATCCGGGTAATCCGTGAAATGCTTTCGGAGGGGAGGAATGGCTTCACATGCCTAAGCCTAATAATTGTAAACAGGAAGAAAGAAAAATGAAGTCACAAGTATATTCAATATAAATTAATGAATGAGTAAAAATAGTGATCAATTTTACCATGAAAGCCCAAGGAAAGCCATATAATGTGGTCGTCTTTGGCTTTAGCTCTTTCAGTAAATATTTGATAGTTAAGTAGTAGCTGTCGTAGCCCCAGGGATAATCGTTGAATTTCCCAAAACCATCAGCAAGTGCCAACAAATCACGTTCTATGACTTTTTTGATGTCTCTTGCCAATAAAATGGAATGGACAAACCAAACTAAGCACAATTTCTCCCTGTAGTGCTTTGGTATGTCTTTATTCTTGAGATCCGCTATCAAATCCTTCACTTTGTAGCTAGGTACAACAATGACCAAAGACCCATCTTTTTTTACCTTGCGTTTGTTGGACCCTTTGTGGGGTGTTTTTTTTATAGCAGGTTCTTTTGGACGATCGCATCTCAAGCCCGTCACAATGGCAAACTCTTTCAATCCAAAACAAACTGGCATGCCACAGTAGTTGATCTAGACATCATCTATCTTATTTCCGCCCTCTTTCGAACCTCCATCATCCCCCGCATACATTATCCTGCACTTGAGAAGGACATATACCATGATCATTAGGAAACGGAGAGGGCGGGTCCCAGACAACTCAAGAAAGTATGCAAAGAAGATCTTCTTAAAAAGTCCATCTTTGTTTTCCTTCTTCATAATACTCCTAAGTTATTCAAAAGGTTTCCCCAATTGACATTTAAGTACAAGATCACCAAATACTGCATTAGGGTTATTCATTGGCATCGCAACTTGAAACTTGTCAATACTAATGGTTTTGACAGAATCATGCTGGAATTGCGATATTATTTCACGCCCCAATGGTGAGGAGAAGTTATCACTTTCCTCGGCTTCATTTTTCCCTGACTAAAATTGTTCTGGAAGTTCCTCCGAATTTATCTATACTTTAGCCTTTTTTGTTTGGTGATCGGAAGTTGATACACTTTCTCCACTTTCAGTTTTTTTTTGTGAGACATCTTTTAACTACAAATAAAAGAAAAACAAAAAATACATTGCATTTGATAATTGCATAAATATTTTTAAAAAGGTGAGACAAATTTCAATAAATTATTCTTACCACATAACCAAAAACAAAATACTCCAACGGACAACCCATCAGTTGGAACAGATGGGGAACCCGAATCTGTTTGAAGACCTATTTAATATCTCCCCACCGATATTTCACCTGTTGTAACAGGTGGAGAAATTTTAATAAATTATTCTATGCCACATTAAAAGAAAATACTCCAACGGATAACCCATCAGTTGGAACAGATGGGGAATCTGTTTGAAGACCTATTTAATATCTCCCAACAGATCTTCCACCTATTGCAATAGATGGACCACCACCACCACAACCAATGCCACCTAGACCACCACCAATGCCACCAATACCAACACCAAGACCACCGATATCACCTCCAAAAAAACAAATACTAACACCACCACCAACAACCACCAACAACACCATAAACAACACCACAAAAACCATCCAACAATACCACGATAGTCAACAAGAAACTGAGAGAAAAACTAGGGTTTTCTTGGGTGCTTCCTATTTTATTAGAATTAAAACTCAAAATTATTAACCCATTCTCGAAGATAATATAACTAAAAGTCTTCTTTTTTATCATTAATTAAAAAGCCCTATTTTTTAGAATAAAGAACAAATGTAGAAGTCTTATCAAACTCTGTTACATGCGAAGATAGAGAAAACAATGGATACAAGCGGGAATGAAGTTGAAAAAAACAACTGTATGTAGTCGTAAATGGGAAAAAATTGATCTGTTTTGAAGGGTTGAGCAATATATTGAGTAGTTATTACTTGTATTGTTGAGAGAAAGAGGACACCCCGAGAGAGAGATAGAGAGAGAAGAGTGAGAACTTAAGATTTGAAATGAAAAGTTTTTCGCGCAAATGGATGATTTATATGGGTTGATTTGTAATTTTGGAAAAGAATGACAAGTTTTGAAATTGCTAATTTGGTCCGAATTGATCTTAATTAATGTTAAATTTTTTAAAAGATATAGTTTTTAAAACATTGAGTTGATGAGAACTCATTTCAACTCAGAGTGATCGATCGACGACTCGGGTTAGTATGAACGCAATACCAACACCATGCAATTGCAAAGACTCGATTGGTTTTATAGTTAACCCTGTGAGCTCATTCGTTCATCCCTAGTTCCACCTAAATCAACTTAGGTACTATCACTATCCTAACATTGAGTTGATGAGAACTCATTTTAAATCAGAGTGATCGATTGATGACTCGGGTCGGGATGAACGTAATACCAGCGCCATGTAATTGCAAAGACTCGATTGGATTTTTAGTTGACCCCGTGAGCTCATTAATTCATCCTTAGTTCCACCTAAATCAACTTAGGTACTATCACTATCCTAACATTGAGTTGATGAGAACTCATTTTAATTCAGAGTGATCGATCGACAACTCGGGTTGAGATAAATGCAATACTAATGCCATGCAATTACAAAGACTCAATTGGATTTGTAGTTGACCCTGCGAGCTCATTCATTCATCCATAGTTCTACCGAAATCAACTTAGATACTATCACTAACCTAACATTGAGTTGATGAGAACTCATTTCAACTTAGAGTGATCAATTGACGACTCGGGTCAGTATGAATGTAATACCAATGCCATGCAATTGCAAAGACTCGATTGGATTTGTAGTTGACCCTGTGAGCTTATTCATTCATCCCTTGTTCCACCTAAATCAACTTAGGTACTATCACTATCCTAACATTGAGTTGATGAGAACTCATTTCAACTCAGAGTGATCGATGACTCAGGTCGATATGAACGTAATACCAATGCCATACAAATACAAAGACTCGATTGAATTTGTAGTTGACCCTGCGAGCTCATTCATTTATCCCTTGTTTCACCTAAAACAATTGGAATGAAATCTGTTGCAACAAACGACTAAGCTGTTGAAAATTTTCAACCAGGTACATATATGTTGCAATAGATGACATATCTGATTTAATTATCAAATAGATATTTACATCTATTGTGATAAATGACTGAGCTGTTGGAAATTTTCAAACAGATATTTATATTTGTTGTAACAAATGACATATCTAATTTTATTAATTATTAAATGAACATTTTCATCTGTTTTCACAGATGACTGAGCTGTTGGGATTTTTAAACAGATATTTATATCCGTTGTAACAGATGCTTGAGCTGTTCAAATTTCTAAACAGATATTTATATATGTTGCAACAAATGACATATCTGTTTGAAAATCTTTTTTTCTCTTTTAATTTTAAAGCAAGAAGCTTCTGGTCCGAGTAGATAATATCAAGTAGTAGTACTTACTGCTAAAGGCGGTAAAAAATATTTCTTGGATATCTCAAAAGTGAGTTCATTGAGTAGTCTTTTCTTGTCTTTTCAATGTCAGTAGTCTTAGTCTTCCTTGTGCCCCTCAAATTATTAATGAAATTAATGAATATTAATTAATAAATATTGAAAACCACCACGTCTACGTACACAATACATCTATAGAAATTATCTTATCTCTTCCTTCAGGTGCAGTTTATTTTATTTAACTCTCATTTTTTTCTCTCTCCTCTTTAGGGTCACTGCCTTTTCTCTCTCTTTTCTCTTCTCTTCTCATAAAGATCTTTTTGAATCTAAATCCATCCATATCTTTCCTCGACTTAAATTTCTGTTTTGATCCCCCTTTTTGATATTAAGGTATGGTTCATTATTGCTCTTTCATTCTCGTTTACTTCTTTGCAAGTTATTTACATTTGTTTTTTTATTTAATTACTATTTACCCATATCATATTTATTAATTTTTTTAAGGAACTTGTAAGTGTTGAATAAACAATCCAAGAATTTTTATTATAATATAAGAAAAAAGTCACCTGTTGGGAGAAGTTTAAAAGCCTTGTTGGCAGTATTATTTTTTTTATATGTATTTTATTTGTTTCATTATTGTTGATGCAGTTATTGATGTTGTTGGTGGGGTTGGCATTGTTGAAACTTGTGGTGTGGTGTTGTTGATAGTTCTAGAACAAAGGATGTTCCTTCTTTGTTGTTGATAATGTTGTTAGAACAAATATTATTGTTTTTTTTTGTTGAAGTTTATGCTGTTGTTGATGTTGCAACAGATGGAGAAACTATTGGAACAAATAAAACCACCAGAAAGGCTAGTTTGATGTATTCCATCAGATTCTACATCTGTTGCAACAGACTCTACATTTGTTGCAATAGACTCCACATCTGTTGCAACAGATAGATAGTGTTCTTTTTGTGACATTAATTTTTTTCCTCTTATTTGTAGATATAAGGAACTGACAGTTGATCAACTTTTGCTGGACTACCACAAGAGGCTGTAGTAAAGATGAGATCAGAGAAATAAACTGCTTACAGATGGAACCACTTCATATGTGGCAGGTATGTATTACTGATAATGTTATCATGGAAACACACATAGAGTGCACTAATTTTGTGAATGATATTTTTACTAATTAGTCATAGATCCGAAAAGAACTCTTCATCATGTTGTTGAATTTTGAAAGAAAAGCTGAAAGTGATTGACCTCTCGCTTACGGCACACATGCTATATGTGTGATGCCGACAAAAAAGACTTTTTTTTCTCCTTTCTTCGATAAGCTGTCCAACTACGATGTGTTAAGCATATTGACCTCAATCCAAACTCTCCAGTCCACATCTTTCTTTATATAGAAATTTCGTCGTCCTTTTTGTTTTGGAGGTAGATGTAAAGAGAAGAACTACAAGGAAGCAAAAGCCTAGTACTGGAAAAGCCAATCAATCTCTAGGATGCTTTTCAACTAAGTTGACATGGAAGAACCGCTGCGACCCGGAGGCACCCTCCGCTGCCGTTACAATGGGAATGATGTTGGACGATCTCTATTTCCATATGGTAATTGAAGTCAAACAGGAGCAAACCAGGTGCAATTCAATCCTTATTCCTAGCAATGATTCCCAAAAAAGCAAAACTCACTTTGACCTAGTGCTGTGCTTCTTCATTTCGGAAGTTAGGATTTATCTCATATTCAGTCTTTAGTTAATACAGTTAATACTTTGTCGGTGACTCTCTAATTTCTTTGAGACAAACCTCTCGCTTCGTAATAAAGAAAAGGGGAGTGACAGTCGAATGCTAGGAAAAGGCGGAATCTTCCTCTATAGCATCTCCTTCGGACCCTGACGTGAACGGCAGCTTTCATTGAGTCTAAGTTTGATGATCGAACATTCTTTCGATTGCATGTGTTAAGCAAAGCACGCATAATTGAACAAAAGATAGAAGATCAAAGAGCTCTCCTCAATAGTCAGATAGGATCGTAGGCGTACGGTGACCGGATTCGCGAGACCTTATCGATCTACTCAAGGCGTTGCTCTATTGGGCGCAACTTTCTTGATCTAGCTTTCTGACTAACTGAATAGGCTCTTTTCAATTCTTTCTTCTATCCATCCCGCAATTCCAATCAACCGATTCATTGAGTAACTCTTGGGTAAACTATTAAACTAATAAGAGCTGTATCGTCTAACTTCATTCAAAAATGAAACTTGAATTTTTATAGAATCAAAATAGAAATGATTTTAGAATTTGATCATTTCTTAGATTCTGTTGAATTGTATCGAATCCATTTTCGATTTTAAAGCAAACAGTTACCTTATAAAACTTTTTCTTTTTACTTTAATTTAAGTTTAACTCATTAGATTCAGTAATATATTAATTCACATAATATCTTGAATGATGGAGAAGAAGAAAAAGTTATCACACAATCGCTTGATAAAATCTTTTTTTTGGCCAACTAGATTCTAAAACTAGCAATTTCTATTAGGTTACACATTTTATCCTTCCACACTGCCCCATCCTTGTAGCTAGATCAAGAAAGAACCTTTGGATCGAGATCCACAACAATGCATCACAACTATGAATTCCAATTATTCTATTTTTTCTTTCATCGAATATGATCTACTACTCTTATTTCTTACTCGACCATTAACTTCTTCTTTAAAAAAAGGATTCCAACAACAAAACGGCTTCCACAACTACGAAAAGAGAATTTCTATATCTCGCATCTACTTAAATTGTGGGAATATGAGAATCTCTTTTGTTGAATTGAAAGAATTTTCTATTGAATGGAAGATGGTTTTACATCAACAAGTAAAGGAAAAAAGAAATTATTTTAGTACTTACTTTTGATACTAATTCAAATTGCGTTGCTGTGTCAGAAGAAGGATAGCTATACTGATTCGGTATACTCTAAAGACGCCCTCGGTACAATATTGACGATCTCACAAAGATAAAATTTCAGTGAATTGTCATTTACTGATCTCATCTTTTACGGAATCGATGTAAGGCGTTGAAAGAAACCCTTAAGAAAGATGTCAAGACCCTCTTTGACTTTGATATAGAACACATAAAGGGGGAGAGTCACAGTCTCCCTTATTTCCTAACAATAAAATGCATTTTTGGAAAGGCCAGTAACAATGCGATATTCCATAGATAAGCAAGAAACTGAAGCCTCTCTTTTTATTTATGATGTACCGGCTTGAATTCACTTTCACTTTAGGAAAAGATTTCTTTCTCCTCAAAGTAGGTGTTCGCTCCGCAGCACGAACAGGTCGAGATGCGACGTCGATCACATCGGGTGGGGCCATTCTCCCAGAGCAGAGCTTGAAGCAAGGGTCAGAACTTTAGGCGGGGGCCTCTGGCTCAGGATCAAGTGAGGGCGCTGGAGGGGGTGTTAGCTCTTCGACAGAACCAAGCCTTCCCGCGGCTGAAGAAGAGCCAGGGGATCGGTCCGAGATCGAAAGAGCCTTGGATCAACTTGAATTGGCCAAGATTAAAGAACAAAAAGATCGCTTGGCCGAACAGATTAGCCCCCTGATTGAATCGGAGAAGGCACGCCTAGTTCGAAGGTTGTGGCACCACAACTTGGGTGAACTTCCATCACCAAGTGAGATGGTCGAAATGATTATTGACCGCTTCGCCAGCAAAGCTGCCTATAATGCCAACAAACCTAATGTCCCCAGGGATAATTTACGGCACTTGAGGGCTTGGTTGACACGAGCACAACAATCGGCGGAGCGCGATGGGAGGGGAAACATGAGTATAAAAAAGAAGATTTCTTCCATATCCATAATTGAAGGATATTTCAAGTAGAAGAGCTGACGTATTGTTTCACATTTGAATTTCTCAACCATTCCACGTTCCCGAAACGGATCCTATCAAATATTTCACATTTTCTATGATTATCTCTATTTCAGGTATTCGGGGAATCCTCCTTAATAGACAAAATATTCCTATTATGTCAATGCCAATTGAATCAATGTTATTAGCTGTGAATTCGAACTTTTTGATATTTTCTGTTTCTTCGGATGATATGATGGGTCAATCATTTGCTTCATTGGTTCCAACGGTGGCAGCTGCGGAATCTGCTATTGGGTTAGCTATTTTCGTTATTACTTTCCGAGTCCGAGGGACTATTGCTGTAGAATCTATTAATAGTATTCAAGGTTAAAGATGACTCCTAGAGAGTTACCAAAATACGAAGTTCTCTTCTCCTTTCTTTCTCTTCTTTCTTTTTGATACTTGGTTGGCAGGGTCAGGGCCTTTCTCGCTGGGCGAGCGCATCCGATTCGTCAGTCCTTTCTTATTATTAAACCACTTCCCGTTCAGTTGCTGAAAGATAGAGATCAGGCTTTCTAAATGAGATTGAGTTCCACGAATATGCAGGCTAGAAAGATGCTATTTGCTGCTATTCTATCTATTTGTGCATCAAGTTCGAAGAAGATCTCAATTTATAATGAAGAATTGATAGTAGCTCTATGTTTTATAGGCTTTATCATATTTAGTCGGAAGAGTTTAGGTAATACTTTCAAAGTGACTCTCGACGGGAGAATCCAGGCTATTCAGGAAGAATCGCAGTAATTCCCCAATCCTAACGAAGTAGTTCCTCTGGAATCCAATGAACAACAACGATTACTTAGGATCAGCTTGCGAATTTGTGGCACCGTAGTAGAATCATTACCAATGGCACGCTGTGTGCCTAAGTGCGAAAAGACAGTGCAAGCTTTGTTATGCCGAAACCTAAATGTTAAGTCAGCAACACTTCTAAATGCCACTTCTTCCCATCGCATCCGTCTTCAGGACGATATAGCCATAAAGATGCACGTCTTAGTGGGGAAAAGATTTTGCCCCCGGTGTAGCTCGAAAGCAGAAAGAGTAGAATTCATTCGAGAGAGCTTGGTGGTCTTAAGAATGGTTCGGGTGGGGGATTCTCTTAAGAATAAAGAATTCGAATAGAATCTAATTCATGTTCATGTTAATAGAAGAGCGGATCCAATACCAAGACGCTTGAGAGAAAAGGCTAGCCTTGTATATACGCTATTTCTGTTTATGTCAGAGGTGCCCAAAGCTAGAAGCAAGATTTCTAGTAGAATATTCAAAGCTTTTGAGTAAGTAAGATGGATGGATTTGGAAGCAAGTGAAAGAACTAGTTGCATAGATATAGATATAGAGAAAGTCCCTTCTCTGAAGACGGTGATATTAGGGTTTTGAGATCGGTTCTGACGTCGAACAGGTTTTCGACCCAAAAAGCTCCACAGAGCTGTTGTATGCGGGTACTACGAGGCCCACGACTTTCTTGATCGCCTCATTCGGGTTAAGATGTGGCTAAAGTCTCTCCGATGGTAGCGTATATTACGCTCGAGGTCTCTTCGAGCCTCCAGTTGTACCAATGTCTCTGTTTTAGGGGGAATAAGGTAATGAAATTCCGGTATAGACTTTTGTTGTTGTTACGACAGGCGGAGAGCAGTGCCCTATTGGTCTAATTCTTGCTTCCCCTTGGTATTGGTAAAGGGGCTGGTAAGCGCTTCTCGAATAGATTCCTTTCTCTTCCCCGGAAACCCAACAAAGGGAACCCTGGCTTCACTTGTCATAGTAAGACCACCCCTCTATAAGCTTTCCCTATCGCTCTGATAAACCTCTTTCCTCCTGTTCTCTAGAGTTCAAGAATTGATTCTGGCCTATCCCTTATTTGTCCATTAAGTCCGTTTTCCGCTAAAGGCAGCATGAAAAGTACCTATATTGTAATACGTAAGAGGAAGGACGACTAAGAAACTATGCTACTATTGGCACCCCAAACTAAAAACTACAACTGAAAATCCAACTTTAGGTGGTCATTATGATCAGAAACTCACTCTCTGGAGAATTTTATTGACCTCGCATATAACATGGGGAATCTAGTTAGCACCCATATTTCAGAATAAAAGAACAAAGACTTGACTGGACGGTATTCACGAGCAGATGACAAGCATGAGTGAAGAAGGGTCTTATGTTACCATTTTTGGTGGTAAAGAAGATGTTCTTGTTCTTCCATTCCCCAAACCCACTTCAGCTTTCGACGATTGGGTTGGTGTTCCGATAGGCGAGAGGTGTGAAGCCAGATCGTACTAATGACAATGAAAAAATTTCGAAAATGATAGATTTCCAAAAAATAAGTAAAAGCAGAATGAAAGACAGTCCTATATTGACAAGGACGAGCTTTTTCACGAAGAAAGCTTCGCGCCCAACTGCTTGTATATCGATCAGAAAGAAGCAACTGCAAATGCTATCAGTGGTTCTTCCTTCCTATCCCATCTATCTATAAGAGTTGCTTGATTCGCCCCCATCTTTAATAGGACTGGACTAAGTTCGGGCAGATCTCCGTCCCATTTCACGGATGCATCGCATTGAGAATTGACTCGTCGGATTAACCACTTAGACGGAGAGTTCCCCATATTCCATTTCATTGGCAACTGAAATAGATCAAAACGGATTGCGCGGTACCCAGGGCTTCAAAAATGAATTGAAAATAATATCGCTTTGCTTGACCTGATCGTTGTGCCAAGGGATGGTGGTGCCTTGAGCAGCTCTTAGTTCCGTTTGCCGGCCCCACGGCTTATTTCATCTCGATGTTTGAAAGATGTTCTGATCACATACTCGTTTTCACACATAGGCACAGAGAGTCAGTCAAAACTCCACTTTTTAGCAAGAAGGGCCTACGACATAAGGCTCCTCCTACGAACCTATGAACCTCCGAACCTAAGGAATAGAGTTCAGCATCGGGAAGCCTACTCCTCGGGCTATTCGGTACTTGAATATGCTTGCCGCGGAGAAAGACTACTTTTCTATTCGCTTGCCTGCGCGCCTCTACTCATGCGGGACTGACTGTGCAATACTAAGAATGGAGCACGCCGCCCGTCCATGGAGGCATTATGGTTGGAAGGCCTTCCTTAGCGGCCTCTTCGTCAAAAGGCAGGATTGAAGGCAAATGAGTAGACCCCTACAAGCATATGAAGTCGCGTTTTCAGGGCCTATGGATGCCTTAGGGGGAAAACTCTCCAGTACAAGAGAGATTTATTTGCTTTTTTTCTACTCCCGGGTATAGGTACATTACTTCACTTCAATTAGACAATATAAGAAAGCAAGGGCTTTTCTAAAAGGCTCCACGCATAATAACATAGCTTTTATCTCAGCTATCCTGTATGATAACACGACCGTTGGTGCCCTTCCGAGCCGAGAGATAGGGGATTAAAATTCATTGGACTGGACATGTCTTCTCCACGATCTCAGGGAAATGAAAATCAATTCTCAAAGATCCATAAACAAATCTGTAAAGTTGTCTATAAATGGTTAATCATATATAACCCCTTATTTTGAGGCAACTATTCCATAGCCTCTTAGACTGCCTTGCCTGACCTTGAGCTCTTCGCTTCTCAGTGTTGACAAAACCAAAGGTGCGGACTGTTGATAGCTATAGGTTTAAGGTATGAAAATATTCTTTCTGTCTCCTCACTCCCTGACTTCATTCTCCGAAGGAAGGGCAGTTGAACTCATACTTGCCATTCAGAGGAATCGCTCCTCGGCAGTACTAGTCAGAACTAAACTCCTAACCTTTGAAATTGAGCTTCTCCGGTCCTGGGAGAGTTGCTTCTTTCTTTGACTTGGTTTGCCCACTTCAAAAGGTTTACAGAAGACCTTATCCCTCAAACCTCATGTGGAAAGAGAGATTCCTTAGGTTGCTGTTTGAGAGAAGAGATATCCATTGGGACGAAGCTGACAGGATGACACCCGCTTTCTTAAGGATCCTCGCTAATTCAACTAGTTTTCTTTTTCGGGAATGAACTAGCCTAGAGGAAATGGGCGTCAAGCCTATAAGTCAAGTACGCAAGAAGAGTTTCTAGGCGAAGACACTCTCAGTCGAAGGTAGGGCAGTCTTCCTAGCTTTAGGGTCAATCGAATAGATAGAAGATCTAGTGCCTCGGTCAGAGAGAATGGGGCACGAGTTCGTGACCTAATAGAATAGTGTTTTGTGATCCCGGGGAAAGCTATCATAGTGATTCCACTAGACTTGAAAGCAAATGAAACAAACCGGGATAAAGCTTTAACCAAGCGTAGTTGGCGGAGTATGACCTCTTGATTTGAAGTTTTCTGGATTCCTAGTCTACTATAACTGACTTAATAGAATATGGTATTTCATAATAATAATAATAATTAGTCAATATCACAGGACAGTGATTGACTGCCAAGTTTATTTTTGTGCCCCCTTTTTTTCGTCGAAATAAGTTTATGCACTAGAGTGCCCCTTTCCTAGGGCTGGTTACATATAAGAATATAGATTTTTTGCTTTCTTTGATTCCCAATGGTTTTAGTTGTAGTTGTTGTTTGTTCTGGACAGTTTCAGTTGCTTTTGCTGTCGGTCTAGATGAGGGACGAAGGGACCGGAGTCAACCTTACTCCCTTCATTTGAGTTGGAGGTCTTACGCCTTTATCACTATGCATAGGGTTTCCCCTCCCCTGGAAATGAATGTAAACTTTCTCCCGGCTCGCCGGGACCGATAGCAAAGGAAACACTGGCTTGAGGGAACTATGCCCTACTAGTACACTTTCTTTACAAGGGAACTAGGCGGGGGAGCTTACTTCACTTGCTTACCCGAAGAGAAAAACCTATTAGGGTAGTCCCATTACTTAAAGTAAGATAATGAAAATCATTTTAGTAAAAGCTATGCCCCTTAGCTTAGATACATGGGAGAAAATATAGCCACGCCTGCTAACCACGATAGTCCATTAAAGGCAAGAAAATGGCCTCCAACTGAAACCATCGAGAAATCCTTAGCATGATAAGCGAAAAGGACAGCAACTGGCTCTCAATAAACTCCTACTAGACGTCTAGCAAGAGCAACTTAAGCTCGATCTCAATCCTCAGGAAAGGTAACCGACAATTGCTTAAAGAGATCTCCCATAGACCCTTACAAGATAACAACATTTAGGAGCGCTCTTTTCATCCGACCCGACTATAAATATCGTTAGAGAAGAAAGCCACTTTTACGCCCAACAACTCCCATGTTCCCGATCTTTCTATTGCAGGAAATCCAACTCTGAAGAATTCGAAAAATAATAATAATAATATAGAATAATAATTTGTCGAATTCTTCATTCGGAAGAAGCTTGCTTATTTTATTAGTAATGACCGCCCTTAGATGCCGTTGCGAGTTTGTTCGCGGTAGTATTTACGTTAGTAGTGCAGCCCTTCCTTCTTCCTCCTTCGCGTCAAATCTTTTTCTACAGGTCCCTTTTTCAAAAGATATGACGAATTAGCAAGTCGATCTTAGGTGCTTTGATTGGTTCACTGAAGATGGATTCAAGTCCCAGCGGAATTGCAACTATGCCCTTTTCCAAAATGCCTGACTTTGTTGAGCAGCTACTTTGCTTCCCCTTTTATTTTAGATAGGCTTTCCGCTTTCAGCCGTTCTTTCTTTCTCTGCGGCCTGCGTGGGACTGATCCGGAATGATAACCCGAACCCTTCGTAGACTGAACTCTCTTCTCTTTGGGCTCGCGTAGGTTAGGGAACTCGCCTCCTTCACTGCTTCCACTCCAACTCGAACTAAAAACCTCTTCCTCATCTTGACTCATGGCGTCTTCATCAGTGAGTAAATCCTCATCATCATCCTCCGTAAGATAAAAGAACCTAACTCCTGGGCCTGTGCAGACTCTTGGTGAGGCTGTTCCAAGTGTGTAGGCCCCACATCTTGCTCATCTCCCCCTGTTGGGGGTCTTACAGTAGCAATGGACGTAGAAGGAATTCTTTGCATGGCTTTTAACGTTTGGGTTCAATAACATTCACCTTAGTGGGACCCCCCAGCACCATCTTTCCTTAGTAAATACTAGATGGATTCCCTATTGCTATGCTAGCTTCCTTGGGAATACTACCTTGCACTGGTTTAGGCGGTATCCGGGCCCTTTTAGAGGCAACAGTTGACTTCCCCTTCTTTATTGTGGTCCCAAGAGGCGTAATAACCTAAAAGTTGTCCAGTCCTAAATAAGACAGGAAAACCTTTAGGCTTCTTCAGAAAAGGAACATCAAACGTTTACTTGGAAAACACGTTATACACGTATGATCCAAGTAAACGTCCAAACATCCTTTCTAGCATACCCGTCCGAAGAGTCAAAGGACATCTATCAGTGGCCGACTTTAAATCAATCATACGGGTATGCTATCTCACTACCCGTCAATCTGAGTTCTCGAAAGCGACTGAACCAGCCACCCAGATGAGACTCCCGCTGAAAAACATTCTTTTTCCGACAAAACCTGCCACCAAGCTTTGACAAGTCACTAACTTGCTCATTTTGTGATAGGGCCCAGTCACCTCCCTTCTTCCCAACCTCTGGCAGTCAAAGCTATAGGGAGACGTGCTTCGGTCTTTCCATCGATAGAAGTAGTAGGTATATAACGCATGCAGCTAGTAGGCGATAGGAGGATGTAAGCCCTGGTGGCAGTGGTACTTTGGCGAATCAGGCGTCGCTTCTATTTCCTTTTTTATTATTATTTTGACCCTACAATGGCAGAACCTAGAAAGCTGCTCTTTTTTCCCTGTCCCGTGGTTTGATACCGTCTAGCCTCTAGCTAGGAGGTCTTGGATTCGTATACCATGTAGGTGAGAAAATCGTCCGTGACTAGCTATCCTTATTCTCCTCCCAGGGATGTTTAGGAATATGGGTGCGGGAGGCTGAGGGACGACCACGATGAGTACGCGTTTTTATATAGGCTCAAATGACTTTTGTTCGATCGAGGAGCAGAGATAGATATGAGCTGACAGCTTATGTTTTCTGGTATTTTGTTTTGGGTGAGATGTACACCGAAAGGAATTGATGCTACAAACACTTTTAGCCGGTAGTCCTCGATCGAAAGTTAGCTCGACTCAAGTCGACAAGCGAGAGACAAGGTTGGGTGAGGGTACAAGGCATCATGTGGGATCTACGATCGACTGTGCCCGTTGTTGGCTTTGAAGATGCTTTCAAATACTGACGCAGTATATTCCATTCATTGTATATATCCCTTTTTCGTGTCATTGACATCAGAGATTGCATTCAATCGAATGGTTTGACATAAGAAATGTTCTAGTCTATCTGTAGTAGTTCTGTTTGTTTATAGTAGAGTAGTACATGAGGGTGGCGACTCACAAGGGGAGTGTAGACCAGAGCAAGAGGGAGCCAAGCCAGCTACTATGGTTGTGCCATTTGGTGGGCCAAAGTAGTCTAGCGGCGGTGAAAAGACGATAGTAGACCAGACGGGGGCACCACCAGAACACCCGAACAAGGATCTATTTTCTTTTGAAGCTATAGTACATATGCACTTTATACGTCTGTCTTACTAATAATATTCCTTAGCGTACATCTGTACTATAACCCTCCCCTCTGGGAGGTGTTTTCAAGGGAAGGCGGACTCCGCAGCTGCGGACCGGGCACTATCACTATACTATGCGATGCTTTTAACCAAAAAAATGGAAACGAAACGTCTTAGTGTTGTTCCTAGATTGGGGGTCGGGGGCAAGCCTTCAAGACACGACTTCAAGCTGTTAGTACGACTAGCAGGCTTCCTACCTCGAGTGAATGCCGCAACGCAATAAGGCGAGAGTTTAGTTGCGCAATAAGGGCTGGGCCTTGTAATGAAGGAAGAATTGGATGTGGAAGGTAGAATTGAGCCAATGTGTGGAACAGCATTCCCAGTATGACTTGCCTAGCTAGTGCTTCCTAGCTGACTATACTAAATGAATTTCCGTTGTCCATCCCCAATCTTGCGTATGCCATTCACACACTTTTCTACATCCACGCGCGGGGTTAGAATTGGAAAAGTAATTGAATCAAAGAATCGGATTCACTCTGACATCTGTCGAAGCCAGCCTGTGGTAAGAGTTGGGCAGAGGTAGCCCTCAATCACTTACTAACTTACTCGGTAAATTAGCTAGCAAGAGGCCAATCCTCAGGAATTTGATTTCCAAGATAAACCATTCGAATGCTACTAAACGACAAAAATAGTCTATTTGAACAGGGCACATGCATCACACATAAGGAAGACGCCGAAAGACAACCAATGAATTTGTCCGTTTCGGCCTACTTTGGCCTTTATACGATAAAGTACATCAAGAAGCAACTAATTGCAATAGAAGGGTCCAGGTCAGAATTTGCAGGTAGTTAGCCGCTTTCTCTGTAGGAAAAGACCTTAGGCTGTACAACAACTCCGCTATTCTCCTTTTCAAGTAGGGGTTCAACGGAGCTTTATTTAAAGAACATTAACCACCACTTCGACTGATGCGGACGCGGTTCTCTCGTCGTGAAAGAAGTAATGAAAGGGAAGCCCGGGGTCAAAGCGCGTTCGTTGTTGCCTGTATAGCTTTCTAGAGCAGAGATCTAGCAATGCATTCTAGGCACAGATCATTGGTATTGGATGTATCGTTAGGTTGTGCCGAGTCAAATCTGCTCCCTTTTTTTTCCATTGCAGAAAAGAGATCCCTTCCCCTTGCTTTCCAAAATGATGAATATGAAGTCCGGGAGGCTGCAGGTACTATGGATCCTCTGACACCCAATCGGGTTGCTTTCCCAGGTCTCGCCGGTGTTGCCTGTAGGTCGTGATGTGCCTTGAGATGGCCGTCTCCTGTCCCCCTTCCAGTGGGGAACCCGCTCCCCGGTCGTCGCTCTACTGCGTCTGGCCCGTCCTCTAGGCACCTTTGGAAGGCAGGGAGTGTGACAACGTACACGCTTCTCTTTACTCCCTAGGGCCTTCTCATCAGTTGTAGGGTTTGGTGGCCCGAAATTGACTTGGCTTCGCCAAAAAGCCTCATCTCTAAAAGCCCAGCTCGCGAGGCGTCCCTCTCGCAGTAGGGTTCCAACCCTCGCCTCGCTCTTGTGACATGCTATGTTTCCCCTCTCTATTCCCAAGTAAAGGGTGAGTCCCATGCGTCAGTTTGTGGATCGCGGTCTCACACACTAATCCCTATAGGTGCCCGTAGTAGGCCGGCCGCCCTACCTAAACCAATCATCATATCGGTCCCTATGCCCCATTGCTGGAAAGGCTCGGCTTCAAAACCGTACGTGGAGCTTCCGCCTCATACGGCTCCTCTAGGGATGGAGGTAGGCCCAGCCCAGGCTTGTGCGGTTAAGGTTGTTGTACACGACCTCATAAGAAAAGAATGAAAAAAACGATATTTCCTCTCCAACGAGTCAAGTGGCTGAACGCTCCTGCATTAAGATTGAAAACGAAAACTTATCGTCAAAACAAAAAAAAAAGGCAATCAATCAGAAAAAAGAAAAAATATGGAAATAGTGAATCAAGATATAGATGGATCCCTATCTTTATCTCTATCCACGGAGATACCTATCTATATGGAGAGAGATCTATCTATGAATCGACCTAGACTATCCTCTATCCGGATAGATATGTCCCTATGAGCGACTACGCCGATCTTTATATGTTTTGGCCACGTCCCTTTCCGCTCCAAAGAAGAAGGTTTGGATCTTTCAATCTTATGTCGTGAGGTATGTGACCTATGTTAGGTCCATAAGATACCACAACTTTTGGTGTTCTATGATTCACCTCCGAATAATGAGTAGGTAGTTCGATCCTTTTTATTTTGATCTTTTTAGTAAACTGATGGGGGGGTGCAGAGCAATAGGTCGAATTACTATATAAAGAAGAGTTGTAAACTATAGGACTTCTTGTTCGAGTAGGAATATTTCGGTTTTTCTTGTTCCTTCTCTTCGATAAGAATAGGGATTTGAAATGATACAAATTCCTCTTCATTCTGTTGTGCTCAGCGAAAGAACTGCCTAAGCATACTTTTTCGGATCCAAACTTCTTTGTTCTTTCTAAGTCTTCTTCTTGCATAGAAGAACGCAACTGTTGCAAAAACCGGGATTTTAGTAGTAGGTGGCATCCCCTCTTAGTTTTGAGTAGGCGGAACCATTCTGTTTTGGTTCTTCTCCACGGGTGATCCAGGAATTTGCCTATTATTTTCTCAACTGAGATTTCGATATAGAAGGATCTCTTTATTTCTTCACCGCGGGTTCTCGCATTATTTTCTTGAAAAGATATTATATCACCGTGGGAGAGTTTAAAATGAGTAATGTTAACCATTCCATTATTCACACAAACCCTTCGATGACTTATCGGCTGCCTTGCTTGAGGAATAGTTTCACAAAAATGGAGACGAACCGGGATAACGTCCGATCTTGTTTCTGGATTGAGTAGAAAAGGGATATATGAAGTTCGTTCTCTTCCTCTGTGCATCTCTGTGATGGGTAAATCTCCATAAAAAAGGGACAACTTTCGTGTAGTTTGTGATTGGATGTAACTGTTAAGATTTTCCCTAGAATAAATCTTTCTCTTAATAGATCTCTTCTTGTTCCTCAATCTTCGGAGAATACGGCGTTGTATTATTGTAAGTTCTCAGTTCCAAACATTTCCTGAAAGTAGACGACATGTTTTAAATCTTAATGCAGGCATCGCTCTTTCCTTTGTCCTTCCCCCCTATTTTTGCCCTATCACTAGTGGTTACTCCCGATCCGAAGCACCCCTTTTCCATTCATAGAGAGATCCACACCACAATATTAGTCTTTTTGGGGTTAATGTTCTCAATGGTGAATCGATCATTCGATATCCTTTTCCTTCTGCGACGGAATGGAAGAAAAGTAATGAAACCTGCGATGGCTACTGAATAACCTCCTTTTACTTTCTCAATAATAAAGCCTTTGACCTTTGTATTCGTTCACCAAATCTTGTTCAGTTCCATCCAAGCTCGGTTTTGTCTGAATCTTCATGGAAGAAGAAGAAGCGGTTCACCAGCCACTACATCTGTAGATCCCACCAAATCATTAAACCTGGAGGCTGCTCGCTCTTTGATCAGTGATTCACCGGCCACTAGATCGATGAAGAATCTCTCCAAAATCTGCTCTTTGATCAGTGATTCACCAGCCACTAGATCCAGGAATCCCACCCTATTCTCAAACCTGGTGGCTCGGTTGATTGGCACTCCTGTAGGCTCATCTTGCATACAAATTCTGGGAGTCCCAAGTCCTGCATCCACCAAGAACATTTCTTCCCTTAAGCGTAAAACTTCAGATTGTAAGGCGTTTCCCCTACATAAGAAAAAACTGGAATTAGATCTTGGAAATAATCGACTCAAATAGATGCTCATCATAACCTTTCCTCTGATCAAGCTCATCATAACCTTTTTTTTGATCTTCTTCTTCGTGTTCTATTGATCAGAAGCATCCAGCAGCGCCTCGCCGGTCAACAAGATGTCTACAATTTTACAGTTAAGTTTGGTAGGTTCAAACTGATAAGGCTGAGGGACCATAAATATGGTTCTGATAGCCTGTTAAGATTTAATGTCGGTTGTTGCTCATGTTTATTTGTCAAGCATTGTGAAGGGATTTAGTTTTTGTTTTACCGTAAAGAGATTCAATAGCGATTGGACTAACTTTTAAGGTGCATTAGACCCTTAGAGGGTCTTTGAAGCTTGGCACTTCATCTAACAAGAATGAAAAACTAGTATAGTTATTACCCTGACCAAAGTTTATATGGTTGGGTTGCTCACTCGGGGTGATGATTATATGCCAGAATGTACGGTAGGAGAATGCTTTAGGAGAAAAATAAGTGGTTGATGAAAGACTATATCATCTGAGAGCTTATTAAAGAAAAGACATAGGGTAGATACAACTTCAAACGAATCTGGACAGTGGAATTATCTTAACAGATGCGAGATCTGTATCAAGTGCAAATATGAAAGTGTATCCGGTAATGTAATTTCATCTGTTGTGTCTCTTAAAGAAAAACAATGATCTGAATACTTTGCTAGGGAGTTGCGTGGTCGGGATTATCACCTAGATAGAAAATAAGAGAAGACCAACAAAGAATCCTCATGGGCATCGAGGGTTGAAATAATGTACAACAAGTCTAGAAAACTTATTCCAACAAAAACTGCAGTTGAAATAATGAATCTAAGCGAAGGCGGCAAATTTCTGAATTTTAAATTTCATCCCATGCTTTCTTGTTTGTGTTTCCGATCAGGTCCACTCTCGTTGACCTGATCGGAACCACAAATGAGATTGAAAGGAAAATAGAGTATCATTTCTTCCTTAGAAATATGGTTATAATTAATTGTGTTTTCTTTCCTTGACATGCTTTCAACATTCTTTGGAGAAGATCAGATGCTTGCTATAGTATGTGAATCTTGATAAATTTTAAGCTTGCATCCATCTTGTTGATTCTGTATTCAAGCTGGTCGTTGCCATCTTAGAAATTGGTAAGGAGTTCCTCGTCTCTTGTGAGATCGATCAGGAACACTACCTTCAAAGTTATGGCATCTAGAAGCCCTTTAGAACACTTTCTTCAGATGTATTAAAGGATACATAGATGGTCTCTGTGTTTGTTTTAGGTAAAAATGTGTTGATGCTCGTTGAAGATGTGGTCCCAACAGTTGAACAACACACTTTTATCGAGCGTTGATCTATGCATCCTTCTTAACCAATTTGATAAATTAGTATGCATAGAGTTACGTAGCGTGTGATCTAAACTAGCTCTACTAAGCCTATCGAACATTACGTAGCTCTAAGCTCATTACTCTATAAAAAATATGATCGAGTTAGTGCACAAATCGAACGAGCTCAATCTCTCAGCCTTTCTGCTGATCGCTTTTCTCCAATATAGATGACAAGATATCTGCTATGCAAAAGTCCACACCGTCGCCAGACATGTTTGCCTGGGAATAATTCTTCTGAAGATATCTGTTGATGTTTTCTAAATAATTGCTCCCAGGCAAGCATGTCTGGCGATGGTGTAGACTTTTGCATAGCAGATATCTTGTCATCAATATTAGAGAAAATTGATCAGCAGAAAGGCTGACATATTGGGCTTTTTTGATATGTTCACTAACTCGGGCATATTGTTTTGATAGGATAATGAGCTCGGAGTTACGTAACGTTTGATAGGCTTGATAGAGCCAGTTTAAATCATATACTATGTACCTCCATGCTTACTAATTTATCAAATTAGTTGAGCAAGATGCATAGAGAAACGCTCTATAAATGTGTGTTGTTCAATCAAGAAAACACAATCAATTAATCCATATTTCTAAGGAAGTAATTATACTCTATTTGCCTTTCAATCTCATTTATGGTTCCGATCAGGTCAACGACAGTGGACCTGATCGTAAACACAAATAAGAAGGCATGAGATGAAATTTAAATCCAGAAATTGCCGCCTTCACTTAGTTTCCTTTTTTTAACTGTAGTTATTGTTGGCGTAAGTTTTCTATACTTGCTGAATATCATTTCTACCCTCGATGCCCGTGAGGCTGCTTTGTTGGTCTTCTCCTATTTTTTACCTAGGTTATAATCCCGATCACACAGCTCCCTAGCAAAGTGTTCAGATGCATTATTTTTCTTTAAGAGACACAACAAATGAAATTACTTACCAGATACACTTTCATATTTGCACTTGATTCTGATTTCGTATCTGTTAAGATAATTCCATCAGCCAGATTCGTTAGAAGTTACTTTCTACCCTATGTATCTTCTTCATTTAGCTATTAGATGATATAGTATTCCATCAACCACCCATTTTCCCTCGAAAGCATTCTCCTGCTGCACCTTCTGATATATAATCATCACCCCGAGCGAGCAACCCAACCATATAAATTTTGGCTAGGGCAATAACTATATTGGTTTTCCATTCTTGTTTGATGTAGTGTGAGGATTCGAGGGTCCTCTAAGGGTCCAATGCACACTTAAAGTTAAGTTCAATCGCTATTGGTTCTCTGCAGTGATGACAAATATTGATCCCTTCTAAAAACTTGACACGCATAAACACGAGCACCAACCATCAGTAATTCATAACAGGGTATCTGCACCATCTTAATGAGGTCCTCATCCTTATCAATTTTGAACCCATCAAACTTAATGGTACAATGCAGCATCTTGTTTGAATGATCAATGCCTAATCGGTTAAAAACTGCATTCACAAAAACATTGTACTTTGTATGTGTTGTCTCGGTAACCTTATCAATAATACATACTTAACTCCCACACATATGATAGTGGATCCATCTACACGCACCTTATTCTTCCTAGTCCATCTATGGCTTAAATTGAATAAATAGCTGACACATCTGTTTATATTGTCAAACAATTGGAGACATCTGTTACGACAATTGATCAACCTGTTGTAGAAATCAAACAGATATATACATCTGTTGCAAAAGATTTCTAGTATGTTGTAAGTTATCTAACAGAAAGAATATATTTTGCAACGGATTACCCATCTGTTAGATTTATTTTAAAGCAATTTTCTTTTCTTTCTGAGATACAATAATTTATAAATAGGTCCCTCCTTACAAATATGGATGATTCAGATTCGTACAAGAATATTCATATCGAGTCCTTGTGTGAACTTCAAAGACAGTTTGATGAACTCCAAAGTGATTTGGCTGACTTCGGAGCAAGGCTACCGGATGAAAAATGTCTGATTAACAATAATAATAATAGTAGTAATAATAATTAGGTAATGTTTTTTATTTTAGTTATTATTTTCCTCCTTTTGTATATCAAATCTACCCAAGAGATTCAAAAATCTATGAACATTCATTTCATTTTGTTGTCGACTTTGAATTTTTAATTCTTATTTAGTATTTAATAATAATCATTCTGTTTATTCCTTGTTCTCAACATGTTGACGGTTGGTTATAGGGATTGAGAAATAATTTGTGTCAACAGTTAGAGGTTAATCTGCTACGACAGATCGATCATATGTTACACCTGGCGGTTATTAATAAAAAAGGGTTATTGTTATTGAGAAGGTGGAAAGAAAAAGACATGACTTTCCGTTCCGATTATTCAATATGAAAAATGTTTCGTAAATAAATAATAAGGAAATAAATGATAAAAACAATTTATAACCACAATTTTAATAACTGATTGTGACTTTTCACCATTTTTTTTTTGAATTTATTTTTTAAATTATTTATTATATAATAAAATGGTTATTATTTTATTAAGAAATTTGAAAAGGTATTTTTTTTATTTATAAAATAAAAAAGTAAGCAAATTTGGATTAATGATATGATGATAGTTATTTTTTTTTAAAAAGTAGATTATATGTTGCAACAATTAAATTATCTAATGCAACAGGTTCACTATGGTTGCAACAGATGATATATCTGTTGTCACAGATGATTTATCTGATGCAACCTATATCGAGTCACAACTCAATAAAAGCGGTTCTTGGAAAGAACTAATTAATAATAACAATCTGAAAAATCATGACTTATCACAATATTTCTTAATTTAATTAATTCATTACTTTTCACATTAATAAAAAATATAATTAATAAATGGAGGTAAACAATTAGATTATATGTTGCAACATATATATTATCTGATGCAACATATTTTATATTTATTACAACAGATAATACATCTGTTATCACAGATGTGTTATCTGATGCAATAGATATAGAATCTGTTGCCACAATTCAATAAAAACGGTTCTTCAAAAGAACTAATCAATAATAATAATCTGAAAAGTCATGACTTATATCACAATATTTATTTTCTTAATTTAATAAAAAATGTAATTAATGTATGGAGGTGAATAGTCCCGTCATTTTGCCTCTTATTCAAATTCAATCCTCTACTAGGTCCCTCCTTACCCAATCGTTCATTCAAATACACTCTATTTATTTGTTACATCTCGTCTTTCATATTATACTCTAGAAGATAAGATTATGGTTGACCCAGTGTGGGACGTTGCTTTTCTGCAAGACGCCGTGAATGAACTTCGAAATCAAGTTCGTGATCTGCAATGGGAACTGGGAGGAGTTAGATCAAGAATGATCCGCGAGATACGTAGGCTGAGGAAGGCCTTGCTACTTTCAGTTGAAGATTGGCCGGCTGGCAATGATGATGCTGATAATAATAATAATAATTAGACTATTATTTTTCTTTTAGTCTATTATATGTATTTTTTTAATAAATAAATTATGTTTGATCTTTGACGTTTTAATCCATATTTAATTTTCATTCTGTTTATTTTCTTCTTAATAAACATGTCGATGATTCGACGTAAAAAGGAATAATTTAGAATCTAGTAGCAATAGCAAGATTTATCTGTTAGGTTTGTGGCAAGGGTTGATGTGTTGTTCAAAACATATTACTCATGTTGCAACAGATAAGAAGTTGATTCAACAAATAAATAGTCTGTTTCAGCAAATGACTAGTTTGTTGCTTTGCTTGGCTCTGACATTTTAATTCATACTCCCTCCGTCTCAAATTATCCGTCCCAAATTGAGATTCCACATTGATTAAGAAAAAATAATTAATAACATGTCTAGTTTATTATAACTCACTGATCAGTTGGTGGGACATTAGACGTGTTTGAAATAACCATTGTTTGCTATTCAATCGAAATTTCATAAGAGAAGAAAACTTTTAACGTCGGTCGGCGTATAGTCCCCCTATTAAATGATGTTTCCATTTTAATTTGAAGAAAAAGTTATTAATGCAAAGGGTAAAATATAGACTTTTTTTAATATTTTCTTGATTAATGAAAATGACAAATAAAATAAAAAATTGAATTAGGAAATTTGGGATAGGTAATTGGACGTAAGGAATAATTTTGAATCCAGTAGCAATAGCAAGTGTTGAAAATATATTGGTTATCTGTTGGGTTGTGGAAGGGGTTGATTTGTGTTGTTTCAAACAAATTAATCATTCGTTGCAACAGATAATTAATTCGGTGCAATAGATAAATATTCTGATGCAATAGATAATTAATCTGGTGCAACAGATAAACATCCTGATACAATTGATAATACGTCTGATGCAATAAATAGTACGATGATGCAACAGATAAATAGTTTGATGCAACAGATAAATATTCTGATGCACCAGATGATTGATCTATTTAAATTGTGGGCACTTATGCTGGATTCATAATCGGGGTTCTATCCATTGTTGGAAAAATAGAAGTGTACCCAGATGAAAAATACGAATAAAAATCATAATTCTACTTACCAAAGTCACCTATGAAGTAATGCCAATGTGGAAAGTGATGTAGTAAACCAAATTTGACCTAAGAAATTGGTCAGATTGTAGCAGTAGCGCTGTACCAACAACAACAACAACAAATGGTCGACAAGAAGAAGATGAAGATGATAATGAAGTAGAAGATGATGATAATGAAGCAGAAGATAATGAATAAAGCAGCAGAAACAGAAACAATTAACAACAAAAATCGCTAAGAGAGAGAAAACAATAATGGATGAGAAGAGAGAGAAAGACGCCTTTTTCCTCTCCGTTTTCCGTTATTTTAGGTATACATTGGGATCAAAGTGTAAATTTTAAAACTTATGGATTATTTTCAAACTTCTCCAACTTTCTTAATCCATAATAAAGTAATTGTCACCTCCAACTAATAATTAAGACTTGTGTCACCTACATTTCATTTTAAAACTCTTTTGTCACCTATGACCCAAACTCCTATGTAACTACTACCTATGCAACAAAAACAAAAAAGTAATATTTGTAACTCTAAATAATTTTAAAAAATTAAATTATATTTTGTGATGGTATTTATTTTCAAAGAAAAGAAAAAAGTAAGTAAAAATTCTACTTGAATAGAAAAGACTCCCATTTGCACAATAATCACGCCAAAATCTTCCTTGGAGGACTAACATCATAAACCTCTTGAAAATGTGTCTTGAACACCTACCTATAATCGAAAGAAAACCAACACTTCATGGTTATACAATATATATATATATATATATATATATATATATATATATATATATATATATATATATACACACGTCTTCTTATTTAAATAAATATAGAAAATGCATTTCCTCTTCTATCTGTACTTAAAAAAAATATCATTACTTAAATTCTATTACATTTTCTAGTTTATCTTTAAACCTTTACTTAGATAACATAGAACGTTACGTAATATCCAAGGAAAAATTGAAAATATTTCATGAAAAAATTATCAAATTCTATAGATAACGTTTACATTAAAATTTTGATCATTTTCATTACTACAGAAGGCTTAATGTAGAGTATTATAAGATCTACTGTGAGAAGTATTCTAACTCCTAATTAATGTAAAGGTGCATGTTGGACTTTTGTTTTTGACCAAGATACAACAATTTGGTTCCAAAATTATAAAATACCATAATGCACCATTTTAACGATGCATCCAAAAACATAATTTACACACACCTAAAAATAAGTTTGTATCATATCATCTTAACATAACATTCATTTAATTTTGTTAATATGATATGTAAAGTTAATGTCACGACCTGAACTATGGTTTTGGTCGTGAAGGGCATCCCAAATCAATGAAGGCCTGAGATGACCCCTTAGTGTTATATCATAAGCATAGTCATAAATAAAGTTACGAAAACAAGTCTATAAGATAAGAAGTTCAACATTTGAAACAAAGTAATATCCAAGTCTTAAGAACAATATCTGAAACAATTATCCGACTCAGTCTTTAAATTTAAAAATAAACTCCATGGTTGAGACATGGCCACAATTATGCCAGAAAAATCATGAAGTGCTAGAATAAAAACATAAGTAAAAAGTACAAACAACTTTCAGATGATGGAGGACTCACCACTTATTACTAGTTGTCCAAGAGAGAATATGAATGCCCTAGTGCTACATAGAATCATAGGAAGATGCCTCGAACCTAAATCATGACACGATATAGCATCCGGAAATCATCAGTACGGCGAGTACTGACATGCAACCTAGGAAAAGAGATAAAACATTCTTTTATAAAACCTGTCATAAAAGCCATTTTCATCATCCACAATAATAATAATAATAATAATAATAATAATAATAATAATAATAATAACAACAACAACAACAAAAATAACAACAACTAATAATAATAATAATGATGATGATGATAACAACAACAACAACAACAACAACAACAACAATAATAATAATAATAATAATAATAATAATAATAATAATAATAATAATAACAACAATAATAATAATAAAGTAAGGGGCATGAGACAAGGAACATAAAGACATGACCTTTTAAAATTTAGTCCTGAACTATGTTGCCTTTCACCGACCTTTAGTAATCCACGAGCTATATGGGTCCGGTGCTCCCTAACCGGCGGGGCCCCATTCCATGTTTGTCACAAGTACTGAGATTAGGCTAAAATCACCAATAGACTAGAGCCACCATATTATCCTTATGTTAAGGACACCATTCATCGTCCAAGTAAGGTACGATATCTTTATGTCGGCAAAATATAGGTTTCGGGCATTGGTCACGAGGATGTACGCCTTCTTAGTGAAACTACACAATTTTCTTTAAAGCCAAATTAATTTTTTTATATAAATCTTTATCCATGAAGTCTTTCATTAAGGCATTTCCATATTGGTATCATCATACCAAGACTTGTAGGCCGTTTATATTATGTCATACCATACCGTTTAAATTCTGTCTTAAAATGCATAACCATAGCCACCAAGGGCTTTCAAAAGTCATAAACATTAGCCCCTAAGGGATTTATAAAGACTCCTTAAATTTTTTATCATTTCATGCCATACAATATCTCAAATATCGAATCACTATAAAATTATTATTAGAAACAAGCTTTTGAAATGGGTTGAGGGCCATATTTTTATCATGAAAAGGCCATAAAAATTGTGAACCCATATTTCCAATTCCAACATTTTCACATGATACATTTAAGTTTCAAAACCCATTATTCATACATATAAAATCGTTAAAACAAAAAGAAAATCAATGTAAAGCTTTCACAACCAATCTCCTCAACCCTAGTTTCAAACAACCATTAAAGAACACATAATTATCAAGTAAATTGACATAATATAGCAATACTTAAAATAAGGAGTATTCAACATGCCTTTTTGATGGAAGAAATTTGAGAAAAACTTGAATTTAAATCTTGAACACTAGCTTGAAATTGATATGAAGACTTACTTGACTCAAATTCATTTCACATACCCTTGGTGACGAATTTGGTGAGAGAACATTGAGAAGAAACTATAATCTTTAATCCTTCTTGAAACTTTAGGATTGGAGTTTAGGATTTTTGGGAGAGAAGAGAAATTAGGGATTTGGGAATGATTCTCATACATTGGGAAAATTTTGGGGATTAAAATGGATTAGAGGAGTTACATGGTGTGAAAGGAAATGTTTTCCCTTGATTTAACAAGATAAAAACATATTTTTACATCGGCCATCGCGCACCTTGGACAACATCTCACTAAAACACCCATAACTTTTTTCTCGAACTCAGATTGATGAACGGTCAGTTACATTGGAAAGAAGACTCGAAGACCTTTAATTTTGTATCTAGTAGCCCACCTAACTAATTATATTATATGATTAATGGTTATTGAAAGTTTACCTAAGTAAGAACATGTACTAAAACTCAATTGGTAGGAAAGTTCTCAACTCCACTTTGATCTAGGAGATTTGTATGACCTAAATTCATCTCTGATCTTAATACTTATATCTAAATAGAAGTCATTGGGTTTGAGTCTATACACGTAGGAAGGACAGTTTAAATTCTAGCCTAAAAATCTTGAGTGTTACATTATCTCTCCCTTGAGATTATTCATTCTCAAATGATGGATAGAAACATATTGAACCTCTAGAAGTACGGGATAAAAGATGTAACTTGACGTTAGGAACTCTCCCTTATCAAAATATACATTATCATCAAAAGAGATTCGTGACAACACCAAGTAATTCGTGTAGGCACGAATCATGGGATAATGAGAATTGACATAGACATGATCTTGGGCATGAGTTTGATGGAACATGATCATGAAAATGTGAGGCATAAATTTAGTTGGTGATCATAGGACTTGATTTATATTGATACTTGACATGAAATAATATTTTCATAGGATATAAGGATAGAAACATTCTACACCTTCAATGATACGTCTAATAACCCTTAAATTTAGTGACACTTCTCCACTATGCTTTCATTTATAAATACCACACTTCATCATTTCAATCTTATAATTCTCCCATGAAGCACATAACTCAAAGAGCCCGAGTCTAACTTCATATTGCTTTTATGTTAAAACCTAACCCGGGTTAAAAGGTGCTAGGTTAAGCTATAGGACCCTATAATCTAGATTCCTCAAAGAATACTACTCCATCTTATCACTATAATCAAACAACCTTATAACGACGTAAAAATTTAATAAAATATGTGAAATTTGTGATTTGTGTAATTTAACTATTTTATCCCTCTCTGTAATTACATTATGGTATTTCTGGGGTGTGAGAGTGATTGATATATTTTCTGATGCATTTTAGTATTATTTGTGCGATATTGTGGTTTTTGATGGTTTCGAGAGCCTTATTTTAGACATGGTGATATCTTTTAATCCGTGCAATGGATAAATGAACGGACCATACCAGTAGCTCAAAAATATCAATTTTAGGCTAGGTAGACCTTTGGTTTGGGTCTCGGTGCATCCGAGCTCATTTCAACCTATTGATCGAAAAGTTAAAAAATTAAAAATATGGGTGTGAGACCCATATTTGATCGAAACGATCTCATATAGAAAATAAAACTATGCCAACAGATCCAAAATGTCAATTTTAGGGTATTAGCATATTTGGTATGATTTTACAGCTTTTAAATCTCATTTCGGCTCTCGATTTGGAAAATTATGATTTAGGGTTTCGGGGGTCAATTTTGTGAAAATAATTTTTTTTTGAAAATATGATATCCCCATCACGTTTAGAACGTCGAATTTAGTATGGTTGCATAGTTCATTTGTGTATATCGGACTCCGAATGAATCCCGAGCACCCCATCGAAGTGCAGATTGGACTGTAAAAAACTTTTTTGTTTAATGCTGGTGTAGACAAACTGCACTGTTTATAACAGTTTTCACCTCATTTTAGCCCATTTTACTCATTTTCATCTTGCTTCTTGAGATTTAAACCATAAAATAGTGTGGGAGCTTAAAAGTAAAATTTGTGGGAGTTTGGAAAGCTAGATTAGCATCTATTTCTTGATTTTTATGGATTTAAGGTAAAAATTCACCTTTCCTGTAGTAATTTCTTGATAAATTTCTCAAAACCCCAAAGATCTTATGACTTGATTTTAAAACCCCAATTTCACTTTTTTTCACTTGAATAATATTTTTATCTTATAATTACAAGTTTTTCATCAATTTAACTTTCAAAACAACTCTGATTCTTAATTTTAACCCGGATTTCAAAGATTTTACCAGGTAAAGCTCAAAAATGAGTTTTTTAAATTTAAACCTCATTTTTGACTCAATTTGACTTTGGTTTTCAGCTGTAGATTCCTAAAAATATGGATAACATGTTTATAAAGTAGTTTTGATTTTGTCCTTCTTTTTCGAAAACCCATTTCGGGGGTCTGTTTTGACCCCAAACCAAAAGTAGTCAATATGGGTATCGTTGATTTTGTTTTGAAACATAGATTTCATATTTGATATTTTTAGTAAAGTTCAAGATTGTTCTGAAAATTACGGTCATGGGTTTGAAGTGTAGCGGACCAGTTTTGACATGGGTCTGAAAATTCATGTTAAGAGTGGAAAATTATCATGAAAAATAGATATTTATACGTTGTGCCTATGTGGGGGCCTATATGTGATGTAATTGTCAAAATTGAGTTATTATGTGATGTGTGTGACCGTGTGGGGTCCCATATGATATTAATAGCCTTGAATACATGTGAATAATTATATTGTGTTGTTAAGATGCTTAATATGGTACCATTGTTGTATTGTGATTATATTCATACGTTATTGGCATATGAGACATGTGGAAATTCATGGATGAAACTGAAATAATGAGTGGATATTGGCTCACATGGTTATGGAAATATATCATTGTCGTTGGTTGTGAAAAACTCATTATGATTGGTTGTAAGCATTACATCCTTATATCATACTCATTCATGAAACATTAGTACCACTGTGGCAATATTTGAGAAATACTGGAAATGCCTTTTTAACCCCTCTCCCCCGAGGAATAGTCCGGGGAGGAGATATTGTAACACCTTATAAAACCCTTTCCAAAAGATGTACCGAAAAGGAGATATGAGATATGTGGATTATATACGGGTTGATGAACCCCTGATGGGCCCTACATTGGGAGGCTTGCCTCCATAGGTATATACAGGGATTGTGCGATGATCCCCGAGGTTGTGCGACGACCTCATACATCATCATCATTATCATATACATTTCACTTACTTTATTGTGTTATGTTGTGTTGTATTTCCATATTGACTTGTCATCTATGTCTTTATCGTATCTTCTTTTACTTGAATTTGATGATCTTGTATATGCATGTTTCCCCTTGTTCTTCTTATATGTGATATAATATGTACTTTTGTTCTTTCTTGGTATGATGTTGTAATATATGTGAGATATATTAAAATTTTTAGTCCAAGTGGTGTGGGCTACCATTGTGGGACATTTTTTGACTGCAGGTGGCGTGCCCTAAGTGTATATTTTGTATGCTTTATTTACTACTTTGCTTGGTGCGCACTTTCAGTGCAGGTCCTAGCTCGAGTGAGCCTCAGCTTTATTGACTCGGGCGATTATTGGAGCTTCTAAAGTAGCGGTTGGACATTCATGCATCCGAAGTTCACCTCTATCTTTCTATAGTAGTTATGTCTTTATTAGTATTCAGAGACAGATATTATTTCTTTATGGTTATTTTTTTGATGTATTTTACTCTTGGATTGTATTAGTAGTTCTTACACTATTGACACCTGGTTTTAGGCATGATTGGTATTTTGGATAAGTTTTTTCAATATTGTTATGATATCTTATATGGTTTGGCTTCGTTCGATAAGCCTTACCTTGGGATGTTTCTATCTTTTTTCTCTTTTTGTATCAGTTTGAGTGCTATGCTTACTGCTCAAGGTTTGCCACAACAAGTGTCATCATGATCTTCATTTTTGGGTCGTGAAAAATTGGTATCAGAGCAGCCAGGTTTCATTGGTCTTAATGGTGTAAGAATGGGATGTCTAATAGAGTCTCACAGATCAATACATAGATGTCGTATCTATCTTCGAGAGGCTATAGGACGCCTTTAGAAAACTTCACTTATTTTATTATTTATCATGCAAAGTTTTTTCATACCTTGTATACTGAGTTGTGTTTCACTCTTTTTGCATGAACAGTGTAGAATATACTATATCTTATCAATTGAGAGATGCGGAGAGAGATTGATGGAGGTTGCTTATCTGTTATAGACCCCGTGATTCTCCTGAGATGACTTGGAATCAGTTCATCGATGCTTTTCTAGAGAGATTTGTGCCTTTCAGTTTGAGAGATCGTATGTGGGATGAGTTTGATCATTTGGAGAAGGGATCCATGACAGTTTTGAGTATAAAGCAAGCTTCTATGCCACGTCCAGATATTCCTATGATAGCATTTCCATCGAGTTTGAGAAGGTTCAAAAGTTTGTAAAGGATTTTGATGTTTCTCTTTAGTTGGCTACATCTCAGATGGTTTTTTTGGGGTTTCTTTCCAGAGTTTAGTGGATCATGCTAAGATGACAAAGTATATTCTTAGAGCATCTCAGGGAGGCACCAAGAAGGTGCGGCGTTTTGGTGAGTTCAGGAGTCAGTCCTATTGAGGTAGATTTTAGAGGTTCTCGTGGATACCATAGTAGGCCAGTGCAGGTGACTTTATAGAGTTCAGTTGGTGGATCTTCTAGTTCAGCAATTCAGGGTGGCCGTTCGGGCCCAGTTGTACCTTCTCCAATTGAAGCTGGTAATAGAGGTTTTTATATGTGTGATATGATTGTCCATGTGGCCAGGGACTATCCCCGTTTGGTGATTCAGGCTACTCATATTTCAATTGTGAGAGGTATGGGATTCTACCATAGGTGCGAGAGATAAAGATGGTGGAGCCTGTGGTGGTGGTCGTGGAGCTGTCACACCCTAATTTTTTCGTGAAAAGCGGGATTTGACCTGACAAACTCTTTTTGGATTTGTTTGAATAGTGAGTGTGAAGAGTCGCCACCTAACGTATTAAGGTGCGTTAGGGCACTGGTCTAGGCTAACTATGAACCTATTTTGTTATTTTGTCTTAGTTCACCAGAACTTTGGGTAAGGGTCCAAATTACCTCAAAAGAAAGATGTTAGGCACCTTTTGAGGTCCTCAAAGGTGGTTCCTGGCTGAATTCATATTTTATGTGGGGATTCTATGTGATCAAATAAAGGTCGCTTATTTTTAACTTAATTGTTAACTAAGTGATAAAGTAATAAATAAACAAACACATGTTATTTCTAATTATTGCTTATCTAAGTGATAAAATCAGTAAAACATATAATAAGACAAGCGAGGAGAAAGAAATGACATAATTTATGACAAAAGGGGACTGCTTGGTGACAAACTAACTACCCCAAATAGATAATCATGTAAGGTAAATAAAAGAATGAAAAGAATTTCATCAAATCAAACCAAGAAATGTTTTGTTCTCATTCGGATCAGAACCCCAACTTGTTTAATCATCATCTGACCCACTGGACGAACTCTTAGATAAGTCATATGTCTTACCTTTAATATATGTTGGAGATCATCATTTCCAAATGACTACCCGTCCCACCCCACCTAGGCTGGTTGTTAAATCAAGAGGCATTCTACGACAAGGATAAAACTATCATCTTTGGTAATACCTATCATCCCGCCTATTGGTCAAGAGGCATTGGACTTTGATATATTGGTTTTGTGGTCTAGAAAAAATAAAGCTATGTTGCCTAGGACTTGAAACACATAACAAGTAGGATGTCATGTAGCACATAATTGTCCCAAATTAGCCTCTTGATTAATTAAAGTTGATTAATGTAATTAACATGCGAAGACCAATAATAGCTTATTTGTTATGTCATTAACCTATAGGCATGATATCTAATTGTTCAATAATTGTCAAATATGACAATACATAATTGTGATTCATGTCTAAACAATGTGTTGTCAAGTTGTTAAAAGAGCGTGTCAAAATGTGGTAAATATGTCAAGGAATTGTGCTCACGAATTTCATTGTGCAAGTTTTATAAACTAATGAGAGTGTAAGAAATTAACACAATATTTAAAATACATTAACATGATAAGACACATAATGATGTACTTAATCTAGTGTTTAACATGTTGAAAATGCTCAAAAACCTACATTTTAAACATGATGGCAATTGGGTTAGCGCGCAGGAATTTCACGTTGACATGCTAAAAATGCAATAACATGCTGAAAAATGCCTAGAACCTAATCCTTAACATGCAAAAAATTATGTTAATGGTGCAGAAATTTCATATTAATATGCTGGAAAATGCAACCTAATATTTTAACATGCTGAAAACTAGTTGTTTTAACATGCATGAACTATACTGTTTTGGTATGCTGAAATGTATTAACGTGCAGAAGTTTAATGTTAACATGCTTTAAAAAACATTAGCATGCTTAGATTTGTGTTTATATGCTAAAACATACGACAACATAATTAATCAGTTTTTGACAGCTTTTAACATATTGAAGAACTCATAATATGCATACAATTAATTGTTAAAAGAGGCATTAACATGCATAAACTCAATTTAATATGTTGGGTGTTAATTAAAAAACCTTAAAGCAAGATTTCTAAGTGAAACAATTAATAAAAATGTCTAAATGATTCATGTGTTAATAAATCCTAATTTTGTGTGCCTAAATGATCCACGTAGTATGTAACACACGTAAAAACTTAAGTTGTGCCTATCTATACTATTCATAGAGCACGTAAGTCCCCGCCCCCGAGCAGTATCCCAAATTTATGTTACAATAATAATAACGTTTATACAAAGTTATTGCAACACCATAAATCAAAAATAAATAAATGAACAAAGAAAGAAACGGTGAAGCCCTTCCCCACGAACTTTTCGGCAACTCTACAAATATCCGAGGCTGTCTATTTATACCTGTGAGACAATATGTAATAGCAATACAAACGAGAATATAACATGACACAGATATAGCAAGAAAACACTGAAGGCTTCCTATAAAAATGTTTACTATCATCATCATATAAGGTATAAAAGAAAATTACGTCGACAGGTGACTGACCTTGTAACACCCTGTACTTTTACCTAGCTTAAATTCATCCTAAAAATGTCAAAGACTTGATTTAAAGTTTAATATAATTTTAGACATGTGGAATTTTCAAGATTTTGACTTTTTGTTTTGTGGAAAATTGAATTAGTTTTCCAACGATATAAAATTCGTCTAAATCCGATAACCGGGTAAGAAGTTATGGTGATTTTAAGTTTCAGTTTTTAAACACCGTCATTCAGTTCAGTAGCATATCGTGGAGTGCGTTAAAATAGCAATTGTCAGTTTTCAATATTGCTCCGCGATATTTGCGCGTTGCGCCATAGACCCAGTTCACAAATGTCAATTTCCAGTGTACCAATGCGATTCCACCGCGTCACTGTGTACTTTTAGTTCGTAACCAATGTGGCAACATGAATGTATCACGTCGCTCCACCATACAATTTCCCAGTTGTAATTTTCCAGTGAAACGACACAATAGCACCACGTCGCACCAGGGGTCCAAATCGGAAAAATTTTACGAAAAATTAAAGTTGTGCCCAGGGTTAGAACAGTCTTTTCCCATGATTTTATTCCGCCCAGATGTGTGATTTAAGCCCCAAAAATGTGTAAAATCCTTCATTATTCACTTCTTCTCAAAATCAAAAGGTATTTCTTTCTCAAGAGGCAAAAACCCTAGTTCAAGAATCAAGGTCAATCCTCAAGAATCCCTCCAAGAGTCTTCAAGAATTTAGATTTTCAGGTATGTTAGATGTTCATTCATGGATCCTTTCCTTCCATGGAACCCAAGAATTCCTTTTTAAAATACAAGATTTATAATTTATGATTTCTATGTTTGAATTATATTGAATTCATGTTCATGGTGTTGTTTGAGTTTTAATCCATGATTTAGATTACAAGTTCCAAGAATTGATTCCAGCATGTGTTGAATTACATAATATTCATGATAAACCCTTCAATTTGCAAGTTGATTGTTGTAACCATGTTAACCCTAAGTACTCATGATTTAATGAACCAAGCATGTTCCCATGTGTTTGATAAATTGCCTATGAGAATGAAATTATGCATTATAGCATGCTGATATGCATTCCCCTTTCATGTACAAGTTAATGCATTACAAGTGTTTGATGTAATATCTCTATGAATGAATTATGACCAAATGAACATTGCTATATTATTCAAGATTATTCTTTTCTTTACTTTTCATGCTATCGAGTCCTGGGGGTATTTAATACCCAATAATCTAGCTGTTACTTAGAGCCAACATCAGTTGCAGAATAGTATCAGTCATTTCATGATCAGTAGTATACTCAGTCAGTTACAGAACTTAGGAAAATCTCAGGAATCTCAGTATCAGTCTAGTCCAGTTTAGTGTATTTCAGTTGAGAGTAGGATTCAGCACCATGTGAACCCAAGGATGGGGGCTCACTTGCCAGTAGAGGGTGTGATCCTTAGAAGCAATCCTTGCATTCCATAACTACAGGTTGAGACATCAAACCTGCCAGTTGAGGGTTGATGAGGTGCTCTACCTACCAGTAGAGGGTACCACCATTCTTATTTAGGGAACCTTCCAGTAGAAAGTGACTCTTTAGCTTGTCTTTACCCGTGGCACAGTACTAACATCTTTCCAATTTGGGTTACAGATTGGACCCCAGCTCAGTTATTTTATCAGTTCATATTTGAGGCATGTCAGTTAGATGATTATATTCCACAGTTTTAGTTTCAGTTTCAGTCGTCAAAATATAACTTAGTTCAGTTCTACAAAATCAGGACAGTCAGATACAATTATTAAGTTTTTAGTAATTCAGATTATCAGTGATCTCAGATTATCAGTATATTCAGTGATCAGGTATCAGATTTAGTTCCAGTATACTCAGTCACAGTATGCGTAGTACGTTTAGTAGTTATAGATCCTCTATGTATGCTAATCCAGCTCATGCATATCATTCAGTTAGTTATTGTTCATGCATATGAAACCATGCATTCAGCCTTACCTCATTTAGCATATCAGTATATCCCAATGTACTGATTGCATACCTATTTTTTGCATTATGATTTTTTATATCATAGGTTTGGATGCTCAGGTTCCTGACTGCGCTTAGCCAGATTCATCCAACAGTCGCAGATTTAGTAGTGAGTCCTCATCTATTGAGGATATGTTTTTATTTTAGTACTTCAACTTAGCAGTATTTTAGTAAATAGAGTTAGTTAAGGGATTGTCCCATCAACTCCACTTTCATACAGTTTTAGTTAAAGACTTATCAGACTAGATTCAAATAATATTTCAAATTCAGATGTTATTATTCATTATCAGTATTTTAGATGTTTTGAACCTTATGGAATTTTAGCCTGTTATTCCGCATTTATTTCAATATATTCATTTAGTGCTCACAGCAGATATCAATCATGGGTTAGCTTGTGATCCTTCGGGATTATAAGCATCGTGTAACATTTGGAGTTCAGAATCTGAGGCGTTACAGACTGGTTAATGATAACAAATGATAATAACAACAAGAAAACCAAAAAGCCAGAGATCCGAGAATGGATTGCCACCGAAAGGTCAAGATTAATGCTCAAAAAATGAATTATAAAAAATAATAAAGTAAAATTGCCTTTTCTTTCTAAGCTTTTAGTAAGAGAGAGTGTATATTGTGTGTTGTAACTTTTTAGTATATATGTTGTATGTTGTAACTTGTCTCTGTTTGTTAGTCCTTCTCTGTTACCTGCATCTTTATATGGTACTAAATAACAAAGGTTAGATATGTAAGAAATAAACAATTAGTAAACATAAAGTGAAAGGGGAAATAGAGAAAACATATTTGTTGTATCGTGGAATCACGGAATCAACTATTTGGCTTCCATCGTGGGATCAAATTTTAGGCTTCTCGATGCATTGTGAAATTATGTAATCAACTGTTTGGCTTCTCATTGTGGGATCATCTATTGCACTTCTCGATGCATTATGGAATTGTGTGATCAACTATTTGGCTTCTCATCGTGGGATCAACTTTTGGGCTTCTTGATGCATTGTTAAATTGTGTGATTAGCTATTTGGCTTCTCATCTTGGGATCAACTTTTGGGCTTCTCGATGCATTGTGAAATTGTGTGATCAGCTGTTTTGTTTCTCATCATGGGATCAGCTTTTGGGCTTCTCGTTTCATTGTGAAATCGTGTGATCATCTATTTGGCTACTCATCATGGGATTAGTTTTTGGGATTCTTGATGCATTGTGAAATTATGGGATCAGCTGTTTGGCTTCTCTTCGTGGGATCGTGATCTGTTCCTATTGGTCTGCCACTATTAACTCAACTAGATAAAAATAGTTAGCATGAATATATGTGTATATGTCGACGGCTAAGCAATGTAGTGAAAGCAAGTATCATAATAATGATAAGCAGTGATAAGAAAGCGTATCAGTTGTACTGTTGGGTCAATTGTTGAGTCTTCTCATCGAGATGTTAGACTGGCTATTGGGCCTCTCGTGATAGAGTGCTTGTTGTCATCTATACCTATTAATCCTGTACTTAAAGAAGAGTTGTCAGTAAAAATAAATGTGGATTTGTACTATGCTCGAGTCGACTCCTTGGTCGTTATTTTCTACTGTATAAACCATTAGGATTTGTTCTGCTTCGCGATGAAATTTTTGAGGAATTCTAAAAAATTTCTACTCTAGTTTAGGATGTAAAGCGCCTTTCGCACGTCATTGTGAATGAATATATTATTTGCTCATGAAATTTTTGAGGAATTCTCAAAAATTTGTGCCCCAATTTAGAATGAAAGGCGCTTATTGCTTGTCATTGCAAATGGATATATTGTTTACCTGTGAAATTTTTTGAGGTTTTGTTGAAGCCTAAAAAATTTTGCCCCAGTTTTTGTCTTTGAAGCCTTAGATTCCTGTACTACTCAAAGAAAAATTTGTCCAAGAGAAATAGTTGTCCTACTTTTGAATATCGTAACCTTAATTGTAATCTGTCTCTATAAGCTCAAGAGTTGGGTCTATTAGACTTTGGAATTGTAAGAATTGAAATAAAGTGGGGAAAGAAAATATTTTATTAGATTAAGACCAAACCCAAAGTGGTCTGCCTACGTATCCAAATGGAAGTCAGGTCGAATGTAGTTCATGAGTACAAGGAAATGTAGAGAAAACAAGAAAATGTTGCTAGCTGTACGACGGGTAAAATAGTGACGTGAAATAGGAACATCAATTCATGTGATGCAATTTATGTTTCTTTCGTGAACGTCTTGGATCTTGTTGGACAGAGTAGGATTGAGCCTTATTTCGAGAGCCTTGTCGGATAGAGTAGGATTGAGCTTGATAAGCCTTGTTTCGAGAACCAAAAACAATGTGGGTCTCTTTATTATTTTGATAACCTTGCATTTGAGGTATGAAGGTTGATGGATCCTCTTTCTCTTCCTTGGATGGATTCTTCGTTTCACATTCTAATTTTTTTCCAATTTAAATTAGAATCTCAAAGCTGTGATTGACCAAGAAGAATATTTTCTGAAAGTATATTCCATCTAGTGTCTTGAGGAAAATTTGGACCAATTCCTCCTCAGGTATAGAAGGACATATTTTGGAAGCCTCTAACCTCCATCGAATTGCATAGTCCTCAAAAGATTCATCGGTTCATCTCTTCATCTCGAACAACTCCCGCATTGTTGGACTAGTATTGATGTTAAACTTGTATTGCCTCACAAAATCTTGAGCCAATTCGTCCCAATTATGCCATTTTTTGAAGTCTTGTTGGGCAAACCATATGAGTGTCATTCCCGAAAAACTCTAAATAAACAATCTCATTAGGAGAGCCTCATTGTGTCCTATGCCAATTAGTCTACTGCAATAGTCCTTCAGATGTGTGATTGGATCCCCATGCCCATCGAATATGTTGAACTTTGGAACTTTGTACCTTGGAGGTAACTCAACCCTCAGATATATACATAATTTCTCATACCTCAAGTTGTAGATACCCTTAGAACACAGTTCCTCCTTCTTCCTTCTCTCTAAGTCACAAAGCCTTTGCCAATGTTCATTGGCGCTTTCACTTCCAAAAGTGTTACGTGCAAAGGATAATTTCTGAGAAGGGGTGTGGGTAAGGAGAGGATTAGGATTCATAGTGTTTTGCCTTGGGCGATGAGAAGGGAGACTGAAAACTTTTTGGATATTGAGCATATTTGTCATATTGCAGATTGTCACTTGAGTTCGATGTTTAAATGCTAGACAACCTTAAAAATAAAATAAGTAAGTCAACAAAAATTATATAATGCATAAGTTCAACACATACAAAACAAATGTCATTCTAGGTGGAAGACTAAGCCTTAATAAGCATTCCATGTATGAAGATTTGAGCTCCTAACGCACAAAACAGGATAGTGATAGAACATGATATCAAATTTGCGATTGTGATTGTAAAAAAGATAAGAAAGATAGGAAATGAGTAATGTCGACTTTCATTGAACATCAAATTTGTTAATTCAAAACATCATTTGCCATCACATCATATTGTTGATTCATCCAACTCCTTGTAGAAAAGGACAAAATAGAAAATTTTATTATCATAAGACCAAACTCATTAAATAAGAGCCTACATATCCCTCATATAGGGTAATCAGGTCGACCGTATTCCACATTACATTTGCAAAGGAAACTTGGAAGGAAACTACAAATTGTAAAACTTAAAGGAATTTCAAATGTTGGAGAGCCTAGAGCAGAGAATCAACATCACATCCTCTTCATCATTGTCAACAAGTGTAAGTCAAGATTAGAAAATCAATTTTCAATAAGTGCAAGTCAATATTAGATAATCAATCCTCATCGAGATTTAAGCCTGGCACGTTTATCATTTTGGCGTCAATCAACTTTTGGATCATGTTCTTCAAGGCAAAGCACGCCTTAATAGGATTTCCTCTCATCCCAGAATTGTAGGCACACGTTATATTGGGTAAATACCTCCTAGACTTGGCATCGTAAGGCATAAAAACAATGCGCGTGATGTAGGCCACATCTTTGAGTCATTCATACAACTGTTCGATGGGTTCATTTAAAAGAGTGAATTATTTTGGTGGATTTTTCTGAGGTTTATGCTGAGGTTTGGTGGATTTGTTGGTTTGTTGATTTGTGGGTAGGTTTTGACAAGAAACTGAAATGTACTTTGATTTTAAAGCAGCAGATGGATGTAGGTACCAAACAGTATGAGGAGGAGGTCTTGTGAAGGATTGTGGATAATAGGCTTGGATGTAATTAGAGGTTAGGATGACTTCTAGAGTTGGGTACCATATCAGTTGAGGTTAGGGCACACTAAATTTAAGCTTTGAAGGTTTTGATGTCTCATCATGATTGTCTTATCCTTATCTCTGGATTATGGCTTAACCAATTTTACCTCGATTGCGATCTTCCTTTTTAGCTTAATGTCTAACTGCCTAACAAAGTCAGTTGCCAAATGGTCCCAAGAAACCCATTTGCTAGTATCATTTTCGGCGTACCATATCAATGCAAGACCTTTAAGTGAACTAACAAAGAGTTTCATTATCAGGCTATCACTTTGTCCTATAAGTGATAGCTTGTTGAGGTACTCCTTCAAATGGGAATGAGGGTTTCCTGACCCATCATCGAATAGAAAGTTCAAACCCTCGATTCCCTCCTTGTCTTCTTCCCTCGATTTGGATGACTTAATTTATTTTGGGCTATTGAGATGATCCTGCCTCATGGTTAGGAAGCTGTCCTTCCGTCTCCTCGTTCTCACTCGTATTTGTTAACTCAATAAGTGCTTTTAACAATGTAATTGAAAATTAACTTGGGCACATAGGTGTAACACAATCAGGCGTAGGAGAAGTTGTTAGTGTAGGGGACTCTGTGGTGTAGATGGAAGGGTTGAGGTCTGCTTTAGATATAGGCTTTCAAAAACATGGCGGCATCTTGACCAATCCTCTAATATCATTCATTATTCCCCTAATTATCTCTATTCTTCTTCCTAACCTTCTGATGCTCGAAATAACTCTATTTTAGTGTAACCCCAAACTCTTGAGCTCAGCTTCGCTGTAAAGATATATGAGCATCGCTTGACTAGCCATTTTTGATATTCAACTTAAGTCAACCTTAGAATAAAGGATTTATAATTAGATACAAAGAGCACGTGCGGGAGTCCAAAATAAATATTCTACTCATTTGAAAATAATGAGTTATGCTTATTCAGAGTGAATAGACATTATGAGAGCTCTATGTAACTTAGAGGTTGTGAAAGCTAGAGTACAACATGACTATGATGATATTAATGTACAAGAATCATGGTAGGACAATAGTATGTAAGTGTTGGAAGCATTAGGAAAAGGATATCCTAAAATGATAAGTTGCACTAAGAGATTGTGAATGAGATTTAAGCTCTTTATTATAGCGAGAGTTGAGCCTAGGGATGATTAATATGCTAACGGATGAGTCAGGAGGATGATTGAAGGGAGTTTTGCATAGACCCTAAGAGTATATGGTAGGGACCTAGCATGACAAGAATTTTAAGAGTAACGAACTCTAAAGTGAGGAACACTAAATGTAAGGAGTGACTAAGGCAAGAACGGAAATGACAAGATAGACAAGATGTCAATACATACATAGATATAAAACACATAGCAAATAATTGGGAGTCCCTTTGAGGTCGTGAACCTCTTTGGACTTTAAATGAGACTAACATTCAACACATCAAGGATGCAAAAGCATCCTATGTTGAATGGGACGCATATTTCTTAGTGAAATAAATATGTAGCCAAGACTTAAAGGACAAGAGTGGTTTTATGACATGGTTCCCTCGAGCGGACAACTCGAGAGTGGGAGAGCTTATGATAGTCGACGCACCGCTGATCAACCGATCCACAAGGCATTTCCCAAAGGTTTTTTAGGAATGCACGTCCGTGCTACCACGCAACCATTCGTAAAAAGAAAATAAAGAAAGGTTCCAAGTGGAGGAAAGTATGAGCGGAATGACAGTTATATAAAGCGGTAACATGTAGCAAGTACAATAGCATGCTTTAGCAATGTAAAAATAAATGATCATCAAAACATGTGACCAATAAAAGGGAAGTGGGGAATAGATGGACATGGAGACATAACACATAAAAGTGGAGTAAGAGAAATGACTAGTAAATCATGATATAAGCAAATAGTGACAGAAGAATATATGGAAAATTAATTAGGATATCAAACAAATATAATCAAAACAAATAAAGAGAATCCCACATAAAGCATAAATTCATCATGGTTAGAACCTAAGATCCCTAGCGGAGTCGCTATTCTATCGTGCCCTAATTTTTTTGCGGAAAGTGGAATTCGACGTGACAAACACTTTTTGAAATTGTTTGAAGGGTGAGTGTGAAGAGTCGCCACCTAACGTATTTAGGTGTGTTAGGGCACCGGTCTAGGCTAACTACAAACCTATTTTGTTATTTTGTCTTAGTTCATCAAAAATTCGAGTAAGGGTTCAAATTACCTCAAAAGGAATGTGTTAGGCACCTTTCGAGGTCCACAAAGGTTGTTCCCGGCCGAATTCGTATTTTACGTGGGGATTCTATGTGATCAAATAAAGGTCGCTTATTTTTAACTTAATTGTAAACTAAGTGATAAAGCAATAAATAAACAAACACATGTTATTTTGTTATTTCTAATTGTTGCTTATCTAAGTGATAAAATTAGTAAAACATATAATAAGACAAGTGAGGAGAAAGAAATGATATAATTTGTAACAAAAGGGGACTTCTTATGTAACAAACTATCCCAAATAAATAAGCATGTAAGGTAAATAAAAGAATGAAGAGAATTTGTCAAATCAAATAAAGAAATGTTTTTGGTCTCATTCTGATCAGAACCTCAACTTGTTTAATTATTATCAGACCCACTGGCCGAACTCTTAGACAAGTCATATGTCTTACTTTTAATATATGTTGGAGATCATCATTTCCAAATGACGACTCGTCCCACCCTACCTAGGCTGATTGTTAAATCTATAGGCGTTCTACGACAAGGATAAAACTACCATCTTTGATGATACCTATCATCCCGCCTATCATCCAAGAGGCATTGGACTTTGATATATTAGTTTTGTGGTCTAGAGAAAATAAAGCTATATTGTCTAGGACTCGAAACGTATAACAAGTAGGACGTCACATAGCACATAATTGTCCCAAGTTAGCCTCTTTATTAATTAAAGTTGATTAATGTAATCAACATGCAAAGACCAATAATAGCTTATTTTTTATGTCATTAACCTATAGGCATGATATCTAAGTGTTCAATAATTGTCTAATATGACAAAAGATAATGGTGATTCATGTCTAAACAATGTGTTGTCAAGTTGTTAAAAGAGCGTGTCAAAATGTGGTAAATATGCCAAGGAATTGTGCTCACGAATTTCATTGTGCAAGTGTTATAAACTAATGAGAGTGAAAGAAATTAACACAATATTGAAAATACATTAACATGCTAAGACACATAATGATGTACTTAATCTAGTGTTTAACATGTTGAAAATGCTCAAAAACCTACAATTTTAACATGCTGGCAATTGGATTGGTGCGCAGGAATTTCATGTTGACATGCTAAAAATGCAATAACATGCTAAAAAATGCCTAGAACCTAATCCTTAACATGCAGAAAATTATATTAATGGTGCAGAAATTTCATATTAATATTCTAGAAAATGCAACCTAATATTTTAACATGCTGAAAATTAATTGTTTTAACATTCATGAAGTATACTGTTTTGGTATGCTGAAATGTATTAACGTGCAGAATTTTAATGTTAACATGCTATAAAAAATATTAGCATGCTTAGATTTGTGTTTACATGCTAAAACATGCGACAACATAATTAATCAGTTTTTGATAGCTTTTAACATGTTGAAGAACTCATTAATATGCATACAATTACTTGTTAACATGCATACCTTATTATTATGCTTAAATTCAATGTGGACATGTCAAAAGAGGCATTAGCATGCATAAACTCAATTTGATATGTCGGGTGTTAATTAAAAAACCTTAAAGCAAGATTTCTAAGTAAATATTTAATAAAAATGTCTAAACAATTAATGTGTTGATAAATCCTAATTTTTTGTGCCTAAATGATCCACATAGCATGTAACACATGTAAAAACCTAAGTTGTGACTATCTACACTATTCATAGAGCACGTAGGTCCCCGCCCCCTGAGCAGTCCCCCAAATTTAAGTTACAATAATAATAACGTTTATCCAAAGTTATTACAACACCATGAATAAAAAAAAAATAAATGAACAAAGAAAGAAAAGGTGCATCTGTAACGCCCCGGAAAACGGGTCCCGGAGTGTACATGGTGCTTGAGGCTACGAGTAGCCCCAAGCTAACCCTTTGAGCCATTTTCATTCAGTTCAACACAAATCAACGGGGTTTCCATAAATAACCCTCAGCTATCAATAGAGTAATTATCATCCAAGAATAAAAGAATTTCAGAAAGATAACAAAATACGACTTATTAGTCAACTCCCAACATCTATACTAGTCTGACAAGCCTCTAAGAAAATCAATAAAACTAGCGAGCCATTGAGACATGCTCCAACTGACTCATACTCAGTTTTCAAATGTAAATAATTCTGTGAAACCAACATCAGAAATCACGTCCTATAGACACAAGGAAACACATACACTGGGAGATCCTATAACCGACATAAACCATATGAGCTACATGGAGTCCAACGTACAACCCACATTGGGGAGAGCCGTCCTATCCTTGCCATCGGAGTAGGAATATCGATATCAAATCCACACAAACTAGTGATCACTATATAAATCAGCCTCAGGCTCACTCCTACGGGGGCACGTAGTTCTAGGAAAGTAAGGTTGCTTTATACGTCCCACTCGATGCTAAAGATTTCTCTCGGACTTAGCTCAGATCATTTCAAAGACAATCCACAACAAAACAATTTAAGTTATATATAAATATACATCGGGAGCCATCATGCTTCCCATATTTCAAAATCAATTACGTTGTGGATTTCTTTCACGCTTGAGTTCAAAACAACTCCATTAAGACCAAAAGGTCAAATCATTCAAAATATCTCAAATATTCAACATCAACGTGCTTATAACACACACTTTCTAAAAAAACACAATTTTCAATGGGGATTCATGACCTAAATATCAAAATCATGATACATATCGTTCAAGATTCATGCTTTATATCTCCACACATGTAAATTCATCTTTCAAAATCATAGACATCAAGATTTCATAATAATCATCATAAGATATGGTTCATGCTTCAAATTCATAAAAATCAAATAAAAATATGTCTTTGTAAAGAAAATTACTTTTGGGCACAAGAACGAAAGAGAGTTCTTGTTGAAAACCCCCACATATCTTGAATGATGAACTTTAGATCGATACTTGTTTTTGAGATGTTAATCGTGCCTTGGAATGATGGTTCTTGGAGTTCTTGAACTAGGAACTTGGAATCTTGAATAAATTTGCAGAATTAATGGTGAACTTTGGAGGTTCTTGAAGTTGGATGTAGGAGCTTAGGGTTTTCTTTTTGAGGGAATTTGATGAAATATAACATATAATGCTTCTAATAGGCTTTAATATAGGGCTTGGATAGATTTTGGGTAAGGGAAAAATGACCAAAACGCCCCTAAAAATCAAATAATTCTCGAATCTGTCCTTTGGTGGACTATTTTGATAGTCTGAAGTAGATCAACCATAACGTTTTACTCCGATATCCAAATTGGATGAAAACAATTTCATTAGAAAAAGGACTCTCATATCTTTCTGTTGATATATAGTATCTCGCCCAGATCATTATGTATGTGGAGTTATGTTTGTTTAAAGTTGACCTAAAAATTCACTTTTGATAGGCTGAAGTAGATTGACCATAACTTTTTGCTTCGATAGAAAAATTGGATGAAACTAATTTCATTGGAAAGAAAACTCGCAGAGCTTTCTATTGATACATAGTAGATTACGCAGATCATTATGTACAAGGAGTTATGATCATTTAAAGTTGGAGAAAAAATTCGCCAGGCCTCAGTACTTTTTCCTGCATGTTTTACTGTTCACTACTATTCACTGTTCGATCGGAATGTTCATAACTCATCGCTCGGGTGTCTGTTTTGGATGATCCACATATCGTTGGAAAGCTTATTCGATACTCTATGTAATTTATAATTCATTCTAGAAGATAGAACCCGACACGTTTACGCATAAAATTTCAACAAAAAATTTCCTGGGGTATTACATCATCACCCCCTTGGAAACATTCATCCTCTAATGATGCTAGACATGCCAAGATTAGATAGAGAATAGAGAATACATATGAAACCATTCATTATACTCATGACCACATCATTTCTTACTCCGAATGCAACATAGAATGCATAAAGTCAAGAAACTACAGTTGAACACATAATAAATGACAGCTGAACTGCTGTAACTTTTATCAAAAGTGCTTGATTTAGGAAAGAACGGTACCTTCGTATTGATCGGAGTTCGTGGAAAATAGGTGCGGGTACTTAGATTGCATATCCACCTCAGCTTCCCAAGTTGCACCCTCAACAGATTGGTTTCGCCACAGCACCTTGACCAAGGGAACTTCTTTGTTCCTTAGTCTTCGGACACTGAAATCAAGAATCTCAATAGGAGTCTCATCAAAAGAAAGATTTTCTTGAATGTCAGCACTCATAGAGGAATCCACTACCACAACATCGCTAATTTGCTTTCTAAGCATGGAGACATGGAATATTGGATGAACAGAGGACAACTCGGAAGGCAACTCGACCTTATAAGCTACCTTACCAACACGGCTAAGAATTTTGTAAGGACTAACATAACGGGGACTAAGCTTCCCCTTCTTTCCGAATCTCTTCACCCCTCCCTCCCCATGGATGAAATTTTCAGATACACTAGGTCACTAACTTCAAACTCAAGGTCTCTCCTTCTAACATCCACATATGACTTCTGACGACTCTACGCAGGTTTCAACCTTTCCCTAATCAACTTAACTTTTTCCATAGCCTCAAATACCGAATTAGGACCACCGCTTCACCTACCTCGAACCAAACTATGGGTGATCTACACTTCCTCCCATATAAGGATTCAAACGGAGCCATGCCAATACTAGAGTGGAAACTGTTATTGTAAGCAAATTCTATCAACGGTAAATGATCATCCCAACTTCCTTTAAAGTCAAGTGCACAAGCTATCAACATATCCTCTAAGGTCTGGATGGTCTACTTAGCCTGACCATCGGTCTGCGGATGAAAAGCAAAACTCAAAAGCACTTGGGTACCAAGACCCTTCTGAAAAGCTTTCCAAAATTGTGAAGTGAACTGAGTACCCCTATGCGAAATGATAGACAAGGGAACTCTATGCAGTTTGACTAGCTCTTGGATATACAATCTAGCGTAATCCTCAGCAGTATATGAAGTATGAACAGGCAAGAATTGAGTAGACTTAGTCAACCTATCAACCACAACCCAAATGGAATCATGATGGCATCGGGAAGGAGGTAAATCAATCACAAAGTCTATATTTATCTCTTCCCACTTCTAGGTGGGAATACTAAACTCTTGCATCATACCACCAGGTCTTTGGTGTTCAACCTTAACCTATTGGCATGTTGCATACTTACCTACAAACACTACTATATATTTCTTCATGCCACTCCACCAATAGATTTCCCGCAAGTCTCGGTACATCTTGGTGGCACCAGGATGAATAGAATATCGTACCCCATGCGCTTCAGCCATAATTTTCTGTCTCAGATCATCAACATTCGGGACACACAATCTACCCTGCAATCTCAACACACCATCTCCCCCTTGAGAGGAAACCTCTACTTTTTGGTCCTTGACTGACTCCTTTAGTCTGACCAAGCTAGCATCTAAGTATTGCTTTTCCTTCACTTCCAAAACCAAGGAGGATTCAGAACTACTCTGAACCCCTATACTACCTTCAGCAGAGTCAAACAACCTAACCCCCAATCTATCCAAACGATGTACATGACGAGCCAACTCTTTCTTACCTTCTACCACATGCAAAACACTACCCATGGACACTCTACTTAGGGCATCCGCTACAACATTGGCCTTGCTCGAATGGTACAACACACTCATATCATAGTCCTGTAAGAATTCTAACCATTGTCTCTGCCTAAGATTCAATTCTCTCTGGGTAAAGACATACTGCAGACTCTTATGATTAGTGAAAACATCAACATGGACACCATACAAATAGTGTCTCCAGATTTTCAAAGCAAACACAACAACAGCCAACTCAAGGTCATGGGTGGGGTAATTTTTCTCATGGGGTTTCAACTGTCTAGAAGCATAAGCTATCACCTTACCCTTCTGCATCAATATGAAACCCAACCCAACTATCGACGTAGCAGAGTACACCACAAAACCATCAACATCATCAGACAAAGTCAAAACAGGGGCTGAAATGAGTCGAGTCTTCAACTCCTGAAAACTCTTCTCATAATATTCAGACCATAAGAACTTCACTTTCTTTTGGGTCAATCGAGTCATAGGAGACGCTATAAAGGAGAAACCCTCAACAAAATGGTGGTAATAGCCAGCTAAACCTAAGAAACTTCAGATATCAGTTGAAGAAATAGGTCTAGGCCAATTTCTAACAGCTTCAGTCTTTTGGGGATCAACTCTAATACCCTCGAAAGAAATGATATGACCCAGAAAAACAACTGAACTTAGCCAAAACTCACACTTACTGAACTTGGAAAACAATTTGTGATCTCTAAGGGTTTGAAAGACAGTTCAGATATAATCAGAATGTTCAACCTCACTACGGGAGTACACCAGTATATTATCAATGAACACTATGACAAACATATCTAGATATGGTTTGATCATTCGATTCATGAGGTCAATGAAAGCTGCTGGGGTATTAGTTAACCCGAAAGACATGCCATAACGAGTTCGAAAAGCGATTTTTGGGATGTCACACTCCCTAACTTTGAGTTAATGATAGCCGGAACGAAGGTCTATCTTTGAGAAATAACTTGTACCTTGCAATTGGTCAAATAAATCATCTATTGTCGGAAGGGGGTACTTATTTTTTATGGTGACTTTATTCAGTTGGCACTAATCAATGCACATATGCAAAGAGCCATCTTTCTTTCTCACAAACAACACAGGAGCACCCCAAGGAGAAACACTGGGCCTTATGAAACCCTTATCTAGTAGATCTTTGAGTTTCTCTTTCAACTCCTTAAGTTCTGCAGGGTCCATACGGTAAGGAGGAATAGAAATAGGCTGAGTATCAGGAAGAAGATCAATCCTGAACTCTATCTCTCTATCAGGAGGTATCCCTGGGAGATCATCGGTAAAGACATTAGAAAACTCATTAACGATGTTAACAGACTGGAGATTTAGAGTCTCAGACTTAGTTTTTTTGGCTCTGACCAAATGGTAAATACACCCCTTGGAAATAAGCTTTCTAGCTTTGAGGTAAGAGATAAAATGACTCTTGGGTGACACAGAATTCCCAGACCATCATTATTTCTTCTTGCTCGATGTGGTAGCATATTTTTGAAAGAGGAGAGCATGAATCAATAGCAGAGAGAGACACTTTAAGCATGATAGACTTCTGAAAGAAAGAATCACACTTTTTCCTAAAACGTCTTGTAGCCACTTGCTCATAGATGTGGTGTGCTACACACCGATGATCAAGACTCTACTTAACGTGGCTTGTCAGACTCCCTAGGATACCTTAAAACCTTTGGCTCTGATACCAAGTTTGTAACACCCTGAAAAATAGGTCCCGGAGCATCACACGGTGCTTGAGGCAACGAGTAGCCCCAAGCTAACCCTTGGAGCCATTTTCATTTAGTTCAACACAAATCAACGGGGTTTCCATAAATAACCCTCAAATATCAACAGAGTAATCATCATCTAAGAATAAAAGAATTTCAGAAAGATAACAAAATACAAGTTATTAGTCAACTCCCAACATCTATACTAGTCTGACAAGCCTCTAAGAAAATCAATAAAACCAGCGAGCCATTGAGACATGCTCCAACTGACTCATACTCAATTATCAAATGTAAAAAATTCCGTGAAACCAACATCAGACATCATGTTCTTCGAACATGAGGACTCACCACGATAGAGAATGTAGAACAACATGCCTGAAGAATCACTGTCGAACCTGGAACTGAGCACTTGAACCTACATTCTGAGAAAATGCAACCCATATCCGAATATGTGGGTCAGTACCATGGAAAGGAACCGAGTATATGGGGGTGTATGCAGTTTTATAAACATCATCATCATAAATATTTATAAGAAATATGCAGGATGTATGAAAGAATCACATAGCCCGAAGAAAATCATCATAATCATGGGAGGATGAAATAAGTACAATAACACATGTGAGTCATCATATAATTTGTCAATCACTTTTAGTTCATCAAGAATATCAATTATCATAATGTGAATATCATTTAAATCTTTTGAAAGAATAACTTTCACAATTCCACTTTTGAATCACTTCACCATTCATCATAGACACAAGGAAACACACACACTGGGAGATCCTATAACCGACATAATCCATGTGAGCTACATGGAGTCCAATGTACAACCCACGTTGGGGAGAGCCATCCTATCCTTGGCATCAGAGTAGGACTATCAATATCAAATCCACACAAACTAGTAATCACTATATAAATTACCCTCAGGCTCACTCCTACGGGGTCACGTAGTTTTAGGGAAGTAAGGTCGCTTTATACCTCCCACTCGGTGCTAAAGATTTCTCTCAGACTTAGCTCAGATCATTTCAAAGAAAATCCACAACAAAACAATTTCAGTAATATATAAATATACATCAGGAGCCATCATGGTTCCCATCTATCAAAATCAATCACATTGTGGATTTCTTTCACACTCAAGTTCAAAATAACTCCATTAAGACCAAAAGGTCAAATCATTCAAAATATCTCAAATATTCAACATCAACGTTCTTATAACACACACTTTCTAAAAAAATACAATTTTCAATGGGGATTCACGGCTCAAATATCAAAATCATGATAAATATTGTTCAAGATTCATGCTTTATATCTCCACACATGTAAATTCATCTTTGAAAATCATAAACGTCAAGATTTCATAATTATCATCATAAGATATGGTTCATGCTTTAAATTCATAAAAATCAAATAAAAATTATGCCTTTGTAAAGAAAATTACTTTTGGGCACAAGAACGAAAGAGAGTTCTTGTTGAAAAACTCCACATACCTTGAATGATGAACTTTAGATCGATACTCATTTTTGAGATGTTAATCGTGCCTTTGAATGATGGTTCTTGGAGTTCTTGAACTAGGAACTTGGAATCTTGAATAAATTTGCAGAATTAATGGTGAACTTTGGAGGTTCTTGAAGTTGGATGTAAGAGGTTAGGGTTTTCTTTTTGAGGGAATTTGATGAAATATAACATATAATGCTTCTACTAGGCTTTAATATAGGGTTTGTATGGATTTTGAGAGAGGGAGAATGACCAAAACACCCCTAAAAATTAAATAATTCTCGAATCTATCCTTTGGTGGACTGTTTTGATAGTCTGAAGTAGATCAACCATAGCGTTTTACTCCGATATCCAAATTAGATGAAACCAATTTTATTAGAAATAGAACTCTCATATATTTCCATTGATATATAGTATCTCACCCAGATCATTGTGTACGAGGAGTTATGATCATTTGAAGTTGACCCAAAAATTCACTTTTGATAGGCTGAAGTAGATCGACCATAACTTTTTGCTCCGATAGAAAAATTGGATGAAACTAATTTCATTGGAAAGAGAACTCTCAGAGCTTTCTATTGATACATAGTAGATCACCCAGATCATTATGTTCAAGGAGTTATGATTGTTTAAATTTGGAGAAAAAATACGCCAGGCCTCAGTATTTTTTCCTGCACGTCTTACTGTTCACTACTATTCATGGTTCGATTGGAATGTTCATAACTCGTCGCTCGGGTGTCCGTTTTGGATGATCCACATATCGTTGGAAATATCATTCAATACTCTACGCAATTGTGGGTCATAATCTAAGATATTCTGCACGGAAAATTTATAATTCAATCTAGAAGATAGAACCCGGCATGTTTACGCACAAAATTTCAACAACAAATTTCCCTGGGTATTACAACATCCTTTTCCCACAAAATTTCTGGTGACTCTTCAAATAACCGAGACTTTCTATAGCTATGAGACAATATGTAATAGCAATACAAGCGAGAATATAAAATGACATAGATATAGCAAGAAAACACTGAAGGATTCCTATAGACATATTTACTAGCATTATCATATAAGGTATAAAAGAAAATTATGTTGATAGGGGACTGACTGGTTGATGATTACAAATAATAATAACAATAAGAAAACCAAACCACCAAAGATCCGAAAATGAATTGCCACCGAAAGGTCAAGATTAATGCTCCAAAATCGAGTGCCAAAAAATAATAAATTAAAATTACTTCCTCTTTCTAAGCTTTTAGTAAGAGAGAGTGTATGTTGTGTGCTATAACTTGTCAGTGTATATGTTTTGTTTATGACAGAGAATAGAAACCGTAGAGAGTAGGGAGAGTGTAGATATTATAGAGTGTAAGTTACATCCTCAAAGAATGAGGAGTTGTTTATACAATCAAGTAATGTAAAATCATACCAAAATAAAAATAGCGAAAGAATATTCTTGTCAATTAATTAAGAGAAAATTTTTCATAAATGAATAACTGAATCAATCACATACAAATTAGTCCAAAGAATAAAAGGAAAACCAATATTAAAATAAATCATCAACAATGTTATTTTCCTTAATTAACTAGACAAAATAAATTAGAAACAAATTTGTCATAAATAAGTACACTAAAAGATGAAGATATGCATCATCTTTTACTGTTTACCATATATAATAAAATTATATTAAAAAATTAAAGCAACTAATTATGGAGAATATTTTCTAATCAGATTATCTTAATAGGATACAAAAATCAAGGTAATCAGATAGCATGTTGAGGTAAAGCAATCAGCATGTTAAGATAGATCGAATATACAAAATTATCAAGAACAACAACGTCAACATTTCAAATTCACGAAATTAAACATGAAGATCAAAAAAATTCATTGTACCAATAAATTCATATCAACAACATGAGTAAAGAAACATAGTGCCTTAATATTAATAGTATTCAAACTTCAATCAGAATTAAATTAAAGCAAATGGTCATGTAAATCGGGGACTTTTAATGTATGTCAATTAAAGAATACAAACAAACATGAAACTAAAAGAATCAAATCAAAAGTCAAAATTGAATGTCACTAATTTCAAAATTAATAAGCTGTTAAAAGAAATTGAATGAGAGGAAGATGATAATGTTAATTTGAGTCACAAAATTAAACAAGGACACAAACCTAGATAAATTCATCACAAAACCATCATGATTCACCGATGACCAGTGGAGGTTGTGGCGGTTGTTCGACTGTTTTAATGTCGTGGTCCATTAGAGTCACGGCTGGACTGGTGGACGTCTGCATAGGGGCGGCGACTCATCATCTTTTTCGTCGTCCATAGAAGAAGAAAGGGTGAAGGGTAGTGCGGTTCGCCGATCGCTGGTGGTTGGTTTCTAACGGCACCTAGCCCTGGTTGTTTGCTAATAGAGGAGAACGAGGGGAGAAAGGAGGAAGGAGTAGGGGCGGTGTTGGTTTCATCGGTGTTAGTGGTAGCAGCGATTGATGAGTTTAGAGAGAGAGAAGAGTGGCACGCCGGTGTTGGGATAGCCGACGATGTCCATGGCTGATGGAAGAAGAGAGAGAAAGCTTGTGAGGTGCAGCTATTTGGAATGAATATGGTTTAGGGTTTTGTTTTGGGTGTATAAAAGGATAAATTAGATTGAGTAGATCTCAGTCGTTGGATCAACTTTGATCGATGATTGAGATTAAGGTATTTAAAACTAGGTCCTAAATTGGGATTTAAATAGGGACCTAATTGATATTCAATTTGGACTAAAATTGATATCAATTGGAATAAAAAATGGCTAGAAATTAAATACAAGAAAAGGGAAATTGAATAAAAGTGGCAAGTAGTTCAATAAATGTAATAAAATAGGACGTCCCTATTAATGTTACGTAAAATTATGTTAAAGATTTTTGATAATAATAATAATAAAAAATATATTTGTAAAATGTGAGTGTGCATATTTACAAAAAAGACTTAATAAATATTGATAAAATTGCGTAGAAAACAATAATTAAAATAATAAATAATAATGATAAAATTCATAAAATAATTTGTATATGTGTAAATCATGAGTGTGACACGTCAATATCTGTTTGACACAAGAATAACCTATAAATATACTAATATTTGAAATTAATAATTTTATTAAAATAGCAGCCTAAAGGAGTATCAGGCGGTCAAAATTGGGTGTCAATAGGGGCTACCCAGGTAGTTGTTGGTCGTTCTCAGTGTTATGCTATTCCAGCCAGACCTGAGGCAGAGGCTTCCAATATTGTGATTACAGGTATCGTTCCCATTTGTTTTAGACCTGGATTTGTATTATTTGATATTGGATCAACTTTTTCCTATGTATATGTGTATTTTACTTTGGGTTTGATTCTGTTAGTGAGCCTCTTCCCATGCCTATTCATGTATCTACCCCGATAGGTGATTTTTTAGTGGTGGATCGGGCGCATCGATCTTGTGTTGTAACTTTTTTCAAGCATGAGAATTTGGTAGACTTGCTTGTGTTAGACATGGTCGATTTTGATGTTATTTTGGGTAGGAATTGGTTGGCTCCTTCTCATGTTGTCCTAAATTATTATGCCAAGACTTTGACTTTAGCTTCGACAGGTGTGCCAAGGATAGCTTAGAAGGGTGTACTTCATTCGGGTCCTAAGAGGATTATATCTTATATTCAGGCTTATAAATTGGTTGATAGGGGATGTTTATCTTACTTGGACCATATTCCTAACACCAGTTTGTTTCGCCTTCTTCCTTGGATACTATCCGTGTTGTTCGTGAGTTTATGGATCTGTTCCCTACGGACTGGTCTGGTACACTTTCAGATCAAGATATTGATTTTATTATTAATTTTAAGTCAAGCACTAAGACTATTTCCATTCCTCCTTATTGGATGACCCCAATAGAGTTAAAGGAATTGAAGAATTAGTTGCAGGAGTTGTTAGATAAGGGAATTATCCAGCCTAGTACTTCATCTTGGGGTGCATCTGTCTTGTTTGTGAATGTGTCTATGCGGATGTGTATTTATTATCAAAAGTTGAATAAGGTGACGGCTAAGAATAAGTATTCTCTTCCTTACATTAATGAACTGTTTGATCAGCTTCAGGGTGCTACAGTGTTTTTAAAGCTCTATATGATGACCGATTATCACCCATTGAGGATTAGAGGCTCAAATATTTCGAAGGCAGCTTTTTAGACTCGATATGGTCATTATGAGTTCTTGATCATGTCTATAGGGTTGACCAATACCCCTGCCACATTCATGGAGTTGATGAACTAGGTGTTTTGATCGTATCTTAACTACTTTGTTATTGTATTTATAGATGATATCTTGGTGTATTCTAAGAGTGAGGTTGATCATGAGGAGCATTTGCGAATTGTGATTTAGAGATTGACGTATGAGAAGTTGTATGCCAAGTTTTCTATGTTTGAGTTTTGGTTGGAGTCTGTTTCTTTCTTGGATCATGTGGTGACTATGGAGGGTGTTATAGTTGATCTAGCCAAGATTTTTGCGGTTTGTTATTGGGATAGACCTACTTTGCCCATCGAGATTTAGAGTTTTATTGGCTTAACAAGTCATTATCGACATTTTGTTAAGGGTTTTTCATCCATTGTAGCTCTATTGACCAAGTTGACCCAGAAGAAGATTTCATTTTAGTGGTCCATTGTTTGAGAGTGAAGCTTTTAAAAGATCAAGGATTTGTTGACTTCAGCTCTTATATTGGCTTTGCCTAAGGAGGGCGTGGGTTTTATCATCTTTTGTGATTCTTCAGGTGTTGGGTTAGGTGTTGTATTGATGCAGGAGGGCAAGGTAATTGTGCATGCATCTCGTCAGTTGAAGCCTCATGAGAGGAATTATCCTACCTATGATTTGTAGTTGTGAAAAGTTGTGTTTGCCTTAAATTTGTGAAGGCACTACTTGTATGAAGTCTATTGTGAGATCTTCCCAAATCATCATAGACTTCAGTAGTTCTTCACCCATCGAGATCTTAATATGAGGCAGTGCCATTGGCTTGAGTTTCTTAAGGCGTATGACTTGACTATTCTCCACCATCCGGGCAAGGCTAATATGGTTGCAGATACTTTGAGTCAGAAGTCGACTAACATGGGTATCTTGGCGCATCTTTTGACCCAGGAGAGGCCTTTAGCCCTAGATGGTTAGGATTGATATTTCGACACCTGATCATGTTTTAGCATTTATGGAGGCTAGACTTTCTTTGATGGACAAGATTTGGGCTTATCAGTTTGATGATATTAGATTGAGGTCGATTCGAGATAAGGTATTGAGTGGGAAGGCTAAGGAAGCCTCACTTGATTCAGATGGAGTTTTGTATATTGGAGGCCGAGTTTATATACCAAGAGTGAGTGACTGGATTAGGTTTATCATTGAAGAGGTCTATTATTCCAAATATTCTATCCATCCAGGTATGACTAAGATGTATCATATTTTGAGGCAGAATTACTGGTGGGGTGGTATGAGGCGAGATATGGTGGATTTTGTGACTCGTTGCCTATGTTTTCAACAAGTGAAGGCTAAATATATGAGGCCTGGTGGGTTGCTTCAAAGGTTACACATTCTTGAGTGGAAGTGAGAACGAATCACCATGGACTTTGTGACTAGTTTATCTCGTACATCTCATGGTTCTGACAGTGTTTGGGTCATTGTTGATTGATTGACCAAGTCAACTAATTTTATTTCAGTTCAGGTCTCATTCAATGCTGAGAGGTTGGCCCGTATCTACATTTGTGAGATTGTGCGTCTGCATGGTGTGTAGGTGTCCATTATTTTAGATCAAGCTTTTGTGTTCACATCTCACTTTTAGAAGACTTTTCAGGATAAGTTGGTTACTCGGGTTGATCTAAAGCATTTCACCCCTGACTGATGGCCATTTAAAGCGGCCTATCCAGGTTTTAAAGGAAGTTCCGCGCATGCATGATGGTTTTGGTGGCTAGTGGGAGCAGCTTTTGGCTTTAAAAGAGTTTGCATATAATAATAGCTACCATTCCAATATTGATATGACTCTTTTTGAGGAGTTATATGGTAGGTGTTGTTGCTCCTAGTGGGTTGGTTTGATGTTTTAGAAGTGACACCTTGAGGTATGGACTAGCTTCGTGAGTCTTAAGATAGAGTCTGGGTCATTTAGGATAGACTTAGAGCGGCTCAGAGTAGGAAAAAGTGGCATATTGATCGTAGACTTTGTGCCTTGAGATTTAGTGTTAGTGATCGTGTCTTCCTTCGAGTTTCACTCATGAAGGTTGTGATGAGGTTTGGGAAGAGGGGCAAGCTTAGCCCCAAATATATTGGCTTATTTGAGATTCTTTGGACTATTGGTGATGTGGCTTATGAGTTGGCTTTGCCCCCTGATCTATTAGTTGTTCATCTAGTTTTTCATGTTTGTATGCTTTGTCGTTACATTTTTGATTAGTCTTATATTATTCGTTGGGAATAAGTTCAGTTAGATGAACGGTTGTCATTTTTTTAGGAGCCAATATCTATTTTGGCTAAAGATGTTAGACGGTTGTGCTCTAGAGTGATCCCTAAAGTTAAGGTCTAGTGGCGACATCGACCTATAGATGAAGCTACTTAGGAGGTTGAGCCTGATATGCATAGTTCTTATCCCTATCTCTTTGTTGATTCAGGTATTTCTTTTGTCTTAGTTCTAGGATGAACTAGATTTTTAGTGGTGGATGATGTAACGACCTAAAAATTTGATGAAATATGTGAAATTTATGATTTTGTATGATTTGATGGTTTTACCTCTCTCTATAGTTGCATTATAGTTTCTGAGGTGTGAGAGTGATTGGCATGTTTTTTGATGCATTTTGGTATCATTTATGCGATATTGTGATTTTTGATTGCTCCGAGAGCCTTATTTTAGACTTATGAGGATATCTTTTGATCCGTGCAACGGATAGCCAAAGAGACTATGCCAGTAGCTCTGGAATATTGCTTTTAGGCTAGGTGGACCTTCGGTTTAGTACCGATGCAATCGAGCTCATTTTGACCTATTGATCGAAAAGTTAAAAAATTAAAAATATGAGTGTGGGACCCATATTTGATCGAAACGACCTCAGATGGAAAATCCAACTTCGCTAGAAGATCTGAAATGTCAATTTTAGGGTGTCAGAATGTTTGGTATGATTTTATGTTTTTTAAATCTCATTTCGTCCCTCGATTTGGAAAATTGTAATTTTTGGTTTCAGGGGTTAATTTAGTGAAAACGATGTTTTTTCTTAAATCTTATATCACCATGGCGTTTGGATTGTCGAATTTAGTACGGTTGCATAGCTCCTTTATGTATATCGGACTCCGAACGAATCCCGAGCACCCCGTCGAAGTCCAGATTGGACTTTAAAAAAAATAACTTTTTTGCTTAATGCTGGTGAAGAAAAACTGGATTGTTTATAACAATTTTCACCTCTTTTTAGCCCATTTTGCTCATTTTCATATTGCCTTTTCAGAGTTAAACCCTAAAATAGTGTGGGAGCTTAAACGTAAAGTTTGTGGGAGTTTGGGAAACTAGATTAACATCTATTTCTTGGTTTTATTATGGATTTAAGGTAAAGTTCTCCCTTTTCCTAGTAATTTCTTGATTAATTTCTCAAAATCCCAAAGATCTTAGGACTTGATTTTAAAACCCCAATTTCACTTCTTTTCACTTGAATAATATTTTTATCTTATAATTACTAGTTTTTCATCTATTTAACCTTCAAAACAGCTCCGATTCTTGATTTTAACCAGGATTTCAAAGATTTTACCAGGTAAAGGTCAAAAATTATTTTTATTCGATTTGAACCTCATTTTTGACTCAATTTGACTTGGATTTTCAGCTGTAGATTTCTAAAAATATGGAAAACATATTTTTTAAGTAAAGTTTAGATTTTGCCCTTCTTTTTCGGAAACCTATTCTGGGGATCCATTTTGACCCCGAATAAAAAATAGTCAATGTGGGTATTGTTGATTTTGTTTTGATGCGTAGATTTTATATTTGATGTTTTTAGTAGAGTTTGAGATTGTTCGTAAAAAGTAAGGTCGTGGGTTCAAAGTGTAGCAGACCGATTTCGGCTTTAGAGATAGGTTATGGCTTAACTCTTTCAGACTGGGTTGGGTAGTAAATAGTGATACAAAATTCATGTTAAGGGTGGGAACTAATCATGAAAAATGTATATTTATGTGTTGTTCCCGTGTGGGGGCCTATATCTTATGTAATTATTGAAATTGAGTTATGTGATATGTGTGACAGTGTGGGGTCTTATATGATATTAACAACCTTGAATACATGTGAATAATTGTATTGTGTTGTTAAGATGCTTAAAATGGTACCATTGGTGTATTGTGATTATATTCATACTTTATTGGCACATGAGACATGTGAAAATTCATGGATGAAACTAATATAATGAGTGGATGTTGGCTCACATTGTTGTGGAAATATATCATTGTGGTTTGTTGTGAAAATATTCATTATGATTAGTTGTGAGCACTACATCCTCATATCATACTCATTCATGAAACATTGGTCCCACCATGGCAACATCTGAGAAACACTGGCAACACCTTTTTAAAACCCTCCCTGAGGGATGTCCCAGGGTGGAGATATTGTAACGCCTTATAAATTTCTTTCCGAGGGATGTGCCAGAAAGGAGATATGGGATATGTAGATTGTAAACAGGTTGATGAACCCCCATGGGTCTTGCGTTGGCAGGCTTTCCTCCATAAGTGTATACGGGAATTGTGCGATGGTCTCAGAGGTTGTGCAATGACCTGGTGCATCATCATCATCATCATCATCATCATCATCATTATCAGCATCATATATATTGCACTTACTTTATTGTGTCATGTTGTGTTGTAGTTCCATATTGACTTGTAATCTATGTATTTATCGTATCTTCTTTTACTTGTATTTGATGATCTTATATATGCATGTTCCCCTTTTTTCTTCTTATATGTGATATAATACATACTTTTGTTCTATCTTGGTATGATATTGCAATATATGTAAGATATATTAGAACTATTAGTGCAAGCGGTATGGGATACCGTTGTGGGATATTGTTTTATTGCAGGTGACGTATCCTTAGTGTATATTTTGTATGCTTTATTTACTACATTGGTTGGCCGACCTATGATACCTACTGAACACAAATAAACCGTACTCATGCCTACTGCGCCCTTTCGGTGTAGGTCCTAGCTCGAGTGCGCCTCAGCTTGATTGACTTGGGCGATTGTTGGAGCTTCCAAGATAGTAATTGGACATTCATGTGTTCGAAGTTCAATTCTATCTTTCTACAGTAGTTATGTCTTTATTAGTATTTAGAGACAAATATTATTCCTTTGTAATTATTTTTATGATGTATTTAACTCTTGGATTGTATTAGTAGTTCTTACACTATTGACTCCTGATTTTGGGCATAATTGGTATTTTATATAAGTTCTTTCTGCATTGTTATGATTACTTATATGGTTCGGGTTTATTCTAGAAGCCTTACCTTGGGATATTTCTGTCTTTTTCTTTTTTTGTATCAGTTTGGGTGATATATTTACTTGTCAAGGTATGCCGCGACAAGTGCCATCGTGACCCTTATTTTTGGGTCATGACAAACCTTAAGTCTTAATCAAGGAGTACTAGCAACATAACATAATTGTTGTGTATCTATCAAACACAAAATTCAAGACTATCTTTACCGAACCTACTTTATGGATCTTCCTATCAAAAACCAACAACTTCAATCACTTTTTAACACCCAGGTTTTTGCCTTAGAAAAATTTCTTTACTTTGAGCTTACTGCCCAGATTACGACTCACCTTATGAGTCGTAAGGTGTCATTACAGGTCATAGGATCCTAATCTTTGATGACCAGTGTGTTACCTAAAGTTTCTGACCTAATTGAGAATAAGATATAACGACTCATGGTGAGAAATTACGAGTCGTAACATTGGACTCGTAGTCTCACCAGTGTATTGGCCCTTTATTTCTGTTGTGATTACGGCTAGACCCTATGAGTCATAATAATGAACTGCGAGTCATAAGGTATGACTCGTAGGGTCAATAGTGAGGGTGACTAGGGAAATTACCTAGACTATAAGTCAAGGGGATGTCTCGTTGTTATTCGTTACGAGCTGTAAGGTGACCCATAACGACTAGGCGTAATTTTTTTTAGTTTTTTATTAAGGGTACTTTAGTTGATTCCCTCTTTTTCCACTTAGACCTCACATCCATAAAACACCAAAAGGTGTTATTTTCATCCTTTATCAAATCAAACAAGTCTTAAACACTCTCAAATTCCCCAAAGCAAGAACAAGCTATAGTTTCTAAAGGTTGGCCATTCAAGCTTGAACTGTTGATTTCTCTCCATAATTCTTGATTATCTAAGGCATGTATCTCTTCCCCAAACTTTATTTTGTTTAGTCATATGTTTAAAGTTTTAATTATGAGGTTTTAAATGTTGTCTTTGGAATTTGGGTTAAGGGTATTAGATAATTGCTGTTTAAATGATATTCCCATTAATTTATATGTGTTGTTCATGTTTTATTAATGGTTTTGAAACTTGTGGGGGTGAATGGGCATAGTGTACAAACTAGGGGGTCATAGTTCCCACCAATTTTGATGAATTTTGATAATGAAATTGCGATGACCTCAACCCAGCCTCATGAAATTGGTTTTGAAACATGAATACCTACATATTTAAACCACTCTTGGAATTATTGCTTTACATAAATGGATAATCAAATATGAATAATTTCGAAAGGCCATTTTGGCCATGATATGATTTTAAATTAAACTTTAGGGGTCGTGGATTCCCACTTATGAATAAATCATTGAACCTTGGGGTTGTGGATTCCCTCGTATGAATGAATAATTGAAATTGTGGGGTCGTGGATTCCCCCAAGTGATGAATAATTTCTATGGCATGATGATATTATCTTGCAAGTATAATTGGTATAATGATACCAATGGTATGCCTTAATAGATGATTATGGTTCAATGAATGGGAATGTGTAGCTATGTTAATTGGGCTTAAAAGGGGTTGTGTAGCTAAACTGTGAAAGTAGAGGTCCCTCATCACTACTACTGAAAAACCATATTTGCCGATGTGAGGGATTAGTCTTAATGATTGTGTGTTTGTTTCACACTTGATATATATATTTTTTAGGGGGAAGAGAAGGGTCGTGGATTCCTTGGCCTTCCTTGACACCTACGGTTTATGCGACCAACACGCACTGGGCCCTTTTGGTAAGGGGAGCCGGACCCATATTGCCTATGGGTGCCTTGTCACGGTAAAGCTACATAGTCCAGGAAAATGTTTTACTTTTATGCTAAGCCTTGTTCCCTATTCCGACATATTATATATATAATTGTGTGTGTTAGTTTGGAATAATTTTGAACTGATTTAATCATGGCATTAGTTTATCCCTTCCTTGAGTTACATGCTAGCGCTCACCCTGCTAACCATCTCTGAACGTTGTAGCCCCATGCAATGCAGGGAACAAAGACACTTATGCTTTTCTTACGCAGTGATTAGGTAATTTCTGGATCGATTGTGAGTCAACTTGAAGTGGTGAGCTTTCATACTTCGGAAGACTCTCATTTCATGTTCTTATTTTATTATGTTTTAGACTATTCCTTTTGGACTCTTTTTGGCTATGGTCGAAGGCATGTCCCGACTTAGGTTGTTCTTGGATATTAGAGGCTTGTGGACTACTATGGATTGGGATGGTTGTTGAAATTATTATATTCTCTTCTGATTTAGTTGAGTTACTTATCTTGTTATATGCTAGAAACTCCACTTTATCTTGTTATATGTTCAAAATTCATCCGCCGCTAGTTGTATGGTGTTATGATTGGATAAGGTTGTAAAGCCCCGAGTCTGCACCCCAGACGTCACATGGTCCTTGCAACCCAAAATGACCACAAGCTAACCCATGATTGGTACCTGCTGTGATCACTGAATAATAATAATAAAATAAGTGCAGAAATTAGGCCGAATATGCCATAAAGTTCATAACTGAAATCAGATACTAAAAACTGATAAATAAATATTGAAAACTGAACATTTGTCTAAAATAATCTAGTCTGAAAGCCTCTAACTGTTTGAAGGTAGAGTTGATGGGACAAGTCCCCAACTAACTCCGACTACTTAAAAATAAACTGAGATACTGAAATGATGACTATGTCCTCAACTATGAGGACTCACCCCTAAATCAACTGCTGATAATCTGGGCTTCTAGGTATGGTCAGGAGCTCGTGCATCTGAACTTATGATATAAGACATCATAGCGCAAAAGAAAGGTATGCATTAGTACCTTGAATGTACTGGTATTCTAGGTAAGGTAAGGCTGAATGCATGGGTTCTTATGCATGAACAATAACTGCCTGAATAATATGAATATAACTGAATGAGAGTACATGTATATCTGAAACTGCTGTAAATACTGATTATGTAATGCTATGCACATAACTACGTATACTGTAACTGAGATCACATTAACACTGGATAATGAGTTCTGAAAATTAAATGACTGATATTTTAGTCTACTGATACCGTATTACATTTAACAGAGTGACTGTTTCTGACAATCTTGATTCTATGAAACTGAACAGAGTTCCGTATTGAGTTGGGATGGTGTTTGATAGTCTTGATTCTGTGACTAAACTCAGGTTTTATATTGAGTCTGAAACTAAAATTGAAACTATGGGAGTGTTCATTTAACCGACATACCCCAATTATGAACTAAGTTGGGGTCCACTTGTGACCCCAGTTGGAAGGGTGTTACCACCTTGCCAAGGGATATTAATAATGGCTGCCTGGCAGGAATACTTTTCATTAACCCTCGCTAGCAGGAAAACTCGTACGAGATGTATCAACCCTAGACTGGTTGGAAGATATCTTAACCTACATTGGCTATGTAGTTTTGTAACGCAGGGATTGCTACTAAGGGTCAAACCCTTTTTACTGATAGAAATGCCCTCGTCCCTTTCTTCGCTCGGTGCTGATTCCTACTCCCAACTGAATAGGCACTGAATTGATTTGTAGACTGTACTAGGCTTGACTGAACTATTACTGATCAGGCTGTCTAATTAAACTGGACTGAGTTCACTGAGTTCTATTGACTAACTGAGAACACTGAGTTCTGTTAACTGGCTGAACATACTGAGTTCTATAACTGACTGAGTACTACTGTACGTGACATCACTAAGAGTATTTTGAAACTACTATAAATCTAGGTAAACATCTAGATTGTCGGGTATTAGATACCCCTAGGACTCGATAGCATAGCTAGTAAAAACATAGCACAATGTTGAAAACATGATAACTAGTCACTTTGTTACAATTTATTCATTGAGGTATTTTAGCAAACACTTGCATGACATGAACTTTTACACATGCTAACATGGTATAATTGCACTACTCATATCACATGAATATTTTATCAAACACTTGGGGACATAATTTATGCACATAACTATAATACAACATACAAGCATCATGACTACAATCCCAACTCACAATTCAAGGGTTTTTAACATGAAACCATATAACAACACACACACATGCTATTTATTTCTCATGAAACTTGTAATTAATCATGGATTATAAACCCAACTAACATCATAATCATGAATATAATTTAATTCAACATGGAATTCATAAAAAACAATCATCTTATAATTTTAAAAGGGTTCTTGAACTCCAAGGGTGGAAGGGAACCCTTGGATGAACACCTAACATACCTTGATTTGACTTGAGTCATCATGGATAGGATGACTAAGTCAGTACACTTCTTGCATGTGAGAACTATTTACACTGGAGAAGATTATGCGACATTGTTTATTCAGGAGATAGTTAAGATATATGGTGCTCCAGTTTTTATTATTTCAGATTTACGCTTATTTTTTTGTCATTCGTTTCAGCAAGGTTGGGCTCACGAATAAACCTTAGCACCATTTTCCACCCTTAAACAGATGGATAGGTAGAAAGGTGCATTTAGACTTTGGAAGATATGCCAAGGGACTGTATGATTGACATTGGTAGTAATTGGATTGACCATTTGCCTTTCATAGAGTTTGTGTATAATAATAGCTATCACTCGAGTATTCAGATGGCTCTATTTGAGGCTTTGTATGTAGGAAGTGTAGGTCTCCTATTGGATGGTTCTAAGTTGGTGAGACTAGGTTGTTCGGTCCAAACTTGGTTCACAAGCAATGAAGAAGGTTAAGGTGATTGGGGATAGGCTTAATACTACTCGTAGTAACCAAAAGTCCTATACAATGTGAGGCAAAGGGAGTTAGAGTTTGAGGTTAGTGATTGGGTGATTTTGAAGGTATCTCCCATAAAGGGAGTGATGGGATTTGGAAAGAAGGGGAAACTCAATCCCCGTTATGTGGGCCCGTACTTGATCTTGAAAAGAGTAGGAAAGGTTGTTTACAAGTTAGATTTTCCTTTGATTTTAGGCTCTGTTCACTTGGTTTTTCATGTTTTGATGTTGAATACGTGTGTAGGTGATGCTTCTTTTATGGTGCCTATTGAGGATATTGGTATTTCGAATTCCTTGCCTTACGAGGAAGTCCCGGTGGATATTTTATATAGACAAATCTATTGCTTGAGGACTAAATATATAGCTTCGATAAAGGTCCTTCGGAGGAACTATAAGGTAGAAGAAGCTACTTGGGAAGCAGAAGAGGACATGAAGTCCAAATGTCTATTCTTGTTACTTGAATTAGACAATCGTGCTTAAGGAATGTGTTTTTCTTATCATCTTTGTTTTTCTGACTTTTTTTAAAGGAAATTGTGGTTGCATTCTGTCTTATAAACATACTAATGGATGCCTTGACTCATCATTTGGGAACAAATGATACCGGGGGGCGGGGAGAATATAACACCACAGATTTTTGCCTCTAAACAATTTCTTGAATTTGAGCTTACTGCCCAAATTACGACTCACCTTACAAGTTATAAGGTGTTATTATGGGTCGTAGGACCCTAATCGTAGGGGGACTAATGTGTTGCCCAAAGTTTCTGACCCAAATATGATTAATATATAACGAGTCGTGGTGAAACATTAAGAGTCCTAATGTGGGACTCGTAGTCTCACCATTGTAGTGGCCCTTTGTTTCTGTTGTAACTACGACTAGACCCTACGAGTTATATGGTATGACTCGTAGGGTCAATAGTGGTGGTGCCTTGGGACACTGCCCATACTACGAGTTAAAGAGACAACTCGTATTCAATTTTTACGAGACGTAAGGAGACCCATAACAATTGAGTGGTTATGTTTTTTAGTGTTAGGTCACTTTGGTTAATTTTCTCTTTTTCCACTTAGACCTCACATCCATAAAATACCTAAAGGGGTTATTTTCATCCTTTATCAAATCAAACAAGTCTTAAATGCTCTCAAATTTCCCAAAGCAAGAACGAGCTAGGGTTTGTAAAGATTGACCATTCAAGCTTCAACTTTTGATTTCTCTCCATAGTTCTTGATTATCCAAGGCATATATCTCTTCGCCAAACTCTATGTTGTTAAGACATGGATTTAAATTATTAGTTAGAGGTTTTAAATGTTGGCTTTGGAATTTAGGTTGAGGGTATTGGATGATTGCTGTTTAAATGATGTTCCTATGATTTTATATGCACTTTTTATGTTTTATTAATGCTTTTGAAACTTGTGGGGTGCATGGGCATGGTGAACAAACTAGGGGGTCGTGGATTCACCTAATTTTGATGAATTTTGATAATGAAATTACGATGACCTCAACCTAACCTCATGAAGTTGGTTTTGAAACATGAGTACCTATATATTGAAACCACTCTTAGAATTATTGTTATGTATAAAAGCCTAATCAAACATAAATGATTTTGAAAGGCCATTGTGGCCATGATATGATTTTAAATTGCACCTTGGGGGTCGTCGATTACCCCATGTGAATAAATCATTGAACCTTGTGGGTCGTGGTTTCCCCCGTATGGATGAATAATTAAACTTGTAGGGTTGTGGATTCCTCCAAGTGATGTATAATTGTTATGGCATGATGATATTATCTTGCAAGTACAATTGGTATGACGATACCAATGGTATGGCTTAATGGATGATTATGGTTCAATGAATGGGAATATGTAATTATTTTAATTAGGCTTAAAGGGGGTTGTGTTGCTATGCCATGAAAGTGGAGGTCCCGAGGCACTGCTACTAGAAACCCATATTTGTCAGCGTGAGGGATTGATATTGATGATCGTGTGCTTGTGTCACACTTGATATTTTTTTAAGGACATGCGAAGGATCGTGGATTCCTAGCCTTTCCTGAAACCTCCAGTTTGTGCGGCTAACATGCACTGGGGACCTTCCGGTGGGGGGAGCTAGACCTATGTAGCCCATAGGTGCCTTGTGATGGTATAGCTACATAGTCTAGGATAATGTTTTACTTTTATGCTAAGCCTTGTTCCCTATCCCATCATGTTATATATATGTATATAATTGTGCATATTGGTATGGAATGATTTTGAACTGATTTGATCATGGCATTGCTTTATCCCTTTCCTGAGTTACATGCTAGCGCTCACCCTGCTAACTATCTTCGAAAGTTGTATCCCCACACAATACAGTGAACAGTGATACTTTTGCTTTTCCTGCAGAGTGATTAGGTAATTTGTGGATCGATCATGAGTCAGCTTAAAGTGGTGAGATTTAATACTTCAAAAGACCCTAATTTCATGTTCTTGTTTCATTATGTTTTGGACTATTTCTTTTGGACTCTTTTTGGCTATAATTGGGGGCATGTCCCGACTTAGGCTGTTCTTGGATTTTAAAGGCTTGTGGACTACGTGGATTGTGATGGTTGTTGAAATTCTTAGATTCTCTTCTGAGTTAGTTGATCTACCTATCTTGTTATATGTTCAAAATTCATATGCTGCTAGTTGTATGGTGTTCTGGTTGGCTAAGGTAAGGAGAGTGGTCCCTGGTCCTCCGCGGACTTGGGATACTCATCAAGACTAGGCCTTGGTTCGGGTCGTGACACACTTTCATAAAGATTTTCATGACATATCCCTTTCTAAATATTTCACATAATGAAAGTTCATCTCACTCTTCTCGCTTTATCTATAACCTTAGCTCGAGTAGTCACACAAAATTGTTTACCATAAAGAATATCTACTCTTTTTTCTAAAATATTACTTTGTTGCCATAACCATTATCATCCTAATAGAAGGAAGGTCATTGAGGGACTAGAGTATGAGCACCAAGGATATGGGTGACACTATTTAATTATAACTTTATTTGTTGCAATTTTCAAGATGCGGCCTCTAATGTAAGATACTAGGGGGTTTGGGCTGTATGTGACAAAAGATTTTTAAAATGAGGTGTAGGTGACACAAGTCTTAATTATTGAGTGGAGGTGACAATTACTTTATTATGGATTAAGAAAATTGTGGAAGTTTGAAAATAGCCCAGAAGTTTTTAAATTTACACTTTGATCCAAATGTTAGTTAATATAACAGAAAACAAAGGGGAAAATGGCGCGTTTCTCTCTCTTCTCATTCGTTGTTATTTTCTCTCTCTTCATGATTATTGTTGTTCATTTTTGCTGCTACTTTATTCATCATCTTCTGCTTTATTATCATCATCTTCTACTTCATTATCATCTTCATCTTCTTCTTGTCGACCATTGTTGTTGTTGTTGTTGTTATCGTTAGTGCTGCTATCTGGCCAATTTCTTAGGTTTAATTTTGTTCCCTACACCACTTTCCACTTTAGCATAACTTCATATGTGACTTTGGCAAGTAAAATTATGATTTTTATTCGAATTTGTATCTGGGTACACTAGTTACAGCTGTTTTTTCCAACAATGGATAGAACCCGATCATGAATCCAACATAAGTGCCCACAATTTAAACAGATCACTCATCTGATGCATCAGATAAGTAATTTGTTGCAACAAAATATATATCAGTTGCATTAGACTAGTTATCTGTTACATCAGACTGATTATCTGTTGGACTAGACTAATGATCTGTTGCATCAGACTTCATATCTGTTGCAATGAATGATTAATCTGTTCGGAACAACACAAATTAGCCCCTGCCACAAACCCAACAAATAACCAATATATTTCAACTCTTGCTATTGCTACTGGATTCAAAATTATTCCTTACATCCAATTACCCATCCTAAATTTCCTAATTTCATTTCTCATTTTACTTGTCTCTTTTCATTAATCAAGAGGAGATAAAAAAAATCCATGTTTTACCCTTTGAGTTAATCACTTTTTCCTCAAATTAAAATGTAATTAATAGGGAGACTATACGCTGACCCACGTTAAAAGTTTTCTTCTCTTATGAAATTTTGATTGAGTAGCAAACAATAGTTATTTCAAACACCGTCTACTGTCCCACCAACTGATCAATTCCTTCCATAAACCCAACAGATAAATATTGCTATTGCTACTGGATTCTAAATTATTCCTTTTTATGTCTAATTGTCGACATGCTTGTTGAGAAGATAATAGATAGAATGAAATTAAATATGAATTAAAACGTCAAAGTTGTTCAAAATAATTTTTTTATTAAACAAAAAAAATACATATACATAAACTAAAAGAGAAAAAAATCTAATTATTATTATTATTATTATTATCATCATCATCATTGTCAACCGGTCAATATTCAACCGAAAGTAGCAAGGCCCTCCTCAGCCTGCGGATCTCACGAAGCATTCTTACTCTAACTGCTCCCAGTTCCCATTGCAGGTCACAAACCTGATTTCGAAGTTCATTCACGGCGTCTTGCAAAAAAGCTACATCCCACACTGGATTAGCCATAATCAAGAACACATATGAATTGACAAAAAACTTAAAAACAAAAGTAAAGATCTTAAGAATATTCGAATGTAATACAACGTATACTACAAATTGGCAAGAAAAACACTTACCTTAGTCAGGGAAGAGAAAGTGGTGGAAGTTCAGGTGTAATATGGAAGACGAGATACAATAAATAAATAGATTGTAGTTAAATAAACGATTGATAAAGGAGAGACTTATTTACAGAGGATTGAATTTGAATGAGAGGCAAAAAGGCGTGATTGTTCACCTTCATTTATTAATTATATTTTTTATTTTGATTACTGTGAATAGTTATGACTTAATTAATTTAAAAAAAGAAATATTGTGATAAGTCATGACTTTTCAGATTATTATATTTAATTAGTTCTTTCCAAGAACCATTTTTATTGAGTTGTGACAATAGATTCTATAACTGTTGCATCAGATAATTCATCTGTGACAATAGATATTTCATCTATTGCAACAAATATAAAACCTGTTGCATCAGATAACCTATTTGTTGCAACATATAATCTAACTGTTCACCTTCATTTATTAATTACATTTTTTATTACTGTGAAAAGTCATGACTTAATTAAATTAAGAAATATTGTGATAAGTCATGACTTTTTAGATTATTATTATTAGTTAGTTCTTTTCAAGAATCATTTTATTGAGTTGTGACAACAGATTCTATATCTGTTGCATTAGATAACTCATCTATGACAAAATGTATATCATCTGTTACAACAATAGAGAACCTGTTGCATCAGATAATATATCTGTTGCAACATATAATCTATTTTTTTCATAGAAAAACTATCATCATATCATTAATCCAAATTGCTGACTTTTTTATTATATAAATTTAAAAAATACCTTTTCAATAATTGTTTCTTTAATAAAATAATAACTATTTTTATTTTCTGGAAACATATATAATGGACGATCTGTTTTAATAGATCTTTTGATTTCTTCTAATAGCTGATACATCAGTCGCAACAAATGGGGAATTTGATGCATCAACAAAATTGTTGAATGTATGTGTTTTTGTTTTAGACAAAAAGTCACGACTCTTCACCTTTTTCTTAACAATCATCAAATAATTTAATTAATCCAATGTTGCACCTTTTTTTAAATTAAATAATCTTTCTTTTACGGTTATAAATTGTGTGTATCATTTAGTTCCTTATTATTTATTAACGAACCTTTTTTAGGATAATCATGACTTTTCACCACCCTCTGTTGCCACAAGTGCTCAATTTCTACCTCCAACCGTCGACATGTTGAGAACAGGAAATAAATAGAATGATAATTAAATATTAAATAAGAATTAAAAATGCAGAGTCGACCAAATAAAATAAAACAAAACATATACATATATTTTTTAATCCTTTATAGGTAGATCCGATATAAAAAAGGAAAATACATATGCTAAACTAAAGAAAAAACATAACCTAATTATTATTACTACTATTATTATTATCATTACTATTATTATTATTATTACTATTATTATTGTCAACCGGACAATTTTCATCTGGCAGTAGCAGGGCCGCCCTCCTCAGCCTTGCTCCAAAGTTGGACAAATCCCTTTGAATTTCATCAAACTGCCTTTAAAGTTTCTGCAAGGACTTGATATGAATCTTCTTGTACGAATCTGGATCAGCCATATTTGTATTGTAAGTGTAGTAGAATGAACAAGTGAGAGTAAGGAAAGGAGACCGGAGGGACCTATTTATAAATGATTGAATTGGAAGGGGTAGTCAAACAAAAAGCCACGACTGTTCATATATCCCTTAATTAAATAAAACTGATGAATTTTTGAATAGGTAAATTAAAAAAACTGGATCTAAATACAACATTTTATCTTTTTATTGTATTTCATAAAGAAAAGAAAATTGCTTTAAAATAAATCTAACAGATAGGTTATCTATTGCAAAATATATTCCATCTGTCAGATAACTTACAACATATTGATAATCTGTTGCAACAGATGGATATATCAGTTTGCTTTTCCAATAGATGTGGCATCTGTTGCAACTTGCTAGTCATCTATTTATTCAATTTAAGCCATAGATGGGCTAGGAAGTATAAGGTGTCTGCAGATGGATCCACTATCATATATGTGTGAGTTAAGAAGTATTACTGATAAGGTCACCGGGATAACACACATTAAGTACAATATTTTTGTGAATGTTGTTTTTCACTGATTAGGCACTAATTATTCAAACAAGATCTTGCATTGTACAGTTAAGTTTGATGGGTTGGAATTGACAAGGTTGAGGGCCTCATAAAGATGGTGCAGATACTTTGTTACGAATTACTGACGGTTGTTGCTCATGTTTATGCGTGTCAAGTTTTGAGAAGGGATCAATACTTAGTGTCATTGCAAAGAACCAATAGCGATTGAACTTAACTTTAAGTGTGCATTGGAATCTGACAACACCTTCAAAGCCTCGCATTGCATTAAAAAAGAACAAAAAATCAATAGAAATTCCCCTGGCCCAAATTTATATGGAAGGGTTAATCGAGAAGATGATTATACGCCAGAAGGAGCCAAAGGAGGATGCCTATGAGGGAAAGGGGAGTTGATGAAAGACTATATCATCTGAGATATAATTGAAGAGGAGACATAGGGAACTTCTAGAGAATCTGGCCGACGGAATTATCCTAAGACAACATGAGAAATTTGACTCAAGTGCAAATATAAAAGTGTATCCGGCAATGTAAATTCATCTATTGTCTCTCTAAAAGAAAAATAATGCAGATAGACAGTTTGCTAGGGAGCTACAACTAGGTAGTGTGGTCGGGATTATCACCTAGATAGAAAATAATGGAAGACTAAGAAAATAGCCTTACAGGCATCAATGGTTTCAATGATGTACAGTAAGTCTAGAAAACTTGTGCCAAAAGCAACTGCAGTTAAAGTAAGGAATCTAAGTGAAGGCGGCAATTTCTAAATTTTAAATTTTATCCCATGCCTTCTTGTTTGTGGTTTCGGTTAGGTCCACTGCCATTTACCTGATCGAAACCATAAATAAGATTGAAAGACAGATTGAGTGTCATTACTTCCTTAGCAATATGGATTAATTGATTGTGTTTTCTTGCCTTAGCATGCTTTCAACATTTCTTGGATAAGATCAGAGGCTTGCTCTAGTTTGTGAATTTTGATAATTTTCAACCTTGCCCCAGCTTGCTGATTCTGTATTCAAGCTGGTCGTTGCCGTCTTCAAAGTTGGTATACAGTTCCTGATATCTTGTGAGCTCAATCAGGAACACTACCTTCAAAGTTGTGGCATTGAACAAGGCCTTCAGAAAACTTTCTTCAGAAGCCTTAAAGGATACACAGAGGGTCGTTGTGTTTGTTTTAGGTCAAAATGTGTTGATGCATACTCAATATGTGGTCCCAACCATTGAACAACTCACCTTTTTCAAGCGTTGCTCAATGTAGCTTGCTCAACCAATTTGATAAATTAATAAGCAAGGAGTTATGTAGCGTGTGATCTAAACCGACTCTACCAAGCCTATCAAACGTTATGTAACTACATGCTTATTACCCGATCAAAAAAATTTGACAGAGTTGGTACACAAATCAAATAAGCTAAATCTCTCAGCCTTTCTGCTGATCATGCTTCTCCAATTATATATGAAAAGATATCTGCTATGCAAAAGTCTACACCGTAATCTCTTGATATCACTTGGTATTGAGAGATTACTAATGATGCCTTCAGAAGACCTTTCACCCTGGCAAGTATTTCTGGCGATTGTGTAGACTTTTGCATAACATATCTTGTCATCTATATTGGAGAAGAGCGATCAGCATAAAGGCTGGAAGATTGAGCTCATTTGATTTGTGCACTAACTCGAGGAAATTTTTTTGATAGTGTAATGAGCCTAGAGTTACATAACGTTTGATAGGCTAGGTAGAGTCAGTTTAGATCACACACTATGTAACTCCATGCTTATTAATTTATTAAATTAGTTGAGCAATCTTCATTGAACAATGCTCTAAAAAAGTGAGTTTTCCAATGGTTGGGACCACGTCTTGAGTGTGCATCAACACATTTTGACCTAAAATAAACACAACGACCTTCCATGTATCCCTTAAGGCTTCTGAAGAAAGTGTTCTGAAGGCCTTCTAAAATACCACAACTTTGAAGGTGGTGTTCTTGATCGAGTTCACAAGAGATTAGGAACTCTTGACGAACTTCTAAGACAACAACAACCAGCTTGAATTCAGAATAAGCAAGTTGGAGGCAAGCTTGAAAATTATTAGGATTCATGTACTACAACAAGCCTCTGGTCTTCTCCAAGAAATGTTGAAAGCATGCTAAGGCTATAAAACATAATCAATTAATCCGTATTGATAAGGAAGTGATGACACTCAATCTACCTTTCAATCATGTTTGTGGTTTCGATCAGGTCAATAGAAGTGGACCTAATTGGAGCCACAAATAAGAAGGTATGCGATGAAATTTAAAATTCAGAAATTGTCACCTTCGCTTAGATTCCTTACTTTAATTGCAGTTTCTGTTCGCGAAAGTTTTTGTAGACTTACTGTATATAATTTCAACCCTTGATGACCGTAAGGCTACTTTCTTGGTCTTCTGTTATTTTCTATCTAGGTGATAATCTCGACCACACTACCTAGTCGCAACTCCCAAGTAAAGTGTCCATCTGCACTATTTTTCTTTCAGAGAGACAACATACGAATTTACATTGCCGGATACACTTTCATATTTGCACTTGATTCAGATTTCTCAAGTTGTTTTAAGATAATTCCATCAGCCAGATTCGCTAGAAGTTTCTTTCTACCCTATGTCTCTTCTTCAATTAGCACTCAGATAATATAGTTTTTCATCAACCACCCATTTTCCCTTGAAGGCATTCTCCTAACGCACCTACTGGCGTATAATCATCACCCTGAGCAACCCAACCATATAAATTTGGGCTAGGGCAATAACTATATTGGTTTTCCATTCTTATTAGATACAGTGCTAGGCTTCGAAGGCCTTCTCAGAGTCCAATGCACCCTAAAAGTTAGTCCAATCACTATTGAATCTCTTTACAACGAAACCGAAACTAGATCCCTTCATAATGCTTGACAAATAAAAATGAGCAACAATCGACATTAAATCTTAATAGGGTATCAGAACCATATTCATGGTCCCTCTGCCTTATCAGTTCAGACCTACCAAACTTAATTGTAAAATTACAACTATCTTGTTTGAATGATCTATGACTAATCGGTAAAAACAACATTCAAAAAATTAGTGTACTCTATGTGTGTTTCCACGATAGCATTATCAGTAAAACATACCTCCCACATATGAAGTGGTTCCATCTGCATATAACTTATTCCTCCAAACCCATCTTTACTGTAGTCTCTTGTGATGGTCGGGAAAAAGCTGATCAACGGTCAGTTCCTTATATCAATAAAGAATAGGAAAAAAATTAATGTCACAGACATAACATTATTCATCTGTTCAACAGATGTAGAGTCTGTTGCAGCAGATGTGGAGTCTGTTGTAACAGATGTGGAGTCTATTGCAACAGATGTAGAGTTTTTTGTAATAGATGTGGAGTCTGTTGCAACAGATTTGGAGTCTGTTGGAATACATCAAGCCAGCCTTGCTGGTGGTTTGATTTGTTCCAATAGTTGCTCCGTCTGTTGCAACATCAACAACAACATAAACTACAAAGAAACAACAAATAAAAAATATCAACAAAAAAAAAAACAACATTTGTACCAACATCATCAATAAAAAAGAAACAACATCCTTTGTTCCAATACTATCAACACCACCACACCACAACTTCCAATAACGCCAACCCCACCAACAACATCAATAACAACATAAACAATAAAGAAAAAAATTAAATACATACAAAAAAATGATACTGCCAACAAGGCTTTTAAAGTTCTCCACACAGAATACTTTTTTCGCTTATTGTAATAAAAATTATCGGTTTATTTTTTCAAAACTTAAAAGTTCCTTCAAATTTTTTAAATAAATATCAAATGGGTAAATGGTAATTAAATAAAACAATAGATGTAAATAACTTGCAAAGAATAAGATGAGAATGAAAGAACAATAGTAAACCATACCTTAACATCAAATTGGGAGCAAAAAAATAATTTCAGTCGAGAAAAGATATGGATCAGTTTAGATTCGAAAGGATCTTTATGAGAAAGATAAGAGAAAAGAGAGAAGAGAGAAAAAAGACTATGATAACCCTAAGCTAAAGAGGAGAGAAAGAAAAAGATGAGAGACGAATAAAATAATTTTAGGGTTGAAGCTAAAGCTGAGGAGGGATGGGATAATTCAAGATGTATCATGTACGTAGACATGAGTTTCAATATTCATTAATTAATATAATTAATATTCATTAATAATTTGAGGGGCACGAAGAAGACTACTTAATATTGAAAAGACAAGATAAAACTACTCAATGGACACATTTTTGAGTTATCCAACAAAAAGAAACTTTTCATTTTTACCGCATTTTGTAGTACTTACTACTTTATCTACTCGGATGGAATCTTACTTTAAAATTGAAAGGAAAAAAAGATTTTCAAATAGATATGTCATCTGTTACAACAGATAGCAATATCTATTTTAAAATCCCAACAACACAATCATCTGTTACAACAAATACAATATTTGCTTAAGAAACCCTTTCCATTTGATAATTAAATATGTCAACTATTACAATAGATATCAATATCTGTTTAAATATCCCAACAGTTCAGTCATCTGTGAATACAGATACAAATGTCCATTTGATAATTAAATCAGATATATTATCTTTTACAACAGATACCAATATCCGTTTAAAAATTTCCAATAGCTCAGTCATCTTTCATAAAATATTCAAATGTCTATTTGTTAATTAAATCAGATATTTCATCTGTTGCAACATATGTGAATATCTGTTAGATATTTCCACCAGCTCAGTCATTTGTTCCAATAGATTTCATTGCAATTGATTTAGATAGAATTAGGGATGAATGAATAAGCTCATAGGGTCAACTACAACTTCAATTGAGTCTTTCAAATTGGTATTGGTATTGCGTTCATCCTGACCCGGGTCTTCGATCGATCACTCTAAGATTAAATAAGCTCTCATTAACTTAATGTTAGGATTAATATTACCTAAATTAATTTAGGTGAAACTAGGGATGAATGAGTGAGCTCATAGGGTCAACTACAACTTCAATTGAGTCTTTCCAATTGGCATTGATATTGCGTTCATCCCGACCTGGGTCATCGATCGATCACTCTGAGTGGAAATGAGCTCTTATTAACTTAATGTTAGGATTAATATTACCTAAATTGATTTAGGTGGAACTAGGGATGAATGAATAAGCTCATAGGGTCAACTACAACTTTAATTGAGTCTTTGCAATAGGCGTTAGTATTGTGTTCATCTCGCTCCAGGTCGTCGACCGATCACTCTGAGTTAAAATGAGCTCTTATTAACTTAATGTTAAGATTAATATTACCTAAATTAATTTAGGTGAAACTAGGTGTGAATGAAGAGCTCATAGGATCAACTACAACTTCAATTGAGTCTTTCCAATTAGTGTTGGTATTGCGTTCATCCCGACCCGGGTCGTCGATCGATCACTCTGAGTTGAAATGATCTCTCATTAACTTAATGTTAGGATTAATATTACCTAAATTGATTTAGGTGGAACTAGGGATGAATGAATGAGCTCATAGGGTCAACTACAACTTTAATTGAGTCTTTGTAATTGGCGTTGGTATTGCGTTCATCCCGACCCAAGTTGTAGATCGATCACTCTGAGTTGAAACGAGCTCTCATTAACTTAATGTTAGAATTAGTATTACCTAAATTGATTTAGGTGGAACTTGTGATGAATGAATGAGCTCATAGGTTTAACTACAACTTTAATTGAGTCTTTGCAATTAGCGTTGATATTGAATTCATCCCAACCCGGGTCGTCGATCAATCACTCTGAGTTGAAATGAGCTCTCATTAACTTAATGTTAGGATTAATATGATCTAATTGATTTAGGTGGAACTAGGGATGAATGAATGATCTCATAGGGTCAACTACAACTTCAATTGAGTCTTTACAATTGGCGTTGGTATTGCGTTCATCCCGACCCGATCGTCGATTGATCACTCTGAGCTGAAATGAGATATCATTAACTTAATGTTTTAAAAACTAGTATATCTTTTGAAATTTTAAAAATTAATTAAGATCAATTTAGACCAAATTAACAATTTTAAAACTTGTCATTCTTTTCCAAGTTCTCTCTCCCCTCTCTCTCTCTTAGTAATACAGAGAATAACTAAAAAATATTGCTCAACCCTTTAAAATAGATCAATTTTCTTCCCATTTCTGACCACATAGTTGTTATTTTTGAATTCATTCTCGTTTGTATCCATCTTTTTCTCTGTCTTCATAGGTAATAGAGTCTGAGAAGAGTTCTACATTTGTTCTTTATTCTAAAAATTAGGGTTTTTTAATTAATAATGAAAAAGAAGACTTTTAGTTGTATTATCTGTGAGAATGGGTTAACAATTTTGTGTTTTGATGCTAAAAAGTAGGAAGCATCCGAGAAAACCCTAGTTTTTGTCTCAGTCTTTTGTTGACTGTCGTGGTATTGTTGGATGGTGTTTTTGGTGTTTTTGGTGGATGTTGTTGTTGGTATCGGTATTTGTGTTTTTGGTGGTGGTGTCGGTGGTCTTGGTGACATTGGTGGTGGTCTTGGTGGCATTGGTGGCGGAGTTGGTTGTGGTGTTGGTGGTCCATCTATTGCAACAGGTTAAATATCTATTGGGAGATATTAAATACGTCTTCAAACAGATTTCCCATCTATTCCAACTGATGGCTTATCCGTTGGAGTATTTTTTTTAATATGGCGTAGAATAATTTATTGAAATTTGTCTTACCTTTTTTTTTTAAAAAAAAATATGCAGCCATCAAATGCAATGTATTTTTTATTTTTCTATTGTTTGTAGTTACAAGATGTCTCCCAAAAGAAAAGAAACTGAAAGTGGATCAACTTTTGACCACCCAACAAAAATGGCTAGAGTACGATAGATTTGGAGGAAATTCCTGAACAATCTCAGTTGGGGCAAAATAAAGTCGAGGAAAGTGATAACTCCTTCTCACCAATGGGGCGTTAAATAATATCGAAATCCCAGCATGATTCTGTCAAAACTATTAGTATCGACAGGTTTTGAGTTGTGATATCGATGGATAGCCTTGAAAAAGTAACTGGTGATCTTGTCCTTAAATGTCAGTTGGGGAAACGTTTTGATGAATTAAGGAGAATTATGAAGAATGAAAACATATATGGACTTTTTAACAAGAGCTTCTTTGTAAACTTTCTCGAGCTGCCTAAGCACTTCACTCTCTGTTTCCCAATGAGCATGGTATATGGTCTTCTCAAGTGCAGGATCAAGTACGCAAGGGATGATAAAGATTCGAATGAGGGCAAAAAAATGGATAAAATTTGGATCAACTACTGTGGCATGCCGGTTTGTTTTGGGTTGAAAGAGTTTGCCATAGTGACGGTCTTAAGATACAATCGACCAGAAGAACCTCTCACCAAGGAAAACCCCACAAAGGGTCCAACAAATACAAGGGAAAAAAGATGGGTTGTTGGGCATTATTGGACGTAGTAGCTACAAAGCGGTGGATTTGATGGCAGATCTCAAGGATAAAGACATACCAAAGCACTGCAGGGAGAAATTATGTTTAGTTTGGTTTGTCCATTCCATTTTATTGGAAAGAGATGTCAGGAATGTCATAGAAGATGATTTATTGGTGCTTGCTGATGATTTTGACAAATTCAGCGACTATCCTTGGGGATATGACAGCTACTACTTGACTGTCCAATATTCACTGACAAAGCTATCCAAAGGGACGATCATATTATACGGCTTTCCCTGGACTTTTATGGTAAAATTGATTACTATTTTTACTCATCCATTAATTTATACTGAATATAATTATTATGACTTTTTTTTGCTTGCTTTCTATTTACATTTTTTTAGGCTTGGGCATGTGAAGCCATTCCCCTCTCCAAAAGCAGTTCAAGGATTACCCAGATGAGGTTTCTCATTCAAGGATCCTTAGGTGGTTGGTTGTTGTTAAGGGCGACAAAAAAAATATTAAGGAGTAGGACGCTGATCTATTTAATCCTCTGGATGATGCAGTACATTTTCTTTCAACTAAAATAATTTTCCTCAAAGAAAGATATTAAAACAGATGTTCTATCTGTTGTAACAGATTACATGTCAACTCTAACTGGTTCAACAGATGGGTAATCTGTTGCGATAGACAATTCATATTTTGCAACAGATTAATCATCTGTTGCTCTGGATCTCTGAACCCGACTCAATAGATTACCCATCTGATGCAAATTATGCAACAGATATGTAATCTGATGCAATATATTTTCAATCTATTGCGACACACAGATCAGATTTTGCGGTAACTAGATCATCTGTTGTATAAGTTGGTTGTGTTAACATCCATGTAACCTAAATGACTGCAAATTATTTTTATATGATTTAAATGCCCCCTGTCTTTTTTATAGGTTGTGCATCCTTGGATCGTGCCTACCGATGATGAGCTAGGGATGAATTTTTTTCTTACTCTGGGTCTTCTTGATACAAAAGAAGATCCAACGGTGGAGTTAATAAAGAAGGAATTGGTTGGGGCAATATCCATAAGAAGAGGAGTTAGGAAAGGCCAGCCTAATATTGAAGCTCTTCATGACCAACCTCAAACTGTAATAGATCTGAGTGTTTCTTCTGGGCGTGTTGTTGGTGGAGTTGTTTGTGATGGTAGCAGCCATCCTGATGTTTTTGCTGCTTCCAGTCGTAATTATGAGCATATTGCTATTCAATAAAAAATAAATACTTTTGAAAACACCCCTTGCACAGGCCCCTCTCACCCCTACACTGGTCCTTCCTACCCTTACAGTGGTCCCTATCACCTTTCTTCACCCTCATGTTCTCATTACAAATATACATTATACAACGGTAGAGAGTATAAACTCCTTGAAAAGATAAAGACTATTGCTGAAGCTGTCAAGAATTTGAAATACAGGAGGGGTGTCATACCATTCAGTGAGGTAAGGGAGCCATACAATCCTACAGTGGCATTAGGAGGAAGAGAATAAAAATTAGACAAATTATCTCCATTCTAAAAATAACAAAAATTGTAACTCCACCCACTCCAAGATTTGTTGAAGTTCATGGGTCGGTGAAGAAGGTGGAAATATTCGTTGCACTTGGAAGGAAAATAAGAAGGAATTACAAAAAATCATGAATGGCAGGATGAAGGTTCAAAAAGAATACACCATGCATTTATTTGCTGCAAAAGACTTCATGAATATGACAAATATGCGTGTGTGGTACGAGGACAATGTAAGTTTACTTTTGCTAATCTAGCCTTCTAATCTACTCCATGAAGAAGAATCTACGCAGCAGATGTGTAATCTGTTACAACAACTTGGTATTCTGTTGCAACATAATACACATCTATTGCATAAATTGTGTTGGCTGGGTAATCTGTGAACTGATTTAGAGAACCCTCTGCATCGTATTTTTCCCACTGTGTTTTTATTATTTACAATTACTACCCTATTTAAAAATTGTCATCTTATACCACAGTATGTTGATGAAATTCTCTGCCTCATGAGGGGCAGACAGTTAGTGTACCCGGATGCTTATAATACTGTCGATAGGATAATGGACCTCAACTTCTACAATAATTTCAAGGATAGGTACGCTGATCTCTGTAAGCTAGCTGATTCTGGTGGCACAGGATTTGATAAGTTAGTTTCTACGTTCCAATGGGATGAAGAAGCGATTAAATATGTTAGAGGGAAGAGGTCATATCCATACGACAAGAGCTGGACCAAGGCAAAGAGAATATTGCAGTCATAAATATAGAAGTAAAATAATTTCTCACTGTTGAGATACTACTCTATGAGGGAAATATTAAGGTTTATGACTGCAACTTACCTATCTTCAGCGAGGACACATTTTTAGCCCACATGCAACCACTCTTGAAATTGTTTCCCAAGTTGTTGATGCAGAGTAAGCTGATGGATTATTTGTCGACTGAAGTCTTGACGAAGGAATCATGAGATTTTGAAGGTCAAAATAAGAACATCGAGCTCCGAAAAAATAAAACTGGTGTAGCTGCGGGCCGTACTCACTTGCATACATCGAGTATTTACTGACTGACACAGAAATGACCGATATGTGTGATGTCATTGTGGGAAAGATGCAATGGTTCTGGGCTTATGGGGTACTAACTAAATGGTTGGAGCCCGTGTATAAAAAAAAATATGTACAAAGACAGAGATGAACACGATAACAATTTTTTATTTCCAGCCACTTCACTTTACATGCATTTGCAATAATTTTTAGGTCTGGCCAAGTTGAATTTTTATGATGCAACAGATTTTATATATGTTGTAATAGATATAATACCTATTATGACAGATTGATTATCTGTTGGAATAGGTTGGTCATCTATTGCATTAATAGATGTTTCCCAGCCTATCTGTCTCAATAGATATCCAATCTGTTGCAATATATAATTGATCTGTTGCAACTAATAAGTAATCTGTTGGAAAAAATCAAGAAAGTAGGAAGACCTATTATATAATTTCCAGCAGATGATCGATGTGTTGCAACTCATGTTGCAACATATGTCTAAATCTATTTGATAAGATATGTTGTCTATTGCAGCAGATGTATTATCTGTTGCGATATTTGAATCTAGTATTCCATTTCAATTAACATGTTCAAAACTAAGGATTAAATTATATTCATAGACAACATAAACTAAGTCGAAGCCTTCAGAAATTACATAAAATAACTCAACAAATAAATGAAATATAAAAAAATCATTATGGGTACAAATGATCTACTCTACAAATAAATCAACAAGTTAAACCAAGGAGGATAGATTATTACATTGATGGACTCAAGCTATAAAGATCTAATCAATATGGACAAGTTGTTCTTCATCTGATGTTACGGAATTCGGCTTTGGTCGTCGTGGATCTTTAATGTCACTTGCGTACGACTTTTGAGCTTTCACTTCTCCATATTTCCATAAAAGAGCAGCATATATTTTGCGGAGTAATCCAGTATCTAGTCCATCATTTGGTACCTGTAATCCATCGCTCAAATACTCGGTGTAAGAGGCAATAAAAGGACCGCAATTCCTGCATTTTAAAAAAATAAATAATCCATATCTTGCAGTTCATGCAAGCGTTGTGAAATTTATGCACTAAAACTAAATCATGACACTTATACTTACAAGCTACCAATTATTTGTTGAGCAATTCCTTCAACATATTGTACATCAAATGGATTACTCATTTTAACTCGGTATGCTTGAATCATCGACTAATCAGTATGAACCTTTTGATCCAAAAAGCCATTCATATCAAGGTAAGTAGGCAATATTTTGGCCACCTTTTATATCTCAGATGAAGGCCCTTAACATCTCCTTTATGACATCAAGTCATAAACTCAGATGCGCCTCTCTTTTAGAACGATGACAACCAATACCCAATGGAATTCATCACCACAATTAATTGGGATGTATACTTCATCGACCAAATTCCAAGGTAAGCCAGCCAAAATGCTAAGACCTTTGATGATGTTGATTAAGCGTTCCTCATTTTGGAAAACTTTCGGTTGTTGTTGACAATACCTATCGTAGGCGTTATTGATGTAAACTTTGTACAAATAATTGCCTGTCTATATCTGTATTGTTCTTGTGTTTGCAACTTGGTCTTCTTTCAGAGATAGTAAAAAATGACATCGATGTGCTGCACATACTATCAAATATTTTGGATTATGTGACGAAAAAATTAATATGCAGATGTAATTAAATAAAGTATTAATTAATAGTAATATATATGGCATGTAAACCTTATCATTCCAGCAAGTTTGGGGCTGTGATATCAAATAGAACCAATTTTTCATTTCGGGATATGCAACAACAAATTCAAACATATCAAAACCAAGACTCGATTCGTTCACTTTGTAGCGTTCATCATTTTGTTTTCTATATGATGATTTATATGTGTTAATGTCACGTTCTTATAACAAGAATAGTATAAACTAATATCTTTAAAAATTGATTTATGTACCTACCGACATGATGCTTTAACATCCCATCAGCAATCCATTCTGAATAGTCGTTGATCAACTACGTTAGCTTTTTGAGAGCCTCATCCGAGATGTTGAACCCTTCAAACGGGTAATTCTTTCATTCACCCGAACTGACAGGCTCCACTTTTTCTTCTTCTTTAGAATCAGTTGATGGATTATCAACTGTGATATTATGATCTTTAGCAATTGCTTCAACTGTGACATCCACCTGGAAAGCTAGAATTATCAATGCTAATAACAGATATACAATAGATTATCCATCTATTGCAACAGATGGATCATCTATTGGGATAAATTCAAACAGGTAAATTAGAGCAGTATGATAATTTTGAACAGATGACCCATCTTTTGTAACATAAGACTCATCTATTGTAATAGATAATGCATCTGATGCAACAGGTTAGTCAACAATTATAATAGATGTATATATTTGTTTGATAATTTTCAGCAGATGCATTATCTATTGAAACAGATATGTGCCTGTTTGTTTGTTGGAACAGGTGATGTACATTCATCTTCTTCGGCTCATGTTGCTCTCCTGTGGCTCTTGCACACTGAACATCGATGTAAGACAAAGATAGAGGTGTTGCAATTTTGATTTTTTCGATGCTTGATGATGCCTTGGAAGTGTCTTTTCTTCTCTTCTTAGCCGCCTTGATCTCTAGTGGAGTGTATGGATATAAAATTCTCTTTGATAAAATGACACCTCCCTTAGATGCCATTTCCTTTACAGAAGCAGTTAGTGTATTAATAGCATTAATCACTCCATTGTGTTTTACCTTGCAGTCTTGACATTTGCATGCAGAACACTCACTAGATGTGGCAAAATTTGGAGAAAAATCTGTACAACCAGTATGATCGTAATCATAATGTCTTGTTATTTAAAAAATGGTAAGAGGAGCATTATTATCCCCAACAGCAGCACAACTACCACTACGACTACCATCGTTAACAGCAATAAGCCCACCCTCTAAAATTATTTTTCTTGTGATGGTTGTTGCTCCAAACAATTCTATTTTTATTCCATCAACGACCTTAGGGTCCGATAAAGTTTGCATAGATTGTAAAGTAAGAAAAATGGCATCTTTAAATCTCGTTTGGTCGAAACAAGCCACGGATGGATAATCTAAAATAAATTGATACATATATTAGAATGATGATGAAATCATTTAAAATAATCATTAATTAAAACAAAAACTTGATTAGAATTAGACTTACTGCTTCCTTGGGGGTTGAAAAGATCAAGAAATTATGCATTTACATCGGTTTTGGACGCCAACCATCTTAGTATTCTAGGACAGGAAACTTCTTCCTGGTAGTTCACTTGTTGTCTCAAATAAGGAATGGCTTCTAATGCCCAACCCTATAGCATAACGCCAATAAATCAAAAGCATTATTGAATAAAAGAAATGATGAATCATATCATGATAAAAGAAATATTTACCATGAAGGCCTATGAAAAGCCATATAAGTTGACTGTCTTTGGCGTTAACGGAGCCAACAAATATTGGACAGTCATTTTTAAGCTTTCATAACCCCAAGGATAGTTGTTAAATGCCTCTAGATCCTCGGAGAGCTTTATTAAACCAACACTTATGTTGTTGTTAACGTATCTCGCCCAAAGAATATTATGTACAAACCAAACCAAGCATAATGATTACTTGTGCTTCTTTGAGAGCCCTTTACCTTTCAACGCTTTTATTAAATTTTTGTTTTTGAAGCTTGGACCAACAATCGACACCAGGTCATCACGATCACTCAACTTTTCTTTGTCTTTTTTTGGGTGTTTGGGGTGGTTTTTTTGGGTCAGAGCAGGTATAACTTGAGAAGGAGAAGGAGGATAACATTTTAGTCTGGTAATTATGGCAAACTCCTTCCAAACCAAAACAAACAGGCATGCCACAGTAATTTATCAACACCTCATCCATCTTGTCTTTTTTTTTCATACATAAACCTACACTTGAGAAGATCGTATACCATTTTTATCTGGAAACGAGCATTGTTGTCCTCCGGCAAATCAAGATATTTCCCAAAGCAACTTTACCTAAAATAAGCATCCAATTTTTATTCTCAAAGTATTTTTTTGAAGGCGCCGAAAGATTTTACCATGACTGACTTAACCACGAAATCACCCATTAAATCTGTGGCACCATCACACTATATTCTCACAGAATAATGATCAATGCTGAAGGTTTTGACCAAATCTTCGGCGGAAGGGCTATTAGCATTTGGATCATCTCTTTTGAGATATTCCTCCTCTCCGTGTTCATTATTTTCTGCTCCTGATTGAGATAAAGATTGTAAAGTAAGCTCATAGAGTGGTGGATATAGCCGAGCTGCTGCACTTGTTTCTTTACGTGGACTTGATTCAGTTTCTTTTCTTTTGGTAGATATATTATCTTAAATTAGCAGGAACATAAAATAGATTATAATTAATGAATATATCTTTAAAAAGGGATAACAATAAATCTAACATGCACAACGGTAAGGTAAAATAACAGTTACAACAGACCACACATTCGTTGCACCAGGTATGTTATCTATTGCAACATATAATCGATCTGTTGCAACAGATGAGTAAACTATTAGAAATAATAAAAATATATCTCTAATCTATTATACCAGGTAGTTTATCTATTGCAATATATAACCAACCTGTTACAAGAATGAGTAATTCATTGAAAACAGTAAAAACAGATCACTAATCTATTGCACCAGGTAGTTTATCTGTTGCAATATATAACTAACCTATTGCAACGGATGAGTAATACATTAGAAATAGTAAAAATAGATCACACATCTATTGCACCAGGTAGTTTATCTATTGCAAAATATAACCAACCTGTTGCAATGGATGTGTAATCCGTTGGAAGCCATAAAAATAGATTACTAATTTATTGCACCAGGTATGTTATTTGTTGTAACATATAACTGATCTATTGCAATGGATGAGTAACCATTGAAAACCATAAAAATAGATCACTAATCTGTTGCACCAGGTATGTTATCTGTTGCAACATATAACTGACCTATTGCAACAGATGAGTAAATCGTTGGAAACAATAAAAACAAATCACTGATTTGTTGAAACATATCACTTATCTGTTGCAAAATGAGTTATTTATTGGATCAATATTGTTTAGATTTCTTTCGAAAAGAAGAGTCGTTTGTTGCAATAGATGAATGATCTATTACATTGTTCATGCAATAGATGAATGATCTATTACATTGTTCATCTGTTGCATCAGATTTTCATAGTTGCATCAGATTTTAATTTGGTGCATCAGATATTTTCATCTGTTGCATCAGATATCTTCATCTGTTGCATCAGATGTTTCATCTGTTGAAATACAATTTTTAACAAGACAAACAACAACTGTGAACAAAAATCACCAATAAATCCAAATCAATAATACGATACCAAGAAGAAGAAATGCCAGAAATTAGGATTTTATTTAGTCCGCATTTCAATACTAGAAGTGTAGTTGGCTCAAGTTCCTCTGTTTCTTCATAATTTTTTACCTGTGAAAAAGGAAATGGGACGATGAAGAACTCAAAGTTGTTGTCACCAAAGAAGTCTTCACGTTGATTAACGGTTGAAAGTCAAAAAGGAACTCGCCCGACTATTTTTTACTGGAGGTTAAAGTCACCGGAGATTGAAGGGAGAATTTTGTAGAACTGTTGGTTGGGAGAGAGTTGAGAGAAGATGTTGAGAGAGAGAGAGAGAGAGGAGAGAGACTGATTGATTTGGATTGAAGAGGGGTGTGGGTTAATTTGTATTTTTGAAAAGATTAAAAAGTTTTGAAAATATTAATCAAGTCCATAATTAACTTAATCAAGTTTCCTAATGATGTTTGACCCTTTAAGTTGGTCAATGTCACCAATCCTTCATTAAAAACTTAAAAGACACCTTTCCTTCAATTTTCTCAAGATACTATACAATAGGTATGAAGGGCCTTATATATCAAACACCTAGATCATAAATAGATGATCATTCAAGCATAAACATCACATAACATGAGTTCTTAGGACTGGACACAATGAGAAACATGAGTTCATATATCATGAGTTGTATAACATAAAGTAGAGATTCATATATTCAAGGAATAAGACAAGGATTGCTACTTGAAGCTATTGCTTCTCATTTTAAGAACTGAGAATGGTCATGAATTTGCATAGATAGAATCTCTTTGGGCCTAAACACGACATAAAATGAGTTGATAATATAGAGAAAGTATAGTTCCTTAGAACTAAGAATGATGTGAGACATGGATCTATGGATCATGAGCGTCCTAAAATAGAGCTTGAAGACTTAGAAGCTTAGATAGCTGATGATATTATCGATGCTAGTTCAAGGGTCGAAGCATGGACATAAGTTGCGGAAAGAACTCGAACTGTAAGCATAGGAACAATTTGAATACATAAAACTTTGGTTAAATGTCCTCTTAAACTAAAATAGAAGGAATTTACTAGAATAAGAATATATTTATCATGACTCTTTCCTGAAACTCGCCACCATGAGATAATTCAAGATCTAACTTAGTTCATCATCTCCCCCTTAGCTCAAAGGTCACTATCCTAGACCAGTGGACATATCCTCTCACTAAATCTATAAGTACCACACTCAGCACAATGGGGATATCATTATACACATGAACATCAAACTCCTCCTGATAACTATATTATGAGGATACTAAATTCTTTCTAGGATATCCCTTCCAGGGATGCTTATCTTAACTTTCTCTAGCCTCCAAAGTCATCGTATTATAACTAACATTTTCATAGGCATTCGGATTCACTTTATCTAACACTTAACAATCTAGTCTCCTCTTCTTAGTGTACAAGCATCATCCCTCTAATCTCATATCTTGCCAGTTCAAAGGAATTTAAATTTATACCAAGCGGCTCAACATCGTCTATCATGATCTGTTACTCCATCAATTCAATTTTAAAGAATGTTTAATAATAACTACCTAGCCTCCTCTATATGAAATAAATTGAGAATGCTAACTAAATACGCATAACACTTATAATTTAAAGCTTACCTAAAAATACTAACTTGAGCATAATTTATCCTTATAGACATAAGACTGTTATTCACCTAATGACTTAACCAAAATTTTCTACTTCAATATTAGACTTCATGCATATATCAAAATCACCCACTCAAGTTTTTCATGATTTATCAACCTAAGCACTTTCACACATTATATCAAGCCTACTAATTCACTCCCACAAATCTTGCATGACTGTTCTTGAGCTACCATTTTTTTCACCACCATCTGAAGTTTAAACTTAACTTTTCTTGCTAATCTTGAATTGCCAATGAAATATCCCACATACTGTACAAGTCCATCAAATATATTTTCTTATAGGGAAATCAACCTTAATTCCTTATTTTACTTAACTATGGCCTACAAGCACATCTGCTTCACAATATTACTACTACACCTTAAAATTTACTACACATCTTCTCACCTTCTAAACTGACTTGCAACTTCTAGATATAAATCAAGGGACCATCGGTGTAGTCAAATCACATAATAAGGATATTCGATATTAATCTTATAACATAACTCATTACAGTCTATTAGCATATTCTCCTTCATCACATCTACTTACTCATGCATACATTAAAACTACTTTCAAAATTCTATAAACATCTTTGAGTCACTCCTTTTCTAAGACTTCCCCAATGAAGTCTAAATTTATAAATTATTAGCCAATCTACCCTTTCATTCGCAACCTATGATTAATTTTACTAGTACAATAACTATCCGCAATGAGCTCTTCTCTATTTCAAATTAATTCTAAATCATCACAACTAATAAATTCCTCTACTAACTATCATAAAATCTACAAATCTTTCTGCAGCCATAGCCAATCACCATAAGAGAATACCACACCTTCCCCCACTTAAAGGTTACATGAATACATTTACCTTTTTCACTCAAAAGTTACCCCTACTTTGATTTCTAAACTTATGACATTATATCACTAACTTTGGGATCATCTTACTATTCATAGGTCGTAACACCCCATTTTATACTACCTCTCGGGCGGAAACACTATCCCAACATTTAGATACATATCTTTTCCCTTAAGTGAGACATCTATAATAAAGTTTTGAAAGAGACACAATACACATCTTACCTCGGACTGAAATACACTACTCATGAAGATAAAGGTATACACTTGAATCAATACACTTTGATGCACTAATGAACTCCTCTCAAGTCCTTGTGCTGCTTCAAACTTTTTGATGACTCAATCAGAAAGAACCACATCATTAGGTATCTAAGATTTTGCATATGTATGGCCTCAATAATGAGACACAGCCAACAAAATTAGAGCAAGTAAGGAATTTAGGTGACTTTCATATGGACAACACTATGGCTTGATCTAGAGTATGAAAAAGTGAGAAATATTCCTTAAATATCCAGTAGCTTTCTGATTATAAGTGTGGCACACAACACACCTGTCACGCCCCAAAATCCCATCGGGCCGGACTGGCACCCGAAGCCGAGAAGGCCCGGGAGAACCCGTTCAAATACCTGTACTTTCACTTACATGTCACCAAAAATTTGGACAGTACTTCGCTGCATATAGAAGAATCTAATTACCTGTATCAGCACAACAAGCACAAATATATAGATATATATATAACACTTGGCCGTCGGGGCCACCACGTATACAGATATAACATCACTATATAAACTTCCATGACTTTACCCTTCCTTATGTCTACAAAGCCTCTAGGATATATATACATGACATCATTAGGGTCGGGACAAAACCCCGCCCACACATGACTCCTGTACAATAACAAAACATAAGGAACCGACTCGGAAAGCTCCGAAGCAAACTGGAGCTCACCAACAATAGTTGTATGACCTGGCTCCTATCTATACTGTGAGTGAGCTGAAGCACCTGTGCCTGGGGCATGAAATGCAGGTCCCCCGTGAGGGACGTCAGTACGAAATATGTACTGAGTATGTAAAGCTGTAAATAATCATATATGATATAGGGGATCAAGAAAATCAGACGCAAGTGAATAAATCATAATAGAAGTGAACCACACTTCATAAACACTTTCAGGATCATGTACATTATCATTAATCTGAATTGGGTTCTTGAATTCAAACACATTTGTGGAACGGTATACATTCGTTCATTTCATTCTTTACAATTATCATTCGCCATTACCTCCTCCTCCCGAACCTCCAACCACCTAACAATAATCAATACTGTACCGTACTGTGACCATTAGGCTGCCTCCAGTACATATCAACTGGGATCGACCCATGCTAGGCTTATGCCCCTGGGATACCACCCATAAACACATAAATAGGGATCGACCCATGCTAGGCTTATGCCCCTGGGATACCACCCACACGTATATCAAGTAACACACATAAGAGATCTTTCCAATAACTTAGTTCAAAAGATTTTGAGATTATTACATTAGTGTTCATGCCAATATAGTACCTTTGGAACAACCATACATCAATAGAAAGCAAGTAATAGACCTTCTATACAATAACGATGTAATAAGGACTCATTGGTACATCAACAATGTGTTTCAGAATCATCAATATCACAATAATGAAATAGGAGCCTTTTGGTATATCAATGAAACATTTTGACACTTTATAGAATGGAAAAAACTTCGTTGGTATTGTAGAACAATACATGTTTTTGGACAACCTCGGAATCTTACTTGATGGAACATTGGTGTTTTCATGCCAAAGAACATTGTCAGAGTATGCTTTACATACCTCGTCGTAGATTCGGATACCAATTCAACACAACTTTCCGCCTTTACAAATCACTTATCTACAATGAAATGTTTGGCATCTAGTATTAGCAACCCAACACCACAATTCTCTTCCATAATTCCATACAACCAATATTTGCAAAACATTCCAAAAACCAACTTGAACAATAGGTTTATGTGTGTATATATATATATAATCATCATTTCAATACCACATCATCAATACCACATCATCACACCAAATACTTTCACAATTCAACATAATCCAACCATGCACAAGAATGATCCAATCATCTTTCAACAACAATCAAATAACATACTTCTTATGCTCACATGCATATATATATATATATGCATATCCATATAAATAACACCAACATAATTTACATCCTTACCATAAAATGACCCTTTTGATTTTGAAGTCTTGTTGGCCCAAATAAGGGGTGCTTCTCGAAGCCCTTTAGACGGTGAACACAACTACGAAATCAATTTGGATTTTCTACGGTTGAATCACAAGATAATTGAAGTTGAACTTAGGCTTGGGTTTCCTTATTCTTCAATAATTTGGATAAAAATGATGGATATGAGGCTAAGTGTATGTATATAAAGACCAATTTTCGTCCATGAGGTGATGGAAAATGACCATATTGCCCTTAAAATTTTAAGTAAGTCCGAATCTGTCCATGGTGGACTGTTTTGATAGGCTAAAGTAAATTGGCCATAAATCTTTGCTCCGATATCGGATTTGGGTGAAATTGATATTGTTGGAAAGATAATTCAAAGGGATTTCATTTCATATAAAGTAGGCCACCCAGTTCGTCCTGTAAAAGGAGTTATGATCGTTTGAAGTTGACCCTAAAAAACTGTTTTGAGAGGCTGAAGTAAAACAAGTATAACTCCTTACTCAGATGTTGGATTTGGATGAAACCAATTGAATTGGAAAGAAGACTCAAAGATATTTCTTTTGATAGGTGGTATCTCTCCTAGTTCATTATATTGAGGGAGTTATGATCGTTCAAAGTCGACCCAAAAAACTGGCAGGCCTCAGTAGTTTGAATTTCCTGCACATTTACTGTTTGCAATTATCCCGGCTGCCGTTTTATAGTTTTGAACGTGCTCGATTATATCCGAAACTTATCCGTTTTTGAAAATCTTTATATCGTTGGAAAGATTATTCAATAAACTTCGTATGGAACCATCGACGGGAAAATTCCGGTATAAATAAAGTCGATTCCCATACACATATAATCAAACTATACACTTGAAACCATCTCAAAATAATCAATACTCATATTCAAACTCATATATACCTAACTTAGGATCAATACATATACTGCGACACATATAACCATGGCTAATGCACATAATTAAGTATGGGGTGTTACAACACCCATAAGCAAGACTCTACTAGACATGACTTCATAGACACCCTAGGATACTAAATCATGCTCTGATATCAAATTTATTATGACCCAAATCGTGGTTAGAGTTGTGAAGGGCATCCCAAACCAATGAAGTCATGAGATGACCCATTAGTATTATATCATAAGTATAGTCATAAATAAAGTTACGAAAACAAGCTCAATAAGAAGTTCAATATTTGAAATAAAGTAATATCCAAGTCTGAAGAACAAATTTGAAACAATTACCCGATTCAGTCTATGAAGCCTTTAACTTTAAAAATAAACTCCATGGTTGGAATATGGCCTCTACTATGCCATAAAATCATGAAATGCTAGAATAAAAACATAAATGAAAAGTACAAATGCCTTTTGGATAATAGAGGGCCCACCACTTATTATCAGTTGTCCAAGAGAGAATACGAAAGCCCTAATGTTGTACAAAATCACAAAAAAAGGCCTCGAAACCTACATCATGAAATGATGTAGCATTCGGGGACGGTCAGTATAGAGAGTACTGGTATGCAACCCAGAAAAAGGAATAAAACATTCTTTGATAAAATCAGTCATAAAATCTATTTTCATTATCCATAATAATAATAATAATATTAATAATAGTAAAGTTATAGACAGGGGACAAGGAACATAAAGAAATGACCATTTAAAATTTAGTCCTGAACTATGTAGCTTTTCACCAACCTCCAGTAACCCATAGGCTATATGGGTCCGGTATTCTCCAACAGGCTAGGCCTCAGTCCATGTTTTTTGCAAGTACTGAGATTAGACTAAAATCATCACTAGACTAGAGCCACCATATTATCCTCATGTTAAGGATACCATCCGTCATCGAATTAAGGCATGACTTTCTTGTGTCAGCAAAACATAGGTTTTGGGCTTTGGTCATGAGGACGTACGCCTTCTCAGTGAAACTACATAATTCTCTTTAAATCCCAATTAAAACATTTTCATAAACCTTTATCCGTGGAGTCTTTCATTAAGATATTCCCATGTTGGTATCGTAACACAAATACTTACAAGCCATTCATATTGTGCCATACCATTTTCATAAATCATTTAGATTTCTTCGTAAAATCCATAACCATAGCCCTCAAGGGCTTTCAAAAGTTATAAATATATCCCCCAAGGGCTTTTTAAAGAGTCCTTAAACTTTTTATCATTTCATGCCATACAATATCTCAAATACCAGACTATTAACTATAAAATCCTTATTAGAAATAAGCTTTTGAAATGGACTGAGGGTTGTAATTTATCACGTAAAGCCCGTAAAAGTTGTGAATCCATATTACCAATTCCACCATTTTCATGTAATACATTTAAGTTTCAAAACCCATTATTCATACCTACAAAACCATTAAAGCAAAAGAAAAATCAATGTAAATCTTTCACAACCAATCTCCTCAACTCTAGTTTCAAACAACCATTAAAGAACAAATAATTACCAAGTAAATTGAAATAATATAGCAACACTTAAAATAAGGAGTGTTCACCATGTTTTTTTGAAGGAAGAAATTTGAGAAAAGCTTGAATCCTAATCTTTAACCCTATCTTGAAATTAATATGAAGAATTACTTGATTCAGATTCGTTTCACATACCCTTGAGATGAATTTGGTGAAAGAACATTGAGAAGGAACTATAATATTTAGTCCTTTTTGAAACTTTAGGATTAGAGTTTAGGATTTCTAGGAGAGAAGAGAAATTAGGGATTTGGGAATGATTCTCATACTTTGGAACGATTTTGGGATTAAAAATGGAGTAGGGGAGTTACATGGTATGAAAGGACATGTTTTCCCTTGATTTAATTAGAGAAAAAATGTATTTTTACGTCGGCCATCGCGCACCTTATACTACGTCTCACTAAAATACCCTTCAAACTTGGATTAACAAATGGTCAGCTTCACTGGAAAAAAGACTCAAAGACCTTTAATTTGGTATATAGTAGTACATCTAAATCATTATATTATAGGAGTAATAGTTGTTAAAAGTTGATCCAAGTAAGAGTGTGTACTAAAACTCAACTAATAGGAAAGTTCTCAACTCAATTAATCTAGGAGAATTCTATGACCTCAATTCATATACAAAGATGTCCCCGCACTAAATAATTGATATTCACACTTATAAATAAATAGAAATTATTGGGTTCGGGTCTATACATGTTGGAAGGACGGTTCAAATTCTAGCCCTAAAATCTGGGGTATTACAACAACAACAACAACAACAACAAACCCAGTGTAATCCTACACAGTGGGGCCTATGGGGGGGGGGGGGTAAAATGTACGCAGTTCATACCACTGCCTCCGGAGAGGTAGCAAGGTTGTTTTCGATAGACCCCCGACTCAGGAAAAAGAATAATAAGCAAATTCATAATACAACATGAAATAAAATAAGTTGGCACAATATAAAAGAAGTACCCACACAGTAATACCCTATACCAACAAACCAAAGACACCCCCACCCACATACCCCCACCCCAAAGCTCTCCTAGCTACTGACTATGGTCCATCCACAGACACTAACCTTCTACCCTTATCTGCGTCCTCAAAACCTTCCTATCTAGGGCCATGTCCTCAGTAAGCTATAACTGCTCCATGGCTCCATGTCACGTCTAATCACCTCCTCTAATATTTCTTCAGCCTACCCCTACCCCACCTGAAACCATCCAAAGCCAATCTCTCACACCTACGAACTGGGGTATCCGTGCCCCTCCTCCTCACATGCCCAAACCATCAACCAAACTTCACACATTTTTTTCTTCACCGAAGCCACTCAAACCTTCTCTCGGATAGTCTCATTCCTAACCCTATTACTCCTAGTAAGATCACACATCCAAGCAACATCTGTATTTCTGCCACCTTCAATTTTTGGATATAGGCATTCTTCATTGGCCAACACTCCCCTTCATACAACATGGACGGATGGACTGCCACTCTGTAAAATTTTTCTTTAAGTTTGAGCGGAACCTTCTTATCATACAACACTCCTGAGGTGAGCCTCCACTTCATCCAACTTGTCCCAATCCGATAGGATATATCCTCATCAATCTCACCATTTCCCTAAATCATGGACCCAAGATACTTAAAACTATCCCTCCTACGCACAACCTGGGAATCCAACCTAACTACCACCTTGTCCTCCTGCCTCAAGTCATTAAACTTACATTTCATACATTCTGTCTTGCTCCTACTCAACCTGAACCCTTTAGACTCAAGGGTTTGTCTCCAAACCTCCAATTTATCATTTACACCTCCCCGCGTCTCATCAATCAATACTACATCATCCGTAAAAAGCATGCACCAAGGCACCTCTCCTTGAATACGCTGTATTAAAACATCAATCACCAAAGCAAACAGAAAAGGGCTAAGAGTTGAACCTTGATGCAACCCTATCAAGACAGGGAAATGCTCTTAATCTCCTCCCGCCGTCCTCACCTGAGTCTTAGCTCCTTTATACATGTCCTTAATTGATCTAATGTATGCCACCAGGACCCACTCACCTCCAAGAACCTTTAAAGAACCTCCCTAGAAACTTTATCGTAGGCCTTCTACAAGTCGATAAATACCATGTGAAGATCCTTCTTCCTTTCCCTATACTGATCCACCAGTCTCCGCACCAGGTGAATTATCTCTGTCGTCGAGCGACTGGGCATAAAGCCAAACTGATTCTCTGAAATAGACAATATCTTCCTCAACCTCCGCTCGACCACTCTCTCCCAAAACTTCATAGTGTGACTCAATAACTTAATACCCCTGTAGTTGTTGCAACTCTGTATGTCACCCTTGTTCTTATATAAAGGAATCAAGGTGCTCCACCTCCAAGCCTCAGACATTTTTGCAGTCTTGAAAATCCCACTAAATAATTCGGTCAACCACCTTAAACCAGCCCCGCCAGCAAACTTCCAAAAGACCCACAGGAATCTCGACTGGTCCCGTCGCCTTACCCCTTCTCATCCTGCGAATAGCCTCGCTGACCTCCTCCACCTTAAAATGCCTACAAGACTTCTGGGGTGTTACAGCTAAATATATATATATAAAAAAGAAACACCTCTTAAGTTTTTTTCTTTTACTCTAGAGAATAAGGATATTATCATGTCCATTAGATATAGGATTCTGTAAATTAGCAAAAAAATAGTTGATATGAATTCAGTCTATCAATAGATAGTATTTTGTACTTGAACATCCTTGTAGTTTGAAGTTTATGGTTCTTTTCTTTCATATTTATTTATTATTAAGAGGCTATAGTATGAAGAGCTAACATTTATATATATGAAATGAAACCTACTAATCATCTTCAAGTGCAATATTCATAAAGACACTATTATTGAAATTTACAAATCATCGCTTTGCTTGTGGGTTTGAATTTTCCGTCAAACTAACTTATGTATCTTATTAATTGATAAATTTGCATTCGACTCATCACCATGTTCTTGAATGTATGATTTATATATCACTGCTTTTCTTGGTTGATATATTTGCATTCCAGTCATCGCCACCGTCTAATTTGAACATTCCACTTTCAGATTTGCTTTTCTTAATGAGAATCTGTAAAGAAGATATCATCTGAATTCAAATATAAATTTATACAAACATATGAATTTTAATACAAAAAATATAAGAACCATCTAGATGATAAGATATACATAAAATTTTCTTATTTTTATAAAGAGGATATAGCAAAACACTCAAAATAGTGTTAAAATATAAAAATAAAGTGAATACCGATGGATATGCTAATAGATTTAGTAACATTGGCTCTGTAAAAAAAAAATTAATAAAAAGTTCACATCGTAATCACATCACACTATATTTTGATTTTTTTTAAAAAGCTACAATGAATAATAAAATAAAAATACACAAATAGAAGAGAAAGTATAGGCTTCAAAGAAAACATTGCACATCTTAATCGCATCAAATTGATTGTTTTCACTTGTTGCTTTCAGTTATAAGGAAAACATTTAGTTATCAATACAAAATAAAGCAATAGATTTGCTAAAAAGAAAAAATAAATATTTGAAAATGGAATAGGAAATTAGTACTGTTAACTTTCAAATATCACTACATTGATTTGCATGAAAATTTTCTGATCCTATAAAATGGTGAAGTCATATCTGTACATTTTCAGTAGAATGTTTTCGGGAATAATATTTTCTGTAAATAAATTACTTGACGTGAATTGGGAAGAAATTGAATGAAGAGTGTACCAATCCAGAAAACATGCAACAATTATATAACAAACTTGAATAAAAATTTAGTTTCAGAGACAGTTTAGGATTATGATAAACTTGGGACTCTAGTCACAACTTGGTTATTTTAATTGTGGTTATCTTTATCTTTTAAACTAGTCAAATATACGTGCTTTGCACGTGTGTCTCACGTTAATTAATAATAAATTTATATAAAAAAAATACTATTGTGTGTATGTTAAAGTATCAAGTAAACAACTTTTTTTAAAAAAATAACATAAAACTTTTAAGATAAAAACTATATTTAAAGAAAAATATAATAACTCATCACCACATATTTTCTCATTCGTTATTCTTTAAGTAATTTGTCAAAATCACTTTGACCTATTTTTGTTTCCTGTCATATTGTCGCAAAAGGAATGATTCTCAATTTATAAAAATTCAAATTCTAAAATTTTTTCTGCAAAGAAAGTCACCAAACTATGAAATTTTTTTTTTTTCATAAATTATTTGACATATTTTTTCAAATAAACTTAAAAAATTAATTCTAAACTATTGACGTGACTAAATATTTTAAAGTAACTATAATACAACTTTAGTTCATTCCATTTTATTTTTTATCAACTTTACTATTTAAGACTTTCTCTATGTTACTTTTTTTTATTTGTGTGTTCTACTATAATTCATTTTGCAATATGCATTATGGAATTAGTAATATCTTTTTTCCATGCACAAACAAATTATTAAAATAATAATTTTATTTTTTTGAGTTAAATTTATTATTTTCCTACTATCATATATTTTAGGATTCTTTAATTATCAATTATAGAGAAAATCATAAAGTCATAGTCTAACAATACAAAATTTATAGAAAATATAACAGAAAAAATATTTGGATATAAACCTTTAAGAAACTATATATTCTTGCAACACAAATAGAAAAAAAAAAAGAAAAAAAAGGAAAAAAGGCATATATTATCAATAAAAAAATCGAGAAAGATGAAGAATAATACACATATTTATTTTTTAATTTTTGTTTACATCATCAAGAAACAGAAAATCTTGAACGATGATAAGAAAGAGAAATTTATTCATCATATATTTTAGGATTCTTGAATTATTAATCATAAAAAATCATAAAGTGATAGCCTAACAGTACAAAATTTATAGAAAATATAATTGAAATACCTGATTATAAACTGTTGAGAAACTGCATATTCCTACAACACAAATAGAAAAAAAATAGAGAAAAATGAAGAATAATACAAAATATTTATTATTTAATTTTCCTTTCAATCATCAAGAAATAAAGAAATCTTGAATGACGATAACAAAGAGAAATTATAAAAACATAATTTATAATAAATTATCTACATATGACTGATATAAAGAAAACTATAATATTGGGAGAATAATATCTCTACGTTGATGTGAAAGGAATAATAATCAATTTATAGAAGTTCAAATTCTTTTCTTCTAAGAAAGAGATTCTTTAAATATGGAAACAAGTTATTTTTCATTTGGAAAAAGTAACAATCAATTATGCTATTAAACTATTTAAGGTGCTATATTATGTGTTAAACTAAATAAGCTATTTAGGGTAGTATTTTTTTTTTTCGGATCATAATTGTAGTTAGAGTTCTATTTACGTGAAATATGAAAAATATGAAGGGGGGGGGGGGGGGGGAGGATTACCATATATTTTAGTAGTTTATAGATATTATATTTTGTTTTATCATATATTTTAGGATTCCTTAGTTTTATATATTTTAGAAATTAATATTATAAATATAATTATATAATAAATTAATAATGTGAAAAGACGATTTTATCTATTGCGGAGACTTTTAATGAAGGACAAAAAATTCAAATTATTTTTCTAAGGTTTTTCACACTTTTAATATACTAGTTTAGGTGTACGCGCCTTGCGAGTGTACCTTACTTTATTGAATTCAAATGTTACACTAAATAGAATATTTATTTAAATAATATAGATGAATACAATAATTAAATTCAACATCTTTTGGAGAATTTATTTAATTAAACCTAACCTTTACAAAAAACAATTGTCAAAGTCGATCAACAGTCATCTACCACCTGTAACTATAATAAAATAATACGATGATCGATACATCAAAACAATATAATTAAATCTAACCTTTACACAAAAGTTTTTTCAAAGCCGTCTGATACTCATCTACCACCTGTAAACTATAACAAAATAAAACGATAATAGAGATATCAATATAATTAAACTTAACATTTACACACAAAAAAAATTCTCAAAATAGAGATATAAAAATAATACAATTAAACCTAACCTTTACCTAAAAAATTTCTCAAAGCCGATCGACATTCATCTATTACCTGTCAATTCATCTACGACCTGTAAACTACAACAAAATAATACAATAGTGATCACAAATTTTGATCCTAAAGAATGACTTGAATTAAAAACATAGAAGATATATATACACACAATTGAATTCTATTATGTTGACAAAAATAGTGAAGAAGTTGAGGATTAGAAGATTAAGCATCCACCAATCTAGACATGCAACTGAATCAAGTTAGATGATCATCAATCATATTTTCCCAATAAGTACACCAAATTCTTCTCTAGTTTAACGGGCATCTCAATATTTATAGAAGTATTTCCTCAATAGAGTCCTATTTTAGGAGTATTTTTCTATCCTTATTTTAGAAGTACCAAAATTTATTTTTCATATATTTTTCCTCCTACCATATAGTTTATGACTCCTTAATCTTTTAAGATTATAATTAATTTTATAAAGTTAATTAAATAATGATTGAAAAAAATGGTGAAAGAAGATTTTGTCAAAAGGAAAGACTTTTAATGAAGGGTAAAAAGTTCAAATCATATTTTTAAGAGTCTTCACACTTTTAATATATTATAGATTATAGATATAAATTTAGATCAAATAATAAATATATGAATAATTAAATTGAAAAATAATTATGATAAAATTGAAATATCAATTGTTTAGTGTCGCCTCTTCAAAAGAAATTCATTGCCAAGAAAAAGTATGTCTTAGAATTTTGATAACGACATTGAAGCACACATTGAGCAACACAAAGTGCTCATCATGTTTTGACGCTCACATTTAGGCTTAAGCACAACTTGGATAGCTAAAACTGAAAAATTGCAACAAAAATAAATGGCTAAATGTTGGATCTGAATAGCAAAGATACAATAAACATCATTATGGCCAATGTTTCCTCCATTGTGCTGTCCTAAGATGAAGTTCTTCCATAATGTATCTAGCTATATTCACCAAAATATAATTGAGAAGAGGATGTGGGAGACCTAACCTGAATATGCCTTCCTCTATCTCCTACCATGCAAAGTAATACAAAGCAAACATCACAGTAGTTTTCAAACTGAAGCAAACATCACAGTAGTTTTCAAACTGCTGCCATAAGAAATTCACGGAGAAGATGATTAACTTAACCAATATTATAATAATCAAAATAATAATTAAAAATTTTATTTCTTAGCAATTAATTATATAAGAAAATAATTTTTTCATTCCAAATAAACAACAAACAAAAATAATCTTTTTTAGTTCTTTTTACCAATTTTAAACTCATCCTATTTTTAGCCTTTTTTTTACGCCATTTTAAAATAATATTGGCACAAGTATGAACGTTTAACCAGAAGAAAAAAACTCATTCTTCTTTTTCCTATTTAATCGACAAAAACCTTTCCAAAATAAAACTTTTATTAAATATCTTCTTTTATTATATACTTTAGAACTTCCTTTTTAAATATATTTTTATTTACCATATATATTAGAATAGGAAAGATTTTAGTATAAACATATTTGATTAATTTTTAAATTTTAAAAATAATTAATATTTTACCATAAATAAATTTAATTAATTTTCAACTTTTAAATATTAGAAAAATATTAAAATGACGATTTTGTCTAAAGCAAAGACTTTTAATGAAGGGCAAAAAGTTCAAATCACTTTTTTAATGGTCTTCACATTTTTAATATATTATAGATTATAGATATTGATTATGATTATAGATTACAAATTATAGATTATAGATTATAAATATTAAATATAGATATAGAATAATTTCAAAAGTAAATTTATTGTTTTACTTGGTTTTAAGCAAATCAGTTTTCAATCATAGTGCACTGAGATTAGTTTTATTTAGATTATTTCTGGTCTTCTTTAATTTTCTCTTGTTTTTGTCTTTTTGATTTAAAGATGAATATTAAAAATAAAATGTAATATGAAATAGGAAAATAATTATTTTTCTACAATGTATTTATCTTTCAAAAATGGGTTACGAAAAAATAGGGTAGTAGATATTTTTAAAAACTTGTGTTTATCTCTCAGAATAGGTTATGAGATTTTTTATCGAAAGGGAAAAGTTAGAGTAGTAACAACCACAATTTAGTTTTGTTTTCTTTATTTTTTATGTATTTGATTTCCTGAGAATTTGAAAAATTTATCTTATTGGCTATTTTATTTTCTATTTCTATTTCTATTTTCTACTTGGAACTTTGTTGCAGTGACAATTGTTGTCAAATATATATATATACTAGTTTAGGTGTATGCGTCTTGCGCGCGTACCTCACTTTAATGAGTTTAAATATTACACTGGGGTGGTTTGGTTTGAAAACAAGTAATATCGGAATTAGTTATGCTGGGATTATTTGTCCTGGGATAAATTATTCTGGTATTATTTTTTAGTGGTTGTTTGATTTGTGGTACTAAAAATAATATGTAGTGCATTGTTTGTAAAAATATATTATTTGTTTACTAAAATACCCTTCACAATATTTAACTTAATTATTTTCCTTCATATTAAATCATACAAAAGAAATTTAAAAGTTGCTATTTTTTTTTTAACTTTATTAGTTTTTTTTTCTAAAAATATATGTTAAGAAATTTATGTTGATATTTCTTAAATGTGTATGAAGCTCTAATATTTCATGTTAAATTACTTATTTTATTCTAAATTCCATAAAATATTGATAATCTCATTTTTTGTCCAAAAAATTCATCATCAAAAAATGTGAAAAAGAATTACTCTCATTTTTCATTATTTAGTATCATTAATATTTGGAGAGTCAAATTGTATTTTTTAAACAATTAAATTTTTAAATATTTTTAGCTAAATATAAAAATATTTTTTTATTTAATAATCAAGCATGTATTAAGTTAGAAAGGGAATGTCAACATACTTTAATAACTTGTCCATGATAAATTTGTAAGGAAAAATAAAAATTTATGTCCATGATAAATTTGTTAGGAAAAATGAAAATCTAAAGTACAATTAATAAACATTTTTACAAAATAGAAAGACAATAAATCTTTGCATCAATTTCGAATTTGATTGTATAAATAGTTTTTATGGTGTCACTATCATTTATTCATTACTCATCACTTTTGTAGTATTTAATAAGCTCATATAATGGTTCACTTTTATCAAAATAAATGAAAATTTGTAGAGTAATTAAAATTTAAATTAGGGATAAAATGATAAAAAAAAATTGCTGCAAGCACTACTAAAATTTCACATTCTTCTTATATATAGTAGTAAAGTAATATATATACCAACATGAGTTGTGGTGCAGTGGATGGGGCTGTTTCACCCTTAACAAGAGGTCGAGGGTTTGACCCTGGGTATGGAGAAAACTCTGCTGCTAGCGCTGCCACCTTAATGGTGATACGAGTACGACCACGAGGATGGACGAGAACGAGTGCATATTGAATCTGTCCAAGGAAGTGCCCAAGTAAAGTATGAAAGAGGGCCTAAATGCACTAAATACAGCCCCTAAGTTACACTTGATGGGCACCTCACCCTTGAGGGGTATTATGGTCATTTTGTATTCTATTTTGTAATACACTATATATAGAACCTCTTAGGGTTTTTAGTCTTAGATGTTTGTTGATATTGAAAGTTGTAAGAAGAACATTTCTCTCTTGTGAGAAAGGCCTATGGCCGAAACATTGTAACTAGGATTTCCAACTTGAGTGTGGAATCATTCGTGTTGGATTCATGCTTAGAACGTTGGGTACTAGAGGAAGTTGAGGTCTCTCTTGTGCTCACCGAAGAGATAGGTATTTATAGTGTGTAGTGTTAAGGATCCAATAGTGGAATAGGCTTTTGGGTTCTTAAGATTATACCTTCACTTTGTCTATCTATCTATCTTTACATTTCTTGTACTCTTTGTTGTTGTTCTAGTCAAAAACCGTGTGTTGTCGTTTCCATTGCGTTATTGTTCATCTTGTTCTTCATCTTGTTATCTTGATACTCTCTTTGTTAATTTGTGGTGGCTGATTTGGTGTCAAATACACCATTGTTATCTCGTATTGTTGTTGTTGTAGTGAATCCAAGAGTGGTCTCCAAAAAGGTCCTTGGATCCTTAAGATTAGTGGACTGATTTGGAGTGTGTTTTCGTGCTTCCTTTGTCTTTCTCGTATCATTTGGTATCAAAGCATGGCTTGATCTTGTTCCTACAATATCAATCTTGGGCTTTCTTGTTAGAAAATTCAAAAAAAAAATTGTTGTTGAAAAACTAAAAATTCCAGAAAAAAAAAGAGCAATCTGTCCATTTAGTGTTCTTGGCCAAAAATTGTGTTTTTGTTATGTATTGGCCAATATTTTTACTTGTCTTTGTTGTCTCTAAGTGTTAGTTTTGTTCCTCACTAACACGTTGAGTCTATATCTTAGATTTGAGCTTGAAATGTTGATGTTGTTAATATGAACAAAGTGTGGCCTATTGTTGTTGGTATTGTTGTTGCGGGTTCAAGACTTGAATGTGTGATATGTTGTTGTTTCAAGTTTTTAATGTGTATTGTGGATACTGTATTGTGGAATTTAAGCTTGGAAAGTTATTGTTGTTGTTTGGGAGGTCCAACTTTAACCTTAGAACTTCAAGACTCAAAGTTTGTGTTCTTGGTGTTCTTCACCATTTCCATATATTGTTGACAAAGAATGTAGTTATTGATCTTAGAAGTTGAAGAAAAAGAGTGTGTATTGTGTTAGTCTTGCAAGACATAGATCCAAGTTTCAAGGTATAGTACTTGTGACTCAAAGACTTTTCCTACACACTAAAGACTTTACATCACTTCTCAACCACTTTCCCATGAAACAAGGGTCCATGTTTTAAGGAAAAGTACTACAAAAGTCAAGTCTTGAAATGAGAAACTTGAAAAAAAGTCTCCAAGACTTATTCTTCCCTCCTTAAAACAAATTTCACCAATCCAAATTAAAATTGGTCAAGACTTGGACTTTGAAAAATAAAAATTGTAGAAACCGCAATCAATATGTGGCTGCCACGTCATCAAGTTACTGTTTACGCATCAAATTTTGACTCAAATTTCAGATTTTTTTAGTTTCTTTTTATTGTTCCGTAGTTTTATTTGTTGGTTCCAATACTAATGGCAAACTAGTACTCATCTACTAGATTGTTAGTTAGTCTTTCTGTTCGTTCATTCGTGTTTAGAGTTTATTGTGTGCTTTTTTTTTCTTTTTTTTTGAATTCGTTGTGTCTTATTGGTTCAAATTCGTAAACAATTTTTCTTTTGAGTCAACTCAAATAAAAATCTATTCCAGTCAAAGATGGACTTATTCCTCAATCACTCATGAAGTACAAGCCGACTTTCAACACTTGTGAAACCAAGTATGAGGTAAAATCAAGAGTGAGAGTGTGGTGAGGCATTTTGAACAAACAAGTTTGTTTTGTTGTTTGTTGTTGTCTTTTGCTTTAGGTACCATGGCTGCCACTAATCTCGATGCCATATTTGATCGCATCAATGATGATATTGAAGAAATGAAATGGCACATGAAAAGTCTACGCCAATTGTTACCTAAACTTATCCCACAAAATCCAACATCTCTTGTCCAAACACCTTGTGCCGAGAGCTTCCCGAAGGAAGAGGTGGGCTGCCCCGACCCACACCAAGGTAAAAAGGAGATTGAAACATCTTTGGTACTTGATAGTGAACTTATAGAGAGTGAAACACTTGCTTGTTCTAAATCTGTCCGTGAGATAGATCATGCTCTCTTTAGATTTAATGTTTTGTTTGAAGATGATATAAACACTCCTAATGAACCTAGTGGTGAAAATGATGGTATAGCTTACCTTGAAGGCTATAGCCGATATTCTAAACCACTATGGTGTGACAACATTCCTTCTAAAGATGGAAATTTCTACTTGGAAGATGATAGTACTCTTATGGGCAAGGAATGTGTAGTCTCGGAAATGAGTACTCTTGGTAGTACTCTTGGTGTTCATGATGATCAATTTACTCTTAAATGCATTTCACTACTTGAGCATGTGAATGAAGTGCTTAAAAATTCGCAAGTTAGTGATGGCATCTATAGAATTGATCTTGATAATGTACACAACTCTTTGAACATCTTGTGTGGTAAAAGCATTGCGATTAGTTTTGTTCACAGAGATCATGTGTATGAAAATATTTTTGTGTGTGAATGTGGGAGTGACATTCTAGGGGAAGGAAGGGCTAGCCTCGGCTTAGGCCCTTGACTAATTCTTTCATTTGATCCCGGTACCATCTTAGGGTAGCAAAGGATGAATCTCGGCCTATTTTCCTTTTGTCTTGATGCTTTTCTGAGATACTTCCTTTGTAGAAATTGTACTAATCTTTTCATGATTAAAACAAAGGACCCGTGGCTATACTTCAAATTTATCCCGCCTCGGTATGGCATGTTAATATGTTATTTTTGCTAACCCTAACTCCTCATATCATGAGGAAGTGTGCTTGTTTGTCTTCTCTTGATTTGCAAGGTACGAATTCGAGGTCGAATCATTTTTAAGAAGGGGAGGATGATACGAGTACGACCATGAGGATGGATGATAATGAGTGCGTATTGAATCTGTTCAAGGAAGTGCACAAGTAAAGTGTCAAAGAGGGCCTAAATGCACTAAAAACAGCCCCTAAGTTACACTTGATGGGCACCTCACCCTTGAGGGGTATTGTGATTATTTTGTATTCTATTTTGTAATACACTATATATAGAACCTCTTAGGGTTTTTAGTCTTAGATGTTTGTTGATATTGAAAGTTGTAAGAAGAAAATTTCTCTTTTGTGAGAAAGGCCTATGACCGAAACATTGTAACTAGGATTTCCAACTTGAGTGTGGAACCATTTGTGTTGGATTCATGCTTGGAACGTTGGGTGCTAGAGGAGTTTGAGGCCTCTCTTGTGCTCACCGAAAAGATAGGTATTTGTAGTGTGTAGTGTTAAGGGTCCAAGAGTGGAATAGACTCTTGGGTTCTTAAGATTATACCTTCACTTTATCTATTTATCTATCTTTACATTTCTTGTATTCTTTGTTGTTGTTCTAGTCAAAAACATGTGTTGTTGTTTCCATTGTGTTATTGTTCATCTTGTTATTTTGATACTCTCTTTGTTAGTTTGCGGTGGTTGATTTGGTGTCAAATACACCATTGTTATCTCATATTGTTGTTGTTGTAGAGAATCCGAGAGTGGTCTCCAAAAAGGTCCTTGGATCTTAAGATTAATGGACTGATTTTGAGTGTGTTTTCGTGCTTCGTTGTCTTTCTCGTATCAAATGGGCCTTGCAACGCGCGATCCGGATTAGTCGGGGCTCCAACGCGGGCACCAGACACTAGATGAGAAACCAAGAAAATAAAAGTAATATATATATATATATATATATATATATATATATATATATATATATATATCAATAAAATAATTTTAAAAAGTGTTATTAGCTATAGTTTTGAAAAAGGTTTTAAAATAATAGCTAGCTAGATTCTCTATTACTCAACATAAAAAATTATTTATTCGATTCATATGATTTTGCTCTTTATTTGTAAGTTTGAATGTTTTACTTTCTCCAAAACATATATAACAATGAATCGTGTAGTAGTTAGATTTTTTTTTCTTTTGAATTTTTAGATAAAAATATTTGAGTAAATTGGTAGAAAAAGTAAAATAAAAACGATGAAAAACTTGTGTAGAAAATATTATACACAAAAAATTATAATTTATCTTTTCATCTCATCTTAAAATTTGAACTTCATATGATAAATTTCATATTCATTCGCATTAAAATCTAACCTATCTCGTTATGCAAATACCTTATATTTTAATAAAAAAAAGTAAAGTAATTTATATAAAGTGATAATCAAAGAATTTAGGGGTTATTTTGCCATTTCATAGTTTATCCCAAGGATAAATTGTATTGGAATTGTTATCCCACCACTTGTGGGGGATAACTTATCCCGGTACTATTTATTAGTCTCGGAATAAGTTATTCCGAATATTGACAACCAAACAATGCATTAAAAAATTTATTTCAGGACTATTATTTTATTCCGGGATTATATGTTTTAGTACCTCACACCAAACAACCCCTAAATTGGGTATTTGTTTAAATAATAAAGATGAATATAATAACTAAATTTAATATCTTTTGAGTATGTAAACAATAACAAAATAATACGATAATAGAGTTATCAAAATAATACAATTAAACCTAACCTTTACATAAAAAAATTCCTCAAAAAGCTGACCAACACACAAAAATTTCTTAAAGCCGATCGAGATTCATCTATGAACTGTAAACTACTACAAAATAACAAAATAATAGAGATATTAAGATAATACTATTAAACCTAACTTTTACCTAAAAAAAATTTTCAAAGCCGACCCACATTCATCTATCATCTGTAAATTAAAATAAAACAATAACATAATAAGGATATCAAAACAATATATACAATTAAACCTAATCTTTACATAAGAAATTCTTCAAAGCCAACCGACATTCATCTACGACTTGTAAACTATAAAAAATAATAATATAAAAGTGATCACAAAGCTTCGATTTTGATCCAACTAATTTTTGTTTGAGCGAAAATTTTGACCCAAAAGAATGATTTTGAATGAAAACACACACACACATCTATATCTATAATCTATATCTATATTCTATATCTATATCTATATATCTATATCTAAATCTATATCTATAATATATTAAAAGTGTGAAGCCCTTTAGAAAAGTGAATTGAACTTTTTTCCCTTCATTAAAAGACTCCGCTTTAGATAAAATTGTCTTTTCACTATTTTTTTTTTAAATTTAAGGGTTAAAAATTAATTAAATATATTTATGATAAAACTTTTGTTGTTTGAATTCATTCAAATATAATCCTTAAACCTTTTCTTGTTTGAATTATATACCATAAAACTAAGTAATATACCATATTTGTAAGGAAAAAAAATAGCAACATCACGTTAAGATTTCCTTTAACATAGAATTGTAATTAATTAACTATTTAGTAAAATTTTAAACTGTAAAGTCACGTTATAATTGTAAGAAAATAAAGTCACGTTAGCAAAGTCATAACACTATTAAATAAAATTGTAATTATATTTTAACTTATTTTATTATTATAGAGGGCAAATCAACTAAAATTTTGGTAATTCTAATTTTTCTACAGAAAAGTGATTTGAACTTTTTACCCTTCATTAAAAGACTCTTCTTTAATGTAATTTTTGAACTCATTAAAGTGGGGTACACGCGCAAGGCCGTACACCTAAACTAGTATAATATAATATATTAAAAGTGTGAAAATCCTTAGAAAAATAATTTGAACTTTTTACCCTTCATTAAAATACTTTGCAATAAACAAAATAGTCTTTTCACCTATTTTTCTCTAATTATTATTTAATTTTCTTTATAATATTTAAGATTTTGAAATCAACTAAAATTGAAAGTATTAATTTTTTTTTTCCTTATTTAAATTATGTAAAAAGTCCTGAAATAAAAAGAATTTATAAATGTGAAGGAAATTTTCTATTGACCAAAACTTTGTGGAAACTTTCATTAGCATATGTTCCAATTTAAATAGGAGTTAATTGCATATTATAATCTATAAATTATAATCGCATACACGTGATGTTTTTTCCTATAAAATTTGATATGTTAATGTTAAACTAGGAAACTAATATTATTTTACTTTGTCAAAAATAATACAGTAGGAAAAATTTATGAAAAAAAAACTAGGAAACTAACATTGTTTTACTTTGCCAAAAAAAAAAAAAAACAATTGGAAAAATTTATGGAAAAAAAATCATAAATATTTACACATAAACTTTAATACATAATAGTGATCAAATACAACAAGGAATTAGTGATTGTTGTTCCTATATAAATATAAAATCATAAAGACCAAAATTTCGGGAGATCTTGAATATGGCGAGTTTAGGCTACTAGATGTGTCTTCCTTGATTAATGCTAATCTTAATATCAGCAATAGTTGCTTCAGTGAAAAATGGTATGGGGAAGATTGTGAGAATGATCATCAAGGCTTTATGACCCTTGTCGTACATAATTTTGAAAAGTTGAGTTGCGTAACTGAGCTTACACTCGGATTTTGGTTCACCGAAGTTTGTATTCAACTTTTTCTGATCTTGGTTCGCACAAAATTCACAAACATAATTGGATTGATTAGAGAAACTTGTGGCCTTTATACCTTTTTGCAATCCTTTAACTACAAACAAGATTTTTTACAACTTTGTTGCTTAAAATGTTTAGATAGTTAGATTTGTCGAAATGTTATCTCCGTGGAGTTCTGTGCTTGTAGTTTCTTGTAGCCTCTTGTTCATGGTGTTTTGGTGATATTGTCTTTTTTTTTTTTTTTTCCTTTTTAAAATTTTCTTGGTACTATAGGTAAAAAAAAAACACTCCTAAAATATATGAGGAGAATTTAAAAAAAATTGAAAACATATTTAAAGAAAAATTAACGTTTCTATACTCTTTCATCAACTCTTATGCGGCATTGGTTCTTTCATCATCATTCATCACTGATCTCTCTCTTATTTCTTTATTGTTATGAAGGTGCAATTTAATTGAAGTTAAAAAAGAGATGCGAGAGTTTGACATGGTGAAAATTACATTGGGGACAAAGTTTCTCTAGGTCTGTCCTCATGGATGAGGTTTTGCATTTTAATTTTCTTGTGTGTGAGATCTGTCAAATTGAAATATTTATTAGACTTTGTGAATTTAATTAGTATCAAACCCCATTGTTGATGAAAAGTAAAGAAATCTACAAAAAAGAAAATTAAATTTAATTAGGTATTAAATTTTACGTTTCTTTTAGTTAATAGCTTTAAAGGTTATATATGAGTAATAATGCATTTTCCTCTTTTGATTATCCGTATAATGCAATATTGTTTTAAGGATTAAGTTATGCGTTATGGAAAAGGATGATAGGTTAGTTACTTGTGATTACTTTATGAATACTTATCTGTGCGTAACTCTTATGCAACATTCTTTCACCATCACTAATATTTTTTCTTATTTTTTTATTGTTGTGAAGGTACAATTGAATTGAAGTAAAAGAAGAGATATGAGAATTTGATATGATGAAAATTTGATTACGATGGGAAAAAAGTTACTCTAGGTGTGTCCTCATGGCTGAGGTTTTGCATATCTTTTTTGTGATCTTTTCAAAATTAAATATTCATTAAAATTAAGAATTAAGAGACAGAGTGAGTTTAATTAATACCAAAAATTTCATTATTAACGAAAAGTAAAATAATTATAAAAAAAGAAAATTGAATCTAATTAGATATTAAATTTTACTTTCTTTTAGTTAATAGCTTTAAAGATTATATATGAATGACAATGGATTCTCCCCTTTTGATTATCTCTATGATGCAATATTGTTTTAAGAATTAAGTTAGATACACTTAGACGCCTAAATTTTTTTTACCCTATTAATTCTGCAGTATGAAAAATGATGATTGGTTAGTTACTGGTAATTACTTTATGAATACTTATCTATGCGTTAATATTTTTTATAATATCAATGTATAGAATTTTAAATGTATTTTTTATTTACATGATAGGTCGTCTATACTTCTTTCATATAATAAAGTACTGAGAACAACAAATTAGTATTAATGATCAAATTTGTGATCTTTTTTTTATGTATAATTTAAATTTCATCAACTATAAATAAAATTTGTTAGGTGAACTAAGAATTAACATGCTATAGGAAGCGACTTTGAGGAAAATAAAAAGTCAAAAAAAGCTGAGCACAAATTCTTTGTTGAGTTCAAATGTGCAAAAAAAAATACATAATATAATAATAATATTATTTCCTTATTAAGAAAAAACAAAGAGCCAACAAATTCTCAATGTCGAATTGTATTAGTTCAATAATGATCTGAATCTCTTTGTTCGCCTAGTTTTATAAAAATACTTGACAAGAGGAAAATGGTATAGTTTCACATATATATATATATATATATATATACGTATTCAGAATGAGTCAAATGTCTCTAGAAGACAAAAAAGATGTGGTGAATTATCATGTATATATGTATCCAGTACGCTATTTGGTAAAGTGTTTGTATTTAATAATATATAATATATTATGATAATTTATTTATTTATATATATATTTATTATTAATTAACACTATATACGTGCAAAACACGTGCTCTAAACTAGTATATATATACACGCACATGCTGAATTCTATTATGCTGACAAAAACAGTAAAGAAGTTGAGGGTTAGAAAATCAAGCATCCATCAATCTAGACATGCAATCGAATCAAGTTAAATGAACATCAATCATATTCTCCCAATAGACAAATCGGTTTGTTCTCTAGTGTAAACTGATATTTATATAAGTATTTCCTTAATTAATAGAGTTCTATTTTATGAGTATTTTTTTAATTGAATAGTAGAAAATAAAATATTAATTAATTCTCCTACCATATATTTTAAGAGTCCCATATATTTTAGGAAGTCTAGTAGAAAAAAATATTAATTAATTCTCCTGCCATATATTTTAGGAATCCCATATATTTTAGGAAGTTTAGTTAATATAATAAAAAAAATTAAATAATAAATTAAAAAAGTAGTGAAAAGATAGTTTTATCTAAAGAAGAGTTTTTTTAATGAAGGACAAAAAGTTCAAATCACTTTTCTAAGGGTCTTCACACTTTTAATATAGATATAGATATAGATATAGATAAAGGTATAGATATAGATTATACATATAGATTATAGATTATTGAATTATTGTCAAGGATTCAAAAAATAAATCAAACTCTTTTTCTTTTTTTGTTTGTTTCAGATTTATTTTATTTTTATTTTTAATGTTAAATTTTGATGACATTATAATTTTTGCCAATAAGTTTTTTTTATGTTTATTTTGATTTTTAATAAGTTTTTAACTGCAAAAATAATAAATAAATATGCAGATAATGTACTGTAACGTTTCCATATTCTAACGTAAATAAAAACTTTAAATTACATATGCTATTAAAATAAAAATTAAGGTCTTTTAAAATTTATCTTTATTTAAATAAGGGTAGGTTTCTTTTATTAAATATTTATTTTTTAATAATGGCAGTTAATGATTTTTATGAAGTTATTTTAAATTTTAATTTTTAATAATGGCAGTTATTGCTTTTTAAAAAGTTGTTTTACTTTTTATTTTTTATTTTTATTTTTTAATGCTGTTTTACTTTTTATTTATATCTTATTGTATTTAAGAGGGTGTTAGACAAAGTATATAAGCTGATCAAATTAGCTTATAAGTATTTTTGAATTTATTGATGCATTTGATAAATAGGAGAAGTGTTTTGATGTCAACTGCTTATAGTGAAAAGTTGGTCACCCTTAACTTATGATTTTAAACCTTATAAGCACTTATGATTTTAAACTTTTACGATTATCCTTAATATCTTTTGTAATTTCCGAAATACTCTTCGTCAAGCATAATTATTAATTATCTCCACATTCTATTTTCATCAATCGTCCCTTTTTATATAGAAATTACTTGAAAACTTTTATGTTTTGTAAATAACTTCGAGGTTATCTCAACCATTTTCGTAAAGAAGTATTTATCAACATCTTTTTTCTTTTTACCCAAAACATTAACTGCTTATTATGAATTTCTAACACTTTTATCTAAACATAAGTTACTATAAAATCAATTTTTGCATCTAAGAGGTACATTACAACAATTGATGCTTATTACCTTTTTAATCAACCCCAACTCACACAAGCTCTAAATATAACGACGTACTCTCTCCCCCCCCCCCCCCCCCCCCCCCCCCCCCCCCCCGCCTCGATATTAATGGTCATATTTAGCTTAAAGAGATTCGAGTGTTAGTTTAACCAATATTCAAAAACTTAATGACTCTGCCATGACAAGTGAGGCTTGCTCAAGTGGTTGAGCACCTCCACCTTCAACCGGTAGGTTGAGGGTTCGAGTCACGCTGGAGGAGAAGTGTGGAAACACTATTGATCCTCCTGGGGGGGGGGGGGGAAACAACAAAAAAAAAATAATGAAAAAAAAAATGACTCTGCCATTGTTATGCTATCGATGTAAACAAGGAAATTTTGCAGTTAATGAGGAATCCAACATCTCAGCAACCTTATCAACAAGCAAAAACATTGGATGTTCTGTACAAAAACTTTTACAAGGGATGGATGGTGAACATAGTTACGTAACAAAAGCAATCAAGGAACTCTCTAATGGCATAAAAGATACCATGATCAAGCTGGCAATGTTGTATTCATAAACAACAAGAGAAAGGTTAAAAGAAACCAATATTGTTAGTTTGAGGTAACTTTTCCCTACTATTTTAAGTTCAGAAAGTTGAGTTTATCTTCATCCGTATAACTTTGGAACCGTTTTTAGCTTCATTTGCATGTAACAACTTATAAATTACAAATCTTACCATGTCTTATTTTTCTAAAGACAACAAAGACCACTAACATCTCACATTGTTTAAGGGGGTGTTTGGCATCAAGAAAAAAAATCACAAAAAAAGCACGTATTCTCAAAGAAGAAGTGATTTTCTTACTTATGTTTATGGTATTTAATGGGGAAAAGGGTAAAAAATATTTCTCTATTTTGATTAATTGGAAATTTGCCCCTAGTTAAAATATAGGCCATATATACCCCAACTAATAGTAAAAATTATCAAAATACTCCCCACTGTAACACTTTTCTACGAGGGCAAGGCGAAAGCCATGTGGCGTGACATTTTTGGTGAGATGGATGTCATGTGGCATGTCACCACAGGATTCGATTTTTCTTTCCTTTTTCATTTAAATATTTTCCATCAACTTTTATTAGTTATTTAATTTATCATTTTCAAAAATAAAAATTTGATGTTAGTTATTTAAGTTATCAATTTAACAAAGAAAATTAAAATATTCAAAAGAATTTAATTTAATTTTAATTTCTCCATTAGCCGCCGATGAGCTTTGATAAGAACCAGCTCTTACCCAATAACGACCACCAGAAAACACCAACAACCTCACAACTAGACCACCCCATTATTATCCCCCCTTTCTCCGTCCAAACAACCAGCTTAAGCTTTCCGAAAAAAATAGTGAAACCACCACAACCAACACAGCTCAAAGCTTCGACGAAACCACCCTTTTCTCCTCTGTCACGACCCAAGCCATGACCCTGGCCGTGACGGGCATCCCAAACTAATAATGGCCTAAGATGACCCCTAACATTATACCATAAGCATAGCAATAATCAAAATTCGCAAAAACCAGCCCATAGGATAAGAAGTTCAACTTTCAAAAACAATGTAGTATTCATGTCTTAAAATATAACCTAAAATAATTACCTAACTCTGTCTTTGAAGCCTCTAACTTTAGAATAACTCCTCGGTCAGGACATGACCTCGACTATACCATAAAACCATGAAATACAGAACAAAAATATAAGTGAAAAATACAAACGTCTTTCAAATGATGGAGCGCTTGCCACTTATCACTAGCTGTCTCAAGAGAGAATGTGTATGACCTAGTGCTGCACAGAATCATGAAAAAATACCTCCGAACCTACATCATGAAATGATGTAGCGCCCGGAGATGGTCAGTACGCCGAGTACTGGCATGCAACCCAGGAAAAGGTATAGAACATTCTTTTATAAAACTAGTCAAAAAATACATAATCTTCATCCATGATAATAAAGTAAGGGATAGGGGTACATGGGACATAAAAACATAATCATTTAAAAGTTAGTCCTAAACTATGTAGTTTTTTATTGACATTCAATAACCTACGAGTTATATGGGTCCGGTATTCCCTAACCGATGGGGCCTCAGTCCATATTTTCCGCAAGTACTGAGATTAGGCTAAAGTCACCAATAGTCTAAAGCAACCATTTTATCCTCATATTAAGGACACCATTCATCGTCTAATTAAGGTACGACATCCCTATGTCGATAAAATATAGGTTTCGGGCGTTGATCATGAGGACTTGCACCTTCTCTATGAAACTTCATATTCCCTTTTAAGCCCAATTAAAATATTTTCATAAACCTTTATCCATGAAGTTTTTCATTAAGGCATTCCCTTATTGGTATCGTCATACCAAGACTTACAAGGTGTTTATATCATGCCATACCATTTTCATATAATATTTTAGACTCTCAATTTCTTCCTTAAATTCATAAACTTAGCCTCCAAGGACTTTCAAAGAGTCATTTAACCTTTCATAATTTTATGCCATATATTATTCGAAGAAGAAATAAACATGATTAAATCCTCATTAGAAATAAGCTTTTTGAAATGGGTTGAAGGTCATATTTTCACGATACATTATCTCAAAAATTTTGAATCCGTGTTACCAAATTCAAATTTTTCATATAATATATTTACATTTCAAAACCCATTAATAATACTTAAAAAGCCATTAAAACAAAAGGAAAATTAGTAAAAAGCTTTTCACAACCAATTTTCTCAATCCTACTTTGAGACAATAGTTAAAGAACACGTAATTACCAAGTAAATTAACACCATATAATAATGCTTAAAGTAAGGAGTGTTCAATATGCCTTTTTGCATGAATTTGATAAAATCTTGAATCCTAAACCTTGAAGCTTAAACCCTAGCTTGAAATTGATATGAAGACTTACTTGACTTGGATTCATTTCACATACCCTTGATGACAAATTTGGTGAGATAACATTGAGAAGGAACTATAATCTTTGACTATTCTTGAAGCTTTTGGATTTGGAGTTTGGGGTTTTGGAAAAGAAGAGGAATTAGGGATTTGGAAATGATTATATACTTTGGAACGATTTTGGGGATTAGAAACGGACTAGGGGAGTTACACAAGGTTAAAGGACATGTTTTCCCTTGATTTAATAAGAGAAAACATACTTTTATGTTGGGTAGGGGGGGAGGGGGGAATTTCATGGTCCCAGCGTTGCCTCGTGCGACCAATTGTTCACCTTAGACAGTGTCACACTAAAATGCCCATAACCTTTTACTCCAAACACGAATTAGTAAATGGTCAGTTGTATTAGAAAGAATACTCAAAGACCATTGATTTGGTAAGTAGTAAGCCACCTAAATCATTACATTTTAGGAGTAATAGCCAATGAAAGTTGACCCAAGTAAGAATGTCTACTAAAACTCAATCGGTAGGAATATTCTCAACTTAATTTTGAACTAGGAGATTTCTATGACCTCAATTCATCTCCAAAGATTTTCCCACACTAAATAACTGATCTTCACACTTATATATAAATAGAAATCATTGGGTTCAGGTCTATACATGTAGGAAGGATGGTTCAAATTCTAGCCAAAAAATATGGGTGTTACATTATCTCCCTCTTGAGATCATTTATCCTTGAATGATGGATAGAAACTTATTAAGGCTCTAGAAGTTCGGAATAAAGGATATAACTTCACATTAGGAATTCTCCCTCAACAAAACATTCATAGTCATAATAAAAGAGCTTCATGCCATAACTAAGTAAATCGTGTAAGCACGAATCATGACATAATGAGATTTAGCATAGACATGATACAGGGCATGAGTTCAATAGAAAAAGATCACATCAATGTAAGGCATGATTTTTTATTAAAATCATCAGCCTGATTAAGATTGATACATGGCATGAAATAAGATTTTTGTGGGACATAAGTTTAGAAGCATTCTCCACCTCAAACGATATATCCAATAGCCCTTAATTTAGAGTCACTTCTTAACTATGCTTTCAGCTACAAATACCATACTTTATCATTTAAATCTTATAATTCCCCCTTGAAACACATAACTACAAGAGCTTGAGTCAAATAACATATTGCTTCTATGTTAAAGCCTAACCCCGAGTTAAATGGTGGTAGCTTAAGCTATGGGACCCTATACTCTATATCCCTCCAAGAATACTACCCCATCTAATCACTAAAATCAAATAATATCAGGTCTTAATCAAGAAGTACTAGCCACATAATACAATGGTTTGTGTATCTATCAATCACAACATTCAAGCCTATCTTTACTACACTTACATTCCCCTTTTCCCAGAAATAAAATAATAATACAAGCACTCACTTTTCTATGTATTAAATTAATACCCATTCCCTTCTCTTCTTCCAAATTCATTCGTATCCCTATCTCTAATTAACAAAAGAATTGGGCCCTAGTAATTCACTTAACTTACTATACATGCTCCATATAATGTGCAAGAACTATACTTCTACTTAAAAAATATAAAAGATGTAACTGTTTATAGGTTAAAACTTACACTCGTTTTGGATTTTTTTGAGGTGTTACATGATCCCAATGACCTCCAAATCCATCAAATATACGTGATGCACATTCTTTAATACCTGGATCGTCTGCTCAAACTGCCCATCGATTTAAGAGTGGAAAACAATACTCAGATCCAATATAGTAGCCAACTCCTCATGTATCTTCTCCTACAAGTTAGATGTAAACTGCTTACCTCTATTAGAAATAATAGAAATGGGAACCCCATATAGCCTAAAAATTTGAGATAAAATTTAACCAAATTAGATTCATTATACGTAACCTGAACAGGTATGAAGTATGCAAACATTATCAGCCTATCCATAATAAACCATATTAAATCATACTTCTCCAAAGTCATGGGAAGTCTAAAAACGAAGTCCATAACTATCACGACCCAAACGGTTATGATTGGCACCCACCCTAAACTATGGTGGGAGAACCATAGTTAACCCAACCCTCATTAATCAAGTGTTGCAGTCACATTTACTTTATACTAACTTTATTATTACCAAGTTCTAAAATCCCTATTTATTCAATAAATAAGTAGAATGTAAACCAACATAATTACCAAACACTAGTAGAGTGTGGAAGTCCTTTATTTATTACATCCGCGAGGCCTGAAGTCACCATATAAAAATAACTAAGAGTACTTAAGTCTAAAACTAAAAGAATATCCAAAATACCGAATAGAACAATATAGTGTCTTAGTCTCGAAATAAGAAACATAAACATAAAGCTGTAGATTCAATGGTTACTCGATCATGGTGCTCACCCTTGAATTAAAGTTCAAAATTTCTAGCTAAAGTCAAGGTGTTAGCTCAAATGCTTGAACATGCTCTACACTTAATAAAAAGAAGAGCATGAATAACATCAATGCATCAACAGGTACTGATAGGCATCATAGGCTGACTTAACTCAACACATAAAATAATCAAACAAAATAATGCTACAAAGATCATCACAAAACTCATAATCAACGAAAACAACAAATTTATGCCACTTCACATTAGAGGAAATACAGGCACATATTTATGTATATCCACACTTAGCTAATTTTAGCAACAATTTGCATCATAATATATAATTATAATAGAAAATTCAATGCATATGAATAAATATACAAATGCAAGATGTGAACATTATCTCTTTCTCTTCTCAATCTCATCAACATCATTCTCAACATCATCAACATCATGATTTCAATATCATCATCATCCCATCATCATCAATATCATCACAACATCATGAATATCATGATTTCAATATCATCATTATTAACTCATCATTATCAATATGTGTGAATATAAAAATATAGTCAATAATCATAAATAGTGCTAAAAAATCATAAATATTCAATTCACATATAAGCATATAAATAAGAAAGTCTAATTGGAATAATAAATCGTAACCTACCCCTATTCCTTGCTCAAAATAACTTCTAAGCCATAAGCTTGCCTTTTTTTCTATTCTACCTTGTTCTTGATATATAACAACATGGTTACACACTCAATTTAATCATTTTATACCTTTAACTACTAGGAATCAGTAATAAACAATTTTACCATGAAGTTTCCCTAGTTCATTATCTTAGGATTTTCTACTCCTTAAACCGCAAGAATTCTACTTTATTTAGCATGAACAATTATGATTCTACTCTGAATAGTATTTTTAACAAGCTAGAATCATTATCAACTGATTTTATACTAATTCCTACCAATTTTTATTAAGTTCATAAATTAGAGCTAAATTTTCCACCATGAATAAGTTTCTAATGATTTTCAGTGATTCTAAGAAGTAATTCAAGTTTAGAATATAAAGAACTTACCTCCAAAGATGAAAACATTAAAAAATTTATATAAAATCGCCTTCCCCAGAGCCTTGATTTGATTTTTGAAAGTGGGGAATGAAAACATGTTTTTTGGTTCTAAAAATTATCAAAACTGCATTTTTATCGCTGTAATAGTTTAGTTATCACTGCAGCGGTTTGCAATGAACTACAAGCTACTACTGTAGGCAACAATTTCATTTTTTTACTGAAGCAGTCCCAAGGCAGAATCTCAAGTCCTTCCTAATTGGGTCTATTTTACAACACAACCCTCGAAATACCACATTGCAAATTTTATAACTTTGTTTTATGTATTGCAAGGTACTACAAATTCCTTAGCTCATTATCTATCTAAGAATCAAGTCAAACATCCTAACCAAAACTCATATTAATACCAAATTGTCTTAGACTAGTACACCTTTAAAAATCATCTAACACAAGACTAGCCTGAATTTCTTAAAAGTTGTCTAAGAGAAAATTTGGTGAAGGTTTTAACTCTTATATCAGCATAACAAAAATTTAGGTTGTTACATTAAATGCCAATTTACCATTCATTCATCCTCAAATGATAACTAGCCCAAAGTGACTTTGATAAACAAGAGTATTTACCTGAGTCTATAAGCAAGTGTGGATATCATTTACATATGTCCGTCTCTGTCTCCCAAGTTTCTTCTTCAATAGGATGGTTCCTCCGTTAAAACTTTACACAAAGAATTAATTTTGTCCTTAATTTTCTCACGTCTCTGTTCAACTTTGTAATATATCTCTTTATCAAACAACTCGTGGTCCCAACGAATAATGTAATCGTCATCTTTGTGATACTTTTTTTAAAATTGATACATAGAATACTAGATGAACCCCATACATTCTTGGAGGCAAGGACAACTTGTATGTTACCGACTCCACTCCCTTCAAAACCTTAAGGGGTTTGATGTATCTCAGACTTAACTCTCTCTTCTTGCCAAAATGCATCACCCCTTCATGGGTGACACCTTCAAGAGTACCTTCCTTCTCTTTTCAACCTTCACATATCTCACCTTATTGTATACTCTTTCTATCTTCTCTAAGCTATTATGGAAATTTTTCTTGTATAAACCTTACCTTCTCTATTGAATCCTTAATCATGTTCCCTGGCCTCACTTCAAAAAAATAAAACTATCTAATAGGAGACCTACATTGTAATGCCCCAAATCTGGTACCCAGAATGCTAAATGGTGCTCATGACCCCGAAGGACCACAAGCTAACCCATGACTGATATCTATACTTGTATACTGCATGATATACTATATAAATGCGGAAATAAAGGCTGACAGGCCATAAGGTTCAAAACTGAGACATGATAGCTGATAAAACATAACATCTAGATGGGGTATGAAATACCCAAAATAAATGAAATAAACTGTCTGAACATAATGTAGTCTGAAAAGCCTCTAACTGTCTGAACTGTCTGAATAAGGAGTTGATGGGACATGTTCCCAACTAACTCCAACTAATAAATTAATTAATGAGATAATAAAGTAGTGGTCATATCCTCGAAGGATGAGGACTCACTACTAACTCTGACTGCTGAGACTGGAATGCTACTGATGCTCTAAAGCTCATGCTTCTGAACCTATGGTATAAAACACTATAGTACAAATGCATCAGTACAATTGAATATTCTGGTATGCATGTGAGGTAGGCTGAATGCAAAGGGTTCACATGCATGAACTATACTAACTGACTGAATAACATGAACGTGAGAATATACGCATGAATATATAATAACTATAATTGAGTTCGTGATAACATGATTACTGAGCCTGAGTACTAATAACATGAGATACTGATAACTGTATAACTGAAATAACTGATACTGAGCAATTGTATCTGACAGTCTAGTTTCTGATGGAACTAGTGAGTTTCGTACTATTTTGACTTGACTGTATCTGACAGTCCTAAATTCTATAGAACTATCTGAGTTCTATTACTGAGACTAAATGACTATATCTGACAGTCCTGATTCTGTAACTGAAACTATGGTAAGTAGTTATCTAACCGATATGCCCCTAATATGCCATTATGGCTGAGTTAGGGTCCAATCTATAACCCCAATTAGAAGGGTGTCAATACCACACCACTGGTAAAGACAAGCTGTGGGTGACCCTCATCTGATAGTGTCCCCAAAAGAGAATGGTGGGACCCTCTTTTACAGTGTTTATCCACCTCATCAAAATTTACCTAACAGTGTTGATGTCTCAATCTATGCTGGCTACATAGTTCTGGAATGTAAGGATGACGTCTAAGAATCACACCCTTATCTGACAGTGTGTGTTTCCATCCTTGGGTTTACTCGATGCTAATTCCTACTCCCATCTGAATGAATACTGAACATGGATTACTGAACTGAACTGGATTGGACTAAATTAACTGAGTTCTGTTGACTGATGGAATAGTACTGAGATTACTGTATTACTGAGCTTTCCTGAGTCACATGACTAACTGAGTTCTATGGATCATGGCTTGACTGTGGATATCGTGAAAATATGTCACTAGCTCTAGACACATAACTATACTTTTTGAGTACAAGTACCCCCAGGACTTGATGGGAAAAAACTGATAAAGCATGACTTTCTTGAATACATGACCAATATCAACAATCCATAATATAATAAGTTGGAGAATTCATGAAGTACAAGTTCTAAAGCACCACAATGGCCACACATATATCCATAATTCATTGACTAAGGCATTTCATCAAACAATTGACATGCATGAACTTGTACATGAATGGGGATTTCATATTATTATACTAGTATGACACTTTTCCTTCACATAGGCATTTAATCAAATACATGGGGAGCATGCTTTGGATATACAATCATCAACACATCTAATAATCATGGATACATCAATCAACTTGTAAATTGGAGGGGGTTTATCATGATTATTATGTAATTCTTCATATGCTTGGGTTAATCATTGGAATATGTAATTTAAAATATGAATCAAAACCACAAAGCATCATGAACATGAATTTCAATTCAATTTGAATCATGAACATCCACAAATACACAAATCTTGAATTTTGTAAAGAAATTCTTGAGCTTCATGGGTGAAAGAGACCTATGAATCAACACACGACATACCTTGATTGTGAGTTTCTTGAAGTTCTTGGACTTGAAGAACTTGAATCTCTTAGTTTCTTGAAGAAGGATTTGGATCTTATTCTTGGGGATTAATCTTAGAGAGAAAACCCTAATTTTTGATGTCTTTGAAGGATATGAAGCTATAAGCCTTGATCTGATATAATTAGGGGTTAAAATGGGTGGAAAATACCCAAATACCCTTTTAAAAATGACTTTAAAATAACTAAATGAACTAAGTGACGGTGGGTGCGATGGCCCATTATTGGGTCGACGGTCCGTCAGTCCTGACCGTCGTACCTGGGCAGAATAGGGGCTTACTATCTCTGCTGCGATGGCTTGGGCAATGGTCCATCTCTAGATCGATGGTCTATTAGCCTGAGCTATCGCCCTTAGGTAGAAGGTGGTCTCACTACCTCTACTGCGATGGTTTGGTCGACAGTCCGTCGCTAGCTTGACGGTCCATCAGCCCACATCGTCGCACCTGGGTAGTTTTGACTGCTTTCTGTAAAACGGCCATAACTTTCTACCTCGATACCAAATTTTGACGAAATTGGAATAATTGGAAATCTAATTCAATTTCCCACATGACTAAAAGTTAAAATCTTACAAATTCCATGTATATAAAAGTGGATTCATCTTTAAAAGTAAGTGCCCAACATACTTGGGATGATTTTAAGCTAGGTAGAAGTACGGGGTATTACATACATCTTCTACTATATAAGGCTTCAAAAGAAACCATGTCAATACTAGATTTATAGCTATTATTGTAGGTGACTTCACACAAAGGTAGATATCAATCCTACTTACCCCAGAATTCCATAACACAAGCCTAAAGTATGTCCTCAAGCACTTGAATAGTCAGTCTGCAGATGGAAACTTGTACTTAGGTCTAATCTAGAACCTAACACTAACTAGAATTTCTCCTAAAATTAGAGGTGTACTGAGTACCTCTGTATGACTTAATCGAAATAGGTACCCCTATGAAGCCTTACAATCTCCTTCACATAAATTTTGATCAGCTTAGCCACATGATAATCCACCCTTACCTGGATGAAGTGAGTCGGCTTAGTCAATTGATCAACAATAACTCATATAGAGTAGAACTTGATCAAGGTATTAGGGAGACCAACCATGAAGTCCATGTTTATCCTTTCTCACTTCCATTCTGAAATGAGCATCTTTTTAAAAGTAACACTAGGCTTTTTTATATTAATACTTGACCTCCTGGAAATTTTGACACTTGATCACAAAATCTACAATATCATGCTTCATTTTTCTCCTTCAATAATGTTTCCTCAAGTCCCTATACATCTTGATGGAACCCAGATGTATAAATTACGTCGAGTTGTGAGCCTCTACAAGAATATTCAAAATCAAATTGCCTGTACGAGGTACAAACAAGCACCCCAAAATTCTCAACACTCATTCACCATAAAGGATGCATTCTCTAGTTTCACCTTGCAATACTTTTTCTCTAATGTTGCTTACATTTTTTTCTTTAATCTGTCTATGTTTAATATGGTCGAAGAACGTCGACCTTACTTCTTTATGAGCTAGTAGTCCTCTCTCTAGTCTCATATAGTCTCAGGAAATCTTTAGCCAAGGATTGTACCTCTCTTGCTAATGGGCATTTTGACACCTTCAGCCATGCTAAACTTCCTACGTTTACTGGTTTCCAACTCAAAGAATCTTCCACCACATTGGCCTTACCTAGATGATATAAAATTGAGAAGGCATAGTCCTTAGTAAACTATATACACCTTCTATATCTCATGTTTAGGTACCTCTGGGTGAACATATACTATGAGCTACAGTGGTCGGTGAACACTTCACACTACAACCATAAATGATACTGTCTCAAATCATCAACGCAATGACCATGACCACCAATTCCACATCATGTATAGGGTAGTTTTTTGACACGACCCAAAGAAGGGCATAGTCGTGTCGGGTATCTCAAGTCCAACCAAGACTGGAGATCACCCGTAATACTTGGTCCATAAATTTCCTTACACCCCATGTCGATGAATTCTGAACATATAACAAGATAAAACAATAATAATTTAAATACATTAGATGAAATCTATAACCATAACCAAACAGTCAAAACTAAGTATCCAACCAATACCAATCAAAATGCCAATACCAATACTAATGCTAACACCAATACCGACACCGTCCATTCCCATAGTAGTCTAAAAAAGCCTCTAAATAGAATAAAAGGATATCCAATTAGGACATCCCCTCGACCATAGCCATAACCAAAACCAAATAAATAAAAAATACATAAAGAAGTCCATAGCATGAAATGGGGTCTTCCAGAGTATGGAAGCTCACCATTTCAATCTGAGTCAAAAGTTGTCCCTGAATTACTAAGTCACTAAGCAGAAGGAGTAAAAGTATGGACGGTTCGTACGTCGCATGGATATAAAGTGCCCGAATATAGTTAGCGGAGTGATCGCCAACATGTAACTCATGGATAAAGATAAGATAATTGCATCATTCAAAACCAATAAAATAACCATATGCAGTCACACACACACACACATATATATATCGTGCTGGGATAGGAAACATGATTTATCACACATTTAAAATATTAACTTGGATTAAGTAGCTTGACTATCATAAATCGACCCACGGGCTATATGTGTCCCGTGTTACCCCCAGAATGGGCCACAGTACGTGTAGCTGCATGAACCCAAGATGTCATAGAAGGTTAGAGACTCTTGTGTACCCTTCACCCTCCATGATGCATACATACATATATAGACTTGGGGGATTCCCATGTACCCCAAAAGCATTTGGTCACCAAGACCAACCCCCATGTCAACAAACATGATTTTCCAGTGTTCGTCCTTTGGGATCATACCTTAACGGCTTGCTATCATAACCCCCACTATTGCCTAATTAAAATATTTAGCATATAACCAAACCACTAATTCCAAGAGATAATTTTTAAGGCTTTATTAAGTTGTATCATCATACCAAATATAGCTTGCAAGAAATGTCATCAGCCAACACTTAGGGGATTCCTATGTACCCTGCAAACTTCATTGTTAAAATCACTTGGGGGATTTCTATGTACCTCACAAGGTTTTCATTATATAATAACTTGGGGGATTCCCCGTGTACCCCACAAGGTTTTCAAAACCATCTACAACTATTTAACCATTTCAAAAGTCACAAGTTTAGAGAAAGTTACAATTATCATGTTCAACCACCATACCCATGCACCCACTTGTTAAAAATCATATTTAAAACATAAAAAACCATAATTAAACTATGAGAAACATTATTCATCCTTGAACATCCAAAACCCCCATCCTTTATTTCAAAACCATAATAATACCATGAAATCCATACATTAAAACATATGCTTTAAGTAAAATAACAATGAGGGAGGAGTAACATGCCTTAGACACCAAGAAATATAGAGAGAAATCACACTTGAAAGCCCCTAAATGATTAACTTGATGAAACCTTAGCTTTTGCTTGAATAAAGAGTTTTAGAGAGAATTTGAGAGTGTTTTATTAGGAATAATATGTTAATAAAGTCCCAAGAAAGGTTTTAAGTCATGGTATCAAAGGGACTTAAAGTGGTAAATGTTCGAAATACCCTCATCTTAAAAGCTGTAAAATTCCTTCCTTGGTTAGAAGTCAACGCATTGACTTGTCACCATATCATACGACTTGTAGCCATGAGTCGTATCCTAGAAAGTGAGTTAGACACCTATACACTGTCCTCCTTATGATTACATGATCCCACCTGTGCCTGACTATATGAATCGTATGGTCTAGTCATATCAAAGACATAACCCAAGGGATTAGATACTGGACAACATATAACTCAACCTTACCACTTGTAGCCTATCCTCATAGCTCTTAGTGAGCCACTCATACTCAGAGCTAAGTCAAGCCACTAAGTTACTGATTTGATTAAGGTTTGTCCTAACGAATCATCACTACCCCTAACAACTCATACTACCAAGTCATAACTAAGAAAGAAAACCGAGCTGCCATCCAATAAAAACCTTATGACCATGGTCATCTGACCCGTAACCACACCATTCGACTCATATGATGAGTCATTACTAGGACAGTGAGCTCAAAGCTTAAGAATTTTTTAAGGGCCAAAATCTAGGGTGTTTCAGTTCTCCCTCACTTGGATCATTCATCCCTGAATAATGGGACAAGACATTGACTAGCAAAATCGAACCCCAAATGTCTCTTCTCTTACCTTAACTAAGTTAAAAAACAAAGATGGTAAGATCAACACATACCTTAGGCATGATTTTTCAGAATGGGAAACAGGAATGGGTACTTGGACTTTATGTTCTCTTCATCTTCCCAAGTAGCCTCTCAACCTTGTGGTTCCTCCATGGAATCTTTACCGAAGCTACATCCTTTGTCTACAACTGATAAATCTGCTGATCTAAAATTTTAATCAGGACCTCCTTGTAAGATAAGGAATTTAAAATACTAATATCCTTGATAGGCACAATTTACGATGGATCACCCACATACTTCCTCAACATAGAGATGTGGAACACCGGGTGAATAAAGCTTAAACTAGAAGGCAACTCTGATTCATATGCAATATTACCAACCCTTCTTAAAACCAAGTACGGACCAACATACCGGGGATTGATTTTTTCTCTTCTTCCCAAACTACATCACTCCCTTCACGGGAGATACCTGTAAGAACACCCTATCCCCAACTTCAAACTCTAACTTCCTCCACCTCATATATGCATAGGACTTTTGGCAACTTTGGGCAGCCTTAAGTCTATCTTGAATCACCTTCACCTTCTCCATGGCTTGGTGAACCAAATCTGGGCCAAACATCTCTGCCTCACCAACCTCGAACCACCAAATAAGAGACTCACCTTCTACCATCCAAAGCCTTAAATAGGCCATCCCAATGCTAGAGTAGTAGCTGTTATTATACGCAAACTCTACAAGAGACAAATGCTCAACCTAACTATCACCATAGTCAATCACATAAGCTTAAGGCATATATTCCAATGTTTGAATGATATTTTCTGCTTGCCCATCCAACTATGGGTGGAAAGAAGTACTAAGACTCACTTTAGTCCCCAAACCTTTGTGAAACAACTGCAAAAAGTACGATGAAAACTATATACCACGATTCAAGATGATAAAAATAGGCACCCTATACAACTTCACAATCTTAAGGTGATACAACCTTGCATAATCCTCTACCAAAAAATTGGTCCTTACTGGCAAGAAATGAGCAAACTTTGTCATCCTATCCATGATGACCCAGATCGAAGCAAACTAATTCTGAGACTGAGGAAGGCCAAAAATGAAATCCATATTGACCACTTCCCACTTCCACATAGGCAACTTAATTTCTTAATAAAATATACCGGGCCTCAATTGGTCAACTTTCACTTGTTGGAACACCATGCACTTAGCCACAAACTAGCCACATCCCGCTTCATATTATTCCACTAATATATCTCCTTGAGGTCGTAATACATTTTTGTCAAACATGGATGAATGGTGTAATAAGACTCATGCACCTTAGCCAAGATACTCTCTCTCAATTTATCTACGTCAGGAACACATAAGCTTTCTTAGTACCACAAGGTACCATCACCACTAATCTTGAAGGCCATCACCTTCTGTCCACCTATATCACCCTTGAGTTGAACCAAGATAGGTTCTAACACTTTCTTCTCTTTCACCTCAGCACCAAGAGATAATTGTGCCACCTTCTACATAAACACTTGACCATCCTCAGAGTTTAAGAGATGAAATCTAATGTTAGCCAACCGGTGAATTTCTTTCACTAACTCCCACTTACATTCGTCCACATGAGCCAAATTCCCTATGGATAACCTGCTAAGAGCATCAATAACCATGTTAGCTTAACCTAGATGGTAGTGAAGATGATGTACTATTAAAATATAGAACTTTTGAATCTTAAAATGAGAAAAAAATATAACTTTTTGAGATTGTTTTGTTAGATTTGATGCCTTTTGGGTATATTTTGCAGAAATAATGTTTTGGATGATAAGTTTGTGAAAAGGTAGAAAAAGATGGTTTTGGCCATTTTTGGAGCAATTATGGATTTTTGGGATACTTTTTGGCTTGATCATAATCAAAACATATTTGAGAATCAAAGAAGAGCTGAAAAGATGACTCTCGGCACCTACTAAGTTAACCCACAAACCGCATATATGACCTGTAGAGCGCAGACGCGAAAAGTAAGTGCCAGAAGTCTAAGAGCCTGAGAGCTAAAACTTGCAAAAAATTTCAATCTGGAACCTGCGGTTTGTTATTGTGCCTAGGGCCAGTACCGTAGGTAATACCTGTACTCGGTACCAAATTACGGGTACAGACCACATGTGCCTACCGACCCTATTTTCTTGTTTTTTGTTTAGGATTTGATTTTAGGGTTTCCTCATGTACTATAAATACCCTTTATGTGTCTTTTAGTAGGAGGTATTCACTTTTGATATTCACAAATATATTTTGATTCCAAGATCCAAGTTTGAACTAGGGATTCTCTTTTATTGACTTTAGTTCATTAAGTCAGTTACGGTTGTGGGTTTTATTACTTCTGATCATTGTAATTTCATCTATACTTGGATTGATGAAGTATGTGAAGTGCTTTCATTGTTCTAAATCGATACCCATGCATGAATTTCTTTATCTTTATTATGGTAGTTTTCTTAATGGATACACCCATTAGGATCCTGCCTAGATATTACTATTTACTCTAAAAGAGGAGTAGTGACTATGAAAAGATAAAGCTAATAGTAATTTAGAGTTTAACTATTGATCCACACTTCTGTGTTCTATATTAGTAAGGTGGGTAGGTTTTATCTACTAAATAGAGATTGAAAAGGTAATATTTAATTGGAATTAATGTAAGAGTTAGTAATATGACATCCTAAGACTCTAATGGTAAAAGGTGAAATCCTTCTACTCATCCAAAAGACTGTAGAATGCACATAACTTATCTATTCTGCATAAAAAGTATTAAGTTGGTTGAACAAAGCACGATAAGCCTACAGAGTTGAGAAGCCAGGGGGAATACAATCTTAGTGTTCACCTACACTGATTACAATCAAATTAGTACAGTTACTTGCTCAAGATTACTACATCAAAACCCCCCATTTACTTTTCTTGTTCTGCCTGCCAACTATAATTGCTGAGATCTGTACTTACACGTATTCCCTTGGGATTCAACCCTAACCGCTGTTGGTTATAATATTTTGATAGTGACCGTATCATCATATAATATGAGGTATTGTTTGGACGTCATCTAAATTTTGGAGCCGTTGTTAGGGAATAAGGTGTTGATCTGTGAATTAAAGTTGTTCTAGTTTTTAGGTTTTTCTTTTTGTTCTTAGTTAGGTATACAGCGGTGTATGCCTAGCACACAAAGTAGAGGTAATCCCTTACTCCCAATGAATCCAAATCCAGAGAGGATTCTACAAATAGCTAGTAGGATGTCAGAGCTAAAAAGAGATGATTTGCCTCCCCCTTCCCCTGAAGGAATTTAGGATATTATTGACCTAAAGATGGAGGTGCTGTTAGATCAAGCTGAAAATGAGTGGAGGGACACCAAATTTGCTTAGTGGACAACTCAGGTGATAGAGTTATCTGCATAGAGACAGACAACATACCATTGAGTAGTACTCAGTGGAAACCAGAATAGAGTTTGAGATGGCTGAGTCCATGTGATCCCTGCATACCAGTACTTGCAACTATATAAGGATGATGAAGATGATCTGGGGTATGTTGAGCTAACAAAGACTGGATCCAATTACCCCCAGACATTAATTTTAATATATAAAATTCTATGATCCAGCTATTATACATAAAGAGTGTGCTGGTGGGATTGCCTACACACAACACAAACATATATCTAGCTAATTTTACTTGAATCTGCACTTTATATACATATCCAGGGGTGATTTAGGAGGCACTCAAATTTAGTTTTTTCCCTTTTTTACTTAAAGAAGAAATATCTTTACAGTTAGAGGAACTTCCAAGAGGATCTATCACTATATGAAATGAGTTACGCAGATAATTCTTAAACCAGTTCTTTTCTCCATCCAGGATATTGTAGCTCAAGAATAAGATCTAAAATTTCAGGAAGCTGCAGTCTTAGTCCATGTATGAGGCTTGATTCAGGTTTAAGAAGAAGCTGAGTATGGTGCCCAACTATCAAATTTCAAGGACGAACTTATTGGAGTTATTCTATAGAGCTTTGACCATCAGTTCTAGAGCTATGGTAGATACTATCTATGGAAGGGCCTTTATAAGATTGAAATAGGAGATATCTTCTAGTATTATGGATAAAATCTCACTCACTAATAAAGGTTGGCAGACTCAAAAGGTTGAGAGAGGTTCTGGTACACACACCATAGGAGCTATTGGTGATCAGAGAGTAGCTGATGATTCTGTAGCACAAGAGATTGCTCTACCGAAGACTGATATTGGTATGTTGGCAAAATAGTTTGCGATTATGAATTTTGAGAAAGTTAATATAGTAGGAGCATAACGTGCAGTTTCCAGAGCTTATAGGTTTACATTTTAAGAGGAGGCTTGGTATTCAGATAGTTAGTTTGAGGGTTATTGAGCCTAGGGGAAAGGAAACTACGGTCAAAAATACTATGAAGACATATATAGAGAGCACAGTAGAGAAAATAACTGGAGATGGAGATATGATTACAAAGAGAAGGGAGACAAGTATATTTTTCTTGGTAGACGAGTTATGAAATCAAGAAAGGAAGATATGCTGACCAAACTGGTGAAGGTTAAAAAAATTAAGAGAACAAACTTAAGGAGATTAAGGCTGACATTTTAGGGTTTTCCCACAAGGTGGAGTCTTATGCCACTGCTATCAAGAAGTTGGAGCAGCAGTTTGGGCAAATATCTATAATGATCATATGGAATGTAAAACCCCACAAAAGTTTCTCATAGTCTGAGCCTTAGAGTATGTAAAGTGAAGTATAAATCTGGCCTTGAAAGATTGAGAAGTGTCTTCCCAAGTGATAAATATTTTGAACCATGTATAATTTCCTTAATATCAACTTTTTTTCATGTAGAGCATTGAATAATCTTTCCATCGATACCAATTTCAACACAATTCGACATCGAACGAGGGAGTTATGGCCATTTTACTGAAAGCAGTCAGAACTGCCCAGGTGCGACGGCCGGGTTGATGAACCATTGTGCTTACGATGGACCATCGCCTAGACCGTCACAACCAAGGTAGTAACTCCTTTTCCCAGTCCAAGTACGACTGCCGGGATGACGGACTGTTGAGGCTACGATGGACCATCGTTGGGACTATCATGCTGAGGCAGCGTGGCCTCATCCTATCCAACGTGTGATGGATGATCCGATGGACCATCGAGTTTGCGAAGATTTCAGTAAAGCAGTATATGAGTTTTAGTACTTTGAGTTGCAATGTTTTCGGTTATGGTTTGTGCATTCATGCATATTTCCTCATTCAGTATTCTCATAATTATTCAGTTAAGTAATTGTTCATGTATAAGCCTTTGCATTTAGCCTTACCTCATCTTCATATTTGGTATGTTCCCGTACTGACGAATTTGTGCTATGGTGTTTTATTTGACACCATAGGTTTAGAGGTACGAGATCCAGAGTACCCTTAGCAGCTCAGTCCCAGTCAGCAGCAGTGGACATAACATTGAGTCCTCTTCAGTCAAGGATGATCGTTATTTTTATTATTATTGTATCATACTTAGTTTATCTTCAGTAACAGAGTCAGTTGGGGACATGTCCCATCAACTCCACAGCTCAGACAATTTAGAGGCTTTTCGGATAGATGTATTAGTATTTAGTTTTAAATTTTGAGCATTTTTAGATATTTTGAACCTTATGGCTAGTTTTTGCATTTTATTATGTATATTATGTAGTGTTCATGTGTAGATATTAGTAGAGGGTTAGCTTGTAGTCCTTCAAAATTATAAGCATCGCGTGATGTTTTGATCTAGAAAATTAGGTCGTTACAAACTTGGTATCAGAGCCAGGTTCAATAGTGTCCTAGGGAGTATGAAAATCCGTATCTTGTAGAGTCTTGTGCTTGGGTGTGTTGTGCGCCACATTTATGTACAAGAGGCTATAAGATGTTTTTAGGAGCAGTTTTCCTTCTTTCAATATTCATGTCATTCGAGTGAGCATGAGCTTGAGTTGATCCTCAGTTTAATACACTTCTTTCTTCCATTTACAGAGTATGCCTCCTCGTAGAGATTATGTTCGCAGGGTTAATGACTAGCGCCCTCCGCCAGTAGATCCTGAGAACGAGAGTGTGTCACATGCCGAGTTTTGGGCATCTTTTTAGGTGCTAGCCCAAGTTGTTACTAATGTTCAGGGTAACCGTTAGGCTGTGGGCCCACCTTAGTAAGATGGGGGTTCAGCCGCAGCCAAAATTAGAGATTTCATGAGAATGAGCCCGTCAGAATTCTTTGGGTCAGTAGCAGATGAGGACCCACAACTTTATCTAGAGGAGTTCGGGAAAATTACCCAGATTATGCATGTTTCAAAGGAAGAGAGTGTAGAGTTAGCATCCTATAGGCTGAAGGATATTTCTCATGATTACGTAGTGATGTGGAAAAAGGGTAGTGGGGAGGATGCAGCTCTCGTGACTTGGTAAGAATTTTAAGATGTCTTTCTAGATAAGTTTTTCCCTCTAGAGATGAGAGAGGCTAAGGTAGAAGAGTTCATGAACCTAAGGCAAGGCTCCATGATAGTGAAAGAGTATTGTCTTAAGTTCAACCAGTTAGCTAAGTGTGCCCCTAACTTGATAGCTGACCCTAGAGCGAGTATGAGTAAGTTTGTGACTGGTGTGTCCGGGTTTGTGTTGAAAAAGTGTATTGATGCTATGCTCAACAGAGATATGGACCTTGCAAGGCTGATGATGCATGCACAATAGATTGAAGCAGATAAGATGAAAGAAAGAAAGAGAGTGAGTAAGAGAGCCAGGATAGGTAGTCATAGTTTCTCTCAGGCAGGGTCGCAGGGTGGTAGTCATTCTCAGCATAGTCGAAAGTTTTCAGTCCCAACTCCATCCTCAGCTAGTGTACCACACCGAAGTTTGGGGATATTATTTATGATAGAGTGCCAAGCTCTAAAGCTCAGGATAGTGCTAGTGGTGTTCGTACCTATCCACTTTGTGGAGAGTGTGGCAAGAGCCACCTATGTGTGTGTAGAGATGGTAGTGATGTGTTCTTTAGGTGTAGTAGGCCAAGCCACTGAATGCGAGAATGTAGAGTGCTAGCTCAGAGGGGTAGAGAGTTTCTTCAGCAGAGTGCCCCTTCCGGTGCCATAGTAGTCAGTGTCAGGATAGTCTCTATGTGTTTCAGGCTCTCTATGATCAGGAAAGGTTCCCTGATATAGACACGGGTATGTTATGAATCCTTCATCTTTGCGATATGTATTTCTAAATCCTTTGATTCCATTTTGAGCTTATATGTCAGCATGAGTCATGCATGAGTTTCAGATCTAATTCGGTCAATCATGACCTAGGTCATAGGTGTCCCGTGCACCACCCCAGTATTTTTAGCAAAGTGTTTTTAGAAGGACATAGAGTCCCAATGGGGAGATACCCCATGATATTGCGATGCTTTCATATCCTTAAACTCATTTAGTTTTATGTTCAAAATCTCCTTATGAAGTTAACATCAGTTGTTATTGCATAGCCATTCTTGCTTTTGAGAGTCAGTTCAGTCAGACATCCATGCATTAGATATGTATGTTCAGTGGAAAGAGTTCAGTTTTTTTCAGTGCGTTCAGTCATGAATTCATGAGATCAACTGAGTTATGAGTCCATACTTTAGATATGCATGTCTATTATGAGAATTCAGCTTATGAGTATCTTCAGTCGAGTATTCCATGCATCTGATATGCATGTCCAGTATGAGAACTTTGAATATCAGTAGTTCTAATTGCATAGTCATGTTTTGGATGTTCTTGTTCCTTGAGTAAGTTTAGTTGATCAATATTCTTATACTATCAAGTGACATTCGAGGATGAATGCTTCCAAGGGGGATATATTGTAAGACTCCACAAAATTCTCTCGTAGTCTGAGCCTTAGAGCTAGTTAAGTGAAATATAAATTCAGCCTTGAAAGATTTAGAGGTGTATTCCCAAGTGATAAATATTTTGAACCATGTAGAATTTCCTTAATATTGACTTTTTTCATGTAGATCATTGAATAAGCTTTCCATTGATACCAATTTTGTCAAAATCTTGCATCGGACGAGGAAGTCATGGCCGTTTTACTGAAAGCAGTTGGAACCGCCCAGGTGCGACGGCCGGATTGATAGACCGTCGAGCTTGCGACAGACCATCGCAACCAAGGCAATGACTCCCTTTCCTTGTCCAAGTGTGATGGCCAGGATGATGGACCGTTGAGGCTGCGACAGACCATCGCGCTGAGGCAACGTGGCCTCATCGATGGCCAACGTGTGATAGATGATCTGACGAACCATTGGGTTTGTGATGGACCATCTCTGAGACCGTCGCATCAAGGCACTATGTTATTTTATGACCGCTATGTGATGGATTATTCGACAGACCTTTAGACTGAGCGACGGACCATCACTTCGACCATCGCAGACCCAGTTCATCATTTTAACTTGATTTTAAAAGGGATTTTTGGTCCCTATCCCACTTTGTTTAGCCCCTATTTACATCCGATCAAGGCTCACAACTTCATTTCTCATCCTCAACATCAAAAACTAGGGTTTCTACAAAATCAAAACCCTTCTTTCTTCTCCAAGAAAAATCAAGAAATCAAGAATCTCTCTAAGAGCTTTCAAGAAAGAGTTTCCCTAAGGTATGTAGATGTTGATTCTTGGGTCCCTTTTATCTAAGAAGCTCAAGAACTCTTTTCTAAAATTTAAAGATCTTGTGTTTGTGGGTTTTCATGATTCATGTGAGTTGAAATTGATGTTCATGCTATTATTGAGTTTTGATTCATGTTTGTTTGCAAGGTTTTCAAGCTTTGACCCTAGTATGTGATATTCACGTGATGTTCATGATAAACCCTCTTCAAATAGATTGTTAAGTGATGTGTTCATGTAAATTAAGTGGAGAAAGTTGTTGAATAAGCAAAGCATGCTCCCCATATTTTTGATAAAATACTTATGTGAAGAAATTAGAGCCATTATAGCATGTTGAATAGAAATCCCCAATTGTGTGCAAGCCCATGTATGTCAAGTGTTTGTTGAAAAGCCTTAGTTAATGAATTGTGACATTATAGCATGAAATTCCCCAATTATGTGCTCTTTGATACATGCTAAGACTTTAATACATGCCAAGTGTTTGATGCAAGACCTTGTTGAATGGAGTAGATCCGATAGCATGTCCCCCTATGTTATTACATGTTTAGGATTCCCAAATGCTTGAAGTGATGCCTTAGTGATTGTGATGGTAAATGATTGTCCATGGTCTTGATTATTCAAGAATGGTTATGCTTTACTTTTATGTTATCGAGTCCTGGGGGTATTTATACCTGATAATTTAGCTACTGTCTAGAGCCCATGTCAATTTTCATGATAATTTTAGTTGAGCCATAATTCTCAAAACTTAGCGAGTTATAGAGCTCTGTATTCTTAGATAGATACAGAACTTAAGAAATCTTAGTAATCTCTATAATTTCCGTAATCTCAGTATCGCTAGTAATCTAGCCTCAGTTCTGTACCTAGCTCAGATCTAGTAGTATTCAAGTGTTCAGTTTTGATCTCTGTAGTAGTCGAGTACTCTATTCAAAGCTCAGTGTCGTTCAGTCAGATAAAAAGATTTAGTAGTATTCCATCAGATACGAAAACAAGTGAATTCAACTTAACTTAGTCTGACCATTTGAGAAACATGATTAGTATTAGATTCAGCTTAGTTAGTGTTCAGTTAAGAATTAATTCAGAGTCTTTTAGCTGAGAGTTGGATCTAGCACCGAGTGAGGGCAGGGATGGAGGCTCCCCATCAGAGAGGCAGAGTCATTAGGAGAAATCCTTGAACCCCAGAATTGCGTAGCCAGCGTAGGATGCAGGAGTCACTCGTTAAGAAAGGATGGTCACCCATCAGATAGGCTTGACTATTATATGCCATAAGCTTGACTTTTTACGAGGGTCACCCATCAGAGAGGCTTTACCAGAGAGGTCTTTACCTGTGGCACGGTATTGAAACCCTTTTAGCAGGGGTTATAGGTTGGACCCCACCAGTTGAGATTTGGGGCATGTCGGTTAAGTGATTACTTCCCACAGTTACAGTTTCAGTATCAATCTTCAAAAATTAGCACTGTCAGATATAGTCATCTATCTCAGTGAGGAACTCAGATAGTTCCATTGATTCATGGATCACCCGTCAAATAGTCTTGGTCTCATATAAAGTTATTCAGTATCAGATGTGGAGATCATCCATCAGATAGGCTTGATCTCAGTCTCAGATTTAGTTGAGTATTCTTGTTATCAGATCTAGAGATCACTTGTCAGATAGGCTTGATCTCAGTCTCAAATTTAGTTGAGTATTCTTGTTATCATATCTCAAGATCACCCGCTAGATAAGCTTGATCTCAGTCTCAGATTCAGTTGAGCAATCTTATTATCAAATCCCGAGATCACCCGTTAGATAGGCTTGATCTCAGTCTCAAATTTAGTTAAGTATTCTTATTATCAGATCCAGAGATCACTCGCCAGATAGGCTTGATCTCATTCTTAGATTCAGTGATTATTCTCATTATCAGATTCAGAGATCTTCTGCTAGATAGGTTTGATCTTAGATATAATCTTTTCTAATCAATGATAGTAGATTTCAGAATTATCTGTTAGAGTGGTTTGATCTCCGATGCAGTCAGTCAAGTGTAGAAAGCTCAAAATTCAGTCATTGATATGAGTAGATTCAGTTAATTAGTTTTAGTATCATTAGTTTTTGAGATCACTCGCTAGATTAGACTAATTTCAACTCCAGTACTCAGTTATCAGTATTAGATGATCCAGTATTCAGTATCTCAGGCGTTAGTAGTGAGTTCTGATGTCAGAAAAGTAGTATCTGAGTTTCAGTACTTTGAGTTGCGATGTTTTCAGTTATGGTTTGTGCATTCATGTATATTTCCTCATTCAGTATTCTCATGATTATTCAGTTAAGTAATTATTCATGCATAAGTCCTTGCAATTAGCCTTACCTTATCTTCATACTTGGTACATTCCCATACTGATACATTTGCACTATAGTGTTTTATTTGACACCATAGATTCAGAGGCATGAGATCCAGAGTACCCTTAGCAGCTCAGTCCTAGTTAGCAGCAGTAGAAATAGCAGGGAGTCCTATTCAGTCGAGGATGATCCTTTTTTTTTATTTTTATCATATCAGACTTAGTTTATCTTTAGTAGACAGAGTTAGTTGGGGATATATCCTATCAACTTCATAGCTCAAATAGTTTAGAGGCTTTTTGGATAGACGTATCAGTATTCAGTTTTAAATTTTGAGTATTTTTAGATGTTTTGAACCTTATGTCCAATTTTTGCATTTTATTATCTACATTATGTGGTGTTCAGGTATAGATATCAGTAGAGGGTTAGCTTGTGGTCCTTCAGAATCATCAGCACCGTGCGATGTTCTGGTTCCAAGAAATTGGGTCGTTACATGGAAATAGCCTGTTACTCTTTTGAGTGAAAAATTTTAGAGTCCACCCGCTATAAGTTATTATCTAGCTATCACCACTAATTGTGGTGCCACTACTGATGATCCCCCTATAGCTACTATTGAGGAGTTAAAGATTGATAGCAACGAGAGCAATAAGATACCTGAGGTAGAGTCTGATAAGTTAACATGGGGTGATGATGATTTTGAGTATGATAGTAGTAAGAATTGGGACAACGAGACCAATGATAATATGCACCCTTATAGTGACACCCCTTCCTTACCGTTAGTACCTTTAGTAGAAAAAAAGAAGGAATTCGGAGCAGTTACTATTTCGTGTTCTAAATATTAAGCATACTTTAATTGACTTAGGATCAAGAGTAGATGTAATGTCACTGGTTGTGTGCAAGCTATTGAGAATGGGAGAACTCAAACCTACATCCATAAAACTATTGATGGTTAACTCATCTATGAAGAAACTGGAGAAGTAAGGGTGGCATCTCTTATGTTCCCTGCAGTATTCATGGTTCTTAATTGTGAGGTAAATTCTCAAGCCCCCATTATATTGGGTAGAACCTTCCTATCCACTGGTAGGGTATTGATTGCTATGGACTTGGGAGAGATCATCTTTAAACAAAATGATGAGCAAGTAGTATTTGATGTGTGTATGATAGAGTAGCAACGATATGATGTGCGAGTGGTTTCTATAATAGACACTATTAATGAGGATTTTGCTGCAGAGGCCAGTATACCAAATGCATCAAGTGTTAATAAGAGATATATAGAAGACCAATTTACAGTGACTGAGATGCCAAATTTATGACATAGGAGGGAGGAGGTGGATATCTACATGCAGAGGTGTGATAACTTATTGAGAGCCATATATTAGCCACCTCTCTAATTGTATCCCTAATTATTCATCCATCACTTTTGCGTGGTCCCAAATACTTTGATGTATTTGCAAAAAATAATATGGTGGTCCCCATAGTTGGGACCAAGAGAGGTCGAGTGGGGAATTGCAGATTCCAGATAGGCCGTATGAGCAAGCCCTAAAATAGGTCACCTATGATTCAATGGAGACTATATTTATTTATAGGCAGAGGCGTACCAAGCTAGATACAGTTACATCTTTTCATAGAGCACCGCTGCCACTATGGCCTCTGTCAGTGGATATACCCTCATCTAGGGACTATTATGAACCAATTCCTAGTGCATCCCAGGTATATCCTCGCTCCCTTTGTTTTACATTATTTTAGTGCATTGGGGATAGTGCATATTTTTTGTTGAGGGTGCGATTTACCATAGCCATCGCGGGTTTTGGTTGTCGTGTTTCTTTTCCCGTTGGCTGTGATATAGTTGTAGAACCAATATTCTCTGATAATATTGATTCATATTGTGTTTTATTTCAAATTGTGTTTTATTTTCATGTAATTAGGAGATTTTTCAGTATTTAGGACAGTAGTCATGTTTTGATTGAGTTTTGATACCCCTTCAAAATTTTGTGTTTTAAAACTGTGTGAATGTATATATGTGTGAACATCGTAGATCTTCTTATGACATTAGATTAGGGACATGATAATCACTTTCAAACAATTGCATGAACCAGATAGGTAGTAGTTGGTAATATTGACTCTGATATGTGTTCATGAGATTCTACCTAGTTCTCTTTGTATGTCAAATTTAAAACTTGCCTGGTTAGTCTTGCCTAGGTTAAAGGATAGTCGATTAGGAAAGGATAATAGGCTGTTTTTGATTTTAGTCCGCGTTTAGCCTAAATGACCTTCCATGTGTGAATTATATCCCTTGATCCTGATTTTGAGCCTGAGTGGCTATTTTTTTTGTTACACCTTTCACCTTTCCATTTGTGTTACAATGAACATATTTGGCCCTGGTCCTCCTTGGAAATTGTGTACCTCAACTCAGGCAAATTGCCTTAGTTGAGGGTGGCTATCATAGGGGTGCGTAATATATAGTGGGTATGAAGAAAGGTATAGTAAGAGAAAAAGAAAGTAGGGTTAGGTATGGTAGAAAATGATAAAAGCAGAAGGAGAAAAAAAATAAAAAATTGTAAAAATTGTGAAAAAAGAAAGAATAAAGAAACCATATCCAACCTGAATGTGCAATAAAGAATAAAAAGGGAGAAATAAGGGCGGAATAAAAAGAAAATTGTCTTGTAAGTGAGACCCTAATGTTAGTGTAGTGTCAAGGAGGCTTAGTCACTTGATATATCCATGCGTACCATACCAGTCCCCAAGCCTACATTACAAGCCGAATAAAGTCCTATAGTGTTCCTAACTTGACTATCTAAATGCTAAGGTAAAGAAAATAAGGGCAAACCTATGGTATTTGACATGCATTGATAGGAACTTCTCTTCTGAGTGTGAGTGTCTCTTGACCGTCCCTGCATTGACAAATATAATTTCATATAAGTGAGTGAGACATTCTTGTTGTAAGGGCACTTGAGTCATATTGCTAGCTATTTGCTTGTTTTGGGTACTGTAACTTGTATATTAAAGTGATTGTCTGTTGCTAATGTAATTATCGTACCTTGATCCCATTGTGTCACATTGTTGTACTTCTTGTTCATACACAATGAGTTTTGAAAAATAAGATTGGAGGGGGATGTTGTGCTTTGAGCTGTACATGTTGACGGACTGTCTTGAATAACTTAGTTTCTCCTAGTTAAGCATCATTTTTGTTTTTGTTGTGTTTTGTTGCCTGAGAACATGCAAATGTTCTAAGTTAAGGGTGTTGATGTGCTATGAAAATATAGCTCTTTCGATGCTTAAAATGAGGAAAAGATGCAAGTTTCTGAGGTTGTTTTGTTAGATATGATGCCTTTTGGGTATCTTTTGCAGGAAATCATGTTTTGGATGATAAGTTCATGAAAAAGGTGTAAAGAGGTGTTTTTGGCCATTTTGGAGCAATTATGGATGTTTGGGTCATTTTTCAGCTTGATCGTGACTAAAGCATTTTCAATAGTCGAAGAAGAGCTGAAAAGATGACCCCCGACACCTACTAAGTCTACCCACGGACCATATGTAGGACCTATGAACCACAGGTAGGCAATGCAGGTGATGAAGTCCAAGATCCTGAGAGCTGAAACTTGCAGGAAATTTCCATCCGACACCTACAATTTATACCTGCGCCCAGGTCCAGGACCGCAGGTACTACCTGTGATAGGTACTAGACCGCGGGTACGGATCAGATGTGGCCATCGACACTGTTTTCTCCTATTTCGTTCGGGCTTTGGTTTTAAGGTTTCCTCGTGTACTATAAGTACCCTTTATGTGTCTTTTAGTAGGAGTTATGCACTTTTGACATTCACAAACATATTTTGATTTTAAGATCCGATTTTGATATTGGGATTCTCTTGTATTGACTTCAGTTCATTAATTCAGTTATGGTTGTGGGTTCTATTACTTCTTATCATTGTGATTTCATCTATGCTTTGGAATATGAAAGTTATTGATTTCTTCACAAGCATGAGCGGCTAAAACCCATAGCTAGGGTTGTGGAAACCCTGGTGGATTGACAAAGTATGGGAAGTCCTTTCGTTGTTCTGAACCGATACCCATGCATGCATTGCTTTATATTCGTTATGATAGTTTTCTTAATAGGTGAACACATCATGATCCCGCCTAGATATAGCTAATTACTCCAAAAGAGTAGTAGTGACTAGGATAAGTAAAGGCAACAGTAATTTGGAGTTTAACTGTCGATCCACACTTCTGTGTTCAATCTTATTAAAATGGTTAGGTTTCATCTAATAACTAGAGATTCAAAAGGTAATAGTTAAATGGGATCAAGATAAGGGTCAGTAACGCAACATACTGAGACTTAAAAGGTAAAGGGTGAAATCCTTTTGCTCGTCCAAAAGACTACAGAAGGTACATAACTTTTCGATTCAGCATGCAAAGTATCGAGTTGGTTCAATAAAGCATGATAATCCTACAGAGTTGAGAAACCAGGAGGAACACAATCCTAGTGATCACATATACTGATTACAACCGAAGTTAGTATAGTTACTTGCTCGAGATTACTGCATCAAAACCCCTATTTACTTTTATTGTTCTACTCTGTCGACTACAACTGCTGAGATCTTCACTTCCACGTGTTCCCTTGGGATCCAATCCCAACCTTTGTTGGGTTACTAAATTTGACACCGACCGTATCATTATCTAATAGGAGGTGTTGTTTAGACGTCATTAGAAGGCTCATGTAATAATCCTTAAGCAGCTCTAGCCAGTTTATTTTCCTGAGTTTTTGCTCCTTTTGAGTGAACTATACTGTAGGATATTATGATCAGAAAAGGTATCCACACGCACACCATACAAATAGTGGCGCTAAATTTTTAGCGCGAACACCACAACCAATAACTCCAAGGCATGAGTCGGATAATTCTTCTCATGCACCCTTAACTACCTAGAGGCATAAGCTATCAACTTGACATGCTGCATTAAAACACAACCAAGCTCCACACAGGACGCATCAAAATAGACCACAAAACCATAAGTACCTTCAAGAAAAGTCAAGACTAAAGACGAAGTCAGTTTATCCTTCAGCCTCTCAAAACTACCCTCGCAAACATCAGACTACAAGAACTTTACCTTCTTCTGAGTCAACTTAGTCAACGAGGCAGCTACAAACCTCATGTAGTAACCAACTAAACCCAAGAAGCTCCAAATATCAGTTGGAGTCATAAGTCTAGGCCACTTATTAACCACTGCAACCTTTTGCGGGTCCACTATGATACCTTCACTATAAATGAAATGTCCCAGAAAAGTGACAACATTCAACCAAAATTTGCATTTCAAAAATTTGGCATGCAATTGCTGCCCCTTCAGGGTCTGTAACACAATGCAGAGGTGATCAACATAATCCACCTTGCTCTTAGAGTACACGAGAATGTCGTCTATGAATACAATGACGAATAGATCCAGAAACTGATGAAAGACTCCTTTATCAAGTCCATGAATGCCACTGGGGCGTTAGTCTACCCAAAAGACAACCAGAAACTCAAAATGCCTATATCGGGTATGGAAGGAAGTCTTAGGGATATCCTTCTTCGTAATCTTTAACTAATGATACCCAAATCGAAGGTCGATCTTGGAGAAAAACTTAGCACCCTGAATCTAATCAAATAAATCATCTATCCTTGGAAGAGGGTACTTATTATTTACCATCACCTTATTCAACTGCCGGTAATCAATACATATACAAAGGGAACTACCTTTCTTATGCATGAATAAAATAGGTGTACCTCAAGGGGATACATTAGGATGGATGAAACCTTTGTCTAAAAGATCTTTTAGTTGCTCCTTGAGATCCTTTAACTCAGCTGGAGCCATTCTATATGGGGGAGTATAAATAGGACGGGTGTCCAGACCAAAATCAATCTCAAAATTAATCTCCCTATTGGGAGGGACACCAGGAAGGACATCAGGGAAAACCTCAAGAAATTCATTCACCCCCAGGATGGAATGTAAACAAGGACCCTCCGAGTTAGAATCTTTAATTCAAACCAAGTGATATAGACATCCCTTGGAGATTAATCTCTGAGCACTAATATATGATATGGACCTTTCCTTTGGAGCTAGGGAATCACCCTCCCATTTAATAACTGGATCATTGGGGAATTTAAAGACAACCTTATGGGTCCGACAGTCTAGAGAAAAATAGCATGAGTGCAACCAATCCATCCCTAATATAACATCTAAATCAACCATGTCTAATTCAAGAAGATCCACCAAGGTCTCCCAACCACCTATTGATACCACACAACCCCTATAAACTCTTTTAGCCACCATAGAGTCCCCATTAGGGTAGAGATAGAAAAAGGATCCCAAATATACTCATTACCCAAACCAAAATGCACTACCACAGATGGGGTCACATAAGAGAAGTGGACCCCAGATCAAGTAAACAATAAACATCACAGGAAAAGAGTTTCAATATACTAGTAATGACATCAGGTGATGGTTCAGACTCCTGAAGGGTAGTAAGAGCATAGAGTTGGTTCTAACCAGTGTCGGAAACAGATGGTGCACCCTTTGGTGCCAGAGCTGATGAAGAGGCAACCAAAACCTTGTTTGCCTAGAAGAAACCTTAGACGCAGGACAATTTCTAAGAATATGCCCTGGCTAGCCACATTTGAAGCACTTGTCCCTTCCCTTATCACAGAAGCCCTGATGCAATTGACTACAAAATCTGTAAAGAGGATATGATGGAGCTGATTGAGTCCCACTAGCCTGAGATTGGGTACCCTGTGCCCCATAATTATCACCATCCTGGAAACATCGATCACCAAAAAATATTAGGAAGGGAGCACTATCTATCGAGTGAGACCCAAAATTGACCCACCTTTTCTTAGACCACTTTCCACCATCCCTGCCACTCTGCTGTTAGCTGTCACCCTGATTAGAGAATATAAACTTCTTGCTTTGCCTTTCCTCTATTTATGCTTGCTTCTTCTTCTCTTCCTCAACCTGCTGCTTGTACACAACTAACCTAGAGATGTCCATGTCCTTATTCAACAAGGCAGCCTTACTCTTCAAAATTAAGTCTCGGAACAACCCAGAAGCGATCTTCCTTATTCTAGCCTTTATGCTAGAAACCAACTCCAACATATATCATGATAACTGATGAAAATTTAAGGCATACTCGTTGACTGACATCTTACCTTACTTTAGGTTAACAAACTTTTCTGCCTTTGTATCCCTCAACTCTTGAAGAAAGAAACGGTCCGAGAAAGCATTAGAAAAATCACTCCACAGGGCTGACTGAGCATCATCTCCCCTTGACTTGTCCTATTCTTGTTACCACTGATATGCCACATCTTTGAATTGGTAGGTGGCAAACTCCACTCCATGCACATTAGTGGCATCCATCACACAATTTATCTTTTCCATCTTATCAAGGAAACACTGAGGATCCTCCTCAACCGTAACACCAGTAAAGGTTGGATGATTCAACCTTATAAACTAGACAACCCTTGTGACATCAGAAGATGAAGTAACAAAAGCACCACATTCAGACTGAGAAGCTACCAACTGAGCCAACATATGAATAGACTAATGAAATTCAGCATTTGTCACATCAGCCTGAGGAACTCGAGAAGGACTGGAAGGTTTCGGTGGACCTCCAGAAGGGCAATTAAGAATTAGACCTCTAGACCGGGTCTGGTCCCCATAAACAGGGCGTGTCCCATAAAGATTATCCTCGGGTGGGACTGAGTAGTTTTTGTAAACTGAAGATCATCTGAGAGGCATGATCTGAAAAGCGAACAAATGAAAATTAGAGAAGATTTTAAGACCTTAGACTCTACAACCCAAAAATAGAACACAAGAAAAGGAAACATTCCTAAATGCATCATAGCCTCTCCCTTATGAGTGTGGCGTGCTATATCCCCCTAAAAGAGACTCTACCCAACACGACTTTGTAGACTCCAAATTGATCATGAACCTAGGGCTCTAATATCAATATGACATAACCCAAACCAGGGCTTAGTTGTGTCGGGTATCTCAAGTCTAACTAAGACCAGAGACCACCCCCAATACCCAGACTTTAACCACCCTACACCCCATATCGGATGAATTCTGAACATATAACAAGATAAAGAAATAATAATTTAAAGATATTAAATAAAATATATAACTATAACCAAATAGTCATAACCAAGTTTCCAACCGATACTAATCCCAATGCTAACACCAGTATTGACACCGCCTATGCCCATAATAGTCCAACAAAGCTCTAACTAGAATCAAAGAATATCCAGTCGGGACATGCCACCGAACATAGCCAAAACCAAAACCAATAAAATAAAAAATGATATAAAGAGTCCATAGCATGAAATGGGGTCTTTCAGAGTATGAAAGCTCACCACTTTAGTCTGACTCAAAAGTTGTCCCCGAATCAGCGAGTCACTGAGCAGGAGAAGTAAAAGTATGGCTGGTTCATGCATCACTTGGGGATACAACGCTTGAAGACAGTTAGAAAAATGAACGCTAACATGTAACTCAGGAATAGAGATAAGATAATTCTATCATTCAAAACCAATCAAATAACCATATGCAATCACACACGCATATATATACTGTGCCAGGATGGGGAACATGGTTTATCATGCATTTAAAATATTAACATGGATTATGTAGCTTGACCATCATAAATCCACCCACGGGCTATATGGGTCCAGTGTTACCCTAGAATGGGAACAGTGCGTGTAGCTGCTTGAACCGGAGATGTCATAGAGGGCTAGAGATTCCTGTGTACCCTTCGCCCTCCATGATGCATATATACATGTATAGACTTGGGGGATTCCCATGTACCCCACAAGAATTTGGTTTCCAAGACCAACCCTTATGTCGGCAAACATGAGTTTCCAGTGTCTGTCCTTTGGACTCACACCTTCACAGCTAGCTATCACGACCCCCATTATTGCCTAATTAAAACATTTGGCATATAACCAAACCACCAATTCTAGGAGACAATTTTTAAGTGGTATCGTCATACCGACTATAGCTTGGAAGTATGTCATTAGCCAAGACTTAGGGGATTCCCTTGTACCCCGCAGACTCCATTATTAAAATCACTTAGGGATTCTCGTGTACCTCACAAGGTTTTCATTGTATAATCATGTGGGGGATTCCCGTGTATCCCATAAGGTTTAAAAACCATTTGTAACCATTTAACCATTTCAAAAGTCACAAGTTTAGAAAAAGTTACCATTATAAAGTTCAACCACCATACCCATGCACCCACATGTTCCAAACCATATTTAAAACATGCAAAACCATAATTAAACCATGAGAAACATTATTCATCCATGAACATCCAAAACCACCAACCTTTATTTCAAAACCATAACAATACCATGAAAGCCTTACATTAAAACATATGCTTTAAGTAAAATAAAAATGAGGGACGAGTAACATGCCTTAGACACCAAGAAGTACAGAGAGAAATCACCCTTGAAAGCCCTAATTGATTAACTTGATGAAGCCCTAGCTTTTTCTTGAACAGTGAGTTTGAGAGAGAATTTGAGAGTGTTTTATTAGTAATAATGTGTTAGTAAAGACCCAAAAAAGGTTTTAAGTCGTGGTATCAAAGGGACTTAAAGTGGGAAATGTCCAGAATACCCTCAGCTTAAAATCTATAAAATGTCGTCCTTGGTTATGAGTCAAACCATTAATTCGTCACCATATCATATGACTCATAGCATGAGTCATATCCTAGATAGTGATTTAGACACCCAAACACTGTCCTCCTTACGACTCCATGATCCTACCCGTGACCTGACCATACGACTCGTATGGTCTAGTCTTATATAAGTCAAATCAAAACCTAAGGGTGAGACACTGGACAACATACGACTCAATTCTACCACCTGTAACCTATCCTCATGGCACTTAGTGAGTCACTCATACTCAAAGCCAAGTTAAGCCACTAATGTACTAATTTGATTAAGGTTTACCCTAATGTCTTGTCACCACCCCAATGACTCAAACCACCAAGTCATAACCAAGACGTAAAACCAACCACCATCCACTAGAACCCTTATGACTAGGGTTATCTGACATGTAACCACACCATACAACTCATATGATGAGTCACTACTAGGATAGTAAGCTTAAAACTCAAGAATTTTCCAAGGGCCAAATTCCATGGTGTTTTATTTTTCTTATGGGGATTTAATTGCCTCGAACCATAAGAAATTATGTTCCAATACTACTTTAAAACAATACCCTAACCCAATTGTGAGGCATCACAAAACACAATAAATTCCTTATCTTCAATAGGCAAGGTGAGAATTGGGGATGAGTTTAGCAAAGTTTTGAGCTTTTAGAACCTCTCATCGCACTCGTTATCCCACATAAATGGAACTTCCTCTTGAGTAACGGGGTTATATTCAAAGCAATGCTAGCTAACCCTTTAATGAATCAACGATAATAGATGGCTAATCCCACAAATTTATGAATTTCTATAACATTCACGGACCTAGGCCAATTCTTAGCAACTTCAACCTTCTACGAGTACCATAACCCCTTTCTTAGAACCATGTTCCCCATGAAGGACACTAAAGATAGAAAAAACTCACACTTGGAATATTTATCATATAGTTGTTTCTCTTAACCAACCCTAATTTTGTGCGCAAATGAGCTTTATGCTCTTTTTTACTCTTTGAGTAAATTATTATGTCATCAATAAAAATGAAAATAAATGAATCCAAAAGGACTTAAAGACCCCATTCATTAGACTTATAAAAATAGTGGGGTAGTGGAAAAGCCAAAAGACATAACTAGAAACTCATAATACCCATAAAGAGTTTAAAAAAATAGTTTTTTAAGATGTCTTCTGCCCTAATATTGAGCTGATGATAACCTAAGTGCAAATAGATTTTGTAGAATACTGAAGCTCCTTACAACTGGTCTAACAGGTCATCTACCCTAGCAAGGATACTTGTTTTGAATGATTACCTAATTCAATTGGCGATAGTCTAAACATATCATTTTGCTACCATCTTTCTTTTTCAAAAACAAAATGGGAGCACCCAAAGGAGAAACACTTGGGCGAACAAAACCCTACTCTACAATTCTTGTAACTGAGATTTATACTTTCCAAGGTCTAAATCTATATAGAATTCAACCTTATAGTCCAAAGGCATACCTGAAAGGTCTCAGGTAATACTGCTAAGAATTTGCACACAACTAGAACTAAAATTAATGGAGTTACTACTTATTCATCTTCCCTAAAATGGGATAAAAATGCCCTGCCCCCTTCTTTACTAATTTCTAGGCACGAATAGCTAACATAATTCTTAGAGGAGTAGGCCTTAGAGTACCCTTCCACTCTAATTTTCCATCTTGGGCATTGATACACTGGCAGTTTTTGAATAAGAATCAAGAATGGCATGATAAGGATAGAACCAACTCATCCCAAAGATAATACCAAACTCCGTCATGTCTAAAATTACTAGGTTTGCCAAGGTTTTGTATCCCCTAGACATCATAGGGAAAGCCTTATAAACCTGGTCAGCATAACAAATACTCTAACTGTGTACACACATACATAGGAGTATCAAGCACTTTACAGCCCAAATCCTAACATAAAGAAAACATCATAGAAATATAGGAGAAAGTAGACCCAAAATCAAACAATATTGAAGCCATACAATCACAAACAAGAATAGTACCAGTGATCACAACATCAAAAGATTCTACTTTAAGATGAGATAGAATAGCATAAAGTTTGACTCTACCATTACCCTGACTACCATTTCTACCAGTATGAGCACCATTTTTATCGACTTGTCCTCCACCTCGATTGGCTGGGTTGCCACTCTTTTCTGCAGCTTGGCCACCGCGCCCACCTTAGGGATGAACTCTACCATTGCTTCCACTACCACGATCAACTGGAACTATAATACTAAAAGCTAGTTGTTGAGTCAACTGACTTGCAAGCATTAAATTAGGATAATACCTTATAATGTGGCCTAAACCCTTACACTTATGGAACTTAATTCCCAACGTATGCCTCTAACTAAAGAGGGTGAAGGTGTATAGCCACCAGTTTGTAAAGGCTAATAACTGACCCCGGATGGGGACCTTGAGGACACATCCATGAAAATTTTTTATGGTCAAGAAGAACCACAACCTTTTACAAAAGTATCGCTAAACTGCCCTGAGGTACCAACCTTCTTCTCTTCTGCTTTTTCTTCTCCCTATTTGTCAAGTGCCTCAGCATTTTTGGCAAACTCAACAATATCCTAAAATGATTCACTATAAGTAACAACAGATAAAGTCACCATTTGAGTCCAAGAAATCAGACCCTTCAAAATATACCTGATCTGCTCCTCCTCTAAAGTGATCAATTGAAATAAATAGCAGGATAAGACATGGAGATTGGATTCATTGTCCACCACAAATGTCACCCTTATCTAACCTTAAAAATTCATCCTTCTTCTAATCAAGATAAGCATGGGAAACATACATTTCAAGAAAAATAGTCTAAAATTACACCTAAGTGAGGGTAATGGAACCCTCCTCTCAATAAATGACCTTCACATTTCTTAGATTTGTCCTGCAAAAATAAACAAAGTTCACATCATATCTTTATACAATATCCATCTTATGCAAGCTTTCATAAAAAATAACAAAAACTCAAAAGCATGTTGAGATTCTGTACTCTGAATTACTAGGGTTTCATATTCATGTACTTATAGAAAAGTCCATGTTAATCATTATTCATCACTAGTCCAAGTACCTATTAGGATACACCTCTATCTTTAAGACTTCATCTATCCTGGGTTCCATAGTAGTCGTATATTGTAAGACTAGGGATAGTAATACTGGAATAGTAGGAGTAGCATCGGTGCCCGCCAAACTGCCTAAGTATCCCAACACTTGCATAATCAGTCCAACAGTCATAAGTACTTGGTTTACACTTTTTTGTAGGCACTATATTTTTAGGGACCACTACTTCTTCCTCAATCACCACATCCTCATCCTGGGCTAACTTTGGAGCACCTTATTTTGTGTGTGGGGGGGGAAGGGGATTCTTTTACCTAGCTGATCTAATCGTTTGACTGACCTGGACTCCACCCTTAGTAGGTGCTGCTCTTGTTCCTCCTCTCTTAGCCATTTCTTTCACGCATAATTTGCCTTAAATTATATCCTCAATGACTGGCATAGATAGTGCTATTCGTATGAGTGTTGGGGCAGCTATTGCTGTTCTATAGGAATGTGTATTCACCATTTGTAAAACAAGTATGAAGGAGATAGATACCAATTTGTATCACCATATACCAATTGGAATCAAGTAATAGCACAAAAAAAGAAAGAAATTTTGTTTGCTAAAATACCGTAGCCTCTCAAAGAAAAGTATAGACATCTCTGTACCATTCTACAAGGCTCTACTGGATCTGTTCTTGTATAACGAGATATACAAATCCAATGCTCTGATACCATATTGTTCACAACCTAAATGGTCATGATTGGAACCCACCCAAATCTATGGTGGGAGAACTATACATAAAGCAACCCTCACTAATCAAGTGTTGCAATCTCATTTATCTTATACCAACTTTTTCATTAACAAGCTCTAAAACCCTATTTATTAATAAATAAGAAGATGTCAACCAACATAATCATCAAATACTAATAGGGTGCCTAAATCCTTAATTAATACATCCCAAGACCTGAAGTCATCATACAAGAGCACTTAAGAGTACTCAAGTCTAAAGATAAAAGATTATCCAAAATACTTTATAGAAAAATAGTCTCTTAGTCCTGAAATAAGGTACATGATCACAAACCTGAATATTTAATGTCTTTCCGGTGATGGTTCTCACTATTGAATAAAAATCCAAAACTACCAGCTAGAGTTGAGGTCTAATCTCAAACACTGGATCATGCTTTGCACTCAACAAAAAGAAAAGCATAGATATCAGTATATCAACAAGTACTGAAAGACATTACAAGATAACTCAATTCAACACCATACAAATAAGTAAACCAAATAAATGCAACAACGTTCATCAAAAAACTCATAATCAAAGACAACAACACATTTCTAACACTTTTTTTAAAGGAAATACAGACTTATATTTATTTATATTTATACGTAGCCAATTTCAACAACAAGTTGCATTACAACATATAGTTAGAACTGAACATTCAATACATATGAATGAATGTATAAATAAATAGTGCACATCAACTCTCTCTTCTTAATATCATCAACATCATTCTCAATATCATGAACATCATGATTTCAATATCATCATTATCATCATCCCATCATTATCAATATCATCAACACCATCATGAATATCATCACCATCATCAACTCATTATTATTAATATGTATGAATATTCACATTTAGTCAATAATCACAATAGTACTCAAAAACAAACATAAATATGATATTCAACTTTAAGCGTAGAGTCAAGCAAGTCTAATTGCTATGATAAATCGTAATCAACCTCGATTCCTTGATCAAAATCACTTCTAGGACTCTAGTTTGCCTTTTCTTTCTCTATCACCTTGTTTTTGATCAATACAACAAGGTTAAATACCCAATTAAGTTATTTCATCCCTTTTTAACCATTAGTGATTAATAGTTAACAATTTTAACCATGAAATTACCCTAGTTCATCATCTTATGGTTTTCTAACCCATAAAACTCATGAACTCTACTTTATTTAGCATGAAAAACTACGGTTCTACTCCAATTAATGTTTTCCAACACCCTAGAATCATTCTTATATAATTTTTATACTTACTTCCACCAATTTGTATTAAGTTAATTAGTTAGGGCTAAACCTTAATTTCCACTGTGAACAAGTTTCTAACAATTTTCAATAATTCTAAGAAGTTATTCAAGTCTAGAATGTAAAGAACTTACACCCAAAGATGATAACTCTTGAAAATTTGTAGAAAATTGCCTTGGATCATTTTTCAAAAAGTTGAGAATGAAAATGTGTTTTTGGTTTTAAAAACTAACAAAACTGTATTTTTACCACTACAACGGTTAAGTTACCGCTGCAGTGGTTTGCGATGGATTGTAGGTTATCGCTGCAGTGGTTCGCGATGGATTGTAGGTTACCGCTGCAGTGGTACTTTTTCTACTACTATGGTACCACTACAGCTGGTTCCTTTTTCACTGCAATGGTTTTAAGGTAGAATCTCAGAGCCTCTCCCTAGTTGAGTCCATTTTACAATACATCTCTCAAAATATGACATCTTGAATCAACCCTTCCATGGTAAACTCTATGAATGATGTTCGCAACTCTATATTATGTGCTAGAAATTGGTATCGCTTCCTATACTCATCATCTATCTAAAAATAAAGTAACAAATCCCTACCAGCACTCACACTATTACTAGATTTCCTTAGATTAGTACACCCTTAAAAATCGTATAACATTAGGCTTGCCCTGAATTTCTTATAAATTGTCTAAGGGAAAATTTAGCAAAGGTTCTACCTCTTATTTCATCATAACGAATATTTGATCGTCAATAGCTATCCTCTCCCACTTCCATTCAAGAATAGTCATCCTTTAAGAGTATCACCGGGCTTCTGATGTTCATACTTCACCTATTGGTAATTTTATCACTTAGCCATAAAATTATCTATATCTTACATCATTTTGATCCCCACTAATAGTGCTGTCTAAAATCATGGTACTTCTTTATTGCACCAGGTTGTATTGAACATTTTGAACTATGTTCCCCAGAAAGTATGGTAAGAATCAAAACCATCAACATGAGGTATACAAATTTTCTCCTTAATCCTTAAAACACCCTCAACATCAAGAATGGCCTCCCTGGCCTCACCTTGTAAAACCATATCATAGATTTTACTCTACTTTATATTCGTAAAATGCCTAGCCTTGATTTGATCAAGAAATGTAGACCTTATCTCTAAACTAGCTAGTAAACCATTTTTATTCGACACCTCAAGTCGTATGAAGTGATTAAATAGAGACTGAACCTCCCTAGCTAATGGGTATCTAGAAATCCAAACTACCCATGCTTTGTGTGTTCCTAAGCAACTCATCAACTACCACATTAAAATAACTTAGGTGATAGGGAGTAGTCACATCATAGTCTTTGAGTAGCTCCATCCACTTGTACTCTCTCTAATTCAATTCCTTCTGAGTGAAGATATGCTATAAGCTATGGTGTCCATTAAACACTTTAAATCGCACCCTATATAAATACTGTCTCCATATCTTAAGTGAAAATACCATAGGTCATGAGTAGGATAATTATTCTCATGCACCTTCAACTATCGTGAAACATAAGCAATCACATTCCGTTCTTGCAACAAAATAGTACCTAAACTAGAATATGAGGCATCACAATACACAATGAAATCATAACCTTTCACTAGAAATACAAATTGAAGTGGTGGTCAATAATGTATTGATCTTTCAAATGATCTTCTCATAGTCATCAGACCAAACAAAAGGTACCTATTTTTGAGCCAGATGATTTAGATGCGAAGTAATTGAAGTGAACCCATTTAGGAACTTGTGATAATAACTGGCCAACCTACAAAAATATAAAACTTGCTTGGATTTAGGCCTATTCTAATTCTTAACTTCATCAATATTTTGTAGATTTACCATAACCCCTTCCTTCCAAACAAGGTTCCCCAAAATGACACCAACGATAATCAAAATTCACACATAGAATATTTGACATATAATTGCTTCTTCTTTAGCAACCCCAACATAATATGCAAGTGTTTTTTATGTTCCTTCCTACTATTAGAGTACATAATAATATCATAAATGAAGACAATCATGAAGGAATCCAAGTATGGACTAAATACCCTATTTATTAAGCCTATAAAAGCAGTAAGGGTGTTATTCAACCCAAAGGACATCACCAAGAACTCATAGTGTTTATAATGGGTCTAGAAGGCAGTCTAAGTAATGTCTTTGCCTCTGATCTTTAGATGATGATACTTAGACCTCAATAAATCTTCATAAATACTGATGCACCCTTTAGCTAATCAAATAAATAATCTATCCTATCACCCTACAAATACGTGTAATTTATCATTATAAAGGCAAACAATGCTTAATAAGGCCTATAATATCTATTCAAGCCCCCACTCAGGCATCATATTAAGAAATAAGGCATGCAAATGCACAGCGAAGGACAATGATGTCAAATAAAAGCCCCATATGGGTTACACACATAATATAATATCATATGCCAACAACAACAAAATATAAACCCCACACGGGCATTACACATTATAAAATAGCTCAAAAATTACATCTCATAGTTATTTTCCACAACCCATAGTAGGCTTTACTTATTCACTAACTACCTAACCTAGTCTGAAAAAAGTTAAGTCATAACCTACCTTGAAGCGATGAAATGCATACCTAAAGTCCTTAAACACTGTCCCCTTTAGAACATCCTTGTGATAAACTACAACATTTATATATATCATCCACATAATTAAACAAAGTTAACGATACCCATATTTTCTATATTTAAGTCGAGTCCAAAATGGGTTCAAAAAATGAGTTTAATAACAAAAGGGGTAAAACAAAAATTTAACTTTTGACATACATTACCCCAGATGAAAGGAATCTAAATTTGAAAACCCATGAACAAATGAGTTAAAAATAAGGTCCAAACTGAAGAAAAACCTTTTAAAGCTTTTTCCAAAAAAAAAAAATCTTCAAAATCCCATGTTAAAACCAAGATTAACTAGTATTTTGATGATATAATTCAATAAAAAGTAATGAAATTAATGTTTTGGAGCTTACCCAATTTCATATGGTGATGAAAACCCTAAAATCACCCAAACCAAATCTCAAAGTCAAAAAATTGTGAAAAAAAATTCTGAAATGGGGTTTATAGACAGTGGTGGCTGCTAAAGAGGCTATCACTAAAGTGGTACTAGAATCCTAAAGTGGCTACCGCTTAAGTGATACCTGGATACTAAAGTAGCTACCACTTAAGCAGTCTTGGGTTTCTAAAGCAGCTACCACTTAAGTGGACCTTGGCCTCTTAAGCGGGTGTACCGGATATTAGCAAGTGTTGATTTTGGTGCAGTCCAACCAAACTCCGAACGGACTCTCAAGATGTGATAGGGACCCCATATAAACAAACCATATATGTTACCAGGCCAATTTTGATGTTTTGGACACAATGTCCATGTTGAATTAAAAAAAAGATCATTATTTTCAACAAATTAACCCCTGAGACATCCTTATGCTATATTTCACTTGTTTTTCAAATAGGGGGTCAAAATGCAAACTAAGACCTTCAAACACATACAAACCCAGTAACTTCTCACATTCAACATTCTAGATCTAATGGAACTATAAAAATTGCATCTGATATTTAGAACATCGAATGTTGACCAAAGTTAATTATGAAACTTTTAAAGCTCAAAAACACTTCAAACTCTCCCAAAATCCTACTTAAGGTATTATAAACCATACCAATCATTTCCATACCCTAAAATCAATATATAGCAACTATGGGGAAGGAAAAAGAAGTCAAACCACATCAATTTTTTTTTTTACAAATTAGGTCATTAAAGCTCCACCTGCACTCAATATATATCATAGGACAACTGAGCAAAGAAAAAAACTAAATAAGTATAGGATACTGTGAGTACACTTTCACCTTCATACTGAAAAGTTCCTAGTGATGGCTCAAATTATATTTTCTAGCAATTCAACATGTATAATATAACAATATAACAGTATACACGAATATATATAAGGAGGCTAAATACTCAATATCAAAAAAATAAAAAAATGTAAGTGATGCAATGTAATGTCCATGATTTAATGTCTCAGTATCACTTCGTATATACCTATCAAGCAAATGATTCCATGATAGGACACATCCATTGGGGGTTTGCGACCTGTATACTATCATAATCTAATATCTCAATCAACATTGTTGTCACATTTCTTGGTAAAGTGTATTTTAAAATATTTTATTTTTAAGAAATCAATGTTTCTCGGTACTAATCCCAAACATATGAATGAATGAAATAAGGATGCATGCTCATAACCAAATTAATATCATGTAATGAATTAATTCAATAATAGTATAAATGAGATCAACCCTACTCAATATCAATAAACCATCATATAAAGAAACACATCAATAAAGATTTATGTTTACATCAATAATATCAATCCAAGCACCTATTTGATCATCATGATAATAATAAAGGTAAATGATGCTTAAATAATGCTAATTGTATCAATTTAAGCCCTCATTCGGGCATCACAATAATGCTAAAGAAAATAATTCCAAATAAGGTTAATACCAGACCCCACACTGGTTTCACAATAGTAATAATTCCTCAAGTCAATAATGATATTCACATAAGCCCCCACACATGCAACATGACAAAAAGATAATCTCAAGTTAAATTTCATAATGAAATACCCAACCTGTATCATATTTTATATGAATGGTTAAATACTCAACCCATTCTGAAGAAAGTTAAGTCATGATCTACCTTAAGAAGTCAAATCTTAAGACTAGACCTTTCAACATAGAGCCTTTCTTTTACGTTTGGCCTCAAAATGTACCAAATCTATCAAAAACATAATCTACATATTGAAAGATGTCTACGATACCTATATTAGCATTTTCATTCAGAGTCCAAAAGTAGTTTGAAAATCAACCACAAAAAAGAAAGGGTAAAATCATAATTTATATTAAAGAATTATGTTTTCTAAACTCTAAGGGTTCCAAATATGAAAACCCATTGAAAAATAAGTGGAAATCATGTTTGAAATCAAAGAAAAACTATTTTCTCTCTTTACTGGTTGAAGCTCTAAAAATCATGTTTAGAAGATGATTTAGTGAAATAATCAATGAATAAGGATGAAAATTAAGCTTAGAAACTTGTGTAAGATCATTTATTGGAGATAGGTATGTATAGAGGATGTTGAAGTAATCATTTGCCACTAATTTCCATATGCGTTTTCAGCCAAAATCCTCCATTAAATTCTTATTTTACCCTCATTTCCATTATTTTTTGGGGCTGATTAGAACCTCAATTTATATTCTATTTTTGTTCTACTTTTGAGCATACATTCCTTGTCCTTTGAGGGACCTCATGACAGATTCAATTTTGATATTCCATTAGAGGTCCCCATGAGCCTATTTTTGACCCGATTTTGGGATTAAAGTTTTATATTATAATACGGGTCTTGTTTTACTCGTATTGACCTGTATATTATTATTTTGATAGCTTGTCAAGATTTTATGACCATGGATTAAATGCCAAAAATTTGTGGATGATTCAAGATTTGCAATTCAGCATCGAGGTAGGCTTCAATCTATTTTTCTATATGAGATGGTGTTATATATAGATTACATGCTAGGTAGGAATTATAGGAAAGGATGATGACTAATATATAATGACTTAACATATTTAGGGAATTTGGAATAGAAATACGACCCAAACAATTGACTAGGATACTTGATATGACCTTAGAATCGTATTATCCGTGTTTACGAACTTGTTCAGGCATAGATTGACATTACATATCCTTTAATATAGGACTTACCACATGACATAGTAATTAGGGTGGTATTTCCCCGTAGTTGTGAGTCTTTATTATGTTAATTATATATTGTTGGGCCTGAGGCTTTGGTTACGATACTAGTTGGACTTCAGGTGAGTATTCTATCCTTAAAAAGATGTGATTCTAGTTTATAGATTATTATGCACTTATGGTTATATTGTTTGGATACTGGTGATGATAGGCATGCTCTTAGGTGCATTTGTGATCACTTAGTGGTATTATTCAACCCAAATACTTTATTTTACTACTATTTTCTAAAAAGGAATTTATTTCCACTTTTCACTTTTAGAATGGATTCTTTTAATGATTTATGAGCTTTTGTAATTGATTGTGATATTTTGGAATTAGACTGAGGATGTTTCATTGCATTATTAATCCACTCTTTAACCACTACTATTTACTTTGGTCGAAAAGGATTAAGACCTTTTTCTCGCTATTATGTAGATTTAGTCTTGAAATTAATTTCGAACAATGGCTTTACAGATTTACACTCTTTAGTATCAGTTTATGTCTGGGAATATATTATATTTTTATCTCTCCAGTACTAGATGGATTAGATTAATTATGATGGTTTTTGGAAATTTTGGTTTGGGACCAAGTAGTGTATACGGATATCCTGAGTCCCTTCATCCGTGAGCCACAATGTTAGAGAAGGATAATTGTTGTACGTTATTCCTTTACAAGATACTGAAGTGGAGGAGGTGTATACACTTATTACATTATGGCACTAGGATTAGACATGGTATTATCGGTTTATGTTGTATTTATTTATTCATATTCATGCCTATCACAAGTATGATCATTTGGTGCTTAGATTTATTGTCCTTATGGGGTTTGTATAGGTATAAGTTATGCTTTATATTTGGTGAGTGATTTCTTGAACCTTTTGAACTATGGGGGTCCATTTAGGTTATTGTTTGTTTGGACTATCCGGTTACTTTATAGTTGTTATCATGACTAGTTTGTGGCAGGATGATTATGGACTGGTACTTGAGATTGTTGGTACATTTTTATTTCTTTTCTTTATCATGGTAAAATATGTAGTTGTTAGTTTATCTCATGTTTAGTCACCCTTTTGTTAGAGGCATTGAGTATGCTAGTATCATTACCCTTACCTAGCTATGATCCTAGAGATGTTAGGTAGGTTTCCTCGGGTTACTGATGTGCCATGGTTTCATGGAGCTTTTGATGCCTAAAACAAAAAATATTTCCAAGTACTTAGGTATTCTTGTTAGATGTCATGTTCTTTTTTGTTGATTTTGCAAAAAATAGAGTTTGAAGACAAGAATGAGAAAAATAAATGAAGAGTAGTTGAGAATGCTATCTATGATCTAATCTATGGCTCGTGGGTAGTACCTACAAGCCTGTAGGTGTCTAAGTAGGTTGATGTTATGAAGTTATAACGTTAGTTGATGTATTATGATTCCCATGAAGCCTACCTATGACCTAGGTCTGTAGGTTACCTCGTAGGTAGAGGTTCTGATGATTGAAGATGTCTCTTAGTTCCATGAGCCTACTTACGCCCCACGGGTACAATCTATGACTCATAGGTTTCCTCGTGTGTTAGTGCCTGTTTTGGTTTCCTACAACTTTTAGGATAATATTTTAGATTTATTTAAATACCATTTGGATGTTTTATTATCAGTTTTCACACTATATACAGTTTTGACATTGTTTTGAGTTTTGAGACATATTATTGAACTTGGAATTGTTGTTCTTGGTTTTTAGGGTTTACAATTAATTTGAGATTTTGGGTTTTCATTATTATTCTTCGTAAGTTCTTTCGTATGCTTTTCTCTATGAAATCTATGTTTGTTCTAACAACTATGAGAAGCTAAACCCCATAATTAGGGGTTTGGGAAATGTAATAGATTAACAAAGTAGGTTAAGTGTGAAGTCATTCTAAATTTGTGTGCTTGCGTATATTGGGATTTCCTTTGCTTTGATTGCTTTCTTAATGGCTGCAAACATTAAGAACTTATCCGTATTCGATACTTTCCCCATAGAGAGGGAAATATTAGGAAAAAGAGATCACAATAGTAAATTGAGCTATCATCCTTTATCTAAGTAACTTGAGACCGAGAGGAGATAGTTTATTTGAGATCAAGAACAATGGTTAGTAATTGATACTCTGGGACTGAGAGGAGATGAGTGAAATTAACCCAAACCAAGGTTGAGAGATGGTTTGGTGATGCATAACTTGTTAGATTTGGCATGCAACGCATCGACATAGTTTAAAAAACACGAACTGCCTGTAGAGTTAAGAAGTCAAGGGGAACACAATACCATTGGTCGTCTTATATTAATAACAACTCTAATTGCCCAACATCATTACTATTACTTTTACTTTTACAACCTCCTTTTACTTTATGCACTTTCCAATTACCTCAATAAACTCGTGATAGATTTTCGATCCATTCCTCATGATATCGATCCTAACCTAGTTGGGTTCTATATTTGACAAATGATTATTTTTACTTTCTTGGAGGTGTAATTTTGGCGACATCAAATTTTGTACCGTTGTTGGGCAATACGATTTTGGATTGACTAACTGAGATTGTTGAAGTTGTTGGTTTCATTTGTTGATTTTTGGTTTCTTATTGTTTATAGGAAACACGCCAGTATATGTCTAGTACTCAAAGTTAAGGCAATTCCCTAATTCCATTTGATCCTAAGCTTAAAAGAACTTTACGACAAAATCGTAAGATGGAAAAAGGAGAAGAATATGATCAAGGAGACTAATACGAAAGGATTTATGATGACCCAGCCATACTGAATCTTCCACCTCCATATGGTGTTCAAGGTATGATCGAGAAAACACCACTGTATAATTTTTATTCAAAGAGATGCTAGGTTGGAAGTTGCCCATCGTTCAATTATTAAGGAAAAAAAGAGCTAGAAAAGAGAAAAAGCATCGAGAAACACTTGAAAGAGATAGAATAAGAAGAAATAGAGTTCAACAACCCATTATGCTATACTTGCTAGTTTATAATGACAAAAAATTTAAGGTATGTTGAACTAATTGAGACAGGTGCTATCATTCCTCCAGAGTTACCTCAAGGAATGGAATTTAGTATTACGAGTGCAATGATCCAGTTGCTAAATTTGAAGGGAGTGTTTGATAGTTTACCTAATGATGATGCAAACATGTACCTTAAGAGCTTTGTGGGGATTTTCAGTTTGTATAATTTTCCTGGGGTGAGTCAAGAAGCAATATGACTGAGTTGTTCCCATTCTCCCTTACAGAAGAAGTAATATTATGGTTAGGAGTGATGCCTCATGGGTCTATTACCACTTGGAATGAATTGTGGACATAGTTATTAGAATGTTTTTTACCGCCCTCTAGAATGCTACAGTTGAAGGATGAGATTAATAAATTTAGATAGCTATATTTAGAGGCACCGTACAAGACATGGTTGAGGTTCAAAAAGAAGCTGATGAATGTAACAAACTATAGAATAACCAAAAGAAACTTGTTAAAGATATTCTATAGAGCCTTGAATGCGAATACCAAGGTTGTAACTGACACTATTATAGGTGGAGCTTTTATGAGTCTTGTTGGAAGTAGGCTGTAAAAACCTTAGACCAGATCATTAAAACCAATCGAGGGTGGCATAGTCGAAAGCCTATGTTATTAGTGTTTCTAGCAAGCAGAGGGTCTTAGATGAGACAATGGATTAAGAGTAGCACAGTTAAGGATTGGGATCGATTTGCTTCCTAACAAGTTTGTAGATATGGGAGTAGAGAAGGTGAATCCAGTGGGTTCACATGGTAAATCTTCTAGACATGATAAGTCTGATTTTGAGGAAGAGGATATGTATTAGGACAGATAGATGGTCGAATTTTTGAGAAAATGGCCAAGGGTCTAACCAAGACACGTGGAACTTGAGGCAAGAGAATCAAGGTCAAAACTACTACAAAGATAAGTATAAGAATAACAGTAGAGAGCGTGATAGTGACTATAGGAGAAAGTATGATTATAAGGAGAAAAATGGTATTTATGTTCCATCGGGGAACCGTGATACTGATTTCAAAAATTTGAGAATGAATGCATTGCTTGCTAAGCTTGGGAAGGGTTCAAAGAGACAAGAGAGTTGTCTTAAGGAGACTAAGGCAGACATATCAGGGTTGAGCAAAAAGTTTGAGTTGTGTGGAACTGCGATTACGAAACTTGAGCAACAGTTTGGGGAGATGTCTACCACATTGAATTAACATCAACTGGGCACTCTTTATAGCAATACCATTTAGAATCTGAAGAACGACAGTCACTGCTATCTATCGCTATTGGGAGTGGTAAGACTATTATTGATCCATTCATGACTATGGTTGATGAAGTGAATAATGAAATTGTGGATGTTGATGATGAACCCAAAACAGAAATGGAGAAGTTGGTGACTAATGGTGAGATATTGTAGAAATTGATGGGTGTAGAGAAACAGGTTAATAATGATAAAGGAAAGGGTAAGTAGGTCACACCTTTACTGAAGCACATTCCCCAACCTTCTCCACTATTTCCCCAATGATTATAACAAAAAGTCAAAGAAGGGAAGCATAAGGAGTTTATTTCTATGCTGAAGAAGTTGACCATGAATATCTCTTTTCTTGAAGCTCTTAAATAGATGTTTGGCTGTGCAAATTTATGAAGGATTTGGTGACAAAGAAGAGAAATGTTAGTTATAAAGATGTTTTTTTTTCATCTTTTTAGTGTGATTACATATCGAACTCTTGTGTAAAAGAAAGGTCAACCAGTACGTTCACAATTCCTTGTACGATTGGGTCATCTAGTTTTGCTAGGACTTTGTGTGACTTGGGTGCAAGCATTAACTTGATGTTGTTGGTAGTTTTTAAATAATTAGTTTTGAGGTCCCCCAAACCAACAATGATGCGATTATTGATGGCGAATCGTATGGTTAAGAAGCCTATGGGCATATCATTTGATGTTTTAGTCAAGGTAGACAACTTCATCTTTCTGGTGGACTTTGTTGTCCTGGATTGTGAGGTTAATTTTGAGATGTCCATAATTTTAGGGAGACCATTTTTAGCCATTGGTAGAGCATTAGTGGATATATAAACAGGTGAGCTTAAGTTCAGGCTGCATAATGAGGAAGTCACATCTAATATTCACAGAACTATAAAGCAGCCAACTAACATGAAGGTGGTTTCGGTAATAAAAATTCTTGATGGCCATGGAGACCAACCCTATGGATACCTTGATAAAGTTTAAGTAATCAAGGTCCTCATGTCATGCTGCAATGTTAAAAGAGGCCCTGCTTAGGAGAAAACCCAAGGTGTCTTATTATTTTGGCATTTTTCATAATTCGTATTATTGTAATTTCCATCAAATTTACACCCCTAAGGTAATAGAGGTATGTTTCTAACTCTCTTTATTTATGGTGACCTAATGCGTATGCAGGCTTATTTGATTGGGGGGGTAGGGCTACTTGTGGATCTAGATGTGTTCTTGGGGGGTTATTGTTGTTGTGTCTTTTTTTTAGAGTGTGTTATCATAGTAGATCCAACATGTTTAGGTATTGTGTCATGATCGTGATTTGTGTTATGTGTTGTTTCGTTTAAATTAAAAGAAAAATATAGAACCTAAGTGCAATTGAAATGTTTTGGTTTATAAGTGTTTGAAAATTTTAAAAAATATGATACCCCTCCTAAAATTTTATGTTGTGAATATATGTGTGGCCATCGGTGAATCTTATTTTGGCTTTAGTATTAGGTACAAAATAATCAAAGCTCAGCATTTCATGAATTGGATAGGTAGTACTTGATTATGTAACCCTATACCATATGTGTGAGAGGCATTTACCTAGTTCACTTTGTATATTTAATCCAAAACTTTCCTAGTTAGCCCTGTCTAGATTGTAGGATAGTTGGTTAAGACAACATCATAGATCGTGTTTGAATAAGTCCACTCTTAGCTTAAAAGACTGACCAAATAAGAATATCCATTGATCCCTAATTTGAGCCTAAGTTAACCTATTTTCTTGTTTTAAGCTTTTCATCTTCCCGTTTAATTATGATGAACCTGTTTTGACCCTGGTCCCTCCTTGGACAATATGTACCTCAACTCGAGCAAATTGCATAAGTTGAGGGTAGCTATCATAGGGGTACATATTTGAAAATAGGTACAAAGAAGAGAGCCGAACAAAAGAAAAGAAAGTCGGGTTGGATGTGGTAGGAAAGTGTGAAAAATAAAGAAAAAAATTGTGAGAAAAAGAGAAAAATTTCAAAAAAAGGTATAAATGCAAAGAATTAAGGAACCCACACCTCATCCGAATAAGAAATAAAGGAGAAAAAGGAGAATAAAATAAGCTTAGTTAAGTGAAAATGGGTACAAAGAAAGGCGTCGAACCAAAGAAAATAAAGTAGAGTTGGATGTGGTAGGAAATTTTGAAAAATAATGAAAAAAAGTTGTGAGAAAAATCGAAAAGTTTCAAAAAAAATGCATAAATTCAAAGAATGCAGGAACCCACACCTAATCCGAATAAGCAATAAGGAGAAAAGGAGAATAAAATAAGCATAATTAAGAAGTGGAGCCAGTAAAATAGGTGTAGTGTCAGGGAGGGTGAGCCAATATATCCCATATGTACCATACCTAACCTTAAGCTTACATCACAAGCCTAGAAAATTCCTATAATGATCCCAGTCCCACCATCCAAAAACTAAGATGTAGAAAATAAGGGCAAACCTATGTTATTTTATGCACATTACTTGGACTTCTTTGAGAGAGTTAGTGTTTGATCTAGTCCCTATATTGACATGCATTATCATATTGTGAGAGATGAGACTTCCTTGTTATAAGGGTGCGTTGGTTGTGTTATTAACTACTTATTTGTTCGGATAGTGTCAACTATGTATATGCCTGGTTGTTTGTTGCTAATCTAATGTCATCACTTGATTATTTTTGTATCATATTTGTAATACCCCGGGAAATTTTTCGTTGAAATTTTGTGCGTAAACGTGTTGGATTCTATATTCTAGAATGAATTATAAATTTTTCGTGTGGAATGTCTTAGATTATGACCCACCATTGTGTAGAGTATAAAATAAGCTTTCCAATGATATGTGTATCATCCCAAACGGACACCCGAGCGACGAGTTATGAACATTCCGATCGAATTATGAATAGTAGTGAACAGTAAAACATGCAGGAAAAAGTACTGAGGCCTGGCGTATTTTTGCTCCAACTTTAAACGATCATAACTCCTTGTACATAATGATCTGGATGATCTACTATATATCAACGGAAATCTCTGCAAGTCCTCTTTCCAATAAAATTGGTTTCATCCAATTTGTTTATCGGAGTAAAAAGTTATAGTCGATCTACTTCAGCCTATCAAAAGTAAATTATTGAGTCAACTTCAAACGATCATAACTCCTCGTACATAATGATCTGGTTGAGATACTATATATCATAGGAAATATATGAGAGTCCTCTTTCTAATGCAATTGGTTTCATCCAATTTAGATATCGAAGTAAAACGTTATGGTTGATCTACTTCAGACTATCAAAACAGTCCACCAAAGGACAGATTCGAGAATTATTTGATTTTTAGGGGCGTTTTGGTCATTCCACCTCACCCAAAATCCGTCCAAACCCTATATTAAAGCCTATTAGAAGCATTGTATGTTATATTTCATCAAATTCCCTCAAAAAGAAAGACCTAAGCTTCTACATCCAACTTTAATAACCTCCAAAGTTCACCATTAATTCTGCAAATTTATTCAAGATTCCAAGTTCCTAGTTCAAGAACTCCACAAACCATCTTTCAAAGGCACAATTAACATCTCAAAAATGAGTATCGATCTAAAGTTCATCATTCAAGGTATGTGGGGTTTTTCAACAAGAACTCTCTTTCGTTCTTGTGCCCAAAAGTAATTTTCTTTACAAAGGCATGATTTTTATTTGATTTTTACGAATTTGAAGCATGAACCCATATCTTATGATGATTATTATGAAATCTTGATGTTTATGATTTCGAAAGATGAAATTACATGTGTGGAGATATAAAGCATGAATCTTGAACGATATTTATCATGATTTTGATATTTGGGTCGTGAATCCCCATTGGAAATTGTATTTTTTTGAGAAAGTGTGTGTTATAATCACGTTGATGTTGAATATTTGAGATATTTTGAATGATTTGACCTTTTGGTCTTAATGGAGTTGTTTTAAACTCGAGCGTGACAGAAATCCACAACGTGGTTGATTTTGATAGATGGGAAGCATGATGGCTCCCGATGTATATTTATATATTACTGAAATTGTTTTATTGTGGATTATCTTTGAAATGATTTGAGCTACGTCCGAAAGAAATCTTTAACACCGAGTGAGAGGTATAAAGCGACCTTACTTTCCTAGAACTACGTGCCCCCGTAGGAGTGAGCCTGAGGCTGATTTATATAGTGATCACTAGTGTGTATGGATTTGATATCGATAGTCCTACTCCGATGACAAGGATAGGATGGCTCTCCCCAACGTGGGTTATACGGTGGACTTTATGTAGCTCACATGGTTTATATCGGTTATAGGATCTCCCAGTGTGTGTGTGTTTCCTTGTGTCTATGGTGAATGGTGAAGTGATTTGAAAGTGGAATTGTTAAAGTTATTCTTTCGAAAGATTTAAATGATATTTAAATTATGAGAATTGATATTCTTGATGAACTGAAAGTGATTGACAAATTATATGGTGACTCACACGTGTTATTGTACTTATTTCATCCTCTCATGATTATGATGATTTTTTTCGGGCTATGTAAGTCTTTCATATATCATGCATATTTATTATAAATATTTATGATGATGATGTTTATACAACTACATACACCCCCATATACGCGGTTCCTTTCCATGGTACTAACCCACATCTTCGGATGTGGGTTGCATTTTCTCAGAATGTAGGTTCAGGTGCTCAGTTCCAGGTTCGACAGTGATTCTTCGGGCATGCTGTTCTATATCCTCTGTTGTGGTGAGTCCTCATATTCCGAATACGTTATGTCTGATGTTGGTTTCGCAGAATTATTTATATTTGATAACTCAGTATGAGTCAGTTGGGGCATCTCAATGGCTCGCTGGTTTTATTGATTTTTTTAGAGGCTTGTCAGACTAGTATAGATGTTGGGAGTTAACTAATAAGTCGTATTTTGTTATCTTTCTGAAATTCTTTTATTCTAGGATGATGATTATTCTGTTGATATTTGAGGGTTATTTATGGAAACCCCATTGATTTGTGCTGAACTGAATGAAAATGGCTCAAAGGGTTAGCTTAGGGCTACTCGTAGCCTCAAGCACCGTGTGACACTCCGGGACCTATTTTTCGGGGCATTACAAACTTGGTATCAGAGCCTAAGATTTTAAGGTGTCCTAGGGAGTCTGACAAGCCGAATTAAGTAGAATACTGATCATCGGTGTGTAGCGCGCCACATTTATGAGCAAGAGGCTACAAGACATTTTAGGAAAAAGTGTGATTCTTTCTTTCAGAAGTCTATCGTGCTTAAAGTGTCTCTCTCTACTATTGATACGTGCTCTCCTCTTTCAGAAATATGCCTCCACGTCGAGCGAAAAGAAATAATGATGGTCAGCAACCTCAACCCGCTGACCCATTGAATAAAAACGTATCTCATGCTGAATTTTGGGTAGCCTTTTAGGTGTTGGCCTAAGCTGTTACTGCAAATATTCAGGCCAACCCAGCCCCGGCTCCACAGTAGCAAGGAGGTGATTTAGCTGCTGTCATCTGTGACTTCATGCGGATGAATCCGCCAGAATTCTATGGGTCCAAGTCTGATGAGGATCCATAGTTGTTTTTAGAGGAGGTGCAGAAGATTACTTAGGTAATGCATGTATCTGAGGAACATAGTGTGGAGTTAGCTGCGTATAGGTTGAAAGACCTTGCTTATGACTGGGTTGTTGCTTGGAGGGAAGGTAGAGGTGAGGGAGCTGTCCTTATAACTTGGCAAGAGTTCCAAGATGCATTCCTGGATAAGTTTTTCCATTTCGAGATAAGGAAGGCGAAGGTGGAAGAGTTTATGAACCTGCGATAGGGCTCTATGACTGTTAGGGAGTACTGTCTAAAGTTCAATCAGTTAGCCAAGTATGCTCCTGACTTAGTGGTTGATAATCGGGCTAGTATGAGTAAGTTTGTGACTGAAGTGTCTATTTATGTGGTTAAGTTGTGTAGGTCTGCTATGCTGAATAGTGAGATAAATCTTTCTAGGCTAATGATTCATGCCCAACAAATTAAGGAAGACAAGATCAAGGGGAGAGATAGAATGAGATGGAATAAGAGAGCTAGGTCCGAGCAGCATAGACAGGGTCAGACTAGATCTCAAGGAGGGAGTCGCCCTCAGTATCAGAATCGTTCGTCTATGCTAGCATCGTCATCTGCTAATGCTCCCGTGCCTAGAGATAGGCAGGAGCAAGGTAGCAGGTCATATGCATCTAGGTCCTAATATAGTGCTGGCAGTAAGCCAAATCATCTTTTGTGTTCTAAGTAGGGTAGGGCTCATTCGGGTGAGTGTTGGGGTAAGAAGAGGGGTTGTTTTCGGTGTGGTGACATGGGTCACAGAGTTAGAGATTGTCCACAAGATGGACAAGGGCATCGTAACTATTGCCCTTAGACTGTTAGTGCTCCAGTTCCAATGACTCGCCCAGTCCCAGCGACTCGCCCAGTCCCAGCTCCTCTTCTAGCAATGCTGGCGGGCAGCACCAGAATAGATTCTGTGCTTTACCATCCCACCAGGAATAGGAAGACTCTCCCGATGTTGTTACTGGTATGCTTTGTATATTTCAGTTTGATGTGTATGCTTTGTTGGATCCTGGATCCAGTTTCTCATATGTTACACCTTTGATTGCTGTGAATTTTGAAATGAGTCCTGAGATTATTCCTGAGCCTATCCTAGTTTCTACCCCAATGTGATTCTGGGTATGGACTGGCTGTATTTTTCTTATTCCTCTATTGATTGTCGAACCCGAGTGGTCAAGTTTCAGTTTCTGGGTGCATCTGTATTTGAGTGGTCTGGGAATTCTCTGTCACCCAAGAGTCATTTTATCTCTTACCTCAAAGCTAGAAAGCTTATTTCTAAGGGGTGTATTTACCATTTGGTTAGAGTCAAAGACACTAAGTTTGAGACTTCAACTCTCCAGTCTGTTAACGTTGTCAATGAGTTTTCTAATGTCTTTCCGGGTGATCTCCCAGGGATACCTCCTGATAGAGCGATAGAGTTCAGGATTGATCTTCTTCCTGTTACTCAGCCCATTTCTATTCCCTCTTATCTTATGGCCCTTGCAGAACTTAAGGAGTTGAAAGAGAAACTCAAAGATCTACTAGATAAGGGTTTCATAAGGCCTAGTGTTTCTCCTTGGGGTGCTCCTGTATTGTTTGTGAGAAATAAAGATGGCTCTTTGCGTATGTGCATTGATTACCGCCAACTGAATAAAGTCACCATAAAAAATAAGTACCCCTTCCGAGAAAAGATGATTTGTTTGACCAATTGCAAGGTGCAAGTTATTTCTCAAAGATAGACCTTCATTACGGCTATCATCAACTCAAAGTTAGGGAGTGTGACATCCTGAAAACCACTTTCCGAACTCGTTATGTCCATTTTGAGTTTCTTAATATGTATTTCGGGTTAACTAATGCCCCAGCAACTTTCATGGACCTTATAATCGAGTGTTTAAACCATATCTGGATATGTTTGTCATAGCGTTCATCGATGATATACTGGTGTACTCCCGTAGCGAGAATAAATATTCTGATCATCTCCGAACTGTCTTGCAAACCCTTAGAGATCACAAGTTGTTTGCCAAGTTTAGTAAGTGTGAGTTTTGGCTAAGGTTAATTTCTTTTCTGGGTCATATTATTTCTTCCGAGGGTATTAGAGTTGATCCCCAAAAGACCGAAGCTGTTAGAAATTGGCCTAGGCTTATTTGTCTGACTGATATCCAAAGTTTTTTAGGTTTAGCTGGCTATTACCGCTGTTTTGTTGAGGGTTTCTCCTCTATAGCGTCTCCTATGACTCGGTTGACCCAAAGGAAAGTGAAGTTCTTGTGGTCCGAATCTTGTGAGAAGAGTTTTCAGGAGTTGAAGACTTTACTCACTTCAGCCCCTGTTTTGACTTTGCCTGATGGTGTTGATGGTTTTTTGGTGTATTGTGATGCTTTGAGAGTTGGGTTGGGTTGCGTATTGATGAAGAAGGGTAAGGTGATAGCTTATGCTTTTAGACAGTTGAAACCCCATGTGAAAAATTACCCCACCCATGACATTGAGTTGGCTGCTGTTGTTTTTTTCTTTGAAAATCTAGAGACACTATTTGTATGGTGTCCATGTTGATGTTTTCACTGATCATAAGAGTCTGTAGTATATGTTTACCCAGAGAGAATTGAATCTTAGGCAGAGATAATGGTTAGAATTGTTAAAGGACTATGATATGACTGTGTTGTACCATCTGGGCAAGGTCAATGTTATGGCGGATACCCTAAGTAGAGTGTCCATGGGTGGTGTTTCGCATGTGGTAAAAGGTAAGAAAGAGTTGGCTCATGATGTACATCGTTTGGCTAGATTGGGGGTTAGGTTATTTGACTCTGCTGAAGGTAGTATAGGGGTTCAGAGTAGTTCCAAATCCTCCTTGGTTTCGGAAGTGAAGGAAAAACAATAATTAGATGCTAGTCTGGTCAGACTGAAGGAGTCAGCTAAGGACCAAAAAGTAGAGGTTTTCTCCCAAGGGGGAGATGGTGTGTTGAGATTGCAGGGTAGATTGTGTGTCCCGAATGTTGATGATCTGAGATAGAGGATTATGGATGAAGCACACGGGGAGTGATATTCTATTCATCCTGGTGCCACCAGGATGTACCGAGACTTGTGGGAAATCTATTGGTGGAGTGGAATGAAAAAAGATATAGCAGCGTTTGTAGATAAGTGTGAAATATGCCAAAAGGTTAAGGTTGAACACCAAAGACCTGGTGGTATGATGCACGAGTTTAGTATTCCTACCTAGAAGTGGGAAGAGATAAATATGGACTTCGTGATTGGTTTACCTACTTCCCGACGCCATTATGATTCCATTTGGGTTGTGGTTGATAGGTTGACTAAGTCTACTCAATTCTTGCCTGTTCATACTTCATATACTACTAAGGATTATGCTAGATTGTATATTCGAGAGCTAGTCAGACTGCATGGAGTTTCTTTGTCTATCATTTTGGATAGGGGTACTTAGTTCACTTTGCAATTTTGGAAAGCTTTTCAGAAGGGTCTTGGTACCCAAGTGCTTTTGAGTTCTGGTTTTCATCCGCAGACCGGTGGTCAGGCTGAGCGGACCATCCAGATCTTAGAGGATATGTTGAGAGCTTGTGCACTTGTCTTTAAGGGAAGTTGGGATGATCACTTACTGTTAATAGAGTTTGCTTACAATAACGGTTTCCACTCTATTATTAGCATGACTCCATTTGAAGCCTTATATGAAAGGAAGTGTAGATCACCCATAGGTTGGTTCGAGGTGAGTGAAGCTGCTATGAGTGGTCCTGATTCGGTATTTGAGTCTATGGAAAAAGTTAAGTTGATTAGGGAAAGGTTGAAAACTGCGCAGAGTCGTCAGAAGTCATATGCGAATGTTAGAAGGAGAGACCTTGAGTTTGAAGTTGGTGACCTGGTGTATTTTAAAATTTCACCCACCATTGCATAGCGTATCAAATAATCTTTCTAACGATATATGGATCATCCAAAATGGACACCCGAACGATGAGTTATGAACATTCCGATCGAACCGTGAATAGTAGTGAAAAGTAAAATGTGTAGGAAAAAGTACTGAGGCCTGGCGTATTTTTACTCCAATTTAAACGATCATAACTCCTTGTACATAATGATCTGGGTGATCTACTATATATCAACGGAAAGCTCTGCGAGTCCTCTTTCCAATGAAATTGGTTTTATCCAGTTTGTCTATTGGAGGAAAATGTTATGGTCGATCTACTTCAGCCTACCAAAAGAAAATATTTGGGTCAACTTCAAATGATCATAACTCCTCGTACTCTATGATCTGGGTAAGATACTATATATCAATGGAAATATATGAGAGTTCTCTTTCTAATGAAATTGGTTTCATCCAATTTGGATATCGGAGTAAAATGTTATGGTTGATCTACTTCAGACTATCAAAACAGTCCATAAAAGGACAGATTCGAGATGTCTTTGATTTTTAGGGGCATTTTGGCCTTTCCCCTCACCCAAAATCCATCCAAACCCTATATTAAAGCCTTTTAGAAGCATTATATGTTATATTTCATCAAATTCCCTCAAAAAGAAAACCCTAAGCTCCTACATCCAACTTCAAGAACCTCCAAAGTTCACCATTAATTATGCAAATTTATTCAAGATTCCAAGTTCCTTGTTCAAGAACTCCAAGAACCATCATTCAAAGGCACGATTAACATCTCAAAAATGAGTATCAATCTAAATTTCATCATTCAAGGTATGTGGGGTTTTCCAATAAGAACTCTCTTTCGTTCTTGTGCCCAAAAGTAATTTTCTTTACAAAGGCATGATTTTTATTTGTTTTTTACGAATTTGAAGCATGAACCCATATCTTATGATGATTATTATGAAATCTTGATGTTTATGATTTTGAAAGATGAAATTACACGTGTGGAGATATAAAGCATGAATCGTGAACGATATTTATCATGATTTTAATATTTGGGGTCATGAATCCCCATTAAAAATTGTGTTTTTTGGAGAAAGTGTGTGTTATAAGCACGTTGATGTTGAATATTTGAGATATTTTGAATGATTTGACCTTTTGGCCTTAATGGAGTTGTTTTGAACTCGAGTGTAAAAAAAAATCCACAACGTTGTTGATTTTGATAGATGGGAAGCATGATGGCTCCCGATGTATATTTATATATTACTGAAATTATTTTGTTATGGATTGTCTTTAAAATGATCTGAGCTAAGTCCGAGAGAAATCTTTGGCACCGAGTGGGAGATATATAGTTACCTTACGGTGGCAAGGATAGGATGGCTCTCCCCAACATTAGTTTTACGTTGGACTTCATGTAGCTCACACGGTTTATGTCGGTTATAGGATCTCCCAGTGTGTGTGTGTTTCCTCGTGTCTATGGTGAATGGTGAAGTGATTTTAAAGTGGAATTGTGAAAGTTATTCTTTCGAAAGCTTTAAATGATATTTACATTATAAGAATTGATATTCTTGATGAACTGAAAGTGAATGACAAATTATATGGTGACTCACATGTGTTATTGTACTTATTTCATCCTCTCATGATTATGATGATTTTTTTTGGGCTATGTGAGTCTTTCATACATCCTGCATATTTCTTATAAATATTTATGATGATGATATTTATACAACTGCATACACCCCCATATAATCTGTTCCTTTCCATAGTACTAACCCATATCTTCGGATGTAGGCTGCATTTTCTCAAAATGTAGGTTCAGGTGCTCAGTTTCAGGTTTGATAATGATTCTTTGGGCACTCTATTCTACATCCTCTGTTGTAGTGAGTCCTCATGTTCCGAGGACGTGATGTCTGATGTTGGTTTCACGGAATGTTTTACATTTGATAACTGAGTATGAGTCAGTTGGGGCATGTCTCAATGGCTCGCTGGTTATATTGATTTTTTTAGAGGCTTGTCAGACTAGTATAGATGTTGGGAGTTGACTTATAAGTCGTATTTTGTTATCTTTCTGAAATTCTTTTATTCTTGGATGATGATTACTCTGTTGATATTTGAGGGTTATTTATGGAAACCCCGTTGATTTGTGCTGAACTGAATGAAAATGGCTCAAATGGTTAGCTTGGGGATACTCGTAGCCTCAAGCACCGTGTGACGCTCCGGTATCCATTTTTTGGGGCGTTACAATATTATTGTGCTACATGGATCTACACAGTGGTTTTGATAGTTGCGAATAGGAGGGGGTAAAATATTTGAGCTAAAATGAGTTGACTATCGTAGGTGCCTTAGGTTTCTTTTAGTTAAGCATTGTTTTTTTTCGGTTATGTGGTAGTTGAATAAGGCCAGGCAAACATTATAAGTTGAGGGTGTTGATGTGTCATGATTTCATGAAACTTTGGATTCTTAAAACAAGGAAATTAGGTAAGTACTTAGGTATTCTTGTTATATGTAATGTGCTATTGTGTTGATTTGGTAGGAAAACAGAGTTTGGAGCTAAGAATGAGAAAAAGGGATGAAGAGTAGCTGAGAAGGCTACCTACAATCCAACCTACGGCTCGTGGGTAGCACCTACGAGCCCGTAGGTGGCCAAGTAGGTTGATGTTCTGAAGTTTTGAAGCTGGTTGATGTATTTTGATTCCCACGAAGCCTACCTACAAGGTGTAGGTACAACTTATGGTCCGTAGGTTGCCTTGTAGGTAGAGGTTCAGAGGATTGAAGATTTCTCTAAGTTCCACGAGCCTACTTATGCCTCGTAGGAACAACCTACTGCAGACACATGATTCTTGACTCCCCTTAACTTTTATCTATTTTTAGCATCAAATTTTTTTTGTCTAATATTTTTTCTAGCTTTTGTTTTCATTTTTAGTAGGTTTTATTTGAAAAATTATGAAAATAATTTTATTTAAAAATAGAGTTATATTTTACAATATGTTTTATTTTATTTTTATTTTTTAAATAAGAAGAAAATTTTCAAAAATATGTTTTTCTTTTAATTTAGGTTTTAGTAAATAAGCTAGTAATTTTATTATTCTCTTAATTATATTTTAATTTAGGCTACTTATAAACTTTTCTTACATTTTGTTAATATAAAAATTAATTAGATGATATTTTTAGCATTTTTGTTTTGGTCTTTCAAATTAAAAAAAATCCTAAAACTACCCAAAGATCCCCCAACCTGCGCACTCCCATTTCCCCTAAAAACTCGCCCCCCCCCCCCATGTTTCCCACATCACACACATCCTAACATACACATGCGCACATGCACTATATAAATATATAACAACACACACACAAAAAAAGGAGATAGAGGACTAGGAGAAAGAAACCAAGAGGGGACACACAGACAGAAATCAAAGAAAAAGAAGGAAAAAACACTGAAATTTGAAGTGAAAAACAGAGAGGAAAAAAAAGGAACAACAACACCACTCAGAAAACAAAGAGAAAGAGCAAAACAAGAGCAACACAGAGCATAGAGTTAGAAAAAAAAGGAAAACAAAAAGGACGAAAGGAGGGAAACAAAGAAACACCAAGTGAGGAAAAAGAGACTTTTTCAAAGGATTTGTGGGTTGGAGTTTGCCTTCAGTCCCGTTCGAGTTCTCCAATAACGACGTTTGTGCTTGTCTTTTTGTGAGTTCATCATACAGGTTCTAACTCAATTTTTTTTTTTTAATTTTATTGAGAATGGAAGCATGAATCAAAGTGTTTAAACAATTTTGTGTATCTCTTGGTTTAAATTTTGACCCTACTATCTTTAGTCTAGTTTTAAGAAATAAATTTGTTGAAAATTTGTTGTTTCATAATGCATGAAGATTCAGTTTTCTGGATGAAATGATGCTTTCAAATAAATATGCTCATTAAAAAAAATGAAAATATATAATGGAAGAATCTCTTAAATTTAAGAAAAAGTTCAAATCTCTTGTGTATTCTAAGAGAAAGTAATTCTTATGTTTATTAGTAATCAAATTTGCTCCTTATAGATAATAACCAAAAATAATGTTTCTTTATCACAAGATCAGGTTGGAGTAATATATATTTTTGATGGTCTAAATATTATTAACATTGTAACAAATAATCCTCCCTTTTGTTTTTATGTTATTCACATCAACTGTTAAAAAGAACAAGAAGTTATATTTTTAGTAGTTAGGGTTCTTTGAATAAATTAGGCCAAAAAAGAGGGGGGGGGGGGGCGGTGTTTAATAATTTGTTAAAGAAGAAAACCCATCCTTAAAAGAAAAAAAACTACTATTTAATACTCTTATAAAACAACATGTTGTTTATCATTAATTATGTGTTATAAATATTACTTGAAAAGATTATACAAGTGCGTACCTCGCACTGTTCCATTCTAACATCATGCATTTCATTGCTATATTTTCTCATGAAATCTGAAAGTTGCATTTTAGTATTCTTACGCGTTTGGTTGTTGTCCGTTTAATGTATATTTATAAGAAAGAGTGAAGTTGGAACAATAAATAATATTTTAGTAAAATTTTGAATGCGTCTAGGAGCACTAGTGGGGCTATGGTGCATGGGGATAAGGTTTGAATTTATTTGTATAAGAAGTTTAAAGATGCGGTATAATTAGTTACTGCTCCCTAACTTTGAATAAGTCGGTTAGAACGTATAAGAGTTCATAAATGACATAAGAAAGGTAGAACATTAAAAAATATATGAAAAAAAGAGCTTTGGGTTATATATTAAACGATAGAGTTCTCTAAGTTTTAAGTTCAAATATGAAAAGTAGAAAAGAATGAATATTAAAAGTTTATTTCATGAATTGTAGAGATGATAAAAAATGAGAGGAAAAATCAATCGTGAGACGTGACTGAAATAACATTATCAGAAATTGAGCCTATGACAACGGACTTTTTGGCGACGGTTGTAAATTCATCGCTATAGATATTCTATAGCAACTCTTTCAATCGTTGCCTAAAATAAAAGTTTTATTAGCACTATAACCATCACTATTGAAAATAAACTGTTGCAATAGGTACATATATAGCAACACTTTTTAAACCGTCTCCATAGAAGCATCTATGGCAACACTGATTGGGAAAAATATCATCTATTGCATCACTTATTAATTTTGCTCCATAATGTTTCACGTAAGTCCGCCAAAACAAAAAAATTTTCTCTTTCTCAATAGAAAATATCTAAAACCCCTCTTTCTTTCTCATAAAGAACGTAGCCCAATACCTATTTCTCAGATAAATCCAAAATCCATTTCTCAAATAAATAATAAATTGAAAACCCATTTATCAGGTAAATCAAAAATTTATTTCTCAGACAAATTCTTTTTGAAGTGCTTTACTAGAATTGGTACTTGCCCAAGCGTTTGTGAAGAAAGTGCTGAAGTTACTCAAGGGGGAAAATTGATTAGCTGTGACAGAGAGAAAGGATTCAGATAAATTAAATTTTGGGGGTGAATTTGTAGCTCCAATTGACTGGGGAATTTCGATGGTGTAAAGGAGCAGCTCCAAATTGGTGAGTAGTAGGTGCGGTGTCGATCTCGATCTGAATTTGTAGTTTTAATTTCCTTGATCTTAAATCTTTCTCTAAAATCGGTGAGTGGATAAGAATGTAATATACTTAATTTCTTATATATTTAGGAATTTATTATTGCTGTGTTTGGCAATAACACCATGTTATTTATGTTACTGCCTTACTGGAGTGTGGTTCATGTAGTGTTGCCATTAAGGATGTTGTTGTTAACTATTAGGGACCCTGTTATTGCTGATTTTGGAAATAGCATCATGTTAATGTTGTTACTGTCTTACTAGAGTGTGGTTTATGTATTGTTGGTGCTAAGGATGTTGCTGACTTGCTGTTGTGCCTCAGAGAAAGAAGTCTTTTTTTTCTCTTTGCTTTTCTCGAGTTTGTATTATTGAACTTTCTTGTTGGGTTTGTGTTTTGGATTGATATTAATGTTGAAAAAAGTAAGTGGGTGTGTTCAATCTTGATTAAAGGAACTGTCTTGGATAGTAATTGTGGCTACTTCTGAGTTAAAGTATGGTCCTAGTCATTGAGTGAAAGTATGTTAACTCCATAAAGCTCTAAGATAGCTTGTAGCATGTTGTCAAATTTAACCCCTCCGCTTTCTGACCCACTTATCACCTAAACATTTTTGAAGCTCTGAATCTTTCAATTTTGTAAGACCCTGTAAGGTCCTAACTCATTTCAACTTAATATTGCATGTTAAAAAGGGGTTCAAGACTTAGAATATTTCACTAAGTGTTAAGACTTAGTCATTTCCAAAGCCCCTTATACTTTGATGATCCTATTTTTGACCTTCTCGACCTCGGGTGAGTTTTAAATTTTTGGATGATGTTTGAGACTTATTTGGATGATAACAATAGTGAGGCTCCGCAATATGGCTGCAGTGCATTAGGTATCGCATCGGTGGGGAGCAACGCAACACATTGCCTATCGCATTGATAAAGAAATGCAGCGCATCACATTTTGCGTCGAGAAATTCGGTTTATTTTAATGAGTTTGGATCCTTAGGGGGTAATTGAGTCATTTCCCTCACCCTGTCACAACCATAACACAGGATTTATGGTCCCAAAAGGATTTATGGTTTTTAAAGCTATATATGTCCTTATTGATAGGGGTTATGAATACCCGAAATTTAGCTGTTTACCTAGTATTCAGTTCCTACAGAATAATTTTAGTCATACCTTGAGCTTTACCATTCAGTCAGTTAATACGGTCAGTATAGGTTCAGTTAAGTTTAGCTTAGTTCAGTAATCCAAGTTAGTTTAGTTGGGAGTAGGCTTTAGCACCAAGCGAATCCAGAAATGGGGGATCACCTACCAATTGAGGGTGAGACCTTTAGTAGCAGTCCCTCTATTCCAGAACTATGTAGCTAGCGTAGGTTGAGATATTAACCTGCCAGTTGAGGGTTGAAATATATCTCACTAGAGCACCTGCCAGTAGAGGGTGACTCTTTAGTCCTTTGGGACTTCGCTAAAATAGATCTACAGAACCATGTGTTAGTACCCGTGGCACGGTACTAATACCCTTCCAACTGGGGTCATACATTGGACTCGAATTAGCTCATATTGGGGCATGTTTATTAGATGATATCTCTCATAGTCTCAGTTCGAAAGTCAGTTCAGGTTTGATTGACCATAACATTCATCTTATCAATTAAATCAATACTTAGATTTTAGTATTCAAGTTTACAGACTATTTCTGAATCGCGTTGTACGCTTGGTCATGCATTCTCAAATTTTACAGTTTTCATGCATACTATGCATCAGTTATCTCATGCTATTTAGTCATTTAGTTATTATTCATGCACATGGGCCCATGTATATTAATCTAACCCTATCTAACATACTAATACATTCAAAGTACTGACTGCATACTTGTTTCTTGGGCTATGATGTATCATATCATAGGTTTGGATGCTCAAGTTTCTGATCGCTATTAGACATTCCAGCGCATCAACAATAGCAGCAGTAGTGAGTCCTCATATTTCGAGGATCGATTATATTTATTTCAGTATTTCATTTCAGTTAGAGTTAGTTGGGGCTTGTCCCATCAACTCTTATTCAGTCAGTTTTAGAGGCTCTCAGACACTTTAGATAGTCAGTCAGTTTGCCATTATTTATTCATATATCATTTTTCACACAACTGTTTTTAGATTTATAATTCAGTGATATTTTAATATTTAAAACCTTATGACGTATTCAGTCATTTCTGCATATATGTATCTTTTGTTATCAATTTTATTTAATGCTCACAGTAGGTACCAGCTCATGGCACTTATGACCATAAACACCGTGTGGTGTCCATGGTGTACTCTCAAGGAATTACAAACTTGGTATTAGAGCCTAAAGTTTTACAATGTCCTAGGTAATTTGAAAGCCGCATTGAGTAGTCTTATGCATTGGTGTAAAGCGCGCCACACTTAAGGATGAGAGGCTACGAGACGTTTTAGGAAAGGTTTCCCTTCTTCTAATATTCATGTCATGCGATTGAGAATGAGCTCAATTTAAACTCTCTTTATAATTCAATCTTCCTTCTATTTATAGAACACGCCTCCCAGAAAGAATAATGAAAGGAGAATGGAAATTAACCGTTACCTTTGCCTTTTCAGGAAGATCCCCTGAATGAGCATATCTCTTATGCCGAATTTAGAGCTGCATTCACTAATTTAGCTCAATTATTAGCAGCCTAGAATAATCAATAGGCTGTTATTCCAGATGTTCTAGTGGCTAATACTGCCGCAACTAGGATTTTGGACTACATCTGAATGAATCCTTCTTTGTTTTCGTGATCCAAGTCTGATGAGGATCCATAGAAGTTCCTTGAAATAGTTCATAAGGTAACTGACATTATGGGTATGACTTTTAGTGAAGGTGCAGAGTTGGGTACTTACCTATTATAAGATATAGCTCACACTTGGTATAAGCAGTGGAAGGGAGATAGAGGCACAGATATAGGGCCTATTGAATGGGAGGAGTTTACTACAACCTTTTTAGATAGGTTCTTTCCCTTAGAGTGAAGAAAAGTTAGGGTGTAGGAGTTTATAAATTTGAAGCAGAGGCACAAGAGTGGAAAGAGTATTTGCTTAAGTTTACTCATCTAGCCAGGTATGCTCCTAATATGGTGTCTGATGATAGGTCTAGGATGAGCAAGTTTGTCTCTAGTGTAGCTGATAGTGTGGTCAAGGAGTATAGGACCATGATATTGATTAAGGATATGGACTTGTCTATGTTGATGGTCTATAACCAACAGATTGAGGAGCAGAAGTTTAATAAAAGAGAGAGGGAGAATAAAAGGGCCAGAACAGGTAGCTTCAATTTTGCTCAATCGAGGTCAGAGGATGGTAATCATCCTTAATTTTGTCAGAAATCTTCAGCCCTAGCTCCATCTTCAGCCAGTGCACCAGCACCAGAGTTTAGAAATTATAATTGGGATAGGGCGCCAGGCCTTAAACACCAGGACAGTGTGAATAGTGGTCGCACAAATCCTCTTTGCTAGAAATATGGTAGAAACCATCAAGGTGTGTGTAGATCTGTCAATGATATGTACTTTGGGTATGGCAAGCTAAGCCACTGATAACGCTCAAATTGCAGCTCTCGTAAGAGTGTAAGCAGTCACTGTCAAATATAGAACCTAACTGGGTTGGGTGTCGAATCCCACAGGGAATACTCGGTCACTAATTATGCAACTATTAGTGGACTTTTGGTCGAAAATTCTACAGAAAGGGGGGATTTAATTTATGCGTGCAATAATGTTAACAAAGTAACGAATGAATGCTTGGTTTCGTAAGATTTAATCACTGAGAATAATAAGTTAGGGTTATGTCCACCTTATGAGTTCTACGTATCTATTAACTATGAGTTATGCGGAATTCAGACATGCATGCACTTATAGAGATTCGTAGTCTAAGGGTAAATCCTAGTGTCTCTCGACCATCCAGAATTATTTCACTTTAACTCTCTCGAGATTAAAGTGTAACTAACGGTACAAACTCTCCAAGAGGTCAATCCAGTTACGAAACTAACGTGTAAATAGGGGTTGGTAGCCCTATTTCCTTGTCACACTCTCTTATCCACATATGTAACTTTTCTCTCGAACCAGTTAATGCTATAGTGGTGTATTCTATATGTTTGCAACCACAAGAATTTAATTAAGATGAAGAGAGTAATGATATAAGTAGCATACGTATCAAGAATTCACAAACTCATAGTAATAGATAGTATATCAAAAGGCTTCCATAACCCTAACAGAGAAGTTTAGCTACTCATGATTACAACGAAGATCACAATAAACATCATCATCATACCAAAGCTCAAAGAATCTCACGTTGAAGATGGGTGTGGCGGCAAAACTAGATTGACGTGTTTGCCCTCTAGACGCTTTTCACAAGTTAGCATTTTTTCTCTGTTAAAACTTACAGAATCTGTAACTGAATAGTACTAAAAGTATCGAATGAAAAGACTAACGATTGAATCAAAAAGCAATAATGTTAACAAAGTAACGAATGAATGCTTGGTTTCGTAAGATTTAATCACTGAGAATAATAAGTTAGGGTTATGTCCACCTTATGAGTTCTACATATCTATTAACTATGAGTTATGCGGAATTCAGACATGCATGCACTTATAGAGATTCGTAGTCTAATGGTAAATACTAGTGTCTCTCGACCATCCAGAATTATTTCACTTTAACTCTCTCGAGCTTAAAGTGTAACTAACGGTATGAACTCTCCAAGAGGTCAATCCAGTTATGGCACTAACGTGTAAATAGGGGTTGGTAGCCCTATTTCCTTGTCACACTCTCTTTTCCACACATGTAACTTTTCTCTCGAATAAGTTAATGCTATAGTGGCGTATTCTATATGTTTGCAACCACAAGAATTTAATTAAGATGAAGAGAGTAACGATATAAGTAGCATACGTATCAAGAATTCACAAACTCATAGTAATAGATAGTATATCAAAAGGCTTCCATAACCCTAACAGAGAAGTTTAGCTACTCATGATTACAATGGAGATCACAATAAACATCATCATCATACCAAAGCTCAAAGAATCTCACGTTGAAGATGGGTGTGGCGTCAAAACTAGATTGACGTGTTTGCCCTCTAGACGCTTTTCACAAGTTAGCATTTTTTCTCTGTTAAAACTTACAGAATCTGTAACTGAATAGTACTAAAAGTATCGAATGAAAAGACTAACGATTGAATCGAAAAGCAATGCTAAAAATTCAGCAAATAAGGTTTTTATAATATCCTTGTCATATTCCTACTAGGTTGCTGCTGCACCCTTAAGTATGTAAAGATACTGTATTTGCCCTGGACAAATTTTCCATGCATCATATTTAGTCCTCAAGCTTCCAAAAGCTGCCTTCCATCTTATGCGAAGTTTCCCTTTGCTATCAAAACGTCCACAAAGTGCTGAAATCTTCGTCATTAGTACCTAAAAACATGCTTATCACGTTGGTTAGCTAACTTACAGGAAAATGGACTAAAAGTACAGGATTTATATATTTTATTCTCAAAACTTAGCCTAAAATATGGTCAAATTAGGTTGTTTAGGCGTGTAAATACGCCCTACATCAACACCCCACACTTAAAGCTTTGTTCGTCCTCGAATAAAATATCACGTCCATGCAAACATATAACTAGAATATCACAGCAGCCACACACAAAATATTCGTCAAGACAGGCACGGGAATCATTAACAAAGAGTAGGTTCCTTGATTGCTACTAGAAACAATTTAACCTCTAATATAGACTCGTGATGATGGTCAATTTGTATTCAAAAATTAAGGCACAAAGAATCATACAAGACTACCCAAAACTCATCAACCATGTGTGTCTCACGCAAGATACCACCCATAATCACTCACAAGTATTGCATTTTTCGAAACATGGGTACAAGATTCTTCTTGCTCTCACTCTCACAAAGAATTCATATGTTACAACTGATGACCATAGGCTTGCCCTTAGTGTAATGCTCTACTAATATCAGAATGCTAAGCTTAGGATCAAATAGGTCTTTTACAGGTTGTAATGTAGGCTAAGGGACGGGTAGGACTATTTTGGCCAAAAATAGTGACTATGTTCCCTAAGAACTTTAATCCACTACATTGTGTCATTAACGCTCTCTTTTAAACAATCCTTCTACCTTTCTTTCATGTAACACCTCACCTTATTTCTTCATTTGAACATAAACACAATTATCTTTTTAGTTTTCTATTTCTTTTTTTTTTTTCATATCAACCATCTCTATGATAGCCATTCTTATTCATAACAATTTCAAGTACCAATACATTCTAAGGCATCACTCTTACCCAATTACCTCTTATTTTGTCACATGACTTTACAATTTAAAGCGCTTAGGAATTTGGATCAAATTATGGTCTTTGAAAAAAAATGGATTAGGCTTACATATAAGGCTGTCAAAGAAAATAGCTAAAGGCTCAAAGAGGGTTAACTAGGATAATGTAGATAGGTAGGTAACAAGAAGGTAAACAATTACAGGCTGCCAAAGAAATGCCTAAATCATCTCCTAAACTTGCACTCTTTATTTCGCTTTACACACACACCAGGCAAGTTCTAGCATCAGCCATAACATAGAATATACTATTATCTCACACACACAAGGCACATGGTCAACTTTATTGGGAGCAGTATAGACCCTTGAACCAACAAATGAAGAAATTAAACCACACACTTATCACATAGAGAGTCCCACTTAGAGCCTAAACGTCTCAATAGTAATGATTTTAGCACAACTCTTGTCATAATACCATGCCGCCTATCAGAACAATTTCATGCACAAAAAATTTTGAAAATTTTACTACTAATCTACTAACTACTACAAAATCAAACAAACAAACATAAATAAATATAGGCAAAGAATTACAGCATACAAATACCAGCACCCCACACTTAGACGGGACACACTGCCCTCAGTGGAAAATAAATAAGGAAAACCTGGATCAGTCAGACTCCTCCTCTATGTCTGAAGTCATACCCCCTGCATCGAAATCATCATCAGGGTCGTCGTCATCAGAGTTATCCTCCACGTCTGAGTCTGGCATTCGGCGGTCATCATCGGTTGGCATGTCATCATCAAGAGGTTCCTCAAAATATACACCTACTCCACACATTGCCCTCGCATGATCATTCATTGGATAGTCATAATCCAATTGCAGAAGCTCTGCAGTAGTTGGAACATGACCCCCCTTCATCATGACGAACCTCGTCATGCCATATAAATGGCGGAAGAGGATTTCATCGCGAGCATATCTTTCTGCAGTGGTCAGGTTGACGCTATGTATAGATTCAGCATCTTTAACCTTTGTCAGATCAACCTTCTTTGGGTTGTGTGGAAGCTTATGATCTGCCGGTTCCTCTTCGATGTCCTCCTTCCTCAATATTGCAGTCAACAGATTGCCAAAGCTGAAGTGGGACTACTTGTGCAGCCTAGCCTTACGCATTGAAGATTGAATAATCGCCCCAATGTTGATAGGGATGTTTATCATCAATGCGTACACCAAACATACTCTATCACGTGTGATATTTGTGTACTGCGTCCCTGGAATCAGGCAAGAGTTGACTATCCGCAACCATATCCGTGCTTCTCTGTTCAAGGAAGCATACGGGAAGGATTGTGCCGCCTAGTGTCCTTGTGTCGACTCCAACATGCCATTGATCTTGTTCCACATAGTGTGTGTCTGGTTGCCCTGTATGGAGGTCTTTGTTGAAGTTCTTTGAGCGGTGATGGATCGACAGATGGAAGACCCAGAAAAGTGCTAAAGGACTCTGCATTCAGCTGCAAGATTTGGCCCCTAATCTTCACCTCACTTCCAGTAGTCTTTGGGAATTAATTTGCATAGAATTCTCGCGTTAGATCAAGATTGCATTCTCCCATATCCTGGAAAATGAAATCAAGATGTAACGCCATTATTTTGGCCAAGATGCGAGGTTCTTTCTTCGCTAGGCTTTCCTTTTGTATGAGCTCCACATGAACATACTTTTTCACTTTGTTGTTCCTGTACCACTCCTTTCCTTCCTCCTCTAGGACCCATTTTATTCCGAACATGCGGGAGGTATTTGCAGCGAGGAGGATTCAGCTTGCTCTTTTCGTCCCCTTTTTTGGCCTTTCTGTGAGGTGGTAGCTTTTTCTTTTCCTTGTCGTGCTTTTGGTGCCATTTCTCCTGAGATTAAAATAAAATCATGTTAGCTTATCTCGGAGGATTTGATTGACACACAACAATAGTGGCACCACCCCACACTTAATTTGTTGGTACAAACCAATTAAGTGAACGATATCGATTACTCAGACTTCATCGACATTTGTATAGGTGATATGTTCCAACAATACGTTCTAGCACAGTCATACTTTCATGTTGTTTTTAACTATCCTTTTCAACTCTATTACGTGTACTCTTGACTATGCTTTCATGTTTGGCTTAATGCATCTTATGAACAAAACTACTACATGGATATCGTATCAAGTTATGGCATAGAAATAATCACAATATCTCATGTTTGTAGTCAACCATGATTTTCATCTCGATAAACAAGGCATTCAAACATTCAAGCTTTCGAGTTTCAAGGTTATGCATGTAACTTGACCATGTCGATTCCACAAAAGTATGACAGTGTCTCAAAATCAAATACAAGATGGAAACAAGTCAAGAACACCCACACGTATTCTTTCACTCAACTAGATGTAGCAAAACAAACCAACCATATTCAAATCACCAACATAACTTTAAGATCTATAATACCATTATAAGCGTGTACCGTAACACTTACGAAATATGAAAGAAGAACTTACTTGGTGATGTTCTTGAAAGATGATCTTGGAATGTTAGAAGAGCAAAAAGAAAATTTTTGAGAGATTTTGGAGAGGTAGGCGGCGCTTAGGTTGAGTGAACAATGAGATTTTGTTCTAAGACTAAGGTTCTATTTATAGAACAAGGATTGGGTCGGGTTTTGACCCATTTGGAATCGGATTAGGAGACCAAAAAGTAAGCATAGGCGGTGCCTAATGCTTTGCCTATGCTTGGCATAGGCGGCACCTTTTGCAACGCCTAGTTGGACATAGGCGGCGCCTATGCTATGGCATTGTTGGGCATAGGCAGCGCCTATGCTAGGACATTCTAGATTCAGAGACAAAAGGCATTGACATAGGCGGCGCCTTTTGCAAAGCATTGTTGGGCATAGGCGACGCCTATGCTATGGCATTCTAGATTCAGAGAGCTTAGGCCATAGCATAGGCCTTGACTTATTCGTTGCCTAGATTCACATAGGCCTTGCCTTTACCATTGCCTAGTTTTGCTTAGGCGATGCCTAACCGATAGACTTTGCTTCTTCACTCCTAACTTACCACCTTTAACATAGCACCCTTCCAAATTAGAATTTGAGATCAATCTCCTCCTTTATATGTCTTGACCCTATACTTACTCAAAAACAACAAAAATGATTAGAACGATGGGTTGCCTCCCATCAAGAGCCTTAGTTTTGGTCGTGGCTCGACTACAAAAACAAACTCCTAGTAAAACAAAACAATTAAAGACGATGGGTTGCCTCCCATCAAGCGCTTGATTTATTATCGTGGCACGACATAGTTATCTCGATTACTTAGACTTCATCGAGATAAATGGTGGCGATGTATTTCATCGGGTCAAGAGGACCGATATATGGCTTCACTCATTGGCCATTTACCTTAAAGACACCACCATTATTGTCTTCTAACTCTACTACTCCAGACAAGTAGACTTGGCTAACTTTGAACGGACCAGACCACTTAGACTTTAATTACCTGGAAATAGCTTCAGTCTGGAGTTGAAAAGAAGTACCATATCACCCTTCTGAAAGTTTCGTTGGATAATCTGCTGATCATGATACTTTTTCATCCATTCCTTGTAGAGGTCTGATCTTTCATATGCATGAAGACGGAATTCATCCATCTCGTTCAGCTTCTCCAATCTCAGATTAATAGCATCATCCCAATTCAAATTAAGCCGCTTCAACGCCTACAATGCTTTATATTCAAGCTCAATTGGCAAGTGACAAGCCTTTCCATAAACTAGTTGATACGGGGACATACCAATTGGTGTCTTGAAAGCGGTCTTATAAGCCCATAAGCCATCGTCCAGCTTCCGAGACCAATCTTTCCTACTAGCATTTACAGTTTTCGCAAGGATCAGCTTGATCTCCCGATTAGAAACCTCTACCTGCCCACTAGTTTGTGGATGGTAAGGTGTAGCTACCTTATGTTGCTTGACCCCATATTTCACTAACACGACTTTGAACAGCTTGTTGGAAAAGTGCGATCCTCCATCGCTTATGATGGTACGTGGTACCCCAAAACGAGAGAAGATATTTCTCTTTAAGAATGCTATAACACGCTTACTTTCATTATCAGCCAGTGCTACAGCTTCGAACCATTTGGATACATAATCCACAACAACTAGGATATATTTCATCCCACACGAACTTACAAATGGGCCCATAAAATCAATGCCCCATACATCAAACAGCTCTACTTCAAGAATTTTCGACATGGGCATCTCATGGTGCTTCAAAATCGCGCCTTGTCTCTGACATTCGTCACATCTTCTCACAAAGTCGTAGGCGTCCTTAAATATCGAAGTCCAATAATAGCCACTTTGTAATACCTTCCTTGCTGTCCGATTACCTGCGTGATGACCCCCAACTTGGGAAGCATGACTCGCTTCCAATATGCTAGGCACCTCCATATCTGGTATGCATCGCCAAATAACACCATCCGCACATCGTCGAAACAAATATGGTTCATCCCAGAAGTAGTGTTTCACATCATGCATGAACTTTCTGTTTTAATGAAAAGAGAGATTCTCAGGCATCACATTACTTACCACATAATTTGCAAAGTCTGCATACCATGGTAACTCTTCCACCATCGTGGCTTGGATCTTTTCATTGGGGAATGCATCATCAATATCAAGATCGAGCTGTGCTATGTGCTCATTCTCAAGTCTAGATAGATGATCATCTACTTGGTTTTTGCAACCTTTTCTATCTTTTACTTCGAAATCAAATTCTTGCAGCAATAACACCCATCGAATTAGCCTTGGCTTCGCATCTTTCTTTGCCATTAAATATCTCAAAGTTGCATGGTCTGTATGAACCACCACTTTGGTTCCCAACAAGTAAGCACGAAACTTTTTAAAAGCATAAACAACTGCTAGAAGCTCTTGTTTCGTGATAGTATAGTTCTTTTGGGATCCATTCAAGACCTTGCTCGCTTAGTAGATTAGGTGAAATAAATTTTCTCTTCTCTGACCAAGTACAACACCCAAAGCTACTCCACTTGCATCGCACATAACTTTGAATGGTAGAGACCAATCAGGTTCTACAATGATAGGAGCATCCACTAGTTTCCCTTTGAGGCATTCAAATGCCTTCAAGCAATCTTCACCGAAATCGAACTTTGCATCCTTCTCCAAAAGTTTGCATAATGGACTAGCGATTTGGGAGAAATCCTTTATAAACCTTTGATAAAAACCTGCATGACCGAGGAAACTATAATCTCCCTTTACAGAAATCGGAGGTGGTAATTTCTCGAAAACTTCTATCTTCGCTCGATCCACCTCAATTCCTCTTTCGGAAATTTTATGCCCAAGAACAATACCTTCTTTAACCATAAAGTAGCACTTCTCCCAATTTAGCACCAAGTTGAATTCGACATATCTCTGCAACGCCATACTTAGATTCGCCAAGCATGCTTCAAACGACTCACCCACAACTGAAAAATTGTCCATGAACACCTCCATGGTGTCTTCAACTATATCAGAAAAAATGGACATCATACAACATTGAAAAGTGGCTGGTGCATTACATAACCCAAATGGCATACGTTTAAAGGTAAACGTACCATATGGGCATGTAAACGTTGTCTTCTCTTGATCTTCGGGAGCAATACAATTCTGATTATAGCCGGAATACCCATCTAAGAAACAAAACCATCCTTTCCCTGCCAATCGATCAAGTATTTGGTCCATGAATGGCATTGGGAAGTGATCCTTAAGCGTCCGCGAATTCAGCTTCCAGTAGTCCATGCACACTCTCCATCCTGTGACAGGCCTGAGTGGGATCAGCTCATTCTTTGCATTCGCAACTACCGTCCTGCCGCCTTTCTTGGGTACACACTATACCGGGCTCACCCATTGACTGTCGGAGATCGGATATACTACCCCTGCATCTAACCACTTAATAATTTCTTTCTTCACCACCTCTTGCATAGGTGGATTCAAACGTCTTTGATGCTCAATAGTGGGTATGCAATTTTTTTCAAGATGAATCTTGTGCATACATATCCTAGGTGGGATACCAATAATATCAGCAATAGTCCATCCGATGACTCTCTTGTATCTCCTCAGAATAGAGATGAAAGCTGTAACTTGCTGTTCACCCAAGTCAGTCGCCACGATAACCGAAAGTGTGTTTCCACTTCCTAAGAATGCATACTTTAGATGACTGGGCAGCTCCTTTAATTCTAACATTGGTGGCTCTTCAATGGATAGTTTAGTTGGTGGTGTAGGTCAATTTTTGAGATCAAGGTCCAGCTTTTTGGGAGCATGAGGGTACGAACCGATTCCTGTTAGAGAACAAATAGTTTCTTCATAATATTCAACATCCTCGCGCTCAACATTTATAAGCACAACCGCCAATGGGTTAACAATAAGCTGCTTCTCTATAGATAATTCTTTCTCATCATCAAAATAAACGTTAGCTATAGAGAACACATTCATCTCTTTGGGCTGCTTCATTGATTTACATACATCAAAGCGGACCACTTCATCATTCATCCGGAATATAAGCTCATTAGCTCTCAAATCAATAAGCACACTTCCTGTTGCAAGGAAAGGACACCCCAAGATTATGGAAACTTCTGAGTCCACCTCACAATCCAAAATAACAAAATCTGCAGGAAAAATGTATGACGAAACCTTCACCAATACATCATATAAGATATCGACAGGTCGTTTTACCGACCTATCAGCCATCACGAGCCGCATATTGGTTGGTGTAGGCTCGCCCAACCCCAACTTCCTATAAATAGATAGTGGCATCAAATTTATGCTAGCTCCCAAATCGCACAATGCCTTAGTGAAATCCAAAGATCCAACCATGCAAGGAATAATGAAAGCACCAGGATCTGCCTTCTTCTGAACTAGTGATCTTGTAGCGATTGCACTGCAATGATGAACATTATCTGCTAACTCATAACTTGCTGCCTGCTTCTTTGTCAAAATATCCTTCATGAATTTGGCGTATACGGGCATCTGCTCTAGCGCCTCTACGAAAGGAACATTAATAGTCAGTTGCTTCAACATAGTCATAAATTTATTGAACCTGGTATCATCAGCTTTTTTCTTCAGTCTCTGAGGAAAGGGTGGTGGTGGAAGAGGAATAGTTTTATCCACCACTTTCTTTGTATCTGGCTTCCGATGATCAATCTTTTCTGGCTGTAGACGTCTCGGGGTGACGTCAGTAACACTCTCTTAAGTTTCTACGGCATCTTCACCATCAGTATCAATATCATTGTCCGCTACATCGTCGACCACTTACTTGCCTTTGGGTAGATTTTCCAACACTTTACCACTTTGGGTAGTAATAGCCATACACGATCCATCATTCCTCGGGTTTTGCACTGTGTCGCTAGGTAGCATTCCAGCTTTCCTTTGGTTAAATGCTGCTGAAAGTTGACTCAATTGTTGTTCCAGCTGTTTTATTGAAGTGGAATGCGAGTTAACCAATTGATTTATTGATGACAAATCATTCTTCACCTCAGTTATGCCCATGTTAGTTGCCTCCACTCCTTTCAACAGCTTAGCCATCATATCTTCCATTGACATCTTTCCAGAACCAAATGCAGCGGCCTCTCGGCTTCCAGGTGGAACATACAAACCACTCCTGTCAGTCTTATTCTTCCAACTACCTTGATCACGATCCTTGTTTCCAGATTTATCATAATAGTTTCAACCTTGGTTTCCTTGAGCATTGCCTCGGAAACCCCCCTGATTATTCAAGTAGTTAGCTTCTTTCTCGGAATCAGATTCATCTCTTCCATGTGACACCACAACTTTGACTTTTTCTGTCTTCCTTGATAATAAATGTTTGGTGAGAAGATCCATCTGCGTTTTCATGTGCGCCATATCTTGATCACGTTCCTCCTCTGTTCGCCTTTATTCTGCAGTCATGCCAATAGATATAATAGAGCTTGCTACCTCAGAATCCCTGGTATGGCAAGATCTACTCTGCTTTGTCATACGATCTAGCATATCTCTTGCCTGAATAAAAGTAAGGTCCATGAATGACCCTCCTGCAGCATTATCAACCACTGGCTTAGTCACTGAATTCAAGGACCTGTATAATATCTCCATCAAGTGGAAATTGGTCATATGATGATTTGGGAACTACATAAGCTTCTTCTTAAACCTCTCCCATGTTTCGTGGAGAGCTTCAGTTGGAAGCTGTCAAAAATTGCTGATCTCATCTCTCAACTATGCTCTCTTGGATGGCGAAAAGAATCTTTCTAGGAAAGCGTCTTTCAATTGCCTCCAATTTGTAATAGAATCAGGAGTCAGCCCGTTCAACCATAGAGTTGCCTCCCCAGGTAGAGACAATGGGAATAAGCGCAGCCGAATAACATTCTGTCCAACGCCTGGATTGTCGAATGACTGGCATGTAGAGATAAAGTTGATCAGATGCATATTTGGATCATCACCTGCAAGTCCACCAAATAACCCTTTGAGCTGCAATAGTTGAATCATGGTGCTAGTGATGTTGAACTTGGCTCCAGGTGCCAAGGGTGGAAGAATAATAGCCCCTGTGGCACCAGCTCCATCCAGATCGTCATCATCATCATCAAAAGGAAACTGCACAGCTCGACGTTCAGGACTAAATCTAGCTTGACGATCTCTTCTATTTGCAGGTGTCGCCACCTCATCAGCATGTATTGGTTTTAGTAACTCATCATCACCTAGGTCCTCATCATCAGGATTTGTTGCTCGCCCTGGGTTATCAATATTCTGTTGATGTACTTGAGCAGCAGCCAATGCAGCTAATCTGGCTTGCTCCTGCTGAGCAGCCCTTCTATGGGTAATAATGGTTGACCCAAACTTCGAGTATTTGGCATGCACTGAACAAAACTTAAATAAAACAAAAAAAACAGCTAAAAGTAAATTACAAGAATCTTTGACCAAAGGGTCTCGTAACTATCACAAACTTAGTTGACAATCGTATTCCCCGGCAACGGCGCCAAAATTTGATAACGCTCAAACTACAGCTCTCGTAAGAGTGTAAGAGGTCGTTGTCAGATATAGAACCCAACTGGGTTGGGTGTCGAATCCCACAGGGAATACTCGGTCACTAATTATGCAACTATTAGTGGACTTTTGGTCGAAAATTCTACAGAAAGGGGGGATTTAATTTATGCGTGCAATAATGTTAACAAAGTAACGAATGAATGCTTGGTTTCGTAAGATTTAATCACTGAGAATAATAAGTTAGGGTTATGTCCACCTTATGAGTTCTACGTATCTATTAACTATGAGTTATGCGGAATTCAGACATGCATGCACTTATAGAGATTCGTAGTCTAAGGGTAAATCCTAGTGTCTCTCGACCATCCAGAATTATTTCACTTTAACTCTCTCGAGATTAAAGTGTAACTAACGGTACAAACTCTCCAAGAGGTCAATCCAGTTACGGAACTAACGTGTAAATAGGGGTTGGTAGCCCTATTTCCTTGTCACACTCTCTTATCCACATATGTAACTTTTCTCTCGAACCAGTTAATGCTATAGTGGTGTATTCTATATGTTTGCAACCACAAGAATTTAATTAAGATGAAGAGAGTAATGATATAAGTAGCATACGTATCAAGAATTCACAAACTCATAGTAATAGATAGTATATCAAAAGGCTTCCATAACCCTAACAGAGAAGTTTAGCTACTCATGATTACAACGAAGATCACAATAAACATCATCATCATACCAAAGCTCAAAGAATCTCACGTTGAAGATGGGTGTGGCGGCAAAACTAGATTGACGTGTTTGCCCTCTAGACGCTTTTCACAAGTTAGCATTTTTTCTCTGTTAAAACTTACAGAATCTGTAACTGAATAGTACTAAAAGTATCGAATGAAAAGACTAACGATTGAATCAAAAAGCAATGCTGAAAAATTCAGCAAATAAGGTTTTTATAATATCCTTGTCATATTCCTACTAGGTTACTGTTGCACCCTTAAGTATGTAAAAATACTGTATTTGCCCTGGACAAATTTTCCATGCATCATATTTAGTCCTCAAGCTTCCAAAAGCTGCCTGCAATCTTATGCGAAGTTTCCCTTTGCTACCAAAAAGTCCACAAAGTGCTGAAATCTTCGTCATTAGTACCTAAAAACATGCTAATCACGTTTGTTAGCTCACTTACAGGAAAATGGACTAAAAGTGCAGGATTTATATATTTTATTCTCAAAACTTAGGCTAAAATATGGGCAAATTAGGTTGTGTAGGCGTGTAAATACGCCCTACATCAGCCACCAAGTCAGGCATTGCCCAAAGAGTGGTCAACAAGGTCAGTGTAGTTATCCCCCAATTCCATTTGGTCACTAGACTCAGCAAGGTATCGCTTCTAGTGCAACCAATGGTCAACGCCCAAACAGATTGTATGCACTTCAGTCCCAAATAGATCAGGAAAGTTCTCCTGATGTAGTTACTAGTACGTTACATGTCTTTTATTTACATATTTATGCTTTGTTAGGTCCATGAGATTCTCTTTCTTTTGTAAACCCCTATATAGTTATGAATTTTTGTGTCAGTCCTTATACTTTAGCAGAACCCATCTCAGTTTCCACTCTAATAGGTGTCTCTATTATAGCTAGATAGGTCTACAGGAATTGTCTGGTCACAATATCCCAAAAAGTCACTTCAATTGATCTTGTGGAGTTAGAGATGGCTGATTTTGACGTCATTCTCGACATGGATTGGATTTATTCATGCTATGCTTCAATTGATTGAAGAAACAAAGTTGTTCATTTTCAGTTTCTGAAAGAATCAGTCCTTGAATGGAGGGGTAGTACTTTAGTGTTTAGGGGTCATCGTGTTTCGTACCTTAGAACGAGGAAAATGATATTCAAGGGGTGTGTTTACCATCTTGTTTAAGTCAAAGACTCTAGTTCAGAAACTCCCACTCTTGAGTCAGTCTCGGTAGTAAGGGAATTTCCAGATGTGTTCCCTAAAGATCTTCCTGGAGTTCCTTCTGAAAAGGAGATTGACTTCAGAATAGACCTTCTTCCAAATACCCAACCTATCTCTATTCTGCCTTACAGAATAGCTCCAGCTAATCTTAGGGAACTAAAGGAACAATTGAAATATCTCTTACATAAAGGTTTCATCAGGCCCAATGTTTCCCTATGGGGCACTCCAGTCCTTTTCGTACGTAAAAAGACAGTTCTCATAGAATGCACATCGACTACCATCAGTTGAATAAAGTTATGATCAAGAATAAATATCCACTCCCCAGAATTGATGACTTGTTCAATCAAATTTAAGGTGCCAGTTATTTCTCTAAGATAGACCTTAAATCCGGCTATCACCAGCTTAGAGTGAGAATGTGACATTCTAAAAACAGCTTTCAGAACTTGGTATGGGCACTTCAAATTTCTAGTCATGTCCTTAGGTCTAACAAATGCCCCAACAACTTCCATGGACTTGATTAACAGAGTGTTCAAGTAGTACTTGGACATGTTCCTCATAGTCTTCATCGATGATATTCTTGTTTATTCTCATAATGAAAATGATCATGCAGACCACTTTAGAATAGTATTGTAGACTCTTGGATCGCATCAGCTGTTCATAAAGTTCAGTAAGTGCGAATTTTGGATAAGATTTATAGCTTTAATTGGCCATTTATTTCCAGTGATAGCATTAGAGTTGACCCTCAAAAGACCGATGTAGTGAGAAATTGACTCAGACCCATCGCTCTGTTAGATATTAGGAGTTTCTTGGGATTGACTGGCTTACAGATAGTTTTTTGAAGGGTTTTCGTCTATTGCATCCCCCATGTCCTGATTGACTTAGAAGAAAGTCAAGTTTCAGTAATGAGATTCTTATGAGAAGAGTTTTCAGGAGTTGAAGACTCGACTCACCTTAGCTCCAGTTTTGACATTGCCAGATAGTTTAGATGGGTTTGTTATTTACTGTGATGCTTCTAGAGTTGTTTTGGGTTGTGTTTTGATGTAGAGATGTAAGGACAACGTATGCCTCGAGACAACTTAAACCCCATGAAAAGAATTATCCTACCCATGATCTTGAGTTAACAATGGTTGTTATTGCCTTACAAATTTAGAGACATATGAATGGGATGCATGTTGATGTGTTCATAGACCACAAAAGTTTTCTGTAAGTGTTTCTGTAGAGAGAGTTAAATCTTTTTCAGAGAAGGTGGTTAGAATTATTGAAGGACTATGATATAAATGTTTTGTATCATCCATGCAAGGCCATTGTAGTGACAGATGTCCTTAGTAGATTATCTATGGGCAGTGTTGCTCATATTGAAAATGATAAGAGGAAGTTGGTTCAGGAGATTCATCAGTTGGCTAGCTAGATTAGACATTTGTTTGGTTGACTCAACTAAGCGTAGTGTATGGGTTTATAATAGTTTGGAATCCTCTTTGGTTGCTGAAGTGAAAGAAAAGAAAGATTGGGATCTCAGTCTAGTTAAGCTGAAGGAGTCAGTCAGAGATCAAAAAGTAGAGGTTTTCTCCCAAGGGGAGATTATGTGTTGTGATGTCAGGATAGGCTGTGTGTCGTGAGTTGATGGGTTGAGGCAGATAATCCTTGCAAAAGAGCTTGGTGCGCATTACTCTATTCACCCAGGGGCCACTATGCAGGAGTTTAGCATCCCTATTTGAAAGTGAGAAGAGGTGAACATGGATTATGTAATAAGATTTCCCCATCCTCGTTGTCAGCATGACTTAATTTGGGTTATTATAGATAGAATGACCAAATCAGCTTATTTCTTGCCAGTCCATACTTCTTATTCAACTAAAGATTATGCCAAGATCTATATTAGAGAGTTGGTTAGGTTTCATGGAGTCCTGTTGTCTATTATTTCAGATGGAGGTACTCAGTTTACCTCTCACTTTTGGAATGCTTTTCAAAAGGGTCTTAGTACCTAAGTTCATCTCATTACCGTCTTTCACCCTTAGACAAATGGCCTGGAAGAGAGGACCATTCAGACCCTAGAGGAGATGTTAAGAGCTTGTGTTATCGACTTTAAGGGTAGTTGGGATGATCACTTGCTATTGATTGAGTTTGCCTACAATAACAGTTATCATTCCATTATTCAAATGGCTTTATTTAAGGCTCTTATAAGAGGAGATATAGATTTCCTATTGGTTGGTTTGAGGTAGGTGAGACTGCATTGATAGGGCCAGATTCAGTATTTGATATATTAGAGAACATTCATTTAATCAGAGAGAGGCATAAGATAGCCCAGAGTTGTGAGAAATCCTATGCAGATGTGCATACGAGAGATCTTGAGTTCGTAGTTGGAGACTTGGTGTATTTGAAAATCTCTCCCATAAAAGTAGTCAAGAGATTTGGCAAGAAGGGGAAGCTTAGTCCCGGATATATGGGCCCTTACAGAGTCTTGAGTCACTATGGGAAGGTAGCTTATGATCTTGAGTTGCCTGCAGATTTGGCATCAGTGCACCCAGTGTTCCATATCTCCTTGTTAAAGACATGTATTAGTGAGGATAGCCTTTCTTATGAAGAAGTCCCAGTCGAGGTCTTAGATCGTCAGATCCACAGACTAAGGAACAAAGAAGTTCCCTTGGTCAAAGTTCTTTGGTGGAATTAGTCCATTGAGGGAGCTACTTAGGGGGAAGAAGCAGATATGCGAACCAAGTACCCTCATCTTTTCTCCGCAAGCTCAGACTCAGTTCGAGGTAATAGTTTTCCTTAGATTATCTCTTCTCAAGTCTCAGTTCCATCAATATGATTATGTTTATGTCATTGCATGCATTCACTAATTAGTTCAGTCAGTCAACATGTTTCAAACTCAGTCATGTAACCATGTTTTCATTTTGGTATATTCAGCCTTTAATCTTAGTACCATAGTATTTCTCAGTGTAATCAGTCTTATTCAAGGATGAATATCCCCAATGGGGAGATATTATAAAACCTTATAATATCCTAGCTCATTTTAGCTTACTATTACATGTTAAAAAAGGGTCCAAGACTTAGAAAAAAATTTCACTAAGTGTTAAGACTTAGTCATTTCCAAATCCCCTTACATTTTGATGATCCTATTTTCTACCTTCCTGACCTTGGGACATTAATTTCTAAGTTATTTTATGATCGGGGTTGTCTACAGTTCATCTCAGGTGAGTTTTGGATTTTTTGGATGATGTTTGAGACTTGTTTGGATATCAAAATAGTGAGGCTTCGCGATAACGCTGTGGTACGTCCGGTATCGCATCAGTGGGGAGAAATGTGGTGCATCACCTATCACATTGACAGATAAATGTGGTGCATCGCATTTTGCATTGGGCAGTCCAATTTAGTTTAATGAATTTATTCCTAGTGGGTAATTAAGTTATTTCCGTCACACTATCCCAGCCATAACATGGAATTTAGGGTCCCAAAAGGCAAAAATTAATCATTCTTTGACAAATTCTCTCACAAAATAATAATCCTTTCTCAAGAACAAACCCTAGCCTCTTTAAAATTCAAGCTCAAGCTTCAAGAAATCACCAAGAACTTTCACTAATTCTTCAATTAAGGTATGTTAGAATTTCATCCATGGGTCCTTTTCACCCATGGAGTCCAAGAATTTGTTTTCAAGTTTAAAAATATGATCTTTACATGTGAATTATATCCAAGACACTTCATAAATTTCAATTATATATGTGTATATATCATGTTTACAAATTGTTTCCATTAGAATTGTTTATGACATGTTCGAACGGTGATTTTTGCATGTCAAATCCTTATCCCTTAGCTTTATTATTGCAAGTATGTTAGTATTACATGTTTAAACCATTCCCATGCTTTAAACCATGATCCTCATGTGTTCGATAAAATGCCTAATAGATGAATTTTTAATAATGATCCCTATTATGGGTTGTAAAGCTATATATGTCCTTATTGATACTTCTATATAGTGTTGGGAGGTAATGAATACCCAAAATTTATCTATTTACCTAGTTTTCAGTAGATATAGAATAATTTCAATCATGCCATAAGTCTTACCATTCAGTCAGTTAATATTGTCTGTGTGGGTTCAGTTATGTTTAGCTTAGTTCAGTAATCTGATTCAGTTCAGTTGGGAGTAGGATTTAGCATCGAGTGAACTTAGGTATGGGGGCTCACCTGCCAGTTGAGGGTATGACCATTATTAATAGTCTCTGCATTCCAAAACTACGTAGCCAATATCACTAGAGCACCTACCAATAGAGGGTGACTCTTTAGTCCTTTAGGACTTCACTTTAGTGGATCCATGCAGCCATATATTAGGAACTATGGAATAGTACTGACTCCCTTCCAACTGGAGTCACAGGTTGGACCCCAATTAGCTCATATTGGGGTATGTCAGTTAGATAGTAGCTCCCACAGTCTCCGTCCAGTCTCAGTTCAAAAGTCAGTTCAAGTTTGCTAGACCATAGCATTTAGTCTATCAATTAAATTAGTACTCAAATTTTAGTATTCCAGTTTATAGAATATTTTAGTATCACGTTATACGCTTTGTCATGAATTCTCAGATTTTACAGCTTTCACGTATTTTATGCATCAATTATCTCATGCTATTCATTCATTCAGTTATTATTCACGCACATGAGACCATGCATATCATCCTAACCCCATCTAGTATACCAGTACATTTAAAGTACTGACCATATACTCATTTCTTGTGCTATGATGTATCATATCATAGGTTCAGATGCTCAAGTTCCCAACTGCACTTAGACATTCTAGTGCATCAACAACAACAACAATGGTTAGTCCTTATGTTTATTTTAGTATTTTAGTTCAGTTAGAGTTAGTTATGGCCTATCCCATTAACTCTTATTCAGTCAGTTTTAGAGTCTTTTAGACACTTTAGGTAGTCAGTCAGTTTGTCATTATTTATTCATATATCAATTTTCAGACAACTATTTTCAGATTTATAATTTAGTGATGTTTTAGTATATAAAACCTTATGGCGTATTCAGTTATTTCCATATATGTGTATATTTTGTTATCAGTTTTATTCAGTGCTCACAACAGGTACCCATTCATGGGTTAGCTTGTGATCACTTTTGACCGTAAGCACCGTGTGGCATCCAAGGTGTAATCCCGGGGCATTACAACTTTGGCCCCTCCGCTTTCTATAATGTCAAAATTTGCTTACCGTAGGGATCATTTAAGGGAGAACTGCTGCCTATCAGCTATTTAATTGGGAAGAGCTCTCTCCCATAACTTTTTAACTAGAATCGGAGAGGTGAAGGGATTACATCCATCATAGACACCTCTTTGTGGTTTCATTTGGCCAACTTTTTTGTTGAAAATGGCAGACATAGAAATTAATATCCTACGAAGTATGCTTCGTTTTCTAATTTTTTTTTATTATTAAAACTTTGTCCACTTATTTGATTGTTAATGAACCCATGCAGTACAATAATGCCAGTTATAGCAAAAAATGAACAGATCATGATTAATGAACTTACGTCTATGTCACAACTTTTAATGTTTGAACCTTGTGAATTGATAAAGTCTTGGTAGCGAGTGTTACATTTTTTAATATGCATCCCTATGTGGCATGAATCTGGATTAGTTGATCAATTGAATACAGGATAAATGGAAAGTGAGTATTATGACTTTTAATAATGAGAATAATGGAATCCAAAGTTATCACATGGAGAATACAACAGTGCATACTACTTCTTTTGTTTAGTTCATTGTTATTAATTCTGTCCAGTTTGATCTAAACTAGATATCTATATCAGTACTAGCTTATTAATTTCATAAATAACTCATTCCTTGTCAGTTATGTCTATAGTATACTTATTTACCATCAAACTTTGTATGCTTTTCTACTTCATTGCTCAATTTGGATAAGTAAAACTAGAACAAATTCATTTACATGTGTATAGAAACTAGCCTATCGAATAGTTGTCTACATTTGAATAGGAGAAACCACTAATTAACTTTTCAGTTTATGGAGCTAATACTTTATTTTTGACACTTCAATGCAGGTTCAATATTGCTTGAATTTTGGTTTTTTAGGAAAATTTTGGAGGTTTGAATACCTGGTTTAGGACAGAAAAATTATTTCCAGGGCCTCATTTATCTGTAGGGGCAGGTAATGTTCACATCTCTTATTAATTTGAGCAAATTGTTGATGAAAAAGAAAATAGAACAACATTATCAAAGTAGATATATTCTATTTTGCATCATCAGTTGTTAGTGTTCTGAATTTTCATCTGTTGTGTACATGTGTTCTGAGTCATTGTGTACTTGTCCTAAAATACACCAAAAAATTATTCCAACTAGTAAAAGCTAGGGGCAATATTCTATAAATAAGAATCTTAGCTTCCGTATGTATGTGGAATCCTATACTTGTATTAAGATATAGTGTAGTAATAGTATTATTTTTTGTAAATGCCATTGATTAGAAGTTGGCCGAGAGCTCACTTTATGGTTTAGAGGACTATCCGTAACTGCCCTCAGTAGTCCCATTCCTCTAGCGTGCATTTTCTTCCAATGGTTGATAGTCCATATTTCCTCCATTATCATCATATACGGTTTTGAGGACTATCCATAACTGCCCTCACTAGTCCCATTAATCTTACATCGTACTATTCATTTTAGACAACTTTATTCATAAGCTTCAAATGGGTAATTACAGAAAAATTCTTAATCTTACATAGTACTATTCATTTTAGACAACTTTATTCATTTGATGCTCTAAATCTTTCACTTTGAAACTCTGAATTTAACCCCTCCACTTTCTGTAATGTACATTATTCATCAAAAATATTCGTTAAGTTTGCAATCTCAAAAACCTAATAATTTTGTTCTTGTATTCAGTGAAGTGTTCTTAGCATGGACACTTATGTTTGTTAAACTTGTTAACGTCTTTGGGAAAGTTTCTTAGGCTGCCCATTTCACTTGGTTGGGAATGTTCATATTTTAGCTTAGCATGAATCATAATTTTGGTGATTTCCTTGTGTTATGTAGGATTTTAATGGATATTAAAGATAAAAGTTGGATGAATTGTTTAATGCGTCCTGATGAGATCGAGCGTGGAGTGAACTATTTTCTTAAAAAGGCATTTGAATGAGCTTCTCAAGGAAATAATATATTATGTCCTTGTAGAGACTGCAAGAATCATTATTAGCATTATAGAGATGTGGTAGAGGATCACTTGCTTTCTAAAGGTTTTATTGATGGTTACACCAAATGGATTTTTATGGAGAAAACGCTTCCTTGATAAAGACATATCATTCAATCAATAATGATGACGGTTTTAATATGCGTGATGATATTGATGAACTACTTCACGATACACTTAGAAATATAGATGCTGAATCGGGGCATGGTGAAGGAGTTGGAGAGGATTACCTAAAGATACAATGAAATTGTTTAAACTATTGGAGGAAGGAAAACAACAATTATATTTGGGGTATGAGAATTTAAGTTAGCTGAGTTTCACCATTCAGTTGTTCATGTTTAAATTATTGCATGGGTTGAGTAGTGCTGCATTTTTAGATCTCTTAGTGTTGATAAAAAAAAGCATTTTCCTTTGCTCAGATACCAGATTCTTTCAATAAGGCCAAAAATTCGATAAGATATTTAGGCCTTGATTATGAAAAAATACATACATACCCTAATGATTGGATGTTATTCTGGAAGGACAATGAGAAAGCTGAGATTTGCTCTATATGTGGGAATTCTAGATGGATGCAGTTCCTCAACCAATACAAGCTCTAAAATCCCTGCAAAGGGTTTAAGAAATTTTCCCTTAAAGGCTTTAGAGGATGTTTTTATGTCCTGAAACAGCTGGTGTAATGAAATGGCATGCTGATGAACGACCGAAATCTAAGTCATCTTGCTAATGGACAAGCATGGAAGGATTTTTATCATTTGTATCTCGAATTCTCTAGAGATCCTTGTAATGTTAGGTTAGATCTCTCAAGTGATGGTTTCAATTCATTTCTAACCATTAGTATTTCTCATAGCACGTGGTCTGTTATGCTGATGAACTATAATTTATCACCATGGATTTTCATATAAAGCTGGAGTATCTTATGTTGTCAATGATTATTCCAGGCCTATCTTCCCTGGAAATGATATAGATATGTATTTAAAACCATTAATTGATGAATTTAACAAACTATAAGAACTGAGATAGATATATTGTTGAAACCAAACAAATATTCAAAATATGTGCAACCTTAATGTGGACAGTTAGTGATTTTCCAGCATGAGCAATGCTTTTAGGATAGAGCACTAAGGGAAAATTGGCGTGCCCTACTTGAAATTATAACACATTCTCTAATATCTCGAACATAGTCATAAGATGTGTTATTTGGGTCATCAGATATTTTTGCCACATTATCATCCATTGTGAAAAGATAGGAAGTCATTTAATGGTAAAGAGGAACATAGACCCACACCAACTCTTTTTTTTGGTATAGAAGTGCTTAAAGACCTGCGTGAATTTAACAATGTTTTTGGAAAGGGCAAAAAGTAAATATCTTGAGATAATAAGGGTCCTTGAAATAAAAAATCTATTTTTTTGAACTACCATTTTGGTTACCTAACAAATTGAGGCATAATTTTGATCCAACACACATAGAAGATATCAGGATATAAGAGTCATGATGCTCATTTTATAATGCCTCATTTGGAGATATATGGAAAGTCAAAGGATCATGTAAATTCTTGATATGACTTACAAGAAATGGGAATACAGAAGGAGCTACAACCAGTAGAAGATAGTAACAAAAAAGTAAGTTTGGCTCAATCTTCTTTCTTCATGAAGCCAAAATAGAAAATATTATTTTGCAAGGTCTTGAAAATGTCAAATTACCTAATGGGCGTGCTTCAAATATATTAGACCATGTGCATATAAAGGATATGAAGATATCAGGATATAAGAGTCATGATGCTCATTTTATAATGCCTCATTTGCTACAGGTTGTTGTTAGAAAAGTGCTATATAAGAGTGTTTCATTGACATTGATTAGGCTGGGCAATTTTTTAGAGCCATATGTAGTAAAGTAATTAGGCCGACAGATCTTGAAAAACTGAAGTCTGAAATTGGTAAAATTACATCTAACCTTGAAATAATTTTTCATTCAATATTTTTTGATATAATGCTACATTTACCTATTAATTTAGTGAATGAAATTAATCTTGGGGGTCCTATTTATCTTTGTTGGATGTATTTCATTAAGAGAGACCTATGTAACCTTAAATGCCTCGTTCGTAATTGATTTTGTACAGAAGCATCAATAGTAAAAGGTTATTTGGTTGAAGAGTGCTTGATGTTTTGTTAAAGATACCAAATGATGGTGTGAATACATGATTTAGTAGGTACCAAACTGAAGATGTGGAATCCATTCTGAAGGTTATTTGGTTGAAGAGTGCTTGACATTTTGTTCAAGATACCTACATGATGGTGTGAAGACATGATTTAGTACATACCAAACTGAAGATGAGGAATCCATTCTAAATTTTTCCCCTATATGCCGTAAGAATGGTCATCCAATTGGAAGTGAGAAGAAAGAGGACTACACTTTTTTGATGGATTCAAAGTTACATTATGAAGCACATTGACATATCTTTTTTAACACGGGAGATGAAGAAGTGGAAAAGTTCATCAGTAAGATATTTACATATTAAACTTCATTTATTTGTTTATGATAAGGCACATAAACATCTATTTATAAAGGCGTAGTAATTATATTTTCAATATTCTTGATTGCAGGGAACATAAAAATTCATTAAGTAATCATACTAGATTGAATGCATAGGTAAAGTCAAAGAATCATAGTCCTGAATTCAACTATTTATTTGAAGAGAAACTTAAAAATGTTGAAGTATCCCATCATTTAAAATGGCTATATGAGGGGGCCTAATATGGTGGCCAAGAGTATAGTGCATATTTCATCAATAGATATTGATTTCATACAAAAGATCGGGATACCCCACACAAGACTAAAAATAGTGGAGTGACTTTATCAATAACAACTAATAGTCTTGGAAGTGTTAGGGACCAAAATCCAATAGATGGAGAGGTGATTTATTATTGAGTCTATCAATATATCATTGATATTGATTACTATGGTTTTTTAGTGTTGTATTGTTTAGATGTGATTGGCATTAGAATGAAGTAGATGGATATGGGTTAACTCGGGTATACTTCAACAATTTATGTAGTAAAGATGATCCTTTTGTATTGGCATCACAAATTTATCAAGTTTTGTATGATGCAGATCCAATGGAGAAGAACTTTATTATGTAAGGAATAAAATCCCTATTGATTTGTATGATCCAGAGGAAAGGAATGGCCCTAATATAGGAGAATAATTTTAGAGTGAGCCTAAGGCTGGCATTGGTCCCTTAACCAACTTAGATTAGGGTGACATTAGATGGGAAAGAGAAGACGGAGTCGTTGTTGTTGATATTCCATCCACTGAAGAACATTCAGAAGATATAGTTATGGAAACGTCAAAAGACGAGGATGAGTTTGACAATACTGATTGGGAAAAATGGAGGAAGATGATTAGATAAGAAAGTTCTTTTAATATATGCTCATCATTAGTTTTATTTTTTTGTGAGTGTTAAATTTTCTTTTCGTATATATTTTATATCCATGCTTTTTTATATTGTTTAATCATTTTTATTAAGGCTCTCAATATAAATGGAAAAGAATTAATTGTACCATGTCTGGAGGTTGATCATTACTCAAGAACACTATCAGATGTAAATGATATTACGGTCACTGTTGTGATTAGCTTCTTTCATATGAATACTTTATTGTAGAAAGTTGATCACTTCAGTTCCTAATAGAGAGAATATTTTGTCTCAGTATTTGCTCTTTTATCTTTTACAGGATTCAATTGACTATAAAATAGTAGGAGCTTCTTCTAAGTTGGCTGCCGTTCTTTAAACATATCCATTTCAAGTATATTAAGGGTGTGATAAGTTTGTTTTATCTCTATTGAGAATATGGGATTTAGGAGTTTTGAGAGCATTATGCAGCACCTCTAGGGTGTGATACAACTCTAGTAGAAAAGCATCTAGTGGCGATTTTAACTTTCTTCAGAGATAGTTAAAGGTCTATCTTCTCTTTGAACAATAAAAACAAAGTACAACTAGAGTTTCGAGAACCATGGATAAGTAGTAAACAGTAAAATAAACTGTTTCTTGTGTTCCCATTTGGAAAAAAGTTTTTGTATGTATTATCAATTACAACTAAAATTGTTCTTCCATAAATTGAGGCGGGATTGGTTTGGATTTATTGTGTGAGGTATTTTTAGTAAATTCGGGAGTAATTATGATTTCAAGAACTTTGGAAATGATCCACTAGGGGAGGTGAAAGTGGTGGTGGTGGGAAGCATTAGGGAGCTTTCAGTTGCCGCGACAACCATCTATCTGAATTTTTAGCATGAAGGAAAGCTAAATTTTTTGAGCTTGAGCTTTAGGAACTTGATCACTTGGATTAGACCCTTATTGTAGAGTTGGAGTTGTTTGACTTAAACTTGCATGGGCAAACCTTTGAACTCATTACTAATCCTTGATTTCTCTGCTTGCTGTCGCTAGAATTATTGTTAAAAGAGTTTCTTTGTTGTTTTGATCCCAAAAAAGTATGAGTTGTTGTTATTTTGTTGAGATGCCCATATTTATTAATTCCAGGTGTAAAGTTGTTGGGGATTACTAAGGATTGCTAATTTCTAAGAGCTGCTTCAATTTGTGAGATTATGGTACTGCTACTTTTTCCTATGATCCTTTATCTATCACTCTTATATTAATTTGAATTATGATTCTGGAGTAGAATACATGAAAAGTTGATTAATGTTATTGGATGTGGATAATGTACCTCTAGTTACAAGCTCTTAGAAAAGTTACATGTTGATTTTTAAAAGGAACAATTTAGAAGTTTCATCTATTGGTCTGACTTAGGATGTCAATTTCTGACTTAGGATGTCAATTTAAAGATGGCAACGAGGAGCATTGACAGGGACAATTCTTTTCACCTTTTTATTGGCCTTGTTGTGGTTCTAAGCTTAACATTTTTGTTTTCCTTTAGTATCTTGTTTACTATGTCTTCCTTCTTAGGTTTTGTGATGTAATTTTTCCTCTTCATTATGGGATATAAATCATGCTGACATGGTTCCATGATTAGTGACGTCCAATTTAGAAGCCAACATAACAAACTTAGCTTATAGACCATTTGTTTAAACTTGAAACATGGTTTATAGTTTCTAATAAAGTTTTCTGTACCTAAGAAAACTAAAGATTAAATCTCTTTTGATATAGATAAAGAAATGTATACTTGTGAACAAGAAAATATGCTTTAAAGTGATAGTGTTGTGAACTGATCCTACCAAGCAGCTCTAACTGAAGGTTGGAGCTGAAGGAAGTTTTTGAGCAAATCTTAGAATGCAGAATATGTTATCCATAGAGATAGCTTTACTATGGAAATTGAATTACATTATCCAAAGTAGGAGTGTAGTATATAACACCAATTAAGATCTTCAAAAAAAGACTTGGTATAGTTTCTATTAAAAAATGTGAGCCAGAAGGTAGACCTTTTTGCTTTCTTATGGGTATCAAAGGATTTGATCTGGTTTAAGAGAAACTGGGTCATCCCTTTTTCATTTTTATTATAGAAGATGCTCCTTGGAATCTTCTGGAAACTTCTTAAGCACCAATTCCAGCATAAGAAGCTGCCAACCAATATTAGTGTAGTCAGAAGGATCCCAAAGTTAATTTAGTCATGATACCCAACATATTAGACCAATCGTTAAGCTGAAGCAAGCATCAAACAACAACCTTTGGATTGGGACTATTGTGTGATACTAAAGGTGTTATAAATGTCATTTCAATTGTTTCTATGAATCTATCCCCTAGAATATGCATTTTGTACCTCCATATCTATGAAAAGGCATCTCAAAAGGTACATGTGTTCTCGTTCCTTTTATAAATGTTAAATACCAAACTAAAACAAGAGGAAAGACCCTCTCAAAAGGACACACGTCTCGTTCCTTTCATTAATGTTAAGTACTACATCTGTGAAAAGATCATGATTTATGAACTTACATCTATGTCATAACTTTCTTGTATTTGAACCTTGTGAATTGATAAAGTCTTGGTAGTAAGTATTACCCTTTTTAATGTGCGTCCGTATGTGGCATGAATCTGGATTAGTTGATCCATTGAATACAAGATGAATGGAAAGTAATTATTAAGCCTTTTAGTAAAGAAAACACTGGAATCCAAAGCTTTCACATGGAGAATACAATAGTGTATACTGCTTTTTTTGTTTACTCTTATGTTACTAATTCTGTCCAATTATATCTAATCTAGATATTTGTACCAGTACTATCTTATTGATTTTATAAATAACTCTTGCCTTGTCAATTTTTTCTATAGTATACTTATTTACAATCAAACTGTGTATGCTCTTTTACTTCATTGCTCAATTAAGCTAAGTAAAATCAAAACGTATTCATTTATTTATGTATAGAAACTATTAGTATACTTCTCTGAGCCTATCGAATAATTGTCTGAATTTAAACAGAAGAAACCACTAATCAACTCTTTAGTTTATGGAGCTAATGCTTCTTTATTTTATACTTCAATACGGGTTCAATATTGCTTGGATTTGGGGTTTTTGAGGTAATTTTTGGAGGTTTGAATACTTTGTTTAGGACAGGGAAATTATTTTCATGGTGTCATTTATTTGCAAGGGCAGCTAATTTTCATATATCCTATCAATCTGACCAAATTATTGATTAAAAGGAAAATAAAACAACATTATCAAAGTAGATATATTCTATTCTACATCAGCAGTTGCCAGTGTTCTGGATTTTCATCTGTTGTGTACTTGTGTTTTGAGTCCTTATGTACTTTTCCTAAAATACACCTAAAAATTATTCAAACTAGTAAAAGCTAGGGGCAATAGATCTATAAATAAGAATCTTATCTTCCGCATGTATGTGGAATCCTTTACTTGTATTCAATATAGTGTAGTAATAGTATTATATATTGTAAATATCATTGATTAGAAGTTGGCTGAGAGGTCACTTTATGGTTTTGAGGACTATGACTACATACTGAATATACTCTGACTACATACTTAATATACTATACTATTAGATATTTTATTTTCTAATCTTATAGAGACTTGAACAATCATGAATCCAGAAGGGTGTTCAAGAAATCATCAGAAATTTAAGAACTTTGTTTCAGCTGGATCACTAACAACTTTACAAAATAAATAGATATAAGAATACAAGAAAAAGAATACATGCTACATCAATGCAAAGGAAAAGAATCAAAAGAATAAATAAAAGTCAAACAACGTTCCAACTATATCTCAAGAACCAGAACAAGTGCGATAAGTATCTCAGGATTCCATCTCTCTTGCAACACTAGTAGAGGAGCAAGTGCGACAAGAATTTCCTTACTCCACCATTTGTGCATTACAACCCAAATTTGAATGAGTCAGTAAAATCAGTCACAACTTCCTAATTTAAAAGCAAACAAACATTCTAGAGAAGGCAAAAATATATATATTTTAGTTCATACTATTCAAAAAATTATCTACATTCTAGTAATTTTGTTGTAATATTAATGTAGGTCCTTCAGTTAATAAAATAAAAAAAGGCTCTACACAAATACAAGTAGTACATAGACGGAGTGACTGAGTTGACAGTGCTAAATAAGTTGAACTAGCCTATTAGTTCAACTAAACCAGCGGTCCTTGAGTTTGCCAGCTTCCTTGGCATATTGGTAAGGAATGGGACATTTTGTCCTCTCAATGTTAGTTTGAAAAAGTTGAGGACACACGATGATATATGGAGCTAAATCCACGTTCTAAGTTCTCAATATTTTGATTTCTACTTGAAAGTTTTTCATAGTTTTTGAACTAACCCAATTAAATCAAATTATAGTAGAAATATGACATTATCAACAATGGGAAATATTGGGCTTTGAGATCAATTGATGCTAGGTTTAGAGGGTATGAGTCCAGGTATAAGAAAAAAGTACTTTTATGACTACGCCAATGGTGAAATTCAAAGGGCAAATTGGCCTAACACTATTTCAGAATCTGTATTTGAGGATCTCTTTAAGTATAGAAATTCCGAAGAACCTATGGTATAATATCAATATAGACAACTGTTATATTATTGTTAGAATACATTTATCATTGAATTCATCACGCCTGACCCTCCTTTTTATGTTGTTCTTTCTTTCTATATAAGGCATTAAATTCTGTGTGTTTAACCCTTCACTGTCTCTATATTTTTATTAATATATTATTCGTAAATATTTTCTTACAGGATACGTCCAATGCTAACAAAGAGAATCAAAAAAAGTTTAAGTATCCACACACTGTAGGCAAAACAAGTTTTGCTCTAATCCGCGAGGTTTGGTGTTCTCATATTGTTTCTATGAACTTGTTTACTTTACTTGGTAATATTTTAATGCTGACTTGCATGTAACTAGGAAAAAAGAAGAAAAAATCTAGTGCTTTGTCAAATAAGTAATTCTTTATAACTACTAGAAGAAAGAAACATGACTGAGTATATAAGGACATATCTGAAAAGATTACAAACAAAATAGTATGAAATTTTCTAATTCAAAATTGATCAAGATCAGTTTTTCCTTAAATATTGAATCAACTAAATTTACTTGCTCTTGAATCTGACGTGTAGGTTGAAATAGAGAGATTAGAGACTCAAGAAAGTGAAGGTGGAACTCAATTATCTAATGTATTCACAATAGTTATGGGTCTTGATCATCTTGGTCGAGTAAGATTATACGAACGCGGGGTTACCAAGTTTCTTTTGAAATAAAAAGCAAGTGATTCTAAATCCTCTTTAGCTATTGCTGATGAACTAGTGGAGAAGAAATTGGATGAGCTGGAAGAGATGATACAACAAAGAATGTAGGAAAAATTCAATGCTCAAAGAAATTCCATTGAGCAAGATGTTACAATTAACATCATTGCATAACTACAATGTCTAAATTCATGATTAACACTTGATCCTAATATGCTAAGATTCAATGTTCATTCATCGGAAGAAGAGGTTGTTATTCAACCAATAAACCGTCTATCTATTAGTAATAATAATCAAGGTCAGTCTCCATTTCTTCTTGATCTTTTATACATTTAGAAAATTTTAAAACTTATGGAAAATTTATACATTTTTGTGCATCCTTTTTGCTTAGGAAAGGAGATGTTTTAGATTTTTCTTTTATCACATTGGGATATTTAGAGCGAAGATCTAGTTAGATTAAGTTGGCTTTTTGATTTTGGTTGGTTTCAGGACTGATTGAGTTAAAGGATTAAATGAAGGTACTTTTGGTTGATTATCACTGAAACACTACTATGAGAATGCTAAAATAGGTCATAAATAAAGGACTATGACATGTTAAAAGAGGCTAGAAATAAAAGATAACAGTGGTACAATGACAACTTTGTAACTTTGTCGTAAGTACTTCTCTTGCTTTTGGTGTGTGCTAGTGCTGATTAGTGGGTGAAAGCTTAATTTACTTTAGTTCTTAAAGTATTTAAATCATCATAACACTTTTTAAACAACACTAAATATTATATTCGTCAGAAACTCAAAGGCGATGTGGAAAAGTGTTCTCAGCAAGCTCAATAAGGTTTTTGGCTCAGTAGATGAAGAAATTTAGAAATACAATATTACAGGGTATCTCCGTTAAATGAATAGGAACTTTGAAAGAAAATATGACCTGAACCTCATTAAGATAAAAGGGTCGAGTTACTATAAGTCGACAATTCGCTGATGAAAAAATTTTCAATAAAAAAGAATGAAAAAGGATATTCAATTGATTGACCTAGCCTGAAACATAAGAATATATTAAATCTTATATGTGCCAAATATATTGTAAAAAAAGATTTAGTGGAGATGTATTTATTAATGTGCAAGTATATTTCATTTTTTTACTGTGGACTATAAGATAGACATGCATATTCTCAGATGATCTTAAATTAAACCTACAATGTAATGATGGTCTGAGTTTGTAATTACTTGGAATGATGAATATAGTGTTGGAAGGAAAGGATTATCAAGGAGAGCTATGATTTCTCTTTCAACACATGCTCGATGTACCATGTACATTATGTACCATGAATTTGTCTTCACATTAGGATTAACAGAAGATATGAAATTTACTAATATAGGAAAGGAATGTGATGTCATGATTTTGATGCTAGCCACCAGGACCTAAATTTAATTTGAGATGATAACAAATTTCACGCCTCAATGACCCAAATTGCTTTTCTTAAGAAATTCAAGGTCTTTAATTTACTTAGAACGAACTCCGTTTTTTGGTCGAGAGAGGAGCAGTTTTACACTTGCAATCCATTTTATAGCTCTCCTTTAATAGGATTGTTTCAAAAATATTAGTAGGAAGGGGTAACTTCTAAAACTCGAGTTCGGATATTTTTTCTACAGAAAACCTTTTTGATTCTTTTAAATTTTGCCCGGATGAACCATAAAATTCTGAATTGTATTAAGAGCTTTCTTTTCTTTAAAGCTATGTGGATGCATGACTATATGTTGTCATTTAAGTGCTAATTTATATTATTTGTTCTCTTTTTATAGGTGTTCAAAATGAAGAAAGAGATGAAGAAACTGATGAAGACATTGACCTTAAGAAGCTTTTGGGTTATTGATAAATTCTCTAATATCAATATTTTTGATGTTGAATTTCTTGAAACTTATCGAGACTCAAACTTAATACTATGTAAAGACTAAACTAATCATTTGGACTTAATTAATATTTTGTTTTGGGGTTTAGATTACTAGGTTGTTGCATATTTTGGATTATGAGATTATTAATGAATGATTTTGTTTTGTGATGTGTATATACTATGCTATAATTTATTATGTATGTAAATAAAAATTTACATTAATACGAGTGATTATTTTATGTAAATCATTTCTCTTGGTATTTGAGCTAGTTATAGTATGTGGCAATAATCGTTGCAATAGATGAATAAACCATTGAAATAGTGTTAGACATTATTGCAATAGATAGTCAAAAAGCATTGCAAAAGACCAGAAAAATGTTGTAATATGTAATAAATACCGTTGCAAGAGGCTAGAAAACTGTTGCAATAGTTTAACAAAATAATTGTAATAGGTACTCAAACATTGTTACAACAGAATGATAAATCATTGCAATAGGCTTTCAAAATAGTTGCAATAGACAAACAAAAATTATTGTAATAGAATAATAAAATCGTTGCAATAGATACTATTGCAACAGTTTAATGTTGTTGCAATAGAATCTATTGCGACAGTTAGTATCCGTTGTAATAGATGAAAAGAGACGTCCAAATAAGACAAAAAATAACCATTGCTATAGCTTCACTTATGATGATGGTTTCAGCCAACCATCGCATAAACTATTGCCATATCCCTATAGCAACGCCCTCATATAATACACTTGCCTAACTGTTGCGGTAGAGCTATGGTGACGATTTTATTGTATAATACAATGATTTTGCAATTGTCACCATAGGGGTAATTTCTACTAGTGAATTATGTCACATAATAGTAAAATATAAGAATGCATTTAACTTAATATATTGAGGTTGATAATGTGTGCGGTTACCCTCCTTGGTCAACTTCTCTAATTATAAGGCTCCATGTGTGGTTACGCTCCTCCACTACAAAAATAAGTCACATTTTCTCTCGTAATCCTTAGCTAAATAAAGCATCAAGTCAAATATAATTATTCCAAGAATTAATTTAAGCCAAACATAATTCATTAAAGAGATCGTGATAGAACCACAAAACTCTAGGGGTGCCTTACACCTTCCCCTCGATCAACAAAATTTTTTATTCGAATTTGTAGTTCGTAGATAAAAAATTAAAGAGTCGTTTCCTTTTGATTAGCGATTCGATAAGGTGAATTGGAGCACATAACTCAATTTCAAATGGCGAATATGTAAATAAAATAATCTTTATTCAAAATCATCACTTTAATTGGAAAAATTCTTCGACTCTTGCTGAAAAAGGGTGTGACATCTCTAGCTACTCTACTGGGGAGAACTAGAATTTGAGCTTTTATATTGACTTGTTTGACCTTATTTAATTTTTAATATTTTATTTGTTAGCCTTAATATGCTCTTTGCCTTCTTTTTTACCGCTTTGATATTATTTGAACTGTAATATAAACCATCGTCTCTTACGACCCCCTCTGAGTCTCTCAATATACCTACCACTATTTAGTGTGTGTGCGACTTTGCTCCATAAAATCTTCTATCTGAGATGAACTAGTGTTTGACTATGCTTCTAGTTTAAGGAATATTAGTCACACATGTAAGGCGGGCTAGATAACTAGTGGAATTAGAATAGTTCTGCTATCGAAAAACTGGCCCTCCTTGATTCGAGTTGTCCGCTTGAGTAAGCCAGTCTAGACACCTATCTCCATCAGGTTAAACCTAGTTTAACTAAAACATAGATGTGGTTTTCCCTATTAATCTCCGCTTAATTTGCATCATGTGAATTTAACTTAGCTGGATTAGGCACAGGGTCAGGTTTGTCTAGGACAGACGACCTTCTTTATAATGACTAACATGTGTATCCTATGTGCTCTTTCTTATTTATTTGGAAGGCCCATTTGATTGTTGACCGGCTTTAAGCAGCTTAGTAAGACAGAGGAGAGTATCTTTTCCTCCAACTGAATTGTTTCTTTAAAATCTAAAAGGATTTTCATGAACTATGTACACCTGATTCTCCTCTCTCGGGATTGAGATGTGTAGGCAACCCTTCTTGGGTTCGGTGATCTTATTTAAAATCTAAATAGATTTTCTTCTCGATTCATCTGGATTAGGTGTTTCATATACGTCTTGAAAAAGAACAATAAAAAAGATTTTTCTTCTAATAGTTTTAGATTTCATTTTTATGAAATTCAAAATTAAAAAATTCAAAATGATTTTTGTCAATATATTTTGAAAATATAATAAAGAAAAAGATTCGCTTACTCTTCATTTTAGATTAGTCGCTTCAAGTGTTTCTTCGTATGAAAAAATATTAAAAGATTTTTCTTTGGTAATCATAGATTTCATTTTGTATAGGGGATTTGAAGATAAAAGATTCAAAAAGATTTTTTCCTATTTTTTAAAATTTGTTTTTTTATTTTCTTCTAAAATTTCAAGAAAAAAAGAGTTAAAAAAAAGAGAATTTGATTGGCCATTTTGTGCCAAAACTTCATGAACTATGGTCACATGATTCTCCTTTCTTGGGGGGTGAGATATATAGACTCCCTTTTAGAGTTTGGTGATCTTTTATTTTTTTTAAATAAAGATTTTGGAAAAAATTTGAACTCTAACACATTTTATATTTCGATCATTCAGTTAGTTTAATGTAGTTGGTTTGTGGCATTTTGGCTGGTTCTCCATATTACGCCCAATAGAAGGAAATGTTAGTTATGGATGTCGAGCATGACATCATTGATCAGCTAAAGAGTTAGGAGAATGAGAGTTTAAAGCAAGAGATGTTGAAAGTAAGGCAAAAAATGACAGAAATGCATTGAGCTTGGGTCAGTGGGTTGCCTCCTCCTCCTTTACCCACTATTGACCCCACAAATACCTTTAGTTTTCCACCAATGTAGCAAATTTAGTTTCCTATTGTTATTCATGAACCACAACATGCATCAAAATTTAATCCATGCGAACAACATCCTAACGCTCCTACTACTCATTCTCTAGATCCTCTGTATCAACCTACCACATTTACTGCATCACCTGCCATCTGTGCTTTTTTTTCTTAACTCTCTACTGAGGCTCCCACCTTGTTTATCTACCAAATGGATGTGGGTCTCCAATCTTCTAGTAAATCTATGGTAAATACTCTTGATGATCTTTTCTATACTCCTGAGCCTACATCTAAGTTAACTAGACCACCAAAATTTCTTACCAACAAGATTGACATGACAGAAGAGAAAAAGAAAATGACAGAAAAATAAAGAGTGTAGAAAAGGCTATGCAAAATTCTCTGGAATTTTCGAGTTGTGAAGATTTTTCATATATGGAATGGGGAATGCCTTCCATTATTAACCTTTCTCCTAGATTTGAGATATCAGAATTTGAGAAGCATGATGGGAAAAAGGCTTCTGTGAATCATTTGGGACGATATGCAATCCATTGAGGGGAACTAAAGGACAAAAGAAGAAAAATATAGTTGTTGTGCCAGGACCACAACAAAGATGAGCGGACCAACTCACTAATACTTTTAGCCTCAACCACCAGCCTATACATCAAATCTACATACTCACCTACATTAAGATTCCTTTCTCAAAAATCCAAACAATTTCATTCTTTTTCCTCAGTATCCTTTGAATAATGCATATTTGTATACTCATCCATCATTTTATCCACAGTGATATGTACCTATCCCCCAAAATCATCCTCAACCCTCACATATTTACCAAGGTACCCCTAAATTCGAGTTTTAACCGAGGCCAAACTTTCCAAATAGGAAGAAGCCAAGGGATAATTCCATACCAGTTAGGGAATCCTATACCAATTTCTTTTAGAAATTAAGACAGTGAGACCTAATTACTCTTCTTCTCAGGTATACTCTTGACCCACATTCAAAAAATTTTGATCCTAATGTATGATGTGCATATCATTCTAATTTTCAGGGTCATAGTACTGAAGATTTTCATCCTTTGAAAGAGAAATAAAAAAGGATGATTCAAGAAAAATTGATTGTGGTGCAAGGCATTGTCACTTCGAGTATCACAAGGAGTCCTTCATTAACACACGGTAATGCAGAATATGTGGGAAGAAATGAGTTAAACATAGGGCCCTAGGACTTATTTGCCGAGGGAAATATATTTGACGGTGGTGAAAATTTAATGTTCAATTCAGTGGATAAGATGTCAATCTTTGCAATTAGGAAGTCATTCCTCTCCTTAGTAGGAAGGAATTTTTGAATTTTTTGTCATTTTCTTTTTTCTTATCTGAATTATTTCAGAGTTGTAGTTCGAGATCTATCTTGTTTGTTTTGTAACAACTCCTATTTTTGGCCTAGGATTCAAACCATTGTTATTAGGTATATAGACCGAAACCCAATGATTATATGTCTATATATTTGTGATTATTATTTTTATAGTTTTAAAATGTCCTTTTATATCAATCGAGGTCAGAAAAATCTCCTAACTCAAAGACGAGTTAAGAACGCTCCTTATCAATTTAGTTTTAGTGAACATTTTAGCTTGGGTCAACTTTAGAAAACCATTAATCCTTGTCTATAATGAATTACATATTATATTGTATATTAAATGAAAGGTCTATGAATATTCTTTCCAACACATTTTGTTTCATCTTAATCCAATATCGGAGCAAAAAGTTTTACTCATTTTACTTCAGCATGTTTGTCTGTCAACAAAGTGGCGACCTGAATTGATGGACCATCACCAAAGTGACGATCTATCAGCCAAGTCATCACCCTAAACCAGTGAACCATTATTTTAAGCTTCCAAGTGATGACCTGAGTTGATAGGACATCACCTAAGTGATGACCTATCAGCCCAAGTCGTCACCTTAGCCCGAAACTCATAAAAATCAGCTTTCAGGTAACGACCTCAGTTGATAGGCCATCACCTATCTGATGTCCTATCAGCCCAAGTCATCACCCAAAACCAGAACCTCATAAAATCAGCTTCTGAGTGACGACTTGGTGTGGTAGGTCATCACTTGGTTGACGACTTATCAACCAAGGTCATCACCCTTAAAATTCAGCAATTCCCATTCGGATTTGGAGGTGTATTTTGGTCTTTTCCTTCACTTCTCATGACTTAAATCATGCATAAAATCCTATTAAGTGATAAGATATCAGTTTCTCATCACTCCTTATCCTCTCCCCTCTCATGAATAAGAAAATTAGTATTTTCTCTCAAGATCATCTCTCAAGCACAAGATTCAAGCCCTTTTTCAAGAAAACCAAGAAAATTAGAATTCCCAATCCAAGAACATTCAAGAAAGGTCAATTCTCTTTCAAAATTAAATCTCGAAGGTATGTTAGGTGTTCATCCTTGGGTTTCCTTTCACCCTTGGAGTTCAAGAATCCTATTTCAAAATACAAGTTTTCAGATTCATGATTTACATGTTTGAATTGGATTGTATTCATGTATGTATTGTTTTATGAGTTTCAATTCCAGATTTACCACATGTTTCATGTAAACCAATTAGAATGTATGATGAATTAGGTGAATTATCAAGTTAAAACCCTTGAGATTTGCAAGTTGATGTGGTAGCCATGATGTTTATATGTGATTATTATTATGTGCAATGGTCATGCTCCCTAAGTATTTGATGGAATGTCCATGTGAATTGAATAGTGAAATCATGACACATTAGCATGTGTTCCCACCCATGTACAAGTTCATGCCTTGCAAGTGTTTGATAAAATGCCTCAATGATTGAATTGTGACTAAGTGACTAGCTATTATGCTTTCAAGATTTTGTTATATTTTTTTATTTATGCTATCGAGTCCTGGGGGTATCCAATACATAAAATCTTAATGTTTAATTAGAGATACTGTAGCTACAGAATAGACTCAGTAGTGTCACAACCAAAGTATTCAACTAACCTTTACGATCAGTGTGAGTTCAGTTAAGTTAGTCCAGTAATGATCAATTCCAGTGGCCTTTTAGTTGGGAGTAATATTCAGCACCAAGTGAGCCTAGGGATGTGGGATCACCCGTTAGTTATGACGGGGTCCTTAGAAGCAATCCCTAAGTTCCAAAATTACGTACCCAATATAGGTTATGAGATGTGACCCGTTAGTTAGGACTGACACTCTCAGGGATTACCCACTAGTTAGGACTGATCTTAGGGGTCACCCATTAGTTAAGACTGACCCCATAACCATTATTAGTACCCGTGGCACAATATTAGCACCCTTCCTACTGGGGTCACAGGTTGGACCCCGATCAGCTCAGACCGGGGCATGTCGGTTAGATGATAACTTTCATAGTTACAGTTCTAGATTAGTACTCAATATTTAGTATCCAGTCTCAAAATTAAGTAAAGAACTCAGAAAGTTCTACAGAACCATGTCTATCAGTTATTAGTTACTTAGCCATCGGAATTCAATACTTGAGTATCAATCCAAACTTTCAATTATTAGTATTCAGTTATCTGAATTCAGTATTCAATTTCAGTAAAATTAAGATACATGATGTATACCTCTATGTTCAGTATTGCATGTTCAGCATATTCAGCAGTTACAGTTTTACATGTACTCTCATCTAGTTACTTCAGGATGTTTACTCAGTAAGTCATCATCTCATGCATATAAACCCACGTATATCAACCTTACCTCACTTAGCATACTGTCACACCTATTTTTTTTAACCAAAAATATTTATTATAAGTTTGAAAGGGTTTTATTATTAAAGTGACAAAATAAAGACTTGTTTAGAAAAAGAATTACGTACATTTTTTTTACTTAGAGTTGCTACTTGACATAAATCAGGTGTGAAAAATCACATTTGAAAAATACTTTTCAAAATGATTTGACTCTTAAAATTGGTTTGCGAATAGAGATTCCAGCTAAGGAATTTTGTTGACCAAGGTGAAGGTGTTAGGCACCCCTCAGTCTCGTGGTTTGACCATGGTCGCTTGGTGGAGTGTATCCCCTATTTTGGCACTACACTAGTCCTAAAATACTCCAACACTTTACTCGATGCCTTGGACCTTGATCAAGAACATCTTCCGCCAATATAATACATCGAGGCATTCCCCGGTGAATAAATACAATTTCCTTCGGGGCATTCCCCGGCCAAATGAGTACAATTGATCTATAAAATAAAAACCTTTCAACAAATGTTTTTTCAACATTCAACATTCCACAAGTTCTAAATTTGCCTAACCGAACTTAATATTTGCCTATCTGGCTCGACCTATCATGATTCTATCACGTTCAACATCATCAATGAATCAAAATTTACTTTTATTGAGACTAATCCCTTCCTGCATTCATTCACAAATTAATTAATCAATTCTTCGACTATAATTCAAGTTTTTACTTTCAAATCCAACATCTACCAATACACAATCAAGATTCAAACATACTAAACACACAAATCATTCTGATTACATAAGAAATTAAAGGAAAAGAAGATAGAATTGGACCTCAATGCCGCTTTTAAATTTGATGTATTATTCTGATTAAACCCAATAGAACCTGCGTCCAATAACATCAATAGGTACCACAATCTCGACTACGAACCAACTCCGCTATGAAAATCTCTAAAATCTGATTCAAATATGAAATCCACGAAGAGACAAATGAATATTCACAAACAAGAACTGCAAAATGAAACAAATGAGACCCGCACACCAATTGTCATCGGAATCAATCCGAACCTTGCTGGATTCAACCCAAATAGGCCGGAATCAAACTAAATAGGTCAAAATCAACTCGAACAAGCTAATTTCAGGCTGATTCATGTAGCCGGTTCTATTCTTAATAGCACAGATGTGTTTAATTGAGTTTTCCAGTGAATTTTAAAGTGAAATCAAAATAGGTGAAGTGATTTCGGTGAAGAATGGCCTGAAAACTCAATCTCCGATCTATTCCTTCTCTCTCAAACTCTCTCACATCATCCTCTTTGTTACTCTCTCTTTCACTCCATTACTCTGTCCCTCTATAACTCTCTAATCATACTTTCTCCTATAATTTCCCCTCTTTATATGTGAATCATTTTCTTTTCCTTTTACTCCTAATTTCTCTCTGCTCTTTAACTCCATCTCATCTAAATCAACCTCTAATTTAATTAATTTCTTTGATTTCTAATATGTTTCATGTGTGTGTTGAATTATTGTTATGTTGTCTCCTTTTTCTCGATGGTATGTATATGATGTTGCTCTCCTCTTTTTTTCTAGTATGAGTGTGTATGTATTTTGATCATGTGTGTGACTAGTGTATCATGAATTAGAGATGAGTATGTGAGGTTGTGTTAATGGTGAGTATGTGATCTATTTGTGAAGAAAAGAATGAAGACTATGTCCTTTTTTCGTGAGTGGAGTGTTAATTTTTATGGTATGCTGTGATGGAATAATCCTTATGGGTCTCGTATGTGAGGTGTGAGGGTAGGTGAGGGTAGGGATATAGGGTGGTGAGTACGGATGATTAAAACAAGATAAAATTTGGTAGATAATTTGTTAAGGGTTGTTATTTGTGTATTTTTTTGGGGTATAATCAAATGGGTGAGGGTACGTGGTAAGGTAAGATAGAATTAAATAAAATTGAACTTTGGGAGGGACAAATTTAAGTATCTACATCATGCCCCCTTTTTGGGTGTAAAAACAAAGTGTTTTCAGACAAAAATGTAGTCAACGAGACCAAATTTTGACTCGACCATTATTCAAGTAAAGAAACAGAAGGAAGAAGGACAATTGAGTTGACTCAGGACATCCTACCTACTCAAGTTATGAGGGAATCACGTCACAGGTATCTCAAAGGGTTGGAAGGAGAGGGACTATACCGATTTGGAGAGTCGAGTGAGGCCTTATCGCGATTTCAGTCCGCGAATCTGTCATTACATCAAAATGAATATTACAAGTTAAAACATAAATGAAATTACAAAAATCCTATCGATGCAGCTTCTTTTGGACTCTTACTTGAGTTTCCGATGCTTTCAAAATTGACAAAAGATCTGGTTTTCTTTGGGGTTGAACTTGAGAATAGATTATTTCTCCATACAAAATTTTGATGTTGGACATGAACTCATAAATCGACCATGTTCTCTCGGTGGTACTTTTGAACCTTGATCCTGAATTTGAAAATCTTCACTCTATTCTTCAGGCGGCTTCCTGACTTACAATTTCTTAACCTTGTTGTTTAACTTCTAATTTCATCCCCCTATTCTCCAGGCGGGTTCCTAACTTGCTATTTTTGATCTTTTGATTTTTAACTTCACCGTCCTGTTCTTCGGGAGGGCTCCCGACTTGTAATTTCCTCACTTTATTGCCTTTTAGTTTTTCACCTTGTTGCTTGACTTTCAATCTCTTCACCTTGTTGCTTGACTTTTAATTTCTTACCTTGTTTCTTGACTTTTAATTTATTCACCCTTTTTTTTAGGCGGGCTCCTACTTGTAATTTCATCACTTTTATTCTTCAGGCGGGTCCCCCGACTTGCTATTTTCTCACTCTATTCTCCGGGAAATCTCCTGACTTTCAATTTTATCACCCCTATTCTTTGGGTGGGGCCCCTGACTTGCAATTTCCTCGCTCTTGTTCTCTGGGTGAGCTCCCAACTTTTAATTTTATCACTGCTATTCTTCGGGCAAACCCCACAATTTGTAATTTCCTTGCTCTGTTCTTTGGGCGGGCTCCCAACTTTTAATTTTATTGCCCCTATCTTTGAGAGGGCCCCCTGACTTGTAATTTTATCGCTCTGTTCTCCAGGCGAGCTCACGACTTTTAATTTATCACCCCTATTCTTTGAGCGAGCTCCCTACTTGAAATTTCATCACTCTGTTCTTCGGGCGAGCTCCTGATTTTCAATTTCATCACCCTATTCTTCAGGTGGGCTCCTAACTTACATTTCCATCACTCTGTTCTTCGGGTGAGTTTCGGACTTTCAATTTCATCACCATATTCTCCAGGTGGATTCCTGACTTGCAATTTCCTTACTCTGTTCTTCAGGTGAGATCCTAACTTTGACTTTCATCACCCTGTTCTTCAGGCAGGCTCCTGACTTGCAATTTTATCACTTTGTTCTTCGGGCGAGCTCTCGACTTTTAATTTTATCACTCTATTCTTTAGGTGGGATCCTAACTTACAATTTCCTCACTCTATTATTTGGGCAAGCTCCCAACTTTTAATTTCATCACCCTATTCTTCAGGTGGGCTCCTGACTTGCAATTTCCTTACTCTGTTCTTTGGGCGAGCTACTAACTTTTAATTTTATCACCCTGTTCTTCAGGCGGGCTCCTAACTTTCAATTTCATCACCATGTTCTTCAGGCGGGATCCTAAAATTAAAATCAAAACTAGAACAAAAATTATCCCACACAAAGGTTATGATAAAGAAAGATTTCATTTTCTGAAAGTAATATTCAATTTTCCAAGAGGGTCCTGAACATAAGGTAAATTCCCATTTTCCAATAGGGTCCTTAACATAAAGTAAATTCCCATTTTCTAGGAGGGTCTTGAATTAAAGTTCCATATAATATGCATTACTTTTACTTGTTTCCCATGTTTTATCAAAAGTTTTTACGGGTGTCAAACCCAATCATAACTACTTTCAATAATGCGTAATACAAAGATGAATCAAGATTCTATCAACAAGTGCACTTTCGAGGATGAAATGAAATGACTGAGACCAACAAGTTCCTCTCTTAAGAGTGAAAGTGAAGGGCCTTTACTAAAGTGCTCCTTTTAGAATTAACGGTTCAAATTAGGAAGTGCATCTCCTAAACATGAGACATGAAAGACCCAAATTAGATAATTTGTCTCTAAGGGGAACAAGATGATGATTTTTACCACAATTGGGATTACCAAACTGGTATAGCAACACTGCTCTTGCATTTGAAGAAATGAAGAATTTCACCTCTGAATATTTGTGCTTTGAAGCATTTGATTTTTTAAGGCAACAACTATTCCTATTTCATACAAAGAAAACTTGTGAGTTTAAAACAAGGTGGTTAGCTTACGGCTTGGCTTTTGAGGCGATTTCTCTTGCACTTATCCCATTCAAATCTTTCTTCCAATCATTAGCATTTTCTATTTCCTTGTTGCATCGTTGGTCCAAACTCAGTATATTAAGAGTGACTCTGAAACAAACACGGTATCTCTGTTTTGCCAGGCTTCTCAGATAAATCCTTTGAACCTTGGTATTTTCATGAGTTTCTAGACTTATGTGTTGACAAAATTTCTTCATTCCTATTTGATTCACAATCATGTCTCATTCATGTTTTGGCCTTCATCTTGCTTTGTGCAATTGAAGAAGTTGGTAGCCAGTTTTAAAATCTTTTCTCACTTGATTTAATATGGACTTCGCTCAAAGACAAGAGAAAAACTGACAATGATTTTTTATTTGGTTAACTGACTCAAGAAAATAAAATAAAAAAATAGGAAAGAAAATACAATGAATGTCCCCAGTTGAAATAGAGAAATGAAATATTTATCTAAAAATGACAGTCAACTCTAATGATTATGCCTTGTATTTTGGCTTAAGCTGCATAATCTTTCCATCCAATTTTTTTACCAATTGTTGTTGAGTTAATGGCCCTGAAACTGAGTTACTTCCTTGGGCCCATTACATTCGAAGATCTCATTCGGCTATTGGCGCCATAAAGGGTTTTTACGAACAAGCCTCTCTCATTTTCTTTCTCTAAGCTCACTATTTCCTTATGGTATCCATGAGGGTTTTCATTAGTGGGACTCTATTATTTTCATTTCTCTTAGCTCACCATCGCCTTATGCTGAGGAAGACAGGTAGTACTCAAAATGCATTATCATATCCATTGCATTCTTAGCCTTAACATTTTTAAATATTGATTTGAAGGCCTTTCTTTGGTTGTAACTCGACTTTTGGACAAGATTAAAAAAAAGGGTGTTATGAGGCTCGAACGACACTTGAAGTGGGGTAAAACTTACAACTTTTGGAATTGACTCAAACAATGTGGATTAACTCATGCCCTAGTTTTTTTCGACTGGGCAATTCTAAACTTTTTATTTGGTTGGACCGAGCCCAGAGTAGGGCCGCCTACGTATCTCACCCCCGAGAGAGGAGAATCAGGTCTCACGTAGTTTCGACAGCTTTTTCTTTTGCTTCATTCTAATTTTTTGTTTCTTGTTCTCTTTTTTTATTACTTTTTTCTCTTTAGAATTTTCTTTTGACTCTATTTTTTGACACTCTTTCTCTTTTTCGTTATTTTGGACACAATTTTTCTCTTTTTTTTTGAAACTTTTCTGACTCTATTCTTTTGCTTGACACTTTTCTTTTGAGATTTGCTGACTCTATCTTGATTCTAAAAGAGGTGTATGAAAGAAAATAGAACTAAGGCTCAAATGGGGTAAGCCAAGGATGACATAATGTTTGGATAGCAGAATGAAATGCCTTCGTCATAGAAATACTTGAAAATGCCAGCACACATCATGAAATATAAAGTGAAAGATAAAGATCAATTATGACACTTTAACAATATAAACTTTAACTGAGCATGTGTGTCAATTCTTCTTCTATACTTGTCAAATATACAACTCCACTTTTGTTGTACATTCCTCATGCTGAAGTACTCATGACTTAGTGGAGCTGATCTTTTTTCACTTTCTCTTGACATAGGATTTCCCATTCACTATTTCACCTAATTGAGATATGTCTTTCAATTTATGACCAAGTTATTCTCATGATTCTCAAAATAATAGCCTGAATTTTTTAAAGAAGGCTTCAACATGTTCACCAAATGTCTCAAACCACTACCTATTTCTCATACATTTTTCTAACTTTAGCCTTCTGATTCAATGTTCATATTTCATTTGGATTTTAAGATCTAGCTGAAAATTTTACCAGCATGTCATATCACTAGAACCGACATAAAATGTACTATGTAAAGAAAACAAACAAACAATACATATTTAAAATACAAAGGAAAAAGGACATTCTATTTAGTTAAAATAAAAGATAGAAGGGTTTAAACATGAACGACAAAGAAACAAAACAAGATAGATTCTGAACTACAACCTTGAGATAATTTGGAAAATAAAAAGGAAAATAAAACAAACTACCAATAATCCTTCCTAGTAAGGAGAGGAGTGACTTCCCAATTACTGAGCTTGATACCTTAGCCACTAAGTTGCACATTATGACTAGAGCTTTCAACACCATCAGACATATTTCCCACAACAAATAAGTTCTGAATCCTCATGCTCAACTCATTGCTTCCCACGTATTGTGAATCACTATGTGTTGGTGAAGTATTCTGTGTGATACTCGAGGTGTCAATATTTTGCACTACAATCATTTTTTCTTGAATCATTTTTTCTATTTCTATTTTCAAAGTACGACAATCTTCAGTATTGTGACCCTGAACATCAAAATGATCGCACACCGTACATTAGGGACAAAATTTCTTGAATGTGGGTCAGGTGTATACCCAAGGAGAGGAGTAATAATGCCCCTTTATCTCAATATCTAGAACAAACCGGCATAGGATTTCCCAATAGGAGTGAAATTATCCTTTTTTTTCCTCCTCTTTGCGAACTCTGGCCTTAGATAAAATTGGATTTAGAGGTTCCTTAGTAAATTTATGGGGGTCAAGGATGATGTTGAGGGATAGGTGCATGCCATTTTGGATAAGAGGATGGGTGAGTATACAATTGTGCATTGTTCAAAGGACATTGAGGAAGTGGAATGGAATTTCTTTGATTTTGAAAAGAGGAACCTTGTTGCATATGGGTAGGTGGATTTGATATGTAAGATCGGGGTTGAGGCTGACAGTATTGGTGAGTTGGACCTGTCGAACTCTTGTTTTTCCCTAGCACAACAATAGGTGCATTTCCCTTTTTCTTTCCTTGAGTTTCCCTTGATTGATTGCAATATCATGCCAAATGTTTCACAGAATCCTTCTGTCCATCAGGCTCCCCAAATTTTGATGTCTCACAGCTTGGGGGAAGTTTAACACTTGAGAACAAGCCCCAGTCTTTGTTTGTAACATCTTCTTTACCCGCAGGTCCTAGGGAACTTTTCCTAGCATTTTCTGCACTCCTAATTTTTCCAACCATTTTCTTTGGTTCTTCTGGCAAGCTAGACTTCTAGTTAAGAAATTTTGGTGGTCCAATTAACATTGATGTGGACTCGGGAGTATAGAAATGATAATCAAGAGTATTTAACATGGTCCCACTATCATATTGGGGAAGCACAACCGTTGGATTGATAGCCAAAGTGAAAGCCTCAGAAGAAGGTTGAGAAACAAAAGAATAGGCAGTATGTGGTGCTATCAATGTAGCAAGTTTATACTGAGGAGCTAAAGAATGAGTGGTAGAAGTATTGGGGTGTATTTGACGTGGAATGGATTCTGCGACATGTTGTGGTGCATCAATAACAATAGGAAACTCACTTTGCAATTTTGGTAGAAAACTCAAGGTATTTGTAGGGTCAATAATGGGGAATGGAGGAAGAGGCAACTCACTGGCCCAAGCTCAATACATTTCGATCATTTGTTGTCTTAGTCTCAAATTCTCTTCCTTTAAACTCTTAATTTCTTGACTCTTTTTTTGATCCATGAGGTCACTCTCTATATCCTTGTTGGACACAGCTAAACCTTCTTCATAATTGGTGTGATATGGAGGACCAACCAAAATACCACAAACCAACCACCTTAAACCAATTGAACAAGAGATAACAAACGTGTTAGAGTTCAACACTTTCTCAAAATATTTTTTGTTTTTTTCTTTTCTTTTAAAAAGATCACCGAACCCAAGAAGGACGCCTACGTATCTCACTCCTGAGAGAGGAGAATCAGGTGTGCATAGTTTGTGAAGTTCGGCCAAAATGGCAAGTCAAACCTTTTTTTCTTATTCCTTTTTTTCTTTTTCTTGAAACTTTAGAAGAAAAGGAAGTAACAAAGTGTCAAAAGAATTGACAAAAATCTTTTGAATTTTTTAGCTTTAACATCCCTATATAAAATGAAATCTATGATTACCAAAGAAAATCTTTTTGGATTTTTGATTTTTAATTTCATACAAAAATGAAACTTGAAGATATTAAATCAAAATCTTTTTGTAGTTTTCTTTTAAAGATGTATATGACACTTACTCTAAATGAATAGTGAAGAAAATCTTTTTTTTGTTGAATTTTGTAAATAAGATTCTTGAACCCACAATAGGTTGCCTACGTATCTCACTCCCGAGAGAGAAGAATATAGGGTGCGTAGTTCATTCAGATTGGATAATTAAGGAATAAATAACAAACTGAACCCCGAATTGAGAGACACGACAAAAGACAGATGATGAACAATGTCAACAAATATTTTTGAATTTTTAATTAAACACTTCATATAAAAATGACACTAACAAGTATGAAATAATGTTTTTTTTTTAGTATTTTCATTTTATGAAATGTACACAACTACTACCACCTTTTTAAAAATTTTTCTTTTATAAAAAACTCCTATTGAAAAAAAAACTTTTTGGAATTTCGAATTGTTAATGCTTTCTAAAGAGGCAAAAGAAAAATCTTTTTGATGTTTTGTTTTTTTAAAAAATAAGTGCAAAAGGTAATTTTATTTTTGAATTTTGAATTGTGAAAAAAAAACTCAAAAGCCATAAAGAACTCTTAAAACTATGAAACTTTTTTTTGATTCCCTTTCTTTTTTTTTTCTTTTTTTTAGCCTACACACTTTACTTCTAACACATGTTTTCTCCAAATCAGTCCATCAAATAACAACGTTACCCTCAGAGATGCAACATTTAACACGTAGGTATGCTTCAGAGGTGAGTCTCCTACAATGGACTGAGTAGGCCCCTCTAGGTCTCGATATGATGCACATAAGCATGACCCAAAGGCTGACCTACATTGGGGTTCACTAACAAGGCTATTTGGGGAACATATGGTTGATAGTGACTGTTTTGCTTTCAACCTACGCCATAAAACCAATAGCTCCCCCTCCTAAAATATGGGTGACTTAACTAGAGGCCATGTGCACACGTGTACTACAGACTTTTTGCAGAAAGAATGACTTGGGTTATGCACATGATGCCAGATATAAAACGGTAACACATAACATAAAAACTGTAAACAAAGAGCATGTAGACACTTAAAAATGATAAAAAATAATACAAAAAAATACAAACAAAATGTTTATACACCTATAGTGTCAAACTAAGCCGATACAACTTCCAAAAATAAGCTCGAATTCCTGAAAAATCTTCAGCAGAGTTGCCAGAGCTATCATACCCCTTTTTTAACCAAAAAGGTTTATTTTAAGTTTGAAAGGGTTTTATTATTAAAGTAATAAAATAACTTGTTTCTAAAAAGGATTATTTACATTTTTTTACTCAGAGTCGCCACTTGACATAAATTGGGTGTGCCAAGTCACCTTAGAAAAATCCTTTACAAAATGATTTGACTCTTAAAACTAGTTTGCGAACAGAGATTCTGACTAAGAAATTGTGTTGACCAAGGGGAAGGTGTTAGGCACTCCTCGGTCCCATGGATTGACCACGGTCGCTTGGTGGAGAGTATCGTCTATTTTGGCACTACGAATGTATAAATCACACAAAACAAATAAAACAATCAATCAAACAAACAAAATAAAAAAAATCCAAAATATATTGTCCAGTCTAATTATCACTACCCAAAATAAAAAGGTACTAAAAAGTAAACCTACACTAGTCCTAAACTACTCCAACGCTTTACCTGATACCTCGGGCCTAGATCACGAACGTCTTCCGCCAACATAATACATTGGGACATTCTCTGGTGAATAAATACAATTTTTTTCGAGGCATTTCCCGGCCAAATGAGTACAATTGATCTAAATTCATATAATAAAAAACCTTCAATAAATATTTTCAACATTCAACATTCTATAAGTTCTAAATTTGCCTACCCGAACCTAATATTTGCCTACTTGGCTCGACCTATCATGATTCTATCACGTTCAACATCATCAATGAGTCAAAATTTTATCCAAATTTACTTCCATCGAGACCAATCCCTTCCCGCATTCATTCACAAAACAATTAATCAATTCTTCGAGTACTAATTCAAGTTTCCACATTCAAATTCATCAACTAACACACACTCAAGATTTAAACATACCAAACACACAAATCATACATGATTACATAAAAAATTAAAGAAAAAGAAAATAGAATTGAACCTCAATGCCACTTTCAAAATAAATGTATTATTTCAATTAAAACTGGTAGAACCCGCGTCCAATAACCTCAAAAGGTAGCACAATCTTGACTGCAAACCAACTCCTCTATAAAAATCTCTGGAATCTGATTCAAATACGAAATTCACAAAAAAACAGATGAATATTCAAAAAAAAGAATTGGAAAATTAAACAAATGAGACCTGCACACCAATTGTCGCTGGAATCAATCTGAACCTTGTCGGATTAAACCCAAACAGGCCAAAATCAACCCAAACAGGCCAAAATCAACCCGAATAGCCTGATTTCAGGCCGATTCCAGTAGCTGGTTCTGGTTTCCACATTGAAGATAGGTTTAATTTAGTTTTCTAATGAATTTGGAGTGAAATCAAAATGAGTGAAGTGATTTTCGATGAAGAATGGCCGAAAAACTCAATCTCTGGTTGATTTATTCTCTCTCAAACTTTCTCTCATGATTCTCTTTATTACTCTCTCTCTCTCTTTCTTCGTTGCTCTCTGTCTCTATTGCTCTCCGATAGTACCCTCTCCCACAATTTCCCCTCTCTGTGTGTGAATTCTTTTCTTTTCCTTTTACTCCCAATTTTTCTTCGCTCTTTCACACTATCTTCTCTAAATCAACCTCTAATTTTATATATTTTTTTGATTTCCAGTGTGTTTTATATGTGTGTATTTATTATTGTGTTGTCTCCCCTTTCCCAATGGTGTGTGTATGATGTTAATCTCCTCTCTTCTTCTGGTATAAGTGTGTATGCATTTTGATAGTTATTGTATGACCTGTGTATCATGAATTAGAGATGAGTATGTGAGGTTGTGTTAATGGTGATTATGTGATCTGTGTTGTGAAGAAAAGAATGAAGATTGTGTCTTTTTTCATGAGTGGAGTGTTAATTCTGTATATAGTGATGGTGTGCTGTGATGGAATGATCCTTATAGTCCCCGTATGTAAGGTATGAGGGTAGGTGAGGGAAGGGGTATGGGGTGGTGAGTAAGGATTATTAAAACAAGATAAAATTTGTTAGAGATTTTGTTATGGGTTCTTATTTTTGTATTTTTGTGGGGTATAATCAAATGGGTGAGGTTATGTGGTAAGGTGAGCTAAAATTAAAGAAAATTGAACTTCAGGAGGGACAAAATTAGGTGTATACACATACCATTACAGTCCATGTACTGATGTATACTCTCTCTTTGCGCTATGATGTCTCATAGCATAGATTTGGATGCTCAGGTTTCTGACCGTACGTAGAAGCTCAGACTATTTGCAGTAGTTATAGTGGTGAGTCCTCATATTTTGAGGACAAAGTTTATTTATTTAAGTATTTTCAGTAGTTTAGTAGTCATTTCAGTCGTAGTTAGTTGGGGGTTTGTCCTATCAACTACATAATCAGACAGTTAGAGGTTTTTAGACTAGCATAGTCAGTTATTCAATTTTCAGATATTATTATCAGTACACTCCATTATGGGTTAACTTGTGATCCTTCGAGGTTGTAAGCACCGTGTGCCATCCAGGGTGTAGACTTGAGGTGTTGCAAACTTGGTGTAACGCCCCAGAAAATGGGTCCCGGAGTGTCACACGGTGCTTGAGGCTACGAGTAGCCCCAAGCTAACCCTTTGAGCCATTTTCATTCAGTTCAACACAAATCAACGGGGTTTTAATAAATAACCCTCAAATATCAACAGAGTAATCATCGTCCAAGAATAAAAGAATTTTAGAAATATAATAAAATACGACTTATTAGTCAACTCCCAACATCTATACTAGTCTGACAAGCCTCTAAGAAAATTAATAAAACCAGCGAGCCATTGAGACATGCCTCAACTGACTCATACTTAGTTATCAAATGTAAACAATTCCATGAAACCAACATTAGACATCACGTCCTCGGAACATGAGGACTCACCACAACAGAGGATGTAGAACAACGTGCCTGAAGAATCACTGTCGAACTTGAAACTGAGCACCTGAACCTACATTCTGAGAAAATGCAGCCCACATCCGAAGATTTGGGTCATTACCATGGAAAGGAACCGAGTATATAGGGGTGTATACAGTTGTATAAACATCATCATTATAAATATTTATAAGAAATATGCAGGATGTATGAAAGACTCGAAGAAAATCATCATAATCATGAGAGGATGAAATAAGTACAATAACACATGTGAGTCATCATATAATTTGTCAATCACTTTCAGTTCATCAAGAATATCAATTCTCATAATGTAAATATCATTTAAATCTTTCAAAAGAATAACTTTCACAATTCCACTTTCAAATCACTTTGCCATTCACCATAGACACAAGGAAACACACACACTGAGAGATCCTATAACCGACATAAACCATGTGAGCTACATGGAGTCCAACGTACAACCCAAATTGGGGAGAGCCATCCTATCCTTGCAATCGGAGTAGGACTATCAATATCAAATCCACACAAACTAGTGATCACTATATACATCAGCCTCAGGCTCACTCCTATAGGGGCATGTAGTTCTAGGAAAGTAAGGTCACTTTATACCTCCCACTCGGTGCTAAAGATTTCTCCTGGACTTAGCTCAGATTATTTCAAAGACAATCCACAACAAAACAATTTCAGTAATATATAAATATACACCGGGAACCATCATGCTTCCCATCTATCAAAATCAACCACGTTGTGAATTTCTTTCACACTCTAGTTCAAAACAACTCCGTTAAGACCAAAAGGTCAAATCATTCAAAATATCTCAAATATTTAACATCAACGTGCTTATAACACACACTTTCTAAAAAAAACCTAATTTTCAATGGGGATCCGCAATCCAAATATCAATATCATGATAAATAAAATTCAAGATTCATGCTTTATGTCCCCACACATGTAAATTCATCTTTCAAAATCATAAACATCACAATTTCATAATAATCATCATAAGATATGGGTCCATTCTTCCAATTCATAAAAATCAAATAAAAATCATGTCTTTGTAAAGAAAATTACTTTTGGGCACAAAAACGAAAGAGAGTTCTTCTTGAAAAACCCCACATACCTTGAATAATGAACTTTAGATTGATACTCATTTTTGAGATGTTAATCGTGCCTTTGAATGATGGTTCTTGGAGATCTTGAACTAGGAACTTGGAATATTGAATAAATTTGCACAATTAACGGTGAACTTTGGAGGTTCTTGAAGTTGAATGTAGGAGCTTAGGGTTTTATTTTTGAGGTAATTTGATGAAATATAACATATAATGCTTCTAATAGGCTTAAATATAGGGTTTGGACGAATTTTGGGTGAGGGGGAATGACCAAAACGCCCCTAAAAATCAAAAAAATTGTCGAATCTGTCCTTTTGTGGACTATTTTGATAGTCTAAAGTAGATCAACCATAACATTTTACTCTGATTTCCAAATTGGATGAAACCAATTTCATTAGAAAGAGGACTCTCATATCTTTCCGTTGGTACATAGTATCTCACCCAGATCTTTGTGTACGAGGAGCTATGATCGCTTGAAGTTGACCCAAAAATTCACTTTTGATAGGCTGAAGTACATCGCCATAACTTTTTGCTCCGATAGACAAATTGGATGAAACTAATTTCATTGGAAAGAGGACTCAAAGGGCTTTCCGTTGGTATATAGTAGATCACCCAGATCATTATGTACAAGGAGTTATGATCATTTAAATTTGGAGCAAAAATACGCCAGGCCTCAGTACTTTTTTTCTTGCACGTTTTACTGTTCACTACTATTCATGGTTCGATCGGAATGTTCATAACTCGTCGCTCGGGTGTCTGTTTTGGATGATCCACATATAGTTGGAAAGCTTATTTGATAGTCTAAGCAATGATCTAATAAATTCCGCACGAAAAATTTATAATTTATGCTATAAGATAGAACCCAACACGTTTACGCACAAAATTTCAATGAAAAATTTCTCGGGGTATTACATCATCCCCTCTTGTTAAAATTCGTCCTCAAATGATGCTAGACATGCCAAGATTAGATAGGGAATAGAGCATATAGCTGAAACCATTCATTAGAATCATCACCATATCGTGTCTCACTCCGAATGCAACATAGAATGCATAAATTCAAGAAATTACAGCTGAACACATAATAAATGACAGCTGAACTGCTGCAACTTTAATAAAAAATGTATGATTTAGGAAAGAACGGTACCTTTGGCTTGATCATAGTTCACGAAAAATAGGTGAGGGTGCTTGGATCGCATATCTGCCTCAGCTTCCCATGTTGCACCCTCAACAGATTGGTTTCACCACAACAACTTGACCAAGGGAACTTCTTTGTTCCTTAGTCTTCGGACACTGAAATCAAGAATCTCAACAGGAATCTCATATAAAAAAAAGATTTTCTTGAATGTTAGCACTCACAGAGGAATCCACTACCACAACATCACTAATATGCTTTCTAAGTATGGAGACATAGAATATTGGATGAACAGAGGACAACTCGAAAGGCAACTCGACCTCATAAGCTACCTTACCAACATGGCTAAGAATTTTGTAAAGACCAACATAACGGGGACTAATCTTCCCCTTCTTTCCGAATCTCTTCACCCCCCTCATGGGTGAAATTTTTAGATACACTAAGTCACCAACTTCAAACTCAAGCTCTCTCCTTCTAACATCTGCATATGACTTTTGATGACTCTGCGCAGTTTTTAACCTTTCCCTAATCAACTTAACTTTTTCCATTGCCTCAAATACCGAATCAGGACCACTCACAGCCGCTTCACCCACCTCGAACCAACCTATGGGTGATCTACACTTCCTCCCATATAAGGCTTCAAATGGAGCCATGTTAATACTAGAGTGGAAACTGTTATCATAAGCAAACTCTATCAACGGTAAGTGATCATCCCAACTTCCATTAAAGTCAAGTGCACAAGCTCTCAACATATCCTCTAAGGTCTGGATGGTCCGCTCATCCTGACCATCGGTTTGCGGATGAAAAACAGAACTCAAAAGCACTTGGGTACCAAGACCTTTCTGAAAAGCTTTCCGAAATTGCAAAGTGAACTGAGTACCCCTATTCGAAATGATGGACAAGGGAACTCCGTGCAGTCTGACTAGCTCTCGGATATACAATCTAACGTAATCCTTAGCAGTATATGAAGTATGAACAGTCAAGAAATGAGCATACTTAGTCAACCTATCAACCACAACCCAAATACAATCATGATGGCGTCGGAAAGGAGGTAAACCAATCACAAAGTCCATATTTATGTCTTCCCACTTCCAGGTGGGAATACTAAACTCTTGCATCATACCACCAGGTCTTTGGTGTTCAACCTTGACCTGTTGGCATGTTGCACACTTAGCTAAAAATGCTGCTATATCTTTCTTCATGCCACTCTACCAATAGATTTCCCGCAAGTCTCGATACATCTTGGTGGCACCAGGATGAATAGAATATCGCGCCCCGTGTGATTCAACCATAATACTCTATCTCAGATCATCAACATTTGGAATACATAATCTACCCTGCAATCTCAACATACCATCTCACCCTCGGGAGAAAATCGCTACTTTTTGGTCCTTGACTGACTCCTTCAGTATGACCAAACTAGCATCTAAGTATTGCTTTTCCTTCACTTTCGAAACCAAGGTGGATTCAGAACTACTCTGAACCCCTATACTACCTTCAGCAGAGTCAAACAACCTAACCCCTAATCTAGCCAAATGATGTACATCACTAGACAACTCTTTCTTACCTTCTACCACATGTGAAACACTATCCGTGGACACTCTACTTAGGGCATCCACCACAACATTGGCCTTGCCCAGATGGTACAACACACTCATATAATAGTCCTTTAACAATTCTAACCATCGTCTCTGCCTAAGAGTCAATTCTCTCTGGGTAAACATATACTGCAGATTCTTATGATCAGTGAAAACATCAACATGGACACCATACAAATAGTGTCTCCAGATTTTCAAAGCAAACACAATAGCAGCCAACTCAAGGTCATAGGTGGGGTAATTTTTCTCATGGGGTTTCAACTGTCTAGAAGCATAAGCTATCACCTTACCCTTCAGCATCAATACACAACCCAACCCAACTCTCGAAGCATCACAGAATACCAGAAAATCATCAACACTATCAAGAAAAGTCAAAATAGGGGTTAAAGTGAGTCGAGTCTTCAACTCCTGAAAACTCTTCTCACAAGATTCGGACCACAAGAACTTCACTTTCTTTTGGGTCAACCGAGTCATAGGAGTCGCTATAGAGGAGAAAACCTCAACAAAATGGTGGTAATAGCCAGCTAAACCCAAGAAACTTCGGATATCAGTTGGAGAAATAGGTGTAGGCAAATTTGTAACAGCTTCGGTCTTTTGGGGATCAACTCTAATACCCTCAGAAGAAATGATATGACCCAGAAAAGCAACCGACCTTAGCCAAAACTCACACTTATTGAACTTGGCAAACAGCTTGTGATCTCTAAGGGTTTGCAAGACAGTTCGGAGATGATCAGAATGTTCATCCTCACTACGAAAGTACACCAGTATATCATCGATGAACACTATGACAAACATATCCAGTTATGGTCTGAACACTGATTCATGAGGTCCATGAAATAAGAGGAGAGCATGAATCAATAGCAGAGAGACACTTTAATCATGATAGACTTCTAAAAGAAGGAATCACATTTTTTTTTTCCTAAAATGTCTTGTAGCCTCTTGCTTATAGATGTGGCGCGCTACACACCGATGACCAAGACTCTACTTAATGCGGCTTGTAAAACTCCCTAGGACATCTTAAAACCTTAGGCTCTGATACCAAGTTCGTAATGCCCCAGAAAATAGGTCCCGGAGTGTCACATGGTGCTTGAGGCTATGAGTAGCCCTAAGCTAACTCTTTGAGCCATTTTCATTTAGTTCAACACAAATCAACGGGGTTTTCATAAATAACCCTCAAATATCAATAGAGTAATCATCGTCCAAGAATAAAAGAATTTCAGAAAGATAATAAAATACGACTTATTAGTCAACTGCCAACATCTATACTAGTTTGACAAGCCTCTAAGAAAATCAATAAAACCAGCGAGCCATTGAGACATGCCCCAACTGACTCATACTCAGTTATCAAATATAAACAATTTCATGAAACCAACATCAGACATTATGTCCTCAGAACATGAGGACTCACCACAACAGAGGATGTAGAACAGTGTGCCCAAAGAATCACTATCGAACCTGGAACTGAGCACCTGAACCTACATTCCAAGAAAATATAGCCCACATCTGAAGATGTGGGTCAGTACTATGGAAATGAACCGAGTATATGGGGGTGTATGCAATTGTATAAACATCATCATCATAAATATTTATAAAAAATATGCAGGATGTATGAAAGACTCATATAGCCTAAAGAAAATCATCATAATCATGAGAGGATGAACTAAGTACTATAACACATGTGAGTCATCATATAATTTGTTAATCACTTTCAGTTCATCAAGAATATCAATTCTCATAATGTAAATATCATTTAAATCTTTCAAAAGAATAACTTTCATAATTCCACTTTCAAATCACTTCACCATTCACCATAGACACAAGGAAACACACACACACTGGGAGATCCTATAACCGCCATAAACCATGTAAGCTACATGGAGTCCAACATAAAAACCACGTTGGGGAGAGCCATCGTATCCTTTCCATCGGAGTAGGACTATCGATATCAAATGAACGCAAACTAGTAAACACTATATAAATCAGCCTCAGACTCACTCCTAAGGGGGCACGTAGTTCTAGGAAAGTAAGGTCGCTTTATACCTCCCACTCGGTGCTAAAGATTTCTCCCGGACTTAGCTTAGATCATTTCAAAGGCAATCCACAACAAAAAAATTTCAGTAATATATAAATATACATCGGGAGCCATCATGCTTCCCATCTATCAAATCAACCACGTTGTGGATTTCTTTCACACTCTAGTTCAATACAACTCCATTAAGACGAAAAGGTCAAATCATTCAAAATATGTCAAATATTCAATACCAACGTGCTTATAACACACACTTTCTAAAAAATACAATTTCCAAAGGGGATTCACGACCCAAATATCAAAATCATGATAAATATCATTCAAGATTCATGCTTTATATCTCAACACATGTAAATTCATCTTTAAAATCATAAACATCAATATTTCATAATAATCATCATAAGATATGGGTTCATGCTTCAAATTCGTAAAAATAAAATAAAAATCATGCCTTTGTAAAGATAATTACTTTTGGGTACAAAAACGAAAGAGAGTTCTTGTTGAAAAACCCCACATACCTTGAATGATGAACTTTAGATCAATACTCATTTTTGAGATGTTAATCGTGCCTTTGAATGATGGTTCTTGGAGTTCTTGAACTAGGAACTTTGAATCTTGAATAAATTTGTAGAATTAATGGTGAACTTTGGAGGTTCTTGAAATTGGATTTAGGAGCTTAGGGTTTTCTTTTTGAGGGAATTTGATAAAATATAATATATAATGCTTCTAATAGGCTTTAATATAGGGTTTGAACAAATTTTGGGTGAGGGAAAATGACCAAAACTCCCCTAAAAATAAAAAAAAAATCTCGCATATGTCCTTTGGTGGACTATTTTGATAGTCTGAAATAGATCAATCATAACATTTTATTCCAATATCCAAATTGGATGAAACCAATTTCATTAGAAAGAGGAATCTCATATCTTTCCGTTGATATATAGTATCTCACCCAGATCATTGTGTAAGAGGAGTTATGATCATTTGAATTTTATCTAAAAATTTACTTTTGATAGGGTGAAGTAGATCGACCATAACTGTTTTCTCCGATAGACAAATTAGATGAAACCAATTTTATTAGAAAGAGGACTCGTAGAGCTTTCCATTGATATATATTAGATCACATAGATCATTATGTACAAAGAGTTATGATTGTTTAAAGTTGGAGCAAAATTACGCCAGACCTCAGTACTTTTTTTCCTGCACGTTTACTGTTCACTACTATTCACGGTTCGATCGGAATGTTCATAACTTGTCTCTCAGGTGTCTGTTTTGAATGATCCACTTATCGTTGGAAATATTATTCGATACTCTAATCAATGGTGGGTCATAATCTAATAAATCCCACACGTAAAATTTATAATTCATTCTAGAAGATAGAACCCAATACGTTTACGCACAAAATTTCAACAAAAAATTTCCCGGAGTATTACACTTGGTGTTAGAGCCTATGGTCTTAAATCATCCTAGGGAGTATAGAATCCATGTACATTAGAGTCTTGTGCATGAGTGTGAAGCGCGCCACTCTTATGGACAAGAGGCTACAAGATATTTTAGGAAAAGTTTCCCTTATTTCATGTATCAGATCATGCTATAGCTTGATTCTCTAAGAACCTTATGTAGATTCTGATCATGCTCTACTCATGTCAACTCTACCTTACTTTTGAGGTAATAGAAATAGAAAATCTCAAAATCCTACAGATAGGGCTTTTTCAAATAGTCCTCGCAGATAGTATGGGATTGTCGTAGGCTCAAAAGTATTCCATCAGTTCCTTTATGTTCCAAAGTTTTAAAGATTTTATTCATGATCATGAAAACTCGTGCATTAATACAAATTCAGATATGCCCTTTGATACCTTCTCAAAATCCTATGATAGCATATAACCTAAAGTTAGAAGCATGAACCTAAGAGTTTAGCAGTAGTAGAGTGGGAATAGTGTTATTTGAATTCAGTAGATTTTGCCTTCACGGGCTAGTTGTATGAAAGGTGAATCAGTAGGCCTGAAACAGTGTATGCAAGAATTTAAGTTTGGTAATTCAAAGTTATATGTGTTGTTGATGTTGGTGTAGTGCTAATTCTCATAGTGTGAATAAAATATAAGTTTAGAGATGTTGATTAAGTGGTTCAAAGACTTAGAATGATGTCCTTAAGCTAAGGGGGAGATGACAAAACAAGTAACCAAGTCAGGCTTTCAAATATTAGTAGTAATGTCAGAATGTGTAGAAAAATAGTGGGAGAGGATGATGTTTGAACCGTCCTTACCTTAGTACATAGTTTTGTATTTTAGTTATCACGATATTTACTCATGCCTTACATGTTAGCCCTATGATCACAGCTCGTAGTCGTACACTTTATAGAAAATCACGTACATTTTTGGTTCCTAGTATAAGGAGTTCCAGTTCACCCAGCAGTCCAAATTATGTTCCACCAATTCAGAAAACTCTAAACTCAGGTCTTGAAGCTCATGACTCATGTATTCATTTTTTACAGTATGCTCAATTCCCAGGACTCATGCTACACTCTTAATGATCAGCGAAATTCAAATTTATGTAATGTATGTCCTCAGTTCAGACCTCTTTGATGAATCCATGTCATTGATACCTTATTCCTTAAAGCCAAGTTAAGTGTTGAATTCATTTGGTCATGCTTCAGGTCCTCATGTTTGAATCTGTTACTGACCTCTCCCTATGGAATAATGGTAATGTTGAGTAATTTTTTAGATGTGAGAGAGTAAATGTTTATTATTAAGGAAAGATTGTTGCATGCTTGTTTTACTCGAGGCTATAGTTATGAAGATAGGCTTGAATGTCATGTTGGTGTATAAGTAGATAAATGCATTACACATTATTTAATGGAAAGTAAGAGGTTGTATTTAGTTGTTGAAGGGGAAATTAGAATTATTCATGAGATGAGAAGTTGTGAAAATATAAAATGTATTAAACTCATGATTAAGACTAGTATTGTAGTGTTATATATGCACTTGGTTGATTCACGTAAGGTTGAACATAGAGGGGGAATCTAGTTTAGCCCCGGCTTCAGTAGGTAGAATTATCAATGCCCACATCAGTATCTTTAGTAGCCTCAAGTATAGTGCAATATTGAAGAAGAGTGTATAGTTGAGGGAGCATTTGAGGAGTATGTCTATGCTTGAAAACGGAAGTTGCATTATTTAAGGCATAGTAATTTATTCCTAGCTTTTGTTTCGTAGGCTTATGTTCCATGTCCCAAAATTGTAGCCTTCCTGGGATTCCCTATACAGATGTCTTGTTCAGATAATCCCAAGATTTTATTCTTCCTATTGTTATTAGGACTTCTTAGAAAGAGTGTCGAATAAATACTCTAGTTAAGTATAAGCTTTCAGTATGAGTTATTCTGTATAGCTAGTACTTCAGATTAACAGTCAGACAGACAGGTTCCTACGGTGTTTTCGTCTTCCGATGTAGCCTTACTATCTGAAGTTTCATGAATATATCCCTTCCAAGAAATAGTTTTTTCGCATCTATATAAATTATAAATCCAGTTCAGTTCATGCATCATATTTTAGATCCCAGATAGTCAGTCATGATTCTGTCCGTAAGTATCTCAAGCATTATCTTGGTTTTCCTAGTACTTCAGTCAAGTCGGTATCATTCAAGGGATGAACTATCCTAAGGGGGAGATGTAATACCCCCAAGCTTTTCATGTACTAAATCTCTCATCTTTTCTTTCCGAAATCAGATCTAACTTAAAGTAATAGTTACTCATAAGTTGTCTCTCTTGTCTATTTCTTAGTCGTACAACCATTCTCATGTCAATGCATGTATTCATAAAAATCAGATCAATTTTAGGTTTTCTTGACCATAGCACGCAATTATCAGTTATTCAGTTATTAGTATTTTAATATTTTAGTTTACAGACTATTTCAGAATCATGTTATACGCTTGGTCTTGCATTCTCAGATAATACAGTTTACATGTATTCATACTTAGTTATCTTATGTTGCTCAGTCAGTTCTTACCTCATATGCATAGTACTCAACAATACACTTCAGTCTCACATGACCAGTATTCAACTAGCAGTCATTTAGTTAGTAAGATAAGTCTAGTATATGACTATGTTTGGTTTTGTATGCTTATGCACTCACGCACAGTGTGATTGTACGCTCAGATACGCGAGTTATGTCAGTATTTATCATGTAGTTTTAGACTCATTATTCATACAGTATCTATGTTTTACCATATCCCAGCTTCAGTTCTCCTTGTATCCGTAAAGTATAGCTTTACAGAAACTAAGTGTAGAGATTCACCATCTTATCAGAGTATGTTTGTCACTCATGATTTTGGATAGTTTAGTTTCAGTTTATTCTAGCCTATTGGTGAGCCTACTTACACTTAGCATGCATCTTTTAAAATTTCGTATGAAATCAGTTTTACTTATGGCATTCACCCCTGCATTACTATATTCCATGCTCAGTTACAGCTGTATAACATTCTCATATCATCCATGCATTCACTAACCAGTTTAGGTATATGTCATATTTCAGACTCAGTTATGTAATCATGTTTTTAGAATGTATACTCAATTTCTCAGTTTTCTCAGCTTAACCAGCCTTATTCGAGGACGAATGTTCCCAGGGGGAGATAATGTAACAACCCCTATTTTCGGACTAGGATTCAAACCATTGTTATTTGGTATACAGACCGAAACCCAATAATTCTATGTCTATATATGTGTGATGATTAGTTTTATAGTGTTAAAACATCCTTTTATATTAGTCGAGGTCATAAAAATCTCCTAACTAAAAGACGCGTTGAGAACGCTCCTATCAATTTAGTTTTAGTGATCATTTTAGCTTGGGTCAACTTTAGATTACCATTAATCCTTATACATAATTAATTATGTATCCTACTATATATCTAATGAAAGGTCTTTGAATCTTCTTTTCAACGCATTTTGTTTCACCTTAATCTAATATCGGAGTAAAAAATTATACGTATTTTACTTTAGCATATTTGTTTGCCAACAAAGTGACGACCTGAGTTGATAGGCCATCACCTAAGTGACGACCTATCAGCCAAGCCGTCACCCCAAACTAGTGAGCTATTATTTTCAACTTACAGATGACCTGAGTTGATAGGCCATCACCTAAGTGATGACCTATCAGCCCAAGTCGTCACCATTAGCCCGAAACTCATAAAAATCAGCTTCCAAGTGACAGCGTGAGTTGATAGGCCATCACCTATCTCATGATCTATCAATCCAAGTCGTCACCCAAGACCAGCAACTAATAAAATCATCTTCTGAGTGATGACTTGGTGTGATAGGTCATCACTTAGTTGATGACTTATCAACCAATGTCGCCACCCTTAAAATTCAGCAATTCTCATTCGGATTCGGAAGGGTATTTTGGTATTTTCCCTCACTTCCCATGACTTTAATCATGCATAAAACCCTATTAAGTGATAAGATATCAGTTTCTCATCACTCATAATCCTCTCCACTCTCAATAATAAGAAAATTAGGGTTTCCTCTAAAGATCATCGCTCAAGCACAAGATTCAAGCCCTTTTACAAGAAAATCAAGAAAATTATAATTCCCAATCCAAGAACGTTCAAGAAAGGTCAATTCTCTTTCAAGATTAAAGCTCTAAGGTATGTTAGGTGTTCATCCTAGGGTTTTATTTCACCCTTGGAGTTCAAGAACCCTTTTTCAAAATATAAGTTTTCATATTCATGATTTACCTATTTGAATTAGTTTGTGTTCGTGTATGTATTGTTTTATGAGTTTCAATTCAAGATTTACCCCATGTTTCATGTAAAACAATTAGCATGTATGTTGAATTAGGTGAATTATTATGTTAAAACCCTTAAGATTTTCTAGTTGAATGTAGTAGCCATGATGTTTATATGTGATTATTATTATCTGCAATAGTCATGCTCCACAAGTGTTTGATAAATTGTCCATGTGAATTTAATAGTGAAATCATGAAATGTTAGCATGTGTTCCCACCCATGTACAAGTTCATGCCTTGCAAGTGTTTGATAAAATGCCTCAATGATTGAATTGTGACTAAGTGACCAGCTATTATGCTTTCAAGATTGTGCTATGTTTTGCTATTTACGCTATCGAGTCTTGGGGGTATCTAATACCCAAAACCTAGATGTTTAATTAGAAATATAGTAGCTAAAAATAGACTCAGTAGTGTCACAACTGTAGTATTCAATTAGCCTTCACGATCAGTCTGAGTTCAGCTAAGTCAGTCCAGTAATGATCAATTCCAGTGTCCTTTCAGTTGGGGTAGAATTTAGCACCGAGCGAGCTTAGGGATGGGGGCTCACCCGTTAGTTAGTACTGGGTCCTTAGAAGCAATCCCTAAGTTCTAAAACTACATAGCCAGTATAGGTTATGAGATGTCACCCGTTAGTTAGGACTGACACTTTTAGGTATCACCCGCTAGTTAGGACTGATCTCAGATATTACCCATTAGTTAGGACTGAATCCACAACCATTTTTAGTACCCGTGGCATGATATTAGCACCCTTCCAAGTAGGGTCACAGGTTGGACCTCGATCAGCTCAGAATGGGGCATGTCGATTAGATGATAACTTCCATAGTTACAGTTATAATTAGTACTCAATATTTAGTATTTAGTCTTAAAATTTAGTAAGGAACTCAGACAGTTCTACAAAACTATGTCTATCAGTTATCAGTTACTTAGCCATCAGAATTCAGTACTTCAGTATCAGTCCAAATTTTTAGTTATCAGGATTCAGTTATCAGAATTCAGTATTCAATTTTAGTAAAATCGCAGATACACGATGTATACCTATATGCTTTGTATTGCATGTTTAGTATATTCAGCAAGTACAGTTATGCATGTACTCTCATCTAGTTACTTCATGATGTTTACTCAGTTAGTCATCACCTTATACATATAAAGCCACGTATATCAGCCTTACCTCACTTGGAATACCAGTACATTCCATGTACTGATGCATGCCTTACCTCACTTGGAATACCAGTACATTTCATGTACTGATGCATACTCTCTCTTTGTGCTATGATATCTCATATCATAGGTTTGGATGCTCAAGTTCCTGACCGTACTTAGTAGATAAGTCGATCAGCAATAATTATATTAGTGAGTCCTCTTATTTTAAGGATAAAGTTTATTTATTTTATTATTTTCAGCAGTTCAGTAGTTATTTTAGTCAGAGTTAGTTGGGAGTTTGTCTCATCAACTTCATAATCAGACAGTTAGAGGCTTTTAGACTATCACAATCAGTTATTCAATTTTTAAATATTATTATCAGTACACTCAATTATTATTTTAGTATTTTGAGAATCTTATGGTATTTTTAGTTATATTTTTGCATATATTTTTAGTATTATTATTCAGTGCTTATAGCAGGTACTAGTCATGGGTTAACTTGTCATCCTTTGGGGTCGTAAGCACCGTGTGATGTCCAGGGTGTAGACTTGAGGCGTTACATATTTATTTGGCATTTATGTTCAAACCCTTCTATATTTCCTTTTAACTAAATGTAATGTCCCTTTTTTTCTTTGTTAATATGTGTTGTTTGTTTGTTTTCTTTACGCAATACATTTTATGATTATTTCTAGTAATATGACATAAAATGTATGGATTTCTGGGATAAATACATGATTAGTCTAGTAATATATTGGTTAATATATTGGTGCATGGTGGTTTGGGTTTTGGGGAGAGAAATAAAGAGAGAGCTACTCTATTGGAATTTGCACGGTCCTTTGGGCTGGTGGTGGTAAATTCAAGCTTTCTGAAAAAGAAGGATCACCTAATCAACTTCTGAAGTGCAATTTCCAAGACCTAAATTGACTTTTTGTTGCTTAGGAAAGGGGATAGGGTGTTGTGTAAGGACTGTAAGGTCATTGTGAGTGAGAATCTGTTGTCCCAGTATAGGCTTTTGGTGATGGACTTAGGTATAGAAAAGGATAAGATGAATAGGGGTGAGGGGGTCGACTGAGAATTAAGTGGGGTGGCTTGACGTCGGTAAATATACGAGGGTTAGGGGATAATTTGGCGGGTTTGATAGTGTGGGATTGTAAGGGAGACATAGATGATATATGGGATAGGGTGGCTAGGTGCATCAAGGAGACTACTAGTGAGATGTTGGATGTGTCTAGGAGTTGGGCCGGTCATCATCAGGGGGATTGGTGGTGGAATAAAGAATTTAAGACAAAAGTTGAGACTAAGAAGAGGGTGTATGCTAAGTTGGTTGAGATCAAGGATAAAGAAGAGAAGCGGGTAAATAGGGAGGAGTACAAGTTAGCGAGAAAGGTAGCTAAGCTAGCAGTTACAGAGGCTAAGATGGTTGCGTTTGAGAGACTGTATGTGGAGTTAGAGGAGAAAGAAAGGGAAAAAATATTGTTTAGGTTGGCTAAGGCTAGGGAGATGAAGGGTCGGGACCTCGACCAGGTGAAATGCATTAAGGAGGAGGATGGTAGAGTATTGGTAGAGGATGGTCATATTAAGTAAACATGGCAGTCGTATTTTTATAGGCTCTTAAATGATGAAGGGGATAGAGTTATTGTGTTAGGGGAGCTAGAGCAATCAGAGGAGTGTCATGATTTTAGTTATTGTAGATGCTTTAAGGTGGAGGAAGAAAGAGAGGCCATTTATCAAATGAGAAGAGGTAGGGCGACGAGGCCTGAAGAGATTCCCATGGATTTTTGGAAGTTTTATGGCGAGGCTGGTTTAAGGTGGTTGACTGATCTGTTTAATGGCATTTTCAAGCTGGAGAAAATGCCCAAGGCCTGGAGATGGAGTACTATAATCCCTCTGTATAAGAATAAGGGTGACATTCAGAGTTGCAACAACTATAGAGGTATTACACTATTGAGTCATACTATAAAGATTTGGGAGAAAGTGGTTGAGTTGAGGTTGAGGAAGATAGTGTCTATTTCGGAGAACCAGTTATGATTTATGCCCGGGATCTCTACGACGGAGGCAATTCACCTGGTGTGGAGACTGGTGGAACAGTATAGGGAAAGAAAAAAGGACCTGTACATGGTGTTTATCTACTTGGAAAAGGCATACGATAAAGTTCCTAGAGAAGTTTTTAGGAGATGCTTGGAGGTAAGCGGGGTCCCGGTGGCGTATATCAGAGCAATCAAGGACATGTATGATGGAGCTAAGACCCAGGTGAGGACGGCGGGGGGTGATTCAGAATATTTCCTTGTCTTAATAGGGTTGCATCAGAGATTTAATCTTAGTCCATTTTTGTTTGCTTTGGTGATAAATGTGTTGACATGGTGTATCCAAGGAGAGGTGCCATGGTGTATGATTTTTGCAGATTATGTGTTATTTATTGATGAGACTCGGGGGAGGGGTGTGTGAATGATAAGCTAGAGGTGTGGAGACATACTCTTGAGTCTAAGGGGTTCAAGTTGAGTAGGAGCAAGACCGAATATTTGGAATGCATGTTTAATGGCTTGAGGGAGAAGGATGAGGTGGTAGTGAAGTTGGATTTTTAGGTGGTGTGTAAGAGGGATAGTTTCAAGTATCTCGGGTCCATGATTCAAGGGAATGATGATATTGACAAGGACGTTTCCCACCGTATTGGGGTGGGATGGATGAAGTGGAGGCTCGCCTCGGGGGTGTTGTGTGATAAGAAGGTGCCGCCCAAGCTTAAAGGAAAATTTTATAGGGTGGCAGTCTGTCCGACCATGTTATATGGAGCGGAGTGCTGTCCAGTCAAGAACTCTCATATTTAGAAATTGAAAGTGGCGGAAATATGGATATTGCACTAGATATATGGGCTTACTAGGGGTGATAGAGTTCGGAATGAGACTACCCGGGAGAAGGTTGGAGTGGTTTCGGTGGAGGACAAGTTGCGGGAAGTCTGTTTGAGGTGGTTTGGACACGTGATGAGGAGAGGCACAGATGCACCGGTTCATAGGTATGAGCGGCTTGCTTTGGATGGTTTCAGGCGAGGAAGGGGTAGGACGAAGAATTACTGGAGAGGGGTTATTAGGCGGTACATGGAGTAGTTACATCTTACGGAGGACATGATCCTAGATAGGAGGATCTGGAGGACGCGTATTAGGATTGACGACTAGTGCCAATTTGGGTAGTTAGGGTAGGTCATTACTTTGTGGGTGTATTATTCTTGTTATTCTAGCTTGTTGCATGATGTATTACGGTCGCTTACTATTCTTTATTTACTATTCCCTGTAGGTTTCGTATTTATGTCTTGCCATTTTGTTCCATACTTTTTGTATGAATTTGATTACTATTCCTTATCTTGAGCCGGGGGTCTATCGGAAACAACCTTGCTACTTCTTCGGAAGTAGTGGTATGGATTGTGTACATCTAACCCCCCCAAACCCCATTATGTGGGAATACACTGGGTTTGTTCTTGTTGTTATTGTTGAATATGACATATTTGTGGATTTTTCATCCAAATCTTAAAATTCAATTGAATTATGAAACTATGAATCAGAATGTTGAGGTTAGAAAAAATGCATTTGAGCAAATAGATAGAGTGTTGAGACATCTGGAGACCAAATTGAACCTTTGAATAAATTAAGCCAATCCCTTTGAGAATCATAAAAATAGCCTGGTCATCAATGGAAAGGTATAGCTCAATCATTTGAATCGAATCAAACAGTAGAGGAACGATATCCCTTGTCAAGAGAAACAAAAAGAAATTTACTACGTTTAAAAAATGAGTCATCCAATGTGAGGTGCGTATAAGAAATGGAGTTAGATGTTTGATAAGTGCATAAGAAGTGGTGACATATGTGCTCAAGCAAGGTCAATGTTGGAAAGATATGTGTGATCTTCATGTTCCACTCTCAGATTGCATGTTATGTACTTGCATTTTTAAGGATTAATATGAAAAAATCATTTCACTATGCTATCCAAATATTATGTCATCTTTTGTGACCCCATTTGAACTTTAGTTTTATTTTCTTTTATATACCTCTTTTGGAATCAGAATAGAGTCCGAAAAAAGTCAAAGAGAAAAAAGGGAAAAAGAAGTGTCAAGAGATAAAAATAGAGTAAGAAAATGTCAAAAAGAGAAAAGTCATAAAAAAAAAGAGACAAAGTTGGAAAAAAAGAAGAAAATTAAAAAGAAAATCAAGCGAAGGAGAAAGATACCTGAACTACGTTTGACCTAATTCTTGCTACGACAAGATACATAGACAACCCTATTCAGGGGTTTGGTCCAACTAAGTATAAAGCTCAAGTTACCTAGTTTATAAGAAACGTGGATAAAATTTATTTTCTTTATGGGTTGATTTCAAAAACTAAAAGTCTCACCCTATGAGATGTATATTTTGAGCCTCATGCCGCCCTTTCCTTCTAATCTTATCCAAAAGTTAAGTTACAACCAAAGAAAAACCTTCAGATCAATCTTTGAAAATGTCGAGTCTAAGCATGTTATGTGTATATGATGTTCTTCATTTTTGCACCACTTTTCTTCATCAAAATAAAGAAAATGTGAGAGGTGAAAATGAGAGTCTTATTGATTAAAATCCACATGGCAACATAAGACGATAATGAGATGAGAGAAATAAAAAGATGATAGTCTTATAGGTGAAAATCCTCACAAGTACCATAAGATGATTCTGATATGAGAAAAATAAAAGTGAGAGAGGCTTGTTGGAAAAAATTCATTTTCAATTCACTATCCGAATGAGGTCTATGATGTAGTGGGCTTAAGCAAGAAATTCAATTTCAGGGTCATTAATTCAATAATAATTGATGAAAAGTTTGGATGGAAAAATCAGGAAGCTTAATCCAAAATGTATTTCATAATTATTAGAGTTGGTCGTCATCTATAGAGAGATATTTCTTTTCTCTGTTTTCAAAAAAGGGACACTCATTGTCTTTTCTTTCTTCTCTATATTTCCATTTTTTCCTCTTGAGTCTTCTAACCAAATAGAAAATTATTATCATTTTCTTGTGTCTTGGAGTCAAGTCCGTGTCAAAACAAGTAAGAAAGGATTTCAAAACATGCTACCAACTTCTTCAATTACGCAAAGCACTACAAAAGCCAGCCCGTAAGGATGACATGATCCAAAGTGAAGCAAGGTATTCAAACAATTTTCATCAACTAACAAGTTATGAACCCATGATAATACAAAGTGTCAATAAAGTTTAATTTAGGGATACCGTAGGACAAAGATACTTTATTTGTTTTAGAGTCACTCTTAATAGTCTAAGTTTTGGATCAATAGTGCGGCAAATCAATGATAGGTCAATAGTTTGAAGCAAGATTAAATGTGACAGGTGCAAGATCAACATCCTTAAAATATAAAGCCACAAACCAACTACCATATTTTTAAACTCACAAGTTTACTTTGTATGAAACAGGAGCACATGTTATCTTAAAATCAAGGACTTCGAAGCCTAAATATCAAAAGCTGCAATTCCTCAGTTCTGTAAATGCAAGAGGAAATATTACACAGATTCGCTAATCACAATTGTGGTATAACTGATCATCATGTACCCCTTAGGTACACACTTTCTAATTTGGGTCTTTCATGTTTCATAGCTAGGAGGTAAACTTTCTAAATTTAACTTTTAGTCCTAAACGATACACTTTTTAGTTAGAATTTCTCACTTCTACTCTTAAGAGACGCACTTTCTAGTTTTGTTCATTTAATTTTACCCTCAAAAGATGCATTTGTTGGATAGAGTCTTGATTCTCCTTTACATTATGCATTTTGCCAGCAGTTGTGATATGGTTTAACACTCACAAGATTTTGTTGATGATAAATTAGGGAAAAAAATTTATTTGTATTATTTGGAACTTTACTTTCAATCCAGGACCCTCCTGGAGAATAGGATTTATTTCCTATTCAGGACCATTCTGGAAAAATGGGACTTTATTTTTTAAGAAATAGGAACTTTCTTTATCATAATCTTTGTTTGGGATAATTTTGTTCTAGTTTTGATTTTGATTTCAGGAGCTTGCCTGGAGAATAGGGTGAAGAAATTTTAAGTCAGGAGCCCGTCTGAAGAATAAAGTGAAGAAATTATAAGTAAGGAACCTTCCTGGAGAATAGGGTGAAGAAATGAAAAGGTAGGAGCCTACCTAGAGAAAATGGTGAAGAAAACCAATTCAAGAACCCGCCTGGAGAATAGGGTGAAAAATTTGCAAGTTAGGAGCCCGCTTAAAGAATAGGATAAAGAAATTGCAAGTTAGGAGCTCACCCGATGAATACGATAAAAAACTGGCAAGTTAGGGGCCCGTCATAAAGATTCAAGTCAAGATTCTAAAAAAGATGAATAGATAGGATCTTTCACTTATGTCTTCATTTTCAATATTTGTTTTTCATTTGGATGTAAAAGTAGAGGCCGCGAAACAGAGACTCTAAGGAACCTCCCTCGACCTCTAACCCATCGTCTCACCATTTTCCCTCATTGAACTATACACAACCTGATTTTTTTATAACCCGAGATGTATATGTGGTCTAAAATCAGGACTCGATCACATCTCATTTTTCTTTCTTCTACCATTTTAATTAACCAGAGGGTCAAAACTTGTCTTGTTGTCTACTTCTTTGTATGAATACACTTCGTGTTTTCAAATAAAGAGGGGCAAAATGTTGACATGTAATTTTTGACCCTCCCCTAACTTTTACCTATTTTTAGCATCAAAAAATTATTTTTTGTCTAATGTTTTTTTTTTTAGCTTTTATTTTCATTTTTAGTAGGCTTTATTTGAAAAATTGTGAAAAGATTTCTTCAAAAATAGAGTTACATTTTAAAATATGTTTTTTTTTATTTTTTAAATAATAAAAAAATTTTAAAATATATTTTTCTTTTAATAAATAAACTAGTAATTTTATTATTCTTTTAATTAATTTATTTTAGGCTACTTATAAACTTTTCTTACATTTTCTTAATATAAATATTAATTAGGTAATATTTTTAACATTTTCTTTTTAGTCTTTCAAATAAAAAAAAAAATCCTAGAACTACCCAACTCCCCCAAACCTGCACACTCCCATTTAACATAAAATCACCCCCCACGTTTCCCACATCATGCACACTCTAACCTACACATGCACACATGCACTACATAAGTAATTAACAACACAAAAAAGAAAAAGGAGATGGATAGAGGACTGGGATAAAGAAACCAAGAGGGGACACACAGACAGAAGTTAAAGAAAGAGAAGGAAAAAACACTTCAAAATTTGAAGTGAAAAACAACGAGAAAAGAAAGGAACAACAACACCACTCAAAGAAAAAGAGAGAAAGAGCAAAACAAGAGCAACCCAAAACATAGAGTTAGAGAAAAAAGTAAAACAAGAAGGAAGAAAGGAGAGAAACAAAGAAGCACAAAGTGAGGAAAAAGAGAGTTTTCCAAAGGATTCGTGGGTTGGAGTTTGAATTCGGGTTCTCGTTTGAATTTTCGATGACAACATTTGTGCTTGTTTTTTTAGTTAGCTCATCACGCAGGTTCTAACTCAATTTCTTTTTTATTTATTTTTGTTATAATTTTATTGCGAATGGAAGCATGAATCAAAAGTGTTTAGATAATTCCGTGTATCCCTTGGTTTAAATTTTGATCCTACTATCATTAGTCTAGTTTTAAGAATTACATTTGTTGAAAATTTGTTGTTTCATCATTCATGAATATTCAGTTTTCCGGATGAAATGATGCTTTCAAATAAATATTCTCATTAAGAAAATAAACTGTAAATATATAATGAAAGAATTTCTTAAATTTAAGGAAAAGTTCAAATCTTATGTGTATTCTAACAGAAAATAATCCTTACGTTTATTAGTAATCAAATTTGCTCCTTATAGATAATAACCAAAAATGATGTCTCTTTATCACAAGATTAGGTTGGAGTAATATATTTTTTTGATGGTTTAAATACTATTAACATTGTAACAAATAATCCTCCCTTTTGTTTTTATGTTATTGACGTCAATTGTTAAAAAGAACAAGTTATATTTTTAGTAGTTAGAGTTCTTTCGATAAATTAGGCCCAAAAAAAGGGGGAAGAAAAAGTTCAATAATTTGTTAAAGAAGAAAACCCATCATTAAAAGAAAAAAAAACTACTATTTAATACTTACAAAACAACAAGTTGTTTATCATTAATTATGTATTATAAATATTACTTGAAAAGATTATACAAGTGCATACCTTGCATTATTCAATTCTCACATCATGCATTTCATTGCTATATTTTCTCATGAAATATGAAAGTTACATTTTAGTCTTCTTACGTGTTTGGTTGTTATCCGTTTAATGTTAATGTTTATTTATAAGAGTGAAGTTGGATCAATAAATAATATTTTAGTAAAATTTGAATGCTTTTTGGAGCATAAGTGGCGCTATTTTGCATGAGAATAAGGTTTGAATTTAGTATAAGAAGTTTAAAGATGTGGTATAATTAGTTACTTCTCAACTTTGAATAAATCGATCAGAATGTATAAGAGTTCATAAATGACATAAGAATGGCAGAACATTAAAAAATATATAGAAAAATGAGCATTGGGTTTAGATATTAAACGATAGAGTTTTCTAAGTTTTAAGTTCAAATCTGAAAAGTGGAAAAGAATGAATGTCAAAAGTTCATTTCATAAATTATTAAGATGGTAAAAAATGAGAGGAAAAATCAACTGCGAGAGGTGACAGAAATAAGTCACAAAATAGCAAAAGAGAAGAATGTATTTAAGTAAATATATTGAGGTTGATTATGTGTGTAGTTACGCTCCTTGGTCAACTTCTGTAATTATAAGGCTTCGTGTGTGGTTACGCTCCTCAGTCAAAAACATAAGTCACATTTCTCTCATAATCCTTAGGTAAATAAAGCAAGTAGTCAAATATAATTAATTTAAATCGGACATAAGACATTAAGGCGACCGTGCTAGAACCACAGGAATTGAGTAGTGCCTTACACCTTTCCCTCGGTCAATAGAATTCCTTATCCGAATTTTTAGTTCGCAAATCAAAAACTAAAGAGACATTTTATTTTGACTAGGGATTCAATAAGGTGACTTGGAACACCATAATTCAATTTCAAGTGGTGAATCTGTAATAAAAATAATCTCTATTCAAAATTATCACTTTAATTGGAAAAACCCTTCGATCCTCGTCAAAAAGGGGTGTGACATCTCAGGATTGTAGTTCGGGAGCTATCTTATTTTGTTTCTTTGTCATTTATGTTCAAACCTTTATATCTTTCCTTCCAACTAAATGTAATGTCCCTTTTTGCTGTGTTAATATTTGCTGTTTATTTGTTTTCTTCACACAATACATTTAATGTTGGTTCTATTGATATGACGTTCTTATGAAATTTTCAGTCAGATCTTAAATTGTAATTTGATCAAGAAATTGTGAAGAAAAATGATAAATTTAAACAAACGCTTCTGAGAAAATTGTTAGATTGTTAGAGATATTTGGTGACCAAATTGAAGCCTTACTTGAATAAACTAAGGCAATTCTTTCGAGAATCATAAGAATAACCTTGTCATCAATGGAAAGGTATACCTCAATCATTTTAAATCAATCAAACAGTGGAGAAACGATATCCTCTGTCAAGAGAAACTAAAGAAAATTCACTACATTAAAATATGATATATCCGATGTGAGGTGTGTACAAAAAGATGGAGTTAGATGTTTGATAAGTGTAGAAGAAGAAGTGATGCACATTCTCAGTTAAAGTTAGGATTGTGAAAAAGATAGAATAAGCGATCTTCGTCGTCCACTTTCATTGTGCATATTACGTACTTGCATTTTTAAGTATTAATATGATGAATGCATTTCATTCTCTATCCAAACATTGTGTCGTCCTTTGTTTACCCCATTTGAGCTTTAGTTCTATTTTTCTTCATACCCCTCTTTTCGAATCAAGATAGAGTCAGCAAATATTTAATAAAAAGAAAAGTGTCGAACATAAAAATAACTTAAAAAGAGATAAGAGTGTCAGGGAAAATAGAGTCAGAAAAAATTCCAAAGAGGAAAAGAGTCAAATAAAAGAAAAAAAGAAAAAAACTAAAATCAAGTAAAAGAACAAGAGTCTGAATTACATTTGACCTGATTCTTGATACGACAAGATGCTTAGGCAACCCTACTCTGAGGTTCAGCCAAACCAAGTAACAATTCAAGTTACCCAATTTGAAACGAAACTGGGGCAAAAGGTTTTTACTTTATGATTCAATTTAAAAAGTTGTAAGTCTCACCTTATTTTATGTGTATTTTTTAGCCTCATGCTATCCTTTCTTTCTAAACCTATCCAAAAGTCAAGTTACAACAAAAAAAAATACTTTTAGATCAATCTTTGAAAATATCGAGTCTAAGTATGGTATGGGTATATGATGTTTCATATTTTGGGCACCATTTTTCTTCATTAGCAAAAAAAAATATGAGAGAAGTGATGACGAGAGAGTCATATTGGTGAAAATACTCATGGACTTTGTAAGGCAACAGTGAGTTGAGATAAAATGAATTGAGAGAGGCTTGTTGGCGAAAATCCTTTGGGGTGCAACTAGCCGAATGAGGTTTGTGTGTTAGAGGCAACAAGTTCAAGAGCAGTTTGGTTTCAAATTCAATAAGTTGGGAAAAGTTGATAACTAATTGGAATGGGAAGACAAGTTTTTTAATTCAAAATGCATGTCATAATTACAAGAACCTGCTATTACACTCAGATAAGTTTTTCTTTTATTCATTTTCTTAAAAGATGTCTTTTATATTTTTTTCTATATTTGTTTTCGAATGAAAAATCATTAACATAATTTTTCTTATATTTTTTAGTCAAATTTTTGTCAATACAAGTGACAAGGGATTTCAAAACTTGCTACCAACTTTTTCAATTGCACAAAGTAAGGAAGAAGGCCTATACATAAAAACGATATGATCTAAAGTGAAGTAAAGTATCCGAAGATTTTTCATGTGTTGATAGGCTATGAAATCATGATAATACAAAGTTTAGTGTGGAGATACCATGGGATAGAGATGTTGTTTTTTCTTTAGAGTCACTCTTAATAGTCTGTTTTTGGATTAATGGTGTAGCAAGTTAATGATAGGTCAACATGTTGAATCAAATTAAATGTGATAAATGCAAGAGCAATCTCCTTAAAATATAAATCCACAAAGCAACCACCACCTTAAGAGATGCACTTACTAAAGCTATCTAAGGCCTTGATTCACTCTCTTTACAATACTTTTCAAAAAGTTATAATTTGGTGACACTTACAAAAATTTTCTAGTACAAACTTTGAAAAAAAATTTATTTGTATTATTTGAGACTTTAATTTCAAGTTAGGATCCCACCTAGAGAATAAAGTAAAGAAATAACAGGTTAGGAGCCCGCCTAAATAATAGGTTGAAGAAGTTGCAAGTCAGGAGCTTGTCTAAAGAATAGGCTGAAGAAGTTGCAAATCAGGAGCCCGCCTGGTAATAGGTTGAAAAATTAAAAGTCAGGAGCTCAACTAAAGAATAGGGTGAAGAAATTAAAAGTTAGGATCCCGCCTAGAGAATATGGTGAAGAAATAGCAAAGAGCCCTCCTGGAGAATATGATGAAAAAATAGTAAGTCAGAAGCCCACCAAGAGAATAGGATGAAGAAGTTGCAAGTCAGGAGCCTACCTGGAGAATAAGGTGAAGAAATTAAAAGTTAAGAGTCTGCCTGGAGAATAGGGTGGAGAAATTAAAAGTTAAGAGCTCGTTGGAAATAAAGTGAAGAAATAGCAAGTTACGAGCCCGCTTGGAGAATAAGGTGAAAAAATAGCAAGTCATGAGTCCATCAGGAGAATAGAGTGAAGAAGTTGTAAGTTAAGAGCACGCTTGGAGAATATGAAGAAGAAATAGCAATTCAGGAGCCCATCTGAAGAATAGGGTGCAGAAGTGCAAGCCAAGAGCCTGTCTGGAGAATTGGGTTAAGAAATAGAAAGTCAGGAGACCACCTAAAGAATAGGATAAAAAAACAGGAAAAAGAGCATATCTGGAGAATGGGATGGAGAAATTGCAAGTCAGAAGCCCGCCTAGATAATAGGGCAAAGAAATTATTGGCCATGTTCCCACATAGAGAATGGCATGAAAAAATTGTAATTCAGGGGCCCGCCTGAAGAATAGGGTGAAAAAGTTGCAAGTCAGGAGGCCGCCTAATGAATGAGGTGAAGAAGCTGCAAGTTAGGATCCCGCCTGGACAATAAGATTAAGAAACTATATGTTAGGATCCCTCCTAAAAGATAGGATAAAGAAATTGCAGTTCAGGAGCCCTCCTGGAGAATAGGATGAATAAATTACAAGTCAAGATCCCATCTGGAGAATAGGGTGAAGAAATTATGAAAGACCCTTAAAATATCCATCATTTTATTATTGATATTCCCATGTGCATAATATCAATTTTTGACTTGAATTGTATTTAGAAATGTTAAAAGGGTGTTCGGGGAAAGTTTTGAATTTTTTGGAATGGGTTTAGAATTATTTTGGGGCCTCAAGGCAGCGAGGGTCCACGATATCACTGTGTCATGGATATTACTATCCGTGATATTGGCATGATACGAAGTATAACCTTCATCATAATGGCATGCCACGCTAAGGTGAAAATTTCATGCAGTTCTATTTTTATTCACTTGGGATGAGGGGGTTTTGATCTTTTTACCCCTTGTACAACTTTTAAACATAAAATTGTCCCATTTCCATTAGTTTTCAAAAATCAAATCCCTCTATTTCACTTCCAAACACAAAACCCAAGAACATTCAAGGATTTAACTTTGCATTCATCATCCAGGCTCAAAACTTCAAATTGATTTCAAATTCTTATGTGTTTCAAGCATGTGTCTCTTACCTAAATTATTTTTATACAAAATCATGGGTTTTGAATATAGGTTGAGGGATTTGGAATGTTTTTTAGATGAATTGAGTTTCCATGGTTTTGAATTGGTTGATATGCATTCTCATGATTTTGAACCAAATAAATGCATGGGTATGGGAATTAAAATGGGGAACATGAGTTTTCCCAAATTTTATGGTTTAATGCTTTGAAATTGGCTTTAACCTCAACCCTACTTGTGAAATTGGTTTTGAAGCATGGATATATACATGACCTACTTCACTTTTGAAAAACCTTGCATTGCATAAAAGTTTAATGAAACATAAATTGGTTTTGAAAGGCCTTGGTAGCCATGGATTGGTTTTAAATTGGAAACTTTAGAGTCAATTTGGCTAATTGATTTTGGAAAGACATAATGAAATTGACTAGCAAGTTTATACTTTAATTGGTATGACGATACCAACAGTAAATTTCTAGTTAAAAAACTCCTTGGTTGGTGGATGGTAATGTGTATCAATGGTTTTTAATTTGGGCTTAAAAGGTTTTTTTTAGCTGACCATGAAAGGAGGAGGTCCTAGGGGAACTGATATGGAAACCACATTCACTGCCATGGGGGGTCTTTAAGACCATGTACATTGTTCACAAATTATATACATATTTTTGGAATGGTTGGAGCCTTAGTGGCTTTGGTCCATCCTCGAATTTCTTTGGTTTGTATTTCTAACACACACCGAGGCCCTTTCAACAAGGGAAGCTGAACCTATATATCCCGGGGGTGTACATAGGATGGATAGAGATATGCAGTCTAGGATAATGGTTTTAATATCATGCTTAAACCTTGTTCCCTATCCAAACATTTTATATAAGTATATATGAATATGTGCTCATGATTTTGACTGAGTTTAGACATGGCATTTATTTTATCACCTTCCCTAAGTTACATAAAAATTCTTATCCCACTGACCGTCCTAGCATACTATATTGTTTCATAATGTAGGGTCCGAAGATACTTCTTTTACCCCTGTGTAGCTAGATGGGTTAGCACATCTATCGAGTTGTTATGAAGTGGTAAGCCTTCATCCTTTGAAAAGCCTTATCATTTTCATATTCTTTTATTTTATGCTATGTACTTTTGGATTCCATGTCTTGACCTATTTGGTATTCTGGTTTTATAGGCTATTATAGATAGATATGGGTTGGTTGGATATTAATTGACTCATAGTTTTCTTAGAGGTATCTATTTTTCTTTTATTACTATATTAACTGGCTTCCATATTATCTTTATGGTTATTTTTGGTGCTCATGAAGTTAGGCGATGAGGGTGGTCTTTGGTCCACAATGGGCTTGAGATACCCGTCATGGCCAGACAATAGTTTGGGTTGTGACAAGCTTGGTATCAGAGCACAGTTTAGAGCCGTTAGGTGTCCATAAAGCCATGTCGAGTAGAGTTTTTTTTATGAGTGTGTAGCGTGCCACACTTTAAAGAGGAGGCAACAAGACATTTAGGAATATTTCCCATTCTTGTGTTCTATTTTGGGCTATAGACTTATGTGTTATGAAACTTCTCTAACTCTGGCTTCCTCATATTTTAGATCAGGCCTCCCCAAATATCTAACATTAATAGAAAGTTTTTTGGGAGTTCTGTTCTACCTGAGGGCAATATGGAGGGGACTCGCCCTGTGTATAGAGTGAAAACTCAATCTAGGGCCCCTTCTTTCAATTGTACTGCTCCACATAGAGTTTTTCCTGTCCTTACTAGTCCTCTTTGGGTTTCTCAGGGTGGTGATTCTTATGATCAGCCGCCTCAGGGGGACATCTCTAATGTAGATTTTCACTGGTCTATCCATTTGCTTACCTAGTTGGTAATATTTCAATCCCAATAGTTAGATTGTATTGGTCATGTTGGTCTTTCTTTTGAGGTCACTTGGGTTGGACAGTTTATGAGGTTGAATCCCCCAACCTTTATAGGCTCTAAAGTTAAGGAGGATCCTTAGGGTTTTATGGATGAGATGGAGAAGATTTTTAGAGTGATGCATGATACTAATTCTGAAGGTGTAAAATCTGTTGCATATCAGCTAAAAGTTATAGCTTATCAGTGGAATGATAAGTGGGAGCAGTTTAGTGGTGATAATGTAGGGCTGGCATTATGGGGTGAGATTTTAGGTACTTTTATTGATCTCTTCTTTCCTTAGGAGTTGAGGAAAGCTAAGGCAAAAGATTTTGTGAATATGAAGTAGGGTAAGATGAGTGTGAAGAAGTATGTCTTGAAATTCTAGTAGTAGTCTCGTTATGCTCCCGAATTGGTGTCTAGCAAGAGATCTAAAATAAGGAATTTTGCATTTAGGTTGTTCCATGACTTGGTATTAGAATGTAAGATTGCAGTGTTAGAAAATGATATAGATATCTCAAGAATTATGGTTTATATGCAGCAGGTTAAGGATGAAAAGAAGAAATATGCAAAAATCAGAGAGAGACACAATAAGAAGTTCACATATTTAGAGCAGGATAGAGGTTAGCAAAATAGTGAAAGATATGGTAGACAGTGGACTAAAAAGAAGAACTAAGGCAATTTTTATTTGTTTGCTAGTGCTTTTTGTCCTAGGCCTTCGAGTGATCATTGCTTTTAGCATAGTAGTGGTTCTAAGGAACAGGGTGTCCAGTCTCAGGCTAGTAGAGCTTAGTCAGCCCTACATTATCCTCCTTGTCATATTTGTGGGCAACTTCATCATGGTTATTGTGCAGTGGGGAGGGATTAGTGTTATAATTATGGTTAGCTGGGTCACAATCAGTGAGATTGTCCTTCAGCTAGGGTTACCACTGGGGCCACAATATTTTTGATTGCCACATCTTCAGCTCCTGTGCCAAAGGGTGCTACTTTTGGTACCAACACTTGCCAAAATTGTCTCTACGCTCTTGCTACTCACCGGGAATCTAAGGCATCTCTTGATGTTGTCACTGGTATGTTAAAAATTTTCTATTTTGATGTTTATTGTTTTCTTGATTCGGGGTCTACCCTTTCTTATGTTACCCCTTATGTGGCTGTGCATTTTGATTTTTGTCCTGAAAGTATTTCTGACCCCTTTTCTATGTCTACTCCAGTGGGTGATTCTATTATGACTAAAAAAATCTATAGAGGTTGTATGGTGTCTATCTTTCATAGGAAGATATTGGTGGATTTGCTAGAGTTGGATATAGTGAATTTTGATGTTATATTGGAGATAGATTTGATTCATTCGTGCTATGCTTTTCTAGATTATAGGAGCTAAAAGGTCAGTTTTCACTTTTCTAATTAACCAGTGATAGAATGGGAGGGGAGTTCCTTCGTACCCAAAGAAAAGTTTATTTCTTATCCTAGAGCATAGAAATTAATTTCCAAAGGGTGTCTATATCATCTAGTTTAGGTTAAGGAATCTGACTCTGAAAGTCCATTTTTGCAATCTATCCTAATGGTTAATGAATTTCTCAAAGTATTTCCCAATGATCTTTCCAGAATTCCTCCCAATAGGAAAATAGATTTTGGGATTGATCTTCTACTAGACGCTCATCCTATTTATATTCCTCCTTATAGAATGGCCCCAGCTAAACTAAAGAAGCTTAAGAAGCAGTTGAAAGATCTTCTTGATAAAGGTTTCATTCATTCTAGTATTTCTCCACAGGGTGCTCATGTGCTTTTTGTGTGAAAGAAAATGGGTCTCTTTGGATGTTTATATATTAGCATTAGTTGAATAAGATAACAGTTAAGAATAAGTATCTCTTCCTAGGATTGATGACCTCTTTGATCAGCTTCAGGGTGCTAGGTATTTTCCAAAAATTAATCTTCGTTCGGGTTGTCATCAATAGAAAATTTTAGGAGGTAGATATGCCCAAGACTTTTTTTTGAACTCGGTATGGTCCCTATGAGTTTTTAGTTATGTCATTTGGATTGTCTAATGCTCCGACTGCATTCATGGATCTTATGAATTGGGTTTTAGGTAATTTCTAGATTTGTTTGTCATAGTTTTCATTAATGACATTTTGGTGTATTCTAAGCATTGGGTGTATCATGCCAAACACCTACGAGTTATGTTACAAACCCTTAAGGATCAGAAGTTATATGCTAAATTTTTTAAGTATCAATTTTGGCTGAATGTTGTGTCTTTTCTTGGGCATGTAGTTTCTAGTGAAGGGATCCAAGTGGATCTATAGAAAAGTGAGATAGTGAAGAAGTGGCCTACACTCACGACTCTAACCGACATTAGGAGCTTTTTAGGCTTGGCTGGGTATTATCGAAGGTTTGTGGAGAGTTTCCCATCTATTGCTGCTTCGTTGACGAAGTTAACTCAAAAAAAAGGTTAAGTTTTTATGGTCCATTGCTTGTGAGGGTAGTTTTGAGAAGTTGAAGGATAAGTTGAGTTCTACTCCAATTTTAACCCTACCTGTGGGTACTAATGTTTTTTTTTGTATTTTGTAATATATCTCATGTAGGACTGGGTTTGTGTTTTGATGCAGCATAATAAGGTTGTAGCCTATGCTTCTTGGCATCTTAAGGTTCATGAGAGGAATTACCTGACTCACGATTTAGAGTTGGAGGCTGTGGTTTTGCTTTAAAAATTTGGCACCATTATCTGTATGAGGTGTATGTGGATATCTATTTAGATCATAAGAACTTATAGTATGTGTTCATGTAGAAGGAGTTGAGGCTTAGTAAGAGGAGGTGGTTTAAATTGCTTACGGATTATGACAAAAGTCTTCAATACCATCCAGGTAAAGAAAACATTGTTGTTGATGCTCTTAGTAGGTTGTCTATGGGAAGCTTATCCCATATTGATGATAAGAAAAGAATATTGGTGAAGGATATTCACATATTGGCTAACTTAGGAGTTCATCTTTTGAACTCTGAGGATGGGGAAGTTATGGTTCAGAAAGTGGTCAAACCATCTTCTTGTGCCGAGGTAAAGAAGAAGTAGGCTTTGGATCCCATACTTGTATAGATTAAGGATGATGTGGGTTAACAAAAGGTTATGGCATTTAAGATTGGGGGAGATGGTATTTTGAGGTACCAAGGTAGGTTGTGTGTTCTTGATGTTGATGGGCTGTGGAAAAGGATATTGACTAAGGCTAATAAGTCTAGGTATACAATTCCTCCAAGTTCGACTAAGGTGTACCATGATTTGACGAAGATCTACTAGTGGAAAACTATGAAGAAGTATATGGCAAATTTTATGGCTAATTGTAAGGTTTGTCAGCAAGTTAAGGTTGAGCACTTGAGGCCTAGGGGTATGTCTCAAGAGATATAACTGCCTATGTGGAGGTGGGAGATAATCAATATGGATTTCATTATGGGTCTTCTACGGTCTCACAATGAGTATGATTCAATTTGGGATATTATGGATAGGATGACTAAGTCTGCTCACTTCTTGCCTATGAGGACTAATCACTTAAGACAGGATTATGACGAGTTATTCATTCAGGAGATTGTGAAGTTGCATAGTGCGCTGGTGTACATAATCTCATACTGAGGTACACAATTTTATTCTCACTTCTGGCGCTCATTTTTGAAAGGTTTGGGTATGGAGGTGAACCATAGGACCGTTTTCCACCCTCAAATGAATAGTCAAGCAGACCGTACTATTCAGACTTTGGAGAATATGTTAAGGTCTTGTGTGACTAATTTTAAGGGAATTTGGTTCATTATTTTCCTCTTATTGAGTTTGTGTATTACAATAGTTATCATTCGAGCATTCAGTTGGCTTCTTTTGAAGCTCTTTATAGAATGAGGTAAAGGTCCCCTATTGGATGGTTTGAGGTCGGTGAGATGAGTTTGTTTGGTATTGACTTGGTTCATAAAGACATGGAGAAGGTGAAAGTGATTAGAGAAATACTTAAGACTTCTCAAAGTCACCAAAAGTTTTATGCGGATGTGTCGTGAAGAGAATTGGATTTTGAAGTAAATGATTGGGTATTCTTGAAGGTGTCTCCTATGAAAGTATTCATGATGTTTGGGGGGAAGGAGAAGCTTAGTTCTCATCACATTTGCCCCTACCGAATATTGAGGAGAATTGGGAATGTTGCATTATGAGTTGGATTTTCCCGCGAGTTTGGGTTTCATTCATTCCATGTTTCATATGTCTATGCTGAAAAGGTATATGGTTGATCCTTTTTTGATTGTGTCTGTTGAGGATGTTGGTGTTATGGCTTCCTTGTCTTATGAGGAAGTCCCAGTGGAGATATTGGATAGGCAAGTTCATAGATTGAGGACCAAGGATGTATCTTCAGTGAAGTTTCTTTGGAGCAACCAAAAGAAAGATATAAGGGAAAAATACCCATTCTTGTTCCCCAGGTTGGATGGAAGTACTTAAAGTACGAGTTTCATTTTCCTCTTGTTATTTTTTGAGTTTGTCATTTGAATCTGGTGTATTCTTGCTATTCTCGTGCAAAAAGTGTCCAAATCCATCATTCGGGGATGAATGACTGTTCAGCATGCGTAATATTGATTTTTTGACTTGAATTGTGTTTAGGGGTGTTAAAAGGGTGTTTGGGGAAAGTTTCAAAATTTTTGGAAGAGGTTTGGGGTCATTTTGTGACCCCGAGGCAGTGAAGGTCAGTGATATTGCTGTGTCACAAAGGTTACCCTCCATGATATTGGCGTGGCATGCAGAATAACATTTGTAATAACGACGTGCCATGCTAAGATAAAAATTCTGTGCAGTTTTATTTTTATTCACATGGGATAAGGGGCTTTTGGTATTTTTACCCCCTTTTATGGCTTTTAAAAATAAAATAGTCTCATTCTCATCAGTTTTCAAGGATCAAATCTCTCTATTTCACTCCCAAACACAAAACCGAAGAACATTCAAGGGTTTCACTGGGCTCCAAACTTCTAATTGATTTCAAATTCTTGTGTGTTTCAGGCATGTATCTCTTTCCTAAATTAATTTTATACAAAATTATATCTTTAATTATTGGGTTTTGAATCTGGGTTGAGGGATTTGGAATGGTTGTCTTATGAATTGAGTTTTCATGGTTTCGAATTGGTTGTTTACGAATTATTTCTCATGATTTTGAACCAAATAAAGGCATGAGTGTGGGAATTGAAATAAGGAACATGGGTTTCCCCAAATTGTATGGATTAATGGTTTGAAATTATCTTTAACCTCAACCCAACTTGTGAAATTGGTTTTGAAAAATAGATATATACATAATCTACTTCACTTTTAAAAAACCTTGCATTGCATAAAAGTTAATGGAATATAAATTAATTTTGAAAGGCCTTGGTGGCCATGGATTGATTTTAAATTGGAAACTTTGGAGTCAATTTGGTTAATTGATTTTGGAATGGCATAATGGAATTGGCTTGCAAGCTTAAACTTTAATTGGTATGACGATACCAACAGTAAATGCCTAATTAAAAGACTTCATAATTGATGGATGAGAATGTATGTAAATGGTTTTAATTTGGGCTTAACGGGGGTTGTGTAGCTCACTGTGGAAAGTGTAGGTCCAGGGGACCGATACTAGAAACCACGTTTGCCAGCGTGGGAGTCTTTATGATAATGTGCAAATGGTTGGAGACTCAATGACTTTGGCATTTCCTTAGACTTTTTTGTTTCGTATGACTAACACGTACTGTGGCCCTTTCTGTAGGGGGATCTGAACCCATATATCCCATGGGAGCCCTTAGGACAGATAGATCTATAATGACCAGGATAAAGATTTTAAATCTCATTCTTAAACCTAGTTCCCTATCCCAACGTCTTATATATGTATACATTAATATATGTATATGGTTTTGACTGATTTTGGACATGGTATTTATTTTATCACTTTTCCTAAGTTGCACGATAGTTCTTATCCCACTGACCATTTTAGGATGCTACATTATTTCATAATAGGGTCCAAAGATACTTTTTTACCCCTGTGCAGCGTTAGGTGGGTTAGCACGTCTGTCGAGTTGCTATGAAGTGGTGAGCCTCCATCCTTCAAAAGGCCTTATCATTTTCATATTCTTTTATTTTTGACTTTGTACTTTTGGATTCTTTTGGTTATTATCGGGGGCATGTCCCGACCTATTTGGTATTCTGATTTTAGAGGCTATTGGTGACAGATGTAGGTTTGTTGGATATTGTTAACTCCTAGTTTTCTTAGAGTTATCCGTTCTTCTTTTATTACTATGTTAATTGGATTCCACATTATCTTTAAAGTTATTTTTGGTTCTCATGAGGTTAGGCGATGAGGGTGGTCTCCGGTCTATAATGGGCTTGAGATACCCATCACGGTCAAACCCTGGTTAGGGTAGTGACAAATTACAAGTCAGAAGCCTACTTGAAGAATAGAGTGAAGATTTTCAAGTACAAGTCAGAAGTGTTAGTCTGGAGAATAGGTCAATTTTCAAGTTCCTCTCTAATACCAAGAGCTGACAAGGAGAAATATTTCATTTTTTAAGTTCAACTAAAAATAAAAATTATCTCACCACTTGAGAAGTCATGAAGCTTCAAGTCAAGATTCCATAAAAGTTGCATAGATAGGATATCTCACTTGTATCTTTATTTTTAATATTTGTTTTTCATTTGGATGTAAAAGTTGAAGCCGTGAAATGGAGACTCGGTATTACCTCACTCGACCTCTAACTCATCATCTTACTATTTCACCTTATTGAAATACACGCGACCTGATTTTCTTATAACCCGAGTTATGCATGCGATCCAAAACCAAGACTCGATCGCATCGCCTTTTTCTTTCATCTACCCTTTTAAATAACTGGAGTGTTAAAACTTATTTCATTGTCTATGTCTTTTTATGAAAACATTTTGTGTTTTCAAACAAAGAGCGACAAATGTAGACACTCAATTTTGAATACAAGGTTGGATTAGGCTTGCATACAAGGTTGTCACAGAAATAGGCTAAAGGCTCAAAAGGGTTTAACTAGGATGATGTCCATGGGTAGGTAAAACTGAAGGTAAACAAATATAGGTTGCCAAAGAAATGCCTAAATCATATCCTAAACTTACACTCCTTATTTTCGCTTTGCATACATACCAGGCAAGTTCTAGCATCAGCCACAAACATAGAATATACTATTATCTCACACACACAAGGCACATGGTCGACTTTATTGGAAGTAATATAGAATCTCGACCCAACAAGTGAAGGAATTGAACCACACAATATCACATAATGAGTCACAACTGGAGCCTAAACGTCTCAATAGTCACAATTGTAGCACATACTCTTGTTATAATCTCATGCTGCCTATCAAAATAATTTCATGCGAAGCTAAAAAAAATTTTAACTACTAAAAAAACAAAATGAAACAAAACGAAACAAAAATGAAACAAAAGCAAACAAACATAGATGCGAATAGAGAAGTATAGCATGCAATACCACCACCCACACTTAGTCGGGACACTGTCCTCAGTGGAAAATAAATACGAGGAACCTGGTTGGTCGGACTTATCCTCTATGTCTGGGGTCATACCCCTTGCATTGGAATCATCATCAGAGTCGTCATCCTTAGAAGTTCCTCATAAGTATCCCACTTAATTCCAAGTGTTAGTCGAGGTGTTTGCAGCGAGGAGGGTTCTCCTTGCTCCTTGCGGCCTCTTTTCTTGCCCTTTTGGGAAGTGGTAACCTTCTCCTTGCCTTGTCTCTCTTTAGGTGCCATTGTACCTGAGACTTGAAATAGTGTTAATGGTAGCACAATCTCAATGGATACAATCTATACATAAGCAGTAGGGGTACCACCCCACACTTAGTTTTGTTAACACAAATCAGTGAAGCAAAAGTGGTCGATTACTCAGATTTCGTCGACATACATTTTAGGATTGTATTCCGACAAGAAAATCAGCAATGCATCACTTACTTGCAGCCATTGGACTACTTTCATGGTAGATATAGCAACACTACTACATAGGGGTTACCACAAGGAATAGTTATTCTTACAACAATCACAACCTCTTATACCGGTAGGCAGTATAAGTCTTATCCCGATGGCCGGGATAGTCTAACATGTAAGTATCCAAACAACAATTTTAAGCACTATTCATAGCCAAAGTAATTCCACAAATAGCATAACAATGCTATTAAGACTAAATTCAAGTCGGAAACAAGTCAAGAACTTCCTACGTACATGTTCACTCACATGATTTTGTATCAACAATCCAAACACATGAACATCACCAACAATCTTATACGATTTAGCAATTCATAATAGACATAGCAACGTAGTACTTACGAGAAATAAATGAAGAATAAGAGAGTACTTACTTTCTTGAAGCTTGTGGAGATGGTTTTGTGAATTGGAAGAGCAAAAGAAGAAAATTTTGAGAGGATTTGGATGTATATGCGGCGCCCTTAGGTCAATTTTTAGTGTGGTTGTGTTGTAAAACTAAGCCCCTTTATATAGGAAGAGAATGGGTCGGGTTATGACCCATTAACAATTGGTTTTGGAGACAAAAACACCACATATGCGGCACATAATACTCGGCATATCAACGAACATATGCGGCGCATTGTCTATGGCATAATTGGACATATGCGCCGCATAGTCTATGGCATTTGTAGACATATGCGCCGCATAGTCTATGGCATATGAGATACTGAGACCAAATGCCATAGCATAGGCGGCGCATAGTCGAAAGCATACCTAGGAATAGGCGGCGCATAGTGTATAGCACACTAGATTCCGAGACCTTAGGCTATAGGATAGGTTGTGCATCGTTCGTGGCCTAGTTGTACCAAAGCCTAGCCTTCCTGGAAGCCTATTTTGTCGAGGAAAAGGCTCAATCCATAGCGCCTTATTTAGCGATGAAATGATAAAACGATGAAATGATAAAACGATGGGTTGCCTCCCATCTAGCGCCTTATTTATTGTCGTGGCTCGACGGAGTAATCTCGAGTAGTTAGACTTCGTCGGGATAAGTGATGGCCATGTCATTCATCGAGTCAAGAGGACTGATATATGGCTTAACACGTTGGCCATTCACTTTGAAGACGACACCCTTAATGCCTTCCAATTCGACTACTCCAGACGAGTAGACTTGGATAACATTAAATGGACCAGACCATTTCGATTTTAACTTACCTGGGAAGAGCTTAAATCTGGAGTTGAAGAGTAGTACCATGTCACCCTTTTGGAAATTCCGTCGAACAATCCGCTGATCATGATACTTCTTCATCCGCTCCTTGTATAAATCCGATCGTTCATATGCATGGAGACGGAATTCATCTAGTTCATTCAGCTGCTCTAACCTCAGATTCTTCACATCTTCCCAATTCAAGTTCAATCGCTTTAATGCCCACAATGCCTTGTGCTCGAGTTCAATGGGTAGATGACAACCCTTTCCATAAACTAGTTGATAAGGAGACATGCCAATGGGTGTCTTGAATGCAGTCCTATACGCCCATAGTGCATCATCTAGCTTTCGAGACCAATCCTTCCGATTCGCATTGACCGTCTTTGCAAGGATTTGCTTGATCTCACGATTGGAAACCTCTACTTGTCCACTAGTTTGGGGATGATAAGGCGTAGCTACCTTGTGTTGCTTGACACCATACTTGGCCAATACAGATTTGAACAACTTATTGCAAAAGTGAGATCCTCCATCACTGATGATAGTACGAGGGACTCCAAAGCGAGAGAAGATATTATTCTTTAAGAACGCTACAACACGCTTTCCTTCGTTGTCGGCCAATGCTACAGCTTCAACCTATTTTGAAACATAATCCACAGCAACCAAGATGTACTTCATTCCAAACGAATTCACGAATGGTCCCATGAAATCAATACCCCACACATCAAAGAGTTCTACCTCAAGAATTTTGGACATGGGCATTTCATGATGTTTTGAAATAGCACCTTGCCGTTGGCATTGGTCACACCTCCTCACATAGTCATATGCATCTCTGAATATCGAAGGCCAATAATATCCACTTTGCAATATTTTTCTTACCGTTCGATTGCCTGCATGATGTCCTCCAACTTGCGAAGTGTGGCATGCTTCCAATATAGTAGGCACTTCTTCATGGGATATACATCGTCGAATGATACCATCAGCGCATCTTCGAAACAAATAAGGCTCATCCCAATAGTAGTGCTGAACGTCATGCATAAACTTCCTCCTTTGGTGGTAAGATAAATTGGCGGGTAGCATATTACTTAACACGAAATTTGCAAAGTCGGCATACCATGGTAATTTCTCTATTGTTGTTGCTAATATCTCTTCGTCAGGGAATGCATCATCAATCTGAATTTCAGGTTGCGCCACTTGCTCACTCTCAAGTCTAGATAGGTGATCAGCCACTTGGTTCTCGCAACCTCTTCTATCTTTGACTTCGAAATCAAACTCTTGCAGCAGCAACACCCATTGAATCAACCTTGGTTTTGCATCCTTCTTTGTCATTAGATACCTAAGAGCTACATGGTCTGTATGAACGATTACCTTAGTACCCAATAGATAGGCGCGAAACTTCTCAAACGCATACACAACCACTAGGAGCTCTTGTTCAGTAACAGTGTAGTTTCTTTGGGCGTCATTTAGGACCTTACTCGCATAGTAGATAGGATGAAATAGTTTCTCCTTTCTCTGTCCAAGAACAGCACCAACGGCTACACCACTAGCATCACACATGACTTCGAACGGGAGCGTCCAATCTGGTGCTACCATGATAGGGGCTTCAATGAGTTTTCCTTTAAGGCATTCAAATGCCTTTAAGCAATCGTCATTAAAGTCAAACTTCGCATCTTTCTCCAATAGTTTGCACAATGGACTAGAAATTTTGGAGAAGTCTTTGATGAATCTGCGATAAAACCCAGCATGGCCAAGAAAACTACGAACTCCCTTCACCGAAATTGGAGGTAGTAGCTTCTCGATTACCTCTATTTTTGCGCGATCAACCTCTATTCCTCTTTCGAAGATCTTGTGCCCAAGAACGATTCCTTCTTTTACCATGAAGTGGCACTTCTCCCAATTCAGCACAAGGTTAACTCTACACATCTTTGCAATGCCATGCTCAAGTTTGCCAAGCACACTTCAAAGGACTCACCAACAACTGAAAAGTCGTCCATAAATACCTCCAAAGTGTCTTCAACCATATCAGAGAAAATAGACATCATACAACATTGAAAGGTGGCTGGGGCATTACATAGGCCAAATGGCATGCGTTTGAAAGCAAACGTACCATATGGTCATGTAAACATTGTCTTCTCTTGGTCTTCGGGAGCAATACAAATTTGATTATAACCTGAATAACCATCCAAGAAGCAAAACCATCCTTTCCCCGCTAATCGATCTAGCATTTGGTCCATAAATGGCATGGGGAAGTGATCCTTGAGCGTCCAAGAATTCAGCTTGCGGTAGTCCATGCGTACTCTCCATCCAGTAATGGGCCTGAGTGGAATAAGCTCATTCTTTGCATTCGCGACCACCGTCATACCTCCTTTCTTGGGAACACATTGCACGGGACTCACCCATGTACTATCAGAGATAGGATATACGACTCCTGCATCTAACCACTTGATAATCTCCTTCTTCACCACTTCTTGCATTGGTGGGTTTAATCGCCTTTGATTTTCAATGGTGGGTGTGCATTTTTCTTGAAGCTGAATTTTATGTGTGCAAATCCCAGGTGGAATACCAATAATATCCGCAATGGTCCATCCAATAGCTCTAATATACTTGCGTAAGATTGCAATAAGAGCTGCAACTTGTTGCTCACCCAAATCGGCTGCCACTATGACTGGAAGAGTGTTTCCGCTTCCTAAGAATGCGTACTTCAAATGGCTTGGCAGCTCCTTCAGTTCTAACGTGGGTGGTTCTTCAGTAGATGGCTTAGCTGGTGGTGTGGGTCGATTTTTGAGATCAAGATCCAGCTTCTTGGGAGTATAGCGATATGTCCCTAATCCCGATAGAGCACAAATATCATCTTCAGAAATTTCAGCATCATCATTCTCTCCTTTCATGAGCAAAATCTCCAAAGGATCATCAAGAATTTGCTCTTTTGCAAGTAACTCTTTCTTGTCATCAAAGACAACATCAGCCACAGAAAATACACTTAGATCTTTGGGTTGCTTCATTGATTTGCAAACATCAAAGCGAACCACTTCGTCATTTATTCGGAATGAAAGCTCATTAGCTCTCAAATCTATGAGCACACTTCCCGTGGCAAGGAAAGGTCATCCCAAGATAATGGGAACCTCTGAATCTGTTTCACAATCTAAGATAACAAAGTCTGCTGGAAAGATAAATGAAGAAACCTTTATCAAGACATCGCATAGAATACCGACCGGTCGTTTTACCGACCTATCCGCCATAACAAGCCTCATATTAGTTGGTGTAGGATCTCCTAGCCCCAAATTCTTGTAGATCGATAATGGCATCAAGTTGATGCTGGCTCCTAAGTCACACAATGCTTTGGCAAAGTTCAAAGATCCGACGGTGCAAGGGATAGTGAAAGCTCCGGGGTCGGCCTTCTTCTGAACTATCGATCGGGTAGCAATTTCACTACAATGATGCACATCATCCTTCAGCTCATAACTTGCTGCCCTCTTTTTAGTCAAAAGATCTTTCATAAACTTCGCATACCCAGGCATTTGTTCAAGTGCCTCAACCAATGGAACATTAATGGTCAGTTGCTTCAGCATAGTCATAAATTTGCTGAACTTAGTGTCATCGGCCACCTTCTTCAATCTTTGGTGGAAAGGTGGTGGTGGGTATGGAAGTGTTCTCTCCACGGCTTTCTTCTCCTCTTGCTTCCATTTTTCCACTTTTTCAGGCTGCACGTCACTAGGTGAAACATCCCTGACGTTGGGAGTAGTTGTTGCGGCTTCTTTTCCTATTGTAACGTCATTAGGTGTAATGTCCATGTCCACAACTTCGTCAACCACTTTCTTGTCTTTTGCTGAAGTTTCCAGCACCTTACCACTTCTGGTAGTGATGGCCATGCATGACCCATCATTCTTTGGGTTTTGCACAGTATCGCTCGGTAAGGTGCCAGCCTTTCTTTGATTGAATGCTGCTGAAAGTTGGCTTAATTGCTGCTCTATTTGCTTGATAGAAGTGGAATGAGAATCAACTAATTTCTTCATGAAGGACAAATCATTAATCACCTCCGTAACTCCCGCGCTCGTTGCTTCCACTCCTTTCAATAACTTAGCCATCATGTCTTCCATACTTCCAGAATTAGATGTGGTGGTGTCACGTCTACCAGGGGGAACGTACAAACCACTCTTTTCATTGTTTTTCTTCCAACTACCTTGGTCTTTGCTTCTAGATTTATCATAATAGTTCCGACCTTGGTTTCCTTGGGTATTCCCTCGGAAACCCCCCTGATTGTTCAAGTAGTTGGCCTCCTCTTCTGAATCAGATTCGTCTCTTCCTTTTGACGCAATCGCTTTCACTTTTTCAGTCTTCCCTAATAGATGCTTTGTAAGAAGATTCATTTGGGTTTTCATGTGCACCATATCTTGATCACGTTCTTCTTCTCTTCTTCGTTGGTCTGCAGTCATGCCAATAGATAAAGTGGGGCTTGCTACCTCAGAATCCCTGGTATGCCAAGCTCTACTTTGTTTCGTCATACGATCTAGCATATTGCTTGCTTGACCAAAGGTGAGGTCCATGAAAGAACCTCCAGCTGCGTTGTCCACCACTGGTTTAGTTATTGAATTCAAGGCTCTATACAAGATCTCCATGAGGTGAACATTAGTCATGTGATGGTTTGGGCATCTCGCTAGCTTTGTCTTGAACCTCTCCCATGTTTCATGAAGTGCTTCAGTTGGAAGCTGACGGAAGTTGCTGATTTCATCTCTCAATTGTGCTCTTTTGGATGGCGGAAAGAATCTTTCTAGGAAAGCGTCTCTCAATTGCCTCCAATTTGTAATTGAATCAGAAGTCAGCCCATTCAACCATAGTGTTGCCTCCCTAGACAGAGACAATGGAAATAGACGTAATCGAATTACATTCTGACCAATACCAGGATTGTCAAACGACTTGCATGTAGAAATAAAGTTGATCAGATGCATATTCGGATCATCGCCTGCTAGTCCACCAAATAATCCCTTGAGTTGCAAAAGTTGAATCATGGTGCTAGTGATATTGAACTTTGCTCCGGGTGCCAATGGCGGAAGAATAATAGCTCCGGTGGCACCAGGTCCGTCCAGATCGTCCTCATCGTTATCAAAAGGAATTTGCATAGCTCGGCGATCATGCCTCAATCTCACTTGACGATCTCTCCTCTGCATGCGTGCCGCCACCTCAGTAGTATGTCGTGGGTTTAGTAGCTCTTCATCGCCCAGGTCCTCATCATCAGGATTTGTTGCACGGCCTGGGTTATAAATATTCTGTTGATGCAATTGAGCAGCTATCCTTTCAATTTCACGTTGTGCATCCATTGATGCACTGAATAAACCTGAATAAAACAAAAACAACAACTAAAAGTAAAAGTACGAGAATCTTTGACCAAAGGGTTTAGTAATTATCACGAACTTGATTGGCACTCGTATTCCCCGGCAACGGCACCAATTTTTGATAATTCTCAATCTACAGCTCTTGCAGGAGTGTAAAGCGGTCATTAGCAAATATAGAACCCAACCTGGGTTGGGTATCGATCCCACAGGGAATAGCTTGGCCAAAAAGTAAGTAAAATTACTAAACTTTTGGTGCAAGTCTCGTAAAAAGGGGGGATTGTAATGTGTAACCAAAACAATAAAGTAAAAGCTGAAAATAGCAAAGTAAAAAGAGGAAGAATGTGACATAAGTTGTAAACAATGAGAATTGAAGCGTTGGGGTTATGTCCACCTTCTGAGGTATACGTCTCTATTGACTATGAGTGTGTAGAATTGTGACATGCATGTGCTTATAGAGAATTGTAGTCGATGGTAAATCCAAGCGTCTCTCGACCTGAACAAGGACTATTTCACTTTAACTCTCTCGAGCTTAAAGCGTGTCTAACGGTACGAATTCTCCAAGAGGTTAGTCCAGTTACGGCACTAGCTTTTTAATAGGAAAGGGTGTCCTACTACCTTGACATTATCTCTTTTCCAGACAAATAACCTTTCTCTCGAACAAGTTAAATGTTAGACTGGCGTATTCTTGCGTTTCCAACTGCAAAGAATGTAGATTAAGATGAAGAGAATAATGATATAAGCAATATACGTGTCACGAACTCACAAACTCACAGCAATAGATATTATCTCATTCGGCTTCCATAACCCCAACAGAGAGGTTTAGTTACCCATGAATGCGAAGGAGATCACGATTGATATTGTTTTTATATCACAATATTGAGTAATGGCGTGTAGATCAAGTGATAGGCGTGAGGCGTGATTCCTTAGCTTGGTAAAGATTCTCTTGTTGTGGAATTTAAGAATAGAAGAGTAGAAGAAGAAAAATAGAATTAATGGAAAGATTAGAAGAGTTGTAATTGAGAAGTAGAATGTGCCTCTCCACTAAGGGAGGACTTCATTAAAAGTCTCTAGCATGATAGGGTATTTATAATACTCCTATCCTACTCCTACTATGCTAATGAAATAAATAACCAAATCCTACTAAACTAAGGAAATACTTAACCCATTTGTACTAGGTTAATGTAACATTCTCCTAATCCAAATAAACTAATGAAATACATAACCCAATTGTACTAGGTTAATGTATCATTGTCAAAATCCAGCTTTGTGTCTGTAAGTCCCCAAATTCTTCAGAAATGCTGTTTTAGCCCGGGACAGATTTTCCATGCAGCAGTTTTGGTCCTTAGGCGTCCAAACTCCCTTTCCTTAGGCATCATTTATACCTGAAACTTTACTAATCATGTTCGTTAGCTCATTTATAGGAAAAAGGACTAAAAGTGCATGAAATATATAATTTGTTTTCAAAACTAGGCCAAAATATGGGCAAAATATATTGATATACGCGCGTAAATTCGCCTATCATCACTGACTACCCAGTATGAAAACTTCAACATAAAAGAAGAAGAAACTATCTAAGAAATGCATACATGATTCACTTCTCTCACAAATGAGCTTCATTTCTTAGGAGAAGTGATTCTAGTGTATAAGAAAGTAAGATAGATTCTTGGTGTTATTCCTAAGTCTTGGGAAAGCAATTTAGATGCCATCACTGAAGCAAGAAATCTGAAGACACTCATAATGGATGAACTCATTGGAAATCTGAAAATCCATGAGCTCAAGAAGAAGTAAGATATGGAGAAGAATGATGCAAAATGAGAAATATCCTAGAATTGAAGGTGGACTTAAAATATGATCCAGTTGATGATGTAGACACTAATGTTCCCAATTTGACAAATAGAGTTGTCAGATCCATGAAAAGGAGTGATCAGTTCCAAAGAAAAGGAAAAAAATACTAAAGTATGTTACAAATATAGAATTCCTAAGAATTTCATCAAGAACTGTCCTATGCATAAAATGGATCATCAGGATTACCTTATGGAAGATGGTGACAAAGGAAAAATCAGAAACTAGGTCCCTGACAACACAAGAAGGAAGGTTGCAACTAATTATGCAGTAAAGCAAGCCTTGGCAGCATGAGGAGATTTCTCTAGTGAATCAAACGAGGATATGATGTCTGGAGATATGTCTATGCAAGATATGGAAGATAACCAAGTTATCTATGATTCCTTATTTGCTTTCATGTAAAACACATATAATGAAGAAGAATATGAGTAAACTCTCATTGATATAAAAGAAAGTTTATATAACTACTTTGCTAGAAAGATAAAAAGGCCTGTAATTCTGTTGATAGATTCTATGTGTCAACAATCTCATGAGAAGAATGCTTTGGAAGAGAAGATAGAGAATCAAGTGCTTGAGTTGACTATATTAACTCTTCCGATATATGAAACTGAAAAAATATCCACTAAATTGAAATCTAAGTATCTAATTGTATGTGTCTTTGAAAGAAGTGAAGTGACCTAGATGAAAAAGGAAAGGGAGAAGCTTCTTGGTTTTAAATTAATCTTGAATAAAGGTTGAAGGATTCTCAAGAATATCTTATGGAAGCACTACATAGGAATAAAGAGCTAGAGAGGGACCTAGTATGCTTAAGAGAAGAGTTGAACAAATCTCTTAAATGGACTACCTCCTCATAGATTATTTCTAATATAACCAGTCAAAATTTCAATGATGGTAGAGGTTTGGGATATCAAGTAGAACTCCAACTTATCGAGTCTAAAAGAAAGGCTACTCATTATGTTTGAAGCAAAGGGCACAAACTCCTATACACTCACTGTAGAAGAGATGGACATTTGAAAGAAAAACGTTAGTCTTGGCTTAAGGATAAACGGAAGAGTATAGAATATATTTAGTGGGGTAATGGACAGGGCTTCAAGTCTCTAAAAATGATGAAGAGAAGCTCAATGCTGCCTAGATGGGATAAGAAGAATTTGATCACACCATTATCCTCCTAATGGGAATTCTTACTTAAGTAGGTTTCCAAATCTGACTTGTGATCACAACTTTAGGCATGGGAAGGGGATTGCAGTAAGAAATAGCACGTTGATTGAAAGATTTCAAAGATCAATGATGAAAGGTTTGATTATGTTATCTCTCTCTCAAGACACTTCAGGTGAAGGTGTCTTATTGTGAAAATCTGATCTCAAGGACCTAGTCCTTGGCATATGTGAAGCTTGTGTTCAAAAGAAAGCCCTAGAATAACCTCAGATTTGATGAATGAAAATGCTTTGGAGAATGAATTAAAAAATAAATTTATGGAATAATGAAAGGAGTGCTTGTTGTTCTTAATTAGTCAGGAAAATTATTGATTCTTGGTGATGGGATGATGAGGAAAGAGGATGAAAGATGCAGATAAGTCTTGATTCTCAGGGACATGATCCCTAAGAAATTCATCTTAGAAGGAGAAAGCTTCAGCAGCTTGAACAGAATCAAGTTTGAGGACCTGGTCCCCAAACATGCTTTGGGAACAAGTTCAGAGATAAAAAGAGTGAGCGAGAATTGGAGAATGATGAGTATAGTACTAAGTTAGACTAAAATGTACCCACTTTATTGAGGATACCTGACTTCTGAACATAGCTAATTTTGGAAGAAAAAACTATTAACATATAAGGCTAACTTAGTACTATACCCTTGCAAGTATGCATCCATGGGAAAAACTTAGAAAGTGGAAAAAAGTGACTAGAACATACTTGAAGATTCATTGAATAAAGAGGGATCAGATCTTATCTCACAAGTTAGTATCACTAAAATATGCTTTAATAATCATAAAATATACTGTCTGAAAAAGCCATGTATCTTTTCCTTCCCTCATAAAGGCTGTTAATTCATTTGCAAATTGAAGAGTCACTTTTATGAAAGCCAAACATTTCATTCTCTAATAACAATGGTCACCACTTCAAATTGCTAAAATGGGCTACTTCCCAGTCAGGGTCTCCACTCATCACTCACTGCTTCCACTAAACCAAACTAATCTTTTTCGTTCTTCTTCATCTAGAAAATCAAATCGCATATGCCCTCATCAAATATCTTGATCCTTTAGCAACCAAAACCATAAAAACTTCATCTTAGGTCCTCTAAGTCAAAGTTTGGCAACCCTGATGGAATGAGGTAGAAACACATAAGCTGAGAAAAAAAAAAGCCTCTGAGGGACCTGGTCCTAGGAAGAAAAAGTTACTACTGAAAGGATAGAGGCAAGTAATGAGAACAAATAATGAGATAAACAATATGGTTAGTTAAAAAGGGATTAAAGTATTGATGAATTAGAAATTTCTCCCAAGAAAGAACTCGTGATTCCAAAATATGTGAGAAAAAAAAGACATGATATGCCATACAGGTACTCCTCAACAAAGTATTTGATCACTTTAAGGTACTTGGGAAAATGATATCACATGGGACAACTAAGATGATATTCAGATTGAACAAAACTTGTGAAAAATATATGTCAAGTATCTGAATTACTAGCTGTTTAAAACAAGTTGGGAATGGAAATAGAGGAGTTAAGAATCAAGTCAACTATCAAAGATGCTGGATTAAGTATATTTGACATCGTTGATTCAAAGGTTATCCTCTGAAGGACAAAATGTCACTGAATATCATGCAGTTGGAAATGCAAAACTCCAAGCAAGAATGGCCAAACTGAATACTGAAGTGAATATCCTTACCAAACAGTTGATGGATACTTACATTACTACAGATGCAAGAATGGAGTACTGTTTAAGTCTTTTTCACCCAATCTTCCTTCTCCCTGAGTTCTGTTATCCTCATTTCCTCATCAACCTTGTGTCAGTTCCACATCCTGAATCTCATTATGGATTTTAAAGATAGTTATCTTATGATGATTATTTTAGCTTATTGTACTGGTACTGACTATTATGAGTGAATGAATTTTTAGTTTGTATATCTCATTTGTCTCCTTATTTTAGAGTTTTTCTATATGTTAGTGTTGCCCAAGTGGCCATGATTTAACTAATTTGTGCTTATCTTTACTCTTGGTTTACTGTTAATTCATTTTAATGATGCTAAAAAGGGGAATACTGATTTCATATTTAGTAGGGACCAGGTAAATTGAGATATAGACCTGAAGAGAGTCATACTGATAGGGGGAATGTGTAAATGTAAAGAAACCAAATAAAATAAATATTCACAATGACATGGGAAAGCTTTTTGCTATAAAATGACAACAAGGGACCAAGTCCTTATGGTGCATGGTAAAGAAAGTATGGCGATAGGGGGAATATTCATCTTCATATGGTAATCACTCTAATTAAATATGATGAATGTACACTACTACCCAAATTGTATGGTTTGATTTTTCATCACCAAAAAGAGGAAAAATTGCTATATGTAGTCTTTAGATGAGCAGTTAAACTAAGAGGGACCAGGTCCCTAGATGTGCAAAGTACAGTACAGCTGGTACACACCTTCTGCATAATTTTTTATCTTGTGTAACAAACTTTGCAGGTGCTATTTTGTGCTATTTTGACTGACTTGGGTAGCTATTCCAATGATCTTTCAAGCCCTAATCATCACCCACCTATAAAAGAAAAGAGATACTTTTTCAATAATTGGTTTTTCACAAATCCAAAGACTGAAGAGAGACAACAAAAACCCCATTTAAACACTGCTTAAGTTCTTAACCTTATGAGTGCTTAAATTGTAATAGTTCTTGAGTGATTAATAATTGTACTTGAGCTACTCATCTTATAAGAGTAGTATTTTCTAGTTGAGAGAGTGCTGCTTAGGTAGAGTTGCCTAAGATTGAGACTAGTTAGAGCTAGTCAGGGTAGAAAAGAGTCCTTGGTAGAGTTACCAAGATGAACTGATAGTAGAGTTATTGCTAGTGCAAAGAACCTAGATTTAGGCTGAAATCTAGATTGTAATCAGGAGGTAGATTATAGTGGATTTCATTGGTTCTTGTGAGGGCAAGCCATGGTTTTTTCTATTTTGAATTTCCACGTAAAAATTCTTCTGTCTTTTACTCTTTCTGCACTGTGTTAAGTTTTCCTGTGCTATATTATTTGATTTCCTATGTTTAATTCTGAGGGATTTGGTCCCTTACTGTGTGGTGCAACCCCCAAGGGTTCAACACTAAACTTATCACCTTTTATTATGGGTGTATCTCTTGGTGCATAATTTTGCATGCCAAATCTACTTAGTACCTTATCAATATAAATATTTTGCGATAGTTCAAGAATATTTCTAGTGTGATCCCTATAAATCTATATACCTAGAACAAAAGATACTTCACCAAGATATTTTATTTTAAATTTGTTGGATAGAAACTTCTTGGTTTCATGCAATAAACCTACATCACTGCTTTCCAGTAGAACGTCATCTATATATAGCACAAGGATAGCTATTTTTCTTGCAATTAACTTGAGATATATGCACTAATTAATAGTGTTTTAATTAAAATCAAAATAGGTTATCACCTGATCAAACTTCTGGTACCATTGACAGGATACCTTTTTTAAATTATATATGGACTTCTTAAGTTTACATACAAGGTGCTTTGAATCTTGAGACTCAAAGGTTTATGGATTCACCATGTATATCATTTCTTCAATGTCTCCATTAAGAAATGCAGTCTTTATATCCATTTGATATATCTATAAGTCATAATGAGCTACAAGTGTCATAATGATTCTAAAAGAGTCTTTCGATGATATTGTCAAAAAGTTTCTTTAAAATCTATACCTTTCTTTTGAGTGAATCCCTTGGTAACTAGGCATACTTTTTATCTTTCAAAGTTACCTTTCAAATCATGTTTGGTTTTAAAAATTTATTTACAACTGATTTGTTTTGATCCTTGTAATAACTCAACAAGATCTCAAACACCATTGTCTTTCATACACTTCAAGTCATGTTTCATGGCTTCGATTCATTTAGAAGAATTTCAACACAATTTCACTTGACTAAAAGTTATAGGATCATCTTATGATCCCATGTCAAAATCATGTTCTTGAAGATAAACAACATAATCTTCCGAAATTCCGTTTCTTCTTTCTCATCTAGATCTTCTTTTAGGCACTTCAACTTGAGGTTATCAAACCTGAGGTAATATCATTTTGTTTTCTTGATAATACTTATTTACAAGTTTAAACATGTTTGGTAATGTAATCTGATCATTTTTACTAGAATCAATATTATCAGATTCCTCTTTAAAAATAATTTATTTTTTTGATTACTCCCACTATGATTAATATCCTCAACAAATTTGGCATTTGCTGTCTCGAAAAAGGATCTATTCTAGAAGTTACAAAACTTAAAACTTCTCAATTATTCTGAGTAACCCACAAAGTAGCAACTAACAGTTCTTGAATCCAACTTCTTTTCATTAGGCTTGTAAGGCCTTGCTTTGGCTGGATATCCTAATACATGAAAATGCCTAATATTAGGCTTTTTACCAATCCACAACTTGTATGGGGCCTTAGCTACTACTTTTATAGAAATTCTGTTTAATATATAAACTTTAGTCTTTAATTCTTCTCCCAAAGTAACTCAGGTGAAGAAGAATGAGCAATCATACTTCTTACCATATCCTTAAGAGTTTGGTTTCCTCTCTAAGCTACACCATTTTGAATTGGTGTACCCAATATGGTGTTCTGAGGTACAATCCCACACTCTATCAAATACTTTATTAAAGGTCATAGACATTGTTTACCTAATCTATTGTATCTTCCATAGTATTCTCCTCCACAGTCAGTCTTGACATCCATTATTTTCTTGCCTAATTGAGTTCCAACTTCACCCTTGAAAATTTTATAAACCTCAAAAGATTGTGTCTGCTCATGAATTAAATAGAGATATCTGTAACGGGAGTAGACATCTATAAAATTAATAAAATATTATTGATCATTCTATAAAGACATAGGGAACAAACTATAAATGTCGGTATGTATCAACTCTAAAGGTTCTTTACTTCTAGTTCCTCCTGACACAAGCTTTTGAATCCTTTGTTTACAAATATGACCCAATCGCTTATGCCATAATATTGATGAATATTCATTTGTTAATCTGGACTTAGTACCAAAATTACTAAAATACAGGTTTTCGTTGCTACATGAGGCTTGCCTGTTTAATTTATATAACTTATCAATAAGAGTACCAGTTCCAACAATATTAAAATTTAGAGAAAACTACAAATTCCATTTTCAATAGAATAATTGTATCTAGATTTCCAAGCAAGAAATAAAAGTTTAATTCCGTATAAAATATGGTACAATAAATGTTTCCTCTAATTCCAAATAAAAAATCAGTATCTAATGGAATTCGACAGACACCAATAGCCTCCACAGCTGCTTTATTGCCATTGCCTACATAGATATATCTTTCAGTATCAATTGGTGCTTGGCTTCTTAGGCAATCCTGCATTGTATCACTTACGTGAATAGTTGCAACCATATGTATCCACCAAGTGTATCTAGATACCATAGCTAAATTAAATTCTGAACAAACAAAGTTGAGAATTTTACCTTTCTTTTCACGCCAGCCAACACACTTGGAACATTCTTCTTTTATGTGATTAATTTTCTTACAAAGAAATAAGTCTTTGGATTCTCGGACTATAATGTTCCTTCGTCTGCAGTTCCTTAGTCCTACTATTTTTTCTCTTATTTAAAACGATTTTGGTTCCAGAGATAAATGTCAAATGAGCACTTTCAATCTTCTCTTGTTTCAGTAGGTCCTCTTCTTGCGCACATTGATCTATAAGCTCATTAAAAGTCCATTTCTCTTTCTGAGTATTATATGAAACTTTGAGTAGACTAAATTGTGTTGGAAGGGAGATCAAAACTAGATGCAATAATATATCGTCAAATAATTAAAGCTTAAAGGCCCTAAGACAATGCCATAATGTACTTCCTTATATTTTCTTTATCTTTATATCACGTTAAAACTATCTTATTGAGAATAGTACTTGTTTTAGCCTTTTTGTTAGTAGTGAATCGGTTAGCTATTTCTTTTAAGAAACCTTTGGAATCTTTGTTCTCTTTATACCTCCTCTTAAGGATTTCAAAATTGAATGTTGTATCATCATCAAGCTCATGAGATTTGATTGCTCCAACTTCTCATATGCAGTCTTTTTTCATTCGAACTAGTTTCATTCAAGTCCACAGGGCGATCAAATCTTGATGCATAATCAATATCCATGCAATCAAGCACAATCATAATGTGCTCTTTCCATTTTTTGAAATTTGTCTCGTTAAGTACAGGAATATTGTTCATATTGGCATATATAGAAGACAATATACGATGAATAAATAATGCTTAAAACTAACCATCAAATAAATCATGTATATATGAAGATAATAAAATTAAATAAAAATGAAGAACCATAACAAATAAACTCAAAGCTTCATATTTATTGAACACATATACACAAAAGTGGATCCATCTCAAGATACCTAACACAATATTATAATTTAGTCTTTGAACAGAAATAATAACTTGTAAATGGTACTCTAAAACATTCTTCATGAATATTGATTGATAAAATGATCTAACAATATGCCTTTCTTTGGACCGACATATTATCAATATGTATTACAAATTTATCACATATTCATAATTATCCGTAATCTAATCAAAATAATCTCCTTTGGGATAATTATTTTGCATAGATAAAAACATTCTTACATGTTCAAAGTAAATAAAATCTACACAATAAAGATTACTTTGGCAACATATTGATCCAATCTACTCACTTTTAAATAAGAAGCACAATCCAAAATAATGTTCAATAAAAGTAATAATGAAAGAACATATAATGATATAAGTAACTTGAGAAAATGATGCTATATCGCATATAATCATATAGGACATTCCATCAGTTTAATAATTTCTTTAATAAAATCAAAGCAAAACTTGCTTCAAATACGCCATATATTCCAAAAACATTTGTCATATTCAACCTTTTCTTCCTTTTTTTCATATGATTTCTAACTACTCAACAAAATAGAATCACAATGATCCTTATATTTGTATGAAAATATGAAAACAATATTTCCTTCATAATTTGAGAGAAAAGGTCAAAATATCATGAAAAAAAAAGTTGACAAAGAGTTATCAACATAAAATTAACAATTCTAGATTTTCAAAATAATTTCTTAGCCATCACCTTGACAACGATTTATCCAAAGGTTCTTGTTTCATTGCAGAATTTAATTCATAATATCTTTTTCCATTAAACAACAGAATAATAGAGGAAGAAAAAATAAAATGAAACAACATCCTTAGAAAAGTTGTTTTTGTGAAAGTGTGTGTCCAGTCCCCAAAACAATTAATATCACATCTAATGATCAAATAAGATCTTACTCTCTGATACCACTTGTTGGAAAACTTTGAAGAATTCACCTAAGATCACATGTAAATTATTAGACAGGAATTCAAAATTAAAAGAATAGTAGGAATACTAACCTTGTTCCTTTGCAATGACTGAATCAAGAAAATTGAATCATCTAAGTCTTGGTACTGCTCTTAATTGTTTCCTCTTAGACATGGACATAAAATAAAAATTTACATTATATCTGGCTAGGGACCAATCCTTATATAGTCGCCTCAGCGTCTTTTCCATTTAAAAGGTACCTTTTTATGAAAGGTACCTTTTCTGAAAAGGTACATTTTAAGGAGAGGTTCCTTTTTATGAAAGCTACCTTTTTTATAAGTTTCCATCAAACTTCCGAAAAAGTCTATGAATTTACTATAATTTTAATTAAATTCATATTAACAGATATTTACTTTTAGGCTCAAAAACTTTAATACTTTGTTAGATCATAAATTGGGCTTCTTAATAAATGGCATATCTATATATAGTATATTAATATGTGAGTTCACAAAATAGAAATTACTAACAAAAACACTTCAAAATTTAAAGTGAAAAATAGAGAGAAAAAAAACAGGAACGACAACACCACTCAAAGAAAAAATGAGAAAGAGCAAAACAAGAGCAACACAGATCATAGAGTTAGAGAAAAAAGGAAAAACAAGAAGGAAGAAAAGAGAGAATCAAAGAAACACGAAGTGAGGAAAAAGAGAGGTTTCCAAAGGATTCGTGGGTTGGAGCTTGATTTCAGATTTTTGTTCGAGTTCTCGATAATGACGCTTGTGCTTGTCTTTTTAGTTATTTCATCAACAAGTTCTAACTCAATTTCTTTTTTATTTATTTTTGTTATAATTTTATTGAGAATGAAATCATTAATCAAAGTGTTTAAATAATTTCGTGTATCACTTGGTTTAAATTTTGATCCTACTATCATTAGTCTAGTTTTAAGGAATACATTTGTTGAAAATTTGTTGTTTCATCATGCATGAATATTCAGTGTTCCGGATGAAATGATTCTTTCAAATATATATGTTCATTAAGAAAATAAACTGTAAATATATAATGGAAGAATATCTTAAATTTAAGAAAAAGTTCAAATCTTATGTATATTCCAACGGAAAGTATTCTTATGTTTATTAGTAATCAAATTTGCTCCTTATAGATAATAATCAAAAATGATGTTTCTTTATCACAAGATTAGGTTGGAGTAATATATATTTTTGATGGTCTAAATATTACTAACATTGTAACAAATAATCCTCCCTTTCGTTTTTATGTTATTCATGTCAACAGCTAAAAAAAATAAGAAGTTATATTTTTAGTAGTTAGGGTTCTTTGAATAAATTAGGCCAGAGGGGGGGGGGGTTAATAATTTTCTAAACAAGGAAACCCATCCTTAAAAGAAAAAATATTATTTAATACTTATAAAACAACAAGTTGTTTATCATTAATTATGTGTTAAAAATATTACTTGAAAAGATTATACAAGTGCATACCTTACACTGTTCCATTCTAACATCATGCATTTCAATGCTATATTTTCTCATGAAATCTGAAAGTTGCATTTTAGTCTTCTTACGTGTTTGGTTGTTATCCGTTTAATGTTTATTTATAAGAGTGAAGTTTGATCAATAAATAATACTTTTAGTAAAATTTTGACTGCTTTGAGGAGCATAAGTAGGGCTATTGTACCTGAGGATAAGGTTTGAATTTAGTGTAAGAAGTTTAAAAATGTATAATTAGTTACTGGTCCCTATCTTTGAATAAATTGAATACAACGTACAAGATTTCATAAATGACATAAGAAAGGCAGAACATTAAAAAATATATGGAAAAATGAGCCTTGGCGACTTTGTAAATAAAATAATTCCTATTTGAAATCGTCATTTTAATTGAAAAAATCCTTCGACCCTCGCCGAAAAGGAGTGTGACACCTACAACCCATAGGTCACCTCGTGGGGTGGTACTGGTTCTAGTTTTCTAAACTATTTAGGAGAGGTTCTTAGATGTATCTATAAATAACCTTTGGATGTTTTATTATAAATATACACACTATATGCACTTTTGACATTATTTTGAATTCTAAGATACATTATGATCTTAGAATTATTGTTCTTGGTTTTTAGGGTTTACAATTAATTTGAGATTTTGAGTTTTCATTCTTATTCTTTGTAATTTCATTCGTATGTTTTCATCAATGAAATATATGTGTGTTCTTACAAACAACAGAATCTAAACTTCATAACTAGAATTGTGGGAACCTTGATGAATTATCAAAGCATTTTAAGTGTGAAGTCATTCTAAATTGGTGTTCTTGAATGTATTGAAATTTCCTTCGCTTTGATTTTTTTTAAGGTTGCAATAAAGGGGTAGAGATTAGGAAAAGGAGATCACAACAATAATTTGAAGCTACCAGTCTTCCTCTAATTAACTTGAGACCGAAAGAAGGTAGTTAATCTGAGATCAAGAACAACAGTTAGTAATGCAACACGATGAGATCGAGAGGAGATGAGTCAAATTTACTTAAATAAAGGTCGAGAGACTTAGGTAATACATAATTTGTTAGATTTTGCATGCAAGATACCGATAGTTTAAAAATGATGAATAGTCTATGGAGTTAAGAACTTAGGGGGTACACAATCCTAGTGATCGTCTTATATTGATAACAATCCTAATTGCGCAGCATCATTACTTTTACTCTTACTTTTACACCCTCTCCCCTTTACTTTATGCACTTTCCAATTACATCAGTAAACTCATGATAGATTTTTGACCTATTCCTCGTGGGATCGACCCCAACCTAGTTGGATTCTATATTTGATAAGAGACCGCTTTATACTTTCTTTAAGGTATAATTTGGGTGGCATTAGTTACTAACTTTTAGTTTATACTCTTTTGAAGGTATAATTTGGGCGACATTAGTTACTACCTTTTAGTTTAGTCTGTATGGTATTACCATATATCTCTCTCTTTCTATATCTATTCATATTATATATGTATCCTTTAGCCTTGAATTACTACTATGAATCGTTCTTTCACTTTTCATTAGTATATTGACTAGTGATATATGGTAATTCACTTTAGTTTTTAAATAGTGTTTGAAAAAGATAATTTACCCTTATTGTCTCATTAACATTAGAATGTTTTGTTTCTTAGATAGCTGTATGTAATTCATATTTTTGCTTTACTTGTTAATTATACTTACACTATCTTTGGAGCTTATTCAGTCGATGTCTACTTAGTACCATATGTTTGGTACTCATACTATACTTCTACATCCTACAGATCATAGTATGAGTTCTCATAGTTCGCATGTCCATTGTGATGAGCAGCTATGGATTAGAGATTTGGGATGAGCTCCTGTCATTCATAGTACTCCTTCTCTCCCTCATATAGATTAGAATTATCTCTAATTATATTTTAAAGATGGTTTGTACATGTACATTTATTCTATATTTCACTTTGTACTCTGATTTTATTAGAAACTCTTCTACTAACTTCACAAGGTCTTGGGGTTGCATTCTATATTAGTCTTATATTTCAATTCATTTCTGCTATCTTCTCTATTTGTTTTGATAGTCTATTACTAGCCGTTTCTGACTACAGGTTGGCTTACATACTAGTGGGTTAGAGTAAGTGTCATAATGACCTGAGAAAATGAGTTGTGACAAATTGGTATGAGAGCCTAGGTTTATTATTTTATTGGTACAAGAGCAAAGTGTCTAGTAGAGTCCTCCTGATCGGTATCAAGGCATCTTTATCCTACATTTGGTAGGCTATAGGATAATCTTAGGAAATTGTATTCTTGACTGTTTTTCATGTGTCTGTATTTTGATGAACCTCTAATACGTCCTTTCACTCAATTATTTCCTAGATGCATGGCATGAGGTTATCAATATATGTAGACGGGACTTGAGCGCATGTAATAAGAGTTTCAACTCAGTGTCGTTCTAGGGAGTTAGAGTTTAATATTGAAGATCTTTAGTGTTATCCAGAGGATTTAGGGCTAGCCCAAGATCCAATAGAGTATGTAACTATCTCATCCTTTTGGTACCTAGTGTTAGGGATTTCAAGTACTTTAGTGGATCCCTCATAGCCATAGGTGGCTCTACACACATCGAGTGATTCTCAGGCCAAAGTTGGATTTATTGGTATTCAGTAGGGTTTCTTATAGTTTCAAAGTATGAGGTTGTGTTTCTTAAGTAGGCCAGGCATACTCTTATGTTATTTACTGTAGAGCTGGAGTTAGCGTGTGGGTTTATCAAAGGATTAACTTTACCACTCCAGTTGGAGATAGAGCATTTAATAGCGATGGGGTCCATTTTCCCTCAGATAATTAATCATACGAGGACCATAAATAGGGCATATATTGATACATATAGAGGTGGAGATAAGAGGCTTTCTCATCGATACAATGTTAGTGGTATTCTATTTTAAGGAAGGGGTTCTCCCCACAAAGTTCAACATCACTTACATCCTATAGGGTCTGTAAAGATAGCACCTAAGGATATGATTGACCATCAGACAGTGGACAGATTCTTGGTTGGATATCATAGAGTAATCAATATAGATCTTCAGGTCGTAGCTGCCATTCTGTATCAACGGGTTCAGTACATTAGAGATTCTGAGGGGTATGTTTTGACTATGGAGTGGTTTTTTATTGGTCTAGGGAATGCTTCAGTCATGAGTTGGTTATTTAGATAGGGTCAACATATGCTCCTCGCTATCCCATAGCTCGTAAGGTATGTTATGATTGCAGGAAGGATGATTATTTAAGTAGAGAGTGTCCCAGGTGTCAGTTGGTCAACCAATTATGAAAGACTCATATTTCTAGCTTGGTTATAGCTTTAGGGGAATGCTATGACTGTAGAAAGATAACATGGGATTATTAGTCATCCAGTACAACCATATTAGTATCATAGTGTTGTGGCACTTCCAATTAGAGGTAGTGCCTTAATTGGTCATTCAGACGGTCAGTTCAGGTTCGGACATACTCAGATTCATACTCCTTTGAATACATCAGGACTATTTCTTTGAACTTTATCGATATAAATGTGATTTGACTTACTATCTTTTTCATTCTATTTAAGTTGAGTGAGGTCTTAATATCCATTAATGATTTTATGTCTTGGGGTTATTATATTGATTATCATAAGTGTATGTGTAGATTTATGCATACTTGACCACCTCTATAGATAATTTCTCTTAGTAATAGATTGAGTAGATCAGTACTGTGATTTCCTTAGGGTGTAGCATTTGAGTTCATGTCATTTTCCTTTGGCATATTGGCCTTATTATGACCTAAGAGTGTTATTGGTTATGTTATCAATTTTTGGTTCCTCATGCGCCTTATGCTGTTGTTGCTATTGTTATTATTTTGGTTGTTATTAATTCACACATGATAGACAGCTAGGCTAGTGTCATCTAGTTAGTATTACCCTTCTTGCGATTCTTATCTATTTTGCCTAGAGCCTTGGTTAGTTGGTCTTTTTTTTTTTATTTGTAAGGGAAGGTATATTGTTGAGTGGGTTATGAAAGTAAAAGTAGTTTTGGCCTTTTATGGTTTTGTTATGATTCTAGCATTGGCGACTTATTTTTATGACCTATTTTAGAGATTGATCAATTTGAGGTTTGCCCTTATTTAGATGGTTCGTATCCTGATAGTGGTATTGATCTTGGTGTTGAGATGGGTGCTCCGTTCTTCTTATGATGAGGTTCATGGATCAGTTGAGGTAAGGTTGGTTTTCATGGGTGAATTCAGAAATTTCTCATCTGGGCATTTGTTCGGCCTAATATGACTTCATGGAGTGCTTCTTCTTGGTGATATGTACTTATGGGTATTCATGGCCATAGATTAAGTATTGGATTGACCAAATTCATGTAATAATAGTAACTTTTCTATGATTCTTAGTATTTGGCTACCATTAGTATTCTTCGTAGCCTCAATGTGTTCTTTATTATGACTTGACATTACTCCCTTAAGTAGATATGGAATTGATTGATTGTATCTTCAACTAGTGGTTTTCCTCCTTTGTGATCATGTTCTTCGAAAATATTTTAGTTTTAACCCTTACGATAATTATTCGGTAAATGTTGGAATCCTGATGGTGAGATTGGTTTGTGTATTTGATATCTATGAAGACTCATGGGATTCAATTTTGGATTTGGCTCTTTTGAACGGCAGCTTGGAAGTTGTGATGGATTTTAGGTTATGGATGCTTACTCATCAGCTTGATAGATTTCTATAGTTGAGATCGAGTAGTTCAGCTTCGATTTGAGGATTTCAGTTATGGATTGGATAACTTGATTGCAACCCCATTTTCAAATTTGTTTTGGTTGAGCATTTATTTATATGCTGGCTAATGTCATCACCCGATGCCAGGCCTAGTCGTGACGGTATCTCAAGCCAAATGCGAGCCAGAGACCTCCCCATTTTCCTAGCCAACCAGAATACAATATGGTAAACAATAGAAGATAACCCAAGACATAAAGATAGGATAGTTAATGCAACCCAAAAGTAAGCTCTGCGAGTCAATAACAATCATTCCCACATTATTGCCCAGAAAAGCCTCCAACAAAGCCAAATAATAAACTAAGTCAGGACATGCCGCCGACCATAGCCAAACGAAATTCAAAAGCAACCGTCTAAGAAACACAATGAAACCGAGAAGTAACAGGCCTTCCAGAAAATGGAGGATCACCACTTAAAATAGACCAGCCGACGAATCAAATCACCTACCATTGCATAGGATAACAAATAACCCTAGGACCTTACATTATTAAATGACGTAGTGTCCGAGGATGGTTAGCAGGGTAAGCGCTATCATGTAACTCAGGGAAGGGATAAAATAATTCCATTTTCCAAGACAAAAACCAATCTTAATGTACATGTTCAAATCCATGCATATACATATATATATATATATATATATATATATATATATATATATATATATAAGATGCTAGGATAGGTTACAGGTTTTAAGCATGAGATTTTAAAATTATTAACCTGTACTGTGCAGCTCTAACCGTCCTAAGGGCACCCATGGGCTGTACGGGATCAGCTCCACCTGCTGAAAGGATCCCAATGCATGTTAGCCACACAAACCAGGAAAAATTTGAGGAAGGGCCAGGGAATCCATGACCCCAGCCATTCCAAAATATGTATAAAGTGTGAACTATGCACACGATCATAAGAAACCCCATGCCGGTAAATGTGATTTTCAGTATTGGTTCCTCCGGTACCTTCACCTTCTACGGTGAGCTACATAACCCCCTTTAAGCCCAAATTAAAATCATTTTAAGTTCCATTAACCTTTTATGCGAAGTATGGTTCCAAAAGTGAGTTCAATTTTGCATGTATCCATGTTTGGAAACCAATCATGTAAGTTTGGTTGAGGGTAAAGCCAATTCCAAATCATTAAACTATAAATTTTGTGGAAACACACGTTCCCCATTCTAATTCCCCCACCCATGCATTAATTTATTTCAAAACCACAAGATACATATAAATAACTAATTCAAAATCATTGGAAAATCAATTCATATGATAACCATTCCAAACCCCCTCAACCTACATTCAAAATCCAACAATTAAAACAACATTGATAACAATTAAACATATTCTTTGTGTAAAAAATTATTTAGGAAAGAAATACATGCTTGAATATCGAAGAATTTGGAAAGAAAACCATAATCCAAACCTTAGGTGGTTAATCCTTAGAAACCCTAGCTTCCTTTTGCTTTGGGAGAGTTTAAGAGGAGAGAAACGTGTTTTGATTTATCTTTTGATGATAATATGCCCTAGAAGTGTTTTTAAGTCGTAGGGAATGAGTTAAAGGTGGTCAAAGACCAAAAACCCCTTAGTTAAAATGTGCAGGAATTATAGTGCCCAGCCACTATGGGTCAGGTAACGACTCGTGGTTACTGGTCATGATTCATCACCAAGACTTATAGCATGAGGTCCCAAACCTTGAACCTTTACTGTTATGGTGACGAGTACCTCCCTACGACTTGTGACCTCATCTACTACTCATGAGGACTAAGTCATGATCAATACACACACATTTGACCACCCCACTGGTTAGACCACGATTCTCACTATACAAGTCGTGAGGAGTCTTCACAACTCATCACCTGAGCCGTACTCTGCACAGTGATGACTAACCCTAGAAATTTATAGGGTCCAAAACCTGGTATATTACATTACCCCCCCCCCCCCCGGGATCATTATCCTCTCCAGCTTCTCCGGTAGCTTCTCCCACCTTCTGATTCCTCCAAAGACTTTTACCGTTCCTCCAAAGGACTTTCACCGAAACTACATTCTTAGTCCTCAATTATGGACTTGCCTATCCAAGATCACGACCAGTACTTCCTCATAAGACAAGGAGTCCAAAATACGACATTCTTTAGAGGTAAAATCAAATAAGGATCACCCGCACCCTTTTTCAACATCAACATGTAGAAATCAGATTAATGGAACCCAAACTCGAGGTCAATACTATTCATAAGCAACATTTCCCTCTTTTCTCAAAATTTGGTACGGACCAACATAACGGGAAATGCGCTTCCCTTTCTTTCCAAACCTCATCACTCTTTTCATACGAGAAACTTTCAAAAACACCCAATCACCTAAATCAAACTCCAACTCCCTTCACCCTACATCCATATTACACTTTTGGCGACTCTGAGCAATCTTAAGTCTCTCTCTAATCACCTTCACCTTCTCCATGGCCCGATGGACTAAGTCAGGAAAAAACAACCTAGTTTCACCAACCTCAAACCACCCAATATGAAACCTACACCTCCTACCATAAAGAGCCTTAAAAGGAGTCATTTGAAAACTCCAGTGATAACTATTATTATACACAAACTCAATGAGAGGTAAGTGATCTGCTCGACTTTCTTTAAAGTCAATCACATAGTCTATTAGCGTATCCTTCAAAGTTTGAAGAGTCCATTCCGCTTGCCCATCCATTTGAGGGTGTAAAGCAGTGCTAAGGTTCACCTTAGTCCCTAAAACTTTCTAAAATGAATGCCAAAAATGAAAAGCGAATTGCCTACTTCAATCTGAAATAACAGACACTAGATCACCATGTAATCTAACTATATTCTCAATAAACAACTCAGCATAATCATATCCTAAGTAGGTAGTCCTCACAGGCAAGAAATGAGCGGACTTAGTCATTCTATCAACAATGGCCCAAATTAAATCATACTAATTATGAGACCTCTAAAGACTCATAATAAGATCCATGTTGATCACCTCTCACTTCCACACCGACAACTCAATCTCTTGAGACATCCCTGTAGGCCTCAAGTGTTTTACCTTCACTTAATGACAGACCATACATTTAGCCATGAAGTTTTCCAGATCCCTTTTCATATTGTTCTACTAATAAATCTCTATCAAATCATGATACATCTTCATTGAACCTGGATGAAAAGTGTACGTTTGACTTATGAGCCTTAGTCAAAATCCTTTCTTGTAGCCTATCAACATCAGGAACACACAACCTACCTTGGTACCTCAAGATACAATCACCACCGATCTCAAAGGCCATGACATATTACTGACCCATTATTATCCTTAATCTGCATAAGAATAGGGTCCAAAGTCTACTTATTCTTCACTTAAGCACCAAAAGATGATTTAAGCACTTCTTTTATAATTACCCCTCTATCCCTAGAGTCTAAAATTCTAACTCCTAAGTTAGCCAGCCGGTGAATGTCCTTCACCAATCCTCTTTTATCCTCATCCACATAAGAGAAGAACAGTATGGATAACCTTCTAAGAGCATCAACAACCACATTAGTTTTACCTAAATAGTACTGAAGACTCATATCATAGTCCTTTAGTAACTCAAGCTATTACCCCTGCCTAAGATTCAACTCCTTCAGCATAAACATATGCTATAAGTTATGATCCAAGTAGAAATACAAACACAACCCATATAAATAATGGCACCAAATCTTCAAACCAAAAATCACAATTTCCAACTCTAAATCGTGAGTCGGATAATTCCTTTCATGAACCTTAAGCTATCTGGAGGCAGAGGGCACCACCTTACCATGTTGCATTAACACACAACCCAGTCCTACATGACATGCATCATAATATACAACAAAACCATTAGTACCATCGAGAAAGGTCAAAACTAGTGCCGAAGTCAACTTATCCTTCAACTTCTCAAAGATACCCTAACAAGCATCAGACCACCAAAACTTTACCTTTTTCTGAGTCAACTTCGTTAATAGAGCATAAATAGATAAGAAAAATTCCATAAACCTCCTATAATACCCAACCAAGCCCAAGAATCTCCGAATGTTGGTTGGATTCATGTCTCTAGGCCACTTCTTAACAGCCTCAACTTTTTATGGATCCACCTTGATCTTTTTACTAGAAATAACATTCCCAAGGAAAGTCAAAATATTTAGACAAAACTTACACTTTTCGAAAATTTAGCATACAACCTTTGATCTTGAAGAGTCTTCAACACGATTTGGAGGTGATTGACATGATCCTTCTCACTCTTAGAATACACCAAGATAACATCAATAAACACAATCATAAATAGATCAAAAAACCGTCTAAACACCTGATTCATGAGATCCATAAAAGCAGCTGAGGCATTAGTTAACCCAAATGACATAACCAAAAAGTAATAATGACCATACCAGGTTTGAAAAGCAATTTTAGGGATATAAATTTCCCAAATCTTCAACTGATGATAACCCAAACAAAGGTTAATCTTAGAGAAGCATCTAGCACCCTGAAGCTAGTCAAAAAGATCATAAATCCTAGGAAGATGGTACTTATTCTTCACTGTAACCTTATTCAGATGTTGATAATCTATACACATCCTAAATGTCCCATAGTTCTTACGCACGAATAGCATAGAAGTACTCCACAGAGAAATACTAGGATGAATAAAGCCCTAATTAAGGAGATTCTTTAACTGCTCTTTTAGTTCTTTTAACTTAGTTGGAGCCATTATATAAGAGGAATAGAGATAGAATGGGTATTCAGTAGAAGATCAATCCTAAGGTCTATTTCTTTATCGGGAGAACTACTAGAAAGATCCTTGAGAAATATTTCAGGAAACTCATTAACCACAGGGACAAATTGCAAAGAGGGAACCTCAAAACTAGAATATTTAACCTAAACCAAATGATAAAGACACCCCTTAGAGATCAAATTTTAGGCTTTACGATAAGAGATAAATATCTCTTTAGGCACTAAGGAACTTTCCTCCCATTAAATTACCAGTTCATTAGGGAATTGGAAACTGATCTTTCGGGTCCTACAATCCATAGAAGCATAGTAAGAATGAATCTAATCAATCCCTAAGATCACATCAAAATCTATTATATCAAGTTGTACTAAATCCTCCTAGGTCTCTCTATGAAAGATAGACACCACACAACCCCTATAGATCTTTCTAGCCATAATAGAATCACCACCAGAGTAGATACAGAAAGGGGGTCAGAAATAGTTTTGGGACCAAAACTAAAATACACACCTACATAAGGGATCACATAAGATAAAGTAGACCCTGGATTAAGCAAATAATACATGTCATGAGAGAAAAGCTATAACATACCAGTAACAACATCAAGAGATGCCTCAAATTCCTAATGGGTAGTAAGAGTATAGAGACAATTTCATCCAGTGTAGATACCAGAAGTAGCACCTTTTGGTGTAGGATCAATGAACTAAATATCGGGACATTATTAGATCTGGTAGCCACCTTAGCTGAAGGACAGTGTCGCTGCATATGCCTCACTGACCACAATTATAGCACCAATTCCTTCCCTCATCATAATAACCACGGTGAAGCAGCCCACAAAAATAGAAAGGAGGATGGGGTGGGGCTGACTAAGCTCCACAAGCTTGGGACAGAGCACCCTATGCCTTAGGACCACTACTATCCTAGAAATGGTGATCACCAGAAGCCTTAGGATAAGGAGCACTAGCCGACAAATATGAATTAGAATTTCCCAAATTCTTTTTCTTAGACCACTGTATACCATCTCACCCACTAACTTGCTGACCTCCACCATGATCGGAATACCTACACTTCTTATTTTACCTCTGTCTCATCTCTGACTGCCTCTTATTTTTATCTTCTACCTATTACATATAAACTGACATGACTTAAAATAGGGCCATGTCATATGGCTACCTCAATCTAACATAAACTGGAGGTTTCCCCTATAACCTAACCTAACCATCACATTAACCACAAGGGTCGAACGAATCCAACCAAACGATAAGATAGATAAAAGCATACTACAAGTCATAGCTTAAACATGTCTAAACAGTTCATTAGGTTTATCATGCTAACCAATATACCTAAGTCCACAGTCATCCACAATACCTCTATACAAACTGATGTTTAAGAATTTATTTGTCGGGATAATCCCCCGATAATAGCTAAACTGAGTCAAGATAAGACTAAGTCTAAAGACAGGAGACTAAGAAGGAATGTCTTTCGAAGTAACAAAGCTCACCACTCCAAAGTCAATAGATAAACTGCTTTGACCACCTGCTCACTGCGCAGAAAAAAAGATATTGCTCTGGCCTCTATGTCACGTGGGAATATAAGGTTTGGAGATGGTTAGCAGTTGGAGCGCTACCATGTAACTTAAGGATAAGGATACAATAGCATCATCAATTAACATCAAGAAAATATATCATATTCAACCATATAAAAGACCTCATCCATACGTATAGATATATCTCATGCCAAACAAGTAAACAAGTCTTAACAACATTCTCAAAGCACTCAATCAAGAGACATAAAGTGGAGGACTCTAACCGTCCACACTTAGATTCAAATAATTATTTTTAGGTATGGGAATTCAACCACATTCACGTATTACTTAGATGAAGGACTTTAACAATTTATACAATCATTAAGAAAGGGACTTTAACCATACGCACACCTTCATTTAGGCAAGGGACTCTAACCACATGCCCACATATTAGGCATCCCTCTAACCCCATGTCGTATTAGATAGGGGACTCCAACCCAAGCCATTTCATTTGGTGAAGCACTTCAACCTCAAGAGATCTCATTGTGTTAGGGACTTTAACCACAAGCGATTTCATTAGGAAAGGGACTTTAACCTTAAGCCCGTTCATTAGGCAAGAGACTTTAACCTCAAGCCATTACAACTATCATTAGTCGACATTGGTACTCCAACCCTATGTCTATACATCATAATCTATTCAATTCACACTCAAGGACTTTAACCCATTTAGATAATTTAACACTATACATTACCCCATGGTCCTCATATGGGCCTTTGTTGCTCAACATGTTCAATAGGCCAATGCCTTAATTCAATTCATCATACAGTTGAATTTATGGTTATTAGGACCCTCAGAAACTATTCATATTTCATTAGAAATCTCATCCCACATTTATACTTTAGTTCAACACATAATTCAAGTTAATTTTCATGTTTAGGGACTTTTACCCCTCATTAACCATCAACCAAGACGGTCATCAATTTCATCATACATGGTTCATAATACCTTCAATATTATTTGTCAACCATTAATACTTATTGGGCTATTTCTATCTTTCAAAACATCACCAACATGTGACTAGACAATCCACTTAGATATTTTCACAAATACCTTATGTGCATGCCTTTACCAAGGTCATTTTCATGGTAGAAATCATCAAGATTATAGTTACTCAAGATGCACAAGTTATATCACATACAAAAAGCACTCACATGTGAAATTCATCATCAATAACATTTATAAACATAAGTCTAAGCAAAAGTCCACATTATTCATCATTAGGCAAGAAAACCCTTTCTTTTGATTTCAAAATCACCATGTACACTTACTAATCCAAGTGCAAACTACACGGGTTTAGAGTTATTTATCAAGGGGAAGAGTTACATACCTTAGAAAACTTGACTCACCAAGAGTCTTGATTTTCCCTTGCCTCTTGAAGATAACCCTTGAAATCCTAGCCTCCAATTCTACAAAGATGAGTTTGAGAGAGTGTTTAGGGTGTTCGATCCATCAAAATGGATATTCAGGAGGCAACAAACGCTTATGTAGTGAGGGGACTTGGGGTTTTAGGCATAGGAAATTACCACAAGTCCCTTAGTTAAAAGCTGGAAAAAGGACCTGTCCAAGGGTATGACTCTCTAAAGGAATCTTACCTTAGGGTACAAGTGGTAGCCTGACTCGAACCCTAGGATTCTCCTAGGTCACCTACGCTATTAAGGGTAAGATCACACACCATTGAGTCATATTAAAAGCGTAAGACTCAACCCCTATCTCATATTCTTCAACCGTATCAAAATAGTCCACTCAAAGTTTACGTCCAAACTCTATACGACTCACTTAAAATTACTCGTACCCTTTAGTACGATTAAGGAGGGGGTCACTCGTACCTAGGACAATGAGTAACCCTCACCACACTGCCTAGGATACGAGAGGGGGGTAAGGAGGATACAACTCTTATCCAAGGGGTACGACTCATGCCCCTAGTCATACCCAATTCAGAGACACCAAATGAAGAGGTTCTTCTCTTGGTTTAAAAACCTAGGTCTTTCAATTCTCCTCCACTTGGATCATTCATCCGTGAATGATGGGTAAGGCAAGTATAACGTAAGTTAACACAATGTCACACATTAAAACAACCTTAAAACAAGTTAGGAGAAAGCACACAACAAAGATACAAAACAGCTAATATCATGATGTCACGACCTAAACTATTGGACTATGCGAACACCTATGCTATTCTAAGAAGCTAGGAGAATCCTTATTATCTAACGAAAAATATGCGGAAGACTTCTATTTTTAAAGGAATATTGAATTAAATATAATAAATTAAATTAAATATTAATTAAAAAAATTTATATAAAACTTCTTACAAGTGTCCTTCACTATCCCAAGACTTAGTAAGACATGTACAAGATCTATCTACTACAGCATAGACTTACAATAAAATAAATAATACGAAGACTCTAATATTTGCTAGGATGAAAGTGCAAAAGTTAGTGTTGAATATCGTCATCCATCTAGTAACTGCAAACTAACCTGCAACAAATCTACACCCCAAGAAGGAATGTAGAAGAGTAGGGTCAGTACAACCACACGTACTGGTAGGCATCATCGACCAACCATGTTAGTCCATATAATTATAAAATAGAATTAAGGAAAATAAATCATGACATATTGAATGGAATATAATTAAACTAAAGTTGTAATAACATTATTACTTTACTTATATTACTTACATCATCCAACCACTCTTCCAACTCCATCAATATTATACTCACTACTAACATACTCTAGCCTCATTAATTCACACAATCAACCAAAATCCAATGCTAGTACATCAATATTTCCTTTTATTCACCTTATCTTTTTCATTACTCATATTCATAGGAACAAACCCCTAAGAGAACCCACACTAAACTCTCGGGATAACAACCAAATTCTCTCCTATAATATTAAACAATGATAACTAGCCATTCTGGTAACCTACAACTAAAACTCATATAAATGAAGCAATTCAACCAACATATAAGTAAGTACAAAGTTTCACTTTTTCAAATACATATCACGCAATCAAATACCTAATAAATCAATAGTACAATAATAACAGATCAAATAGTGCTCACAAACAAGCCACATAACCATCAAGAGTATCAACCATACTGTAAATATCCACAGACTCAACATAAATATATACACACATGCTATGGGACTTATTTTTGCCCAAATAGTCATAACCTGTAGGGACCAATCTATGCTCATGTGTCGTACCATCGTGGTACCCGATCCACCATATACATATCCGTACCGATGTGGTCCCAATCCAATAGATACATATCCATACCGGCATGGTACCCGATCCAACATATATATATCCGTATTGGCGTAGTCCCTGATCCACCATATACATATTTGTACCGGCATAAAACCTGATCCACTATATACATATTCGTACCAGTGTGGTACCTGATGCAACACATACATATCCATACTGGCGTAGCACTTGATCCAACATATACAAATCTGTACTGGTGTGGTACCCGATCACTATATACATATTTGTACCTGTGAGGTACCTGATCCACCATAAACAAGTAATATCAATATCAATTAAGTAATACACTTAAAGTCATAAAATAATTCCATCAAGTAAATTTTCAATAATCATTTATACATGCCTCAACAATCCAAACAAAATCAATTTCAAGTATGCCTGAATACCAATCAACAAGTATCCAATTTAGGAGCATACCCACAATTAAATCGAGTCTAAACTCTAATCAAACCATATCCTATTATATTTATTTTATTAAATTCATACTATCTTTTGGGATGCAATACGACATACTAAATTTATAAGTGTACTTAAAATCATAAAGAAATTAGATCAAGTTCTTTCATTTATCAATACTTTGACCCTCTCATAAGTAATATTTCGATAATTCATCATGATCATCAACAAGCCACTCATGGTATTAATACAAAGATTTATCATTATCAAGAAAGCCTCTCATAGGCACATTTCAATAAATCATCATTATCACCAATTTAGCCCTCATGGGCATCAAATAGATAAAATTCTTTTATCAATACCAAAATAAAAATATCATATAATAAATCACAATTAATACTTAAGCGTGTAAGTCACTATTTGAGTATTACTTACTCATTAACTATTCAAATGTCACTACCTTTTTCCATGTAATACAATCATTACACTTATTCAAGTCATCTATCCTTTAGATATTATTGTGCTCATAAATACTTGATCCTATCATGACTCTCCTCACCATATTATTGTCCAATGCATGCCCCTTAATATTATTATAACTCAACTAGGTTCATCAATAGAACAACTAAGAACTATTATGTCCACATACTTCATTTACAACAATCTTCCTACGGGGACATAACACATAATATCAGAAGTATCACATAATTAATCAATAATATAGTTTTCAGGATTAAATTTAAGTTCTCGTGTCTTTATCCACCTCAACTCCATGTTCACAGGCTGAGACATACTTTCTCCCATCAATTTAAAATTATGAAAATATAAAATAACACAATCTTCTACTCATTAAACCTAGCCTACCTGGACGCCAATATTTTGGAAGAAGCAACCTTCAATAAGGATGCTCTTTCCTTTCCTTCATTCCTTGGAACAATCAATCATCTAAAAATAAAGCAATTATAAGAGTAATTAATTAATTACTCTTCAAATAAATATCTTGGGTATTCAAACCCGCTAATTCCACCCTTAATTCATGGTCTATATCATTCCCCAAGTTTAATTAATTATTAATTAGCTCTTTTGAGCTTAACCAATCTCCATTAATAGAGTTTTTATGCTAAAGGTCTCATCTTTATAGAATTCAAGGTTCCTAACCATCAAAATTCATAATATAGTTTGTGAAAGTCATGTTAGGAATCTTTAATTTATAGTTTAAAATCAAATCTAGGTCATATTAAAAAATACCCATGAGTATTTCCCAAAAGAATTCCACCATTAAAGATCTTTTTAAGAATTTCAAGATGTTAAAGAATTAAAAGACGAAGAAAATAATGAAAAAACTTACCTTAATGAAGGAATTTCAGCTTAAACTTTGAAAATTACCTCTCTAGGGTTGTGGGATAAAATTTAGGGTTTTTAGACCCAAAATACGGATAACGTTGATTTAAATATCATCATAATTTTCTATACAGTGAAATCTCTTTCTAGCCCAGACAGTGTTTCGTAAAACAGCCATAACTTTTTACTCTAAATTTGTATTGATGAACGATTTATTGCGCTGAAAAGAGAACTAATAGATATTTGATTTGGTAGGTATTGGGACTCATAAATCCTTATATTCTACGAGATATGGTCATTTGAAGTTGGCCCTAATAGTAACCCATATCGAAAAGAAAGTTTTATACTAAATTTTGTGTTAGGAATATTGTATGACCTTGATTCATGTCTAAAGAACTTTCAAACTAAAGTATTTATATTAGCACTCATGAATAATTAAATTCATCGGGCTTGAGTCTATCAAGACACATTCGAAGGCTAAAATATATATCGAAAAGTTTGAGATGACCTAATAAATAAAATATTATCTATTTTGGACACAAGTTAACATTGAAGAATGAAAATTAAGAATTTTCATGAATTTACTATGAATAATTTAGTAACGAAGAAATGGGTTGTTACACAAGATCATCATCAAACAACCATTTCATTTCATTGATCTTATGGCTCAAACCCATCATTTATCAAAGACACTTGTTCATTTCAAAGCTCAGGGACATAAACCCCTTACTTATCAACACTTACTCATTTCAAAACTTAGGGACTTCAACCCATAAACATATCAAGGATACTTGCTCAACTTAAAGACTAGGTACTCAAACCCATCATCTATCAAAGACATGAATTAACTCAAGGTATTGGGTACTTAAACCCATCACAACCAAGACACACATGATTTCAAAGCATTAGGGACTTGAACCTATGGTCTAACACGACACAAATCAAGTCAAAACTTAGGGAATTTAACCCATTGTCTAAATAAGGCATAACTCAATTCAACACATTGGGGACTTTAACCCATTGTCTATCAAGAAATAAATCAAGGTAAGAACATTAACACATACCATCATCACAAGTTTCCAGGATGGGAAACAAAAGTGGATACTTGGACTTCATGTCCTCCTCAGCCTCCCAAGTATCTTTCTCAGACTTTTGGTTCCTCCATAGAACCTTCACCGTATCCACTTTATTTGTTCTCAATCGGCAAACTTGCCGATACAAGATCCTCACTAGGATGTCCTCATAGGACAAAGAGTCAGAGATATCAACATCCCTCAAGGGAACAACTAACGAAGGATCACCCACACATTTCCACAACATAGAGACTTGGAAAACTGGGTGAATGAAGTTCATGCTAAATGGAGTTCATGTTAGAAAGCAACTCCAACTCATAGGAAACATTTCCAAACCTCTTTACAATTAAGTAGGAACCAACATATCGGGGACTAATCTTCCCCATTTTACCAAACTGCATCACTCCCTTCATGGGAGACACTTTCAAGAATACCCAATCGTCAACACTAAACTCTAAGTTCCTACACCTCACATCCTTATAGGACTTTTGGAAACTTTGAGCGGTTTTATATCTATCACAAATTACCTTCACCTTCTTTAAGGCTTGGTGAACTAAATCAGGGCAAAGAAACTTACCCTCGTCAACTTTGTTCCACCTAATAGGAGATCGATATCTCCTACCATACAATCCTTAAAAGGGGCCATGCCAATATTAATGGTAACTATTATTATAGGTGAACTCAATCAAAGAAAAGTGGTCATACCAACTACCACCATAATCAATCACACAAGCTTGCAACATATCCTTTAATGTTTGGATGGTCCTCTCTGCTAGCCCATACATTTGCGGGTGGAAAGCGGTACTAAGGCACACTCTAGTACCCAAACCTTTTTGGAACAACTTCCAAAAGTGGGATGAGAATGGAGGACCATGATATGAAATAGTTGAAATCAAATCACCATGCAACTTTATGATCTCCGCAAGATACAACATAGCATAATCTTCTGCCGAGTAGCTAGTCCTCATGGACAAAGAGTGAGCGGACTTGGTCATTCTATCAACAATAACCCAAATAGAATCACATTGATTTTGAGATCGAGGAAGACAGGTAACAAAATTCATATTGATTTCCTCCCACTTTCATTTGGGTAATGGAATCTCTTGATACAAGCCCCTAGGCCTCATGTCCTCAACTTTCACTTGTTGACACACTATACACTTGGCCACATAACTAACCATATCTCGTTTTATATTACACCAATAATAAAACTCTCTAAGATTATGATACATCTTAGTGGAACCGAGGTGAATAGCATAATGGTATTCATAAACCTCGGTCATGGTCCTTTTCCTCATTCCATCGACGTTGGGAAGACATAGTCTACCTTGGTATCTCAAGATACCATCACCACTAATCACAAAGTTCACAACTTTGTATTGACCCACATTACTCTTGATCTTCATCAAGTTGGGGTATGCTTGCTTTTCCTTTATCTCAACAACAAGAGACAACTGAGATATCGAAAGCACAAATACACTATAATCCTCAAAGTCCGCAAGTCAAACTCCAAAATTAGCCAAATAGTGAACGTCCTTCACAAATTCTCACTTGTCCTCATCCACATGGGCCAAAATTCCCATGGAAAATCTACAAAGAGCATCAAGGAATACATTAGCTTTATCGGAGAGGTAATGAAGACTCATATCATAGTTTTTCAACAACTCAAGCCACCTTCTTTGCCTGAGATTCAACTCTTTTTGAGTAAACACATATTAAAGACTTATGATAGGAAAAGATATCAACATAGACCCCATAAAGATAATGTTACCAAATTTGTAATGCAAAAACAACAGCTAACAACTCTAAGTTGTGAGTAGGGTAGTCCTTTTCATAAACTTTCAATTACCTAGAAGAACAGGCAACCACCCCACCATGTTGCATCAAAATACAACCAAGACCAACACGAGAAGCATCACAATACACTACAAAACCATCATTACCTTCGAGCAAGGTCAAAACTTGAGCCAAAGTCAACTTATCTTTTAACTTCTCAAAACTACCCTCACACACATCTAACTACAAGAACTTGACCTTCTTTTAGGTCAACTTGGTCAATGGGGCATCTATAATTAAGAAACTCTCTACAAATATTCTATCGTAACCAACTAGACCTAAGAAGCTTTCAATATCAATTGGACTTATAAGTCTAGGTTATTTCTTAATAGCTGCAACCTTTGGGGATCTACCATTATCCCTTCACTACAGATGACATGACTAAGAAAAACTGCGACTTTAAACCAAAACTCACACTTGGAGAACCTGGCATACAATCAAAGATCCTGTAAAGTTTCCAACACGGAACGGAGTCGATCGACATAATCCACCTCACTCTTAGAATAGACTAAGATGTGATCAATGAAGACAATGACAAACATGTCGAAGAACGGATGGAAGACCCTATTCATCAAGTCCATAAATGCCACCGGGGCATTGGTCAACCTAAAAGACATAATAAGAAACTCATAGTGACCATACTAGGTTCTAAAGGCAGTCTTAGGGATATCTACTTCCCTAAGTTTAAGTTGATCATAACCCGATCTAAGATCAACCTTAGATAAACAATTCACACCCTAAAATTGATCAAATAAATCATCTATCCTGGGAAGGGGATATTTATTCTTTATGGTCACTTTGTTTAACTGACAATAATCAATGCACATACGAAGGGAACTATCCTTCTTGCACACAAAAAACAAGGGAGCACCCTAAGGAGACACATTAGGATGGATGAAACCTTTATCTAAGAGGTCCTTCGATTTCTCCTTAAGCTCCTTTAGATCTGCTGGAGCCATTCTATAACAAAGGATGGAAATTGGACAAGTGTCCAGAACAAGATCGATCCTAAAATCAATTTCCCTATTGGGAGGAACACCATGAAGATCATCGGGAAACTCATTAACCATGAGAATAGATTATAGAGAAGGCTCTTCTAAGTTAGAATCTTTAACTCAGACCAAATGATACAAATACCCCATTAAAATCAACTTTTGAACATTATAATAAGAAATGAACCTTCCCTAAAGCACTAAGGAACCACCTTCCCATACAATGATTGGCTCAGTAGGGTATGTCAACATAACCCTACGGGTCCGGTAATTTAAGAATGCATAACATGAATGCAGCTAATCCATCCCCAGAATTATATCAAAATCAACCATGCCCAACTCTATCAAGTCTACAAGAGTATCTCTACGACCAACAGATACCACACACTTCCTATAGACCCATCTAGCAATCAAAAAGTCTCCTAATGGGGTAGAAATAGAAAAAGGAATTGATAGACTCTCGGGACAACAATCAAAATACATAGCCACATATGGGGTCACATAAGAAAATGTAGACCCTAGATCAAGCAAACAATATACATCATGGGAGAAAAGTCTCAACATACCCATGACAACATCAGGAAACGCCTCAAAATCTTAGAGAGTAGCAAGTGTATACAAGAAATTTTGGCCAATGCTAGTTTCAAAAATAGAAACAAAAGCAGACAAAACACTCTTCGGCGTGGGAGTAGATGGAGTAGCATTAGGATCCCTATTGGACAAAGAAGCTGATAGAAATGGGCACTCACACTTCATGTTCCCAATATGAACATAACTAAAACATTTATTTCTCTGCTCCTTACACTGACCCCGATGACTCTGACCATAAAATCTTTAAGGAGGGCAGGGTAGAGCCGACTGGGCACTACTAGCCTAGAATTAGGCACCCTATGCCTAGATCCTACTGCTAAACTATGATTGATGATCACTCGTTGACTTCAGGTAAGGAGAATGAACACTATCCGAGGAAAAAGAACTCAAACTCCCCTATTTTTTGTGGCCACTTACCGCCATCTCTACCACTAGGCTCAGAAGATCTAAACTTTTTCCCTTTCCTTTCACTAAACTCAAATTGCTTCTTTTTCTCTTCTTTCACTTGTTGCATATACATGATCAACCTAGAGATGTCCATATTTTTAATAAAAAAGGCTGTCTTTCTCTGAAGGACTAACTAACGAGATAATTTTGAGACAAACTTATGCATCCTAAACCTCATGCTAGACAACATCTCGGGGGCATACCTTGACAATTGATGGAATTTCAAGGCATACTCTTGTACAGACATCCTCCCCTCCTTCAAGTTTACAAACTCTTCCATCATCACATCCCTTGACTCTTGAGGAAAGAATTAGTCTAAGAAAGCATCAAAGAAATCCTCCTACATAGCGGGACTATCATCTACACCTCTACATAACTCCCACACTTCATACTATTGGTACGCTACATCTTTCAATTGGTAGAATATAAAAACTCAACGGCTTTAATTTCTGAAGCATGCATGATTCGAAAGATCTCCATTTTATCAATAAAGCATTGAGGATCTTCCTCATCCTTTATACCTAAAAACATATGAGGGCTCAACCTCATGAATTGGCCAATTCTTGTGGCCTTAGAAGAATCAGTGGACAAAGCACCAGGCTCTGATTGAGAAGCTTCCAATTGAGTCAAAAGGTTGATAGAGAAACAAAACTCAGTATTAGTAGCATCCCCTTGAGGTAATAGAACATGAGGGTCACTCCCATAGTTGGGGTTGATAGGGATTGGTGGAAACCCACAAAGATGGTCAAATGTCACAGCCCTATCTCAGGTCCAAACTTAGAAAGTTGGACGAGCTTTGTCCATGGGGCCCTCAGAAATGTTTGCTTGAGTCTTAAATCTCCTTAGAGGCATGATCTGGAAGATAGAAAATAGAAATCAGAGAAATCCAAGACCTTAGACTTTATAGCTTGAGATTAATACACAAGAAAGGGAAATATTTCCTAAAAATGTCTCATAGCCCCTCTTTTATAAGTGTGGAGTGCTTCAAACCCATAAAAGAGACTCTACTTGACATGGCATTATGGATAGCCAACTGACCATGAACCTAGAATCTGATACCAACTTGACACAACCCAAAACCGAGCCATGTTGTATGTCTACCTCATGCCCACATGAATCGAAAGTTTCCCCTATAACACAACCTAACCATCATATCAACCACATGGTTTGGACGAATCCCAACCAAAAGAAAACATAGCAAAAAGCATACTACAAGTCATAACCTAAACATGTCTAAACATTTCATTAGGTTGCTATCCAATATACCCAAGTACATAGTCATCCACAATACCTCTATATAAACTAATGTTTGAAAATGTATATGTTGGGAAAAGGCCCCTACAATAGACAAACCAAGTCAAAATAAGACTAAATCTAAATATAAGAGACCAAGATGGAATGTTTTTCGAAGTAAGGAACTTCACTACTCCAAAGTCAATGCACGAACCGCTTCGATCATCTAATAACTGTACAGGAAGAAAAGATGTTACTTCAGCCTGTATGCCACTTGGGGATATAGTGTTTAGAGACGGTTGCGATTAGAATTCTAGCATGCAACTCAAGATAAGGATATAATAGCATCATCAATCAACATCAAGACAATATATCATATTTAACAATATTCAAGACCTCATCCTTATTTATAGATATATCACATTCCAAACAATTAAAAAAATATTAACAACATTCTCATAGCACTAAATCAAGAGAAATAAAGTGGAGGACTTCAACCTTTCACATTTAGATTCAAATAATTTTTATTAGGTAGGGGACTTCAGCCATATTCACTTATTACTTAGATGAAGGACTTTAACCATGTATACACTCATTAAGCAAGGGACTCTAACTATATACAAATCCATTTAAGCAAGGAACTCTAACCATATATGTACATTCATTTAAGTGCGGGACTCTAACCACATTCCCACACATTAGACAAGGGACTCTAGCCTCATGCCGTATTAGATAAGGGACTCTAATCCAAGTCATTTTATTTGGTGAGGTACTTCAACCTTAAGAGATATCATTGTGAAGGTGACTTTAACCACAAGTGATTTCATTAGGCAACAGGATTTAACCTCAAGCCCTTTATTTAGAAAGAGAATTTAATCTCAAGCCATTATGACTATCATTAGTCGACATTGGGAGTCCAACCTTGTCCATACATCATCTATTCAATTCACACTCAAGGACTTTAACCCATTTAGACAATTAAACACTATACATGACCACATGGTTCTCATAGGAGCCTTTATTGCTCAACATTCAATGCCCTAATTCAAATCATCATATAGTTCAATTTATGGCCATCAAGACCCTCATAAAATATTCATATTTCATTACCAATCTTATACCACATTCATACCATACATTAGTAAAATACACAATTCAAGTTCATTTTCATGTTTATAGACTTTAACCCCTTATTATCCATCAACCAGCAAGGCCATAAATTTCACCATACGTGGTTCATAATACCTTTACAATATTACTGATCAACCATTCATACTTATTAGGCCATTTCCCTAGTTCAAAACATCACCAACATGTGACTAGACAATCCATTTAGACATATTAACAAACACCTAGTGTTCATGCCTTTACCACAGCCAATTCCATGGTAGGAATCATCAATATTAGAGTTACTCAAGACTTGCATGTTATACCATATAAAACAAGCAATCATATTTTCAATTCATCATCAATAACATGCATAAACACAAGTCTAAGCAAAAGTCCACATTATTCATCATTAGGCATCAAAACCCTTTCATTTGATTTTAAAATCTCCAAGTACATTTACTAATCTAAGTGTAAAATACATGGGTTTAGAGTTATTTATCAAGGGGAAGAGTTACATTCCCTAGAGAACTTGATTCACCTAGAGTCTTGACTTTCCTTTGCCTCTTGAAGATCACCCTTGAAACCCTAGGCTCCAATTCTTCAAAGATGAGTTTGAGAGAGTGTTTAGGGTGTTTCATCCATCAAAATGGATGTTCAGAAGGCTACAAGAACTTATGTAGTGAGGGGACTTAGGGTTTTAGGCATAGGTAATGACCACAAGGCCCTTAGTTAAAAGATATAAAATGGACTCGTCCAAGGATATGACTCACTAAAGAAACCGTACCCTAGGGAACGAGTGGTATCCTAACTCATACCCTAGGCTTCTCCTAAGTCACCTACACTATTTAGGGTAAGACCATACACCATTTATTCATATCCAAAGGGTACGACTAAACCCCTAACTTGTATGCTTCAATCGTATAAAAAATAGTCCGCTCAAACTTTAAGTCAAACTCTATATGACTCACTTGGTATGACTCATACCTTTTGGTTCGATTGAGGAGGGTTCACTCGTACTTAGTACAGTATGTAACCCTAACCATACTACCTAGGATACAATAAGAGAGGAGAAGGAGGATACGACTCATATTCAAGGGGACTCATTCCCCTAGTCGTACCCAACTTAGAGACACCAAATGAAGAAGATTTTCTCGTGGTTTAAAAACCTAGGTGTTTCATAAACCTTATGTCAGGAAATACCCATCTTATTATTCAACATTACAACCTTACACTCCAATACCAAGTCATGGGAAAACCTTGAAACAAACTTTCTTATCCTAGCCTTTATACTAGGCACCAGCTCTGAAGCATAATCAGACATCTAATGGAACTTCATGGCATATTCATTCACACTCATCCTACCTTGCCTCAAGTTCACAAAATTTTCAGCCTTGGACTCTCTCAACTCTTGAGAAAAGAAATGATCAAGAAAAGCACTAGAAAACTCCTCCCATATTGTCCGCTTAACATCATTACCCCTTAACTACTCTTACTCCTTATCCCACTAATATAAAATATCCTTAAACTGATAAGCATCAAACTCCACACCCTCTATATTAGTATCATGGATTATTCAAAAAATCTTCTCCATCTCATCAATGAACCCCTGCAGATCTTTGTTAACCTTTGAGCCTGTAAAGGTTGGGGGATTCAACCTCATAAACTACCTAACTCGGATAACCTCAGATAAAACCATAACAGAACCAACAAGACTAGAATAACCAGATTTAGTTTCCACCAACTAAGTAAGTAGATGAATACATCAATGGAACTCTTGATTGGAGATATCCCACTAAGGTGACTAAGAATGAGTATCGCCAATCGAGGAAGGGCTAGTAGGGAATGGTGGAACTACACATGGGGCAGTGCAATTGGGATCAAGGACCCTAGATCGGGTCTACACTCCATAAATAGGGTGATTTCCATCCACATTATCCTCAGGTAGGACAAAGGATCCAGTAGAGTTTGTAAAAGCATTAGATCTTCAAGGAGGCATGATCTGAAATATGAGTAAGTCAGAGATTAGAGAAATACCATGACCTTAGGCTCTATAGCCCAAATAGATCACAAGAAAAAAAAACATTCCTAAATACCTCATAGCCTTCTCCATATAAGTATGGTGCACTACACACATATAAAAAGAATTCTATTTGACATGACTATGTGGACACCGAATGACCTTTAACCTATGCTTTGATACAAATCTTACCATGACCTGACCCCCAGCCAAGTCATAATAGGTATCTCAAGCCTACCATGAGATGGAGACCATCCCCTTAGGCTAGCCAACCAGAACACAATATAGTAAACTGTGGAAGACAATCCAAGATATAAATATAGGATAGTTTATGCAATCCAAAAGTAAGATCTAAGAGTCAACAACAATCACTCCTACATTATTCTCCACATAAGACTCTACCAAAACCCAATACCAAACTAAGTCAGGATATGCCCTCAACCATAGCCAAAATAAATCCAAAAGAAACTATCTACAAAACACAATGAAATAGAGAAGTAACAAGCCTTCTGTAAGATGGAGGCTCACCACTTCAACTAGACTAGTCGACGAATTGGATAACTTTTTGCTGAACAAGATTAAAAAAAACTAGGATCCTATATCATGAAATGATGTAGCATCCGGGGATGGTTAACAGGGTAAGCGCTAGCATATAACTTAGTAAAGGGATAAAATAATGACATTTTACAATATAAAATCAATCTCAATGTATATTTTTACATACATGCATATGTATATATATAATATGCTAGGATAGGGTATATGGTTTAAACATGATATTTAAAAACCATTAATCTGGTCTGTGTAGCTCTAATCATCCTAAGGGCACCCACGTTCTATATGGGTTTATCTTTCCCTACTAAAAGGGTCCCAATATAGCTACCCACACAAACTAGGAAAAATCCAAGGAAGGTCTAGGGAACCCATGACCCTACCTATTCAAAACTATGTATAAAGTGTGAACTATGCACACAGTCATAAAGACCCCCAGCAAATGAGGTTTCTAGGATTGGTCCCCCTGGATCTCCACCTTCCCTAGAAAGCTGAATAACCTCCTTTAGTCCTACATTAAAAATACTTTCACAATCTCATCCATTAGCCAAGGAGTATTTTAATAGAAATTTATCATTGGTACCATCATTCCAAATAAATTTAAGCTTGAAAGCTAATTCCATTACCAATAAGCCAAATTGAGTCCAAAGTTTCAAATTTAAAACCAATCTTGGCCACAAAGGACTTCCTTAAGTTCAATTAACCTTTTATGCAAAGTAAGATTCCAAAAGTGAGTTCAATTATACATGTATACATATTTTTAAACTAAGTATCCATGTTGTGTTCAGGGTAAAGCCAATTTCAAACCAATAAACCATAAACATTAGGGAAACCTATGTTCCCCATTCCAATTCCCATACCCATTCATTTATTTATTTCAAAACCATAAGCTAACACATAAATAACCAATTCAGAACCATGGGGAAATTAATTCATATGATAACCATCCAAAACCCCCTTAACCCACATTCAAAATCCAATAATTAAAACCATATGGATAATAATTAAACACATGCTTTTTATAAAAATGATTTTGGAAAGAGAGACATACCTGAATACTGAAGATATTTAGAGAAGATACCATAATTCTAACCCTAGGTGCTCAATCCTTAGAATCTATAGGTTCTTTTTTCTTTGGGAGCTTTGATTTACTTTTGGATAATAATGAGGCCATAGAAGTGTTTTTAAGTCGTGGGTAATAATTTAACAATGATAAAAGATCAAAAATCCCTTAGTAAAAATATGTAGGAATTATAACACCCAGTCGTTACAGGTCAGGTAACGACTTGTGGTCACTGATCATGAGTCATCACCAAGACTCATAGCATGAGGTCCCAAACCCTAACCCTCTACTATTATGCTCATGAGTCCCTCCCTATGAGTTGTGACCTTATCCTACGGCTCATGAGGGGTAAGTCATGATCAAGATAAAAACATTAGACCACCTCACTAGTTAGACCATGATTAGTACTATATGACTCATGAGGAAACTTCATGACTCAACACCTTAGTCATACCCTAGAAAGTGATGACTATACCTAAAAAATTTAAGGGTTCAAAAACTGAGGTATTACAGATAAGCCTACTCTTTACCTACTAGTTTAATTATCTTCAATTTAGATAGCTTATCTTTGATAAATTCTTGAGTAAAAGTAAGATAGTGTTGGTTTCTACTAATTTTGACCTTTATTTCTCACTGTTATTTTTAGAATTTTGAATACTTTCTCAGCCAAAAAAGTATGCTTAAGTTGGGCTTAGCATGGTTTCTCCCATAATCTAGGAGGCATTCTAGAGTGGATTCATGATTATTGGTTTCAAGGGTTACAGAAAAGTTGTACTTTGGTTAGAGATCTCAAGCTTGATCATCTCTATTTGAGTGTTAATGTAGACCTTATGGGCTTATTATTTTACTAGCCAGTATGGATTTTGGAAGATCAGCTTTAACCCTTAAAGGTCATATAATATGATTATGTGATAGGACTCAGATGATATTCTATAAAGATATGAGTAGATAGCAGAATTGGAAAGGTAAATTGAATTTAGGAATTTGGAGTTGGTTGCATGGTTCATGCCTTGTGTAATCTTTAGCTTGATTTTTTCCTGGTTTTACAGATATCAATGTGATGTTGTTATGGTGTATTTTGGGTTTACTTGCTTTCTTTGTGTTTCACTCAGTTGGAGCCTTATTGGCTGTTGAGGATTAGTTTTAAGCTATTTGGGAGGTGAAGTAAGAAAGTTTGTGAAAAAAGGATACCTTTGGTGAAATCCCTTAAAGTCTGTTTGATCTTTGAGGCTCTTCCTTTTCATTAAACTTTTCAAATAAAATTTCTTTAGCATTGGATATTGTAATGATCCTCCAGATTTTTTCTTGATTTCTACATGGTATTTGGAGCCTTCCTATAGCGACCATAGGTCATTTATGACTTGCCAAAATTATCATTTCAATTATTAAATAGTTTATTTGGATTTTTGTCTCATTCTTGTATTTTAGAGCTTTCGTTGTTAAGGAATTGGTCTTGGACCAAAACTCTTAATAAATGACCTTGAATGAAAAATTTAACAACACCATCAGCTTTGGGATGTCGATTCTAGGCTACCTTGATTCAGTTCTCGAGTCTTTCAAACTTATTTTAGGCTATTGCGTGTATTTAATTAAAAAAATACTTTGTATGAGACCCATATTTAAGCAAAACAATCTTGGATAAAATTTTCAATAATTTTATTGATTCAGAAATGATGAATTTTTTGGGGTAGCATATTTTTCTGTGTGCATGAGGTTTTGAATGAATTCTAAGCATCCAGTTGAAGTCTATTTGGACTTAGGAAAAATATGACGTAATAACATCTGGTGCATCCAGTTGTAACCTATCACGTGGGGCCTCTTTTGTGAAGAGTCAACCTTTTGACCATCACAGTAGCAAGCCATACCTCCCGCCTTCACGATAAAGGGTTAAGCCAACCTAATTCCTATCTCTCTTTGTATTCGCGACACCTCCCATCACGGTCAAGATATTTCATCTTGCTAGGACTTTGCATTCGTGAGATGTTCCTCACATTAATTATGAATAATACCTTCACATATCGCAATTGTGGCCAGGGGTCCTCGTGATCGTATTGAGTAACCCCTATTCATACATATTGGTGTCTTCCTAATTTTTCCTTATTTCTTGACTCTAAATTTTCCATTAATGGTCCTGTGAGCTTAGAGAGTTATGGAAAATCATTGATTAGAACTAGGGATATGTATAGGATGATAAAGTGACCATTTTTTCACTAGGTTATTTTTGAGTTTTTATCCTAAATCCTTCGTTTAATTCTCATTTGCCTCTCTTTTTCCATTATTTTTTTGGCTGATTTGAGCCCAAATTAACCCTTCATTTGTGCTCAACTTTTAGGACACATTCTTTGTCATTCGAGGAACCTTGTGATAGATTTAATTTTAGAATTTCATTAGAAGCCCCCACCGATTTATTTTTTAACTCAATTTTAATCTCAGAATTTTATATTATAATAGGGATTTTGTTTTACTCGCATTGATATGTAGATTATTATTTTGATAGCATGATGATATTTTGGGATCGTGAATCAAAGGCGAGTGACTTATGGATGATTCAAGATTTACGGTTTGACATTGAGGTAGGCTTCAATCTATTTTTCTTTATGAAATGATGTTATGTATATATTGCATGCTAGGTAGGGATTATCGGAGGGTATTATGACTAATATATCATAATTTAACCTATTTAGGCAATTTGGAATAGAAATGTGACCGAAACTAACCCTAGAATACTTGATATGGCCTTAGAATCATATTATCCATGTTTATAGACTTGTTTAGGCATAGATTACATGAAAGATCCTTTAATATAGGACTTACCACATGACTTAGTGATTTGATAGGTATTTCCTCAATTTTTAAGGCTTTATTATGTTAATGATATATTATTAGATCTGAGGTTGTAGTTACGATACCAATTAGACTCTAGGTGAGTATTCTATCCTTAAAAGAATGTGATTCTAGTTTATATATGCTTAGTCACTTATGGTTTTATTTTTTGGTTACTGGTGATGGCATGTATACTCCTAGGCACATTTGTGATCACTTAGTTGTATTATTCCAAAAAAAAATCCTTGATTTTACTACTGTTTTCTATAAAAGAAATTTATTCTCATTTTTTAATTTTAAGATGGATTCTTTTATGATGTGAATTATACTACCATAGTTAATGATTTATGAGATTTTGAAATTAATGTGTTATTTTGCAAATTAGACCAAGGATGATTTTGATCTTGTTACAACTTACGGAGGACATGACCCTTGATAGGAAGGTGTGGAGGATGCGGATTAGGGTAGAGGGTTGGGGGTGGGAGTGCATCAGTAATTGTAGGGGAGAGTTCTTTTGTATCTGTAGTTTTTTGTTCATGGTGTTGTGGCTATAGAATTATCTTGTGGCTAGCGGTGTTAGTTTATTTTCCATACTGTGCTAGTTTATATGCACTTATCTTTTGTGTTTGTTATACTGCTACTTTATTTTTATACTGTACTAGTTTATATGTACTTATCTTTTGTGTTTGTTATACTTTTATTCGTCCAAAGCTGGGGGGTCTATCAAAAACAACCTCTATACTTCACCTGAGGTAGTGGTATGGTCTGAATACACTCTACCCTCCCCAGACCTCACTATGTAAGAATACATGTGGTATGTTGTTGTTGTTGTGATGATTCTGATCCAGTATTAATCCACTATTTTACCACTACTATTTACTTCGGTCAAAGAATATTTATACCATTTCTAAGCTATTATGCTAATTTAGTCCCGAACTAGATCTCGAGCAATGAATTTACAAATTTACACTCTTTTAGTCTCGTTTTGAGTTCGAGCACATATTATATTTATATCTCTCTGATAGTGAATTGAGTAGATTGATTAGAATGGTTATTAAAAGTCATGGTTCAGGACCAAGTAGTGAATACGAATATTCTGAGTTTCCTATGAATCCCTTCATCCGTGAGCCACAGTGTCAGAGAAAGATAGTCGCCATAGGTCCTGCCTTTGTGAGCTACTAAACTGGAGGGGGTGTATAACTTGGTATGTTATGGAAAATGGATTGGACATGGTATCATTGGTTTATGTTGCATGTATTTATATATATTGTATATCAACAGTATGATTGTTTAGTGCTTATATTTATTGATCTTGTGAGGGGTTATATAGGTATAAGATATGATCATTGTTTGCAGAGTGCTTCCTTGAATCTTCCAGGCTTATGGAGGTCAGGTTAGGTTATTATTTGTCCCAACTAGCCATTTACTTTATTGTTGGTTATTATGATTATTTCATGGCTGAATTATTATGGACTGATACTCGAGATTGTCCATACATTTTTTATTCATTTTCTTTCTCATAGTAAAATATGTTACTGTTAGGTTATCTCATGTTTAGTTACCATATAGTTAAAGGTATTGAGTATGCTCGTATTAGCTCCCTTATTTGGCTATGATCCTCGAGATATTAGGTTGGTTGCTTTAGATTGTTACCTTTGAGTTTAGTCCTATATATGTATATATACATGGTATTACTATACATCGCTCTCTTTCCTTATCTTTTCATATTGTATATATATCCTTTGGCCTTGTACTATTAATATATATCCTACTTTCACTCTTCATTTGTATATTGGATAATAATATCTATCGTTTGGCCTTGAATTTTTTTAATACTGTTAAAATAAGACAATTTACCTTTATTTCCCCATTAGCATTAGTATGTTTTGTTTCTTGGAAAGCTGCATGCAATTTATATTCCTGCTTTACCTGTTATTTATACGTACATTACCTTTGGAGCTTAGTTGGTCGATGCCTACTGAGTACCACATGTTTGGTTCTCATACTACAGTTTTGTAGCCTACAGATCATAGTAAGATCTCTCTCGCTAACGTGTACATTGTGCAGAGAAGCTATGTATCAGAGATTTGGAGTGAGATCCTGACGTTCAGAGTATTCATGCTCTCCCTCGTATAGATTAGAATTATCTCTATTTTATATTTTGGAGATGGTTTGTATATGTACATTTATTTTGTATTTCACTTCATTTGTACTCTAATTGTATTAGAAACTATTGTACTGACATCACTAGGTCTTGAGTTGTATTCTATAATTAAATTTATTTTCTCTGTTTTCTCCATATCTCTTGATAGTCTATTACTAGCTATTTCAGAGTACAAATTGGCTTACTTGTAATGCCCCGGGACTGCACCATGGGTATCACACAGTGCTTACAACCCCAAAGAACCACAAGCTAACCCATGACTGGTACCTGCTGTGAGCACTGTATATAATACTAAAATATATATGCAAAAGAAATCTGAAAATACCATAAGGTTCTCAAAACACGGAAATAATAATAATTGATCATAACTAATAATATCTAAAAACTGAATAACTGACTATGCTAGTCTAAAATCCTCTTACTGTCTGATATGGAGTTGATGGGACAAACCCCTAACTAACTCAGAGCGAAATAACTATTGAACTACTAAAATGCTAAAATGGATAAACTCTATCCTTGAAATCTGAGGACTCATCACTATAATTATTGCTGATAGCCTGAGCTGCTAAGTACTGTCAGGGACCTGGGCTTTCAAACCTATGATATGAGAAATAATAGTGCAAAAGAAAGTATGCTATCAGTACGTGGAATGTACTGGTATGCTAAGTAAAGTAAGGGTGATAAATATGGGTTCATATGCATGAGTTGATAACTGACTGAATGAACATCATAAATTAATTGAATGAGAGTACATACAAAACTATAACTACTGAACATGCTATACTACACATATAGATCTACATTGTGTATCTGAGATTGTGCAAAAACTGAGTGTTGAATTCTGATGGATAAGAAACTAATAACTAATAGCCATGGTTCGGTAGAAATGACTGAGTTCCTTACTAAATAGTGACACTAAAACTATAACTATAGGAGTATTTCTCTAACTGACATACCCCTGTATAAACTGATTTGGGGTAAAACCTATGACCTTAGTTGGAAGGGTGTTAGCACCTTTCCACGAGATACTAACAATACTGGGTCAACCCAAATCTGGTAGGAAGACTTGTGAAATATATATATGATTGCGTCAACCCTAGTCTGGAAGGAGGATGACTTACCCTATGCTAGCTACACAGTTCTGTAACACAGGGACTCCTACTAAGGGTTAAACCCACTGCTGGTAGGAATGCCCCCATCACTGGGTTTGCTCGGTGCTGAATCCTACTCCTAACTAAATCGACACTGAACTGATCACTAGATTGTACTAGGCTTGACTGAACTGACACTGATTGTATTGACTGACTGATCAGGAATGAGTTCACTGAGTTTTGTTACCTGACTAAGTACTATTGTTCTTGACCTTTACTGGGACTATTTGATAACTATTGCAACTAAATAAATAACTAGATTTTGGGTAATAAATACCCCCAGGACTCGATAGAATGATAAATAAACTCATGTCACAACTTTAACAACACAACAATAGGTTACCCAACAAGATTTACTCATATGAACATTTTATCAAACACTTGCAAGGCATAGCTTAAGCATGGGAATAGTTTAAACATGTAGTAATAGCATGATTCCAATACTAAGATAACCAAAAGATCAGAATTCATTCACTTAGACATTTTGTCAAACACTTAGGAGGCATAACCTTGTACATAGGAATGAACAACATGTAATGCATCATGACAACAACAATTAATTCACCATTCAAGGGTTTGACATGAGATCTACATCAAACAACATACCCATTGATCTATTTTACATAAAACTCATATTTTTTGAACTTTGAAACTCAAATTACGGTACAAACATGAGCATAATTCAATTCATAACATGGGAATCATAATTCAAGTTGTGAAAAGGGTTCTTGAACTCTAAAGGTGGAAGGAAACCCAAGGATAAATACCTAACACACCTGAGTGGCAGAATTCATAAAGATTTTTAGGGATTTCTTGGAACTTGATCTTGAGCATAATAAACTAGGGTTTATTTCTTGAGAGGATTTTGTGAATAATGAATGTATTATGCCCTTTTTGAAGCTTAATTTCATGTTTTGGCTGAAATGGGTAGGGAAAAGAACCTAATTGCCCTTCGAAAGTCAAAATTAAGTAAGCAAAATATGCTCAGTGATATATGCTCAGTGATATCGAAGGTGATGTACCATGTTGATGGTGTTGACGCGATGGCTGACGCGCTGCGTTGATGTTGTCGATGCGATAGCCAATACTACACGTTGAGATCGCATTGGCTTTCTATTTTGGTCATCCAAATGTGATCTAAACGATGTTCGAAAATTTTAAAACTCACCCAAGATGACCTATTGACATCCCTGATCATGAATCAACTTTAAAATAAACAATCTAAGGCCAGAAAGATCATAAATTATGCTATTAAAATATCTAGGCCAAAAATGAGACTGTGTCAATACTTCGCTGAAATTTTCTAAGTCTGGGACCTTTTGCATGCTATATAGGACTGAAATAACTAGGACTTTACGGGATCTTACAATATCTCACCCTAGGAACATTGGTCCTCAAATGAGTCTGACAAAACTAAGAGGAACTAAGGAACTATACTTATGCTGACATGCATAACTGAAGCATGAATGAATTCTGGATACATGACACATGATTAAAGTATTTGATGAATGATATAAGAATGTTATGCAGCTGTATTTGAGTATGGAATATAGTAAATCCAAGATTTGTTTTTACCTTAGGTAGAGTCTGAGCTTGCGGAGAAGAGGTAAGAATTCTTGGTTCGCATCTCCGTCTCTGCTTCCCAAGTAACTCCCTCAACTGACTGATTCTGCCAAAGAACTTTAACCAAAAGAATTTCTTTTTTCCTTAGTCTGTGAATCTGAAGATCAAGGATTTCGACTGGGACTTCCTCATAAGAGAGACTATTCTAAATATCTATACTCTCTATAGGGACTACAACTGTTGGGTCACTAATGCACTTCTTTAGCAAGGAGACATGAAACATTGAGTGCACTGATGCTAATTCTATCGGTAACTCAAGCTCATAATCTACCTTACCAAAATGACTCAGAATCCTATAAGGACCAACATATCAGGGACTAAGATTCCCTTTCTCACCAAAACTCTTCACCCCCTTCATGAGAGTGATTTTTAAATACACATAATCACCAAACTCTAATTCAAGATCTTACCTTCTCATATTTGTATAAGATTTCTGTCGGCTCTGGGTTGTCTTAAGCCTCTCCCTAATCAACTATAATTTATCTAAGGCATTAAACACCAAGTCAAGCTCCACTAACAGGGCCTCACCTACTTTAAACCAAACAATGGGAGATCCATATCTTCTCCCATAAAGAACCTCAAATAGAGCCATCTGAATACTGGAATGATAGCTATTATTATACGCGAACTCAATCAAAGGTAAGTGGTCATCCAAACTGCCCTTAAAGTTAACGAAACACGCTCTCAACATGTCTTCTAAATTTTGAATGGTCCTTTTCACTTGACCATATGTTTGAGGGTGAAAGGTTGTACTGAGGTAGACTTGGGTACCAAGACCTTTTGGAAAGCCTTCCAAAAGTGAGAGGTGAACTACGTACCTCTATCTGAAATGATGGAAAATAGGATATCGTGTATCCTAACCAACTCTCTGATATAGAGCCTGGCATAGTCCTCAGTTGAATAAAAAGTATAAACTAGCAAGTCCGTTGTTTAATCCATCCACACGTGGAACACATAGACTACCTTGGCAAAGCAACACAACATCTCCCCCTAGGGAGAAAACCTCTAATTTTTTGTCTCTGACCAACTCTTTCAACTTAACTAAATTAGGATCTCTGTCCTACCTTTCTTTCACCTCAGACACTAATGAAGACTCCAAACTATTCTACATCAAAACAGTACCCTCAACCGAATCAACCAAATGGACACCTAGTCTGGCAAGCTAATGAACTTCCTGGAGTAACTTCTTCTTACCATCCTCAATGTGAGCAACACTACCCATGGATGACCTACTGAGGGTATCTACCACTATATTGGCCTTGCTCGAATGATACAAAACACTCATGTCATAGTTTTTCAGCAACTCTAACCACCTCTTCTGATGTAAGTTCAAGTCTTTCTAAGAAAATACATACTGCAGGATTTTGTGGTCTGTGAATACATCAATATGAACCCAATACAAATAGTGCTTCCAAATCTTTAAGGCAAACACAACAGTTGCTAATTCAAGATCACAGGTGGGATAAATTGTTTCATGGGGCTTAAGTTGTCTAGAGGCATAGGCCACAACCTTAACCCTCTACATCAAAATAAACCCCAAGAAAACTATAGAAGCATCATAATATACAATAAATTTGTTTGAACCATCGGGTAAAGTCAAAACTGAGGCTATAGTGAGTTGAGTCTTCAACTCCTAAAAACTCTTCTCACAAGAATCTGACTACTGAAACTTAACTTTCTTCTGAGTCAATCTGGATATGGGAAATGCAATAGATGAAAATCCTTCATTGGTAATAGCCAGCCAAACCCAAGAAACTCCTAATGTCTGATGGAGAGATGGGTTTGGACCAGTTTCTCACTACTTTAATCTTATAAGGATCAACTCTAATGCTATCACCGGAAATAATATGACCAAGGAAAGATACTGACCTTAGCCAAAATTTGGATTTACTAAATTTTGTGAACAACTGATAGGCTTGAGAGTCTGCAATACTATTCTGAGATGGTCTACATGGTCATTTTTACTGTAGGAGTAGACAAGAATGTCATCAATGAAGGCTATGATGAACATGTCCAAGTACTACTTGAACATGTCATTCATTAAGTCCATGAAAGTTATTGGGGAATTGGTAAGACCAAATGACAGGACTAGAAACTTGAAGTAACCATACCGGGTTCTAAAAGGTGTTTTCAAAATGTCACATTCTCTGACTTTAAATTGATGATAGATGGATCTGAGGTTTATATTACAAAAGTAACTGGCACCCTAAAGTTGGTCAAACAAGTCATTCATTCTAGGAAGTGGGTACTTATTCTTCACAGTAACTTTATTCAACAGACGATATTCTAAACATATTTTAAGAGAACCATCTTTATTTCGCACAAATAGAATCGGTGCACCCCAAGGGGATACACCGAACCTGATGAATGGTAAGACCCCACAAAATCGTAAGTCTAACTCAATCCCTAAAATCTTGCTAACGGGTCCAAGACTTAGAAAATTTTAGCTAAGTATTTAGACTTAGTATTATTTAAGCCTTCATAGGTTGGCAACTCTATTTCAGGACCTCTATGACCTTAAAATGTCAATATTTTAGTTGCTTCATGATCAGGAATGTCAGTAGGTATTCCTAGATGAGTTTTTGATTTTTTGAACCTCATTTTACATTTGGGAATCCAAAATAGTGTATCGACACGATCTCGGAGCAACACGTTGGCCATCGTATCAATCAATATTTTTCTTGGCTTAAAATAGCAATTTCCAGTGAACCAATGTAGACTTGATATAGTGCATTGGTCATTGCATCGATGCCAATGATGCGTCGGGTCGACCTGCGCGTCGATGGTTCAACTTTTAATCTTTTAAACCTGCGTTCAGAAGGGCAAATGGGTCTTTTTTCACTTTATGTCATCCCCTAAAAAATATCATTAGGCCATCTAGGAGGAAAAATATACTCATTCTCTCAAGAATTTATCAAAAAAAATCCTAGTTCATCACATTCAAAATTCAAGACTCAAGGGTTCCACCATTATTGTTTAATACAAGACAATTTAGCTATTTACCTAGAGCCAGTTTAGTTACAGAATAATCTCAGTCATGTCACGATCAGTAGTATTGTGAGTCAGTTACAAGACTCAGGAAAATTAAGTAGTACTTAGTAATCAGTCTCAATACAGTGTTCAGATCAAAACTCAGTAAACTCAGTCATTTTATAGAATTCAGTTAGTAATCAGTTCAGTACTCAGAGAACTCAGAATAAGTCCAGTCTAGTTTAGTATTCAGTTCCAACCTCAGTAAACTTGGTCAGTTAACAGAACTCAGTAGTATTTAATTAATTAATAAAATCCAGTAGTATTTCATTGGTCAATGAAACTCAGTGAACTCAGTTCAGTTCAGTTATACCATACAATCAGTAATAGTTTAGTTAACCCTAGTATGAACTACGAATTAGTTCAGTGTCTATTCAGTTGGGAGTAGGATTCAGCACCAAGAAATCCTAGGGATAGGGGCTCACTCGTTATCTAGGACTAGGTTCCTAGATGTAATCCCTAAGTTCTAGAACTACGTAGCCAGTGTAGGTTTGAGATGTTACCGATTAGATAGGACTGATATACTCAGGGATCACCTGCTAGTTTGGACTGATCTTAGAGGCCACGCACTAGACTAGGACTAACCCCACAGCTAGTTGTCTTTACCCGTGGAATGGTACTGATACTCTTCCAATCCGAGTTATAGGTTTTACCCCAATCTATTCAGAAAAGAGAATTTAAGTTAGATGATCATCTCCCATAATCTCAGTTTCATATTCAGTCTCATTATAGAACTCAATTCAGCTCTATAGATTCAAGACTGTCAGATACAGTCACTCAGCTCAGTATAGAACCTAGATTATCAGAATTAAGACTAATGATATAGTCACTCAGTTATTAGATACGTAGTATCAGAAAACTTAGATATCATTTAATCAGTATTCAGACTCAGTATTCAGTGTTATCACAATCTCAATTACCGTTTACGTATTCATGTATATACTCTCATCCAGTTAGACTCATGTCATTCAGTTAGTATTGTTCATGCATATGAACCCATGAATTTTAGCCTACCGCACATACCATACCAATATATTCAAAGTACTACCCCATGCCTTTCTTTTGCACTATGATGTCTTATACAATAGGTTCAAACGCACGGACTCCTAATCAAACTTAGCAACCCGATCTTTCAGCAGCAGACTTAGTAGTGAGTCCTCATAGTTCGAGGATAGACTTATTATTTCAGTATTTTAGTACCCGGTTTATTTCAGTAGTCAAAGTTTGTTGGGGAATTATCTCATCAACTCCTTATTCAGATAGTAGAGGCTTTTCAGACTAGAGTATTTCTGATAGATATTTTAGTTTTGGTATTGTTATACCGTATTTAGTTTTATTTCGGTATTGAACCTTATGGAATATTTTTCACCTAATTTTCTGCATATTATAGTGTTATCATTTAGTTAATGCAGCAGGTACCAGTCATGGGTTAGAATATGGTCTTTTGGGATTAAGAGCATCGTGTAGCATCAGGGGTACAGACTTGGGGTGTTACAAACTTGGTATCAGAGCCTAAGGTTCAACAGAGTCCTAGGAAGTCATAAATCCACATCTAGTAGAGTCTTGTGCATGGGTATATTGCATACCATACTTATGGATAGGAGGCTATATGTAGGAAAAGTTTCTCTTCTTTCAATATTCATGTCGTGCTAGTGAACATGAGCTCAAGATAAATTCTCAGTCTAATCTGTTTCTTCCTGCAGGTTACAGAACATGCCTTCTAAAAAGACTAATGGAAGGAGAACCAAAAATCAGTTAGCACCTTAGCTAATTTAGGCAGATCCCCTAGACGAGCATGTCTCTCTTGAAAAATTTAGATCTTCATTCACTACTTTAGATAATTCAGTAGTTGCTCAGAAAAACCTACAGACTATTTTCCTATCTAGACTTTTGATTCACGATCAGCCAAATGAGAAGGGTGAGAATAGAAAGAAGGAGAGAAAAAATAAGAAGGCAAGAACATGTAGTTTTAAGACAAGATCAGGGGTAATAACCGCTCCTAATTGCATCAGAGATTCTCATCCCTAGTTCTTTGTTCAGTTAGAGCACCAGTGCCTAAGTCTAAGAATAACAGTCGAGATGGAGCACCAGGATCTAAGTCATAAGGTAGTAGAAAGGGTATTCGTTCCAATCCTCTTTGTAGAGAATGTGGTAAGAACCATAAGAGAATGTGTAGAGCTGGCAGTGATGTTTATTTCGGGTGGGGAAAGCCAAGACATAGTGTCAAAGATTGTCCCCATTTAGGGTCCCAGGGTCAGCATAACCATCCTATAGCTCATTCCGATTGCCCGAATCAGTAGGGTACCACTTCCAGTTCCACCAGTGGGCAAAGCCCAAATAGACTCTATGCCCTTCAGTCCATATGAGATCAGGAAAATTCTTTTGATGCGGTCACTGGTATGTTATAGATCTTCCATTTATATGTTATCTTATTACATTTAGGAGTTTCTCGGTCTTTCGTAGCTTTTTACATAGCAATCAAATTCAAAGTCAAACAGGAAACCTTAATAGAATCTTTTTTAGTCACCACCCCAGTGGGTTACTCTATCATAGACCAGCGGGTATACAGGAACTGTCCGATTATGATATCTTAGAAAGTCAGGCCTTCAAATTTTAGTAGTATTGTCAGCATGTGTAGAAAGGCAGTGGAAGGGGATGATGCCCAACCCTTCTTTACCTCATACAAAGTTTTGTACTTCAGCTATCATGATGTTTACTCATGCCTTACATATCGACTCTATGATCATAGCCCATATTCGTGCACATTAACAAAAAAATCATGTATGCTTACAGTTCCTAGTATAAGGAGTTCCAATTCACTCAGTCTTATAAATCATATTTTATGAATACGAAAACTCCAAAATTAGGCCAAACAGCTCATGAATCATGTACTCATGTCATGATTTACAGTATGCTTAGTTCCCATGACTTATGCTATACTCCTAATGATTAGCAAAATTTTGATTTTTGTCATGTAAATCCTCAGTTTAGATCTCTTGATAAAATCCAGGATGTTGATGGCCTATTCCTCAGGCTTCAGTTAAGTGTTAAGTTTGGTACAATGCCATTCATGCTTCAGGTCCTCATGTTTTGACCCTTTAGTGAACTCTCCTTATGAGATGATGTAGTGATGAGCAGTTTCTTAGAAGGGAGGGATTAAATATTTCATGTTAAGCAAAGATTATTTCATGCTAGTTTTACATGAGGCTGTAGTTATGAAGATAGGCTTGAATGTCATGTTGATATATAAGTGGCTAAACGTGTTTTGGAGATTTGAGAAGGCTTGAACATAGTGGGGGAATTCAGTCCAGATCAGACCTCAGTAGGTAAGGTTATCAGAACCCAATATTTAGTTCCAGTATGGCCTCAGTTATGGTCTTAGTTACAGTCTCAGTCACTATCCCAGTCCAATAATCAGATCAGCAACTCAGTTTAATTTTAGGCTTGCTTGACTATAGTGTATAGTTATCAGTTATTTAGTTATCAGTATGTCAGTACCTCAGTTTACAGACTATTCTAGAGTCATGTTATATGCTTGGTCTTTCCTTCTCAAATAATATAGTTTTTCATGAATTCATGCTCAGTTATCTCACGTTACTCAGTTAGTCCTTATCTCATATGCATAATACTCTACAGTTGCAATCCAGTTATTCAGACTAAGTATAGTTCAGTCTTACATGAATACTCAGTTATCAGTCATTCTATTAATCAGATAAGTTAGTAAGTTATGCACTCATGCTTAGCACCAATATGAATATTTTTAGTAGTCTCAGGTGATATGTTGTACTAAGATGGAGAGCATAGTGGAGAGAGTATTCAAGGGATATGTCTAAGCTTGAAAATTTTTAGTTGTAGTGCATAAGGCTTAGTCACTTCATCTTAAATGATGTTTCATAGGCTTCAACTTATATTATAGAATTTTAGCCAGGATGTTATTTTCTTATTCAACTATTTTATTCAGTTATGCCAAGACTCCTTGCTCCCTAAAGCCACTAGAACTCTATAGAAAGAGTGTCAAAGAAAGGGTTAATTCGAATATAAGTTTTCAGCCTAAGTTAGACCGCAAAACCAGAAATTAAGTTTAGCAGTTAGGCGAACAATGTTTGTATAGTTTGGTTTCCCATCTTTCCATCTAGTCGCACTATCTGAAGTCATATAAATGTAAATATTCCAAGATCAATCAACCATATAGTTGCGAGTCCAGCTCAATTCATGTATCATGCCTCAGTTTTAGATCCCCAATATGCAGTCATGATTCAGTTCGTAGGTGCCCTGTACATCGTCTCAAGTTTTCCTCGGTATCTCAGCAAAGTGGGCATTCTTCAAGGGACATAATATCCCAAGGGAAAGATGCACTGAAATCCCCTGAGCTTTTATGACCTAAACCTTCCATCTTCTCTTCATGTAACTAATCCAGTTTGGAGTAGTGGGTACTAATAGGTGGACCCTCAAGTTCCAATCTCAGCCATAAGCCATGTATACAGGGCCTCAGTTTAGTTCATAATATTCAGTTTAGGTATCACCTTCAGTCTTAGTTATGTTCTCATGTTCCCGTTCATGCATGTTTAGTAAATGACCTCAGGTTCTCCAGAATTCTCAGCTTAAGGTAACAGTCTTCCTTAGATTGGCTTAGTTCCATATTCAGTTACAGTTATAAACTTGGTATCCATCATCATTGCATATTCAATCATGCATTCACGAATTAGTTCTGTCATGTACTCATGCATCAAATATGCATGTTCAGTTTGAAAACTGAACTTATCAGTAGTTTCAGTCAGGTGTTCCATACATTAGATATGCATTTTCAGTGTGTAAGCTCAATCTATCAGTGTCTCTCAGCTTAGTTAGTATTATTCGAGGTCAAATATTCTCAAGGAGGAGATATTATAAGACCCCACAAAATACTAAGCTTAACTCAGTCCCAAAAAGCGTATTAAGGGGTCCCATACTTAAAATATTTTAGCTAAGTATTCAGACTTAGTATTATTTTATCCTTCGTAGGTTCACAACTCTATTTCACGACCTATATGACCTTAAAATGTCAATATTTAGGCTGATTCATGATCAGGAATGTCAGTAGGTGTTGCCAGATGAGCTTTGGATTTATCGAGCCTCATTTGAACCACGTTTGGGGATCCAAAATAGTGTATCGATGCAATCTCGGAGTGGCACATCATCCATCGTATCGATCAATATTTTCCTTTGCTTTAAATGGCAATTTCTAGTGAACCGACGAAGACTCGACGCGACGGATTGATCATCGCGTCGATGCCAATGATGCGGTGCGTTGGCCTGTGCATCGATGGTTCGACATTTAGTCTCTTAAACCCGCGTTCAGAGGGGTAAATAGATTTTTTTCCACTTTATATCAGCCCCTAAAACATATCATTAAGCCATCCAAGAGGCAAAATACACTCATTCTCTCTAGAATTTATCAAGAACAAATCCTAGTTCATCATATTCAAGATCCAAGACTCAAGGGTTCCACCATTATTCTTCAAGAATTCTCCAACCAAGGTATGTTAAGTGTTCATCCAAGGCTCCCTTCTACCCTTGGAGTCCAAGAAACTCTTTTAAATTTCAATTAGCTTGATTTCATGTTTTTCCATGATTTGGATTCAAGTGTATACATGATTATAATATTGATTGGATTTCTATTCCATGACTAAGTGTAACATTTATGTAAAAACAACTATTATTTATGGAATATCATGTGAATTCATGTCAAAGCCTTGAAATTGGGATGCTCATGTTGATTAGTATTATGTGCATATATGATGCCTTCCAAGTGTTTGATTAGTTGTTCATGTGAATTAAATAGTGAGATTATATAATGTTAGCATGTATACTTGTTCATGTCATGCAAGTGTTTGATAAAATGCCTCTATAGATGCATTATGAATAAATCTGCATTTTTATGCTATGGAAGATCATATGATGCTTTATTCTTCATGCTATCGATTCTTGGGGGTATTTAATACCCGATAATTTAGTTGCTTATCTAGATCCAGTTCAGTTATAGAATAATCTCAGTCATGTCATGATCAGTAGTACTCTCAGTCAGTTATAAGACTTAGGAAAAGTAAGTAGTACTCAGTAATCAGTCCCAGTTCAGTATTCAGTTCAAAATTCAATAAACTCAGTCAGTTCACAGAATTCAGTCAGTAATCAGTGCAGTACTCAGAGAACTCAAAATCAGTCCAGTCCAGTTCAGTATTCAGTTCTAACCTTAGTAAACTCAGTCAGTTAACAGAACTCAGTAGTATTCAGTCAATTAGTAGAATCTAATAGTATTCCGTTAGTTAACGAAACTCAGTTCAGTTCAGTTAGATAGTATAATCAGTAACAGTTCATTCAAGCCTAGTATGAACTAGGAATTAGTTCAGTATCTATTCAGTTAGGAGTAGGATTCAGCATCAAGCGAGCCTAGGTATGAGGGCTCACCAGTTAGCTAGGACTGCATTCCTAGAAGAAATCTCTAAGTTCTAGAACTATATAGCCAGCGTAGGTTTGAGATGTTACCCGTTAGATAGGAATGACATACTTAGAGATCACCCGTTAGTTAGGAGTGATCTCAGGGGTCACCCGCTAGACTAGGAATGACACCCTTTCAATTGTCATTATAGGTTGGACCCCAATCTATTTAGAAAGAGGCATATTGGTTAGAAGATAACCTCCCACAGTCTCAGTTTCAAATTAAGTCTCAGCATAGAACTCAGTTCATCTCTATAGATTCAGGACTGTCAGATACAATCACTCAGCTCAGTATAAAACCCCGATCAGTTCTTCAGAATCAGGACTGTCAGATACAGCCACTCAATTATCAGATACACAGTATCAGAAAACTTAGATATCAGTTAATCTAAATTCAGACTCAGTATTCAGTGTTATCATGATTTCAATTATCATTTACATATTCATGCATGTACTCTCATCCAGTTAGACTCATATCATTCAGTAGTATTGTTCATGCATATGAACCCATGCATTTCAGCCTACCTTACTTAGCTTACCAGTATATTCAATGTACTAACGTATACCTTTATTTTATGCAATTATGTCTTATATCATAGGTTCAGATGCACGAGCTTCCTATAATACTTAGCAGCCTAATCTATCAACAGCAGACTTAGTGGTGAGTCCTCATAGTTCAAGGACAGACTTATTATTTCAGTATTTTTGTACCCAGTTTATTTTAGTAGTTTGAGTTAGTTAGGACTTGTTCCATCAACTCCTTGTTCAGACAGTAGAGGCTTTTCAGACTAGAGTATTTTAGACAGATATTTTAATTTTGGTAATGTTATACCGTATTCAGTTTTATTTCAGTATAGAACCTTATGGCATATTTTTTGACTAATTTTCCATATATTATAGTGTTATCATTCAGTTAATGTAGCAGGTACTAGTTATGGGTTAGCTTGTAGTCCTTCGAGATTATGAGCACCGTACAGTGTTCGGGGTACAGACTCGGGGAGTTACATGAACCCTTTGTCTAAGAGGTCTTTCAACTGTTCTTTTAACTTTTTAAGTCTGTATGTTAGAATAGAGATGGGCTTAGTATCAGGAAGAGGGTCTATTCTAAAGTCAATTTCACTTTCGAGAGGAACTCTGGGGAGATCTTTGCGAAACACTTCTAGAAATTCACTTGTAACTGGAACTGACTTAAGATTAGGAGTCTCAAAACTAGAGTCTTTGAATCGCACCAAATGATAGACACACCCCTTGGATATCATTTTTCTCACTCAAAGGTATAAAATAAGTTGACCCTTAAGTGCTGAGGTACTACGCCTCAATTCAAGGACAGGTTTATTCGGGAACTAAAAATAGACAACTTTGTTTCTTCAATCAACTGAGGCATAGCATGAATGGATCCAATCCATGCTGAGAATGAATTCAAAATTTGCCATATCTAACTTTGTTAAATCTGCAAAAGTAAATTTATGAGACACCGTAACCGGCCAGTTCCTATATACCCGTTGGGCTATGATAGACTTACCCATTGGGGTAGAGACTAAAAAGGCTCTTTTAGGATTTTAAGACTGACTCCGAAGTTGATAGCTATATAAGGAGTTAGAAAAGACATAAAGTTTCCTAGATCTAGCTAAGCATAAACATATAAATTGTAAACTTGTAACGTACCAGTGACCACATCGGGATAACTTTCCTAATCCTGTCGAGATAGGAGTGCATAGAGCCTGTTTATACATTGCCCACTGCTGGCACTAGAAGAGGTACCCTGCTTACACATGGGCGACCAAACTGAGCTGGGGGATGATTATGATGACTCTATGAACCCATTTGATGACACTCTCTAATTTTATGTCCAAGCTTACCACACCCAAAACACAGTCACTGCCAGCCCTGTAGACACCCTGATGATTTATGCCATATTTCTGACAAAGAGGATTTATTTAGGTACTGTTCACACTACCCTGAGGTTTAGAGCCTAGAGCCCTATACTTATTGCCATATATGGATTTAGGCACCAAAGTATTGGCTGAAAACGGAGTTGGGACTGAAGATTTTAGGCAAAACTAGGGACGATTACCATCCTCTGACTTAGGCTGAGTAAAGTTGAAGCTACTTGTTCTAGACCTCTTATTCTCCCTCTCTTTCTTCTTAATTTTTTGCTCCTGAATCTGTTGAGCATGGACATCAACCTATCCAAGTCTATCTTCTTAATCAATGTTGCGGTCCTACACTCTTTGACCACACTACCAGACACACCAGACATAAACTTGCCCATCTTAGACCTGCTATCAGCTACCACATGAGGAGCATAGCTGGACAACTGAGTTAACCTGAGGGAATACTCTTTCACACTCATGTTGCCCTACTTCAGATTGATGAACTCTAACACCTTAGCTTCTCTCAACTCCAACGGGAAGAACCTATCTATAAAGGCAGTATCGAACTTCTCTCATTATATAAGCGTTGTATCTGCGCCCCTATCTACCTTCCTCTGCTTAAAGTATTTGTGACCTACATCCTACAACTGGTATGCAGCTAACTCAGCACTCTCACTAACAGTTACCCCCATAATGTCTGTTACCTTCTACAGTATGTCAAGGAATTCCTATGGGTCCTCTTCAGACTTAGACACTGAATATGAAGGAGGGTTCATTTGGGTGAAGTCCCAAATTCTAGCTGCAGTAGTATTGGCCACTAGGTTGGCCTGAATAGCAGCTGGGCATTCATTCTGGGTTGCTACAGAATAAGCTAGAATAGTAAAAGCTACTCTAAATTCTGTGTGAGAAACATGCTCATTTAAGGGATATTCTGAATGGGAGGAGGTATTGGCTGGTTCCTAGTTCTTCTTCTATTGGTCTTTTTGGGAGACATGTTCTATAAATGGAAGGAAAAGTTAGATTAGACAAAGATTTTAACTTGAGCTCATGCTCACTCGCATGATATTGATACTGAAAGAAGGGAACTTTTTCCTAAAATGCCTCATAGGCTCTTTTCCATAAGTGTGGTGTGCTACATACCCTTGCGCAAGAGTCTACTTGATGTGGCTTTCATACGCCCTTGGACTTTTTAGAACCTTAGGCTTTGATACCAAGTTTATAACACCTCAAGAATGCACCCTGAGTGTCACACGGTGCTTACGACCCCAAAAGACCATAATCCAACCCATGACTGGTACCTACTACGAGCACTGAATATAATACTGAAATATATATGTGAAAGAAATTTAAAAATGCCATAAAGTTCTCAAAATACTGAAATAATTATAACTGAGCATAACTAATAATAACATCTACAAACTGAATAAATGACTGTGCTAGTCTGAAAGCCTCTAACTGTCTTAATATGAAGTTAATAGGACAAATCCCTAACTAACTCAGAGTGAAATAACTATTGAACAGCTGAAATACTGAAATGGATAAACTTTATCCTTAAAATATGAGGACCCACCCCTATAACTGTTATTGATAGCCTGAGCAGCTAAGTACAGTCAGGAACCTGAGTGTCCAAACCTATGATATGAGATATCATAGAATAAAAAAAAGTATGGGATCAGTACGTGAAATGTACTAGTATGCTAAGTGACGTAAGGCTGATAAACATGGGTTCATATGCATGAGCTGATAACTGATTGAAAGAACATCATGAAGTAACTGGATGAGAGTACATACAAAATTATAACTACTGAACATACTATACTATGCATATAGATATACACCATGTATCTAAGATTATATTGAAGTTGAGTGTTGAATTCTGATAGTTGAGTAACTGATAACACATAGTAATGGTTCTATAGAACTAACTACATTCTTTACTGAGTACTTATACTAAAACTGTAACTGTAGGAGTGTTCATTTAATCGACATAGACCGGTATAGACTGATTTGGGGTTCAACCCTTAACCCTAGTTGTAAGGGTGTTAGCACCTTGCTACGGGATACTAACAATGATGGGTCAACCCTAATCTGGAAGGAATACTCATGAAATATATATTTGATTGCGTCAACCCTAGTCTGGAAGGAGGACGACTTACCCTATGCTGACTACGTAGTTCTGCAATGTAGGGACTGCTACTAAGGGTCAAACCCTCTGCTGGCAGGAATGCCCCCATCCCTGGGTTCGCTCGGTGATGAATCCTACTCCCAACTAAATCAACACTGAAATGATCACTAGACTGTACTAAACTTGATTAAACTGACACTGATCATGTTGATTGACTGATCTGGACTAAGTTCACTGAGTTCTGTTACCTGACTAAGTACTACTGTTCTTGAAATTTACTGGGACTATTCGATAACTGCTGTAACTAAGTAAATAGCTTGATTTTGGGTAATAAATACCCCCAGGACTTGATATCATAATAGATAATCACATATCACTACTTTAAAAACACAACAATAGGTTACCCAGCATGATCAAACACTTGCAAGGCATAGCTTAAGCATGGGAATAGTTTTAATATGTAGTAATAACATGATTCCAATACTAAGATCACCAAATGATCACAATGCACAATTCATTCACTTAGACATTTTGTCACATACTTAGGAGGAATAACCTTGTACATGGGAATAAACAACATGTTAATGCATCATAACTACAATAATCAATTCACCATTCAAGGGTTTGACATGAGATCTACATCAACCAACATACCCATTGATCCATTTTACATGAAACTCATATTTTCTGAACTTTGAAACTCAAATAACAACACAAACATGAGCATAATTCAATTCATAACATGGGAATCATAATCCAAGTTTTGAAAAGGGTTCTTAAACTCCAAGGATGGAAGAAAACCCAAGGATGAATACCCAACATACCTGAGTGACGAAATTCATGAAGATTGTTGGGGATTTCTTGGAACTTGATCTTGAGCTTGATGAACTAGGGTTTATTTCTTGAGAGAATTTTGTGAATAATGAATGTATTATGTACTTTTGGAAGCTTAATTCCGTATTTTGCTTGAATTGGGTGAGGGAAAAAGGACCTAATTATTCTTGAAAATTCAGAATTAAGTGAGAAAAATATGCCCAGTGATGCAGTAGGTGATGTGCCACGTCAATAGTGTAGACGCGATAGCCAATGCGACACATCGAGATCGTGTTGGCTTTCTGTTTTGGTCATCCAAAAATGATTCAAACGATGTCCAAAAATTTCAAAATACACCCAAGATGACCTATTAACATCCCTGATCATGAATCAACTTAAAAATTAACAATCTAAGGTCGAAAAGATCATAAATGATGCCATTGAAATTTTGAGGTCAAAAATAAGACTAAGTGTCAACACTTACCTGGAATTTTCTAAGTTTGGGACCTCTTTTGGCATGCTATGTAGGACTGAAATGACTAGGACTTTGTGGAGTCTTACATTACTACTAATGGATTAGAACAGGTGTCATCATGACTTGAGAAATTGGATCTTAACATTTGCACACATAAGAAATGTAACTATTCCAGAGACAAAATTCTTATGTTATTGAAGTATTATTTTATGCAAACAGTATATTTTGTAAGCATTTAAAGAATTGACAAAATTGGTCCTTGGTAGACTCATAATTTCTGAATATTCAAACAAATTTACTTCTCATAAAAGAATATTAAACTGTTAAGTGCATAATATCTTATTTTCTACTGATATATGATAGTTGAGTGGACATTATTTCATGTTACATATTGTATAAAGTATTTTCTATCTGAAATTCACATAATAAGAATATATAATTTCATGAACGTTCATAGAAAAATACTAAAAAGAAAAATAAAGTATAAACTAACCTTATTTTATACATGTAGAGTAGATTTGTATATTGTCCGATGTAAGTAAATAAGTTTATAAACTAACCTTATTTTATACATGTAGAGTAGATTTGTATATTGTCCGATGTAAGTAAATAAGTTTACTTAAAATTTGAATGTTTGTATGAAAAACAAAGAATTTCAATTGTTCAAACTCTACTTATATAAGCAAATATTTGATTAAAGGACAAAGATTATGATGTGTTTTTTTATTTTGTACAATATTGTTCTTGGAATAGTAATTTTTTGTAGGATCAAAATATTGTTCAATAACTTTAAAGAAATTTTTGGTAATTGAAATTTACATTTAAGGTCTAATCATTATTATAATAAATTTTATATATGATGTACATTAAAGTGATGTTATTTCAAGAAGGTCTTTCACAAGAAGTCAAGCTAAGGACCTTTAAGTATTTCAAGCTTTATGGATGAAGATGGAATCTTTGGATGGCTCCAATATGGATGACTTGAAGATATTTGCTATACCAAGTTTCTATTATTTAAATTAGCTTGTAATTTAAATTAAGAACAATTTGGTCTTTTCTTATTTCTTTTAACCCTTAGTATAAATAGTTAGCTATTAGGGTGAACCACTAATTTTATTGGAGATTGTATACTTGTGCTTCATTTGAGGGTTTGATAACTCTGTTGATTTTCAACACTTTCCTAGGATTTGTAAGTAAGGTTACTACTTTCTTGAAAATTCTAATATATTAGGTGCTTTTAGTTTCCAATTGAGTAGTGTTTTGGTTAGTTTCACTATTACATCTTTCAATTATTTAAATCTAATTGTGTCTATCTTTCTTTAACTTTTATCTTTAATTTCTATCTTGCTTCTATTTTCTTGTTTCACATCAAATTGGTATCAAGATCTTGGATTAGATTTGTTTTCACAAAACTAAGTATTGGGATTTTGATATTTTAAAAACAAAATTCAAAAAACAAGTCAAATTTGATTGAATGTTGTTTAGTATTACTCCTTGAGTTACATGTTTCTTCATTGGAAAAAATCAAAAAAATACATGACAAAAAAAATTGAAAGTCATTTTGACGAAGAAACTTGAAAATGGGTTTTGTTGATTGAGTGTTTGGGTGAAGAAATTATTGGTAGAATTGTGGAAAAGTTATATCTCAAATTTGAGCTCATTTTCTTGGGTATTGAAGAAGATAAATTTGAGAATCAAAAAATAGTTCAAATCTTTCAAATTTGTTTCTTTTTTTCTCTTTTTAATTCTAGCTAGTTTGCTTTGAGTATTAATTTATACTTAATGTTAAACTAGTTTGTGTCCGTTTAATTTATTTGTGTCAATTTTTTTTTCATATTTTTTTCTTTTATTTCAGTGTAAGGTTATTTGTTTCCTCGACCATTAGCTTTAATTGTTCGTTCTTGATTACATAAACTCCACTCCATCCCAAAAAAGTAGTACCATTTGGAAATTATTTAACGGTGTTGACTCTCAACCTTTGGTTATTCAAGAGTGGTAACAAGAAAGAGTGAGGTTAGTTCATTTGAGGGTAGCCTTAAAAGCCTTTGGCCTTAGATTGATGCACAAGTGTGGGTGACAAAAAGAAGTAAACATGATGTGAGTGAGTGGTGAGGAACTTTTTCTACTAACTTTTTCTTTATTTTGTAGGTACAATGACTCAATTATAGGAAGAATCCTCTAACAAAACAAAAAGTTTTCTTCAAAAACTATTGGAAGAAATGAAGAGAAAATTTGAATATGTGAATAGAAGGGTGAGAAATCGAGAAATAACAAAGAAACCACTTGAGGTTTTCAATTTCATTGGTCAATATGATGAGGGATCAAGTAAGATTCCTTTTGATATAATTTCATCCCACATGGTAGTGCAAGATATCCTCTCTCCTAATGCTATTTTACCAAAAGTCTGCAATCAAGCAACCCTTTCAAAGGGGAGAAATCAACCAAAAAATCTTACACCACAAGTCAATAAAACTAAAATGAGAGCCCAACATGACCTTGAAGAGCATGATTCTTTTGATGGTGATAATTATAATTCTGGAGTCAATGATCAAGTTCAATAAGAGAGGTTAGGTAGAAGAGGAAAAGAGGAGGGAATAAAGGGTGGTATCCAGTTGATGGTAGAGAACGCAATAGAAGGAATGATGATAAAGATTGAGGATTCAATAACATCAAGGTTATCTTTCCATTCCTCAAAGGAAGTTTTGACCTGAATGAAATTATTAATTGCATTGTGAAACTTGAAAGGCAATATAATCTCAACAATATGAGTGATGTTAAAAAGATGAATTATACTATAAGTCAGCTCGAAGGTTTTTCTTCTACATGGCGATAGAAAATTGAAAGGGATACTTTGGTGAATAGAGATTTTCTTACAAGTTGTAATGACATGAAAAGGCGTATGAGAGAAAGGTTTGTGGGTCAAAATTATGAGGAAAATACACTCAGGAAGTATTACAATCTTCAACACGGAAGTAAGAGTGTGGAAAAGAATTATGAGGAGCTATAGCATACAAGGCTTTGAGCTAATTTCAATGATGAAGAGGTAAAGCTTGTGGAAAGATTTATCTCAAGCTTAAATAAGGAGGTAAGGTAACCATTGAAATTGCATCATCTTTCTACTCTATATGAAGCTTATCAAATGACACTCAAGGTGGAGGGTCAGCGAAAGAAAAATAAATCAAAGGTGCAATCTTCTTCTTCTTTATGGACTAAAAATAAGAAAATTTGGAAATCATCTCCCACTTAGGACAAATCCAAAGGAGTAAAGAAAGAATTGAAGTCCAATTTAGACAAAGACAAATCAAATGTGGACTATAAAGATGGAGCTAACAAATCTAAACTTGAAACTCCATCTAAAATAAAGTATTTTAAAATGTCAAGAATATGGTCATAAAGCAAATAAATGTCCTAATAGAAGAACTATCATTGCATTAAATGATGGTGGTTATCAAACCCAATATAGATCTAAAGATAACCAAGTAGAGGATGATAGTAGTGATAAGTTGATAGGAGAAGGTGATAGAGAATAAATTGATGATGATGGAAAAATTATTCTTGTTGTGAGGAGAAATATGAGTGATATAGCAAGGGAAGATCTTGATCAAAGAGAGAACTTGTTTCATAATTAGTGTAGAGTTTAAAATCAATTATGTTTCCTTATTATTGATACTGGAAGTTGTGTAAATGTTGCTAGTGTATCTATGGTAGAACAATTAAAACTTCCAAGAAGAAGGCATTCAAAACCTTATAAATTACAATGTCTCAATAAATGTGGTGAACTCAAGATGTCCAAAAGAGTGTTAAAAAAATTCAAAGTTGGAAGTTATCATGATGAAGTATTTTGTGATGCTGTACGAATGCAAGTTTTTCATGGGAATATGATGTAGGGGTTAAACATAATGGAATGTCAAACAAATATTATTTTTGTAAGGATGGTAAGAAGAACATTCTTAACCTACTTTCTCCTTTTCAAGAGAGTGAGGAATATAGAAAAATGAGAGAGTTGAAAGAAAAACTTGAGAGAGAAAAGAAAGAGAGAAGTAAGGGGGCGAAAAATGATAACTCAAGAAAGGAAAAAAGGAGAGGTTGAGAGATCAAGTGAGAATAAGTTATCAAAAAAAAAGAGGTGAACAAGAAAAATAAAAAAAGATAGAAAATGTGCAAGATTTTGCAAAATCAAGAGAGCATGAAAGAGCTAAACATTGAGGTTGCTACTCAAGTCATATTTATTAAACCTAAAGGTTATTCTTTGATTTTTAACAATGAACTAACCTCTTTATGTTTGACAATAGTTGTTTCTTCTTTGTTGCAAGATTATGAAGATCTATTTTCAGAACAAATACCAAGTGGATTGCCTCCTTTAAGAGGAATAGAGCATGAAATTGACTTTTTGTCAGATTCTCAAATACCTAAAAAAAGCAGCTTATAGGAGAAATTCTCAAGAGACCAAAGAATTACAAAGACAAGTGGAAGAACTTGTGAATAAAGGTTTTGTGAGAGAAAGTTGAAGTCTATGTGCGTTGCTCATAATTTTAGTACCGAAGAAGGATAGGACATTGGAGGACGTGTATAGATTTTTGTACCACTAATAAAATTACGATAAAATATCGACATTCCATTTTTAGACTTGATGACATGCTAGATGAATTGTGTGGTTCTATCTTATTATCTAAAATTGATTTAAGAAGCGGATACCACCAAATATGAATGAAATCCAAAGATAGATGAATGAAAAACCACTTTCATAACTAAGTTTAGATTATATGAGTATATGGTGATGCCTTTTGGGATAACCAATGCACCAAAAATTTTTATGCGATTAATAAATCATGTGCTTAAGTCATTTATTAATAATTTTATTTTGGTTTATTTTGATTTATAGCAAGTGTTTGGATATCATGTGCAACATTTGAGAATGATATTTCATGTGTTGAGAAATCAAAAGTTGTATATGAATTTTAAAAAGTGTTCTTTTTGTGTGGACCAGGTTGTTTTCCTTAGATTTGTTATAAGTTCAAGAGGAATTGAGGTGGATGATGAAAAGGTAGAGGCTATTACAAGTTGACCAACTCCTAAGTCCATTAGTGATGTTAGAAGCTTCCATGGGTTGGCTAGTTTTTATAGGAGATTTGTAAAGGGTTTTAGTTCTTTAGCCACTCCTCTAACTGAGGTCATTAAGAAAGATAAGCCTTTCATTTACGGTAGAAAACAAGAGGAAGACTTTAAAATCTTTAAATAAAAACTTAGTTCCACTCCATTACTTTAACTTTCCAGCTTTAAGAAGATGTTTGAAATTGAGTGTGATGCTAGTGAAGTAGGCATTGGTGCGGTCTTGATGCAAGAAAGAAAACCCATAGCTTACTTTAGTGATAAATTAAAAGGAGCTCTATTGCAATATTCTACCTATGACAATAAACTTTATGCCTTAGTGAGATTTTTAGCAAATTAGAAACATTATTTGTGGCATAAGGAGCTTGTGATTAAAACCGATCATGAGGTTTGAAACATATTAGGATCCAAAATAAGCTTAATAAGAGGCATGCCAAATGGATAGAGTTCATTGAGTCTTTTCCATACATGATTAATTATAATCAAGGTAAAGAGAATATTGTGGCATATGCTTTATCTAGAAGATGTGCATTGATGGATACCTTGACTTCTAGGTTGATGGGTTTTGAGAGTTTGAAGGAGTTATATTCTAATGACGATGATTTTGGAAAAGTCTTTAGAGAGTGTCAAGTGTGCTTAAATAGGTGTGTGCAAGTTGTTAAGGTGGGAAATAAAGGTAAAACTCCTAGATTTAAATGGACGAAGGGTTACTTGTTTAGAAATGGAAAACTTTATGTGTCTATGTCTTCATGGAGAGAGCTATTGGTGAAAGAGGCACACAATAGAGGTTTGATGGGTCATTTTGGTGTGTCAAAAACATTAGCTATTCTTAGTGAACATTTCTTTTGGCCTATAATGATAAATGATGCAGAAAGAATTTGCGCTAGGTTTTTGGATTGTAAGCATGCTAAATCTTGTACCCAACCTCATGGCTTATATACCCCCTTTCCTATTTCTATCGGTCCTTGGATAGATATTTTTATGAATTTTGCTATTGGCCTTCCTAGGACTAGGAATGCAAAGAATAGCATATTTGTTGTTGTGGATAGATTTTCAAAAATGGCTCACTTTATAGTTTTTCATAAAAGTGATGATGCATATCATGTTGCTACTTTATTTTTTCATAATGTGATAAAATTGCATGGTGTTCCCCAAACAATTATTAGTGATAGAGATTCAAATATTTAGTTATTTTGGAGGTGTTTATGGGAAAATTTGGGAATCAAATTGATATTTTCTACTTTTTGTCATCCTCAAATGGATGGTCAAACCGAGATGGTTAATAGAAATTTAGGTAACATGGTTAGAGCTATGGTTAAAGAAAAGTTAACTTCTTGGGAGGATCAATTGCCATTAATTGAGTTTGCATATAATAGACCAATTCATAAACCTAATGGTATAACCCCGTTGAGTGTGTTTATGGCTTTAATCCCTTGACTCCATTAGATATAACTCTTTTTGCCAAATATGTTATTGTGAGTGTAAATACAAAATCTAAGGCAAAAGCTATGAAGATCATCCATGAGAAAGTAAGATTGCAAATTGAGAGGGGCCAACAAAGATGCAATCAAAAGAGCCAACAAAGGATGAAAAAAAATCACCTTTGTACCTGGTGATAGGGTATGGGTTCACTTTATAAAAGAGAGATTTCAAAGAAAAAGGAAGAACAAGCTTATGCCAAGAGGAGATGGACCTTTTTAAGTGCTTGCAAAGATTGGAGATAATGCTTACAAAGTGGACTTACCCAGTGAGTATTTGATCCATAATGTTTTCAATGTTAGTGATTTCTCTCTTTTTCGTGTAGGATTGATGAATTTGAGGATGAATTCTTTCAAAAAAGAGGAGAGTGATGTACATCAAAGTGGTGAAACTTCAAGAAGGACTTTCACAAGAAGTCAAGCTAAGGACCTTCAAGCATTTCAAGCTTAATGGATGAAGATGGACTCTTTGGAAGGCTCTAATATGGATGACTTGAAAATATTTTATATACTAAGTGTCTACCATTTAAAATATATTGTAATTAAAATAAAGGATAATTTGGTCTTTCCTTACTTCTTTTAACCCTTAGTATAAATAGCTAGCTATTAGGGTGAACCACTAGTTTTTTTGTAGATTGGATATTTGTGCCTCCTTTGAGAGTTTGATAACTCTTTGTTGATTTTCAACACTTTTATAGGATTTTCAAGTAAGGTTACTACCTTCTTGAGAATTCTAATAGATTAGGTTCTTTTAGTTCCCAATTGAGTGGTTTTTTTGTTAGTTTCACCATTACATCTTTCAATTGTTTGACTCTAATTATGTCTATCTCTCTTTAATTGTAACGACCAAAAAATTTGATTAAACATGTAAAATTTATGATTTTATGTGATTTAACTATTTTACCCCTCCCCATAGTTGCATTATGGTATTTCTGGGGTGTAGGAGTGATTGACATGATTTTTGATGTATTTTGGTGTCATTTATGTGATATTGTGGTTTCTGATGGCTTCGAGAGTCTTATTTTGGACTTATGTGGAGATCTTTTGATCCGTGCAATGGATGGCCAAACGGACTATTCTAACAGCTCTGGAATATTTATTTTAGGCTAGGTAGACTTTTGGTTTGGTTCCCGGTGCACCCGAGCTCATTTCAACCTATTGGTCGGAAAGTTAAAAAATTGAAAATATGGGTGTGGGACCCATATTTGGTCGAAACAACCTCGGATGAAAAATTTGACTTCGCAAGCATATCCAAAATGTCAAATATAGGGTGTAAGTATATGTGTTATGATTTTACGGCTTTTATATCTCATTTCAACCCTCGGTTTGAAAAATTATGATTTCGAATTTTGGGGGTCAACTTTGTGAATGATATTTGTTTGAAAATTTGATATCTTCATCGCGTCCAAAACATCGAATTTAGTATGTTTACATAGTTCGTTTGCATGTATCAAATTTCGAATGAATCCCGGGCACCCCATCAAAATCAATGGTGAATTTGAAGGGAAAAATCTGGTGCAAATACCAGAAAATCTGCAATATAAATACCTCGATTTTTAGCCTTTTTTGCTCATTTTTCATCTTGGCTCTTGGGAGTTAAATACTCAAATTGTGTGGAAGCTTAAAACTAAAGTTCGTGAGAGATTGGGAAGCTAGATTAAAATCTATTTCTTGGTTTTATTATGGATTTAAGGTAAGAATTCACAATTTTCTTAGTAATTTCTGGATTAATTTCTCAAAACTCCAAAAATCGTAGGGCTTGATTTCAAACCTCAATTTCACTTCTTTTCACTTGAATAATGTTTTTATCATATAATTACTAGTTTTCATTAATTTAACCTTCAAAACAACTTCGATTCTTGATTTTAACCTGGATTTCAAAGATTTTACCTGGTAAAGTTCAAAAATAATCTTTTTCTTCGATTTGAACCTCATTTCTGACTTGATTTAATTAGGGTTTTCAATTGTAGATTTCTAAAAATATGAGGAACATGTTTTTGGAGTAAATTCCGATTTTGCCGTTCTTTTTTTGGAAATCCATTTAAGGGGTGCATTTTGACCCTGAATCAAAAGTAGTCAATATGGGTGTCGTTGGTTTTGTTTTGACATATAAATTTTATATTTGACATTTTTAGTAGAGTTCAAGATTGTTCATGAAAAGTAAGGTCGTGGGTTCGAAGTGTAGAGGATCGATTTTGGCTTTTGAGGTAGGTTATGGCTTAACTCTTTCAGACTGGGTTGGTTAGTAAATAATGATACAACATACCTGTTAAGGGTGGAAACTAATCATAAAAAGTGACTATTTATGTATTGTTCCCGTGTGGAGGCATAGATGTAATATAATTGTCAAAATTGAGTTATTATGTGATATGTATTACCGTGTGGAGTCCTATGTGATATTAATAGCCTTGATATATGTGAATAATTGTAATGTGTTGTTAAGATGCTTAATATGGTACCGTTGGTGTATTGTAAAAATATTCATACTTTATTTGGCATATGAGACATGTGAAAATTCATGGATGAAACTAAAAAAATGAGTGCATATTAGCTCACATGGTTGTGGAAATATATCATTATAGTTGGTTGTGAAAATACTCATTGTGATTAGTTATGAGCATTATATCCTCATATCATACTCATTCATGAAACATTGGTACCATCGTGGCAACATCTGAGAAACACTGACAACACCTTTCTAAAACTCTCTTTGAGGAACGTGCCAGGGAGGAGATATTGTAACACCTTATAAAACTCTTTCTGAGGGATGTTCCAGAAAGGATATATGAGATATGTGAATTATATAAGGATTTATGAACCCTCTATGGGTCCTGCGTTGGGAGGCTTGCCTCCGTAGGTGTTTACGGGGATTGTGCGACGATCCCGAAGGTTGTGCGATGACCTCATGCATCATCATCATCATCATATAAATTGCACTTACTTTATTGTGTTATGTTCTGTTGTACTGCCATATTGACTTGTCAACTATGTATTTATCATATCTTCTTTACTTGTATTTGATGATCTTATATATGCATGTTTCCCCTTGTTCTTCTTATATGTGATATAATACGTACTTTTTATATCTTGGTGTGATGTTGCAATATATGTGAGATATATTAGACCTATTAGTACAAGCGATGTGGGCTACTGTTGTAGGATATTTTTTTATTGCAGGTGACGTTCCCTTAGTGTATATTTTGTATGCTTTACTTACTACTTTGCTTGGTCATCCTATGATACCTACTGAGTACAAGTGGACCGTAATCATGCCTACTGCACCCTTTCCGTGAAGGTCCTAGCTCGAGTACGCCTTAGCTTGATTGACTCGGGTGATTGTTGGAGCTTCCAAGTTAGCTGTTGGACCTTTATAGGTCTGAAGTTCATCTCTATCTTTCTACAATAGTTATGTCTTTATTAGTATTCGAAGATAGATATTATTTCTTTGTGGTTATTTTTTTGATGTATTTGACTCTTGGATTGTACTAGTAGTTCTTACACTATTGACACTTAGTTTTGGGCATGACTGGTATTTTGAATAAATTCTTTCCGTATTGTTATGATTATTTATATGGTTCGGCTTCATTCTAGAAGACTTACCTCAGGATATTTTATTATTTTTCTCTTTTTGCATCGGTTTGGGTGATAGGTTTACTTGTCAAGGTACGCTTCGACAAGTGCCATCTTGACCTTCATTTTTTAGTCGTGAAAAATTGGTATCAAAGTAGCCAGGTTTCATTAGTCTCAATAGTGTAAGAACAGGATATCTAATAGAGTCTCGCGGATCGATACCTAGACGTCCATATCTATCTTTGAGAGGCTATAGGAAGTTTTTAGGAAAATTTCCTCATTTTATTCTTTATCATGCGAAATTCTTTCATACCTTGTGTTCTGAGTTGTGTTTCACTCTTTCCGCATGAATGGTGAGGCTTATACTACTAGTAGTTGGGAGATGCTGGGAGAAATTTGTAGAGATTGTTTATCGGTTGTAGGTAAATTGATGCTGCTGAGTTATTCTAGGATCAGTTTGCTGATGCCTTTTTTGATAGATTCATGCCTTAAAGTTTGAGGGATTGGATATGGGATGAGACAGATCATTTGGAGAAAGGCTTTGTGAAAATTGCTTAGTATAAGGCGTATTTCCCTACCATGTCTAGATATTCCTATGATAGTATTTCCATCGAGTCTGAAAAGACTCAAAAGTTTGTGAAAGGTTTGAATGTTTCCCCTTAGTTGTCTATATCTCAGATGGTTGTGGTTAGGGATTTTTTTCAGAGTATTGTGGATCATGCTAAGATGACAGAAGGTATTCTTCAAGTATCTCAGGGTGGCACTAAGAAGGTGCGTCATTTTTGTGAGTTTAGAGGTTAGTCTCCCCATGGTAAAGATTTTAGTAGTTCTCATAGATAGTGTAGGCCAGTGCAGGTAGCCTTATAGAGTTTAGGTGTTGGACCTTCTAGTTCAGCAATTCAGGATGGGTGTTTGGGCCTAGTTGTACCTTCTCCTATTGATATTGGTCATAGAGGTTGTTATATGCCTAATGAGACTAGTCATGTGGCCAAGAACTGTCCACGTTGTGTGTTTAGTGCTACTCTTATTTTAGCGGTGGGGGGTAGGGGTGCTACCAGAGGTATGAAGGGCAGAGGTAGTGGAGCTCATGGAGGTGGTCATGGAGCCACTTAAGCAGTTGGTGGTTGTGGTTAGTTTTATGCTATACCAGCCATACCTGAAGTAGAGGCTTTTGATACTGTGATTATATGTATCATCACTATTTGTTTCAGAGCTATATCTATATTATTTGATCCCAGATCAACTTTCTCCAATGTGTCTATGTATTTTACTTTGGGTTTTGATCTTGTTAGTGAGCCTTTTATCATGCATATTCATGTATCTACCTCAGTAGGTGACTGTTTAGTGGTGGATCGGGTCGATTTTGATGTTATTTTAGGCATGTATTGGTTGGCTCCTTAACATGTTGTCTTAGATTATCTTTCTAAGACTGTGACTTTAGCTTCGCTAGGTATGCCAAGGATAGCTTGGAAGGGTGCACTTCATTCGGGTCCTAAAAGGATTATATCTTTTGTTCAGGCTCGTAAATTAGTTGAGAGGGGGTGTTTATCTTACTTGGCTTTTGTCTGTGTTGTCCGTGAGTTAATGGATGTATTCCCTATGGACTTGCTTGGTATGCCTTCAGATCGAGATATTGATTTTATTATTGATGTTGAGTCAGGAACCAAGCCCATTTCTATTCTTCCTTATAGGATGGCCCCAGCAGAGTTGAAAGAACTGAAGGATTATTTGTAGGAGTTGTTGGATAAGGGTTTTATCTTAACTAATGCTTCACCTTGAGGTGCGTCTATCTTGTTTGTGAAGAAAAAAGGATAGATCTATGTTGATGTGCATTGATTATCCTAGTTGAATAAAGTGAAGGTTAAGAATAAGTATTCTCTTCCATGCATCGATGATTTGTTTGATCAACTTCAGGGTGCTACGGTGTTTTCAAAGACTGATTTGAGTTTTAGTTATCACCAGTTGAGGATTAGAGCTTTGGATATTCTGAAGATAGCTTTTTGGACCCGATATGGTCATTATGAGTTCTTGGTTATATCCTTCGGCTTGACTAATGGCCCTTCCACATTTATGGAGTTGATAAACTGGGTGTTTTGACCATATTTTGACTCCTTTGTTATCGTATTTATTGATGATATCTTGGTGTATTCCAAGAGTGAGGTTGAGCATGGGGAGCATTTGAGGATTAGGCTTCAGATATGGAGGTATGAGAAGTTGTACGTGAAGTTCTCTAAGTGTGAGTTTTGGTTAGAGTGTGCTTCTTTCTTGGGTCATGTGGTGACAAAAAAATGTATTATGATTGATCCAGCCAAGGTTATAGCAGTTCGTGATTGGACTAGACCTACTTCTCCTACTGAGATTTGGAGTTTTGTTGGCTTAGGAGGTTATTATCAGCATTTTGTTGAGGGTTTCTCTTTTATTGCTGCTACTTTGACTAAGTTGACTCAGAAAAATATTTCTATCTAGTGGTTTTATGCTTGTGAGGTGAGCTTCCAAAAGCTCAAAGATTTATGGACTTCATCTCCTATATTGGCTTTACCCAAGGAGAGTGTGCGCTTTATTGTGTTTTGTGATTCTTTCGGTGTTGGATTGGGTGTTGTGTTGATGTAGGAAGTCAAGGTAATTATGTATACATCTTGTCAGTTGAAGCCTCATGAGAGGAATTATCCTACCCATGATTTGGAGTTTTGTGCAGCTATGTTTGCCTTGAAGTTGTGAAGGCACTACTTGTATGGAGTCCGTTATAAGATCTTCTCAGATCATCATAGCCTTCAGTACTTCTTTAGCCAGCGAGATCTTTATATGAGGTAGCACCATTGACTTGAGTAACCCAAGGATTATGATGACTATTCTCTATCATCCAGGCAAGGCTAATGTGGCTTCAGATTCCTTGAGCCGAAACTCGACTGGCATAAGTCGCTTAGTGCATCTTTTGACTAGGAGAGGATTTTGGCCTTAGAGTTTTAGTCTTTAGCTAACCAGATGGTTAGGCTTGATATTTTGACATCAGATGTGTTTTGACATTTGTGGATGCTAGATCTTCTTTGATGGAGCAGATTCAAGCTCATCGATTTAATGATGTTGGATTAAGGTTGGTTCAAGATAAAGTGTTGAGTGGGGAGGCTAAGAAAGCCTTACTTGATTCAGATAGAGTTTTGATTATTGGGGGCCGAGTTTGTATGCCGAGAGTGGATGACTGGATTAAGTTGATCTTGGAGAAGGCCCATTGATTCAGATATTCTATCTATCCAGGTGTGACTAAGATGTATCATAATTTGAGACAACACTACTTGTGGGGTGGTATAAGGAGAGATATGGCATATTTTGTGGCTCATTGCCTATGTGGTTAGAAGGTGGAGGCCGAGCATATAAGACCTGGTGAATTGCTTCAGAGGTTACCTATTCTCGGGTGGAAGTGGAAATGGATCACTATCGACTTTATGATTGGTTCTCCTCATACATCTCATGGTTCTAACTGTGCTTGGATCATCGTGGATCGATTAACCAAGTTAACTTATTTTATTCCAGTTTGGGTCTTATTCAGTGCTGAGAGGTTAGCTTTTATCTTCATTTGTAAAATTGTGCATCTGCATGGTGTGTCGCTATCCATTATTTCAGATCGAGGTTTTGTGTTCACATCTCACTTTTAGAAGACATTTCAGGATGATTTGGGTACTCAGGTTGATCTTAGCATAGCATTTCACCCCAGACTGATGGCCAGTCAGAGCGGACTATTCATGTTTTGGAGAATGCCCCGCGCATGCGTGATGGATTTTGGTGGCCAGTGGGAGCAGCTTTTTTATTTAGCAGAGTTTGCATATAATAAGAGTTACCATTTCAGTATTGATATGGCTCCTTTTGAGGCATTGTATGGTAGACGTTGTCGTTCCCCAGTAGGTTGGTTTAATGTTTCAGAGGTGATACTTCGAGGTGTGGACCTACTTCGTAAGTCTTTGGTCTAGAGTGTGGATCATTCAGAATAGACTTAGAGAGACTCAGAGTAGGCAGAAGGGCTATGTTAATCGTAGACTTTGTTCCTTGAGATTCAATGTTAGTGATCGTGTTTTCCTTCGAGTTTTACCAATGAAGAGTGTGATGAGGCTTGAGAAGAAGGACAAGCCCAAGTATATTGGTCTATTTGAGATTTTTCGAACTATTGGTGATGTGGCTTATAAGTTGCTTTACCCCTTAATCTATCAGTTGTTCATCTATTTTTTCATGTATATATGAATCGTCGCTATATTTTGGATGAGTCTCATATTATTCGTTGGAAGTCAGTTCAGCTAAATGAGCGGTTGTCGTTTATTGAGGAGCTGATCTCCATTTTGGCTGGAGATGTTAGGCGGTTGCGCTCTAAAGTGAACCTTGTGGTTAAGGTCCAGTGGCAACATCAACCTATAGATGAAGATACTTGGGAGGTCGATTCTGATATACTTAGTTCTTATCATCAACTCTTCATTGATTTAGGTATTTCTTTGCCTAGTTCGAGGACGAACTAGATTTTTAATGGTGGATGATGTAACGACCTAAAAATTTGATGAAATATGTGAAATTTGTGATTTTATGTGATTTGACTGTTTTACCCCCTCCCTGCAGTTCCATTATGGTAATTCTGAGGTATGGGAGTGATTGACATGATTTTTGATGTATTTTGGTATCATTTATGCGATATTGTATTTTTTGATGGCTTTGAGAGCCTTATTTTGGACTTATGTGGATTTCTTTTGATTTGTGCGACGGATGGCCAAACGGACTGCGCCAGTTTAGGCTAGCTAGACTTTTGGTTTGGCTCCCGGTGCACCCAAGCTCATTTTGAACTATTGGTCGGAAAGTTGAAAAATTGAAAATATGAGTGTGGGACCCACATTTGGTCGAAACGACCTCAGATGGAAAATCCAACTTTGCTAGCATATCCAAAATATCAAATTTAGGGTGTTAGCATATTTAGTATGATTTTATGGCTTTTAAATCAAATTTCGACCCTCGGTTTGAAAAATTATGATTTCGTGTTTCGGGGATTAACATTGTGAAAATGATGTTTTTTTTAAAATTTGATATAGTCATCGCATTTGGAACGTCGAATTTAGTATGGTTGCATAGTTTGTTTGCATGTATCGGACTCCAAATGAATCCCGGGCACCCTGTCGAAATTTGAGGTGAATTTGAAGGGAAAATCTGGTGTAATACACCAGAAAATCTGCAATATAAATACTTCTTTTTTTTGTCCCTTTTGCTCATTTTTCATCATGTCTCTTAGAAGTTAAACCCTAAAATAGTGTCGGAGCTTAAAAGTAAAGTTCGTGGGAGCTTGGGAAGCTTGATTAACATCCATTTCCTGATTTTATTATGGATTTAAGGTAAGAATTCACCATTTTCTTAGGAATTTCTTGATTAATTTCTGAAAACCTCAAAAATCTTAGGACTTGATTTTAAACCTCAATTTCACTTCTTATCAGTTGAATAATATTTTCTTATCATATAATTACTAGTTTTTCATCAATTTAACCTTCAAAATAATTTTGATTTTTTGATTTTAATCTAAATTTTAAAGATTTTACCCGGTAAAGTTCAAAAATGATTTGTCTTCGATTTGAACCTCGTTTTTTACTCGATTTAACTTGGGTTTTTAGTGGTAGATTCCTCAAAAATATGAGGAACATGTTTTTGAAGTAAAGTTTTGATTTTGCCATTCTTTTTCGAAAACTCATTTTGGGGGTCTGTTTTGACCCCGAACCAAAAGTAGTCAATATGGGTGTTGTTGGTTTTGTTTTGATGCGTAAATTTCATATTTAATATTTTTAGTGGAGTTTAAATTTATTCGTGAAAAGTAAGGTCGTGGGTTCGATGTGTAGCGGATCGGTTTTGGCTTTTGAGGTAGGTTATGGCTTAAGGCTTTCAGACTGGGTTGAATAGTAAATGATGATACAAAATACATGTTAAGGGTGGGAACTAATCATAAAAAATATCTATTTATTTGTTGTGCCCGTGTGGGAGCGTATATGTGATGTAATTGTCGAAAATTAAGTTATTATGTGATATGTGTGACCACGTGGGGTCCTATGTGATATTAATAGTCTTGAATATATGTGAATAATTGTATTGTGTTGTTAAGATGCTTAATATGGTATCATTAGTGTATTGTGATTATATTCATACTTTATTTGACATATGAGACATGTGAAAATTCATGGATGAAATTGAAATAATGACTGAATATTGGCTCACATTGTTGTGAAAATATATCATTATGGTTGGTTGTAAAAATACTCATTGTGATTGGTTGTGAACATTACATCCTCATATCATACTCATTCATGAAACATTGGTACCACCGTGGCAATTTATGAGAAACACTGGCAATACATTTTTTAAAACCCTCCCCAAGGGTGTGTTGAGTAGGAGATATTGTAGCACCTTATAAAACTCTTTCCGGGGGATGTGCCAAAAAGGAGATATGAGATATGTGGATTGTATACGAGTTGACGAATCCCTAATGGGTCCTGTGTTGGGAGGCTTGCCTCCGTAGGTGTATATGGGGATTGTGCGATGATCCCAAAGGTTGTGTGACGACCTCATGCATCACCATCATATACATTGCACTTACTTTATTGTGTTATATTGTGTTGTACTGCCATATTGATTTATCATCTATGTATTTATCGTATTTTCTTTTACTTGTATTTGATGATCTTGTATATGCATGTTTCCCCTTGATCTTCTTATATGTGATATAATATGTACTTTTATTCTATCTTGATTTGATGTAGCAATATATGTTAGATATATTAGAACTGTTAGTGAAAGCGGTGTGGGCTACCGTTGTGGGACATTTTCTGATAGCAGGTGATGTCCCCTTAGTGTATATTTTGTATGCTTTATTTACTACTTTGTTTGGTCAGCCTATGATACCTGCTGAGTACAAGTGGATCGTACTTATGTCTACTACGCCCTTTCGGTGTAGGTACTAACTTGAGTGCCCCTCAGCTTGATTGACTCGAACGATTGTTAGAGCTTCCAAGGTAGCTGTTGGACATTCATGCGTCCGAAGTTCACCTCTATCTTTCTACTGTGGTTATGTCTTTATTAGTATTCGGAGACAAATATTATTCTTTTGTGATTATTTTTTCGATGTATTTGACTCTTGAACTGTATTAGTAGTTCTTACACTATCGACACCTAATTTTGTGCATGATTGATATTTTGGATAAGATTTTTCCGCATTGTTATGATTACTTATATGGTTCGACTTCGTTCTAGAAGCCTTACCTTGAGATGTTGCTGTCTTTTTCTCTTTTTGTATCGATTTGAGTGATAGGCTTACTTATCAAGGTACGTCGTGACAAGTGTCATCATGACCTTCATTTTTGGATCGTGACATTAATTTTTATCATTAATTTCTATCTTGCTTCTATTTTCTTGTTTCACATCAATGTGTGTGCGTGAGTATGTCATCTTACAGAAAACATTTTTTTGAAAAATAACTTCCATCACATCCAATAAATATGTCTAATAATTAAAGATTAGCCATTCTTGCGACATTGCAAAGTTAGGGAGAAGCATTAACTGGACCATCATAGTAAATTTCCCCAACACACTACTATTATGAAGAAAAAACAAATAGAAAAATACGAAGAAAAGCCACATAAAAAGTCAGTAGGATAAAAAATGTATTCCATAGATATTAAGAATACACCAAATTATTATGCTAAATTGAGATGCACCGTAATTAATCCCACAAATGATCATCCCCATATAATATATCATCAATCAACCAAATGATTATATAATGACAAGATAAACGGATTTGTTACTTTAAAAAATTATCTCAAGTCAATAAATAAATCAAAGTCTGTAAGTCAATACCAGCTATTAGTTTCAAATGAAAAAAAACAAAAACAAATCAATAAATCCAAGTCATATTAAATAAAAATAGTCTTCAAAAATATGAAATTTAGATTTAATTTTTACTTGAAAAAATAACTTTGAAACTACAAATTCTTATGGGAGTTGTCACTGATCATCTCAATAGCATCGGATCATCATATTGATGATTCTTCAGAACAATTTGTTATTTCTGAAAATTGAACTGTTTATGTTCCCGCCATCTGCATATATAGATTTAAGGTTAATTTTAAAGGACGTTATGAGTGTGATAAAAGTATTTTGTAAAACATAAATTACTATTAAGCTAAAACAATTAATATGAAAAACATTTTTTATCATAGAAGAAAAGACCATTTTATATGGACCGAAAAACTTCATCAAAATATTACCCAATTTGCTATGAACTCATTTGATCTGAATAGAGATATAAGAGAATATAATTCTAATCGGATACAAAAAAGTAAAATTAAATCTCACGTTTGATATGAATATATAATTAAAAAAGTAATTTTAAATATATATTAAATTTATACAATGCCAATAATTAAATATGAAATATATGAAATATCAAATTAAATAGAAGCACTAACCTGATAATTAGATTAATCTTAATCAAACTCACTGCCTTGTTCATTAGGCAGGGTGTTGAGATCCAATCTATAATTACTTTGAATATGATGACCCCCACTGTTAGATGCCATGCTAGGCCTATAACTAATGTTTTCAATAGTTGGGTCTTGTAATCCTTGTGAACGTGGCATTCCGAAAAATAGTCCATGTTGTTGTATTCCATCACCAACATTATTTTGGACCAAGGAAAATAGATTATTGAATGGATTTTCAGAGCTGAGGCAGTAGGGTTGAAATTGAACTTGTGGACAATGAAGTTGTTGATTTGAACTATTTCTTGTAGCAAAAGCACTGTTGATGGTAAGAGATGGAAATGAAAAATTTGAACCTCTTTGGACTTGATCTGGATTACGTTGCAAATTTAATACATTTGTCTGAACATGAGGCATTGTCCCAAAATTTTTAAAGCTACTTTTTTGGGGAACCACTTGAGGACTGATGGGTGACGAATAGATTTTTGTTCATTCGGAGCTCTCCATTTATTGATACGATATTTTTGAGAGGTGTTGAAAAAGAATGAAAAAATAAATAAATCATGAATATATTCATCATTTTAACTCGTTATTCAGATGTATTTGAAATGATCGAAGTCATTATAATTGAAGACAGTTTTACTGTTTGATAATTGGTAAGCAATAATAATCTTTTCTAAACAATATGAATCAAAGATTGCTTATAATATTATTTCATTGAACTATACTATAATAGAAATTAGCAACTCGTAATTAACTTCTATCACTAAATATGCAACAGTCTATTATTAATCGTCTTTAATTTATGAGTGTTTTGATAAGTCTTTTTAGTACTTAAAATTTATAATAATGTCTAGTTAATTACTAGCAAATGAGAAAAAAATAAATATTTTATTATGCTTTTGATATAAAATTGAAATTAAGATAGTTGTAAAATAACTTCTCATAAAAGTATTTAATAAAAAATTCTCTCCAAGCAAAACTTTTCTAGTAACCAAATACGAGAAAAAATATTATAAAAAATATTTTTTAGTGAAATCACTTTCTCCCCATCAAATACACACAAATGATGCATAACTTGCCACTTAAATTTATTTAAAGGTATACCTGAAGGTGAGTTGCAACTTGCATCCTGGTAAGATTAAGCACATTCATCATCTTGAGAATCTTCTTAGGATGACAATCTACATGTTTCATAAGAAATGTAACTTTAATTTAATAACTAGAATATTCTTACATCAAGTTGAGTTACATGTAAATACTACAATCATTAAGGCTTAATGAATTCTTGTTGTTCATATCGCTCCATATAAAGAAACTATCAATGAATATAATTAATAATAAAGTAAACTTACTTCCTTCACTCAGTTGTTGCACAGCTTCCACGAATTTACCATGAAGATTCTTAGTCCATTTTGTGCGGGCCTTTTGCCTAACAGTGTTATTAACGACATCTCTTCGACTTTCTCCCTCATCAATGTCTTTCAAGTATTTTCTGCCTCTATTTCTTCTCAGCTTGTCTTTTCCATTCAATACATTATTGTTTTCGGCCTCATGAATATTATTTCACCATTCTTTAGTACCAAATACATTTTTTCTCTTTTCATACTGTTCTTCATTAACCTCAACATTCATCTGCTCTTTATTTTTTCCTAATCCTTCTCTCACTTTCTCTCTTTGTACTTTTTCTGTCAATACAAATTGCCATAAGTATTTTATAATTCCCGCATCAAATGATTTTTTAAGATACAAGTATGCTCCCTTGTCCAAAGCCTCATTTGCTAAGAATTCATTGTCTTCATCACATACAACTATATAATTATTTTGAGAAGCAAGAAATTAGAATTAAATTTTATTATCTTATAAATTTTTTGAATATTAATTTCATGCATATTAGCTAAATTTTTTTTTAATCACAGTAATGTTACAAAACAATAATTTTTGATACATAAAAAATAGAAATTAATGATTAATATTTATGTCACTAAACAATAAAAGTTCACTGCTAATCCTACTTAATGATGGATTATAGAATATTTATTTAGCTTAGGATTATTTTACTATAGATTAATGGTGGGTTTTTATCTAATTTTTTGGGTAGTATGTTAATTAAAAAACTAAATTTATACATAGCTGATGACTTATGTGGAAGAGTAACACAAATACTTACATAGTGAAATAATGTCGAAGGCCACAGCTTGAGCTAAGAGTTCAAAAGAAAGCATATTAGTTGAATTAACATTGAATATCATTACATCAATTTTTTTCTTTTCTTTGGAAAGCATTGCCACTGCCGCTGAAGTTGTACCAACCGTAGTAACTGTACCATTCTTTTGAAAGTCAGTGAATAAAATTATATACAAAATTATCATTAGAATTTATTATTTCTTATATACAAATTCAATGATAAATTTTCAGGTTATTGCTACACTTTGATTTATGCAATTACATATATTAATCAACTTATATTACAATCGACGAGTGAAATCTTACACAGACTCACATAATTAAGGTATACAATATTATTTAAGATAAAATAATTAGATTACATATAATAAAAAAAAAATCTTGTAGGGAATATATTGTTAAGAAATCTAGAAAAAAAAGCTTAAATATGCAATCAATTTTCAGAAATGACTCAGATGTATCATTTGTTAATAGTTGAACTTATTACATTTGACTTATTTGTATAACTAACGACTAATGTAGTTCTACTACAATGAAATTATGTCGTGTGACATTATCTAAATATTTTATTGCTTATCATCCCCCACTTCCTTTTATGAGTGGCATATCTGGACCACCATTTCATTAAGTTAAGTGACATATTAAGTCTTTTCTCAATCCCATATAATACATGACGCTCTTTGATAACAAAAGTAATTTAAGTAATTTATCGTTTTTATCATTGATGCATTTGATTCAACCTTTCAGAAGCATATTCTTGTAAAAACCTCTATCTTTTCTAATTTTGAATAACAAATTTATAATTTTATGCTTCAAACTTACATAGATATGTTTGTCCCTTATATTCAAATCATTATTATTTTACATGTAGAAATGATACTCCCTCATTTAATTGGATTTTGAATGTAATATTATATTTTATCATTTACAATATTCACGTATTTTATGGCTATTTTAATTTAAGAAACGAGTAAAATTGTTTGAAAAAAGGGATTGATTTAAAAGAGAGTACACTAATAAAAGTGTAGTTGGAAATGAAAAATACATATGATATATATTTGAGTATTTATGTGTTTTCATGGTGAAATTTGGGATTTTATCCCGACTTAAATGTGGTAATATTTTGAAAAAAGAAGTCATAAAATTTGTTCAAGAAAAAAAAGACAAGGCTAAAAATGAGGTATAGTTGGGTAGTTAAAGTACATACCAATGTATAAATAAAAGTATGAAATTTTTTTTCATGGTGGTATTTTAGATAAGATATGATGATGACTTGAGAAATGACATAAAAAAATTCTTTTAAAAGAGGGATTTCAATGAGAGTACACTACTGAGGTGCAGTTGGGAGTGAAAGTACATATGAATATGAAAATAAGAGTGTGTATGTCTTTTTATTGCAAAATGTGGGGTGGTAATAGTGGTTAAGATGTGATAAGGGATTATGAAATCACTCAAATTGCCTCTCATAAAGGGGTTCAGGACTGATAAGTAATGAATGACATGACTGAGCCATTTATAAAAATCCAATAATGTAGTTGAGATTTTTTTTCAATGATCTATATTAATTATCTAGAAATGGAATTCAAGTTAAGAGGATTTACCACACTTTAGACAGGAATAATTAGTGAATACTATAAAAAAAAATACTTTAAAAGCCAAACAAAAATTAATATGAAAAAAATCATAAAATACATCTAAATTATACAGAAAATTTCAGTTATATTTCTCTTTTCTTCTTGCAGGGTGAAATAGTTTAAGAGAATTACCATTACAATATAGTGTTCAAATAGGATAATTATAGCAATTAGTTATTTTTATTTAGTATTTTTAAACTTAACCATTATCTTTACAAATTAAAGGAGGAGCAGTAATTGAAAGACCATTAAGGTTGAGCCAACTTTTAAAAATAAAAAACATTGGTCAATAGTCATCATACTAGATTCAAATCATTTTTTTCTTTCAAATTAAGAAAAAGAGCAGTCAAATCAAAATATTTAAATTCAAAGTTAGCCTATGATCAAAAAGATCAAACAACATTTATATGTTAAAAAAAATTATGAAACTTCATAAGAAATGTAATTTATTTTTTTAAAAATTACAAAGAAAAAAAGCTTCTTATCATTAAGAGGACTATTTTTAACTGAACAAAACAATAGAAAAAAAAAACACTTTTGTTTAAGAAGAAAATCAGATCTCCCCATTTTGAATCCACACTGCATACAAAATTAAAAAATACTATCTCCAAGTTACTATATGACAGTCAACTGATACATTCTTATTTTGTCTTTCTCTCGCACTTTCATTATTCTGATCTTGTGACTCCAACTTTTCACCACCCAAGTAAAATAATATTTTAAAATGATAGATAGATTGATAAAAATCATAGATTTACACTTTCAAAATATTATTTTTGAGAGATTTCATTAATTTTTTTTTAATTCAGATAAATTGACAACGATAATTTCTCCCATTTCTACAAAAAAATCAAGTATAAAATTTATGTATAAGTCGATTAAATAATTAAATTTAACATAAAATCGTCTCTTTCTAGGAATATCCGATAAAAGCGCATCGACTCAAATATTAACATAAATTATCACTTCCTTTGAAAAATTATATATATCTTTATAGAGAAAGTTAATCGAGCGAGACATACTTATAACAACAATAAAAAATGGAGAATCTAAATTAACTCTTTATAATTACAACAAACTCATTTGTTAACTACGAAAACACATGAAAAGGCATAGAAATAGTAATATAAAAAGAGATCGATGTTAAAATTACAAATGAGATAACAAGAAATTATCAATTAAATATCGTACAAAAGAAAATCAAAGAGAATTTAGTTATAAAGGAACCAAAGTTGTAAGTTGTATTTATATATTTCTTAGAGATGACACCTTTATAGTCATAAGTCTTGAGCAAAACAACCATGTCAGTAAGAAATGCTTTGTCATTATCAACCAACAACACACGGACTTCTTCAATCATACCATAAAAGGGAGCTTCCATTAGAATATCTATCAATTCAACAATTTGAGAATTTTCCTATTCAGAGATACACAAATTTTTCTCTTTCAGGCATAGATATTTTAGTAGGCGTTTATATACTAACTCTTGCGACTAGTGGGTATCTCTTGGGTTGTGCATATGAAAAATTTTTATTTGACCTATTTGATTATTTTTCCTATCCGAGTCAAGTTAAGAGTAAAGTTTGTCATTTTTTTCTTTTTGTTTTGCCCATTTAGTATGGAAGAATTTTTTTTTTTTTAATAAAATCACTTTCATTTTTGAATAAAACGTTTTTTATTATAAGGAAAAAATGACTTCATTTAAAAGATAATATGTAATGAACCTCAAGGTCATTTTCTTTGTTTTCATACTTTTTAGCATTTAGAGTATTCTGATACCTACCCCAGGTCATTTATGATTTGTTGGGACTAATAGTTCGATTACCGAGCAGTTCGTTTGGATTTTAGAGCCATTTTCCTATTTTGGAGCTTTTGAAGTTAAAGAATGGGTCTCAGGCCAAAACATCATGTAAACGGCCTTGAAATCCACTTCTGACAGTCTCATCAACTTTGAAATATTGATTTTAGGCTAGGCAGACCCTTGGTTTGAGTCTTGAGGCTTCTGAACTTATTTTGAACTATTGGATGGATTTTGGCTAAAATGACTCCTTAGGCACGAGACCCACTTTTTATCGATATGATCCCGAAAAGAATTTTTTGTGGAGTTATTGAGTCCGAAATATTGAATTTGGTGGGGTAGAATAGTTCGTTTGCAAGCCCAGGATTCCGAATCAATCTCGAGCACCTGGTCGGAATCCATTAGGACTTGTTGAACTTGGATGGTGCCAAGTTATCTAGTGATAGCAATCAACCAACAACACAAGGAAAAAAAGATAATAATAACAAGATAAAAGCAACACTACACACATCTTTCAATAGATCAAGAGGGAACAACAACAAGATTACAATGAAAATAGGTAGTTAGTTTGACATACAATATCTCAAAGTCTAAGAACCCCAATATGTATCAAATACAAAGACCATAAGAATAAGAGATATCAACACCAAACTCTTACTTGGAACCAAGAGGAACTTAAATACCTCAAGAACCCAAGTTTCTAGCCAAAGAACAAAACGTGTCACCACACTTGCTACAAGTTTTGGGTGGACTTCTCAAGAGAGAGAGAGAAGTTTTCAAAATGTTACAAGTCTTCTTGTGTAATATAAATAATGAACTAAGGATAAAAATAACCCTAATATGTTCTATATATAGTCTATTACAAAAGGAGTGGAAAATGACCAAGACATCCTTGGTCCAAGGGGCGGCCTTGTAGTATAATTATAGGCCCTCTTCACACTTCAATAAGTGTAATCCCATAGATGGATTAATAAAATACTCATACACAGCCATATTTATGAATATGCCTTGGAGTTTTTATAACTCCCAAACTTGGCTCCTTGTGAATGGTCTTGAGCTTGTTGTACCCATATCATCCTCTCCACCTTGAAAGGAATTTGATCTCAAATTCATTACTTGATCATCCTTAGTCGTGTCAATAAGAGAGAGGTCACGCATATTAAAGATGTTGTGCACTTGATATGTCGGAGGAAGGTCAATCTTGTATCCATTGTCATTGATCCTTTCGAGCACTTAAAATGGACAATCACCCCTCAACATCAACTTGGTTTTCCTTTGTGATGGAAACTAATCTTTCCTAAGGTAGACCTACACCCAATCTCCTGATTCTAGAAAAAGCCTTCTCCTCCCTTTATTGGCCCTCTTAGCAACCTCTTGATTCCTCTTCTCAAGTTGTAGCCCCACTTTCTCATGCACCTTTTTCATGGCTTTGGCCCTTTTACTTCCATCTAGGCTCATCACAAGATCACTTGACAAAGGGGTTAGATCTAAAGGGGTAAGGGATTTAGGCCGTATACACATTCAAAAAAAGTCATACCAATACTTGAAAGGACAGCATGATTGTAAGCAAATTCAATTAGGGGTAGGTGATCCTCCCAAGAAGTCACCTTACCTTTAATCATGGATCGTAGCATAAAACCCAAGGTTCTATTACTACTTCCATTTGGCCATCAGTTTGTGGGTGTAAAAAGCTAAAAATAACAACTTTGTACCAAGCTTACCCTACATCAACTTGCAAAAGTGAATACGGAACACAGAGTACCTATCACTCACAATGGTTTTCGGGATGCCATGCAACTTGACAATATTTTCAACAAATAACAAGGCTACACTAAATGCATCCTCACTTTTAGAACATGGAATGAAATGTACCATCTTAGAGAATTAGTCAACCACAAAACAAAATACTATCCCTACCTCTTCTAGTCCTTGGTAGCCCCAATACAAAATCCATAGATATATCAAATCAAGGATGTAAGGGAGTGGGAAGCGGGGTATACAACCCTTGAGGGAGGAGCCGTGACTTGTAACTCCTACTATCCGTACATTGGCCATAAATTTTAGCAACATCTTTGCGCATAATATGCCAATAGAATTGTTTCTTCAAGATTTCAAGGGTCTTCTCAACCCCAAAGTGCCCCATTAGGCCACTATCATGTGCCTCTCTTACAAATAACTCTCTCTAAGAACTAGAGGGCATACATAATAACCTTTCTTTGAACAAATAGCCATCAAACTTAGAATAAGGAATGGACCCCTTATCCGCCATTTCTCCGTACCCAACTCTTTAAAGTCCCTAAAGATAGGAGAAAAGTGAGGGTCTTCGAGGTACAATGATTTGAGGCTGTCAAATCCCATTAACTTGGAAGACAAGGTAGACACAAGTACATATTTCCTTGATAGCGCGTCGGCAACCACATTTTTCTTACCCTTTTTATATTGAATTACATAACGGAAGGCTTCTAGGAATTCAATCCACTTAGTATGTAATTTTTTGAGCTTATCTTGGGCCCTAAGATGCTTCAAGGGTTCATGGTCCATTCGGATCACAAATTCTTTGGGCCACAAGTAGTTTTGCCAATTACCCAAAGCGTTAATCAAGGCGTATAACTCTAGATCATAAGTGGAATAATTTAGAGTCGCGCCCTTGATATTCTCACTAAAGTAGGCAATAGGTTTTAGGTCTTACATCAAAACAACCCCTATACCTACTTTACTTGCATCATATTCAACTTCAAGGATTTTATCAAAGTTGGGTAATTATAACAAAGGAGCAGAAATGAGCATAGCTTTTAAGGTTTCAAAGGACTTAGCTTGTTCATCACCCTACTTAAATGGTTGGTCCTTTCTAATGACCTCGGTCAAGGGGGCAACAATAGTGCTAAACCCTTTGACAAACTGTCTATAAAAACTAGCCAACCCATGGAAGCTTTGAACTTCACCAATAATTTATGGAGTTGGCCAATTCTTTATAGCATCTATCTTGGATTCATCCACTTCGACCCGTCTTAAACTTAAAACAAAACCTAAGAAAACAACTTCATCAACACCAAAAGAACACTTCTCAAGATTAGCATTCAATTTCTCCTTTCTAAGGATATCAAAGACACTTTCTAAATGCAATACATGTTTGGCTATGGACTTGTTATATACCAAGACATCATTAAAATACACAACAACAAACTTTCCAATAAATGGTTTCATTACATGATTCATTAACCGCATGAAAGTACTAGGATCATTAGTTAGGTTGCCTGGCATGTCCATCCATTCATACAGACCAAATTTGGTCTTGAAGGCAGTCTTCTACTCATCACTGAGTTGCATTCTAATTTGGTGATAGCCAATCCTAAGGTCAATCTTGGAAAACACACAAGAACCATTCAACTCATCAAGCATATCATCCAATCTAGGAATGGGAGGGCGATACTTTATTGTGATTTTGTTGATAGCTCGGTAGTCCACACACATATGCCATGTTATATCTTTCTTTGGCACTAACAATACCAGAGCCTCACATGTACTCATGCTCTCTTTGATGTACCCCTTGTTGAGGAGTTCCTCAACTTGACGTAGTAGCTCTTTGGTGTCCATTAGGTTACATCTATAGGCTGATTTGTTTGGAAATTATAAGCCCGGCACAAAGTCAATTTGATGTTCAATGCCCCGAAGTAGGGGTAACCAGTGTAGAAGTTCCTTGGGAAAGACATCCTTAAATTCTTGCAAAACAAGAGAAATAGAGTGGGGAATAGAAGTATTAGAGGGGTTACTGTTAAAAACATGAGCTAAAAGAAACATAAGAGTGTTGTCATTATATTCCAAGAAGAGATCTCTCTTCCTAGCCAACATAACCATAGTATTCTTGCCCTTTGAAGTTGAGACGCCCTCGGGTTCCTCCCCTTCCCCACTCTGGGGTTCCTTCTCTTTCTTGGCCTTCTTTTCTTTATTCTTCAACTCTCTTATTTGTTAATACACCATATTCCCTTGAGATAGTGAGAGAGGGTGAAGTGTCAACTTTTGGCCATTTAACTCAAGAGAGTACCGATTGCTCCTCCCATCATGCTTGGTAGACCTATCACATTGCCAAGGTCTACCCAACAACAAGTGACATGCTTGCATTGGAATCACATCACAAAGCACTTCATCATGGTAGTTTCCCACCTTGAATGAATCACACATTGCATTGTGAGTTTCAATTATCCACACTCGTTCAACCATTGAAGCTTGTAAGGACTAGCATGTGGAGTTGTGGGTAGTTTCAAGAAATCCACCATAGTGGCACTAACAACATTGGCACAACTCCCACTATCAATCACTATGGTACACACATCTTGTATGACAAGGCACTTAGTATGGAATAGATTCTCCCTTTTCTAGGATCATCTAAAGCTTTAATAACTATGACTTGTCGTACCACAAAGTTTGGAACTAGACACTCACTCTCTTGCAGCCAAGTATCTTCTTCATCCCTTTTTTATGCATTTAATTCTTGGGTTGCTCTCCATCTTGAAGATCGACCTTATTTTCTTCGGATTCAATGCCCATCTTATCTCCAAGATAGTATAACTTCCCTTCCCTAAGGATCATATTCCGTCGGTTTGGACATTCATTGGCTTTGTGTCCCCACCCTTAAAACTTGAAACATTGGAACCCCTTAGGATTAGAAGTAGGATACTTGCTACATTCTTGTCTCGAAGGATATTTTTGGAGGGCCTTGGTCTCGAGTTGGACAACCTTGGAGGGTTGGTCTTTGCCCTTGTGCCAACTCGAGGAAGGTTGAGCTATTTCTTTGTTTCTAGACCAACCTGAGGGTGCTTGTCCCCTTTCTTTGTAACTTGATCTCTCCTTGAGCTCCTGTTCAATCTCTAGGGAAGCTTGGAAAATGCCATCAATGGTATCAAACTTGTGAAGAGTCAAGTGTGTAGAAATGTCCTTGTTTAACCTGACCTTGAAAATGGATGATGTCATATCCTACTTGTTCCCCTAGGTGATCAAGCTTCAACAATAATTATTGGAACTTGTCATAGTAAGCCATGACACCCTTGCTACCTTACCTTAAATTGTACAACTTGGCAAAGAGCTCATGTCTATAGCTCCTGGGTAGGTACCTTTTTCTCATTAGATACCTCAATCTAAACCAAGGTGGAGGCTGCCCATTAATCAATTCATTCCCAAACCTCTTGACATATTCCTACAAAGTTTTAGTATAACCTTCAAAATGAGCCACGACATAACAATTTTTCTTTTCTTCCGAGAGATCATTGACTTGAAGATCTTGTCACAAGATGACTCCAAGGAAGGTAGGCCTCAGGATCACTTTCACCCTTAAATATTGGAAGACAAAACTTTTTGGTATTGATACCCACATACCTCTCTTGGTGGCGGTTTCCTTGTTGGTTCCATTGACCAACTCTTCCCCCATGCCCTCAGTATCCCCTTTGATCTATACAACCTCCTTTCATCTCTTATTTCCTTATATAAATATCATCATAAGCTCCATACCCTTCATGTTACTCTCTACCATATTCCTCTACGTGGATGGGTCATTTTTGGTTAAGTGGAACTTGGTTTGGAGGAATTGGATTTAGTGGAGGTTGTGGTCTTTGATTGAGTGGAGCTTGGAAAGGAGGGTTCAGATTTAGTGGTGGTATTTGGCTACCAAGTTCTTCTTGTGGGACTTAAGGAGATTGTGAATGAAATGGTCTATTAAAGTCTCGGTTTTGGGGGTAAGGAGTAGCTTGGCTTACGATATTTAGTGGAGGTCTTGGTGGATTGAGCATTTGATGTAATGTTTCGGGAGTAATGGTAGCAAAGTATTTTGATCATGTCCACTAGAAGAAACATGGTAGTGTTGAGGCATAGAAGGGGGGAGTTCCTTTGACTATCCACTTGTTCCAACCTCCCACTCATTGTTGACACTTCCCCCTTCAACGATGACATACCCCCTTTATCAAGTCATATACGTTTGCATCTTTTCCATGTTTCGGGTTATAGCCTCAAGAGATGCCATGATAGTAATAAGTGTATTGTTGTCAACGTTTTGTTAAGTGGACCCTTTCATTGCAATGTACCTATAAGAATACCTACAAAATAACAATCAAATTAGTTCAAAATAGCCTCACCATACTCACACACTTTGATTCCTAACACTTAGCTCCACAAGTGTTGTAAATCGGCTAGTGCCCTATGAGAAGTCGAGGGATGAGTCTACTCTCATCCAAAATATATTTTCGTTTGAAAGACTTAAAGAAATTTTGTCGGACTTAAACCAAAATTTACAACAAATCAAAAAGATAAAAGAACTCAAGGAACGTAGACACGAACAACGGATTCAAGGACTAATTTACAACCTAGTAGGTTATTACTAGCTTGTTAATTAGTACTAGGACCAACAAATGAAACTAAAGAACAAGAAAATGAAACTAAGAATCCAAAATTTGAGCTTAAAATTGATGATGTGTACAGTAAATGATGATGTGGCATTCCACTATTGGTTGCGGTTTTTATTAAGTTTTAACTTTCCAATTTCATGTTTCGATCAATTCACAATTTGGAATGGAGGAATTTGGTTAATTGAGGGAAATATAAGTCTTGGAGACCTTTTTCAAATTCAAACACAAAGGCTTGACTTTACTTATGCTTCTTCCTCAAAACATGGTCCCTAAAACACGTAAGGTGGTTGAAAAGTCTTTGAGTGATTTGAGCAAGTCTTTTCACCAACAAGTACTACGCCTTTTTAAATCTAACACTCATTTTATATTTAACAAGATATGAAAACTGGTGAAGAATATCAAGAACAACAACAACCACCAAGAATAACGACAATAACCACACACCCAACTCCAATCCACAACAATAATGCCACAACCCACGGCCAAGTTCACATCAACAACATCAACAATACAAGTTGAAACTTAGATCTAGACCCCTTTAGTGTTGGTGAAGAAGAAACTAACACTAGAAACAGTCAAAACAAGCAAAAATATTTCTAGATCTAGGGTTAGAGTCTCAACCAAGATGCACAACAAGAACACAAAGTTTTGTGATATCTTTTTAAGTAGCAAACCCAAGATTGATTTTGTTGGAAAAAAATCAAACCTTGCTCTGATACCAAATGATAGCAATCAACAAACAACACAAGGAAAAAAAGATAATAACAAGAAGATAGAAGCAACATTACACACGACTTTCAATAGATCAATAGAGAACAACAATAAGATTACAATGGAAATAGGTAGTTAGTTTGACATATAATATCCCAAAGTCTAAGAACCCTAATATGTATCAAATACAAGGACCCTAAGACTAAGAGATATAAACACCAAACTCTTACTTTGACCCAAGAGGAACTCAAACACCTCAAAAACCCAAGTTTCTACCCAAAGAACAACACAAGTGTCACCACACTTGCTACAAGTTTCGTGTGGACTTCCCAAGAGAGAGAGAGAAGTTTTCAAGATGTTACAAGTCTTCTTGTGTAATATCAATAATGAACTAAGGCTTAAAATAACCCTAATATGTTCTATATATAGTATATTACAAAAATAGTGGAAAATGACCAAGACACCCTTGGTCCAAGGGGCGACTTTATAGTGTAATTTAGGGCTTTTCATACTTCAATAAGTGTAATCCCATAGATGGGTTAATAACACACTCACACACGGCCATATTCATGAACATGCCTTGCCTGAGCTTGGCTCCTTGTGAATAGTCTTTAGCTTGTTGTACCCGTATCATCTTGTGAAGCCGCTTTGGCAATCCTGGATTACTTTAGCGGAACCCTGCCAACCAAAGCCTATCCGTTTTAGCATTACTAGGAGCTTTAGCAGTCATTTAGTTGCTAAAGTAGCCATCGCTACCAATATATATTTATCATGTCACGAACCACAAACTAAAAGTCATGATTGAACTTGTCGCGGCAAGCCTTTGAAAGTAAGCCTATCACCTTTACCGATATGAAATTAGAAAATCAACACCAAAACCTAAGGTAAGGATTCTAAAACGAAGTCGAGGCACACATATACAGTAATAACGAAAAAATGCATAACAATGATACCATAAATCTCCCCAAAATCCAGTGTCACCATGTAAGAACCAATTAAGTACATGTCGAAGTTAAAATATACAATTGTTAATCTAAAAGGAACGTAATTTATCTCTAATACAAATTCAAGATATAATACATAAGAGGAGGTATTAGATCAACTCTGAAAGTATAGATCGGCCGCTACCTCAAAATTACTTCAAATACCGCCCGAATGAGCTATTATGCGGTGCACTCGTATCTGGATCTGCACCGAAAAGATATAGTAGGAATGTGTATGGTCTACTTGTACTCAGTAGGTATCATAGGCCGACCGAGTAGTGTAGAAAATAAAGTATATAAAATATACACTATGGGCAGGTCACCTATAATTAGAAAATGTCCAAATAGTAGCCCACACCATCTCTACTGACAATGCTAAAATATACACATATACTAAATACAAGTACAAGAAAGAAACACAAATAGATACACATCCAATCAAGCACAAAAATACAACACGGAATGTACACAATGTATGAAATGTAATGAAGATGATAATGATGATGATGCACGAGGGAGTCACACAACCTCCGTCTACACCTTCCGAGCTGTGCACTTGAGGTAGGACCCATGAGTGGTTCATCAATCGATATATAATCCAATAACAAATACCAATCCAATATCTGCAACTCTTCTCCAGCACATATATCCGTAGAAGGTTTTTAAAGATATCATGTTTTTTTATCAAAAAAGTCAGTACTTTCATAGTGGTATCAATTTTCATTAATGTATATGATATGAGGATTTAACGTTCACAACCAACTAGAATGAAAATTTTTAATTCTAACCAATATACCGAGCACGTGAGTGAAAATCCACTCAATAAGCCAACCATCCATGATCCAACATAATTCATGTACCAATAGAGTAAGATATATCATAATATGCCATTGATACCACATAAATTTCAACTTACACAATTTCCACCAAAAAGAAAACAACCAATTATAAAATTGTTACATTTTTTGTCAGAAAAGTCAGTATTTCCACAGTGGTACCAATGTTTCATGAATGTAGATGATATGATGATGTAATGCCCACAACCAATAAGAATGAGAATTCACCACAAAAAATGTGTCAAATTGAGAGGATTAATTTTAAGCTTTGCAAGGGTTCTAAAACCCCCACACATTTTGATTCCGACAATTCCCAAAATCCCCACAATACGAGCCGTTACAATCAATTTGCGGCAGTTTTTTTTTACCGCCATAATTAGTTTGCGGTGGTTATTTTACGGCGATCGACCTCCATTACTCTAATTTTTTTTTTATAATAAATATTTATTAAAAATTACGGCGATTTAAAACCTCCACATTTTTTTAAAAATTTAGTGGGGCCCATCAACACACTATTTTGTTAATGTCTCCATCGTATTTAATCTTTTTCATCCGTACGACAATATTTTACTATCAAAGACCACATTAATGGCAAATGTTTTTGAAAAGTGTCTCATATAATTTCAGAAACAAAAGGGAAGGAAAATCAATAGAAATGAAATACGTGTAACAGAGAATTCTTGCTTCACAGAGAGTCTCTTTTTGCTAAGTTTAGTACTGTAAAGTTTGAATTGCTCTTGTACCCTTTGTATCGTTAGTGTAAATTGCTTTTTTGCCTGAGCGAGATAAGAAAAAGGAGAAAACTTGAGCTTTGAAAAAAAGCAAGACAAAAAAGAGTGTGTTTAGGGATATTTGTCTCCTTGTGAACTCCACAGAAAAAAAATGGCCGGGCAGAGATGTAGATAAGCAAAGATCAAGAACGAGAAATTACAATTCCTGAAACAATGGCTACTCTTAGGAGTGGAAGAGTGATGGGGGTGAAACAAGAACCTAAACTCTAATGACATAAAGATTGTTTCAGTTTTTCCTTCCATCACTTGCTTCTTTCTTTACATTTTCTTGATACTCATGGTGTTGGTTTTTTTAGCTATGTTAAGGTTGCATTACATATTACGTTAACTTAGCTGTTCCAAAGTTCAAAAGGATTTAGGTGATTTTTGACTAGTGAGTCATTATACAAAAACACCATAATCCCACAAAGTTGGGTTTGGGGAGAGTACAACGTACATGTAAATCTTATCCCTACCACGAAGAAAAGAGAATATTTTTTGTAGTCCCCCGACTCAAGAAAAATAGTCCAAAGCAGTAGTGGGTCATTATACAAATGGAAAATTAGGAAGTTCATAGGTATATTTACTCTGCTATGATGTTTGAGAAGGAAAAAAACATAGACAAAGGAACCGAACAAGTGTAACAAACAATATGAAACAATAAGAACAAAAACAGTATGAAGAAAATAGCAAAGAAAGAATTGAATTTAGACTAACCTTGCTACTATTGAGAACCCCAAGAAGCTGATTTTGGTAGTCAATAGCATTACAAGGCTTAACTTGATGAATAACGTGAAGCATAATACAACAGACATATAATATACAAATCTCCAATCTATATTATTAGAATAAAAAAAACATCAAAGAAATCAAAAGGGGTCTCTTATGTTACATTTTTTTCTTGTTATCATCGAAAATCTAATCTTTGGTAATAAAAAATTTACGAGAGAGAGAAGAAGACTTTCACATCTTCTTAGAAATTCCCAGTGAACATTGTTCTTTAGCCCAAGCCTTCTTATTATATGATCAAGAAATGACAGTGGGGTTACTGGATTCATCTTCCATTTTAACGAAGACAGCACTAGAAGCTCCATTCTCTGTATAGTCTTTGCCTCAAACACATATTTTATATCTTCCACCTAATAATCAATCATCACATTTTCTAAATTAAGAAAGTACAAAGAACTTTTTTAATAAATCAACCAACTAACAAAAAAATCCAAAGAAATTTATAAATCAAGAAATCAGAAAGGAAAAAGAATGGTATTTGGAAATCAAGAAAAAGGGGAACATGGGTTTCTTCAACTTTAGCAGCTAAAGAAAGCCAAGTAACAATAGCAAGCTGAATCATCCAAGGCTTATCATGCTGATACTGAAGGGTAAAAAGAAACCTGTCAAGGTAATTAATAGTTAAAACACCAGTCGAAGTAGAGAAACCATAATGAGCATTCACTTTCATTATCCATCCCACAACATCAACAACATGAGTTGAACAAAGAAAAGGGTCATTCTCAAAACTCTCAAAACAACACTGTGTTCCCATTTCTTTAGTAAAAAGTAAAAGAAGCTCTTCATCTTCCCAAAACAAATATTGTTCCAATAAAAGCAAAGGCCACACAAGATTTCCCAACTAACATCCTAACCTCCTTTTCACAATTACCCTTCTGTAAACTCTCAAACCCACCCTTATCATCATCATTCTTACTTAATATATCCTAGAAAAAGTCTGTCATCACACTCTCATAATTCGGCATCTTAGTATAACCAGAGAAATAGTTAATATCAATAACAAGATACCTATTCACCATCCTATTATCCCTAATCAAATTGTAATAAACAGATACAATTTCGTAGCTCGTCTAAGCCCTCTAGCTATTTCAGTCAAAAAACTCAAAGGAGGTAACTCAGCATCATCTAAATTCATCAATTTATAATACTTTTCATCATTTTTTCACAAGTATTAAAATTTGATACCTACAAAAATGATAAACAACTCTCTAATTTCCCTAAGTTCTCCTCCATTACATCGAGTAACGACTTCCTCTTCACCCATTTCACATAATCACCAACTATAAAGCAAGGCTCAAGTTATGCTTATAAAAATGAAGAATGCAAAACTAGAATTTGTTAGTCAGTGCCACACTTCTAATCTAACTAGCAAAACTAATAGAAAATTAAGCATCATAACATAATATCAGAACAAATCTGGGGAAAAAACATTACAAACACCAGATTACTGAATAATTCATATCCAAGGCATGATATAGAAAATCCCCCATTCTTAGACTAGTCAAAGAAATTAAGTACCATATAAAGCTAATTTCTTATGAGAGAGAGAAATTGGTAGAAAAAGAGTTCAAAACACCGAGCAATTACCTTATCTGGTTGTCAATCGCTAAAGCTGAAACACAAAATTGAGGTTAAGGAGAGAAGAAATTACCAAACCAGAGTAGAAATGGCCGACCGGAGGTGGTAAAGGTGAGACACTAGAGTAGAAATGACCGACGAAGGTGCTAAAGTTGACCGATGGAAAAAATAAGAGAGAGATGATTTGTTTTGGGGCAAATTTAAAAAAATGAGAGCACCAATTACCTGGCCGTGATAGCAGCTGAGAGGTTAGAGTAGCAATGGCCGGAGGTGCTAAACAGCTGGCCGCCGGAAAAATGTGAGAGAGAAGCTTCTTCGATGTATTATTTTTGGGGGAAATTTAAAAAATGAGAGAAAATATTATTTTGGATGTAAAAAGGAGGAAAAAGTCCGTGCTATTTTTTTTGATGGATAGTAGGGGTTAAAACCCATGCAAATCTATAATTTTAGCGACATACCTGCATTTTATATAATTTTACAGAGGTTAAAAATAAACCCCGCAAATAAAATTTCATGATTAGACCCATTTTTTGTAGTGATTTACTATTCCAACCACTATACCTAGTACCGGCGAAAAAGTCCACTCAACAAGATAACCATCCATGATCCAACATAATCCATGTACCAATAGAGTAAGATATACCATAATATCCCATTGATACCACATAAATTTCAATTTAGACAATTTCCACCAAGAAGATAACAACCAATTACAAAGATGTCACATTTTTTGTCAAAAAAAGCCAGTATTTTCATAGTGGTACTAATGTTTCATGAAAGTATATGATATGAAGATGTAATGCTCACAACCAACTAGAATGAGAATTTCCAATTCCAACCAATATACCGAGCATGTGAGAAAAAAATCCATTCAATAAGCCAACCATCCATGATCCAACATAATCCATGTACCAATAGAGTAACATATACTATAATATACCATTGATACCATATAAATTTCAACTTAGACAATTTTCACTAAGAAGAAAACAGTCAATAACATAGATACTAGGACAATAACACCATAAAAGACCTCACATAGTCACACATAGCAAATAATGTCTCAAAACCACAAAATAACAACAATGTAGGGCCCACACAGGAACAAAACAATAATAAATCCATTTCTATGATTAGTTCCCATATGCATAGAATATTTTTATATCAATATTAACTACCCAACCCAGTTTGAAGAATGTTAAGCCATAATCTACCTCGAATGAAGAGAACCTAGTCCAAAAACCTTTAACATAAAGCCTTCCCCTCACGAATGGACTTAGAATAACCCAGAAGATACAAATATAGAATCTACGTGTTAAAACAAAGCCAGCAATACCCAAATTTTCTATTTCCCAATCACGGTCAAAATGAACCCCCAAGACGAGTTTTTCTTAAAAAGGTAAAATTAGAATTTTAGTTCAAAAATATATTACCCATGATGAAAGGAACCCATACGAGAAAATTCAAGTGAAAACAGACTGAAATTAGGGTTTGAATCAAAGAAATACTAATTTAGTCCCTCCGGGCCAAAATCCCCAAATTTCACATTTGAAATCAAGTTTTAACAAGCTTTAAATGACAGGAATCAAAGAATAATAATTGAAATAGAAATTTTGAGCCTATCCAGGCTTGAAAATAGAAGAAATAACCCCAAAATACTAAAAATCGAAGCTCCAAGTCTAAAAAATGGTGGACAAATTGTGAAAGAGAATATATATACTATACCAGCCCTAACCGTGAAGTAGCTAAACAACTCATACCCAACTATAAGACTCGTACCACCCAAATCGTACCCATTTCAGTAACTACATCCATCCCACCATCCAATAATGGTTAGCACACGACTGGACCATACCACCCGTACCCAAGTGTACGAATCATTCCCCTACGTCATATCTTTCCCAGAAATAAAAAATCAAGAAATTTTTCTAAAGTCCAAAAGTCAGGGTGTTTCAGTCTCCCAACTAGGAATATTTGTCCCTGAATAATGGACATGGTAGGGGTAATCACACGCATGAATCATTTGCATTATTAAATATATTTTCAAGATTTAACAAAGTTTGAAAACAAAGAGGCAAAGATATTAATCTTTCCTTTAACAAACTTAGAAAATAAAGATGTGTTGAAGACACATACCTTTTACATGAATCCCAGGAGCAGAAAATTAATGCAGATACTTGGACTTCATGTATTTCTTCGCTTCCCCTTTAGATTTTTCCACCTTATGGTTCCGCCACAGGACCTTAACTAAAGTCACACCCTTGGTTCGCAACCAATGAACCTGGCTATCCAAGATCTCAATCGGGACCTCTTTATAAGAGACAGAGTCTGAGATACCTAACCCCTCCAAAGGAACAATCTAAGAAGGATCACCAAGACACTTTCTCAACATGGAGACATGAAATATCGGATGAATGGATTTCAAACTAGGAGAAAACTCCAATTCATAAGCAACATTTCCTATCCTTTGCAAAACCACATAAGGACCAATATACCGGGGACCGAGCTTTCCTATTTTGCCAAACTGCATTACTCCCTTCATGGGAGATACCTTGAGGAACACCTTATCCCAAACCTCAAACTCTAAGTCTCTATGCCTTACATTTGCATAGGACTTTTGGCAACTTTGGGAAGCCTTAAGACTATCACGAATAACCTTCACCTTTTCTATAGCCTAATAGATCAAATTCAGACCGAACATATCTACCTAACCAAGCTCGAACTGACCAATAGGAGATCTATACCTCCTACCATACAATGCCTCAAAAGGGGCCATACTAATACTAGAATGATAACTATTATTGTAAGTAAACTCTACAAAAGATAAATGCTCAACCCAATTGCCACCATAATCAGCCACACATGCCCAATGCATATCCTTCAATGTCTGAATAGTCCTTTCGGCTTGCCCATTTATCTGAGGATGAAAAGCAATACTCAGACTCACCTTAGTACCCAATCCCTTCTGAAAAGACTACCAGAATAGAGATAAAAACTACATACCATGATAAGAGATAATCGAAATAGGTACCCTATACAACTTCACAATCTCCTGAAAATATAACTTTGTATAATCCTCCACCGAAAAGGTAGTCCTCACTAGCAAGAAGTGAGCAGACTTTTTCATTCTATCCACGATGACCCAAATTAAATTATATTAATTCCGACACCGAGGAAGACCGGTAACGAAATCCATATTGATTACCTCCCATTTCCATTTGGGGAAAACAATCTCTTGATACAACCCACTAGATCTCATTTGCTCAACTTTAAATTGTTGACACACCAAGCACTTAGCTAGTAAATCAGCCACGTCCCTTTACATACCATTCCACCAATACATCTCCTTAGGATCATGATATATCTTCGTCAAGTTAGGATGTACAACATAGCGCGATTCATGCACCTCAGCCAAGATCCTTTGTCACAACTCATCGACATCAGGAATGCACAACCTTCCATGGTACCATAAAGTACCATCACTATTGATCTTAAACACTATTACCTTTTGCATACCCACATTAATCTTGATTTGCATCAAGATAGGATCGAGCACTTGCTTCTCCTTAATCTCTGCACCAAGAGATGACTGAACCACTTCCTGTACCATCACCTCATCATTCTCAAAGTCTAAAAGATGATTCTAAGATAAGCTAAGCGGTGAATATCTTTCAGCAGTTTCCATTTTCCTTCCTCCACATGAGCCAAACTGTAATGCCCCGGAAAATGGGTCCCAGAGCGTCACACGGTGCTTGAGGCTACGAGTAGCACCAAGATAATCCTTTGATCCATTTTCATCCAGTTCAACACAAATCAACAGGGTTTTCATAAGTAACCCTCAAATATCAACAGAGTAATCATCATCCAAGAATAAAAGAATTTCAGAAAGATAACAAAATATGACTTATTAGTCAACTCCCAACATCTATACTAGTCTGATAAGCCTCTAAGAAAATCAATAAAACCAGTGAGCCATTGAGACATACCCCAACTGACTCATACTCAGTTATCAAATGTAAACAATTCCGTGAGACCAACATTAGACATTACGTCCTCAGAACATGAGGACTAACCATAATAGAGGATGTAGAATAGCGTGCCCAAAGAATCACTGTCGAACCTGGAACTGAGCACCTAAACCTATATTCTGAGAAAATACAGCCCACATCCAAAAATATGGGTCAGTATCATGGAAAGGAACTGAGTATATGGGGGTGTATGCAGTTGTATAAACATCATCATCATAAATATTTATAAGAAATATGCAGGATGTATGAAAGACTTACATAGCTCGAAGAAAATTATCATAATCATGAGAGGATGAAATACGTACAATAACACATGTGAGTCATCATATAATTTGTCAATCACTTTCAGTTTATCAAGAATATCAATTCTCATAATGAAAATATCATTTAAATATTTCGAAAGAATAACTTTCACAATTCTACTTTCAAATCACTTCACCATTCACCATATACACAAGGAAACACACACACACTGGGAGATCCTATAACTGACATAAACCATGTGAGCTACATGGAGTCCAACATACAACCCACGTTGAGCAGAGACATCCTATCCTTGCCATCGGAGTAGGACTATCGATATCAAATCCACACAAACTAGTGATCACTATATAAATCATCCTCAGGCTCACTCCTACGAGGGCACGTAGTTCTAGGGAAGTAAGATCTCTTTATACCTCCCACTAGGTGCTAAATATTTCTCTCAAACTTAGCTCAGATTATTTCAAAGACAATCCATAACAAAACAATTTCAGTAATATATAAATATACATCGGGAGCCATCATGCTTCCCATCTATCAAAATCAACCACGTTGTGGATTTCTTTCACACTCCAGTTCAAAATAACTCCATTAAGACCAAAAGGTCAAATCATTCAAAATATTTCAAATATTCAACATCAATGTGCTTATAACACACACTTTCTCAAAAAAATACAATTTCCAATGACGATTCACGACCCAAATATCAAAATCATGATAAATATAGTTCAAGATTCATGCTTTATATCATCACACATGTAAATTTATCTTTCAAAATTATAAACATCAAGATTTCATAATCATCATCATAAGATATGGGTTCATGCTACAAATTCATAAAAATCAAATAAACATCATGCCTTTGTAAAGAAAATTACTTTTGGTCACAAGAACGAAAGAGAGTTCTTGTTGAAAATCCCCACATACCTTGAATGATGAACTTTAGATCGATACTCAGTTTTGAGATGTTAATCCTACCTTTGAATGATGGTTCTTGGAGTTCTTGAACTAGGAACTTGGAATCTTGAATAAATTTGCAGAATTAATGGTGAACTTTGGAGGTTCTGGAAGTTGGATGTAGGAGCTTAAGGTTTTCTTTTTGAGGGAATTTGATGAAATATAACATATAATACTTCTAATAGGCTTTAATATAGGGTTTGGACGGATTTTGGGTGAGGGAAAATGACCAAAACGCACCTAAAAATCAAATAATTCTCGAATCTATCCTTTGGTGGATTGTTTTGATAGTCTGAAGTAGATCAACCATAATGTTTTACTCCGATATCCAAATTGGATGAAACCAATTTCATTAAAAAGAGGACTCTCATATCTTTCCGTTGATATATAGTATCTCACCCAGATCATTGTGTACGAGGATTTATGATCAGTTGAAGTTGACCTAAAAATTCACTTTTGATAGGCTGAAGTAGATCGACCATAACTTTTTGCTTCGATATACAAATTGGATGAAACAAGTTTCATTGGAAAGAGGACTCGCAGAGCTTTCCGTTGATATATAGTAGATCAACTAGATCATTATGTACAAGGATTTATGATCATTTAAATTTGGAGAAAAAACACGCTAGGCCTCAGTACTTTTTCCTGCACGTTTTACTGTTCATTACTATTCACGGTTCGATCGGAATGTTCATAACTCGTTGCTTGGGTGTTCGTTTTGGATGATCCACATATCGTTGGAAAGCTTATTAGATACTCTATGCAATGGTGGGTAATAATCTAAGACATTCCACATGAAAAATTTATACTTCATTCTAGAAGATAGAACCCAACCCGTTTATGCACAAAATTTCAACAAAAAATTTCCTGGGGTATTACATCATCCCCCCCTTGGAAACATTCGTCCTCGAATGATGCTAGACATGCCAAGATTAGATAGGGAATAAAGCACATAGCTGAAACCATTCGTTAGACTCATCACCATATCGTTTCTCACTCCGAATGCAACATAAAATGCATAAATTCAAGAAACTACAGCTTAACACATAATAAATGACAGCTGAACTGCTGCAAATTTTATCAAAAGTGCATGATTTAGGAAAGAACGGTACCTTTAGCTTGATCAGAGTTCACGGAAAATAGGTGTGGGTACATGGATCGCATATCCGCCTCAGCTTCCCAAGTTGCACCCTCAACAGATTGGTTTCGCCACAACACCTTGACCAAGGGAACTTCTTTGTTCCTTAGTCTTCGGACACTGAAATCAAGAATCCCAGCAGGAATCTTATCAAAAGAAAGATTTTCTTGAATGTCAGCACTCACAGAGTAATCCAGTACTACAACATCGCTAATATGCTTTCTAAGCATGGGGACATGAAATATTGGATGAACAGAGGATAACTCGGAAGGAAAATAAACCTCATAAGCTACCTTACCAACACGGCTAAGAATTTTGTAAGGACCAACATAATGGGGACTAAGCTTCCCCTTCTTTTCGAATCTCCTAACCCCTTTCATGGGTGAAATTTTCAGATACACTAGGTCACCAACTTCAAACTCAAGGTCTCTCCTTCTAACATCCGCGTATGACTTCTGACGACTTTACCCAGTTTTCAACCTTTCCCTAATCAACTTAACTTTTTCCATAGCCTCAAATACTGAATCAGGACCACTCACAACTGCTTCACCCATATCGAACCAACCTATGGGTGATCTACACTTCCTTCTATATTAGGCTTCAAATAGAGCCATGCTAATACAAGAGTGGAAACTGTTATTGTAATCAAACTCTATCAACCGTAAGTGATCATCCCAACTTTCCTTAAAGTCAAGTGCACAAGATCTCAATATATCCTCTAAGGTCTGGATAGTCCGCTCAGCCTGACCATCGATCTGCGGATTAAAAGCAGAACTCAAAAGCACTTGGGTACCAAGACCCTTTTGAAAAGCTTTCAAAATTGCGAAGTGAACTTAGTACCCCTATCCGAAATGATAGACAAGGGAACTCTATGCAGTCTGACTAGCTCTCGGATATACAATTCTCTCTGGGTAAACACATACTGCAGACTCTTATGATCAGCGAAAACATCAACATGGACACCATACAAATAGTGTCTCCAGATTTTCAAAGCAAACACAACAGCAGCCAACTCAAGGTCGTGGGTATTTTTCTCATGGGGTTTCAACTGTCTAGAAGCATAAGCTATCACCTTACCCTTCTACATCAGTACGCAACCCAAACCAACTCTCGAAGTATCACATTCCACCACAAAACCATCAACACCATCAGGCAAAGTCAAAACAGGGGCTGAAGTGAGTCGAGTCTTCAACTCCTGAAAACTCTTCTCACAAGATTTGGACCACAAGAACTTTACTTTCTTTTGGGTCAACCGAGTCATAGGAGATGCTATAGAGGAGAAAACCTCAACAAAACGATAGTAATAGCCAGCTAAACCTAAGAAACTTTGGATATTAGTCGGAGAAATAGGTCTAGTCCAATTTCTAACAGCTTCGATCTTTTGGGGATCAACTCTAATACTCTCGGTAGAAATGATATGACCTAGAAAAACAACTAACCTTAGCCAAAACTCACATTTACTGAACTTGGCAATCAACTTGTGATCTCTAAGGATTTGCAAGACAGTTCAGAGATGATCAGAATGTTTATCCTCACTAGGGGAGTACACCAGTATATCATTCATGAACACTATGACAAACATATCCAGATATGATCTGAACACTCGATTCATGAGGTCCATGAAAGTTGCTGGGTCATTAGTTAACCCGAAAGACATAACAAGAAACTCAAAATGGCCATAACAAGTTCGGAAAATAGTTTTTGGAGGTATCCCTGGGAGATCATCCAAAAAGACATCAAAAAACTCATTGGCGACGTTAACAGACTGGAGAGTTGGAGTCTCAGACTTAGTGTCCTTTACTCTAACAAAATGGTAAATACACCCCTTGGAAATAAGCTTTCTAGCTTTGAGGTAAGAGATAAAATGACTCTTGGTGACACAGAATTCCCAGACCACTCAAACACGGATGCACCCAAAAATTGAAACTTGATCACTCGGGTCTGACAATCAATAGAGGCATAAGAAGAATACAACCAGTCCATACCCAGAATCACATCAAAATCTACCATGTCTAACTCAATTAGATCAGCCAACAAGAATCTATGAAGAACGGTAATAGGACACTTTTATACACTTTCTGGGCAACAATCGAATCACCCACTGGGGTAGAAACTAGGATAGGCTCAGGAATAATCTTAGGACTCATTTCCAAATTCACAGCAATCAAAGGTGTAACATATGAGAAACTGGATCCATGATCCAACAAAGCATACATATCAAACTAAAATATACGAATCATACCAGTAACAACATTGGGAGAGTCCTTCTGTTTCTGGGGAGACGATAAAGCATACAATCTATTCTGGTGCTGCCCGCCAACATTGCTTGAAGAGGCGCCCTGAGTTAGGGCTGGGCGAGTCACTGGAACTGGAGCACTAATAGTTTGAGCCTGGGTCTGAGGGCAATATTCACGACGCCCTTGTCCATCCTGTGGAAAATCTCTAACTCTGTGACCCATGTCACCACACTGGAAACAACCCCTCTTCTCACCCCAACACTCACCCGAATGAGCCCTACTATACTTAAGACATAGGGGATGATTTGGCTTACTGCCAGCACTGTACTGGAACCTGGATGCATATGACCTGCTAACTTGATCCTGCCTACCTCTAGGCACGAGAGCACTAGCAGGTAACGGTGCTGGCATAGACGAGCAATCCTGATACTGAGGGCAACTCCCTCTTTGTGATCTGGTCTGACCCTGTCCGTACTGCTTAGACCTAGCTCTCTTATTCCTTCTCATTCTATCTCTCTCCTTAATCTTATCTGCCTTAATCTGTTGGGCATGAGTCATCAACCTAGAAAGTTTCATCTCACTATTCAGCATAGCAGACCTACACTCCTTAACCACATAACTAGACACTCCAGTCACAAACTTACTCATACTAGCCTGATTATCAGCCACTAAGTCAGGAGCATACTTGGCCAACTGATTAAACTTTAGACAGTACTCCCTAACAGTCATAAAGCCCCATCGCAGGTTCATAAACTCGTCCACCTTCGCCTTCCTCATCTCCAAAGGGAAAAACTTATCTAGGAATACATCCTGGAACTCTTGCCAAGTTGTAGGGACAGCTCCCTTACCTCTACCTTTCCTCCAAGCAACAATCCAGTCATAAGCAAAGTCTTTCAACCTATACGCAGCTAAATCCACACTATGTTCCTCAAATACATGCATCACCTGAGTAATCTTCTACACCTCCTCTCAAAATAACCATGGATCCTCATCAGACTTGGACCCATAGAATTTCAGCGGATTCATCCGCATAAAGTCACAGATCCTAGCAGTAGCTGAATCACCTCCTTACTACTGTGGAGCCGTGGCCGGGTTGGCCTGAACATTTGTAGTAACAGCTTAGGCCAGCGCCTGAAAGGCTGCCCAAAATTTAGCATGAGATATGTTTTTATTCAATGGGTCAGTGGGTTGAGGTTACTGACCCTCATTATTTATTCTCGCTCGACGTGGAGGCATATTTCTAAAATTGATGAGAATGAATCAATAGCATAGAGAGATAGTTCAAGCATGATGGACTTCTGAAAGAAAGAATCACATTTTTTCCTAAAATGTCTTGTAGCCTTTTGCTCATAGATGTGGCGCGCTACACACCGATGATCAAGACTCTACTTAACACGACTTGTCAGACTCCCTAGGATACCTTAAAACCTTAGGCTCTGATACCAGGTTTGTAACGCCCCGGAAAATGGGTCCCGGAGCGTCACACGGTGCTTGAGGCTAAGAGTAGCCCCAAGCTAACACTTTGAGCCATTTTCATTCAGTTCAACACAAATCAACAGGGTTTATATAAATAACCCTTAAATATCAACAGAGTAATCATCATCCAAGAATAAAAGAATTTCAGGAAGATAACAAAATACGACTTATTAGTCAACTCCCAACATCTATACTAGTCTGACAAGCCTCTAAGAAAATCAATAAAACCAACGAGCCATTGAGACATGCCCCAACTGACTCATACTCAGTTATCAAATGTAAATAATTCAGTGAAACCAACATCAGACATTACGTCCTCGGAACATGAGGACTCACCACAATAGAGGATGTAGAACAACATGCCCAAAGAATCACTGTCGAACCTAGAACTGATCACCTAAACCTATATTCGGAGAAAATGTAGCCCACATCTGAAGATGTGGGTCAGTACCATGGAAAAAAATTGAGTACATGGCAGTGTACACAGTTGTATAAACATCATCATCATAAATATTTATAAGAAATATGCAGGATGTATGAAAGACTCACATAGCCCGAAGAAAATCATCATAATCATAAGAGGATGAAATAAGTACAATAACACATGTGAGTCATTATATAATTTGTCAATCACTTTCAGTTTATTAAGAATATCAATTCTCATAATGTAAATATCATTTAAATCTTTCAAAAGAATAACTTTCACAATTCTACTTTCAAATCACTTCACCATTCACCATAGACACAAGAAAACACACACACACACTGGGAGATCCTATAACCGATATAAACCATGTGAGCTACGTGGAGTCCAACATACAACCCACATTGGGGAGATCCGTCCTATCCTTTTCATCAGAGTAGGACTATCGATATCAAATCCACACAAACTAGTAATCACTATATAAATCATCCTCAGGCTCACTCCTACAGGGGCACGTAGTTCTAAGGAAGTAAGGTTGCTTTATACCTCCCACTCGGTGCTAAAGATTTCTCCCGAACATAGCTCAGATCATTTCAAAGACAATCCACAACAAAACAATTTCAGTAATATATAAATATACATCGGGAGCCATCATGCTTCCCATCTATCAAAATCAACCACTTTGTATATTTTCTTCACACTCGAGTTCAAAACAACTCCATTAAGATCAAAAGGTCAAATCATTCAAAATATCTCAAATATTCAATATCAATATACTTATAACACACATTTTCTAAAAAAAAAAAACAATTTCCAATGGGGATTCACGACCCAAATATCAAAATCCTGATAAATATCATTTAAGATTCATGCTTTATATCATCACACATGTAAATTCATCTTTCAAAATTATAAACATCAAGATTTTATAATAATCATCATAAGATAAGGGTTCATGCTGCAAATTCATAAAATTCAAATAAAAATGATGCCTTTGTAAAGAAAATTACTTTTGGGCACAAGAACGAAAGAGAGTTCTTGTTGAAAAATCCCACATATCTTGAATGATGAACTTTAGATCGATACTCATTTTTGAGATGTTAATCGTGCCTTTGAATGATGGTTCTTGGAGTTCTTGAACTAGGAACTTGGAATCTTGAATAAATTTGCAGAATTAATGGTGAACTTTGGAGGTTCTTGAAGTTGGATGTAGGATCTTAGGGTTTTCTTTATGAGGGAATTTGATGAAATATAACATATAATGCTTCTAATAGGCTTTAATATAGGGTTTGGACAGATTTTGGGTGAGGTAAAATGACCAAAACGCCCCTAAAAATTAAATAATTCTCGAATCTGTCCTTTGGTGGACTATTTTGATAGTCTGAAGTAGATCAACCATAACGTAGGGGTGGCAACGGAACCGGAACTTTCCGGTTCCGTTCCGGTAGTTCCGGTTCCGGTTGGGTTCCGGTTCCGGTAGTTCCGGTTCCGGTTGGTTCCGGTTTACCGGTACCAAATGTTCCGGATACCGTAACCGGACCGGACCTTCAAAAATTTCCGGTACTTCCGGTTCTGGTTAACCGGTTCCGGTAACGGTTGACCGGATTCCGGTCCGGAATAACGGTCAGTTTTTTGGTTTTTTTTTTTTTTTTTTTTTTTTTTTTTTAATAAAACAACTAGCCGTTTTATAGCTGTTGCTCCCCCCCCTTCTAATTACCCCCACCACCCTTTAAAATTTTTACTATAAATATACCTCATTTCAATTATTTTTTTACACAAATATTATCAATTTTCATACTCTCTCCCTCTTAATATTCTCTCAAATTCTCTCTAAATATTTCTAGTTTTATTATATAAGTTGAACACTTGAAGTTGAGGATTCATTTAATTCAGACATTTGTTATACATCTGCTTTTACGCAGACGTTCGGTATATTCGTTCCAACTTTAATCTCTTTTTATTTACGTTAATTATCTATATTTTTTTTATTTATGAACATCAATTTGTATTTGTATTTCTTGTTTTAATATTTTATTTTGAAATATGGATTTTGAAAAAAATAGTAGTGGTAAAAAATCAAATTTTGGTAAGGTCTTTCGTAGAAATAAAAAAAGTAAGGCTAGTACTAGTTCATTACCGGGTAGATTTAATGAAACTTCATTATCACAACCTAATGGTTTTGATGTTGGTATTGGTATGGAATTAGATAATGAGACCCTGAATAGGCGTTATAATAATTTTGAGGAAGACTTACCAGAGGAAGATGACATAGAAGAACAAGAAATAGGTGATAGCCCTACCCCTACTAGTCCGGTTACGGAATTACCGGAACACGGTGAAGAACTGTCCCCTTTACCAAAATTTACTAGGGCCAAAGGTACCGAACGTACTAAAAGGTCTTTAGTTTGGAAATTTATGGAGCATGATAGGGTAAAAAATACTACTACTTGCAATAAATGCAAGCATGTTTTTAAACATTTGACTGTGGGGAAAAATGGCGGGACAGGATTGCTAACTTCGCATTTGATGAGATGTAATAAAGAATTTATTCGTCTAAAAAATGAGGCTAAGGCCAAAAAAGATGGTACAACATTTGTACATGAATCTGTAGGAGGTAATATGGTTCAAACACGGTTAGACATGTTTAACCCGGCTGAAGCAAGTTCATCCTCGACATATAGTGAAGATGTAGATAGAGAAGAACTAGCAAAAATGGTTGCTGTTATGGGTTTGCCTTTTAGTTTTCCTTCGCATCCAGGTTTTATTCATTATATTCAACGAGTATATAATCCCTCTTTTAAAGGTTTTTCTCGAAATACAATTAAAAATGATATTTTTAAATTTCAAGCTGAACATTGTCATTTTATTCGTTGCTTATTTGATAAATTTGATGGTAGAATATCTGTTACTTCTGATATGGGTACTAGTGTTGTCGGTAATGATTATTTTACTCTCACGGCTCATTGGATTGATCACGATTGGAACATGCAAAAAAGAATTATTGCTTATAAATATGTCGATGAGTCTAAAACCGGTATGTTTATAGCTAATACAATAACGACGAGCATGAAATATTTTAGATTTATTGGTAAACCTATGGCATGCACATTAGATAATGCTTCTAATAATTTGAAAGCTATTGACGAGTTAAAAAGTAGATTATGTTTAATGTATCAAGATCATTTTCATGTTAGATGTTCCGCACATATTTTAAATTTGATAGTACATAATGGTATTCATTTGTTTGGAAATGGTTGTGTTAAAGTGAGAATTGCTTGTAGTTCTATGTTTAAAAATAAAAAAAAGGCTGTAATGGATGATTTTAAACGTAAATGTGAACAATGTGGCCTTCCATATAGAAAAATTCCAAAAGAAATTCCTACTAGATGGAATTCTTTGTTTCAAATGTTTGAAGTTGCTCTTATATATCGTAAACCTATACAATTGGTTTATAATTCTTATAATGTGGATGTTAATTTAATGCTAGATGAAGAAGATTGGATTGAAGTAGAAGAACTTTGTAAATTTTTGAAAACTTTTTATCAAGCTACGAACACAATATCTGCTCAATATACTCCAACTATTTCTTCTGTTTTAGTAACTATTACTGCTATTTCTAAAGTACTTGTTGAATATAAAAAAATATGTCCTAACAAAGAGGCAATTGAAGCTATGGTTGAAAAATTTTAAAAATATTATTTTCCAATTCCACAAATTATTTTAACAACTAATTTATTAAACCCATTTTATAAAGAACATGGTACAGTAATGTTGGTTAGAAAATTATACAACAATTTAGAAATTGGACTTCATGAAAAGCCATCAGTTGAAACTTGTTGTGCCAGCATAGTACCTACAGCTAGGAATTTATATAACTTGTATCAAGTTATGGAACAAAATATTGGCCCGATTGAACCTCCTAGTTCTAGACGTAGATATGATGATTTAGATGACGAGATGGGCGAAGAACTTGGTCTTCAATGTTGTAGGAGTAATGATTTTGATTCGTATCTTTCGCAGGACCGGGAAAATATTAGAGATGAAACTGGAAAACAACAACTTTTATCGTGGTGGAAGACCCGGATCAGACAATTTCCAAAACTTTCAAGGATGGTTCGAGATTTGTTATCAGCTCAAGCTTCTTCAGTTGCTTCGGAGCAAGCTTTCAGCGCAAGAAGATTTATAATAGGAGATCATCGGTATTCGTTAGCAAGGGATAGTTTGGAGATTTCGGTATTATTTAGAGATTGGATCAATGCCGAACGAAGAAATTTTGGGCTCCCCAAACTACCGCCCCATATTGAAGAAGAAATAGATGAAATTTTTGACGAAAATAGTGATGATGGAATGGAAGCAATGGAGCAACAAGGAAATAGACCAATTTAGATATTAATAAGATTGTACAATAGAAATCTAATTCACACAGAACCCTTCCTAGAAGGTGGCTGCGTAGATTAGATTTACATTTAATATCTTTGTAATAAATATTTGACTAATTTTGTTTTAAATTTTCTCATTTGTTTGTTGCAATTATGAAAAAAAATATATTATATTAAGTATTTCACTTTAACTTAACATATATTTACAATAATTACAACTTAAACTTATTAAAAAAAGTTAATAAATTATATAAACTATATAAGTTAAAAATATATATATTTAACTTATAAATTAATCTTAATTAAGTTACAATTTCAATTAAAAGTTAAAAAAAAAAAAAAAAAAAACTGGTAGCCGACCAAAATTCCGGTAACGTTCCGGTATCGGACCGGTTCGTTCCGGTTCCACTCCGGTAGCTCCCGGACCGGTCCGAACAGGGAATATATTCTGGTATTCCGGTTCCGGTAACTCCGGTTCCGGAGACAAAACCCGGTAACGAGGTTCCGGAAACGTTCCGGATCCGGTAATTCCGGTCCGGAGTTTCCGGTTCCGGTCCGTTGCCACCCTTACCATAACGTTTTACTCCAATATCCAAATTAGATAAAACTAATTTCATTAGAAAGAGTACTCTCATATATTTCCGTTGATATATAGTATCTCACCCATATCATTTTGTACGAGGAGTTATGATCATTTGAAGTTGACCCAAAAATTCTCTTTTGTTAGGCTGAAGTAGATCGACCATAACTTTTTGCTTTGATATACAAATTGGATGAAACCAATTTCATTGGAAAGAGGACTCACAGAGCTTTCTGTTGATATATAGTACATCACCCAGATCTCTATGTACAAGGAGTTATGATCATTTAAAGTTGGAGAAAAAAATATGCCAGGCCTCAGTACTTTTTCATGCACGTTTTACTGTTCACTACTATTCACGGTTCGATCGGAATGTTCATAACTCGTTGCTCGGGTGTCCATTTTGGATTATCCATATATCATTGGAAATCTTATTCGATACTCTACGTAATGGTGGGTCATAATCTAAGACATTCCGCACAAAAAATTTATAATTCATTCTAGAAGATAGAACCCAACATGTTTACGCACAAAATTTCAACGAAAAATTTCTCGAGGTATTACACAAATTTCCCATAGATAACCTGCTAAGAGCATCATCAACCATGTTAGTCTTACCTGGGTGATAGGGAAAACTTATATCATAGTCTTTGAAAAGCTCTAACCATCTCTTTTGTGTGAGATTTAGCTCCTTCTGAGTGAACATATACTATAGACTTTTACGATAATAAAAGATGTCTACGTACACTTCATATAGATAATGCACTAGATTTTCAAAGAAAAAATCACCACCAATAACTCCAAATCATGAGTAGGATAATTTCTCTCATGTACCATCAACTGCCTGGAAGCATAGGCAATCACCTTCCTATGCTGTATTAAAACACAACCAAGTCCCACCCTAGATGCATCACAATAAAATATAAACCCCTCACTGCTCTTAGGCAATGTCAAGATCAGGGCCGAAGTTAGTTTATCTTTCAACTTCTCAAAATTCCCCTGACAATCATCCGACCAAGAAAACTTCACCTTTTTCTGAGTTAACTTAGACAAAGAGCAACTATCATCGAAAAGCTTTCCACAAACCGCCAATAATACCCAACCAAACCTAAGAAGCTTCGAATATTGATTGGAGTCGGGGTCTAGGCCATCTTTTGAGGATCAACCATGATCCCCTTGCTAGAAATAATATGACCAAGAAAAGTCAAAGCGTTTAACCAAAACACACAGTTGGAGAACTTGACATACAACTGTTGTTCCTTCAAGGTCTGTAATACCACACGGAGGTGATTAGCATTTTCTACCTCACTGTTGGAATAAACCAAAATTTCATCAATAAATACAAAGACAAAGAGATCCAAGAACTGCCTGAAAACCCTGTTCATCAAGCCCATAAATATCATCGGGGCATTAGTCAAACTAAATCACATCACCAAGAATTCAAAGTGCCCTTACCGAGTACGAAAAGCCATCTTAGGGATATCCTCCTCCCTAATCTTAAGATGATGATACCCAGACTGAAGATTTATCTTAGAAAAGAACTTGGCACCTTGCAACTGATCAAACATGTCATCTATCTTTGGAAAAAGATAGTTGTTATTGATCGTTACCTTATTCAACTGTCGATAGTCAATGCATATCTAAAGGGTTCTTACACACGAACAACAGTGGTGCACCCTACGAGGGTATACTAGGATGAACAAACCCCTTATCCAGAAAATCCTTAAGTTGCTCCTTGAGTTCCCTCAATTCATTTGGAGCTATTCTATAAGGAGGAATAGATATCGAACAAGTGTACGAAACAAAATAAATACCAAACTCTATTTCTCTGTCCAGAGGAACATCAGGATGATCATCCGAAAAGACCTCAGAAAACTCATTAACCATAGGGACTAACTAGAAAGAAGGACCTTCCAAGTTAGAATCTTTAACCCAGACCAAGTGATAAAGGCAATCTTTAGAGATTAACTTTTGAGCTTTAAGATAAGAAATAAACCTCCCTCTAGAAGGTAGGGAACCACCCTCCTACTCTATAACCAGGTCACCAAGAAAGCTAAAGGCAACCTTATGGGTCCAACAATCTAAGGATGCGTAGCAAGAGTGTAATTAATCTATTCCCAGAATAACATCAAAATCCACCATATCCAGTTCAAACAAATCTCCTAAAGTCTGCTTACCACCAATAGATACCACACCCACCTATAGACTCTCTTAGTAATAATCGAGTCACCTATTGAGGTAGAAATAAAAAAAGGATCCAAAATAACTTAAGGATCCAAACCAATACAAACAGCCAAAACTGGGGTCACATAATAAAGAGTGGACCCCATATCAAGCAGATAATACACGTCACGAGAAAAGAGTTGTAACATACTAGTGATGGAATCAGCTGATGCCTTAGATTCCCATCGAGATGCAAGAGCATACAACCTATTTAATCTAGTCCCGGTACCAGAAGAAGGAGTAGACCTTAAAGCCATACCACTAGGTGTAGGAGTAGAAAATGAAGCAATCAAAGCTTAGACCTCTCCCAAAACTCCATTACTAATCAAATAATTCTTAAGCATATGACCTGGCTGTCCATATTTAAAACACTTGTCCCTTTTTTCATCATAATAAACCTGATAAAGATGAACACATAACCAGTAATGAGGGCATGAAGAAGTCGACTAATCCCCACTTACCTGAGATTGGGCACCCTATGCCCAAAAATTATCACCCCCTTACTAATGTCTATCACCGATTTCCTCAGGTAAGTAGCGCTAGTAGTAGAGAATGAACCAGAACTTCCTCGCTTCTTTTTCATCCATTTACCTCCATCCTAACCGCCCTACGATTGAGAACCTAATTGGTCAGAAAACTTGCTCCTCTTACCCTGCCTATCCCCTAATTCTACCTTTTTTCTCTTCTCATCCTCCACCTACTATATGTGGATAACTAACCTTAAAATGTCTATATCCTTTATCAGCAAAGCAGTTTAGCTTTCCAATATCAAATCTTGAGATAGCCCAGAAGTGAAATTTCTCATCCTCGCTCTCATATCAGCCACCAAATCAGGAGAATACCTTGATAGGTGATGAAATTTTAAGGCATATTCCTTGATAGGCATTGTCCCTTGCTTAAGATTCACAAATACCTCTATCTTTGATTCTCTTATCTATTGAGAAAAGAAACAATCTAGAAAAGCACCAGAAAAGGCATCCTATAAGGACAACTCCTCCACATCACTTCTATCCCTATCTCACTATTCGTACGATTGGTACACAACATCCTTGAGCTGATAAGCTACAAAGTTTACACCTTCCATACTTGTAGCCTGCATCATCCTAAATATATTTTTTATTTTATCAAAGAAACCCTGAGGATCCTCCTCTACCTTCATATCCATAAAAGTTGGAGGATTCAATTTCATAAATTGTCCAACCCTTATGGCCTCAATAGATAACCCACCAGATAAATCCCACTCAGCCTAAGCAGTAACTAACTAAGCAATAGTATGAATAGATTGGCAAAATTCTGCATTAGTTACCTTAAACTGAGGAGGACTAGTAGCAACCAAAGGAACTCCAGAACAATTACGAATAGGACCCTGAGATTAAAGATGAACGCCAGACATAGGACGTACCCATCAATATTGTCCCCAGATAGGACTGAAGAGTTTTCTTGTGTTCTAGATCGTCGAGGCATGATCTAAAAAGTGAATAACTAAGGACTAGATAAGAATTATAGGACTTAGACTCCAAACATGAAAATAGAATATCAAGAAAGTAACACATTCCTAAATGCCTTGTATCCTCTATTTTATGAGTGTGGTGCACTACACACCCCTTGAAATTCTACTCGACACAGTTTTATGGACTACTAATTGATTATAAACCTAAATCTCTGATACCAACTTGACATGACCTGACTTAGGGCTATCATAATACGGATCCCTGGTCCGATCGGGACCAAATACCGCCTTAGTTACCCAACCCAACCTCCAGTCGCCTGCCTTGAGTTGGCTGAATTTTGAACATATAACAAGATAGTGCAACTAACTAGATTACAAACTTTGCGATAGATCTATTATTGAGACCAACCCAATCAAGTCCGACCATCCTCTACCAACTGTACAACTATACCAAGCAAAACCAAATCATAAATCCAACCATAATTAAACAAGTTCTAAAACATAATATGATTAATCCCCAAAATAAAAGAGGATGGAACAACCAATAATATCATTAACCAGTATTATCCCCAATACCAATACCAATACTAATGCTAAGGCTAACTCCAATACCGATCTTGCCCATAACAACCCATAGCAGTACCACAAAGCCTCTACCCAGAAGAATACCAAAATCCAGTTGGGACATGCCCCCAACAATAGAAAAAACCAATATCCATAAATACGTTAAAGTATGAAATGACATACATGAAATAGAGCCTTCTAGAAAGATGGAGGCTTACTACTTCAATCCAAATATTAAACCTAATATCTGAATGCTAAGCAGGAGAAGTAGAACAAATGATTCCAACATTGCATGGGGATATAATGCTCGAAGATGGGTTAGCTGGTGAAAGCTAGCAAGAATTGTAATGCCCTAAATCTGGTACCCAGAATGCTACACGATGCTCATGACCCTAAAGGACCACAAGCTAACCCATGACTGATATTTATACCTAAACACTGCATAATATACTGTATAAATACAAAAATAAAGGTTGTAAGGTTGTAAGGTTCAAAACTGTAACATATCTAATAAAACATAGCATTTGAAGGGAGTATGAAATACCCAAGACAACTGAAATAACTATCTAAACATGTTAGTCTAAAAACATTTAAACTATCTGAATAAGGAGTTGATGGGATATGTCCCAAACTAACTCTAATTACTAAAATAAATTAATTAATAAGATAATAAAGTAATGGTCATTTCCTCGAAGGATGAGGACTCACTGCTAACTCTGACTGCTAAGACTGGAATGCTACTGATGCTTTAGAGCTCGTGCTTCTGAACCTATGGTATAAAACACCATAGCACAAATGTGTTAGTACTTTTAAATATACTAGTATGCATGTGAGGTAGGCTGAATACAAAGGATTCACATGCATGAACTATACTAACTAACTGAATAATATGAACATGAGAATACATGTATGAATACATAGTAACTGTAACTAAATTCGTGATAACATGATTACTGAGTCTGAGTACTGATAACATGAGATACTGATAGCTGTATAACTGAAATAACTGATACTGAGCGACTGTATCTGACAGTCTAGGTTCTGATGGAAATAGCTGAGTTCCATACTATTTTGAGTTGATTGTATTTGACAGTCCTGAAATCTGAAGAACTATCTGAGTTCTTTTACTGAAACTGAATAACTATATATGACAGTCTTGATTTTGTAACTGAAATTATGGGAAGTAGTCCTTTAAATGACATGCCCCTAATAAGCTATTATAGCTGAGTTGGGGTCTAATTTGTAACCCCAATTGGAAGCGTGTTAATACCGCGCCACTTGTAAGGACAATGTGTAGGTAACCCTCGTATAACAAGTAACTCTAGTGAGAATGGTGGGAACCCTCATATAATAGGTTAATTCATCTCATCTTTCCTCATATAGTAGGCTATGATGTCTCAACCTACACTGGCTACATAGTTCTGGAACGCAAGGATTGCTCCTCAGAAACATACCCTCATATAACAGGTGGGTTCCTATCCTTGGGTTCGCTCGGTGCTAATTTCTACTCCTATCTAGATAGACACTGAATATGATTAACTGAATTAACTGGACTGAGTTAACTGAGTTTTGTTGACTGATGAAATACTACTGAGATTACTGAATTTCTGAGGTTTCTGAGATTACTGAGTTTTCCTGGGTCATGAGACTGACTGAATTCTATGGATCATGTCTTAACTGAGAGTATCTTGAAAATATAACACTGATTCTAGGCAAACAACTAAATTTTTGGGTACAAGTACCCCCAGGACTCAATAGGAAGAAACTGACAAAGCATGACTTTCTTGAATACATGACCAACATCAACAATCCATAATATAATAAGTTGGAGATTTCATGAAGTACAAGTTCTAAAGCACCACAATGTCTACACATATATCCATAATTCATTGACTAAGACATTTCATCAAACACTTGACATGCATGAACTTGTACATGAATGGGGATTTCATATTATTATACTAGTATGACACTTTTCCTTCCCATAGGCATTTAATAAAACACATGGGGAGCATGCTTTGGTTAAAATCATCAACATATCTAATAATCATGGAGACATCCATCAACATGTAAATTTAAGGGTTTATCATGATTATTATGCAAATCATCACATCCTAGGGTCAATCATTGGAATATATAATTTCAAACATGAATCAAAACCCCACAACATCATGAACATGAGTTTTAATTCAATTTAAGTCATGAATATTCATAAATACACAAATCTTGGATTTTGAAAAGAGATTCTTGATCTTCATGGGTGAAAGGAACCCATGAATCAACGCACGACATACCTGGGTTGTGAGTTTCTTGAAGTTCTTGGACTTGAAGAACTTGGAATCTCTTAGTTTCTTGAAGAATGATTTGGATATTGTTCTTAGGGATTATCTTTGAGAGAAAATCCTAATTTGATGTTTTAGATAGATAATGAACTTATGATCCTCGATCTGAAATTATTAGGGGTAAAAAGGGGTGAAAAAAGACCCAAATACCCTTTTAAAAATGACTTCAAAATAACTAGACAAACTATGCGATGGTGGGTGCGATGGTCCATTACTAGGTTGACAGTCCGTCGGTCCTGACTGTCGCACCTGGACAGAATATGGGTTCACTGCCTCTGCTGCGATAGCTTGGGTTGTGTAGGAGTGTAGGGTTCACCTTACATATATATATATAACAATATCGGGAAAGGAGAACAGTTTTATCATGCCATTAAAACCTTTACATGGGTTGTGTAGCTCTGTGTCGTCCTAACCTACCCACGAGCTATATGGGTTCAATTCCCCCTGCTGAAAGGGCCCCAGTGCGTGAAGTCGCATGAATAGGAAAGAAAACTTAGGATGACTAGTACATCCCCCAAAATATAAAGTGTGACATCATGCAAATGGTCACTAGGACCAAACCTCACATCAACAAATATGAGTATCCAGTTTTGAGCCCCCCCGAGACCTCTACATTCCATGGATTTGCTACACATCCCCTTTTTTAATCCTAATTAAAACCATTTTCCAACCAAACCATTATTCTGTTATTATTAACCAAGGCTATTAGTAGTGGTATCGTCATACCCACTACAACTTGCAAGTATGGTCCTTCGCCAATCCTTAGAGGATTCCTATGTAACCCATATAATTTTTTATTAAACTAGAACTATGGCCACCAAGGCCTTTTCAATCTATTCAAAACCTTTTAAACCATTTATATTATTTAGGGTTCCATTACCAAGTTTAAACCATGCATAATTTCCATTGAAAATCCAATAATATAGTGAAAATATTATTATAGGCATGTTATCAAATACATTGCGGGCATAGTATTTCCAAAATCAAAGTGCATTATCAAAGAACCATTACGATGCAACCAATTATTCAAAACCACTATTAATGCATAAGAAAGCATAATTAAAACATGGAAAAACCATAACCAACCATTTATAACCAAAACCCATAAATTATATTTGAAAACCAAAAATCATACAATATTAAAATCATGAAAACATTGTATAAAATCATGCCTTTTGTTAGAACTAACAATGAGGGAAGGAAACATGCCTTAAACCAAGTTGAAGATGGAGATAAATCACCAAGACAAGCTCTGATTTACTCCTTAAGATGAAACCCTAACTTCCTTTGCCCATGAACTCTAGAGAGAATTTAAGAGTGTTTTCCAAGTATTTAATAATAGAATAAAAGAGTAAATAACCTTCCAAGTGAAATATAAGTTGTTGGACCTTATTAGGATAAGTGGAAAAATATTCATATTGCCCTCACTTAAACTGCATTAAACTCCCATCATAGGGTACGACTGAACCCTTATGAGTCGTACCCATCCTATACAAGTGATACCTACCTCTCATACCCTAGGCCTTCCCTCTTGGACCCAAAAATGTCTAAGGTACGACACAACTAAACCTAAGTCGTATTCAAATATATGACTAGTACCCATAAACCGTACCTCTTGCAAAATAGAATCAAGGAGGTTTGAACACTAACCACTACACTAGTCCTACGTATGACTTATAACCCAGCTAGTGGCTTATGGTGAGCCACTCATACTCAGATCCAACTTAAGTTACCAAGTCTAAGGTTAAGTTAAGTAACCAAACAACCCATCCCCAACTATACGACTCGTACCACCCAAATTGTACCCATTATAGTAACTACATCCATCCCCACAACCAACACTGGTCAATATATGACAGGACCATACCACCCATATTTAAGTGTAAAACTTGTTCCCCTAAGTCGTATCTTTCCAAGAAACCAAAAATTAATTTTTTTTTCTAAGGTTCAAAAATGAAGGTGTTTCATAAGGGTTTGAGAGCAAAATCTTGGTTGTGGTATTTTGACTTTTGAGGTAGGTTATGGATTAACTCTTTAATACTAGGTTTGGTTGTAAATAATGTTAAAACATTCATATTAAGGGTAGGAACTGATCATGAAAAATAGTTATCTATGTATTGTGCCCGTGGGGGAGCCTATATATGATGTAATTATTAAAATAAAGATATGATATGATATGGGTGACCAAGTGGGGCCTTATGTGGTGTTGATAGACTTGAATACATGTGAATAATTATATTGTATTGTTGAAATTCCTAATATGGTTTCATTGGTATACTATGATATATCTATACTTATTGGTATATGAGACATGCAAAAATTCATGATGAAATAGAAGTAATGAGTAGATATTGGCTCACATGGTTAAGGAATTATAACATTATGGTTGGTTGTGGAAATACTTCATATGTATTAGTTGTGGAAATACATCATGTGGATTGGTTGTAAAAATACTCATTTTGAATGATTGTGAACATTGCAACATCATTCTCATGTCATCAGATGCATCATTTCACTTGTTTGTTTTATAGCTTTATATATACTTTTTGTCATGTATGTGTACTTTATTTGTGTCTTATGTTATGTATGTGCTTTGAAAATACTAAAAAGACTGGAATACTCAATATTGGTATGACATATTAGATTTTAAGGACCATTTCTGAAGGATCATACCGGAGAAGAGTTATGGATATTGCCAAACTTGAGGCTATGTGACAAACTTAAGGCTATGTGCTAAACTTGAGGCTGTGTGCCAAACTTAAGGTTGTGTGCGAAACTTAAGTTTGTGTGGCAAACTCAAGGTTGTGTGCCAATACCATGCATCATCATTATCATATACATTGAACCTATTGTGTTATGTTTACGTTGTGTTTGAATTGACCTATTGACTTGTTATCTACCTATTTATTCTATATCTTGACATGTTAACGTCTAATTATTTTGTCTTCCTTTAATTATACTTGATAATCTTAATTATACATGTCCCTCTTTTGTTCTACTTGTATGTGATATTGTGTATATTTGTATTCCTATCTTGTGTGTTGTTGTATTATATATGGATATTATAGAGCTGTTAATGCAAGCAGTGTGTGCTATCGTTGTGGGATATTTTCATATTGTAGGCGACGTGCCCTTAGTATGTATTTTGTATGCATTATTTTTACTTTTCTCTGTCGGCCTATGATACCTACTGAGTAAAACTGGACCATACTCACTCCCACTTCACCCTTTTGGTGTAGCTTTATGTTTGGATGCACCTTAGACTAGTTGATATTTTGGCACCTTCAAATTACTTAAGGTAGCAGTTGGACATTCATACATTCAAAGTTTGCCTCTATCTTTATGTACTATTTTTCTTTATTAGTATTTGGAGACAAATATTTTTCCTTTGTGGTTATTTTTCTTATGTATTTGACTCCTGGAAAGTATTAGTAATTCTTACACTATTGACATCTAGTTTTGGGCATGATTGGTATTTTGGATAACTTCTTTCAGTATTATTATGATTACTTGTATGGTTCAGCTTCATTCTAGAAGTATTACTTTAGGGGTATTTATGTCTTTTCCTCATTATGTATCAGTTTGGGTAATAGGCTTACTTGTCAAGTACGATACGACAAGTGTCATTATGAACCTTGTTTTTGGGTCATTACAAATTGGTATTAGAGCCAGGTTTTGTTGGTCTCAATGGTGTAAGAGCAAAATGTTTAATAAAGTCTCACAGATCGGTACACAAACGTTTATATCCATCTTCAAGAGGCTATATGACATCTTTAGGTATTCCTTATCGTGCAAATTTCTTTCATACTTTGTGTTCTGAGTTGTGTTTTACTCTTTTTCCATGGATGTTGTTGCTTATACGAACTATCAGTTGGGAGATGTTGCTAGAGCTTGGAGAAGATTGCTTGTGAGTTGTAGACCTTGAGATTCTCTCGAGATAACTTAAGATTAGTTTCCTGAGAGTTTTCTAGAGAGATTTATGAATTTCTATTTGAAAGATCGTATGCGAGATGAGTTTAATCATTTGGAGTAGGGCTCCATGAAAATTGTTGAGTATGAGGTACACTTCCATGCCCTATCCAAATATTCCTATGATAGCATTTCCATCAAGTCTGAGAAAATTTAAAAGTTTGTGAAGGGTTTGAATGTCTCTCTTCAGTTGGCTACATCTCAGATAGTTGTGGTTGGGACTTATTTTCAGAGTATTATGGACCATACTAAGATGATAAAGGGTATTTTTAGAGCATCTCAAGGAGGCACCATAAAGGTTGCCATTTTAGTGAATTCAGGAGTCAGACCTCTCTAGGTAGAGATTTTAAAAGTTCTCTTGGATACCATGGTAGGATAGTGCAGAAGGCTTTAAGGAGTTCAGGTGGTGGAACTTTGAGTTCAGTAGTTTAGGGTGGTCATTTGAGACCATTTGTACCTTCTTCTATTGTTACTAGTTGTAGAGGTTACCATGTGTGTGATAGGATTGACCATATGGCCAAGGACTATCCTTGTCATGTGTTTAAAGCTACTCCTATTTCAGTTGTGAAAGGTAGGGTTTCTACCAGAGGTGTGAAAGGTAAAGATGGTAGAGCCTGTGGTGGTCGTGAGGTTACTCAACTAGTTGATGGTTGTAGTTAGTATTATGTATACCATTTAAACCTGAGGTAGAGTCTTCAGATGTTGTGATAACATATATCATCCCTGTTTGTTTCAGACCTGTATCTTAATTATTTGAACTTGGATCGACTTTTTCCTATATGTCGGTGTATTTTGCTTTGGGTTTTAAATCTGGTAGTGAGACTCTTTCCATGCCTATTCGTGTATCTACCTCAATAGGTGATTCTTTAGTGGTGGAATGGGTATATTGATCTTGTGTTGTGACTTTTGTCAGGCATAAGATTTTAGTAGACTTGCTTGTGTTAAATATGGTTGATTTTGATATTATTTTAGGTATGTATTGGTTGACTCTTTATCATCATGTCTTAGATTGTTATGATAAGACTATGACTTTAGATTCATCGGGTGTGCCATGGATAGCTTGAAAAGGCGTGCTTCATTTGGGTCCTAAGAGGATTATATCTTATGTTCAAACTCGTAAATTTATTAGGAGGGGATATTTATCTTACTTGTCTCATATTCATGATACAAGTGTTGTATCACCTTCTTTCTTGGATTCTATTTGTGTTGTTTGTGAGTTTTTGGATATGTTTCATACGGACACGGCTGGTATGGCTCTGGATCGAGATATGGATTTCTCTATTGATGTTGAGCTGGGCACCAAGTCCATTTTTATTCATTCTTATAGGATGATCCTAACAGAGTTAAAGAAACTAAAGGATCAATCGTAGAAGTTATTAGATAAGGGGTTTATCCGACCTAGTCTTTCACCTTGGGGTACGCCTATCTTCTTTGCAAAGAAAATGATGGGTCTATGCAAATGTGCATTGATTATCGATAATTAAATATGGTGATGGTTAAGGATAAGTATCCTCTTCCTCACATTGATGATATATTTGATAAGCTTCAGGGTGATGCAGTGTTTTTGAAGATTGATTTGAGATTCGATTATCACTAGTGGAGGATTAAAGCTTTTAGTATTTCAAAGATGGCTTTTTGGACTCTATATGGTCATTATGACTTCTTGGTCATGTTCTTCGGGTTGACCAATGCCCCTACCGAGTTCATAGAGTGGATGAACCAGGTGTTGAGACTGTATCTCAACTCTATCATTATTATATTTATAGATGATATCTTTGTTTTTTCTAAGTGTGAGGTTGAGCATGTGGAGCATTTACGGATTGTGCTTCAGAGATTGACGGCTGAGAAGTTCTATGCCAAATTTTCAAAGTACGAGCTTTGGCTGGAGTTTCTTTCTTTCTTGGGTTATGTGATGACTAAAAAGGATATTATGGTTGATCCGTCCAAGGTTGTAGCGGTTCGTGATTGGGCTAGACCTACTTTGCCTATCAAGATTCAGAGTTTTGTTAGCTTAGCAGGTTATTATCAACGTTTCATTAAGGCTTTTTCATCCATTGTAGCTCCAGGAACCAAGTTGACCTAGAATAAGATTTTTTTCAGTGGTCTAAAGCTTGTGAGGCGAGCTTTCAAAAGCTCAAGGAATTATTGACTTCAGCTTCTATCTTGACATTGCCCAGAGAGGGCATTGATTTTACTGTCTTTTGTAATACTTCAGGTGTTGGGTTAGGTGTTGTGTTAATGCACGAGAGTAAGGTTATTATGTATGCATCTCGTCAGCTAAAGCTTCTTAAGAGGAAGTATCTTGCCCATAATTTGGAGTTGTGCGCGATTGTGTTTTCTTTGAAGTTTTGTAGGCACCACTTGTATGGAGTTCATTGTGAGATCTTGTCTGATCATTGTAGAGTTCAATACTTCTTCACCCAGTGAGATCTTAATATGAGGCAACATTGTTGGCTTGAGTTTCTTAAGGATGATAACTAGACTATTCTCTACCATCCAAGTAAGGCTAATTTGGTTGTTGATGCCTTGAGTCAAAAGGGGACTAGCATGGGTAGCTTGGCGTATCTTTTGACCTAAGAGAGGTCTTTGGCCTTAGAGGTTTAGTCTTTAGCTAACCAGATTATTAGCCTTGATATTTTGACTCTTGGGTGTGTTTTGGATTTTGTAGAGGCTAGATCTTCTTTGATGGAGCAGATTCGAGCTTATCAGTTTAATGATGTTGGATTGATATTGATTCAAGATAAGGTATTGGGTGGGGAGGCTAAGGAGGACTCACTTGATTTGGATGGTGTTTTCCTGATTGGAGTCCTAGTTTGTTTGTCGAGAGTGGGTGACTATATTAGGTTGATCTTAGAGGAGGCCCATTATTCCAGATATTCTATCTATCTAGGAGTGACTAAGATGTACTGTAATTTGAGACAACACTATTAGTGGGGTGGTATGAGGTGAGATGTGTCAGACTTCATAGCTCATTGGCTTTGATGTCAGCATATGAAGGCCGAGCATATGAGACCTGGTGGATTGCTTTAGAGGTTTCCCATTCCGGAGTAGAAGTGAGAATGGATCACCATGGACTTTGCGACTGGTTTTCCTTGTACATCTCATGGTTCTGACAGTGTTTGGGTCATCATGGATCGATTGACCAAGTCAACTTATTTTATTATGGTTCAAGTCATATTCAGTGTAGAGAGGTTAGCCCCTATCTTTATTCGTAAGATTGTGCGTCCGCATGGTGTGCCAGTGTCCATTATTTCAGATGAGATTGTTTGTTCACATCTCATTTTTAGGGGACTTTTTAGGATAAGTTGGGTAATCGGGTTAATCTTAGCATAATGTTTCATCCCCAGACTTATGGTCAATACAACAGATTATCCAAGTTTTGGAGGATATGCTCCATGCATGCGTGACAGATTTTGGTGACCAGTAGGAGCAACATTTGGCTTTAGCAGAGTTTGCATATAATAATAGCTACCATTCAAGTATTGATATGGCTTCTTTGAGGAAATGTATGGTCGGCATTATTGCTCCTCAGTAGGTTCATTTGATGTTTTAGAGGTGAGACCTCGAAGTACGAACTTGCTTCCTGAATCTTTAGATAGAGTCCTGGTCATTTAGGATAGACTTAAATCATCTTAGTGTAGGCAGAAGCGCTATACTGATCGTAGACTTTGTGCCTTGAGATTTGACATTGGGGATTGTGTTTTCGTTCACGTTTCACCCATGAAGGGTGTTATGAGGTTTGGAAAAAGGGGCAAACTTAGCCCTAAGTATATTTGTCCATTTGAGATTCTTCACACAATTGGTGATATGGCTTATGAGTTATCTTTTCCCCGTGATCTATCAGCTGGTCATCTAATTTTTCATATTTGTACACTTCACCTTTATATTACTATGAGTCTCATTCATTTGTTGGGAGTTGGATTAGTTAGATAAGCTGTTGTCCTTTTTTGAGAAGTCGGTCTTTATTTTGGCTAGGGATGTTAAACGGCTGCGCTCTAGAGTTATCCTTGTGGTTAAGGTTTAGTGGAGCTATCGACCTGTAGATGATACTATTTGGGAGGTCGAGTCTAATATACATAGTTCTTATCCTCAGCTCTTCATTCATTTAGGTATTTCTTTCCCATAGTTTGAGGACGAACTAGATTTTTAGTGGTGGAAAATGTAACGACCTGAAAATTTGATAAAATATGGGAAATTTGTGAGTTTATGTGATTTGACTATTTTACCCCTTCTCGTAGTTGCATTATGTTATTTCTAGGGTGTGAGGGTAATTGGCATGGTTCCTGATTCATTTTGGTACCATTTATACGATATTATGGTTTTTAATGGCTTCGAGAGCCTTATTCTGGACTTACGTGGATATCTTTTCATTCGTGTGATGGATGGCTAAACGAACTACACCAGCGGCTCCAAAATATTGATTTGAGGCTTGGTAGACCTTTGGTTTGATTTCTAGTGCTCCCGAACTCATTTCGACCTACTGATTGAAAAATTGGAAAATTGAAAATATGGGTGTGGGACCCACACTTGATCGAAACAATCTCAGATTTAAAATCTTACTTTTCCAGCAGATCTAGAATGTCGATTTTAGGGTGGTAACATATTTAGTGTAATTTTATGGATTTTAAATCTCATTTCGATCCTCGGTTTGAAAAATTATGATTTCGGGTTTTGGGGGTCAACTTTGTGAAAAAAATATTTTTTTCAAAAATATGATATCTCCATTAAGTATAGAGCATCAAATTTAGTATGTTTCCATAGTTTGTTTGCATATATTGGACTTCGAATGAATCCTGGACACTCCATCGAAGTCAGTTTGGACTTAGGGAAAAAATCTACCCTATATAGCAGATTTTTCTGCAATATCGCAGTGTTTTAACCCTTTTGGCCCATTTTGTCCACTCTTTCACCTTGCCTCTTGAGAGTTAAACCCTAAAATTATGTGAGAGCTTAAAGGTGAAAGTTGTGGGAGTTTGGGAAGCTAGATTAACATCTATTTCTTGATTTCATTACAAATTTAAGGTGAGAATTCATCTTTTTCTTATTAATTTCTTGATTAATTTCTCAAAATTTTAAAAATCTTAGGGCTTGATTTAAACCCAATTTTCACTCTTTTTCACATGAATAATGTTTTTATCTTATAATTACATATTTTTCATCAATTTAACCTTCGAAACAACTTCGATTCCTGATTTTAAACCAGATTTCAAAGACTTTATTCGGTTAAAATAGGTTTTCTTCAATTCGAACCTCATTTTTTACTCGATTTGAGTTGGGTTGTAAGCTGTGGGTTCTTAAAAATATAGAAAATAATTTTTCAAGTTACGATTTTGCCTTTCTTTTTCACAAACTCATTTCTGGGGTCCGTTTTGACCCTGAACCAAAAGTAGTAAATATGAGTATCGTTGGCTTTATTTTGATGAATAGATTTTATATTTGATGTTTTTAGAGGATTTAGGATAGTAAATGATGATACAAAATGCATGTTAAGGGTGGAAAATAATCATGAAAAATGGCTTTCTATGTGTTGTGCCCGTGTGGGGACCTATATATGATGTAATTGTTGAAACTGAGATATTATGTGATATGTGTGACTGCGTGGGGTCCTATGTGATGTTTATAGCCTTGAATACATATGAATTATTGTATTGTATTTTTGAAATGCCTAATATGGTTTCATTGGTATATTGTGATATATCCATACTTATTGGTATATGAGACATGTGAAAATTCATGAATGAAACGAAAGAAATGAGTGGATATTGGCTTAGTGGTTAAGGAATTGTACTATTGTGATTGGTTGTGGAAATACATCATGTGGATTGGTTGTGGAAATACTCATTTTGAATAGTTGTGAACATTGTATTATCATTCTTATGTTATCATACGCATCAATTCACTTGTTTGTTTTATTGCTTTATATATACTTATTGTCATGTATGTGTACTGAATTTGTGTCTTATGTTATGTATGTTCTTTGAAATACTGGATACACTGGAATACTCGATATTGGTATCGAATATTGGATTTTATGGACCATCTTCAAAAGATCATGCTGGAGAAGATTTGTGGATATTTCAAAACTTGAGGCTGTGTGCCAAACTTAAGGCTGTGTGCCAAACTTGAGGCTGTGTGCCAAACTCAAGGCTGTGTGCCAATACCATGAATGATCATCATCATCATATACATTACACCTTCTTTATTGTGTTTATGTTGTGTTTGAATTGCCATATTGACTTGTCATCTACCTATTTGCTCTCTATCTTGACATGTTAACGTCTAATTGTTCTGTCTTCCTTTAATTATACTTGATGATCTTGATTAAACATGTACCTCTTTTATTCTACTTGTATGTGATATTGAGAATATTTGTATTTCTATCTTGTGTGTTGTTGTATTATATATGGACATTATAAAACTGTTAGTGCAAGCGGTGTGGCCTACCGTTGTTGGACATTTTCATATTGCAGGTGACGTTCCCTTAGTATGTATTTTGTATTCTTTATTTTATACTTTTCTCAATTGATCTATGATACCTTCTGAGTGCAAGTGGACCGTACTCACTCCTACTTTACCCTTTTGGTATAGCTTCAGGTTCGGGTGCGCCTCAGACTAGTTGATTTTTGAGCGCTTTTAAATTACTCAAGGTAGCGGTTGGACATTTATATCTCCGGAGTTTACCTCTATCTTTCTATATTATTTATGTCTTTATTAGTATTAAGAGACAGAATTATTCCTTGGTGGTTATTTTTCTGATGTATTTGACTCATGAATTGTATTCGTAGTTCTTACACTATTGACACCTAGTTTTAGGCATGATGGTATTTTGGATAAGTTCTTTTTGTATTGTTTTGATTACTTGTATGGTTCGGCATCGTTCTAGAAGCCTTACTTTGGGGGTATTTCTGTATTTTCCCCATTGTGTATCAGTTTAGGTGATAGGCTTACTTGTCAAGATGCACCATGACAAGTTCCATCATAGCCCTTGTTTTTGGGTCGTGATACCAATGAATGATATGAGACTCATCTAGAATATAACACTGAAGCATGTAAAAACATGAGAAACTAGATGAACTGTTGATATATGTAGGGGCAATGCTAACTCATAAGAAACATCCCTAATAGTTCAAATAATCTCAAATGATTCAATATACTAAGGGCTACTCATTCACCTCTTTCCAAACCTTATCATGCCCTTCATGGGCGAAAATGAAGGAAGACTCGATCACCAATGCTAAATCTCAAGGCACGAAGTCTACGATCCGCATAGCACTTCAGCCTACTCTGAGCCGCTCTAAGTCTATCCTGAATAACCTAAACTTTGTCTAAAGACTTGCAAAGTAGGTTTATACCTCGAGGTCTAATCTCAAAAATCTCAAACCAACCAACTTTAGAGAAACAACGCTGACCATATAAATCCTCAAAAGGAGCCATCTCAATACTAAAATGGTAGCTATTATTATACACAAACTCTGCTAAAGCTAGATGTTGCTTCCACTGACCTCGAAAGTCTATGACACTAGCACAGAGAATACCCTCTTAAATCTGAATAGTCTGCTTTGACTGACCGTCGGTTTTGGGGTGAAAAGTTGTCCTAAGATCAACCCAGGTACCCAACTCCTCCTGAAAAGTCTTCCAAAATGAGATGTGAACACTGAACCTCGATCAGAGATGATAGACACTTGCACACCATGGAGATAAACTAAATCACGAATATAAATGCGGGTCAACCTCTCAACACTGCAAGAAAACTAAACTGGAATGAAATTAGTAGATTTGGCCAATTGATCCATGATGACCCAAAAATTTCAAAACCACAAGAAGTACGACGCAACCCAGTCATGAAGTCTATGGTGATCTATTTCCATTTACACTTGGGAATGGGTAACTCTGAAGCAAACCACCAGGTCTCAAATAATTGGCCTTCACCTCTTGACAACGTAGGTAACAAGCTATAAAATTTGCTACATCCTTCCTTATCTTACCCCACCATTAGTGTTATCTAAAATTATGATACATCTTAGTCACTCCCAGATGAATGGGAATGCCTAGAACAATAGGTATCCTCCAATATCAATCCCACCCAATCTCCTACTCTTGGCACATAGACTCAGCTTCCAATCCGTAAAATACCATCTCAATCAAAAGAGGCTTCCTTAACCTCACCACTCAACACCTTGTCCTGAATCACTCTCAATCCAAGCTCATCAAATTGATGAGCCCGAATCTGCTCCAACAAGGAAGACCTAGCCTTCACAAATTCTAAAACTCACTCAGGTGTCAAAATATCAAGCCTAATCATATGGTTAGACAAAGACCGAACCTCTAAGGCCAAAGTCCTCTTCTGGGTCAAAAGATGTGACAAGCTACCCATGCTAGGTTACTTATGGCTAAAGGCATCCACAAGCAAATTAGCCTTGTCCGGATGATAGAGAATAGTAAGATCATAATCCTTAAAGAATTCAAGACAATGACTCTACCTCATATTTTAGGTGAAGAAATACTGATGGCTATAATGATCTAAGAAGATCTGATAATGGACTCCATACAAGTAGTGCCACCATAACTTTAAAGCAAAAACAACTGCATACAACTCCAAATTATGGGTAGAGTAATTCTTCTCACGGGGCTTTAAGTAACAAGAAGCATATGCAATCACCTTACCCTTCTACATCAACCCAACACCTGAAATATAACAAAAGTTGGTAAAACCCATGCCCTCCTTAGGCAAAGTCAAGATAGGAGTTGATGTCAACAAATCCTTTAGATTTTGGAAGCTCGCCCCACAATCATCGAACCACTGAAAGGAAATTTTATTCTGAATCAACTCTGTCATTGAATCCGTAATAGATGAAAAACCTCAATAAAATGCTGATAGTAACCTGCCAAACCAATAAAACTCTGAATCTCATTAGAATAAGTAGCCTTGTCCCAATCATGAATTGTTGTAATCTTGGTCGGATCAACCATAATACCATCCTTGGTCACCACATGACCTAAGAAAAAAATATAATCCAACTAAAACTCACACTTGGAGAACTTAGCATTCAACTTCTCATCCCTCAATCTCTTGAGCACAATCCGTACATGCTCCTCATGACCAGCCTTACTCTTGGAATAGACCAAGATATCATCCATAAATACAATAACAAAAGAGTCAAGATATGATTTTAATACTTGGTTCATCAACTCCATGAACATAACTAGGGAATTGGTCAAACCAGAGGACATGACCAAGAACTCATAATGACCGTACTGAGTCCAAAAATTTGTCTTTGAAATATTTGGAGCTTTAATCCTCAACTGGTGATACCTAGATTACAAATCGATCTTTGAAAATACTAAATCACCTTGAAGATGATCGAATAAATTATCAATATGAGAAAAAGGATAATTATTCTTAATTTTCACCTTATTCAACTGTTGATAAACAATACATATACGTATAGACCTATTCTTTTTCTTCACAAATAAAACAGGATCACCCCAAGGTGATATACTAGGTCGGATATATCTCTTATCCAATAAATCATATAGCTGATCTTTGAATTCCTTCAACTTTGTTGGCGTCATCCTATAAAGAGAAATAGAGATGGGCTTGGTGCCCGACTCAACATCAATGGTGAAGTCAATATCATGACCTGGAGGCATACCAGGCAAGTCCATAGGGAAAACATCCATGAACTCACAAAAAATACGAACAAAATCTAAAGAAGGCAGGCAATCAATACTAGTATCACGAATATGGGCCAAATAGGACATACACCCTTGCTCTACCAAATGAGGAGCCAGAAGAAATGATATAACTCTTTTGGGACCCAAATAAAGTGCAACATTCCTAGCTATCCTCGGCACACTCAGTGGAGCTAAAGTCACGGTCTTATCATAATAGTCTAGGATAGCATGATAAGGAGATAACTAATCCATTCCCAAGGTGACGTCAAAATCTACCATGTCTAGGATAATCAGATCTACCCAAGTTTACGTCCTACAAAAGTCACGACATAGGATTGGGGCACCTGATCCACTACTAAAGAATCACCTATAAAGGTAGATACATGGATAGGAATGGCAAGAGGCTCACTAGTAGAATCAAAAACCAACGGAAAATATGCAGAATCATAGGAAAAAGTCAACCCCAGATCAAATAACATAGATCTAGATCTAAAACAAATATGAATGATATCTATTATAACAACATCGAAAGCCTCTATGTCTAGTATGGTGGATATAGCATAACATTATCTACGACCACCACCTAACTGAGTAGCCCCATGACCACCACCACTACCTCTTTCTTGCGTACCTTTAAAAGAACTTGTACCTCTTACTACTGATATAGGAGTAGTACTAAAAACACTACAGGGATAATCCTTGGCTAAATGGCCAACCTTATCACACACAAAATAACCTCTACGGCTGGACTCAATAGGGGAAGGTAAGATTAAGGTAGAATGACTACCCGAAAGTACTAAAATAGAAGACCCACTACATGTACCCTATATGCCATTAATACCTTCAAAAGCCTCTAGAATATCTACTCCTAGGAGTATGGCCGCTCAACTTGCCTTATCGGTGCACCCTCTAGGAACCTCCTAAGACGCTAAAAGAATAGATTCAATCATCTTTTCATTCCACTATACTCTAAAATAATTCCCCCGACACTACCATCTGAGTAGAAGCTAGGTGAATTAAAGCATCCAACCCTCTCAGGAACATCTGAATCTTCTTAGACTTTATGGGATACTGTCATAAAAATATCTAGATAAGGAATAAAAATGTGCCCCATACTCTGAAACAGTCATGGAGCCCTACTCCAGGTGATCAAACTCATCCCTAATATAATCCTTCAAACTGAAAGTCACAAACCTATCCAAAAAGGCCTCAGCAAACTGATCCCAAGTCATCTCTGGCAAACCAATAGATTTTCAACTAACAAGTGACCTCTACCAATCCCTAACTGCATCTCTCAATTGGTAAGTAGAATAAGAAACCCCATGCGACTTGACCGATCTAAGATTATGAATTTTCTCCCTATAATCAATTAATAACTCATAAGCATCCTTACCAACAACAACACTGAATCTGGGTGAACCCAAAGGTGTGAATCTCTTAAACCTCTTTTGATTCTCAAAAGACATAATTGTACTTATAATAATAAGAGATATAATGAATCCAGCTAGTTGAGATCCCACCTGAGGGGTTAACATAGATGAAGGTTGAACTCCCAATATGGGAATACCATGCTCGAATACTGGAATAAAAGGAAGAACCACACTCGAAGTCTGTAAGTACCATAAGCATATATTGATAAAACTAAAGGATCTTCACTCAAAACTAGAGGAACACCATAGGCAGACTCTGGCATAGATGGAGGTATAATACTTGGAGTTGGAGGAATGCTAGGTGCACTCAAAGAAACACCTCCAAATGATTCATCAAGATAATTAATAACCCCTCCAAGACCAGGGTAAAAGAACTCTGTTGGATCAAAGTAGTCCCCATATCACCAATATACTTAACTTGAGGCTTAGGAAAGAGCCCCCAGTACTACTTATGGATGGGCAAATCCTTGTGCCCATCCTCTACCTTGGGCTTTTCCACGATCAACAACTCACCCCTTAGACTAGGCTCTCTTCATGGATCATGGCTCTGCATATCCAGCTTCACAAGATCTAGTCCTCACAATCTACACAGAAGAGAGTAAAACTCAATTTAGAAAACAGGGTATTAAAGAAAGAAACAAAATAAAATAAGTTTTCTAAAGATGTCTTATAACCTCTAGAAGATAGATACGAATGTTTACGTACCAATCCATGAGACTTTACTAGACACTCTATTCTTGAACTTATGAGACCAATAAACCTAGCTTCTTTGATACCAAGTTTTCATGACCCAAAAACTAAGGGTCTTGATGACAGTTGTTCCGGCAAGCCATGATAAGTAAGCCTATCACCCAAACTGATATAAAAATAGAAAAATAACATCAAAACCCAAAGTAAGGCTTCTAGAATGAAGTTGAACCATACATATATAGTATTAGTAGAAAAATACATACAATGATACCATAAATCTCCCCAAAATATGGTGTCCCAGTGTAGGAACCAACTTAGTATATCTTAAAGTCAACATATACAACTGATAGTCCAAAAAAGAACATAATTTGTCACACAAAATAATGAAGAGAAGGTAGTAGATCAACTCTGGAAGCATAGACCAACTACTACCTCAAAAATACTCTAAATACAACCCAAATCAGCTATCGTGTGGTGCACTCATACTTGGATATGCACCAAAAGGGCACAGTAAAAATTAGTACATCTACATATACTCAGTAGGTATCATAGGCCAATCGAGTAAAGTAGAAAATAAAGTATATAAAATACACACTATGGGCATATCACTTGTAGTAAAAAAATATCCCAAACAGTAGCCCACATCGTCTCTATTGATAGTGTAAAAATATAGACATATACCAAATACAAGTACGAGAAAGAAACACAAATAGATGGACATCAAATCAAGCACAAAAATACAACACAGAATGTACACAATGTATGAAATGAAATGAAAATGATAATGATGATGATGCACATAGTTATCGCACAACCTCAATATACACCTACCGAGATATGATCCTGAGGTAGTACCTACGGGGGATTTGTCAACTCATATACAATCTAATAACCAATACCAATCCAATATCCATAACTCCTCTTCGACACACACATCGTAGAGAGTTTTTAAAGATATCATATTTTTAGTCAGAAAAAACCAATATTTTCATATTGTTACCAATGTTTATGAATGCATATGATATGAGGATGTAATGCTCATCACCAACCATAATGATAATTTCTAATTCCAACCAATATACCGAGCATGTGAGCCAAAAATCCACTCAATAAGCCATCCATCCATGATCCAACATAATCCATATACCAATAGATATAGATATACTATAATATGCCATTGATACTATATAAATTCCAACTTAGACAATTTCCACCTAGAAGAAAATAACCAATAATATAAATACCAGGCCAACAACATCATATGAGATCCAGAATGGTCACACATAGCAAATAATGTCTCAAAACCACCAAATAATAATAACATAGGGCCCATACGGGCACAAAGTGATAATAAAACCATTTTCACTGTTAGTTCCCTCACCCATAACATATTTTTATATCAATGTTAATTATCCAACCTAGTCTGAAAAAAGTTAAGTCATAACCTACCTTGAATGAAGAAAACCTAGTCCAAAAACCTTTAGCACAGAGCCTTTCCCTCATGAACATACTTAGAATAACCTAAAACAAAGAAATATAGATTCTATGTATCAAAAGGAAGCCAACGATAGCCATTATCATTGTTTTTGTGTTGGGGTAAAAATGGACCCCTAAAAATGGTTTTTATGAAAAAGAAGGGAAAACTAGAGTTTTAACTTAAAAATGTATTACCCATGATTAAAGGAACCCATAGAAGAAAATCCAAGTGAAAATGGGTTGAAATTGGGATTTAAATCAAGGAACTACTAATTTAGGCCCTCTAAGCTAAAATCTCCAAATTCTACATTCGAAATTGAGTTTTGACAAGCTTTAAATGACAAGAATCAAAGAAAATAATTGAACTAGAAATTTGGAGCTTACCTAAGCATGAAAATGGAATAAATTGCCCAAGAACTCTAAGACCCAAAGCTCTAATTCTAAAAAGTAGCAAAAAAATTGAGAAAGAGAATATGTATACTGTCTATCCCTAACCTCTAAAGTGGGCAAATGACCACTTTAGCAGTCACCTCTAAAGAGGTCCATCGCTACTTTAGCGGTACCTGGTGTGTAGACCAATTCGCTTTAGCAGATATAGGGCCACTTTAGCAGATATGAGGTCTCTTTAACAACCTATACTAAAGAGAACAAGGTGAACTAAAGTGTTCCCCCTCCCTTAGATAGATCTAAGTCACTAAAGTGGCCAAAATGGCACTTTAGCAGCTGTACTAGCAGGGCGGTACACCAGCTGAACTTGAAAAATTTTAAGTCTCCATAGAACCCTCAAGATTCATCCAAAATCCCATAAAGAAAAATGAACTATGCTATTGTAACAGCCCAGGTTTTAGTCCTTGGAAATTTTTGAAATCTTATCCTCACTATCCTAACTACGACTTGCACTATAAGTCATAGGGAGTCTTGACGAATCGTTGGACCCAAATTATAGCCTGACCAGTATGTGTGGCTAAGTCTTTTGCTCTGAGTATGAGTGGATGACTATGAGTCATGAGGACTCTTTATGGTTCATTATGTAAAGATCGTATGATGTCCAGTATATATCTAAATGGTTGGTGTGTTGACTATAATTAGACCCTATGAGTCATAGTGTCCTACTATGAGTTGTATTAGGTGATTCATAGGTCAACAGTATGTGTGTTCCCTAGAAACTATCTTGGGTACTACTCATAGTGACGAGTCATAACAGATCCCTACGAGTCGTATAGTGACCCGTAGTGATTGATGACTAAATTTTAGCTTTTAATTTAAGGTTACTTTGGACAATTCCCTTTTTACCCAGTTTAAACCCAATTCATAAAGAACTCAAATGGGTTATGTCTCATTCATAACGTAATTAAACACTCTCAAACCACTCTAAAAAACTTTAAGATAAAGGTACTTAGGGTTTCCAAGAAGTAGATCGTCCAAGGGCTCAAGGATTGAATTCTTTTCATAAAACTTGATATTTCTGACATGTTACTCTTCCCTAGTTATTATTTTGTGAAAGGCATGAATTTGGTACATGGTTCAATTGAATGGTTTTGAATGTGGCTTTCCAGCATGGTTGAGGATTTTGACATGGTTGCTTCTTGAATTATTTTTGCATTATTTATTATAAATTGCTTATGCTTTATTAATACTTTGGAACTTATGGGATGCATGGGAGGGGTGAATAAACTAAACAGTTATGGCTAGAGGGCATGGAAATTTCTGCATACCAGCTAAAAGTTATGGCATATCAATGGTATGCAGAGTGGGATCAAACAAGAGGTGATGAGGCAGAATTGGCACATTGGGATAACTTTTCTAGTACTTTCCTTGTTCATTTCTTTCCTCAAGATTTGAGGGAGGCGAAGGCTGAGGAGTTCGTGAACCTAAGGCATGGTAGGATGACAGTGAAAGAGTATGCCTTAAAGTTTCACAAACTATCTCATTATGATCAGGAGTTGGTATCCTCTATTAGATCTTGGATGAGAAAATTTTCTTTGGGATTATCCCCTAATTTGGCATTGGAATGAAAAGTTGCTCTGTTGAACAAAGACATGGATATCTCAAAGTTGGTGGTGTACATGTAATAGGTAGAGGAGGAAAAGAAATGGCAGGTTAAGATGAGTGAAAGGAAGAATAAGAAGTTTCGATATTCAAATCTGGGTAGAGGTTATCAAAAGAGTGGTAGGGATGGTGAAAACTGGTATAAGAAGAAGTGGGGCAATTATGGTTCCTACACTATGACTAGTTCTCTTTATTCGATGTTGTTGGGTACTCATCGTCTTTAGAATGGTGTTGGTACCAACACACAAGGTGCCCAATCTCAGGCTAGTAGGGACTAGTCAGCTCTATCCCATATTCCGTATAGATTATATGAATAGTTGCACCGTGGTTTCTATGATGAGTGGAGAAATAGGTTTTTCAAGTACGGCCAGCTTGGCCACTTTCAGTGGAACTGTCCTTAAGGCGATGTTGCTATGGGGGAAAATAAGGTCTCGATTTCTATTTCTTCTGCTCCTACATAAAAGGGTGCTACTTTTAGCTCTGACACTGGTCAAAACCATTTGTATGCTCTTGCTGCCCATAAAAAATCTATGGCATCTCCTGATGTTATTACTAGCATGCTAAAGTTTTTTCTCTCTTGATGTGTATTGTCTGCTTAATACCAAGTCTATTCTTTCTTATGTGACCCCTTATGTGGCTATTCATTTTTGTATTGGTCTTGGGTGTATTTCAGATCTTTTTTTTGTGTCCACCCCAGTTGGTGACTCTATTATGGCCCAGAGAGTCAATAGAGGTTGTGTGGTATTTATCTATGGTAGGGAGACATTAGCGGATTTGATAGAGTTGGACATACTAGACATTGATGTGATTTTGGGGATGGATTGGTTGCACTCATGCTATACTTCCCTTGATTGTCGGTCCCAAAGGGTCAATTTTTATTTCCTGAATGAGTCATCGATTCAATGGAAAGGTAGTTCCCTAGTGCCCAAGGGAATGTTTATATCTTATCTTGGAGCCCGAAAATTGTAACGCCCCGGAAAACGGGTCCCAGAGCGTCACACGGTGCTTGAGGCTACGAGTATCCCCAAGCTAATCCTTTGATCCATTTTCATTCAGTTCAACACAAATCAACGGGGTTTCTATAAATAACTCTCAAATATCAACAGAGTAATCATTATCCAAGAATAATGAATTTCATAAAGATAACAAAATATGACTTATTAGTCAACTCCCAACATCTATACTAGTCTGACAAGCCTCTAAGAAAATCAATAAAACCAGCAAGCCATTGAGACATGCCCCAACTGACTCATACTCAGTTATCAAATGTAAACAATTCCGTGAAACCAACACCAGACATCACGTCCTTGAAACATGAGGACTCACCACAACAAAGGATGTAGAATAGCGTGCCCAAAGAATCACTGTCAAACCTGGAACTGAGCACCTGAACCTACATTCCGAGAAAATACAGCCCACATCCAAAGATGTGGGTTAGTACCATGGGAAGGAACCGAGTATATGGAGGTGTATGCAGTTGTATAAATATCATCATCATAAATACTTATAAGAAATATGCAGGATGTATGAAAGACTCACATAGCCCAAAGAAAATCATCATAATCATAAGAGGATGAAATAGGTACAATAACACAAGTGAGTCATTATATAATTTGTCAATCACTTTCAGTTCATCAAGAATATCAATTCTCATAATACAAATATCATTTAAATCTTTCGAAGGAATAACTTTCACAATTCCACTTTCAAATCACTTCACTATTCACCATAGACAGAAGGAAACACATACATACTGGGAGATCCTATAACCGACATAAACCATGTGAGCTACATGGGGTACAACGTACAACCCACGTTGGGGAAAGCCATCCTATCCTTGCTATCGGAGTAGGACTATCGATATCAAATCCATACAAACTAGTGATCACTATATAAATCAGCCTCAGGCATACTCCTACGGGGGCACATAGTTCTAGGAAACTAAGGTCGCTTTATACCTCCCACTCGTTGCTAAAGATTTCTCCTGGACTTAGCTCAGTTCATTTCAAAGATAATCCACAACAAAAAAATTTCAGTAATATATAAATATACATCGGGAGCCATTATGCTTCCCATCTATCAAAATCAACCACGTTGTATATTTTCTTCACACTCGAGTTCAAAAAAACTCCATTAAGACCATAAAAGTCAAATCAATCAAAATATCTAAAATATTCAACATCAACATGCTTATAACACACACTTTCTCAAAAAAACCTAATTTTCAATGGGAATTTACGACCCAAATATCAAAATCATGATAAATATCTTTCAAGATTCATTCTTTATATCTCACACATGTAAATTCATCTTTCAAAATCATAAATATCAAGATTTCATAATAATCATCATAAGATATGGGTTCATGCTGCAAGTTCATAAAAATCAAATAAAAATCATTCCTTTGTAAGAAAAATTACTTTTAGGCTTGATTTCCTGTTCAGGGTCACCCATCAGAGAGGCTTGACCATAGTAGAAGTCTCTACCCGTGGCACGGTATTGACACCCTTCCAATCAGGGTAAAGATTGGACCCCACCAGTACAGTATCGAGGTATGTCGGTTAGGTTACTACCTCCTACAGTCATAGTTACAGTTACAGTTTCAGTATCAGTCTTCAGAGTAAAAATTAGGAATCAGGACTATCAGATAAAGTCATCGATTTCAATAAGGAACTTAGATTGTTCCATTGATTCGTGTACCATCCCGTCAGTTAGGCTTGGTCCCATATTCAGATGCTTATTATTAGATCTAGAGGTCACCCGGCAGATAGGCTTGATCTCAATCTCAGATTCAGTCGAGTATTCTCATTATCAGTTTCAGAGATCACTCGTTAGCTAGGACTGATCTCAGACTTAGATGTTCAGATACAGTTTGGAACTCAAATAGTTTTCCCTAGAATTAGGACTGTTAGATACAGTCATCCATGATATCAGTCATTCAGTATCTCAGTATCACGAAACTCATGTTGTCAGAGTTCAAACTCATGTATTCAGTATCTCCACGAGTTCAGTAGCAGTTACGTATGTATGTATGTATGTATGTATGAATTCTCATGTTCATATTAGTCATCATGTTCATGCATATAAACCCCATGCATTTAGCCTACCCCCGCGTATACTCAGTACTTTAGTTGTATTGACGCATTTGCACTATGGTGCTTTCTTTTTATGTTACACCATAGGTTCTGAGGTGCAGATTCCAGATCAGCAGTAGCAGTTCATTAAGTAGTGAGTCCTCATCTTTCGAGGACATGATCATTACATTTATTATTCAAGTATTTCAGTTTATTTTCATTTTAGGGAGTTAGTTGGAGACATGTTCCTTCAACTCCTTATTCAGACAGTTTAGAGGCTTTCAGACAATTATAGAGTTTTTAGATTTAGACTTTAGTATTTTCAATTTTGTTTTTGTATTGTTATATCACCTTATTTCAGATATTTTATTATTCAAGATTGAACCTTACGCCCTCTTTGTTCATGTTTTCATATTTTATATGTATATTATAGAGCTACAGGTACAGATATCAGTCATGGGTTAGCTTGTGGTCCTTCGGGGGCATGAGCACCGTGTAGCATTTCGGTTTAGAAAATTGAGGTATTACAAACGTGGTATCAGAGCCTAAGGTTCAATAGAGTCCTAGGAAGTTTGAAAGCCGCATTTAGTAGTGTTTTGTACATGGGTGTGTTGCGCGCCACATTTATGCACAAGAGGCTATAAGATGTTTAGGAACAATTTCCCTTCTTTCAGTACCCATATTGTGCCAGTGAGCAAAAGCTCAAATTAAACTATTGGTTTAATCCTTGTTCCTCTTCTGTTTGTAGAACATGCCTCCTAAGAAGAGAACAGGGAATCAGTCAGCCCCGCAGTCCGCAGATCCTTTGAATGAGAATGTATAACATGTAAAATTGCGGGAAGCTTTTCAGGATCTAGCCCAAGCTGTGACCTCTAGTGTTTAGGGCAATCGACAAACTACAGCCCTACCCCAGCAAAATGGGGATTCAGCTGCAGCCAGAATAAAAAGTTTTATGAGAATGAACCGTCCAAAATTCTTTGGTTCAGTAACAGGTGAGGACCCACATCTGTATCTAGAAGAGGTAAAGAAGATCACCCAAATCATTCATGTGTCAGAGGAGGAGAGTGTGGAATTAGCATCTTATAGGCTGAAAGATATTGCTCATGATTGGGTAGTGTTGTGGAAGAAGAGTAAAGGGAAAGATGAAACTCCCATGACTTGGCAGATATTTCAGGATGCCTTCTTAGATAAGTTTTTCCCATTAGATATGAGAGAAGCTAAGGTAGAAAAGTTTATGAACCTGAGAGAAGGCTCCATGACAGTGAAGGAGTATTGTCTTAAGTTCAACCAGTTAGCTAAGTATGCTCCTGACTTGATAGCAGACCCCAGAGTGAGTATGAGTAAGTTTGTGACTGGTGTGTTCGGGTTAGTATTGATAGAGTGTAGAATAGCTATGCTTAATAGGGACATGGACCTTGCTAGGTTAATGATGCATGCTTAGCAGATAGAGACAGATAAGTCTAAGGAGAGGGAGAGATCTAATAAAAGATTCAGAACAGGTAGTTACAGCTTTTCTCTGGCTGGGTCACAGGGTGGTAATCGTTCTCACCATAGTCAGAAAAATTCAGCCCCTGTTCCATCTTCACCTAGTGTTCCCACACCTAACTTTGGAGATGTTAGTCATGGTGGGGTGCCAGGCTCCAAAACCCAGAGTAGTATTAGAAGTGAGCGTACTTATCCGCTTTGTGGAGAGTGTGGCAAGAATCATCTAGGTGCATATAGAGCTAATAGTCAGGTATGTTTTGTGTGCGGTAAGCTAGGCCACAGAATGTGGGAGTGTAGAGTGTTAGCTTAGAAAGGTAGAGATTCGCGTGAGCAGGCCGTAAATCCCAGCACCAATAGTGGTCAGCGTCAGAATCGACTCTATTCACTCAAGAATCACAATGATCCAGAAAGTTTCCCCAACCTAGATTCGAGTACGTTACAAGTTTTTCATGATCATTATATGCATTGTTAGATATCTTGCGCTTGTTTGAGCTTATGTTTCCACATGAGTTAATCCATAACATTAGCAGGTCTAGTTTAGTTCATGCATCATGCATTAGTCTCAGCTCTCCAATGTTTAGTTATAATCTAGTTTGTAGATGCCCGGTGCATCACCCTAGTATCTCAGCAAAGTAAATATTCCTAGAGGGACATAGTGTCCCAAGGGGGAGATTCCCCACCTTTTCTTGATGCTTTCACGTTCCCGTTATAAATTAGTTATCAAGTGCCATGGCATAATCAGTCAAGCTTTCAAGAGTCAGCTCAGTCAGATATTCAGGCATTAGATAAACATGTTCAGTAGATAAAGTACTATTTATCAGTATCTTTATTTATACATTTACATATCATGTCAGTCATGTAATCATGCATCAGATATGCATGGATTCAGCCTTTCAGTTGTGCATCAAATATGCATTCTCATTTTGAGAAAACTCACTTTATTAGAATCCTCAGTCTTATATTCATGAATTATCTTTCCATGCATTAGATATGCATGTTCGGTATGATGTGCTCAGCTTTCAGTTATATCGGTCATGAACCCATGTTTCAGTAGTGTATGTCTTGTACGTACTTTATCTTATCATCTCTCCCGCCTCAGTTAATTTCCATTACAGGATGAATATTCCCAAGGGGGAGATATTGTAATACCCCGCATATTTCTAAGCTAGGAGACGAACCATTTTTCCTACATATGAAGTATCCTATCCTATGATTCATACTTAAGTACATGACTTACAATGAGTATCCTAGTGATAAGATAGCTTATGATGCGTTAATCATGTTCATATGAGTCACTTAAAGTAATACAAGCTAAGAGTTTTTGAATCCATCAAGTTTTAGTGTTCAATTTCATAAGGGTCATATTTGAATGAGTATAACTCAATTTTAATGTGGTATTTCTGCATATTTCTACCCATAAAATTATAGAGAATCGAATTAGCTTTTCAACGATATCAATTTCATCAAAATTCGACACTCGAGCTAGGAGTTATGGCTTTGCGAAGTAGAGTGCGTCGCCTAACCAATCGCACATGGCCACTAGAAAACATATACGATAGCATATGTGGCACCTATGTAAATATAGATGATAGTATATGCGGTGCCTATGTAGATATAGGCGATATCATATGTGGTGCATATGTAAATTTAGGTGATATCATATGCGGCGCCTATGTAAATATATGCGATATCATATGCGGCACATATCTTATGGTGGTAAGTGACTTAAACACTCCGTTTTGAGTTATTTTGAGGATAATTAAGTCTTTTAACACTCCTTACACACCCCTAAACTTAACCCTACAAAATATATAGCTCCTAATTATATTACAACCCTACTAACATTTTAAGTTCATCATCCCAGAGCACTAAAAGAGAAAAAATAACTAGGGTTGCATAATTAAGCTTGAAGATCCAATTTCAAGGAAATTCCTCCGTCAATCATCAAGAATCTTCCTTCCAAGGTATGCGAGAGTTGATTCATGGGCTCCTTTCGTCCATGAAGCTGAAGAACCATCTTCTAAATCATGTATTATGATGTTTATGTTGTTGGTGGTTGATGTTCATGTGGTTGGAATTTGATGATGCCTAAGATGGGATCTTTGTATGTTTTGTGTGAGGATATGGTGGTATTTAATGTATAAATATGTGAAATTGGTATTTGAATATTTATGATCTTGATAAATCCACCTATGCCTAAGACGTGCATGTAAGGTGTGTGTGAAAATACCTAAGGGAATAGAAATCATGCTTTTATGACATAACAAGTCCTAAATGACTATTCCATGTTCTAAGTTTATGTTCAACGTGATCCCCATGCTATTGTCTTGAATTGAAGATGTTGTATGAGATGCTCCTGATATTATTGTGATATGGAATGACCATGTTATTGAAGCCATACAAGTATATACATGTTGTGTTCATTCCCGATCATGTGATAGTTTGTTGAGAATCATTCTTATTATGAAATCCTTACTTATGATATTGTGAATTGTGGACTCTACTCTTATGATCAAGTCAGTCATGTGTGTCAGTTTCCTTCCATCGAGTCCTGGGGGTACTTATACCCAAAAACTATAGTTGTGTGCCTAGAGCTAGTGTTATGTTTCAAGACATCCTCAGTCAAGCTATGCTCCATAGATTTCAGTTAGTCACGTGACTCAGAAAAACTCAGAAATCTCAGTAGTTCAGTAGTCTCAGTAGTTTCAGTACTCTCAGTCAGACCTCAAATCTCAAGTAGCTTTTTGGTCAGTCAACGGAACTCAGTGAATTCAGCTTAGTTCAGCTAAGAAAATATTATCAGCTCAGTTAATCAGTTTATAAATCAGTTCAGTTCAGTTAGTCAGTTCAGCGCAGTTAATATTTTTAGAGTCTTTCAGTTGGGAGTAGGGACTAGCACCGAGCGAGTGCAGGAATGGCGGTTTTTCCCGTTATAAAGGTAGAGCCGTTAGCAGCAATCTCTGTACTCCAGAACTACGTATGCAGCGCAGGACAGGAGTCACCGGTCAGATTAAGGATATACTTGACTTTTATATTGCCTTAGGCTTGATTTCCTGTTCAGGGTCACCCGTCAGAGAGGCTTAACCATAGTATAGGTCTCTACCCGTGGCACGGTATTGACACCCTTCCAATCAGGGCAAAGATTAGACCTCACCAATACAGTATTGGGGCATGTCGGTTAGGTTACTACCTCCCACAGTCAAAGTTATAGTTACAGTTTCAGTATCATTCTTCAGAGTAGAAATCAGGATTCAGGACTGTCAGATACAATCATTGATCTCAGTAAGGAACTCAGATAGTTCCATTAATTCCTAGACCATCCTGTCAGATAGGCTTGGTCCCATATTCAGATGCTTATTATTAGATCTAGAGGTTACCCGACAGACAGGCTTGATCTCAATCTCAGATTCAGTCGAGTATTCTCATTATCTGTTTTAGAGATCACTCGTTAGCTAGGACTGATCTCAGACTTAGATGTTCAGATACAGTTTGGAATTCAGATAGTTTTCCCCTAAATTAGAACTGTCAGATACAGTCATCCATGTTGTCATTCATTCAGTATCTCAGTATCACGAAACTCATGTTGTCAGAGTTCAAACTCAAGTAGTCAGTATCTCTACAAGTTCAGTAGCAGTTACATATATATATGCATGTATGTATTCTCACGTTCATATTAGTTAGCAAGTTCATGCATATAAACCCCATGCATTTATCCTACCCCCACGTATACTCAGTACTTTAGTTGTACTGATGCATTTGCGCTATGGTTCTTTCTTTTTATGTTACACCATAGGTTCTGAGGTACAAATTCCAGATCAGAAGTAGCAGTTCAGTAAGTAGTGAGTCCTCATCTTTTGAGGACATGATAATTACATTTATTATTCCAGTAGTTCGGTTTATTTTCAGTTTAGGGAGTTAGTTGGAGACATGTTCCTTCAACTCCTTATTCAGATAGTTTAGAGGTTTTAGACGATTATAGAGTTTTCAGATTTAGACTTTAGTATTTTCAATTTTGTTTTGGTACTGTGATACCACCTTATTTCAGATCTTTTATTATTCAAGTTTGAACCTTACACCCTCTTTGTTCATGTTTTTATATTTTATATGTATATTATGCAGTTACTGGTACAGATATCATTCATGGTTTAGCTTGTGGTCCTTCGGGGTCATGAGCACCATGTAGCATTCCGGTTCAGAAAATCGAGGCATTACAGGTAGAGGTAGAGGTACTCGCGGTGGTAGTCGTAGGGTTACTCAGTCTAGGAACAAACATTGTTAGTGCTGTGCTATACCCACTAGAACTGAGGTAGAGGCCTCTAATGTTGTTATTAAAGGTATCATCCAAGTTTTCTACAGATCATCTTGCATGTTATTTTGACCATAAGTCAACTTTTTCCTATGTGTTCATATATTTTGCTTCTGTTTTTGAACTTACATGTGAGTCTCTTGCTTTGCCTCTTTATGTCTCTATCCCCGAAGAGATTCTTTAGTGGTGGATTGTGTGTATCAATCTTATGTCGTTAACTTTGCGGATCGTGAGAGTTGGGTAGACTTGATTGTCTTTGGTATGGTTGATTTGGATGTAATCTTGGGTATAAATTGGTTAACTCTTTATCATGCTATTTGGACTATTATTGTCACGACCCAAACCAGGGCCTAGTCGTGATGGTATCCCAAGTCCACCATGGACCAGATACCACCCCCTAAACTTAACCTAATCACTGCATACTTCCCAACAATGGCTGAATTTCAAACATAAAAAAAGATAGCATAAAATAAACTCAAAAAACAAAAGATATGTCTGTAATCGATAACCGACAACCAACCCCGAAACAAAAAACCAACACCACCCAAGTCCACAGTAATCTTACAAAGCCTCTATGCAAAGAAAACCAAAACCATTCTTGGGTGGTACATGCCCCCGACTTTGACAATGACAATGATAATGTAAACTCTCAATACTAGTCTATGAAAAGAACTAATGAAATGTCTAAGTCTTTTAGAGAATGAAAGCTCACTACTTCAACATAATGAACCGAAGAACCGAGCCGATCCACCTAACTCTACACAGGAAAAGTAGAAGTATCTCTGGTGCCTGCATCGCATGGGGATAAAGCGTTCGGAGATGGTTCGTGAGGTGAACACTAGCATGTAACTCGGGGATAGGAGACAAAATAATGTCAAGCCAAACCATTTCAATTACCATATGGATCACATCATAATACATATATAAATAATATGCTGGGATAGGGAATAATGTTTAGCATGAAATAAAATATTATCCTGAACTATGTAGCTCAACCATCATAATGGGTAACCACGTACTTTGTGGGTTCATCTCTCCCTGCTAAAAAGGGCCATAGTATGTGTTAGCCGTACGAATCGAAGAAAATCTGAGGGAAAGATAAAGCCATCAAGGAAATTAGCCATCACAAAATATATATATATAGTGTGACATGTGCACACAAGTCATCAAGATCAAACCTCATGTCGGCAAACATGAATTTCCAGTATTAGTCATCCAAGACACACATCTTCATGGCTTTGCTACATAACCTACATTAATCCCAATTTAAAGCAATTTTCACATAACCTATTTATTAATAAATGAACCAACCGTTATGGCACACCATGGTTATCGTCATACCCAAATACTTGCAGGCTTATATCTATGCCATAATAATCATATTAAAATTCGAGGGAACTCCTCGCCCCCTTTGTTCATTAATATAAAAATCTTGGGGGAATGCCCCACCCCCTTTGATCTTTAATATGATAGCTAACAAGGCCTTTAAAATTCAAGTTCATTGATTTACCAATTATGCATGCAATAATGTAGGTGAGCAAGTCAAACCAAGTGATAATTTTTACAATTCAAAACCATTTACAAGAGTGGGTTGAGGGAACACCGTTATTCAAAACCAATTCCAATTTTTAAAACATTAGTTTTGGGAAAACCATAACACTTTGGTTTATTCACTATTCCCATGCATCCCACAAGTTCTAAACCATTAATAAAGCATAAGAAATGTATAATAAATCATGGAAAAATAATTCAAGGAGCAACAATGTCAAAACACTCAGCCATATTGGAAACCCATATTAAAAACCATTCAATTGAACCATGAAATAAATTCATGCCTTTCAAGAAATAATAATTGGGGAAGAGTAACATTCTTGAAATACCAAGTATTATGGGAAGAATTCAACCCTTGAGCGCTTGGATTCCCTTCTTCTTGGAAACCCTAAGTTTCTTTCTTAAGAGAATTAGATAGAGTTTCGACGTTGTTTAATTACGTTATGAATGATAAATAACCCCTTTAAGTGCTTTATGATAGTGGGTTATTAATTGAATAAGAAGGGAATTTTCCAAACTATCCTTAAATTAGAAGCTAAAATATTGTCATTGGTGACTACGGGTCACTATACGACTCATAGGGATTCATTATGACTCGTCGCCACGAGTCGTAGCCAAGATAATTTCTAGGGAAAGAACACACTGGTGACCCTACGACTCACCTAATATGACTCGTCACGTGACCCAATGACACGTAGGGTCCAGTCATAGTCAACACAAAAACTATATGGATGTACACTTGACATCCTACCATTTGCACCCAATGATCCATAATGAGTCCTCATGACTCATAGTGAGCCACTCGTACTGAGAGAAAAAGGCTTAGTCACACATACTGGTCAGGCTACGATTTAGATCCTAATGACTCGTCAAGACTCCCTATGACTTATTGAGTAAGTCGTAGTTAGGAAAGTGAGGATAAAACTGTAGAAATTTTCAAGGACAAAAAACGTGGGGTTTTTAATGCTCCCCTCTTTGGATCATTCATCCTCGAATGACAAGACAGGGTATTAATTTGTAAGATTCGACTCTATTATAACCACACTTTCCTTTAACAAAGACAAACAACAAAACTATTAAGGAATACGCATACCTTAAGAACTATTATCTAAAGCAGGAAACAGGAATGGGTATTTGGACTTCATGTCCTCTTCGGCTTCCTAAGTCACTTCTTCATGCTTTTGGTTCCAACACAAAACCTTTACTGAAGTCACATCCTTAGTCTACATCTGATGTACTCACTGATCGAAAATCCCCATCGGGATTTCCTCATATGACAAGGAATCTGAAACACAAATACTATCTAAAAGAATGACCAAGGAAGGATCACCCACACACTTCTTCAACATTGACACATGAAAGATCGGATGAATTAAATTCAAACTAGAAGGCAACTCTAACTTATAAGCAACCTTCCTAACTCTCTTTAAAATACGATATGGGCCAACATAACGGGGATTGAGCTTTCCCTTCCTTCCAAGCCGTATACTCCTTTCATGGGAGATACCTTCAAAAATACCAAATCATCTACATCAGACTCCAATTCTCTTTGCCTTACATTTGTATAGGAATTTTGGCAACTTTAGGTGGTCTTAGGCCTATCTTGAATCACTTTCATCTTTTCCAAGGCTTGGTAAACCAAGTCTGGGCCAAACAATCTATTTTCACTAACCTCACACCACCCAATAGGATACCTACACCTCCTACCATACAATGCTTTGAAAGGAGTTATCCTAATACTCGAATGATAGCTGTTATTGTATACAAACTCTATAAAAGACAAATGGTCAACCCAATTGCCACCAAAATCGATCACACATGACCTTAGCATATCCTCCAAAGTCTTAATGGTCCTCTCTGATTGTCCATCCTTCTGAGGGTGGAAAATGGTGCTAAGTTTCACCTTAGTCCCTAAGCCTCTCTAAAATAAAAGCAAAAATGAGAGAAGAACTGAGTGCCTTAGTAAGAAAAATAATGGAAACTGGAGCACCATGCAGCTTAACTATCTCCTCAATGAATAACCTAGCATAATCTGCTGAAGAGAAATTATTCCTCACTAGTAATAACTAAGCCAACTTAGTCATCCTATCCACGATGACCCAAATGGAATCCAACTATCCATAAGACTACGGGAGGTCGGTAACAAAATCCATATTAACCCCTTCCTATTTCCACACAGGCACGTCAATCTCTTAAAAGAAACCACCAGGCCTTAAGTGCTCAACCTTTACTTGTTGACACACCATACACTTGGCCACAAAATTGGCCACATCCCTCTTCATGTTATTCCACCAATAAATATCCTTCAAGTCGTGATATATCTTTGTAGAACTAAGATGAACAATATACCTCAAATCGTGAGCTTCAGCCAAGATCCTCTCTCACCGTCCATCAATGTCAAGAACACATAACCTACCTTGCTACCTAAATATTCCATCACCACCAATATCAAAATCCATCACTTTCTAGTGACCTACATCATCCTTGATCTACATAAAAAAAAATCCAGAATTTGTTTCTCCTTCACCTTAGCACCTAGAGATAACTTTGGGAATTCTTGAGCAATCACACCACCATCTTCGGAGTCCAAGAGTCAAACCCCAAGATTAGCCAAATAGTGAATAATTTTCACCAATTCTTACTTCTCTCCCATCAATATGAGCTAATCATCCCATGGACAACCTTCTAAGAGCATCAACAATCACGCTAGCTTTACCTGGATAATAATGGATATTTATGTTGTAATCCTTGAGCAACTCAAGCCATTTTTTTTGCATGAGATACAACTCTTTCTGGGTGAACACATATTGCAAACTATTATGGTCTGAGAAAATATCAACATGAATCCCATACAAGTAATGGTGCCAGATATTTAGAGCAAAAACCACAGCTAACAACTTTAAATTATACGTCGGATAGTTCTTCTCATGAATTTTCAACTGCCTAGAAGCATATGCAACCACTTTGCCATGTTGCATAAACACACAACCTAATCCTGCACGGGATGCAACATAATAAACTACAAAACTATTCATACCCTTGGGTAGGGTCAAAGCCAGAGTCGAAGTCAACTTATCCTTTTACTTCTCAAAACTACTCTCATAAGCTCCGACCAAAAGAACTTTACCTTTTTAGATTCAACTTAGTCGATGGGGAAGCAATAGAAGAAAATCTCTCCATAAACCTTCTATAATAATCGGCTAAACCCAAGAAGCTCTAAATATCGATTGGAGTCATAGTTTTGGGGCAATTCTTAACCACTGCAACCTTCTATGGATCCACCGTGATCCCTTCACTAGAAACAATATCACCCAGATAAGTCACAACATTTAACTAGAACTCATACTTAGAGAACTTAGCATACAATTCTTGCTCCTGAATGGTTTGCAATACTAACCTGAGGTGATCGGCATGATCCTCCTCGCTCTTCGAATATACCAATATGTCATCAATGAACACAATAATGAATAATTCAAGAAAATGATAGAAAACCCGATTTATAAAATCTATCAAAGCCGCCAGGGCATTAGTCAAACCAAAGGACATCACCAAAAACTCAAACTGACCATACCGGGTTCAGAAGGCAATCTCAGGGATATCTACCTCCCTAATCTTCGATTGATGATAACCTGACCGAAGGTCAATCTTAGAAAAGAACTTAGCACCCTGAAGTTGAGCAAATAGATCATCTATCTTAGAAAGTGGGTACTTATTCTTCACAGTCACCTTATTCAATTAGAGGTTGTATTTCAATTTCTCTTTGAGTTTTTTTAACTCAACCAGAGCCATTCTGTAAGGTGGTATTGAGATAGAATGAGTGTTCAGAAGATGATCAATCCCAAAATCAATTTTCCTATTAGGAGGAACATTATGAATATCATTAGGAAATACCTTGGGGAATTCACATATGATAGGGACAGATTAAAATGAAGGACCTTCGAATCTAGAATCCTTAACATGCACTAAATAGTAGAGACACCCTCGGAAATCAATTTCTAGGTTTTAGGATAAGATATAACCCTTTTCTTGGGTACTAGGGAATTACCTTCCCATTAAATGACAAGCTCATTCAAGAAAAATAGACTGACCTTTCGGGTCCGACAATCAAGGGAAGCATAGCACGAGTGCAACCAATCCGTCACCAAAATCACATTGAAGTCTAGCATGTCCAACTCTATCAAATCCTCTAATGTCTCCCTACCACAGATAGATACCACATAACCCCTATAGACTCTTCGGGCCATTATAGAGTCATAAACTGAGGTGCACACAGAAAAAGGATCTAAAATACACTCATGACCAATACCAAAATGAATAGACACATAAGGGGTCATATAAGAAAGAATAGATCTAGGATCAAGAAGATAATACACATCATGAGAGAAAAGTTTTAGCGTACCATCAACAATATTGGGAGATGCCTCAAAGTCTTGATGGGTAGCAAAAGCATACAGACGGTTTCGAACAGTGTCAAAGCTAGAAGTAAAACCCTTTGGTGTGGGATCATAAAAACAACAACCGAGACCTTATTTACCGTTATAGTAATATCACCTGAAGGACAGTTCTTCTGAAAGTGGCCAGACTGGCCGCAGCTAAAATATTTATTTCTCCCTTCTTCACAGAAACCACGGTGAAACTATTCATAAAATCTATAATAAAGATGGGATAGAGCTGATGAGGACCCACTAGCCTGAGATTGGTCACCTTTTTCCTTGGGACCAATGTTGTTCTAAAGACGACGATCACCCGACGGCTTCACATAAGGAGCACTCGCCGTAGAGTAGGAACTAGAATTGCCCCACTTCTTCTTACACCATTTTTCACTATCCCTACCTCTCTTCTAATGACCTCTACCTGAATCCAAAAATCAAAACTTTTTATTCTACCTTTCACTTACCTCAACTTACTTTTCTTTTCTTCCTTAACCTACTATATGTACAACACCAACTTGGTGATGTCCATGTCTTTGTTTAATAGAGCAGCTTTGCATTCCAATACCAAATCATGAGATAACCCCAAAGAAAATTTCCTCATTTGAGCTCTCATAGAGGAAACCAACTCTAGAGCATAATGAGATAGCTGGTGAAACTTCAAGGCATAGTCCTTCCCTATAATCCCGCCTTGCCTCAAGTACAAAAACTCCTCAGCCTTCTTCCTTCAACCCTTGAAGAAAAAAGCAATCAAGGAAAGCACTAGAAAAGTTATCCCAAGATGTTAACTCCACCTCATCACCCCTCGACTGATCCCACTCTTCATACCATTGATATGCCATATATTTCGGCTGGTATGGCGGTAAATTCCACACCCTCCAACTTAAAGGCATGCATCACATAGAAAAATTTTTCCATCTCATCAATGAAACCTTAAGTATCTTTCTCAACTCTAGAACAAGAGAAAATTAAAGGTTTAAGCCTCATAAATAGGCCAACTCTAGTGACCTCAGAAGAAGGAGCAACATCATTCTCATACTTAGACTAGCGAGACTAACAGACCACCAACTGAGTAAGTAAATGGATTGAATGAAGGAACACAACATTAATCACATCACCCTAATAAGCCCAAGGAGGACTAGTGTAATTTGTGGGAACCCCATAAGATCCATTACGAGCAGGAGCCCTTGACCAGCTCTGAACCCCATAAGTAGGATGGGTTCCATCAACGTTATCCTCAAGTGGTACAAAGGAGTTTCTTTAAGAAACAAATCTTTGGGGAGACATGATATAAAATGTGAGCAAATGGATATTAGAGGATATTCAAGGCCTTAGACTCCATAGCTCAAAAATATATCAGAAGAAAATAAAGACATTCCTAAGTGCCTTGTAAACTCTACTTTCTAAGTGTGTCATGCTACATACCAATAAAAGAGACTCTACTTGACATGGCTTTATGGACAACCGATAACGCCAAACCTACGCTCTAATACCAACTTTGCCATGACCCAAATAAGGGCCTGGCCCTAAAGGGCATCCCAAGTCCACCTTGGACCAGAGACCACCCCTGAACTTATCCCAAACACCACACACTACCCAATAATGGTTTAATTTCAAACATATAACAAGATAGAATAAAATAAACTCAATGAATAATATCTATGTCAATAATCAACAATCGACACCGACCCTGAATCAACAAACAAACACCACCCAAGCCCATAATAATCCATAAAGCCTCTATGCAAAGAAAACCAAAATCAGTCTTGGTTGGGACATGTCTCCAACTCTAACTATGACAATGATAATGTTAATGGTAATGTAAAATTTTAATTCTTGTCTAAGAAATAAATTGATGAAATGTCTAAGTATTTTAGAGAATAGAAGCTCACCACTTCACCACAATGAACTGAGTTGATCCATCTAACTCTGCATAAGAAAAATAGTAGTATCTCCAGTGCCTGCATTGCATGGGGATACAACGTCTGGAGACGGTTAGTAGGGTAAACACTAGCATGTAACTTAGGGATAAGGGAAAAAGTGTCAATTCAAACCATTTTAATTACTATATGGACCACATCATAATACATATATAAATAATATGTCAAGATAGGGAACACGGTTTAGCATGAAATAAAATATTACCCTAGACTATGTAGTTCAACCGTCATAATAGGCGTCCAAGGGTTACATAGGTTTAGCTCCCCCTGCTAAAAAGGCTTTAATGCTTGTTAGTCGCACAAACCGGAGAAAATCCAAGGGAAAGCTAAACCTATCAAGGCAACTAGACATTCCAAATATATATATATATATATATATATATATATATATATATATATATATATATATCAAGTGTGAGATGCGCATACAGTTCATCAAGAACAAACCTCATGTCAGCAAACATGAGTTTCTAGTACAAGTCATCCAAGACCCACACCTTTATAACTTTGCTACATAACCCCCCATTAAGCTCAATTTAAAGCAAGTTTCACATAACCCATTTATTAATCAATAAACCAACTGTTAAGGCACTTCATGGGATCGTCATACCCAAATTCTTGCAAGCTTATCTATATGATAGAACAATAATATTGAAACTCAGGGGAACGTCTCCCCCTTTGTTAATCAATCTCAAAATCTTGGGGCAATGCCCCGCCCCATTTGTTTATTAGTAAAATAGCCAACAAGGCCTTTAAAATCCAAGTTCATTGGTTTACCAATTATACAATGCAATAACATAGGTGAGCAAGTCAAACCAAGTGATAATTTTTACAATTCAAAACCATTTACACAAGTGGGTTGAGGGAATGCTATTATTCAAAACCAATTATAATTTTTAAAATATCAATTTGGGTAAAACCATGACCCCTTAGTTTATTCACCATTCCCATGCACCCCATAAGTTTCAAACAATTAATAAAGAATAAGGTATGCATAATAAATCATGAGAAAACAATTCAAGGAGAAACCATGTCAAAACCCTCAACCATGTTGGAAACCTATATTCAAAACCATTCAATTGAACCATGAAATAAATTCATGCATTTCACAAAATAATAATTAAGGAAGAGTAACATGCCTAAAATACCAAGTTTTAGGGGAAGAATTCAACCCTTGAGCCCTTGGATGACCTACTTCTTGGAAACCCTAAGTATCTTTCTTGAGACAATTAGAGAAAGTTTTGAGTTTTTTTAATTATGTTATGAATGATACATAACCCTTTTGAGTGCTTTATAAACGTGGGGTTTTAATTGGGTAAGAAGAGAATTATCCAAAGTGACCTTAGATTAAAAGCTGAAATTTAGGTGTTGGTGACTACGGGCCACTATACGACTCATAGGGATTCGTTATGAATCATCACTACGAGTCATAGACAAGATAGTTTTCTAGGGCACACACATACTGTTAACCCTAGGACTCACCTGATACGACTCTTCGTGTAACCAAATAACTCGTAGGGTCCAGTCGTAATCAACACTTAAACCATGTGGGTGTACATTGGACATCCTACTATTTGCACCTAATGACCCGTAATAAGTCCTCACGAATCGTAGTGAGTCACTCATACTCAAAGAAGAAGACTTACCCATATATAATGGTCAAACTATAATTTAGGTTCTAATGACTCATCAACACTCTCTACGACTCGTAGGGTAAGTCTTATTCAGGACAGTGAGGATAATATTTTAGAAATTTTTAGGGATAAAAAATTTGGGGAGTTACAATTATGCCAAGACTTTGACCTTACCTACGTTAGTTGTGTTGAGGTTAGCTTCGAAGGGTACACTTAATTCAAGTCTGTAAGGTGTTATTTTTTGTCTGGATGCTCATATAATAATAGAAATAGGTTATTTGTCTTACTTAGCTCATATCCATTATACTAGTGTTGCCTTACCACTTCCTATGGATTTTAATTAGGTTGTTTATGAGTTACTGGATGTATTTTTAATGGATTTTCCTAGTATACCTCTGAATCATGATATTGATTATGCTATTGATGTGGAGTTGGGAACCAAGCCTATTTTTATTCCTCCCTATAGGATTTCCCCTGTGATGTTGAAGGAGTTGAAGAAGCAGTTGTAGAATTTATTAGGTAAGGGATTAATTAGACCTAGTATATCTTCTTGGGGTGCGCCTGTCTTTTTAATGAAGAAAAAAATGGTATTATGTGCATGTGTATTAATTATAGATAGTTGAATAAGGTGATGATTAAGAACTAGTATCCTCTTCTTCGCATTGATGATCTATTTGACTAATTTTTGGGTCTTCAATGAGTTTTAATATTAAGTTGAGATTCGGTACAACCAGTTGAAGAATAGAGCTTTGGATGTTCCGAAGACAACTTTTCGAACAAGATACAGTCATTATGAGTTCTTGGTCATGTCATTTGGGTTGACCAATGCCCCTGCCACAATCATTGAGTTGATGAATCGGTGTTTTAATCGTATCTCGACTCCTTTGTGATTATATTTATAGATGGCATTTTGGTTCATTCCAAGAGTGAGGCCGACCCTATAAAGCATTTAAGGATTGTACTTCAGAGGTTGCGTGATAAGAAATTCTATGCAAAATTTTCTAAGTATGAGTTTTGGTTAGATTCTATCTATTTCTTGGGACTCGTGGTGACTAAGGATGATATTATAGTTGATCCATCAAAGATAGTGGCGATTCATGATTTGGATAGACCTACTTCTCCTAATGAGATTCAGAGTTTCGTTGGTTTGGAGGGTTATTACCGGCGTTTAGAAGAGGGTTTCTTATCTACTGTGTCTCCTTTGACCAAGTTGACTAAAAAAGTTGGTTTTTCAATGGCTGGATATATATGAGAAGAGCTTTCAAAAGCTCAAAGAGTAGTTGACTTTGGCTCCTATCTTGACTTTTTCTAAGAAGGGTGTGGGTTTTATCATGTTTTGTGATGCTTTGGGTATTGGTTTGGGTGTAGTATTGATGCAAGAAAGTAAGGTGATTGATTATGCCTCTCATCAATTAAAGCTTTATGAGAGGAATTACCCTACCCATGATTTAGAGTTGGTGGTCATAGTGCTTGTGTTGAAGTTGTGGCATCATTACTTATATAGAGTTCCTGATGCTATTTTCTTAGACCATTGTAGAATTCAATACTTCTTCAGACAACGAGATCTTCATATAAGGCAGTGGTACTGGCTTGACTTGCTTAAGGATTATGACATCACTATTTTGTATTATCAGGGCAAGGCTAATATGGTTGGGGATGTCTTGAGTCGAAAGTCAACTATTATGGGAAGTTTAGCTCATCTTTCAACCCAAGAGTGGCCTTTAGCCTTGGAGGTTCAATCATTAGATAACTAGATGGTTAGTCTTGATGTTTTGACACCTAGGCATGTTTTCGCCTTTGTTAATGATAGATCTTTCATGATGGAGATAATTTTAGCTCACCAATAAAATGATAATAGTTTGAGGGTGATTTAGGATAAGGTGTTAAGCGGCGAGGCTAGGGAGGTATCTCTTGATTCTGATGGAGGTTTGAGGATTGGGGGCAGAGTTTATATTTCGAGAATTGGTAATTGGGTACACTAATCTTAGAGGAGGCTCACTATTCTAGATATTCAATTCGCCTAGGTATGCCCAAGATGTATCATGATTTGAAGAAACTTTATTAATGGGGTGGTATGAAGAAAGATGTGGCAGATTTTTTAGCTCGTTGCTTATGTTGTCAATAGGTGAAAGTCGAGGATCATAGATAGGGTATTTTTCTTCAGAGATTACCCACTCTTGAGTAGAATTCGGAGCGAATCACTATGGACTTTGTGACTGGATTGCCTCGTACTTATTGTGGTTTTGAGAGCATTTGGGTCATTGTGGATTAGTTGACCAAATTAACCTATTTCATCCCTATTTAGATCTCATCCAGTACTGAGAAGTGAGCCCGAATCTATGTTTGTGAGATAGTTCATTTTCATAGGGTTACTTGTGTCTATTATTTCAAACAGAGACTTAGTTTTCACTTCTACCTTTTGGCAGACTTTTTATGAGGAGTTGGGTACTCAGGTTGACCTTAGCATAGCTTTTCACCCCTAAACTGATGGTTAGTCAGAGCAGACTATTTAGGTATTAGAGGATATGCTTCGTGCATATGTTTTGGACTTTGGAGGTTAGTGGGAACAACGTTTGGCTTTAGAGGAGTTTGCTTATAATAACAGCTACTACTCAAGTATTGAGATAACCACTTTTGAGGTGTTGTATATTCGCCGTTGTTGAGCTCATTTCATTTTTGGTTTGTTGTATATTATCCATTATCGAGCTCCTATTGGTTGTTTTGATACCTCCGAGGTTAGACCAAGTGGTACTGACTTTCTTCACAAGTCTTTGGATAGACTCTGGGTGATTCAGGATGGGCTTCAGGCATCCCAGAGTAGGCAAAAGGGTTATGCGGACTGTAGGCTTCATGCCTTGAAGTTTTGAATTGGTGATTGAGTCTTCCTTCATATGTTCCTAATGAAGGGCATGATGAAGTTTGGTAAGAGGGTCAAGCTCAACTCGAGGTACATTGGACTATTTGAGATTCTTCGAATAGTTAGGAATGTTGCTTATGAGTTGGCCTTACCTTCAAAATTTTTAGTCATTCACCTAGGTTTTCATGTATCTATGCTCCGACATTATATTTCGGACGTGTCTCATGTCATTCGTTGGGACACGGTACAATTAGATAAGAGTTTGTCCATTGTTGAAGAGACAGTCTATATATTAGCCAGGGATGTTAGACGGTTATATTTTAGATATTTTCTTATGGTTAAGGTTCAGTGGAGACACCGCCCTGTTGAAGAGGCTACTTTGGAGGTCGATTCTGACATGCATAGTCGTTACCCTCATTTTTTATCCATTCAGGTATTTTCTTGCCATTTAGTTCGCGGATGAACTAGAGTCTTAGTGGTGGGTGTTGTAATAACCTGAATTTGTGAATTCTCCATTTTTATGTATTTTAACCATTTTCCCTTACTCATAGTTGTTAAATGTTATTTTTGAGGTTCGAGGATGGTCAGCATAGTTTTTTATGCAATCAAAAATGATTTGTGCGAGTTGGTAATTTTTCTAGAGGCTGAGAAGCCATATAGTTTACATTGATCAACATATTTTATTTTGAGTGTCAAATTGCAAAAAGAACTACGCCAGTAGATCCGAAATGTCAAATCTGGGTTAGTATTAGGGTTGGATTGGTTTTGAGGCCTTTATATCTCTTTTCGGCCCTTCATTTGAAAAATAGTGAAATGGGATCTCAAGGGTTAATTTATTGATAACAATTTTTTTTTCAAAAATTTGACGTCATCATTGAGTCTGGAATGTTGGATTTAGCCTAGTAGAGTTATGGATTGCTTATGTAGGGTCCCGAACGAATCCCGAGGGTCTGTTCAAAGATATTCTTTAACTTGGCTTCTGTTGTAGGTGCAATATTTTCTAGTGCATCAAGTCATCTTGATAGCGTTGAAACATTTCACTGTTTTACCCCAGTTTTCTTCTTGAGAAAAGCAAAATTCAACGTGACAACTCTTTTTAGGATGTTTAAAAGAGAAGAGTCGCCAACTAGCAAATTGAGGTGTGTTAGGGCACCATTACGCATTAATTAATCTACTTCACCAGAAATTCGAGAAAGAATTCAAGTTACCTCGAAAGAAAGGTGTTGGACAATTTTCAAGGTCCATAAATGTGAAACCCGACCGAATTCATATGTTACGTAGAGAATTATATGTGATAAATAAAAGTCAATTATTTTTAATTAATTCAATATTAGCTAAGTTATTAAACATCAAAATTTTCTAATTAGTAATTATCAAGTGATATGGTAATAAGATGCATAAAAATAGTGAATCAGATAAGTGAGAAAATATAAGGGACACAATTTATATAGAAAAAATATGACTTAAATACTAGACTACCCCAAATAATTAAAACCTTCAAAGTAAAGAAAAAGGAAATTAATTTGGAAGATATGGACAAGGAATTGATTTTATCCTATTCGAATCACCCTACAGTTATTAAGGGGTGACGATATAGTATGTCGCATTATCGGATAATGCTCGGATCAACTTTCATCATTTTCGGCTATCTATCCATCTAGTTTGGTTATTAAGTTATTAAGCCTAGGAACGCACTAAAGAAAATGATAAAACTGACCTTCTCTAAGAAAAGGACTAGGGATTAGTGTCAAACAAAACAAAAAGGATATTGACAAGTAGCATATAACGGTTTCATGGAAGCCTCTTGATTAATTAAGAATTGATTAGGTGATTAACATGCTTAAAAAATAAATAATTTATTTTTACATAATTGAAACCTATAGGCAAGATATCTAGAAGATACATAATTGATCAATATGCTGAAAATTGATTAAATGAGTCTTATAGACATGATATGTAGATGACACATAATTGATCCATTGATTAAATAAATCCTACAGACAGGATATCTAGTGTTGTAGGTTAGTTGACATGCTTAAATAAACCTCAAATGAGTCTTATGGACATGATTTGTGCAGGATTTATTACAATGTGCAGAAAATCATATAAACCATGCAGAAAAATTAATTAATTGCAAAGAAAATTAGTTAACTGTGCAGAAAAACTAATTAACCGTGCAGAAAGTTGTTTAATTGTGCAGCTATGCAGAAAAATCTATTAATTGTGCAGGAAATCAGTTAACTGCCCAGAAAAATTATTTAGCTATGCAGAAAAAATGTTTAACTTTGCAGAAAATTAATTTAGATATGCTGGAATGCTGATTTAGATGCTGGAAAATATATTAACGTGTTGGAAACTTGTTTTAAATGCTGGAAAAATAATTTAATAAACTGAAAAATAATAAAACATGCAGAAAATTTAAGACATGCTAAAAAAAATTAAATAGATGCTGAAATTAGTTATAACATGCCAAAAATTTGTTAAATATGCTTAAGAATGATTAAATGTGCTATAACTTAAATGGATATGTTTAAAATTAGCCGAAATCTAACTGAAAATCCTGCTCTCTACACAAAATGAAAAGAACAGAAAATTCTTTACAATTCTATTTTGGTTTTGGCTTGACTTTAGCTTTTGGCTTTGAAAGAGCTCTCTCTCGGGTGTCATCTTGTTGTTTGGTTCTATCACGTAGTGCTTAAATCTTCTTATTAGTATCTATTTATTTCTTAACTGGTTAATCTCCATCGAAGCAATTTTAGTTCTTACATGTAGTATTTTCTTCAATTTTGTGTTATTTGCATGATTCTTTTATGTGGCCATTATACGAAATTATTTGCTTCTTGTATTCTTGTTTTTGTACAATTTGATATGTATAGTATTGTTTAACGGGTCGTTGATCTAGATTTTCTTTTCTTTGCATATTTATCTCGGATTTGTAATTATTATTGCATAAACACCAATATGTAATGAAATTACGGAAAGTGCTTATTGAGGGGTGGGGGTGACTTAGATATTTTAACAATGTGATTACTTTATCACTTAGACAACTTGTACTAGGATTCCTAATTAAATTTCAACGTGTTGATTAATTGTCGCATAGATATCATGTTTTAGGACTTTTAGTTAACTTTCGACTAATTTTGAACATATCGATTTAAGTTATAGTATGTTTAATCATTCTTAGCATGTTTAATTTTTTGACATGTTATGACTAATTGGGAAAATAGTCTCAAATATACCTAAACTTTGAGAAAATTTATTGGATCACACTTGAACTTTGGGGGTGGTCCTATGACACCCCTAAATTATTTATTAATGTATTTTAGTGACATTTATAAGTTAACAAGAAAATAAAAAATTCTAAAAAAATTAAAGAAAAGAACTTTGTGCAAATAAATGTCAATAAAGAACGCTAACAAATAATTTGGGATTCGGGGTAAGGGTGGGGGATCCTAGGACTCCCGCAAAATTCTAGGGGGTCATAGGATCCTCGCAAAATTCAAACATGTTACGGCAAATTTTATCAAAATTTAGATATATTTGAGAGTATTTTTCCTAACTAATTTTCAGCATTTATTTTATGTTTTAACATATTTATTTGATTCTCTGCATGTTTTATTATTTTTCAACATATTAAATTATTTTTCTAGCATTTAAAATAAGTTTCCTGTACGATAATAAACTTTATGCAAAAAATTAATTAACTGACCAGAAAATTAATTTACATATGTTGTAATGTTGATTTGTATGCTAAAAAATATATTAACATACTGGAAACTTGTTTTAATGCCGGAAAAATAATTTAATACATTGAAAAATAATAAAACATGAATAGAATCAACTAAACATGCTAAAAAATAAAATAGATGCTGAAAAATAGCTATAACATGCCGAAAATTTGTTAAACATACTAGGAATGATTAAACATGCTATAACATAAATCAATATATTCAAAATTAGTCAAAAGTTAATTAAAAAACCTAAAACATGATTTCTATGTGACAATTAATCAACACGTTGAAGTTTTAACTAGTAATCCTAGAACAAATTGCCTAGGTGATAAAGTAATCCAATAATTAAAACATCTAAGTCACATAATCCCGCCCACCATAAGAAGTTCCCATAATTTCAGTACATATTGGTGTTTATAAAATAATAATTACAGACCTGAGATAAATATGAAAAGAAACAAAATCTAAGAGGCTAAAAATGGATCTTTAACAAAACCCCTGGCGACTCTTCTTTCCCTCAACCAAACTCAATCAAGGACCTATTAAACAGAACTATGCATGACAAATTGCAAAAAAACAAAAAATCAAGAAGCAAACAATCTCGTATAATGGCCACATAATAGAATCATGTAAGTAGCACGGAAGTGAAGAAAATACTATATATAAGAATCAAAATTGCTTCGGTAGAGACTAACTATTAAGAAATAAGTAGATAATAATAAGAAGATTTAATCACTACACGATAGAAGACCGAACAGCAAGATGACACCCCAGAGAGAGCTCTTACAAAGCCAAAAGTCAAAAACCAAAATAGACTTGAAAAGAATATTCTTTTCGAGTAGGAGTTGAAAAGTATCTTGATGAATGAGAAGGAGCCTATTTACATAGGCAAAGAATTGTGAACAATCGCCAAAAATAAAAAAGAAAGAAGAATATTTTGAAAATCAATTAAAGATGATTATTTTCCTTTAAACCAAAAGACCAAATAAATTAGTTGTAAAGAGAAACTCCATTTTCATAATAAGCACGTAATATATTTAAATTAAGTAGGGGTAAAACATTAACCAAAACAACCAAAGCACAATATTCCATAATTAGACAAGTAAAAAAAAAAATTGCCCAGACAAGGAAAAGAGAATAAGTAAGGAGATCACAAAACTATGGAATTTATCAAAAATAAATGAAGAAGAAAGGTGTCACGCAATTTCAATTAGAATAATACACCAATTAGCCAAATAACATTCTCGATCAAGTGTAAACAAATCAGCATCTACCATAAACAAGTTAATACCAAAGCTGCCCTAAGTTAATAAAGGAAACAAATATGAACAATAGAAAAATTTCTCACACTCAAATCATTTATCATCATGCAGATTGTCATGTTATCAAGCAACCTAGATAAAGCACGTAGAAATTCTAATAAAAAAATAAAAGACTGGATGAATCCGAATTATCCAACGAATATCAAGGTAGCCAAATTTTCAAGAAACAAGAACTCTAATTCCGACCTAATAGCAAAATCTCATCCGTATAAACGTCAAAATAATCAACCAACAAGCAAAAAGGGACATATTTTAGACGTTGCCCAAATCAGTATCCAACTCAAAATGGATGTTAATAAAAAATTGGAAATTTTCACACATGTTGAAGGAGGAGAAATGATCAGTAAGTTGCAGCAGAAATTAATACCTAAAACTCATGAATTTCAAATCTGGAGACCCGACAAAAGTGAAATTGCTAACAAGAAAATAGTAATTAAATTATGAAAGGACAAAACCAGGAAAGGATTGTCCATGATCCGTTGTAAAATTGGAATCTCAAAGCTTAAACAAAGAACCCAATCGAGATGACCGATCTCGAGGACATGGACAGTGCTCTTTACATCGCTGGTTACTGGATTGTGTGAGATTTCATCGGTGTTGGTCGGGTTTCGTTATCGCTGAAATGTTTATATTTGCCAATGTTTATGGGTCTATTTGGTAGTGGCAATGATGGTTTCTAGGAAGAGAGAAGAAGAGAAGAGGGAGAGAAAAGGGAAGGGAAAAGAGAAAGAGAGAGACGGCTATAGTGTTGTGGAGGTGGCGGACTGGAGCATCACTGCAAAGATAGAAGGGCGACGCTAGCTCATGGTGAAGAATCGTAGGTTGGCGATGACCGCTGGTGGTCGATGGCTGTGGGAACAGAGAAAATTGAGAAGAATATAGGTAGAGAGAGCGGTGGCGGCGGTTCTCCAACTAGAAGGTGGTCAGAGATGGTAGGCGATGGCTGTTGTGAGGGAGATGAAGGAGAGAGAAAGTATAGGGTATGAGGCTGCTATTTTGGAATGGAAGAAATGATTTTCCTGTAAGATGCTATCACGATCCAATTTATCATGTCGCGACCATGCATACCTTATTTCACTAGGCAAGTTAAGTCATAACCCTGGCTAATAGGCAGAAACCAGCAATGATCACCTATAATGATAGCAATAGTTATAATAAGTGATAATCCAAAACAAAACATATATAATCTATAATTTATATATATAATATATTAAAAGTGTGAAGATTCTTATCAAATTAATTTAAATTTTTTATCCTTCAATAAAAAATTTTATTTTACATAAAATTATTTTTTCACTTTTTTTTCATTTAATATTATATATTTATTTTTATAATATTGACTAAACTCCTAAAATATATAGGAAGAAGAATTAATTAATATTTTTCTACTATAAAAAGTTAAAAGACTCCTAAAATTAAAAAAAAAAAAAAAAAAAAAGCACTCAATTTAAAAAGAATTCATATTGTAAAAGACTCCTAAAATAAAAGAACTAGAAAAGAACACAACTAGAAAAAAATTCTAAGATAAAAGAATTTTGAAAATAATAATTTTTTACATTATCAATATTATTTTTGGTGTGTTTTGTTTTGTTTAGCTTTAAAATTGACTTTGATAAACTTTAAAAGAAAAAAAAATTAGGCTCCGTGTCTTTTTGGAAAAAAAGATTTGCTACAATTATAGTAACTTTTATTAGTTTTTATTTATGGAAATTTTTATTTATATTTTAAAAATTAATGACTTCTAACACAACTAGAAATAAATATAAACTATTAGAATAAGAAAATTTAAAAAGTGCCAAATTTTTAAAAATTTTAAGTATTGAATAAGAATGTAATCAATGATTTTGTAAAGATATAACTTTTAAAATAAGGAAAGATTTTAAATATTAAAAAAATAATTGTAACATAAATATGGTTCAAATTTATGTGTCTCTCTTAGCCTGTGGCAACAAGGGAAAGAGGTACTATATGACAAACACAAAAATAATAATCCATCAATCACGTAAAACTTCTGGTGGTAAAACACATATGTGTATATGTTTATGTTTACATTATTATATTAAAGTGTGAAAGATTTTTTAAAAGTGATTTAAACTTTTACACTTTATTAAAAATCTCCGTAATAGGTAAAATCATTTAATTTTAAGTAACCAAACATTACACGTGCAAGACACGTGCAATTAAACTAGTATATCAAAACATGAGAAGAAAAAGGGATCAAATACACAAACAAATCCCTCCTAAGACCTGATAAATGTGGTACTAGATCCACTTCTAAGAGATACTCAGAGTACTAGATAGAATCCAAAATATACACAACATATACCAGCAGTCTCGAGTACAAAGACTAAAATAGAATAGATAGAGGAGGACCAGCCTCGGACAACAATAAGCTCACCCTGCTCCGAATTAGTACTGAAAGGTAGGAACCACGCTAATGCCGACTGCTAGTACCCGAATCTGCATCGTAAAAAAGATTCAAAATTATAGTATGTGTACCAAAGTAACGGATATTCAGTAGGCATTATCGACCAACTAAGCTCAATATAGAAAAAGTATAACTAAAATTTGAGGGTGTAATCTAAGTCAATAATAACTAGGGATAGAAAGGTAAAGTAACTACCAAGCTACACAAATGTGATAATGGAATAAGCATAAGCGATGTAGAAAATAAATAATGCAGTAATAAAAGACAAATCAAGCATAACCTAACTAGGCTCCCATAAGCCTGCTAGGCACACTGAATAAGATAATTAACCCAACCATTCCCCATAAGCTGGTGGAACACACAAGAAATAATTAATGAAAACAAACATAAGTAATCCGTAACTAAACATATTCCAAAAAATCATAATAGTTATCTAGATGTGCACCGGGCTTGAACCGGCACCAATGGGTAGTAACGAGAGGCCAAACTCCAGGCTTGCACCTGTAGTGGTGGATAATAACAAGAGGCCACATGCCAGATTCGAATTAGAAATAGTGGGTAATAACGAGAGGCCACATATATTATATACAACATAGTTCATAATGAGATGTCGGATACGAACTGGAACTCAAAAGAACAACAACTCCTAGAACAACAGTAATCAGTACTAGAACTCCCAAATCATAATAATTCAATGTTAGATACGAACCAAAACTCATAGTAACCATACCTAATTGTAAAATCAAAATTTAAATCATACTATAACCAATGTCAAATTGGTACCAAAAGTCAAAATCAATGTCAGAAATAAAGTATACGTTGAACCTAAATCGAAATCAAAATACATTTAAATAACCATTTCCATATCTTAATTAAAAAGGAACAAATCCAAGGTTTCACTACTTAATTTCATGTCCTAAAGTGATAGATACTATATCATACTAAAAGAGATGCCAAAATTTATTAGAACGGGATCCTAACTGGATAAATAATGCGTATATATATATATATATATATATATATATATATATATATATATATATATATATATATATATATATATATATATATATATATATATATATATATTAAATGATACACAAACTACATGTACTTGTCCAAAACTAACATAATAGTATACAATTGTCATAAATAAGCTTAATCTAAAAATACGGTAAGCTTAGCCTACCTAGACGTTAAGATAACAAGAATGTCACTTAGAGAAGTCTCCAAACAGTGCTTTGTTAAAACCTGAGCTTGAATAACTTGATGCAGATAATTGAATTTTCTTTTCAAAATAAAATATTTCGAGTTTGAAATATATTTTTTTCACTAAATTTTCCTCAGGATTCCTAATACAGTGAACGAACACATTTATATATAGGTATGAGTGCTTGCCGACAATTAGTACTACTTGTCCCTAATTTCTTAGCAACCTATACATATATGCTACACATCATAGCAAAGTTAGGATAATTCTATCTTATCTACTACTTCATTAACTAACTGCCATGTTAATGGCAAGGAGGCAACCACCTATTTAACTTGATACTATGGTGTGCACCTCCTCACCTTCCATGTGATGGTGGAGTTGGCACATAAATATAATTTTTATCTCATTATATATGAATTCGAGTATTGCATAAGTTCGTGATAAAAAATATATAATATTTTTAATATATCATGATTAATAGAAAAACATTTCTAATAAAACCTCTATTATATAATAATCATAATAATAATTTAATATTTCTAAATTTACTATATTCGCTTAGAATATTAATAAGCTATAAACTTATTTATAAAAGAACATAGATACACCATAACTAAAGAATGTTACCTATCAAAATATTTTAGAAGGATAATAAATTATACTTCTACCAAATGCTAATTTAAATTAAGTATTCTACAATAGATTTGGTATCACTAATATTCTAAAACAAACCACCCGAAAATCAAACTATCAGTCCCAACAGGTCATAAGTAACTTGGGCTAGTTAGAAAAACACTAGGCACCAAAAATGCATGAAAACAAGGAAAATGACCGTAGAGGTCATTACAAAATTCACTACTAAAAGGACTTTTGTCTGCAAAAGTAAAGGATAAGAAAATACCTAAAGGCTCAAACACGTTGGGATACTAGGCATGCATATCACGCTCATTTTTCAAGTTGCCTCCTTAAATGGACGGTGACGTACTGAAACTTAACTACCAAAATGTCCTTGGAGCACAACCGTCTGACATCTCTGGTAAAAATGGACACTGGTTCGTCTACAAATTCCAACCTCTCATTTAACTAAATCGAGTCCCACTGAAGCACATGCGACTCATTTAGAATATGCTATCGTAACATAGACACATAGAAACTGGCGAATGGATGAGAAGGTAGGAGGAAATGCCAACACATAAGGTACCTCCCCAACTGTCTATAGAATCTCAAAAGGTCCATTATACCTGGGGCTAAGTTTTCCCTTCTTTCTGAACCTCATCATGCCCTTCATAGGCGATACTCGAAGAAAGACACTATCACCAACTCTGAACCTCAATAGACAATGTCTGCGGTTAGCATAACTCCTTTGTCAACTCTAGGATGCTCGCAGCCTGTCTTGGATCACGTGAACCTCATCTAATGACTCACGAAGCAAATCTGTGCCATGATCTCTAGCCTCAAAAGTCTCGAACCAACCAACAGGAGATCGATATCGCCTACCATATAATGCCTCAAATAGGGTCATCTGAATACTCAAGCAAAAATTATTATTATATGCAAACTCTACCAAAGGTAGAAACTGGTCACATTGACCCTCAAAATTCAACACACAAGCGCGGAGCATGTCCTTAAAAACTTAGATAGTCCGCTCTAACTGTTCATCAGTCTGGGATGAAAGGTTGCACTAAGGTCAACCTGGGTACCCAACTCCTGCTAAAATGTCCTTTAGAAGCTAGAAGTGAACTGAGATCCTCGATCTGAAATAATGGACACAGGGACCCCGTGTAGGCAAACCACCTCCTAAATGTAAATACGGGCTAACCTCTCAGCACTTTAGAAAACTCAAATGGGGATAACATATGCACACTTGGTCAATCTATCCATGATAACCCAAATGCTATCAAAACCACTGGAAGAGCAAGACAATCCATCTATGAAATCCATGGTAACTCGCTCCCACTTCCTCTCAAAATAAAAAAAGTACAAATATACCCCCAAACTTTAATACAGATTTACCTCCTCGTCATACTTTGGGTATAAATATACCCTTATCGTCAATAAAAAGATACAAATATACCCTTATCACTAATAGCAAGACACGTGTCACCATCATATTTATTTACCCTTTTTAATTTATTTTATCCCTAAATAACTAAATCAACCCAAAATTATGTATAACTGATAACGCTCAATCTACAGCTCTTGTACGAGTATAAAACGGTCGTTGTCAAATATATAACCCAACTGGGTTGGGTATCGATCCCACAGGGAATAGCTTGGTCAACAAGTAAGCAAAGATTACTAGACTTTTAGTGCAAGTCTCGTAAAAAGGGGGGAGTCTTGTCGTGCAAGTAATGTAACCAAAGTAATAAGGTAAAAACGGAAAATAGCAAAGTAAAAAGTAAGAATGTTTGGTAAGATGTAAAACAATAAGAATTGAGAAGTTGGGGTTACGTCCACCTTATGAGTTGTACGTCTCTATTGGCTATGAGTTGTGCGGAATTCAGACATGTATGTGCTTATAAAGAATTGTATTCGATGGTAAATCTAAGCGTCTTTCGACCTAAACAAGGACTATTTCACTTTAACTCTTTCTAGCTTAAAGCGTATCTAATGGTACAAATTCTCCAAGAGGTTAATCCAGTTACGTCACTAACTTTTTAATAGGGGATGGGACCCTATTACCTTGACATTATCTCTTTTCCAGACATATAACTTTTCTTTTGAACAAGTTAATGCTATACTGGCGTTATTCTATGCGTCTGCAGCCACAAGAATTTACATTAAGATGAACAGAATAATGATATAAGCAACACACGTGTCACGAATTCACAAACTCATAGCCTTAGATAGTATCTCATAAGGGTTCCATAACCCCAACAGAGAAGTTTAGTTACCCATGAGTGCGAAGGAAATCACAATCGACATTGTTATTATACCACAATAAAGATCTCGTTAGGTATAGGGTGGTAGGCATTAGGCGTGACTTCTTTGCTAAGTAACGTTTCTCTTGTTACGGAAATTAAGAATTGAATAGATGAATAGAAGAAGAATAAAAAGTAGAATTATGGAAGAATAAAAAGTAGTAGTGAATGAATAATAGAAAGATTGAAAGATGATCTAAAATCTCTAGCAAAATAGGGTATTTATAATACCCATATCCTATTCCTACTAAGCTAATGAATTACTTAACCCAATCCTACTTGGTTAATGTATCATTATCCTAATCCTAATAAGTTAATGCTAGTCCCCAGAGTCTTCAGAATTGTTGTTTTTGCCCGGGACAGATTTTCCATGCACCACTTTTGGTCCTTGGCGTCCAAGCTTTGCTTTCCTCCTTTTGTGAAGCTTTCTTTGGCGTCAAGTTATCCATAAAATGCTTAATTCTGCATCATTTATACCTGAAAACTTGCTAATCACGTTTGTTAGCTCACTTACAGGAAAAAGGACTAAAAGTGCATGAAATATATAATTTGTTCTCTAAACTTGGCTAAAATATGGGCAAAGTCTAGTGCTATAGGCGTGTAAATTCGCCTATAATCAACACCCCACACTTAAAGCTTTGTTCGTCCTCGAACAAACTATCATGTCCATCTAAACATCAACTTAGGGTTTTACAGTAACAACACAAAATATTCATCAAGACAAGCACAACAATTAACAACAAAGGGTAGTTTTCCTATCATTAGTAGAAACAATTCAACCTCTAGCATAGACTCGTGATGGTGGCCAACTCATATTCAAAAGTTAAGGCACAAAATATCATACACAACTACCCAAAACTCATCAACTATGTGTGTCTCACAATATATTACCCATAATCACTCATAAGTATAGCATATTTTTCAAACATGGGTATAAAAGTATCCTTGCTCTTGCTCTCACAAAGAATTCATATGCTGCAACTGATGTGCATAGGCTTGCCCTTAGTGTAATGCTCCACTAAATGTCAGAATGCTAAGCTTAGGATCAAATAGGTCTTTTGATGGTTGTAATGTAGGCTCAGGGACGGGTAGGACTATTTTGGCCAGAAATAATGACTATGTTCCTAAGCGCTTTAATACATCACATTGTATCATTAACACTTTTCTTTCAAACAACTTTTCTACTTTCTTTTATTCTACTACCCCTTTTCTCCTCTTTTGTTTTTCAATTTTGAACATAACTAACTTTTCAGTTTTATGTTTTTCTTTCCTTTTTCTTTTCATAACATACCTCTTATGATAGCACTTCTTTTTTCATAACAAATTCAAGCACCAATACATTCTAAGGCATCATACTCATCCAATTTCCTCTTATTTTATCACATGACTCTTTCAATTTAAAGCACTTAGGAATTTGGATCAAATTATGGTCTTAAAAAGAATGGATTAGGCTTACATATGAGGTTGTCAGAGAAAATAGGCTAAAGGCTCAAAAGGGTTTAACTAGGATAATGTCCACGGGTAGGTAAAAAGAAGGTAAACAAGTATAGGTTGCCAAAGAAATGCCTAAATCATCTCATAAACTTACGCTCTTTATTTTTGCTTTACATACATACCAGGCAAGTTCTAGCATCAGCCACAAGCACAGAATATACTATTATCTCATACACACAAGGCACATGGTCGACTTTATTGGGAGTAGTATAGACTCTCAACCCAACAGATGAAGGAATTGAACCACACAATATCACATAGTGAGTCACAATTAGAGCCTAAACGTCTCAACAGTCATGATTTTAGCACAAACTCTTGTCATAATCTCATGCTGCCTATTAGAATAATTTCATACGAAGTTAAGTTAAAAAAAAATTTAACTAATAAAAAGAAAAACAAAACAAACATAAATGCAAATGCAGATAGAGAAGTATAGCATGCAAATACCACCACCCCACACTTAGACGGGACACACTGCCCTTAGTGGAAAATAAATACGAAGAACCTGGTCAGTCGGACTCCTCCTCTATGTCAGGGGTCATAACCCCTTCGTCGGACTCATCATAGGAGTCGTCGTCATCAGAATTCTCCTCCACGTCAGAGTCTGGCATTTTTCGATCATCATCGGTCGACACATCGTCATCAAAAGGTTCCTCAAAGTATGTACCTACTCCACACATCTCTCTTGCATGCACATTCATTGGATAGTCATGATCCAGCTGTTGGAGCTCTGAAGCAGGTGGAACACGACCTCTGCTCATCATTGTAAACCGAGTCATGCCATAAAGATGGCGAAAGAAACTCTCATCCCGAGCATGTCTCTCTGCCGTAGTAAGGTTGACGCCATGTGTTGATTCAACATCTTTGAACTTTGTGAGGTCAACCTTCTTCGGGTTGTGTGGGAGTTTATGATCAGCCGGTTCCTCTTCGATGTCTTCCTTCCTCAAGATTGCAGTCAACATATTGTCGAAGCTGAAATGGGACCGCTTGTGTAGCCTAGCCTTCCGCATTGTAGATCGAATGATTGCCCCAATGTTGATAGGGACATTCTTCATCAATGTATATACCAAGCACACTCTATCTCTTGTTATTTTTGTATATTGCATCCCTATAATGAGGCAAGAGTTGACTATACGCAACCATATCCTTGTTTCCCTATTCAAAGGAGCATATGGAAAGGTGTTGTGTCGTCTGGTGTCTTTATGTCTGCTCCACCTTTCCATGGATATAATTCCACAAAGTGTGTGTCGAATTGCTCTATATGGAGTTCTACTGTAAAGCTCTTTGAATGGTGATGGATCGACTGAAGGCAAGCCAAGAAAGGAGTTGAAGAAATCCGCATTGAGTTGTAAAACTTGGCCCCGAATCTTGACTTCGCTGCCTGTGGTTTTCGGCGACCAGTTGGCATAAAATTCTCTTGTCAAATCGAGATTACATTCTCCCATGTCTCGAAAGATGAAATCAAGATGTAATGCCATGATCTTGGCCAACATGCGTGGCTCCTTCTTCTCTAGGCTTTCCTTGTTTATCAAGTCCACATGAACATATTTTCTTTCCTTGTTGTTTCTATACCATTCCTTCGCTTCCTCCTCAAGAACCCATTTTATTCCAAACATGCATCATGGTAATTGCATCGAAGATGATTCTCTTTGCTCTTTTCGGCCTCTTTTCTTGCCTTTTTGGGAAGTGGTAGCCTTATCTTTGCCTTGTCTTGCTTTGGGTGCCATTGTACCTGATACTAAAACAATGTTCATGTTAGCATCATCTCGATGGATACAATCTATAACCAAGCAATAGGGGCACCACCCCACACTTAGTTTGTTGGTACAGACTAGTGAAGTGAAAGTGGTCGATTATTCAGACTTCATCGACATACGTTTTAGGTTCTATATTCCAACAATAAAATTAGATCAGTCATACTTCTTGTAATCTTGGCAATACTTTCATGTTTGATATATCAAGACTACTACATAGGGATTGAATCAAGGTATAGCATCTAACAATAATCACAACCTCCTATGTCGGTAGGCAACTATAATTCTTATTCCGATGAACAAGTCATTCCAACATGTAAGTATTCAAGTGACAAGATTCTGCAATTTTTGTGACCATATCAATTCCACAGAAGTATGATAGTGCATCAAAATCAAATTCAAGTTGGAAATAAGTTAAGATCATCCTTACGTATTCATTCACCCACTTGGTTGTATCACAACAATGCAATCACATTCAAATAATCAATACAACTTCAAGATTTAACAATTCATAATAAGCGTAGTAGTGTAGTACTTACGGAATATAAATGAAGAACAAAGAAGTACTTACTTGATTGATGCCTTTGGATGATGTTCTTGCAAAGTAAAAGAACAAAAGGAAAATTTTTTGAGAGGATTTGGAGAGGTAGGCGGCGCTTATGCTAGGTTTGCAATGTGTTTTTGGTCTAAGACTAAGTCTCTTACTTATAGGACAAGCTTGGGTCGGGTTTTGACCCATTTAAAATCGGATTTGGAGACCAAGAGTGACCATAGGAGGCGCCTTTTGCTTTGCCTATGCTTGGCATAGGCGGCGCCTTTTGCAAAGCATTGTCTAGCATAGGCGGCGCCTATGCCATGGCATTCCTTGGCATAGGCGGCGCCTTTCACTTTGCATATGAGATTCAGAGACAAAAGGCATTAGCATAGGCGGTGCCTATGCTATGGCATACTTGGGCATAGGCGGCGCCTATGCTAGGCACACTAGATTCCGAGACCTTAGGCCATAGTATACGCCTTGCCTTGTTCGTGGCCTAGTTTTACCTAGGCCTAGCCTTGTTCGAAGCCTATATTTTCATGAGCAATGTTCAATGCATAGCCTTTTGCTTCTTCATTCCTAACTTACCACCTTTAACATGAAATACATCCAAATCAAAATTTAAAACCGACCTCCTCGTTTTACACCTCTTCGCACCTACATTTACTCAAGAACAATAAAGACGATTAGAACGATGGGTTGCCTCCCATCAAGAGCCTTAGTTTTGGTTATGGCATGACTCTTCTTTTTGGATTTTTATTTATCAAAAGAAAACACGTAATAGAATGAAAGAAAGACAAAAATGAAAAACGATGGGTTGCCTCCCATCTAGCGCTTGATTTATTGTCGCGGCACGACATAGCTATCTCGATTACTTAGACTTCATCGAGATAGATGGTGGATCATTTTCTAAATGGATTCAGACGACAATGAGGCTTACTTGTAGGCATGCAATCTTCTTCGAGATGACCCTTGTGCATGCCTATCCCGGGAGGGATACCAATTATATCATCAATAGTCCAACCCATGGCTCTCTTGTATCTCTTCAGAGTAGAGATGAGAGCCTCTACGTGCTGTTCACTTAAATCATCCGCCATACTTACCGAAAGTATATTTCCACTTTCCAAGAATACATACCTTAGATAATCGGGGAGCTCTCTCGATTCTAGCATTGGTGGCTCTTCAATGGAAATCTTCGCTGTTGGTGACGGTTGATTCTTAAGATCAAGGTTCGGCTGTTCAGGAGTATGAGAATAGGACCCTATTTCTGTTAGAGCACACGTAGTTTCTTCATAATCTTCATCATCCTTATGCTCAACATTCAGTAGCGCAGCAGACAATGGCTCAACAGTAAGTTGTTTCACTACAGATAATGCTTTCTTATCCTCATAATGAACATCAGCTACAGAGAACACATTCATATCGCTGGGCTGCTTCATTGCTTTGCATATATCAAAGCGAACCACTTTGCCATTCAACTGAAATAACAACTCATTAGCTCTCATGTCAATAAGCATACTTTCAGTTGCGAGAAAAGGACGTCCCAAGATTATGGGAACTTCAGAATCCACCTCACAATCTAGAATAATGAAGTCTGCAGGAAAGATGAATGAAGAAACCTTCACCAACACATCATTCAAGATACCCACAGGTCGTTTTACCGACCTATCAGCCATCACGAGCCTCATATTGGTTGGTGTCGGATCGCCTAACCCCAAATTCTTGTAGATGGATAGTGGTATCAAATTGATGCTAGCACCCAGATCGCACAATGCCTTATAAAAATTCATAGATCCAACCGTACAAGGAATAGTAAAAGCACCAGGGTCGGCCTTTTTCTGAACTATTGATCGGGTAGCGATTGCGCTGCAGTGATGAACAGTATCCTTCAACTCATAGCTTGCTGCTCGCTTCTTGGTCAAAAGATCCTTCATAAATTTTGCATACCCAGGCATTTATTCTAGTGCCTCTACCAACGGAACATTAATGGTCAGCTGCTTTAACATATTCATGAATTTGCCGAACTTTGTATCATCCGCAATCTTCTTCAATCTTTGAGAAAACGGTGGTGGTGGATATGGAATTGTTTTCTCCACGGCTTTCTTCTCCTCTTGCTTCCAAATTTTGGTGTTTTCAGGCTGTAAACCACTAGGGGTGACGTCATGGACGTCTTGGTCATTGTCTATGGCGTCCTCATCTTCTTTATGTTCGGCCACTTGCTTTCTTTGGGATGAATTTTCCAGCACCTTACCACTCCTGGTAGTAATATCCATACATGATCCGTCATTCCTTTGATTTTGCACAGTGTTGCTAGGTAAGGTGCCAGCCTTTCTTTGATTGAGAGCTGCTGAAAGTTGGCTCAATTGCTGCTCTATTTGCTTGATTGAAGTGGAATGTGAGTCAACCAATTGCTTCATTGAGGACAAATCATTTATTACCTCTGTTACTCCCGCGCTGGTTGCTTTCACTCCTTTCAATAGTTTAGCCATCATGTCTTCCATACTTCCAGAACTAGATGTGGTGGTGTCACGTCTTCCTGGGGGAACGTATAAACCACTCTTATCATTCTTGTTCTTACAACTACCTTGGTCCTTGTTTCCATATTTATCATAGTGGTTCCGACCTTGGTTTCCTTGGGTATTACCTCGGAAACCCCCCTGATTGTTCAAGTAGTTGGCTTCCTCTTCTGAATCAGATTCGTCTCTTTCTTTTGACACAACAACTTTGACTTTTTCGGTCTTCCCTGATAATAGATGCTTTGTAAGAAGATCCACTTGTGTTTTCATGTGCGCCATATCTTGAGCACGGTCTTCTTCTCTTCACCTTTGTTCTGCAGTCATGCCAATAGATAAAGTGGGGCTTGCTACCTCAGAATCCCTGGTATGCCAAGCTCTACTTTGCTTCGTCATCCGATCTAGCATATTGCTTGCCTGCCCAAAGGTGAGGTCCATAAATGATCCTCCAGCCGTATTATCCACCACTGGTTTAGTTATTGAATTCAAGGCTCTGTATAGTATCTCCATTAGGTGGACATTGGTCATGTAATGGTTCGGGCATCTCATAAGCTTTGTCTTGAACCTCTCCCATGTTTCATGAAGAGCTTCGGTTGGAAGCTGCCGAAAGTTGCTGATTTCATCTCTTAATTATGCTCTTTTGGATGGCAGAAAGAATCTTTCTAGGAAAGAGTCTCTCAATTGCCTCCAATTTGTAATAGAATCAGGAGTCAGCCCATTCAACCATAGAGCTGCCTCCCATACAGAGACAATGGAAATAGGCGTAATCGAATTGCATTCTGACCAACGCCAGGATTGTCAAACGACTTGCATGTAGAAATAAAGTTGATGAGATGCATATTCGGATCATCGCCTGCTAGTCCACCAAATAATCCCTTGAGTTGCAATAACTGAATCATGGTGCTTGTGATGTTGAACTTAGCTCCGGGTGCCAAGGGTGGAGGAATAATGGCTCCTGTGGCTCCGGCTCCATCAAGATCATCATCTTCATCGTCAAAAGCTGGTTGCATAGCTCGGCGTTCAGGTCTAAACCTAGCTTGACGATCTCTTCTCTGTATGGGCGTCGCCACCTCAGTAGTATGCCGTGGGTTTAGTAGCTCCTCATCACCCAGGTCCTCATCGTCAGGATTTGTTGCTCGGCCTGGGTTATCAATATTCTGTTGATGCACTTGAGCAACTATCCTTTTAATTTCACGTTGTGCATTCATTGATGCACTAAACAAACCTGAATAAAACAAAAACAACAACTAAAAGTAAAAGTACGAGAATCTTTGACCAAAGGGTCTAGTAACTATCACAAACTTAGTTGACAACCTTATTCCCCGACAACGACGCCAATTTTTGATAATGCTCAATCTACAACTCTCGTAGGAGTGTAAAGCGGTCGTTGTCAAATATATAACCCAACTGGGTTGGGTATCGATCCCACAGGGAATAGCTTGGTCAACAAGTAAGCAAAGATTACTAGACTTTTAGTGCAAGTCTCGTAAAAAGGGGGGAGTCTTGTCGTGCAAGTAATGTAACCAAAGTAATAAGGTAAAAACGGAAAATAGCAAAGTAAAAAGTAAGAATGTTTGGTAAGATGTAAAACAATAAGAATTGAGAAGTTGGGGTTACGTCCACCTTATGAGTTGTACGTCTCTATTGGCTATGAGTTGTGCGGAATTCAGACATGTATGTGCTTATAAAGAATTGTATTCGATGGTAAATCCAAGCGTCTTTCGACCTAAACAAGGACTATTTCACTTTAACTCTTTCGAGCTTAAAGTGTATCTAATGGTACAAATTCTCCAAGAGGTTAATCCAGTTACGGCACTAACTTTTTAATAGGGGATGGGACCCTATTACCTTGACATTATCTCTTTTCCAGACATATAACTTTTCTTTCGAACAAGTTAATGCTATACTGGCGTTATTCTATGCGTCTGCAGCCACAAGAATTTTCATTAAGATGAAGAGAATAGTGATATAAGCAACACACGTTTCATGAATTCACAAACTCATAGCCTTATATAGTATCTCATAAGGGTTCCATAACCCCAAAAGAGAAGTTTAGTTACCCATGAGTGCGAAGGAAATCACAATCGACATTGTTATTATACCACAATAAAGATCTCGTTAGGTATAGGGTGGTAGGCGTTAGACATGACTTCTTTGCTAAGTAACGTTTCTCTTGTTGCGGAAATTAAGAATTGAATAGATGAATAGAAGAAGAATAAAAAGTAGAATTAATGGAAGAATAAAAAGTAGTAGTGAATGAATAATAGAAAGATTGAAAGATGATCTAAAATCTCTAGCAAAATAGGGTATTTATAATACCCATATCCTATTCCTACTAAGCTAATGAATTACTTAACCCAATCCTACTTGGTTAATGTATCATTATCCTAATCCTAATAAGTTACTGCTAGTCCCCAAAGTCTTCAGAATTGCTGTTTTTGCCCGGGACAGATTTTCCATGCGCCACTTTTGGTCCTTGGCGTCCAAGCTTTGCTTTCCTCCTTTTGTGAAGCTTTTTTTGGCGTCAAGTTATCCATAAAATGCTGAATTCTGCATCATTTATACCTGAAAACTTGCTAATCACGTTTGTTAGCTCACTTACAGGAAAAAGGACTAAAAGTGCATGAAATATATAATTTGTTCTCAAAACTTGGCTAAAATATGGGCAAAGTCTAGTGCTATAGGCGTGTAAATTCGCCTATCATCAATAACCCATATCTTATCTTAATAAATCTGGCCTGACCCAATGTGATAGAGAATTTAAGTGACACAAAAGCCGCGTCTCTATTCATGAGTCTCTATCATTGGCACAGACATTATTTATAAATACATGACCCCAATATATTAGCCTTTATTCAGACAATCACATGGAAAAGATATGTTAACTCTAGATGTTGTTGGGATAAATATGCTCATGATATTAGTATTCTATTCAAGGATATCACTGTGTGATATGTTATCAAATTGTTAGGACCTTATAAGGAGGTACTCTTCAATCCAGATTAACAAGGAAGCTAAAGCTACATAATATCCATTTATGCAACTTGAATAGCATGTTCTCCAATTTAAGGATAAGCAAATCAGGACTATGATTATTATTGATCTTGGTCCTTGTTTGGATTGCAAATTAAGGAATATCATTACGCTGAATAAAATACGAAATAAAGAAAAAGGTCTAGTTTTCAAATGACTAGAGTTAAAGTACTTTCAACATGAGTTCAATCTTGTGACATCTATTGAAAATAACCAGACGTGTAAATAGAGACGCGTCTATTGTGTTGCTTGAATTATCTATCAGATCGGGTCGGTTCTAATTTATTAGGTCTAAGTATGAGTTATAATTTAGGGTGGGTTTAATTGTTCGGGGATAAAGTGAATTACAAAAGGCAAATAAATATGATGGTGACACATGTCCTGTTGTTAGTTATAAGGGTATATTTGTACCTTTTCATTAACGACAAGGGTATATTTGTATCCAAAGTATGACAAGGGGTATAATTGTACCATTTATTAAAGTTTGAGGGTATATTTGTACTTTTTTGACTTGAGAATGGGTAGCTACCAAAGCAATGCACCAGGTTTCTGATGCTCGACCTTTACCTACTGATAACAAATGCTTCAAGCCATAAACCCTACTATATTTTCCCGCATACCACTCACCAGTAATATTGCCCCGAATCCCTATACATTTTAGTTGTCCTAAGGTGAATCGAGTATCTAGAGCTATGAGCCTCGCAAAGAATCAAGTAAATTAAATCTCTAACCATTGGAACAAAATATGATCATCAAACCTCAGGATACCCTCAGAAACTAAGGTAGCCCTCCTGGACTCACCTCTCAACACCTACCTTCGAATGCTATGAAGTCTATTATCCTTAAACTAACGACCCTAAATTTGCTCCAAAAAGGTAGATCTGGCCTCAACATTAGCAATGATCCTGTGAGGGTTAGAAATATCCAGACTAACCATCAAGTTAGATAAGTATTGGATATCATAATCCAATAGCCACTAAGAAACTAAAATGAAGGATAAGCGACCCATACGCACTAACTTCTGGATTAAGGCATTCACTACTATATTCGCCTTGCCTGGATGGTAGAGAATGAAGATATCATAGTCCTTTAGCAACTTAATCCATCTACGATGCCTTAAATTAAGCTCCTTATGGATCATAATATACTGAAGACTATGATGGTCAATAAAGATCTCATAGCGAACCCTACATAAATAATGCCTCAAAATCCTAAACGCAAACACTATCATTGCCAACTCTAAATCATGAGTGAGATAGTTGTGCTCATGAAACTTTAGCTGACTCGATGCATACATAATAACATGGCCCCTCTGCATCAGAACACACCCATACCAACATAAGATAAATCATAATAGATAGTAAAAGCCTTGCCCTCAATTGAAAAAGTCAGAACATGAGCTAAAGTAAGCAATTCCTTGAGCTTTAGAAAGCTCGCCTCACTACTCACAAACCATTGAAATGGAACCTTTTTCCTAGTCAGTCTAGTCATAGAGGCTGTAATAGAAGAAAAACCCTCAACGAACTGCCTATAGTATTCTACCTACCTAACAAAGATGCAAACATCAATAGGTAACTGTAACGCCCTAAATTTGGTACCCGAAATGCTACACGATGTTCATAACCTCGAAGAACCACAAGCTAACCCATGACTGATATCTGTTCCTGTACACTGCATAATATATGATATATATGTATACATACTCTGTAAAATAAGGAATAGAAGATGTAAAGCCATAAGGTTCAAAAATGAATAAAACATCTGGTAAAGTAATGTCTGAAAAATGGTACAATTAATACAAAAATAAATTTAAAGTAACTGTCTGACATGATATAGTTTGAAATTCTCTAAGCTGCCTAAATAAGGAGTTGATGGGACATATCCCAAACTAACTCCATCTACTGAAATAGATAAGTACTAAAAGAATGACATAATCAAATAATATCATCCTTGAATGATAAGGATTCACTACTAACTCTATCTGCTAAAATCTAGAATGCTACTAACACTCTGGATCTCTTGCTCCTAAATCTATGGCATAAAATAAAACACCATAGCACAAATACATCAGTACGTTGGAATATATGGGTATGAAAGTAAGGTAGGCTGAGTGCAAATGGTTCATATGCATGAACAATACTAACTGACTGAATGATATAAATGTGAGAATACATGCATAAATATGTAACTGAAACTGAGATCGTGATGGGGATGAATACTAGGTTCTGACTACTGAGTCTACTGATAACATGGATACCCTAATGTTTGAGATTATGAATACGGGGGTACAGAATAACTAAGTTTATTGATCCTAATATCTGAGTCACTGATAAGCGAGGAATTGATACTATATTGCTGAGTACTGAAGGACTGAAACTATATTACTGATACATGAATGACCATTTTTTACAGTTCTAATTATGAAGAACTAGTCTGGTTGACTATACTTGACAGTCCTGAAGCTGAATACTGACAATATGAGGTCTAATAACTGATAACATAAGTGAATATATCTGAAAGTACTGAATTTGATGGAACTAACTGAGTTTCATCTATAACTGAGTTGACTATATCTGACAGTCTATATTCTCATGAACTATCTGAGTTCTATTACTGAGGCTGAGACTAAGGCTAAGACTGAAATTGAGACTGTGGGAGGTATCATCTAACCGATATGCCCTAGAACTGAACTGGTGGGGACCAACCTGTAACCCTAGCTGGAAGGGTGTCAGTACCGTTCTATGGGTAAAGACAAGATGTGAGTATACCCTTGCTGACATGGAGTTCTTCTGTCAACCTCTCTAGATAGGAAACCCAAATGAGATATATAAATCTCTAAACGCGTAGGGTGCATCTTTAATTATGTTGGCTACATAGTTCTGGAACGAAGGGATTGTTATTAAGGATTGCACCCTTTACTGGATAATAGTGTGTATCCTCATCCCTGGGTTCACTCAGTGCTAAATCCTACTCCCAACTGAATAGACACTAAACTGATTTCCTGGATGGAGCCGATACTGATGGTATGGTTTAGCTGAGCTGAACTGAGTTTACTGAGTTTCATTGATCTATAAAATACTACTGAGATCTGAGGACTGACTGAGAGTACTAAAGTTACTGAGATTATTGAGAATACTATAGTTTCTAAGATTACTGAGTACTGAGATCATTGGGATTACTGAACTACTGGGATTACTGAGATATCTGAGATTTCTGGGTTGCTAAGCTTTCCGGAGTCACATGACAGACTGAGTTCTATATATCATGGCTTAACTGAGGATATCGTTAAAACATGACACTAGATTTAGGCACACAACTATATTTTTCGGGTACAAGTACTCCCAGGACTCAATAGAAGGAAATTGACACAACATGACTTGACTCTTCTTGAACACATGACCAATATTCATAATTCATAATAATATAAGTTGGGGGATTTTATACTACACATGGTTCTCAAAGTCTTATATATGGAAGGGAATGCATATAACGACATGCCATAAGTCCATCAATCTATTTTCATGAACATTCTATCAAAAAAGCATAATGCATAACAATATCATAGAAGTTATTTTTTTCATAAGGGTGTAGCATGCATCTGTCATTTAGGTCATAATTTAACTATAATACATGATTTCTAGTCTTTTAGGCATTTTATCAAACACCTTACAGTTCACAACTTAGGATAGGTGTAATCAACAAATTATTCATCATGAACAACTAATTTTATATGTTTCCAACTCATATGATATCATAGATTCATAAGAACACATAAAGATTCCAACTTAGGAATCATTCAACATCAATAACATGAACATAATCCATTCACCACATAAATATCATGATATAGAATTTAAAATAGGGTTATTGGGCTTCATGGATGAAAGGAATCGATGAAGAAACACTATGCATACCTTATCTTGTGATTCTATGAAGATTGACGAAAAGATTCTTGAAATTTGACAGTGAATTCCCTTGGAATTGAACCTCCTATGAAAACCCTAGGGCTTGTTCTTGAGAGTTTTTGAGAGAAATTGAGTATAAGTTGCTGAATTATGGCCAAATCTCATGTTATTAGGCTTATATAGAGTGAGGAAATTGACCAAATTACCCTTAAGACATAGAAGTGTAATGCTTAAAAATTGCGTACGAAGGCTACATAAAGGGCGACGCCTTTGGTAGAGCCCTTTGTACCTGGGCGGCACCTTTGGTAGCGCCTTATGGAACCTGGGCGGCGCCTTTAATGTTGAATTGCCCACAAAGGCTATACTATGGGTGGCACCCCTTTATAGCCTTTGGCTACTTGTTCAAAATCCAAACGAGCCCTAAACAGATTCCAAAAATTCTAAAACCTTGTCCCATCGCAACAAAACTTAAAAATTGTAAAACGGATGTCAGGAAGGTCGTCAAATAATTCCATTAAGTTCAGAGGCTTAAAATAAGACTAAGTATTGAACATTTATCAAAATTTTCTAAGTGTTGGATCTTTTAAAGAGCTCCAAGGAGCTAAACGAGCTGAGTTTAATTGCAAGATTTTTTGGCCTCTTACAATATCTTCCCCTTGGAAACATTCATCCTCGAATGAGACTAATTGAGATGGGAGAATAGATCAACTGAAGCACGTATAGAACATACACAAGTGAAAACATGAGATCATGACTGACATAACTGAAGAGCTAAATATAACATACGGAACATGCATATCTGATACATGACTGATTATCTAAATTCATGCATATCTGATACATGGATAATTGACTCATGGATACATGAATGAATGTTCTGATGAATTGAATTTCTCACAATGAGAATGCATGTCTGATGCATGATTACATGATTGAGCGAACAAATGAGTACATGACTGAATGTGTAATGGTGATTAACACCAAGTTTGTAATGGGAATCTGATATCAAGTTCGTAATAGTAGTTTAAACACGGAACTGAGTAGGTTCAAGAAAATTATCATAGAAACTTAAAAGTACTGATGAACCCATGTTATGCTAGAAGTATGCATGTATGCGCATATCAGGACATGACTGATACTAGAAAATGATGCATGAACTAAATTTTGTGAGCTGAACTGATTCTTGAATACATAGCGTGTAACTGAGCTTGGAGCTTAAGGGTAAACTTATAAGTATCTCTTACTCCAAAATGGATTCATTATGTGAGTAGAGAGATTGGGATTCTTATGTTATGACGGTTTTGGGAAATTATAGCATATCTCCCCCTTGGGACACTATGTCCCTGGAAGAATGCTGGGTTGAATTTTCTGAGATATTGAGGAAAACTAAGGTGATGTACAAGGCACCTAGGAATAGAATTGTGATTGATTATCTGAGATCTAAAACTGAGGCATAACACATGAACTGAGTTGATCCCACATCTACCTGGTTGATTTATCTCAGAATGGGTTCATTTATGAGATTTTGGATAACGAGAATAGATGGAAAGATGGGAAACCAAACTGTACGAACTTTTCTGACTTACTACTGATTGAAGTACTATTCGTTTAAACTCATTCCTTACCGACTGACTCATCCGATCTGCTGACTGATTAATGGTTAGGTACTGAGCATGCGAGATTGAATGGTACTTAGTCTAAATAACTAGGATGAGAATGTGGAGTTTTTCTTATAAACATAAGAAAGGGACTAACTGAGTAACGTGAGATAGCTAAGTGTGAATTCATGAAATACTGAATTACCCAAGGATGCAAGGCCAGGCGGATAACCTGGTACGAAAATATTCTATAAGATGAGGTACTGAAACACTGATGATATGCAGGATTGATAACTAAATACTTTGGTCAAGCCATACCTAAAGTTGGATTGTGGTACTGATTTGACTTCTAAGCTGAGGCTGAGACTGACACTATGTCTAAGACTGTAGTAGAAACTGTAACTTAGTCTGTAATTGGGACTCATATAGAAAATAAATGTTGGTTTTTGATAAATGAGGTTTAGACTAATATTGATGTACTGATACTGGATATTGATAACTACTTGGAGAAGATTGACATATGCAAGGATCTAATGCTCAAACAAATAGTATATCAAACTCAACACTCGACTAAGGCCTGAGGAACGGAATACCAATATTATGAATTTATCAAGAGATTTAAACTGAGGATATACATGACGTAATCTGAGCTTGACTGATCACTAGGAATAGAGCATGATTCATGTGGACTGAACATATGGTAAAACATGACATGAGTGCCTGAGTCATGAGCTGCAGGACCTAAGTCTAAAATTTATGTGTTTATGGAACATAACTCGTACTACTGAGGGTATTGGAACTTTTCATGCTAGGAATTCGACACGTACATGATCCTATGGGAGGTGTGTAAAATATGCGTCTATGGGACGTGTGTGAAACATACGTAGGTAAGGTGATGACTGCGGTACAAAACAATTGCACTGAGATAAGAATAGGTCGGGAATCAGCTTCCCTTAGTGATTTTTGTACACATACTAGAACTATAAATATGATCTGAAGGCCTGACTTCCTAACCTTAAAGTTTAACTGCTATGCAAGGCTACAACAGTAAAGAAACCTATGAATTTAATGAGATAAGAGAAAACAAATATGTAAATGAGAGGTCTATAACATACTAGTGATTGTATTAGGAGGACTTTCCTGATCCTGTCGGGACTGAAGGGCATGAAGTCTGTTTGGGCATTGCTCACTAATAGCACTGGAAGTGGCACCCTGCTGATTTGTGCGACCGAACTAAGCTGAGGAGCGGAGATGATCTAACCTGACTGGGGGCAATCTCTAGCTCTGTGTCCTGGCTTGCTACAGCTGAAACAGACATTATTGTCAGCTCTACACACCTTCTTATGATGCTTACCACACTCTTTGCAAAGTAGATGAGTAAGAATCCTGCTCTCACTACTTTGGGCCTTGGAGCCTGATGCCTCATTCCTACGGTCATTTTTGAACTTTGGTATTGGTGCACTAGCTGAAGAGTGAAATGGGGCTGAGCATTTCTGACACAACTAAGAACGGCTACTACCCTGTGACTCATGCTGAGTAAAACTATAACTACCTATTTTGGCTCTCTTGTTTTCTCTCTCCTTCTTCTTAAGCTTTTGCTCTTCGATTTGCTGGGCATAGACCATAAGCCTAGATATGTCCATGTCACTAATCAACATCGCAGTCCTGCACTCCTTCACCACTCTACCTAATACCATTAACACAAACTTACTTATTCTGGATCTGATGTCTGCTACTACATAGGGAGCATACCTGGCTAACTAAATGAACTTAAGGGAGTATTCTTTTAAGCTCATGGAACCTTATCTGATATTGATGAACTCTAACACTTTGACTTCTTTCTACTCTTGGGGAAAGAATCTATCTAAAAAGGTTGTAGCAAACTCTTCTCACTCTATGGGCTCTATCTCTGTACCCCTGTCTACCTTTCACTATTTATACCATGTATGGGTTGTATCTTATAGCTGATAAGTGGCTAAATCTACGCTCTCAGTGAAAGTCACTCCCATGATGTCTGTGACTTTTTGAAGCTAATCGAGGAACTCTTGTGGATCCTCTTCGGGCTTAAAATCGATTAATAGAGGAGGATCCATTCAGGTGAAGTCCCAAATCTTGATTGCAGCAACATTGGCCACTAGGTTAGCTAGAACAGTAATTGGCCGTTCATTCTGAGTTGCGTCTGAACTGGCTAGAGTAGTAAATGCAGTCCTGAATTCTGCATGAGAGACATACTCAGCCAGAGAATCTGGCTGGACAGGATGAGGTGCTAGCTGATTTTTGATTTCTTTTTCTTTACTCCTTTTGGGAGGCATGTTCTGTAAATGAAAGGAAGAATCGAATTAGAATGACAGTTTAACTAGAGCTTATGCTCGCTGGCATGACATGAATACTGAAAGAAGGGAAACTATTTCTAAAACATCTCATAGCCTCCTATACATAAGCGTGGAGCACAACACATCCATATACAAGACATTACTAGATGTGGCTTTTAGACATCCTAGGATACTATTGAACCTTAGGATCTGATACCAAGTCTGTAACGCCCCAAATTTGGTACCCGAAATGCTACACAATGCTCATGACTACAAAGGACCATAAGCTAACCCATGAATGATATTTGTACCTGTATACTGCATAATATATGGTATATATATACATATACTGTAAAATGCAGAATAGAAGCTGTAAGGCATAAGGTTCAAAACTAAATAAAACATCTGATAAAATAATGTCTGAAAAATGGTACAATCAATACCAAAACAAATCTGAAGTAACTATATGACATGCTATAGTCTGCAAGCCTCTAAGCTGTCTGAATAAGGAGTTGATGAGACATGTCCCCCACTAACTCCATCTACTGAAATAGATAAGTATTAAAAGAATGACATCAAACAATATCATCCTCAAATGATGAGGGCTCACTACTAAATCTATCTACTAAAATCTGGAATGCTACTGATGCTATGGATCTCGTGCTCCTAAACCTATGGCATAAAATAAAACACCATAGTGCCAATGTGTTAGTACGTTGGAATGTACTGATATGCAAGTGAGGTAGGCTGAATGCAAATGTTCATATGTATGAACAATACTAACTAACTGAATGATATGAATATGAGAATACATTCATGAATAAGTAACTGAAATTGAGATCGTGATGGGGCTGAGTACTAGGTTCTGACTACTGAGTCTACTGATAACATGGATACCCTAACATCTGATATTATTAATACTGGGATACTGAATAACTAAATTTACTGATCCTAGTATCGGAGTCACTGATAAGTGAGGAACTGATACTATATTGCTGAGTACTGAAGGACTAAAACTATATTACTGATACATGAATGATTAGTTCTGACAATTTTGATTATAAAGAACTGGTCTGGTTGACTGTATCTGACAGTCCTGAAATAGAATACTGATAACATGAGGTCTGACAACTGATATAATTGATAACATAAGTGACTATATCTGACAGTCCTAAATCTGACGGAACTAACTGAGTTTCGTACTGTATCTAAGTTGATTATATCTGACAGTCTATATTCTGATGAACTATTTGAGTTCTATTACTAAGAGTAAGACTGAAATTGAGACTATAGGAGGTAGTAATCTAACTGACATGCCCTGAAACTGAACTGGTGGAGTACAACTTGTAACCCCAGCTGGAAGGTTGTCAGTACTATGCCATGGGTAAAGACAAGCTGTGAGTATACCCTCACGAACAAGGAGTTCTTCCGTCAACCTCTCCTAATAGGAAACTTAAATGAGATGTATAAATCCCTAAATGCATAGGGTGCATCTCTATCTACACTGGCCATGTAGTTCTAGAACGCAGGGATTGCTACTAAAGGTCGCACCCTCTACTGGCTGATAGTGTGTATCCTAATCCCTGGGTTCACTTGGTGCTGAATCCTAATCCTAACTGAATAGACACTAAACTGATCTACTGGATGGAGTTGATACTGGTAGTATGGTTTAGCTGAGCTAAGCTGAGTTTACTGAGTTTTGTTGATCGATGGAATAGTACTAAGATCTGAGGACTGACTGAGAGTACTGAAGTTACTAAGATTACTGAGAATACTGAAGTTTCTGAGATTACTAAGTACTGAGATAATTGGGATTACTGAACTACTGGGATTACTGAGATTTCTGGGTTGCTCAGCTTTCTTGAGTAACATGACTTACTGAGTTCTATGGATCATGACTTGACTGAGGATATCGTGAAAACATAAAACTGGCTCTAGGCACACAACTATATTTTTCGGGTACAAGTACTCCCCGGACTCGATAGAAGGAATTGACACAAAATGACTTGACTCTTCTTGAACACGCGACCAATATTCATAATTCATAATAACATAACTTGGGGTATTTTATTCTACACATGGTTCTCAAAGTCTTATACATGGAAGGGAATGCATATAACAACATGACATAAGTCCATCAATCTAGTTTCATGAACATTCCATCAAAAATCATAATGCATAACAATATCATAGAAGTCATTGTTTTCATAAGAGTATAGCATGCATTTGTCATTTAGGTCACAATTTAACTATAATACATGATTTCTAGTCTTTTAGGCATTTTATCAATCACCTTTCATGCACAATTGAGGCATAGGTGTAATCAACAAATTATTCAGCATGAACAACTAAATTTACATATTTCCAACTCATATGATATCATAGATTCATAAAAACACATAAGGATTTCAACTTAGGAATCATTCAACATCAATAACATGAATAATCCATTCACCACATAAATATCATGATATAGAATTTAAAAAAGGGTTCTTGGGCTTCATGGATGAAAGGAATCCATGAAAAAATACTATGAATACCTTAGCTTGTGATTCTACGAAGATTGACGGAAAGATTCTTGAAATTTAATGTAGAATTCCCTTGGATTTGAACCTTCTATGAAACCCTAAGGCTTGTTCTTGAGAATTTTTGAGAGAAATTGAGTATAAGTTGCTGAATTATGGCCAAATCTCATGTTATTAGGCTTACATAGGGTGGGGAAATTGACTAAATTGCCCTTAAGAGACGGAAGTGTAATGGTAAAAAACTGGGTACAAAGGCTACACAAAGGGCGGCGCCTTAGGTAGAGATTTTTGTACCTGGGTGGTGCCTTTGGTAGCGCCTTGTGGAACCTGGGCGGCGCTTTTGGTGTTGAATTTCCCACAAAGGCTATACCATGGGCGGAGCCCCTTCATAGTCTTTGGCTACTGGTTCGAAATCCAAACGAGCCCTAAATGGATTTCAAAAATTCCGAAACTCACACGAAATATACTCCATCGCAACGAAACTTGAAAATCATAAAACGGATGTTGGAAAGATTGTCAAATAATTCCCCAAAGTTCGGAGGCTTAAAATGAGACTAAGTGTTGAACACTTATCAAAATTTTCTAAGTGTTGGATCTTTTAAAGAGCTTCAAAGAGCTAAATGAGCTGAATTTAACCGCAAGATTTTGCGGGGTCTTATAGTGATGTAGGCCTAGCCCAACAACTAACAACCTAAATTTTTTCTGGGTCCACCATAATACCGTCCTTGGACATTACGTGCCCCCCAAAAGCTACAGACTCAAGCCATAAATCACTCTTAAAGAAGTTGGCATAAAGTCGGTTATTTCTCAAAGTGTGGAAAATAGTCCTCAAATACTGCTCATGCTCCTCCTTACTCCTTGAATAAACTAGGATGTCATCAATAAATACCATAACAAAAAAGTCCAAATACGGCCTGAACACGCGGTTCATCGGATTCATAAAAGTGGTTGGGGCATTGTTCATCCCAAAAGACATCGCCAGGAACTCATAATGACTGTAACGAGTCCTAAAGGCTGTCTTAGGATGTTTGCAGCCCTAACTCTGAACTGATGGTAACCAAACCTCAAATCTATCTTATAAATTCTACATCACACTCAGGAGAAAGGCCAGGTAGATCAGTCAAAAACACATCAGAAAGCTCGTGAACAACAAGGACGGAGTGAAGCAATGGACTATCAGCACTAACATCCCAAACATATACAAGAAATGACTCACAACCCATCGATATCTATCTCCTAGCCCAAATGTAAGAAATAATCCCCATTGGCACGTAGATAACAGAACCTGCCATACAACTGAGGGTATGCCAGGAAAGGCTAAGGTAACAATCTTAGAAAAATAATCCAAGACAGCGTAGTAAGGAGATAGCGAATCCATGCCTAGAATCATATCAAAATATGACATATCTAGGACAATGAGATCAATCTGGGTATCAAACTCACGAACAGTTACCAAATAGAATTTATATACCAGATCCACTACTAAATAATCACCTACGAGGATAGCTATATGCAATGGCACAGATAAAGACTCTAAATATAAACCCAATCGTGATGCAAAATAAGCAGAAACAAATGAAAATATGGAACCAAGATCAAATAAGTTGGTTGATGGCATACAAAAATTATTCCTATGATCAAAGCATATGAAGTCTTAGCCTCTGGTATATCTAGTACAACATATAAGTGGCCCTGTCTAATACTAGACTGGGCGCTGGTCCGACCACTTGTCTTACCTCCCTATGGACCACCTTTAGAACCCTTGGGACCACCCCTACGATGCTGTGCACCACCCCTAGCTACTGGCGGAACTGATCTGATCGGCTGAGCAGTCTAAACTAAAGGATCAATCATCCTACACTAGGGACACTCACGAGCAAAGTAACCAACAACCCTGCATTTATAACATGCCCTAGGCACTCTGCTCCATCTAAAAGGTCTACAAATCTGGAATGACTACCCTGATTCACCGATCCTAACTGAACGCCCTTTGCGGCCGATTACTGCTCTGACCATTGAAATGATTATAACTGGGTTGACCCCTATTTTATATCTGAAGTGATTCCTGAACTGGCTAATAAGGCTGACCCTGATATTTAAAAGGTTGTTGGGGGTACCTATCATGAAACCCTTAGCCTATATTGTGGCTCTTACTATAGCTACCTTGGAAGTGAGGTCTCTTATCTTGGACCCTTAGAACTTATGATCCATCTCATTTATAGAATAAACATGCTCAGCTATCTCAGAAAAAACTTTACTAAAGTTACCAAAGTCTCTATAGCCCTAAGAAGTGGTCATCTCAATCCCCTAACAAAGCATCAAATGCTCTTATACTTCCTAGGCAGAATCATAATAGCGTGCCTAGATAACTCATAAAATATTACATCATACTCATTCACGGACACAAAACCCCATCTCAAAGTAGAAAACTCATCCTGAAGACACTCATACATGCAGTAAGGCATATACTTTTCCAAGAAAGCCACAGAGAACTGAGTCAAAGTCACCGGTGGATATCCAGTTGGACAATAATCTAGATAACCTCTCCAAAATCTCCTCTCTATTCGTTCTAGTTGATAAGAAACAAAGTTCACTCCTCACGACTCAACCAACCCCAAATTCCATATCTGTTCCTCGTAACTGGATAAGAACTCATAAGAATCCTCCCCTGGGGTCCCAACAAACCTGAGTAGAGTCAATCTCAAAAATCATTCCAACATCTTCTATTCCTCTAAGGAAATAATAGGCTGGGCTATTACTGGCTGTGGGACTGCTGGTGCTGGCGAAACCTCTACTCTAGGCGACATTGTTCCAGGTTATGCCCCTAAATCATTACCAACCTATGTTGCTGGCTGAGCTCCCTTAGCCGATGGACCACCCGCTAACCTTAATAACTGTATGAATGTATCTCAAAGAATTAAAGAAGATATAAAACCGGGTGTAGCCTGGGCTGCCCTGGCCCACTTTCTGTTGTGACGAAATACCTGGAGCTCTCTCAGTCTCGAGATTCTTAATAAAGTGAACGAACATATTTATATATAGGTATATGAGTGATTGCTGACAATTAATACTACCTTACCCTAACTTCTTATCAACTTATACATACATGCTACACATCATAGTAAAGTTAGGACTATTCTATCTTATCTACTACTTCATTAACTAACTTCCACTTTTAATGGCAAGGTGGAAGCAACCTATTTAACTTGATACCATGGTATGCACCTCCTTACCTTCCACATGGTGGTGGAGGTGGCACATCAATATAATTTTAGTCTCATTAGATATGAATTCGGGTATTCCATAATATCGTGGTAAGATACATATAATATTTTGAATATACCATAATTAATAGAAAATTATTTCTAATAAAATCTCTATTAAATAATAATAATAATAATATAAATTTGATATTTCTACATTTACTATCTCCGATTAGAATATTACTAAGTTATAAAATTATTTATAAAAAAAATAGACACACCATAACTAAAGAATTTCATATCTATCAAAAATATTTTAGAAGGGTACTAAATTATATTTCTACCAAATGTTAATTTAAATTTAGTATTCTACAATATATTTGGTATCACTTATATTCTCAAACGAACCGCTCGAAAATTAAAATATTAATTCTAGCAAGTCATAAGTAACTTGGGGCAGTTATAGTAAAGCTCTAGAAACCAAAAATGCATAAAAACAAGGAAAATGACTGTGAGGGTCATTACAATTTTTTTGGAGATTAATGAATTAAAAAAAAAAGGGAATTTGATCTCAGACATAGATCGCATGAGACCAACGACTGCGATTTAAAATTAGAATGAGTCAGATCATGGTCAACATAGGGTTAGAAAATAGGTTAAATACAAATTAAATTGGGGATTCTAATATGTAGTCAAATTAAAATCAATATAGGCTAAAATTGACATAAGTTTAGTATAAAAATGACTAGAAGTTAAATAAATTAGGGCAAATTGAATTGAATTTGAGTGGGGCTGCTATTTAATAAAGACTATATAATTAGTAGACAACAATAATAGACAGCAAGATAGTGTAAGATATTTTGAAATAAATTTATATATATATATATATGTGTGTGTGTGTGTGTGTGTATGTGTGTGTGCGTGCTCACACGTGTGTATATGTATGTATATATGAGATCGTCGGCGATAGTAGTAGTAGTACTAATAATAATAATTATAATAATAATAATAAAACTATTTAATAATAATAATAATAATAATAAACAATTAGGTTTTTGTAACTTATGAGTATGCATAGTTATGGAAATAATTTAATAATATTTATAAAATTATGTAAAAATATTATATTTAAATTCATAAATTACATATACTATTTAAAAATATAAAATTAAATGATAAAAATAGATTGCATACTTCAAAATCATTAATGCGCAACATCAATATTTATTTGATGCTAAAATAATACGTAAAGAAATATTAATATTTGAAACTAATAATTTTGGTAAATAGAAACCTAGGAGGAAAATAGAGAGGTCAAAATTGGGTGCCAACAGTTTCTCTTTTGTTGCTTGAGAATGATAAAAGAATTATCAAGTATCGAATGTTGACATAGTAGTCAATTTTATCCAACTAAGAGAATAGCTATTAAAATAGCGTGATCGACATTTAGATTTTAAGTCGCCTACATATCTCAAACATACAAGAATTAGACTGTGTGTAGTTTCATATTTAGAGATGAATGGGATCCCTAAATAAAATTAATGAATTTGAGTAAGGATATCACGAGTCTACGAGATTAGAGTACGAGTAATGTAAAAGATGGAGCGCGAATATGATTTACGTCATGGTGTGAGATACAAGAATAAAGAATGATATTTCAAAATTGATAGAGAGCAAATTTATAATGCCCCGGAAAATGGGTCCCAGAGCGTCACACGGTGCTTGAGGCTACGAGTAGCCCCAAGCTAACCCTTTGAGCTATTTTCATTCAGTTCGACACAAATCAACGGGGTTTCCATAAATAACCCTCAAATATCAACAGACTAATCATCATCCAAGAATAAAAGAATTTTAGAAAGATAACAAAATACGACTTATTAGTCAACTCCCAACATCTATACTAGTCTGAAAAGTTCTTAAGAAAATCAATAAAACCAGCGATCCATTGAGACATGCCCCAACTAACTCATACTCAGTTCTCAAATGTAAACAATTCCGTGAAACCAACATCACACATCACGTCCTCAGAACATGAGAAATCACCACAACAGAGGATGTGGATCAGCGTGCCCGAAGAATCACTGTCGAACCTAGAACTGAGCACCTGAACCTACATTCCGATAAAATGCAGCCCACATCCGAAGATATGGGTCAGCACTATGGAAAGGAACCGAGTATATGGGGGTGTATGCAGTTTTATAAACATCATCATCATCATAAATATTTATAAGAAATATGCAGGATGTATGAAAGACTCACATAGCCCGAAGAAAATCATCATAATCATGAGAGGATGAAATAAGTACAATAACACATGTGAGTCATCATATAATTTGTCAATCACTTTCAGTTCATCAAGAATATCGATTCTCATAATGTAAATATCATTTAAATCTTTCGAAAGAATAACTTTCACATTTCCACTTTGAAATCACTTAACCATTCACCATAGACACAAGGAAACACACACACACTGGGAGATCCTATAACCGACATAAACCATGTGAGCTACATAGAGTCCAACGTACAAACCACGTTGGGGAGCCGTCCTATCCTTGCCATCAGAGTAGGACTATCGATATCAAATCCACACAAACTAGTGATCACTATATAAATCAGCCTCAGACTCACTCCTACGGGGGCACATAGTTCTAGGGAAGTACGGTCGCTTTATACCTCCCACTCGGTGCAAAAGATTTCTCCCGACTTAGCTCAGATCATTTCAAAGGCAATCCACAACAAAATAATTTTAGTAATATATAAATATACATCGGGAGACATCATACTTCCCATCTATCAAAATCAACCACATTGTGGATTTCTTTCACACTCGAGTTCAAAACAGCTCCATTAAGACTAAAAGGTTAAATCATTCAAAATATCTCAAATATTCAACATCAACGTGCTTATAACACACTTTTTCTCAAAAAAAATACAATTTTCAATGGGGATTCATGACCCAAATATCAAAATCATGATAAATATCATTCAAGATTCATGCTTTATATCTCCACACATGTAAATTCATCTTTCAAAATCATAAACATCAAGATTTCATAATAATCATCATAATATATGGGTTCATGCTTCAAATTTGTAAAAATCAAATAAAAATCATGCCTTTGTAAAGAAAATTACTTTTGGGCACAAGAACGAAAGAGATTTCTTGTTACAAAATCCCACATACCTTAAATGATGAACTTTAGATCGATACACATTTTTGAGATGTTAATCGTGCCTTTGAATGATGGTTGTTGGAGCTCTTGAACTAGGAACTTGGAATCTTGAATAAATTTGAAGAATTAATGGTGAACTTTGGAGGTTCTTGAAGTTCTTGAGCTAGGAACTTGGAATCTTGAATAAATTTGCAGAATTAATGGTGAACTTTGGAGGTTCTTGAAGTTGGATGTAGGAGCTTAAGGTTTTCTTTTTGAGGGAGTTTGATGAAATATAACATATAATGCTTCTAATAGGCTTTAATATAGGGTTTGGACGGATTTTGGGTGAGGCGGAATGACCAAAATGCCCCTAAAAATTAAATAATTGTCAAATCTGTCCTTTGGTGGACTGTTTTGATCGTCTGAAGTAGATCAACCATAATGTTTTACTCCGACATCCAAATTGGATGAAAGCAATTTCATTAGAAAGAAGACTCTCATATCTTTCCGTTGATATATAGTATCTCACCCAGATCATTGTGTACGAGGATTTATGAACGTTTGAAGTTGACCCAAAAAATTCACCTTTGATAGGCTGAAGTAGATCGACCATAACATTTTGCTCTGATAGACAAATTGGATGAAACCAATTTCATTGGAAAGAGGACTCACCAATATTTTCATTGATATATAGTAGATCACCTAGATCATTATGTATAAAGAGTTATGATCATTTAAAGTTGGAGCAAAAATACGCCAGGCCTCAGTACTTTTTCCTGCACGTTTTATTGTTCACTACTATTCACGGTTCGATCGAAATGTTCATAACTCATCTCTCGGGTGTCCATTTTGGATGATCCAAATATCGTTGGAAAGCTTATTTGATACTCTACGCAATGGTGGGTCATAATCTAAGACATTATGCATGGAAAATTTAGAATTCACTCTAGAAGATAAAACCCAACACGTTTTCGCATAAAATTTCAACAAAAAATTTTCCCGAGGTATTACATCATCCCCACCTTGGAAACATTCATCCTCAAATGATGCTAGACATGCCAAGATTAGATAGGGAATAGAGTATATAGCTGAAACCATTCGTTAGACTTATCACCACATCGTTTCTTACTCCGAATGCAACATAAAATACATAAATTCAAGAAACTACAGCTGAACACATAATAAATGACAGTTGAACTGCTGCAACTTTTATCAAAAGTGCATGATTTAGGAACGAACGGTACCTTCGACTTGATTAGAGTTCGCGAAAATTAGGTGCGGGTGCTTGGATCGCATATCCGCCTCAGCTTCCCAAGTTGCACCCTCAACAAATTAGTTTTGCCATAACACCTTGACCAAGGGAACTTCTTTGTTCCTTAGTCTTCGGACACTAAAATAAAAAATCTCAACAGGAATCTCATCAAAATAAAGATTTTCTTGAATGTCAGCACTCACAGAGGAATCCACTACCACAAAATCGCTAATATGCTTTCTAAGCATGGAGACATGGAATATTGGATGAATAGAGGACAACTCGGAAGGCAACTTGACCTCATAAGCTACCTTACCAACACGGCTAAGAATTTTGTAAGGACCAACATAACGGGGACTAAGCTTCCCCTTCTTGCCGAATCTCTTCACCCCCCTCATGGGTGAAATTTTCAGATACACTAGGTCATCAACTTCAAACTCAAGGTCTCTCCTTCTAACATCTGCATATGACTTCTGACGACTCTGCATAGTTTTCAACCTTTCCTTAATCAACTTAAATTTTTCCATATCCTCAAATACTGAATCAGGACCACTCACAGCCTCTTTACCCACCTCGAACCAACCTATGGGTGATCTACACTTCCTCCCATATAAGGCTTCAAACGGAGCCATGCCAATACTAGAGTGGAAACTGTTATTTTAAGCAAACTCTATCAACAGTAAGTGATCATCCCAACTTCCCTTAAAGTCAAGTGCACAAGCTCTCAACATATCCTCTAAGGTCTGGATGGTCCACTCAGCCTGACCATCGGTCTGCGGATGAAAAGCAAAACTCAAAAGAACTTGGGTACCAAGACCCTTCTGAAAAGCTTTCTAAAATTGCGAAGTGAACTGAGTACCCCCTATCCGAAATGATAGAAAAGGGAGCTCCATGCAGTCTGACTAGCTCTCAGATATACAATATAGCATAATCCTCAGCAGTATATGAAGTATGAACAGGCAAGAAATAAGCAGACTTAGTCAACCTGTCAACCACAACCCAAATAGAATCACGATGGCATTGGGAAGGAGGTAAACCAATCACGAAGTCCATATTTATCTCTTCCTACTTCCAGGTGGGAATACTAAACTCTTGATTTATACCACCAGGTCTTTGGTGTTCAACCTTAACCTGTTAGTATGTTGCACACTTATCTACAAGTGATGCTATATCTTTCTTCATGCCACTCCACCAATAGATTTCCCGCAAGTCTCAGTACATCTTGGTGGCACCAGGATGAATAGAATATCGCACCCTGTGCGCTTCAGCCATAATCCTCTGTCTCAGATCATCAATATTCGGGACACATAATCTACCCTGCAATCTCAAATCACCATCTCCCCTTTGGGAGAAAACCTCTACTTTTTGGTCCTTGTCTGACTCCTTCAGTCTGACCAAACTAGCATCTAAGTATTGCTTTTCCTTTACTTCCGAAACCAAGGAGGATGCGGAACTACTCTAAACCCCTATACTACCTTCAGTAGAGTCAAACAACCTAACCCTCAATCAAGCCAAATGATGTACATCACGAGCCAACTCTTTCTTACCTTCTACCACATGCGAAACACTACCCATGGACACTCTACTAAGGGCATCCGACATAATATTATCCTTTCCCGGATGGTACAACACACTCATATCATAGTCCCTTAACAATTCTAACCATTGTGTCTACCTAAGATTCAATTCTCTCTAGGTAAACACATATTGCAGACTCTTATGATCAGTGAAAACATCAACATGGACACCATATAAATAGTGTCTCTAGATTTTCAAAGCAAACACAACAACAGCCAACTCAAGGTCATGGGTGGGGTAATTTTTCTCATGGGGTTTCAACTGTCAAGAAGGATAAGCTATCACCTTACCCTTATGCATCAATATGCAACCCAACCCAACTCTCGAAGCATCACAGTACACCACAAAAACCATCAACACCATCAGGCAAAGTCAAAACAGGGGCTGCAGTGAGTCGTGTCTTCAACTCCTGAAAACTCTTCTCACAAGATTCGGACCGCAAGAAATTCACTTTCTTTTGGGTCAATCGAGTCATAGGAGATGCTATAGAGGAGAAAACCTCAACAAAATGGCGGTAATAGCCAACTAAACCCAAGAAACTTCGGATATCAATTGAAGAAATAATTCTATGCCAATTTTTATCAACTTCGGTTTTTTAGGGATTAACTCTAATACCCTCGGAAGAAATGATATAACCCAGAAAACAAAATGAACTTAGCCAAAACTCATACTTAGTGAACTTGGCAAACAACTTGTGATCTCTAAGGGTTTGCAAGACAGTTCGGAGATGATCAGAATGTTCATCCTCACTATGGGAGTACACCAGTATATCATCAATGAACACTATGACAAACATATCCAGATATGGTCTAAACACTCGATTCATGAGGTCTATGAAAGCTACTGGGGCATTAGTTAACCCAAAATACATAACAAGAAACTCAAAATGGCCATAACGAGTTTGGAAAATGGTTTTTAGGATGTCACACTTCCTAACTTTGAGTTGATGATAATCGAAATGAAGGTCTATCTTTGAGAAATAACTTGCACCTTGTAATTGGTCAAACAAATCATTTATTCTCGGAAGGAGGTACTTACTTTTTATGGTGACTTTATTCAGTTGGCGGTAATCAATGCACATACGCAAAGATCCATCTTTCTTTCTCATAGACAACACAGGCGCACCCCAAGGAGAAATATTGGGCCTTATGAAACCCTTATCTAGTAAATCTTTGAGTTTTTTTTTCAACTCCTTAAGTTCTGCAGGGGCCATACGGTAAGAAGGAATAGAAATGGACTGAGTATCGGGAAGAAGATCAATCTCGAACTCTATCTCTCTATCAGGAGGTATCCCTGGGAGATCATCTGGAAAGACATTAGAAAACTCATTGACGATGTTAACAGACTGGAGAGTTGGAGTCTCAGACTTAGTGTCTTTGACTCTAACCAAATGGTAAATACACCCCTTGGAAATAAACTTTCTAGCTTTGAGGTAAGAGATAAAATGACTCTTTGGTGACACAAAACTCCTAGACCATCATTATTTCTTCTTGCTCGATGTGGAGGCATATTTCTGAAAGAGGAAAGCATGAATTAATAGCAGAGAGAGACACTTTAAGCATGATAGACTTCTGAAAAAAAGAATCATACTTTTTCCTAAAACTTCTTGTAGCCTCTTGACTTTAAGCACTATAGACTTCTGAAAAAAAAGAATCATACTTTTTCCTAAAATGTATTGTAGCCTCTTGCTCATCGATGTGGCGTGCTACACACCGATGATTAAGACTCTACTTAACGCGGCTTATCAGACTCCCTAGGACACCTTAAAACCTTAGGCTCTGATACAAAGTTTGTAACACCCCGGAAAATGGGTCCCGAAGTGTCACACGGTGCTTGGGGATATGAGTAGCCCCAAGCTAACCCTTTGAGCCATTTTTATTCAATTCAACACAAATCAACGGGGTTTCCATAAATAACCCTCAAATATCAACAGACTAATCATCATCTAAGAAAAAAAGAATTTTAGAAAGATAATAAAATATGACTTATTAGTCAACTCCCAACATCTATACTAGTCTGACAATCCTCTAAGAAAATCAATAAAACCAGTGAGCCATTGAGACATGCCCCTACTGAATCATACTCAGTTATTAAATATAAACAATTCCGTGAAACCAACAACAAATATCACATCCTTAGAACATGAGAACTCATCATAACAGAGGATGTAGAACAGCCTGCCCGAAGAATCACTGTCGAACCTAGAACTGAGCATCTGAACCTACATTCCGAGAAAATGCAGCCCACATCTGAAGATGTGGGTCAGTACCATAGAAAGAAACTGAGTATATGGGGGTGTATGCAGTTTTATAAATATCATCATCATAAATATTTATAAGAAATATGCAGGATATATGAAAGATTCACATAGCCCGAAGAAAATCATCATAATCATGAGAGGATGAAATAAGTACAATAACACATGTGAGTCATCATATAATTTGTCAATCACTTTCAGTTCATCAAGAATATCGATTCTCATGATGTAAATATCATTTAAATATTTCAAAAGAATAACTTTCACAATTCGACTTTCAAATCACTTCACCATTCACCATAGACACAAGGAAACATAAACACACTGGGAGATCCTATAACCGACATAAACCATGTGAGCTACATGGAGTCCAACGTACAACCCACATTGGCAAGAGCCATCCTATCCTTGCCATCGGAGTAGGACTATCGATATCAAATCTACACAAACTAGTGATCACTATATAAATCAGCCTCAGACTCACTCCTATAGAGGAACGTAGTTCTAGGGAAGTAAGGTCTCTTTATACCTCCCATTCAGTGCTAAAGATTTATCCCGGACTTAGCTCAGATCATTTCAAAGATAATCCACAACAAAATAATTTTAGTGATATATAAATATACATCGGGAGCCATCATTCTTCCCATCTATCAAAATCAACCACGTTCTGGATGTCTTTCACACTGGAGTTCAAAATAACTCCATTAAGACCAAAAGGTCAAATCATTCAAAATATCTCAAATTTTCAACATCAACGTGCTTATAACACACACTTTCTAAAAAAAAATATAATTTTCAATGGGGATTCATGACCCAAATATCAAAATCATGATAAATATCATTCAAGATTCAAGTTTTATATCTCCACACATGTAAATTCATCTTTCAAAATCATAAACATCAAGATTTTATAATAATCATCATAAGATATGGGTTCATGCTTCAAATTTGTAAAAATCAAATAAAAATCATGCCTTTGTAAAGAAAATTACTTTTGGACACATGAACGAAAGAGAGTTCTTGTTAAAAAATTCCACATAACTTGAATGATGAACTTTACATCGATACTCATTTTTGAGATGTTAATCGTGCCTTTGAATGATGGTTCTTGGAGTTCTTGAACTAGGAACTTGAAATCTTGAGTAAATTTACAGAATTAATGGTGAACTTTGGAGGTTCTTGAAGTTCTTGAACTAGGAACTTGGAATCTTGAATAAATTTGTAGAATTAATGGTGAACTTTGGAGGTTCTTGAAGTAGGATTAGGAGCTTAGGGTTTTCTTTTTGAGGGAGTTTAATGAAATATAATATATAATGCTTCTAATGGGCTTTAATATAGGGTTTGGATGGATTTTGGGTGAGGGAGAATGACCAAAACACTCCTAAAAATTAAATAATTCTCTAATCTATCCTTTGGTGGACTGTTTTGCTCATCTGAAGTAGATCAACCATAACGTTTTACTTCGACATCCAAATTGGATGAAACTAATTTCATTAAAGAGGACTCTCATATCTTTTTGTTGATATATAGTATCTCATCCAGATCATTGTGTACGAGGATTTATGGACATTTAAAGTTGACCCAAAAATTTGCCTTTGCTAGGCTGAAGTAGATCGACCATAACTTTTTGCTCTGATAGATAAATTGGATGAAACCAATTTCATTGGAAAAAGAACTCACAGATCTTTCTGTTAATATATAATAGATCACCCAGATCATTATGTACAAAGAGTTATGATCATTTAAAGTTGGAGTAAAAATGCATGTTTTACTGTTCACTACTATTCATGGTTCGATCGGAATGTTCATAACTCGTCGCTCAGGTGTCTATTTTGGATGATTCACATATCATTGGAAAGATTATTCTATACTCTACTCAATGGTAGGTCATAATATAATGCATTCCTCAAGAAAAATTTATAATTCATTCTAGAAGATAGAACCCAACATGTTTACGCAGAAAATTTCAACGAAAAATTTTCTAGGGTATTACAGTATTGTTGAATAATCTCTTTTTGTCAAGAAACTCAATATTAGCTCATTTTAAGGGACAACGAGAAATCTAATAGAAATTTTAAGGTTCAAAAAGGAACCCAATTATCATTTTAAGATTCAACGAGGAATCCATGTTAAGGTCCAGTGAGGAACCCAATTGCCATTTTTAGGTCTGCTGGGAATCCAATTGCCACTTTAAGGTTCGATGGAGAACCCAATTACCCTTTTAAGGTCTTACGAGAAACCCAATTGTTATTTTAAGGTTTGACAGAAAACCCAATTATCATTTTAAGGTTCATCGAGGAACTCAATTGCCATTATAAGATCTGACGGGAAACCCAATTGCCATTTTAAGATTCGACGGGGAATCAATTGTTATTTTAAGGTCCAGAGAGGAACCCAATTGCCTATTTTAATGTTTGGTGAAGAACCCATGACTATTTTAAGGTTCATTGAGGAATCCATGCTTATTTTAAGGCCCGAAGAGAAGCCCATGCTTATTTTAAGGTACTAAAAGGAATCCAATGCCAAGTTTGATGTAGAAATATTAATGCAATTTATTGTCAATTTTGATGTTTCCAAAGTTAAAAAGGTAGAGTAATTTAGCTTCTTTCCCATATTAGGGATGTATTTTTGGATTCCTTGGATGATGTTGCAAGAAAATTGTTGCATTCGTATCTGCTATCTGCGGTCAAAGAAAAATTGTAAGTTAAAAAGTAATGCTGATTTATATCTTTTCCTGGCTTAGTTCTTGTGATTGTTTTCATGGACAGATTGAGACTTGCACTCCATCTTGGTGAAATTTTTGAGGAATCTTCAAGAATTTCTTCCCTAACTTAGGATAAAAGATAGCTTTTGCATGTCCTTGTGAATTGATATACTGCTTTCTTATGAAACTTTTTTAGGTTTTCTTAAAAATTCTACCCTAATTTTCACTTTTGGAATCTTATATTCCATCTTCACTCAAAGAAAACATTAGTTCAAAAGAAATAATTGTCTTACATTTGAAAATCAAGATCTCAATTTGAATCTGCCTTTATATGCTTAAGAGTTGGGCCTATTAGCCTGGTACTTTAGAGGTGTATGAATTTGAGAAAAGTGTTTGAATTAGATGTAAAGAAAAAGAAAATTATTATTAGATTGATATCGAGCCCAATAATGGACTACCTACGTATCTAAAAAGAAATTAGGTCAAACGTAATTCATAAATACAATGAAAGGTTGATAAAATAGCAAAATGTTACTAGCCATAAGGCGGATAAATGAGAATGATGGAATTTTGCTTGTGCCAATGATGGTCTATCTTTATCAATTAATGTGATGTGTTTTGCTCTTCTTTTGTTGACATCTTGGAAATATTTTTATCGAATCACCTTGAACAAAGATTTTATCCATAGTGATGGGATCATAGATATTTTTATTGGGTCTCGCTACACTTTTATTTCTCCCTTTTCAATCAGATCCGGGATCTTATACCTTTCTGCCAAATATTCCTCAATATCATGAACTTGAATATTTGAGTACAAGTATAATTGTTAGATGGATCAAAGTTAAAGTGTGGATAGTTAGGGATCCATCCTCTTCTTGGTTGCACAATACCTTGGGGTCTCAGTTTTTTCAATATGCTTGTTGATGGATCAGTCAAAGGAGTAAAGGTATGATGTCTCAATCTCATTGATTGATGAAAATCACCTTGTACTGCATAAGAACAATGTTGAAAATTAGGTTGTACATAGGAAACCTCATTTTGAGAAATTTGCTGGAAAGAGTAGGGTTGAATCTAATAAACCTCGCATGAGAATCTTATGAATTATAAGGTTCGAGATTCTCATTATGCAAATAAAAAATAGCACAAATTTCTTCATTATTCTAATAGCATTGTGGTTGAGGTAAGAAGGGTGATAAATCCTATCCCCTTTCCTTGGGCAGACTCTTTGGTGCTTAAAAAGTAGTTGCCATGACGAAAATATTAATAATTCTCCTAGCATGAATATTATATTCTAACTTTTTTCAATTGGAATCAGACTCCCAAAGCTATGACTGCTTAAGACGTATAATTTTATATAGCATATTCCATCTAATGACCTATGAAAGTTTGGACAGACTCCTCTTAGGTACAGACGGACATATCTTAGAAGATTTAATCTCCATCATATTGTACATTTCTTAAAAGATTAACGGGTCCTTTTCTTTACCTCGAGCAAATCCCATATTGTTGGATCAACCTTGATGTTAAGCTTATATTGCTCCACAACATCTTAAGTCATGTCTTCCATGCATGTTATTTGTCAAATTCTTATTTGGTGAACCAGGTGAGCGCCATCCCTGACAAACTTTGAAAAATACTCATTATGTCATATTCCAACAAATTTGCCAAAATAGTCCTTTAGATTTGTGATTTGATCTCCATGAACATCAAACATGTTTAACTTTAGGACTTTGTATCTTGGAGGTAAATCAACTCTTGAATGTAGACCCAATTTCTCATACCTCAAGTTGTGAATACCTTTGGACTGTAGATTCTCATCCAATCTCTTTCCTAAGTCATGGAGCTTTTGCTTTCGTACATCTAAAATGAATCTCTCACTTCCAAGAGTGGTGCATATTGAAGGTAACTATTGAGAGGGTGTGTGAGTAAGGTGGGAATAAGGAGATATAGTCCAAAAAGTGGTTTGCATTGGGCGAGAATAAAGAAGGATGAAATCTTTTTGGATATTGAGCATATTCATCATATTGTAGATTTTCAATTGAGTCGATGCTCAAATGCTAGAAAACCTTTAAATAAAATTAGCAAACCGAATTAAACAAGAGTTGGTGTACCCAATACGAAAAGAGATAGTATGAAAATATGAGTTATTTTCTCAAAGAAGACTTTAGGACGAATGAGAGGGTTAGAACTTAAGCTTCAGAAGTGAACTAATATCAAAACATAGAAGATAGGCTCTAAACAAGACCTAAATACTAAGCCCACACTAATAAGATATTTAAAAGATATACCTAAAATATTTAGAGATATTTTATTTTGAAGAAGCGAAAGAATTAAAGATTTGAAAAAAAAATTTAAATTTTGGAAGAATTAGCTCAACTAAGACAGTTAGTATGAAACAACTGAGAATTTAAAAGATTGCAAAAAATTATTTGAATAATTCAAAAATGTTTTCATTTTCACCCAATTTTTTTAACACAGGGATATTTTGTAATATAAAGAAAAAGGAAGGAGTTTGACATGGATGGAAAACATATAAATAATAAAACTCATAAGTACTAAGTGTGAAATAGAACCTAAAAGATACAAATTCAAGAAAATAGAGGGAATGTGAAAAGCGACATTGAGTCAAAAAATAAATTTTGCAAGAAATGTATACGAGAAATAATTTTCCAAGAATAAAAAATTGATAAGTAAAGAAGGAAAGATAACATACATTAAGTTTAAAGAAGTGATAGATTAGACAAATTATTGTTTCATAATGCACATAAGTTATGAACGCGTTCTTTTCAAAATTAAGAAACCCCTTAGAACTTAAGGCAAGACTTCTCTTCAAAAGGCATCCTAGGCTTTGGGATACATATTCCTTAGTTAGGAATAAACAGTTGAGATCTAGCAGACAACTTGAGAGTGAGAAAACTCATGACTGTCGACGTACCATTGATCGATCAATTTATGACCTATCTCGTAAGGTGTTTTAGAAAATAAACGTCCCTACAACTATGCAACCATTCTTAAAAAAGAGGTTTCAAGTGAGAAAGATAAGAACAGAATGCCAATTAATATAAAGCAGTGAAACATAGCACGTAACGAAAAGTAGTAACAAGTTGAAAAATATGATCAAAATAAGAAAAAAAATAAATGTACAATTGATGATATATCAAAAACTGAGAAATAACACAAATACGAAAAAAGGGAGAAAGGGAAATGGATGGAAATGAAAATAGGGACACTATTTAAGGAAACAAATAAAGGAAAAAGGGAAGAGGATTAACATGTAATAATGACAATTCAAAATGTCAATCAACAATTTAAAGAAATAAATAAAGGGGAAAGGAAAAGGAGATTAACATGTAATAAGGATCAATCAAAATATCAAAACAAATAAAGAAAAAAATGAATAGCATAATCAGGGAAAGAACATAAAAAAAAGTGCACACACACAAAAAAAAAAGTTCCACATAATATATAAATTTGTAATGGTTAGAGCCTAAATTTTCTCAGCAGAGTTGCCATGCTGTTGCACCCCCTTTTTTTGCAGAAAGCAAAATTTGACGTGACAACTCTTTTTAGGATGTTTAAAGAGAAGACTCTTAACCTGACGAATTGTGGTACATCAGGAAACTATTATGCACTAATTAGTCTGATTCTACCATAAATTCGATAAGGATTTAAGTTACCTCGAAAGAAAGGTGTTAGGCACCTATTTAGGTTCACAAGTGTGGGTTTCAGCCGAATTCATATATTCTCTATGATAAACAAAAGTCAAATACTTTTTATTAACTAGGTGATTAAACATGAAAATAATAAAATAGGCATGGAACTCAATTATTTTTTAATTAGTAATTATCTAAGTTACAAAGTAATAAAATGTATAAAAAATTTGAATCAGATAAGTGAGAAGATAGAAGGGACACAATTTATATAGAGAAAAGATTACTTAAGTAATAAACCTAGACTACCTCAAGTAATTAAAACATTCAAAGTAAAGAAAAAGAAAATTGATTCAAAAGATTTGGATAAGGGCTTGATTTTATCCTATTCGAATCAACGCCCGACTTATCAACGGGTGACAATGTCATATGTCACATTATCGAATTTTACTCGGGACAACTTCCACTATTTCCAAGTATCTATCCACCTAGTTTGGTTATTAAATTATTTAAGACTATGAATACACTAAGGAAAATGATTAAATTAACGTTCCCTAAGATGCCTAACTATCCCAGCTTAATGTCTAAGAGACATTGTACGATCTATTTTGGATAAGGGTCTAGAGATAAGAAAAACCTAAGAAGCCTAATTAGACTCGAAATTAGCATCAAACAAAATAAAAAGGAAATTGACAAGTTGCACGTAATGGTTTCATGAAATCCTCTTGATTAATTAAGAATTGATTAGGCGATTAACATGCTTAAAAAAATAAATTCATCTTTACATAATTAAAACCTATAGGCGTGATTTTTAGATTACACATAATTGATCAATATGCTAAAAATGATTAAATAAGTCCTACAGACAGGATATCTTGATGACACATAATTGATCAATTGATTAAATAAATCCTATATACAAGATATAGGTTAGTTAATATGTTAAAACTTATTTGTCTTATAGACATGATTTCTAGGGTAAGAATATTAGTCAATGCTGGAAATTAGGTCAAAGCGCTAGAAATTAATTTAAAGTGTGTAGAAAATTATTTAAAGTGTGCAAGAAATACAAAGTGTACATGAATTTATTTAAATGTGCAAAATTAACTAAAGGGTGCAGAAAATTATTTAAATCGTTTAGAAAGGAGGGGGCCGTGATCTCGATCGCAAGTTGGAGGTCACAATCATGAGGTACTATCACCGAACAATATAAAAGCTTTTTTTCATGTTTTATCTCTATTTTTGGACCTTTGAGCTTCAGGTTTGGGCAATTATTTAGGGTGTCTTCACCAATTGAGCTTGGGTAAGCTCCAAAACCATATTCACTTTATTTTTCATTGATTATATTATCAAAAAACCTTTCAATCATGATTCAAAATAAAAAATTGAGATTTTCAAGGTAAAGTTTAAAAAGGATTCTTCATTAATTTGGACCTCATTTTTAACCCTTTTTCATGTGTGTTTTCTCCTATAGACTCCTATCACCTTGGAAAATGCATTTTTAAAATAAAATTATAATTTTATTATTTTTTTTTTCAAATCTATTTTGGACTCAACCCAAATATGGGCAATATAGGATCCTTAGAATTCTTTTAACGCATAGATAGTTGATTTTGAGGTTGTTCACAAGGGGAAGGCTCTGTGTTGAAGCACTGTAGACTGGAATTTAATTATTTTGAGGTAGGTTATGACTTAACTTATTTCAGATTGGGCTTTATAGTTAATAAAGAAGTAAAGGATGATTGGGCTAGGGTAAATGACTATAGGGTTTATATTTTGGGATTATTTTTATTGTTTAGTGCCCATATGGACGCTTATATTCTATTATTGTTGATCAATGATATCTGATATTATGTGTTGTCCATTTGGGTGTTTTATTTGACATTATTGGCCTTATTGGTGCATTTAAATGCCTTTATTCTAGATATGATACCCGTGGAGGGGCTAATTTTTCTAATATAGGCCTTATTTGAGTATTGGTTGCCTTCATCATGATAGAAATATCCAGTTAGGGGTTGATATAATATTTATGGTGTCTTGCATGCATATTGTTTATTTTGATGGTGCCTAATTGGAGTTGATAATCATGGATTATGGACATATTGAGTTGATTTCTAGGCTCACTTATGTGTGTGTATCTATCTATGTATCTATCTCTCTCTCTCTCTCTCTCTCTCTATATATATATATATATATATATATATATATATATATATATATATATATATATATATTACGATTGAAATTCCCCAGTTAGGGGTTGATATGATATTTCTGATGTCTTGTATACATATCTATTTTGATGGTGCCTAATTAGAGTTGATAATCATGGATTATGGACATAATAAGTTAATTTCTGAGCTTACTTTTATGTGTATGTGTATATATATGTATATATGTGTGTGTGTGTGTATATATATATGTTGAGATAATTGTGAGCATCACATCCTCATTCTATACGTATATATTTATTAAATAGTGACACCATTTATGAGAGACTTTTATGAAACACCTCTATGTGAACACAGGCTAGAGAGGCAAGACGAGTTGAGATATAGTATATGGATTGAAAACCCCCCTATATATCCTACTTGGTAGCTCCAAGCTAGGTGGGTTTATATGAAAAGTTATGTGATGACTTCCATCACTCATCCCATCCACATTGCATTGCCTTTCATTTGCATATGCATCTTGATTATTTTTCTTAGTTTCCTTGACTTATGATTATTTTTGATGTATTTTCCTTTGTATCTTTATGGTTTTTACTTTTGTGTGCTTATATATATTAGAACAGTTAGTGGAGACGATGTGAGCTACCGTTTGAGACTTTTCCGCTTGTAGGTGACGTACTTCTAGTATATTTTCCTTATCTTATTTCCTACTTCGCTCAGTCGGCCTATGATATCTGTGGAGTACAAATGGGATATACTTACCCCTATTATGCCCTTTTAGAGAAGATCCTAGCTTGAGTATAACTCGTGGTGGCTTATTGTTCTTTTCTGAGATTGCATTCGAGGTACTAGGTTTCTCTAGGGATCAAAGTTGACTTTCATACTTTCTCTTAATTTATCATGTCTTCACTTATTTTTAGATACAAACTCTGTAATTTAGTTGTAATCAGATGATATATTAGATGCTCCATACTTTGACACCACTTTTTGGGGCTTTTACGCTATGTTATTTAGATTTTTGTTTCATTTTTGTCTTGTGTTGGTTTGAGTTCATTCTAGAAATATAGCCATAGTTCTTTTTTGTCTTTCTTTTATTAGTTGAGTGATCGGCTTACTTTTCAAGGATGGGCCACAATAAGTTCCATCATGACCAAGTTCTTGGGTTGTGTTAGGTACGGTTAAAGGTGACTTACTTTATGCTTCATGCCTTAGATTTACTCTTCTTTGCACCCACCGGACTTATAGGGCCTTGGTAGGGTTAATTATCTTCTTGTATGTGCCTTCTGGGCTTATAGGGCCCCAGTTAGGTTGTAGTTAGTCCTTTGCTTTTATTTTTGAGTTACTTATTTCTTTTTTCATATTTGCTAAGTGTATTTGATATTTATATTCTGCGCCCCTTTAATATTGACCTTAGATTACACTTTCATGTTATATTAATATTTTACTATATTGAGCTCAATCGACTGATGATGCTTACTGAGTACCCATTTCTTTTGTACTCATGCTACACTTTTGAATCCTTTCCCTAAAGCATATCTGATTATGAGTACCATCATTGATGTTATCCTTGGGACTTGCTACTGATTCGTATATGGGGTGAGCTTTCTAGAGTCTGAATTTAATCCTCCTCCATTTGGTTTATTTATAGAGTTTTGTATTTCCAAGTCTATTAAGTATTTATGTATATTTTAGATACTGTCTAATACTTTATTTTGGTTATAGAAGCTCTAGTACCGACCTTCCTAAGGCTTGGAGGGATTATTTTGTATATTTTGTCCTCTTCCCTCTTTTGTACAATGTATTATGTATGTATATCTTATCTACTTCTACCTATTTAATTATTGTTGTTGATTTCATTCTTATTTTCCTTTACTTTATACTCGTTAGCCCATTACTTTCCATTCCATTCTATGGCATCGCTTGCCTACTATGGGTTAAAGTAAGTGTCATCATTACCTTAGAAATTGGGTCATGATAGCTTGGTATCATAGCCTAGGTTCATCAATATTATTGGTATGAGAGTTAATGTTTAGTAGCATCCCGCCAATCAGTACAAAGGCATTTGTATCCTATCTTTGGGAGGCTAAGGACTTTTTTAGGAAAATGTCATCTTTTTGATTCATTTTAGTGTGTTGTATCTGTATTGGTTACTAAGTTTTTTATTTGTTTACTCTTTCATAGATGGTTAGGATGCAATGTAAGGCAGTCAAAGATTAGGACATCGACCTTACTATTAGAGTTGCAGTTAGAGGTAGAGGTTGACCCTAGGGTTGAAGGTAGGATAGAGCTGTAGACTCAGCTCGAGATTAGGCTAGTAAGCCAACACCAACTCCTTTTATTACTTCTGAGCCAGAGATATTACTACCGTAATAGCAAGTGGACTCAAGGGAATCCCAAGCCCCACTCGGGTTCATATCTTCTTTGGTTCTCTATGATGCATTGGTTCAGCTTTTAGGGTTAGTTGGTGGTCCACAGATAGACGTTGCTCAGGCAGAAGCCCATGATTGTATTGATTTAGGAGTGCAACCTATAACTATGGCTCCTAAGGTAAAGGTTCCACCAGCACCATTAGTCCCACAGCTCATAGTAGCCCAGCCAATTATAATTGTGGATGAGGAAAAGATGTTGGGACAATTTCTAAGATTAACTCCATCCAAAATATTTGAGACCTTAAAGAGGATGCTTATGAATTTCATACAAGTTATGAGGAAAACTTATAAAATATAGGGTTGTTTAATTTATGAAGAGTATATTATACTACTTATTAGTTAGAAAAAGTAGTACATCAATAGTAGAGAGGTTATCTTGATTGTATGCCAGTTTGATCTCCCCTTTTGACTTGATCTTAGTTCTTCAAGGCTTTCTTGGGGAAGTATATGCCTCACAGTATGTGTGAGTACCTTAGGGATGATTTTTTTATTGATATAAGGTTCTATAACTGTGGTCGAGTATGAGGTAAGGTTTATAAAGCTATCCAGGAATGCCACTATTATTCTTCCTACAGAGTATGAGAGGATTTGATGTTTTACTAGAGGTTTGAGACTAACACTCCGTAGGGCTACCCAGAGTTTAGTAACTTTAGGTTTTTTCTGATATTTTTAATCCCAATTTTTCTATAGAGAAGATGGATCATGAGGCCCAAGGGGGCAGCAATAAAAATCTCCATTATCAGGGTAGTTATAGTGGGAGCTAAATCGACACAAAATTTAGAGACAAGGATTTTGGCGTAGGTAACCCCAACATCAACCTTATCAGTGTTAGGGTCAATCTAGCAAGTCTGTTCAGGAAACACTTACAGATATTAGATGGGGATCAACCCAATTATAGCAGTTTTGGTGGTAAGAGCAGTATTCATCCATCGAAGGGTGCACAACTAGGGTATTAAGGATGAGGTAGCTATTCTGGGTCAGTCAAATATTTTAGAAGAGTAGAATTCCTGGGTCTTGTTATGATTATGGGGTTATGGATCACTTCTCATGTGATATCCCCTATGTGGAATGATTGAGTAGTTAGCTTAGATTCACAGTTGATCAGGATAGTACCACTCTAGCTAGTAGTGGTGCATAAGGTGGTAGGGGTGATTCCAGGGTGGGTTCTGGAGGTAGTTCTTAGGTAGGTCAGATAGCTGGTTGGATAAACACCCAATTCGATAGAAGATAAGGCCATTTATATATTATTCTTGGTAGGTTAGAGGCTAAGTCTTTAGATTCTATGATCATAGGTATGATTTTAGTATACCATTAGCCAGCTTCTATTTTATTTGATCCAGGCTCCATATTTTCATATATTTCTTCTTATTATGCACAGTGGTTAGGGTTGTACTTGAGCCTTTATTTATATCATTGCATGTAAATACTCTCGTGGGTCATTCTTTTGTAGTGGATTGGATATATAGATTATGTTTGGTGACTATTTGTGAGTATGATACTTGGGTTTATCATAGTGTATTAGCTATAGTTGATTTAGACAAGATTATATGCATGGACTAGTGAAACATCCTGGGTTTGGGATCCTTAAAAAAATTTCCTAGATTTATAGGTTTTGGACAATCTATGACTGGTGGGTACCAGTCGTATACTAGGGTACGGGTGCTATGCCTTGGTCATATGATGACCAGTGTTAGTATGTGGATTACATTGTGTCTTGGAATGGGTATGATTTGGGTTGGTATGATCATTATGGTTGGACATGGTTTGTTTGGTTTGGGTTTTTTCTTTACTTAATCTAAGACTCGCTAGCCTAACTTAGATCTAAGTATGAGTGGCTCACCATGAGTCATAAGTCAGGGTATGAATCATACCATTAACTTGTATGGCGGATAGTGTTAAAACGTCTTATGATTCTATTTTGCCAAGGGTATGGGTAAAAGGCATGGATTGTATGTTTTGGGTATGACTTGGTTTGGATAAGTTGTACCTTGGGCAATTTTGGATCTAAGGAGGAGGCCTAGGGTATGAGTGGTGGCTACCACTCGTATTAGAAGGTACAATTGGTATGGTTAGTCATACTCACCTGACGGGAATTTTATGCAGTTTAAGTGAGGGTAATCTGGAAATTTCTCCACTTAAACCTAATAAGGCCCCACAACTTTTAAAAGACTTGGGAGGTTATTTTTTCTATTATTTTATTCTTTATCAGTTAGAAAATACTCTCTAATCCTCTCTAAAGTTCTTGGGCAAAGAAAGCTAGTATTTTAAGTTAAGGATTATTTAGGGCCTGTGTTGGTGATTTCTCTCTATCATCTACTCAATTGAAGGCATGTACTCCTTCCTTCATTGTTAGTTCCAACTAGGCATACTTTATAAATTGCTTTCATGTCATAATTTTCATATGGCTTTGGGTTTTCAAATATATGTTGGGGGTTTTGGTTATAATAGCTTGGTTATGGTTTTTAAATATTTTAATTATGTATTTACATATTTTAATGGTTGTTTGGATACTTGCTTGCATGGGAATGGTTAATTGGTATTTGATTTTGGTTTTGGAAATACTATGCTCCCAATATGTTTGATAAAATGCCTATGAGAATGCTTTTAATATGTTGTTGAACTTTATAATGAAATTATTGCACGGTATGGTTTGGTAACGGAACCCTAAATGGTTTAAATGGTTTGGAATGGTTAAATAGAACGATTTGGTGGTCATGGTTATGGTTAATTGAATTCCTTGTGGGGTAATTTGGAATTCCCCAAGTAAACATGTTAATGAACAACTTGTGGGGCACATGGGATTTCCCTAAGAAAACATCATAATGGAACACTTGTGGGGTACATGGGACTCCCCCAAGTTAACTTGGTAAATGGGTACATGGGAATACCTTAACCTCTTAATATTTGGCTAAGGACAGTACTTGCAAGTTATTATCGGTATGAAGATACCACTATTAATAGCCTTGGTTAATAATAAATGGAATAATGGATTGGTTGGTTGTAAATAGTTTTAATTAGGCAATAGTGGGGAGGTGTGATAGCTAACCTTGAAGGTGGGAGTTCAATTAATGAACACTAGAAACTCATGTTTGCTGGCATGAAGGATTGGTCATGGTGACCATATATGATACTATGAGGTAAACGGGAATCATCTAAGTACACTGTACATATGTATTATGTAAGCTAAGGGTATTTGCGAATCCCCTACTCTTATGGTATCTTTGATTTGTATGGCTACACGCATCGGAGCCTGTTCAGGAGGTTAACTGGACTATATAGCATGTGGGTAGTTTTAGATAGTTAAGCTACACATACCCAGGTTACTGGTTTGAAATACATGTTAAGCCCCCCCTTTCCCTGCATGATTATATATATGTGTGTGTGTGTGTATGGTTTGTATGCATATGGATTTTACTAGTTGGCATTATTTTATTTTTTTCCTGAGTTCATTCTAAAGTTTACCCGATAACCTATCTTCGGGCAGCTGTATGCCTATGCGATGCTGGAACCAATTGTTCTACCTCTTAAGTAGTGATCAGATTTTGGGATCAACTTTTGAATTAAAGTGGTGAGCTTCCATATTTTCAAAAGTCTCTATTTCTTGTTATGGATATTTTCTTAAACTTTTGTTTATTTATGGATATTGGTTTTGGCTATGGTTGGGGGCATATCCCAACTGGATATTAGATTTTCTTTGGTTAAAGGATTTTGTAGAATTACTATGGATTGGTATGGGCTAGATCGGTATTGGTGCCACCTTAGTATTGGCATTGGTATTGGGGTTGATACCATTGGATGAAATTTCTCATTTTTCCATCCTTTTATGTTATGTTATGGAACTTTTTTGTTATTTGTTTGGTTTTGGTTTATGGTTTGGTTATGGTTATGGGTTGGTTTAGGATGGTTTGACTCGTTTGGGTCGATCACAGTCGTAGACCTATCCTAGAGTCTAGATTAGTGCTATTACATACTATCTTGTTATATGTTTGGAACTCATCCAACTTAGAGTATGGATTGGACGGTTGGGTTGGGTATTGCTAGTGGTCCCCGATTCTAGTTGGACTTACGATGCCCATTACAAAAAGGCCCTAATCGGGTCATGTCAAGTTAGTATTAGAGTTTTAGGTTCATGGTCGATTGGGAGTCCACAAAGCCGTGTCTAGTACAGTCTCTTTTAAGGGTGTGTATCATGCCACACTCATATGGGAGTGGCTATAAGGAAATTAAGAATGTTTCTCTTTCTTGGTAATCTACTTACAAGCTGCAAGGACTAAGGTCTTTTCTAATTCTGGTTTGTTTGCTTTTCAGATCATGCCTTTAGGATCTGAGATGCAAGGTAACTCTTCTATCCTGATTGGGGATAATGCTCAAGGGACACGTACTACTCAAGAGATCCATACTTGGTCTAGGGGTCCAATCCTTGATATTTTTGGAGTTCCACTGGTTACTACTAGACCTCTTTAGGGTGAGGTGATGAATATCGAATTTTGTTAATCTATTGATACTATTGCTTAGTTGGTTGCTACTTAGGCTGAGCGGGATGAATCTGGTGTTTCATTTATTAAGACCATAAGGGTTATCCAATTTATGAAGATGAATCCTTCTACTTTTACTGGTGTGAAGGTGAAAGAGGATCCATAGGTTTTCTTGGATGAAATGGAGAAGATATTCAGGGTAATGTAGGCAACAAACGTGGAAGGGGTGAATTTTATAGCTTATCGACTCAAAGATATTATGTACCAGTGGTGCGAAGAGTGGGATAGGGATATAGGTGATGTTGAGAAGTTGTCCTTATAGGAGACTTTCTCAAATAATTTTCTAGATTGCTTCTTTCCTCAGGGGCTAAGGGAAGAAAAGGTAGAGGAATTCAATAATCTGAGATAAGGGAGATATCAGTCAAGGAATATTTTTTGAAATTTCATCAGCTATTAAGGTTTGCTTCGAAATTAATGTCCAATATGAGGGCTAGGATGAGAAAGTTCTCTTATGGACTGTCTCGGGATCTGATCCTTGAAAGTAAGACTATGATACTGATCAAGGATATAGATATGTCTAGGTTTATGGTTCATATGCAATAGGTAGAGAAAGAAAAGAGAAAGTAGGTTGAATTTAGGGAAAGGCAGAATAAGAAGTTCAGGTCTTCTGAACAAGGAGGTGGGCAAAAACAACTTAGCTGGAATAGTAGTAAGTGGCCAAAGAAGAAGTGGGGGAGTTTTGGCTCCTTCTCTTCTGTTTGTAATCCTTACCCAAAGCCTTCAGGTGATAGGCGTTAGCAGGGTAGTGATAATTTTTAGGCACATAGTGCCTAATCTCAGGCGAGTGAGGCATAGTCGGCTTTTTCATGCCCTCTTTGTCAGTTTTGTGGTTATCTTCATTAGGGATTTTATGATGAAGAGAGGTATAGGTGTTTTAAATATAGTCATTTAGGCCATATGCTCAGAATTGTCCAGTTGGTAAGGGTGCTTCAGGAGCAGTCAAAGCTCCGGTTGCTTCATCTTTTGCTCCTGCGCCTGGTGGTACTGCTTTGGCATCTGCTCCTGCTTCTGGTGACGATGTTGGCCGAAATAGGTTATATGTTCTTGCTACTAGGCAGGAATCTAAGGCATCTCCTGATATCATGACTGGTATGAATAGCTCTTTTCTCATGACATGTATTGCTTACTTGATCTAGGGTCGACTCTTTCTTATGTGACCACATATATGGCTATATGTTTTGATTTTGATTCTGAGGTTATTTTGGATCTTTTTTCTATTTCTACCCTAGTAGGTGACTTTATTTTTGTTAAAAGGGTCTAAGGGTATGTGTGGTATCTGTTTGTAGTATGCAAACTTTGGTGGATTTGTTTGAGCTTTACATGGTGGATTTTGATGTTATTCTGTGAATAGATTGTTTACACTCTTGTTATGCATCACCAGATTATCAGACCCATAAGGTTATCTTTAGGTTTCTTGGTGAACCAATTATTGAGTGGATGGGTGGTTTCCTAGATCCTAGGAGAAGGTTTATTTCTTATCTTAGAGCTCGGAGATTAATCTCCAAAGGATGTCTCTATTATTTGGTATGGGTTAAAGATTCTAACTCAGAAGGTCCTTCTTTTTATTCAATTATAGTGGTAAATAAGTTTCCAGAGGTCTTTATAGTTGATCTTCTTGGTGTTCCTCCGGACAGGAAAAATGAGTTTGGTATTGATTTAGTTTCGGACACTAGTCCAATATCTATTTATCCTTACAAAATGGCTCTAGCTGAGTTGAGGGAACTCAAGGAGAAACTTAAGGATCTTCTGGATAAAGGGTTTATTCATCCTAATATATCCCTATGGTATGCACCGGCATTATTTATGCACAAAAAGGATGGTTCCCTTCGGATATGCATCGACTATAGGCAGTTGAATTAGGTAACAGTTAAGAACAAGTATCCTCTTCTAAGAATAGATGAATTGTTTGATCAGTTGCAAGGTGAAAAGTCTTTTCTAAGATAGATTTTTGGTCTGGGTATAATTAACTTAAGATTGGAGAGGAGGATATCCCTTAAACAACTTTTTAAACTCAGTGTGGGCACTTAGAGTTCTTGGTGATGTTATTTGCATTGACTAATGCCCCGACACCATTTATAAATCTAATGAATAGGGTTTTCAGGCAGTTTCTAGGTCTTTTTGTTATTGTTTACATTGATGAAATCCTTGTTTATTCTAAGAGTGAGATGGATCTTACTAATCACCTTCGTGTGGTGTTGCAGACCTTGAAGGAATAGTCTTTGTATGCCAAGTCCTCTAAGCATGAGTTTTGGTTGAACGCTGTGACTTTTCTTGGTCATATTATTTCTAGTGAAGGGATCATAGTGAATCCTTAAAATGTGGATATGGTGAAAAGGTGGCCTTGAACCATGACTTCAACCGATATTCAGAGCCTCTTGGGTTTGGTTGGGTATTATAGGATGTTTGTAGAGGGGTTTTCTTCAATATCTGCCCCATTGACTAAGTTGACTCAGAAAAAGGTAAGGTTTTCTTGGTTGAAAGCTTGTGAAGGTAGTTTCGAGAAGCTTAAAGACAAGGACAAGCTAACTTTGGCTACAGTTTTGACATTTCCTGAAGGTAATGAGGGATTTGTGGTTTATTATGATACATCCCGGGTAGGACTGGGTTGTGTTGTGATGCAACATGGGAAGGTTATTGCCTACGCTTCCAGGCAGTTGAAGGTGTATGAGAAGTATTATCTTACTCATGATTTAGAGCTTTTAGCGGTGGTTTTGGCTTTGAAAATCTGGCAGCATTATTTATATAGAGTGCATGTGGACATTTTTTCTGATCATAAGAGTCTACAATATGTGTTAACTCAGAGGGAGCTAAATCTCCAGCAAAGGAGATAGTTAGATCTTCTCAAGGACTATGATATAAGTCTTCACTACCACCCAGGTAAAGCTAATGTGGCTGCTAATGCTCTTAGCAGTTATCCATAGGGAATTTGGCTTATATCAAAAAGGAGAAGCAGGAATTAGTGAAGGATATTCACCAATTGTCTATTCTTGGTGTTCGTCTTCTGGACTTTGAGGATGGTGGTGTGTTGGTACAGGAAGTGGTTCAATCATCGCTTGGTGCAAAAATCAAGGAAAAGCAAATGCTAGTTCCTATCTCGATAAAAATCAAGAGTGATGTAGGTAAGAAAAGGTAATGGTATTTGAGATCAATAGTGATGGTACTTTATGGTACCAAGGAAGGTTATGTGTTCCTAATGTGGATGGTTTGTGTGAAAGGGTATTTTCTGAGGTGCATGAGTCGCGCTATGTTGATCATCCTGGTTCGACTAAAATGTATCATGATATCAAGAAGATGTATTGCTGGAATCATATGAAGAAAGATGTGGCTAACTTTGTAGCCAAGTGCATGATGTGCCAACAAGTTAAAGTTGAGCACATGAGGCCTGGTGGATTGTATCAAGAAATTGATTTACTCGAATGGAAATAGAAGGTGATCAATATGGATTTCTTTACTGGTCTTTCTTGGTCTTAGAATCAATTTCGATTTGGGTCATCATGGATAGGATGGCAAAGTCTGCTCACTTCTTGCCAGTGAGGACTAACTTTTTGACGAAGGACTATGTGAGATTGTATCTTAGCTACTTGAGGTACCTATTTTGATTATATCTGATCATTGTACGTAGTTTTTATCTCACTTCTGACGGTCTTCCTTGAAAGGATTGGGTACTAAGGTAAGTCTGAGTACTGATTTTCACCTGCAAATAGATTGACAAGAGGAAAGAACTATTTACACATTGGAGGATATTCTTTAGGCATGTGTGATTGGCTATGATGGTAATCGGGTTGAACATCTAACTTTGGTCGAGTTTGCTTATAATAATAGTTACCATTCTAGTATTGGAATAGCCTTTTTCGAGGCATTGTATGGTAGGAGGTATAGATCTCTTATTGGGTGGTTTGAGATTAGTAAGGAGGATATGTTTGGTCCAGATTTAGTTTATCAGGCTATGGAAAAGGTAAAGGTGATTCGAGATAGACTTAAGGTTGTCCAATGTCACTAATAGTCCTATGCTGATGTAAGGCATAGAGACTTGGAGTTTGAGATTGGGGATAAGGTGTTCCTAAAGGTATTTCCCATAAAGAGAGTAATACGGTTTTGTAAGAAGTGGAAGCTTAGTTCCCAATTTATTGGTCCTTATGTGATTCTGTAGAGGGTTGGTAATGTGGATTATAAATTAGAGTTGCCTTCTAGTTAGAGCTCCATTCATTCGGTATTTCATGTATCTATGTTGAGGAAGTGTCTTGGTGATCCTTCTTTGGAGGTTTCTTTATAGGGCTTGGGTATCTCGAATTCTCTTTCTTATGAAGAGGTCCCAGTTGAGATATTGGATTGGCAGGTTCGTTAGTTACAAACCAAGGATGTGGCCTCAGTTAAGGTTCTATGGAGGAACCATAAGGTGGAAGAGGATACGTGGAAAACGAAGGAGGACATGAACTCCAAATATCTGCATCTATTCTCTACTCCTGGGATTCTTATGGAAGGTATGTTTTCTTCAACATACTTTTGTTTTCAAACTTTGTTAAAGAAAAGAATAATATCTTTACATCTTTATTTTCTAACTTGGTTAAATGTTGGATTTATATTTGATAATGTAATTGACTCTACTGGATTTCTTTGCATCTTTGTTAAAGGTAAGAGTATAGGAATCTAAGGAGTGTAAATCATATTTTTACCTACCTTGTTCATCATTTAAGGATGGATGTTCCTAGTGGGGGAGACTGAAATACCCTGGGTTTGGTACCCTTAGAAAATTTCCTGGGTTTTTGGGTTATAGACAACATACGATTAGTGGTTACCAGTCGTATACTAGGGTACTAGTGGTATGCCTTGGTCATATGCTGACCGGTGTTGGTTGGTGTATTAGATTGGTTCCTAGAATGGGTACGATTTGCGCTGGTATGAGTCATATAGTTGGATATAGGTCGTTTAGTTAGGGTTTTTCCTTAACTTAATCTTACACTTAGTAGCCTAACTTTGATCTAACTACGAGTGGATTACCATGAGCCCAGGGTACAAATCATACCATGGACTCATATGGTGGACAATGTTCAAACGTCTTGTGATTCTATTCTGCCAGGGGTACGGGTAAAGGGTATGGATCGTATGCATTGGGTATGACTTGGTTTGGATAAGTCATATCTCAGAAAATGTTGGGTCCAATGGGACACCTAGGGTATGAGTGGTGGGTACTACTTGTATTAGAGGGTATGACTAGTATGGCTAGTCGTACCCCCCTGACAAAAATTTTTTGTTGTTTAAGTGAGGGTAATCTGAAAATTTCCCCACTTAACCTAATAAGGCCTCATGACTTTTAACATACTTGGGAGGTTATTTGCTCTATTATTTTATTCTTTATTAGTTAAGAAATACTCCCTAATCCTCTCTAAAGTTCTTAGGCAAAGGAAGCTAGTGTTTCAAGTTAAGGATTATTTTGGGCTTGTGTTGGTGATTTATCTCCATCATCTACTCAATTTAAGGAATGTAATCCTTCCCTTATTGTTAGTTCAACTATAGTCATACTTTGTAAATTATTTTCATGGCATAATTATCATATGTTTTGGATTTTAAAATATATGTTGGGGATTTTGGTTACAATGGATTGGTTATGTTTTTTCCATATTTTAATTATGTATTTACATATTTCAATGGTGGTTTGGATACTTGGTTGCATGGAAATGGTTAATTGGTATTCAATTTTGGTTTTGGAAACACTATGCTCCCAATATGTTTGATAAAATTCCTATTAGAATGCTTTTACTATGCTATTGGACTTTTTAATGGAACTATTGCATGGTATGGTTTGGTAATAGAACCCTAAATGGTTAAATGGTTTGGAATGGTTAAATGGAATGGTTTGGTAGTCATGGTTATGGTTAATTGAACGCCTTGTCGGGTAATTTGGAATCCCCCAAGTGAACATATTAATGAACACCTTGTGGGCTACATGGGACTCCCCCAAGCAAACATTATAATGGAACACTTGTGGGGTACATGGGATTCCCCCTAGTTAACTTGGTAAATGGGTACACGAAATCCCTTAATCTGTTAATGTTTGGCTAAGTACAATACTTGTAAGTTATAGTCGATATGATGATACCACTATTAATAACCTTGGTTAATAATAAATGGAATAATGGATTGGTTGGTTGAAAATGGTTTTAAATAGGCAAAAATGGCAGAGTGTGATAGCTAACCATGAAGGCGGGAGTTCAATGAACAAACACTAGAAACTCATGTTTGTCGACATGAGGGGTTGGTGATGGCGACCATATATGATATTATGAGGTACACGGGAATCCTCTAAGTACACTATACATATATATCATAAAGGATAAGGGTACTTTGGAATCCCCTACTCTTATGGTAACTCTGGTTTGTGTGGTTACATGTATCAGGGCCCGTTCAGGGGGTTACACTGTACCCAAATAGCCTGTGGATGGTTTTAGATGGTTAAGTTAGACATACCCAGGTTAATGGTTTTAAATGCATTCTAAGATGGGTCACTTTCCCTGCATGGTTATATATATATATATATATATATATAGTTTGTATGAATATGGTTAGTTTACTTAGTTTTATTGGTTGACATTATTTTATCTTTATGCCTAGTTCATGCTAGCGCTCACCCGCTAACCTATCTTCGGGCGAATGTATCCTTACACGATGCAGGAACTGGCCGATCTACTTCTTCTATATAGTGATCAAATTTTGAGATCAGCTTTTGGGTTGAAGTGGTGAGCTTTTATCTTTCTAGAATGCTTTATTTCATGTTATGGACATTTTCATATACTTTTTTTTATTTATGGATATGGGTTTTCCTTTAGTTAGACTTTTGTGGAACTACTATGGGTTGGTATGAGCAGGATCGATATTGGTGTCAGCCTTAGTATTGGCATTGGTATTGGGGATGATACCTTTGGACAAAATTTCTCACTGTTCCATCCTTTTATGTTATGTTGTGGAACTTGGTTTGGTTATTGTTTTGGTTTTGGTTTACAGTTTGGTTATAGTTATCCATTGGTTTGGGACGATTGGACTTATTTGGGTTGGTCACGATCATAGACCTGTCTTAGATTCTGGATTAGTGCTATTACAAGCTATCTTATTATATGTTCAGAATACATCAAACTCGGGGTATGCAATGGACGGTTGGGTTGGGTATTGGGGGTGGTCCCCAGTCCTGTTGGACTTGGGATGCCTACTACGACAAGGCCCCGATAGGGTCAGGTCAACTAGTTACCTTATCTATTCCTATATACCCTCAGTTATATGGTAGGGTTATGTTAAGTATACGCGATGGGGATTATTTCTTATATTTAAGATAGAAGACTGGTATCGAGAGGTTGTGAGTTATTATTTTCTTATGTTTGGGATGTTAGTGTTGAGAGTCCCTCACATGACTTTGTTCTTGTTGTTTGTGATTTCTCGAATGCATTTCTTATGGCCTACCTGGTTGTCCTCTTGAGGGTGATATATAGTTTACTATTGAACTTGAGTCGGACACCCAACCTCTTTTTATTGCTCTATACCGCATGGCTTCTGCCGAGCTAAAGGAACTAAACATTCAACCTTAGGACCTTTTGGATAATGTTTTCATTAGACCAAGTGCATCACCTTGGGGTTCTCTAGTTCTGTTTATGAACAAGCAAGGTGGTTCTATGCATATATGTATCAATTATAGGTAGTTGAATAAGGTATCCATAAAGAATAAGTATCCTATGATTCTTATTGTTGATTTACTTAACTAGCTTCAGGGTACGGCAATATTTTCTAAGATTGACCGATTTGAGGCCTGGTTACCATCAATTGAGGATCAGGGTTAAGGACATCCATAAGACAGCCTTCAAAACTCATTACGGCTATTACAAGTTCCTTGTGATGTTTTTTGGGTGGACCAATGCCCCAGAAACATTTATGGACTTGATGAACCACATTTTCAAGACTTATTTAGACTCTCTTGTGATTGTTTTTATTGATAATATCCTTGTGTATTTAAGGAGTAGGGGAGCAAGAGTAGCATTTGACGAATGTGCTCCATACTTTGACAGACCATCGGCGTTATGCCAAATTCTCAAAGTGCAAGTTCTTGCTTGAGTCTGTAGCTTTCTTAGGGCACATGGTATCTAAGATGGTATTCTGCTGGACGTGATGAAGATGAAGGATGTATTCATGATTAGGTAAAGCCTATGTATCCCACTAAGGTTCACATTTTTATTGGTTAGCAGGTTACTACAGGTGGTTCATTGAGAGATTTGCTACTATTAAAGCCCCTATGATTATATTGACTAGTAAGGAGATTTTGTTTTAATGGTCTGCGAGTTGTGAGGTGTATTTTTTGAAGATCAAAGACTTGCTCACTTCAACTCCGATTCTGACTCTTCCAATTGAGGTCAATGGGTTCACTATCTATTGTAATGCTTCTGGTGTTAATTTGGAGTGTGTTCTAATGCATCGGGGTCATGTTATTTCTTATGCATTGAGGTAGTTGAAGGTGCATGGGTACAACTATCTCGCTTATTATTTGGAGTTAGTAGCGATAGTTTTTGCACTTAAAATTTGGAGGCATTACTTGTATGGTGTCTGCTGTGAGATATTTAATGACCATTATAGTCTTCAATATGTTTTAACATAAAAGGAGATTAATTTGAGGAAACACTGATGGATTGAGCTATTAAAGGACTATAATATCTTTAATCTATACCATCTGAGCATAGTGACTGTGGTAGAAAAAACCTTGAGCCAAAGGGTAGTTAGTATGGGTAGCTTGACCTATTTTTAGTTTCAGAGTAGCCGTCGGAATTGGACATCTAAACCTTAGCTAAATTGGTGGTTCGACTTGATATTTCTGACCTGGTGAGGATTCTTGCTAATGTTGAGGCTAGATCTACCTTGCTGAAGCAGATTTAGAGTTATTAGTTTTAGGATGGTAGACTTTGCGACATTTAAGATTAGTAGTTAAAAGGTGAGTCCAAGAGGGATGCCTTAGATTTTGAGGATATTTTGATGTTTAATGGTCGTATTTGCATCCCAAGGATTGGAGCTTTGATTCAGTCAATTCTTCTATAGGCTCATAGATCTCCATATTCTATTCATCTGAGGGCATCCAAGATGTATCGATATTTAAGGCCGCATTACTGGTAGAGCAGCATGAAAGAAATATAGCAAAGTTTATGGCTCGATTCCTATGTTGTCAGCAGGTGAAGGCCAATCATCTGAGACCTGGTGGATTACTACAGAGGCTACCCATTTTTGAGTGAAAATAGGAACGAGTCACCATGGATTTAATGGTGGTTTGCCTCACACTTCTCGTGGTTTTGATAGCATTTAGGTCATTGTAGATCGATTAATCAAGTCTGTCCGTTTTATCCCTATTCAGACTTCCTTCAATGCTGAGAGGTTGGCCCGTATCTATATTTGAGAGGTAATTCGCCTTCATGGGGTGCCCATGTCTATTATTTCAAATCAATGCTCACAATTTAGTTCTAGCTTCTGGAGGACATGTTAAGCCAATAGTTTTTGTAGGAGGTTGCATTGACAGATAATGTTCAAGTATCACAGTCACCATGCTGTCACGCCATATTTTGAACCGGTAAAAATGGTACAAAACATATGGTTATTGTTGTGACTCTTTGGTTTTTGAAAAATCATATTTTAGAATCGCCACTTAAATTTTTAGAAAAAATTAGGAAAAAATCCATTTTTATGTAAATAAACTCTATATTGGTCTTTCGAAAATGTTTGAGATTCTAAGTATGGATTTTGATTACTCGAGTGAAAGGTGTTAAACACTTCTCGGAGCCTATTCAAAGATAGCCCTTAGACTCAGTTTAGAAAAAATATTTGAGAAAAGTGTGTGTTTTATTATTTGCTGAAAATGATGATAAGAAATCTTTATAATTTTTTGAGAAAAGAAACTCGAGGTTTATGTACCGCTACCATATACAAGGAAGTAATATAATTATTGCAATATATATATATATATATATATATATATATATATATATATAACTTCAAATATGGAAAAAGGAAAGTAATATAATTTATACATATATTAGAAAGTATAAAATTTTATAATTCTATAAGAAAAATTATAACTAAAATCATTATAGATTAAATAAATTTATTTTTTAATGTGCGTGAAAATTTATTTACAAAAACATGTATATTCAAGAGTATGTGAAAAATTAATATTTTATTTGTAAAATTCTCATGGATTGGAACTAAGGAAAAATAAATTTTATATATATAATTTCACAGTATGAAATAATGTATATAAATTTCATAGTATGAAATAATGTATAAGTAATAATAATAATGGTAAAATAAATAATAATAATAATAATAATGATAGTGATTATTAATCGTAAAAATGTACATTATACATGGTAGTGTAGGAACACATATATATCTTATATTTTGGGGGACATATAAGATCTGAAATTTGAAATAGTGTTAAGAAATAAATATTTGAACTATATTTATTTACATGAAAATCGACTTGGAAATAAAGTAGTATGTACACAATATATGGTTCCTTACTTTTTTTTTTAATCTTTACAAATACAATCGAGTTTGTTTCTACTTCAAAACTTTAAACTGAGTCTCCTAATGTGAACAATTATAGATGGAAAGACTTTTTGGCATTTTGGACATCGGCTGGACTAGACTTATTCACCTCAGAAACTATTAATTTTACAATCTCTTGACAATTTACTTCTAGAACTCTCGTTTGCTTCGACTGAAAATCAAAGAAAAGCACGTGACTAACGATAGCACTACTTGTAAGGAATTCTTCACTTAAATTTTAGGGATTAAAAAAAATCTTTGACAAACTAAAAATGTTTAAAAGTTGTGGTCAATTAATGTAAAGTATGTATAAGTCAAATTATGAAACACCCAAGATCTTGGCCTTGCAAAAAAAATGTTGGCTTTGAGCATGATGACCAAGATACGATTGGAAAAGCCAATCGTACCCTTTGGATACAGGTCGTATCCAACCTACCCTTCCCCTATCATACCTTAAGAAGCCTAGGAAGGATAGTATACTATCCCCTATATGAGTGGCCTTCCCCTCAATCGTACCCTAACTATACAAGTCGTACCCAACATGATCGTATGGAGTGAACTCTAAACTTGAGTGGACTGTTTTATGTACGGTTGGTGTATACGAGTTAGGGGTTGAGTCGTACCCTTCGGATACGACTCAAGGGCATACACTCATACCCTTAACAACGTATGAGACTATAATACCCCGTATTAAACTTAGCTTAGTTCAACTCCTAGTGCTTGCATATGAGGCTTAAAGCCTAAAAATTTAACTACGTGTTGAGGAATTAGTCTTATTTTTTACCTCTTAAATTCGAGGATTTTTAAGTTGACCTTCCGGACTCCGAGATGATGGTTTTTGAGTTAATTCATGTTCAAGAGTGTAAGGAGCATATCTCGAGGAAGTTTTGAATTTTTCGGAGGAGGATTGGGGTATATTTGGATTTCGTTTCCAGAACCTTACCACAATTATGGTGCGTCGTGGTGGGTATAGCGGTGAGCATGTTACCGCGTCACGGTGCCCTTCCAAACGACATTCTAGTTACTAGTTTAATCTTCTGAAAGGCATTTAGGTTATTTTCCACCGACACAATTCGTAAAAACATAAGATTAAACGTCAGTTAAGGCATTATTTTCCCATTTCCTTTCAATTTTCTCTCCAGGAAACCCTAACCTCCTCTCAAGAACATCAAAACTCCATTACTTTCTCATCAAGATAAACAAGAATTTAAGATTCCTAATCCAAGAAGTTCAAGAAAGCTTTCAAAATCATCTCCAAAGCTTTCAAAGTCAAGCTTTCTACACCAAGTCAAGCCAATCAAGGTATGTGGGGTTATGAACAAGGATTTTCTTCCACCCTTGTGCTCAAAAATTAATTTTAAGTTGAATTTTTGCATGAATTGAATTTAGGGTTCATACCAAATTCTTATTATTTTTAGTTTATAAAATTATCATGTTATTTAAATCTTCAATTGAAAGAGATTTACCTATATACATGTTTGAATTCATGAGATTCATATTATGAGTTATATTACACTATCTTGAATGATATTGTTGAAATATTTTAAGATGATTATTGAGCATAAAGTTTAAATATGATTATTGATGCATTAAAGCTTTATATTTTGAGTCTCAATTACAAGTAGTGAGTTTAAAAGAAGATTATGATCGCAAGTTCTATGGACAAGTTTTGATAAGTTCTTTAAAAGCAAAGATGGATCTTTTGATCCCTAGCTAAGATTATGAAATCCACATTATTCATACTGTTTATGATTTAAAGTAAAGAGAAGCATAATTGGTTTTCATTATATAAACCCTTATGCTATTTTAAGGTGGATTTCTTACAGTATGACCATATAGGTAATATGGGAGTAGTATTTATCACCGAGTTGGGTATGAATTCAAGGTCACATGCCCCAAAACTACGTGTCATCATAGGTTTTAATACCCATAGTGGGTTCAGTATTGTGATCACTCTTGCTTAGGTTCTATTTCGATGGTAAGGATAGTACAGCTCTCCCCAACGTGGGTAAGAGTTGGACTCCATGATAACTCACATAGTTTATGTAAGTTAGAAGAACCTCCCAAAATTAAGAGTAAAAGTAAAGCTTTTAGAAACTAAATGTGTGGCTCACAAATTATATTCAATATGCTTTATGATTCATGGTTTATGATTTTTCAGTTTTCAGTTCTACTCAGTCTCAAGGTGAGTCATTTACACTTAGCATGCATCATTTGAAAGTATATATATAAAGATTCAGTTATTGTTTAACTTTTGCATTCACCTTACATACTCAGTATATTCCAGAAGTACTGATTCACATATATGTCTATGTGCTACACTATCTCATAATGTAGGTCCTGGTGCTCAGTTCTAGCAGTGTAATTAATTATGAGCATCTCCATCTACATCTAGATTCTTGGTGAGTTCTCATAGTTCGAGGGCCTATTCTATCAGACTTCGATATCGATGAAGTATTTTAATCATTTTATTTCTGTTAAGTTCAGGTCTGTTGGGGCTTGTCCCATGGCTCTCTAGTTAGAAGTAAAGGCTTATCCGACTGGTTTTTATTTTAGATTTAAAAGTAATTGTTTCCAAGATTTCCAAGTTTAAGACATTCAGTAAGATATTACTTCAATTTTAGTTAAGATATTAATTCTGTTATCTCAAGACTTCACATATCAAGTTTACTTTCATTATGAGTTCCAAAGTTGTTAGAAGGCTTAAAGGGTTAGATTGGGACTAATTTTATTCTTGAGCACTGTATTATGTCTAGGGTGTATTTTCAGGTAATTATAGAGACCTAGGATAAGCCTAGGGTATGAGTCAGCGTACCATTCGTACCTTAGGGTATGATTCCCTTAATGAGTCATATGGTGAGTTGTACTCCTGGACGAGTCCAATTTTCAACTTTTAACCAAGGGCCTTGTGGCCATTTTCTACACCCTAAGCCTTGAGGCCTCTCACTATATAAGTATATATGGCCTCCTTGTGAACATTTTTAGTGGATCTAACGTCCAAAACTCTCTCTCAATCACTCTCAAAGTTCTTGGAACAAGATTGGAGGCTAGATTTTGGAGGGTGCTCATTGAGAAGATAAAGATGAGTCAAGTTCTTGGTGAATTATCTTGTTTAAGGCATGAAAATCTTCCCCTTATTAAATAAATTGAAACCCATGTATGTCACACTTGGATTAGTAAGTGTATGTAGTGGTTTTGAAATCAAATTAAAAGGGTTTTGTTACCTAATGATGAATAATGTTGATTCTTGCTTAGACTTGTGTTTATACATGTTATTAGTGATGATTTACCTATATGGGTGGTATCTGCTGGTGGTAGTAAGACTCTTTTTGACTTAATAGAGTTGGATGTGATTGAATTTGGTGTCATTCTGGGGGTTGGATTGGTTGCACTCTTGCTATGCTTTCTTAGATTGTCGGACCCATAGGGTTATATTTCGATTCCCTAATGAGCCAGTCATTGTATAGGAAGGTAGTTTTGTAGTGCCGAAAGAAAGATTCATTTCTTAACTTAAAGCCCCAAAAGTTGATCTCAAAGGGGTGTTTGTATCATTTGGTCCTAGTTAAGGATCCTACCTCGGAAGATCCTTCTCTAAAATCCATTCCCATGGTTAATAAGTTTCCTGATGATCTTCTCAGTATTCCTCTTAATAGGGAAATTGATTTTGGGATTGATCTTATTTTGGACACTCATTTGATTTCTATCCCTCCTTATAGAATGGCTTTGGCAGAGCTAAAAGAGCTTAAGGAGAAATTTAAAAACCTTTTAGATAAAGGTTTCATCTATTTTAATATGTTTCTATGGGGGTGTTCCTATGTTGTTTGTGCAAAAGAGGGATGTTACCCTTTTTATGTGCATTAATTATCATCAGTTAAACATAGTGACCGTAAAGAATAACTATCCTCTCCCTAGAATCGATGGTTTTTTTAATCAACTTTAGGGTGTGAAGTGTTTCTCTAAGATTGATCTTAGATTGGGATATCATCAGCTTAAGGTTAGGGGTGCGGATATCCCTAAGACTTTTTTTAGATTCGATATAATCATTGTGAGTTTCTTGTCATGTCTTTTGGGTTGACCAATGCCTCGGCGGTATTCATAGACTTGATGAATAGGGTTTTTCCATCCGTTCTTAGACATATTTATCATTGTCATCTTTGATGACATCTTAGTCTACTCTAAGAGTGAGACAGATCATGTCGATCACCTCTGCTCTGCATTATAACATTGAAGGATCCTCGTTTGTATGCTAAGTCCTCCAAGCGTGAGTTTTGGGTGAAAGTCATAGTTTTCTTGGTTATGTTATCTATCTCTCATGAAGGGATCAGGGTAGATCCCCAAAAAAAGAGTATGCAGTGGTGTGCTTTGGGTGTTTGGACCTAAGGACTCCTCATTTGGTATGTTGTGTCGAGATGGGTCTCATTTATGACCTAAGTGGTTGCTATGGAGTACTTGGTACCTATCGTGTCATGTCTCTATGGAGGATCTTTCCTTGAGTGGCATGAGTGGTTCTTGTCCTTTATTTCCTCTGTGAACCATCTTGTGTTGGTAGTGGCTCCGGGAGCATGGTGATGTTTTGAAGTGAGAAGTGTATAAATCCCTAAGTAGGGGAGATTATAGGGCGCCTTTTTAAGGCATTATATGGTAGGAGATGTTGTTCTCCCATTTGATGGTATGAGGTTGGTAAAGTTAAGTTCTTTGACCCAATTCTAGTTCACCAAACCTTGGGAAAAGGTGAAGATGATTCATGAGAGGTTGAAAATCGCTCATAGTTGCCAAAAGTCCTATGCAGACATGTGGCATGGAAGTTTTGAATTTAGTGTTGGCGATTAGGTATTCTTGAATGAGTCTCCCATGAAGGGAGTAATGTAGTTTGGTAAAAAGGAGGAGCTTAGTCCCCATTATGTTAGTCCTTATTCGGTCTTGAAAGGGGTTGGCAAGGTTGCCTATGAGCTAGAGTTGCCTTCTAGGTTGAACTCCATTTCCCCCGGGTTCTCCATGTCTCTATGTTGTGGAAATGTGTGAGTGATCCTTTTTTGGTTTTTTCCTTGAGGGGCATTGATCTTTTGGACTCTTTGTCCTATGAGTAGATCCCGGTGAGGATCTTGGATCGGCAATTTTGTCAGTCGCAAATGATAGAAGTGGCTTCATTGATGGTTCTATGGGGAAACCAATAGTCCAAGAAAGCTACTTGGGAGGCGTAGAAGGACATGAAATCCAAGTATCCACATTTGCCTTCTATCCCGGAAACTCGTGATTGAAGTATGTATTGATCTTCTTGATTTGAATTGTGTCTTGGGTTGATAATGGGTACGAGTTCCAAAACTTTTAGGGAGCCAAGTGGCTTTGTTAAATAATGGGTTTGAATCTCAAGGATCAATAAAATGAAATGGTGGATTCATGATGATCATGATATGTGTGGTGAAGTGTCCTTGTTGTGTACTTTTTCCTAATTTGTTTAACTGTTATTTTGATGTGTTTTAACATGTTAACTTGTGTTGATGCTTTCCTTACTCGTCATTCATGGACTAATGATCCTAAGTGGGGGAGAATGAAACACCCAAGATCTTGGCCTTGCAAAAAAATTTGGTTTTGAGCATGATGACCAAGATGCTATAGGACAAGCCAATTGTACCTTTTGTATATGGGTCGTATCCAACCACTCCTTCCCCTCTCATACCTAAACCAGCCAAGGAAGGATAGTATATTGTCCCCTATATGAGTGTCCCTCCCCTCAATCATACCCTAACTATACAAGTCATACCCAATATGATCGTATGGAGTGAATTCTTAACTTTAGTGGACTGTTTTGTATATGGTTGGTGTATACGATTTACGAGTTGAGTCATACCATTTGGATATGACTTAAGGGTGTAAACTTGTACTCTTAACAGTGTGTACCTAGGAGAAGCCTTGGGTAGGAGTTAAGGTACCACTCGTACCCTAGGGTACGATGCCCTTAATGAGTCGTATGGTGAGTCATACCCCTAGACAGGTCCAATTTTCAGCTTTTAACCAAGATCCTTGTGGTCATTTTCTACACCCTAAACCTTAAGATATCTCACTATATATGTGTATATGGCCTCCTTGAGAACATTTTGAGTGGATCTAACATCCAAAACTCTCTCTCAAACACTCTCAAAGTTCTTGGAACTAGATTGGAGGCTAGGGTTTGGAGGGTGCTCTTCTAGAAGATAAGAGGAGTCAAGTTCTTAGTGAATCATCTTGTTTAAGGCATGTAACTCTTCCCCTTGTTAAATAACTCTAAATCCATGTATGTCACACTTGGATTAGTAAGTATATGTGGTAGTTTTGGAATCAAATAAAAAGGGTTTTGTTGCCTAATGATGAATAATGTTGATTCTTGCTTAGACTTGTGTTTATACATGTTATTAATGATAAATTACCTATGTGGGTGCTTTTTGTGTCTGGTTTAACATGGGGGTATTAAGTAACCCTAATTTTGATGATTTCTACTATGAAAATAGCCTTGTTAAAGGTATGCACATAAGGTATTTGTGAATATCTAAGTAAATTGTCTAGTCATATGTTGGTGATGTTTTGAACCAGGGCAATGACCCAATGGGTATGACTGGTTGATAAATGATATTGTAAAGGTATTGTTAGCCATGTATTGTATAATTAGATGACTTTGTTGAGCTAATGACTAATAAGAGCGTTGAAGCCTCTAAATATGAAAATGAACTTGAATTGTGTGTTGAGCCTAAATATGGTTAGAATATGGTGAAAGATTGATAATGAAATATTAGTAGTTATGTAGGTCTTGCCGACTGTAAATTAAATTGATTCAAGAAATTTAGTCTATTGGACTAACTAGTGGTTAAATGGTTCTATTAAGGTCAAATGTGTATCTATGGAATTGGTCTAGTGAACATGAATGAGTCATGATAATAATATAATGTTTGTGAATGCTTGGTAAATGGTTGATAAGAACCTTGATAATCAAGTAATGGATTAGCTTATGAATTTAAATAGGGTGATGGCCCTATAAGTATAAATGATTGATAATTGGTATTTTGTTGATGTTGCTAGCCATGTAATTAGTTAAATTATGACCATGTTGGTTTGATGGCTAAGAAAAGGGGTTCAATTCCCTAAGATTGAACTTGAAATTATTTGTGGAACTAAAGTGTGGTATGGAAATGCTAATGAAGATTGAATGAGTTAGTAAAGGTCTTGATGACCGCCGATTGAATTGAATGATGATTTGAATTGAGGCGTTGGTCTAATAAAGTGTTTAATCAATGAATATTTACATGAAAAACATTATGGTTCAATATATGACTTGAGGACAATGAATTGAATTGTATGATGAATTGAGTTAGGGCTTTGGCCTATTGTTATGGTTGAGTAGTGAAGGCTCCTATGAAGAATATGTGGCCACGTATAGTGTTGATACAGGTAAGTGGTTCAAGTCCTTCAACGTTGAAATTAATTTTATGGATGTTAATGTATAAACTAATGGGTCAAGAGTTCAAATGTATCTTAATAATGGTAATGGAATGACTAATGGTTCGAGCCCCTAGTCCAATGAGTAAACTAGTGGTTCGAGTCCCTAGTCCGATGAGATGGCTTGTGGTTTGAGTCCCTCGTCTAATGAAATATCTAGTGATTCGAGTACCTAGTCTAATGAAATAGATTGTGGTTTCAGTCCCTCGCCTAAAGAGATCTCTTATGATTTAAATTTCTCGTCTAATGAAACGACTAGTGGTTTGAGTCCCTAATCCGATAAGTTGACTAGTGGTTCAAGTCCTTAGTCCAAGGAAATAACTATAGGTTCTAGTCACAAGTCCGATGATATGACTAGTGGTTTGAGTCCCTAGTCTGATGAAACAACTTGTGGTTTGAGTCCCTTGCCTAATGAATTGATTGAATTGGCTAAGTCGGTTAATTAGTTGACTTGGCTAAATTGGTTGGATTGGTTGAGTTGGTTTGGGGTTAGAATCCCCATTGATGAAGGTAACGAAGAAGTTCAAGTTTATAAAATTGGTAATGTGGGAGATTGAAAATTCTTCATTCCATGACTCATGACTGAATGATTTGAAAATGTATGTTATAACTTATTCCATGTTTTGGTATGTTGTGTAACTATATGTACACGTATCTTCATATATGCCTATACTTGTGTAAATGTGATTTTATATAATTATTTGACTTGGATTGAACAAATGTGCTATTTTATCCTTATCCTTAGATTACATGCTAGCTCTCCAACTGCTAACAGTATCCGAACGCTATGTCCCTACGCGACATAGGGGCCGAAGCATCTTCTTCTTCTTCTCCTTCTACACAGTGATTAGGCATTCAAGTAGTTCGGGCATTGACCTTGAAGTGGCGAGCTTACATACTCCGTGAGACTTATCTTTCATAGTCACATTATTCTATGTCCTAGATTCTTACAGATTTAGTACTTGGATATCGTCGGGGGCATGACCCGACATATTATTGACTTTGGTTTGGTAGAGGCTTTTGTTGATGACTGTGGACTTAGATGTATTTTCTAGATTGCTGACATTAATGAAATTGTAGATATTTTCCAAGTATTGAATATTGGCCTTATATTTTCGCTATTTTATTATATGGTCGGGATTCACCCGACCCTTGTGGTTGTTGTGATGATGGCTAGGTTGGGTTATCAGGGCGACCTCTAGTTCTTGTGGGCTTGAAGTGTCCATACAACATGACACGAGTTTGGGGCGTTTCAAATTACTATACGAAATCCAATATATAAAAGAGCAGGGAGAATGTGGCTACATCTCAATATTGCTCCTGGATGATTTGAACAATCTCAAACACATTACAAGGCAAAAAATAAACACAACTATCGAATTGGTATAACGTTAGTTGAGACATATGATATATCAATAAGCATAATGTACATTTTTAACACAAGATACAAATGACACATTGTCAATGGGTACTTCTCTGATTTGGGCAAAGGTGGAGTTTATTCTCAAACTCCAAGTGTGCTCCCAAATGTACACGTGTAAATACAGGAAGAAACGAATTAGACTCTAATTAATTTAATAATAATATCATGAAGATGTCGATTAAGATAATGCATGCTTAAAAGAGAAAATGCTTGGGTTATTAACTAGCATATCAAGTATGTTGATTCGGGCAAATGCATTTCTTAGTTATTAATACAAGATCAGATTCAAATATCGAGAAAGAACAAAGTGAATGTGAATCCATATGCATACTCAACCCTTAAATATTTAAGCAAGAAGATTGTTCCTCGCATTTCAACTCATATACAAGAACATAACAAAAGAGTGAGAAGTAGAAGACACTTATTACACAATAACAACTAATTTCATATTTGTAATTCATAAGCTTAAAGAGGATGCAAAAACACCTATAAATACTTCAAACTTCCAGTAGGTAAAAATAAAGATGAAGACAGACTCATATGAAACCTATAATTTAGGCTTAAGATTAAGAGACATAACCACAAACATCCATATTTCAAATGAATCAACTATAAATAAGAAAAGGGGAAAGTTTCTAATTTTATACTACTTCAGACCATGAACAAACTAACTATTTACTAGTTCAAAAATACAAACATGGATAAATCTCAAATAAAAACTATAAGTTAAAAGAAACTCTAACTCTTATGATTTTTTTTATATTTGTTAGTCTGGCTCATTTCAAAAAAATTTCATCCACAAGTCTGTTAAGAAACAACATATGTTTACCAACACAAGACAACCATATTCCCAATGAAACAAGATAAAGGGAGGATAATACTTATGAGTTCAAAAGTAGCAAGAACGGTGAATTTTTAGCTCTAAAGTTGATTCTTCATATCCAACCATATCTTAAAACTCATATAATAAACACACATATATCACAAAAAGTTGTCCTATAAAGCAGTTGCTCCTACCATGAGAGTAATCCATTCACTCTTGATCGGACAAAACAACGAGAGACATTTGACTAATACTGTGAGTAATAATTTAATCAACAAACCTAACTCGTATACTTGATATTTTGAGGGAAAGAAGGAAAACACAATGAAAATAAGACAATTTTTATACATATCACATATTTAGTGCTAACCAGTCATCTATTAAAATAGATAAAATATAAGACGAAACTATATTCTTAAATTCAATTTGCAAAAAAATGATCAGTAACTCCAAATCAAAAGAGTGACAAACACATCCATATTCATAGTCCAATATTAAACCATAAGAACTACCATCCAAAGTGAGGATGTAATTTTACCTTGTATAGGGCTGCAAACTAGAGCTTTAGGGTCAAGATTCTAACTACTAACTCAAACTCCCTCAGGCTCAAACTCGTGCCACGAGAAATTGAGAAGATGATAGAGTGTCACGACCCTAGGCTACCCCCTAGTCAAAACATGGAACCCATGATCTGGTGCTTGCTATGAGAACTGAACAGAATAATAATGGAATAACCTATGCAGAAGGTAATCTAATAAACTTCTTGTACGATATAATACTGAAATACAATTCAACATGTCTAAAAATAATTGAATAGACTAAAAAACTGACTGTCTATCTGTCTAAAAGCATCTAAAAATCATAAGGAGTTGATGGGATAAACCCCAAAATTAGTCCAACTAACTAAACATAAAGAGGTGATGAAATAACAGTAATAACATGACATGTCCTTGATGGATGAGGACTCACCACTACTGTTGCTGGGAAATGTTGAACTGTCTAGGGATGGTTGGAGAACGGAGCATCCAAACCTATGTGATAAGAAAATATAGCACAAGAGAAAAGTATGCAGTGAGTACTTTAAATGTAATGGTATATGAGGTAAAGACTATCTGAAAAACATATGGTAACTAAACATAGATGCATGCACATGTAAAACTGGGAATACAAGACCATGTAAGACATGCGATGAATGTAATTTGTAAAACTCACTGAATGAATCACTAACAATCTGAATACTTGATCAAGCAACTATGAACTAATCTAGACTGCGTATTGAATTAAACTATGGGAGTTATCATGTAACCGACATGCCCCAATCTGAACTAATCGGGGTCCAACCTGTACATAGGTACCAACACTGGCTATGTGGATCGACTAAACTAGTGTCCTGAAGGATTAGGGAGTCACCCTCTACTGGAAGGTGCCCAAGAGAATATCAACCCCATTTGGAAGAAAGAACTCTCACAACCTATGTTGGTTACATTTTCTAGAACTCAGGGATTGCTACTAAAGTCACACACTCTACTAGAAAGTGAGCCCCTGTCTCTGGGTTCACTCAGTGCTAAATCCTACTCCCAACTAAACTGACATTGTTCCTGACTAAGGTCAACTGAACATCTCAACTGATAGTGCTCAGTATGATCGTAACAACTGAGTATGACGATAAAATCATGAATGGACTGACTCATTACTCAAAAAGTCTGAAACATAAGTAAACACATAGGTATTGAGTGTTCATAACTCTCCAGCAATGAATGATCACAAAATTTGATAATAACACTTGAAAGAGTGACATAAATTCCCAATTCAATCACCCAAAATATAATATGTGTCACCAAACTGATAAAGTCAATGAATTTGAAAATATGAATGTATTAAACTTAGGAGGATAACAATTTCAAATGGTTTAATTCATAATTTGACAATTTGACATGTGAGCGATTGAATATGACATGAGTAGTTGAAATTTAAAGCATGAAGTAATCTAATTTTCATGGGTGGAAACATGTTGACATGGCTTGAATTCAAATTTCTAAGATGACATGAATTAAATTCATGATTTACATGGATAATTTCATAAAAGAAGATTAAAAATCCATACTTCAACAAAAAGGAAATTTTTTGGGACTCAATGGGTGGAAGGAACACATTGATGAATATCCCACATACCTGAATGTTGAAGCCTTGGATAAATTTCTTGGTTATTGAACTTGAATTTGATGAATCCTAGTTGGTTTTGGGGAGAAAGAACTCGCCCCTTTTTCTTTGTGATGGATGATTTCTAGGCTATGATAGGTTAAGGTAGTTTTTACACTTGATAAATATTTTTTGGAGAGTGAAACGACATAGTTTCGGGGTTAAAAGTGGGGGAAAAGACCAAAAAAATCCTTAGAAATCATCTGGAAAATGTCTCAAAGTCGTCCCGATGAGTTTGGGTATGACACGTAAGTTCTAGGTATGGGTCGTGTCTTGAGTCGTCACCAGGAGCCCAAATTTTGACCCTTACTACCATGTTTATGACTTCTCTTGACAACTCATATGATCAGCTTATGATTCATCATCAGGAGTCATACCCACTAGCAACTTTGACAGTGCTTCAGTAATTTGGCCATAACTTTTCATCGCGATATTGCATTAAGGCAAAATTGATTGTTGGAAAGATAATTCAGTTATCTATCTATTGCTGTGTCTATAGCTCATAAATTATTTGTAGAAAAAAAGATATACTCATTTAAAGATGACTATAGTTATATACACCCCAAGAATTTAATCATTATGGGATGTTTCAACTTGTCTATAAGTTAGGAGATATTTAAGGACATAATATATATCCAAGTAACTTATAAAGCTATCAAAACATGATGATTGATTCTTGGATCCTTCAGTGATCAGGATATGAGTCATATATTATGACTAGTAACAAGTCATTACGACTTATAGCCACCACTCGTAACTTGGATAGAAACTTAGAGAACCTAGGCTACTGACCTTATGACTTATCTTCATACAACTCATATAGTAATCTTATGAGTCTAGGGGTTGACGCATACCTAAAACAGAACGTCAATCATTTTACATTCTCTTGGATACGACTATAACATATGACTTGTATGTTGTGTATATGACTTAAGGAAAGGAGTCATACGTTGTACAGTAATCTTAAAACATGCAGTATTACAATATCTCCCCCTTGGGATCATTCATCCCCAAATGATATTGACTTGGCTGAAATACTAAGGAAAGATGAGATCATACACTAAATACCCATGAGCTGAATCATGATTAAATAGATGGGTTTGAAACATGATGCGTAGACTGCAGTGAATTCATGAATGCATGCTATGACATAAGGATAGTGATATAGTTGAGAAAGAAAATGTGAAATTGATTAAGGGAAACTATTACCTCAAAATGAATCAGAATTTGTAGAGAAAAATGGGGATACTTGACTCGCATATCTACTTTTGCTTCCAAAGTAGCTCCCTCAACGAACTTATTTCTCCATATAACCTTAACAAAGGGGAATTCTTTATTTCTTAACCTACGAATCTGATGGTCAAGGATCTCAACTGGGATTTCTTCATATGAGAGACTATATTTCATCTCCACATTCTCCAAGGGCATGAATGAAGCTGGGTCGCCAATACATTTCTTTAACAAAGAGACATGAAACACCGGATACACTGATGCCAAATCTGTAGAAACTCTAACTCATAAGCTACCTTCCCAAAATGGCTCAAAATTCTATAGTCAAACATAGCAGGGACTGAGTTTCCCCTTCTTGCCAAATCTCTTCACTCCTTTCATAGGAAAAATTTTCAAATAAACCAAGTCGCCAACATTAAACTCAAGATCTCTTCTCCTTACATCTGCATAAGATTTCTGACAACTTTGGGTGGTCTTTAGCCTCTCTCAAATTAACTAAACTTTCTCCATTTCCTTAAATACTGAATCTGATCAAAGCAGTCTTACCTACTTCAAACCAACCAATAGGAGATTTATATCTTCTCTCATAGAGAGCCTTAAATAGGACCATCTAAATACTAGAGTCATTGCTATTGTTATAGGCAAACTCAATCAAAGGTAAGTGCTCATTGCAACTACCTTTAAAGTCTATAACATAGGCCCTCAACATGTTCTCTTAAGTCTGAATGGTCCATTCTTCTATCTGAGGATGAAAAGTTGTACTGAGATATACTTAGGTACCAAGGCCCTTTTGAATTGCCTTCCAAAACTAAGAGGTAAACTGAGTACCTCTATCTTAAATAATGGTTAATAGAACACTATGTAACTTTACCAACTCTCTAAGATAGATTCTAGCATTATCCTCAGCTGAAAAGAACTGGAGCACCTCATGGGGAAATATTAGGCCTGATGGAACCCTTATCTAAAAGATTCTTCCAATGTTTCTTCAATTCCTTAATCTAAGCTGGATCCATTCTGTAGGGTGGAATAGAGATGGTTTGGTATCTAGAAGGAGATCAATTCTGAAGTCAATTTGTTTTTTGGGAGAAACTCTAGAAAGATCTTTGAGAAACACATCTAGAAATTTGCTTACTACCGAAACTATCTCAAGGCTCAGGGTTTCAGAATTTGATTCCTTAACTCAGATGAGATGGTAAATACACCCCTTGGATATCATATTTTGTGTATTAAGATATGAAATAACCTGACCTTAAGCATTGAAGTACTAACCATCCATTCAATAACTAGTTCATTAGGAAACTGGAACTAGAAAATTCTATTTCTGCAATCAACTGAGGCATAGCACTAGTGGAGCCACTACATGCTGAGAATGAATTCAAAATCAGTCTTCTCTTACTCTACAAAGTCAACTAAATTAACTTTCTGAGACACTATGACTGGGCAATTTCTGCATACCCATCTAGCTATAATAGACTTACCCATTGGGGTAGACACTGAGAAAGGCTCTACCAATATTTGGGACTGACACCAAAGTCTATAATGATATAAAGAATCATAAAGAAAAGTGAAGCTTCGGGGTATAACAATTCCTAAACATAGAGATGGAAGACTTGTTATGTACCCGTAACCATATCAGGAGAACTTTCCTAATCATATCGAGTCTAGAGAGCATACAGTCTATTCTGGTACTACCCCTAGTGGCACTGAAAGTGGCACCCTGCTGAGTTAGGTGACCTATAGAAGTTGATGAAAAGTTGAACTGACCCTACTGACGAACATGCTTACTCTTTTGGCCAACCTTTGGACAATCCCTGATCCTATGGTCTGGTTTGCCATGTCTAAAATACATATCACTTCCTTTATTACCCTGATAATTCTTACCACATTTCCTGCAGAGCGAATTGGTAGGACCACTACTCACACTACCCCAGGACTTAGAGCCTAGCTCTCTATCCCAACTGTCCTACCTAAACTTTGGCACTAGCTGAAGATGGATCTGGGGTTGATAATTTTTTCTTAAACTAAGAATGGTTACCGCCCTCTAACCTTGGCTGAGAAAAGTTGAAACTACCTGTCCTGGCCCTTTATTTTCCCTTTCCTTTTCTTTAAGCTTTTCTTCCTAAATTTGTTAAGCATGAACCATCAGTCTACAAAGGTCCATCTCCTTAATTAACATGGCAGTCCTACACTCCTTGACTACACTGTTATATACACCAAACACAAACTTACTTATTCTGGACCTAAAGTCAGTCACCATAGTTGGAGCATACCTTGCTAATTCAGTGAACTTGAGTGAGTACTCCTTCACACTCATGTTAACCTGCTTCAAATTTATAAACTCTTCAACCTTAGCTTCTCTCAACTCTAGTGGAAAGAACTTTTCTAAGAAAGTTATGGAAAACTCCTCCCACTCTATAGGCCCTACCTCAACATCTCTGTCCTTCTTCCACTACTTGAACTAGATGTGAGCCACTCCTTGGAAATGGTAAATAGATAAGTCTTCACTCTAACTCAAAGTAACACCAATGATGTGTGTCACTTTTGGTACTCCATCCAGAAACTCCTGCAGATCCTTCTCAAACTTGGATCTAGAAAAAAAGGGGGGGTTCATCCGGGTGAAGTCTCGAATCCTAGCTATAGTCGTATTCATCATCGAATTTTATGGAGAAAAAACCTATTGATTGTTTTGAGAAGATAAAAAATGGGCCAAGTCTATGAAAGTACACCTGAACTGAGTGTAAGAAACATGGTCGTTCATGGGATCTTCCTGAATAGGTGATGGTCTAGGTTGATCCCTGTTCCTACTTTCGTTGTTTCTTTTGGGAGGCATTGTATGTAAATGAAATGAAGGATGAGTTAGAAAAAGGAATTTAATAGAGCTCATGATCTTTCTCATGACATGAATACTGAAAAAAGGAAATTTTCCTTAAAATTTCTTGTAATCTCTTGTCCATAAATGTAGTGCACTTCACAACCATGCACAAGACTTTACTCAACACGGGTCAGACACCCTAGGAAACTTTAAAACCTTAGGTTTTGATACCAAGTTTTGTCACAACCCGAGTCTACCCCTAGTCGAAACACGGTGCTTAAGGCCAAGAGTGTCCCTAAGCTAAACCATGATCTGGTACCTATTGTGAGCACTAAATAGAATAATAATGGAATAACCTATGCAGAAGATAATCTAGTAAAGTACTTCTATGATGTAATATTAAAATATAATTCAACATTTCTAAAAATGTTAAGGGACTAAAAAATTAAGTGGCTGTCTATCTGTCTGAAAGCCTCTAAAAACATAAGCAGTTTAAGGGACAAACCCCCAACTAACTTTGACTGACTGAACATAAAGTGATGTTGAAATAATGGTAATAACATGCCATTTCATCAATTGATGAGGACTCACCACTACTACTGCTGGGAAATGCCGAACTATCTAAGGATGTTCAAAGAACGGAGCATCTAAACCTATATTATAAGACAACATAGCTCAAGAGAAAAGCATGTGGTCGGTACTTTGAATGTACTGGTACGTGAGTTAAAGACTATATCAAATACATATGGTAACTAAACATAGATGGATGAACATATAAAACTGAGAACGCAAGACCAAGTAAGGCATGGGCTGAATATAATCTGTGAAACTAACTAATTGAATCACTGACAATCCGACTACTTGGTCAAGCAAACCTAAACTGATATAAACTTAGAATGGAATGAAAATACGGGAGCTATCATGTAACTGATATGCCCGAATCTAATCTAATTGAGGTCCAATCTATAGCCCAAATTGGAAGGGTATCAGTACCTTGCCACGGGTACCAACACTATCTGTGTGGATCCACTAAACAAGTGTCCCGAAGGACTAGGGAGTCACTCTCTACTGGAAGGTTCCTTTAATATAATGTCAATCCTCAACCGGCAGGAAGACCTCTCAAAACTATGATAGCAATGTAGTTCAAGAACTCGGGGATTGCTACTAAAGTCACACCCTCTACTGGCAGGTGAGCCCCTATACCTGGGTTCACTTGGTATTAAATCCTACTCACAACTAAACTGACACTGTTCCTGACTAAGGTCAACTGAACATCTCAACTGATAGTGCTCAATATGATCATAACAACTGAGTATGACAGTAAAATCATGAATGGACTAACTCATTACTTGAAAATTCTGAAACACAAGTAAACATATAGGTATTGGGTGTTCATAACCCACCAACACTGAATGATTATAAAATTCTATAACACTTGAAATAGTGACATGAAGTTCCAATTCAAAGACCCACGACATAATACATGTCACCAAACTAATAAAGTCTATGAATTTAAAAATATGAATTTATTAAACTTGGAAAGATAACAATTTCACATGGTTTAATTCATAATTTGATAATTTGACATGGGCGCAATTGAATATGACTTGATTAGTTGAAATTAAAAGAATAAATTAATCTACTGTTCATGGGGAAAAGATGTTGACATAGCTTGAATTCAAATTTCTAAGATGACATGGATTAAATTCATGATTTACATGGATAATTTCATAAAAGAAGATTAAAAATCCATACTTGAACAAAAAGGGGATGTTTTGGGACTCAATGGGTGGATGAAACCCATTGATAAATACCCCACATACTTGAATGTTGAAGCCTTGGATAAATTTTTTGGTATTAAACTTGAATTTGATGAACCCTAGTTGATTTTGGGGAGAAAGAAATCACCATTTTTGCTCTATGATGGATGATTTTGAAGTTATGATAGGTTAGGGTAGTTTTTACGTTTGACAAATATTGTTTGGAGGGTGAAACAATGTATTTTTATGGTTAAAAGAGTGGAAAATAACAAAAAAAACTTTAAAAATCATTCAAAAAACATCTGAAAGCCATCCTGATGAGTTTGGGTGCGACTCGTAAGTTCTATGTATGGGTCGTGTCTTGAGTCATCACCAGGAGCCCAAATTTCGACCCCTGCTACTGTGGTTACAACACCTTCTAACAACTCGTATGGTCTGCTTACAAGTCATCATTAGGAGGTGTATTCATTGGAAGCTTTGATAGTGCTTCACTAATTTGGCCATAACTTTTCACCCTGACCTTGGATTAAGGCAAAATTGGTATTGTTGGAAAGATAATTCAATTATATATCTATTGATGGGAATTTATATAATAAATTCTTCATAGAACAAAAGTTATTCTCATTTAAAGATGTCTATAGTTATATACATCCAAAGAATTTAATCTCTATGGGATGTTTCGACTTGTCTATGAGTTAGGAGATATTTGAGTACTTAATATATATCTAAGTAACTCATAAAGCTATCAGAACATGAGCCTTAATTCTTGTATACTTTACTGATCAGGATACGAGTCATATCTTATGACTCATAACTAATCATTACGACTAGTAGCCACCACTCGTAACTTAGACAGAATCTTAGAGAACCTAGGCTACTGACCTTACGACTTATCTTCATACGACTCATACAGTAATCTTATGAGTCTAGGGATTGACTCATACCTAAAACAAAACGTCAATCATTTCACACTATCTTGGATACGACTATAACATATAACTTGTATTTTGTGTATATGACTTAAGAAAAGGAATCGTACGTTGCACCGTGATGTTGAAAAATGGGGAATCACGTAGAGAGACAAGTAAATTAGTGATGGATTCTTTGTGACTAGTAACTTGCACATTTTTTGAATGTAGAACTTATACCTCTTTTTCCCAATCTCCCCAAATTTGAAATTTGTGTTTCCAAATTCTTAAAAGCTTCCCTATACATTATGGAAAATGTTGATATTTATAGGAAAATCTAGACCAAAATTGATAGAAACCAACGGATAGAAAAGGATGGGGAATTCAAATTTAAAAATTCGATATAGTCATCACATATCTTGAAATTTTTGGATGATTCTTGAACCTTTAAAGAGAACTTGAAATTCTTTTCATTGTTATGTCAATTGGGACTAATTTGGCGGATTTTGTTGGGGTCACGGGTTGGAGAAGATAAAGTTGGAGTGAATCTTTGCAGTGGTGGCAGTTATGGCTGCTAGGGTTACGCGGCTATGGTGATGGCTTTTTTCATTTTGGGTGGTGGTGGAAACAAAAGAAGAAGAGATGTGTCTTAGTTGTTATTATTGATTTGGGGGAAGGGGGATGCCAATTCATCGGTGATCTAGGAAAAGGGGAAGTAAAGATGTGTTGATAACTTTTGGGTGAAAGAGAAACACATTTTTGGGGTTTTGGATTTGATTTACAATTTGAACCATTCAATTATTTGATCGAGCGATTAAGATTTATCTTAAATAAAAAGGAATTATTATATATATATATATATATGTATATATATATATATATATATATAATAATTAGAAGAAAAAAGCGAATATGAATATCAAAATATTTTGTGTGATTTTTTTATGTTAAATAATTAATTATATTTAAAATATTTTAAAACACACTATGGGAAAAATAAATCCTTTTTCATTTATTTTTATAGAATTCATTAAAATATGAATTTATTTTAAAAAATTATTTAGAACCAAGAAGCATAGCAAAAGTAATTAAAGAAAAAGTTGAGCCAAAATTTGGTGTCAATAATGATCGTCCAACTCATTTCTCCTTTTGTGCTTTTTTTTTTTTTACATTTAGAGCATTTTGATAACTTCCCCTGATCATTTATGACTTATTGGGACTGGCAGTTTGGTTATCGGGCAATGATTTTTAAAGTCATTTCTCTATTTTAGAGCTTTTAAAGTTAAGGAATGTGTCTCAGGATAAAGTGTTATGTAAAAGACCTCAGATGCCATTTTTGATGGTATCATTATCTCCGAAATGTTGATTTTAGGCTCGGAATCCTAGGCCTGGTATCTGAGGCTTCCATACTTATTTTGGGCTATTGGGTTGATTTTGCCTAAAATGGCTTGGACTGATACAAGCCAAATCGGCCTTAGACTTTCAATGACTATAATTCAAGGTTGACACAAAGGGACACAAGCCACGATCAACTCAATGATAAAAATATACATTTGGAGGACCATTTTCAAGCTTCAAGGAGCCCAAAACCATATGTGAAGGATAGCTCAGAGTCGGGAGCCAAATTAAACTTAATATTTCAACAAAGAAGAAATCCTAAGAACTAAAAAAACTTCAATTAATATTGATGAACTTAGATGTTTTTTTATATTATCTTAATACCATTCAAGAAGTGTTATAGATTGACTAATGCATACAAAAAGGATCGAGGGCCATTGGAGGGTGAAAAGGTGCTTGAAGGCAATCTAGAGAGACCTAAAAAGTAACATATTCTCACTGTTGATTGACCTATACCAATAGATTAATCCTACACCTTTTATCTATACCAGTAGATGACCATCTACATGGGCATGTGGGCCAAAGCAACCAGCTTTCATTGTTTTGTTAAATTGGGTCACTTTTAGGCCCATATATGTAATAAATAGTCCATGGCTATAAATAGTAGTTCTTAGACTATTTTTCTAAGTTTTTGTAGATTATTATAATGACTACACTTGTGAGTGTGAGATCTAGGATTAACTTTTATTGAACATTCATTTCGAAATATGGTTACTTCGGAGTTCAATTCCCTCGTGGTTTACGTAAGAGGTAGGCATTTGATTGGATTAGAAAGGTAAGTTGTAGAATGTGATATATTCTTCCATTATCCTTTCTTATATTCTCTTGTGTCTATCTATCTATCCATTTATTCTTTAATTTCTTAAAATTTTGATTCTATCATTTTCTTTGCTTTCGTACTCTATTTCTCTTTGCGTATTTTGTGAATTATCATTTGGTATTAGAGCCGAGATTCCGTTCATTCCCATGAATTCAATCTTGATTTATGATATTGAAATTGAAAGTAAAAAAAAATCAGTTGTGAGAGAACACTAAAAAATATTTTAATGTTTTTGAGTCTTCTTTATTGTTTCTATACTAGACTTTGTTTCTTCTAGTTTATTTAAGTTGAGATCTTGAGCAATACACTTGATTTGTGTAGATATAGAGAAAACTCCATTGTTGATCTTGAGTTTAAAGAAAGTTAAAAAAGTGGGTTCATAGATCTACAAGGATTGGGTTGAAATTAATGGTTGAAATTGTTTGAAAAGTATTCTCTGGATTAAAGGGAACATAGAATTAGAAATTGGTTCTATTTGGAGAAGTTTTGGAAACCCACCATTTCTGGGTTTGATGATTGAAGAAAATATAAGTGGGTTTGAAAATTTAAAAATTTTGATGAGGATTTGAAGGCTACAAGTTGTTGGAAAGTGTACCCCGTGATGAATAGAACCTAAGTTTAAAATTTCATAAAATTTTGAGCCAAAATGAGAGAGTTGTGATTTTTGGATCTTCAAATTTGTTCTTGGTGTTCTTAAGGATACTCATACCTTCAAGAGGAATATTCATCAAAAAGTGGTGTTATATCCAAAAATAAAGAGAGATAAAAATGTTTGGATGTTAGTACAAAAGAATATCCAAACAAAAGGGAATACTCTAGGAGAGAGAGTGCAAGAAGGAGAAAATTTTCAAAGCCTCTAGCTAGCTACCTGGAGCATATGTACCCTTCGTGTAATGACCCTCTAGGTTATTTTATGCATTTTCACTCATGTTTGTTTTTTAGAGCTTTCCTATAGCTTCCCCAAGTCATTTATGACTTGCTGGAACTGATGGTTTAGTTACCAAGCAGTTTGTTTGGTGTTTAGAGTCAATTTTTTATTTTGAAGTCTTTGCTAGATCAAATTAGCTACCAGATAAAAACGTCAGCCAAATGACCTCGTATACTAATTTTGATAGCTTCAACAACTCCGGAATGTTGATTTTACGTTAGGTGAACCTTTGGTTTGGGTTTCTGGCTTACGAACTCATTTTGATCTATTATTTGAAAGTAAAGAAAAATGAAAAATAAATATGGGACCCACTTTTTTTTAAATGACCTCGAATAGAAATTTTGATTGTTCCATTGAGTCTGGAATGTCAAATTTAATAGGGTATCATAGTTCATTTGCGTATACGAAATTTTGAATAAATCCTGAGGGTTCTGTGGATACTCAAAAAAATTTCAAGTCTCTAGTTGGTGCATCCGCTAAAGCGTCCCTTTGGGCGGTTTAGCATAGGGCACTTTAACGGCCTTCTAGGCTTTTTAGCGGCCCTACCCCAATAGCAGCCACTTTAGCAGCAAGTTGGCCGCTAAAGCGCAATCCACTTTAGTGTTGGCTTATACGTTTTTGTGGCATGCCATGTAAGTGCAGGAAATGGGCGCTTTATCACAGACCACTAAAGTGGCCCAGTTCCTGTTTTAGCGACACCTGGGAGTCCTTTAAATGCTCCATGTGTCCAAATTCTCTCCTATTTCCACATAAGTTCAAGAGTGAAAAACCCTAGAATATGTGGAAACTTGGTGGAAACATTAATAGATGATTTTGGGGTGTTCGTAAGCTCGAGTAACGTGTTTCTTCTCCAAATTCTTGGTGAGTTCTCATAAATTTCATGGATGATTTCTCAATTAATTCTCAAAATCTCTAGAATATTGGTGGATTGATTTTATCACCATTTGATCTTGGAATTTATCCATTCTTGAGGATAAATATTTCTTGAGCATAGAGGACGCATTCTCAATTTCGAAAATGCAATTCCACAAGTGGGTCCCATATGAGATTTTTACGTAATTTTGAACCAGAAGCACAAAATGCAATATGGGTATCATTGTTCTCGTATTGATGAGTAGATTATGATTTTGATAGTGGCATCTTGTAGAAGCTCTTTGAAAGGGAAATTCATTGATTTAGCAGATTCCACCAGGCTTTTTTCAGCATTCAAGTAGGCTAGGTTTATCCTTATTTTATATTGAGCTTAGTCGTAGTATATTTATGATAATGTGCTAAATATGGGTGGAAAAATAGGTCTTGGAGGTTTAATTAGCATAGATTGGACCTTTAGCCTATTAAGTAACCATAAATTAGACGTAATTGACTTAGTTGCTCATGTTTAGGGTAGAATTACTATCTTAGGAATAAATGTGACTTATTTAACATCTAGTAGTGTTATTAGATACCTTAGTATAGTTTGGGGTAGAATTTACCTTAGAACGAATTATTAGAAATTATGAGTGGGCCCCTCCGACCTACCTTAGACCAAGACTATCAATAGTTTCTTATAGACCTTGCAAGCGTATTGTACCCTTAAACTGTATAATTTAGGGAGAAGTATGGCTTAAAAAGGTTGGTTACATGATATATGTATATATTTATTGAATAGATTGGCACTGGAGAGCTGATTTTGAGTTCTAATTCAAGTCCGATGATTGACAATATGAATTCCGGTTCAAGTCTAGTTAATAATAATGACATTGAGTTCTGATTCGAGTTTGGAATTGAGAGTTTATGTATTGTATGTGATGGTATGGATGGACTCACAATTATGTCTAGAGACATGGTCAATTACTGGGATTCTTATTATTTACTTTCTTGATTGCACCCTCCGGGCTTATAGAGGCCCATGTTGGGTTATTTATATTTCTGCACTTACTAACTTGTGGGGGGCAATTTTGTAGTATTAGTTAAGCGTTCTTTCGTATTATCTCTATTTTGGCTATTTATTTATAGTATTTAAAGCATTATTCCCAGTTTGCTCTTTTACCTTGACTTAGGGTGAATTTGTTTTTATTAAGATTTAGATATCTAAATATAAATGCACATCTGAATGGTTAAGATATTGTATCTAGATCTGAAAACCGAATGATTAAGACTGTTTATTTTTCAACATCTGAATGTGCAAAATTTTTTTATTTATATATACAATAAAAGTACAATTAAAATAAAAAATTAATTATAGATTGAAAATATTTGATTTAATACAATAAAATTATTATTTGATTAAAAAAAAAATATTTTTGTTAGTGATAGTGGATATGGTTTAAGTTGGTGATGGTGGTGGTAATGATTGATGTTAGTGACTAGTAATGTTGGTGGTGATAGTTGTGATGGTAGAGATGGTATTTAGTAGTTGATATGGCGATGGCGATTGGTGGCGATGATGGTGGTTGTGATGTGAAGTTGGTTGATGGTTGTTATTGGAAATGGTGATTGCAATAACTGAAAAATGAGTGCATGATGTTTGACAATGTGTTGGTGATAGTTGGATACACTGTTAGTTGTGATAGTGTAAATGGTTATTAGTAGAGATAAATTATAATGATGGTACTGGTTGAATTGGTGGTAGAGGTGGCAATACCGGTAACAATGATAGGTGGTCAAAAAATGTGTGGAGGTTAATAATGTAATAGTGGTAGTTAGCGGTGGTGCTAGTTGTGATAGATGAATTGGTCGATAGTTTGTTGATGATGGTGGTGGTGTTAAAATTGGTGTTAGCCTTTGCAGTGACTGTAGTTGTGGATATAATTAGAATAATGGAGGTAGTAGGTTTTGTAGTGACTGACAATAGCGATATTAGCTATCAATAGTGATTATGATGGTGGAAGTAGTTGGTGATGGTAGTTGATGGTGGTGGTTGGTGGTGGTGAGTGGTGGTTGACAATGGAGATAGTGTCAAAGGTGGTATGAGGGTGACTGCCGATTGTGGATAGAGTGATAGTTAATATCATTTAACACAAGAGTACCTCTTAATGACATTAAGACTTGGTTCCAGATCTGAATGATTAATACATATTCAGACCTATTAAGAGTTAAAATCTTAATAAAAAAACAAATGCACATAATGGTCTGAAGTCTGAACCATTCAGATTCAAACCTCCATTAAGTGCAAACAAATAAGGCCTTAGCTTATTTTATCTTTTATCTTTGTTGTGCTTATAATATGGTATAGCTCAATCAGCCGATGATGCCTACTGAGTATTTGTAGCTTTAGTACTTATACTATAATTCTATACCTTTTTGGTATAGATCTAGTACTAGTGGCTATCGTTGATGACAAGACTGTGTTGATGTGAGTTCGGAGATAGGGTGAGCTCTTAGAGTCAGAGTTGCCCTATGTCCTTATTCTATCTATATCTAGTCTTCCATTTTCGAAAATGATTTGTATTTGACTATTATAGTAATCATATTCCTTTTGTAAGTAGCTTTTGTACTGATATTACTAGGTCATGGGATGATATTGCTATCTTATTTATCTTTCAGATCATTATTAGTACTTGAATTATTATTGTAAGTTTTTACTTGCAAATTTCGTGGCTTTTCTGCCTCTTTCCACTAAATTAGCCTATTTCTCATAGCTCCAAGATACAGTTTAGCTTATTTACTGGTTGGATAAAGTATGTGCCATCATGATTTGTAAATTGGGTCATGAAAAATTGGTATTATAGTGCTAGGTTCACCAATATTCTCTTCTTATTCTCAACAATATATTTATAATCTCATCAATATCACCGTCATTACCAACCTTATGAACATTAAGAGTTGTATATCATCATCATCATCAACTCAACAACATCAACACATATGAATATACAATGCAGTCAATAATCAAAAGTAATGTCTAAAAATAATTATAATCATTGGTTCACATAGTATTATAGTGACAACAGTCTTATTTCAAAATCTATCCCTAGATACATACATTTAAATAATAATGTACACCACACCTCCAATGTGATCCCATTAATTCTACCTAGATGTTGTTACTAACTCTATCAATCTATCTATCTACAACTCACATTTATCTTTCCAACATTGCTATCAAATCCCTTCCTAAGTACCTTTCTCAGATTTCTCAAATTTGACCTTACTAACCTTACCCTGGTTATTCTACCGACTCCTATCAACTTACATACCCTACCATGTTGCCTACCGCTACGTTGTGTCCTGACTATTCTATACCTTTAGTTACACCCATAGACCTCCTAGAAATCTCGTAGGTAACTATTAACCCCTATTCCACATTTACGCTCCGTTAACCTTTCTCAATGCTAGACATGACTATGTAGAATATATACCAATAATACCTTATCTCAACTCTATCTCACTACTTACTCCCCATTTACCATGCATAACTCACCACATTATTCAATTAATTAGTCTATATTCTCATAAGATTCAACCTATGCCACGCCATGAATATCACATCAATGAGGTACAACAACAGTCAACATTAATATTTCAGCCTAAATGGATTTTTATCATTTTTATCCTTTCAAACACCATGCTTGAAGGTCTAATGCATGAGAATCCCTGGCATTACTATAGATGTTATATGAATCTATTCCAATTCTAATTGCTAAAATAAAAACAATACCCTAACTTATTGATAGAACATATTCCTATTAAGTGGAAAGAGTTGTCCTCCAACTGCTAAGTGTCTTCCCATGTCGGTATCTCCTCTGAGTGTGCCTCTAAATCACCCTCATGAAGCTTGGTCTTTGGAATCTCATAGCTATGGACGTAGGGTTTGCTCAGGGTGTTTCTAGAGGGACGACCTAGGGGGATAAAATAAAAGGGGGTTTTAAAAAATACCTCATGATTGCTACTACTGTGTTACTTCTTCAGTAGTTGATTTATTGTTGCATCGATTAGATTACCACTACAACGGTAGGCAACAAGCCGACCCAACCTTAATATTTAAATCTTGGATCAATTTCGTTGGGCTTTATTTTTTCCCATGAAATAATTCCCAATTCTATTAAGGACTCATTTAGTAGGCTGTATAAAATAAAATAGTCCATGAATTAAAGTTTAGTCCAACTAGTACAATGTATGGTTACTCAATTTGAATTTAATCCCACCTAATACATGGATAGCTAATGCACCATAAAGTGTATTATCATATACCTAAGAAACCATGGGATTACTTATCCATGGATTAATAATACATGAATAAGAGAATTAAATCACTTAACTACCCCTCAATTCATTTTATTAAATTTTCCTTTTAGTTTCATTTTAAATATAATCACTACAAATTTGGTTGTTATGTTACATTTAATTTGTCATCCTCTTTTTACTTTGCATATGCGAATTAAGTGCTTAAATATCATTTCTTCCCTTATGTTGGTTTATAGATTCGAATGTGAACTACATTTATGCTATTTTGTAATTTTTGATTTACGGACGGATTAATTTAAATATAAAAGATTATTCTCAAATAAATATATAATTTAAAAATCTAAAACTATATTATCAACAGTGTGTGATGTTCTTACATAGTGTTCTTTACATTTTTAAAAAATTATTTCTATATAATATGATAATTATTTATTGTTTTAAATTTTATTGATCAAATAGACTCAATTTAAAAAAATAATAATAATAAATGATCAACTAAACGGGGTGAGAATTAATATTCATATTTTAGCTTTTCTATAAGATCGCGTAGGGTGAGTAATTTGACTAGTTAAATGAAGTATAAAATTTCATAAAAATAGAAGGGTATAATTGTAAAGAAGATTTTGTAGAGTTTTAAATCCAAATACAATACATGATATATCTAGTTTTTAATACAATGAATCAAACACTTGATAAAAAATAATCTTTGCATTACTAATTCCTGCATTTCTAATCCCAGTATTATTAATCCATGGATAACATCTCTCTGTACCAAACGACCCCTAAGATCATTTTATTTTTCATAAATTTTTTTAGCTGTTTACCATGTAACGACATTTCGAGTCATTACACTTGTGGTGTACTAATACTACTCTTGCTATATTTCTTTTTTGAAATATAGATATATTGTAGATTGATTAGGAGTTTTTTTGTGGAGCAGTAGTTATTTAGCATCAACTTCTGTACCTTTTTTTGTGAAAGTTCTGACATTTTTTGCTAGTGTTCTCTTCGTAGAAGCTCTTGTACATGTCTAAACTAGATCTTGAATAATGTTGTAAGTTGTTGATCATGTACATGAATGAATGCTTCTAAAAAATATTTTAGTTTATGATTATGTCGACTTAATTTGATAAGAGGATAAAAGAATTGTGATTGTGTAGGGATATTATACCCACTACCGGCTTATAGAGATGATTATGGAATTAGTACTTGTTATGTATGTGTGGTGTCAATTTAAGAAATATAGGTTAATACTTGAGTTGGATTTATGAGTAGTTGTCTTGTTAGATAACGTTCACATATGTGGTGAGGAATTAGAATTATTAGATGAAAGTTCAATTGTTCACTCATAACTAAATTGGTCAAACCAAGCTAATAAGATATAATTGGAAGTTACTAGGAAAGTGCGGAGTGGGAATTGAAATTGTGAACTTGGTATTGAACTGCTATATGAAATTGTTATTCTTTCTTTCTATGATTTCTATATGATGTTTACGTGATCTAGCCTAGTAAATCAACAATGTCTACCAGTACTTATGGTGTACTGATACAACTCTTGCTATATCCCTTTTTGTAATAAGATATGTTGCAATTTAATTAGGAGCTTCTTGTGAGGAGCCGCGACCATTCACCATCAACTTCTACACCTCTTTTTTGTGGAACTTATGTCTTTCTTATTGTTTTTATCATTGTATACGCTTTTATATATGTCTAGAATAGGTCTTGGATACTATTGTAAATTGCTGGTCATGTATATAAATGTGTGTAAAGATTTTTTATTTATGATTATGTCAACTTACATATTTGAATTCTTAACAACAATAAAGTTTTTACTTGAATTTTCACATAATATTTGGTTGGGTAGTAAGGGTTCTCCTATCTAGTTATAATAGAGTAGGTCTCGTACAATCTCCTAATTTGGGCCATGATAGTTGGTACGAAACCACTAGGTCATCGATCTCACAAATATATGAGAAAATGTCAAGTAGAGTACTACATATGTGTGAGTAGACGTGCACTCAAATCCTCAGGATTCTAAGAGGAATCTAGATCAAAAGTCATTCCTTTTCTTCTTTCCTATCATACTACCTCGATTTGTTGTCTAAATAGGTTGAGCCCGATTGGTATCTAGTCGATTCCAATGGATATTTCTATAACCATAATTAGAATCAAATCAATTTCAATTGATATTTTAAGGAGTTCACAATTGAAACTTAGCCGATTTTAATTGGTATCTGTCGATAAGAGTCAAGATTTACAATTATTGAATGAATTATGATGAAATTGTTTGCTTAATCCTTAAATGTGGACATTGATAATAAGAAAATGATGTATTTGGGTTTATGATGATAGGTGGCGCGAGGATGTATACTAATTCATTTGTGTGTTGATTGTATGAATTATGGTGAAACGAGTTGCTACTTGTTTCTTGTAGAGTCAATAAACTAGAATGTGATAAAATTATGATAAATTGTGGTGTGTTGGTATGATGCTAAATTATTATGTGTATTAACGAGATAATGAATAAGAACTTTATTTCTGTGAACTGGTAGTTATGATGTATTAAATAAATTGAGAATAATGTGTAATAGATGGGTCCCGGATAAACGAGATACTGAGCATTTTGGTGGGCATCAATGTCATGTTATAGAAAATTATATGACAATAATAAATATAGACAAATACATGGAAAATAAAAAAATATATAAAATCTCTTAATAAAAATATGCAAAAACTACTAAGTCTAAAACAAATAGCTATAAAATATCAATTTTAAAAAAATAGCCCATTTAGACTATACCTTAGAGTTTTAATCTTATATATACTTAAAGATATTGAAATAATAGATATTAAGAAAATGATATTAGAAGAAGTAATAAACTACGAAATAGAAATGATAAATGCCACAGCACAAATATACGAAGACATTTACCCAGAAGGATATTATTCAGACCAAGATTGTGGATGTTAGAATATATTAGAAAAACTAGAGAAAACCAAGATAATCTAAATAACGAAATTAATTACAGAAACCGAATTAGAAAAATAATGGAAGATCTAAAAGAAAAGTTAATATGGATAGAAAAAACCTTAAAAAATTTAGAAAAAAGTACATGTAACAGTTTATATAATATAAAAACTCACTACGAGAAGAACAACACAAAATAATAAATGACATCGAAAGTCTAGAATTAGATATACACTACAGTACAGAAAGAATAAGTTATTACACAGAAATCTGTAACTCAGCAGTTACTACAGGATAAAATAATAAACTAAAAATTAATGAATACATCTCACAAAAAGAATAACTTATTAAAACAAAATCTAAGAAATAACCACGCACAAAAAAGAATAGATTCATCAGCTAGTATAAATCTATTTATAAATCTATTTATCAGTTTAGTTATCTGCACCCCCTACAAATGGTATCAGAGCTCAGTAATTTAAAAGATATGGAAGTGATATACGTGTTAGAAGATTTAGTTAAAATAGTTATGTTGAAATTAGTCAAATTAGTTAAGTTAGATTCAAATTTAGTTAAGATTAGATTTAGTTATTTATTAAATTAATTATGAGAAGACCATTTAAAAATAGAGAAGCTTTTAGAAAAATTAAAGAATCTTTAGTTAGTAATTATTCAGAATATATAAATCTAAATAAAACAAAAGAAAATCCAGAAAGATTAGTCTATTTAATTACATTAATATCTAGTATTGAAGCAAAATTAATAATCCATTTAAAATCTAGAAGAATGAGACATATACCACCTAATTATGATAAAATTAGATTTAGATATCCACCAAAATATTATAAATATAATTTAAATGAATAAAGAGCAAAAATACAAAGAATTAAAACAATTTATCTCTGAAAAACGTAAAGAATTAAAAATAAGAAAAGAAAGATTACATTATAACATATTTGCCGGAGTTACTAAAAATTCAATAAATATACAAAAAGATGAAATATCAAAATTAGAATCCCAAATAGATAGTTTATAATATATATATCAACATGAACTATTCACAATAAAATGAATAAAGAAGAATTTATAATAGATGAAAAAATATATGAAAATCACGAAGGATCAAAAATAAAAATAGTATTTTCCAATTTAGGAAGAAGATACAAAAAAATAGGAGAACATTTATATTTAATGTTAGAAAAAGAAGAATTAAAATTAGAAGATAAATTAACAGCAATGGTAAGAATAGAAAAAGAAAATGAAGAGATAGATAGAAAAAAGGAAATAGAAAAAATTAAACAACAATCTACGGAAGAAATACGAAAAATAGAAGAAACTAAAAATAGTAGAATTGCTGAATTAGAAAAAAGAATTACAAATGTTAAAAGATTTATACGAACAAAGACAAAAAGAAAAAGAAGAAATAGATAAAGAACAAAAATTAATAAACGAGATAAATCAATTTAAAGAAAAATTAGAAATAAATAATATAAAGGTAAAAGAAACGGATAATTATGATTCAGAAGATAGTGAAACATATACGGAAATATTAACAAATATAAAAGATTTAGAAATTAACGAAAAACAAGAAAGAATTAATTAAGAAAACTTAGAAAATAATAATACAGAAATAAATACTCTTGACAAAAAAGAAGATGAAAATCTAATACCCAAAACAACAGAAATAAGAAAACCTATATATTATAAAAATAAATTTAAAAGATGTAATGAATATGACAAATGGATACCAAAACAAATAGTTAATAAAAATTATAACTTTTTAGATCTAGACTGTGTAATAGATACAGAAAAAACAATACAATTATGGATAGAATATATATGACAAAACAATTATTAGATAATAATATAAACATAACAGATGCACCAGAATACATAGAAAAAACACTAATAGGATCAGTAAAATTATGGTTTACAAATTTAACTGAAAATAGTAAGAAAGTATTAAGAGCTAATAAACCTATGGAAGGAGCAGCATCAACAACAACTAAATTAACACCTATAGAATTATTGAAAAAATATGAAACAGCTATAAAAGATGAATTTGGTAGTATGACAACATTAGAAGAAGAACAAGATGAAGAAAAAGATACAAATAGGAATTTAATGATAAAATTAACAATATGTAATATGTGTTATATAGATGAATATACTTGCGCATTTAAAGAATATTATTATAAAGGAGCATATAATATAGAAGAAAGTAAAGAAATAAGGAAATTATATTTTAATAAATTACCCGAACCATTTAGTTCAAAAATAATAAAAAGTTGGGAAGAAGCAAAAATAGTAGATACATTAGGAGCTAGAATAAAATTTTTACAACAATGGTATAGAAAGCTATGTGAAAAATATGGAGAAGAATTGAAAATGGAAAAAACATTAATAAGAAATTTAGCATGTTGCAAAAATAAAATAGCACCCCAATTTGGATGCGAAGAAAGATATTATAAGAAAAGAAAAAGACATAAGAAATATAAGAAATATAAAAAATCAAAATATAAATATAAGAAACCAAGAAAAAGATATTATGTAAAAAATTACAAAAATAAAAGACCATATAGAAAGAAAAAATCTATAAAAGAATGTACTTGTTATAATTGTGGAAAGTTAGGACATTTAGCTAGAGATTGTAAATTACCCAAGAATCCAAAAAATAAATAAATATCCGAAATAAAAATAGAAAATACAGAATATATGCAAATAGATTATATAGATTATGAACTAGAAAGTGAAGATAGTATATATGAAATTTCAGAAAACGAAACAGATACAGAAATAGATAGTGAGATAGATGAATCAAATGACTGAAGAAGATATAAAAATAATAACAAAGGAAGAATATTTAAATGATGAAGGAACAGAACAAAAGATAATATTTGACAGTAATATATTTGATGAAATAAAAGAAAAAGAGTTAGATTTAAGTGTAGAAAAAATATTTAAAATACCAACAATAAAAAATATTTTTAGTAGGAAAAAAGATGAATATTATGTAGTATGCCAAAAAGAACATGTAATAGACTGTAGATATGCAAAAGGCAAAGCTAGTATACCACTAGTAACAAAAAGAATAATTAATAAAGAAATAAATGATATAAAAAGTAAAGGAGATCCAATAAAATACGTACACCTTGGAGGTACAGAAATATTAATAAAAGCATGTTTTAGAGAAGGAATAGATACACCAATAGAATTATATTTAGCAGATGATAGAATTATAAAACCTATAGAAAAAAGCATAATAACTGCCGTAAAAGGAAATTTAATATACCAAAAATTTAAATTTATAATAAGTGCAAATTATTCAGTAGCAGTAACAGATAGAAATATAGATAAATCATTAGTATTATATTGGAAGATATCAGGAATAGAATTAACCCCAGGAAGTAAAATATTTACAGCGAGATGTAAAAATTTATATGTATTAACAACAAAACATAAAATAACAGGGAAAAATAAGATTAATAAAATACAAATAGATAGCCCATTTGAGCAAATTGTAAAAACAATAGATTATAATGACTATAGCTATAGAGACATAGATATAGAAGAAAATTTAGAAATAGTAAATGATAGAATAAGTACAACGAAAAGAATAGCTAATGAAAAACCAGAGTCATCGAGCTCATCAAAAAGAATGAGTTATGAAACAAATTCAATAAGTAATTTAAACCAATATTACATAACAGGAAAAATAAATGAAAAAGAACATTTAATACTATTAAACACAGGACAAGAAGAAAATTATATAGCAAAATATCTAGTAAAAAATGAAGAAATAAAAACTGATAATGATATATGCCCAGATCTACCAAGAAGTTTAATAAATAATAAAGATATAGTAGAAAAAGAAATAATAATAGGAGGAATTAGAAAAATAAAAATAGAATTTGAGGTAAAAGAAGAAATGCAAAAAGCAAATATAATATTAGGAATAAAATGGTTAGAACAAGTAAAACCATATAATATAGAACATACACAATTAGCCATAACATATAATAGGGAAAGATTATTTCTAAGAAGAGCCTTAACATAAAATGAAAATATATGTATTAATGAAGATAGTAGTGGAAGGATATTACAGTAGACATTATACGCCTATGATAGATACAGGAGCAGAAGCTAATTTATGTAGATATAACTGCTTACCAGAAAGTAAATGGGATAAATTAAAAATATCAATAATAGTTAAAGGATTTAATAATGAAGGAAGCTTAATTACTTATAAAGCTAGGAATGTAAAAGCACAAATATGGGATAAGATATTGACAATAGAGGAAATTTATAATTAAGAACTAACATCAAAAGATATACTTTTAGGAATGTCATTTTTAGATAAACTATACCCACATATAATAACTAGAAACGATTGGTGGTTCACAACACCATGTAAACAAAAAGTAAGAGCAAAAAGAGTTAATAATAAAATAAGAAAGAAAACTGACTGGATAAAAGGAAGTGAAAAAATTAAACAAAAGTTAGAAAATATAAAAACCACTGAAGATACAATAGAATTAGTAGTCTTTTCGATAAATAAAACAGAAATAACTATATTTTCAATAAATAAGATAGAAATAGTTAAGAAAAAATTAGAACAATTATATAGCGAAGATCCGTTAAAAGGATGGGAAAAACATAAAACTACCATAAAAATTGAATTAATAGATAAAAATAGTATAATAACCCAAAAACCATTAACATATAATTTTGATGATTTAAAAGAATTTAAAATGCATATAGATGAATTATTAGAAAAACAATATATACAAAAAAGTAATAGTAAACATAATAGTCCAGCATTTATAGTAAATAAACATAGTGAACAAAAAAGAGGAAAAAGTAGAATGGTTATTGATTATAGAAATTTAAATGCAAAAACTATAACATATAATTATCCAATACCAAATAAGATATTAAAAATAAGACAAATCCAAGGATATAATTATTTTAGTAAATTCGATTGTAAATCAGGATTTTACCATCTAAAGTTAGAAGAAGAATCTAAAGAATTAACCGCATTTACAGTACCACAAGGATTTTACGAATGGAATGTACTACCATTTGGATATAAAAATGCACCAGGTAGATATCAATATTTTATGGATAATTATTTTAAACAATTACCTAATTGCATAGTATACATAGATGATATATTATTATATACAAAGACTAAAGAAGAACATATAAAATTATTAGAACAATTTACAGATATAATAGAAAATTCAAGAATAAGTCTAAGTGAAAAGAAAGCCGAAATTATGAAAAACCAGATAGAATTTTTAGGAATACAAATAGATAAAAGTGGAGTAAAAATGCAACAACATATAGTACAAAAATAATAAATTCGAAAGAAGAATTAGATACAAAAAAGAAATTACAATCATTTTTAGGATTAGTAAACCAAGTAAGAGAATATATACCGAAATTAGCAGAAAACCTAAAACCACTACAGAAAAAATTAAAAAAGGATATAGAATATAATTATAATGAAGAAGATAAAAAACAAGTTCAAAAAATAAAATTACTTTGCAAGGAATTACCAAAATTACAATTTCCGGATGAAAATAGAAAATTTACATACATAGTAGAAGCAGATGCCAGTGAATATAGTTACGGAGGAGTACTTAAATATAGATATGAAGTAGAAAAAATAGAACACCATTGTAGATACTACTCAGGTACGTTTAACGAGACAGAAATAAAATGGGAAATAAATAGGAAAGAATTATGTTCATTATATAAATGTTTATTAGCATTTGAGCCATATATTGTATTTAACAAATTTATTGTGCGAACAGATAATACACAGGTACGCTGGTGGCTAACAAAGAAAATACAAAATTCAGTTACAACAAAAGAGATTCGGAGACTAGTTTTAAATATATTAAATTTCACATTTATAATAGAAGTAATCAGTACTAACAAAAATGTTATTGCAGATTACATATCAAGACAAAGCTACACAAACTGAAATGATAGAAGAAAATATACATGAAAAGATACTCAACGCCCTGACTACGCTTTCATTGAAAGTGGACAGTATGGGTACTGAGATAGTAAAGATGGGGACTGAGATAGAAACACTAAAGCTAAAGACTAGTGAAGATAAACTGAAGTCTATAGCTATGAATCAGCTAACTCAGCAATGTGCAGAGCTATGTCGATCGGAAGACAATAAAATTCCAGAGCAAGAAGGAGATGTTGGGATACTCCATAAAACCCATAACGTTTATCAATCTACTTCTGCAGGTACAAGCAAAGGAGTTAGAAAAAATATGAACTTAAATAAGCTATTTGACAAGCCATATACACCAAATATACCAAAAGACCCTATGTTTACACCCCCACAAGTTACCACATATCGAGAAAGCCTAAATCAAGACAAAAAGACATATCACTACACAGCCCGCACATATATAGAAAATATCTACAACGTACAAACTTTCTTAAATAGCAACCCAAAAGCTACAAATATCCAAGAACCAGATACGAACTATATAACCCAGAAATTAACCGGATACAACAAGCTAATTGCCTTACCAAGAACTAAACCAAGCCTAGTTAAAACTTGCTACGAATATGGATTACTTAGTACCGTATATACCACAGACGGAACTGAGATATCTACTATACCCGAGATATATGAAGCATTTACCACATTTAAAAGAATAACCAAAGGTACTTTATTTTTTATAAAAATATACACGGCACCAGCAGAGATATTATTTGACGAAGTCAAGAAACTTATACAAGTTGTAAAAATAGGAATGACAAGAGATATGACTATACCGCAAGATATTGGTACACAGCCAGAGATACCTAGAATCGAGATACCAAAATTTTATGTGAACAAAAGAGTTATCGGACTATCTACAATTTTACAAGAGCTAGCAAATACATATTGCAATCAAAATCCTATATGGAGTTATTATTCAAGAAACCATGTATTGATATATTCAAATTCAAAAGAGCTACGAGAAACAGACATGGAAACAATTAGGCAATGGATTATGACGTTGCTTAAACCAGAGACAGAACCTATCGCCAGAGCTATTAAAGAAAAATTTATTTCAGAAGAATTATTGACCAGATATTGCAAAACTATTGGACACAAATACCCAGACCATAGATGTTCAAAATGTAATGGAGGAGATAATGACGTCCCAACAGTGCAGCTAGAATAAAAGAAGATAAGAACGACAGCTGGAAAGATAAGACCAAAGCAATAATGGAGATACATCAGATATGACAGATAGACGGAAGACTTATTTGTACAAAAATTAGTTAGTAAACATTTAATAGAAGACTTTAGTCTTCTTAAAGCTTTAGAAATACGAAAAAGAAAGTAGTTTAGCATTTATTGTAAAGTTTGAAAAAAGTTGTGAAGTTTGAAAAAATCTTTAGGTAGGTTAGGTAGGCTTTAAGACTTTAAGTCTTTTCATTAATTGTTTTTTGTTTTCTAGCTTTTACGTAAAGTTGTAAAGAAATGTAAAGAGTTTGAAAATCATCTATAAATAAGAGCTCAGAAGGCATTGCAAAGGCAAGCCTTCGAACATTCAGCAAAAATACTCTCTCCATTCCAATTCAAAAATATTTAGCCCAGTTAATTAAATATATACACCGCAATGGAAAAAGCTATGGAACAACAAACCTTAGAAATATCAAAGCTACCGGAACAGGTATATCTATTTACGATTATGAATAGCTAAATTCATAATTTCCGATAATCATGATATGATAAAATAAATTCATATTAGTTACTTTATAGTAGAATTATTCGAAAAATAATATGTTAAGAAGTTTATTAGCAAAGTGAAAACGGAGAAAAATCCCAAGGAACTATGCCATCCTAAAGGTGCAACCAATGAGGCAAGAAGCCGTGGCGGGGAGTAACCAAAGTCGAGGCGCTGTTTAAGGGAAAAGTATCCGAATTACCATGCTAGTAGTGACCGAAGAACATGTTATTTAAGAATAATCTAGTATATAGTAATCTGAGATGACTATATTTTATTATGTATATGGTTGAAGGGAATATTTTGAAAAAAGCAATTTTATGATAATGAATGATAATATACCTGATGTCATGGTAGATAAATTTAAGATACTTATTTTGTATGCACTTAGAGATATAGATATTGCAGATATAAGAAAAGTTATATTAGAAAAAGCATATGGACAAAATTATACGGATAGGATAAATTATATACCACACATACCTAACTACTCTTATAAATATTTATTATGTTAAAATTACGTAGGATTTTTAAAGATACACAAAAAATACAGTTACTGTGAATTTAGTGAATTTGATTATGACTGATGAGCATTAGTTGTAGGATCGATTGATGAACTAGAGTTAACATATGTGTTTATGCATATTTGCACCACTCTCGTTGTTGCATGATAATTATTGGTTGATTTTGCTCATTGAGTTAATTGTGAAATTCATATTTTTATTGTGACTATATGAAATGAGTCCAACGAAGGGTACTGTGCCGATGAAAAATGGTTTTGGTGAGTGTTATTATGAATTCTGGTAGTGGTTCACAAGACCATTTCCTTAACACAGGTAAATAGATTGTCTTTTAAGCATGAAAAAAAATTGCACTTCCTTGAGTAGTCATTCCACTAAAATATTTTTTATTATTTGTGCTTTTTCGCTTTTGATTTGAAAGCTTTGGCTGTTCAGTTCGCGTAGTTTGTAGTTACTAATATAGGAAAGAACTCATATTGCTTCCATTTGCTTTAGTATTCCTTTTGAATTGACTGGTGTTCAGGGCGGCTCTATCATTCTAAAAAAAATCGACCATCTTAGGCCCTCAAATTTGAGAGGCCTCATTTTTTAAAGTATACATATTATATGTGAAAAAATAATTTTTTATATATAATAAAAATATTATTAGAATAAATTTGATATATTTAGAGTATTATATCTCAAAAAAATAAAAATTCATTGATTATATTACTAATTAAATAAGAATTATTAGACGAAAACGAGTATAGAATTTTTAAATAAACTTTGTTAAGAAAATAACTTTTTTTCTTAAAAATCGGCATCCATTTGATTTTGACCATAGGCCACTAATGTATTTGAGTCGCCCCTGCTGGAGTTAAAGTAATAATACGATACCTAAAATTATTAGGCAACGTTAAAAAGTCTACAAAAATAACAATATCTTTTTTTTTTTGTGAAAGAGATTTAATTCATATATATAGAATCAAAGTTCTACTAGCGAGGTAGGAACATTAGGTTCAAAAGAAGCCCTTAACACAGTTTGGGCGTGTACAAAGCTCGAAGAGTTCAAATTATAACTTTTAATAGTCCTAATGAAGGTGTTTCCTGCACTGTCTGCTGCCAAGGGAGTAGCTAAACACAGTGGAGGATCCATCAAAATCTGCATTTGGCTACTATTTAGATCACCATTTTCCATTTTAACTAGTGCATTATCAACTCTATTTTGCTCCCGATAGGTGTACTTCATGGCTGGTGATCCCAACATCTGCAATAAGTACCTGCACTCAAGGATTACATTACAGTAGAAAGAGTTATTAGTATTGATCATGTTCAATGCAATGCTCGAATCACAGTTAATCTCTAGTGGATTTAGATCCTAGCAATGGCCATTCTTAGGCCTTCAGGGATTACCAGAAGTTCATCTTGGGATATAGTAACATGGGGGAGGTTTTTTTTATAACCGATAATCCACTCTCCCTTGTGATTTCGGAAGACACCACCTATTTTGCCTTTACCTAGTTGGGCATTTACACTCGCGTCAGTATTGAGCTTATAAGTTCCCTGGATGAGTGGTTCCCATTTAAGTTAGATGGTCATCGAGGGGTTAGGGTGGGTTTCTTTTGTATCTACAAGTAGAGCATGTTCCATGGCTAAATTTATAGTGTGTTCTATAGGGATCTATGTCTCTTTGTCCTTAAAGATGTACTCATTTCTAACTAGCCAAATATTCCAAAGGCTGAAAGGTAAAATGGTTTCCCAAGAATATAAACGATTAAAGTCTTTCTTTAAGAGCTTTCTAGGAATCAGTCCAATTATCAGTAGTGATGTTATTATGACCCCAAGTAGCAATAGAGGAGCTCTGGAGGATAAGCTTATTCCAGAAAGAGGTAGCCTTAGGACAAGCGAAGAAAATGTGGGCTATGTCTTCTCTGATTGTTTGGCATTTTTTAGACTATGGAGAGGCATTCAGGCCAATATAGTGGAGGTAACTACCAGTGGGAAGTCTATTGTAAAGGAGGAGCCAAATAAAGGTTTATATTTTTTCAAGTAGGTGAAACTTCCAAACCCAAAGAAAACCATTGTTGACACGGGGTTTCTCCTTTCTAGCATCAAGTAACTGGTAGACACTGGTAAGTAAGAGGTTACCATCAGTAGAGGCATCCCAAATAAGCTTGTCCTCACATTACTAAACTGAGGAATGTAACTACTCTTAATAATGTTAAGAAAGGGTTGAGGGAGAGTAAGAGAGAGGTTTTCGAGATCCCATACTCCATTATTGTGGATGGAATTAAGTCTAAGTTATTCCTCTCCCTTATTCAAGGGGCCTTCAATGAGATTTCTAATGGATGGATGATTTGGGATATATTAGTCTCCAAAAAACTGAATTCTATTACCTTTATGGACAATCCATCTATGGTGGGTGCTACAGTTCTTCCAACCTTCGGTAATGCAACTCCAAGTCCTGGAGGTGATTCTTTTAGTGGGTTGAGAAGGGTGGGGATTGCAGTACTTGTAGTACAACACTTTTGCCCAAGTAGATTGGGTATTATTGTACATTCTCCAGGAAAGACTAGCATGCATAGCTTTATTCCTAAGCTTAGCTTTCTAGATGCCAAAACCACCCTCCTTCTTGGGGTCAGTAATTTTCTCCTAGTTTAGAAGGTGAATTTTTTTCTTATCAGCAGTGGTTCCCCAAATAAAGTTTCTTCATATTTTTTTTATGGAGAAGGTGACTTTATGGGAGAGCCTTATATAATGCATGACATAGGAGGGTATACTACTGAGAGTGGCTTTTGCAAGGATAAGTCTACCGGCCATGTTAATTATTTTAGATTTCTAACCAGCCATTCTTGCCTGCATGTTGTCAATGATGAATTGAAAATCACTATTTTCAGGCCTCTTGCTAAAGATGGGGCAGCTCAAATACTTACCAAAGTTGTTACAACTGTTGATGTCAAGGATACTGGAACAGAGGGTGGAAATGACATCATTATAATTTGAAGAGAAGAAAACTTTGGATTTGGATCTATTGAGTTTTTGGCCCAATTGCTGGCAAACTCAGCAAGAGTGGTGTTAATGTGTTGACATTCCTCCAAGCTAGCCTTAGAGAACAGAGTTAGGCCATCTACAAAGAATAGGTGGGAAATTTTTGGACCCAGAATGGAGATTCTAATAGGATATTGGATTCTATCATTTGTTTCTGTAGTTATGTCTCTAGGGAGCCTTTCCATGCAAAGAATAAAGAGGTAGAGAGACATGGGGACTCCTTGCCTAATACCTCTAGAAGTATTGAACTTAGAGGTTCTATATCCATTAATGAAGATGGGGATAGAAGAAAAATAAACGCAAGACATTATCAGGTTGGTAATATAAGAAAAAAATTTGAAGTACAAGAGGGTGTCCAAAATGAAAGACCATTCAAACCTATCAAACGCTTTTTCTACGTCCATATTAAGGATCATGTTCCCTTATCTGCCTTTCATTTTTTTTTAAAATGAGTAATGAATTCCTGGACAATGATGGCATTGTTAGAAGCCCTTCTGTTAGTAAAAAAGCTGGCTTGGATAGGACCAATAATTTTTGGAAAAGGGGTTTGATCATGTTAAAAATTATTTTTGTTACCAGTTTGTATAGAGTATTACAAAGACCAATGGGTCTAAAGTTTTTAATTTGACAAACATTTGCATATTTAGGAATAAGGCATAAGATGGTTTCATTCATGGAAGGGTCCATTTTATTTCTTTGGAAGATTTTTTTTTTTAGAATCCACAATGTGCCAGTATTTTTGGTAAAAGGGAGGGTGTATGCCATCAGGGACCAGTGCTTTGAGAGGTTTGAAAGATTTGATGGCCAAGCTTATTTCAGAGTCCCTGGGGGGAGAGCTCAGCACAGTGATGTCTGAGTTCTCTAGAAGAGAAATACATAGATGGTGAGGGTAGGAGTGAAGATTACTAGGGAAGAGAAATGGTCAGTAGTATAGAGATCTCTGAAGAAACTGGTAATGTGGTTACTAATTTGGGTGTGGTTAGTAATCCAAGTACCAAAATCATCTTTTAGGAAAAGAATTTTGTTCCTCCTCCTTCTGGTAAGAGTTGAGGCATGAAAAAACTTAGTGTCAGAGTCACCCTAGGTTAACTGATTGATCCTCAACTTTGTTTCCAGAAATCTTCCTTACATCTTAAAAGACTATCATAATCAATGATGAGCTCAGTTTCAAGGTTCTGCAGAAAAGGTCTATAAGGCTAGCGAGAAGAGTTTTGGATACCCTTAATTCTGGCTAGAAATTTCTTTGAATTATGAAAAATATTACAAAATTGGTGTCTATTCCAGTTGGTTGAATTTTCCTGGAGATCACCGATTGCCCTGAGGATGGTGTTAGGAGGCCTAAAAGATGAGAGGACCTCATTCTGAAAGGTGGGATGCCTGCACCATATGGGCTTTATCCTGAAGGATTTTTTTGAGAATGTATTGCTATGTCTAGAGAGGTTGACCAGTAAAGGACAATGGTCAGAGTAGGTGCGGGGTAGATAGGTAATACTAGTGTCAAGGTACTTTTTAATCCACTGGTCATTAGCAAGGCATCTATCTAGCCTTTCAAGGATTAGATGTTGCCTACTTTTATTAGTCCACGTGTACTTGCTACCTTTGTACCCTAAATCTACCATTCCACACTTATTAAGGCAATCCCAGAAGAAGTTTGCTCTTCTACTATTAATAGCATTACGACCATATTTCTATTTAGCTTAGAGGACTTCATTGAAGTCTCCTCTCATAAACTACTCAGAATGGTAGGTATGGGATATGTTGATCAAGTTGTCCCAAAGGGTAGTTTTAGTGTTAAAGTCAGTACTGGCATTGATAGTTGAAAAAAGTCAAGAATGGGAGAAAGAAAGCACCTTACTGCTGCATAGATAGCTTGCTGAAAGATGGAAATATCTTCAAGCTTGAGGACATTGTCCCTCTACATAATTACCTATCCCTTCAGATCTACCCACAGTAGGAGACTGGATTTGGTTATCAAATCCTAGTTCAAGAATGATGCTTTTGTGCTAAGCCATTCTTGTCTCTAAGAGAACCAACATTAGGGGTTTATGGAGGTTCACAAGAGTGGTGCATTATCTTCTGAAGATTGCACTGTTTGCCCCCCTTACATTCCAAATAATAAACTTAATCATAGGATTCCTGTGGGGCAGTTATGTGGAAAAACTTGGGGACTTTTTCTTCCCAGAGTTGGGAATGGTGTTGGTTATCTGGATAGCTAGGAGAATACTGTCCATTAGATTGATGGAGCATTTCCTTCGAGTCCAGGGATAGACTACAATAATGGCTTCCTTGAATGTCTCTTTGAACTCTATATGGAATATGTGTTTCAAGAGAAAGGATTATGGCTTTTGGTACCCATGGCTTTCTAAAATTTTCTCTAACTCTTTGTTGCACTGAGTCAGTGCTCCCAAGTTTGAGTTTTCTCCCTCATCTGGGTCTTCTTCCACCACCACTGGTTGAGAAAGTAGTTGTTGATAGAGTAATTGACCCATCGGGTTCCAAGAAATAAAGGATGGGCTCAGTATAGATGAATTAGAGGGTTGGTTTGGGAAGAAAGAAAGACTCTGGAAAAGATTATTCAGAGGAGGTTTTGTTCTTGAGTGGAGAGGTGCGCTAAGCTCTTCATCAGCTAAGATTGGAGTAGTGTTTGTAACCATAGTTGGTTCCCCAACAGGGGGAAAGAGTGGTAAATTTCCTCTCTTACTATATTGCCTGGGTAATGAGGGTCCTGGAGCAGCAGGACCACTGGTTGATCCCCAATGTTGGCATTCAAAGTGAGAGGGAACTCCCGTAGCAGTAGTTCCAGCCAGGAGTTGGGAGTGTAGTCTGGTGGAGGTGGGCTTGTCACTAGAAATATGGGTGTTTTGGGGGTTGTTATCTGGTGGTTGGGGAGTTCCATTGTTACTAATGGTAGTAGCAATGTGGGGTGGTTGAGGATTACCATTTTTAGTAAATAAGTGGTGGTAGAAATAGGGGAAGTTAACTGATGAGACCTTCATGGTCTTTTCTTTAGCCAAAGAGCTATGTGAATAGCCTAAATATTTGGAGGATTGAGCATTAATATTATAGGTTGATCTTTTAGATATGACTTTCATGGTCATATCAGCTAAAGTAACACTCTAAAAATCCCTTGAGTCAGGGATGTTTTGAGTTGAAGTGGTGATAGGATCTTTCCTAGTAGTTGATAAAGTCTCCTTCTGGGTGAAGTGGAGGGACTTCTGTAGGGGCCCTATCACTTCAAGCATATTTATCTTTAGGGTTGCTGAGGTAGTTTCGACCCCTTTTCCATCGTAGGTACTCCGATTTTTCCTCTTCTGAGTCCTACTAGAATTACGGGGTGGGGTGGTAGTATAGTTGACGAACTTATCATATTCTAGCTGGGTAGTACAATGATTTGTGTGTTCCTGTGGAACTTCTGCTCAATTTTCTATTTAGGAAGGTCACTACCTTCCACATATTGCATTGTGGGGGGACTTGGGGTGCTATTGCATCTGACGAACCTGCTTTTTGTGGTTGTTGGGGTGCTAGGGTCTGGGTACAATTCCTCAATGTGTGACCCAATTTTCCATAATCGGTACACAAAATTCCTAGTCCTTCGTATTCCACCTCCTAGTTGTGATTTCCAATTTTAAATAATTTCCTGAATAGCCGACCAAGGGGTACCTGGGTGCAAATTCGTGCATATCTAGCGCTTAGGGTTGTCGATGTACATGAATCGATTATTAAGAGCTTACCCAGACTCCGACCAATAGTTCCAAGATTTTCTTGTCATAGAATTCAGTGGGTAGCTAGGTAGGCATGTCCAGATTGCTATATGGCAGATCTGCTAATTCTGAGGGAAAAATTTTTGTTCCCACCGGATGACTGACAAGAAACCTTCCTCTATGAACCATGGTCCATCATGGAGGGATCTGCTCCAGTTGTCTACTTCTTTGAACTTGGCTATGTAAAAATCGAGACCCAAATCAATGAGTACCAGATTCTTAGAGGGTTTCCACATTTCTGTGATTTTTGATCTTACAAACTGATATAAAACTCTTTTCTCCATTAATTTAACAATTATTGTGAATTTCCATGGTTGATAGATTCTTCTCTTGTCTTTATCCAATAGATATATCGAATCACCGTCCTGTTTCTCGGGCTCGTCTAGCATTTGCTCTTCTTCATGATAAAAGTTGTTGAGATCTAGTTGTTTTTCCAAGATAACACTCTTGAAAGTAGGTGGAGAAATAGGGCTTTCCCTAACTTGAGTGGTTCCCGTCGAGATTGGATCCGGTATTTTCGACGGCGTGAGCACAGTGTACTGATTTTCATCGGGGTGCATTTCCTAGGGGTCTTTCTAGGGTTGAAGTTCTTCTCGTAAAAAATAACAATATCTCTTGCAAGTATTTTCACCGCAAGTATTATTATCTTTTGACATTTAATTTGCAAATGCTTTTTGTTCCTTTGTTTTATAGTTGTGCATTTTCGTGAGAACATAAAAAAAAAAGTAATGTAGTAAAAGAGTTTCTAAGTGAAAAGTTCTAGTTAGTGATGAGGAGTTCGGATAATGTTTCACACTTACAATCGGTTAATGCATCTAGGGTAAAATATAGGGATTTATATATGGATAAATTACTTATTATTACAGCTTAAGTTTCTATTATTATTTAAAATCTCATCCAACTAAATTAATTACAAAAATCCCTTTTTACTCAAAATAGTTGCCTCTTTTCTGATACATCTAAAAAAAACTCACCCACATCGCCTAATGTGTCATAAATCTCACCCAAAAATCAGGAAATATATCTAACGATTTTATCAATTCACCCATTTTGAATTCCCACCATGTTCTCATCTTCTACTTCAACATTCAAGTTACAACTTCAATTAACTTTCTTTTTAAATTTCCACCCTGTTCTCATCTACTACTCAATTAGATCTAACAACTCCATCTTTCCAACATTAACTTTCTTTTTGAATTTCCACCTTGTCACTATTATATGAACTTCATTGATTTTCGTGAAAACAGATTGAAATATCAAAATGATCAGGCTATGATGAAGAGATTATAGAAGGTTGTTGGTAGTGGTAGTAAAAAATCGATTATTGCATTTGTAAAGAGAAAGAAGTAAGTTAAAAAAGAGACCCTCTACAAAAGATATGAATTACATGTATATATGACATATCTAATTTGTAAAGATACATAAAATTAATGTATTTTTAAATAAAATGAAACATATTTTGAATGGTCGGACTGTTACTGATACATAAATATAATCTAAGATACATAGATTACAAAAACAAAATATTTATCAAAGGGAACATTATATGTATTTGGAATATATACATTGTATAGATACATAAGATTTATGTATCTGGCTATTAAATTATAAATATGTGAATTGTCGGACTGTTACTGATACATTGATATAACCTATATAAGTTAAAAGTTCCTTCACTGATACATAGTTGACAAAAATAAATCCTTTTATCAAAAGTGTGAATTATATGTATCTGATAGATATACTTTGTATATTTACATAAATTTTATGTATATTGTTATAAAATTCAATATATGTGACTGATTGGAATAGTAATAATACACAGATATAATATATATGTATCAGAATTATTACATTTGTTAGGTTTTCTTGTAATTATCATAGTTATGCATAAGATTATGATATTCTAATACATATGTATTGTATTTATAGTTCCTCCAAAACTACATGTTGTATCTTATGTACTATCATCAATTATATGTTTTGGATTAGCTATGTATATGTTTTTCTAACATTATTTGCTGATTTAGTTTTGATTTATCTTGTGCAACATTTTGATTTAGAGGATTTGGGAGAATTATGATTTGAGAATGTTGATTATGGTGATTCCAATTTGAATTATGAAGTAGTTACTAATTTTTAGAGATTCAGGAGACATATCCCAATCAAAATCCCATTAATTGATCTATCACTTATTCTCTTACCATTATTTTCCTTTTTTATTGTCAATTAGTTTGGTAGTTATGTATCTGTTACTACATTAACTTATGTATCTAGAAGGAATTTGGTGTAATTAAGAAAAAAGTTGGGAGAGAGTGTAATTGGATAGCAAACTGTTGGGGTTTATGTTATTTGTCTTAAAAATAATGTTAAATAGGGTGTATTAGTAATAGCATTAGTAATGTTGGTGTTAGAAATAATATATTTTGTATATTTTTTATAAAAAAATATTTATTTATAAAAATACCCTCCACATTCCAATAACAAAACATCCTAATCAAAGTCATTTTTGTTCTTCCTTTTCCTAACATAACAATTGATTAAAAATAAGAATCGAAAAGTCTGAAGCATTCAATAGAAAGAATTAAGAAACTTATCAAAAATGATTTTTGGATGTAAATAAGAGGAAAAAGCAAAAAAGGATAGTGACCATGGGGACATTTTCAATTTTTATTCTCTAATGAAAAATAGTAACGCATATACTTTTTGTTGTTGTTTGCGGAGTTTCTAAAAGGAGATTTGTTGTCGATTGCAGAGGTTCTAAAGTAGAGCAATGTAAAGAGTTCCTTATGATCTATCTTGAGAATAATTTTTTTTTAAAAAATCAATCAATGTTTGATTAAGTGAAAGGAAGAAGAAGACATGGATTCTATGGCAAAGCATAGAGAGAAGAGAGGCAAAATGATTTGAAGGGTAATTTTGTAATTATCCAAGTGAATACAAGTGTTGATGTTCTTTATATTACTAATGCATAGAAAATGATGGTATTAGTAATTTCTCAATACACAATAGAGTGTGTAACTAATACTTGCATTAGTTAAACATAGGGTGAAAAGTTGTACCGATTAAGGTACTATTAATACATCAAACTAATGCATGCATTAATTTTTTTCAATATTTTGAAAGCACTACAATAATTCTTTTGTTTTCAAATGTTTTTTTCTAATTGTGATAGTACCAAATGATTACAAATGGAAAAACAAGGTGCCCAATGTCAATATTTAATACTGAGTAAAACAGTACCCCCTAAACTATGACCAAATTTGTTATGACACACCTCAACTTTATAAGGGTCCTATTATCTTCCTAAAGTCAAATTTAGTGTAATTTTGTCACCCTTTTTAGCTGATGTGGCACTTTATAGCTAACGTGACACCTTTGACGTGAGTCCTATTTTATGTATTAAAGGTGTCATGTCAGGGTGACAAAATATGTTAAAATTGAGTTCAGATGGGTAACAGGACTCGTGTGAAGTTGGAGTATGTCGTAACAACTTTGGTCATAGTTTGAGGGGTACTAAATGCTTAACTCTTTAATACTCACTAAAGTATTTTACCTACTAAATTATTCAATTTCATTTTTTCAGTTAAAATAACTAGTATAGGTATCCGCACGATGCGCGAAACATTTTCTAAAAAAATTAGTAAAATATATTGGCTTATTCACTTTTAAATTATAAGGTTAATCAAATTTTTTTGCATTACATTGACATATTTCAAAAGTCAATCATTTAAAAAAATATATATATATTTCAAAAGTCCATGAAATATTTAAAAGAAAGACATAAAGTCACCACTAAAGTTATCTCGAATTTGCAAAAAGATACTTAAACTTTGTTGGGGGGGGGTCCTATTACACCATGAAATAATTCTAAAATAGTATTATTATATTTACTTTTTGCCACCTGTACTAGAGAGTGTATGCACTCTCTTTATAAGCGTGAGAAATTCAAAAAATGATTATACATTTATTTATTTTCCTATTTCTCTTGCTGAAACTTTTTTTTTCTTTTTTTCCTCTTTCTTCTTATTTCTTCTCAAATTAGCTGCCACTGCTATATATTTTTTTTTGCCAATTTCAATGTCATCAATTTTGCAACAACTCTATTGACATTCTTCTATTTCTTGCCTCTATTTGTTTCTTCAATTTTAAAATCTTATCTAAAAAATTCTACATATTTCAAACAATTCTTCAAAACACATTAAATTGAATTTTAGAAATTCAAAAACAAAGAAAGCATCTAGCTTTTTTAGAGAGATATCCAGTGACAACTCACTTGATTTAGAGTACATCAAAAGTACGGTTCTGTTTTCAATAATTTTTTTACGGTGATAGAAATAAATTGCAATCACAATATGTAGGTACAAATCTTTTCCTCCCTTGATTCTTCTCTCTTGATTTTATCCATAATTCAAGGGCTGTCAATATAGCGTATTCTTGAACATAGGATTTGATATGGATTTTTTCTTAATTCAAGGGCCGTTAGTGGCGTATTTCTCAAACATAAGAATATTTGGATTTGACCTCCATGAAAGGAGGTTTTCTCCATAATTCGAGGGCTTTCAGTAGCGTATTCTCGAATGTAGGAATATTTAGATTTGATCTACATGAAAGGAGGTTTTATCTTCTTGATGTATTTGATCATCAAGAAGGGTTTTGATCTATAAATATCCCATGAATTTATTGGGACTTTGAATATCGTTCATCTCTTTGTGAATATCCCGTGAATTTGTGGGATACTAGAGATGCCTCTTGAAAAGGATATTTACCCCCTTTATATAGGCATAATTTAGGGTTTAGGTAGAGTAGCCACCAAGCTATATTTAGGGTAAAGTAGCCCAAGAAATCTAACAAAAATTGAACTCTTTTTGTAGAGTCCACAAAACTTCAATGTCTACAAATGCCCCCTACTTCAAGGCTTGTCGGCATGTAGACTTGATGAAACTTAAAGACAAGTCTTGAAGTACCGTTTCCATCTTTACGATCCTGTGGCTACAACTTTGCATATTTGATTTATGAGAAAAGAGATGAAGGGCAGATTTGGTCCCACTGGGCGTGCCAATTTGTTTCCAATAATATATTTTTACGGTGATAAAAATAAATTACAATCACAATATGTGGGTACAAATTTGTTCCCCCCTTGATTCTTCTCTCTTGATTTTCTCCTTAATTCGAGGGCCGTCATTAGCGTATTTCTTGAATGTAGGAAGATTTGTATATGAATTTCTCCGTAATTCGAGAGCCGTTAGTGGCGTATTTCTTGAACGTAGGAACATTTGGATTTGATCTCTATGAAATGAGGGTTTGTGCATCTTCATCCCTTTATGACTATTTCATGAATTTATTGGGACATTGGAGATCTTGATCTTTTATGAAGAATTTGTTGGACAATAAAATTTTCGAAACCAAAAAATAAATAATCAAGACAAGAAAATATACTGCAACAATTAATTTATTAATTTCAATATGTGAGTGTTACAGTCTCTATGAATCCTCTGATTCGCCTTTTCAAATATAAATTCAAGGGCTTAAAGCTTGATTTTGAATTTGAACTTGATTTATTGATTTGAGAGACTTGATCTTGACTTGTGCTTGAATTCAAAGGCTTTTGAGCTTGTTCTTGAATATTGCGGTCTTGATCTTGAATCTTGATGAACTTGATTTGAATGCTTGAGCTTTTTAGAGAAATTGTGGTGTTTGATACATGATCTTTTTCTTGCTATTTTGTGATACAAATAGGAATTTAATGATAAAATTAACAATATGTAATATGTGTTATATAGACGAATATACTTGCGCATTTAAAGAATATTATTATAAAGGAGCATATAATATAGAAGAAAGTAAGGAAATAAGAAAATTATATTTTAATAAATTACCTGAACGATTTAGTTCAAAAATAATAAAAAGTTGGGAAGAAGCAAAAATAGTAGATACGTTAGGAGCTAGAATAAAATTCTTACAACAATGGTATAGAAATTTATGTGAAAAATATAGAGAAGAATTAAAAATGGAAAAAACATTAATAAGAAATTTAGCATGTTGCAAAAATAAAATAGCACCCCAATTTGGATGCGAAGAAAGATATTATAAGAAAAGAAAAAGACATAACCTATATACTATAAAAATAAATTTAAAAAATATAATAAATATGACAAATGGACACCAAAACAAATAGTTAATAAAAATTATAACTTTTTAGACCTAGACTATGTAATAGATACAGAAAAAATAATACAATTATGGATAGGATATATGACAAAACAATTATTAGATAATAATATAAACATAACAGATGTTATAATGAATCTATTTATTAGCCTAGTTATCCGCAGCCCCTACAAATGGTATCAAAGCCCAGTAATTTAAAAACTACAGAAGTGAGATATAAGTTAGTTAGATGTTATAAAATTAGCTATTTATAAAATTAAATTAATTATGAGAAGACCATTTAAAAATAGAAAAGCTTTTAGAAAAATTAAAGAATCTTTAGTTAGTAATTATTCAGAATATATAAGTTTAAATAAAACAAAAGAAAATCCAGAAAGATTAGCTTATCTAATTACATTAATATCTAGTATTGAAGCAAAATTAATAATCCATTTAAAATCTAGATGAATGAGACACATACCACCTAATTATGATAAAATTAGATTTAGATATCCACCAAGGTATTATAAATATAATTTAAATGAATAAAGAGCAAAAATATAAAGAACTAAAACAATTTATCTCTGAAAGACGTAAAGAATTAAAAATAAGAAAAGAAAGATTACATTATAATATATTTGCCAGAGTTAGTAAAAATTCGATAAATACACAAAAAGATGAAATATCAAAATTAGAATCACAAATAGATAGTTTAGAATATATATACCAACATGAATTATTCACAATAAAATGAACAAAGAAGAATTTATAATAGATGAAAAAATATATGAAAATCACGAAGGATCAAAAATAAAAATAGTATTTTCGAATCTAGGAAGAAGATACAAGAAAATAGGAGAACATTTATATCTAATGTTAGAAAAAGAAGAATTAAAATTAGAAGATAAATTAACAGCAATGGTAAGAATAGAAAAAGAAAATAAAGAAATGGATAGAAAAAAGGAAATAGAAAAAATTAAACAACAAACTACGGAAGAAATACGAAAAATAGAAGAAACTAAAAATAGTAGAATTGCTGAATTAGAAAAAGAACTACAAATGTTAAAAGATCTGTACGAACAAAGACAGAAAGAAAAAGAAGAAAAAGATAAAGAACAAAAATTAATAAACGAGATAAATCATTTTAAAGAAAAATTAGAAATAAATAATATAGAGGTTGAAGAGTCAGATAATTATGACTCAGAAGATAGTGAAACATATACAGAAATTCTAACAAATATAAAAAATTTAGACATTAATGAAAAACAAGAAATAATTAATGACGAAAACTTAAAAAATACCAACACAGAAATAAATACTCTTGATAAAAAAGAAGATGAAACCATAATACCTAATACAACAGAAATAAGAAAACCTATATACTATAAAAATAAATTTAAAAAATATAATAAATATGACAAATGGCCACCAAAACAAATAGTTAATAAAAATTATAACTTTTTAGATCTAGACTGTGTAATAGATACAAAAAAAATAATACAATTATGGATAGGATATATGACAAAACAATTATTAGATAATAATATAAACATAACAGATGCACCAGAATATATAGAAAAAACATTAATAGGATCAGTAAAACTATGGTTTTCAAATTTAACCGAAAATAGTAAGAAAGTATTAAGAGCTAATAAACCTATGGAAGGAACATCATCAACAACAACTAAACTAATACCTATAGAATTATTGAAAAAATATGAAACAGCTATAAAAGATAAATTTGGTATTATGACAACAATAGAAGAAGAACAAAATGAAGAAAAAGATACAAATAGGAATTTAATGATAAAATTAACAATATGTAATATGTGTTATATAGACGAATATACTTGCGCATTTAAAGAATATTATTATAAAGGAGCATATAATATAGAAGAAAGTAAGGAAATAAGAAAATTATATTTTAATAAATTACCTGAACCATTTAGTTCAAAAATAATAAAAAGTTGGGAAGAAGTAAAAATAGTAGATACGTTAGGAGCTAGAATAAAATTCTTACAACAATGGTATAGAAATTTATGTGAAAAATATAGAGAAGAATTAAAAATGGAAAAAACATTAATAAGAAATTTAGCATGTTGCAAAAATAAAATAGCACCCTAATTTGGATGCGAAGAAAGATATTATAAGAAAAGAAAAAGACATAAGAAATATAAGAAATAAAAAAAATCAAAATATAAATATAAGAAACCAAGAAAAAGATATTATGTAAAAAATTACAAAAATAAAAGACCATATAGGAAGAAAAAATCTATAAAAGAATGTACATGTTATAATTGTGGAAAGTTAGGACATTTAGCTAGAGATTGTAAATTACCCAAAAATCCAAAAAATAAACAAATATCCGAAATAAAAATAGAAAATACAAAATATATGCAAATAGATTATATAGATTATGAATTAGAAAGTGAAGATAGTATATATGAAATTTCAGAAAACGAAACATATACTGAAATAGATAGTGAAATAGATGAATCAAATGACTGAAGAAGATATAAAAATAATAACGAAGGAAGAATATTTAAATGATGAAGGAACAGAACAAAAACTAATATTTGATAGTAATATATTTGATGAAATAAAAGGAAAAGAGTTAGATTTAAGTGTAGAAAAAATATTTAAAATACCAACAATAAAAAAAATGTTTACTAGGAAAAAAGATGAATATTATGTAGTATGCCAGAAAGAACATGTAATAGACTGTAGATATGCAAAAGGCAAAGCTAGTATACCACTAGTAACAAAAAGAATAATTAATAAAGAAATAAATGATATAAAAAGTAAAGGAGATCCAATAAAATATGTACACCTTGGAGGTACAAAAATATTAATAAAAGCATGTTTTAGAGAAGGAATAGATACACCGATAGAATTATATTTAGCAGATGATAGAATTATAAAACCTATAGAAAAAAGCATAATAACTGCCGTAAAAGGAAATTTAATATACCAAAAATTTAAATTTATAATAAGTGCAAACTATTCAGTAGCAGTAACAGATAGAAATATAGATAAATCACTAGTATTATATTGGAAAATATCAGGAATAGAATTAACCCCAGGAAGTAAAATATTTACAGCAAGATGTAAAAATTTATATGTATTAACAACAAAACATAAAATAACAGGAAAAAATAAGATTAACAAGATACAAATAGATAGCCCATTCGAATAAATTGTAAAAACAATAGATTATAATGATTATAGCTATAGAGACATACATATAGAAGAAAATTTAGAAATAGTAAATGATAGAATAAGTACAACAAAAAGAATTGCTAATGAAAAACCAGAATCATCAAGCTCGTCAAAAAGAACAAGTTATGAAACGAATTCAATAAGTAATTTAAATCAATATTATATAATAGGAAAAATAAATGAAAAAGAATATTTAATACTATTAAACACAGGACAAGAAGAAAATTATATAACAAAATATCTAGTAAAAGATGAAGAAATAAAAATTGAGAATGATATATGCCCACATCTACCAAGAAGCTTAATAAAGAGTAAAAATATAGCGGAAAAAGAAATAATAATCGGAGTTAGAAAAATAAAAATAGAATTTGAAGTAAAAGAAGAGATGCAAAAAGCAGATATAATATTAGGAATAAAATAGTTAGAACAAGTAAAACCATATAATATAGAACATACACAATTGACCATAACATATAGAGAGAAATTATTCTTAAAAAGAGCCTTAACATAAAATGAAGATATATGTATTAATGAAGATAGTAGTGGAAGGATATTACAGTAGATATTATACGCCTATGATAGATACAGGAGCAGAAGCTAATTTATGTAGATATAATTGCTTACCAGAAAGTAAATGGGATAAATTAAAAATACCAATAGTAGTTAAAGGATTTAATAATGAAGGAAGCTTAATTACTTATAAAGCTAGGAATGTAAAAGCACAAATATGAGATAAGATATTGACAATAGAAGAAATTTATAATTATGAACTAACGTCAAAAGATATACTTTTAGGAATGCCATTTTTAGATAAATTATACCCACACATAATAACTAGAAACGATTGGTGGTTTACAACACCATGTAAACAAAAAGTAAGAGCAAAAAGAGTTAATAATAAAATAAGAAAGAAAACTGATTTGATAAAAGGAAGTGAAAAAATTACACAAAAGTTAAAAAATATAAAAAACACTGAAGATACAATAGAATTAGTAGTATTTTCGATAAATAAAACAGAAATAACTATATTTTCAATAAATAAGATAGAAATAGTTAAGAAAAAATTAGAACAATTATATAGTGAAGATCTATTAAAAGGATGGGAAAAACATAAAACTACCATAAAAATTGAATTAATAGATAAAAATAGTATAATAACTCAAAAACCATTAACATATAATTTTGACGATTTAAAAGAATTTAAAATGCATATAGATGAATTATTAGAAAAACAATATATACAAAAAAGTAATAGTAAACATAATAGTCCAGCATTTATAGTAAATAAACATAGTGAACAAAAAAGAGGAAAAAGTAGGATGGTTATTGATTATAGAAATTTAAATGCAAAAACTATAACATATAATTATCCAATACCAAATAAGATATTAAAAATAAGACAAATCCAAGGATATAATTATTTTAGCAAATTTGATTGTAAATTAGGATTTTACCACCTAAAGTTAGAAGAAGAATCTAAAGAATTAACCGCATTTACGGTACCATAAGGATTTTATGAGTGGAATGTATTACCCTTTGGATATAAACATGCACCAGGTAGATATCAACATTTTATGGATAATTATTTTAAACAATTACCTAATTGCATAGTATACATAGATGATATATTATTATATACAAAAAACAAAGAAGAACATATAAAATTATTGGAACAGTTTACAGATATAATAGAAAAATCAGGAATAAGTCTAAGTGAAAAGAAAGTCGAAATTATGAAAAACCAGATAGAATTTTTAGGAATACAAATAGATAAAAGTGGAGTAAAAATGCAACAACATATAGTACAAAAAGTAATAAATTCAAAAGAAGAATTAGATACAAAAAAGAAATTACAATCATTTTTAGGATTAGTAAACCAAGTAAGAGAATATATTCCAAAATTAGCAGAAAACTTAAAACCACTAAAGAAAAAATTAAAAAAGGATATAAAATATAATTATAATGAAGAAGATAAAAAACAAGTTCAAAAAATAAAATTACTTTGCAAGGAATTACCAAAATTACAATTTCCAGATGAAAATAGAAAATTTACATATATAGTAGAAGCAGATGCCAGTGAATATAGTTACGGAGGAGTACTTAAATATAGATATGAGGCAGAAAAAATAGAACACCATTGTAGATACTACTCAGGTACGTTCAACGAGACAGAAATAAAATGGGAAATAAATAGGAAAGAATTATGTTCATTATATAAATGTTTATTAGCATTTGAGCCATATATTGTATATAACAAATTTATTGTGCGAACAGATAATACACAGGTACGCTGGTGGCTAACAAAGAAAATACAAAATTCAGTTACAACAAAAGAGATTCGGAGACTAGTTTTAAACATATTAAATTTCACATTTATAATAGAAGTAATCAGTACTAACAAAAATGTTATTGCAGATTACATATCAAGACAAAGCTACACAGACTGAAATGATAGAAGAAAATATACATGAAAAGATACTCAATGCCCTAACTACGCTTTCATTGAAAGTGGACAGTATGGGTATTGAGATAGAAAAGCTAAAGCTAAAGACTAGTGAAGATAAACTGAAGTCTATAGCTATGAATCAGCTAACTCAGCAATGCGCAGAGCTATGTCGATCGGAGGACAGTAAAATTCCAGAGCTAGAAGGAGACGTTGGGATACTCCATAAAACCCATAACGTTTATCAATCTACTTCTGCAGGTACAAGCAGAGGAGTTAGAAAAAATATGAACCTAAACAAGCTATTTGATAAACCATATACACCAAATACATCAAAAGACCACATGTTTATACCCCCATAAGTTACCACATACTGAGATAGTTTAAACCAAGACAAAAAGACTTACAACTACACAACCTGTACATACATAGAAAATATCTACAATGTACAAACCTTTTTAAATAGCAACCCCAAAGCTACAAATATCCAAGAACCAGATACAAACTATATAACCCAGAGATTGACCGGATATAATAAACTAATTGCCTTACCTAAAACCAAACCAAGCTTAGTTAAAACTTGCTACGAATATGGACTACTTAGTACCGTATATACCACGGAGGGAACTGAGATATCCACCATACCAGAGATATATGAAGAATTTATCACTTTTAAAAGAATAACCAAAGGTACTTTGTTTTTTATAAAAATTTATACGGCACCCAGCAGAGATATTATTTGATGAAGTTAAAAAACCTATACAAGTTGTAAAGATAGGGATGACAAGAGATATGATTATACCACAAGATATTATTTCACAACCAGAGATACCTAGATTCGAGATACCAAAATTTTATGCGAACAAAAGAATTATCGGACTATCTACAATTTTGCAAGAGCTAGCAAGTACATATTGCAACCAAAATCCTATATGGAGCTACTATTCAAGAAATCATGTATTAATATATTCAAATTCAAAAGAGTTACGAGAAATAGATATGGAAACTATTAGGCAATGGATTATCACGTTGCTTAAACCAGAAACGGAACCTATCACCAGAGCTATCAGAGAAAAATTTATTTCGAAAAAATTATTAACCAGATATTGCAAGACTATTGGACATTAATATCCAGACCACAAATGTTCAAAATGTAATGGAGGAGATAATGATGTCCCAGCAGTTCAGCTAGAATAAAAAGAGATAAGAACGCCAGCTGGAAAGATAAGAGGAGCAATAATGGAGATACAACAGATACGACAAAAACCACGGAGACAAATATTTATTACAAGTTACGTAAAGTCATCAAAATAATTGTACTTTACTATTTATATAAAGACTTTTTTGTTTTAGGCCTAGACTTTAGGTAGTAGGCTTTAGTAGGCTTTAGGACTTTTTGTAACCTTTTTTGTTTTCTTTAGCATTATTAGTCTTATCTTTTAGAACACATGTAGAAAATACTTTGTAAAGTTGTAAAGTTCAGTTATAAATAAAAGCTCAGAAGGCATTGCAGAGGGCAAACCTTCTCACATTCAAGCCAAAAGTCTCTCCGTTCAAAAATATTTAGCCCAGTTAATTAAATATATACACTACAATGGAAAAAGCTATGGAACAACAAACCTCAGAAATATCAAAGCTACCGGAACAGGTATATCTATTTATGATTATGAATAGCTAAATTCATAATTCCCAACAATCATGATATGATAAAATAAATTCATATTAGTTACTTTATAGTAGAATTATTCGAAGAATAATATGTTAAGAAGTTTATTAGCAAAGTGGAAATGGAGAAAAATCCCTAAGAACTATGCCATCCTAAAGGTGAAACCAATGAGGCAAGAAGCAGGGAGTAACCAAAGTCAATGTGCTGTTTAAGGGAAAAAGTATCCGAATTACCATGCTAATAGTGACCGAATAACATGTTATTTAAGAATAATCTAGTATATAGTAATCTGAGCTGACTATATTTTATTATGTACATGGTTGAAGGGAATATTTTGAAAAAAGCAATTTTATGATAATGAATAACAATTTATCTGATGTCATGGTAGATAAATTTAAGATACTTATTTTGTATGCACTTAGAGATATAAATGTTGCAGATATAAGAAAAATTATATTAGAAAAAGCATTTGGAGAATATTACATGACTAGAGTAAATTATATACCATGTCTACCTAGCTACTCTTATAAATACTTATTATGTTAAAATCACATAGAATTTTTAAAGATATACGAAATATACAGTTACTAGAAAAACAGATAAAAATAAATATAGACAGATACATGGAAAATAAAAAATATATAAAATATCTTAATATAAATATGCAAAAACTACTAAGACAAAAACAAATATCTATAAAATATCAATTTTAGAAAATAGCTCATTTAGACTACTTTAGAGTTTTAATCTTATATATACTTAAAGATATAGAAATAATAGATATTAAGAAAATGATATTAGAAGAAGTAATAAACTACGAAATTGAAATGATAAATGCCTTAGAACAAATATACGAAGACATTTACCCAGAAGGATATTATTCAGATCAAGATTGTGGATGTTAGAATATATTAGAAAAACTAGAGAAAACCAAGATAATCTAAATAATGAAATTAATTATAGAAACCGAATTAGAAAAATAATGGAAGATCTAAAAGAAAAGTTAATATGGATAGAAAAAACCTTAGAAAATTTAGAAAAAAACACATGTGGCAGTTTATATAATATAAAAAATGCACTACGAGAAGAACAATACAAGATAATAAATGACATAGAAAATCTAGAATTAGATATATACTACAGTACAGATAGAATAAATTATTACACAGAAATTTGTAACTCAGCAGTTACTATAGGATAAAATAATATACCAAATAAATTAATGAATACATCTTTCAAAAAGAATAATTTATTAAAACAAAATCTAAAAAATATCCACGCACTAAAAAGAATAGATTCATTAGTTATAATAAATCTATTTATTAGCCTAGTTATCCGCACCCCCTACAAATCTCGTAAAAGGGGGAATTGTAATGTGCAATTGATGTGAACAAAATAATAAAGTAAAACAGAAAATAACAAAGTAAAAAGAAAGAATGTTTGGTAAGATGTTAAACAATGAGAATTGAGAGGTTGGGGTTATGTCCACCTTATGAGTTGTATGTCTCTATTGGCTATGAGTTATGCGAAATTCAGACATGCATGTGCTTATAGAGAATTGTATTCGATGGTAAATCCAAGCATCTTTCGACCTAAATAAGGACTATTTCACTTTAACTCTTTCGAGCTTAAAGCGTATCTAACTGTACAAATTCTCCAAGAGGTTAATCCAGTTACGACACTAACTTTTTAATAGGGGATGGGACCCTATTACCTTGACATTATCTCTTTTCCAGACATATAACTTTTCTTTCGAACAAGTTAATGCTATACTGGCGTTATTCTATGCGTCTGCACCCACAAGAATTTGCATTAAGATGAAGAGAATAATGATATAAGCAACACACGTGTCACGAATTCACAAACTCATAGCCTTAGATAGTATCTCATAAGGCTTCCATAACCCCAACAGAGAAGTTTAGCTATTCATGAGTGCGATGGAAATCACAATAGACATTATCATTATACCACAATAAAAGATCTCATGTGTAGTATGGTGTGGTGTTAGGCGTGAATTCCTTGCAAAATAGCGATTCTCTTGTTGTAAAATTAAAAGTCGAATAGATGAAAAATAATGTCGACAATGAATTAATTAAGAGAATTGTTTTGATGGATGGATGGATGGTGGATGAATGGGAATTGATGGAATGGGGGAATTGTGAGGAATGAATTAGAAGTAGAATGAATAAAAATCTCTAGCAAAATAGGGTATTTATAACACCCATATCCTATTCCTACTAAGATAATGAATTACTTAACCCAATCCTACTTGGTTAATGTATTATTATCCTAATCCTAATAAGTTACTGCTAGTCCCCAAAGTCTTCAGAATTGCTGTTTTTGCCCGGGACAGATTTTTCATGCGCCACTTTTGGTCCTTGGCGTCCAAGCTTGGCTTTCCTTCTTTTGTGAAGCTTTCTTTGGCGTCAATTTATCCATAAAATGCTGAATTCTGCATCATTTATACCTGAAAACTTGCTAATCATGTTCGTTAGCTCACTTACAGGAAAAAGGACTAAAAGTGCATGAAATATATAATTTGTTCTCAAAACTTGGCTAAAATATGGGCAAAATCTAGTGCTATAGGCGTGTAAATTCGCCTATCATCAACACCCCACACTTGAAACTTTGTTCGTCCTCGAACAAAATATCATGTCCGTCTAAACATCAACTTAGGGTTTCACAGTATCAACACAAAATATTCGTCAAGACAAGCACAACAATTATCAACAAAGAGTAGTTTTTTGATCATTAGTAGAAACAATTTAACCTCTAGCATAGACTCGTGATGGTATTTAATTCGTATCCAAAACTTAAGGTACAAAGAATCATACACAACTAACCAAAACTCGTCAACCATGTGTGTCTCACAATATATTACCCATAATCACTCACAAGCATAGTATATTTGTCGAAACATGGGTAGAAGGATATCCTTGCTCTCGCTCTCACAAAGAATTCATATGCTACAACTGATGACCATAGGCTTGCCCTTAGTGTAATGCTCCACTAAATGTCAGAATGCTAAGCTTAGGATCAAATAGGTCTTTTGCTGGTTGTAATGTAGGCTAAGGGACGGGTAGGACTATTTTGGCCAGAAATAGTGACTAAGTTCCTAAGCACTTTAATACATCACATTATGCCATTAATACTTTCTTTTCAAACAACCTTTCTTCTTTCTTTTATTCTACCACCCTTTTTCTCCTCCTTTGTTTTTCAATTTTAAACATAACTAACTTTTTAGTTTTCCTTTCCTTTTTTTGTCTTTTCATAACACCTCTTATGATAGCAATTCTTTTTCATAACAAATTCAAGCACCATTACTTTCTAAAGAATCATACTCACCCAATTTCCTCTTATTGTGTCACATGACTTTACACTTTAAAGCACTTAGGAATTTGGATCAAATTATGGTCTTGAAAAAATGGATTAGGCTTACATATGAGGTTGTCAAAGAAAATAGGCTAAAGGATCAAAGAGGTTAACTAGGATAATGTCCATGGGTAGGTAAAAAGAAGGTAAACAAGTATAGGTTGCCAAAGAAATGCCTTAATCATCTCCTAAACTTACACTCTTTATTTTCGCTTTACATACATACCAGGAAAGTTCTAGCATCAACCACAAGCACAGAATATACTATTATCTCACCCACACAAGGCACATGGTCGACTTTATTGGGAGTAGTATATACTCTCGACCCAACAGATGAAGGAATTGAACCACACAATATCACATAGTGAGTCACAATTAGAGCCTAAATGTCTCAATAGTCATGATTTTAGCACAAACTCTTGTTTTAATCTCATGCTGCCTATTAGAATAATTTCATGCAAAGCTAAGTAAAAAAATTTAACTACTAAAGAAATCTTTAACTATTACTAAAAAAAAAATTTACTACTTAAATAAAACAAACAAACGTAAATAAATGCAAATGTAGATACAGAAGTATAGCATGCAAATACCAGCACCCCACACTTAGACGGGATACACTGCCCTCAGTGGAAAATAAATAAGAAGAACCTGGTTAGTCGGACTCCTCCTCTATGTCTGGGGTCATACCCCCTGCGTCGGAATCATCATCAGAGTCGTCATCCTCAGAGTTTCCTCAAATTGTACCCCACTTGATCCAAAAGTGCGTTTGAGGTATTTGTAGCGAGGAGGATTCAATTTGCTCTTTTCTTCCTCTTTTCTTACCTTTCTGTGTGGTGGGTACTTTTTCTTTTCCTTGTCGTCCTTTTTGTGCCATTCTACCTGAAATCTCAATAAAGTCATGTTAGCTTCATCTCGGTGGATATAATTAATAAACAAGCAGTAGTGGTACCACCCCACACTTAATTTGTTGGTACAAACTAGTGAAGTGAACGATGTCGATTACTCAGACTTTATCGATATACGTTTATGTGATATGTTCCAACCATATAATCAGTGCAGTCATACTTCATGAAATCTTGGCAATACTTTCATGTTTGATATATCAAGACTACTACATAGAGATTGAATCAAGGTATAGCATCTAGAAATACTCACAACCTCATATGTTGGTAGTCAACCATAATTCTTATCTCGATGAACAAGTCATTCCAACATGTAGGCTTTCTATTGACAAGATTATGCAATTTTCTTGACCATGTCAAATCCACAAAAGTGTGGCAATGCATCAAAATCAAATTCAAGTTGGAAACATGTTAAGATTATTCTTATGTATTCTTTCACTCACTTAGTTGTATCACAAAACATCAACCACATTCACATCACCACTACTTCTTTCAAGATTCAACAATTCATAATAGACGTAGTAACGTAGTACTTACGGAATATAAATGAAGAACAAAGAAGTACTTACTTGATTGATGACCTTGGATGATGTTCTTGCAAAGTGAAAGGGCAAAAGGAAAATTTTTGAGAGGATTTGGAGGCTATAGGCGGCGCATAAGCTAGGTTTCCAATGTGTTTTTGGTTCAGGACTAAGTCTCATATTTATAGGAAAAGGTTGGGTCGGGTTTTGACCCATTTAAAATCGGATTTGGAGACAAGAAGTGACCATAGGCGACGTCTTTAGCTTTGCCTATGCTTGGCATAGGCAGCGCCTTTTGCAAAGCATTGTCTAGCATAGGCGGCGCCTATGCCATGGCATTCATAGGCATAGGCGGCGCCTTTCACTTTGCATATTAGATTCAGAGACAAAAGGCATTAGCATAGGCGACGCCTATGCTATGGCATACTTGGGCATGAGCGGCGCCTATGCTATGGCATACTTGGGCATGGGTGGCGCCTATGCTATGGCACACTAGATTCCGAGAGCTTAGGCCATAGTATAGGCCTTGCCTTGTTCGTGGCCTAGTTTTACATAGGCCTAGCCTTGTTCGTTGCCTATATTTTCATAAGCAATGCCCAATCCATAGCCTTTTGCTTCTTCATTCCTAACTTACCACCTTTAACATGCAATACGTCCAAATCAAAATTTGAAACCGACCTCCTTGTTTTACACCTCTTTGCACCTACATTTACTAAAAAACAACAAAGACGATTAGAACGATGGGTTTCCTCCCATCAAGCGCCTTAGTTTTGGTCGTGGCATGACTCTTATTTTTGGATTTTTATTTATCAAAAGCAATCAATTAGTAGAACGAAAGAAAAAAAATAAAAAACGATGGGTTGCCTCTCACCAAGCGCTTGATTTATTGTCGCGGCACGACATAGCTATCTCGATTACTTAGACTTCATCGAGATAGATGGTGGATCATTTTCTGAATGGATTCAGACGACAATGAGGCTTACTTGTAGGCATGCAATCTTCTTCGATATGACCCTTGTGCATGCCTATCCCGGGAGGGATACCAATTATATTATCAATTGTCCAACCCATGGCTCTCTTGTATCTCTTCAGAGCAGAGATGAGAGCCTCTACGTGTTGTTCACTTAAATCATCTGCCATACTTACCGAAAGTATATTTTCACTTTCCAAGAACACATACCTTAGATAATCGGGGAGCTCTTTCGATTCTAGCATTGGTGGCTCTTCAATGGAAGTCTTCACTGTTGGTGATGGTTGATTCTTAAGATCAAGGTCCGGCTATTTAGGAGTATGAGAATAGGACCCTATTTCTGTTAGAGCACACGTAGTTTCTTCATAATCTTCATCATCCTTATGCTCAACATTCAGTAGCGCAGCAGACAATGGCTCAACAGTAAGCTGTTTCGCTACAGATAATGCTTTCTTATCCTCATAATGAACATCAGCTACAGAGAACATATTCATATCGCTGGGCTGCTTCATTGCTTTGCATATATCAAAATGGACCACTTCATCATTCAACCGAAATAAAAGCTCATTAGCTCTCATGTCAATAAGCACACTTCCTGTTGCAAGGAAAGGACGTCCCAAGATTATGGAAACTTCAGAATCCACCTCATAATCCAGAATAACAAAGTCTGCAGGAAAGAAGAATGAAGAAACCTTCACCAACACATCATTCAAGATACCCACAGGTCGTTTTACCAACCTATCAGCCATCACGAGCCTCATATTGGTTAGTGTCGGATCGCCTAACCCCAACTTCCTATAGACGGATAGTGGCATCAAATTAATGCTTGCTCCCAAATCGCACAATGCCTTAGCAAAATTCATAGATCCAACCATGCATGGAATAGTGAAAGCACCAGGGTCTGCCTTTTTCTGAACTAGTGATTGGGTAGGATTGCGCTGTAGTAATGAACAGTATCCTTCAACTCATAGCTTGCTGCTCGCTTCTTTGACAAAAGATCCTTCATAAATTTCGCATACCCAGGCATTTGTTCTAGTGCCTCTACCAATGGAACATTAATGGTCAGCTGGTTTAACATCGTCATGAATTTGCTGAACCTTGTATCATCCGCCTGCTTCTTCAGTTTTTGAGGAAAAGGTGGTGATGGATATGAAATTGTTTTCTCCACGGCTTTCTTCTCCTCTTGCTTTCGAATTTTGGTAGTTTTAGGCTGCAACCTACTAGGGGTGACGTCATGGACGTCTTGGCCAGCTTTTGCGGAATCTTCTCCTTTCGCGTTATCATAAATGTCCGCTACTTCGTCAACCACTTGCTCGCCTTTTGATGAAGTTTCCAGCACCTTACCGCTTCGGGTAGTAATAGCCATGCATGACCCATCATTCCTTGGGTTTTGCACAGTGTCGCTAGGTAAAGTGCCAGCCTTTCTTTGATTGAGTGTTGCTGAAAGTTTGCTCAATTGCTGCTCTATTTGCTTGATTTAAGTGGAATGTGAGTCAACCAATTGATTCATTGAGGACAAGTCATTTATTACCTCCGTTACTCCAGCGCTGGTTGCTTCCACTCCTTTCAATAGTTTAGCCATCATGTCTTCCAAATTTCTAGAACCAGATGCAGTGGTGTCACGTCTTCCTGGAGGAACGTACAAACCACTTTTGTCATTTTTGTTCTTCCAACTACCTTGGTCCTTATTTCCAGATTTGTCATAGTAGTTCCGACCTTGGTTTCCTTGGGCATTGCCTCGGAAACCCCCTTGATTGTTTAAGTAGTTGGCTTCTTCTTCCGAATCAGATTCGTCTCTTCCTTTTGACGCAATAGCTTTGACTTTTTTGGTCTTCCCTGATAATAGATGCTTTGTAAGAAGATCCACTTGAGTTTTCATGTGCGCCATATCTTGATCACGTTCTTCTTCTCTTCTCCTTTGGTCTGCAGTCATGCCAATAGATAAAGTGGGGCTTGCTACCTCAGAATCCCTGGTATGCCAAGCTCTACTTTGCTTCGTCATTCGATCTAGCATATTGCTTGCCTGCCCAAAGGTGAGGTCCATAAATGATCCTCCAACCGCATTATCTACCACTGGTTTAGTTATTGAATTCAAGGCTCTGTATAGTATCTCCATTAGGTGAACATTAGTCATGTGATGGTTTGGGCACCTCATTAACTTCGTCTTGAACCTCTCCCATGTTTCATGAAGGGATTCAGTTGGAAGCTGACGAAAGTTGCTGATTTCGTCTCTCAATTGTGCTCTTTTGGATGGCGGAAAGAATCTTTCTAGGAAAGCGTCTCTCAATTGCCTCCAATTTGTAATAGAATCAGGAGTCAGCCCATTCAACCATAGAGTTGCCTCCCCAGACAGAGACAATGGAAATAGACGTAATCGAATTGCATTTTGACCAACGCCAGGATTGTTAAACGACTTGCATGTAGAAATAAAGTTGATGAGATGCATATTCGGATCATCGCCTGCTAGTCCACCAAATAATCCTTTGAGTTGCAATAACTGAATCATGGTGCTCGTGATATTGAACTTGGCTCCGGGCGCTAATGGTGGAGGAATTATGGCTCCTGTGGCTCCGGCTCAATCAAGATCATCATCATCATCGTCGAAAGCTGGTTGCATAGCTCGGCGTTCAGGTCTAAACCTAGCTTGACGATCTCTTCTGTTGGCAGGTGTTGCGATCTCAGCAGCATGCCTAGGGTTTAGTAACTCGTCATCACCTAGGTCCTCGTCGTCAGGATTTATTGCTCGCCCAGGGTTATCAATATTCTGTTGATGCACTTGAGCGGCGGCTAGAGCAGCTAGTCTCGCCTGTTCCTGTTGAGCAGTCATCCTTTCAATTTCGTGTTGTGCCTCCATTCTACTAATACGTTATGGTTCAAGATTGATAGGTAATAACGGTTGACCAGAACTTCGAGTATGGGGCATGCACTGAATAAAAACCTGCAAAGAACAAAAACAAAAACTAAAAGTAAAAGTACGAGAATCTTTGACCAAAGGGTCTAGTAATTATCACAAACTTAATTGACACTCGTATTCCCCGGCAACGGCGCCAATTTTTGATAATGCTCAATCTACAGCTCTCGTAGGAGTGTAAAGCGGTCGTAGTCAAATATAGAACCCAACTGGGTTGGGTATCGATCCCACAGGGAATAGCTTGGTCAACAAGTAAGCAAAGATTACTAGACTTTTAGTGCAAGTCTCGTAAAAGGAGGAATTGTAACGTGCAATTGATATGAACAAAATAATAAAGTAAAACAGAAAATAGCAAAGTAAAAAGAAAGAATATTTGGTAAGATGTTAAACAATGAGAATTGAGAGGTTGGGGTTATGTCCACCTTATGAGTTGTACGTCTCTATTGGCTATGAGTTATGCGGAATTCAGACATGCATGTGCTTATAGAGAATTGTATTCGATGGTAAATCCAAGCGTCTTTCGACCTAAGCAAGGACTATTTCACTTTAACTCTTTCGAGCTTAAAGCGTATCTAACGGTACAAATTCTCCAAGAGGTTAATCCAGTTACGGCACTAACTTTTTAATAGGGGATGGGACCCTATTACCTTGACATTATCTCTTTTCCAGACATATAACTTTTCTTTCGAACAAGTTAATGCTATACTGGCGTTATTCTATGCGTCTGCAGCCACAAGAATTTGCATTAAGATGAAAAGAATAATGATATAAGCAACACACGTATCACGAATTCACAAACTCATAGCCTTAGATAGTATCTCATAAGGCTTCCATAACCCCAACAGAGAAGTTTAGCTATTCATGACTGTGATGGAAATCACAATAGACATTATCATTATACCACAATAAAAGATCTCACGTGTAGTATGGTGTGGTGTTAGGCGTGAATTCCTTGCAAAATAGCGATTCTCTTGTTGTAAAATTAAAAGTCGAATAGATGAAAAATAATGTCGACAATGAATTAATAAAGAGAATTGTTTTGATGGATGGATGGATGGTGGATGGATGGGAATTGATGGAATGGGGGAATTGTGAGGAATGAATTAGAAGTAGAATGAATAAAAATCTCTAGCAAAATAGGGTATTTATAACACCCATATCCTATTCCTACTAAGCTAATGAATTACTTAACCCAATCCTACTTGGTTAATGTATTATTATCCTAATCCTAATAAGTTACTGCTAGTCCCCAAAGTCTTCAGAATTGTTGTTTTTGCCCGGGACAGATTTTCCGTGCGCCACTTTTGGTCCTTGGCGTCCAAGCTTGGCTTTCCTCCTTTTGTGAAGCTTTCTTTGGCGTCAAGTTATCCATAAAATGCTGAATTCCGCATCATTTATACCTGAAAACTTGCTAATCATGTTCGTTAGCTCACTTACAGGAAAAAGGACTAAAAGTGCATGAAATATATAATTTGTTCTCAAAACTTGGCTAAAATATGGGCAAAATCTAGTGCTATAGGCGTGTAAATTCGCCTATCATCAAAGCCTTATATAAGTCATAATATAATCTTATGCAGTTTCACATGTATGTGTACACCTTATACAACTCACGATGTAATCTTATACAGCTCGGACCAGACTCCATTGCAAAGTTTATATTTTACGGATTAACCACTTTCAAATAAATAGCAAAAAAGCAAAGATCTGACTTTAAAATATATGAAAAAATATGAAAAAATTCAACTCTCACAATGATATTGAATTACAAAAGTGGATACTTTGTTGAGTACATACCTGCAACAAAGAAAAATTTGAATCCAAATTTGATTTGATAAAGTTGATAAGAAAAAACTCAAAATTAAATGAATAAGGTGAACTTTATTCAGTTAATGGTTGATGAATAATTTGAAACTCCCCAAATCACATTAGCTTGATTCTAGGCGTAAATAAAAGAGCACGGATATGGAGCAAAAAATGTTGTATAAAATATGGAGCAAAAAACGTTATTTTGGTATGTATAAGGGGGATGAGAGAGAAAAAGTAAAAGTAAGGAATTTTATGTAATTAATACAAGATTTTTGTAATTACTTTTCAAAATAGTGATTTTATGTAATATTTAATAGTTAACTTGTGTATATATGTAATTTTACCATTTAACCTAGGTATTTATAGCTTTTTTATTTAAGTTCATTAATATTATAAGTAGGATAATACTTTTATGAATTATGAAAAATTTAATGTTATTTTTATGACGGCTATTTTAATATTTTATGCATTAAACGTGTGTGTATATATATGTAGATATATGCATATACATATATTTTTATTTTTTCCTATTCTCCTACTTCACGTGCTTCATATTACTTAATCTTTCTTGATATGACAAAACCCTTAAAGAAATTTTAATTAGAGGTATATTTTACTAAACTAACCTTATTAATAATGCTTGAAAACTTTAAGTTTGACTATTACAATCAAACCTCTCTATACTGGTAGCATTTATCTGAAAATTTCATGACTGCTATAGAGAGGTGTTATTATATATACTGGCGTTGGACGTTCAAACCTCATTTAGCTATTACAAACAAAAATATGCAAAATTTGAAAGAAAATGAATATAAGAAAGACAAACATTAGCCTTTTTCCTCGTGAAGTTATAAAATAACTGATGTGTGTCATTTAAATTCATTTTTTTTTCATTAAATTAGATATTTGTACTTGAAATTTACTGTATGCATAAAATTAAAGACGACTACCATAAATATTTTGATATTTTATTTTGTACATAATATATTCTTACAAAATATTATTACATAATATTTGATTATACCGTTATAGAGAGGTAATTTAACAAAGAGTGTACCCCTATAATAAACATTGTTGTTGTTATAAGTAGAATGCCGATATAGAGAAGTAAAATATAGCATGAATAATTGATTCCAGAAAAAATCAAGCCGCTATAGTGAAATGTTGTTATAACAAGATGACGTTATAGAGAAGTCTGATTGTACTATGTACTTTACACAATTATTTAACATTGAGGGTAGAAGTAAGAAAATATTTAAAAAATTCTTAATTTTATAAATTAGACAAGTATATTAAATTAAATGAAGGGGAGTCTTGGAGTAACTGGTAAAGTTGTTGCCATGTGATCAGGAGGTCACGGGTTCAAGCCTTGGAAACAATCTCTGGCAGAAATGCAAGGTAAGGTTGTGTACGATACACTGTCTATATAAAAGAGTAAAATCACTAAAATACCCCTAAACCTGTCCTCTCAACTTACTTCAGCTCTTTAACTTCACTGACAATTATTTACCCCTCTTAACAACTCTATAGTGAATTAAATACCACTTCAAAAATATAATACCACTCCCACATGAGAAGGTACATTACAAGCACACCACGTTACTGCCACGTCGTTGTCACATCACTGCTACATCACCGATTATTTAAAAAAAGTGTCATTAATATATATATATATATATATATATATATATATATATATATATATATATATATATATAATGAAAAAAAAACACTAACAAGGTCCAAGGAGCTCAAATTTTTCAAAGAATTTCCATTGAAAAACGCCATCCCTACCGACCAAACACCACCAGTTTCCCATCCCAAACTCGCCTGAAATTGGCGACCAAATCCAACCCCTATTGAGAAACACTATAAACCAGTGACAAATACCCAACCCCACCTGATAAATCTGACCAAACCAACCCTAAATTCTCCATAACCAATGACCAAATACCCAAAATTCCATTAACCAACCAAAATCAACTCCTTTGAGTCGATACCGGTGAAGTCCTACCGAAAAATAACCATAAGTTCTGTTTCAGTCGACTCCCACCGAAAAAATAACAGCAACTAGTCGATCACCATCTATCTACTTTCACCTTGCCGGAAAACACGACCTAATCAGCCCAATCCATTTTCATTTTCGGCAAAATTCACCGATAAACGATCAAAACAGACCCACAAGAGAATATACGCACAAAATTAACAATGAGCAGTTGTTTTTTAACACCTCATCACCACCACCACTAACACCAACAACTGACTTCCTCTATTGACACCTTTAAAACATTCATTTCTGACCACCTCTAGTGACTTTCCTCTTATTTCAATTTCATCCCAATTACCCATCATTAAATTTCATCCACCTTAAACGCCGGTGTCTAAATTTTTCCTCTTAAATTTCACACACCATTAAATGATCCACCTCACCCGCCGTTCTCTTCTGTTCTCTTCTTCCCCACCTCACCACTATCACCATTACCACCACCAACTGACTTCCTCCATTGACATCCTTAAAACATCCATTTTCGATTATCGCTAATGACTTTCCTTCAATTTCAATTTAGTTCTAATTTTTTAAATTCTTAAATATAGTTTATAATTTTTCAAATTCAATTTCATTCTTTTTAAATTGATCTCAAGCCCAAAAATTAGGGTGAGAGTGTGGTGGGGGTGGCGGGTTTGGAAGCTAAAGGGAGGAGAAATTGGAATGGGGGGTGGTAGGGGTTAGAAGGAGGGGGAAGGGTAGGGGAAGGAGGGATTTTTTTTTAATCTTTTTCTATTTTATATAACTTAAAAAAAATTAGAATTCTGAACTCACACCTAGCTCCGCTTCTATCAATAAATCCACGGTGAAGAAATATTTTGAATTTTTGATAATGACAACATTGTAAAATATGATAAAAACTTCTTCTTCAAAACTATCATCATTCTGTAGGGAAGAGTGTCAAATCTTGCCTATAGCTAATTAGCTAGCTGTCTATATGACGCCTTAATTAATCAAACTTCACGAGGAATAAAAAAGGAAAAACTCTAAAGTGAAAGTGAAATTTTGCATGTCAAATATACTATTATTAATGACCTACTTTGATTTGACACAAAGTTTAAGAAAATAAAGAAGTCTTTTGAATCTTGTGGCATTAAATTAAATTTGTGTCAAATGTAACCCAATGTCGTTTTATCTTGTGGTCCTAAACATGCCATGTGAAAATTTGAAATTAAAGTATTACCAAAAGAGGAAAAGGGTTATGCTTTTTGAAACAGACTAAAAAGAAAAGTAAGTCATTCTTTTCAAAACGGAGGAAGTATCTTTTTTCATTTGACGTCCGATATGTACATTGGGATTTGATTAATCAGGAAAGTCCTATTGGGGTAATTAACATACTCCCTACCATAATGAACTCCATTTCCAAAGCTCAAACCTAATACCTTTGTAAGGAAGAGTATCAAAATCTTGCCTATAGCTAATTAGCTAGCTGTCTATATGAAGCCTTAATTAATCAAACTCATGAGGAATTAAAAAGGAAAAACTCTAAAGTGAAAGTGAAATTTTACATGTCAAATATACTATTACTTCCCCGTTTAAAAAAGAATGATCTACTTTGATTTGACACAAAATTTAAGAAAATAAAGAAGTCTTTTGAATCTTGTGGCATTAAATTAAATTTGTGTCAAATGTGCCCAAATGTCCTTTTATCTTGTGGTCCTAAACATGCCATGTGGAAAGTTGAAATTAAAGTATTACCAAAAGAGAAAAAGGGTTATTCTTTTTGAAACAGACTAAAAAGGAAAGTAGGTCATTCTTTTTGAAACGGAGGGAGTATCTTTTTTTATTTGACGTCCTATATGTCCATTGGGATTTGATTAATCAGGAAAGTCCGATTGGGGTAATTAACATGCTCCCTACCATAATGGACTCCATTTCCAAAGCTCAAACCTAATACCTTTGTTTAAAGATGGAGTGGTACATCTATACTTATCTCTTCACTACAACCTCTATGATATGCCAAATATATACTAATTGATACTATGCGAATGTACAAAAATGTGTATTCTTGGACACCACTCTAAAGTTTGTTCTACAACAACATTTTGTCTAAAACAATCAAGCTATTCACTTTTCTCTTCAACATTATATTTTATTTTTTTGTTTCACCAAATCAACCACACATCCTATCAAAACATTATATATATATATATATATCCTCCATGCTCTAGTAGAACAACATCAGCAAGATTAAGTTTCAATAAGAAAGAGAAGGCAAAAATTTCTCTTTTTCCTTCTTCTTTTTAATTGGGCAAAATGGGTGCTATTGGTACAATATTGATTGTATCTCTTATTGCATTATGTCTCCCTCATAACGTTTCAGCTGCAACCAGGCATTACAAATTTGAGGTATGCATAGTTATTTTCATACTTTATATAGTTTGTTTAACTCATACATGTTGAAAAAATTACTATAATATTGACATAAAACTCAAATTAATATTAGGAAAAGAATAGTAACAAATACTATGTCGTGACAAGTCACTTCCTTGAAAGCGATTTCGGTCCGATTTTGGTGCAAATCCTTCTAGTCGGTCCCTCCCCATGGTTCCACGGCTACTTCCAAATACGTGCATTCGTGGCTGAAAGTTTGGAGGTTGTCCAAAACGGTTGCCCAAAATATGAAACTTAAGAAGAAAGGAGGGAGATATTTTTTCGTTCACTTTGTTGGTGTGTCTTTTGTTCACAAATGAAGTAGTTTATATAGGTGATGAATAAAAGATGTTTCAAGAGTAGAATTAATAGCGAGTTGAATGAGAATTCAATTCAACTAAATTAACTCATTCGTTAAAAGAGAATTGAAAAACTCTCAAATGAATTCATCCGTTAGAAAAGAATTAAAAGACACAATTACAAGAATAAGATGTTACACATTATATTCTTACAATGTGTTTTTAATAACATATTTGGACTTCTTCTTTTAGATAACTTAAAGAACCTTTAAGACTTTGGATTCTAACCATTTAATAAAAATGCCTTCAATCCCCCACACAGCCAAGACAAAAGAATATGAATACTTTCAGGAAAAACAAAAGGAATATATACTTAAGTGTCAATATTTTTCGATTTGAATTGACACGTAGTGATACGAGGAACAAAAAATCTAAAAAGTGAAGTACTCTTGAACTAGATAAATATAAGTTCAGATCCCCACAACACATATCATATTCTTGATTTTAAGCAACCTTCGCGATACTACAAAATATTTTTATGGTCATGCACACAAGTCTTGGGTCTCATGGGTACTCTAGAAAGATGACCCGAGTCTTTCATAAAAGGCGCTAAAACCTTTACAATATCGTTGGTGATCCATCAGGTCTATCTCATATATCACTTTAAGTCTATGAATCATTAAGAATAAAATCAAGCACAACCTTATAATACACTACCTCGTGCCATAGGGATAGGAAATGTAATGTATATTGAGGGTTTATATGGCTTTGTTTGACCAAAAATTGGTATCCACCATACTACCTCAATCCTTGGACTTTAGCCCTATCCCCTTGACGATTTAAGGACCATTTTTCTTGTCAAATCCTTAGTCATAGGATCCATCAAATTTCTTTCAGACCTTACATATTTCAAGGAAATCACATCATGTTTCAAAAACTATTTAGCTGCACCATGTTTGATCTAAATATGTCTATTTTTTTTTATTTTACACATTACTTTTTAGCAATCCCAATTGCCGCTTGTGATTCATGATGTAAGAAACCAGTGACACTTGTCTTCCCCATAATGACACATCTGCCAAAAGATTTCTCAGTCACTTAGCTTATTGCCCTGCCAACTCGAGAGCAATGAATTCAAATTTCATGGTAGAACATGCTCTATAAGTCTGCTTTGAAGACTTCTATGAAATAACACCTGCACCCAAAGTAAACAGATAGCCACTGGTGGAGATAACTTCATCATTTTCAGTTACCTAGTTTGCATCATAAAACCCTTCTAAAACCGCAGAAAATTTATTAAAATCAAACACTAATTCATAGTACCTTTGTAATACCCTATGTCTGAAAGCCACTATGCAACTTATGACTCATCCCCATAAATCGTATATATATTTTATGAGTCATATGTTGTAAGTCGTCGCTATGGTAGTGTGGAGTAGTTGAAGTATATTGAAGTTATGATATAACCCTAGGAATCTTCATAGGGTATTACGAGTCATATTAGGAGAGGTCGTAAAGTCAACAATATAGGTTCCCTAAATTTTGGTTCAAGTTACGAATGGATATTTTGAGTCGTATAGATATGTAATGAGTCGTAAGATACCTCTCTTTTGTTTACCAATGTGTGCTATCTTTACCACTGCCAAGATTATGAGTTACTAGTCCAAATCATACCCTCATCTAATGAGTTGTAAGATTGACTCATGACGACTAGCGGTCAATTTCTATAAGTTTAGTTAAAGGTTTCTTTGGTATTTCCCCACTTATAACTCCTAATCCATGACCTATAACCCAATAGAGGTGTTATTTTCCTCAATCTTTCATCAATTAACAACATCTTTTCTACTCTCATCTTCAAGAACAATAAGATTAGCGTTTCTCTCACCAAGTTATTTCTCAAGTCTCAAAGTTTAAGTCCCCTTCACAAATCAAGCAATACCAGGTATGCGGGGTTTTGAATAAGGTTATTCTTTCATCCTTATGCCTAAAAAGTAAGATCTTAAATTTGAATTTACTTGTTTTAATTATGGATCATACCTAAATAATCATATTCTTGAAGTATAACATTATCATATGATTGAAAGATTTAAGTGCATCAAGGTTTACATCTATTCATGTTTTGACTTATAAGAGTTATACTGTGATTTGAATTTCATTATCTTGACTGGGATATTGTTGAAAAATTTCAATGTGAATATTGAGCATAATACGTTGTTATGAATTTCTATAAAATAAAGCATGAATACCAATTCCTAAGTACAAGTACTGTATTTACAAGAAAGTTTAAGCTTTTAAAGTTCCATTCATATGCAATATAGCATGATTTAAGATATCTTGATCCTTCGATCTAAATATAAGAAATGAAATCCACAATTTTTCATCTTGATTATGATTTAAAGTAAAGAGAAGCATAACTGGTTTTCATTCTATAAATCCTTATGCTATTTTAATGTGAATTTATTAAGTATGAGTATATATATATATATATATTGGGTGTAGTATTTTGCATCGAGAAGAGAATGTGGATGAACGTATCCTAAATTTCTGAAAACTATGAGCCACCGCAAGTTTAAGTCCAAATATGGGTTAAGTTAAATAATCCCTATAAGTTAAGGTTTGATTCTGATGAAAATGGTATAACAACTCTCTCGAATGTGGGTAACACGTTGGACTTGTAATTTTAGTTGATCACATGATTTATGTCGGTTAGAAGAATTTCCTATAAGAAAGAATAAAAGTAAAGATTTTAGAAAGTAAGTGTTATGGCTCACTAAGTTTATTCATATGCTTCATTATCCATGTTTTATGATATTTTAGTTTTAATTTGACTCAAATCCAGGGTGAGTCATTTACGCTTATCATGCATCATTTGAAAGTGTACATATATATTCAGTTCTTGTTTTACTTATGCATTCACCCCCATATACTTAGTATATTCCAGAAATACTGACCCGTATATATGTCTATGTGCTACATTGTCTTATAATGTAAATTCTGGTGCTCGTTTCCAATAGCACTATTAACTACGGGCATCATCACCTGCATCCTGACTTTGGCGAGTCCTCATAGTATGAGGACCCAGCTTATCATACTCTTGTTCATTGATGAAAGTATTTTAGTTACTTGATTTACATTTATGTTTGGGTCAGCTGGGGTCTATCCTAGTGGCTCTCTAGTTTGCAATAGAGGCTTGTCAAATTACTTATCTTTCAGTTTAAAGAGTTTGCTTAAGATTTCTAATTTACTAGTTGACAATGAGATATTAAGTTGTTTTATTTTAGTCTTTCTACATATGTTAGTTCACCGTTCATGCGAGTTTAAAGCTGAATAGATATCATGGGTTAGCTTAGGGCTATTCATAGTCTTAAGCACCGTGTGACATCTTGGGGGTACTTTCGGGATATTATAAACTTGGTATCAGAGCCTAAGGTCTTAAAGAATTCTAGGGAGTCAGACAAGTCACGTTACGTAGAGTCTTGATCATGAATTTGAAGAGCGCCACATCTATGAGCAAGAGGATACAAAACGAGTTAGGAATCATCATTTCTTTCATGATCTATCGTGCTTATAGTTGTCTCTATCTTCCTTAACTCATTATTTTATATGACAGAATACACCTCCTCGCCAAGTCGAAGCACGCAGAAATGGTGATCAACCGCCCCTGTATGCAAACCCTCTGAATGAGAGTGCACCTCATGCTCAATTTTGAGCGGATTTTTAGGCATTGGCACAAGCTGTGAATTCTAATGTTTAGGGAAAATAGTAGACAACGGTCCCACTTCAAAAGATAGCAATTTAGTTACAGCCCATATTTGGGACTTTATGAGAATGAATCCACCCGAGTTCCATGGATCAAAGGTGGATGAGGATCCTCAACTCTTTATTTATAAGGTGATAAAAATTACTTAGAGCATGCATGTTATTGATGAGGAGAGTGTAGAGCTAGCATCCTATAGGCTGAAGGATGTTGCTTATGATTGTATCACTATGTGGAAGGATGATAGGGGTTAGAATGCAGCTTCTATAAGTTGGCAGGTATTTCAGAGTACTTTCTGGATAGGTTCTTTTCTCGTGAGATGAGAGAGGATAAAGTGGAGAAGTTAATGAACCTAAGGTAGGGCTCTATAACAGTGAAAGAGTACTTCCTTAAGTTCATCAGTTAGCCAAATATACCTAGAGTTATTATCTGACTCTATAGCTTATATAAGTATGTTTTTTATTGGGGTGTCTGATTTGGTGGTCAAGGAGTATAGAAATGCCACGATGATTGGGGATATGGATATTGGTCGGTTGATGGCTCATGCTCAATATATTGAGGTAGAAAAGTTGAAGGAAAGAGAGAAGAGAAATAAGAGAGCTAAGACTGGATAGTTTATGTATAGTTAGCCAAGTTCTGGAGGGGGAAGCCATTCATAGTTTTAGGGTCATTTATCCGTGCCTGCTCCATCTTCAGACAGTGCCCCTACACCCAGTACCAGACAGGAGTAGTAGGGCAGGACTTTAAATTCTAGGTCTCAGAATAGTGTAGTTGAGAGGCCCAATTACCCGACATGTGCAAAGTATGGCAGGACCTATCCTAGTGAGTACATGATGGGTAAGGGAGGTTGCTATGATTGTGGTAAGATGGGCCACAGGATCAAGGAGTGTCCATATGCTAAGAATAGAAGTAAAGATACTCATCCTCAGACTCAGGTTATTAATCTAGTGGCTCATCCAGGCCGTCCAATTTCTCCACAGGTCGCATCATCCAGTATCGATGGTGGTTAGTGCCAGAATTAGTTTTATGCTTTACCATCCCATCAGGAGCAGAAGAGTTCACCAAATGTTGTCACTGCTTTATTTCGTGCCTTTCACCATGATGTTTATGTATAGTTAGGCATGAGATTTAATTTCACTTATATAAATTCCTTGGTTGCTGTAAATTTTAGGGTAGGTCCTAAAAATCTCCCTAAGCCCTTCTCAGTTTCTACCCCAGTAGGTAAGTCAGTTGTTGTTAGGAGAGTCTATAGGGAGTGCCCTAGTACCATCCTTCATAAGATCACATTAGCGGACCTAATAGAGTTAGAGAAAGTAAATTTCAATGTTATTCTAGGCATGGATTGGTTTCATTCATGCTATACATCAATAGTTTGTTGCACCCGCGTGGTGAATTTTCAATTTCCTGGTGAGGCAGTTTTTGAGTGGGAAGGTAGTTTTATGTCTCCCAAAGGTCATTTTATCTTGTATCTTAAGGCCAGAAAGTTAATATCAATATGGTGTATCAACCATTTAGTTTAATTCAAAGATACCAGGTCTAAAGCCCCGACAGTGCAATCAGTCCGAGTAGTCAATGAGTTTCCTGAGTTTTTTCCTAAAGATCTACCAGGGGTACCTCCAGATAGAGAAATAGAATTAGGTATTGGTCTTCTTCCTAATACTCATCCTATCTTGATCCTTTCATATTGCATGGCTCCGGTCGAACTTAAAGAGTTAAAAGAGAATCTTAAGGACCTCTTATATAAAGGTTTCATCAGACCTAGTGGTTTTTAGTAGGGGGCTCCGGTTCTATTAGTGCATAAGAAAGATGTCACTCTCAAAATGCATATAGATTATAGACAGCTAAGCAAGGTTACCATAAAAAATAAGTATCCTATTCCTAGAATTGATGATTTGTTCGATTAGCTTAAGAGTGTTAGGTGGTTTTACAAGATTGACCATAGGTAGAGATACCACTAGTTGAAAGTCAGGGAATAAGACATTCTGAAAACATCTTTTAGAACAAGGTACAACTATTTTGAGTTTGTAGTTAAATAAGGTACAAATGTTGTTGTGGCCTTAATGGATTTGATAAACAAGGTCTTCAAGCGGTACTTAGACATGTTTTCATTGTCTTTATAGATGACATAATAGTGTATTCTAGGATTAAGGAGGAATATTCAGAACATTTGAGAATAGCGCTGTAGACCCTTAAGGACCATCAATTATATATGAAGTTTGGAAAATGTGAATTTTTGCTAGAATTTGTTACCTTCTTGGGGCATGTCATTTCAGAGATTAGTATTCATATAGATTCTCAGAAGACTAATGTAGTGAAGCATTGGCCTAGACCCAACACTCCATCCGATATCAAGAGCTTTTTGGGTTTGTCTGAGTATTATAGAAGATTTGTTGGAGGGTTCTCCTCTATAGCCACACCATTGACTAAGTTGACTCAAAATAAAGTAAAGTTTATATGGTCGGATAAGTGTGAGAATAGTTTCCAAGAGTTGAAACATAGATTGACTTCAACACTAGCGTTAGCTCTGCCAGATGGGTTAGACATATTCATAGTGTTTTGTGATGCTTCTAGAGTTGGGTTAGGTTGTGTGTTGATGAAAAATGGGAAAGTGATAGCTTATGCCTCTAGGTAGCTTAAGGATCACAAAAGGACTACGCAACTCATGATTTAGAATTAGCTGCTATGGCGTTTGACTTGAAAATTTAGAGACACTACCTCTATGGGGTGCATGTTGATGCTTTCATAGACCACAAGAGTCTTCAGTATGTATTTTCTCAGCGGGAGCTGAATCTTTGATAACGCTCAATCTACAGCTCTCGTAGGAGTGTAAAATGGTCGTTAGCAAATATAGAACCCAACCTGGGTTGGGTGTCTATCCCACAGGGAATAGCTTGGCCAACAAGTAAGCAAAATTAATAGACTTTTAGTGCAAGTCTCGTAAAAGGGGGGATTGTAATGTGTAACCAAAATAATAAAGTAAAAGCTGAAAATAGCAAAGTAAAAAGAGGAAGAATGTTACGTAAGTTGTAAATAGTGAGAATTGCGGAGTTGGGGTTATGTCCACCTTCTGAGTTATACGTCTCTATTGGCTATGAGTGTGTTGAATTCAGACATGCATGTGCTTATAGAGAATTGTATTCGTTGGTAAATCCAGGCGTCTTTCGACCTATTCGAGGATTATTTCACTTTAACTCTTTTGAGCTTAAAGCGTGTCTAACGGTACGAATTCTCCAAGAGGATAATCCAGTTACGACACTAACTTTTTAATAGGGGATGAGACCCTATTACCTTGACATTATCTCTTTTCCAGACATATAACTTTTCTTTTGAACAAGTTAATGCTATACTGGCGTTATTCTATGCATCTGCAGCCACAAGAATTTGCATTAAGATGAAGAGAATAATGATATAAGCAGCATACGTGTCATGAACTCATAAACTCACAGCAATAGATAGTATCTCATTCGGCTTCCATAACCCCAACAGAGAGGTTTAGTTACCCATGAGTGCGAAGGAAATCACAATAAACATGATCATTGTACCCCAATAAAGATTTGCACGTTAGGTGTAAGGGTGAGGATGGCGTGAAGTCCTTTGCAAAGTAACGTCTCTCTTATTGTGGAATTTAATAGAAGAATAGAAGAAGAATAGAATTAATGGAAGAACTAGAATTGTTGGAATAGTAAGTGAATGAATCTCTCCACTAAGGGAGGAATGCCTCCAAATCTCTAGCAAGATAGGGTATTTATAATACCCATATCCTATTCCTACTAAGCTAATGAAATACTTAACCAAATCCTACTAAACTAATGAAATACTTAACCCAATTGTACTAGGTTAATGTAACATTATCCAAATCCAAATAAACTAATGAAATACTTAACCCAATTGTACTAGATTAATGTATTATTATCCTAATCCAAATAATTTACTGCAAGTCCCCAAAGTCTTCAGAAATGTTGTTTTAGCCCGGGACAGATTTTCCATGCATCACTTTTGGTCCTTTAGGCGTTCAAGATCCCTTTCCTTCCTTCGTGAGCTTTCTTTGGTGTCAAGTAAGCCATAAAATGCTGAATTCTGCATCATTTATACCTGAAACTTTGCTAATCATGTTCTTTAGCTCACTTACAGGAAAAAGGACTAAAAGTGCATGAAATATATAATTTGTTCTCAAAACATGGCACAAATATGGGCAAAATATATTGATATAGGCGTGTAAATTCGCCTATCATCAACACCCCACACTTGAAGCTTTGTTCGTCCTCGAACAAAATATCATGTCCCTCTAAACATCAACTTAGGGTTTCACAGCAACAACACAAAACATTCGTCAAGACAAGCACAACAATTATCAACAAAGAGTAGTTTTCCGATCATTAGTAGAAACCACTTAACCTCTAGCATAGACTCGTGATGGTGGTCAACTCATATTCAAAAGTTAAGGCACAAAGAATCATGTACAACTATCCAAAACTCATCAACCATGTGTGTCTCACAATATATTACCCATAGTCACTCACAAGTCTAGCATATTTTTCAAACATGGGTATCAAAATATCCTTGCTCTCGCTCTCACAAAGAATTCGTATGCAGCAACTGATGACCATAGGCTTGCCGTTAGTGTAATACTCCACTAAATGCCAGAATTCTAAGATTAGGATCAAATAGGTCTTCTACAGGTTGTAATGTAGGCTAAGGGACGGGTAGGACTATTTTGGCCAGAAATAGTGACTATATTCCTAAGAGCTTTAATACATCACATTGTATCATTAACACTTTTTCTTTCAAACAACCTTTCTTTCTTTTATTCTACCACCCTTTTTCTCCTCTTTTGTTTTTCAATTTTAAGCTTAACTCACTTTTCAGCTTTCTTTTCCTTTTTTCTTTTCATAACATACCTCTTATGATAGCACTTCTTTTTTTTTTTCATAACAATTTCAAGCACCATTACAATTTAAAGCATCATAATCACCCAATTTCCTCTTATTTTGTCACATGACTTTTTCACTTTAAAGCACTTAGGATTTTGGATCAAATTACGGTCTTGAAAAAATGGATTAGGCTTACATATGAGGTTCGTCAAAGAAAATAGGCTAAAGGCTCAAAAGGGTTTAACTAGGATGATGCCCATGGGTAGGTAAAACGAAGGTAAACATGTATAGGTTGCCAAAGAAATGCCTAAATCATCTCCTAAACTTACACTCCTTATTTTCGCTTTGCATACATACCAGACAAGTTCTAGCATCAGCCACAAACATAGAATATACTATTAATCTCTCACACACATGGCACATGGTCGACTTGATTGGAAGTAGTATAGACTCTTGACCCAACAAGTGAATTAATTGAACCATACAATATCACATAGTGAGTCATAATTAGAGCCTAAAACGTCTCAATAGTCATAATTGTAGCACATACTCTTGTTATAATCTCATGCTGCCTATTAGAATAATTTCATGCGAAGCTACGTTAAAAAAAAAAATTTACTACTAAAAAAAACAAAACGAGAAAACTAAGCAAACAAACATGAATAAATGCAAATGCGGATAGAGAAGTATAGCATGCAAATACCATCACCCCACACTTAGACGGGACACACTGTCCTCAGTGGAAAATAAATAAGAAGAACCTGGTTAGTCGGACTCATTCTCTATGTCTGGGGTCATACCCCTTTGCATCGGAATCATCATCAGAGTCGTCATTCTTAGGAGTTCCTCATAAGTATCCCACTTAATTCTAAGAGTGAGTCGAGGTGTTTGCATCGAGGAGGGTTCTCCTTGCTCTTTTTTTGGACTCTTTTCTTGCCTTTTTGTGAAGTGGTAGCCTTATCTTTGCCTTGTCTTTTGGTGCCATTGTACCTGAGATCTCAATAGAGTCATGTTAGCATCATCTCAATGGATACAATCTATGAACAAGCAGTAGGGGTACTACCCCACACTTAGGTTGTTGGCACAAACTAGTGAAGTGAAAGTGGTCGATTACTTAGACTTCATCGACATATGTTTTAGGGGATAAATTCCAACAAGAAAATCAGAGATGTATCACTTCTTGGAACCCTTGCAATACTTTCATGTTAGGTATAACAAGACTACTACATAGGGATTACATCATGGTATAGTTTCTATCAATAATCTCACCCTCCTATGTCGGTAGGCACTTATAAGTCTTATTCCGATGAACGAGATCTTCTAACATGCAAGTATTTAAGTGACAAGATTATGCAATGTTCATGACTATAGCAATTTCGCAAGTAGTATAACAATGCATTAAAATCAGATTCAAGTCGAAAGTAAGTGAAGATCATCCTTACGTATTCATTCACTCACTTAGTTGTATCCCATTAATTAAAGCACATTCACATCACCAATACTTTTTCAAGATTTAGCAATTCATAATAGGTGTAGTAACGTAGTACTTACAAAATATAAATGAAGAACAAAGTAGTACTTACTTGGTTGAAACCTTTGGATGATGTTCTTGTGACGAAAAAGAGCAAAAGGAAACTTTTTGATAGGTTTTGGAGACTATAGGTGGTGCATAAGCTAGGTTTCCAATGTGTTTTTGGTTCAAGACTAAGTCTCATATTTATAAGAAAAGGTTGGGTCGAGTTTTGACCCATTAAAATTGGATTTGGAGACCAAAAGTGACCATAGGCGGTGCCTAATGCTTTGCCTAGTTGAGCAGAATGCCATAGCATATGCCATGCATTTTGAAAAGCATTTAGTGACCATATGTGGCGCATTTTGAAAAGCATTTAGTGACCATATGCGGCGCATTTTGAAAAGCATATGAGATTCAGAGACCAAATGCTGTCGCCTATGCTATAGCATACTTGAGCATGGGTTGCGCCTATGTCTTTGCACACTAGATTCCGAGACCTTGGGCTATAGGATAGATTTTGCATTGTTCTTGGCCTAGTTTTACCTAGGCCTAGCCTTCCTCGATGCCTATTTTGGCATGAGCAATGCTCAATCCATAGCCTTATGCATCGTTATTCCTAACTTACCACCTTTACCATGCGATACGTCCAAATCGTCATTTGAAACCAATCTCCTCGTTGAATACTTCTTGCACCTATATTTGCTCAAAACCAATGAAAACGATTAGTACGATGGGTTGCCTCCCACCAAGCGCCTTGGTTTTGGTCGTGGCACGACTCTTATTTTTGGATTTTTCATTTATCAAAAGCAAAATACGTACTAGAATGAAAGAAAGACAAAAAATGTAAAACGAGAAATGATAAATGATGGGTTGCCTCCCATCTAGCGCCTTATTTATTGTCGCGGCACGACATAGTTACCTCAATTACTTAGACTTCATCGAGATAGATGGGGCATCATTTTCTGAATGGATTCAGACGACGTTGATACTTACTTGTAGGCATATAATCTTCTTCGAGATGACTCTTGTGCGTACATATCCCAGGAGGGATACCAATTATATCATCAATATTCCTACCCATCGCTCTCTTGTACCTCATGAGAGCAGAGATGAGATCCTCCATGTGCTTTTCACTTAAATCATCCGCCACACTTACCGGAAGTATACTTCCACTTTCCAAGAACACATACCTTAGATAATCGGGGAGCTCTTTCGATTCTAGCATTGGTGGCTCTTCGATGGAAGTCTTTGCTGTTGGTGATGGTTGATTCGTAAGATCAAGGTCCAGCTGTTTAGGAGTATGAGAATAGGACCTTATTCCTGTTAGAGCACCCATACATTCTTCATAATCTTCATCATCCTCATGCTCAACATTCAGCAGTGCAGCAGACAATGGCTCAACAGTAAGATGTTTCTTTACAGATAATGCTTTCTTATCCTCATAAGCTACGAGAACACATCCATATCACTGGGTTGCTTCATTGCTTTGCATATATCAAAGCGGACCACTTCATCATTCAATCGAAACAAAAGCTCATTATCCCTCATGTCAATAAGCACACTTCCAGTTGCAAGAAAAGGATGTCCCAAGATTATGGGAACTTCAGAATCCACCTCGCAATCCAGAATAACAAAGTCTGCCGGAAAGATGAATGAAGAAACCTTCACCAACACATTATTCAAGATACCCACAGGTCATTTTACCGACCTATCAGCCATCACAAGTCTCATATTGGTTGGTGTCGGATCGCCTAACCCCAACTTCATGTAGACGGATAGTGGCATCAAATTGATGCTAGCACCCAGATCGCACAATGCCTTGGCAAAATTCATAGATCCAACAGTGCAAGGAATAGTGAAAGCACCGGGGTCGGCCTTTTTCTGAACTAGCAATCTTGTAGCAATTGTGCTGCAGTGATGAACATCATCTGCTGGCTCATAGCTTACCGCCCACTTCTTTGTCAAAATATCCTTCATAAATTTTGCATACCCAGGCATTTGTTCTAGTGCCTCCACCAACGGAACATTAGTAGTCAGCTGCTTTAGCATAGTCATGAATTTGCTGAACTTCGTATCATCCGCCACCTTCTTCAATCTTTGAGGAAAAGGTGGTGGTGGGTATGGGATTTTTCTCTCCTCGGCTTTCTTCTCCTCTTGCTTCCGTTTTTCAGCTTTTTCAGGTTGCAAATCGTAAGGGGTGACGTTATGGACGTCAGGATCAGCTGCTGCGGCATCTTTCCCTTTCGCCTTATCATCAATGTCCACTACTTCGTCAACTACTTGCTTGATTTTTGCTGAAGTTTCCATCACCTTACCACTTCGGGTAGTAATGGCCATACATGACCTATAATTCCTTGGGTTTTGCACAGTGTCGCTAGGTAAAATGTCAGCCTTTCTTTGATTGAATACCGCAGATAATTGACTCAATTGTTGCTCCAGCTGTTTTATTGAAGTGGAATGCGAGTCAACCAATAACTTCATTGAGGACAAGTCATTCTTCACCTCATTCATTCCCGTATTAGTTGCCTCTACTCCTTTCAATAGTTTAGCCATCATATATTCCATTGACATATTTCCAGAACCAGATGCAGTGGCGTCACGTCTTCCAGGAGGAACATACAAACCACTCCTGTCAGTCTTATCCTTCCAACTACCTTGATCACGGTCCTTATATCCTGAATTATCTTAATAGTTCCAACCTTGATTTCCTTGGGCATTGCCTCGGAAACCCCCCTGATTGGTCAAATAGTTGGCTTCTTCCTCGGAATCGGATTCCTCTCTTCCTTTTGATGCAACAGCTTTAACTTTTTTGGTCTTCCCTGATAATAGATGCTTTGTAAGAAGATCCATCTGCATTTTCATGTGAGCCATGTCTTGGTCACGATCCTCTTGTCTTCGCCTCTGCTCTGCAGTCATGCCAAAAGATACAGTAGAGCTTGCTTCCTCAGAATCCTAGGTATACCAAGCTCTACTTTGCTTTGTCATCCGATCTAGCATATTGCTTGCCTGCACAAAGGTGAGGTCCATAAATGATCCATCTGCTGCATTATATACCACTGGCTTAGTCACCGAATTCAAAGATCTGTATAAGATCTCCATCAAGTGGACATTGGTCATATGGTGATTTGGTCACCGCATAAGCTTCGTCTTGAACCTCTCCCATGTTTTGTGGAGAGCTTCAGTTGGAAGCTGCCGAAAATTTGTGATCTCATCTCTCAACTGTGTTCTTTTGGATGACAGAAAGAATCTTTCTAGGAAAGTGTCTTTCAATTGCCTCCAATTAGTAATAGAATAAGGAGTCAGCCCATTCAACCATAGAGTTGCCTCCCCAGACAGAGACAATGGAAATAAGCGCAGTCGAATTGCATTCTGTCCAACGCCAGGATTGTCGAATGACTTGCATGTAGAAATAAAGTTGATCAGATGCATATTCGGATCATCGCCTGCTAGTCCACCAAATAATCCCTTGAGTTGCAAAAGCTGAATCATGGTGCTAGTGATATTAAACTTTGCTCCGGGTGCCAATGGCGGAAGAATAATATCTCCGGTGGCACCAGGTCTGTCCAGATCGTCCTCATCGTCATCAAAAGGAATTTGCATAGCTCGGCGATCTGGCCTCAATCTCGCTTGACGATCTCTCCTCTGCATGGGTGCTGCCATCTCAGCAGTACGCTATGGGTTTAGTAGCTCCTCATCACCCAGGTCATCATCATCAGGATTTGTTGCCCGACCTGGATTATCAATATTCTGTTGATGCACTTGAGAAGCCATCCTTTCAATTTCAGGTTGTGCATCCATTGATGCACTGAACAAACCTGAATAAAACAAAAACAACAACTAAAAGTAAAAGTACGAGAATCTTTGACCAAAGGGTCTATTAATTATCACGAACTTAATTGACACTCGTATTCCCCGGCAACGGCGCCAATTTTTGATAACGCTCAATCTACAGCTCTCGTAGGAGTGTAAAACGGTCGTTAGCAAATATAGAACCCAACCTGGGTTGGGTGTCGATCCCACAGGGAATAGCTTGGCCAACAAGTAAGCAAAATTAATAGACTTTTAGTGCAAGTATCGTAAAAGGGGGGATTGTAATGTGTAACCAAAACAATAAAGTAAAAGCTGAAAATAGCAAAGTAAAAAGAGGAAGAATGTTACGTAAGTTGTAAACAGTGAGAATTGCGGCATTGGGGTTATGTCCACCTTCTGAGTTATACGTCTCTATTGGCTATGAGTGTGTTGAATTCAGACATGCATGTGCTTATAGAGAATTGTATTCGTTGGTAAATCCAGGCGTCTTTCGACCTATTCGAGGATTATTTCACTTTAACTCTTTCGAGCTTAAAGCGTGTCTAATGGTACGAATTCTCCAAGAGGTTAATCCAGTTACGGCACTAACTTTTTAATAGGGGATGGGACCCTATTACCTTGACATTATCTCTTTTCTAGACATATAACTTTTCTTTCAAACAAGTTAATGCTATACTGGCGTTATTCTATGCGTCTGCAGCCACAAGAATTTGCATTAAGATGAAGAGAATAATTATATAAGCAGCATACGTGTCATGAACTCATACACTCACATCAATAGATAGTATCTCATTCGGCTTCCATAACCCCAACAGAGAGGTTTAGTTACCCATGAGTGCGAAGGAAGTCACAATAAACATGATCATTGTACCCCAATAAAGATTTGCACGTTAGGTGTAAGGGTGAGGATGGCGTGAAGTCCTTTGCAAAGTAACGTCTCTCTTGTTGTGGAATTTAATAGAAGAATAGAAGAAGAATAGAATTAATGGAAGAATTAGAATTGTTGGAATAGTAAGTGAATGAATCTCTCCACTAAGGGAGGAATGCCTCCAAATCTCTAGCAAGATAGGGTATTTATAATACCCATATCCTATTCCTACTAAGCTAATGAAATACTTAACCAAATCCTACTAAACTAATGAAATACTTAACCCAATTGTACTAGGTTAATGTAACATTATCCAAATCCAAATAAACTAATGAAATACTTAACCCAATTGTACTAGGTTAATGTATTATTATCCTAATCCAAATAATTTACTGCAAGTCCCCAAAGTCTTCAGAAATGTTGTTTTAGCCCGGGATAGATTTTCCATGCATCACTTTTGGTCCTTTAGGCGTTCAAGCTCCCTTTCCTTCCTTCGTGAGCTTTCTTTGGTGTCAAGTAAGCCATAAAATGCTGAATTCTGCATCATTTATACCTGAAACTTTGCTAATCATGTTCTTTAGCTCACTTACAGGAAAAAGGACTAAAATTTCATAAAATATATAATTTGTTCTCAAAACATGGCACAAATATGGGCAAAATATATTGATATAGGCGTGTAAATTCGCCTATCATCAATCTTTGGTAGAGAAGGTGGTTGGAGTTATTAAAAGATTATGACATGAGTGTGCTCTATCATTCGAGTAAGGCCAACGTGGTGGATGGCGCACCAAGTAGGTTGTCCATAGGTAGTGTGGCACATGTAAAAGAGGAGGAATGGGAGTTGACCAAAGAAGTGCATAGATTGGCCTGTTTGGGAGTACGTTTGCTTTACATGGATGATGGGGGAATAGTGATTCATAATGGATCAGAATTGTCTCCGGTAGTGGAAGTAAAGGAGAAGCAGCAAAATGATCCTATACTCAACTAAATATTAGAAACGGTCCAACAGCAGAAGGTGGAGGTTTTCTTCCAAGGGGGAGATGGTGTACTTAGCTATCAAGGTAGTCTTTATGTTCTAAATATAGATGGTTTAATGGAAGATGCGAGTTGAGGCTCGTGGTTTGAGGTATTCTATTCATCTGAGTGCTACTAAGATATACCGTGACTTATGGGAAATTTATTAGTGAGATGGTATTAAGAGGGACATAGCAGAGTTTGTGGCCAAGTGTCCAACCTGCCAGCAAGTTAAAGTTGAACATCAGAGATTGGGTGGTACGCTACAGAAGATTAGCATCCCTACCTGGAAGTAGGAAGTAGTGAATATGAATTTCATTACAGGGTTGCCTCGTACAAGACGTCAACAAGACTCAATTTGGGTCATAGTAGACCGAATGACAAAATCAACCCATTGTAATACCCTGTATTTCCATAGCTTAATTTAAATCTTAGTACATGAGTAATCCTATATAAAAATTTTAAATTACTCAGGATTTTTCATTTTATAGCTTACCATTGCTTAGGAAATTCAGTCAGTTTTCCAACGATATAAAATTCATCAAAATTCGATACCTGAGTGAAGAGTTAGGGCAGTTTTTGTAAAGAAGTGTGCCAACTGGAACATCAGTGTGTCGTGGAGACAAGTCAAATAGCAGTCGTCAGTTTCTAGTGAAGCTCCACAATAATGGTGCATCATGCCAATGCTCCAGTTCATATTTATTATTTTTTGGTGTGACACTACGATTCCACCGCATCGCGCGACTAGCCATTTACCCAGTTGTCAAATTATAGTAAGGCTCCATGATGGTGCCGTGTTGGTTCAAGGGTCCATTTCACATTCGTCCATTTTTACACAGTGTCATCCACATTCTAGTGGCTCACCACAATGCCACCGCATCGCAGTGAGGTCCAAAATCAGGCATCCAGTAATGAATTTTTTAAATCCTTCCCAGGGGTAATTGGGTATTTTTCCATGACCCAAGTCAGTATTAAACAAGTGATTAACCCCTAATGAACCTAGTTATAGAATTATTTCCTCACTTTCTCTCAAGATTAAAATAGTCTCTCTCAAAGGGCAAAACTCTAGCTTCAAGAAATCAAGAACAAACTCAGTAATTCCTCCAAGAACCTTCAAGAATTAATATTCCTAGGTATTTTAGGTGTTCATTCATGGTTTCCTTTCACCCATGAAGTCCAAGAACCCTTTATTTAAACTTACAAAATCTCAGATTTATGAATTCCATGCTTCAAATTGATTGTATTCATGTTCAGGATAGTAATTGGATTTCAATTCATGATTAATTATAAGTTTCCATGAGATTAAAATAGTTTATGTGATGAATTATGTGAATTGTATGCTAAACCCTTGAAATTTCAATTGAGTATTATATTCATGATGTTCATGTGTTGACCATTATCATGTGAAATAATCCATGCTCCCCAAGTGTTTGCTAAAATGCCTATGTGAAGTAAATAGTAGAATCATGGCATGTCATTATGTAGTCCCAATCATGTACAAGCTTATGCCCTATAAGTATTAGATTAAATATCTCTATGAACGAATTATGAACAAGTGGACATTGTTATGCTTTTCAAGATCATGCTATGCTTTATTTTCATGCTATCGAGTCCTGGGGCTATTCAATACCCAAAAAATCTAGTTGTTTACCAAGAGCTACAATAGTTATAGAATATTCCCAGTAAGGTCACGATTAATAGTACTCAATCAGTTACAGAATTCAGTGAAATTTAGTATTAGTCCAGTTCAACTCAGTATAATAATCAGTGTCTTTAGTTGGGAGTAGGATTCAGCACCGAGTGAACCCAAGGATGGGGACTCACCTGCCAGTAGAGGGTGTGATCCTTAGATGCAATCCTTCTATTCTAGAATTATGTAGCCAGCGTAGGTTGAGACATCAACCTGCCAGTTAAGGGTTGATAAGGTATTTTAACCTACCAATTGAGGGTACCACCGTTCTCATTCAGGGCACCTACCAGATTAGGGTGACTATTTAGTTATCTTTATCCATGGCACAGTATTGATACCCTTCCAACTAGGGTTATAGGTTGGACCCCAGTTATCTTATTTAGGGCATGTTGGTTAGAGGACTACCTCCCACATTCTCAGTATAGAACTCAATTTAGCTCTACAAAATTAGGACTGTCAAATAAAGTCACTCAACTATTAATAATTCAGTTATCAGTATTCTCAGATATCAGTTACTCAATTATCAGAACTCAGTACTCACCTTCAGTAAAAGCTCAGATACAATATACACGTATATGCATAATATTGCATACTCAGTATTTTACAGTAGTTCTAGTTAACCATGTACTCTTATTCAGTTACTTCATATCATTTAGTCAGTTACTATTCATACATATGAACCCTTGCATACAACCTTACCTCATCTATCATACCAACACATTCCACGTACTGACACATACTTTTTCTTTACGCTATGATGTCTCCTATCATAGGTTCGAACGCTCTGGTTCCTGACCGCGCTTAGCCAGATTCAGTGAGCAGTATCAGATTCAGTAGTGAGTCATCACCTATTAAGTATATGTATTTATTTTAGTATTTTCAGTAGCTTCAGTATTTCAGTAGTGGGGTTTGTTGGGGGCCTGTCCCATCAACTCCACTTTTAGATAGATCAGTTAGAGGATTTTCAGACTAGACTAGTTCAGACAGTGTTCAGTTTTTTAGATGTTATTATAGTTGTTATTCTTTATCAGTATTCAGATTATAAACCTTATTGCATTTCAGCCTATTTTCTACATTATTTCAGCATTATTATTCAGTGCTCACAGCAGGTACCTATCATGGATTAGCTGCTGGTCCTTAGGGGTCGTAAGCACCGTTTGACATCCTAGGTGCAGAATCCGAGCATTACAAACTTGGTATTAGAGCCTAAGGTTCAATAAAGTCCTAGAGAGTCTAAAAGCTGCGTCCAGTAGAATCTTGTGTATGTGTGTATAGCGCGCCACACTTATGGACAAGAGGCTATGAGACATTTTTAAGAAAAGTTTCCCTTCTTTCTGTATTCATGTCATGTGAGTGAGCATGAGATCAAGTTAAACTCTCAGTATAATTTATTTCTTCCTTCTGTTTATAGAACATGCCTCCCTAAAAGAACAACAGAAGAAGAACAGGAACCCAGCTAATACCTTAGCCCGTTCAGGCAGATCCCCTGAATGTGCATATCTCCCATGCAGAATTTAGAGCTGCCTTCACTACTCTATCCCATTCAGTAGTAGGTAAGAATAAACAACAAACTACTGTTTAGGTCAACCCAGTGGCCAATACTGCTGCAGCTACGATTCAGGACTTCACCCGAATGAATCCTCCCCTATTCTCAGGATCTAAGTCTAAAGAGGATCTACTGAAGTTCCTCGATCAGGTTCAAAAAGTCACAAATGTCTTTGGAGTGACATCCAGTGAGAGTGCTGAGTTAGATGCCTATCAACTACAAAATGTAGCTCATACATGGTTTAAGCAGTGGAAGGTAGACAGGGGTATAGATGCAGTGCCCATAAAGTGAGAAGAGTTTGCTACTATTTTCCTAGATAGATTCTTTCCCTTAGAGCTGAGAGAATCCAAGGTGTTTAGAGTTCATCAATCTCAGTAAAGGAACCATGAGTCTGAAAGAGTATTCCCTCGAGTTTACTCAGTTATCCAGGTATGCTCCCTCTATAGTAGTAGGTAATAGGTCCAAAATAAGTAAGTTTATGTTTGGGGTGTCAAAGAGTGTGGTTAAGGAGTGCAAAACTACGATGTTGATTAAGGAGATGGACATATCCAGGCTCATGGTCCATGTTCAGTAGATAAAAAAGGCTAAGAATAAGGAGAGGGAGAGAGAGAATAAGAGGGATAGAATAGGTAGCTTTAATTTCACTCAACCTAAGTCAAAGGGCGATGACCGTTCCTAATTTTGTCCAAAGTCCTCAGTTCATAAATGGTAACAAAGATAGGGATCCAGGCTCTAAATATCACCGTAGTGTTAGCAGTGCTCGAAGCAATCCTCTTGGACAGAAATATGGCAGAAACCATCAAGGTGTCTGCAGGGCTAGCAGTGATGTTTGTTTTGGCTGTGGCAAGCCAGGCCATAGGATTAGAGATTGTCCTCAGTCAGGTTCTCAGATTCAGTACAGTCGTCCTTCATCTTAGTTTGGTCACCCAAATTAGTAGGGTGTCGTTTCCAGTACCACCAGTGGGCAATGCACAAAATAGTCTTTATGCATTTCAGTCCAGAAAAGATTAGGAAAGTTCTTCTGATGTGGTTACTGGTACGTTATAGATATTCTATTTACATGTTTATGCCTTATTAGTTCTGGGAGTTTTTTTTCTTTTGTAACTCCTTACATAGTAGTCAACTTCAAGGTCAAACCCAAAATCTTAATAGATAACTTCTCAGTCTCTACCCCAGTGGGTTAGTCTATCATAGCCCGAAGAGTATACAGGAACTGTCCGGTTATGATATCTCAAAAATTCACTTCAGTAAACTTAGTAGAGTTAGAGATGACGGATTTAGACGTTATTCTCAATGTGGATTGGCTCCATTCATGCTATGCCTAAGTTGAGTGCAGAAACAAAATTGTTCATTTTTAGTCTCCAAATGAACTAGTCCTTGAATGGAGGGGTAGTACCACAACGCTTAAGGGTCAGTTGATTTCATACATTAGAGGGAGAAAAATAATGTCCAAGAGATGTTTCTATTATCTTGTCTGCATCCAAGACTTTAATTAAAGACTCCTAGTCTTGAGTCAGTTCCAGTAGTAAATGAATGGTCAGACGTGTTTCTCGAAGATCTTCCTGGAGTTCCTCCTGAGAGGAAAATTGACTTCAGAATAGACCTTCTTCCGGATACTCAACCTATCTCTATTCCGCCATACAGAATGGCTCTAACTAAACTCAGAGAGTTAAAAAAATAGTTAAAGGACCTTTTATTTGAGGGCTTCATCCGACCCAATGTTTCTCCATGGGGTGCACCAGTCTTATTCGTGTATAAGAAAGACAATTATCTTAGAATGTGTATAGACTACCGTCAGTTAAACAAAGTCACAGTCAAGAATAAATATCCACTTCCTAGAATTGGTAACTTATTTTACCAACTTTATGGTGCCAGTTACTTTTCTAAGATAGACCTCAAATCAGGCTATCATCAGCTCAGAGTCAGGGAATTTGACATTCTGAAAATAGCTTTTCGAACCCAAGATGGTCACTTTGAGTTTCTAGTCATGTCCTTTTTTCTCACAATGACCCAGCAGGCTTCATGGACTTAATGAATCACATGTTCAAGAAGTACTTGGACATGTTCATTATATCCTTCATTAATGACATTCTCGTCTATTCCCGTAGAAAGAATGATCACACAGATCACCTCAGAATCATACTTTAGACTCTCAAAGCCCATCAGTTGTTTACCAAATTTAGTAAGTGAAAATTTTGGCTAAGGTCAGTAGCATTCCTTGGTTATATTATTTTCGGTGATCACAATAGATTCGATCCTCAAAATACCAAAACAGTGAGAAACTAGCCTACATTCATCTCTCCATCAGATATCAGGAGTTTCTTAAGTTTAGCTGGCTATTATCAATGATTTATTGAAGGGTTTTTGTCAATTGCATCCCCTATGTCTAGATTGACTCAGAAGAAAGTTAAGTTTCAGTGGTCAGATTCTTGTGAGAAGAGTTTTTAGGAGTTGAAGATTTGACTCACTGCAGCCTCAGTTCTAACGTTAAGAGATGGTTCAGATCGTTTTGTTGTATATTGCAATGCTTTCAAAGTAGGTTTGGGTTGTGTCCTCATGAAGAAAGGTAAGGTCAAAGCCTATGCCTCTAGACAACTTAAGCCCCATGAGAAGAATTACCCTACCCATGATGTTGAGTTAGCAGCTGTAGTATTTGCCTTAAATATTTGGAGGCATTATTTTTATGGGGGGCATGTTGATGTTTTCACAGATTACAAAAGCTTGCAGTATGAGTTCTCTTAGAAATATTTGAATTTGCATCAGAGAATATGGTTAGAATTGTTAAAAGATTATGATATGAGTATTCTGTACCATCCAGGCAAGGCCAATGTAGTCACAGATGCTCCCAGTAGGTTGTCTAAGGGTAGTGTTGCTCATGTTGAGAATGATAAGAAGAAGTAAGTTTAGGATGTTCATCAGCTTGCCCGACTAGGTGTTTTCTTAGTCGATTCAGTAGAGGGTAGTATGTAGGTGAAGAATAGTTTAGAATCATCTCTAGTTTCCAAACTAAAGCAAAACAAGATAGAGATCCCAGCCTTGTTAAGTTTAAAGAGTCAGTCACAGGTTAGAAAGTAGAGGTTTTCTCCCAAGGGGGAGATGGTGTGTTGCGTTGCCAGGGTCAGCTATGCATGCCAGGTGTAGATGACTTATGGCAAAAAATTCTTATAGAAGCATATGGTGCAGTTACTCGATTCATCAAGGGGACACTAAGATGTACCATAATTTGTGGGAGATCTATTGGTGGAGTGGGATGAAGAAAGACATAGCAGAGTTTGTAGCTAAGTGCTCTATGTGTCAGCAGGTTAAGATTGAGCACCAGAAGCCTAGTGGGTTCATCAAGAGTTTATTATTCCCATATAGACATAGGAAGAAGTGAACATAGACTTTGTGACAGGTTTGCCTCATACCCGCCATCAGCATGTTTCTATTTGGGTCATTGTAGATAGGATGACCAAATTTGCATATTTCTTATGAGTTCATACGTCCTATTTAGCCGAGGAATACGCCAAACTCTATGTCAGAGAGTTGGTCAAGTTACACGGAGTCCTAGTGCCCATTATCTCAGATAGAGGTACCCAGTTTACCTCTCACTTCTACAAAGCATTCACAAAAGGTCTTGGTATCATAGTTCACCTCAGTATAGCCTTCCATTCTCAAACAGATGGTCAAGTATAAAGTACCATTCAAACTCTAAAATATATGTTAAGAACATGCGTTGTTGATTTTAAAGGTAGTTGGGATGGAAACTTGCCTTTGATTGAATTCACATATAATAACAACTATCATTCCAGTATTCAAATAGCTCCATTTGAGGCTTTTTATGGTAGGATATGTAGATATCCAATTGGTTGGTTTGAGGTTGTTGAGGCCACAGTAGTAGAGCCTGACTTAGTTTTAGATGCCTTAGAGAAGGTTTAGTTGATCAAGGAAAGTCTTAGGGCAGCCCAGGGCCGACAGAAATCGTATGCAGATGTTAGGAGAAAAGATATCAAGTTTGAGGTCGGTGATTTTATGTACTTGAAAATCTCACCCATGAGGGGGGTAAAGAAATTTGGCAAGAAGGGAAAGCTCAGTCCCCGATATGTTGGTCTATACAGAATTCTCAACAATTTTGGAAAGGTAGCTTACGAGCTTGAGTTGCCTTTAGATCTAGCTTCAGTATAACCAGTGTTCCAAGTCTCCTTGCTAAAGAAATGCATTAGTGACCCAGAAGTCGTAGTTCCCTTAGAGGGCATCGATATTCAGAATGATCTCTCTTTCGAAGAGGTTTCAGTCCAAATCCTTGATCATCAGATTAGCAGATAGAGGAATAAAGAAGTTCCCTTATTCAAATTTCTTTAGCAGAATCAGTTTGTTAATGGAGCTACTTGGGAAAAAAAAGAAGTTATGCAGAACAAGTATCCTCACCTCTTCTCTGAAAACTCAGATTCATCTTGAGGTAACAGTCTTCACTAGTTTTGCTCAGTTCCATGTTTAGTTATAGTTAAAACTTGATATCCATTACCGTTGCATATTCAGTCATGCATTCATGAATCAGTTCAATCATGTACTCATGCATCAAATATGCATGTTCAGTATTAAAACTCATCTTACCAATGATTTCAGTCGTGCAATCATGTTTCAGTTATGCATGTTTAGTGTGTAAACTTAGTCTATCAGTATTTCTCGGCTCAATCAGTTTCATTCAAGGATGAATGTTCCCAAGGGGAGATATTGTAATACTTCGTATTTCCATAACTTAATTTAACTCTTAGTACATGAGTAATACTATATAAAAATTTTAAAGTACTTAGGATTTTTTAGTTTAGAGCTTACCATTGCATAGGAAAGTCAGTCAGCTTTCCAACGATATAAATTCGCCCAAATTTGATACTCAGGTGAAGAGTTAGGGAAATTTTTGTAAAGCAGTGTGCCAACTGGCACATCAGCGCGTCGTGGAGACCAACCAAATGGTAGTCATCAGTTTTTAGTGAAGCTCAATGATAATAGCGTGTTGCGCTAATGCTCCAGTTCATAATTTTCATTTTCCCGTGTGATACTGCGATTCCACCGCATTGCGCCATTAGCCACTTTCCCAGTTGTCAAATTATAGTGAGGATCCGCGATGGTTCTGCATCACACCAAGGGTGCATTTCACATTCATCTATTTTTACATAGTCTCAGCCACGTTCCAGTGGCTCACCGCGATGCCACTGCGTCGTGGTGAGGCCCAAAATCAGGCATCCAGTGACGAAATTTTCAAATCTTTCCCATGGATAATTGGGTATTTTTCCATGACCCTAGTCATTCTTAAACATGTTATTAACCCCTAATTAACCTAGTTATAGCATTATTTCCTCACTTTCTTGCAAGATTAAAATATTTTCTCTCAAAGGGCAAAACCCTAGCTTCAAGAAATCAAGAACAAACTCAGGAAGTCCTCTAAGAACCTTTAAGAATTAATATTCCCAGGTATTTGAGGAGTTCATTCATGGGTTTCTTTCACTCGTAAAGTCAAAGAAACCTTTTTTTAACTTACAAGATCTCAGATTTTTGAATTCCATGCTAAAAATTGATTGTATTCATGTTCAGGACAGTAATTGGGTTTCAATTTATGATATAAGTTTCCATGAGATTAAAATAGTTTATGTTAATTGTATGCTAAACCCTTGAAATTTTAATTGGGTATTGTATTCATGATGTTCATGTATTGACCATTATCATGTGAAATAATCCATGCTCCCCAAGTGTTTGCTAAAATGCCTATGTAAGGTAAATAGAATTATGACATGTCATTATTTAGTCCCAATCATGTACAAGCTTATGCCCTCTAAGTGTTTGATAAAATGTCTCTATGAGTGAATTATGAACAAGTGGACATTGTCATACTTTTCAAGATCATGCTATGCTTTATTTTCATGCTATCGAGTCCTGGGGGTATTCAATACCCAAAAAATCTAGTTGTTTACCTAGAGCTACAGTAGTTACAGAATAGTCCCAATAAGCTCAAGATCAGTAGCACTCAGTCTGTTATAGAATTTTGTGAAATTCTGTATCATTCTAGTTCAGCTTAGTATAATAATCAGTGTCTTCAGTTGTGTGTAGGATTTAGCACTGAGTGAACCCAAGAATGGGGACTCACTTGCTAGTAGAGGGTGTGATTCTTAGAAGCAATCCTTGTATACCAGAACTACATAGCTAGAATAGGTTGAGACATCAACCTTCCCGTTGAGGGTTATGAGGTTTTTTAACCTTTTCGCTGAGGGTACCACCATTCTCAGTTAGGGCACCTGCCAGATTAGGTTGACTCTTCAGTTATCTTTTCCCGTGGCACGGTATTGAAACCCTTCTAACTGGGGTTACAGGTTGGACCCCAGTTATCTTATTTTGGGCATGTAGATTAGAGTACTACCTCCTAAAGTCTCAATTTTAGTCTCAATATAGAACTTAGTTTAATTCTACAGAATCAGGATTGTCAGATATAGTCACTTAGCTATTAGTAATTCAGTTATCAGTAATCTCAGATATCAATTACTCAGTTATCAGAACTCAGTACTCAGCTTTAGTAAAAGCTCTGATACAGTAAACCCGTATATGAAAAATATTGCATACTCAGTATTTTACAGTAGTTCCAGTTAACCATGTACTCTTATTCAGTTGCTTCATATCATTCAGTTAGTTACTGTTCATGTATATGAACCCTTGCATACAACCTTATCTCATCTAGCATACCGGTATATTCCATGTATTGACGCATACTCTTTCTTTATGCTATGGTGTCTCATATCATAAGTTCAAACGCTCAGTTTCCTGACCGTGCTTAGCCAGATTCACTCGGTAGTATCAGATTTAGTAGTGAGTCCTCATCTATCAAGGATGTGTATTTATTTTAGTATTTTCAGTAGCTTCAGTATTTTAGTAGTCGGAGTTAGTTGGGGCCTGTCCCATCAACGACACTTTTAGATAGATCAGTTAGAGGCTTTTCAGACTAGACTAGTTCAAACAGTGTTCAATTTTTAGATATTGTTATAGTTGTTATTCCTTATCAGTATTCATATTATGAACCCTATGGCATTTCAGCCCTTTTTTCATATTATTTTAGTATTATTATTTAGTGCTCACAGAAGGTACCAGTCATAGGTTAGCTTGTGGTCCTTTGGGGTTGTAAGCACCATGTGGCATCTGAAGCTCTCTTTCCAACGCCCGCCGATCGGGTGCATAATCGGGGCGTAATAATTTCGTACCTGTTAAGACTTCAGATACAATGGAAGATTATGCCAAAATATATATTTCAAATTTAGTAAAGCTTCATGGGATACCTTTGTCCATCACCTCAGAGTAATACAATTTACTTCACAATTTTGGTGGAATTTTTAAAAAGGCCTTGGTACAAAGGTTAAACTTAGTACTGCTTTTCATCTGTAGACTGATGGTCAGGATGAACACATAATTCAGACATGTTGAGGGCTTGTGTGGACTTTAAAAGAAGTTGGGATTACCCTCTACCTTTTATTGAGTGCGCTTATAATAATAGTTACCATGCTAGCATTCAAATGTCTCCATTTGAAGCATTGTACGGGCGTAGGTGCAGATCACCCATAGGATGGTTTGAGGTTGGTGAAGTGGGATAGATTGGGCCAAATTCTGTTCTTAAAGCTATGGCTAACGTTTAGTTGATTCATGAAAGATTAAATATTGCTCAGAGTCATTAGAAGTCATATATACTTGTAAGGAGGAGAGAGCTCAAGTTTGAAGTAGGGGATTGGGTATTCTTGAAAATGGTGCCTATGTAGGGAATAATGAGATTTTGAAATAAAGGAAAGTTGAGTCCTCGATTTGTCAGTCCGTATGAGATAATGAGACGTATAGGAGAGGTGGCTTATGAATTCGACCTTCCATCAGAGTTAGTTATGGTTCACCAAGTGATCCATGTTTTGATGCTTAGTAAGTGCATGAAAGATCCATCCTTAGTAGTTTCCCTAGATAGTATTAGGGTCAAAGATAACTTGTCATATGAGGAGATTCCTGTGGTGATACTTGATAGGACGGTTTGAAGGCTAGGGAATAAGAAAGTAGCGTCAGTAAAGGTTCTTTGGAGAAACCAATTGGTTGAAGGGACCACTGGGAAGCTAAAGAAGACATGATGGCCAAGTATCCTCATCTCTTATCTTCCAACTCAATTCCTACCGAAGGTAAATAGTTAATTTTAGCCAAAACTCTTCCTCTTTAAGACGGTTTGAGTATTCTTAAGTCATATCTTCTATGCTGTAAGTAATTAGATCCTTGTGATGGATTTAAGCTTGGTCATAAGTTTGGTATAGAGGTGTTGGTTCTCTTCCAAAATCCAAATCCTAGATGGATCACATTCGAGGACGAATGTTTCCAAGGGGAAGATATTATAATACTCAGTGTCTGAAAGCCATTGTGCAACTTACGATTCATCCCTTTAAGTCGTATATACACCTTACAAGTCGTATGTTGTAAGTCATAGATATGGAAGTATAGAGTAGTTGAAGTCTATTGTAGTTACGATTTGACCCTAAAAATCTTTAGAGGGTGTTACCAGTCGTATGAGGAAAGGCCATAAGGTCAATAGTATAGGTTCCCTAAGTTTCGATCCAAGTTACGAGATGATATTTTAAGTTATATCAATATGTAACGAGACATAAGATACCTCTCGTATGTTGAATAGTATGAGATATCTTTGCCACTACCAAGCTTATGAGTTACTAGTCCAACTCGTACCCTAGTCTAACGAGTTGTAAGATTGACTTGTGATGACTGGCAGTCAATTTCTGTAGGTTCAGTTAAGGGGATTTTTAGTCTTTTCTCCACTTATAACTCCCAACCCACGACCTATAACCCAAGAGGCACATTATTTTCTTCAATTTTTCAATCAATTAACAACATTTTTCTCCTCCCATCTTCAAGAACAACAAGATTAGGGTTTCTCTATCCAAGTCATCTCTCAAGTCTCAAAGTTTAAGTCTTTTTCACAAGTCAAGCAATTCTAGGTATATGGAGGTTTGAACAAGGTTACTCTTTGATCTTTGGGCCCCAAAAGTATGATCTTAAATTTGAATTTACTTGTTTAGAATTAGAGTTCATACCCAAATAATCATATTCCTGAAGTATAACACTATCATGTTATAGAAAGATTAAAGTGAATCAAGGTTTACATCTATTCATGTTTTGACATGTAAGAGTTGTATTGTGTTTTGAATTTCATTATCTTGACTGGGATATTGATGAAAGATCTCAATATGAATATTGAGTATAATACTTTGTTATGAATTTCTATGAAAAAAAGCATAAATTCCAAGTCCTAAGTACAAGTACTGAGTTTAAAAGAAAATTTAAGCTTTTAAAGTTTCATTCATATGCAATATAGCATGATTCAAGAAAGCTTGATCCCTTGATCTAAAGATAAGTCATTAAATCCATAAGTTTTAATCTTGATTGTGATTTAAAGTAAAGAGAAGAATAACTGGTTTTCAGTCTATAAACCCTTATGCTATTTTGAGGTGGATTTCTTAAGTATGAGCATATATATATATATATATGGAGTAGTATTTAGCACCGAGAATGAAATGTGGATGAGGTATCCTAAATTCCTAAAAACTAAGAGCCACCATAGGTTTAAGTGCCAATATGGGTTAAGTTAGGTGATCACTACAAGTTAAGGTTCTATTCTGATGGAAAGGGTAGAAAATCTCTTCCCAACATGGGTAAGACATTGGACTCCATGGTAGCTCACATGGTTTATGTCGGTTAGAAAAATCTCCCATAAGAAAGAATAAAAGTAATGATTTTAGAAACTAAGTTTTATGGCTCACTAAGCTTATTCATATGCTTCATTATCCATGCATTATGATTTTGTAGTCTTTAGTTTTACTTAAGTCAAAGGTTAGTCATTTACGCTTAGCATGGATCATTTGAAAGTGTACATATATATTCAGTTCTTGTTTTACTTATGAATTTATCCCCACATACTCAGTACAATCCAGAAGTACTGACCCCCCCCATATATATATATATATGCTACATTGTCTTGTAATATAGCTTTCGGTGCTCATTTTCAGCAGCACGATTGACTATGGGCATCATCACCTGTATCCTAACTTTGGTGAGTCCTCATAGTCTGAGGACCCAGTTTATCAGAATCCTGTTCATTAATGAAAGTATTTTAGTTAATTATTTTTTGTTTATGTTCAGGTTAGCTGGGGTCTTTCCCAGTGGCTCTCTAGTTAGAAATAAAGGCATGTCAGACTACTTATCTTTCAGTTTAAAGAGTTTGTTTAAGATTTTCAATTTACTAGTTGACAATAAGATATTAAGTTGTTTTCTTTCAGTTTTTATAAATATGTTAGTTCATCATTCATGAAAATTTGAAGATGAATAGATATCATAGGTTAAGTTAGGGATATTCATAGTCTTAACCACCGTGTGATGTTCAGGGGGTACTTTCGGGGCGTTACAACCTCTAAAGTACCCTAACAAGTGATGAAGGGTATTCTACTATTCACTATCGAGATTATGAGTATATCTACTCAATGTTTAACAACATAAAGAGTAACAGGTCGAGTATAGTTCATGAGAAACATTACACTTCCATTTATTTTAGCATATTTAGTTTGGTAAACACTAGAATCTTTATTTTTTTCAAGTGTATTCTAGGGATCATAAGGAATTCTCACTGATATGACATCAAAGCAATCAAACATTTTCAGCATCTTTTCAACATAATGAGTCTGACGCAAAGAAAAACTATTAATAATTCTTTTGATTTTAATTCCTAAAATTACATTCACATTAGGGCCAAAGATTATGAGGACCAAAGATTAATATGTCATCCACATATACACTTATAATCAAACAATCCGATCCTATCATTTGGAATAATCACAACTATCAGATGAATTAACAATAAATACGTTATCCATTAATGTGAAACTAAAAATTTTGTAACACTACTTAGCTTCCTGCTTTAGTCCATATAAAGACTTTCTCAATTTACATGCTTTATCCTCTTATCCTAGAACCAAAAAACCCTCAAGTTGAGGCATATATATCTCTTTCTCTAAATCATCATTTAAAAATGCAGTTTTGACTTTCATTTGATGTACCTACTAAATTATGAATAGCGACTAGAGCAATAAGAGTCCTAATGATCGCTAATTTAGTTTCAGGAGAATAAGTATCATAGTAAGAAACACCTTTCTTTTGGTTAAAACCTCTAAGCACAAGTCTAGCCTTATATTCATCAATTGCGCCATCAGAACTTATTTTTTAATTAAATATCCACTTACTACTTATGGATTTACAACCCTTATACAAATCATACAAGTCCCAGGCGTGATTAGAGACTATAGAGACTAATTCACTTTTAATGATCTGTTTTTAGAATATTGCATCTGTTGAACTCATTGCTTCATCATGTCTTGGGGTTCTTTTCTATTAAGTATATAGACACTAACTCATCATTTAAATCATCAATGCTAAAATTCTCTTTCAATAAGGTGGTGATAAAATCAAAATCAAAACTAGTCTCAGTTCTACGTCGTTTACTCCATCTAACTTTATTTTCATGATCGTTAGAAATAAGATTAGAAGAAGACACAAAATGAGAGTTAAAAGACATAGATTAGAAGAATTATTTCACATATAACTAGCCACATAAATTTTCAAAGGAAAAACATGCTCAAAAAATTATGCATCTCTAAATTCATCAATATAATGAATATTTAATGATATAAATCAATATGCAACACTATTTTGAGCACAATCAATAAATACAACATTAAAAATCTTAGTGCCTATATTTGTCCATTTAAAATCAGGTACACTAAACTTAGCCAAACACCCCCACACTTTCAAAAATTTCAAGTTAGGAGCAAACTCTTTCCATAACTCATATAAGGTCTTGTCTAACCTTTTATGAGGGACTATTAAGAATATAACATCTAAACAAGGCCGGTTCCCCCACATATAATCAGGTAGGCCCATGATTAAAAGTATACAATTCATCATTTTATTAATGGTTCTATTTATTCGTTCGGCTACACCATTTTGGTGGGGAATATAGGGAGAACTAAACACATGTATACTATAATTTTTCTCACAAAAATCCTCTAGAGTTTTAGTACTATACTCACTGCCCCTATCAGATCTAAATCTCTTAAATTTCCAGTCTAATTTACTTTCTACTTCTGCCTTGAATTTCACAAACATGCTTTTAATATCATCTTTAGACTTAAGAAAATATACCTTAGTGTATCTAGAAAAGGCATCAACAAAAGTAATGTAATACTTCTTTCCACCTTTGCTAGTAGTGTTCTTGAAATCTATCAAGTCTGAATGTACTAGTTCAAGCAAATCAAACATTCTACTAGTAACATATTTAAAAGGTTTATTGGAATTTCTTGCTCCCATACACACACAAGAAATTTAGGAAGATCATTTATATTTACTGCAGAAATTAATTTCATTTTTAAGTCTTTTAAAAGAAGCAATATTAACATGACCTAGTCTACCATGCCACAAATTAATAGACTCAACAATATAAGCAGAATTGGAAATACTTGAATTATTATAAATCTCTTGAACAATGTTTTCACGATCTGAGACTACCCCTAGTTGTAACACGGTACTCAGAGTCACAAGTGACCCCAAGCTAACCCATGGCCTGGTAAAATACTAAGAATACTAAAGTAAATAATGAGATCCTGAGCAGAAATTAAACTAAATTGAAACAATTATAATAAAAGTAAAATCAATACTGGATATCAAAACTAGGACTGTCTGGCTTAACAACATGCTGAAAATATAACTATCAATCTGAAAACCTTTAAATCGTATGAGTTGTTAGGACAATCCCTCAACAAACTCGAGCTGTCTGAAACTAGAGTATTACTGAAAAGAAATGTTGATAACTGGACTTGAATGATGAGGACTCACCAAATACTGTTGCTGATATAATGTGGTATCATACTAAGCATGGTTTGGATGTTGAATTTCAAAACCTATATTATAAATATTACGGCCCAAAAATGAAGGTCATGATGGCACTTATCCCGACGTACTTTGACAAGTAAGCCTATCACCCAAACTGATACAAAAAGAGGAAAAGACAGAAATATCCTAAGGAAAGGCTTCTAGAACAAAGCCGAACCATGTAAGTAATTATAACAATGCAGAAAGAACTTAGCCAAAATACCGATCATGCCAAAAACCAAGTATCTATAGTGTAAGAACTACTAATACAATTCAAGAGTCAAATACATCAGAAAAATAACTACAAAGGAATAATATTTGTCTTTGAATTCTAATAAAGACATAACTACTACAGAAAGATAGAGGTGAACTTCGAACGCATGAATGTCCAACCGCTACCTTGGAATCTCTAATAATCGCCTGAATCAAGCAAGTTGAGGCACACTTGAGCTAGGACCTGCACCAAAAGGGAGCAATAGGCAAGAGTATGGTCCACTTGTACTCAGTAGGTATCATAGGCCGACCAAGCAAAGTAGCAAATAAAGAATACAAAAATATACACTAAGGGCACATCACCTGCAATCAGAAAATATTCTAGAACGGTAGCCCGTACCGCTTGCACTAACAGATCTAATATATCTCACATATATTGAAACATCACACTAAGATCGAACAAAAGTACATATTATATCACATATAATAAGAACAAGGGGGAACATGCATATAAAAGATCATCAAATACAAGTAAAAGAAGATACGATAAATACGTAGATGATAAGTCAATATGCCAATATAATACAACATAACACAATAATGTAAGTGCAATGTATATGATGATATGATTATGCATGAGGTCGTCGTACAACCTCCTAAATCATCGTAAAATCCCTGTATACACCTACGGAGCTAAAGCTTCCCGACGTAGGAACCATGGGGGGTTTGTCAACCCATATACAATCCATATATCTCATATCTTCTTTCCGGCACATCCCTCAAAAAGATGTTATCAGGAGTTGCCAGTGTTTCTCAGATGTTGTCATGGTGGTACCAATGTTTCATGAATGAGTATGATATGAAGATGTAATGCTCACAACCAATCACAATGAGTATTTCCACAACCAACCACATGATATATTTTCAAAACCAACCACATGATATATTTCCACAGTCAACCACAATGATACATTTCCATAACCACTTGAGCCAATAGCCATTCATTATTTTTGTTTCATCCATGAACTTCCACATGTCTCATATGCCAATAAAGTATGAATATAATCTTAATACACCAATGGTACCATATTAAGCATCTTAACAACAACAATAACAATATACCCAGTGTATTCCCACCTAGTAGGGTCTGGGGAGGGTAGAGTATACGCAGACCATACCACTACCTTAGGAGAAGTAGAGAGGCTGTTTTCTATAGACCCCTGGCTTAGGACTGATACCTATAAACCCACCCAAATATAAGTGTATATAACTAGTATGGTACACAAGATAAACTAACATAATACTAAACACAAAAGATAAGTACATATATAAACTAGTACGGTAAGCAAAATAAACTAACACCGCTAGCCACGAACAAAAAACTCTAGCCCCCAAGGAGTGCACCCTTACTATTATCGACGCCCTCCCACACCTAACCCTCTACCCTAATCCACGTCCTCTACACCTTCCTATCAAGGCTCATGTCCTCCAATAGCTATAACTGCTCCATATCATGCCTAATCACCTCCCTCCAATATTTCTTTGGTCTACCTCTACCCTGTCTAAAACTATCCATAGCCAGTGTCTCATGCCTCCGCACAGGAGCATCTAATCCTTTCCTCATCACGTTCCTGAACCAACGTAACCTTACTTCTTGCATCTTGTTCTCTACTGAGGCAACTCCTACCTTCTCTCGAATAAACTCATTCCTTACCCTATCTTTCTTGGTATGCCCACATATCTATCACAACATTCTTATCTCCGCCACCTTTAACTTTTGGATGTGGGTGTTCTTAACTGGCCAACACTCCACTCCATACACCATAGCAGGCTGGACTACCACTCTATAGAACTTACCTTTAAGCTTTGGAGGCACCTTCTTATCACATAGAACTCCTGAAGCGAGCCTTCATTTCATCCATCCTACCCTAATACGATGTGTGATGTCCTCATCAATCTCACCATTGCCCTAAATTATATACCCCAGATACTTGAAACTCTCCCTCTTCTGAATGGCCTGAGAATCCAGCTTCACAACCACTTCATCCTCCTGCGACACATCACTGAACTTACACTCCAAGTACTTCATCTTGGTTCTACTTAACCAAACTTCTTTATACTCAAGCGTCTTCCTCCACATTTCCAACTTATCATTAACTCCACCCCGAGTCTCGTCAATCAGAACCACATCATCTATGAATAACATACTCCAAGGCACCTCCCCTTGAATATGTCGTTTCAAAACATCCATCACCAAGGAAAATAAAAATAGGCTAAAATTTGTTCCCTCATGCAACTTTATCACGACTGGAAAGTACTCGGAATCTTCACATACCGTCCTCACCCGAGTCTTCGCCCCATTATACATATCCTGAATCGCCCTAGTGTACGCCATGAGCATCCCTATAGCCTCCAAGAACCTCCAGAGAATATCCTTGGGAACTCTGTCATATGCCTTCTCAAGATCAATAAACACCATGTGCAAGTCCTTCTTCCTCTCCCAAAACTGCTCCACTAATATCCTTATAAGGTGAATGCCCTCAGTGGTCGAGCAACCTGGCATGAAACCAAACTGATTCTCAAAAATCATCACGATCCTTCTCATCCTCACCTCTACCACCCTTTTCCAAACCTTCATAGTATGACTCAACAAATTAATACCTCTATAGTTATTGCAACTCTAGATGTGTCCCTTGTTCTTATACACTGGAATTATCATACTCTATCTCCACGCTTTAGGCATCTTTGTTGTCCTAAAAATACTGTTAAACAACCTTGTCAACCACTCTAAACCTGCCCTGGTGGTTTTTTTCCAAAAATTGACTAGAGTCTCGTCTGGCCCCATCGCCCTACCCCTCCTCTTCCTGTGAATAGCTCCCTTAACCTCCTTAACCTTGATACGCCTACAATACCCATAATCTCGACACTCCCCAAAATTCTCCAAGTCCCCCAACACGAAACCTTTGTCCTCCTCGTTGTTCAAAAGTGTATGGAAGTAGGACTGCCACCTCTCCCTAATGACACCATACTCCATCAACACTGTACCATCCTCTCATTTGATGTAATTCACCTGGTCAAGGTCACGAGCCCTACGCTTCCTGGCCTTACCCAGCCTATACAACTTCTTATCTCCACCCGTCTTCTCTAAAGCTGCATACAGACACTCAAAAGTTGCAGCCTTAGCTGCGTAACTGCTAACTTAGCCTCTCTCCTAAATACCTTATACTCCTCTTTATTTGTCTGTCTTTCCTCCTCATCCTTGCTTGCAACAAACTTAGCATAAGACACCTTCTTATATTCCACCTTTCGCTTAACCTCTTCATTCCACCTCCAATTATTCACATGTATTCAAGGCTATTAATATCACATAGGACCCCACACGGTCATACGTATCACATAATAACTCAATTTCAATAATTAAATCACATTTAGGCCCCCACACAAGCACAACACATAAATTTCTATTTTTTCATTATTAGTTCTCACCCTTAACATGCATTTTGTATCATCATTTACTACCCAACTTAGTCTGAAAGAGTTAACCCATAACCTATCTCAAAAGCTGAAATCGGTCTGTTACACTTCGAATTCACAACCTTATTTTTCATGAACTATCTGAAACTCCACTAAAAACATCAAATATTAAATCTATGCATAAAAAAAACCAACAACACCCATATTGACTACTTTTGATTTGAGATCAAAATAGAGCCCCGAAATGGGTTTCCAAAAAAAAAAGGGCAAAATCAAAACTTTACTTCAAAAATATATTTTTCATATTTTTAGAAATATACATCTGAAAATCCAAGTTAAATCGAGTCAAAAACAAGGTTCAAATCAAAGAAAAACTATTATTGAGCTATACTGGGTAAAATCTTTGAAATTTGGATTAAAATCAAGAATCAGAGTTGTTTTGAAGGTTAAATTGATGAAAAACTAGTAATGATAAGACAAAAATACTATTCAGGTGAAAAGGAGTGAAATTTGGGTTTAAAATCATGCCCTAAGATTTTTGGGCTTTAGAGAAATTAATCAAGAAATTACTAAGAAAAGGGTGGGTTCTTACCTTAAATCCGTAATAAAATTAAGAAATAGATGTTAATCTTGCTTTTCAAGTTCCCACAAACTTTACATTTAACCTCCCACACTATTTTAGGGTTTAACTCTCAAATGCCAAGACGAAAAATGAGCAAAAATAGGTCTAAAACTCTTATTTTACTGCAGAAAAACTGCACAAAAAACTGTCTTTTTTAAGTCCAATCCAAACTTTGATGGGTGCCCAGAATTCATTTTGAGTCCGATATATACAAACGAACTATGCAACCACACTAAATTTGACATTTCGAATGCGATGGAGATATCAGATTTTCAAAAAAATATCGTTTTCACAAAATTGATCCCCAAAATTTGAAATTATAATTTTCCAAATCAAGGATCTAAATGAGATTTAAAAGCCGTAAAATTATACCAAACATGCTAACACCCTAAAATCGACATTCTGAATCTACTGGCGAAGTCAAATTTTCCATTCGAGGTTGTTTCGATCAAATGTGGGTCCCACACCCATATTTCTAATTTTTCAACTTTCCGACCAATAGGTCGAAATGAGATTGGGTGCACCAGAACCCAAATCAAAGGTATACCTAGCCTAAAATCGATATTTCAGAGCTGCTGGCGTAGTCTATTCGTCCATCCATAGTACGGATCAAAAGATATCTACATAATTCCAAAATAATGCTCTCGAAGCCATCAAAAATCACAATATCACATCAATGATATCAAAATGCATCGAAAATCATACCAAAAACTCCTACACTCCAGAAATATCATAATGCAACTACAGGGAGGGATAAAATAGTCAAATCACATAAAATCACAAATATCGCATATTTCATCAAATTTTTAGGTCGTAACATCATCCACCACTAAAAATCTAGTTCGTCCTCGAACTAAGGCAAGGAAATTCCTGAATCAATGAAGAGTTGAGGATAAAAACTACACATATCAAACTCAACCTCCTAAGTAGCTTTATCTACAAGTCGATGTCGCCACTGGACCTTAACCACAGGGATCACCCGAGAGCGAAACTGCCTAGCATCCCTAGCCAAAATGGAAATCTACTCCTCAATAAAGGGCAACCGCTCATCTAACTGAATTGACTCACAATGAATGACATAAGACTCAATAGGAATATAACGATGAAGCATAGAAACATAAAAAACTACATGAACAGCTAATAGATCAGGGGACAAAGACAACTCATAAGCCGTATCACCAACTGTTCGAAGAATCTCAAATGGACCAATATACCTAGGGCTAAGCTTGCACTTCTTCCTAAACCTCATCAGACCCTTCATGGTGAAACTCGAAGGAAAACATGATCACCAACACCAAATCTCAAGGAACGGGGTCTACGATCATCATAACACTTCTGCCTATTCTAAGTCGCTCTAAGTCTATCCTGAATGACCCAAACTCTATCCAAAGACTCACGAAGCAAGTTCATACCTCGAGGTATCACCTCTAAACATCAAACCAACCTACTGAGGAGCGACAACGCCTACCATACAACGCCTCAAAATGAGCCATATCAATACTGGAATGGTAGCTATTATTATATGAAAACTCTGTTAAAGCCAAATATTGCTCCCACTGGCCACCAAAATCCATCACAGATGCGTGGAACATATCCTCTAAAACATGAATAGTCTACTCTAACTGGCTATCAGTCTAGGATAAAATATGACATTAAGATTAACCTAAGTGCCTAACTCATCCTGAAAAATCTTTCAAAAGTGAGATGTGAACACAAAACCTCGATCTGAAATGATGGACATTGGCATACTATGTAGACGCACAATCTCATGAATGTAGATATGGACAACCTCTCAGCCCTAAATAAGACCTGAACCAAAATAAAATAAGCTGAATTGGTCAATCAATCCATGATGACCCAAACATTTCCAGAACCATGAGATGCACGAGACAAACCCATCACAAATTCTATAGTGATCTGTTCCCACTTCCACTCGGAAATAGGTAACCTCTAAAGCAACCCACTAGGCCTCATATGCTCGCCTTCACCTACTGACAACATAGGCAACAAGCCACAAAATTTTCTACATCTCACCTCATACCACCCCACCAATAATGCTACTTCAAATTACGATACATCTTAGTCACACCTGGATGGATAGAATATCTGGAACAATAGGCCTTCTCCAAGATCAATTAATCTAGTCACCCACTCTCAGCACACAAACTCGACCTCCAACCCATAAAACTCCATTTGAATCAAGTAAGCCTTTCTTAGCCTCCCCACTTAATACTTTATCTCAAATCGACCTCAATCCAACATTATTAAACTAATGAGCTCGAATCTACTTCATCAAAGAAGATCTAGCATCCACAAATTTCAAAACACGCCCCAGTGTCAAAATATCAAGCCTAACTATCTGGTTAGCCAAAGAATGAACCTCTAAGGCCAAAGGCCTCTCTTGGTTCAAAAGATGCGTCAAGCTACCCATGCTAGTCAACTTTTGGCTGAAGGTATCCGCATCCACATTAGCCTTGCCCGGATAGTAGAGAATAGTCAAATCATAACCTTTAAGCAACTCAAGCCAACAATGTTATCATATATCAAAATTCACTCGGTGAAGAAGTCTGAAGGCTACAATGATCTGAGAAGATCTCACTAAAGATTCCATAAAAGTAATGCCTCTACAACTTCAAGGCAAACACAACTGCAGACAGCTCCAAATCATAGGTAAGATAATTCTTCTCATGAGGCTTTAACTGACAAAATGCATACACAATCACCTTTCCCTCTTGCATCAACACAACACCCAACTAACACTAAAAATATCACAAAACATGGTAAAGCCCACACCCTCCTTGGGCAAAGCCAACATAAGAGCTGAAGTAAAAAAATCCTTGATCTTTTGAAAGCACACCTTACAAGCATCGGACCAATGGAAAGAAATCTTTTTCTAAGTCAACTTAGTCAACAGAGCTGTAATGAAGAGAAACCCTAAACAAAAAATTGATAACAACTTGCTAAGCTAATAAAATTCTGAATCTCGGTGGGCAAAGTAGTTCTAGCCCAATCAAGAACCGTTGCAACCTTGGCTAGATCAACCATAATGCCTTTCTTGGTCAACACATGACCCAAGAAATAAATAGACTCCAATGAAAACTTGCACTTATAGAACATAACATACAACTTCTCATCCCTCAATCTCTGAAGCACAATATGCAAATGCTTCTCTTGCTCAACTTCATTCTTGGAATTCACCAAATATCATCTATAAATATGATAACAAAGGAGTCATGATATGGTCAAAACACCCAGTTCATCAACTTCATGAATGTGGCAGGGGCATTGGTCAACCTAAAGGACATTACCAAGAACTCATAATGACTATATCAAGTCTAAAAAGATGTTCTTAGAAAATCTGAAGCTCTAATCCACAACTAGTGATGACCAGACCTTAAATCAATCTTCAAAAACGCTGCAGCACCCTATAGATAATCAAGCAAATCATCGATGTAAGAAGGAGGATACTTATTCTTAATCGTCACCTTATTCAACTATTAATAATCAATACACATCCATAAAGACCTATCTTTTTTCTTCACAAACAAGACAGGCGCACCCTAAGGTGAAATACTAGGTTGGATAAATCCCTTATCCAACAACTCCTGCAACTAATCCTTAAGTTCTTTTAACTCTGCTGGGGCCATCCTATAAGGAGAAATAGAAATGGTCTTGGTGCCTGACTCAACATCAATACTGAATTAATATCTCAATTTGGAGGTATATCAGATAAGTCCATAGGGAACACATTCGTAAATTCAAGGACATAATCCAACGAAGAAGGCAAAATAATACTGGTGTCACAAATATAGGCCAAGTAAGATAAAAACACTCCTCTCAACCAATTTACAAGCTAGAACATGAGATATAATCCTCTTAGAACCCAAATAAAGTGTACCTTTCCAAGCTATCCTGGCATGCCAGGTGAAGCTAAAGTCACAAACTTAGCAAAATAATCTAAGACAACATGATGAGGAGCCAACCAATCCATACCCAAAATAATCTTCAAAATCAACTATATCTAACACAAACAAGTCTACCAAAGTCTCATGCCCAAAAAAAGTCATAACACAATATCGGTACACTCGATCCACCACTAAAGAATTGTCTACTGGGGTAGATACACAAGTAGTCATGGCAAGAGACTTATTAACAGAATCAAAACTTGAAGTAAAATACACAAACACATTGGAGAAAGTTGATCCAAGATCAAATAATACAGATGTCGATTAGAAACAAACGAGGAAGATACCTATAATCACAATATTAGAAGCCTCTATCTCAGGTCTGGCTGGTATAGCATAACACTGACCACGACCACCAATTGTCTAGGTGGCCCCACGACTACCATAACAGGCTCCATTATCTTTACCTCTTGCATATCTGGTAGAATCCCTACCTCTCACAATTGAAATACGAGTAGCCTAAATCACCCAACGAGGATAGTTCCTAGCCACATGGCCAATCTCATTACACATATAGAAACCTCTATGACCAGCCTTAATAAGAGAAGGTATAACTGGGCCCAAACAGCCACCCTAAACTGCTGAACTAGAAGATCCACCAGCTAAACTCAATAAAATCACCTTGACTAGCCTACCATGGCATCCATAAAAACCTCTAAAATCTCTACCTCGATAGGTCTGACTCTTGAACTCACCAAAACATCGCTCCTTCTTGGCACTTCCCTGAGATGCACTAAGAATATCCTTTGTCATCTTAGTATAACCCACTATACCTTGGAAAGAAACCCAAAACACAACCATCTGAGATGTATCCAACTAAAGAAAGATATCCAAACCCTTCAGGAACTTTTGAACCATTTCAAAATTGATGGAAACGCTATCATAGGAATATCTAGACAGGGCATAGAAGCATGCCTTAAAATCAAACACTGTCATGAAGCCCTGCTCCAAACAATCAAACTCATTTTGATACGATCTCCTCAAATTAAAAGGCATAAATCTCTCTAAAAAAGCCTTGATGAACTAATTCTAAGTTATCTCAGGAGAATCACGAGGTCTACAACTGATAAGCGACCTCCACCAATCTCTCTTCACATCTCTCAACTGATAAGAAAATGACCTCCTCCAATCTCTCTTCGCATCTCTCAACTGATAAGATATAGTATAAGCCACATTATTCATGCAGAAAGAGTGAAACACAACTCAGAATATAAGGTATGAAAGAACTTTGCACAATAAAGAATAAAATAAGTAAACTTTCCTAAAAATGTCCTATAGCCTCTCGAAGATAGATACGAACATCTATGTAATGATCCGTGAGACTCTATTAGACAGCCCATTCTTACACCATTGAGACCAATGAAACCTGGCTCCTCTGATACCAATTTATCATGACCCAAAAAAGAGCGTCATGATGGCATATGTCGTGGCGTACCTTGACAAGTAAGCCTATCACCCAAACTGATACAAAAAAAGGAAAAGACAGAAATATCCTAAGGTAAGGTTTCTAGAACAAAGCCGAACCATGTAAGTAATTATAATAATACAGAAAAAACTTATCCAAAATACCAATCATGCTCAAAACCAAGTGTCAATAGTGTAAGAACTACTAATAAAATTCAAGAGTCAAATATATCAGAAAAATAACTACAAAGAAATAATATCTGTCTATAAATTCTAATAAAGACCTAACTACTATAGAAAGATAGAGGTGAAATTCGAATGCATAAATGTCCAACCGCTACCTTGAAAGCTCCAACAATCACCCAAATCAAGCAAGTTGAGGCGCACTCGAGCTAGGACCTACGCCAAAAGGGCACAGTAGGCATGAGTACGGTCCACTTGTACTCAGTAGGTATCATAGGCCGACCAAACAAAGTAGTAAATAAAGCATACAAAAATATACACTAAGGGCACGTCACCTGCAATTAGGTAGCCCACACCGCTTGCACTAATAGTTCTAATATATCTCACATATATTGCAACATCACACTAACGTAGAACAAAAGTACGTATTATATCACATATAAGAAGAACAAAGAGGAATATACATATACAAGATCATCAAATACAAGTAAAAGAAGATACAATAAATACATAGATGACAAGTCAATATGCCAATACAACACAACATAACACAATAAAGTAAGTACAATGTATATGATGATGATGATGATGATGATGATGATGTACGAGGTCATCGTACAACCTCTAGAATCATCACACAATCCCTATATGCACCTACAGAGCTAAATCTTGCCGACGTAGGACCCATGAGGGGTTCATCAACTCATATACAATCGACATATCTCATATCTTCTTTCCAGAACATCCCTCAAAAAGATATTATCAGGTGTTGCCAGTATTTCTCAGATGTTTCTACGATCGTACCAATGTTTTATGAATGAGTATGATATGAAGATGTAATGCTCACAACCAATCACAATGAGTATTTCTACAACCAACCACATGATATTTTTCTACAACCAACCATATGATATATTTCCACACGGGCACAACACATAATTTTTTTTCTTCATGATTAGTTCACACCCTTAATATGCATGTTGTATCATCATTTACTACCCAACCCAGTCTGAAAGAGTTAAGTCATAACCTACCTCAAAAGCTGAAATCGGTCTACTACACTTCAAACTCACAATCATATTTCTCACGAACAATCTCAAACTCCACTAAAAATATCAAATATTACATATACACATAAAAAAACCAACAACACCCATATTGACTACTTTTGGCTCGAGATCAAAATGGACCCTCGAAATGGGTTTCCAAAAAGAAGGGCAAAATCAAAACATTACTTCAAAAATATATTTTTCATATTTTTAGGAATCCGCAACTGAAAATCCAAGTTAAATCGAGTCAAAAATAAGGTTCAAATCAAAGAAAAACTATTTTTAAGCATTACTGGGTAAAATCTTTAAAATCCGGGTTAAAATCAAGAATCGGAGTTGTTTTGGAGGATAAATTGATGAAAAACTAGTAATGATAGGATAAAAATACTATTTAAGTGTAAAGGAGTAAAATTTGAGTTTAAAATCATGCCCTAAGATTTTTGGGATTTTGAGAAATTAATCAAGAAATTACTAAGAAAAGGGTAAATTATTATCTTAAATCCTTAATAAAATCAAGAAATAGGTGTTAATTTAGCTTCCCAAGCTCCCAAAAACTTTACTTCTAAGCTCCCACACTATTTTAGGGTTTAACTCTCAAGAGACAAGATGAATAATGAGCAAAACGTGGTCTAAAACTGTTATTTTATTGCAGAAAAACTGCATAAAAAGCTGTATTTTTTAAGTTCAATTTGAACTTCGACGGGTGCCAGAAATTAGTTCAGAGTCCGATATATGGAAACGAACTATGTAACTACACTAAATTTGATGTTTCGGATGCGATGGTTGTATCATATTTTTTGTAAAACAAATATTATTTTCACAAAATTGACCCCCAAAATCCAAAATTATAATTTTTTAAATTGAGGGTCGAATAAGATTTAAATATCATAAAATCATACCAAACATGCTAAAATCCTAAAATTGACATTCTAAATCCATTGGATAAGTCGTATTTTCCATACGAGGCCGTTTCGATCAAATGTGGGTCCCAGGCTCGTATTTCTAATTTTTCAACTTTTTGACCAATAGGTCTAAATAAGCTCGGGTGCACTGGGACCCAAACCAAAGGCCTACCAAGCCTAAAATTTATATTTTAGAGCTGATGGCATAGTCCGTTTGTCCATCCATCACACGGATCGAAAGATATCTACATAGGTCCAAAATAAGGCTCTTGAAGTCATCAAAAATCACAATATCACATAAATGATATCAAAATATATCAAAAATCATGACAATCACTTTTACACCCTAGAAATATTGTAATACAATTACAGAGAGGGGTAAAATAGTCAAATCATATAAAATTATAAATATCACATATTTCATCAAATTTTTAGGTTGTTACAATAAAGTAATATAGCGCAAAGAAAGTATGTGATCAGTTCTTTGAATATATTGAGTATGTGAGATTTGAAACAATTGATATAGGTTGAATATGTTGTTTATGAATATGATAAGCTGAACAACTGAATACAAGGTCAAGCAAGTATATAAATCAAACTATGAACTGTGGACTGTGGGAGCTACCATTAACAGACATACCCCAATATAAGATAACTGGTGTCCAACCTGTAACTCCAGCTGGATGGGTGTTTAATATCTTACCAAGCACACGAACACTAACTAAAGTGGATCCACTAAACTGATGTCAGAAAAGACTAAGGTGTCAAGCCTGGTCTGATAGGCGAACCTTTAGAACCTATGGTGGAGTCGTAGTTTTAGGACTTGGGGACTTTTACTAAAGTTCTCAACCTAATTGATAGGTGAGCCTTCATCCCTACATCCCCTCAGTGCTAAGTACGACTCCCAACTAAATGACATTAATAACTAAAAATGCTCAATGATAGTAATATTCTGAAAAACAAAAATAAATTCATAATTTTAAAGTATTCACTAACATGTAAGTTGGATAACCTATCACTCATAAGTTTAAGCATGAAATCCTAGGTCATCAAGTATTCATAACCCGCCATCTCTAAAGTATACAACTAATCATGGCAATACTACAATCTGAATGAATAAGGAATTTTATAACACAAGCCCAAAATCAAGAATTTATCAATATAATGAGATTTTATAGCTATGAGTATGGAAAGATGCTCAAATTTATGAAACAATATATATTCATAGTTTAGTCAAAGAAATAAACTAAAATCTTAGAAATTCACACTTTACATGGAAACCCTAAGCTTGAGTGATGAATTAAACTTGAGAAATTCAGTTAACTTTGGAACTCAATGGGTGAAGAAAAACCCATAGATGAAATCCCATATATCTGAGGATGTAAACCTTGATGAAATATTTGGATTTGAGTCTGAGAGTTGAAAAGCTCTAGTTCTTGCTTGGAGAAGAAAATCGTCCCTTTATCTCTAAATTTTTAAGTGTTGAGTGAATTTTGAGGAATGGGAGATTTAGGGGTGTTTGAGAATTATTATTTATTGTTTGGGAAGATTAAATGACGAAGTTTTGGTATAAAAAGTGTAAAAAGGCCAAAAATAACCTCTTAAAAATCATATGGAAAACTCCTAAAAGCAGTCCCGACGGCTTAGGTGATGACTCATAGGGTTTGGCTTCAAGTCATAGCCTGAGACGTATCCAAAGGGCTCAAATTTTGATCCTCACTGCTGTCACAACAAGTCACCTTATAAATCATAGTGTGGCCCAACGATTCATAGGGTCTGACGAATTCAATCGGTAAGGGATGTTTTGACTTGTCTATAAGCTAAGAGTTATTTTGGACTTAATATACGTATGAATAACTTATCAAACTACCAAAATATGATGTTTTATTTTTCATGTACTTGAATCATGGTTCTAATATTGGCTTGGATATTTGGGGTATTACAAATGTTCAGTACAAATGAACTCCCACTAAGGTATCTCTTCCCAACAAAGTCTCCTCCATGAGAAATAATTACTTTATCAGCTTTAAAGGCAAGTTTAAGTCCTATATTGTTGAGAAGTACTCCTAAAACTAAGTTTCTATGGAGTGAGAAAACATACAGAACATTGTTTAAGACTAATGTTTTTTCAAAAGTTAATTTAAGAAAAAAATTTCACGACCCATAACTCCAGTAGTAGTGGAGTTACCCATGTAGTCACATGCGCCATCAGTGGACTCCTCAAATTCATGAAATAACTCTGTATTGGCACATAAATGCCTTGAAGCAAATGTGTATAACACTCAATCAGTCTTGTTAACTACCAAATTTGCCTCAACGACTACTGCAATAATTACTTCATCACCCTCAACAAGATGAGCTTAAACATAATCTTGCCCTTCCTGCTTTGATTTTTGTCCTTTTCTTAGATATCATTGGAAAACATCATGGCCAAGTTTCAAGACAAAACAAGGTCCCTTTGATTTTTTAATTTGACTATCTGGCTTGTTGAAGTGATTTTTCTTTTTTACTTGTTCCTTTTTTTAGACATTCTTTTGTTTGTCTTCGAACCTATCTTTTCCAATAGTAGCAGAAAATTTCATAAGGTTAGATTTAGAAGAATTAAGAGAAAGAGCTTCCATCATATCTTTGAGACCATTTTCCTCCTCAGTCCTCATGGGACTGATAAGTCCTTGGAGAGTCCAATTCTTTTTCTTATGTTTCAATTGATTTCTATAATTATTACAGGATGGCGAGAATTTTTCAAGCCTGAAGAATCTCACACATCTTCATGCCGACATCAGTAGTCAAGTTTTTATATTCATGAACTTGTTTTATGATTTATTTACTGTCAATAATTTGAAATTTAATCCACTGTCTGGGAATATTTTTTTTCCTGCATCATCGGCACCATATTTTTCCAAACTTTCCCATATTTCCTCAGTAGATTTATAAGTGATAAATAAATCAATTAAAAAATTAGTCATATGATTCAACAAATGTCTCTTATGTAAATTGAAGAAAAGGTGTCTTTTAAGTCTTAAATGAAGGATTAGTGACATTGACCAACTTAAAGGGTCAAACATCATTATAAAACTTGATTAATTATGAACTTGATTAATATTTTTAGAACTTTCTAATCTTTTCAAAAATACAAATCAACCCACACCCTTCTTTAATATAAATCAACCAGTCTCTCTCCCCTCTCTCTCTCGATAGCTTCTCTCAACTCTCTCCCAACCAATAGTTTTGCAAAATTCTGCCTTCAATCCTTAGTGACTTCAATCTCCAGTGAAAAATAGTTGGGTGAGTTCTCTTTTGACTTTCAATCATCAATCGACGTGAAGACTTCTTCGGTGATAATAACTTTGAGTTCTTCGTCATCCCATTTTCTTTTTCACAGATAAAAAATTATAAAAAAATAGAGAAACTTGAGCCAACTACTTTTCTAGTGTAGAAATATGGATTAAATAAAACCCTAATTTTTGGCATTTTTTCTTCTTGTTATTGTACTGTTGATTCAAATTTGTTGGTGATTTTTGTTCACAGTTGATGTTCTTAGTGTGTGTTTGTGTGATGTGTTAGTGTTGCTGGGTTGATTTGTCATTTGTCTTGGTAAAAATGGTATTGTAATAAATGAAACATTTGATACAATAGATGAAACATCTGATGCGATAGATGAATACATTTGATGCAATAGATAAAAATATCTGATGCAACAGATTAAAATCTAATGCAACTATGAAAATCTGATGCAACAGATAAACAATCTAATAGATCATTCATCTGTGGCGAGAGATGACTCTTCTTCTTGAAAGAAATCTAAATAATATTGATCCAACAGATAACTCATTTTCCAATAGATGAGTGATATATTTCAATAGTTCAGTGATCTATTTTTATTGTCTCAACGGTTTACTCATCCGTTGCAATAGGTCAGTTATTTGTTGCAATAGATAACATACCTGGTGAAATATATTAGTGATCTGTTTTAATGGTTTTCAATGGATTACTCATCCGTTGCAACAGGTCAGTTATATGTTGCAACAGATAACATACCTGGTGCAATAGATTAGTAATTTGTTTTTATTATCTCCAACAGTTTACTCATCCATTGTAACAGGTCAGTTATATGTTGCAACAGATAACATACATGGTGCAATAGATTAGTGATATATTTTTATGGTTTCCTATGGATTACTCATCCATTGAAACAGGTCAGTTATATGTTGCAAAAGATAACAAACCTGGTGCAACAGATTAGTAATCTATTTTTATGGTTTCTAAGGGATTACACTCCGTTACAACAGGTTCATTATATATTGCAATAGATAAACTACCTGGTGCAATAGATTAGTGATCTTTTATATGGTTTCCAATGGATTACTTATCCATTGCAATATGTTGGTTATATGTTGCAACAGATAAACTAGCTGGTGCAACAGATTAGTGATCTATTTTTGTGGTGTCCAATGGTTTACTCATCCTTACAATAAGTTGGTTATATGTTGCAACAGATAAAATAGCTGGTATAATAGATTAGTGATTTGTTTTTATGGTTTTCAATGGTTTACTCATTTGTTGCAACAGGTCGGTTATATGTTCCATCAGATAAAATACCCAGTGCAACAGATTAGTGATCTATTTTTATGGTTTTCAATGGTTTACTCATCCATTGCAATGAGTCGGTTATATGTTCCATCAGATAAAATACCTAGTGCAACAGATTAGTGATCTATTTGTATTATTTCCAATAATTTACTCATCCATTGTAATGGGTCGGTTATATATTGCAACAGATAGCATACCTGGTCCAATAGATGTGTGGTCTGTTGGAACTGTTATTTTACCATTGTGCATGTTAGATTTGCTGTTATCCTTTTTTTAATGATGCATTAATCAATTATAATCTATTTTATGTTCCTGCTAATTTAAGATAATATGGCTCCCAAAAGAAAAGAAACTGAATCAAGTCTAAATAGAGGAACAAGTACAGTAGCTCGGCTACATCCACCACTCTATGATCTTGATTTACAAGTATTATCTCAATCAAGAGCAGAAGATAATGAACACGGGAGGAGGAATGTCTCAAAAGAGATGATTCAAATGCTAATAGCCCTTCCGCTGAAGAGTTGGTCAAAACCTTCAGCATTGTATCCTGTGAGAATGTAGTCTGATGGTGCCATAAATTTAACGGGTGATTTTGTAGTTAATTTAGCCATGGAAAAATCTTGTGACGCCTTTAGAAAAATACTTCGAGAACAAAAATTGGATGCTTATTTCAGGGAAAGCTGCATTGGGCAATATCTGGATTTGTCGGAGGACAACAATGCTCATTTCCAGATGAAAATGATATACGATCTTCTCAAGCGTAGGTTTATGTATGAAAATAAAGACAAGAAGGATGAGGTGTGGATAAATTACTGTGGTATGCCAATTTGTTTTGGTTGGAAGGAGATTGCCATAGTTATTGGACTAAAATTTTATCCTCCTTCTCCTTCTCAAGCAATACCTATTCTGGCCCAAAAAATCACCCCACACACCCAAAAAAGGCAAAGGCAAGTCGAGTGATCATGAGGACCTGGTGTCTATTGTTGGTCTAAGCTTATAAAACAAAAATTTGATAGAAGCATTGAAAGGTAAAGGACTATCAAAGAAGATCAAGCAATCATTGTGCTTGGTTTGATTTGTACATAATATTCTTTAGGCGAGAGACATTAACAACAATATAAGCCCCGGTTTAATAAATCTCTCCGAGGATCTTGAGGTATTTAACAGCTATCCTTGGGGTTATGAAAGCTTCAAAATGACTGTCCAATATTTGTTGACTCCGTTGACACCAAAGATAGTCAACTTATATGGATTTCGATGGGCCTTCATGGTAAATATTTCTTTTATCATGATATGATTCATCATTTTTTTATTCAATAATGCTTTTGATTTATTGGCATTATGTTATAGGCTTGAGCATTTGAAGTCATTCCTTGTTTGAGGCAACAAGTGAACTACCAGGAAGAAATTTACTGTCCAAGAATCCTGAGATGGTTGTCGGCCAAAATCGATAAAAATGTAAAATTTCTTGATCTTTTCAATGCCCCCAGGGAATCAGTAAGTCCAATTCTAATCAAGTTTTTGTTTTAATTAATAATTATCTTAAATGATTTCATCATCATTCTAATATATGTGCCAAGTTATTTTAGATTGTCCATCTATGTCTTGTTCCGACCAATGGAGAGTTGAAGATATCATTTTTTTTCTTACTTTACAGTCTGTGCAAACTTTAGCAGACCCTATGATCGTTGATGGAATAAAAATAAATTTTTTTAGAGCAACAACCATCACAATAAAAATAATTTTGAAGGGTGAACTTATTGTTGTTGACGATGGTAGTCATAGTGGTAGTGGTAGTGGTGCTGCTGTTGGCGTTAGTGATGCTCCTCTTACCATTTTGAAACAACAAGCCATTATTATTATGATTGTACTGGTTGTACAAATTTTTCTCCAGATTTTGCCACATCTAGCGAATGTTATGCATGCAAGGGTCAAGACTGCAAGGCAAAACACGATGGAGTGATTAATTCTATAAATGCACTAACTGCTCTTGGAAAGAAAATGGCATCTAAGAGGGGTGTCATTCCATCAAAGAGGATTTCATATCCATACTCTCTACTAGAGATCAAGGCGTCTAAGAGGAGAAGGAAAGACACTTCTAAGGTATCATCAAGCATCGAAAAAAGCAAAATTACAACGCCTCTATCTTTGTCTTGCACCGATAGTCAGTGTGCAAGGGCCACAAAAGAGCATCATGAGCCAAAGAAGTTAAATGTACATCACATGCTCCAACAAACAAACTGCACATATTTGTTTCAACAGATGATATATTTTTTGAAAATTATCAAACAGATATAGACATCTGTTGCAACTATTGTCTAACCTGTTGCATCAGATGTATTATCTGTTGCAACAGATGAGTCTTATGTTTCAACAGATGGACCATCTATTCAAAATTATCATACTGCTCTGATTAACCTATTCGAATTTTTCCCAATAGATGATCCATCTGTTACAACAGATGGATAATTTATTGTATATCTGTAATTAACATTGACAATTCTGGCTTTCTAGGTGGATGTCACAGTAGAAGCCACTGCTCAAGAGCATAATATCACAGTTGATAATCCATCAACTACTTCCAAAAAAGAAGAAAAAGTGAAGCTTGTCAGTTTGGGAGAATGAAAGAATTACCCATTTGAAGGGTTCAACTTCTCGGACGAGGCTCTAAGTAACTAACACAATTGATCAACGACTATTCAAAATGGATTATCGATGGGTTGTTAAAGCATCATGTTGGCAAGTACATAAATTAATTTTTAAAGATATTGGTTTATACTATTCTTGTTGTAAGAATGTTACATTAACACATATAAATCATTATGTAGAAAACAAAATGACAAACGCTACAAAGTGAACGAATCGAGTCTTGGTTTTGATATGTTCGACTTTGTTTTTGCATATTATGGAATGAAGAATTAGTTTTATTTGATGTCATAGCCCCAAACTTGCTGGAATGATGAGATTTAAATGCCATACATATTACTATTAATTAATACTTTATTTAAATGCATTTGCATATTAATTTTTTTATCACGTAATCCAAAATGTTTGATAATATGAGCAGCACATCGATGTCCTTTTTTACTACCTCCAAAAGAAGGCCAAGTTACAAACACAAGAACAATATAGATACATGACAGGTAATTATTTGTACAAATTTTACATCAATAATGCCTACGATAGGTATTGTCAACAACAGCTGGAAGTTTCCCAAAATGACGAATGCTTAATCAACATCATCAAAGGTTTTAGCATTTCGTATAGCTTACCTTGGCATTTGATCGACGAAGTGTACATCCCAATCAATTATGGTAATAAATTCCATTAGGTGTTGGCTATTGTCATTCTAAAAGAGAGACGCATCCGAGTTTATGACTCGATGTTGTGAAGGAGATATTTTGGGCCTTCGTCTGAGATACAAAAAATGGCCAAAATATTGCCTACTTACCTTGATATGAGTGGCTTTTTGGACGAAAAGGTTTGTACTAATTGGTCGACGATTGAAGCATATCGGGATAAAATGGGTAATCCATTTGATGTATAATATGTTGAAGGAATTGCTCAACAAACCATTGGTATCCTGTAAGTTTAAGTGTCATGATTTAGTTTTATTCCACAAATTTCACAACGCTTGCATGAACTGTATGATATGGATTATCTATCTTTTTTAAAACGAAGAAATTACGGTCTTTTTGTTGCTGCGTACGTTGAGTATTTGAGTGATGGATTACAAGTACCAAATAATGAACTTGATTCCAGATTACTCCGCAAAAGATATGTTGCTCTTTTATGGAAATACGGTGAAGCGAAATCTCAGAAGCGACATTAAAGATCCACAATGACCAAAGCCGAATTTTGCAGCACCGGATAAAGAACAACTTGTCCATATTTAGTAGATCTTTATAGCTTGAGTCCATCAATGTAATAACCTATCCTCCTTCGTTTAACTTGTTGATTTATTTGTAGAGTAGATTATTTATACCCATAATAATTTTTTTACATTTCATTTATTTTTTGAGTTATTTTATGTTATTTTTGAAGGCTTCAACTTATTTTATGTTGTCTATGAATATAATTTAATCCTTAGTTTTTAACATGTTAATTGAAATGGAATACTAGATTCAAATATCGCAATAGATAATACATCTGCTGCAACAGACGACATATTTTATAAAACAGATTTAGACATATATTGCAACATGAGATGCAACATGTAGGTCATCTACTGGAAATTATATAACAGGTCTACCTACTTTCTTGATTTGTTCCAACAGATTACCTATTAGTTGCAACAGATAGATTATATACTGCAACAGATTGGATATCTGTTGTGACAGACAGACTAGGAAACATCTATTAATGCAACAGATGACCAACCTATTCCAAAAGATAATCAATCTGTCACAACAGGTATTATATCTGTTACATCAGATATACTATCTATTGCATTATAAAATTCAACTATCCACAGACATAAAAATTATTGCCACTACATGTAAAGTGAAAAGGCTTAAAATAAAAAAATATTATCGTGTTCATCTTTGTCTTTGTACATATTATTTTTTATACATGGGCTCCAACCATTTAGTTAGTACCCCATAAGGCCAAACCCATTGCATCTTTCCTATAACGACATCGCACATACTAATCATTTTTGTGTCGGTCAGTAAACACTCGATGTACGCAAGCGAGTACAGCCCGCACACTGCGTCAATTTTATTTTTTGGGAGATTGGTGTTCTTATTTCTACCTTTAAAATCCCATAATTCCTTCATCAAGACTTCAGCCACCAAATTATCCATCAACTTACTCTTCATCAACAACTTGGGCAACAACTTCAAGAGTGACTGTATGTGGGTTAAAAACATTTCCTCGTTGATGATAGGTAACTTGTAGTCATAAACCTTAATATTTTCCTCGTAGAGTAGTATCTCAACAATGAGAAAATGTTTGACTTTCACATTCATGACTGCAAGGATTCTCTTTGCCTTGGTCCAGCTCTTACCGTTTGGATATGTCCTCTTCTCTTTAACATATTTAATCGCTTCTTCATCGCATTGGAATGTAGAAACTAACTTATCAAATTCCAGGACACCAGAATCAGCTAGATTATGGAGATCATCGTACCTATCCTTTAACTTATTGTAGAAATTGAGGTCCATTATCCTATCGACATCATCAAAAGCATCCGGGTACGCTAATTGCCTGCCCCTCACGAGGCAGAGAATTTCATCAACATACTATAGTATAAGAAGACAATTTTTAGAATAGGTTAGTAATTGTAAAGAATAAAAACAAAGTGAAAAGAATCTGATGCAGAGGGTTCTCTAAATCAGTTCATAGATTACCCAGCCAATGCAACTTATGCAACAAATATGTATTATGTTGTAATAGAATACCAAGTTGTTACAATAGATTACACATCTTCTATGTAGATTCTTCTTCGTAGATATATGGGAAGGCTAGGTTGGCAAAAGTAAACTTACACTGTCCTCGTATCACACATGCATTTTTATCATATTTGTGAAGTCTTTGGCAGCAAATGAATGCATGCTGTATTCTTTTTGAACCTTCATCCTGCCATTCATGATTTCTTGCAGTTCCTTTTTCTTCTCCTTGCCAAGCACCACAAATATGTCCACCTTCTTCAGCGGCCCCTGAACTTCAACAACTCTTGGAGCAAGAGGAGTTGCAGTTTTTGTTGTTTTCAGAATGGAGAGAATTTGTCTAATTTTTCTTCTCTTCCTCCTAACCACCACTGTAGGAGTGCATGGCTCCCTCACCTCGTTGGATGGTATGTCACCCTTCCTGGATTTCAACTTCTTGGTATCTTCATCAATAGCCTCTATCTTTTCAAGGGGTTTATCCTCTCTATCCTTTTACACTTTGCATTTTTAATGAGAATATGAGGGTGAGGAGGGGTAAGAGGGACCAGTATAAGGGTGGGAGGGACTAGTGTAGGGGTGAGAGGGACCTGTGTAAGGGGTGTTTTGAAAAGTATTTATTTTTTATTGTGCACCAACATGCTCATAATCACAACTGGCAGCAGCAACAACATTAGGATGTCTGCCACCATCATAAACAACTCCACCAGCAACACCCCCAGAAAAAGTACCCAGATTTGTTGCAGTTTGAGGTTGGTTGTGAAGAGCTTCAATATTAGGCTAACCTTGCCTAACTATTCTTCTTATGGATGTTGCTCCACCTAATTCCTTCTTTATTAACTTCGCCATTGGGTCTTATTTTGTATCAACAAGACCCAGAGTAAGAAAAGAAGTCATCCCCATCTCATCAATGGTAGGCACGATCCAAGGATGCACAACCTATAAAAAAAATAGAAGGCATTTAAATCATATAATAATAATTTGTAGTCATTTGCATTACATGGATGTTGACACAACCAACTTGTGCAATAGGCGATCTAGCTGCCACAACAACGGATTTTTATGTCACAACAGATTGACAATATGTTACATCAGATTGCACATTTATTTTATAATTTGCATTAGATGGTAATCTGTTGAGTCGGTTCAGAGAACCAGAGAAATAGATGGTTAATCTATTGCAAAATATGGATTGTCTATCATAATAGATACCCATCCGTTGCACCAGTTGCAGTTGATGGGTAATCTATTGCAATAGATAACCCATTTGTCATAACAGATGGAACATCTATTTCAATGTCTTTCTTTAAGGCAAGTTATTTTAGTTGAAAGAAGACATACTGCAACATCTGGAAGGTTAAAGAGATCGTCCTCCTTAATATATTTTTTGCTACTCTTTGTTGATGCCAGCCACCTAAGGATCCTTAGATGAGAAACCTTATTTGGGTAATCCTTGATCCGCTTTCAGAGGGGAGGAATAGTTTCACATGCCCAAGCCTAAAAAATTTAAACAGAAAGCAAGCAAAAAAAAGTCATAATAACTATATTCAATATAAATTAATGGATAAGTAAAAATAGTGATCAATTATACCATGAAAGCTCAGGGAAAGCCATATAAAGTGGTCATCTTTGGGGATAGCTTTGTTAGTAAATATTTGATAGTCAAGTAGTAGCTCTCATATCCCCAGGGATAATCGTTGAATTTCCCAAAATCATCAGCAAGCGCCAACAAATCATGTTGTGTGACTTTCCTAATGTCTCTTTCCAATAAAATAGAATGGACAAATCAAACTAAGCATAATTTCTCCTTGTAGTACTTTGGTATGTTTTTATTCTCTAGATCTTCCATCAAATCCTACCCTTGGTAGCAAGGTCCAACAATGCCCAACAACTCATCCTTTTTTACCTTGTATTTGTTGGACCCTTTGTGGGGTGTTTCCTTGATAAGAGGTTTTTAACACCCCGAAATTTGGGTCCCGAGATGTCACACAGTGCTTAGGGGCGCAAGTGACCCCAAGCTAACCCTCCTACTAGCATAACTCATAAACAACTGGATAAAATGCTTAAATCTATATAAAGTTAGCGAAAATATAGAACTTCTCTGAACTTGATCAATATAAACATGAACTTTACAAGATTACAACTCTACAAGTACAAATGAAATTGAAAAATGAATACATCAACTTCTACTGACAGTCTATGAAGCCTCTACTGGTACGGACTTTAGATAGATGGGTCATGACTCCCAAATACCAAATCTTAATACGACTAAAGTAAGAAAAATACAACACTTCTCAAACTGTATAACTGACTCATGCCCTCGAATCAAAAAGACTCATACCTGCTGACTGGAAGTTGCGAACTAACTGAATGCAGTATCTGTGGTATAACTTGTACCTATATTATAAGGCACTATAGCATATAGTAATATATGGGGGTCAGTACTTTAAGGAATGTACTGAGTATGTGGGGGTGAAATGCAACATTATAAATAATATCATAAATGATTATGAAAATCATGCATGATGACGATAACAACTTTCTTCGCTTGAATTAATTGAAACATATTCCTTGTAAATCATCAATAGTAATACAAACATTATAAATCTCATAAATCATTATACTGACTTAGAGTGACTCATTAACTCATGAACTTGAACTCTTAACGACTTGGGAGTTTTTTATAACCAACATAACTACACCATGTGAGCCGCATGGAGTCCAATGGTTTACCCTCCTATGGAGAGAAACCCACATTGGCAGGGGTGTCGTACTCTTACCAAGGAGTACAACCTCAATTTCTCAATCACAATTCCATACTCGGTCTCTGGCCCACAATCATCAGTATCAATCCTACGGTGGCACATAATTTTGGGGAAATACCACATTTCCTGCTCGGTGCTAAATACTCCTCCCAGACTTAGCTCATAATACATTAGGAAATCTACCTTAATCAATATCAATTCTTGGGTTCATTATAAAGACCAAAACATAAATATATATCTCGTCGGTAAATCATATACAACTGTGGATTCCTAACTCGACTCAAAATCATACAATCTTTCTCAACATCAAGATGTATCAATTAATTTATTCATGGAAACATCAATAACTTTGAAAAAATATCAAGACTCATTATAACAACTCAATCTTATGAATCAATATACTCAATAATGCAATTTGTCATAAGGAAGCTTAAAGCTTGACACATGTCTTGAAAGCACTTGAAATACCAACTCATGGTAGAACATGAAATTCACAATATTAAATATTAAGTCATAATTTGGAAGTTGTAAAATAATCATGTATCAAAAACTTCAAGAAAACATCGTAGAACTCATTCTTGACTCTCAATCTCAAATATCAATATATATATATATATATATATATATATATATATATATATTCAATAATAAAAATTCTCATAGAAAAGCTTAAATCATGACTCTTATCTCAAATCATTCGAAAATCATTAACTCATAATAATAATATTCAACCCATGGCATAAGTTCTCAATTTAAGAAATAAAATGATGAAATAGTCATGTATATCAATCCTGAATATCTGAAATATCCTAAATTATTAATAAAGTAATTTGGGTGTAAACCCACTTTGCAAAATCATGGATTTCAATAGTAGAAATTAAATCTTTGGGGACAAGAACGAAAGAAGTGTTCTTGTTCAAACCCCCACATACCTTGATTATGGATTTGAATGAAGAAACTTATTATAGACTCCTTTTCCACTTCTTGAGTTAGGTTTCTTGAGGCTTTTGACTTGGGTACCTTGAATCTTGAACCAATTTATAAAATCTATGGTTGGATTCTTGATGTTCTTAGGAAATTTGGATTGGATTTTTTAGAGAGAAATCCTAGTATTCTTGATGAAATGGAAGAATGAAGTTTTCTTATTTACTTGGATATATATAGAGGGTCAAAATGGGTGGAAAATACCAAAATACCCTTTTAAAAATGCCCCTTAATTGCTGAAAAAAATGGCTGACGACATCCGTGATAGGCCGTCAGACCCGTGATAGGCCATTACGAAATGTCGTCACAAAAGGGTTTAATTTTTTATTTTCTGCCTATGGCTGACGATATCATCAGAAATGTCACCAGAAAGTGACGATGTCACTAGAAATTCCATCAGAAACGTGACAACCCGTCAAAACTGTCGTCACCATTTTCCAGCTTGATCATGTTGGAGTAAAATGGGCATAACTCTTTGCTCTGCTATCAGATTTTGGCGAAATTGGTATAGTTGGAAAGATAATTCAATTATCTATCTGTTGATAGGTCATGAGCTCAAAAATTTCAAGTATAATTAGAGATATGCTCATTTGAAGTTGACTATACCAATATCCTTCCCAAGAACTTAATCGGTAAGGAATTTTTTCATTGGCCCAATCGTTAGGACATCTTTAAGGCCTTAATACACACCATCCTTGATTAGAAAACAACAAAAGAACTATAATTTATTTCTCAAGAGATTGATTCATGGTTGCACTATTGGTTAGAGTCTCGGAGAATTACAAAATGGCTCTAACTTCCTCACTAGGTGTCTGATTCGGGTGAATCTTATGTCGATGGAAAGATTAAATCAATTCTCCACATGATCGAGAGTAGGATTTAGGGAAATACAACATGATATAAATAACAATCAGTTTGAAAGTCATCCATATTCACTCAAAAGATGGATTTAGGCTTAAGAAACAATTGGGGTATTACAATATCTCCCCCTTGGAAACATTTGTCCTCGAATGTTGCTTTTTCATCAAGAATACAGAGAAAACTGAAGACACACAGCTGAAACAACTTGCAAATCTAAATCTATATCTTTCTAAAATTTGAAGTATTTCGTTAAATGTATAAACTCATGATGAGAATAGCTATACAGCTGGATCCGAGACTGAAAAAAAATAGATAGAGGACAACTGTAATTCTCGACTGAATCTGAGCTGATTTGCCTTCTTTCTATATTAAAGAGCAGGCTCATAGTGAGAGTTTAGAATTCACTTGATGTGATAAGGGTGCAGTCGTACTCATAGATGGAAAAGAGATAATTTATGCAGGCATAGGTCATGAGAAACAAGGATAAGACTATGCAATGGGTATTACATTGTCTGGACTAGAATACTTGGAAAACAAAGATTGTTCAATGAATGCTTACAGACTGAATCACAATTATATATCTGAATCTGAAATTGATTCCTGATACACATACTGAACTAAATTCGTAGATTTTGGGCGCAAGCAACTACTTATCGAATTGCTCATACCTATGAAATTTTCAGTGGTAAGACTAGACTAGTTCAAAAAAAACTAGAAGACCATAGAAATCTATCTACCAAATTTTAAAAACTGGGTTGCTATCTATGCAAACTGAATCATACTAGATACTCATACTTAAGTGGAGGATTGCTTCAACACACTTCCAAGGAATTCTAATGGTCTGAAGGAGCAAAGAACTTTAGGCAAGATCTAAACAAGATATCGGATTCAGAGATCATAGAATTACCATAATCCCATAAATTGAAACCTAAACCTATAAATCATAAGTCAGGATAAAAGTACTAAGCTTCAAGCAAGGCAACTCCTTACTCTCAACTCAACCACACTTCTCAAATACTCTCTCGACTATGCTATACCCTTCTGATACTATATTTGATCGATTCGACTTACAATCCTCATATGACACCAATACTTTCATCTACTCATATCCCCTTGAACCAAACCCCCTCATCATTTTCATGCGTAACCTAGAACTACAAGATTCGCCATATAACCCCATTCTGAATCATGAGCTCCTACACATCTACATTCTTACAACCTCTCACTTCAATATTAATTCTTATTACCACTTTGAAAACTCAAATCCACCTAGAACTAGTCATTTACTAAGGTGCAAGTCACCCATCCACATGCACACAAACACGACATTCAAGCCTATCTTCATAACCACTGTGCATTCCTAATCAAACACTTATAAAGCCTCTTCTTCATACCCGACACACATCTTATTAAGAAAATTTCCATGCACTCACCTCAAGAATACCTGACATACTCCTTGCTAATCGAGTCCTGCGCAAATGCTTCACTCCAATATTCCTTCCAACTCATGGAATTACAACTCATGGAATTACACAAAATAAACACACCACAATCTTCCCAATCATAACACATTAAACTTCAACTAACATAACATGTATCAAAGACTTAGCCTCAATCTTACTTCACATTACCGCCAAGCCAAAGTAGCCATGGCACCCTCTATCATTGATAAGGAAATATCTCTTCTCCCAACTAAATAACTATTCACCACTACTATCTTGGGTAAGGAAAGATAACTAAAAGATTAGAGCATGAGGATCTGACACATGAATAGATACTATGAATAACTTGACACTCAACTGAGGCTTGAGGAATAGAGGATTTAACATCATAAACCCTTCAAAGAAATACGGCTAGGGTACATGCACGATATGAATCTGAATTTCTTTTTTGCTGATTATTAAAAATAGTACTTGAACATTGGAACTGAACATATCACAAAGCTCGAGTACATAAGTCATGCGTTGCATGACCTAAATTGGGAATTCGTAGCTATGAAATGTGATTCCAACCAGTCAAGGTTCTGAGACTCCGCATTTCGGTAACTAAGTGAGGACAGAATTTTTTATGGCATGCCTGGACATGAATCATGATCATGGAATTAAAACGCAAAGCATGAAAAATACAAGAATGACTGAAAAATAAAAATGGGTCGAGCAGTATCCTTTCTTACAGTTGTTCCACTACTTATTGGCATACCTACTAGAACCTGATAAACTAACTGGTCACTTGTTCTACTATCTCCCCCTTGGACTAAAGCCATCACACTCCTTAACCTAATTATTAGGAACATCGTTTATTACCTAAGTAGTCTTTCTCCACCTAGAATCTCCACGACACTTACTAATTAGAGATGGATAACAAAGCAATTATGGTAGTGAATCGAAAGAGCCCCACACGGCTTCACTAGACTTTCAGTTCCAACATCATGAAGATGACAAGGTTACAAGAGATAGAAACTCGCCATACAATATTTGATAATCTAAGAATACACATCTTACTCTGTCTTAACTGAAAGAATCATAAGGGAGAGAGCATAACATTGAACTTAGGAAACTTATAACACGTTGGTAAGCTCTTCTCAGGCCACTTAGTGAGACTTCTAAAATTTTTCTCTTGTAAGTCTGAAAGCATTATCAGAGGGAGAAAATTGGAACTCGATGATCATGTTACCTCAGGAACAGTACATAGATAAGGAAGTATAGATTATCAATATGGACTCTGAGAAGGAAATCTGGAAGCTCAACTGACTTGGTCTTATTGCACAATTTATAAGCAAAGCATGAAAAGGCACTAATAAGGTACTTTCTAGATCATTTACAACTTCATAACTATCTATGGGGATTGTTTAAGAAAGTGCTATCTATAAAGAATTTGGTTTGACTGTCTCTAATACCTTGAAAATAAGGCGGGGATGCCCCGAATAGGGTAAGATGAGAATCTGTATAAGTTTCTCAACGAACCTTTCTATAGCACGAGCTAAGACTTGAAAGAATGGAAACCTTTTCTAAATGTCTTGTAGCCTCTCAAAGAAAAGTAAAGACGTCTTCGTACCATTCTACAAAACTCTACTAGACACGGCTTCATAGCCACCCTGGAACACTTGAACTCTGTGCTTTGATACCAAGTTTGTAACACCCCAAAATTTGGGTCTAAGGACGTCACACGGTGCTAAGGGGCGCAAGTGACCCCAAGCTAACCCTCCTACTAGCATAACTCATAAACAACTGGATAACATTCTTAAATCTATGTAAATTTAGCAAAAATATAGAACTTCTCTGAACTTGATCAATATAAATATGAACTTTACAAGATTACAACTCTACTTTTACAAATGAAACTGAAATTGAACACATGAACTTCTACTGACTGTCTATGAAGACTCTACTGGTACAGACTTTGGATAGATGGGTCATGACTCCCAAATACCAAATCTTAATACGACTAAAGTAAGAAAAATACAATACTTCTCAAACTGTATAACTGACTCATGCCCTCGAATCAAAAGGACTCATACCTGCTGACTGGAAGTTGCGAACTAACTGAATGAAGTATCTGTGGTATAACTTGTACCTACATTATAAGGCACTATAGCATATAGAAATATATGGGGGTCAGTACTTTAAGAAATGTACTGATTATGTGGGGTTGCAATGCAACATTATAAATAATATCATAAATGATTATGAAAATCATTCATGCTGATGATAACAACTTTCTTTGCTTGAATTAACTGAAACATATTCCTTGTAAATCATCAATAGTAATACAAACATTATAAATCTCATAAATCATTATACTTAACTCAAACTATTCAAATCATGACTTAGAGTGACTCGGTAACTCATGAAACTTGAACTCTTATGGACTTGGGAGTTTCTTATAACCGACATAACTACACCATGTGAGCCGCATGGAGTCCAACGCTTTGCCCTCCGAAGGAGAGAACCCCACATTGTTAGGGGTGTCGTACTCTTACCAAGGAGTACAACCTCAATTTCTCAATAACAATCCCATACTTGACCTCTGGCCCACAATCATCAATGTCAATCCTACGGTGGCACGTATTTTGGAGAAATAGCACATTTCTCACTGGGTGCTAAATACTCCTCCCAGACTCAACTCAGAATGCATTAGGAAATCTACCTTAATCAATATCAATTCATGGGTCCATTATAAAGACCACAACATAAATATATATCTCATCGGTAAATCATATACAACTATGGATTCCTAACTAGACTCAAAATGAAATAATCTTTCTCAACATCAAGATATATCAATTCATTTAGTCATGGAAACATCAATAACTTTGAGGGAATATCAATACTCATTATAACAACTCAATCTTATGAATCAATATACTCAATAATCCAATTTGTCATAAGAAAGCTTAAAGCTTGACACATGTCTTGAAAGCACTTGAAATAGCAACTCAGGGTAGAACATAAAATTCACAATATTAAATATTAAGTCATAATTTGGAAGCTGTAAAATAATCATGTATCAAAAACTTCAAGAAAACATCATATAACTTATTCTTGACTCTCAAGCTCAAATATCAATATATATATATATAATAATAATAATAATAATAATAATAATAAAAATTCTCATAGAAAATCTTAAATCATGAATCTTATCCCAAATCATTCGAAAATCATCAATTCATAATAATAATATTCAACTCATGGCATAAGTTCTCAATTTAAGAAATAAAATAATGAAATAGTCACGTGTATCGATCTTGAATAGCTCAAATATCATAAATTATTAATAAAATAATTTGGGTGTAAACCCACATTGCAAAATCATGGATTTCAATAGTAGAAATTAAATCTTTGAGCACAAGAATGAAAGAAGTGTTCTTGTTCAAATCCCACATACCTTGATTCTGGATTTGAATGAAGAAACTTGTTATAGACTCCTTTTCCACTTTTTGAGTTAGGGTTGTTGATGCTTTTGACTTGGGTACCTTGAATCTTGAACCAATTTATAAAATCTATGGTTGGATTCTTGATGCTCTTGGGAAATTTGGATTGGATTTTTTAGAGAGAAACCCTAGTATTCTTGATGAAATTGAAGAAGAATGAAGTTTTCTTGTTTACTTGGATATATATATATATATATAGGGTAAAAATGGATGGAAAAGACCAAAATACCCTTTTAAAAATGCCCCTTAATTGCTGAAAAAAATGGCTGACGACATCCGTGATAGGCCGTCAGACCCGTGATAGGCCGTCACGAAATGTCTTCACAAAAGGGTTGAATTTTTTATTTTATGCCTAAGGCTCATGACGTTGTCAGAAATATCATTATAAAGTGACGACGTCGTCAGAAATGGCGTCAGAAACGTGACAGCCCGTCAGAACCGTCGTCACTGTTTTCAAACTTGACCATGTTGGAGTAAAATGAGCATAACTCTTTGCTCCGATATCGTATTTTGGTGAAATTTTTATCGTTGGAAAGATAATTCAATTATGTATCTGTTTATAGGTCATGATCTCAAAAATTCCAAGTATAATGAGATATATGCTCATTTGAAGTTGACTATACCAATATCCTTACCAAGAACTCAATCGGTAAGGAATGCTTTTATTCGCCCAATCGTTAGGAAATCTTTAAGGCCTTAATACAAACCATCCTTGATTAGAAAACAACCAAAGAACTATAATTTATTTCTCAAGAGATTGATTCATGGTTGAACTATTGGTTAGAGTCTCGGGGAATTACAAAATGGCTCTAACTTCCTCACTGGGTGTCCAATTCGGGTGAATCTTATATCGATGGAAAGCTTAAATCAATTCTCCACATGATTGAGAGTAGAATTTATGGAAATACAACATGATATAAATAATAATCAATTTGGAATTCATCCATATTCACTCAAAAGATTGATTTAGGCTTAAGAAATGATCGGGGTATTACAAGGTTCTTCTTGACGATCGCATCTTAAGCATATCACTATGGAAAACTCTTTCAATCCAAAACAAACCAGCATGTCATAGTAGTTGATCCAGACTTCATCCATATTTTTTCCGCACCCTTCCCCTCATACTTGATCTTGCGCTTGAGAAGGCCATATATCATGCTTATTAGGAAACAAAGAGTGTGGTTGTTAGACAGCTCAAGAAAGTATACAAAGCAGCTCTTCTTAAAAATTCCATCTATGTTTACATTATTCATAATAGTCCTAAGTTCATCAAAAGGTTTTTTCAACTGACATTTAAGTACAACATTAGCAAATACTGTGTTGGGCCTATTCATCGGCATCGCAACTCAAAACTTGTCGATACTAATGGTTTTGATAGAATCATGTTGGGATTTCAATATTATTTCATGCCCCATTTGTGAGGAGGAGTTATCACTTTTCTTAGTTTCATTTTTCCCTGACTGAGATTGTTCTGAAAGTTCCTCTAAATCTATCTGTACGCTAGCCTTTTTTGTTTTGTAATCAGAAGTTGATCAACTTTCTCTACTTTCAGTTTCTTTTATTTTGGAAGATATTTTTTAACTAAAAACAATAGAAAAAATAAAAAAATATTACATTTGATTTTTGCACAATTTTTTAAAAAAAAGGTAAGGAAAATTTTAATATATTATTCTATGCCACATTACAAAAGAATACTCCAACGGATAACCTATCAGTTGGAACAGATAGGGAATATGTTTGAAGACCTATTTAATATATCCCAATAGATCTTCCACCTATTGCAACAGATGGACCACCACCACCACAACGAATTCCAGCAACAATGCCACCAAGACCACAACCAATGCCGCCAATACCAACACCAAGACCACCGACACCACCACCAAAAACACAAATACCGACACCAACAACAACCACCACCAACAACACCACAAAAACCATCCAATAATACCATGGCAGTCAACAAAATACTGAGACAAGAACTAAGATTTTCTCGGGTGCTTCCTACCTTTTTAGCATCAAAACACAAAATTATTAACTCATTCTCGAAGATAATATAACTAAAAGTCTTCTTTTTCATCATTAACTAAAAAGCCCTAATTTTTAGAATAAAAAACAAATATATAACTTTCCTCAAACTCTATTACCTGCGAAGACAGATAAAATGATGGATACAAGCGAGAATGAAGTCGAAAATACAACTATGCTGTCGGAAATGGGAAGAAAATTAATTTGTTTTGAAGGGTTGAGAAATATGTTGAGTACTTGTTGTCTGTATTATTCAGAGAGAGAGAGAGGAGCAAGTACTTCAGATTTGAAATGAGAAAAAGTTTTTCCCGCAAATGGATGATTTGTATGGGTTGATTTGTAATTTTGGAAAAGAATGACAAGTTTTAAAATTGTTAATCTAGTCCGAATTGATCTTAATTAATTTTAAAAATTTTAAAAGATATAGTTTTTAAAATATCAAGTAAATAATAACTCATTTCAACATAAAGTGATCGATCAATGACTCAGGTCGGGATGAACACAAAACCAACACCATGCAAATGCAATGACTCAATTAAAGTTGTTGTTGACCTTATGAGCTCATTCATTCATCCCTAGATCCTCCTAAATCAATGTAGGTACTATTATTAATCTTAACATTAAGTTAATGAGAACTCATTTCAACTCAGAGTGATCGATCGATGACTCGAGTCGAGATAAATGCAATACCAACACCATGCAAATACAATGACTCAATTGAAGTTGTTGTTGACCCTTTAAGCTCATTATTTCATCCCTATTTCTACCTAAATCAATGTAGGTACTATTATTAGTCTTAACATTAAGTTAATGAGAACTTATTTTAACTCGGAGTGATCGATTGACAACTTAGGTTGGGATGAATGCAATACCAACACCATGCAAATGCTACGACTCAATTGAAGTTGTTGTTGACCTTGTGAGCTCATTCATTCACCCCTAGTTCCACCTAAATCAATGCAGGTACTATTATTAATCTTAACATTAAGTTAATGATAACTTATTTCAACTCAGAGTGATCGATCAATGACTCGGGTCGGGATGAATGCGATACCAGTTCCATGCAAATGCAACGACTCAATTAAAGTTATTGTTGACCATGTGAGATCATTCATTCATCCCTAGTTCTACCTAAATCAATTTAGGTACTATTATTAATCTTAACATTAAGTTAATGAGAACTCATTTCAACTCAGAGTGATCGATTGACGACTCGGGTCGAGATGAATGTAATACCAACACCATGCAAATGTAACGACTCAATTGAAGTTATTGTTAACCCTATGATCTTATTCATTCATTCTTAGTTCCACCTAAATCAATGTAGGTACTATTATTAATCTTAAGATTAAGTTAATGAGAACTTATTTCAACTCAGAATGATCGATCGATGACTCGGATCGGGATAAACGCAATACCAACACCATGCAAATGCAATGAATCAATTGAAGTTGTTTTTTACCCTGTGAGATCATTCATTCATCCCTAGTTCCACCGAAATCAATTGCAATAAAATCTGTTGCAATAAATAACCGAGTTGTTGGATATTTTCAAACAGATAATCATATCTGTTGTAACAGATGACATATCTGATTTAATTATCAAATAGACATTTACATCAATTGTGATAGATGACTGAGTTATTGGAATTTTTCAAACAGATATTGATATCTATTGTAACAGATGACATATCTGATTTAGTTATCAAATGGACATTTACATCTGTTGCCACAGATGACTAAGTTATTGGGATTTTTCAAATAGATATTTATATCTATTGCAATAGACGACACATCTGTTTGAAATTTATTTTTTTTTTAATTTTAAAGCAAGCTTTTGTCCGAGTAGATAGAGTAGTACTACTAAAGGCGGTAAAAAATGTTTCTTGGATAACTCAGAAATCTCATTGAGTTGTCTTGTCTTTTCAATGTCACCCATTTTATTCCTCGTTCCCCTCAAATTATTAATGAATATTGAAACCCCTAATACTTACTCTATTTCATATTATTTGGCCTCTATTGGCTTGGCACACCCATTAAGAAAATATTAATTAGGGGTTTGTTTTACCAAATTAGCCTTATTAATTATGCTTTGAAAATATAAATTTGAATAAACACACATTGTTTAGTCATTTAATATTAAGAATAGTACATCTAGAAATTAGAATTATCTCATCTCTCCATCATCCTTAAATTTGTTTTATTCAACTCTCATCTTTTTCTTTCTCTCCTCTTTAGGGTTATCACAGCCTTTTTTCACTTCTCTTTCTTATAAAGATCCTTTGAAATCTAATCCAATCCATATCTTAGATTCCTCGACTGAAATTGCTATTTTGATCCCCTTTTAACATTAAGGTTTGGTTCACTATTGCTCTTTTATTCTCGTTTTCTTCTTTGCAAGTTATTTATATCTATTTTTTATTTAATTACCATTTACCCATATCATATTTATTTAAAAAAAATTGAAGAAACTTTTAATTGTTGAATAAACGAATGGAGAATTTTTATTACAATATATGGAAAAAGTCATCTGTTGGGAGAAGTTTAAAAGCCTTATTGGCAGTATCATTTTTTTGTATGTGTTTTGTTTGGTTTTGTTGTTGATATTGTTATTGATTTTGTTGGTGGGGTTGGCATTGTTGAAACTTGTGGTGTGGTGTTGTTGATGGTGTTGGAACAGAGGATGTTGCTTCTTTGTTGTGGATGATGTTGTTGGAACAAATGTTATTATTTTCTTTATTATTGATGTTTTTTATTTGTTGTTTCTTTGTAGTTTATGTTGTTGATGTTGCAATAGATGGAGCAACTGTTGGAACAAATCAAACCATTAGCAAGGCTGGTTTGATGTATTCCAACAGACTCCGTATCTGTTGTAATAGACTCCACATCTATTGCATCAGACTCTACATCTATTGCATTAGACTCCACATCTGATGCAGTAGACTCCTCATCTGATGCAATAGACCCTCATCTGATGCAACAGACTCTACATCTGTTGAAACAGATGTATAATGTTCTTTCTGTGACATTAATTTTTCCTCTTCTTTAAAGATATAAGAAACTAAAAGTTGATTAAATTTTGCCCGACCATCATAAGAGGTTGTAGTAAAGATAGGTTCGGAGAACTAAGCTACATGCAGATGGAACCATTTCATATGTGGGAGGTATGTATTATTGATAATGTTATCTTAGAATCACACATAGAGTACACTAATTTTGTGACTGCTATTTTTACCGATTAGTCATAGATCATTCAAACAAGATATCTGCAATTTTATAGTTAAGTTTGATAGGTTCGAACTGATAAGGCTGTTAAGAGTTAATGTCGGTTATTGCTCATGTTCATTTGTCAAGCATTATAAAGGGATCTAGTTTTGGTGTCGTTGTAAAGAGATTCAATAGTGATTAGACTAACCTTTAGGGTGCATTGGACTTTGAGAAGGCCTTCGAAGCCTAGCATTGTATCTAATAAGAATGAAAAACTAATATAGTTATTTTCCTAGCCCAAATTTATATGGTTGGGTTTCCTGGGGTGATGATTATATGCCAGAAAGTGCGGTATAAGAAGACCTTCGAGGTAAAATGAGTGGTTAATGGAATACTATATCATCTGAGAGGTAATTGAAGAGGATACATAGGGTAGAAAGTAACTTCTAGCGAATCTGGTCAATGAAATTATCTTAAAACATGAGAAATTTGTATCAAGTGCAAATACAAAAGTATATCAATAATGTAAATTCTTTTGTTGTCTCTCTAACAGAAAAATAATGCAGAAGGTCACTTTGCTAGGGAGATGCGACTAGGTAGAGTGGTCGGGATTATCATCTAGATAGAAAATAGAAGAAGAACAAGAAAGTTGCCTTAAGGGAATCGAGGGTTGAAATATTATATAGTATGTCTAGAAAACTTTCGCCAACAGCAACTACAGTTAAAGTAAGGAATCTAAGTGAAGGCAGCAATTTCTAAATTGTAAATTGCATCTCATGCCTTCTTGTTTGTGGTTTCGATCAGGTCCACTGCTGTTGACCAGATAGGAAACACAAACGTGATTGATATACAGATTAAATGTCACTACTTCCTTAGCAATATAGTTATAATTGATTGTGTTTTCTAGCCTTAGTATGTTTTCAACATTCCTTGGAGAAGATTAGAGGCTTGCTGTTTTACGTGAATCCTGATAATTTTCAAGCTTGCCTCCAACTTGCCGATTTGGTCTTCAAGTTTGTCGTTACCATCTTTGAATTTGATATAGAGTTCTTGATTTATTGTGAGCTCGATCTGGAACACTATCTTCAAAGTTGTGGCATTGTTGAAGCCCTTCAAAACACCTTCTTCAGAAACCTTAAAGGATACATAAAGGGTCGTTATGTATGTTTTTAGGTCAAAATGTGTTAATGCACAGTGAAGATGTGGTCCTAACAGTTGAATAGCTCACTTTTATCGAGCGTTGCTCAATGCAGCTTGCTCAACCAACCTTCAAAGGTTTTGATAAATTAATTAGCAAGGAGTTATGTAATGTTTGACCTAAACTGACTCTACCAAGCCTATCAAACGTTATGTAACTAGAGGCTCGTTACCCTATTAAAACCTTTGCCCAAGTTAATGAATAGATTAAACAATCTCAATATCTCAACCTTTCTACTGATCTCTTTTCTCCCATATAAAGGACAACATATCTTCCATGCAAAAGTCTACACAGTCTCTAGAAATGCTTGCCACAGCGAAAGTCTTTAGAAGGCTTGATTATAAGTCTCTCAATATCACTTTTATGACTTTCTTGATGTCTTTTCCAATTATATTGGAACTGACAAATGAAACAAAGTACAATTGCTCGCTACGTCCATTCCAATATAATTGCAAAAGACATCTAGAAAATCATAAAAATGATATTGAGAGATTACTAGTCATGCCTTTTATAGACTTTCGTTGTGGAAAGCATTTCTGAAGATGGTGTAGACTTTTGGATAACGGATATGTTGTCCTCTATATGGGAGAAGAATGATCAGCAGAAAGGCTGAGATATTAAGATCGTTTAATCTGTTCACTGACTCAGGCAAAGGTTTGGAGATCTTGCCCCTCCTTGCTTATCTTGTGCATGCAAATATAAAGAGTGCAAGGCAAAACATGATGGAGTGATTAATACTGTTAATGCATTAACCATTGATGTAAAGGAATTGACATCTAACAGTAGTGTCATTCGATCAAAGAGGATTTTAGTTTGATTCACTCCATTAGAGATTAAGGCTAAGAGCAGAAAGAAAGCAAATTCTAAGGCATTATCAAGTATCTGAAAAAGAAAAATTTGGATCTGAAAAAAGTGAGAAGATAAAAAAGGGAGGAATAGAAAGGAAAAACTGAATGCTAGATTTGGTTCATCTTGTGTTGTTATGTCGAGTTACTCCATCTAATTTTGAGATATTTTTCTTTTCAGGATGGTGAGGAAGGAAGAATCTCCCCATCATTAGCTAATATCGAAAGCAATACATCTGATGTTATTGAACCACCAGACTGCCCTGTGAAGTTTAATAATCCTGAAGATGTCTTTGCTCGAGTTAGTCAATGATTAAATGATCTCAAGCACTTGGTTTTTCTTCTGATCAATCTTTTCCTATAGAGGACATGATATAAACAGAACTACTTCACATAGTGAAAGCTGGTATCGAGAGATTACTAATTATGTCTTCTCAAGACTTACTTCTACCCGAAAACTATTCTGCATTGAGTGTTGCACTATCCATATATGTTGCAGCATCAGATTTATCAGCCGAGAGAGCTCTTGCCTTGGAAAAACTCAAAGAGAACCTTCCATACTTTTCCTTGACCTTGCGTAGAGCTAAGAAAGACCAAGAGGAGTATTATAAGAAAGCTGCCAAGAAAGTGATCCTCGTTGACAAACTCACAAAAGATCAAGGTATCTATACTGTTACAATAGATGCTGCGTCTATTGCAAATTTTTAGTCATCTGTTTATACAATTTCATCGAGAGCATTAGATTTTTCTAAACACTTCTTGGCCAAAATCATTTTTTGCTCTTGGGTTGCTTCTCTTTTTTTCTTTGCATCCTTCAAGCAGCTTGAAGGATGCAAAGAAAAAAAAAAGAAGCAATCCAAGAGCAAAAATTGAGTTTGGCCAAGAAGTGTTTAGAAAAATCTAATGCTCTCGATGAAATTGTATAAACAGATGACTAGCAAGTTGCAACAGATGTCACATCTGTTGGAAAAGCAAACTGATATATCTATCTGTCGCAACAGATTGTCAATATGTTGTAAGTTATCTGACAGATGGAATATATTTTTCAACAGATTACCCATATGTTAGATTTATTTTAAACTAATTTTCTTTTCTTTTCGAGATACAATAAAAAGATAAAATATTGTATTTAGATCCATTTTTTTTACTTTACATATTCGAAAAGTCACCAGTTTTATTTAATTAAGGGATATGAACAGTCATGGCTTTTTGTTTAACTAAGTCAAGTCACCCCTTCCAATTCAATCATTTTATAAATAGGTCCCTCCGGCCTCCTATCACTCGTTCATTCTAATACACTTATAATACAAACATGGATGATCCAGATTCATACAAGAAGATTCATATCGAGTCCTTACAGGAACTTCAAAGGCAGTTTGATGAACTCCAGAGGGATTTGACCGACTTCAGAGCATGGCTGAGGAAAGTCCTGCTACTATCGGATGAAAATTATCCAGTTGACAATTCTTTTAGCGTATGTATTTTCCTTTTTTATATCCCATCTACCTATAAGGGATTCAAAAATCTATGTATAGGTTTGGTTTGGTTTGGTTGACTTTGAATTTTTAATTCTTATTTAATATTTAATTATCATTCTATTTATTCCCTATTCTCATCATGTCGATGATTAGAGATAGGGATTGAGCACCTGTGGCAATAGAGGGTGGTAAAAAGTCATGATGATTCTCCTAAAAATAATTCGTTAATAAATAATAAGGAACTAAATGATATACACAATTTATAACTGTAAAAAAAGATTATTTAATTTTATAAAAAGTCACAACATTGGATTAATTAAGTTATATGATGATATGATTATTAAGAATAAGGTGAATAGTCATGACTGTAACTTTTTGTCTAAACACATTCGACAAATAAAAACAAACAACGTTGCTGATGCATTAAATTCCTCATCTGTTGTGACTGATGAATCAGTTGTTATAAGAAATAAAAAAAACTCCTAAAATAGATGGTCGATTTGTTGCAACAGATGGGTTACCTGATGCAATAGATATACAATCTGTTGACATAACTCAATAAAAAATGGTTATTATTTTATTAAAGAAATGGTTATTGAAAACCAGGTGTCTTCGATTTTTAAATTGAGAAAAAGGTTATTTAAATTTAATAAGCTGAAAAGTCATGACTGGTCACAATAATAAAAACTCACTAGCTTGATTTAATTAAGTCATTTTTTTCACAGAAAACAATAAGGAAATAAATGATAAACACCATTTAAACCGTAAACAACTCACCAAAAATATTCTTGTTTTTAAATCTACTTTATTAATTTATATAATAAAAATAAGCAAATTTGGATTAATGATATGATGATAATTTTTTTCTTGAAAAAAAGATAGATTATATGTTGTAACAAATAGATTATCTGATGCAACAGGTTATCTTTTGTTACAACGGATGATACATCTATTGTCACAGATGAGTTATCTGATACAACAGATATATAATATGTTGTCACAACTCAATGTAAAAATGATTCCTGGAAAGAACTAATTATTAATAATAATAAGCTGAAAAGTCATGACTTATCACAATATTGCTTAATTTAATTAAGTCATAACTTTTTACAATAATCAAAAATGTCATTAATAAATGGAGGTGAACAGTTGCGCCTTTAAATCTGTTTTATTAATTTATATAATTAAAAAGTCAAAAAATTTAAATGTCATGATGATAAATTTTTTAAAAAAGATATAGAGATTATATGTTGCAACAGATATATTATCTGATGCAACAGGTCATCTATTTGTTACAAAAGATGATATATTTGTTATCACAGATGAGTTTTCTGATGTAACAGATATATAATCTGTTGTCACAACTCAATATTAAAATGATTCTTGGAAAGAATTAATTATTAATATTCATAATAAGCTGAAAAGTCGACTTATCACAATATTGCTTAATTTAATCAAGTCATAACTTTTCATAGTAAGCAAGAAATGTCATTAATAAATGGAGGTGAATAGTTGTGACTTTTTGCCTAATACATTCAAGTTCAATCCTCTATAAATAGGTCCCTCCTTACTCAATCGTTCATTCTACTCCACTCTATTTATTTCTTGTTCTTGTTACACCTTCACCTACTTTTTCTTCAAAGACTTGATAGCTTTTTCCTGTCTCTAGTAAATTTTTTTCTTGATTTTGTGTAAATATATGTTGTATTACATTTGAATTTTTTCTTTTCTTTACTTTTGTTTTTACGTATGTGTTTTGTCAACTTATGCATTTTCTAGATATGACTGATCCAGTGTAGAATATCACTATTTTATGAGACGCCATACGGGAACTGCAGAAGGAGGTTCATGACCTGCATTGGGAGTTGGCCGCTGTCAGAGTAAGGATGTCGCGCGAGATCCGTAGGCTGCTGCTGCCAATTGAAGATTGGTCGGCTGGCCATATAAATAATAATGATGAGAATAATAATTAAGCTTTTTTTTCTTTTACCTATGTATTTTTATTTTTTTTGTTTAATAAAAAATTTATGTTTGATGCATTTGACGTTTTAATTCTTATTTAATTTTCATGTTGTCTATTTTTTTCTCAATGAATGGCATGTATACAATTAAGGAATAATTTGAATCTAGTATCAATAGCAAGAGATCAACATATAAGTTGAGTTATCTGTTGGGTTTGTGACAGGAGCTGCATTTTATTGTTTGAAAAAGATTATTCATCTGTTGCAACAGAATAATTATATGTTGCAACAGATAAATATTCTTTTGCAACAGATTACTTGTCTGTTGGAACAAATAACTAATCTGGTGCAATAGATTATTTATCTGTTGAAACAGAATACACATCTATTCGATTCATATTACGGTCACCTAGAACCATAAACATGAATCCAACCTGAGTCTACTGTTGCAACATATCATTTATCTGGTGCCACAGATGATGGATCTATTTAAACAGATTGCTCTTATGTTGCATTGATGTTCGCGTGCTAGCTATTGTTGAAAAAATAGCACACTAGCAGTTACCCAGATGACAAATTCAACTAAAAAGCATAATTTGACTTACCAAAGTTTCCTCTCAAATAAATGTCTATGTTGAAAGTGATATACGAAATAAAATTTGGCATAAGAAATTGGTCAAAGAGCAGTAGTTGCGGTAACAACAACAACAATAACAACAATGGTCACAAGAAGAATATGAAGATGATAATGAAGTATAAGATGATGATAATTAATCAGAAGATGATGAATAAAGCAGCAACAAAAATGAACAACAAATATCACAAAGACAAAGAAAATAACAACGGATGAGAAGAGAGAAAAACACACATTTTTTCCCTTCGTTTCCTGTTATATTGACTAACATTTGGATCAAGGTATAAATTTAAAAACTTATGGGTTATTTTGTAACTTTCCAAACTTTCTTAATCCATAATTAAGTAATTGTCACCTCCACTCAATTATTAAGACTTGTGTCACCTACACCTCATTTTATAACTTGTTTGTCACCTGTAGCCCAAAGCCCCATGTCTCTAATTGTTTTGTAATTTTTTAAAATTTCTTTTTAGCGGCATCATCAACAAACACAATAGTATTAGATATAGTAATAGTGTTAGAACTATCAATAAAAGGTTCATTAAATAAAACGAAATCGACTTCTAATTGTTCAAAGAAAATCAAAAAAAATTATGACCAACATTTAAAATTATTTTTGTCCAATGACTCAAATTTTGACAAATCAAAAAAATTTTGTTCAAAGAAATAGTTATTTATCAATCTTGAAGGTAAGAAAATCTCTTTCAAATTATTGAAAAAAATTACTACAATATTGATATAAAAATGAAATTAATATTACTAAAAGAATAGTCACAAATACTATGTCGTGGCAAGTTACTGTCATATAAGAGATTTCACCCCGACTTCGATACAAATTCTTCTAGCTAGTCATTCCACAAGGTTTAACAGCTACTTTCAAATACATACACTCGTGGATGAAAGTTCAGAGGTTTCCCAAAATATGAACATTAGGAAGAAAGGAGGGAGATGTTTTTTCTTTTACCTTATTGGTTTGTCTTTTGTTCACTAATGAAGTAGTTTATATAGGCGATGAAGAAAAGATGTTTCATGAGTAGAATTAATGGTGAGTTGAATGAGAACTCATTTAACTAAATTAACTCAATCGTTATAAAAGAATTGAGGAACTCTTAAATGAATTCATCTGTAGAAGAGAATTAAAAGGCACAGTTACAAGAATAAGATGTTACACATTCTTACAGTGCATTTATTTTATAGTAATGTATTTGAAATCTTGTTTTAGATAGCTTAAAGAAGTTTTAAGGCATTGCATTCTAATCATTTAATAAAAATATCTTAATAGATATTGATATTATTACAAATATGATACTACTGGTGAATTTTAACATGTAGGAAGTAAGTTATACTAACCTTATTTCTTAGGTAACGTGTCTCACTTATTATATGCGGTTATTTCTAATTGTCTTTTAGGTGGCTTGATAGTGTAAAAATACTTTCTGACTATCAGTATATAGAATTTAATTATTTCATGTTTTACAATTTATAACTCATACCATAATTTTGCTTCTCATTTTAGATTTCATTAGATCAAATTGCAAAATGTGACAAGTCTATGCCACACCAAGACTACGGTTACAGTCGATGGATAATTTCCCGGACCTCATATTGTGGTAAGGGAAGGTGATCGGCTTGAAATTGAGGTGATCAATAATGTCCAAAACAACATTTCCATCCACTGGTAAATTTAAAAGAACCTTCTACATTCTAAGAATATTAACTTTAATGCTTAAATATCAACGACCCCTTAAATTTATTACTAGTTTTAATTTGGATATTCGAACTATAACTTGTTTTATTTGAGCACACGAAGACAAGATAAAGTGTTATAGAGAATAGCAGGATAAAGGTATAATCGGGGAGACCTTCTGCTAGCCCAAGATCGTTAACTAAGATTGAAAGGTTCAACAAAAGAAGAAGAAGTTAGAAAGAAGAGATAGTTATAAAAAAGACTTCTTGAATTGAGCTTTCTTGGTTGGTTACAAATGCACAAGGTCACTCCTATTTATACTTGCCCATAGTTAATTCTAGATATTATTCTAGACACATCTACAAGAAAATTGTAATGATTTTATCATCTTCTCTAGATATTTTCACAAGGTGTTTATTCAAGTGACTATACTAGACTGTTATGATATTCATTCACTAGGCTATTCTAGAAACTTAATTAGAAAACTATGATGTTCATTCTACCAAAAAAATCCACTTTAGATATTTTCACGCTCCCCCTTAAAGTGATTTTTTGAAGTTATTCCAAACTCATTGCGGAAAAACTCCAATGAAGCTTTGAATTATGCCTTGGCGAAAATCTCAACATTTTTGCATGACTCTCCTTGCTTCTTTAAATGACAAAGATTTTCCATCAATGGTTGGCCCTATGAAGAAACAAGAATATATATTGACAGAAATTTTATCCCTAGAGTGTACCATTTTCATAATATTTTCTTTTTGCCTTTGCGAACCAATTGAGTCATCTCCTTGTCATGTTTTTAAAATTTTTAGGCTATCCCTTTTCTTAGCTCCACAAAAACTATTTTGTCTGGAGACACACCATCAATTTCTTACAAAGTCGCAACACCAACATAGGATCCACCATATGATTCTCATTTAAGTTCCTTGATAGACTGTTTGATAGGTTCGGAGGTTTCAAATATTTTATCATCTGTCTCTCTATCTGAAATTGAATATTCACGATCAGATTCTTCATCTTATATTATATTTCTCTCAGTGTTTTCTCCGAAATGGTCAGCATAGGAATATATGATTCCAGACACTGCTTGCTTAGGTTTTACGTCAGCATCATTCACGTCAAAACATTTATTACCAATTTCTGAATTTGCCTCTTTGATTTCCTCAATAGCAGCTACCATATCACCAGTATGAACGTCTATAGAATTTTATTGATTTTTGTTAATGATGTTAGTGTATCTCTTCTCCTTGTGATAGACTATCTAATTTTCTAAATTCACGATGAGGTCTCTTTCAAAATAAAACAAGCCAAGACATCTATTGCTCGACTCTCAGCTACTAAGAACCTTTTCCAATTTTCTTTTTCTTATTCAATAACTTTTTTAGTTTGAGTCATGTTGATCTCTGTAGCTCGATAAATCTTGTTATATGACCTACTTTCCCTTACCGATAACATATGGGAGGATTCTTACTATAATTGATAGAAGACACTTCCTTCTTTTTAGGTGAGCTTGAACGACCACTTAAGGATCGAGAGTGAGTTGTATCACTTTATTTTCCTTTTAAGTTCATCTTATCGGCTACAAGAGCATTTCCTTCCTCTTCTTTGACAAATAAACCAGCCAACTATTTTTCTAGTAGCTTCTGTGATGATACAAAATTCTCAAAATCCTCCATTATCCTTGAAAAGAGGTAACAAAGGGAATTTATTCTTGTTTTAAACCATGAATAATTATTTTTCTTATTCGTGTTTTAGAGATAGCTTTGTTTGGATTCAATATGGAAACCTTAAAGCATAAGTTCTTAATCTTTAAAAGATACATGATGATAGAGAGATTACCTTGAATGGTATTAGTCAATTCATTCTCCAATATCAGTAGCCGAGCTTCATTCTTTTTGTTGAACAACTGATTGAGGGTCTTTCATATTTCATGACCTGATTTATACCTTATAATATGATCAAATAAGTTGGATGATATTCACCTCTTTAGGATGAACTCCACATTCACAATGATCTACTTCCACTTCTTGTATGCTCTACTACATTTCGGTCCGTCTTAGGAAGATTTGCAATACTTCCATTAACAACATGCCACAAATCCTTACCCACAAGGTATGCTTCTATATATATCTTGCATACCTTATAATTGGACTAATTCAACAACTCTATTCCCAGTCCATTAATGGTACCACTTAAATCCATATTGGCATCCCAGTTGAATCTACCACCAACCCGATCTTGGATAAATTTAGAAAACAATTTGTGGCTAGGCGTTGATACCATATAGAGAATAGAATAATAAATATATTATCAAGGAGACCTTCTACTAGCCCAAGATCATTAATTAAGATCGAAAGATTCAACTAAAGAAGAGAAAAGTAGAAAGAAGAGCTTGTTATAAAAAAGACTTCTTGAATTGAGCTTTCTTGGTTGGTTACAAATGTACAAGGTCACTCCTATTTATACTTTCCTATGGATAATTCAAGATATTCTTATAGATATATCTACAAGAAAATTCTAGTAGCTTTATCATCTACTCAAGATATTTTCACAAGGTGCTTATTCAAATCACTATACCAGACTATTCTAGAAACTTAACTAGAAAACCATGATATTCATTCACTAGACTATTCTAGAAATTTAACTAGCAAACCGTGATATTCATTTTTCTAAAAAATCCACTTTAGATATTTTTCACAAGTGCTCCTACTAGACATGTTTGATTCAAAATATGAAAAAGGGCTTGCATATATTCTCAAAAGCCTATTAGATAGTTAAATTTAACAACATTAAATACGTCAGCTTCAATTGGAACAAGCCTGAGGTTTTACAACTTATTGAGGTGGATGGATATAACTAAAGGAGGTAACACATACTACAAAATAAGGCATGTATATCTACAAAACACCTCATAACTAAATATGAAAATTTTCGTGGTTATACACTTTAGCCATACTTTTTTCTTCGTAGCAAGAAGCAGCATAACTAAAAGTTAACTACAGACTTTACATGGTCGATGGCTAACGACTAATACATACAGCTACAAAAGATATTGTGTTTTAGTTGTGATAAAAAAAAGTTCTTGCTACGAACTATATACTTGTATCAAAAAGCTTTACCTGGTTGCCATGATAAATAAAATCTATAGCAATTTTTATATATAGCCACATTATGTTCTATTATGGCAAAAGCTTGATTTGATTGACATGAAAATTAAATTATTATAGCTATTTTACATTTTAATTGTTTGATACCAATATTTGTATTTAGTTACGAATTAGAAAATTTATAGCTATAAACTAAAATATTTTTCACAAATATTTTTATAAATGACTAAAAATTCATTATTTTGATACGAAATACATAAATATAGCTATTTTTTTTTTGTATTAAAAGTGGAAATGCATATTCATATTTTTTTATAATATATAGGTTGTGGCTAAGCTACAATATTCACTGCTATAAATTGAAGAATTCAACCATAAACATTGTTAATAAAAGAATTCCTTAATATGACTAAACAATTCAACAATTACATATTACAAATTAAAGAATTTTTCACTATCTTTGTTCATTATAGAAGTTACGAAAAGTAGTTACTAATTCATTTTTCAGATTTCAAAACAATTGTCAAGTAATATATAATTGTGTTTTACAATTTTAAGAATAGCCACAATATAAAACTTTCAGACACAATCTTGATTGAGTTCAATGCACCATAGTCTTCCTCTATCTCTCCTTTCAAGGTCTTCAAGTGCATCGTAACTTGATCAACATTCGTCATAACAATAATAATATACTCAGCATAATCACACGAGTAAAAAACATCAAATTTTAATACCAATTTTTAAAACCCATGCATATAAAAAGTTACCTTTATATTAAGAAAAATATATACAATCCAATGCAATACTTATATTATAAAATCTTATCTCATTTACTTAAAGAATTTCATATTGTAAAAACCTAGAAAAATAAAAAGTTGATAAGTAAAACATTACCCATAAAAATTCAAATGAAACCAAAAACTAAGATAAGCAAGGTGGGGTGAAAAGGGAGGGGAGGAGGCGAACTACAAAGGAAAGAAAGAAATGGGAGAGGGGAAAGGGATCTAGGTGTTTAAAGTAGTTGAGGAGCAGGCTATTTGATTAGGTTTTAAAATTTTAGGCTTTTCTAACTTTTAACTTTTTTTTTTTTTTGGAGGGGAGGGGGTGGCGGGGGGAGGTGGTGAAGATTGTGGGGTTTGGTTCTAAATGGAAAGGGAGGAGGCCACGAGACGACTGGAAAAAGATTAGGATTGAGATTTTTCTTAAAAAATTAATTTGGTTTGGTAGAAGTTTAAGACTTTTTTTTGTTTGGCGTTTTTCGTTTCCTTTACCTATAGTACTATATGTATGATTTTGCTTTCTTTTTACTAATTATATTATTATCAACTAACAAATTTTCTATAATGAAATAATAATAAATATATAATTTACTTTAAGTTAAAGGAAAAAGTTGACTATTTTATTTGAAATAAATATTATTTCAAAATATATATTCCTTTTCAACTTTTTTAGTCCTTCATAATATCGTTAATTTTATCTTTTCCTATTTTAATAAATTTTTAAATTACAGTGTTTAGTTAAATTTATGATTATTCTTAATTTAATTTATACTTTTAAATCATACTAAAACATAGTAATTCAAAAAAAAAAAATTATATGGATTTGAATTTTAATGATTTTCTCTATTTCTAATATAAGGATAAAGTCTACTCCTCTTAGACTACACTAGATATGTTGTTGTATATGAATTTAGAATGATTTGTATGAAATAAATATCAAATTTAAAATAGCAAAATTATAAAATAAAATAAAACTATCGATATCAGAAAATCTATCTACACAAAATCAGAGAAGAAATATAATATTATGATGATAAGTGTTAGCTACTATAAAATTCAAGTTCGAAAACTATTTTAAGATAGAAATTTCAAATAATAAATAAATTCAATTTTTCTTATATTAATAACGTGCCTTCACATTCTTATTAAAGTGGTCTATTATGACGGAGTCATACTTCCACAACATTTGATTATTTCAGATTTGATTTTACATAAGAATATGAATTTGATTTACTATTTTTAGTATAAAAGACGTATGAAAAAATTATAGTCAATCCGAAAGGTGTTACATAATTTGAGACAGAGGGAGTAGAAAAATGATGCGTATAATTTTTCCAAAATTATGAGACCCGCGTAAACTACACACTTTAGTTTAACGGTGATGCCTAAAAAGAGTTGACGGCTGATGGAAGAAAAATTTTCAATTATGAATATTTAAATAAATTATTTCTAAATAGAGTAAGGCATCCAGTGCCCTTTGAACTATGATCAGATTTGCTATGACACACTCCAACTTTACGGCTGAACTCAATTTTAGCGTATTTTTATCACTCTATTTTGCTGATGTGTCACTTTTTGTCAACCTTTTTAGCTAACATGATACCTAATGTGGACCTCATTTTATGTAATAAAGAAGCCACATTAGCACAAAAAGGTGACAAAAATGCTCTAAAACTAAGTTCAGGGTGGTAATAGAACCCCTGTGAAGTTGGAGTGTGTCGCAGCAACTTTGGCCATAGTTCGAGGGGGCACTGGTTGCTTATCTCTTTTAAATATAAGAATAAAAATTACTTAACCAATCTTATTAAATAATATTAATATCAAGTATTTGTCTGACACTTAATGAGATACTTAATATCAAGTAATTTACTACCTCAGAAATATATATAACTTACTTTAAATATAACATTTAAAAATGTTTAACCAACACTACTCAAAATAAATAAATTTAACACTTCCATGTAAGATTCTATAAAATTGAATCAAGTCGAATAGTAAAATCTTTAGTTACACTAAATTTTTGAAAATATTATCTCAATAAATTATGTCCAAGTCAAATAACAATTTTGAAAATACTTAGGCATGATAAAATCTAAATGAGAATGATTAGAAGTTTTCCTAAATTTGACATGATCAAGTATGTATTTAAGACGTGCAAGTTGTAACACTGAATTAAATCAAACGATCAATACATGATATCAATAGATATATTATTCTAATGGAACCTGTTTAACTTGAGTCAAAATGACATTTTTGGAAGCTCTTGATTAGGATGAAGCTTCAGTGAGACTAAGTGCAGTTATATTTTAGTTTGATATAATTAATTAATTAACATTAATTATATACGATCACTTATTTATTTAAATTATATTTGAAATTGACAAGTACTCATTTAAAATTGAATTAAATTGAAAACCAGTACCTCTAAATACACTAGATTAGTATTGTTGCAACAAATTTTAGCTCGACATAAAAAATAATATTAAGTACAAAATTTATTGCAATAATAATTCTAAATTATCTTTTCATGAAACATATTACTATTTGTAACGACCTGAAAATTTGATGAAATATGAGAAATTTGTGATTTGTTATGGGACTTATTTTGTAACGACCTAAGAATTTGATGAAATATGTGATATTTGTGATTTTATATGATTTGACTATTTTACCCCTCCCCGTAGTTGCATTATGATATTTCTAGGGTGTGGGAGTGATTGGCATGATTTTCGATGCATTTTGATATCATTTATGCAATATTGTGATTTTTTATGACTTCGAGAACCTTACTTTGGACTTATGTGTATATCTTTTGATCCGTGCGATGGATGGCTGAATGAATTATGCTAAAAGCTCCAGAATATCGCTTTTAGGCTAGGTAGACCTTTGGTTCGAGTCCCGGTGCAGCCGAGCTTATTTTGACTTATTGATTGGAAAGTTGGAAAATTAGACATATGGGTGTGGAACCCACATTTGATCTAAACAACCTTATATGAAAAATTCAACTTCTCCAAAAGATCTGAAATGTCGATTTTAGGGTGTTAGCATATTTGTTATGATTTTACGGCTTTTAAATCTCATTTCGATCCTCGATTTGGAAAATTGTGATTTCAAGTTTCGAGGGTCAACTTTGTGAGAATGATGTTTTTCTCAAAAATATGACGTCACCAACGCATCCGGAATGTTGAATTTAGTATGGTTGCATAGTTTGTTTGTGTGTTTTAAATTTTGAACAAATTTCGGGCACCCCATCAAAGTCCGGATCAGACTTGAAAAATGAAAATCTAATGCAAATAGCAGATATTTGCTATAAAAATAGTTTTTTCTGTTATGAAATATAAAGCAAAGAAGTAGAATAGAGAGATAATAGAGTGTAATTCTTATTTCTCTGAAGGGATGAATTGCAATGAAGGAAACCCCCTTTATTTATAGGGGAAAACTAACCTTAGGGTTTCTAACTTTTTTATAAATAGACATACACTATATATGGTAAAGTACATTCACTATATATGGTAAAGTAGACATTCACTATATATGGTAATATATTTGTAACCCTCCCCCTTGAATGTCTTATTAATAGGTAATGTGCCTCGTTAAAACCTTACTAAAAAAACAGTAGGAAAAAAATCTACTGAAAGAAAAAAATTACACATCTCTAACAATACGCATATAGGTTGCCTCATTAAGAACCTTACAATTAAAACCCAGTGGGACAAAACCTTGAACGGGAAAAAGAGTACAATATGTATTTGCTCCCCCTGATGAGAACATCAATGAACTTTTGCATCTCGATCCTGTGCACCATCTTTTTGGAAGTTGTAATTGGAAGAGACCTTGTAAATAAATCAGTCACATTGTCACTTGAATGAATCTGTTGTATATTAATATCACCATTCTTTTGTAGCTCATGTATGTAGAAAAACTTTGATTAAGTGTGCTTCATTTCTATCTCCTTTTGCGAATCCTCCTTTAAGATGTGTTATGCATGTTGCATTATCTTCATATAAAATTGTTGGTACATTTTGACATTTCAAACAATATTCTTTTCGAATGAGATGTATTATGGACCTCAATTACACACATTCTCGACTTGCTTCATAAATAAGTATTATTTTAGCATGATTTGATGAAGTGACTAGATAGACTACTTTGTTTATCCCTACACGTGAACACATTTCATGTTTGAGATTGAGATTTATGTAGGTTAAATAAATACTCAGCATTAGCATAATTAACTAGATCGAGACTGTAATAAGATCATGTGTTTGATTTCATTTTGATGTCTCCTAATAGGAGCAGAACTATACCTTACTAACAAATTAACTGAAAAGGCTATATCGGGCCTTGTAATATTTGCAAGATACGTTAGTGCATCAATTGCACAAGGATATGGTACTTCATAACCAATCCAATTCGGTATATCTATTATTTCAGGAAATAATCTATTGCTTTGTAAACTCTCCAAGAGTTTCAATAATTTTCAAGTTATAAACTTATGCAATATACGGATTATAGATAAATTTTTCAGAAACTTTTATATGCTTTAAACATTTTGAATCCTTAAATAGTTTTCATATGATTTGGTCAAGTGACAATATTCAACATTTCACGTGTGACATCTTCAAGTGTTTGGACTGCAAATCAAATAAGTTTTATGCTTACCAAGATGCATCCTTTCATGTCACTTGATAAATATTTCTACGTTAGCATGCTTAAATTAATGTAGAATTCAGATCTTCATAATTTTTTATAATATTGCGTAAACATTGTATCAAAGATATCAATGATATATCATTTCGTATTGGTTCACAATGTGGCATAACATTTTTGAGATCTCATTACTTCATTATTTTCTGGTACCTGAACCTCTCATAAGGTTTTATGAAGTGTTATGTCATAGGCTCTTTAAGCCCACATTGCCTTCTTGTTATGATTATTTTCTCCTTAATCATTTCAAGGATTATTTCATTTGGAACCGATTGGTCTACCACGCTTCACACATGCACAAACTTTGTCCTTCAGGGAAACAAAATAGAAGCACTTGTAGCTTAAATATGAGATATTTTTGACATTTGACTTGAATTATCTTTTGAATGAGAAACTGGTGATAATTCTTAACATATTTTATAGCTAATTATAAACTTCCCCTTATGTTAGTAAAACTAACATACTTCCTTCATATTCTTTGAGCAATCCATCTTTATGCATCATGGTATATTCATTAATCGTATATCGCACAACAAAACTAGTAGATGAAATAGTTGGTTCCTAATGATGAACCAATTGAGAGGGAAGAAATAATCATAATTTATTGGTCTAATGCATACAAGTGCTATTGTATGCAACATATCAGATTTCAGACCAACACATGAAGCTTTGTTCTCATTAGCAATGGATTAGTTATTTATCGAAGGCGTTCAATGTCAAACCATCATCATTAAGATGAATTGTCTTGTTACATAATCTGAAAATTATTTCCTTCACTCAATTTTATTGAGCAAGCAACTTTATGAATATCAACTACAAGTTGACAATAAATGTACATATGATTATCTTATATCGATGCATCTTAATAGATCACATGACTGGTGAACGGACTCATATTCACCTTTTATACTTTTCAGATTTTAAGGGATCCAATCCCAAACATTAGTTGGTCCAACCAACTTATCATGAGAATAAGCAACATTAAAAGCTCAGGAAGAATTTTCCAATTCTTCAATATGTATTTAATACTTAATATGCACACCTTTGGGATGTCGCAATAGCTCATGTCAACTTATGAACTTTTATTTTAGTAAACTCCAAGTTTATCATGACATGTACTTTTTTTCTTAGTAAATTTCAGATATACTATGATATGAATAGATTTTATATTTACTACTTGGAAAGTAGATTTCAGAACAACTCCTCTCAATTATTCTACCTCTTTCGGAGGTGAATTTTGGTACCATCACAATCAAGTCCACGTTTATATTGATGAGCTTTACTAAATATCATCACATTCATCCTAGGGAATGAATCTATACTTATAACAATTAAAATTCTCATTCCATGAATGAAATATAATCGTGTCTTAAGCCTATCAAATTGATAGCTTATAACCTCTTTCAAGATATTACTATTACAAGAGTAAATCGAGGCATACATATGGTGTAGATAATTTTTCTCTAACATATCTTATGTATGTGAAAATATCATCACTTATTTTTCTCTAACATATCTTATGTATGTGAAAATATCATCACTTTTGATGATCATTATCATATTGTTCTTTCATGTTTATTTTCGTACATTCAATCGGTTTGTCTTCTTTCAGACATATTATGCACTGATACCATATTCACTTCTGGGAATGAAACATATGTGATGGGACAAATTTCATATCTTTTCACCAAAGATATTATTTTACCTTAGCCATTATTATATCATAAATATGATGCATTGAGATTCAAACTAAACGTCTTATTCATATAGAGGCGTCTTAGGTAATAAATGAATGGGACTTAAAACCAACATATTATCATTCTTTTTGATAATATTGTTCTTGAGGAATAAATTTAAAACATAAATGGCTCCAAACCAATTATTTTTTCTCAAATCTAACAATAATTATATTATTAGTAGCAAAAGACAAATAACATAAGAAATCACTAACCTTGAAATTATCTTTAGATTTATAATCTCACCTTATTTTGGTAGAGTTTCGTGCTGATAACATTTTATGAAATATAAAGCAAAGAATAACAGTAGAGAGAGAATAGAGAGTAATTCTTATTTCTCTTGAGGGATGAATTACAATGAAGGAAACCCCCTTTATTTATAGGGAAAAACTAACCTCGGGATTTCTAACTTTTTCATAAATAGACATGCACTATATATGGTAAAGTAGACATTCATTATATATAGTAAAGTAGACATTCACTATATATGGTAATATATTTATAACATTTTCACTATTTTTGGCCCATTTTGCTCATTTTTCATCTTGGCTCTTGGGAGTTCAACCCTGAAATAGTGTAGGAGCTTAAAAGAAAAGTTTGTGAGAGCTTGGAAAGATATATTAACACCTTTTTCTTGGTTTTATTATGGATTAAAGGTAAGAATTTACCCTTTTCTTAGTAATTTTTTAATTAATTTTTCAAAACCCCAAAAATTTTAGGACATGATTTTAAACCCAAATTTCACTCCTTTTCACTTGAATAATATTTTTATCTTATTATTACTAGTTTTCCATCAATTTAACCTTCAAAAAAAACTCCGATTGTTGATTTTAACCAGGATCTTAAAGATTTTACCTGGTAAAGCTCAAAACTGATTTTTGTTTGATTTGAACCCCGTTTTTTATTCGATTTAACTTGGATTTTCAGATATACGTTTCTAAAAATATGGGGAACCTATTTTTGAAGTAAAGTTCTAATTTTTCCCTTCTTTTTTGGAAAATCCATTTTGGGAATCCGTTTTGACCCCGAACCAAAAGTAGTCAATATAGGTGTCGTTGGTTTTGTTTTGATGTATAAATTTTATATTTGATATTTTTAGTGAAGTTTGGAATTATTTGTAAAAATTAAGGTCACGAGTTCAAGTGTAGCGGACTAGTTTCGGCTTGTGAGGTAGGTTATGGCTTAATTCTTTTAGACTGGGTTGGGTAGTAAATAATGGTACAAAATTCATATTAAGGGTGGGAACTAATCATGAAAAATAGATATCTATGTGTTATGACCGTGTGGGGACTTATATATGATGTAGTTGTCAAAATTTAGATATTATGTGATATGTCTGACCGTGTGGGGTCCTATGTGATATTGATAGCCTTGAATACATATGAATAATTGTATTATATTGTTAAAATGCTTAATGTGGTACCATTGGTTTATTCTGATTATATTCATATTTTATTGGCAAATAAGACGTGAAAATTCTTGGATGATGCAAAAATAATGAGTGGATATTGGCTCATGTGGTTGTGGAAATGTATCATTGTGGTTGGATATGGAAATATATCATGTGGTTGTTTGTGGAAATACTCATTGTGATTGGTTGTGAGAATTACATCTTCATATCATACCCATTTATGAAATATTAGTACCACTGTGACAACATCTGAGAAATACTAACATCACCGTTTTAAGATTTATTGTAACATCTTATAAAAATCTTTCTGAGAGATGTGCCATAAAGGAGATATGAGATATGTGGATTGCATACAGGTTGACAAACCCTCATATATCCTACGTCGGAAAGCTTTAGCTACATAGGGGGATACGAGGATTATCCGATGATCCCGGAGGTTGTACGACGACCTCGTACATCATCATTATCATCATTATATAAATTGCACTTACTTTATTGTGTAATGTTGTGTTGTATTGGCATATTGACTTGTCATCTATGTATTTGTTGTATCTTCTTTTACTTGTATTTGGTGATCTTGTATATGCATGTTCCCCCTTGTTCATCTTATATGTGATATAATGCATACTTTTGTTCTATCTTGGTGTGATGTTGCAATATATGTGAGATATATTAAAACTATTAGTGAAAGTAGTGAGGGCTACCGTTGTAGGATATTTTCTAATTACAGGTGACGTGCCCTTAGTGTATATTTTGTATGCTTTATTTACTACTTTTCTTGTTCAACCTGTGATACCTACTGAGTATAAGTGGGTCGTACCCTGCCTACTATTCCCTTTTGGTGCTGGTCCTAGCTCGAGTGCGCCTCAGCTTGATTGACTTGGGCAATTGTTGGAGCTTCTAAGGTAACGGTTGGACATTCATGCGTCCGTAGTTCACCTCTATCTTTCTTGGTAGTTATGTATTTATTAGTATTTGGAGATAGTTATTAGTCCTTTGTGGTTATTTTTTTGATGTATTTGACTATTGGATTGTATTAGTAGTTCTTACATTATTAATACCTGGGTTTGGGCATGATTAGTATTTTGGATAAGTTCTTTCCGTATTATTATCATTACTTATACGGTTTGGCTTCGTTCTAGAAGCCTTACCTTGGAATATTTTGTCTTTTTCTCTTTTCGTATTAGTTTGGGTGATAGTCTTACTTGTTAAGGTACACCATGACAAGTGTCATCATGACCCTCACTTTTGGGTTGTGACAAATTAGTATCAGAGCAGCCAAGTTTCATTGGTCTCAATGGTGTAAGAACGGGATGTCTAATAGAGTTTCGCGGATTGGTACTTAGACATTCATATCTATCTTTGAGATTCTCTAGAACATCTTTAGTAAACTTTCCTCATTTTATTCCTTATCATGTGAATTCTTTCATACCCTGTATTCTGAGTTGTGTTTCACTCTTTCTACATGAATGGAGTTCCTTATACCTCTTATCAATTAAGAGATATAACGAGATATTGATGGAGGTCATTTTTCAGTTGTATACCCCATGATTGCCCTGAGATGTTTTGGGATCAGTTCACTGAGGCTTTCCTAGAGAGATTTGTGACTTTTAGTTTGAGAGACCGTATGCAAGATGAGTTTGATCATTTAAAGCAAGGCTCCATGACAATTGTTAAGTATGAGGCAAGATTCTATGCCTTGTCCAGATATTCTTATGAAAGTATTTCCACCTAGTTTGAGCAGATATAGAAGTTTGTAAAGGGTTTGGATGTCTCTCTTCAGTTGGCTACATCTCAGATGGTTGTGTTTGGGGATTATTTTTAAAGTATTTTGGATCATGCTAAGATGACAGAAGGTATTCTTAGTGCATCTCAGGGAGGCGCCAAGAAGGCGCGACATTTTGGTGAGTTCAGGAGTCATACCTCTTGAGGCAGAGATTTTAGAGGTTCTCATGGATACCATGGTAGGCAAGTGTAGGTGACTTTATAAAGTTTAGGTGGTGAATCTTCTAGTTTATCAGTTCAGGGTGTCCATTTATGATCAGTTGTACTTTTTTTTTATTGAGACTGGTCGTAGAGTTTGTTATGTATGTGATGAGATTGGCCATGTGGCAAAGTTCTGTCTCTGCCGGGTGATTCAAGCTACTTCTATTTTAGCTGTGAGAGGTAGGGATTCTACCAAAAGTGTAAGAGGTAGAGATGGCAGATCCCGTGTTGGTTATCGTGGGGCTACTCAACTAGTTAGTAGTCGTGGACAGTGTTATGCTAGACTAGCCAGACCTGAGGTAAAGGCTTCTGATGTTTTGATTACAGGTATCATCCCCGTTAGTTTCAGATCAGCACCTGTAATATTTAATCTCGAATGGATTTTATCCTATATGTCTATATATTTTTCTTTGGGTTTTGATTTTGTTAGTAAACCTCTTGCCATGCCCATTCGTGTATCTATCCCGATAGATAATTCTTTAGTGGTGGATTATCGAGTGTACCGATATTGTGTTGTGAATTTTATTGGGCATGAGACTTTGGTAGACTTGCTTGTGTTAGATATGGTTGATTTTGATGATTATTTTGGGTATGGATTGGTTGGCTCATTATCATATTATCTTAGTTTATTTTCCTAAGACTATGACTTTAGCTTCGCTGGGTGTGCCAAGGATAGCTTGGAAGGGTACACTTTATTTGGGTCCTAAGAGGATTATATCATATATTCAGGCTTGTAAATTAGTTGAGAGGGGATATTTATCTTACTTGTCCCATATTCATAACACCAGTGTTGTTTCGCCACCTTTCTTAGATTCTATCCGTGTTGTTCGTGATTTTATAGATGTGCTCCCTATGGACTTGTTTGGTACACTTCCAGAGCAAGATATTGATTTCAGTATTGATGTTGAGCCAGGCACTAAGCCCATTTCCATTTCTCCTTATAGGATGGCCCAGTAGAGTTATAGGATGGACCAACAGATTTCTTTTTAGTGGTCCGATGCTTGTGAGGCAAGCTTTTAAAAGCTTAAAGATTTGTTGACTTCAGCTCCTATCTTGACTTTTCCCAAGGACGGTATGGGTTTTACCATCTTTTGTGATGTTTTAGGCGTTGACTTAGGTGTTGTATTGATAAATAAGGGCAAGGTAATTGCTTATGCATCTCATTAGTTGAAGCCTCATAAGAGGATTTATCCTACCTATGATTTGGAGCTGTGCGCAGTTGTGTTTTCCTTAAAGTTATGGAGGCACTACTTATATGGAGTCCGTTGTGAGATCTTCTCAGATCATCATAGCCTTCAGTACTTTTTTAACAGCGAGATCTTCATATGAGGTAGCATTGTTGTCTTGAGTTGCTTAAGGATTATGACTTGACTATTCTCTATCATTCGGGCACGGCTAACGTAGCTGCGGATTCCTTAAGCCAAAAGTCAACTAGCATGGGTAGCTTGACGCATCTTTTGACCCAGGAGAGGCTTTTGGCCTTAGATATTCAGTTTTTAGCTAAACAGATGGTTAGGATTGATATTTTGACACCGAGATGTGTTTTGGCATTTTTGGAGGCTAGATCTTCTTTGATGGAAAAGATTTGAGCTCATCAGTTTGACGATGTTGGATTGAGGTTAATTCGTGATAAGATGTTGAGTAGGGAGGCTAAGGAAGGCTCACTTGATTCAGATGGATTTTTGAGAATTAGGGGTTGATTTTGTATGCCGAGAGTGGTGATTGGATTAGGTTGATCTTAGAGGAGGCCCATTGTTCCTGATATTCTATCCATCGAGGGGTGACTAAGATGTATCATGATTTGAGACAGCACTACTGGTGGGGTAGTATGAGGTGAGATATTGCAGATTTTATAGCTCATTACCTTTATTGCTAACAGGTGAAGTCCAAGCATATGAGACCTGGTTGATTACTTCAGCGGTTGTGCATTCCCGAATGGAAGTGGGAACAAATCACTATGGACTTTATGAGTAGTTTTCCTCTTACATGTCATAGTTCTGATAGTGTTGGGGTCATCATGGATTGATTGACCAAGTCAGCTCATTTTATTCTAGTTAGATTCCAATCAATGCTAAGAGATTGGCCCGTATTTACATTCGTGAGATTGTGCATCTGTATGGTATATCGGTGTCCATTAATAAATTAAGGTTTTGTGTTCACATCTCACTTTTGGGAGATATTTTTGGATGAGTTAGGTACTCGGGTTGATCTTAGCAAAGCATTTCACCCCAGACTGATGGCCAGTCAAAGCAGACTACTCAGGTTTTAGAGGATATGCTCCACACGTATGTGATGGATTTTGGTGTCCAGTAGGAGCAGCATTTGGCTTTAGCAGAGTTTGCATATAATAATAGCTACCATTTCAGTATCAATATAGCTTTATTTGAGGCGTTGTATGGTAGGAGTTGTCGCTCCTCAGTAGATTGGTTAGGTGTTTCAGAGATAAGACCTCGAGGTACAGACTTGCTTTACGAGTCTTGGGATAGAGTCTGGGTCATTCAGGATAGAATTAGAGTGGTTTAGAGTAGGCAGAAGTGTTATGCTAATCGTAGACTTCTTGCCTTGAGATTCGGTGCTGGTGATCGTGTTTTCCTTCGAGTTTCATCCATGAAGGGTGTGATGAGGTTTGGGAAGAGGGGCAAGCTTAGACCCATGTATATTGGTCCATTTGAGATTCTTCGGACTATAGGTGATATAGATTACGAGTTGTCTTTGACCCTTGATCTATAAGTTTTTCATCCAGTTTTTCATGTTTCTATGCTTCATCATTATATTCCAGATGAGTCTCAAGTAATTCATTGGGAGTTGGTTCAGTTAGATGAGCGGTTGTCCTTTGTTGAGGAGCCGATTTCCATTTTGGCTAGGGATGTTAAGCGGTTGTGCTCTAGAGTGATCCCTGTGGTTAAGGTCCAGTGGCGAGATCGACCTGTAGATGAAGCTACTTGGGAGGTTGAGTTTGATATGAGTAGTTGTAACACCCTGAGACTACACCCTGGGTGTGATGGGTGGCTTACGACCGTGAAGGACCATAAGCTAACCCATGACTGGTACCTGCTATGAGCACTGAATAATATTTATGAAACATAAGCGAAAGTAAAAATTGATAATTCCATAAGGTTCATGATACTGAATAAAAATTGAATATAACTGTAGAATAACTGCTAACTAATAATGTTTGAAAAGCCTCTAAACATTTGAAATAAAAGAGTTGATAGGACAAGCCCCAACTAACTCACAACTGTTGTATGAAATAACTGAAATACTAAAATAATGGAAATGACTAAATAAATATCGCATCCTCGATGGATGAGGACTCACTACTGTATCTACGACTGATAGACTTATCTGCTAAGTACAGTCAAGAACTCGAGTGTCCAAACATATGATATGAGACATCATAGCGTAAAGAGAGAGTATGCGTCAGTACTTTGAATGCACAGGTAGGCTAGGTAAGGTTAGGCTGATATACATTGGCTCATGTGCATGAGATGATGACTAACTGAATGAGCATCATAAAGTAAGTGGATGAGAGTACATGCAAAATTGTAACTACTAAACATACTAAACATGTAATACTGCGCATATAGGTATACATCGTGTATCTGATAATATACTGAGACTGAGTACAGAATTCTGATGGCTGAATAACTGATAATTGATAGGCATGGTTTGGTAGAGTTGACTGAGTTCTTTACTAATTACTGAGACTAAAACTGTAACTGTGGGAGTGTTCATCTAATGGGCATACCCCAATTATAGACTGATTTGGGGTCCAACCTGAAACCCTAGTTAGAAGGGTGTTAGCACCTTGCCACGAGATACTAACAATGTTCTGTCAACCCTAATCTGGCAGTAAGACTCATGAAATATATATATATGATTGTGTCAACCCTAGTATGGAAGGAGGATGACTTACCCTACGTAGTTTTGTAACTCAGGGATTTCTACTAAGGGTCAAACCTCTTACTGGCAGGAATGCCTCCATCCCAGGGTTCGCTTGATGTTTAATCTTATTACCAACTGAACCAACACTGATCACTAGACTGTACTAAGCATGACTGAACTCACGCTGATTTTGTTAATTGATCGAAGGTGACTATTCGAAATACTATGGGATCATTCTAGTATGACTAGAAACTAAGTAAGCAGCTAAATTTCAGGTATACAATACCCCCCAGGTTTCGATAGCATAATTAAAGGAGCCATATCACAAGTTTAGAGCATTACAATTAGGACTTCATGCACAAATCTTTCACATAGGCATTTTGTAAAACACTTGGGGAGCATGGTTCTTGAACATGAGGAAAATAACATGGGATTATCATGATTACAACATTCAATTCACAATTCATGTGTTATGACATGAGGAGTACATAAATCAACACACATACTAGTTTATTTACTTGAAATTCATAATCTTCTTGGTCTAAATCTCATAAAATCAACACATGTATGAACACAATTCAATTTAAGAATATAAATCATAATTTAAATCTTTCAAAGGGATTCTTAAACTCCAAGGGTTGAAGGAAACCAAGGATGAATACCAAACATACTTAGGTAATTGAATTCTTAAAGTTTCTTGGTAGTGTTCTTGAGATTTGTTCTTGATTCTTGAGGGGTGGGGTTTTCTATTTAAGAGAGAATGTTCTTGACTTGGGGAAAATTTGAATAAACAATGACTAAATCATCTTTTAGGGATTAATTAACAAGTTTTAGACTGATTAGGACCGCTGAAAAATACCAAATTACCCTTGGAAGGAATTAAAATATTTGTCGCTGAAATCCCAATTTTTACCTTCGACGCAACTCGGTGAAATCACGTCGGGCCACTGGAAACTGACAATCCCCATTTTGTCCAATTACGCAATGCGGTGCCATCACGTTGCGCCGTTGGAAAATAACAATCCCGAACTGGAACTTTACCGCGATGCGGCACCATCATGATGCCTCACTAGAAAATGCCAAATGGGAACTGGGACTTCACCACAATGCGGTACAATCATGGTGATTAACTTGAAACTAATGAGTGCTATTTGGCATGTCACCGCGATGAGGTGCTGCTCGTATTGAGCTATTGCTTTCACTAAAAGTGCCATAACTTCTCACCCGAGTATCGGATTTGGGAGAAATTGGTATCGTTGGAAAGCTTATTCAATTTCCAACAGTTTGGTAGATCTTGGGCAGGATAATTTTGAGTAGATAAAAATTTATGCTCGTTTGAAGTTGACTAAATCAATATTCTTATCGAAAATTCAATCGGTATATGATATTTTGATTCACCAAATAGCTAGGAGTTGTTTGGGACCTTAATATACATCAAACTAACTCATAAAACTACCAAATAACCATAATGTACTATGCATGATCTTGAAACATGACTCTAGAATTGGTTTGAATTTTTGGGGTATTACAATATCTCCCCCTTGGGAACATTTGTCCTCGAATAAGTTTGGTTAAGATGGTAGCACTGAGGGACTGAGATTACATGCTGAATATACGTAATTACATGACTTAATATGAATATGACACATTATTGAACTGTTTCTGGGAATGCATGACTGACCTGAGAATGATATGTAGCTGACACTGAGCATGGAAAAGATAGATTCTAAGAAGATTATTACCTTAAGTTGAGTCCGAGTTTGCGGAGAAAAGGAAAGGATACTTGGTCCACATATTTGCTTATGCTTCCCAAGTAGCTCCCTCAACGGACTAATTCCGTCAAAGAACTTTGACCAAGGGAACTTTTTTGTTCCTTAGTCTACGAACTTGTCGATCAAGAATTTTGACTGGAATATCCTCGTAGGAAAGGCTGTTTTGAACATCAACGCTTTATAAGGGAACAACTACAGCTGGGTCACCAATACACTTCTTCAACAAGGACATATGGAATATTGGGTGCACTAAGGCTAAGTCTGCAGGCAACTCAAGCTCATAAGCCACATTTCTGAAATGGATTAAAATCCTATAAGGACCAACATATTAGGGTCTAAGCTTACCCTTCTTACCAAATCTCTTCACTCCCTTCATGGGAGATATCTTCAAATACGAAAAATAGCCAACCTCAAATTCAAAATCCTTCCTTCTCACATCTGCATAATATTTTTGTCGCCTCTGGGATTTCTTGAGCCTCTCCTTGATTAACTGAACTTTCTCTAAAGCATCAAACACCAAGTCAGGACCTACTACCGCTGTCTCACCTACTCCAAACCAACCAACTGAAGATCTACATCTCCTCTCATATAGAGCCTCAAACGGATCCATCTGAATACTAGAATGATAGTTGTTATTATACGTGAAATCAATCAAAGGCAAGTGGTCATCCCAACTTTCCTTAAAGTCAATGACATATGCTCTCAACATATCCTCTAGAGCCTGAATGGTCCTTTTTGCTTAACCATCTATCTGAGGGTGAACAGTTGTATTGAGGTGAACGTGGGTACCAAGACCATTTTGGAATACTTTCCAAATGTGAGAGGTGAACTGCATGCCTTTAGCTAAAATGATAGACAATGAATTATCATACAACCTAACCAACTGTCTGAGATAGAGCTTGGCATAGTCCTTGATTGAATAGGAAGTATGGACAGGCCAAAAATGGGCTGATTTAGTCATCCTATATACAATGACCCAAATAGAACAACCCAACCCAACTCTGGAAGCATCACAGTACACAACAAACCCATCTGAACCATCTGGCAATATCAAAACTGAGGCTATAGTGAGCCGAGTCTTCAAATCCTGAAAACTCTTCTCATAAGAATCTGACCACTGAAACTTAACTTTCTTCTAAGTCAATTTGTACATAGGGGATGCAATAGATGATAATCCTTCAACAAACCATCGACAATAGCTATCAAAACTCAAGAAACTCCTGATATCTGATGGAGAGATGGGTCTAGGATAGTTTCTCACTGCCTTGGTCTTTTAAGGATCCACTCAAATTCCATCACCAGAAATAATATGGTCAAGGAAATCTACTGATCTCAGCCAAAATTTGGACTTACTAAATTTAGCGAACAACTGATGGGCTCTAAGAGTCTGCAATACTATTCTGAAGTGGTTCGCATTATCATTTTTGTTAAGGGAGTAGACAAAGATGTCATTAATGAAGACTATGATGAACATGTCCAATTACTACTTGAACACTCGATTCATCAAGTCCATAAAGGCTGCTGGGGAATTTTTTATATCAAAGGACATGACTAGAAATTCTAAGTGACCATACAGAGTTTTGAAAGCTATTTTTAGAATATTATATCCTCTGACTCTGAGCTAATGATAGTAGGATCTGAGGTCTATCTTAGAGAAATAACTAACACCCTGAAATTGGTCAAATAAGTCATTAATTCTGGGAAGTGGATACTTGTTTTTGATTGTGACTTTGTTCAACTGACGGTCGTCGATACACATTCTAATAGAACTATCTTTCTTTTGCATGAATAGAACTGGTGTGCCCCATGGGGAAACACTAGGCCTAATGAATCCCTTGTCTAAGAGATCTTTCAATTATTCCTTTAATTCTTTTAATTCAGCTAGAGCCATTCTATATAAAGGAATAGAGATAAGTTAAGTATCTAGAAGAAAGTCTATTTCAAAGTCAATTTCCCTTTCGGGAGGAACTCCGGGAAGATATTCAGTGAACACATTTGGAAATTCCCTCACTACTAAAACTGACTCAAGATTAGGAGTCTCAGAATTTAATTATTTGACTCAAATAATATAGTAAATACACCCCTTGGATATCATTCTTCTCACTCTAAGATACGAAACAAGTTGACCCTTAAGTGTTGTGGTACTAGCCCTCCATTCAAGGATGGATTCATTTGGAAACTGAAAATGAGCTACTTTGTTTCTATAATCAACTGAGGCATAGCATGAATAGAGCCAATCCATGACGAGAATGATGTTAAAATCCTTCATCTCTAGCTCCACAAGATCTGCTAAAGTAACTTTCTGAGACACCATAATCAGACAGTTCTGTATACCCGTTGGGCTATGATAAACTTACCCACTGGGGTAGAAACTAAGAAAGTCTCTACTAAGATTTTGGGATTGAACCAAAGTTGATATCTATATAAGGAGTTAAGAAAGACATAGAAGCTCTAGGATCTAACAAAGCATAAACATAGAAATAATAGATTTGAAATATACCAGTAACCACATCAGGAGAACTCTCCTGATCCTACCGGTATTGAAGTGCATAGAGCCTATTTGGGCCCTGCCCACTGGTGGCACTGAAAGCGGTACCCTACTGAGATGGACAACCAAAATGAATTGGGGGATGATTATGTTGACCCTGTGAATCCACCTGAGGACACTCCCTAATTATATGGTCTGGCTTACTACACCCAAAACATACGTCACTACCAAATCTACAAACACCCTAATGGTTTCTACTACTTTCTAGCAAAAACGATTTGTTCGAGCACTATTTAAACTACCTTGAGTTTTAGATCCTGGAGCCCTATCATTATTATTATTCCTGAACTTGGGCATCGGCGCACTAGTTGAAGACAAAGCTGGGACTAAATATTTTAGGCAAAACTGAGGACGGTTACCTCCTTTTGACTTTGGCTGAGCGAATCTGAAACTACCTGTTCTAGCCCTCTTGCACTCCCCCTCTTTCTCTCAAGTCTTATGTTCTGTAATCTGTTGAGCATAGACCATCAACCTAGACAAGTCTATCTTCTTAATCAGCATTGCAGTCCTGCACTCCTTGACCACACTGTCAGATACACTGGACTCGAACTTACTCATCTTAGATCTGCTATCAGCTACCACATGAGCAGCATATCTGGCCAACTAAGTAAAATTGGGAGAATACTCCTTCACTGTCATGCTACCCTGCTTTAAGTTAATGAACTCTAAAACCCTGGATTCACTCAACTCCAGTGGGAAGAACTTATCTATAAAGGCAATAGCAAACTTCTCTCATTCAATGGGTCCTACATCTATTCCCCTATCCACTTTCCACTAGTTAAACCATGTATGAGCCATATCTTACAGCTGATAGGTAGATAACTTATCACTCTCACTAGCAGTTACCCCCTTAATATCTATTACCTTATGCACTATGTCAAGGAATTACTGTGGGTCCTCTTCAGACTTAGACCCTTAAAATGAATGAGGGTTCATTCGGGTGAAGTCCTGAATTTAAACTGTGGTGGTATTGGCTACTGGGTTGGCCAAAAAAATGGTTGGTTGAGCATTTTGCTCCACTACAGGTGCTGACTGGTTTATGTTTCTTTTTTTGTTTGTCTTTTTGGGAGGAATGTTCTGTAATGGAAATTAAATTTGAATTAGATAGAGAGTTTAACTTGATCCCATGAGCACTCGCATGATATGAATACTAAAAAAGGGAACTTTTCCTAAAACACCTCATAGACTTTTGCCCATAAGTGTGGCACGCTACACACTTATGCATAAAACTCTACTTGACGTGGCTTTTAGACTTCCTAGGACATTTTAGAACCTTAGGATCTGATACTAAGTTTGTAACGCCCCAAGACTACACCTTGGGTGTCACACTATAACGCCCCACATTTCAAACTAGAATAAAAATCCGCCATTCATATGAGTAGATGTTCCAAAAGCCTCGAATCCTATGTAAATTTAGTGTGTTAATCAATTATATAGTGTGGGAATCTATTTGAGCATGAATTTAGATCATATAGGTCCCCTAACTCAAGGACAAGTTGAAAGTTTTCCTATCGTTCAAGTGTTAATGAGCGTCAAAACTTATGTCAACTTCAATCAACCATAACTCCTTGTATATATATAATTAGAGGACCTACTATATGTCAAATGAAATTTCTTTGAATTAGATTTCCAACTATTCAAATTTCATCCAAATCCAACACCAGAGCAAAACGTTATACCCATTTTACTCCAGCATGTCAGCCTGGAAAACTGAGCGATGACATTTGTGATAACTTATCACAAGTGTAACGACTTATCACAAACGTCGTCAGCTTTAGGCAAAATCCATCCCCCAGTGATGATATTTTTTATAAGTTATCACAAGTGTGATGACATATCACGAATGTCGTCAGCCTTAGGCAGAAATCTATCAATTCTAGCCCCCCCAGTGGCAACATTTGTAATGACTTATCACAAGTCTGACGGCCTATCACAAATATTGTAAGCCTTAGATTTTCAGCAACTGGGAAGCGGTTTAGTAAGGGTATTTTGGTCTTTTTCCATCACCTCCCACAACTTAAAACCCTCAAGGGACGTAACTTTCTCCTATTTTTCTTTAGTTAAACATCTCAAAAACCCTCTTTTATACTTTCAACCACAAGATTAGGGTTTTTATTAAAATCATCTCCCAAAAGAAAGATTCAAGCCTTTTTCCAAGATAATCAAGAATTAAGTTTCCCAATATAAGAACTCTCCAACAACTCATCAAAGTTTCCTTTCTAAGGTATGCGTAGTGTTCATCCATGGATCTCTTTCATCCATGGAGCTCAAGAATCATGTTTTAAATTATAAATTATGATTTCCTTGTTGTGTTATGACTATATTCATGTTGATGATTTTTGTTTGGATTCAAGGTTGTATCTTGATGTGTTTTTCATGAATCATGTGAGTAGGTTCATTGAAACCTATGAATTTTGGATGGATTACCATGTTTTTATGACTTAATAGTTCTTAAATGACAAGTCCATGTTCTATTCCTTATGTTTCCACATGAATTCCATGTTATTGTTATGTGTTATTGTTATGAGTTGTTGTTGTGATATGGAATGTCTATGATATGAGGTATGCAAGTATACCCATGTTATATGTATTCCCTTTCATGCATAAGGTATTGAGAACCATGTGTAGTATGAAATCCCCTACTTATGGTATTATGAATTGTGAATGTTATTCCTATGATCATGAAGTATCATGTGTGTCAGTTTTCTTCCATTGAGTCCTGGAGGTACTTGTACCCAAAAAATATAACTGTGTGTCTAGATCTGAGTCAGTCTCAAGATAATCTAAGTCGTTCTATGATCAGTAAAACTCAGTCAGTTACATAATTCAGAACTCTCAGACAATTATAGAACTTAAGAAATCTCAGTAATCTAAGTATCGTTATCATTCCAGCTTTAGTTCAGTACTCAGCTCAGATCTCAGTAGCATTCAAGAAATCAATTCAGAACTTAGTATCATTCAGTCAGATAATAGATTCAGTAGTATTCCGTCAGATAACAAAACCAAGTGAACTTAGCCAGCTTAGTCAAGTAAGAAACTCAGTAACAGCTTCAGTTCAAATCAAGTACAAGTTCTAAGAATTAGTTCAAAGTCTTTTAGTTGGGAGTAAGAGATAGAACCGAGCGAGTGTAGGGATGGCGGCTCCCCGTCAGAGATGCAGTAATTACGAGCAATCCCTGAACTCCAAAACTGCATAGCTAACGCAGGATGTAGGAGTCACCAGTCAAAAAAAGGTTTGTCACCCGTAAGAGAGGCTTGACTATTATACTTCCTTAGGCTTGAATTCCTACGAGGTTCACTCGTCATATAGGCTTGACCAGAGAGGTCTTTACCCGAGGCATGGTATTGATACCCTTCCAGCTGAGGTTATAGGTTAGACCTCACTAGTTCAAATTCGGGGTATATCGGTTAAGTCAGCACTCCCACGTTACAGTTTCAGTATCAGTCTTCAGAGTAGAACTCAAAAATTAGGACTGTCAAATAAAGTCATCAATCTCAGTAAGGAACTCAGATAGTTCCACGGATTCATAGACCACCCGCTAGATAGGCTTGGTCTAACATAAAGTTATTCAGTATCAGTACTTACAAAGGTCACCCATCAGATAGGCTTGATCTCAGTCTCAGATTCAATTGAGTATTCTCAATATCAGTCCCAGAGATCACCCGTTAGTTAGGCCTGATCTCAAGCTTAGTCACTCTTAATCATTATTAAAAGATTTAGACTGTCAGATACATTTGCTCAATATCAGTTACATCAGTTAGGCCGGTCATCACAGATATATTAGTTATATCAGTCGCCATAGCTTATGTTATCAGTATTCAGTTCACGACTGTTAGACACAGTCATTCAGACCAGTTCATCATAATTCAAACTGTCAGGCAGAGTCGTTATCTATTTAATATCTCAGTATCAGTAAACTCATGTTGTCAGTATTCAGACTTAGTCATTAGTATCACCACGAGCTCAGTTTCAATTACTTACGCATATATGTATTCTCATATTCATATTAGTCCACATTGTTCATGCATATAAACCCCTTTGCATTTAGCCTACCTTACTCGTATACTCAGTATATTCAGATATACTAATGCATTTGTGCTATGGTTCTTTCTCTTATGTTACACCAAAGGTTTAGAGGCACGAGTTTCAGAGCAGCAGTAGTATTATAAATTTCAGTAGTCAGATTTAGCAGTGAGTCCTCATTCTTCAAGGACATGATTACTACTTTATTACTTCAGTATTTCAGTTTGATTTTCAGTAGTCGGGAGTTAGTTGGACACATGTTCCTTCCACTTCTTACTTCAGACAGTTAGAGGCTTTCAGACTAGATTATAGACTAGATTCAGGCTTCAGTATTTTAGTTTTGTTTTGATATTGTGATACCACTTTATTCAGACATTGTTATTATTTAGATTATGTTCAGTATTGAACCTTATGGCCTTTCAGTTCATGTTTCTATATTTATATTCATATATTATGTAGTGTACAGGTACAGATATTAGTCATGGGTTAGCTTGTGGTCCCTTGGGGTCATGAGCACCGTGTAGCGTTCTGGTTCAGAAAATTAAAGCATTACATACACGATACTTACGACCCTGAAGGACCACAAGCTAACCCATGACTGATACCTGCTGTGAGCACCGAATAATATTCATGAAACATATGCAGAATTAAAAACTGATAATGCCATAAGGTTCATAATACTGAATTAAAACTGAATACAACTGTAGAATAACTGCTAACTAATAATGTCTGAAAAGCCTCTAAACATTTAAAATAAAAGAGTTGATGGGATAGGCCCCAACTAACTCACAACTGCTATTAGAAATAACTGAAATACTGAATAATATAATGACTAAATAAATATCGTGTCCTCGATGGATGAGAACTCACTACTATAGCTGTGACTGATAGGCTGGTCTGGCTAAGTACGATCAGGAACCTGAGCATCCAAACCTATGATATTAGACATCATAGCACAAAGAAAGAGTATGCGCTAGTACATTGAATGTACTTGTATACTAGGTGATGTTAGGCTGATATGCATAGGCTCATGTGCATGAGATGATGACTGACTAAATAAGCATCATAAAGTAAGTGGATGAGAGTACATGCAAAACTGTAACTACTGAACATACTAAATATGCAATACTGCATATATAGGTATACATCATGTATCTGAGATTATACTGAGACTAAGTACTGAATTCTGATGGCTGAGTAACTCATAACTAATAGCCATGGTCTTGTAGAATTGACTGAGTTCTTTACTGATTACTGAGACTGAAACTATAACTGTGGAAAGTGTTCATCTAACTGATATACCCAGATTATAGATTTATTTGGGGTCCAACCTATGACCCTAGTTGGAAGGGTATTAGCACCTTGGCATGGGATACTAATAATATTGTGTCAACCTTAATCTAGCAGGAAGACTCATGAAATTTATATATAATTGTGTCAACCCTAGTCTGGAAGGAGAACGACAGACCCTATGCTGGCTACGTAGTTTTGTAACTCAGGGATTGCTACTAAGGATCAAACTCTTTACTGGCAGGAATACCCCCATCCCTGGGTTCGCTCAGTGTTGAATCCTACTCCCAACTGAACTGACATTGATCACTAAACTGTACTAACCTTAATAGAACTCACGATGATTCTATTAACTGATCGAAAGTGACTATTTGAAATACTACGAGATCATCCTAGTACGATTGGAAACTAAGTAAGTAGCTAAATTTTGGGTATACAATACCCCTATGACTCGATAGCATAATTAAATGAGCCATATCACAAGTTTAGAGCATTACAATTAGGATGTCATGCACAAATCATTCACATAGGCATTTTATCAAACACTTGGGGAGCATGGTTCTTGAACATTAGGAAAATAACATGGGATTATCATGATTACAACATTCAATTCACAATTCATGGGTTATGACATGAGGAGTACATAAATAAACACATATACTAGTTTATTTTCTTGAAATTCATAATCTTCTTGGTCTAAAACCCATAAAATCAACACATGCATGAACACAATTCAATTTAAGAATATAAATCATAATTTAAATCTTGCAAAGGGGTTCTTGAACTCCAAGAGTAGAAGAAAACCTAACGATGAACACCAAACATACCAGGATAATTGAATTCTTGAAGTTTCTAGGTAGTGTTCTTGAGATTTATTATTGATTCTTGAGGTCTAGGGTTTTCTATTTAAGAAAGAATATTCTTGATTTGGGGAAAATTTGAATAAACAATGACTAAATCATCTTTTAGGGTTTAATTAACGTGTTTTAGACTGATTATGTCCGTTGAAAAATACCAAATTACCCCTGGAAAGAATTAAAATTTTCATCGCTGAAATCCCAATTTTTACCTTCGGTGCGATGCGGTGAAATCACGTTGGGCCACTAGAAACTGACAATCCCTATTTCGTCTAATGGCGTGACGTGGTGCCATCACGTTGTACCACAGAAAAATGAAAATTCTGAACTGGAACTTTACCGTGATGTGGTACCATTGTGATGCCTCACTTAAAAATGTCAATTGGTAATTGGGACTTCACCGTAATGCGATACTATAGCGGTGATTCACTGGAAACTGACGAGTACTATTTGGCTTATCACCGTGACGCGGTACTGCTCGTATTGAGATACTACTTTCAATAAAAGTGCCATAACTTATCACCGAGTATCGGATTTGGGAGAAATTGACATCGTTGGAAAGTTTATTCAATTTTCTACAGTTTAGTGGATCTTTAGCTACAAAATACTAAGTAGAGCAAAAGTTATGCTCGTTTAAAGTTGACTAAAGCAACATTCTTATTGAAAACTCAATCGGTATAAGATATTTTGATTCACCAAATAGATAGGAGTTGTTTAGGACCTTAATATACATCAAACTAACACATAAATCTACCAAAGGACCATAATGTGCTACGCGTGATCTTGAAACATGACTCTAGCTTTCGTTTGGATTTTCAGGGTATTGCAGTAGTTCTTATCCTCATCTCTTCATTGATTCAGGTATTTCCTAGTTTGAGAACGAACTATATTTTTAGTGGTGGATAATGTAAAGACCTAAAAATTTGACGAACTATGTGATATTTGTTATTTTGTGTGATTTGACAGTTTTACCCCTCTCCGTAGTTACATTATGATATTTCTGGAGTATGGGAGTGATTGGTATTGGTGTATTATGATTATATTAATACTTTATTGGCAAATGAGACAAGTGAAATTCATGGATGATATAAAAATAATGAGTGGATATTGGCTCATGTGGTTGTGGAAATATATCTTTATGGTTGGTTGTGGAAATATATCATGTGGTTGTTTTTAGAAATACTCATTATGATTAGTTATGAGCATTACATCTTTATATCATACTCATTCATGAAATATTGGTACCATCGTGGCAACATCTGACAAATATTAGCAATACCTTTTTAGGAGATATTGCAACACCTTATAAAACCCTTTCCGAGAAATGTGCCAAAAAGAAGATATGATATGTGTGGATTGTATACAGGTTGATGAACCACCATGGTTCCTATGTCGGGAAGCTTTAGCTCCATCAGTGTATACGATGATTGTGCGATAATCCTGGAGGTTGTACGACAACCTCGTGCATCATCATCATTATCATTATATACATTGCACTTACTTTATTGTATTATGTTCTGTTGTATTGGCATATTGACTTGTCATCTATGTATTTGTCGTATCTTCTTTTACTTGTATTTAATGATCATGTGTATGCATGTTCCCCATGTTCTTCTTATATGTGATACAATACATACTTTCATTTTATCTTGGTGTGATGTTGCAATATATGTGAGATATATTAGAATTGTTAGTGCAAGCGGTGTGGGCTACCGTTGTGGGACATTTTCTTATTACAGGTGACGTTCCCTTAGTGTGTATTTTGTATGCTTTATTTACTACTTTGCTTGGCTGGCCTATGATACCTACTGAGTACAAGTGGACCGTACTCATGCCTACTGCGCCCTTTCGGTATTTTACTTGTTAAGGTATGCCGCGACAAGTGCCATCATGACCCTCATTTTTTGACCGTGACATATTTTTGCCCAACTAGTAATGACCTGCATGGGACAATTTTAGTCCATGTACCGTACCGTCGTGGTACCAAATCCTTCATAATTAGATATTATCAATATTCATATTCGTACTGGTGCGGTACCCAATCCTCCATAAATAAGTAATATAATATTTATATCCATACCGACGTGGTACCCTATCCTCCATAAATAAATATTATCAATATTCATATTAGTATTGGCTCGGTACCCGATCCTCCATAAATAAGTAATATAATATTTATATCTGTACCGGCATGGTACCCGATCCTCCATAAATAAATATTATCAATATTCATGTTCATACCGATTCGGTACCCGATCCTCCATAAATAAGTAATATCAATATTCATATCTGTAACCGGCATAGTACCCAATACTCCATAACCTTATTATATATTTTTTATTAAATTCACACCATCTTTCGGGATGCAATACGACGTACTAAATTTATAAGTACACTTAAAATCATAAATAAATTCGATCAAGTTCTTTCATTTATCAATATTTTGACCCTCTCACAGACATTATTTCAATAATTTATCACGATCATCAACAAGCCATTCATGACATTAATTCAAGGATTTATCATTATCAAACAAGCCTCTCATAGGCACAATTTGATAAATCATCATTATCACCAATTTAGCCTCCCATGGGCATCCAATAGATAAAGTGCTTTTATCAATACCGAAATAAGAATATCACAAAATAAGTCACAATATCACACTTAAGCATGCAAATCACTATTAGACCATAAATAAATATTATCAATATCATGTTCATACCGATTTGGTACCTGATCCTCCATAAATAATTAATATCAATATTCATATCTGTAATCGGCCTAGTACCCAATACTCCATAATCATATTATATTTATTTTATTAAATTCACACCATATTTCATGATGCAATACGACGTACTAAATTTATAAGTTCACTTAAAATCATAAATAAATTCGATCAAGTGCTTTCATTTATCAATAATTTGACCCTCTCACAGACATTATTTCAATAATTTATCACGATCATCAACAAGTCATTCGTGAAATTAATTCAAGGAGTTATCATTATCAAATAAGCCTCTCATAGGCACAATTCGATAATCACAATTATCACCAATTTAGCCTCCCATGGGCATCCAATAGATAAAGTTTTTTTATCAATACCGAAACAAGAATATCACAAAATAAGTCACAATTTCACACTTAAGCATACAAGTCACTATTGGACCATTACTTACTCATTAATTATTAAAATGTCATTACCTCTTTCCATATAATACAATCATCATACTAATTCAAGTCATCTATCTTTTAGTTATTGGATCTATGTATCTATGTATTTGTGCGGTGTCTTGTGTCCTAGCATGGTTCTCCTCACCATATTATTGTCCAACACATACAACTTAATATCATTATAACTCAACTAGGTCCATCACCAGAACAACTAAGAACTATCATGTCCACATCCTTCATTTACAACAATCTCATTGCGGGCACCTAGCACATAATATTATAAATGCCACATATTTAATCAATAATATAGTTTTCGGGATTAAAGTTAAGTTCTTGTGCCTTTATCCACCTCAACTCCATGCCCGCAAGCTTAGACATGCTTTCTTCCATCAATTCTAAATCATGAAAATATAAAATAACACAATCTTCTACTCATTAAACCTAGCCTAATTAGACGCCAAGCTTTTTGAAGAAGCAAGTTGCAATAAGTATGCTCTTTCCTTTCCTTCATGCCTTAGAATAATCAATCATCTAAAAATCAAGCAATTATAAGAGTAATCAAATAATTACTCTTCAAACAAATATCTTGGGGATTCAAACCCACTAATTCTACCCTTAATTCAAGGTCTATATCATTCCCCAATTTTAATTAATCATTAATTATTAATTAGCTCTTTCAAGCTTAACCCATCTCCATTAATGGAGTTTTTATACTTAAGATCTCATCTTTATGGAACTCAAGGTTCCTAACCATCAAAATTCATAATTTTGTTTACGAAATTCATGTTAGGAATCTTTAATTTATAATTTAGAATCAGTTCTAGGTCATATTAAAAACACTCATGAGTTTTTCCCAAAAATTTTCACCATTAAAGGTGTTTTAAGGATTCTAAGATGTTAAAGGATTAAAAGATAAAGAAAATAATGGAAAAACTTACCTCAACGAAGGAATTTTACCTTAAGCTTTGGGAAATCACCTCTCTAGCGTTGGAGAATGAAATTTCGGATTTTTAGACCTAAAATACAGCTGAAGATGATTTAAATACAAACAGAATTTTCGCTACAGCGAAATCCCATTTCAACCCGAATAGTGCTCAGTAAAACAGTCATAACTTTTTACTCCAAATTCGGATTCTAGAACGGTTTATTGCGTTGAAGAGAGAACTCATAGATCTTTGATTTGGTAGGTATTGTCCCCTCTAACTCCTTATATTATACTAGTAATTTTAACCGTGCTTTGAGCGGTAATAAACTTTCCTTAGTTATTGTATAAAAAATAATTTTTTCATAATACTTTAACAATAAATATTCAAAAGATTGATCTTTGAAAAAGGAAAACAAATTAAATTTTCTTTGAGGAGATGGCCATCGCTGCAATCATTTTTCAAATCCTATAGTAGAATCAGATCAAAGACTAAGAGGCCATTTGTCCATAAAAAATATTTTCTTTTTTCCAAAAAAAAAATTCACCTTATTAAAGTTGTGGTGTTTGGCCATGAAAATTACAAAAATTATTCCAAAATTATTTTCTGAAAAATGAAAACAGAATTTTGTTGTTTTCACTATTTTTCAATTCCAATTTCAACTCTTATTATTATTACATATAACCCTAATTTTTTATTTTTATTTTTATAGAAAGCCCTCATAATATTTAAAAGTTTTAAGTGTTTAGTCACTGATGCAGTTAATGATGATTTTTTTTGTAATTGCTGATTGAACAGTGATTAATATAAAAATATCATCATCTTTCGGCTGAGATTGCATCTAAGACATTTTTGCATTATCTTTCTTCAATTTTGTTTCAACTCTGTCTTTCTTCAATTTTTGTATTTTTACATTATCTTTCTTCAATTTTTGCATTTCGACTGATTGAACATTTTTGCATTATCTTCTTCAATTTTGTTTCAACAGCTTGAGTTAATTCTTGCAATTGAGAAAACTGAAAAGTTATTTGAGAACAAGTGAGGACCTAGTGAAGATCCAAATCAAAAAACAAATGATGTATCTAATAATGCGTCAAAAAAATAATTCAAATCAATCATTCTATCTCTTGTAGTTCTAATGCTTGTTAAGAGAGTCATTAGTTGTCAATTTGTTCTCGGATCCTATTTTCTTCGTTAATGCAGACTTGATTTGAGTAATGGAAGTGTCTATATATAAGAATCACATTTGATTGTATGTTAGAAGGTAAATTAGTAGTTGGGTGATTTTGATGATTTTTAAAAGTTGGGGTTATAAAATCATATTTAAAGAAAAATTTCAAAAGTCTAAAAAAATCTTACAAAAAGACATGGCCAAACACAACTCCAACTCCAACTTCAAAATTTTTTAATTTTCTTGGCCAAACGGCTACTAAAAATATCTCTAAGGTAAAATGTATTAGAAGTTAAGAAACACATGCAACTCATTGCATTACTACTATAGGAAAAGATATATAGCCCGTTTGGATAGGCTGGAAAAAAGTTCTTTAAAAGTGCTTTTGAAAGTGCTGAACTTATTTTTAAAATAAGCAGTTAAGTGTTTGGATAAAAGTGTTGAAACTGAAAAAAAAGTTATTGATGTGTTTGGTAATAATGTTTTTAAACACTTTTTTTAGGTCAAAATATCTGAAATACCCTTATAGCCGTTAATAATATATAGAGTTGATTATTATTAATTTTTATTAATGAAATAATTCAAATTAAAATTTATATATATATATATATATATATATATATATATGTACATATATAAAATATTTTCATGAATGATTATTAATTTGTGCACTAAAAAATTATTTTTTTAAGAGTTTAAGTGTTGAATGTTTGTGTTTGAAAAAGATAGTTATATATTAAAAGACTATTTGTTTCTTCATGGTTATGTTAAGATTTTGTATCATAAGGTGCAATTTGTGACGACACTTCATTTTCTAATTTATACTGGACTTGTTGCTTTTAACCTTCGAGGATAGTATTAATATATATGCCGAGTTTATCATTAAACAAAATATATATGTTACTAATCATTATAATTACATTAATAGAGAAATAGTTCATACAAAAGAGGTACTAGTAAATCTTGAAAATATTAATCTTTTGATTATATTTCAGGAAAAGTTGAAATCCAACTTGCCTAAGGAGGAGCATGTGTCCAGATTTCTTAAGAGAAAATGGGCATTGAAAACCCTAGATACCAAAATTAATCAAATAATGATATCAAAAGATGATCTTCAACAAGGAGGTGAAAGGCTACAAGGGTAAATTTGGAATAAGGAATAATTATAAGGGACATAAATGTAATTTACTTGGTCAACTCTAATAGCTTATAATTTTCCGAAAAAAAGTTAGGGATGCTAGCATCTTATTTTTGGCTTAAAAAAGTCAAAATTAACTTTTTTAAGAACTTATAAATTTGTCAAACACTTTTTTAAGTAAAAAATAACTTATAAACTATTTTGACCAACTTAAAAGCTAACCCAAACACCCACATAATAGATAGTCATTTAATTTATCGGTCGTGGCGAATTCAGGATTTAAGGATCGTGGGTGCTTAAAAAATTTAAAAACTAAAAGAACTAAAAAATCACCTCAATGGAGGTTAGAACCAAGGGCACCCCTTCGAATGAAGGACCTTAAGAGCAACCTAAATGCCATGCACCCAGCCAACTTTTTGTTATAGTGGGTGCTTTTCTATGTTTTGTACGTATTTTTTATATAATTTCTATATAATTAAATCTATTTCGCATAGAGTTTAGTATGTGTCAGAGCACCCCAAAATCTAATATAGGTCTGCCCCCATTTGACAGAGTATATATAGTGAACAAGTGTGTTCAAGATTTAATTGGGCAAAATTACTTTAAGTTCTACAATTAAGAAATTACTCTTAAGTCTCATAAATCCTGAATAAATAAAATTAGTATTAATGGAAAAAAAAAATGATATTCTTGTTGAGGAAAAAACATGTACGTACATCTCAGTTACCATTAAAAGGAAAGAATGAGTTATTCAATATATTAAATGAAGGGAAAGAAGAGAAAAAATGCAAAATAATTTAAATGTGCACATGAAATTTATTTTTGAATCTTATTTTCTTTTGGGCGATTCACTTGTTTATTCTTACTCTACCTCTTTTGTTTTAATATATGAGGTTTACGGATCTCATTTTTTTTAAATAAGATTAAATAAAATGTAATTAGATGTGACTTTATCAGGAGTAAATTTATAATCTAACATACCAAAAATAAAAATAGATAATTTAAAAAACTCAGACAAAATAACAATGAGCAAAATAATAATGGTAATTGACTAAATAGACCCAAAATACTATTGACAAAATAATGATGGTACTTGACTAAAGAGACCCAAAATACTACTGAGTTGATCCTTTTTTGTTACTCTCAACTCTTCCCTGCAACAATCAATATGTAGAGAATAATCAAATGCATAAAAAAATAAAGCATTACATGGGACGACCCGATTCATACCTACTCCGTAGATGTCGGGGAGGGGGGACCACAATATACAAATTGTCAAAATATGATAATTGGTTAAAAAATATCTTTGGCAAAGTGTATAATATCCCTTCCTCATCTCATCGAGAATAGAACTGACTAATCCTAAGAAAAGGTCAAGAAATCCAATGTCACTCTTCTTGAACAGCTTGAAGCCGAGCCTTTTTTCGCACTATTACGCATATGAAATAATGGTTAAAATTGAATTCAATTGTCAACTGCCTCTATAAAAAATAAGATTGAGTACTATCGTATTCCATGAAACGTATGAATAGAAAAAAAATGTACCTCTTCAAAGTTTATTAGAAAAATCATGATGAAGTTGAATTTTAAGCTCTTGATGTTGATGTTGTCGCTGCTTTGCACCATGTCCTTTGTTGATCAACCAAGAATGATATTGTACTACATCCTTAAATACAAAATATTATTTAGGTGACTTTTAATCTTCTATATAATTATTGTTTTGCTATTAAATTGAGGATACTGAATATTAGTGTAGCCCTCATTATTAAGCATTACTGTTTTTAGTGACTCTTGATCTTCCTTAGGTTTAAGACCAGTAACTATAATTTAAATACGAATATTAAGTAGGTAAATAAAATGTGTAATTAAGAGAATTGAGTTTTTGAAGTACTTATCATACTCCCTCCATTTCGTTTTAGTTGGCTCTCTTTCTAAAATTATTTGTTTTAATTTAGTTGTCTGTTTTGATGATATCAAGAGTATTTTTTATGTTCTTTCAATACTACCCTCAACATTAAATGACTAAATAAAGTACATTTACTCAAAATTATATTTTGAAAGCATAATTAATAAGGTTAATTTGGTAAAATAAACCCCTAATAAATATTTTCTTAAGGGGAGTGTCAAGTCAAAAAGGGTCAATTATTTTGAAACGGAGGAAGTACAATACATAATTATTTTTAAAATGTGAAAAAAAAATAAAAAAAATAAAAAGATAAATATAATTGGAGGCAATTGAGAGGTGCTACATCATCATTCTGACAATCTTTCTTTATATATATATAGAGATAGATAGATAGATAGATAGATAGATAGATAGATAGATAGATAGATATTGGTTGATTGATAATTTTTTTAAATAAATGAGAAATTATTTAAAAAAATGAAAACTTTATGGGAATATGAAAAGAAACGGAAAGGTGAAGAGATAATAATGAATTTGTAATTATGTAATGTTTAAGAAAGTTAGTCAAATTAAATAGAATTTATTGTGTCTTTTGGAGGCATTTTATATAGCATAAAAATGAAATAAATATGATAAAAATAGCCAAGAAAAAACACAAAAAAGATAAATAGCTTTAGAGGCCTCTCAAGCATGCCACATAAGATTGGTTAACATTCTCCTTTATATATATATATATATATATATATATATATATATATATATATATATATATATATATATATATTGATTAGATATCGTCGTATGAAGTTGGCCCTAATAGAAACTCAGATCAAAATTGTATCGGAAAGAAAGTTTTATATCTAACTTTGTATTAGAGATATTGTACGACCTTAATTCATACCTAAAGAACTTTCAAACTAAAGTATTGAAATTAGCACTCATGAATAATTAAATTCACCGGGCTTGAGCCTATCTAAACACATTCGAATGCTAAAATAAGCGCCGGAAAGTTTGAGGTGACATAATAAATAAATTATTGACTATTTTGGACCCAAATTAATATTGAAGATTGAAAATTATTAATTTTCATGTATTTATTTTGAATAATTTAGTAACGACGAAATGAGTCGTTACAATGTCATTAATGTTTTGACGACAACCAACAATCAGCTAAAAAGAAAAATAAGTTTTCTCTAACGGTGTTTGGTGGATAGGAGAATATTAGCTGGGGAGATTTTTGCAACACATCTAGTAGGATAGAGAATTAAATATATTATGACTTTTGTTTATATTTTGTATTTATTTTTCAAATTTATTTAATTATGTATTATTTATAATTTAAAAACTTTAAATATCAGAATCTATAAAGTTTGTCATAAATTAGCTTTGGAAGTCTTTTTCTTATTGGAATTTTCTTCTAAGGGAAAGCAAAGTCACATTACAATTTTCCATCTAAAGGCACATTATAATGAATGGAATATGGTAGTCAAATCAAAGTTTAGATGGGCACTCTTATTTTCCTCTTCCACCTTTGGTTTCTCTTAATTCTTTTGTGTACATACATACATATATATATACAAATACATATATACATACATATATATATATATATATACATACATAGATATACATGCATGCATATATATATATATATATATATATATATATATATATATATATATATATATATATATATATATATATATATATATATATATATGCATATAAGTTTTCTCTAACGGTGTTTGGCGGATAGGAGAATATTGGCTGGGGAGATTTTTGCAACAGATCTAGTAGGACAGAGAATTAAATATATTATGGCTTTTGTTTATATGTTGTATTCATTTTTCAAATTTATTTAATTATGTATTATTTATAATTTAAAAACTTTAAATATCAGAATCTATAAAGTTTGTCATAAATTAGCATTTGATAATGCTTGGATTAATATGAGGAAATAATAATTGTACTAAATATCAAGTGAAAGTCTTTTTCTAATTGGAATTTTTCTTCAGGGAAAGAAAAGTCGCATTACAATTTTCCATCTAAAGGCACATTATAATGAATGGAATATAGTAGACAAATCAAAGTTTAGATGGGCACTCTTATTTTCCTCTTTCACCGTTGCTTTCTCCTAATTCTTTTGCGTGTACACATATATATATATAGGTTTATTTTTCTCTGCCTTGTACTGGCATAAAGCATTCATAGAAGCCATAAAATGATTGCGACTTTGTTTGTTATAAGCAATCCATAAGTTGTCTACTAAACATTTTTGGGTTCTGTCTAAAACATAATCTGGTCTAACTCTAAATGAGATATTACTTTCTGGGAATGCAACTAAATTAAATGGTCCGAATTGAATTCGTTCCATTGTCTCTAAAGTTTCTAACGGTCTAAAATGTAAGTTACCTAACATTGTCTGTCTGTATGAGTCTGAAGGCGAGGCTACACCCTTTCCTTTGTCTGCAGGAGGTTGTCCTGTTGGTCTCATTTTGAAAACAAATAAGTAATATTAAACTTATTTATTTATTCCTAGTTGTAGTCTACTTAACTGGTCTGCCAAAGCATTTTCTTTTCCTTTTATATGTTCAAATACTATATTTTTGTAAACAGATATAGTGTCTGTGAAGTTTAACCATCTTCGTCTGCTACTATTTTTATCATTGATTTTTTGATGGAATTTGACTATTGCTTCACAGTCTGTTCTGACTAAGACTTCTTCCTTATTTAATATATATAGTTTAAAACTATTTAAACCGTAGATAATCGCGAGTACTTCTAAATCTATGGCACTCATATTTCCCTTTTCTTTATAAGCACCACTTTGATATCCGCATATCTGTTCTTCATTTTTACCACTATATTTATTGGGTCTAGCTTTTAAAATAGCTCCCCATCCTAAGTCACTACCATCTATTTGGATAATTAAGTAGTCTGATTCGAGTGGAATTTTTAAGTCTGGAATATTTTTAATTTTTTCTTTTATTTTTTGAACTAATTTAATATCTTCTATATTAAAGTTTTTCTGTCCTTTGCTGTCTGTCTTGGCATATAAAGGTCCAGCTATCTTTCCTAAATCTTGAATAAAATTTCGTGCGTAATTTACTAATCCTAAAAACTTTTGTAAATCTTTTGTTGTTTCTAGTTTGTCTGGCATTTCTAACACCTTTTTTGCTATGTGTGGTTGTAATTTTATTTTTTCATTACCTAGAGTTATTCCTAAGAAATTAATATAAGTTTTACATAACTCCATTTTTTTCTTACTTATTATTATGCCATGTTTAACAAATAACCTAAAAACTAATTGTAAATGTCCTAGATGTTCCTGCATAGTCTGACTAAATACTAAAATATCATCTACATAAACTAGTATAGAATGCTTATATTCTCCAAATATATTATCCATTTTTCGTTGAAAAATGGGCGGAGCTGTCTTTAATCCGAAAGGCATTACCAGCCATTCAAAATGTCCTCCTGGACATGTGAATGCTGTCCATTCGATGCTATCTGGATGCATCTTAACTTGCCAATAGCCGGATTTACAGTCGAATTTACTATAAACTTTTTTATTTTGTATTCTATTGATTAACTCATTTTTATCAGGTAGTTTGTATGCATCTGTTCTAGTGTTATCATTTAATCTTTTGTAGTTGATTACCATTCGAGCTTTACCTCTTATCTGTTCGCTATGGTTTCGTACCATAAATGCTGCTGATCTATGTCTAGAGGTGGATCTTCTTATTACTCCTAATTGTAAAAGTTCTTTTATCTGTATGTCAAATTCGTTGGTGTCCTCATTATTCTCTTCTATAGGAGCTGTTTTTATAGTATATTCTGGGTTAATTATTTCTAATTTACACATTAGTTCATTTGCGTCCTAATGGGCTAATGGTCTTTCTCCTATTATTTCCATTTTGTCTAATATAGATATTATATTTTCCAAATCTTTTGGACTATTTATTATTCCTATTTTATCTATTCCTTTTCTGAAATTATAAAACTGAGTTTCTATGCTTATTAATGTATATTCTTTTTCTATATGTTCTAGGCATTCTTTACCTTCTGCATTAAGTAACGTATAGTTTCTAACTTCTTCCATGTTTTCTTTTAACAGATTGCTACATTTATTATTTTGGCAGTCTTCACAACAGGATTCTGGAGAAGATAATTTAGATGATGTTTTCTTATGTGTGTTTAATGTTCTATATATTGTAGGCAGTATTTTTGTCTGTACTGGTGTATAAGTTAAGTTTTTAAATAGCATCATTCCGTCTCGTGTTAAGAGACATCCTCCTTTATTTTGTATACAAAATTTTAGTCCTATAACAAAATCGGATCCTAATTTAGATCTCGTGCTAATATCTTGTTAATATTGTATACGGGTTTGTAGAATTGATTACATGTATTTAGAAAACTTATTTGTGCATTTTCTATGTAATAATGATAAATATTATGTGATCCATCCATTTGAGTGGCTGCTATCGGTCTTTCAAGTGTCTTTAATAAGTGTTCGGGTACTATTTCTTTGTCAATTAAACAACTAGTGCATCCTGGATCTACCAATGCTAAAGTCTCTATTTCTATATCTTTTATTTTGATTTTTACCAAAACTTTTATGGTGGAGAATTCCTCATCTTCATTACATATTAAACTAGTATTATTGTCTTCTAAATTCATAAGTTCTGCTTCTATTTTTTCTAAATGTACCGTTTCTTGTTGCGTATCTATTTCTTCTATGGCTACTTTAGTTTTTCGTTTTTCTAAAGTAATTAGTCTTTGTTCTAGATCATTTAATCGGTTTTCTAGAGTTGACACCCTTAGGTTTAAGAATTGATTATTTGTATATTTTTGTCCACTATTTATTTCTGATTCTACTTTTATTTTTAAAGTATTTTCGATACAGCTTATACATGCCTCTAAATAACATTTTTTACACTTAGCTCTATTATCTCTGCTTGGGTACCAGTAACATATACTACATCTATTACTGTCTAGACCCTTGTTTCTTTGGAAGTCATGAATACATTCTTGTGTAATATTCATTAAATTATTTATAACTAGATTGTTTAAATCTAAATCTTCGAATTCTTGTCCTAGTTCATTAACTAAGTTATCTTCGTCTGATTCTGAAGAATCAGATTTGGAATTATCTTTGTCATTTATATCAATACATATTATTGAATATATACTTTCTGTGTCCGACATTTATTCATCTACATTTAATAGAGTTTCTTGGAAGTCTTCTATTAACTGAGAATTTCTTGTTCTATTATTATTTCTCTTAGGACATACGTTGGCTAAATGGTCTACGCTGCCGCACGTATAACATTCTAATTTATTTTTATAGTTTCTATCATTTCTGTATTTTCTAACATGTCTATCTCTATTTAACCAAGGTTTTTTAGCTTTTGATTTTCTTAAAAAGTATTGTTTTCTGCTATATGGTTTTTGATTATTTCGTTTCTTATATTTCCTATGCTGTTTTTTGTCATAATTCTGGGTTGTATATATAACTGATTTACAGAAATTCATCTCATTTCGTTTTAATTGTTTCTGTATTTGTATGTTTGTACATTTTTCGGTTAAGATATCCATTATATGTTGTGTTCTATGTCCTATTGTCCATTTTAAATTTGGGTTTGCTGCTACCCCATCTCTTTTATACCATCTGTCTTCTATTTCTCTACCTAAAGCTCCGGGTAATTTATTGAATAATTTTTTACCTAGTTCTTCATTAAAGGTATTTCCACTAACAGTACAGTAGTAAAAATAATCTTGTAAGAACTTTTTTATATATACCCAGTGTGAAATACTTAGTTGTTCTAACTTAATCAAGGCTTCCTTTTGTATGGCTAATAATCCACTATTTGGATCTTTACCAGTTAATAGCATATGCATTTTATTTGTAAAATTATAAGGATTTGGTCCCATACTTAGTAAAATCTGGAAATCATGTGGGCAGTTTGTTTTAAAACTTTCCCATGTAGCTTTAGCAGATTCTCCTAAGAAGGTTTCTAAATATTTATACATTGTTTCAGTATCTGTCTCAGTATAATGTCTTAGGTAATCAGCGGCTACTATACCTTTCCATAAATCTATTACTGTATCCCACATTTGGGGATCATGTGCTGCTATATTTAGGATTTTACCTTTGCTACCGCCTTCTTGTAATTTAATTGGTTCTTCTATTGGCATTCTTTTACCTGCCGGTTTTATATGTTCTCCTTTAATTTCTGTGTCTGGGTTTATCCTTACTGCAGGTCTTCTAGGTACATTGCCAGTGCTATAATCTATTGGTTGGGGATTAGGGTTTGTTTGTTGGAAAGGGCTAGCACTAGAGGAGCTAGCTGGTTCTAGTTCAGCTAATTCTTTGTAACTGATGGTAGAACTTAGTGTAGAGATTGTATCTTCTTCATTTTTATTAAAGAAAGGTTTATTACTTCTATATCCTAAGTTGTCATTTCTTTCTAAACAACTTTTGAAATGTTCTATACATTCGTTTATTTTCATATTGTCTTTTTGACATCCTTTACATTTAAAAGTTATATTTTTATATTCTTCCACCAATATTTCAGCTTTTGCTATAGCTATGTCTACTTCATATCCTTCCTGTAGTACTTCTATATTCATAAACTCGCTTTCTGTTTCTATATTGCTTTCTGTTTCATCGTCGTCTAAATTTCTTTTAGTTGTGTAGTTATAATCTGTAAATCTAACTGAGGTCTCTCCTTTACTTGTAGTATATAGCAAGTGAGAGTCTGGTGTGAAAGTTTTTGGTGTAGTAAATTTGTTTAGATTCCATTCTAAACCTGCATATATTTCTGGGTCTATTTTTATTGGCTTTATAAGACTTATTCCTTTGTTTCCCATTATCTCAACTACATCATTTACTTTTAATTTAATTTTTGTATTACTATTTAAAGTTAATTTTCCAATAAAACCTATGCACATTAATAAATTATTTCCACTATTCATTTCCTCATATTCTTTAGTTTGGATTCCTATTTTAATATTTCTTCCAAATTCTTTTAAGTTCATTAAGAAATCTGGACTTATGTAAAATATTCCTCCATTGTTTGTCATATCTACTTCCGTTAATCCGATTATCGATTTTTTAATATCGGACCATCGATCATCGTATATGGTTATTAATACTTTAGATCCTAGGTTTTTTCTGGTTAAGCCTTTTATTCCTATAACAATTAATCCCATATGCATTGAAATCATTTTACTATTCTTTATATGTTTTAATGAATTAGTATTTACTAAGTCTAGTATTTTAAAATCTTCTCCTAAGGCTGATATTTGTTCTTCCCTATAATGTCTATATAACTGATTGTCTGAAGAAAAATATCCTGCATTATATAACGTCTTAGGATTTAGTAATTTTAACTGATGTTGTTGAAAGATTTGTAAATCTTTATCTACATCTATTATTTCGTTAAGTTCTTTGGTTCTGTTTTATATTAGATTGTCTTCTACATATTCTAGATAATATATTATTATTTCCTATCCTGTTTTCTGAGAAACTGATTCTTTGTCTTTCGTTGTTATTTTCGATGGTTCTCCGTCTATTTGATAAAAGGTCCATCTTTGTGGTTTTCTTATTATTTTCTTGCGTTCGTTTTGAGGGGTTATTTCAATTTTCTTTAATTGATTTACCAGTTCTTCTATTTCTGAAATAGGTTTTTGTTTTTCTTTGGTTTCTTTATCTTTTATTAAGATATCTATCTTTTTATGTAATTCAGGTAGTTCTGGTTCTTTTGGTGTTGTAACTATTTCTTTATTTTGAATTAAACTATCTATCTTTTTATGCAAATCTAAAAGTAGTTCTATTATGGTGTTATTTTGTTTTAGTAAAACTTTGTCTGTTTGACTTGAGGGTATATACCTAGATAATCCTTCTGGTTCGCTATGATGAATTCTTGATTTTTCTAGTGCCTTTATATAGTTTTTATCTTCTTCACTCATGAAAGTGATATTTCTTCTAATCTTTTTATTAGTTCTTGCAAGTCTTTGATTTCTTTAGTTATAGTTTCTACTTGTTCTACAAATTTAGATATTAATTGTGTAGTTTTTTCTTCCAACTCTTTAGGTTTTTCTATTAATGTTTTTATTAGTTTTTCAATTTCTATTTTTGTAGGTATTTGTTCTAAATTAAATTTATGGTTTAGATACTGAATTTTTCTATCTATTTCTATTTCTTGTGATTTCAGATAATCTAAATTATGTTCTATTTTATCTAGGGTCTTTTTATGTTTATTTTGAGTGACTTCTATCTGTTCTAGAGTTCTTATTATACTGTTATCTTTTTCTTGGGTTTTTTCGCTTGAATTAATCAAAAGGTCTATTATTGTATTGTATTGTTTATCTTCTGAGTGTAAAATATGCTCTCCCTGGTTGAAATTACACCTTATAGTAGAGTTATCTTTTAATGCTCTATATTTCTTTTCTGGTTGAAATCTAAGATCTAAGTAGTCTAGGCGTTTTAACGAAGCTATGTTGTTATCCTAAGTGATTTAAGTTAAGATATTTTTTACTCAATTTAGTTTGATATCTCAATCTATTGTTTGTATAGGTTATATCTAAGTCTACTTCTTGTATGGTTTCTATTAATCTAGATTTTTCACTGATTAAAGTTTTTTTATAATAATTAGAAGTTATAATAATTATTTCGTCTGTTTCTCTAAAGTTTAGGATATCTGTTTCTAGGTTTCTTATTTCTTTATTTAACAAATCTAGTCTTTCTATAAATTGTTTCTGGATTTTTACAAGTTGATGTTTATAAGTAAATTCTCTATAATATTGACGTTGTATTTCCCTAATACACTCTATATATCTTATTGGCATTTACTATCCTAACTGATAAGTTTTTCTCTTAATACGTTCTTTAAGCCACTTTACTGCTCTAGCACTTTGTTCTAAGTCTCTCTCACAACCTTGTATTTCCCAATTTATCGCGCTTACTAATTCATAAGCTCGTCTAGATTTATTAATTGATTTATTAATTCTACAGGCTCTTAGTAATCTTTCTAAACTTTCTTTAAGGTTATTTTTTCTAACTATTAGATTATATCTTTTTCTGTTTTCTCTATATAAATAGAAATAGCTACACCTTATATCTTGGAATGATCTATGTCTTTTCATACAGAGTTTATAAACTTTTGCGAGTTAATAGGTAATGTTCCGGTAATGTTCCCAAAACCTTCTCGCTCTGATACCAAAATAAGATGATGTTTCGATATGAAAAGATATTTCAATTTTAAATAAGAGGATGAAAAAATATTTCAATTTTGGTAATTGTGAGTGGAGATTTATCAGATTTGTAAATCCTACTCAGTACTCCCTCTCTTTCATAGCTTCTTCATTTGTATTGTTCTTATAATTTATATTTTCCCCAGAATTTTTACTTTTTTTTTTTTATCTTACCCCGTTCATCTCTTCCTCCGAATCTATATTCTTAACACTTTACTTCTTTAACCACACCCCGGAATATTTTTATCTGGCAACTAACACTCGTCATGTGTCTATTCTGCAGACTTGGCGGACTATCAAGGCCAGAATTCCTAGAAATTTACAGGTTAATCCATCGTTGTTATTAAGAAATTAAGAGGCTAACCATATACTAAGGGTAAAGTTTTTGTAAAGAAACTAACTTTCATGATGTACAAAGATACGATACTTTTAAACATGAATGTAACAACATAAAGAAAATATTTTTGTGGGGAAAATACATAAATAAGAACTTACATGAAGTAACTAGGAGAGAGGTTTCCCTTTCGGGAACCCCTTGGAGATCAAATAGAAACCTTGAAGCTTTTATTTAAACAAGTTACTTGATATAAAGTTTATACAAGGTAGACAGGTTTGGATAGGTTTTTTGGGAGGAGAAGTTTACACATTTAGAGGTGTTGTGGAGTTGGGTGATTTCACTCTGCTTGGTTTCTACAAAATACATGCCTTTTATAGGCCAAAAACTACATAAAGAAGTGGTCATAAAGACTACTACGTGGCCGTCAGACAATGGGCCGATACTTTTAGATAAAAGATAAGAAAGAAAACTTTAATAATGCAAGTCGGGTGCGCTGTGGGCCCCATCGTCACATGCATTATAGATTTTTCTTTCAGACGCGTGCTTCAACAGTTTTTCTTTCATTGGAAAGTAGTGATAAAGGAAGCACTCAGACTGACTCTGATATTTACAGGACATAAAGTGGGCATCCCCACTTGACTAGCCTTAGCTAATACAGAGAAAAATTTATAATAGGAACACTGTAGGTAGTGTTGTCTATGTCTTGTCTTGAAACTGTAGCTTTATCTTAGGTGTCCAAGTTGTGCAGTGCTATGGAATCGAAACTCATGCCTGAGTCGTCGTCTTCATATGGGTCCTGTGCATCTTGGAATTGAAAATTATTGTCTTCGTCTGAACTCGAAGTATTTCTATCTGTATTATTTTGCTCTGGTACAACTCTGTCTGAATTCATGGGTTGTTCTTCTTCTGGATTAGTGGGTTGTTCGTTTGTCTGCTCATTGATGTATTTATCTTGAGCCTGGCTGTTGAAAAATTTATCTAATGTTTGTTTAATTATTGTCTCTATTGTCTGATTTTTTTCTTTTAGTTATTAGGGTTTTTTTTAAGCTTATTTTCTGATCTTGTTAGTTTGGTCTTTAATGAAGAACATCCTTCATCTTCACTTTTTGGCAAAGTGACAGCCATTAACGGATTTGATTTGTCTTTACCGGTTACCGTTTGAGCTGGACTAGCTGTACCAACATCCGGTACAGTGGATTTCTTAGCATTTAGTGGGAAATGCACACCCTTCTCATCCATTTTTTTAGGAGATGGAGAACTCTGATCTGGAGTAGTTTGTGTCTGAGCATTTGTCTTACTGGTTGATTGTTGTTGTCTGAGTCTTGTTTCTAATGTCTGGATTTGTTTAATCAATCTAGTATTCTCCATGACAAGTGACTCCTTTTGATCATTTAACTTCTTAAAATTCTCCGTCATGGAAAAGCAATGATCACAAAAATTATCTTCCCAGTGTCTTTCTGTACGTTATACTGAGGAATTTGGTCTGGATTTTGTCTAAGAGAAGGAGAAATGTAATAATTGAGTCCTAAGTATCCTCTGGCATGGTTAGTAGCTTCGGTAAAATCATTAAAACCTTTAAAAAGCAGAGTTTTAAAACCTTGTATGGAGTCTAAAACTTCGAGCCAAGTTTGGAAAATACCATTAGTTTTTTCATGTATTACTACATAATATTTAAAACGAGGTTTATTTTTCTCTGCCATGTACTGGCATAAAGCATTTATAGAAGCCATAAAATGATTGCGATTTTGTTTGTTATAAGTAATCCATAAGTTGTCTACTAAACATTTTTGAGTTCTGTCTAAAACATAATCTTGAATATATATATATATATATATATATATATATATATATATATATATATATATATATATATATATATATATAAGATTAATAATAATATTAGTTAATTGAAAAGTGAAAAGATGAATTTCGTTTGATTGCTAAAAATTAGTAAGAGTTGTGTCTAAATATAAGTATATTATGAAATTGAATTATAAGATAATCTATAATCTATAATCTATCTATATCTATACTTTATATCTTTATATATATCTATAATCTATATCTATATCTATAATATATTAAAAGTGTGAAGGACCTTAAAAATGTTGTTTGAACTTTTTGCCTTTCATTAAAAGTTCTTGTTTTAGACAATATCGTCTTTTGACTATTTTTCCCTAATATTTAAAAGTTAAAAATTAAATAAATATATTTATGGTAAAAATCTTTTCTCATTAGAAGTCATCAGAACTTCAATATTTATTCCTAATTTAAGAGTTGAAAATTAATTAAATATATTTATGGTAAAATCTTTCCTTATTAGATGTCATCAAAATTAATCACAACCAATACTTTTTTCATTAGTTTAAGAATTTTAAATCAACTAAATTTGATACTAAGAAGATTTAAAAAATATAAAAATAAATAATTTTGTAATAAGAATTTAAGTACGTAATAAAAATGTAATCAATAATTTTGTGAAAATTTAACTTTTAAAAATAAGAAAAGATTTTAAATATAAAGAAAAAAAATCATAACACAAATATGTTTTAAATTGATGTCTCTCTTAGCATATGACAACAAGGGAAAGAGGTACGCAAATGGAAAAAGTGATGATTCATCAATCAATTGAAATTGGTAAAACATATATGTGTATTTGTTTATGTTTACATTATTATATTAAAGTGTGAAAGATTTTTAAAAGTGATTTAAATTTTTACACTTCATTAAAAATCTTTATAATAGATAAAATTATTTAATTTTAAATAATCAAACGTTACACGCGAGACACATGCCGTTAAACCTGTAGTAAGAAAAAGGACTTTCACCATAAATGCGGAAGTCATTTGCCCCTGTGATATTGACTTTCTCGTTAAAGATAACTATCAATTCATACATCCTTTGCTGTGTGGTTTGTCATTGACTTGACTTACTATCACCACCGTCAAAGGATGTGATACAATGTATGTACGTTCGTTTTTGATTTCGAGGTCTGACTATGAAAAAGAATTTTGTAGGTAGTTTTGCTTTCGAATAAGCTTTATTCGGCACAAATTCAAATTAGGCAAACTTAAATACACTTATCGGACACGGAACAAAAAATTTACAAACAAAAAGAATTTAGTATCACCACCTCGAGAGCGGAACTTGCATATATTTCTCCATGCGCGTCTTAATTTGTATGAAGATAGTCGCATAGTCTTTCTACATAGCTAACGAAGAAAAGTTTCCTAGCCCGTGGAAAATGGAAATGGAGAATAATAGATGCCCACAAAGTTTGACTACTAGTTCTTCCACTACTTTTGTCACTTATTACAACCAAGAAACTATGTCACTTATTACAACCAAGAAACTAAGTTTAGGACCACAGTGAAGAAAACATTTGAATTGACTTAAAGGGGGTTCAAAATTATTCCATTTCATCATATTTTCTTATATTTATCTTAGTTTTGATGAATTCTTGAAAAAAATTTAGCCATGTTTTTCAAGATAGTAGCCTTGATTGTGCCTGCCCTTTTTGCTCTTGCAGCCTCTGAAGAACTTGGATTCATTTACAATGGCTTCAATAGAGCAAATTTGAGTCTTGACGGCATAGCACAGTTGACATCAAATGGTCTATTACAGCTAACAAATACTTCTAGGCTGCAAAAGGGGCATGCTTTTAGTCCCACACCAATTAATTTCAAGAACTTACCAAATGGTTCAAATTTCTCCTTTTCCACCACTTTTGTCTTTGCTATAGTGCCTTCAGTTTTGCCTGGTCATGGCATGGCTTTTGTGATTGCACCTGTTGGAGGTCTAGCAGAAGCACTTCCAAGCCCATTTTTAGGTCTTTTCAATGATAACACTACGGGCAAAGTCACTAACCATGTTTTCGCTGTGGAGTTTGATACACTTCAGAACAGAGAATTCAATGACATTGATGGTAACCATGTTGGAATCGATATTAATGGATTAAAATCCGTTGAATCGAAGACAGCAGGTTATTATACAAGCAATCATAATGTCAAATTCAATAACATGACTCTTGCTAGTGGCCAGCCAATGCAGGGTTGGGTGGACTATGATGGTGTGGCTAAGCAAATTAATGTCACTCTGGCTCCAATGAATGTGGAAAAACCAAACGCACCTCTTTTGTCATCATTCTATGATCTTTCACCAATCTTAAATGAAACCATGTATATTGGCTTCTCTGGATCCACAGGCTCAGTTGTTTCAACACAATATATTCTAGGATGGAGCTTTAAAATGAATGGATTAGCTCAAGATCTTGATCTTGCTAGGCTTCCTAAGCTTCCTCGTGTTGGACCGAAGAAACAATCTAAGCTTTTGTTGATTGCTTTGCCAATGATGTCGGCAATTGTTGTGGCAATAGCCTTCTCTGTTTTAATTTACTATTTTGGAAGGAAGAGGAAATTCGCGGAATTGCTTGAAGATTGGGAGCTTGAATATGGCCCTCATAGGTTCAAGTACAAAGATCTTTATATTGCCACCAATGGGTTTGCCAACAAAGAGTTGTTAGGTTGTGGGGGCTTTGGCAGAGTCTACAGAGGAGTATTACCAACTTCTTCAATAGAGATAGCTGTCAAAAAGGTCTCTCATGAATCAAAGCAAGGATTGAGGGAATTTGTAGCAGAAATTGTTAGTATTGGTCGGCTACGCCACAGGAATTTAGTGCCACTTTTGGGATATTGCAGGCGCAAAGGAGAGTTGCTTTTGGTTTACGAATACATGCCTAATGGAAGTCTTGACAAGTTCCTATATGACAAACCAATATGTGCCCTCAATTGGAACCAAAGATTTCGAGTCATCAAAGGCGTAGCTTTGGCACTAGTCTATCTACATGAAGAATGGGAACAAGTAGTAATACACAGAGATGTGAAGGCTAGTAATGTATTGTTGGACAGTGACTTGAATGCAAAGTTAGGAGATTTTGGCCTAGCAAGATTGTATGATCACGGGACCGATCCACTCACTACACATGTAGTTGGAACTGTAGGTTACCTTGCCCCTGAGCAAACAAGAACTGGCAAAGCCACAACCATAAGTGATGTATACGCCTTTGGTGCATTTTTGCTTGAAGTGGCTTGTGGGAGAAGGCCAATAGATCCAAGGGTATCGGACGAGGATATTGTGTTGGTTGATTATGTATTTTCATGTTGGAATAGAGGTGATATTCTTCTAGCCATTGATCAAAATTTGGGCAATGAATATGTTAAAGAGGAAGTTGAATTGGTACTAAAACTTGGACTAGTTTGCTCTCAGACTCAGCCAACAGCTAGGCCAAATATGAGGCAAGTTTTAATTTACTTGGAAGATATTGTGCCTCCACCATTGCCAGAGTTGTCGTCGTTACAACGTTCTACCCCTGGTTTCACATTTCCTGGATTTGATCATCACGTATTTTCTGCAGATAAAGAACTTTCATATCCCTCGTCTGATTCGGATTCTTTTCCATATACTGGTCCATGATTAGAAGTCTTTCTATATTGCCTTGATGAATTATGATCCCAATCGCAACGACAACTTATTGCAACAACAACTAGTACTTCAATTCCAAGGAAGTTCTTGTTACCTATGTGAATTCTTACAGTATCTCGTTTCAGTTGAGCTCATTATATTTGCTACGATACAAATAATGGACTAATGTACACTCAGAATCCTCTTTCTATGAACTATAATGTTGCTATCATTTTAAAATCATAAATTTGTCGTTACAACTTACTTTTAGCACTTTAACTTATTGGCCTTTAATAGCTGATGTGGCAAAAAAAATTAAAGTGTGTTTTGACGAAAAAAAGTAAGTGAAACCCACTTTAAATTTTCATCTTCTTCTTCCTCACACCCCCACCCACCCCTCTCTTCTCCTTCCCTATTTTTTTTTTTTCACACTTAGCCATTTTTTTCACTTTTAGCCATCAACTATCTCCAATCAAAAACATATCAAAATATTTTCATGTAGATTTTTCCAATAAGATCATCTTCTTATAAAAAAATCATCAAAATAATTCAATTTAGTCCCTCAAAATCAGATTTCCTCAATAGCTAAATACTCCACAATTGTCATTCTTGTTTCGATTGAACAAACTAAAACAAGAATTAAATTCAATAATTTGAGTCCAGAATTAAAAATAATAAACCTCAAAAAATTGATCGAATGCAAATTTGGAGAGAGTGAAGGTGGGAGTGGTGAGGAAAGAAACAAATTTTGTTACATGAATTTCTTTGCACCAATTTCGATGCAAAGTTTGTTGACAAACTATTTCACCAAATTCAAGCATTTTTTCCTTCTGATGTTGCATAAATTACGTTGGCAGGTTGTTGTTGGTAATTCTAGAGCTGTGGGAGGGGGAAAAGAGGGGGATGGAGAAGAAAGTTTATTTTTTTTCCTTCATATATATATATATATATATATATACTAGTGTAATCGTACTGTAATGTTTAATTATTAAAAATTAAATGATTTTATATGTTGGAGAGATTTTTAGTGAAGTGTAAAAAATTCAAATCATTTTTTAAATATTCTTCACACTTTAATATAATAATGTAAATATAAGCATATATTTTAGTGTAAGCACATATATATTGTATCACCACACTTCATATTTTTTTTTCCTTTATCTCTATCCATTACCCTCTTTCTAATACTTCTTAATTTCACTAAATATATTCTACACCTTATTATATCTATAGAAAATAGTGTCAATGTATTTGTTGCAAAATTGACGTTAAACCACACTCTGACAAAATACATAACATTATTTCTGTTTGGAGAAAAGCATGGACAACACGAATTCTTGACTGTATATAGCATGAATTCGTGGATCTTGACATCTAAAAGTTGATAGCACACTTTTGGGTGACCTATCTCTATGTTTCTATTAAGTCACAAAATTATAAATTTATGGATCAATACTATATCATCTACAAATATCATATATTATGTTCATGCACATGATTAACTATTACTCAAATAAATATAGCATTGAAGTATAAAACCTTGGAAAAAAAATAGAAGAAACAGGTGTTATAATTTATAAACGTTTCACCTTAAGAAACAATTTTTTGTAATTTTTAGCAAACTACTAACAAAAGAATCATATCTCAATCTTGGTCCTTTCATTAGTCAAAGTGTTCTATATCGCAAGGTAATCAAAAAAAAAAAAAAAAAAAGCTCAAGATATTAAAGCATATATCTAAAAAACATACTTGAAGGATTTTTCTGATTTTGATCTTTAATTTCCCCCTCTATATTGATAGAGGCTACTGTAAAGGTAAGGTGCCACACCTATTGCCAGAGTTTGAAGGAAGAATTTTCATGATAGTATACTTTAGCTCAATGTCAAATATTATATAAAGAATGTAACCTTATTTAAACTACATTAATTAAAAGTACTAGATATTAGGAGTTCAATTTAGTCCTTACCCACATTTTTTTCTTAAAAATTTTGTACTTTGAGTAATTTGACTCTCAATGGAATATGTATAAATAAGGAAAATGTAGTTGCACAAGGCAACTTTAATTCTGTCCGAATTCTTTTAGGACAAAAACATAAAATTTCAGTATTATATAAATAATTAAATTATATTTTGAGAAAAATAGTAAAAAGACGATTTTATTTATTGTGGAATCTTTTAATGAATGACAAAAAGTTCAATCACTTTTCTAAGAGTCTTCACACTTTTAATAAATTATAGATATAGATATAAACTATAGATATATGAAGTATTTTTTTTTTTAAAAAAAAATTTCTTATGTGGCTCCAACGTGGCGCGTGTGTGATGCAATTTTCATAGTGAGAGTGGTATAATATTTTTGGGATGGTATAAAATTTATTTAAAAGTTGTTTACACTCTGTTTGGATGGTAATTTATCATGATTTCATAATGTACGATACTATATGGTATGATATTTTATTGTAGAGTATAGTATAATAACATGTTTGGATAGACTGTATCCTTCATTATTATTTAATAATAGTTTTACTGTTTGATTTGACAGTATGATATTGTATCGTAACTGATAAGTTTACTAAAATACCCTTAATTGTTATAAATATTAAATTTATCAATAATTGTTAATAAAATAATTCTCTTCCTACTAATTTATTATAAATTATGACATGTAGATATATGAAGTTGTTAAATTCATGAAAATTCCAACAAAGTCAATAAAAGAGTAAATCAAAATAAATATAACCAAATTCATTTTCATAGTAACAATTTTTTTTTTTGGTGTTTTGAGACGTGACATCAACGACAAGTACAAAGTCTGAATGCATCTTTTGTGTATGCTACGGGTATGTTCAGTACTGAATTTAAAAAAATATTTTCTAGGAAAGTAAATTGTTTCTTATTTATTTTTTAGTATTCGTTATGCAAGTAAGAAAATATTTTCTAAAAGCATTTGTATACATTAACATAAAATATTAAAAACCAAAAATGACAAAGGAGGTGGGGCAAGAAAAAATTTAAATTCTTTTAAAAAATATTTGGGGGTGAGGGTAGTGGAGTAGAAGGTCGGGATAGCAATTGAGGTAAGAAAATAGTTTTAATTTTTTTAAGAAAAATAATTTTTTGGTTGGGGAGGGGGGAGAGGGGGAGGGGGGAGGGATTATTAATAGTATTATTTTTTTAACGGAGCCGGGGGTCTATCAGAAACAGCCTTGCTACCTCTCCGGAGGTAGTGGTATGAACTGCGTACATCTCATCTTACCCTTCCCCAGACTCCATTGTGTGAGAATACACTGGGTTTGTTGTTATTGTTATTAAAAACTATTTTTTTTTTTTTAAAAAAAGAAATTGATGGGGGAGGGGGCTAGTAGGTTGTGGGTGGGGGTGGGGGCTAAGAAAACTTTTTTGAATTTTTGAAAAACAAATTTAAAAAATAAATTGAGGTGAGGGTTTGTCGGGGGTGGGGTCGGGTCGAGGCAGGAGGTGGGATAAGCAAAAGTTTGAAATTTTTTAAGAAATAAAATTTTAAAAAAAAATGGGGAGGGGAAGGGTGAAGGAGCGGGGTAGGAGGTGGAGTTAAATAATATAACGTGAAGGCTAAACTAGAATTATATAATATTAAGTAAGGGCGTAACTAGAAAAAAAGAGGCAAATTATGGGATACCGACAAATTGGTGGTTATATAAAGTGAGGGTTTTCATGGTTATCAAACCCTGAATTTAAACCATACAATATCATACATTTTGAGAAACAATCAAAACAAACGTGGTTCTCTTAGTAACTATACCATACCATACCACGGAAAACCACCATCCAAACAGAATGTTAAAGGGTAAATAATTATTTATAAAGTTAAAGTGCTAAAATAAATTATAGCGACAAGTTCATGGATTTTTTTTATGCTTTTTCTCTTTTCTTTTTAATAATTTGACGTCAATTATAATTATAAGATGCAAAGTAAGATGGGATACTTTTGTTCATTTTATTCCTTGTTGAATATGTTCAAAGAGTAGAAAGTCATGGTAAGTTACTTAAACTTTCTCACTGAGCCCAACTTTTGGGTAATCATTTTCTTCACTGGCATCATATGATGTTATTATTCCGCAATAATCTGATTGCTGTGGTCAAAACAAAATATTTTTTTAGGTCATTTTTCTATTTGAAGTCTTCCTATCAAGTGTATAATTTCTCTTTTCACACCTAACTATTCTTTTTTTTTTTAAATGCAACAATGACATAAGGCGGGAACAAAACAAAACAAAAAATCTACTTTGATATCTATTAGGATTTCAAGCATTCGTCTTTAACTCAGACTAGGAGTAAATTTTTCCTATAAATAGAGGGGTTTTGTTCAGTGTATTTACAATCTTATGATCTCTCATCCCTCAAGAGAAGAAATAAGAATCACTTTCTCTATTCTCTCTACTCTTCTTCTTATTCTTTATTGTTTTATAACACGTTATCAGCACGAAGTCTCTTACCAATTGAGATCTGTACGAAGTCTCTTACCAATTGAGATATGTTTCATACGTGGCTACACAAGTTTTTGAGTCTCTAACTAATTTAGATTATCAACACGAGATTCTGCCAAATAAGGGTGAGATTATAAATCTAAAGGTAATTTCAAGGTTAGTAATTCCTTATGTTATCCGTCTTTTGCTACTAATAATATAATTATTGTTGGATTTGAGGAAAACTAATTGGTTTGAAAACATTTATATTTTGAATTTATTTCTCAAGAACAATATTATCAAAAGAGATGATAATATGTTGGGTTGAAGTTCCATCGATTTATGCCTAAGACGCCTTTATATGGATAAGACGTTGAGTTTGAATCTCTATGCACCATATTGATATAATATGATGGCTAAGATAAAATAATGGGTATTTGATGAAAAGTCATAAAATTTGACCCATTGAATATACTCCATTCCATGAAGTGAATGTAGTAGCAATATATGATAAGTCTGAATTATGACAACTTACTTCATTCTTGAGGTATATGATAGAGAAAAATTCTCTACATTATATGTATGCCTCAATTTGCTTCTGAAGTAGCAAAATCTTAAAAGAGGTTATAAGATATCATAATTTGATAGACTTAAGGCACGATTATATTCCATTCCTGGGGAATGAGAAACTTATTAATGCAAACGTGCACTTGATCACAACTCACCTCCGAAAGAGGTTGAATAATTTTGAAATCTACTTCTGAAGTAGTAAATCTAAAATTTATTCATGTAATAGTAAACCTAAAATTTACTAAAGAAAAAGTACATGCCACGGTAAACTTGGAGTTTACTAGAATAAAAGTTCATAAATTGATATGAACGATTGTAACATCTCAAAGATATGCATGTATTGAAGAACTAGAAGATTCTTCAAGAATTATTTATGTTGTTTGTTCTCATGATAAGTTGGTTGGACCAACTAATATTGGGATTGGATCCCTTCAAATATGAAAATTATAAAAGGTGAATAAGGGCCCGTTCATCTATCATGTGATATGTTAAAAAATGCATTAATAAGATAATCACATGTACATTCATTGTCAACCTGCAGTTTGACATTCATAAAGTTGCTTGCTCAATAAAATTGAGTTAAGAACATAATTTTCAGATCGTGCAATTAAGAAACTTATCTTGATGATGATGGTTTGGCATTGAATGCATTCGATAAATAGCTAAACCATCGCTAATGAGAACAAAGCTTCATGTGTTGATCTAAAATATGATATGTTGCATACAATAACACTTGTATGCATTAGACCAATAAATTATGATTATTTCTTTCCTCTCAATTGGTTCAAGGTCGGGAACCAATTATTTCATCTAATAATTTTGATTAGCGGTATACGATTAATGAATATACCATAATGCACAAAGATGGATTCCTCAAAGAAGTAGAGGATGTATGTTAGTTTTCCTAACATAAGGGGGGGGATTATAAGTGCTATAAAATATGTTAGGAATTATCACCAGATCCTCATCCAAAAGATAGTTCAAGTCAAATGCCGAAAGCATCTCATATTAAGCATAAGTTCTCTTATTTTGTGTTTTTAAAGGACAGAGTCTATGTATGCGTGAAACGTGGTAGACTAATCAGTTCCAAATGAATTAAAATGTCAAAGTTGATCAAACATATTTTTTTATTAAACTAAAAAAAAATAAAAATACATATACATAAACTTAAAAGGAAATAAATAAAATAATCTAATTATTATTATTATCATCTTCGGCATTATTACTATTATCGCCAGCCGACCAATTTTCAACTGGCAGAAGCAGAGCCCTCCTCCTCCTGCGGATCTCCCTCAACATTCTTACTCTGACAGTGACCAACTACCACTGTATATCATGAACCTTCCTCTACAGTTTTCGTATGGCGTATCGTAAAATAGCGACATTCCATACTGGATCAACCATATCTAGAACACACACAAATTGACAAAAAATGCAAAAACAAAAAGTAAAGAAAAGAATCCGAAAGTAAAGTAATACAACGTATATTTACACAAAAAGCAAGAAAAAACTTACCAGAGGCGGAAAAGCTATCAAGTCCTTGAAGAGAAAGTAGTTGAAGGTGTAATATGAAAGACAAGAGCAAGAAATAAATAGATATGTGTAGTAGAATGAACGAGTAAGGAGGGACCTAACCTATTTATAGAGGATTGAATTTGAATAAGTTAGGCAAAAAGACACAACTGTTAACCTCCATTTATTAATACTGGTGCTATTTTTATTGAGTTGTGGCAACAGATTATATATTTGTTGCATCAGATAACCCATCTGTGACAATAGATATATCATTTGTTCCAACAAATCTACAATTTGTTGCATCCGATAATATATCTGTTGCAACATATATCCTTTTAATAATCATCATATCTTTATCTTTAATCTAAATTTGATGACTTTTCTATTATATAAATTAAAAGAACATATTCAAAAATAAAAAGGCGCGATTATTCACCTCCATTTATTAATAATGGTGATTTTTTGATTATTATAGAAAGTTATGACTTAATTAGTTCTTTTCAGTAGCCATTTTTATTGAGCTCTGGTAATAGATTATATATCTGTTACATTAGATAACCCATCTGTGACAACAGATATACTATTTGTTGCAATAAATCTATAATCTATTGCATCAAATGATATATCTGTTGCAACATATGTCTTTTTAATAATCATCATATCTTTATCTTTAATCCAAATTTGGTGACTTTTTAATTATATAAATTAAAAAAATTGATTCAAAAACAAAAAGCGCGACTATTCACCTTCATTTATTAATTACACTCAAACTGGTGACTTTTTGATTACTGTGGAAAGATATGACTTGATAAGTTCTTTTCAGTAACCGTTTTTATTGAGTTGTGGCAATAGATTAAATATTTGTTTCATCATATAACCCATCTATGATAACAGATTATCATTTGTTGCGACAAATCGATAATCTGTTGCATTAGATAATATATTTGTTGCACATATAAGCTATATTTTTTAATAATCAACATATCTTTTTAATCCAAATTTGGTGAATTTTTATTATATAAATTAAAAAAATAGATTTTAAAACAAATATGCCGAAGTCACGCTGAATTATTAAAATTATATAACCATTCTGTTACGGTTATAAATTATGTTTATCATTTATTTTCTAATTATTTATTTACGAATAATTTTTCATATTAAATAATCAGAAAGTCATGTCTTTTCACCCTCTCAATAACAATAACCCTTTTTTTATCAATAATCGCCTGTTGTAACATATGATCGATCTGTTGCATCAGATTAACCTCCATCGACATGTTGAGAATAAGGAATAAATAGAATGATAATTAAATACTAAATAAGAATTAAAAATTCAAAGTCGACCACCATGTCGAAACATAGATTTCTGAATCCCTTGGGTAGATCAGATATACAAAAGGAGAAAAATACATACATTTATACATCACATACATACGCTAAAAGAGAAAACATAACCTAATCATTATCACTATTATTATTATTAACATTACTATTATTATTATTATTACTATTATTATTGTTATTACTATTATTATTATCAACCGAATAATTTTTATCGGGCAGCAGTAGGGCCCTCCTTATCCTTGCTCCAAAGTCGGTCAAATCCCTCTGGAGTTCATCAAATTGCCTTTGAAGTTTCCACAAGGAATCGATATGAATCTTCTTGTATGAATCTGGATCAACCATATTTGTATTGTAAGTGTAGTAGAATGAACGAGTGAGAGTAAGTAAGGAGGCCGGAGGGACCTATTTATAAATGATTGAATTGGAAGGTGTTACTCAAATAAAAAGCCACGACTGTTCATATCCCTTAATTAAATAAAACTAATGGCTTTTTGAATATGTAAATTAAAAAAAATGAATCTAAATACAATATTTTATCTTTTATTATATTTTAAAAAGAAAAGAAAATTACTTTAAAATAAATCTAACACATAGGTAATCTGTTGCAAAATATATCCCACCTGTCAGATAACTTACAACATATTGACAATCTATTGTAATAGATGGATATATCTACAATTGATTCACAATTTAAACAGACATGACATCTGTTGCAACTTTATACTCATCTGTTTATTCAATTTAAGCCATAGATGGGCTAGCAAAAATAAGGTGCGTGCAGATGGATCCACTATCATATGTCTGTGAGTTAAGAAAGAATTACAAATAAGGGACAGCACACACAAAGTACAATATTTTTGTGAATGCAGTTTTTAACCGATTAGACACTAATCATTCAAACAAGATCCTACATTGTACAGTTAGGTTTGATGGGTTCGAATTGATAAGGCTGAGGGCCACATGAAGATGGTGCAGATACCCTATTACAAATTACTGAAGGTTGTTTCTCGTGTTTATATGTGTCAAGTTTTGAGAAGTGATCAATATTTGATGTCGCTACAGAGATCCAATAGCAATTGGACTTAACTATAAGTGTGCATTGGACTCTGAGAAGGCCTTCGAAGCCTCATACTGCATTAAACAAGAACGAAAAACCAATAAAAATTCCAATGGCCCAAATTTATATGGAAGGGTTGATCGAGAAGATGATTATACACCAGAAGGAGGCAAAGGAGAATGCCTGCAAGGGAAAGGGGAGTTGATGAAAGAATATATCAGCTAAGAGTTAATTGAAGAAGAGACATAGGGTAGAAAGTAATTTCTAGCGAATCTGGTCGATGAAATTATCTTAAAACATGAGAAATTTGAATCAAGTGCAACTATGAAAGTGTATCCGGTAATGTAAATTCATTTGATATCTCTCTGAAAGAAAAATAATAAAGATAGACACTTTGCTAGGGAGCTAAGACTAGGTAGTGTGGTAGGGATTATCACCAAGATAAAAATAGTAGAAGACCAAGAAAACAGCCTTATGGGAATCGAGGGTTGAAATGATGTACAATATGTCTAGAAAACTTGCGCTAACAGCAACTACAGTTAAAGTAAGGAATCTAAGCAAAGGAGGCAATTTATCAATTTTAAATTGCATCCCATGCCTTTTTGTTTGTGGTTTCGATTAGATCCATTACTATTGACCTGATTGGAACCACAAACAAGATTGAAAGGCAAATTGAGTATCATTAATTTCTTAGCAATATGGATTAATTGATTGCATTTTTTTGCCTTAGCATGCATTCAATATTTCTTGGAGAAGATCAGAGGCTTGCTGTAGTGTATGAATCCCAATAATTTTCAAGCTTGCCTCCAGTTTGACGATTTGGTATCCAAGCTTTTCGTTGCCATTTCTGAAGTTGGTATAGAGTTCCTAGTCTCTTGTGAGCTCGATCAGGAACACTACCTTTAAAGTTGTGGCTTTGAAGAAGGCCTTCACAACACTTTCTTCAGAAGCCTTACAGAATATATGGAGGATCGCCGTATTTATTTTAGGTCAAAATATGTTGATACATACTCAAGATATGGTCCTAACCATTGAACAATTCACTTTTATCAAGCATTTCTCAATGCATCTTGCTCAACCAACCTTCAAAGGATTTGATAAATTAATAAGCAAGGAGTTACGTAACGTTTGATCTAAACCAACTCTACTAATCCTATCAAAGTTATGTAACTCAAGACTCACTACCTTATAAAAAAACTTTGCTTGAGTTAGTGGACAAATCAAACGAGATCAATCTCTCATCCTTTCTACTGATCGCTCTTCTCTAATATAGATGATAAGATATCTTCCATGAAAAAGTCTACACCATCACAAAAATTGCTTGTCAGGGCATAAGTCTTCAGAAGGCATAAACAGTAATCTATCAGTATCAAGTAAAATTGAGAGATTCCTTGTCATGCCTTCTCTGGACTTTCTCTTCAGCAAGAATTTCTGCTGATGACAAGATATCTGCCATGCAAAAGTCTACACCGTTAGCAGAAATCTTACCGGAGTGAAAGTCTTCAGAAGGCATTATTAGTAATCTATCAACATCAAGGAAGTTTTGTATGAAAGTCTCCAGAAGACATTCAAAATTAAGGAAGTTTTCAGCAAAGACTACACATAATTACAACATCAACAACCTCACCAGATTTACTACTAGTTTAAAAGAAAAGGCAGAAATATTTTCATTTACATTCGTATGTTATTTATTTAACAAACCAAACAAAGATGAACTAAATCTAGCATTAGTTCATTTTTGTTTGGTTGGTTAAATAAATAACATGCGAATGCAAATGAAAATATTTTTGCCTTTTCTTTTAAACAAGGAGAGAATCTGGTGAGGTTGTTGATGGTAATTATATGTAGTCATTGCTGAAAACTTCCTTATTTTCTAATGTCTTCTGAAGACTTTCGTACAAGACTTCCTTGATGTTGAGAGATTACTAATAATGCCTTGTGAAGACTTTCGCTTTAGAAAGAATTTCTGCTAATGGTATAGACTTTTGCATTGCAGATATCTTGTCATCAACAGAAATTCTTGCTGTAGTGAAAGTATTGAGAAGGAATGACTAGGAATATCTCAATGTCACTTGATATTAAAAGATTACTGTTGATGCCTTCTGAAGATTTGTGCCCTGGCAAGCATTTTTTGCAACGGTGTAGACTTTTGCACGATGGATATTTTGTTATCTATATTGGAGAAGAACGATTAGCAGAAAGGCAGAGAGATTGAGCTCGTTTGATTTGTCTACTAACTCAAGAATAGTTTTTTGATAGGGTAATGAGCCTGGAGTTACGTAACGTTTGATAAGCTTGGTAGAGTCGGTTTAGATCAAACATTACGTAACTCCTTGCTTATTAATTTATCAAATTCCTTGAAGGTTGGTTGAGCAAGATGCATTGAGCAACACTCAACAAAAGTGAGTTTTTAATTATTGGGACCACATCTTGAGTGTGCATCAACATATTTTGACCTAAAAACATACGCAGCGACACTACATGTATCCTTTAAGGCTTCTGAAGAAAGTGATTTAAAGGGCTTTTAGAATGCCATAACTTTGATGATGGTGTTACTGATCGAGCTCACAAAATATCAGGAACTCTACCAAATTCAAATATGACAACGACAAGCTTGAATACCAAATTAGTAAAGATGGAGGGAAACTTGAAAATTATCAAAATTCACATACTAGGGAAAGACTCTGATCGTCTCCAAGATATGTTGAAAGCATACTAAGGCTATAAAATATAATCAATTATAACCATATTGCTAAGAAAGTAATGATACTCAAGTTTTCTTTCAATCTCGTTTGTGGTTCCAGTCAGGTCAATAGTAGTGGACCTGTAAGATCCCGCAAAATTCTTAGCTTAATTCAGTCCTTTAAGCTTGTTAAGAGGGGGTCCTAGACTTAGAAAATTCTAGCTAAGTATTCAGACTTAGTGTTATTTCAGGTTTTGAAAGTTGGAAATCTTATTTCATGACCTTTGCGTCCTTTAAATGTTGATATTTAAGTTAATTCATGATCAGGAAGGTCAATAGATGTTTCCAGACAAGTTTTAGAATTTTTGAATCTTGTTTAAATCATGTTTGAGTGCCCAAAATAGTGGGTCGATGCGATATTGATACGTCGCACGACCATCATGTCGATAAGATAGTTTCTCGCCATCTTCAGTACAAATTCCAGTAAACTGATGCGGACTTGAAGTGGCGCGTTGGCTATTGCATCGATACCAACAACGCGGTGCGTCGGCCTGCGCGTTGGTAACACAGTTTATAGGCATTAAAGAGCCACATACTCAGGGTTATTTAGGTCTTTTTCCCCGCCTCTCAGCCCTTAAAAACACAAAATTAAGCCCCTTTAGAGGCATAATCCATTCATTATTCTTAAAATTTCCCAAAAACAAACCCTAAGGCTCTCAATACAAGAATCAAATCCCAAACATCAATCTTCAAGAATTCAAGCAATAAGGTATGTGAAGTGTTTATCCAATGGTCTCTTCCACCCTTAGAGTCCAAGAGTCAACTTTTAAACTCCAAGTATATGAATTTCATAAATTTTATGTTGGGTTTGATAATATTTATGTTTATAATGATCAATTGAGTTTTTAATTCATATTTTATGGTAGGTTTTTATGCGGGGTTGATTGATTTCGATGTGTTATCATGTGAAATCATGCTAAAGCCATCAAGCTATGAATTTTATAATTGGAATTATGTGCTTACATGTTGATTAGTATTATGTGCATATTATATGCCTTTCGAGTGATTGATGAATTGAGCATGTGAGTTGAATAGTACAATTATATCATGTTAGCATGTGTACAAGTTCATGTCATGCAAGTGTTTCTTAAAATTCCCTAATGAATGAATGATGATCAAGTAATTAGCTTATATGTTTCAAGTTTGTGCCATGTCTCTTAATTCTTGTTATCCAGTCCTAGGGGTACTTTACCCGATAATTTAGCTATTTTTCTAGAGCCATGGTCAGTCATAGAACAATATCAGTTATGTCATGATCAGTAGTACTCTCAGTCAGTTACAAAACTCTAGAAAACTTAGTAGATTTAGTATTAGTCCAGTATGATTTAGTATTCAGTTCAGACCTCAGTAACTCAGTAAGCTAATAGAATTCAGTAGTATTCTATCAGTCAACAGAACTCAGTGAATTCAGTAATAGTTCAGTCCAGTTTAGTATAAACTAGAAATCAGTTCAGTGTCTTATTAGTTAGGAGTAGGATTCAGCATCGAGTGAACCCAAGGATGAGGGCTCACTTACCAGCAGATGGTGTGATCCTTAGAAGCAATCCTTGCATTCCAGAACTACATAGCCAACATAGGTTGAGATATCTCTTTGTAAGACTAGGGTTGATACATCTCATTTGATTTTTCCTACCGGTGAGGGTTGACGGAAGAGCTTCCTATCAGAAAGGGGTAACTCACAACCTATCTTTAACCGTGGCATGGTACTGATACCCTTCTAGCTGAGGTTACAGGTTGGACCCCAATCAGTTCAGAAAGGGGCATGTCGATTAGATGATGATTACCTCCCACAGTTTCAATTTTTTTATTTAGTCTCAGTATAGAACTCAATCTAGTTTTATAAATTCAGGACTATCAGATACAGTCATCCAACTCAGTATAGAACTCAAATTAGTTCTTCAGAATCAAGACTATGAGAAACAGTCATTCTGTTATCAGTTAATAGTATCAGTAAATTTAGTCCTCAGTTAATAGTAATACAGTATCAGTATACTCAGTTATTTGTATTAGTAAACTCAGATATCTATTAATTAGTACTCAGACTCAGTATTTGGTGTTATCACGATCTTAGTTACAGTTCATGTATTCATACATGTACACTTATTCAGTAATACTCATGTTATTCAGTTAGTATTATTCATGCAAATGAACCCATGCATTTCATCCTACCATACTGAGCATAACAATTCATTCAAAGTACTAATGTATACTTTCTCTTGCACTATGATGTCTTATATCATAGGTTCAGATGCACGAGCTTCTGAGCACCCTTAGCACTTTAGATTTTCAGTAGTCAGTGTAGTAGTGAGTCTTCATAGTTTGAGGACATGGTTGTTCTCAATATTTTAATATTATTTTTAGTAGTCAGAATTAGTTGGGGACTTGTCCCATCAACTCTACGGTTTAGATAGTTTAGTGTCTTTCCAGACAAAAGTATTTTTAGATAGTTGTTTAGTTTGTAGTATTGATGTTTAGTTTTGGTATTGTGATACCATACCCAGTATTATTTATAGTATTGAACCTTATGGCTAGTTTTTACCTACTTTTTGCATATATATACCATATTATTATTCAGTTATTACAGCAGGTACCAGTCATGGGTTAACTTGTGGTCCTTCGAGATTATGAACACCGTGTAGCATCTGGGGTACAGACTCGGGGCATTACAAATTTAGTATCAGTACCTAAGGTTCACTAGTGTCCTAGGAAGTCTAAAAGCCGCATCTAGTAGGGTCTGTGCATAGGTGTGTTGCGCGCCACACTTATGGATAGAAGGCTACGAGATGTTTTAGAAAAATTTTCACTTCTTTCAGTATTCATGTTGTGCAAATGAGCATGAGCTCCATTAAAACTCCTAGTCTAATCTCCTTTTTCCTTTCGCTTATAGAACATTCCTCCAAAAAAGACTAACAAAAGAAGAACCAAAAATCAGTCAGCACCTCAGCTCGTTGAGGCAAATCCCTTGGACGAGCGTGCTTGTCATGCAGAATTTAGGGGTGCATTCACTTCTCTAGCCAATTCAGTCACAACTCAAAATGAACGGCCAGCTACTGTTCCTGCCAACCGAGTGTCCAATACTACTACTGCTAGGATTCGGGACTTTACCCAAATGAATCCTTCCTTATTCTCAGGTTCTAAGTCTGAAGAGGATCCACAGGAGTTCCTCTATCAGGTTAAAAAAGTCACAGATATCATGGGAGTGACTTCTAGTTAGAGTGCTGAGTTTTTCGCCTATCAGCTACAAGATTTAGCCCATACGTGATTTAAGTAATGAAAGGTAGATAGGGGTACAGATGCAAAGCCTATAGAATGGGAATAATTTGCTATGGCCTTCTTAGATAGATTCTTCCCCTTAGAGCTGAAAGAAGCCAAGGTGTTAGAGTTCATCAATCTCAGCCAAGGCAGTTTGAGTGTGAAAGAGTATTCCCTTAAGTTTACTCAGTTATCTAGGTATGATCACCATGCAGTAGTAGGTAATAGATCCAAAATAAGCAAGTTTGTGTCAAGGGTATCGGGTAGAGTGGTTAAAGAGTGTAGAACTGTGATGTTGATTAGGGAGATAGACATATTTGGCTTATGGTCCATGCTCAATAGATTAAGGAACAAAAACTTAAGAAGAAGGAGACAGAAAATAAGAGAGCCAAAATAGGTAGCTTTACTTTTGCCCAGCCAAGGTCAGAGGGTGGTAACCGTTCTCTGTTTAGTCAGAAGTTTTCATCTCAGTTCCTTCTTCAGCTAGTACACCAGTGACAAGGTTTAGGAATGACAGTCATGATAGGGCGCCAGGCTTCCAAACCCAGAGCAATGCAATGATTGTTCGTACTAATCTAATTTGCGAAGAATATGGTAAGAATCATAAGTTTATGTGTAGAGCCAACAGTGATGTGTGTTTTGGATGTGGCAAATTAGGTCATAGAATCCTAGACTGTCCTAAGGCTAGTCTACAAAGTCAGTATAGTCATCCTTTCAGTTATAATATCTCAGGAAGCCAGGCTTTCAAATTTCTATAGTAATATTAGTATGTGTAGAAAAGTAATGGGTGGGAATGATGCCCAACCAATCTTTACCTTAGTTCAAATTTTGTACTTCAGTCATCATGATACCTATGCATGCTTTACATCTCATCTCTATGAACATATTTTATATTCATTTACTTTATATAGGATCGTGTGCATTTCCAATTATTAGTATGGGAAGTTCCAGTTCACTCAATAGTACGAATACACTCATGCCTTTCAGTGTGTTCAGTCCCAGTTACCGTCCAAAGCGTAGTCTCAGTTACAGTCTTAGTTATAGTGTCAGTCTCAATCGAGTAATTAGATCAGTAACTCAGTTCAGTTTTAGGTTTACTCGACCATAGAGTACAGTTATTCAGTTATTAATATTTTAGTACCTCAGTTTACAAACTATTTTAGAACCATGTTATATGCTTGGTCTTGCATTCTCAGATAATATAGTATTTTATGAATTCATTCTCAATTATCTCGTATAACTCAGTCAGTCCTTTCCTCATATGCATAATACTCTACAGTTTCAGTCCAGTTATTCAGACTAAGTATAGTTTAGTCTTGCAGACCCAGTATTTAACTATCAGTCATTTAGTTAATCAAATAACTTAGTATGCTTATGCATTCGTATATAACGCTCATGCGAATATTTTTCAGTAGTCCCAGGTAAAGTGTCGTACGAAGATGGAGAGTGTAGTTGAGAGAGTATTCAAGGGATATGTCTAAACTTGAAAAATAATAGTTGCAGTGCATAAGTCTTGGTCACTCTATCTTAGATGATGATTCATAGGCCTCGCTTCATATTACAAAATTCTAGCCATATTGTGATGTCTTATTAGACAATGCCAAGACTCCTTGCTCCCTAAATCCACTAGAAATCAATAGAAAAAGTGTCAAAGAAAGGCTCCAGTTGAATATAAGTTTTCAGCATAAGTTAGTCCACAAAATTAGCAGTTCAGTTTAGCAATTAGATAGATAAATTTGTGTGGTGTGGTTTTCTATTTTTCCATCTAGTCGCACTATCCGAAGTCTCATGAATGTAACTATTCTAAGATGGACCAACCAGGCAGCGGTGTTTCAACTTAGTTCATGTATCATGTCCCAGTTTCAGCCCCAGATATTCAGTCATGATTCAGTTCGTAGGTGCCTTGTGCATCGCCCCAGTTTTCCTCAGTATCTCAACTAAGTCAGTATTCTTCGGGGGACATAATGTCCCAAGAGGGAGGTGCACTATAACCCTGACCTTTCATGATCGAAACCTCCCAGCACTCTTCATGTAACGAATCCAGTTTGGAGTTGTGGGTATTTATAAGTTGACCCTTAAGTTCCAATCTCAGCCGTAAGCCATGAATTCAAGGGGCCTTAGTTCAGTTCATGATATTCAGTTCATGCATCATGTTCTCATGTTTCCATTCATGCGTACCCCAAAAATGATCTTGGGTTCATCAGTATATTTCACTTTAAGTAATAGCTTTTCCTTAAGCTTATTCAGTCTCATGCTCAGATTTTTCATTAAAAACTTGGTATCAGTTAACATTGCATATTCAGTCATATGTTTATGAGTCAGTTCAGTCATGTATTGATGCATCAGATATGCATGTTCAGTATGAGAAACTCAGCTTATCAGTAATCCCATTCATGCATTCATGAATCAACTCAGTCATATACTCATGCACCATATATGCATATTTGGTATGAAATTCAGTAGATAAGTAATGTCAGTCATATATTCATGTTTAGGATATTCATGTCTAGTAAGTAAGTTCAGTCTACCAGTTTTCTCAGCTTAGTCAGTCTCATTTGAGGATGAATGTTCCTAAGGGGGAGATATTGTAAGACCCCACAAATTTCTTAGCTTAATTCAGTCCTTTAAGCTTGTTAAGAGGGGGTCCCATACTTAGAAAATTCTAGCTAAGTATTCAAACTTAGTGTTATTTTAGCTTTTGAAAGTTGGTAATCTTATTTCTTGACCTTTACGTCCTTTAAATATTGATATTTGAGTTAATTCATTATTAGAAAGGTCAATGGATGTTCCTAAACAATTTTTGGAATTTTTGGATCTTATGTAGACCATGTGTAAATGCCCAAAATAGTGGGTCAATGCGATCTTGATGCGTCGCGTCGATCATCGCATCGATAAGATAGTTTCTCCCCAGCTTCAGTGTAAATTCTAGTGAACCGATGCAGACTCTACATGGCGTGTTGCTATCGCGCCGATGCCAACAACGTAGTGCGTCGGCCTGCACATCAGTAACATAATTTACAAGCATTAAAAAGCCGCGTGTTTAGGGTTATTTGGCTCTTTTTCCCCTGCCTCTCAACCCCCAAAAACATGAAATTAAGCCCCTTTAAAGGCATAATACATTAATTATTCTTAAAATTTATCAAAAACAAACTCTAAGGCTCTAAATATAAGAATCAAATCCCAAAGATTTCACCATCAATCTTTAAAAATTCAAGAAATAAGGTATGTGAAGTGTTCATCCAAGGGTCCCTTCTACCCTTGGAGTCCAAGAATCAACTTTTAAACTCCAAGTGTATGGATTTCATGAATTACATGTTAGGTTTGATAAATTCATATTTATAATGATCAATTGAGTTTCAAATCCAAATTTTATGATAAGTTTTTATGTGGGGTTGATTGATTTAGATGTGTTATCATGTGAAATCACACTAAAGCCATCAAATTGTGAATTTGGTAATTGGAATTATGTGCTCACATGTTGATTAGTATTATGTGCATATTATATGCCTTTTGAGTGATTGATGAACTGAGCATATGAGTTGAATAGTGGAATTATATCATGTTAGCATGTGTACAAGTTCATGTCATGCAATTGCTTATTAAAATGCCCCAATGAATGAATGATCATCAAGTACTTAGCTTATATGTTTCAAATTTATGCCATGTCTCTTAATTCCTACTATTGAGTCCTATGGGCAATTGTACCCGTTAATTTAGCTATTTACCTAGAGCTATGGTCAGTCATAGAACAGTATCAGTCATGTCACGATCAGTAGTACTCTCAGTTAGTTACATAACTCTGGAAAACTCAATAGATTTAGTATTAGTCCAGTATAATTTAGTATTCAGTTTAGACCTCAGTAACTTAATTATCTAACAAAATTCAGTAGTATTCCGCTAGTCAACAGAACTGAGTGAACTTACTAACAGATTAGTCCAGCCCAGTACAGACTAGAAATCAGTTCAGTGTCTAATTAGTTAGGAGTAGGATTCATCACCGAGTGAACCCAAGTATGGGGGATCACCTGCCAGCAGAGGGTGTGATCCTTAGAAGTAATCCTTGTATTCCAGAACTACTTAGCCAATGCAGTTTGAGATATCTCCTTGCAAGACTAAGGTTGATACATCTTATTCGAGTTTTCCTACCAGCGAGGGTTGATGGAAGAGCTTTCTATAAAAAATGGTTAACTCACAACTTGTCTTTACCCGTGGCATGGTACTGACACCCTTCCAGCCAGGGTTACAGGTCAGACCCCAATTAGTTTACAAAGAGGCATGTCGGTTAGATGATTACCTATCAAAGTTTCATTTTTTGATTTAGTCTCAGTATAGAACTCAGTCCAGGTTTACAGATTCAAAACTATCAGATATAGTTATCCAGCTTAGTATAGAACTCAGATCAGTTCTTCAGAATCAGGACTGTAAGAAATAGGCATTTCATTACCAGTTAACAGTATTAGTAAATTCAATTATCAGTTAATAGTAATGCAGTATCAGTATACTCAGTTGTCTGTATTAGTAAACTCAGGTATCAATTAATCAGTACTCAGACTCAATATTCGATGTTATTACGATCTCAGTTACAGTTCACGTATTCATGCATGTACTCTCATTCAGTCATACTCATGTTATTCAATTAGTATTATTCATGCATATGAACCCATGCATTTTAGCTTACCTCACTGAGCATACCAGTATATTCAAAGTGCTAACGCATACCTTCTCTTGTGCTATGATGTCTTATATCATAGGTTCAGACTCACAAGCTCCAAAGTACCATTAGCAGTTTAGATTTTCAGCAGTAAGCATAGTGGTAAGTCCTCACAGTTTGAGGATGTGATTTTTCTCAGTATTTTAATATTATTTTTAGTAGTTGGAGTTAGTTAGGGACTTGCCCCATCAACTCCACATTTCAGACAGTTTAGAGGCATTCCAGACTAGAATATTTTCAGACAGTTGTTCAGTTTTTAGTATTGATATTCAGTTTTGGTATTGTGATACCATACCTAGTATTATTTATAGTATGAAACCTTATGGCCAGTTTTCCGCCTACCTTTCGCATATATATACCGTATTATTATTCAATTATTGCAGCAGGTACAAGTCATGGGTTAGCTTATGGTCCTTCGGGATTATGAGCACCATATAGCGTCTGGGGTACAGACTTGGGGCATTATAGTACCTAATCAAAATCACAAATAAGAAGGTATGGGATGCAATTTAAAATTTAGAAATTCCTGCCTTCACTTAGATTCCTTACTTTAATTGCAGTTGCTGTTGGCAGAAGATTTCTAGACTTACCGTACATCATTTCAATCCTCGATGCCCGTAAGGCTGCTTTCTTGATCTTATGCTATTTTTTATTTAGGTGATAATGCATACCACGTTACCTAGCCGCATATCCCTAGCAAAGTAACCATCTGCACTATTTTTCTCTTAAAGAAACAATAGATGAATTTTTCATTATCGAATACAATTTCATATTTACACTTGATACTAATTTCTCATATGTTAAGATAATTTCATCGGCCATATTTTCTAGAAGTTACTTTCTACCCTATGTATCCTCTTCAGTTAGCTCTCAGATGATATAGTCTTTCATCAACCACCTATTTTACCTTGAAGGCATTCTCCTACCACACCTTCAGGCGTATAATCATCACCCCGAGCAACCTAACCATATAAATTTGGGTTAGGTCAATAACTATATTGGTTTTCCCTTCGTGTTAGATGCAGTGCTAGGATTTGAAGGCCTTCTCAGAGTCTAATGCACCCTAAAAATTAGTCCAATTGCTATTGAATCTCATTGTAATGACACTAAAACTAGATCTCTTCACAATGCTTGACAAATAAACATGAGTAAAAACCGACATTAAATATTAACAGGGTATCAGAACCATATTCATGGTCCCTCAGCCTTATCAGTTCTGACCTACCAAACTTAACTATAAAATTACAGATATCTTGTTTGAGTGATCTATGAATAATTGGTAAAAAGAGCATTAACAAAATTAGTGTACTTCATGTGTGTTTCCACGGTAACATTATCAGTAATAGATACCTCCCATATATGAAGTGGTTCCATCCGTATGTAGCTTATTCCTCTGAACCCATCTTTATTGTACCCTCTTTTAATGGTCGGGCAAAAGTTGACCAAAGTTTAGTTTCTTATATCTATAAAGAAGAGGAAAAAATTGATGTCACAGAAAGAACATTATCTGTCTGTTGCATCAAATGTGGAGTCTGTTGTAATAGAAATAAAGTCTGATGCAATAGATATTGAGTCTGTTGCAACAGATGTGGAGTCTATTAGAATATATCAAACCAGCCTTGCTGTTGGTTTGATTTGTTCCAATAGTTGCTCCATTTGTTGCAATATCAACAACAACATAAACTACAAAAAACAACAAATAAAAAACACCCAAAATGATAAAACAACAATATTTGTTCCAACACCATCAACAACATTATCAACAACAAAGAAGTAACATCCTTTGTTCCAACACCATTAACAACACTACACCAAAAGTTCCAAGAATGCCAATCCCACCAACAATATCAATAAAAGCATATATAATAATGAAACAAATAAAATACATATAAAAAATGATACTTCCAACAATGCTTTTAAACTTCTCCCAACAGATGATTTTTTTACATATTATAGTAAAAATTCTCAGTTCATTTATTTAACACTTAAAAGTTCCTTCAAATTTTTAAAATAAACATGATATGGTAAATGGTAATTAAATAAAAAATATATGTAAATAACTTGCAAAGAAGAAGACAAGAATAAAAGAGCAATAGTGAACCATACCTTAATTTCAAAAGGGGATCAAAACAACAATTTCAGTCGAAAAAAATATGGATTAGTTTAGATCCGAAAGGATGTTTATGAGAAAGAGAAGAGAAAGGAGAGAAAAGAGAGGAAAAAGGCTGTGATAACCCTAAAGAGGAGAGAAAAAAAGATGAGAGATGAATAAAATAAATTTAGGGCTGAAGCTGAAGGAGAGATAAGATAATTCTAGATGTATTGTGTACATAGACATGGGTTTCAATATTTATTAATTAATATGATTAATATTAATTAATACTTTGAGGGGAACGAGGAAAACTAGTGACATTCAAAGATAAGATAAGACTACTCAATGAACCCATTTTTGAGTTATCCAAGAGACTCTTTATTTTTTACTGCATTTTGTAGTACTTACTACTTACTACTCACTTTATTTACTCGGATAAAAGCTTGCTTTAAAATTGAAAGAAAAAAAGATTTTCAAGCAGATAAGTCATCTGTTACAACAGATAGCAATATCTGTTTAAAAATCCCAATAACTCAAGATGCAAATGTCCATTTGATAATTAAATCAGATATGTCATATGTTACAATAGATATCAATATCTATTTAAATATCCCAACAGCTCAGTCATCTATGACGACAAATGTAAATGTCTATTTGATAATTAAATTAGATATATCATCTGTTCTAACAAATTTCAATATCTGGCTGAAAATTTTCGACAACTCAGTCATCTGTCACAAAATATGCACATGTCTATTTAATAATTAAATCAGATATGTAATCTATTACAACAGATATAAATATCTGTTAGAAATTTCCAATAGCTCAGTTGTTTGTTCCAACAGATTTCATTGCAATTGATTTAGCTAGAACTAGGGATGAATGAATGAGTTCATAGGGTCAACTACAACTTCAATTAAGTCTTTGTAATTGCATGGTGTTGGTATTGCGTTCATCCCGACCCGAGTGATCGATCTGTCACTATGAGTTGAAATGAGTTCTCATTAACTTAATGTTAAGCTAGTACCTAAATTGATTTAGGTGGAACTAGGGATGAATGAGTTCTCATTAACTTAATATTAAGATAGAACCTTAATTGATTTAGTGGAACTAGGGATGAATGAGTTCATAGGGTCAACAACAACTTAAATTGAGTCTTTGCTATTGCATGGTGTTAGTATTGCGTTTATCCCAATCGAGTCATTGATCGATCACTCTAAGTTGGAATGAGTTCTCATTAACTTAATGTTAAGATTAATAGTACCTAAATTAATTTAGGCAGAACTAAGGATGAATGAGCTCATAGGGTCAACTAAAACTTTAATTGAGTCATTACAATTGCATGGTGCTGGTATTGCGTTCATCCTGACTTGGGTCATCGATCGATCACTGTGAGTTGAAATGAGTTCTCATTAACTTAATGTTAAGATTATAGTACCTAAATTGAATTAGGTGTAACTAGGTATGAATGATCTCATAGGGTCAATAACAACTTCAATTGAGTCATTGCAATAGCATGGTGTTGGTATTACATTCAACCCAACCCGAGTCATTGATCAATCACTCTGATTTGAAATAAGTTCTCATTAACTTAATGTTAATATTAATAGTACCTTAATTTATTTATGTGGAACTAGGGATTAATGAGCTCATAGGGTCAACAACAACTTCAATTGATTCGTTGCAATTACATGGTGTTAGAATTACGTTTATCCTGATCCCAGTAGCTGATCGATTACTCTGAGTTGAAATAAGTTCTCATTAACTTAATGTTAAGACTAATAGTACCTAAATTTATTTAGGTGGAACTAGGGATGAATGAGTTCATAAGGTCAATAACAACTTTAGTTGAGTTGTTGCAATTGGATGGTGTTGGTATTGTGTTCATCCCGACTCGAGTCGTCGATCAATCACTCTGAGTTGAAATGAGTTCTCATTAAATTAATGTTGAGATTAATAGTACCTAAATTGATTTAGGTGGAACTAAGGATGAAAGAGCTCATAGGGTCAACTACAACTTCGATTGAGTCATTGCAATTGCATGGTGTTGGTATTGTGTTCATCCCGACCTGAGTTGTTGATTGATCACTCTGAGTTGAAATAAGTTCTCATTAACATAATGTCAAGATTAATAGTACCTAAATTGATTTATGTGGAACTAGGGATGAATGAGCTCATAGGGTCAACTACAACTTCAATTGAGTCATTGTAATTGCATGGTGTTGGTATTGCATTCATCCCAACCCGAGTAGTCGATCGACCACTCTGAGTTGAAATGATTTCTTATTAACTTAACATTTTAAAAACTATATCTTTTGAAATTTTAAAAATAATTAAGATCAATTCAAATTAAATTAACAATTTCAAAACTTATCATTTTTTTTTTCTAAAATTACAAATCAACCCATACAAATCATTCAATTGCGTGAAAAAATTTACCTCATTCCAAATCTCAAGTTATCGATTCTCTCTCTCTCAATAATACAAACAACAATTACTCAACATATTGCTCAACCCTTCAAAACAGATTGATTTTGTTCCCATTTTCAACCACAGTTGTTATTTTCAACTTTATTCTTACTTGTATCCATCATTTTCTCTTTCTTAGTTGTATTATCTTCGAGAATGGGTTAACAATTTTGTATTTTGATGATAAAAAAGTAGGAAGCACCCAAGAAAACCCTAGTTTTTGTCTCAATATTTTGTTGACTATCGTGGTATTGTTAGATGTTGTTTATTGTGTTGTTGGTGGATGTTGTTGTTGAGTCGGTAATTATGGTTTTGATGGCATTGATGGTGGTCTTGGTATTGGTCTTGGTGGCATTGATGGTTGTCTTGGTGGCATTGGTAGTGGAATTGGTTGTGGTGTCGGTGGTCCATCTATTGCAACAGGTAGAAGATTTGTTGGGAGATATTAAATAGGTTTTCAAATAGATTCTCCATCTATTCCAACTAATGGGTTATCCGTTGGAGAATTTTTTTGTAATGTGGTATAGAATAATTTATTGAAATTTGTCTTACCTTTTTTAAAAAAATTATGCAAACATCAAATGCAATGTATTTTTTGTTTTTATATTGTTTGTAGTTAAAAGATGTCTCCCAAAATAAAAGAAACTAAAAGTGGATGAACTCCTGACCACCCAACAAAAATGGATAGAGTACAGATAGATTTGGAGGAACTTCCTGAACAATCTTAGTCATGGTAAAATAAAGTTGAGGAAAGTGATAACTCCTTCTCACCAATGAGGGATGAATTAATATCAAAATCCCAGCATTATCCTATCAAAATTATTAGTATCAACAGGTTTTGAGTTGTGATGCTGATGGATAGCTAACAAAGTAGCTGGTGATCTTCTACTTAAATGTTAGTTGGGAAATGTTTTAATGAATTTAGGAGTATTATGAAGAATGAAAACACAGACATACTTTTTAACAAGAGCTGCTTTGCATACTTTCTTGAGCTACCTGAGGACTGCATTTTCCGTTTCCCAATGAGCATAGTATATGGCCTTCTCAAGAGCATGATCAAGTACGTGGGGGATGATAAAGATTCAAAGGAGGACAAAAAAAATATGGATGGAATCTAGATCAACTACTGTGGCATGCCAGTTTGTTTTGGGTTGAAAAAGTTTGCCATAGTGATGGGCTAGAGATGCGATCATCCAGAAGAACCTCTTATCAAGGAAACACCCCACAAAGGGTCCAATATACACAAGGGTAAAAAGATGGGTTGTTGGGCATTGTAGGATGTAGCAGCTACAAATTAGAGGATTTGATGGCAGATCACAAGGATAAAGACATACTAAAGCACTACAAGGAGACATTGTGCTTAGTTTGGTTTGTCCATTCTGTTTTATTGGTAAGAGACGTCAGGAAAGTCATGGAAGATGATTTGTTGGCGCTTGCTAATGATTTTGAGAAATTCAATGATTATCCCTAGGGATATGATAACTATTACTTGACTGTCAAATATTTACTGACAAAGCTATCCACGGGGCCGATCATATTATACGGCTTTCCTTGGGCTTTCATGGTAAAATTGATCACTATTTTTATTCATCCATTAATTTATATTAAATATAGTTATATTATGAATTTTTTTTTCTTGCTTCTTGTTTACATTTTTTAAGCTTGGGCATGTGAAGACATTTCTCCCCTTCGAAAGAAATTCAAGGATTATTCGGATAAGGTTTCTCATCCAAAGATCCTTAGGTGGTTGGCGGCTGCAACAGATAGCAAAAAAAATATTAACGAGCAGGAGGCTGATCTATTTAACCCTACGGATGATGTAGTACGTCTTCTTTCAACTAAAATAATTCGCCTCAAAGAAAGATATTAAAAAAGATGTTCCATCTGTTGTGACAGATGGGTCATCTATTGCGATAGATGGGTTGTCTGTTGCTATAGATTGCCTATCAACTGCAACTGGTACAATAGATAGGTAATCTATTGAGAAAGATGATCCATATTTCACAATAGATTAATTATCTGTTGCTCTGGTTCTCTGAACCCGACTCAATAGATTACCCATCTACTGTAAATTATGCAATAGATGGGTAATCTGATGCAACATATTATTAATCTATTGCGACATACAAATAAGTTATTGTGATAGCTAGATCATCTGTTGCATAAGTTGGCTGTGTTTACATGTAACCCAGTTGACCGCAAATTATTATTATATGATTTAAATGCCTCCTGTCTTTTTTTTATAGGTTGTGCATTCTTGAATTGTGCCTACTATTAATGAGTTAGGGATGACTTCTTTTCTTACTCTAGGTCTTGTTGATACAAAAGAAGACCCAATGGTAGAGTCAATAAAGAAGGAATTAGTTGGAGCAAAATCTATAAGAAGAGTAGTTAGGCAAGGTCATCCTAATGTTGAAGCTCTTCATGACCAACCTCGAACTACAACAGATATGGGTGCTTCTTCTGGGGGTGTTGCTGGTGAAGTTGTTGATAATAGTGGCAACCATCCTGATGCTACTACTACTTTCAGTCTAGATTATAAGCATGTTGGTGCTCAGCAAAAAATAAATATGTTTGAAAACACCCCTTGCACAGTTCTCTTTCGCCCCTACACTGGTCCCTCCCACTCTTACAGTGGTCCCTCTCACCCTTCTTCACCCTCATGTTCTCATTGCAAATGCAAAGTGTGAAAGGACAGAGAGAATAAAGTCCTTGAAAAGATAGAGGCTATTGCTAAAGCTACCGAGGAGTTAAATTCTAGGATGGGTGTCATACCATCCAATAAGGTAAGGGAGCCATACACTCCTACAGTGGCGATAAGGAGGAAGAGAAGAAACATTAGACAAATTCTCTTCATTCTGAAAACAAAAATTACAACTCCTCCAGCTCCAAGAGTTGTTGAAGTTCAGGGGCCACTGAAGAAGGTGGACATATACGCGACACTTGGCAATGAAAAGAAGAAGGAACTGCAAGAAATCATGAATGACAAGATGAAGGTTCCAAAAAAATACAGCATGCATTCATTTTCTACCAAAGACTTCACGAATATGACAAATATGGGTGAGTGGTATGAGGACAATGTAAGTTTACTTTTACTAACCTAGCCTTCCAATCTACTCCATGAAGAAGACTCTAGGCAGCAGATGTCTAATCTGTTGCAATAGTTTGGTATTCTGTTGCAACATAATACTCATCTATTGCATAAGTTTCGTTAGCTGGGTAATCTGTGAACTGATTCAGAGAACCCTCTGCAATAGATTCTTTCCACTGTGTTTTTCTTCTTTATAATTACTAACCTATTTAAAAATTGTCTTCTTATACCACAGTATGTTGATGAAATTCTCTGCCTCATGAGAGGTAGGCAATTATTTTACCCGGATGCTTATGATGCTGTCGATAGGATAATGAACCTCAACTTCTATAATAATTTCAAGATAATCTCTACAAGCTAGCTGGTCTCGGTGGCCAGAGTTTTGATAAGTTAGTTTCTACATTCCAATGGGATAAAGATATGATTATATGTTAGAGAGTAGAGGTCATATCCACATGGCAAGAGTTGGACCAAGGTAAAAAGAATCCTTGTAGTCATAAACGTGGAAGTCAAAACATTTTCTCACTGTTGAGATGCTACTCTATAAGGGAAAGATTAATGTTTATGACTGCAACTTACCTTTTTTCAATGAAGACCACATGCAGTTACTCTTGAAGTTGTTGACGCAGAGTAAGCTGATGGATTATTTGTCAATGAAAATCTTGACGAAGGAATCATGGAATTTTGAAGGTCAAAATAAAAACATCCAGCTCCAATAAAATAAAATTGGTGCAGCATGCAGGCCGTACTCGCTTATATACATCGAGTGTTTACTGATCGCACAAAAATGACCGATATGTGCAACGTCGTTGTAGGAAAGATGCAAGAGGTCTGGGCTTATGGGGTACTAACTAAATGGTTGGAGCCCGTTTATAAAGAAGAATATGTTTAAAGATAGAGACGAACACAATAACAATTTTTTATTTTAAGCCACTTCACTTTACATGTGGTGGCAATAATTTTTATGTCTGGCAAAAGTTGAATTTTTTATAATACAATAAATTTTATATCTGCATAACATATATAGTGCCTATTGTGATAGATTGATTATCTATTGGAATAGCTTGGTCATCTATTGCATTATGCAGATGTTCCCAGTCTGTCTGTCACAACAAATGTACAATTTGTTGCAACATATAATCTATCTATTGCAATGATAGGTAATCTGTTAGATCAAATAAAAATAGTAGGAAGACATGCTATATAATTTCCAGCAGATGACCTACATGTTGCAATATATGTCTAAATCAATTTGATAAGATATACCGTCTGTTGTAGCAGAAGTATTATCTATTGCAATATAGGAATCTAGTATTCCATTTCAATTAACATGTTCAAAACTAAGGATTGAATTATTCATAGACAACATAAAATAACTCAACAAATAAATGAAATGTAAAAAAATCATTATGGGTACAAATGATCTACTCTACAAATAAATCAACATGTTAAACCAAGGAGGATAGGTTATTACATTGACAGACTTAAGCTATAAAGATATACTCAATATGGATAAGTTGTTCTTCATCTGGTGCTACGAAATTCGGCTTTGGTCGTCATGGATCTTTAATGTCTCTTACGTACGGCTTCTGATCTTTCTCTTCTCTGTATTTCCATAAACGAGTAGCATATCTTTTGTGGAATAATCCAATATCAAGTCCATCATTTGGTACTTTTAATCCATTGCTTAAATACTTAGCATAGGCAGCAACAAAAAGACTGCAATCCCTGCATTTTAAAAAAATAGATAATCTATATCTTGCAGTTCATGCAAGCGTTGTGAAATTTGTGAAATAAAATTAAATCATGACACTTAAACTTACAGGATACCAATGGTTTGTTGAGAAATTCCTTCAATATATTGTACATCAAATGTATCACCCATTTTATCCCGGTATGCTTTAATCATTGACCAATCATTACGAACCTTTTGGTCCAAAAACCCACTCATATCAAGGTAAGAAGGCAATATTTTTGCCAGCTTTTGTATCTCAAACGACGGCCCGGAATGTTTCCTTTGTGACATCGAGTCATAAACTTGGATGCGCCTCTTTTTTAGAACGATGACAACCAACATCCAATGGAATTCATCACCACAATTTATTGGGATGTACACTTCGTCGACCAAATGCCAAGGTAAGCCATCTGGAATGCTAAAACCTTTGATGATGTGGATGAAGTATTCCTCATTTTGGGAAACTCCCGGCTGTTGTTGACAATACGTATCATACGCATTATTGATGTAATCTTTGTATAAACAATTGTCTGTCGTGTATCTGTATTAGTCTTGTGTTTGCAACTTGGCCTTCTTTTGGAGATAGTATAAAATGACATCGATGTGCTGCACATATTATCAAACATTTTGGATTACGTGATGAAAAAATTAATACGCAGATGCAATTAAATAAAGTATTAATTAATAGTAATATGTATGGCATTTAAATCTTATCATTCCAACAAGTTTGGGGCTGTGACATCAAATAGAATCAATTCTTCATTTCAGGATATGCAACAACAAAGTCGAATATATCAAAACCAAGACTCGATTCGTTCACTTTGTAGTATTTGTCATTTTGATTAATGTATGATGATTTATATGTGTTAATGTCATGTTCTTACTACAAGAATTGTATAAAACACTATCTTTAAAATTGATTTATGTACCTGCCGGCATGATGCTTGATAACACTCAAACTACACTCTTGAATGGGTGTAAGTAATTGTTGTCAATATAAAACCCAACTAGGTTGGAGTCGAATCCCACAGGGAATATGGTGTGAACTCGTATTGTTTGCGATTTAATCCACTAATAGTTTAATATTTCTTAAAATGGGGGTTTTAGGTTTAACAAGTTGTTGTTTGTCAATTTAATTTCAGTGTTTATAAATAAAGAGTTTATGAAATAATCAGAATTATGTTCACTAGGACTTCCGGTACATGACAGATGCTAAAAGTGGTTCAAGATTCTCACTGTGTGTAGCATAACAAGCTATCTTTATCGATATTACGCTTAAATGTCTCTTGACCTACTTAAGAGTTTAACTCCCTACTCCTTTTGGACTTAGGGAATTTTTATTTACTGCCCAGATTTTACCTTAGGTTAAACAACCTTGTTATAGCGCTGATTATTAAACGAAGTATTTTCGAGTCCCTGTTGATAATTCACTTCCTACTAAATTTGATTTCTTTCTCAAGCAAACCAAATAAGGTGTGTCTACTGTTTGCAACTAACAAATGCTAATTAAAAATTCAGAATTATCAAGAGATCCTACCACCTATTAAATCTTGAATATTTAGCACCTCATCAAGACCTAACCCTAGGTCCCATAATTCAGGTTAAGGGAGTTTAGCCACTCATGATGCAATGAACGAAACACATAATTGAATTCATGAGTTCAAAGATAAACTTACAGAGATGAATAATAACCAGTGAATCGTAGATTAGATCTTAAAGGAAAATCCCAAAAATACTGATAATAATCTCTTAAAATAATTATGTTATTAAAGTCTAGGAGTAGAGAGAGAAAATACTAAAGTATGTTGTCAAAACTCAAAGTGTCGAATAATGTATGGAATCCCCCTAGAAAACCCTAAAACAAATCTTTAAATAGTTTACCCTAATTATGGAAACAAAATCAAGGTTACAACTTTTCCTCGGAATAGACAATGACATTCGTGATAGCTTATCAGAAGTTTGACAACTTATCACGAATGTTGTCAGCTCCTCTTCACTTTTGGATCATGCTGTCTAAGATTGACGATGGCGATGATGACTTATTAGGATTTTGATGGCTTATCCAAAACATCGTCATATTTTTCCTCCAATTCTTATGTCCTGTCGATAACTGACGGTATCCTTGACATTTTATCACTATCCTGACGGCCTATCACAAAATGTCGTCAACTCTTCCAGCGAAAAATCATCTCTTGTTTAAGGCTGATGTTTTCTGTGCTAGCTTATCACTGGGCTAACGACTTATCATGAATGTCATTAGCCACACTTATCTTTTACTTGCTTCATATTTCAGCCTTTTTTGCTTCCATTATTTTTAGTTCCCCTGTATCTCAACATTTATTGCAACATCAAAGTAAACTAATCAAAAACAACTAAAGTTGCTAAAGATCTTACAATTATTTAGAGTTAAAAAACTCAAATATGTTAGCATAGGATCACACATCAACACCCTCAACTTAAACAATTGCTTGTCTTCAAGCAACCATGACATAACTAAGAGAATACAAAGTACACTTTGCCAGCTAACTACTCATATTAGTTCTGAATACATTCACCATCTCCAAAGTCAGTCAATTTAAAACTCATTGTTGATGTTTTGAAGAACACCCATGCTACTTACAAGAATCAAGATGCGGCAAAAATTCAGCAATAACAACCATGCCATACCAAGATCACACTATCTGAACAAGTTAGTGACTAGCAACATACCTAGTGTGCCCTCACAGCAAAGAAATCCCCTTTTTACTCAGATCAGAATTCACATACATAAACATAGGGACAATCACAAGACTCACTCTCAGAATGAAGTTCCAAACACTGCATGTCAAATGCCATAGGCTTGCCCTTGTAGTCAGTACCCAAGTCTTTTAGACAGGTCAGTTAGGATCACTATAGGAATTTTCTTAAGCTTGAAATGTAGGTCAGGGCTGGTATGATATTCATGGATATTTTAGAGTGACTATGCCTCCTTGATACTACACTAAACTCTTAGGGTTTTGCTTATCAGCCTTCTTTTCTTCCTCTGTTTTTTTGATCGAACATGCTCAAGATGGATGCGGTCTTTTCAATTATCATAATATATTTTTATTATCTTTAACACAACTTTCTCTTTTCTTATTCCTTTTTCACCATACCCAACTTTTTTATTCTTTTCTCTTATTATACCTCTCTTCATGATCATTTTGCATCACGCACCCCTATAATAGCCACCCTCAACTTAGGCTATTTGCCTAAGTCAAGGTGCACAGTGTCCAAGGAGGACCAAGGCCAAAATAGGTTTATTGTGAGGTAAATGGAAAGGTGAGAGCTGCCATAGAAAGAAACAAGAATATAGGCTCAAATATGGGATCAAGGGATATTATTCACATTGGGAAGGTCATTTATGCTGAAAGTGGGTTACAATTAAGAATTACCTATGATCCTTTCCTAACCCCTATCCTACAACCTGGGCAGGACTAACAGGGCAAGTTCTAAATTTGGCACGCAGCAGGAACTGAGTACGACCTCATACACACATGGCACACAAGTACATCGCATATCAATACTTATCCAATTCATGCAATTTGTTCAACAAAAATCATCAAGTCAATAGACTAATGCCATAAAAAGATGCACTGCAGTCACAAATGAATGCAATTCACACAGTTATAAATTTAGATCAATGGAGAGGTGCTCAAAAGTGACAAAACAAGTTAACTACCTCAAGTACCTATATTACTCCTAATTATCTACCAAAATTTTTTATAACAACATCCTACCCTACACTCTCAACTTAAAATTGAAAATAAAACTAAACTAAGGGTTAGAGTATACCTGGAATGACTCAAGCTTAGGGGTCATGGGTTTCTGACCCTGCTGCTACATTATCTGCTACCTTATCTCCATTGAAAACTTCTATTCTTGCAATGGCAGGGGGTCTTCTAGATGAGTCACTTGCAGCCCTGGCTTTCAAAGTCTCCTTCCATCTCTCATTGTCTGCTAGGGACTCCATTTTTGCTTTCTTCAACTCCTCTTTTTTGGCTTTCTTTTTTGCCTTTTTTTTCACTCATCTTTTTTTCTCACTGTCAGGGTATTCTCTCTTATCTTTGTCCTTCTTCTAATTTTTTTGGTGAATCTCCAGTGAGGTCAAGCATTGGAATTTCTTCCTCCAATTAATGCATAGCCAGATTTGTCGGCACTATGAATTGGTTCTACTACAATATTCTTGCTACTAGGAAAGCTCAGTCATCACCTATAATGTTGTATCCATCAGTCGACATCATTCAGATACGCACTACACCCCGCCAAAACTTTGCCTCTTCAGTCAAAGAGGACTTATACATTCTCTAATTTGGGTTGGTCGCCCATGCTGGTTCCTTTTCAGCTATGATGTTGTCCAACCATAAATTTTGATTTTCCTAATTCTTAATATGATTATAGTTTGATGGTGAAGTGGCCTGAGGAGTGAAGTTAGGGCCATTGTAATGCTCCGAAAGTTCCTAACTAAAAATTTATCCCTAAAAGTATCAAGCATGGGTTTCTAGAGTGAATTATACTCAAATCCCTATGAAATTCATTAAATTTTAAATTTTCATTACGTAGATGGCTAAATAAGCTTTCCGTTGATATAATATTCATCCAAAATGGACACTCGGTGATGAAGTTATGGCTATTTTATATGCTAGTCGTAAAACATCGTCATTCAGGTTGTTAGCGCATCGCGAAGAGAGTTTAATTAGTAATTTTCAAATTCCAGTAGGACCTCGCAATAGTGGTGCATCACGGAGGATCCCAATTTTGCATTCGTCAATTTCCAATGAGACTCCGCGATAGTGGTGCGTCGCGGAGTGAGGCAATTTCCTAATTGTCAATTTCCAGTGAGCCACCGCGATTGTGGCGCATCGTGGTGGCCCATAAAATTGGGCACCCAGTTGTAAGTTTTACTCTATCTCATTAAGGGTATTTGGGTAATTCCCACCTCTTATCAGCTTAAACACGGGATTATATTCCCAAGTGACCACATTACTGATGTTTTCCCTAAAAGTTCACAAGAACTCACCCTAGGGTTTCAAATTAAAAACTCAAACATCTCAAGATTCAACCGTGGATTTTCAAAACAAATTGAAGATTTAGAATCCCCAAGTCGTGGGCATCAAGAAGCACCCTTTGAAATCCTTAATAGAGGTATGCGGGGTTTTCCTAAAATCTCATGGGCATAGAAATCATGATTTTTAAGAAAGGGGTTTTTAGATTTATGAATAAATTCACATTTTAGAAATCTTGATGGCATTGTTTTGGTCTTTTGACTTTCCCCACATTGATTTGAATTGATATATGTATATATGTACATGTTTTAAGTTAATATTCAAATTGAGAGAATGACTCACATGAAATCCCTCTCTTGATGTATTTATTCCCATGTTTCACATGATATGGATTATTTTGAAATGCATCTTGAAAACAATGTTACGAAGTCTCTTGATTTATGAATGATTTAGTTATGAATCTTGAATTCAAAAGAGAGGGTTGTTTGTATTGAAAAATGTTGAAAATGCATATAATGAAAGAGTGCATGGATTTTGCCAAAAGTGCATGACCACCTTATGTTTGAAGAGTTCTTGCATGGCTTTGACTTATGCTTTCAAAACATGAAATCTCTTATACTATTTGCATGTTTGGGTGGTCTGAACTATGTTTTGATGGAAGATCATGCTTATTGCATTATGGATTAGAATTAGGTCTTGCATGTCTTGGTGTGACGACAACAATTCAGATTATGCCATGATAATTCAGAATAGAATAGAATGCGTGAAATCAAACTTTTCAAATGTTGAAACTAGAAAAATGCATAATTCAGAACAAGATAAAATTGGGCATAGAAATATCTTAGGTGGTTCCCCAAAGAAGGTATGAGTTCAGACAACTCGTTACTCAAAACCGTGATTTGCCGATCTGGGGTATTATTTCCCCTAGAGGGATTTTACACAGGCCTAGTTCCATGTGGCGTATTAGAATAGAAACTCTAACACTTGCGGCACAGTTGGGTTGGGGGCTTCCCGGCCGAGTCAATGGCAGATTCCATAAAGCCCGTGGGATTTTAAAATTTTAGGGGTGTACCACCTAGCTCAGAATTAATATGAAGAAAAGAAACTACATTGTCAAGAACGATTTATGATTTTCAGAAAGGTGCCCATGTGTTTCAAAAATTGCTTTATGTATGATGTTTGACAAATTTCTCTCCATTATTTTATTTATATAAAAGCTTTATTTTGGAATGCTTTGCATACCAGTACATCTGTATTGACTCCCCCTCTTCCTTCCAGGTTCTGAGGCTCAGTCTAGGGGTCAAGAAAAGCAGTAGCACTTATCTGACAGAGTTGTAGTGTCCAGTTAGTGAGCCTTCTCTACTCCAAAAGGCTTATTCAAATTATGTTATTTATGTCCATTTTGTTCTACTAGGGGCCTTGTCCCAGTTTTAGATAGTTGTCAGATTTTCTCGTAGTACAGATTTCATAGACTTAGTCGGATGTTATTAGATGTAGTTGTTTTTTTTCAATTTTCCATACTTAAGTTAAAATTTAGAATTGACCATGTTTTTCTAGCAGATTATGATTTCGTATTTTCCTTATTTATACAAATGTTGTGCATGCCTACCAGATAGAGAAATACATTTCAGGCCTTAAGGGTTCGGGATGTCTGTCACGGTCAGGCCCTTGTTTGGGTCGTGATAAACTTGGTATCAAAGCACGGTTTATGGTCCTAGGGCGTCTACAAAATCACGTCGGGTAGAGTCTTGTTTATGGGTGTGTAGCACGCCACACTTATAAGTAGGAGGCTACTAGGAGTTTAGGAATGTTTCTCTTCTTTGTGATTTAGTTCATGCCTCTTAGTCTGAATCAGAAATTATCCTCTAATCAGTGATCTATTATATTTCAGAAAATAATTATGTCTCCTCGTTGTTCCAACAACTAGGATACTTATGATGATGAAGTCCGCCCCACCCATGGGATGCGGACCCGTAATAGAGCACACACTCCATAACCTCTTCCTACTCTAAGGGTACCTCTAGTCCCGACCAGCCTTCCTCGAGCTCCGAGGAAAAATTTTAACCGTCCTCAGTCTTCTCAGAGGGACATATCGAATGTAGAATTTAGACAATCCATTTACATGCTTTCCCAGTTGGTAGCCGCATAGACTCAGAGATCGATGGATACTGGGTCTGCATCTATTACTTCAGAGTCTACTAGGGTAGGATAATTTATGAGGATGAACCAGCCCAAATTTTTGGGCACTAAGGTAGGAGAGGACCCACAGGAGTTTGTAGATGAAATGGAGAAAATCTTCAGAGTTATGCATACAGATCAGGTGGAAGGGGTTGAGTTAGTAGCATAACAACTGAAGGATGTAGCGAACCAATGGTACAATGAGTGGGAGAATGCAAAAAGAGAGAGTGCTGATCCCATAGTTTGGGACGAGTTTGTGGAAGCTTTCCTTGATCAATTCTTTCCTCTAGAACTGAAGGAGGCAAAGACAGAAGAGTTCATGAATCTTAAGCAAGGGAAGATGAGTGTACAGGAGTATACTTTAAAGTTTAATCAGTAGGCTCGTTATGCTCCTGAGATGATGAGTAGTATGAGGGCCCGAATGAGGAAGTTTGCTTCCATCCTTTTGGATGATCTAGTTCTTGAGTGTCAGGGATCTATGTTGAATAGAAAATTAGACTTTGCTAGGCTAACAGTCCATATGTAGTAGGTTGAGGAGAAGACGAAGAAGATAGCCGAGTCCAGAGAGAAATATAGGCAGGCGAAGAGAGCCAGATTAGTGGATCAGAACCCCAGCCAGTAGTAGGGTGGTAATTGGGGAAACAAATGGAAAAAGAAGAAGTTTAGGGGAAAGGCACAGTCTGCAGCTAGCGCCCCAGCACCCAGACCTCCAGTTAATAGATGATCTCAAAGTTTTCAGACTAGTCATGAACCCATAGCTTAGGATACTCAGTCATAGGGTAGTGTGCCTTAATAGTACCATCCTTATCTGCGGTGCGAGACTTGTGGTAGGCATTATCTGGGAAGGTTTCAGCTCGGCGCACTTGTGTGTTACTTTTGTGGTCAGACGGGTCACTTTCAAAGGGATTACCCTTTGGCTAAAAAGGGTGTTGGAGGTACCAAGTCTCAGGTAAACTCTTTTGCACCACCACCATCTCAAAAGGGTGCCACTGTAGTTGCTGGGAGTGATCGCAATAGGCTGTATGCTTGGACAAATCGCAAGGAGGTAGAAGCCTCACTAGACGTAGTCACCGATACGTTACAAATCTTACCCCGTGATGTATATATGTTGCTTGATCCTGGGTCCACTTTATCTTATGTGACCCTATTTGTAACTGTTGGTTTTGGGTTTAAGCCTGATGTGATTCCTGAACCTTTCTCTATTTCCACACCTGTGGGTGATTTTGTTGTGGCTAGAAGGGTGTATAGGGGTTGTGTTGTGTCTATTTGTAGTCGGGATACGGTAGTCGATCTCATAGAGATTGATATGGTTGATTTTGATGTCACTTGGGAATGGACTGGCTCTATTTATGTTATGCTACTCTAAATTGTAAAACCCGAAGAGTCACTTTCTCCTTCCTAAATAAACCAGTTATAGAGTGGGAAGGTCGTTCTTTGGAACCTAGAGGGAACTTTATATCATATCTCAGAGCCCGTAAACTGATTTCTAAGGGTTACTTGTATCATCTTATTCAGGTTAAAGATTCTAATACTGAAAGTCTTCCCCTTCAGTTTGTCCCTGCATTAAATGAATTTCCAGATGATCTCCTAGGAATCCCACCTGATAGGGAGATAGACTTTGGCATTGATGTGTTTCCAAACACCCACCCCATTTTTATTCCGCCATATAGAATGGCTCCTACGGAGTTAAAAGAGTTGAAAGAACAGCTAACAGATCTCCAAGATAAAGGCTTTATCAAACCTAGTATTTCTCCCTGGGGTGCACCTATACTCTTTATGTTAAGGAAAGATGGTTCCCTGCGTATGTTCATAGATTATCGCCAGTTGAATAAGGTCACAGTGAAAAATAAATATCCTCTTCCTAGAATCAATGACCTTTTTGATCAGCTTCAGGGTGCTAAGTATTTTTCTAAAATAGAACTTTTTTTGGGGTATCATCAGTTGAAGGTTAGGGAGTCAGACATTCCTAAAAAACTTTCCGAACCAGATATAATCATTATGAATTCTTGGTCATGTCCTTCGGGTTGACTAATGCTCCTGCATCTTTCATGGACCTAATGAACAGGGTTTTCTATCAGTTCCTGGACCTATTTATCATAGTTTTTATCAATGACATCTCGATTTAGTCCAAAGTGAGGAGGACCATGCTAATCACCTCTGAGTAATTCTTCAGACTCTCAAAGATCATAAGTTGCATGCAAAATTCTCCAAGTATGAATTCTGGCTGAATGCTATTGCTTTCTTAGGGAACATTGTGTCTAGTGCTGGTATTAAGGTTAATCCCCAAAATATTGAGGTAGTGAGGAAATGGTCCAGAACCACGACTCAAACCTACATTCGGAGCTTCTTGGGTTTTGCAGGGTATTACAGAAGGTTCGTAGAGAGTTTCTCCTCCATAGCTGTACCACTTACTAAGTTGACTCAGAAAAAGGTGAAGTTTTTGTGGTCTGACTCTTGTGAGAATAGTTTTGAGAAGTTAAAAAAACAAGTTGACTACGACTCCTATTTTGAATCTTTCAAAAGGTACAGAGGGTTTTGTTGTGTACTGTGATATGTACCGTATGGGGACTTAGGTGTGTACTTATGCAGCACGGTAAGGTGGTGGATTATGTATCTAGGTAGTTAAAGGTGCATGAGAGAAATTACCTCACTCTTGACTTGGAATTAGAAGCTGTGGTGTTTGCGCTTAGAATTTGGAGGCATTATCTTTATGGGGTGCATGTTGAAATTTTCACTGACCATAAAAATTTGCAGTATGTTTTCTCGTAGAAAGAACTAAACCACAGGTAGAGGCGTTGGATGGAGATTTTGAAAGACTATGACATGAGCCTTCACTATCATCTGGGTAAGGCAAATGTTCTAGCCGATGCCCTCAGTAGATTATCTATGGGCAGTATTTCTCATGTTGAGGAAGGGAAGAGAGAAATAGTGAAGGATGTTCACCGACATCCAAATCTTGGAGTGCGACTCTTAGATTCCAAAGATAGAGGGGTGGTTGTGTTTGATATAGCTAAATCATACCTTTGTGTAGAAGTTAAAGAAAAGCATGCCGGAGATCCCATCTTGATGCAAATTAAGAATGATGTGGGTCAGCAGAAGGTTATGTCCTTCGAAATTGATGGTGATGGTATTTTGAGGTATCAGGGTAGATTATGTGTACCAGATATTGATAGTTTATGGAAGAGAATCCTTTACGAAGCCCACACTTCGAGGTATGTTGTTCACCCAGGCTCTACTAAGATGTACCATGATCTGAAATCCATATATTGGTGGAATAATATGAAGCGCGATATGGATAACTTTGTTTCCAAGTGTTTGAATTGCCAACAAGTTAAGGTGGAACATGTGACGCCAGGTGGTACTTCTCAAGAGATAGCTTTGCCTTTATAGAAATGGGAGATGATCAATATGGACTTCATTTCAGGACTTTCGAAGTCCCAAAACCAGTATGATTCTATATGGGTTATTGTAGATAGGCTAACTAAGTCAGTGCACTTTCTGCCTGTCAGGGCTAGCTATTTGGAAGAGGATTATGCCAAGCTGTTCATAGCAAAAATAGTTTGTTTGCATAGGACACTCATTTCTATCATATCCGACCAAGGTACGCATTTCTCTTCTCAATTTTGGAGATCATTCTAGAGAGGTTTAAGTACCCAAGTGAACCTTAGTACTGCATTTCACCCCCAAATTGATGGGTAAGCAGAGCACACTATTCAGACCCTTGACGATATGTTGAGGGCCTGCGTAATTGACTTCAAAGGAAGTTAGGTAGAGCATTTGCCATTGATAGATTTCGCATATAATAACAGTTTCTATTCCAGTATTAAGATGGCACCATTTGAGGCATTGTATGAAAGGAGATATAGGTCTCCGATAAGATGGTATGAAGTAGGTAAGATGCAGATATTTGGGCCTGATCTTGTTCACCGGGCAATGAAGGATGTGAAACTTATGAGAGAACGACTTAAGACAGCTCAGAGTCATCAGAAATCTTACGCCAATATTAGGAGAAGAGCTCTAGAATTTGAAGTTGGGGATTGGGTGTTTCTAAAGGTTTCTCCCATGAAGGGAGTCATGTGATTTGGGAAGAGAGATAAGATAAGTCCTCGCTATATAGAACCCTGTCAGATTGTGAGAAGGGTAGGTGATGTTGCATATAAGTTAGAATTGCCTGCTAGTTTGGGTTCTATCCATCCGATATTTCATTTATCTATGTTGAAGAAATGTATTAGAGACCATTCATTAGTGCTGCCTGTTGAAAAAATCAAAGTGACCGACTCCTTATCCTATGAAGAAGAGCCTGTAGAAATTTTGGATGGCCAAGTTAGACAATTGAGAAACAAAGAGATAACCTCAATTAAAGTGTTGTGGAGAAACCATAAAATTGAAGAAGCAACTTGGGAATCCGAAGTTGACATGAGAGCTAGATACCTAAAACATTTTGACCCAGTGGATAACGTAATGGAAGGTACAATCCTTTCCTTATTCTTTCTATGACTTAGTGTGCTTGAAGTCATACTTGTCTGTGTTCTGCATCAACATTCGGGGATGAATGTTCCCAAGGGGGGATATTGAAACGCCCCGAAAGTTCCTAACTAAAAATTTGTCCCTAAAAGTATCAAGCATGGGAATCTAGAGTGAGTTATACTCAACTCCTTATGGAATTCTTTAAATTTTAACTTTTCATAACGTAGATGACTGAATAAGCTTTCCGTTGATATAAGATTGTCCAAAACGGACACTCGATGATGAAGTTATGGCTATTTTATATGCTAGTCGTAAAACATCATCATTCAGGTGGTTAGCACATCACGGAGAGGGTTTAATTAGTAATTGTCAAATTCCAGTGGGACCTCGTGATAGTGACGCATCGCAGAGGATCTCAATTATGCATTTGTCAATTTCCAGTAAGACTCTTTGATCGTGGTGCATCGCGGAGTAAGGCAATTTCCTAATTGTCAACTTCCAATGAGCCACCGCAATTGTAGCGCATCGTGGTGGACTATAAAATTAGGCACCCAGTTGTAATTTTTACTCCATCTCATTAAGGGTATTTTGGGTAATTGCCACCCCTTATCAGTTTAAACACGGGATTATATTCCCAAGTGACCACATTACCGATGTTTTCCCCAAAAGTTCACAAGAACTCACCCTAGGGTTTCAAATTAAAAACCCAAACATCTCAAGATTCAACCGTGGGTTTTCAAAAGAAATTGAAGATTTGAAATCCCCAAGTTGTGGGCATCAAGTAGCACCCTTTAAAATCCTAAATAGAGGTACGCGGGATTTTTCTAAAATCTTATGGGAATAGAAATCATGATTTTTAAGAAAGGGGTTTTCAGATTTATGAATACATTCATGTATTAGAAATTTTGACGGTATTGTTTTGGTCTTTTGACCTTCCCCACATTGATTTGAATTGATATATGTATATATGTACATGTTTTAAGTTAATATTCGAATTGAGACCATGACTCACATGAAATACCTCTCTTGATGTGATTGTTCCCATGTTTCACATGATATGGTTTGTTTTGAAATACATCTTGAAAAGCATGTTACGAAGTGTCTTGATTTATGAATGATTTGGTTATGAATCTTGAATTCAAAAAGGAGAGTTGTTTGTATTGAAAAATATTGAAAATACATATAATGAAAGAGTGCATGGATTTTTGCCAAAAGCATATGACCACCTTATGTTTGAAGAGTTCTTGCATAGCTTTGACTTATGCTTTCGAAACATGAAATCTCTTATACTATTTGCATGTTTGGGTGGTCTGAACTATGTTTTAATGGAAGATCATGCTTATTGCATTATGGCTTAGAATTAGGACTTTCAAGTCTTGGTGTGACGACACCAATTTAGATTATGCCATGATAATTCAGAACAGAATAGAATGCATGATTAAAATCAGACTTTTTAGATGTTGAAACTACAAAAATGCATGGTTCAGAAAAGGATAAAATATGTCATAAAGAGAGCTTAGGTTATTCCCCGAAGAAGGCATGAGCTCAGAAAACTCGTTGGTTAAAACTGTGATTTGCCAATCTGGGGTATTATGTCCCTTAGAGGGATTTTACGCTCGCCTAGTGTCGTGTGGCATATTAGAATAGAAACTCCAACCCTTACGGCACACTTGGGTTGGGGGATTCCCCACCGAGTCAGTGGCGGATTCCATACAACCCGTGGGATTTTAGAATTGTAGGGGTGTACCACCTAGCTCAGAATTAGTATGAAGAACAAAAACTGCATTGTCAAGAACGATTTATGATTTTCAAAAAGGTGCCCATGTGTTTTGAAAAGTACTTTATGTATGATGTTTGACTAATTACTCTCTATTATTTTATTTATATAAAATCTGTATTATGGAATGCTTTGCGTACCAGTATATCTTTATTGACCCCCCTCTTCTTTTCAGGTTTTGAGGCTAAGTCTAGGGGTATTAAAAAGTAGCAGCACTTATCAGACAGAGTTGTAGTGTCTAGTTGGTGAGCCTTCTCTACTCCAGAAGGCTTATTCAGATTATGTTATTTATGTCCATTTTGGTCTACTAAGGGCCTTGTCCCAGTTTTAGACAGTTATCTAATTTTCTCGCAGTAGAGATTTCGTAGACTGAATTGGATGTTATTAGATGTAGTTGGGTTTTTTCAATTTTCCATACTTATGTTGAATTCATAATTTACCATGTTTCTGTAGTAGATTATGATTCCGAATTTTGCTTATTTATACGATGTTGTGCATGCTTACCAGATAGAGAAGGGCATTTTTGGCCTTCATGGTTTGGGATGTCCGTCACGGCCAGGCCCTATTTTGGATTGTGACAGCCATGTAAGAACCTGTTGATGGTTCTGATTGAGATATCAACCCTTACGCCCCTTACCTGAACTCTCTCCAACATGGTTTGGTCTGCAACTCTTTCTCCTGACCTACACATGTTTTCCAACTAAGCCTGGTAGTTTGCATAAAACTCTCGAACCAGTGCAGGGAAAAGTGAGCTTCCCTCTTTTGTAGTCCATCCCAAGCCGTACTCTTGGAACTTCTATTCCACTTCAGGATACCTACGAAAACCTTTAGTGATAATCCTCTTTTCTTCCTGAATCGTCCTTTTAGTCCTTCTTCTATCAGTTCTGCTGAGCCCAGCAGTGAAGAAGCCCTTTGCCTTGGGATTTTTCCATCTATCATTGTATTGAACTTTGGGGTTCTTATAGTTGATAAGTATTCCCCGAATTGGAGAATCCTTATCATCTTGTTGTTCAGTAGAAGGGGATTCAGATTCTGTTCTCTCAGACTCAAGCTTCTCAGACTATTCATGTTCTTCCTCTTCAGATTCAGCATGTTCAGTCTCATGCTGCTCATGCTTAGAATGTTTAGATGCCTCCTGCTCAGAAGCAGTTTTTTTTTAGTGTCCTCACTATCCTCCATCTCAACTAGTGGGGGTGGTGGAGGCTGGTTAGGGCATTGCTTCTTCTTTCGCTTCCTGAGCATAGCTTCTTCCTCTTCAAAGCCAAACTCCTCATCGATGAGCTTTCGGCATACACTTTCATATTGTTCCTTCTTTGTAAGCATGGGGATCTTTCCTTTGAGTGCCATTATAGGGTTCCTGTAGAAATAAAAAACCATTAGTCAATCCTTAAGAGCCTAAACAAAAACACATTAATCATTTAAGCTTCACATCCTTTGAGAAGGCTCATTCATGCTTTAGGTTCCAGGTGTGATGACATTTCTTGATAAGCCATCACGAATGTGATAGCTTATCACAATTGTCGCCATCCTTAGACAGAACTCATATGATTTTATCAACTTCTGACAACATTTCTGATAAGTCGTCACAACCGTTATAGCCTATATCAGAAATGTCGTCAGCTCTAAACAAGACCCACTTTATTCTTAGCAGCCTTTGATGACATTTATGATAAGCTATCACAGTTGTGATAGCTTATCATGAATGTCATCAGCTCTTATCAGAACCCCACTTTGGACTTTAACTCAATTTTTGGTCCCATTATTTTTCAAAATTCACTTGAATTCCATTTTTGTTAGCTGAACTTAAAAGCTTTAGGATTGCACAGCAAACCCTAGTTCCAATTTTAGCCCCTTTTTACAAGTTGAAATTGGTTCAAGCTTCTTGGGAACGTAGGTTATCATCAACTATCGCTTACCACTTGAAAAGAAAAGTTGAATTTTGGGCATACCTGGTACGCGATTTCACTTGTTCACATGATTTGGAGGGGGTAACAGGAGAATGGAAAAGGTTCTTGATTTTGCTTTCAAATCCCACACTCACAAGGAAGATATTTTTCATGATTAACTTTGGGAAATTATTTGAATGGAGTAAGTAAATAAACTAAGTAAAGAAAGAAATAAACTAAGGAAGGAAAGAAAATAAGACAGGAGGGAACATAAGGAGGTTAGACTGTGGGCCAAGTTAGATTTTCTGAACTGGGCCCAAAATGGTCTAACAATGCTTTCAAAAAGAAATAAAGGAAGGAAAGAAAATAAGATAGGCGGGAACATAAGGAGGATCGACTGTGGGTCGGGTCAGATTTTCTGAACTGGGCCCAAAATGGTCTAACAATGCTTTCAAGGTTTTCTTGACGACATCTTATGATGGCTTATCACAAGTGTGATAGCTTATTACTGATGTCGTCATCCTTAACAGAAACTACCTTAAATTTTCCCTCTCTAATGATATTTTTGATAGCTTATCACAGTTGTGATGGCTTATCAGAAATGTCGTCATGACCTTTTAGCTAACCTCTTCATTTTTCACCTTCTCTGTACTAAATCCTAACTACAAGAATAAATACTTTACTGGAATATAAAATTTTTTGGTTGCCTCTTAATAGCATTTGATTTACTGTCGCGGCACGACTTGACTACTCAGACTTCGCTAAGACAACCTGTTGATACCCCTTTACTATCATCATAGAATACGTCAACGATTAAGAAAACACTCATCTCTTTTTACTGAATCATAGATGAGTGTATTTTGAAGTATGCTTCTTTGTCATTGAATCTGAACTTTAGTTGGTTTAACTCCATGTCTATTATCACTCTCCCAGTTGTAAGTAATGGCCTACCCAAGATGATGGGCACTTCAAAATCCACTTCGCAATCTAGGACTACAAAATCAGCAGGCAGAATAAAGTCAGCTACCTTTACCAAAACATCATGTAATATGCCCACAGGTCGCTTAACAGACCTATCTTCCATCACCAACCGTATATTCATTAGGGTAAGATCCCCCAATCCCAGTTTCTTGTACACAACAAGTGGCATTAGGTTTATACTGGCTCCTAGATTACATAGTGTTTTTGTGAATTTCATGGAACTGATAGTACATAAAATGGTAAAGCTCTAGGATCTGCCTTTTTTTGTTCTAAATACCTTGTAGAGATAGCGCCACAATGGAGAAGGTTGTCTTCTAGCTCATGCCTAACCTTTCGTTTCTTGGTCACAAGGTCTTTCATGAACTTCGCGTATCCTTGCATTTGCTCAAATACCTCAACCAACGGCATATTTATTGTCAATTTCTTGAGCATTGCTATAAATTTGCTGGATTTTCCATCATCAATGTTTTTCTTCAACCATCGCGGAAAGGGAGGTGGTGATCATGGGATAGTTTTCAACACCACTTCTTCTTCCTTCTCTTTTTTCTTCTCTGAAGCATCAACATGACTATCCATCTTTTCAGACTCCACTAGATTATTTTCTTTGAATTCATCAACAGCTACCTCACCATCTACATATTTACCCCCAGAAGGGCCTGGAAGAACTTACCACTCCTAGTGGTAATTGCCATGCATGAGCCATTATTCTGTGGATTCTGAATTGTATCTCTTGGTAACGTTCCATTTTTCCTCTGATTAACTGTAGTGGAAAGTTGGCTCATTTGCTGCTCTAACTGTTTGATTGCAGTAGAGTGTGAGTGCACCAACTAACAGATAGATGTCAGATCGGTCTTCATGGTGGTTACACTAGAGTTGGTGGCCTCAACTCCCTTAAACAACTTCTCCATCATGTCCTCCATGGACATTTTTCCAGATCTAGTTGCAACAGTCTCCCGATTTCTAGGAGGAACATATAAACCACTCCTTTCATTATTGCTTGTCCAGTTTCCCTACTCCTTATCTTTGTAACCGAGCTTGTCATAAGCATTCCGACCTTGATTCCCTTTCCTATTGCCTCATAAACCCCCTGATTATTAACATAATTTACCTCTTCTTCAGGCTCCACATCAACTCGGTCTTGAGAAGTTACAACCTTCACTTTCTCAGTCTTCCCGATAATAAGTGCTTGGTGAGTAAGTCTATCTGAGTCTTTAGATGGGACATGTCTTGATCCCTCTCCTCAACTCTCCTACGTTGTTCATCAAACATACCAACAAAAATAGTGGGGCTTGCTACCACAGACTCCCTGGTATGGTAAGCCCGACTCTGTTTAGTCATCCTATTCAGCATATCTTAGGCAATATGAAAAGATAGATCAAAAAATGAAACACCAGCAACAATATCTACAATTGGCTTTATTGTTGAGTTTAGGTCTCTGTACAAAGTCTCCATCAAGTATAGGTCCGTCATATTGTGGTTCGGACACTGTGTCAGCTTCTTCTTGAATCTCTCCCATGTCTTATGCAAAGCTTCAGTAGGGAGTTGTCTAAAGTTGTTGATCTCGTTTCTCAATGGTACCCTCCTGGAGGGTGGAAAAAAATGTTCTACGAACGCTTCTTTAAATTCCCTCCAGTGGGTGATGGAATCAGGCGTAAACTCATTCAGCTATAATGTTGCCTCCCCAGATAGAGACAATAGTAACAACCTCAATCGAATAGCGTTCTGGACCACTCCTGGGTTATTAAATGATATTCAAATGGTGACAAAATTCACCAGATAGAGGTTATGGTCATCCCCAAGAAGGCCTCCAAACAACCCCTTCAGATTAAGGAGTTGGATCATATTACTCGTAATGTTAAATTTGGATCCAGGTGCCAACGGTGGAGGAATGATTGCACCTGTTGCACCTTCCCCATCCATACCATCATCATCATCATCATTTATATCATACTGGACCATCTGGTACTCTTGTCTTATTTGGAATGGACGGTTCCGATTAGCATTACGTGGCACTTGTGCAACTATCTGCTCTGCATGCCTTGGGTCCCAAAGATTCAACAACTCCTCATCCACCAAATCTTCATCCTCAGGGTTTGGATGTCGCGTATGTTTCTCGATATTTTGCACGTTTACCTGAGCTCTCGCTAAGGCTGCCAATCTATCAGCCTTTTGTTGTTCTGTCATTCTTCCTATGCGTTGCGGTTTTGGATTAGGTGATAATAACTATTCTCTGGAACTTCTGGTGCTTGGCATACACTATTAAAAAATCCTGTAAATAAACAAAAATAACAAATAAACATAAATCTAGGAAGCTTAACTAACAGTCAATTAGCGCACCCAATATTCAGTTTACAACTATATTCCCCGGTAACAACGTCATTTTTGATAATGCTCAAATTATACTCTTGAATGGGTGTAAGCGATCGTTGTCAATATAAAACCTAACTAGGTTGGGATCAAATCCCACAAGTAATGTGATGTGAGATCAAGTCGTTTGCGATTTAATCCACTGATAGTCTAATATTTCCTGAAATGGGGGGTTTAGGTTTAACAAGTCGTTGTTTGTGACTTTACTTTCAGTATTTGTAAATCAAGAGTTTATGAAATAACCAGAATTATGTTCACTAGGGATTCCGGTACATGACAGATGCTAAAAGTTGTTCAAGATTCTCACGGTGGGTAGGATAACAAGCTATCTTTATCGATATTATGCTTAAATGTCTCTTGACCTACTTAAGCGTTTAACTCCCTATTCCTCTCGGACTTAGGGAATTTCTATTTACTGCCAAGCTTTTACCTCAGGTTAACCAACCTTGTTACAACGCTATTATTAAATGAAGTATTTTCGAGTCCCTGTTGATAATTTACTTCCTACTATATTTGATTTCTTTCTCAAGAAAATCAAAGAAGGTGTATCTACTGTTTGCAACCAACAGACATTAATTAAAACTTCAGAATTATCAAGAGATCCTACCACATATTGAATCTTAAATACTTAGCACCTCATCAAGACCTAACCCTAGATCCCATAATTCAGGTTAAGGGAGTTTAGCCACTCATGATGCAATGAACCAAACACATAATTGAATTCATAATTTGAAAGATAAAATTACAGAGATGAATAATAACCAGTGAATCGTAGATTAGATCACAAAGGAAAATCTCAAAAATACTGATAATAATCTCTCAAAATAGTTGTGTTACTAAAGTCTAGGAGTAGAGAGAGAAAATATCAAAGTATGTTGTTAAAACTCAAAGTGTCAAATAATGTCTGGAATCTCCCTAGAAAACCCTAAAACAAAGCTTTAAATAGTTTACCCTAATTATGAAAACAAAATCAAGGTTACATTTTTTTCTTGGAATAGACGACGACATCCGTGATGGCTTATCAGGAGTCTGATGACTTATCATGGATATCGTCAGCTCCTCTTCACTTTTGGCTCTTGTTGTCTAAGACTGACAATGACGACACAGGCTTATCAGGATTTTGATGGCTTATCCAGAACATCGTCACATTTCTACTCCAATTCTCTTATCCTATCTACGTCTGACGGTATCCTTGATGCCTTATCACCATCCTGACGGCCTATCACAAAATGTCATCAACTCTTCCAACTAAAACTCATCTTATGTTTAAGGCTGGCGTTGTCTTTGATCACTTATTACAGGGCTAAAGACTTATCATGAATGTCGTCAGCCACACATGTCTTTTATTTGCTTCACATTTCAGCCTTTTTGCTTCCATTATTTTTGGTTCCCCGGCATCTCAACATTTACTGCAAAATCAAAGTAAACTAATCAAAAACAAGTAAAGTTTTTCAAGATCTTGCAATTATTTAGAGTTTAAAGCCTCAAATGTGTCAGCATAGGCTCATATATCAATGCTTTAACAGCCCATCAACAATCCCTTCTGAATCATCGTTGATTAACTATGTTAGTTTTTTTGGAGCCTTATCTGAGATGTTAAATCCTTCAAATGGGCAATTATTTCGTTCTCCCAAACTGTCAGGCTTCATTTTTTCTTCTTCTTTGGATGCATTTGATGGTTTATCAACTGTGATATTATGCTCTTCAGCAGCAGTTTCTGCTGTGACATCCACCTGGAAAGCCAGAATTGTCAGTGCTAATTACAAATATACAACAGATGAGTCTTATGTTGCAATAGATGGATCATATATTGGGACAAATTTGAATAGGTAAATCAAAGAAGTACGATAATTTTGAAAATATGACCCATCTCTTACAATATAAGACTCATCTATTGCAACAGGTAGCACATCTAATACAATAAGTTAGACAATAGTTGCAATAGATGTATAACCTGTTTGATAATTTTCAGCATATGTATCATCTATTGAAACAAATATGTGCTTGTTTGTTTATTGGAATAGATGATGTACATTCACCTTCTTCAGCTTATGATGCTCTCCTGTGGCCCTTGCACACCAAACAACGTTGCAAGACAAGGATAGAAGAGTTGCAATTTTACCTTTTTTGATGCTTGATGATGCCTTGGAAATAACTTTCCTTCTCCCCTTAGCCATCTTGATCTCTAGTGGAGTGTAAGGATATCAAATCCTCTTTGATGGAATGACACCCCTCTTAGATTTTATTTCCTTTACAGAAGCAGTTAGTGTATTATTACCATTAATCACTTCCCATTATGTTTCACCTTGCAGTCTTGATATTTGCATGCAGAACATTCACTAGATGTGGCAATCATGAGAAAAATCTGTATAACCAGTATGATCATAATCATAATGGCTTGTTGTTTCAAAAACTATAAGAGGAGAACTATTAGCTCCAATAATAGCACCACTACCACTACCATCATAAAAAATAACAAGCCTACCCTCCAAAGTTGTTTTTATTGTGATGGTTGTTTCTCCAAATAATTCCCATTTTTATTATATCAATTACCTTAGTTTGCATAGATCGTAAAGTAAGAAAAATGGTATCTTCAATTCTCGATTGGTCGAAATAAGCCACGGATGACAATCTAAAATAAATCAGTACATATATTAGAATGATGATGAAATCATCCAAAATAATCATTAGTTAATAAAAAAAGTTGATTAAAATTGGACTTATTACTTCCTTCGGGGGATTGAAAAGATCAAGAAATTTTACATTTTTATCAGTTTTGGTCGACGACCATCTCAGAATTCTTGGATAGAAAACTTCTTCCTGGTAGTTCACTTGTTGTCTCAAATAAGGAATGGCTTCAAATGCCCAAGACTATAACATAACACCAATATATCAAAAATATAATTAAATAAACAAAATGAATCATATCATGATAAAAGAAATATTTACCATGAAGGCCCATGGAAAGCCATATAAGTTGACTGTCTTTGGCGTTAATGGAGTCAACAAATATTTGATAGTCATTTTGAAGCTTTCATAACCCCAAGGATAGTTTTTAAATGCCTCAAGATCCTGCGAAATATTTATTAAATAGAGGCTTATGTTGTTGTTAACGTCTCTCGCCCAATGAATATTATGTACAAACCAAATCAAGAATAATGATTGCTTGTGATTCTTTGAGAGTCCTTTACCTTTTAACGCTTCGATCAAATTTTTGTTTTTGAAGCTTGGACCAACAATGGACACCAGGTCATCACGATCACTCGACTTGCCTTTGCCCTTTTTGGGTGTGCAGGGTGCTTTTTTTATGCCAGAGTAGATATAACTTGAGAATGTGAAGGAGGATAATATTTTAGTCAAGTAACTATGACAAACTTCTTCCAACCAAAACAAACAGGCATACCACAGTAATTTATCCATACCTTATCCATCTTATCTTTGTCTTCGTACATAAACCTACGCTTGAGAAGATCGTATACCATTTTCATTTGAAAATGAGCATTGTTATCCTTCGACAAATCAAGATATTGCCCAAAGCAGCTTTCCCTGAAATAAGTATCCAATTTTTGTTCTCAAGGTATTTTTCTGAAGGCGTCGAAAGATTTTTCCATGGCTGACTTAACTACAAAATTGCCCATTCAGTCAGTGGAACCATCACACTGCATTCTCACAGGATAACGATCAATGCTGAAGGTTTTGACCAACTGTTCAGTGGAAGGGCTATTAGCATTTGAATAATCTCTTTTGAAACATTCCTCCTCTCCATGTTCATTTTCTTCTGCTCCTGATTGAGATAATGCTTGTAAATCAAGCTCATAGATTGGTAAATATAGCTGAGCTATTGCACTTGTTCCTTTACTTGGACTTGATTCAATTTCTTTTCTTTTGGGAACCATATTATCTTAAATTAATAGGAATATAAAATAGATTATAACTAATTAATGCATCATTAAAAAGGGATAAAGTAAAATCTAACATGCACAATGGTAAAATAATAGTTCCAACAGATCACACATCTATTGCATCAGGTATGTTATCTATTGCAACATATAACCAACCTTTTGTAACGGATGAGTAAATTATTGAAAATAATAAAAAAAAATTACAAATCTGTTGCACCAGGTATTTTATCTGATGCAATATATAACCAACTGTTGCAATGGATGAGTAAACCATTGGAAACCATTAAAATAGATTACTAATGTGTTACACCAGGTAGTTTATCTGTTGCAACATGTAACCAACCTGTTGTAACGAATAAGTAATCCATTGGAAATAGTAAAAATAGATCACACATCTATTACACTAGGAAGGTTATCTATTGCAATATATAACTAACCTGTTGCAAATATGAGTAATCCGTGGGAAACCATAAAATAGATCACAAATCTATTGCAATAGGTAGTTTATCTGTTGCAACATATAACCAACTTGTTGCAATATATGAGTAATCCATTAGAAATAGTAAAAATAGATCACTTATCTGTTATACCAGAAAGGTTATTTGTTGTAACATATAACCATTCTATTGCAAAGATGAGTAATCTGTTGGAAACAGTAAAAATAGATCACTAATCTATTGTACCAGGTAGTTTATCTAATACAATATATAACCAATCATTACAACAGATGAGTAAACCATTAAAAAACATAAAAACAGATCACTAATTTGTTACTCCAGGTAGTTTATTTGTTGAAACCTATAATCAACTTGTTACAATGGATGAGTAATCCATTGGAAATAGTAAAAATAGATCACTCATTTGTTGCACCAGAAAGGTTATCTCACTCATTTGTTGCTCCAGAAAGGTTATCTATTGTAATATTTAACCAGCCTGTTGCAAGCATAAGTAATCCATTGGAAATAGTAAAAATAGATCACTAATCTATTGCACCAAGTAGTTTATCTATTGCAAGATATAACCAATCTATGGCAACAGATAAGTAATCCATTGGAAATCATAAAACAGATCACAAATCTGTTATACTAGGAAGGTTATCTATTGCAAAATATAACCGACCTATTGCAATGGATGAGTAATCCATTTGAAATAATAAAATAGATCACTGATCTATTAAAATATCATGCATCTATTGCAAAATGAGTTATTTTTTGGATTAATATTGTTTAGATTTCTTCCAAATAGAATAGTTGTATGTCGCAATAGATGAATGATCTGTTAGATTGTTTATCTATTACGTCAGATTTTTATAGTTGCATCAAATTTTCAACTATTGCATCAGATGTTTTCATCTGTTGCATCAGATTTTTCATTTGTTGCATATTATGTTTTATCTATTGCACCAGATGTTTTATCTGTTGCAACACCATTTTTACCAAGATAAACAACAAATCAACCCAGCAACACCAACACATCACACACACACACTAAGAACATTAACTATGATAAAAAATCACCAACAAATTTGAATCAACAGTTCAACAACAAGAAGAAGAAATGCCATAAATTAGGATTTTATTCAATCCACATTTCAAATTTAAGCTAGAAATATTGAAATTGTTAGCCAATACTAGAAGAGTTGTGGGCTCAAGTTCCTCTGTTTCTTTATAATCTTTACCTGTGAAAAAGAAAATAGGACGATGAAGAACTTAAAGTTGTTGTTTCTGAAGAAGTCTTCAGGTTAATTGATGATTGAAAGTCGAAAGGAAACTCGCCCTACTATTTGTTCGCTGGAGGTTGAAGTGCTGGGGATTAAGGGAGAATTTTGCATAGCTATTGGTTGGGAGAGTGTTGAGAGAAACTGTCGAGAGAGAGAGGAGAAAGATGATTGATTTGGATTGAAGGGGGTGTGGGTTGGGTTGATTTGTATTTTTGAAAAGATTAGAAGGTTTTGAAAATATTAATCAAGTCCACAATTAAATTAATCAAGTTTTCTAATGATGTTTGACCCTTTAAGTTGGTCAATGTCACCAATCCTTCATTCAAGACTTAAAAGATAACTTTCCTTTAATATTCTCTTAAAAGTAAAGGGCATCACAAGGTATCAATTAAGTGGACCACAACTATATAGGTAAAAGAATTTTAATACAGTCGACGCACTCCCTGTACTGTACATAATGTTTGCTAGAAGAGCTTTTTTCTATTAACCAATTTTGTTTACATTATTTAAGGTTATTAATAAAGATATTCTGGTACAATATATCATACTATCTCAGTTTAATTTTACTTGTCACAAATTTTTTAATTATATTTCTAGTTTTACTTGCCATTTTTGACATGTCAAGAAAAGACTTCTTTTTTCTTGTTTTATCCTTAGTATTAATTGTTTTTTTCCAAATTAATTTCAACAAACAATCTAAAAATCATTTAATAAGGATACTATGATAAAATAGTCATGTTATTAATTATTTTTTTAATGGACATTCCAAGTCAAATTGTGAGAATTAAAAGCGAATGGAGGAAATATACTGCCCATATTATTTAACTTTAAGTGTCTTAATTTGACTAGATACAAAATTCAAGGTGACTGCATCGGATTTATATTTTGGTTATTGATTCTCTTGAGTTGGGAATTAAGCAATCTCTTATGAACTCTACTCAAGATTTGCGCCTGCATGAGCATGAAGATCAACTTGGGCCAGCGTATAAATTAGAAAAAATTTCATAAAAGCATAACTTTAGTTCTTAAAATTACTAAAAGTATCTTCAGTTAAAAAATATTATAAATATCCCAACTTTTATTAATTTGGGTTAAAAGTTGAGATACATCGTAAAACACCCTCTTTAATCGAGTTTAACTTTACAAAAAACCAACTGAATTGTGTTTTTTTCCTCCATCTACGCAAAATTTTTATTCTAGTTTTATTCCAAGATTTTCTCTTCTTCTTCACATTTTTAAATTAAGGTATTTATCCATATCAACATGGTGCGATTTTTCTTTTTCATCTTATTCATATCCATATGGTGTGACTTTTCTTCTTCAACTATTTGCAATGCTCCCATTCTTCTTGGTTGCAGAGAAAATTACAAAGCGTTTTCCTTGTGTATATGGACAACCACCTGTATCATTGGTGCCCGATACTTCTGGGGATGTTGAAAACTGAAGTGGTGTTATTTGGAGGCCATGTTTCTGGAAGCCAATTTTTCTTCTTATTTATTTTGATGCGATTTTTCTTTCTTCAACTATTTGCAAAGCTTCAGATTTTTCTTGATTGTAGAGAAAATTGCAAAGCTTTTTTCTTTCTTATAAGGACAATCATCTATATCATTGGTGTCTGATGTTCTAGGGATGTTGCGATGAATCAGATCTTGAAACTTAAAGTGGTGTTTCTGTAGGCCAAGTTCCTAGAGGACATAATGTTGTTTTTTAAATTTTTGGCTAGATCATCATAGAGAAATTTATATTAGTTTAATTATTGAAAAGATATTAAATTTATAAGTCAGATACATAATAGTCTTATGCATCTCTCTTAAATTCTATCTATATTAATGTATCTCTACACAAAAGTTGTATATATAATGTATCTTCATACTTTTTATTCTACTGATAGATTTATTTGTCAGTTATGTATCAATTCTTCACTGATAAATAATCAATCAACAATCTAACTTATATATTGTAATGTATCTCATTGTAGTGTACGAAGTGTGTTGTCCAAGATATATGTATCTTAGTTGAACTATTCTAGTTGAATATTTCAAGTGTTCTGTTAAGAAGTATTATAAGTGTTGTACATATTGTATATCTATAAGAAATATTTCAGTTGAAGTGTTGTACAAGAATATGGTTATATCTATCAGATATAAGTTGATTGCAAGTATACACTTGTGTCAAATATATATTTCAATACATCAAATACGTTTTGTCATCTTGTATCTCTGTGTACATTGCACATCTACTTTATATATCTTTTGTTGGATAACTTCAATGTGACATGTATAAGAATCATGCATATTAGCATAGTAAGAGACACATAAGATTATTATAATGTATTATGTATCTCTTACATACTTTAAAAAAATATATCTCTTGTTATATGATTGTTAAATGTCAATTTCAAATATATCAAATATATCTTTCAATACATTAGATACGTTTTGTCATCTTGTATTTACCTGTACATTACACATCTAATTTATGTATCTCTCGTTAGATAACTTCAATTAACATGTATAAGAGGCATGCATATTAGTACAGTAAGAGATACATATAAGATTGTTATAATGTAGTATGTATCTCTTATAGACTTTAAAAAATGTATCGCTTGTTATAGATACATGTATCTTTCATAATAATATGTATCTTTTGATTGTTAGAGTACACATAAGGTCACGATGCCCTAACCTATAAAAAACAAATAGTTTTTTACTCAAACTTGTTATGTATCTTTTATTAACACATGTATGCAGCTCTACTATCACAATAGTATAACTATCAACAACAAATCCTTTAAATAAAACTATTACATCCACACGGTATTATGCATCTCTCAAACTTCTAAACAAAGAACCACAGTAAAACTACTTAAATAAGGACTATCAAAGACAAATGGAGATACATCAGTCACTCATACAGAAAAGAAAATAGTGATGTTAATTTACAAAAATCCCACATCATCTATTTCTTCATCATCATCGTCATCGTCCTCCTACCCCCATCCCATGAGTTCGAAACCTGGGTGGTGTTTCTATAAAAAATACTCCATAATGCCCGCATCAACCGCAAGTCCTTCTGAAAGTGCACATTCAGACTTTTGACTGTTGTTAAATTTATTGTACTTGAACTTTTCTCAACATGGAGAGTAACAGAAATATTCACTGAAAATAGTTGAAAAATGAATCATGAACCACGAAAAGAAGAAGAAGAAAATGTCTGCAAAATGATTATGGAAGTGAATTTGTCCAAAATTGAAATTAATAACAAAATATCATTTTTTAATGGGATTTTCTTTAGTTATGTAGATGATTAGTTGAGTTAATTGCTCATTTAATGATTTATTATCCGTTTCATTCCTTGATTTATGCTAATTAGTTAAACAATAATTTGTATTATTCATATGTATCTCATTTACTTTAGATGTATCTGAAATAAAATATAGAGGAATTTTATGAGATTTAGGAAAAGAAAAGGATAACATGTAAATATAGGTAAACTAGTCGGTGTTTGCGTAAATTTTACTATAATTTAAGGTGCAGCAATAAGACTAGAAAGCCCAGATTAGCATATTATGATGTGTGGAAACCTGGTTCACCATATAAATGACTTGAGCTATAAAAAACAAAGCAACCATAGATATTGGGGTATGGAAGAAATTGTATTTTATTTTCTTAGCTAAAGTTTTAGAATCTTGAAATCTCTCTTTTATATTTTTTTCTTTTTATTGCTATGATGAATTCCTATTTAAATGTTAGTTATTATGATTTTCTATATCAATAAAATTTGCCTTCGTTACACAATCAATGATGTACATAGAACTGCTTAAATCACATTATAAATAAAGCAATCATGTCCATTATGAGATCTTTAGTTTTAACTTTTACCCGTGGTACATCTCCTCAAAATCAGTCACTAATGAGGAGAAGATTCATGTCAAATCATAGTAAGTTACCATCATATGTGAAAAAATAAATGGCTTAAGTCATTGACGGTCCTTTAAAGTTGTTTGAGAAATTCACTTAGGCAACTCAACTCAGTTTTGTTTGTACCTATCAAGCAATCCAATATTAACAAATATGTACCTAGTAAGCATTTATCTAATAATCAATCAAACACTCAAGTGCGTGTAATACAAGCACGGATGACATAAAAAAGTATCAAATTAAATAAAGATATCCAATATTGGAGAACTTGCCTCGTGGATGAAAACTTGGAGAATTCTTTGAGAGATAAGAGTGAATGCATTACTTGATTTTTGAACTGAGATTGAAGGATGATAATTGGAAGTTATGGTGGCCGTTTTTGTAAGTTTTGTTGATGATGTTTCATTCCATTCTTCCATCATCATCACAGGCAGGGAAGAACTAAAATTTACCTTTTGATCTACTTCCATTGTGTTCACCAGTTCGAAGTCTCCATCTTCTTCTTCTCCAACGCCATTCCTCCTCTACCAGTATAAACATCACTAATCAATAATCATCGTCTCCTCTCACGCTACCCCCTTCTCTCACTTTGATAGCATATATCAAAAAGTCCCATTTATTGTAGTCACCTTCTTTTGAACTAGTAATCATTTACCAAAGTACAACAATAGACTTTCTTCGGAATTCTTCTCGAAAATAATGGAGCTTCGCCTATTTAGAAAGAAATCATACTTTTGTTGATGGACAATACATACTTAAAAAGAATAGAAGAGCAATCAAAGAGAGGGGAATGGGAATATACTAGTTGCAGGAGAGCATGACAATGAGAGAAGGAAGACTATCTTCTTCCTCTTTTTTTACTTCATCAATGTTTTTTCTCTTTAAATTAATGTAGGTGTATGTTCTGAAAAATATCATTTAAAATTATTTTACACATTTCAAAAGAGTGATCTATACAATTTTTGCCATGTTAGCACTTTGTGTTTAATATGAATGATTCTTGAATAATTGAACTGCTTAATAGGTACAAAGCTGAGTTGAGGTACCTAAGTGATTTTTCAAAAAACTTTTAAGGGGTCATCAATGACTTAAGCAAAAATTAATCTACAAATCTATTAGGAGAAATCATGTGTGCATCAGATGAAAGTCAGAAAAATATGTCTGCTAATGTTGGAATCTTAGGAAGTAATCCACTAAGCAGAACTAGTCAATTTAAAGGCAATGTATACTAGGTCTAATGGCTATAAATGTAGAAACTCAAGTGGACACCAAGGGGGAAATAACATGTTCAAACAGAACCAATATCTGTATTATGAAATCTGCAAGATTAAAGGACACAACAGAGAAAAATTACTTCAAGATAGTTGGATGTCCCTCAAATTTTAGGTACATGAAGAATTCTGCAGGATCAAGTAGCCATGGAACAAGTCATGGGGCTTCCTACCATGTGACATATGATAATGACTGAAAACATGGTGGTATTTATGGTAGTCTTGGTTTATTTGGTCAAAACATGGGTGGTGATATCTCTGAAGGTATTGTTGGACAAGTAAATCAATCCACAGATAAGGATCAACATACTCATAACTTAAATGTTTACTCTCTAAGCTATAATTATTGTGAGATTGTTGGAGGAAGTGCAACCATTCATAAGGGATCAGTATGAGCAAATTATAAGGTTGTCAAATTATGAATACCATTCGATGCACTGAGGCATCTGCAAATGCAACTAGTATGCCTAGGTATATGGCCTTGATGTTACCAAAAAGCTCTGAGTGGATAGTGGACAAAGGTTCCACAAACCCTATGGCTTCAAGCCTCAACATGCTTGATCAAGCTTCAACAATTGAGGCTCCTTGCCTAAAACTAGTACATCTAACTAATAATAATGTCACTCTAGTTACATGTACAGGATCAAGCTCTATATCCACTAAAAGCACTATATATAATGTGTTTCAGGTGCCTGAATTTTAGTTCAACCTATTATCTATTTCAAAATTAACTAAAGAATTATAATATTTTACTTTTTTCTTCCTTGATTCTTTCCTTTTTCAGGATCTCTTCACTAGGAGGGTGAAAGAAACTTGTAAAGAGCTGGATAGATTGTATATTTTGCTAAATCATTATTCCATCAATGGTCACGATGCTACTTTAGCAGCTCAAAATTCAGAACCTACTATTAATGGTAAAATAGAGATTAGTCTATGGCATATAAGGCTTGTCCATACTTTTATATCAGTGCTTGAAAGATTGTTACTATTTAGTTTAGATGAAATAACGAACAATGTCACTCAGTATGTAATATGTCTATGTGCAAAACAATCAAGATGTTCCTTTCCTTCTATACTCCTCAGCAAAATGGAGTTATTGAAAGAATGCATAGACATATCCTTGAGGTTACTAGAGTTATAAGATTTCAAGCTTATATCCTTATTGAATACTAGGGACACTGCATCTTAGTTGTTATCTACCTTATCAATAGACTTCCTAATCAATTGCTAAATGGCTAATCTCCTTATAAGAAACTATATGGAAGGAAACAAAAAATAAATTATCTCAAGGTCTTAAGATGCCTGTGTTTTGCTAAGAATAATAGTCAAAATGATAAAATGCTTCCTAGATCAACATTGAATTCACATGGACAATTCTGAGTCCTAGAAAGAGATGTGCTACTAGATTTAACTAAAAAAACTTTTTTGTGAACAAGAATGTGATATTTAAAGAGGATGTATTTATATTCCATACTCAAGAGAACAAGTTCAAACCTATTTTCTTAGATACAAGTCCTCAATTTCCATACTTGGATGTAGAGTATAGTTTACCTTATGATGTGTTAGCTGGAGGGAAACAAATACCTTTGATTTAGAAATTAGTTCAAAATGATGTAGGCCATCAGAAAGTACCAGTAAAGCCTATACCTTAGCTGGTAGCACCAATTCAGGTATAAGTAGAACCTGAGGTTCAATAAGTAATTATAGTTCATCTTTCGAGAAGATAAACCAGAGGTACTCAACTTTCTACTTGGATGAGGGAATTTTATCACTTAATATTCATCATGATGTTCTTTACAACCTAGACAAGTATGTGTTCGATGATCATGTATCTCACAAATATAGAGCATATGTAGCTGCTATGTCAAGTATAACTAAACCTAAGACTTACTCTAAGGCTATCAAAGACCAAAGGTGGGTACAGGCCATCAAGGAAGAAATACATGCACTGTAAAACAATACTTGAAAGGTTGTGTGACTACCTCAAGGCAAGTCCACTATTGGGTTCAAATAGATTTATAAAATTAATATAAATCTAATAGAGAGATTGATAGGCTTAAGACAAGACTTATAGAAAAAGTATATAGTCAAAAATAAGGAATTGACTATCAACGTACCTTTTCTCCTATCGTAAAAATAGTAATAGTGAGGTCTGTTTTGGCTATGGCTGCTTCTATAAATTGGCACATCCATCAAATGAATGTGTATAATGTACTTCTGCAGGGAGATCTACATGATAAAATCTATATGAACATGCCATTCAAAGTCAGGGGTATACACAAGTATACAGACTTGTCAAATTCTTGTATGGACTAAATCAAGCACCAAGATAATGGAATATTAAACTTTCTGAGGCCTTACTCAAGCTTAGTTTCAGGCAAAGTTAGTACAATCACTTACTTATTATGCTTATATATTTGGATGATGTGTTTATAATCTCTACCAATTTTGAGTTGATCAATAAAACCAAGCTTTACTACATAACGCTTTGAAGATAAGATATTAGAGAGTTAAGGTATTTTTTGGGAATTGAATTTGCTAGATCAAGTAAAGGGATTACAATGTATCAATGGAAGTATGCACTTGAGATCATTTTTCAAGCACGTCTATCAGCAACCAAATCATTCACTACACCAATTGACAATAATATAAAACTTATTTCAAGACAATATGATCAACTTTTCAGTAACAAGTCTGAGAATGATCCCCTAGTTGATCAAGAAAGTTATCAAAAACTGATAGAAAAACTGTTTTATCTAATAGTCACAATACCTGACATTGCATATCATGTACAAACTCTAAGACAATTTCTACGAGCACTAAAGAAATCTCGTATGTGTATAGCTATTAGGGTTATGAGATATATTAAATCACAACCAGGACAAGGCCTGTTGATATTTAGTAAAAGCATTGATAAAGTAACTGCATATTATGATGAAAATTAGGTGTCACACCCCTTTTTTTACCAAAATTTTTTTTTTACATTTAAACTCAAAGTCACCACTTGGTATAAATCTAGTGTACCAATTCACATTTTGAAATCCTTTTTCAAAATGACTTTTGACTCTTTAAAACTGATCCGCGAATAGAGATTTCGATTAAGAAATTCTATTGACCGAGGGGAACGTGTTAGGTACCCCTCAGTCCTGTGGTTCGACCATGGTTGCTTCATGAAGTATATTGGCTAGTATGACACTATGAAATGCATAAACCACAAAAAACACACAATAAGAAAACAAACAACCAAACAAAAAATATTGTGTCCAGTACCTAAACTAACCTATACTAATCCTAAACTATGCTCTACCCGATGCCTCGGGCCTTGATCACGAATATCCTTCACTTACATGATACTTTGGGGCATTCCCCAGTGATAAGTACAATGTGACCTCGGGGCATTCCCCGGCTAATGAATACATTCTGATGGAATGTGGTAAAAGTACATAAATCACTCAGCATAGACATTTACACATTTGATGATATACAATCCTACGAGTTGCCTACCCCAAGACCTAAGATTTACCCATTGATTCTCAGCCTAAAACATGATATTATCGAATTTGAAAAAATTAAAATTCAATTCAAATACAAAAATTATCGATGAACCCTTTTTATTGATTTTTCAATTTCTGCCCAAAAATTCAACTCAAGGTTCCACCATAACAATTAAAAATTTCTATTTTCAACAATTCATAACCATTATCAATGAAATCAAACAACAAATCAAAATTACTGAATTTCATATCATGCTTCACACAAATCAATCACATATAATGAAATTAAAATGAGAAAAGATAGAATTGGAACTCCAATAAAGCTTTTACTGTGCAAGTTATATGATTGAAAGAAGGAACCGGACCCAAAGAACTTGAATTAAACCTCAATACGAATCCCACATTATGACTACAAATCAACTCATCCACGAAACAAAATAGTCAAAAGAAAGACAATTCAAACAAAATTTATTGACTGTTTGATGGTGATTTCGCTATTGGGAAAAGCAACAGACATCAGTTTTGGAAGTTTTTTCCGATTAGGTGGTTGTCGATCTAAGCTATGGTTTTTTTTAGCTGAACTTCGCCGAAATCAACATGAAAAGGTCGGGTTTGGGTTATTTGGTTGCTGATTCTAGTGTTGTTTGGTGGGTTTTCAAGGACGGTTTGATCTTAACTGGGGCAGCGGTGACTAATCTGCTTTTATTATCGACAATTTTCGGCAAGAAACTCATCTAAAAATTTAACAACTATGAATTTACCCCTTCTCCGTTCAACCCTCTACTATCCTCTCTCTTAAAACTCTCTATTTTTCTCTCTATCTCCCTTAGTTTTTCTCTATTTCTTTTATCTATATATAGAATGTGTTAGCTGTGTGTGCGTGAATTTATTTTCTAGTGACCTACTCTGTAGAGTGTATCTTAGTGAGTGTGTTGTGTGTTCACTGTGAGGTTAGTCCCTTGTGAATATTGGTGTATGGGTGTATGTATATCTGTTAAAGGAAAAAGCTCCAAAAACATAAAAAAAAGGGTAGGGGTAGGGGGTACGTAGATATGGAGGTGGGGTGAGGTAGGGGAGGTGTCCATTATTTATTGGATAAAGTAGTTAATTTGTTATCAAATTGTTAATTTTGTTGAGAGATTATTATTTTGTTTTTTAGTGGAGGGATCATCACACGGGTGTTAGGTACATGGTATAGTGAGTGTAAATGTGTAAAAGTTGACTTTTGAAGGGAAAAAAATTATGTGACTAAATAATTCCCCTCTTTTGATACAACACAAAGTATTTTTAGACAAAGAAGTAGACAACAAGACAAAATTTTGTCTCAACCATTATTCAAAAGAAAGAAATAAAAGAAAGAAGGGCAATCGAGTCTTGATTTTGGACATTCTACCTATCTCAAGTTATGTAGGAGTCAAAGCAGACATAGCTCCAGGGTTGATAAGGAGGTGGACTATACCAAGTTTGGAGAGTCGAGTGAGGTCTTTTTGAGGTTTCGATCTACGACTCTGTCATTACATCAAAAATTAAAATTACAAGTTACAAAGATAAATGCAATTATAAAAATACTATCTACGCAGCTTCCCTTGGATCTTAACTTGAGCTTTTAATGCTTTCAAAAGTGATAAAAGATCTGGTTTTCTTTGGATTAAACTTTGAGAATAGATACTTTCTTCATAAAAAATCTGGTGTTGGTGATGAACTCAAAATTGACCATGTTCTACAGGGGGTATTTCTAAATGTGAACCTGAGTTTGAAAATCTTTATCCTATTCTACAGGTGGGCTCCTAGCTTGCAATTTCTCAACTTATTGCTTGGCTTTAAATTTCTTCACCTTGTTGCTTAACTTTTAATTTCTTCACCTTGTTGCTTGACTTTCAATTTCTTCACTTTGTTGCTTGACTTTCACTTTATTCATCTTGTTTGCTTGACTTTCAATTTCTTCACCCTGTTCTCCAAGTGGACTCCTGACTTGCCATTTTTCAATCTGTTGACTTTTAATCTCTTCACCCTGTTCTTCGAGTGGGCTCCCAACTTGCAATTTCCTTACCCTATTCTCTAGGCGAGCTCCTAACTTTAAATTTCATCACCCTATTATCCAGGCGGGCTCCCAACGTATAATTTCCTCAACCTGTTCTCCGGGAAAACTCTCAACTTGTAATTTCATCACCCTATTCTCCAGGCGAGTTTTTGAAATCAAAATCAAAATTAGAACAAACGTTATCCCAAACAAAGATTTTGATAAGGAAAGATTTCATTTTTCAAAAAAATAAAGTCTCATTTTCTAAGACAGTCCTAAAGTGAGGTTCCAAGTAACATGAATTAAATTTTTCCCTAGTTTATCATCATTAAAATTTTGTGGGTGTCAAATCCAATCACAACTACTTGCAAAATTCATAATGCAAAGGTTCATCAAGGCTCTAATCAATAAATGCATCTCTTGAGATAAATGAACAAGACCAACAAGTGCGTCTCTTAAGAGTTAAAATGAGAAATTCTAGATCAAAAATGTATCTTCAGAGATAAAGGTTTAATTTAGGAAGCGTGCTGGACAAATGAAGCTTGAAAACCCTGACAAAGAAGTGTGTCTCCTAGGAGTTAAAAGGAATGACTCGACTAGAAAATGTGACTTCTAGGAGTGAAGGTTCAATTTAGGAAGTGTATCACCTAATTAATAAACCTGAATTACCCAGATAAAAAGGCTCGTATCCTAAGGGTTAAGTGGAAGGACTCATTTGGAAAGTGCATCTTCTAGGAGTAAAGTGGAATTCCTAGACTAGAAAGTGCATCTTCTAGGAGTCAATGAAATGACTCAACTAAAAAGCGCATCTTCTAGGAGTAAACAAAAGGACTCAACTAGAAAGTGTAATTTCGAGAGTCAAGTGGGATAACCGACTAGAAGTGTATCATCTAGGAGTCAATGAAATGAGTCAACCAGAAAGTGCATCTTCTTGGAGTGAATGAATGGACTCAACTAGAAAGTGCAACTTCTAGAAGTCAAGTGGAATAAATCAACTAGAAAGCATGTATTTTAGGAATAAATGAAATAACTCAACTATAAAGTGCATCTTCCAGGATGAAATGACTTAATTAGAAAGCGCGCCTTCTAAGAGTGAATGAAAGGACTCAATTAGAAAGTGCAACTTCTGGGAGTCAAGTGGAATGACTCAACAAGAAAATGTGTATTCTAGGAGTCAATGAAATGACTCAACTAGAAAGTGAATCTTCTAGGAGTGAGTGAAAGGACTCTACTAGAAAATGAAACTTCTAGGAGTCAAGTGGAATGACTCGACTAGAAAGCGTTTCTTATAGGAGTCAATGAAATGACTCAACTAGAAAGTGCATCTTCTAGGAGTACATGAAATGACTCAACTAGAAAATGCATCTTCTAGGAGTGAAGGTTTAATTTAGGAAGAGAATCACCTAACAATTAAATACTTAAATACCTGGACAAGGAAGTGCGTTTCCTAGGAATATAGGATGATGAGTTTTTACCATAATTTTGATATCTAAACCTGTACGGCAACTTTACTCTTGTATTTGTAGAAGTGAGGCATTCCATCCTTTGATATTAAGGCTCTGAAGACCTTGATTTGAAGGTAACATGTGTTCTTAAATTATACAAAGAAACCTGTGAGTTTAAAAGCATGGTGGTTGGTTTGTGGATTTGTCTTTCGAGGCAATCACTCTTGCACTTTTCACCTCTAATCTTGCTTCTAAATATTGACATATCATGATGTTTCTGCACTATTAATCCAAATTCAAATTATTAAGAGTGACTCTAAAACAAACACAATGTATCGATTGTGCTATGTTTCTCAGATAAACCCCTTGAACCATGGTATTTTCATGAATATCAAAATTTGTTTGTTTCTGTGTGCCTTGTTTTGGCTTACAAACATGTTTCTTTCATGTGCTAGCCATTTTCTTGCTTTGTGCAATTGAAAAAGTTGGTAGCATGTTTTGAAATCTTTTCTCACCTGTTTTGACATGTACTTAACTCAAAGACACGAGAAAAATGATAATTTTTTCTATTTTAATAACAGACTAAAAAGCACAAAAATAGAGAAGAAAGAAAAGACAAGGTATGTCCTTTTCTAAAAATAAAGAAAAGAAAAAAATTATCTGAAAATGACAGTCAACTCTAATGATTATGCCATGCTTTTGGATTAAACTTCCTGATCTTTTCATATAATCTCTCACTAATTGTTGTTGAGTTAATGACCCTAAAACTGAGATACTTCCTTGGGCTGATTGCATTCAAAGACCTTATTCGGCTAGTTAAACCTTGAAGGGTTTTTTTACTACAAGCTTCTCTCATTTTCCTTCTCACAGCTCACCATTTTCCTAAGGTAATGAGACTCCCCTTTCCATTTCTCTCAATCTGAGTGCATGTAAGGATTTTTACCACTGAGACTCTCTCATTTTCATTTCTCTCAGCTCACCATCACCTAGTGGTGCTTGTGAGGGTTTTCAACAATAAGACTCAATCATTTTTATTTCTCTCAACTTACCGTTTCCTCACGGTGCCCGTGAGGGTTTTAACCAACAATATTCTCTCATTTTTATTTCTCTCTTGGTTCCTTATGCTGAGAAAGACAAGTAGGACCCAAATGCCTCATCATATCCATTGCATGCTTAGCCTTAAAATTCTCAAAGATTAATTTGAAGGTCTTTTTTTGGTTGTAGCTTGTCTTTTGGATAGGGTTAGAAATAAAGGATGGTATAAGTCCTAAACAACACTTGGAGTGGGGGTGAAACTTATAACTTTTGAAATTGACTCAAACAACAAAGATTAACTCATGCCCCAATTTCCTTTGACATGGATAATTCTAAATTGTTTATTTGGTTGGACCGAACCCACAGTAGGGATGCCTACGTATCTCACCCCTAAAAAAGGAGAATCAGATCAAATATTATACTGCCCGAGAGTACACCCTGGATGCTACACGGTGCTTATGGTTATAAGTGACCACATGCTAACCCATGAGTTGGTACATGTGTGAGCACTGAATAATAATAACAAAGTAAACATATGCGAAATATTTGAATACACCATAAGGTTGCATTTCCGATCACAAATATGATATCAACTGTCGAAAAACAACTATCTAAAAACTGATAAAAATAATGACAAATGACTGACTGTCTAAAGTGTCCGAAAGCCTCTAAAACTGACTAAATAGGAGTTGATGGGACAGACCCAAACTAACTCCAACTAACTACTGAACAAAAACATGAAAATAAATATAGTCGATTCTCAAAATATGAGGAGTCACCACGACTGTTGTTACTGATGAGCTGGGATGCCTATGTACGATCGAAAACCTGAGCGTCCGAACCTATGATATGAGATATCATAACGTAAGAAATGAGTATGCAGTTAGTACTTTGAATATACTGGTATGCTAAATGGGGTTAGGATGATATGCATGGGCTCATGTATATGAATAGTAATTGACTGAATAGCATGAGTTAACTGAATAACTGATATAAATGCATGAATGCTATAAAATTTGAGAATGCATGACCAAGCATATAACATGATTCTGAAAATAGTCTGTAAATTGAAATAATGAAATCTGATAATTGAATAACAGATAACTGTATACTGAATACTGAACTGAGACTGTGGGAGCTGACTATAACCGACATGCCCCAATATATTATCAGGGTCCAACCCTTAACCCCAGTTAGAAGGGCGTCAGTACTGTGCCACGGGTACTAACACTGGCTGTATGGATCCACTAATCTAACATCCTGAAGGATGAGTATGTCATGCCCATCTAATTAGGGACCCCTCAAATCTATGGTGGTGCCATAGGTCTGGAACTTAGGGACCGCTACTAACGTCTAATGACTACTGGCTGGGGAAACAAGTCTCTCATGCCTATTGATGGGAGAGACGCCATTCCTATGTTCACTTAGTGCTAAGGTTTACTCCAAACTAAAAGACACTGAATTATTAGACTGAACTAAGTTTAACTAATTCTGAGTTTTAATTGTGCTCATTATAGTAATAATAACTGAGAAATCAACTATGCTCATGGTTTAACTGAAATCATTCTTAGGATAATGAAAGTATGTAAACAGCTAAATTTCAGGTATTCAAACCCCCTAGTACTTGAGAACAATAACAATAAGATTATACTAAAACTATGGAAACATGACATGTAGTCAATATTCAACTCATTATTTCAGGCATTACATCAAACATTTGTAATACATGGCTTAAGCATGGGAATAGTTTGAACATGTAGTAGTAGCATGATTTTGATACTAAATTACCAATTAAGGCTTAAATCAATGAACAACACCATTCAAATGTGCAGGGTTTAATTACAGCACCCAAGTGCACACGCAAGTGTACGTGGTCTTATCAAGTAGTAAAGTGGCCTAATCAAAGCCAAGTATCGACTCAACAGGGACTTGGTTGAACAACATTTTGATTTCAGTTCACGATTTGGATTTAACTAATGCAAAAGTAACAAAAAGAGAGTTTGGAGTTTGTATATTTCAAGTAAAGTAAACGGTGCGTAAAGTAAAGATCTTGAACAATAGATAGGAGTAAAACCCAGGGTTGAAGCACTTTGAACAATCATATTATGATAATGAATGTCATTTGATAAATTGCTTATCTTGATTGTTGATTCGTAGGGTTAATTGAATGATCATGGTTTCCCAACCTCTAATTTTTTACCTAATATGGAAATTATAACTACATCATTGAGTGGGGATGTAATAATCCAATTAAGTGAATTAAATCTATCATCCTATGTTTGAATCAAGTAAGGCATCTAAGGACAGGTACATCCCTGTCCTCGACGTTAAGTTTAATTCTTTATTTTGTAAAAGAATAAAAATCCAAACTTTTCTATTTCCATGTTCTATCTCCCTATTCCCTCTTCCGAGATCAAAAGACCGACAATATATGTATTCTATGGGTGATCTGTAACACCCCGTACTTTTACCTAGCCTAAATTCATCCCAAAAATGTCAAAGACTTTATTTAAAGATGAATACACTTTTATACATGTGGAGTTTTCCAGATTTTGACTTTTTGTTATGTAGAAAATTCAATTATCTTTCTAACGATATAAAATTTACCTAAATCCGATAACCGGATAAGAAGTTATGGTGATTTTATCTTTCAGTCGTTAAACATCGTCATTCAGGACTGTAGCGCTTCGCGGAGTGTGTCAAAATAGCAATTGTCATTTTCTAGTGTTGCTCCATAATATTGGTGCATCGCGCCATAGATCCAGTTCACAATTGTCAATTTACATTGTACTAATGCAATTACACCGTGTTGCGTGCACTTTCAGTTTGTAATCAAAGTGGCAATGCAATTGTACCGCATCGCGCCACCATGCAATTTCCCAATTTTCATTTTCTAGTGAAACGGCGCAATAGCACCGCGTCGCGCCAGGGTCCCAAATCGGGAAAATTTTATGAAAAATTAATGTTGCATCCAGGGTTAAAACAGTCTTTTCCCATGATTTTATTCTGCCAAATATGGGATTTAAGCCCTAAAAATGTGTAAAATCCTTCATTATTCACTTTTCTCCAAAATCAAAAGGTATTTCTCTCTCAAGAGGCAAAAACCCTAGTTCAAGAATCAAGGTCAATCCTCAAGAATTCCTTAAGAGTCTTCAAGAATTTAGATTTTCAGGTATGTTAGATATTCATTCATGGATCCTTAGCTTCCATGGAGCCCAAGAATCCTTTTTTAAAAAATACAAGATTTATGATTTATGATTTCTATGTTTGAATTAGATTGAATTCATTTTCATGGTGTTGTTTGAGTTTTAATCTATGATCTAGATTACAAGTTCCAAGAATTAATTCCAGCATGTGTTGAATTACATGATATTCATGATAAACCCTTCAATTTGCAAGTTGATTGTTGTAACCATATTAACCCTGAGTGTTTATGATTTAATGAACCAAACATGTTCCCATGTGTTTGATAAATTTCCTATGAGAATGAAATTACGCCAATATAGCATGCTAACATGTATTCCCCATTCATGTACAAGTTAATGCATTAAAAGTGTTTGATGGAATGTCTCTATGAATGAATTATGACCAAGTGAACATTGTCATGTTATTCAAGATTATGTTTTTCTTTACTTTTCATGCTATCGAGTCCTGGGGTATTTAATACCCGACAATCTAGCAGTTACTTAGGGCCAACGTCAGTTATAGAATAGTATCAGTCATCTCACAATCAGTAGTACACTCAGTCAGTTACATAACTTAGGAAAATCTTAGTTATCGCAGTATCAGTCTAGTCCAGTTCAATGTCTTTCAGTTGGAAGTAGGATTCAGCACCGAGAGAACACAACGATGGGGGCTCACCTGCCAGCAGAGGGTGTGATCCTTAGAAGCAATCCTGGCATTTCAGAACTATGTAGCCAACATAGGTTGAAACATCAAATCTTCCAGTTGAGGGTTGATGAGGTGTTCTAACTTGCCAGATGAGGGTACCACCGTTCTCGTTTAGGGAACTTGCCAGTAGAGGGTGACTCTTCAGCTTGTCTTTACCCCTAGAATGGTACTGACACCCATCCAATTAGTGTTACAGATTGGACCCCAGCTCAGTTATCTTATCAGTTCAGATTTAGGGCATGTCGGTTAGATAATTACCTTCCATAATTTTAGTTTCAGTCTCAGTCTTCAAAATAGAACTTAGTTTAGTTCTACAGAATCAGGACTATCAGATATACTAAGTTATTAATAATTCAGATTATCAGTGATCTCTGATTATCAATATATTTAGTTATCAGTTATCAGATTCAGTTCCAGTATACTCAATCACAGTATACGCAGTATGTTTAGCAGTTACAGATCCTCTATGTATGCTAATCCAGCTCATGCATATCATTCAGTTAGTTATTATTCATTCATATGAACCCATGCATTCAACCTTACCTCATTTAGTATACTAGTACATTCCCACGTACTGATCGCATACCCATTTTTTGTGCAATGATGTTTCATATCATAGGTTCGGATGCTTAGGTTCCTGACTGCACTTAGCCAGATTCAGCCAATAGTAGCAGATTTAGCAGTGAGTCCTTATCTATCGAGGATATGCTTTTATTTCAGTACTTTAGCTTAGAATTATTTTAGTAGATGGTGTTAGTTGAGGGATTTTCGCATCAACTCTACTTTTAGACAGTTTCAGTTAGAGGCTTTTCAGACTAGATTCAGATAGTATTTTAGATTCAGATTTTATTATTCATTATCAATATTTCAGATGTTTTGATCCTTATGGCATTTCAACCTGTTATTTCGCATTTATTTCAGTATACAAATTCAGTGTTCACAACAGATATCAGTCATGGGTTAGCTTGTTAATCTTTGGGGTCGCAAGCACCGTGTGACGACTAGAGGGTAGACTCGTTTGTTACATGATCAATCCTTAAAATATTTGAAACAAGAATAAACAAACAACCAAATATGATAAGCAAATCTAACAAAAATAAACTAAAATAATAGTAATAATGTTCTTGGCTTTAACCCCAGAACAAAGGGTTTTTAACCGATAATATTCATAATCACGATCCAAATAATTGAATACATGATACGAATTAATTAATAATTAAATAAAAAATATTAAACAAAACCTAACACGTAGAAACCTCCGAATTAATATTGTTACCAGGTGTTCACCATTTCAATCTTGTCCAAGAATTCTCCAGTTGCCCAAGTGCATATGCTTATATAATATAATAAAACTCCTAATTGTACAAGGAGTGGAATTAAAAAGATTCCCACCAGCATTAAAATATGTGCCATGCAATTGTATCACAAATGGACTCCATGTCGGCAGATTTTAACTTTTTGATCGTACATTTGCAACACTACGCGATTATGGATTGACTCAAATGAAGGTCGCGACGCGACCCTATCACAACACCTCTCTGGAATTTGCTTCTCGGGAATTGGTTAAGTGTTGGATGTTCCTCCATTCATCCTTGACTTTGTGGTGTATTTTCAATGAATTCCCGGCCTTTTTATCATCAACATATCACCATATTCAACTCAAGAAGCCTCCTACAATATCACACACCACATATTAGAGATCAAAACAACAAAATATTCTCAACGATAAATCAAAACACAAGCTAAAATAAGGCTAATTTTCATGATCTTCAACTTTATGTTTCGACTCTTAACATAATCAAATTAAACTTTTACCTTTACAAACAGGTTTTTCCACTAATAATTATACAATCAAAACATTTGGAACAAATTAAACACATTAGAATCCAATGAGACCAACTACGCACACACCTAGCTCAAGCTAGTAACACTAGTTTTTCGGGTTGAACTCTACATGACTCAATTAAGGACAAACTTATTTGGATAACATGTTGAACATTGTAATTACATACTTGGACACTTAAATGCTTATTTATATCAATATCAACACGTTAAGCATATGAATTGCTCTCAAAAAAAGGCAAAAAAAGCTAGAATAATGATATCGAAGTGTATATAACCACTTCAGATCATCACCCCACACTTAAATCCTTGTTTGTCCTCAAACAACTCTTCACTCTAAGCATCAAAAGCTAAGGTGATTCTACACTTCAACTAAAACAAAGACACTTAAGCTAGACTAGACAGAATGCACGTTTCTCCACAAAGCATGTTATTTACATAATTGAAAGCTCAAGAATTCTACTCTGAAATATCCTAGCCTCAAGAATTGACTCCACAAGTGGCAAACTCATGCATATTTATCAATCAAAGATATCATATAAAACACCCATATTCCTCAAATATGTGCCCCTCACAACAAGAGAGATACCCATAATTACTTATAATAATGCAATTTATAGCATAATGGATACAAGAATCAAATTATGCTCACTCTCACACAGAATTCACAAGTTGCATGCAATGAATCATATGCTTGCCCTTAATGTAGTTCTCCACTAATAGTGGAATGATGAAATTAGGATCAAATAGGTCTTTTTCGAGTTGTAATGTAGGTTAAGGGATGGGTAAGAACTATTTGGGAATAGTGACTAACCTCTCTAAGCGCTTTAATACACTACATCATACATTTAAAATCAATTCTCCAACAACCAAATTACACTATTTTGTTTACCCCTCACCTTCATTTTGCCCCATCCGTTTTAGCATTTTCACAAACACATGGTAGGCATAGTGTTTACTCCTTCAAGATTCAATTATTCTCACTTTCTACAATTATGGGAATATTTCTAACACTATTTATATCACTCCCAACCACTACACATCAAATATAAACATCAATAACTATTACCTTGAGGCATCAATTTCACCTTTTTCTTCTTCAATTTCTCAAACTCCTTACTAAATTACTTTTTACTTAAGTCACTTAGGAGCTTTTTAGATCAAATTATGGTCTATCTAAGAAGAGATTAGGCTACATATGAGGCTTCTAAATAAAATAAGCTAAAGGCTCAATGAGGTTTAACTAGGATTATATGTAAAGGGTAGGTCAAATCAAAGGTATAAAAAAGGATATCAAAGAAATGCCTAAATCATCTCCTAAACCCACTATTTATTTTGCTTTACACACACACCGGGTAAGTTCTAGATATTACATGCAACAAGGAATATAAAAGAATCTCACATCACACATAGCACATGCTCAAATCACATAAGATCATCATAGACTCCCAACCAAACAATAGCATGAATTCAAATTTAAGCCAAAAAGCACAAGAGTCACAAAAACATGAGCCTAAGAGTCTCAAAAGTAGAAATTCTCCAAATCACATGCTTTTAATACACAAAATACTTGCACCGTGCAAACAAAAATAGCACCACAAGAAAATCCTACACCAAATTTATAAAAAATAAATTAAGCCAAAATTTAGGAATTCCCCACCCACACTTAAAAATCTACTTTGTCCCCAAAGTGAACTTTTAAAATACGAGATAGAAATACTCCGTAAGGCCTCTAGGCCTAGGAAGTAGCATTTTTTGCATTTATGGGATCCGTAGGAACCAACACTCAGTCTTTGCCATGCTCCTTAGCTCAAGTTTTTGGCAATCAGACTTCCCATGAACCTGCGACTCAATCAAAAACAAAAACTATGTGAAGTAAAAACTAAAAACTAAACAGAAAACATTCCTTAGCTTGGGTTGCCTCCCAAGAAGCGCCTGATTTAGTGTCGCGGCATGACCCAACTAACGACTTTGTCATTCACTTTTCTTCTTTTTCTTATGCTTGGTCTCCATCTTCCTATTCTCTTTACCCCTCTTGGGTGCCAAATTTCAATAGAAATAGGTTCTTAAATTTTACCCTTTTCAGGCTCATCAATTAGTATCAAATTAGGCTTAGGAAGTAGAAGCTTAGGCTACTCAATCAGGTAGTTTGAAGAGGTTTTTGGTGTACTCACCACCCCATACTTGTCCCCTTTAATAACATTAATCATACACAAATATTTATAATGGGTCGTTAGTATGGGTGTTTTGTATACATAAAATACCACCTCTTCATCTTCTACCCACATTTTAAACGTTCCTTCTCTAACATCAATTAATGCTCCTTCACTTGCTAAGAATGGACGCCCCAACATAATTGGTACCTATTCGTCTACCTCAAAATCAAGAACAATAAAGTCAGCAGGAATAATGAATTTACCAAACTTTATGAGGACATCCTCTATTATTCCTTCCAAATATGCAAATGATCCATCTGCCAACTGAAGAACAGAGGTGGTTGATTTAGGATTTCCCAAGCTTAATTTTTCAAACAGAGACAGGGGCATCAGATTTATACTAGCCCCTAAGTCACTTAATCCACTTTACTCCTAATTTTGATAAGGAGAGTAAACTTCCTCGGATCTCTTAATTTCTTGAGGATTTTCTGTGTCGTTACCATTCTACACTCTTCAGTGAGTGTTATCACCCCCACATCCTACAATTTTACCTTATTAGCAACCAAATACCTCAAATACCTTGTGTACTTAGGCATACCATGCAAAACATTTAACAAAGGTAAGTTAATATGAAGTCCTTTGAATGTGTCAAAGAACTTCTTAAATATTGCATCCTAATTCGCTTTCATGTGCTTCTGAGGGAAGGGTAGTGGCAGTGTCTTCTTCACTTCTAGTTTAATAATTTTTTCTTTCAAGTACTTAGACTACCTTAAATTTTTAGTAACTTCTTCATTTATCTATTCAGTCAGCACATCAGCTTCTACCTTCTCAGTTGCCTTCGGAGGTTCTCCTTGAAGATCTTTACCACTCTTTAAGGTTATTGCCATAACCTACTTTGGATTTTCTATATCTACTGGCAAACCATCTTTTGGTCTATTATTTAATGCTTATGATAATTGCCCTAACTGCAACTCTAAACTTCTTTTGGTCGTTTGCTGATTTTTTATGTCTGCAATCAATTATGTCTGAGTAGATAAAAGTTGCTTCAATATCTCTGCCATGTTGCTAGTTGACAAATTTGGTTGGGCCTGTGGTTCCTTGTGCTATGCGGTTCAACAAGGTGTATAACTCATCATAAGTTAGCTCCAATGCTTGACCACCTGGGGCTGAATCTAGCAAAATCTTCATATTGTGATCAAGTGCTTCGACAAAAGTATGAGCAAGTACCTTATTGGAATGTTGGTGATGTAGATAGTCCTGAATAAGAGCCTTGAAGCATTCCAAAGTATGAAAGAGGTTTTCATCTGGCTTTTTCTAGAAGCTCACAATCTCACTGCGAAGCCTCCCAGTATTACCAGGTGAAAAGAATCTGATGAGGAACTTTCTAGCTAAGTCGTCCCATGATGTGATTGAATTGGCTGGATCAGCATTCAACTACCTTTTAGCTTCCCCCAACAGTGAATGGGGAAAAAGTTTCAGCCTTACATAATCTTTACTCACCCCAGTCTGAATGAATGTATCAGTAAGCTCAATGAAAGTCTGCAAGTGGACTTGTGGATCCTTGTATGAAAGCCCTGCAAACTGTTCACTACTGATGAGAAGTTGTACCATATTATGTTTTAACTCAAAATTCCCCAGCAACCAGTCTTTGAATTAGGTAAGTCAAGTTCGTCGGAAATGGGACTGCCATTTCCCTAACTGTCCTGCGTGCATGTTGTTCTGCATCTTTTATAGTAAGATCTACTTGGTCTTCTATGATTTAAGGAATTTGGGGGAGAAGTATCGCTTCTCTCCTTTGTTGATGGTAAAGTTGTTTGGGTTCGTGGATTTGTTCAACCAAATTTCTATCCCTTGCCAGCATCCTAACCTTAAAACTTGTTTCCTGCAATCACAAAACCAAGACCAAACGTAAAAACACAAAATAAATCTAAAGGTAAAACTAAAATAAACAATTTCCAAATAACAAGTCCCCGACAATAGCGTCAAAAACTTGACAGCGCCCAAGCACACATGCAAGTGTATGTGGTCTTATCAAGTAGTAAAGTGGCCTAATGAAATCCAAGTATCGATCCAACATGGACTTAGTTGAACAACAGTTTGATTTCAGTTCATAATTTAGATTTAACTGGTGCAAAAGTAACCAAAAGAGAGTTTGGAGTTTGTAAAATGCAAGTAAAGTAAATAGCGCGTAAAGTAAAGATCTTCAACAATCAATAGGAGTAAAATCCAGGGTTGAATCACTTTGAAAAATCATACTATGTTAATGAATATCATTTGCTAAATTGCTTATCTTGGTTGTTGATTCATAGGGTTAATTGCATGACCATGGTTTCCCAGCCTCTAATTTTTTTACCTTATATGAACATTACAACTACATCATTGAGTGGGGATGTAATAATCGAATTAAGTAAATTAAATCTATCATCCAACATTTGAATCAAGTGAGGCATATAAGTACATCCCTGTCTTAGATGCTAAGTTTAATTCTTTATTTTATAAAAGAATAAAAACTCAATGTTTATTTATTCCCATGTTCTATCTCCCTATTCTCTCTCCCAAGATCAAAAGGTCGACAATATATGTAATTTATAGGTGATCAATCCATACAATAATTGAAATAAGAATAAACAAACAACCAACTATGATAAGCAAATCTAACGAAATTAAACCAAAATAATAGTAATCATGTTCTTGGTTTTAACCCCGGAAAAAAGGGTTTTAGCCGATAATATTCATAATCACGATCCAATAATTGAATACACAATATGAATTAATTAAAAACTAAATAAAAATATTAAACAACACCTAATAGATCACAACCACCGAATTAATATTGTTCCCAGGTGTCCACCATTTCAATATTGTCCAAGAATGCTCCAGTTAAGCAAGTGCACATGTTTATATAATATAATAATACTCCTAATCCCACAAGGAGTGGAATTAAAAAGATTCCCACCAGCATTAAAATACGTGCCATGCAATTGTATCACAAATGGTCTCCATATCGACAGATTTTAACTTTTTGATCGTACATGTGCAACACGACATGATGATGGCTTGACTCAAATGGGGATCGCGACGCGACCCTATCGCAACACCTCTCTGGAATTTTCTTCTCGAAAATTCGTTAAGTGTTAGATGTTCCTACATTCATCCTTGACTTTGTGGTGTATTTTCAATGAATTTACGATCCTTTTATATCACCATATTCAGCTCACAAAGCCTCCTACAATATCACACACCACATATTGGAGAACAAAACAACATAATATCCTCAACGATAAATCAAAACACAAGCTAAAATAAGGCTAATTTCTATGATCTTCAACTTTATGTTTCGACTCTTAACTTAATCAAATTAAACTTTTCCTTTTATAAACAAGTATTTCCACTGATAATTAAACATTTAAAACACTTTGAACAAATTAAACACATTAGAATCCAATGAGACCAACTAGACATACACCTAGCTCAAGCTAGTAACACTAGTTTTCTAGGTTGAACTCTAAATGACTTAATTAAGCACAAACTTATTTGGATAATATGTTGAACATTGTAATTACATACTTGGATACTTAAATTCTTATTTATATCAATATCAACATGTTAAGCATACGAATTTCTTTCAAAACAAGGTAAAATAAGCTAGAATAATGATATTGAAGTGTATAAAACCACCTCGGATCATCACCCCACACTTAAATCCTTGTTTTTCCTCAAAAAACTCTTCACTCTAAGCATCAAAAACTGAGGTGACTCTATACTTCTACTAAAACAAAGACACTCAAGCTAGACTACACAGAATGCAAGTTTCTACACAAAGCATGTTATTTACACAATTGAAAGCTCAAGAATTCTACTACGAAACATCCTAGCCTTAAGAATTGACTCCACAAGTGGTAAATTCAGGCATATTGATCAATCAAAGATGTCATACAAATCACCCGTATTCCTCAGACATGTGCCCCTCACAACAAGAGAGATACCCATAATTACTCACAATAATGCAATTTATAATGTAATGGGTACAAGAATCAAATTACGCTCACTCTCACATAGAATTCACAAGTTACATACAATGAACCATAGTCTTTCCCTTAGTGTAGTGCTCCAGTAATAGCGGAATGATGAACTTAGGATCAAATTGGTATTTTTTGGGTTGTAATGTAGGCTAAGGGATGGGTAAGAACTATTTAGGAATAGTGACTAACCTCTCTAAGAGCTTTAATACACTACATCATACATTTAAAACTAATTCTCCAACAACCAACTTACACCATTTTGTCTACCCCTCACCTTTATTTTTCCCCATCTCTTTTAAGTATTTTCACAAACACATGGTGTGCATATTGTTTACTCCTTCAAGATTCAATTCTTCTCATTTTATACAATCATGGGAATATTTATAACACCATTTATATCACTCCCAACCACTATACATCAAATATAAAGAGCAATAACTATTACCTTGGGGTATCAATTTCACTTTTTGCTTCTTTAGTTTCTCAAACTCCTTACTAAATTATTTTTTTAATTAAAGTATTTAAGAGATTTTTGGATCAAATAATGATCTATCTAAGAAGAGATTAGGCTACACATGAGGCTTCTAAAGAAAATAAGCTAAAGACTTAATGGGATTTAACTAGGATTATGCACAAAGGGTAGTCAAATCGAAGGTATAAAACAAAGCTATCAAAGAAATGCCTAAATTATCTCTTAAGCACACACTCTTTATTTCACTTTACATACGCGCCGGAAAAGTTCTAGACATTAATGGAACAAGAAATATACAAGAATCTCACATCACACATGGCACATGCTCAACTCACATAGGATCATCATAGACTCCCAACGAAACAATAGCATGAATTCAAATTTAAGCCAAAAAGTACAAGAGTCCCAAAAATATGAGCTAAGAATCTCAAAAGTAGAAATTCTCAAAATCACATGCTTTTACTACACAAAAAACTTGCACCATGTAATAAAAAATAGCACTACAAGAATATCTTACACCATATTTTTTTTAAATTGAGCCAAAATTTAGGAATTCCATACCCTGCACTTAAAAATCTACTTTGTCCCCAAAGTGAACTTTTAAAGTACGAGATAGAAATACTTTATGAGGCCTCTAGGCCTAGCTAGTAGCATCTTTTGCATTTATGGGATCCGCGGGAACCCACACTCAGTCTTTGCTATGCTCCTTAGCTCAAGTTTCCGGTAATCAGACTTCCCATCAACCTGGGACTCAATCAAAAATGAAAAACTACGTGAATTAAAAACTAAAAACTAAAAAGAAAACATACCTTATCTTAGGTTGCCTTCCAAGAAGCGTCTGATTTAGGGTCGCGACATGACCTAACTAACGTCTTTGCCATTTTCTTTTCTTCTCTTTCTCATGCAGGGTCTCCATCTTCTTATTCTCTTCACCCTTCTTGGGTGCAAAATTTCAATAGAAATAATTTCTTCTATTTTAGATTTTTCAGCCTTATCAATTAGCACCAAATCAGGCTTAGGAAGTAGAATCTTTGGCTGCTCAATCAGGTAGTTTAAAGAGGTTTTTGTTGTACAAAACACCCCACACTTGTCCCCTTCAATAACATTGATCATACATAAATCGTTATGGGTCATTAGTATGGGTGTTTTGTATATATCAAATACCACCTCTTCATCTTCTACCCTCATTTTAAGCGTGCCTTCTCTAACATCAATCAATGCTCCTCCGGTTGCTACGAATAGATGCCCAAAGATAATTGGTACACGTTCATCTTCCTCAAAATCAAGAACAATAAAGTCAAAAGGAACAATGAATTTACCAACCTTTATGAGGACATTCTCTATTATTCCTTTGGGATTTGCAAATGATCCATCTTCTGGCTGTAGAACCAAGGTGGTCGATTTAAGCTTTCCCATGCTCAATTTTTCAAACAGAGATAAGGCATCAGATTTATGCTAGCCCATAAGTCACTCAATGCATGGCCCACTTTACTCCCAATTTGAATAGAAAGAGTAAACTTCCCCGGATCTCTCAATTTCTTGAGGATTTTCTGTGTCATTACACTGCTACACTATTCAGTGAGTGTTATCGCCCCCACATCCTACAATTTTACCTTATTAGCAACCAAATCCCTCAAGTACCTTATGTACTTGGGCATACTTTGCAAAACATCTAACAAAGGTAAGTTAATATGAAGTCCTTTGAACGTTTAAAAGAACTTCTTAAATATTGCATCCTCCTTCACTTTCATGTGCTTCTAAGGGAAGGGTAGTGGCAGTGTCTTCTTTACTTCTAGTTCAACAATTTTTTCTTTCAAGTACTCAGACTTCCTTGATTTTTCATCAATTTCTTTATTTACCTATTCGGTTACCAAATCAGCATCTACTTCCTTAGTTGTTTTTGGAGGTTCTTCTTGAAGCACTTTACCACTCCTCAAAGTGATTTCCATAACCTTCTTTGGATTTTCTGTATCTTCTGGCAAGCCACCTTTTGGCCTAGTATTTAATGCTTATGATAATTGGCCCAACTTCAACTCTAAACTTCTTATGGCTGATTACTGATTTTTCATGTTTGTAATCACTTATGTCTGAGTAGATAGAAGTTTTTTCAATATCTCTTCCATGTTGCTAGTTGACTGATTTGGTTGGGCCTGTGGCTGCGGGGTGCTCTGTGGCTGATTTAGTTTCTAAGTCAGCCACTTCATATTGTAGGAATTACCATAATTTATCCTTTGAGCATTCCTACATACATTACAGATTCCAGATTTGAAGCACACATGGAAACAAAATGGCCACTATTTTCGCATACCTCATAACACCCACTAGTTTGCTGAATTACATTGACTGGTGTTGTAGGTTGTGGAGCTCTCAATTTTAAGCTACTAAACTGAGTGTTAATCATGTTTTGTATGCAGCAATCTAAGCTGATAAGGCAGTGAACTGGTCCACCTCCAATACGATTGCAATTCTTTTTATGGAACTTATAGAATATGAAGGCCACTCGAGATTTCCTTATGCAATGTGGTTCAACAAGGTGTACAGCTTATCATAAGTTATCTCCAATGCTTGATCACCTGGGGCTAAATCTAGCAAAATCTTCGTATTGTGATCAAGTGCTTCTACAAAATTATGAGCAAGTACCTTATTGGACAGTTGGTGATGTGGACAGTCTCGAAGAAGAGCCTTGAAGAATTCCCAAGCATGATAGAGATTTTCACCTGGCTTTGCTTGAAGCTCACTATCTCTCTGCGAAGCCTCACAGTCTTGCCAGATGGAAAGAATCTGATGAGGAACTTTTTATCTAAGTCATCCCATGATGTGATTGAATTGGACGGCTCCACATTCAACTACCTTTTAGCTTCCCCTAATAGTGAATGGGGAAAAAGTTTCAGCCTTACATAATCTCCACTCACCCTAGTCAGAATGAATGTATCAGTAAGATCAATGAAAGTTTGCAAGTGGACTTGTGGATCCTCATATGAAAGCCCTGCAAACTGTCCACTGCTAATGAGAAGCTGCATCATATTGTGCTTTATCTCAAAATTCCCCCAGTAGCCGGTTTTTGAATTAGGAAAGTCAAGTTCGCCGAAAGTGGGACTGCTACTTCCCTAACTGTCCTGCACGTATGTTGTTCTGCAGGCATTATAGCAGGATCTACTTGGTCTTCTGCGATTTGAGGAATTTAGGAGAGAAGGATTGCTTCTCTCCTTTATTTATGGTTAAGTTGTTAGGGTTCGGTGCTTGGTTAAACCAAATCCCTACCCCTTGCCATCTTCCTAACCTTAAAACCTATTTCCTGCAATCATAAAACCAAGACCAAGTGTAAAAATACCAAATAAATCTAAAGGTAAAGATAAAATAAACAATTTTCAAATAACAAGTCCCCGACTACGGCGCCAAAAACTTGGCAGCACCCAAGCGCACACGCAAGTGTACGTGGTCTTATCAAGTAGTAAACTGGCCTAATGAAAGCCAAGTATTGATCCCACAGGAAATTGGTTGAACAATAGTTTGATTTAAGTTCACAATTTAGATTTAACTGGTGAAAAAGTAACCAAAAGAGAGTTTGAAGTTTGTATATTTCAAGTAAAGTAAATAGTGCATAAAGTAAAGATCTTGAGCAATCAATAGGAGTAAAACCCAGGGTTAAAGAACTTTTAACAATCATACTATGTTAATAAATGTCATTCGCTAAATTGCTTATCTTGGTTGTTGATTCGCAAGGTTAATTGCATGATCATGGTTTCCCAACCTCTAATCTTTTACCTAATATGGACATTAAAACTAAATCGTTGAGTGGGGATGTACAAATCCAATTAAGTGAATTAAATCTATCATCCTACGTTTGAATCGAGTAAGGGATCTAAGTACATCCCAGTACTAGATGCTAAGTTTAATTCTTTATTTTATACAAGCATTAAATCATAAACTTTGTTTATTCCCATGTTCTATCTCCCTATTACCTCTCCCGAGATCAAAAGGTAAAAAATATATGTATTTTACGGGTGATCAATCCATAAAATAGTTAAAATAAGAATAAACAAACAACCAAATATGATAAGCAAATCTAACAAAATTAATTCAAAACAACAGTAATCATGTTTTTGCTTTAACCCCGAAAAGAGGGTTTTTAGCCGATAATATTCATAATCATGATCCAAATAATTGAATACATGATATGAATTAATTAACAACTAAATAAAAAATATTAAACAAAACCTAACACGTAGAAGCACCAAATAAATATTGTTATCAGGTGTCCACCGTTTCAATATTATCCAATAATGCTCTAGTTGCCCAAGTTCATATGTTTATATAATATAATAATACCCCTAATCCCACAAGGACTGGAATTAAAAAGATTCCCACCATCATTAAAATATTTGTCATGCAATTGTATAACAAATGGACTCTATCTCGGCAGATTTTAACTTTTTGATCATACATGTGCAACGTGACGCGATGCTGGCTTGATTCAAATAAGGGTTGTGACATGACCCTATCGTGACACCTCTCTGAAATTTGCTTCTCAAAAATTGGTTAAGTGTTGGACGTTCCTCCATTCATCCTTGACTTTGTGGTGTATTTCCAATAAATTTTTGGCCATTTTATCATCAACATATCACTATATTCAACTCACAAAGACTCCTACAATATCACACACCACATATTAGAGATCAAAACATCACAATATCTTCAACGATAAATCAAAACACAAGCTAAAATAAGGCTAATTTCCATGATCTTCAACTTTATGTTTCGACTCTTAACTTAATAAAATTAAACTTTGTCTATTACAAATAAGTTATTTCACTCATAGTTATACATTTAAAACATTTGAAACAAATTAAACACATTAGAATCTAAAGAGACCAACTAGACACTCACCTAGCTCAAGCTAGTAACACTAGTTTTCTGGGTTGAACTCTAAATGTCTCAATTAAGTACAAACTTATTTGGATAACACATTGAACATTGTAATCACATACTTGAACACTTAAATAATTATTTATATCAATATCAACATGTTAAGCACACGAATTGCTCTCAAAACAAGGCGAAATAAGCTAGAATAACAATATCAAAGTGTATAAAACCACCTCAGATCATTTAATAACAACAACAATTTCGTAGAAACATGATACAAAATTCAAAAATCATGAAAGTTCATGGGAATAAATCATAAAAATATGTAAGGATCAAGATTCTAAACTTGGAAATGGATTCTTGAATTCCATGGGTGAAAAAGATCCATGGATGAACATCTAACATACCTTAAAGCTTTGATCTCGCAAGAGCATTTAATTTTCTTGAACTCTCTTGGATTGGGAACCTTAAATTATTGATTATCTTTTAGAGAGTGTGATGGAGTCTTGAAGTTATTGGGAAGAAACCCTAATTTTGTTCTTGTGAGGAAAGAGGGTTAAGATCTTTTGAGACTAATTCACGATAGTTATGTATGTGTTTTGGGTGATTTATGTCATGGGGGTAAGGTTTGGGGTGAGGAAAATATCATAATACCCCTACCAAAACCACTCCACAATTGCTGAAATTCTCAAATGACGACCAAGGCTGACGGCCCATCACATAGGTGATGGATCGTCACTTGAATCGTCACTTTCATGTTGGTTTGGGCCCTTTTCTGGTCAAGGGTGACGACTTGGGCTGATAAGTCATCACTTAGGTGATGGCCTGTCACCCTAGGTCATCACTTGGAATCTATAATTGATGTTTTTTGCCTAAGGCTGATGACTTGAGCTGATAAGGCATCTCATAGGTGACGGCCCATTAGCTCAAGTCGCTACTTTGTTGACAGGTTGACATGCTGGAGTAAAATGGGTATAACTTTTAATTCCGACATCAGATTAAGGTGAAACCAAATGCATTGGAAAGAAAATTCAAAGATATTTTGTTTTATATAAGGTAGGACACTTAACTTATTATGTAAAAGAAGTAATAGTCATTTGAAGTTGACCTAATCTGAATTTCTCAATAAAACTTAATCAATAGAAGTATTCTCAACTTGTCTTTGAGTTTGGGGATTTTTATGTCCTCAACTGATATAAAAGGACATTTTCGCACTATAGAATTGATAGACATAAAATCATTGGGTTCTAGTATGCATACTTCATAACAACAGTCTGAATTCTAGCCCAAAAAATATGGGGTGTTATAATATCTCCCCTTAGGAACATTCGTCGTCCTCGAATGAAGCTGGATAAGCTAAGAAAACTGAGGATTTGAGGTTACATGCTGAATATACATGATGAAAATATGATTACATAACTGAGTCTGAAACATGACTCATGCCTGAACTGGTTCGTGAATGCATGGAATGACATGAAGATGATATAGCTAGAACTAGGAATGGAAAAGAAAAGTGTTACCTTAAACTAAGCCTGAGTTTGTGGAGAAAAGAATAGGGTACTTGGTTCGCATATCATCTTCTGCTTCCCAAGTGGATCCCTTAACTGACTGGTTCTACCAAAGAAGTTGGACCAAGGGAACTTCTTTGTTCCTTAGTCTACAAATTTGGCGATCAAAGATCTCGACTAGAATTTTTTCATAAGAGAGACTATTTTGAACATATATGATTTATAAAGAAACAAATACAACTGGGTCACCAATACACTTCTTCAACAAGGAGATATGGAATACTGGATGCACCAAGGCCAAATCTATAGGCAACTCAAGCTCGTAAGCTACCTTTCCAAAGTGGCTCAATATTCAGAAAGGGCCAACATATCGGGGACTAAGCTTTTCCTTCTTACAAAACCTCTTTACTCCCTTCACGAGAGAGATCTTCTAATATAAAAAATCACCAATCTCAAATTTAACATATTTTCTCCTCATATATGCATAAGATTTCCATCGGCTTTAGGCTATCTTAAGCCTCTCTCTAATCAACTGAACTTTCTCCAATGTATCATATAGGAACTCAGCCCTATCAAAGCAGTTTCACCAACCTCAAACCAACCAATTGGGGATCTACATCTCCTCCCATTTAGAGCCTCAAACAGAGCCATCTTGATACTAGAATAATAGTTGTTATTATACACAAACTCAATCAAAGGCAATTGATGATCCCAACTACCCTTAAAATTAATAACACACGCTCTCAATATGTCCTCCAGGGTATGAATGATCCTCTTTGCTTGACCATCTGTCTAAGGGTGAAAGGCTATGCTGAGTCTAACTTGGGTAGCAAGACCCTTCTGGAATGCTTTCCAAAAGTGAGAGGTAAACTGGGTACCTCTATCTAAAATGATGGACAACAAGACTCCATGCAACCTTACCAACTCTCTGATATAGATCTTGGCTTAGTCTTTAGCTGAATAAGAAGTATGGACTGGCAAGAAATGGACTAATTTGGTCATCTTGTCCACAATGACCTAAATGGAATTGTGCTGACGACGAGTACGAGGAAGACCCATCACAAAGTCCATGTTCACTTCCTCCCACTTACAAGTTAGAATACTAAACTCATACATCCTAATAGGCTTTTGGTGCTGAACCTTAACCTGCTGAAAATTAGAGAACTTAGATACAAACTCTGCAATATCCATCTTCATACCATCCCACTAATAGATTTCCCAAAAATTATGGTACATATTAGTGGCCCCTGGGTGGATAGAATAATGCTTATCATGCACTTCTGCAAGAATTTTCTCTCTCAACTCATCTACAAAAGACACATACAGTCTGCCCTGGCAACACAGCACACTATCTCCCCTTTGGGAGAAAAAAGTTCTACTTTCTGATCTCTGATTGACTTTTTCAACTTCACTAGACTGGGATCCCTATCCTATTTTTCTTTCACTTTGGTAACCAAAGAAGATTCCAAACTTTTCTGCACCTATACACTACCCTCGTCTGAATCAACCAAACAAACACCTAATCTGGAAAGTTGATGAACTTCCCTAACTAACTTTTTCTTATCATTCTCCACATGAGCAACACTAACCATAGACAATCTACTGAGGACATCTTCCACTACATTGGCCTTGCCCGGATGATACAGAACACTCATGTCATAATCTTTCAACAACTCTAACCATATCCTCTGACGCAAATTCAAATCTTTCTACGAGAATACATACTGCAAGATTTTGTAATCTAGAACATATCAATATGCACCCCATAGAAATAGTGCCTCCATATATTTAGGGAAAACACAATGGCTTCTAGTTCAAGATCATGCATAGGGTAATTCTTTTCATAGTGATTAATATATCTAGAGGCATAGGCTATGACCTTACTTTTTTTGCATCAACACACTCCCCAAACCAGCTCTGGAAGAATAACAGTACACAATAAACCCATCTGAACCATCCGACAAAGTCAAAACTGGGGTTGTGATGAGTTAAGTCATCAACTCCTAAAAACTCTTCTCACTAGAATCTGACCATTGAAACTTGACTTTTTTCTGAGTCAATCTAGACATGGGGGATGCAATAGATGAAAACCCTTCAACAAATGGTCGGTAATAGCCATCCAAACCCAACAAACTCCTAATATCTGATGGAGACATGGTTCTGGGCTAGATTTTTACCACCTTGGTCTTTTGAGGATTGCCTCTAATGCCATCACCGAAAATAATATCATCAAGAAAAGCTATTGACCTTAGCCAAAATTCACATTTACTGAATTTGGCGAACAACTGATGGGCTCTAAGAGTCTGCAATACTATCCTAAGGTGGTTTGCATGATCATTTTCATTATGGGAATAGACAAGGATGTCATCTATGAAAACTATGACGACCATGTCCAGGTACTTCGTAAACACTCTATTCATCAAGTCCATGAAGGCTTTTGGAGCATTTGTAAGTCCAAAATACATGAAAAGAAATTTGAAGTGACCATACCGAGTTCTAAAATTTATTTTTTGAATGTCACATTCTCTGACTCTAAGATGATGATAGCCGAATCTGAGGTCTATCTTAGAGAAATAACTGGCACCCTGAAGTTGGTTGAACAAGTTATCAATTATGGGAAGTGGGTACTTATTCTTAATTGTGACCTTGTTCTACTGACGGTAATTGATGCACATTCTAAGAGAACCATCCTTCTTTCGCATGAAAATGACTAAAGCACCCCATGGGGAAACATTGGGCCTGATGAATCCCTTATCTAGGAGACCTTTCAACTGTTCTTTTAGTTCTTTGAGTTCAACTAGAGCCATTCTATATAGAAAAATAGAGATGGGATGGGTATCTAGGAGAAGGTCTATCCCAAAGTCAATTTCCCTTTTTGGAGGAATTCCGAAAAGGTCTTCAGAGAATAAATCTAGAAATTCCCTCACTACTGAAATAGACTCAGGACTAGGATTCTCGAAATTAGAGTTCTTAACTCGAACAAGATGGTAGACATACCCCTTGGATATCATCTTTCTAACTTTAAGGTACAAAACAAGCTGACCCCTAAGTGCTGAAGTACTACCCATTTATTCTAGGACTGGTTTATTTGGAAACTAAAAATGAGCAACTCTGTTTCTGCAATCAAATGATGCATAGCATGAGTGGAGCTAATCCATGCCAAGAATGACATCAAAATTAGACATCTCTAACTCCAAAAGATCAACTGAAGTGACCTTATGGGATATCATAACCGAACGGTTTCTGTATACCTACCTGGCTACAATAGAGATGCCTACTGGGGTTGATACTGGGAAAGGTTCTACTAAGGTTTTGGGACTGACTTTGAAATTAATAGCTATATAGGGGTCATAAAAGAGAGAGAAGCTCCAGGATCTAACAAAGAATAAACATGTAAATAAAAGACCCGCAACGTACCCGTGACCACATCAGGAGAACTTTCCTAATCATGATGGGACTGGAATGCATATAGTGTATTCTGGCGCTAACCACTGGTGGCACTGGAAGTGGCACCCTGCTGAGTCGGGCGACCTGATGGTGCTGCTGAAGAGTTAGCCTGACCCTTTTAGTGATGATTCCTACCTTTCTACATACCTATCAGACACTCTATCAATCTATGGCCTATCTTGCCATATACCAAACACACATCGCCGGTAGCCCTACACACACCCTGATGATTCCTCCTGCACTTCTGACAAAGATGGTTAGCTCGAGCATTGTTAACACTTCCCTGAGGCTTAGGTCCTGGTGTCTTATCCTTGTTATTATTTCTAAACCTCAACACGGGGGAACTAGCTGAGGATGGAGCTGGGACTTAAGATTTATAATGAAATTAATGATGATTACCACCCCTTGACTTTAGCTAGTAAAATTAAAGCTACCTATTCTGGCCCTTTTATTCTCTCTCTCTCTCTCTCTCTCTTTCCTTAGTCTTTTCCTCCTCAATCTGCTGTGCATGGACCATCAACCTAGACAATTCTATCTTCTTAATCAATATTGTGGTCCTACACTGCTTGACCACACTGTTAGATACACCAGACATAAACTTGCTCATCCTAGACCTATTATCAGCCACCAATGAGGGGCATACTAAGCTAACTGAGTAAACTGGAGGGAGTACTCCTTCACACTTATGTTGCACTATCTCAGATTAATGAACTCTAACACCTTAGCTTTCCTCAGCTCCAAAGGAAATAATCTATCTAAGAAGGCTATAGCAAACTCTTCCCATTCAACAAGACCTGTATCTGCGCCTCTATCTCCCTTTCACTGCCTAAAAGAGGTGTGAGCAACATCCTGCAACTGGCAAGCATCCAAATTTGCACTCTCACTAGAAGTCACTTCCATAGCATTTGTTACCTTCTGCACCATGTCGAGGAATTCCTGTGGATCCTCTTTAGACTTAGATCTCAAAAATGAAGAAGGATTCATTTGGGTAAAGTCTCGAATTCTAGCTGCGGAAGTATTGGACATTGGGTTGGATGGACCAGTAGCTGGCTGAGTGTTATGATCTACTACACAGTGAGCTAGAGTAGTGAATGCAGCTCTAAACTCAACATGCAAAACATGATCATTCAGGGGATCTTCCTGAACGGGTGGAGGTACTGGACGGTTCCCATTTCTTCTTCCGTTAGTCTTTATAGGAGGAATGTTTTATAAATAAAAGAAAGATTGAATTAGATAGGGAATTTAACTTGAGCTCATGCTCATTCACACAATATGGATACTGAAAGAAGGGAAACTTTTCCTAAAGTTTTCTAGCTTCTTTTCCATAAGTGTGGCGCGCTTCACACCCATGCACAAGACTCTACTCAATTTGGATTTCAGACTCCCTAGGATACTTTAAAACCTTAGGTTTTGATACCATGTTTGTAGCACCCCGAAAGTACACCATGGACGCTAAACGGTGCTTATGGTCACAAATGACCACAAGCTAACCTATGAGCTGGTACTTGTCTGAGCACTGAATAATAATAACATAATAAACATATGAGGAATATCTGAATATGCCATAAGTTTTAAATATTAAAACATTTCTGAATCACAAATCTGCAATCAATTATGGGAAAACAACTATGTAAAATTTGATAAAAATAATGACAAACTAACTGACTGACTGAAGTGTTCGAAAGCCTCTAAAACTTACTGAACAAAAGTTGATGGGATAGGCCCTAACTAACTCCAACTAACTACTGAATAGAAAGCATAAAAATAAATATAGTGTGTCCTCAAAATATGAGGACTCACCACGACTATTGCTGCTGATATACTGGGATGTCTAAGTGCGGCCAAGAACCTGAGCATCTGAACCTATGATATGATACATCATAGCCCATAAAAAATGTAAACGGTCCGTACTTTGAATATGCTAGCATGCTAACTGGGGTTAGGCTGATATGCATGGGCTCATGTACATGAATAGCAATTAACTGAATAGCATGAGATAACTGAATAACTGATATAAATGTGTGAATGCTATAAAATCTGAGAATGAATAACCAAATATATAACATGATTCTAAAAATAGTCTGTAAATTAAAATACTGAAATCTAATAACTGAATAACTGATAACTGCGTGTTGTGGTCAATGCAAACCTAAACTAAGGTACACGGAATACTGAAATGAGACTCTGGGAGTTAACTATAACCAACATGCCCCAATATATTATCAGGGTCCAACCTATAACCCCAGTTAGAAGGGTGTCAGTACCGTGCCATGTATACTAACGCTGGCTGTGTGGATCCACTAATCTAATGTCCTGAAGGATAAGGGTGTCATGCTTACCTAACAGCAAACCTATCAAAGCATGGTGGCATCGTAGGCCTAGAACTTAGGGACTGCTACTAACATCCCATACCTACTGGCGGGGAAAACAAGTCTCCCATGCCTACTAACGGGGGAGACGTCATCCCTATATTCACTCGGTGCTAAGGGTTACTCCCAACTGAAAGACACTGAAGTATTAAATTGAACTGAGTTTAACTGATTTTGAGTTCTGATAGTGCTCATTATGATAATAATAACTGAGAAATCAACTATGCTCATGGTTTAACTAAAATTATTCTTAGAATAATGAAAGTATGTAAATAGCTAAATTTTGGGTATTCGAACCCCAAGACTCGATAACAATAACAACAAGATCATACTAACACTTTGGGGATATGACATATAGTTAATATTTAAAACTCATTCTTTAAGGCATTTCATCAAACATTTACAATGCACGGCTTAAGCATGGGAATAGTTTAAACATGTAGTAGCAGCATAATTTTGATACTAAATTACCAATTAAGGCTTAAATCAGCGAACAACATCATTCAAACATGTGGGGTTTAATAACAACAACAATTTCGTATAAACATGATATAAAATTTGAAATTCATGAAAGTTCATGGTGATAATTCATAACAATATGTAAGGATCATGATTCTAAACTTGGAAATGGATTCTTGGACTCCATGGATGAAAATGACCCATGGATGAACATCTAACATAACTTAAAGATTTGATATCGCAAGAGAATTGAATTTTCTTGAATGATCTTGGATTGGGAACCTTAAATTCTTTATTATACTGTAGAGAGTGTGTGGAGTCTTGAAGTTATTGGAAAGAAACCCTAATTTTGTTCTTGGGAACAAAGAGGGTTAAGATCTTTTGAAACTAATTCACAAAAGTTATGTACGTGTTTTTGGTGATTTATGTCGTGGGGGTAAGGTTTGGAGTGTGGAAAAGGAAAAAAATACCCCTAAAAACCACTTCACAATTGCTGAAATTCTCAGCTTCCAACCAAGGCTGATGGCCCGTCGCTTGAGTCATCACTTTCAGGTTAGTTTGGGCCATTTTCTGGTCATGGGTGATGACTTGGGCCCATGTGGTCACTTAGGTGATGGACCGTCACCCCAGGTTATCACCCCAGGTTATCACTTGGAAGTTGAAATTGATGTTTTCTACCTAAAGCTGATGACTTGGGCTGATAAGTCGTCACATAGGTGATGGCCCATAAGCTCAGGTCGTCACTTTGTTGACAGGCTGACATGCTGGAGTAAAATGGGTAGAACGTTTTGCTCCGACATCAGATTAAGGTGAAACCAAATGAGTTGGGAATAAAATTCAAACATCTTTCATTTGATATAAGGTACGACACGTAAATAATTATGTACAAGGAGTAATGGTCATTTAAAGTTAACCCAAGCTAAATCTCTCACTAAAACTTAATCAATAGAAGTGTTCTCAACTCGTCTTTGAGTTTGGGGATTTTTTTCACCTCGACTGATATAAAAAGATAATTTAATACTATAGAATAGTTCATCACACATATATAGATATAAAATCATTGGGTTTTGGTCTGCATACTTCATAATAAAAGTTCGAATTCTAGCCCCAAAAATGTGGGTTGTTACAAACGTAATTCCAGAAACTTATTTTTTTTGCTTGATTCGGATTTGTTTTTCTTTTTTTCTCTTTTAATGACTCTTTTTCTCTTTGGAACTTTTCTGACTCTATTTTTCTTGATACTAGTATTTTATTCTTTCTTTTTGACACACTTTTCTTTTTTTTTTTGAAACTTTTCTGACTCTATTCTTTTACTCGACATTTTTCTTGAACTTTATTGACTTTATGTTGATTTCAAAAAAGGGGTATGAAGGAAAATAGGACTAAAGCTCAAATGAAATAAACAAAGGATGACATTGTATTTAGACATCAGAATAAAATATCTTCGCCATATCAATCCCTGAAAATGCAAATACATATCATGTAATATAAAAGTGAAAGATGAAGATCATTTTTGACATTTTTTACAGCACTAATTTAACTGAACCTGTGTGTCACTACTTTTTTTGCGCTTTTCTAGCGTACAACTCCAACTTTGTTGTAAATTCCTCACATCGAATAACCTATGCTTTCATGGAAGTGATTTTCTTTCTGTCCCTCTTGATATAGGATCACATATCTACTGTTTGACCTAATTGAGATATGCATTTCAATCGATGATCAAGTTATTCTTAAAATAATTGCCTTAATTTTGAAAGAAGGCTTCAACTTATTCACCAAATATTTCAACATTCTACCTATTTCTGAGATGTTTTTTTCTAACTCTAGCCCTCCGATTCAATGTTTCATGATTAAATTGGATTTTAACATTTGACTGAAATTCCACAGGCATGTCATAACACTAGAACCAACATAAAATGTATTGTGTAAAGAAGACAAATAAACAACTTAAAACAACACAAAACAACAATAGACACCACATTTTAATAAAAGGAAAGATAAAACGATTTAAACGAAGACGACAGAGAAAAACAATATAGATTTCGAACTATAAACCTGAGATAATTTAAAAAAAAAGAAAATAAAATAAGCTACCAACAATCCTTCTTGGTAAGGAGAGGAGTAACTTTCCAATTACGAACTTGACATCTTAGCCACTGATTTTCATATCACCATGACTAGAACTTTCACCACTGTCCATTTTCTGCACCATAATCAATTTATCTTGAATCATCTTTTTTATTTCTCTTTTCAAAGAACGACAATCTTCAATACTGTGACTATGAACATCAGAATGATATGCACATTGTACATTAAGAGCAAAATTTCTTAAATGCAGGTCAGGTGTATACCTAAGGAGAGGAGTGATCATGCCCGCGTGAAACTATCCTCAGGATTCTACCTCTTTTCATTGTTTGACTTGGATCTAACATCAGGCCTAGAAGAGCTTTCATATATTTGTGGAGTTGGAGGATGACACCGAGGAGTTGGTGAGTGCCATTGTGAGTAAGAAGAGGTTTGAGCATATGGTTGTGTGCTATATACTGGATATGAAGGTAAGGAAATGAAGTATATTGGATTTTGGTAGTTATTAGATAGATCTTGGGTATCAACTTGGGCTTGATACTGAGGGTAACGATGACTTGGTCTTCTTGGACGTGCCCATTGTCCAACTACAATAGCAGCCGCATCTTCCTCATTCTTCTTCCCTCTAGTTTCCCTTAATTAATTGCAATATTGTCCTAAATATTTCATGGAATCCTCATGTCCATCATGCTCCTCAAATTTCGATATTTCAAAGCTTGGAGGAAGGTTAATAATTAAAGACATGCCCCTGTCTTTATATGAAACATCTTCTTTACCCACAAGTCCTAGCGAACTTTTCATAGTGTTTTCTGCACTTTTCATTATTTTGCCTCTTTTTCGATTCGAAAGGGTTTGGAAAATATTATTTTTGACCTTTTAAACTATTCCCAAACTTTAAAGAAAATTTGGAATAATTTAAAAAATTACAGAGTTGCCACTTGATTTTTGAGAAAATATCAAGAAAAACTAAAAATATTACTTAAAAGATTCAAGACAGAAAAAATCTGTTAAGTTTAGAAATTCTTAGTAAGCAGTTCCTATTATTAATCTTGGAACGTTGTTAAGGCACCAAGAGTATCCACTAACTTGCGGTTATCCGGACAATTTGAAAATAAATTTTTGACTAACTTTAAAAAGATAAATTATTTTTTGAAAGGAAAACGATTAAGGAAAAGTGTCTTCAAGATTTGTGCAAAACAAATTCTGACAACTTAGGAGGAATTTTAACTAGGTCTAAGAAAACTAAGAACAATTAGCATATAAAGGGGAAAGAAGGAGATTAACGGACTTAGACCATTATTCCCAAATCATAAACCATGTCCTATGCTAATTTGGGTTTTAACATATCTCCACCTGTCCTAATCTAAATACTTGGGCTTTTGGCCTATAACCTGTCTTAAGCTAGTTTTCAAACCTTTGAGACCCAAAATTCGCTTCACCTGTATGAAATTACAACTTTGACTTTGAGGTTCAAATGAATGAATAAATAAATGAATAAATGAATAAATAAAAATAAGGCAATAATAAAAATCAAAACTTTTCAAATCTCTTAGTAACCTCATCAATGGGTTTTCACCCATTTTCTTTCTTGTTCCATCTTCTTGCACCCACACGTCATATAATCGACTTTGAGTTTAAAACTTCGAACTTGAATCAAAGAGATGGGCCTCATTGGCCCATATGAATGCAAGAGGAAAGGAGTCCATTTGGACTCCAAAATAAATTCATGCAAAAGAAAAGATAAAAGAAAATCAATTAATATGTATTCAAAAATTCTACACTTAATAGATAAATGATGAGATGACAAAAAAGCATTCTCAGGCATAAAGAAATAGTAAGCTATTATATCAAATCAAACCAAGTTATCCAATGAACAGAAAATTAACCCATCTCCTAAACAATCATACAAAAATTGAATCTAACACAATATAATTAACTAGCCTTTGAAAAGAAGACATGAATCCAGAAGCGTAGTTGCTTAAAATTTGGACAAACAGATTTACACATATTTGCTCCAAATATTATGATGAAGTCTAAGACATATTTTCATTAAACAAAGAAAAAAAAGAGAATGAGCAAGAGATGAGGAAATAGCACTTCAAATATGAAATACAAGACATACTAATGCAACAACACTTTTTAATGCAAAGTGGATCAATCAATATATCTATAACTTAGAAAAGAAAAAAAATCACTATAGCATGTGAATAACAGTGGGACGTCTAAATGAATAAAAAATACTTTAGAATGGAAACCAATAAGCGAAGTGAAGTAAACAACATATATTAAACATGTCTGAGAGATAATATTCGAAAACAAGATAGTACAAATAGTAAAAGATTAATTCTAAGAAAAAGTGTCCAGCTCTGGAAACTCCTATTTTAGTTCTACACCATTTCAACTAATATTATAAACCTAACAACTTTTCAATCTAAACAAGAGAAAATCAAAGACAATTTTGACCACGAAAATGAGTAACTCACTACTTCAAATTGAGGAATAATTTCACAAACTCTTAACAATAGTAACCATTCTTTTTCGACATAAAGGAAACAAGTTTGCACACTACAAGAAAACATATCCATCAATAACCAATTTAAACAAAGCATGGGCATGCATTTTAAAAAAAGATCAAAACTCTACCCATAATAAGAAAAAATAAAGCCAAAAGGCAAAACAATCAATATTAACTATTATTTTCAACATAAAAGAAACAACTTTACATTCTAAAAATAAACATATACGCCAACGATGAATTTAAATAAAGCATGAGTACATATTTTAAGGAAAGATCAAAACGTTACCCATAATAATATAAGAATAAAGCCAAAAGGCGAAACAATTAACATTAACTATTTTTTTTCAACATAAAGGAAACAAGTTTACATGCTAAAAACAAATACACCAACAATGAATTTAACCAAAGCATGAGTACATATTTTAAACAAAGATTAAAACTTTACCCATAATAAACAAAGAATAAAATAAAAATATGTTCAACTATTGCTAGCTCATTTTTTGTACCATGAATATGAAAATAGCCATAATATCGATATCATAATATCTTATGGCCTTCAAGGCCGTCTACAGTAAATAATCCCAGCAAATAAAATTACAACTACTAACTTCGAAGAAGAAAACAATAATAAAATTAAAAAAATTTACAACTACAAACTATGAAAAAGAAAACGATAATAAAACTAAAAAATTACAACTACGAACTACGAAGAAGAAAAAGATGGAAAAAATGATAAAAAGGAGGAAAAGTGTGTTTATCTTTTTTGGGGTAGCAAAAAAAAGATTTGAAGAAAAAAATTATAATTAGGAACTACGAAGAAGAAAAAGATTAAAAAAACAATAAAAAGGGTGAAAAGTGTGTTTACCTTTTTTGGGGTAGCAAAATGGAACTACAAGTTTTCTTTGGAGTCTTTATCGCCACCGAAAATCGTTTAACTCGAGAACTTCAATTAGCCCGTGAATTTCACGAAAAAGAATTTTTTTAAAAAAAAACTTCTTTGCTCAAAGCTTTTTTTTTTTTTCAAACCTTGAGACTTATCTTTATGCCAAAATAGTGGTACTATTTATAGGAAAGGATGGGGATTTCATTCTTTTCATCCACCAATGTTGGAGAAAAGTATTTATAGAAAAAAATGGAGATTCAATTCTTTTCACCCACCAATGTGGGAGAAAGAATTTAGAGGTATTTTTGAAATTTTAAAATTGAAGATAAGGTGAGGTGGAAGATAAGATGGGGGAAAATTGTACAATGTAGTATAATTTTTTAATTTCAAAATTGAAAAAAAGGACTTTGGGGGGAGGGGGGGGGGGGATTGTACAATCTAGTACAAATTTTGAATTTTAAATTTAAATTTTGGGATTTGAAGTTATTTTTGGTGGGAATTGGGTAGAAGTTATGAGAGTTTTGGGGAATTTTGGGGCACCAACAACAGTAAAAAACTGACTTTGAAATTCTAATGGAAAACTCGAGTATTTACAGGGTCAGTAGTGGGGAATGGAAGAGGAGGCAACCCACTAGCCCAAACTCGGTGCATTTCTGTCATTTTTTGTCTTAGTCTCTTATTTTTCTGACTCTTTGTTTGATATATGATGTCACTCTCTGTATCCTTGTTTGACACAACTAACTCTTCCTTGGATTTAGTGTGATGTGGAGGACTAGCCAGAATGCCAGAAACCAACCACCTTAAACTAACTGAACAAGAGATAACAATTGTGTTAAAGTTCAACACTTTTTCAAAACCTCTTTTTTCTTTTTGAAAAGATCACCGAATCCCAGAAGGGCATCTACGAATCTCACCCCCCCGAGAGGGAAGAATCAGTTGTGCATAGTTCATGAAGTTTGGCCAGAAAATGACCAATCAAACTCTCTTTCTTTTTCTTTTTTTTTTTGAAACTTTAAGAAGAAAAGAAAATAACAAATTTTCAAAAGAATTGACAAAAATCTTTTTAAATTTTTTTAAGATTTACGATTCCTATACAAAATAAAACCTATGATTACCAAGGAAAAATCATTTTGGATTTTCGATTTGCATTTCATATGAAAATGAAACTTGAAACTATTAAAGAAAAATCTTTTTGTAGTTTTCTTTTAAAGGTGTATATGAAACACCTGCTCTAAATAAAGAGTGAAGAAAACCTTTTTTTAATTTTTTTAAAGAAGATTACCGAACCATGAAGGGCTGCCTACGTATCTCACTCCCGAAAGAGGAGAATCAGGTATGCGTAATTTATCCAGATTGGAAAATTAAGAATTAAATAACTGACCGAACCCTGACTTGAGAGACACGACCACAAACAGACGATGCAAAACGTCAATAAAATTATTTTTGAGTATTTAATTTGACACTTCACATAAAAATGACACCAACAAATATGATAGGAAAATCTTTTTGCCATTTTCGTTATATGAAATGTACAAAATTTCTACCATTTTTTTAGAATTTTTCATTTATAAAAAGCTCACGTTGAAAAGAATCTTTTTAAAATATTCGAGTTATGAATGCATGCTAAAGGAACAAAAGAAAAATCTTTTTGAAATTTTAATTTTTGAGAAAATACGTGCAAAAGGAAAAAAAATCTTTTTGAATTTTTTATTGTAGAATAAAAAAAGTCATAAAGAACTCCTAAAAACTACAAGACTTTTTTCTTTTTTCCTCTCTTTTGTTTTTTGGAACTTTACCTTGCCTAAATATTTTTTCCTTAATTCTAGCACATGCTTACCCAAATCAGTCCGTCCAAATAACCCTGTTACCCTCAAAGGTACAGTAATTAGGATGTAGGGATGCTTAAAGGTGAGTTTCCTACAAAGGACCAGGTGGGTCCCTCCAGGTCTCAGCATGATGCAGATAAACATGACCTAAAGGCTGACCTAGGTTGGCATCCACTAACAAGGCTGTTCGAGGGAGAGTGTGGTCGATGGTGGCTGCGATAGCTTTCCACCACTTCATACCAGCTGATGCCTCCCCTTCCTAAGATAAGGGTGACATAATGAATGATTGTGTATACAACATGTACTACGAGACTTATTGTGAAAAAATGACTTGGGATAATGCATATGATGCCAGATATAAAACGGTAACACATAAGAGAAAAACTGTGAATGCGTAGCACGTAGGCACGCAATAATGTTAAAACAATACCACAAACAAGGCGTCTATACACCCATAGTGTCAAACTAAACTGATATAACTCAAAAAATGAAGCTCAAATTCTAAAAATCTTCAGGAGAGTCGCCAACGCTGTCACACCCTTTTTTTGTCAAAATGAATTGATTTTAAGTTTGAAAAAAGTTTTAATTATTAAAGTGACTACAAATGAAAATTTGTTTTGTAAAGAATTTTTTACATTTAAACTCAGAGTCTCCACTTGAAATAAATTTAGTGTGCCAAGTCACCTTTGAAAATCCTTTTTCAAAATGATTTTTGACTCTTTAAAACTGATTTGCGAATAGAAATTTCGATTAAGAAATTTTGTTGACCGAGTGAAAGGTGTTAGTCATTCCTCGGTCCCGTGATTCGACCACGATCGTTTCGTGAAGTACATCGGCTAGTATGACACTATGAAATGCATAAACCACACGAAATCCACAATAAAAAATAAACAAACAAACAAAAAATATAGTGTCCAGTCCAATTATTAGTCCAAAATAAAAAAGTAATGAAATGAATCTACACTAACCTATACTAATCCTAAACTATGCTCTACCCGATACCTCGAGCCTTGATCACGAACATACTTTGCTTATATGATACTTCGGGGCATTTTCCAATGAATAAGTACAATATGACCCCGGGGCATTCCCCAGCTAATGAATACATTTTGATGAAATGCGGTAAAAGTACATAAATCACTCAACACAAACATTTACACATTCGATGATATACAATCCTATGAGTTGCCTACCCCAAGACCTAAGATTTCCCTATCGATTCTCGGTCTAAAACATGATACTATCGAGTTTGACAAAATTAACATCCATTTCAAATCCAAGAACAATCGATGAATCGAAGCACAACAGTCAATAATATTAACTCTTTTTATGATTTTTTAATTTTCGCCCAAAATTCAACTCAAGGTTCTACCGTAACAATTCACAATAACTACTTTTAACAATCCACAACCATTATCAATGAAATCAAATGGCAAATCAAAATCACTGAATATTCATATCATGCTTCACGCAAATCAGTCACATATAATGAAATTAAAATGAGAAGATATAGAATTAAAACTCCAATCAAGCTTTTATTGTGCAAGTTATGCGATTGAAAGACGGAGCCATACCCGAAGACCTCGAATTGAACCTCAATACGAATCCTACATCACAACTATGAATCAACTTAACCAGGAAACAAAATAGTTAAAATAAATAAGATTCAAACAAAATTTGTGGACTGTCAATGGTAATTTTGCTACTGGAAAAAGCAACAAACATCAGTTTTAGAAGTGTTTTCTGATTAGGTGGTTGTCGATCAAAGTTGTGGTTGTTTTTTGAAGGAACTTTGCGGAAATAAACACGTAAAGGTTGGGTTTGGGTTATTTGGTTGCTGATTCTGGTGTTGTTTCGTGGGTTTTCAAGGACGGTTTGATCGTAACTAGGACGGCGGTGATTGATCTATTTTTATTCTCAACGGTTTTAGGTGATAAACTCACCGTAAAATGGAATAACTATGAATTTCCCCCTTCTTCATTCAACCCTCGACTCTTCTCTCTCTCAAAACTCTGTGTTTTTTTCTCTATCTCCCTCAGTTATTCTTTATTTCTGCTCTCTGTACATAGAGTATGTCAGCTGTGTGTGCGTGAATTGATTTTCCAGTGAACTCCTCTGCAAAGGAGAAAAATGAGTCAAAAGACCCTTCCAAGTTTCCAATAAAGAAAAGGGGACAAGTGGGTCCCATAAATTTATTTAAAAAAACTAAGTCTTTTTTAACAACTGGGATAGTTGTCGTACAACTACATTAGTTGTCTGAACAACTTTGCACAGTTGTTGAATAACTTGTGGCAGTTGTCGAACAACTGCGCCTAGTTGTTCAACAACTTGAGCAGTTTTTGAACAACTTTGGTAGTTATTGAACAACTTCGCAAAGTTGTTGAACAACTACCAAAGTTGTTCTACAACTAGAACAAGTTGTTGGGTCGAAAAAACTTTTAAAAAAAAACTCAAAAAAAAGTTGTCCCTCCTACATAATTTAATAAACTTGAAGGACTCCCACTTAATTGAATAACTTCTTTGTCCTTTTTAATCCAAAGTCCTTCTGTAGAGTGTATCTTAGTGAGTGTGCTGTGTGTTCACTGTGAGGTCAGTCCCTTGTAAATATTGGTGTATTGGTGTATGTATATCTGTTAAAGGGGAAAGCCCCCAAAAACGTGAAAAAGGGGCAGGGGTAGGGGTATATGGATATGGGGGTGGGGTGAGGTAGGTGAGATATCCATTTTTTATTGAATAAAGTGGTTAATTTGGTTGAGAGATTGTTATTTTGTTTTTTAGTGGAGGGATCATCACACGGAGTGAGGTACATGATATGGTGAGGATAAATGTGGCAACATGAACATCTCAAGAACAAGCTAGGTGTTGTTAACATATTCTCCACACCTAGATTGAAGGGGTGTTGATGTCACTTAATGTAAATAATGCTTAAAGGGTAGTTTAGTTATTTCACCTCTATTCGGTTGTTAAAGTAGTTGGTCAAGTTGTTAATTAGTCAAATCAATTAGTTAGCCAATTGAAATGAAGGTTAATTGTAATTACAGTATATAAGGTTACACTTCGGGGTTAGAATGTATTGAAAAGTTAATGCATGCATTAGTTTAATGTGTATTAGTAGTACCTTGTTTGATATATCTTTTTAACCTATGTATAAGTAATGTTTGCATTAGTTATACTCTCTAATGTGTATTGAGATGTATATTACTAATATCTCAAAATCCATGGCATTAGTAATGCAATGGATCTAATGCATGCATTAACATGCTTAAAGATACTATTATCCCTCAAAAAAAATTTCACATTTTTTTCAACATATATATTGAGGGTATTATGTAAAATAAAATTATTTTTTAGAAATTATGTAATTCATGTTATTTTTATTACATCGAACCAAACAGTGCATAAGAAAAATACAAGCATAACTAATGCAAGCATAACTAACACAAGCATTGTTAATACAAGCATTACTAATACACCAAGTTTTGCATTATTCTTATACACTCTACCAAATTGTTCATGTATTGAGAAGACAGATTGAATAACAATTTTCTGATCATTTCATCTCCTCTCCATCTCTTCATGTATTGAGAAGACAGATTGAATACCAATTTTCTGATCATTTCATCTCCTCTCCATCTCTCTTCTTCCCTCCTTCATCCTTTTTCAATCAAGAAATCTCTGCTTCTCATATGGATTCTGTATCAACTTCTGGGTGATAAAAATATTGGTTGTGAGAAAAGGATATTGATTGAGCAATCAATGGTGTATAACTTTACTTGTAGAACTTTATTTGAATCACATTATAAATAAAGCAATCATGTCCAATATGAGATATGTAGTTTTAACTTTTACCTGTGATAGACCTCCTCAAAACCAGTTACTAGAGAAAATAAGATTCATGTCGAGCAATACTAATTTATCATAGTTATGTGAAAAATTAATGACAAACATTAAACGATAAATCATACCCGATCCCTCGCTTTGAGTATTCATTGTTCAATTTATATTGTGCCTTTGTACAAGTCAATAATATCATTTAGGATATTTGGGATGGTTAATGGCATATGTTGGGATCCGATGAGCGCAGATGAGTTTTGGCATGTTTGGAACAATTTTGCAGATGTAAATTTTCTGCTAACAGCTGGTGCGTCACGATAATGAAGAGAGCCGGGAGTTCGGATTAAGGAGGGTCAGTTGACCTCTGTGATAACAAGGTTCTGGCCGTGAAAGCGTAAGAGTTGACATGGTCAGCTCCTCTGGTGCAAAATCATGGACCAATATCGCATATAGGCATTTCCTCTGTAGCAATAAGGTGGACCACTATCGTAAATGAGGACTTGTAGGTATAAATATCAAATTTCGCAAACCAGCATTGTTATTTCACCATTTTCCGATTGACTTACTATGCTATGGGAAAGAGAGAATTGGACTGATTGCCCAAACATATATGTGTCTTATTTTCTTGCAGTGTTTGTGTAATGTATCGTTGCACTTCATATAGTTACTGAGTGATAATGTAATGCAAGACCAAACAAGGTATCAGAATCATTAAAGTAAAATGTCATAAGTATCATCAACAGAATTTGAAAGTGACAACAAGAAACTAAGGTATTACAGGCTCATCAATAAAATTTGGAAATGACATAACAAGAAACTAAGGTATTACAAACCTAGTATCATCAACAAAATTTGGAAGTGACATCACAAGAAACTAAGGTTTTACAAGCCTAGTATCATCAACAAAATTTGGAAGTGACATAACAAGAAGCTAAGGTAATGCAAGCTAGTATTATCAACAAAAATTACAAAGAATAGAGGACACTCTACTAAAAATTAATGAAGGCAAAGAAAAGCAAAAGGAAGGTTCTGCATTAGCAGAAAAGAGTTAAGATGTTAAGAATGTATAATATGAAAAATTAACATTTAGGAAGATCAGCTGGTGGAGGAGGTAACTTCTGCTTGGGACCTTTTCCATCATTTACCATCCAAACCATTTTCAAGCCCCAACTTGTGTGTACTTCAAGATGACAATGCATGAACCATACTCCTAAAAATTCATATACACGTCCGAAAATATCATGTCAAAATAGATATCTCATCAACATTAAATTCAAATATTAACAATGTAAGTTCATATCAAGCCTCATATGGTACTAATCACGTAAAAATTCTTGATTATCACTGTATATAACTTAAAATCTAATGTAATACCTGGATTATCTGCAAGGAAGCGAATGGTTACCCAACCTCCAGAGGGAACACCAACAGTGTTCCTTTCAGCAGGATCAACAAGGTTGAAACTAGCAGGGTCTTTGCTAGAGTAATAATTTCCGAAGCCTCGACCAACCACGAAGAAATTGAAACCGTGAATATGAAGTGGATGACTTTCGGCACCAATAATACTTGTGTCTTGCATAACTAATTCCACACTAGTATTAAAAGGTAGCATCACAACTTTTGTGCCTGTAGTAACAAAAATATTTCTTGGTGGAGTGCCTGTGTAATTGAATTTGAATGGTGGATTGGCTGGAAAGTCAATGGTATAAACTCCTTTAGATTGGTTGAAATAGTGAGATTGAAGTAGTGCTATGTTTGGCTGAACAAAAGATACATTGTTAACAGAAGCTGCCAATTTAGTTGTTATTGGTCCATGACATGTTTGGTTCTTAGGACATGGATTCAAACCTAATCCAACAGTGAAGAAAAAATGTTTGTCAACTTTTTTAGGAACATTGGCTGGAAATTTCGTGTTCGCTAATCTTCGGATTTTCTTGACAAAACTTGTACCAAAGGTGGTGTCATTGAATATAAGGAGTTTTGGTTTCAACAAAGGAAATTTGTTGCTCTTATCGGTGTTGTTAGAGGGTTGATGATATTTTAAGATTCCTGTGGTGGTGGAATTATCAAAGGAAGCAGGGCCAGTGGCATAAGGTCGAGCCGACATGACGAAGGAGGCATTAGGATGAAAATATTTGGTCTTCAAGAGGACATTTGTGGTTTGTCCTGGTGTTATGAGAATTGTGTCTGTTTTGAATGGCTTTACATAAACAGCATCAACTTCAACAACAGTAAGGTTATGATTTGCTATGCTGAAGAAAAGTTCATCATTTAGTGCAGCATTGACTAGTCTCAATAGATAAGTCTTCCTTGGTTTCACCTTCAATTTGAATGTATTCGCCATACATATGAAAGTTAGTTTCTATTTTACATGAAAATATGTGACAATATCCTAATTATGCAATGGATGAGTGGATTAGACTCCCTTGTTTTGCTGAGTTTTACAAGAGTGTTTGTTCAATTCATGCATTGACGGAGTTAAAGATATTTATACAATCAGATCATTTATAAGGCAATTACAAGCAAGTCTCTATGATATACATTAATCGGTAACTTGATAAAATTGATAAGCAACCGACAGTAAGTCCAACTTATACTAAACGTATATAAGAACTTAACGAGCTGAGGGTCTACTGGAACCAGTTCCTCTACCTTCAGGATAGGTAAGGGCTGCATACACTTACTCCTCAGACTCCAGTTTGTTAAATTATATTGGGTATGTTGTTTATGTATATAAAACTTGAAATCTTTTTTGAAATATTTACCTTTAGCAGAGCAATTGTACAAAAATCCAGGAAGACCATTGATGGTATAAGCATCAGAAATATTTGGAGCTCCTCCTGTTAGAACGGCTTGACTAATTAGTTTTTCTGTATCTGCCTTCCACCATTCACCTAAAATCCAAATACATAAAATATATGACTGCTTAAAAGTTAATATTTGACAATAACTAATGCAAAGAGGACTTGATTTCTCGGATGGTCATTCAACTAAGAGATATTATGTCAGAAAAAAATTGGAATCAAGGGAAAAATGACTTTATGAGAATAATTATTAATTGAATGATCATCTTAGGAATCAACCTACAACGAGTGACATAACTATAAAATTAAGTTGAATATATATACCAAAAAGAACTGGGACTTCCTTGAAGGATTGTGGAAAAGGGTAAGCAACACCTTTCTCTGGAAGAATAACAATAGGTCCATAGAGTGTTACTCTTAGCCATGAAACGTGAGCATGCCAAAATAAAGTTCCTCTTTGACCATTAATAGTAAAATTGTCTATATAACTTTGCCCTGTCTGAATTGGGCATTGTGTAATATAAGCAGGTCCATCTGCCCATCCACTTCTTAGTTGTCTCACTCCATGCCTAGAGACATGTAATACACAACTATTTAGAGTTTAGACTATACACATTGCACTCATAGGAAAATTACACTATTTAATAATGAATTTAACTTGTATAAACTGATAGTACGAAAGAAATTTGAGAATGGGCACATCAGAGTCGTACGCAAGCTATACTATTTGGCGTTGAGTTTAACTTCTACGTGTCAATAATGTAAATGATTTTTTATCAGTGATCAAAAACATATAGTATGAACCATCGCTTGTTTGCAGTGATCCTAATACACTGCTAACTTCTCTATATTTTTAAGTTTGAAATTGATATAACTTCTTACATGATAACTAATAGAAAATTAGTTTCTCTCTTCTCTTATTTGGAGAAATTTACAACCCATCATATTTCAATCGTGAAAAGATTTATTTTTCTTCTGACAGACTAATAGATTAATGCTTATATTATTGACTGATTTTGCAGCAACATGTATAATTCAATTTTATGATTCAGAGGATGGTGAACATATAGTTATTTTGAAGAAAATTTCTTATTTCTTATTCATAGAAAAAGAAAACAAGATCATTATGAAAAAGAGAGATGTGGAAAACTAGAGTAAGAAATTAACAGGTAAGTACAATACCTACACAGGAAACAACCCTTTTCTTTTTTGCCACTTTTTAAAGTGTTTTAGCTTTTGTATAAAGGGTGAAATAGACAACATCTTTCATTGTTAATGATTTTGGGAAAATAATTAGCTGCAATGTTATTGCGTACATCCTTTTTCTTTCTTCCGTTATTTAAAAATTCATAAGGTTTATATACCTCAAACGAATCAAGGTTTTCTAGAGCTTTGATTCTCAGGAGCAACCTTGAGCGCAATCCATTTAAGTACTCTTGCAATTTATGGTTGCTCTTTCTTTATATCAAAGTTATAGTATAAAAAATATTTATTGGAATTACATTAAATACTAAATATTCACTGTTAAAAAAGATTGCTCTTCTAGATAAATCATCTAGCACATATTATATGCACCGACAAAATTCTTAAAAATCAATTACACTTTTGAAACGTACTGTACTAATTCAAGTGAAGTATGCACTTCTGATATCAATACTGTGGTAGCTTACTAAAGAAACAACAACTACTACTTGTATTTACTATTTAATTAGTTCTATTGTGGATACCCCTTTACTGAAAAAAGGAATTTACTTAGTATTGAAACTACATTTTTCGATAATTCGAATAATTTTGTAGATGAACTTTTCATGGCTTATTTGCTAATCCTTACTTTGCATAAATGTATGCTGCAAGCAAATCACAGACAACAGATGCAATCAGATTAGAAGATTATTACATCGTATTGTAGCCTCACTGTCTATAGTCCCTGGTGAACTTTGGTGTAAGCAATGGTTAAAACACTGCCAGCAGGTACTATTTGTAGATGTGTGGTGATGATCTTTTTTATCCTACAGTATAATTACTTCTTGGCATATCTTTTAACGTTTTAATTATTTTATTCATCAAGCTTGAATAATATCAATCCCTCACACATATGCATTTTTTTTTGCACATAATCTGAATTATTTTTATCAATTATTTATAATAATATATCTTTTGTCAAGGGGGCCTCTGCCAAGACCAAGAGGATAAGATTGGAGAATGGGGTATTGGTCGTTGATAATCTAACTGCACAATTTTCTAACGATGTCATACAAGTGATTAAAAGAAAAAACATGACTAGATGTGGGAGTGGGGGATTGGGGGTTGTATAAACAAAAAGACAACTATGAAAATTTACAGGCATGTGCTAATATACTTTTACAAGATCCAATTTAACGATTTGAGTTTATCTGATGTCTCCTTCATCGTATGTACATGGAGAAATCTATTAGGAAACAAAAGAAATCTCCAACAGGCAAAGATAAGTGAAGTTGAATCACGTTAACATAGACAACACAACACTTTTGCAATTACTTATAGTCCTGAAAATTGTATTCGTCTATTTTCTTTTCTACATTCATGTGACTATAGCAGTTGTAGTAGTAGAAAAGCTTATTCCTTCAAGCATGTATTTTATAAAAATTAAGAAACTAAGTTCTGCAAACTTCTTTTAACATCTTTGTTTATACATGTTTCCATCTCAGTATTATTAATTCTATTATCAATTTTATCTATTTATTTTATTTATAATTATATACTATTAGTTCTACATTTTAAATTCTGACTGTTTTTAAAATCAGGGATCCGCCATGTATTCGTGTTGATTTTATCTCTTTCATGATTTTCCTTTGAACATTTTGTTGTTGATTTCCTTTTCACCTATTGAAAAAACAACCTGAAATTGAAAAATGAAAAATGATATCTGAATCTATGGAATAATGTTGCAATTTTTTTGGTGGTGCTGTTAGATGAATTAAGGGAAGAAGTGGCTATTTGAAAAGTACACACATCTCAAAATGTATTTTAAATATTCAAACACGTTACAAATATATTGGCGTACATCAAATGAGAATATGTTCAAACAAATAAGATAATACTTACATAACTAATTTTTTTTAACAACCGCGCATTGCGTGAATACGAATACTAGTATATGTTAAAAGTCCACAATTTTTTTTATTTACACAAATCTCCCACTCCTCTTCTCCTCCTCCGCCCCACTGCCCAAAAAGAAAAACCCATCTCCTCTCCTCCACGTATTCACCACCTTCAAACAACTAACATATGTTTGTATATCTTTCTAAATAACTTTTGATTGTTTAAACAATATCTATCAATTGCTTAAACAACTCTTGATTGTTTAAGTAACGTCTTTCGATTGCTTAACCAATTTCGGTTTTTTTCAACGAACAACAAAGTTCTTGTACTATTTTGAACTTTCTCCACCTAATATTTTTCACAAATTTTCACAACCAGATCTGAATGAAGAAAAAGTAAAAGAACATAAAAACACCCCAAAAAAGACAAAAAAGAAATTCTAGATAAAGAGAAGGACGCAGAAAAAAAATGTAGAAGTAAAATGGCAAGAAGATTGATTGTAAAGGGAAAACCCGCAGAAGAAAAAGAATTAAGAATGGCAAGAAGTTAAGGAAGAAAAATCTGAAGAAGGGGAGAAGGAAAAAGAAAAGAAAAAAAGAAGCAGATGAAGAAAAAGAGAACGAGGGAATAAAATGTGTGAAATTTTAAATATGGATGAGGCAATATTTTTTTGAAATTCTAATACTTGTTTTCAATGATCAACAAATTATAATAAATCCCAAATTCACTAATTAGCTTTAACTAGGTCATGTATTCTTTGAATTCATTCAACTCTCAAGTGCTTCTTTTAACTCATTTTCACAAGTTACATTAAAACGCACTGTTAGTGCAAAAGCAAAACACAATGTTTGCTACCTACGACAAGTCAAAATACACTGATTGTGAAAAGCATGTTAAAATATACAGATAGTGCAAAAAATATTATTGAATTCGGAGCTGCAAGAAACAGTTTTTTAACACTATGATACAAAAAGAATAGTCCTTAAACTTAGGTAACAAAAGGGACAGTTCGCTCATTTTTTAGCGAACTATTAGTTACTCGTCAAGAGTCAATGCAGTAAAAAAAAACATTAAAGTGGCGAACCTCATTTTGAGTTTTCAATTTTTACATTGTTTATCAGAAGTTTTACTCACACATATATATGAGGTTCACCAGTTTTTGGGCAAACCCCTCCTAAATTTTTTCTTTTTAAAAAATTTTGGTAAACAATGTAAAAATTGAAAACACGAAATAGGGTCGCCAGTTTTTGGGTGAACCCCTTTAATATTTTTTTTCACTGTGTGGATGCTTGACGGAGTTAATGGTAGTAACTAATAGGTCGTCCAAAAATGCGCAAATTATCCCTTTTGTTACGTAAGTTTAAGGACTGTCCGTTTTGTATTGTAGTGTTGAAAAACTGCCTGTTTCAACTCCGGACTCAAATATTGTTTGCTACCTACGACAAGTTAAAATACATTAATAGTGCAAAACTTCTTAGCATTATTAGTGTATTCAATCCTTCAGTAACTGCTTTTTAAACTCATTTTATTGAAATATGATAGTAGTAAGAAAGGAAATAGCTTCCAGTAGTAAAAGTTGTTAGATACCATTGAATGGTGACATTGTACTGAACATTGTTGACAACCTTAATAACAAGTCTATCTCCTTCTCTTGCAATAATTCTAGGCCCTGGAAACTGCCATTCACCGTCACAATGCTCTTTGTTTGACATAATCTTGTCACATTTTGCATTTGAATCTGCATATTAGTCATACATAAAAAGTCTGAAAACAAATAAATTAAAGTGAACATAATGTTATGCACTATGAAATATGAAACGTACATTAAACTTGTAGTGGCCTATTAATGCCTGCATGCTTTGCAAGTGCTAGCGTGTCAACTAAAACCAACAAAAATACTACCGGCAAAAAGAGATTATAAGTCTTAAAAGAAAAATCCATGTGTCAAATTGTTTTGCCTTTTTCTTTGTTGGGAGATATATATTGCTGGAAGAGTAATTGAAATCTGAGTTGCTTTGGACACCATATTGACCTGCTTAGGGTGTTGGACCAACCATACTTTTGAGTGATGTTTAAGTCTGATAATAGTTGTCTTACTATTTTCTGAACTCTTATTTTATTCATATTCCACTCAATGGTTTTTTTGATGAATTGTATATTTTTGCTTCCATTTTTCCATCAACTTTTTATGAATATATTTTAATTTCCTTTTAACTGAATTCCTGACCCAACCACTCGCCTAGAACGGGAGGGTAGAAAGATATTTAGTAGCAATTAGTTAACTGATAATAGCTTAATTATTATTAAATTATATTTTTAAAAATAATTATATAGGACAATTATATTTTACCATTCTTTCTAAATGCCTCTAAAGCCTATAGCAAAATTAGATCTAACGACAACTAACTAATGCTAGTAAAAGCTTTAGCATTCTTTAATTTGTTTAAGTGCATATTTATTAGTGCTAAAAACATTTGGTGTTGTAATATGATTAATACTATAGCTATGGATAAAGAAATTAATTGATCAATATCAACGTCATATATATTACAACTGCAATCTGTGACTAATTTAGTGTAACTGGAACTTGAAATTCTCATGTCAACGTAAAATGAGAAAAATAAATTGGTTCATGAACCAGCAAATTGGCAAAATGTAAGTTGCTTAGTTGCACTCATTCTCCAACCATTAATCAACACATGGGACTTCAACATCATCTTCTGTTAGTTGCTGTCGGTTGTTAATTTTTTTTCCAAATGTTTTGTACCTACTAACAACTTTGATGTTAATTGACATGTTATTAATTACTGAGGTCCCTCAGTTCCATTTTATGTGTCGTCATTTGATCAAGTACGGAGTTTAAGAAATAAGGGAAGACTTGGTAAAGTTTACCAAATTATTCTTTATCAAAAAATATGTTAATATTTTTTTTTAATTAAGTGGGACCAATAAGGGTAAAAGGGTAACTGTGCCTTAAAAAAGTTGCCAAATAAGGAAAGACGACACTTATTTTGAGACGGATTAAAAAGGAATTGATGACACATGATTTGGGACAGAGGGAGTATTAATTTGTTTTTCATTACGGGAAAATTTGTAAAATTATCAATTAGAATTAACTCATTGATGCAATATATAATTTTCCTATATGGATATTATTAACTCTAAGTGTTATGCAATTAACTACTCAATAGGAAAATTATATCTCAAAATTTTCAACGGACAGTGTTACTACCAAAAATCAAGGTTCGACTAGAGTAAATTGTAATTTATATCGTTATTTCAGTCGATCGACAGTGAGGTATAATCGACTGTTAAGAAGGATAGTCATGAACACTTAAAATTTTGATGAATATCAATTGCAGGAATATAAAGTGGGACAAAATGTTTTATGCTAATTCAGATTTAATGTGAATCCTAGTCCATCCCCTTGGATTATAAAAGCATTGCTATGTAAGCTCTTTAAATGTGTACAACCTTGAGAGAGTAGAGAAGATTCTTCAGTCCATAATTCTGGAAAAGTTGATTGTGAGACATCTTCTATAACCTCAAGACGTCTAAACCAATCTAGAAGATCCAGTCATCCTCTCTGTGATTTCTTCTTTTGATTCTGTTGTCTACGAAAGAATGTTTATTTGAGGCTTTGCTTTTGAGCATCTCTTTTCTTGCTTTGAGTGGTTTCGTCCAGTCATTAATAACTTGATTATTTTTAGATAATAGTAGATAGAAACAACGCTTGTAAGGAGTCCTATTAAAACCAAGAAATATAGGCGTATCTTCCATCCACATAGTTGAAAGGCTACTTTGAAAACTTATTTTGGGAAATAGACACTTTTTTTTTTATATTTAAATTTAGGGTTTTGAAAAAAGTGGTAAGGTATGGGTTAAAGTACTAAAAAAAAATCTTTTGCCACCCCTTATGTATTTATTAAATACTTTTTTAACATCACTTTTTTATTAAATACAAAACTTTTTTTTCTCTCTCCTCTTCTCTCTCTCGTCTCTCCTGCTTCTTCTCACCCTTCCACCATTTTCCATTTTTTAGGTTGTTTAAAGCTTGAAAAACTTCGATCTTCAACTTCAGGTAAGTTATATTTATCTCCCAAGTAATTTGTGCTTCATATGATGTTTTTTTTTGTTTTTCGGTGTTTTGGTTTCTGCCGATTATGGTTGGGGTTAAAAAAATTGATTTTTTTTAAAAAATGATTCTTGCTTTTACTGAAATTGGTTGTTTTTAGTTGGTATGTATTCAATTGTTGATGGATAATTGGTGTATATAGATTGTCCTTGGCGATTGCAAGTTGAAGTTTTTTTTGCTAATTTCATCGGAATGTGCAAAGAAATGTAATTTTTGTTCAAACTTTTGTTCAATGTAATGGTGTTGTAGAAGCATGTTCATGTTGGAAATTCCTTGGTTTGAATCATACTCGTATTACATATTTGGACGAAAAAAACTAAATTATTTTTAGGAAAATAGGGCTTGATTTTACTTAAAATATGTGTTTTTAAGTTGGTATTGATTTGACTATGCATTATTTTTGTTGGATTTTTATTTCCCTCGACGATTGCATTGAGATTATTTTCCAAATTTTTCTCGGTTTTCGTATTAAAAATCTGGGTTCGTTCCTATTTTTGTTCAATATAATGATGATTTAGATGCATGTTTTTGTGGTGATGGAGTTGTTTTAGAAGAAACTTTGTTGTTCTGCAAATAGGCATTTTGGTGCTGCAGCTGCTGTCATGTTAATAGACTGTTAGGTCGATTAGGTATTGTATTTTCTGTTATAGTTGAGAAATATTATTTTTTGTCCGTAGATCATAAAAAATAGCTAGAGGTAACAAACACAATGTTGTAGAAGTTAATAGGTTCGAGAAAATAAAAAATGAGTAATCGATGAATCGGAGAATAGAAATTGCAGCGAGGAAGCTGTTGAAGCTTTGGTTCGAGATGAGCCGGAGGAAATAAAAATTGAGCCTAGGATAGATGAGGAAGCATTAATCTTGCCCCACTATGCAAGGTTTATTTCAGCTGAGAGGTACGACCTCACCACACATGGATGATGTCGGATCATTTTCAGCTAAGATATCCATTAGGTCCTATTTGAAAATATTTTATGAATTCAAACAAGTCGTGGTTGATCAACATCTGAAGTCTAGGTTTAAGAATTCCTGTTTTGGTGGTTTATGGGACTTGCCAGAACATATGAAGTTCAATAGAAAGCTTGTCCATTATACACTTCTTCATCGAGTTAAACAAGACAACAAGCTGCATGAAATGTGGTTCTGCATCAAGGCTAGGCCTGTATGTTTTGTCCTGAAGGAGTTTGCGCTAATCACGGGTATAAATTGTGGGCGTTATCCCCGTGATTCAAAATATGTCAAAGAAATGGAAGAGTGTGAAGCTTTTTTCAAAACAATTGTGAAAAAAGAGGAGTGCAAATGCGAAGAGATTGTTGAAATTTCTTAGAGGTAGGAGGCTAGACAAGGAGGACAAGTTCAAATGTTTCTTGGTTTGGTTCGTGCACTGTATATTTCTTGCACGCGACTTTTTAAAAACTGCAGACATAGACACCATCAAGATGGTGGATAACTTGAGCTTCTTTGAGAGATACCCTTGGGGTAAGGAGTCATTTAGCTTGACTCTCGACTATCTAAAGAAGCGGATAGACTTCAGCAAGCCGAAAAATACATTTGTGACAAAGGGAGTTTCATCGTACATGCTCTACGGATTTTCCTAGGCATTTATGGTATTGATTATAAACCATTGAAGTAGTTTATTATATACTCTAATTCATCTATGGTGTATATATTACACTGAATCTCAGTTATATACTTTTGTTTTTTTCATCACAGATTTGGATATATGAAGCCTTTTTCACGCTCGGTAGGGGAAATGATAAATCAACTGAAGACCCATTTTTCATTCCCCGATTGATCAGATGGCACACCTTAAAAGGCGATAAACTAATAGAAGGTGATCCATATTTGAAAGGATGGAGCATAAAGGTATGAAACTATTTTTTAGAAGAATACTTTTGCCAATATTTTTTTGCTAATCAATCACATTTGCCTATTTATCTATAGAGAGTGCACCCGTACCTTATCCCCACAATCCGTAAAATGAAGCAGCACTACATGAAAAAGTTCAAAGCATTCACAGACGAACAGAAGGACATATTCATCGATGGCTTAAAGGCCCATCTTGAGGGTGTGACTTTCATCACCTCATCAGAGGGTGGTAAGGATGGGGATGATGATTGGTATTAGGGTGAAAATGTTGTTTCAAGGTATGTTACTCGGAGTGTGGGTACAAGTAAGTTGAGAGCATCGGGAAAGACACCGATGATTGAAAATTTGGAGGAGTGCGTGTTTCGATTGGAGGAGTCAATCAAGGACATTGTTGATTTTGTGAAAGAAGAGAGGATGAGGAGTATCTGCTCTGTATATTATAGAAGTTGCATATTTTATAAATTTCTTTTACTTATAATAGAATCTATACCATTCTTTATCAACTGATAGCTTAGTTTATTATAAATGGTAAATACTTAAAAATGCAGGTGTGCAGGTGCAAAGTCAACATTCACCGGTGAGGGTTATCTGCGATGACAACGACATTAAAAAAACGCTCCTTGAGACAACATCTTTGGAACAGGCCTTGATCAATTTGATAAGGTGATGACCCCTGAGGTTCCAGCTGTTGTAGAGAAGGAAAATCCCGATGAAGGCAATGAAGAGAAAGAACAAGAAAAAATGAAGAAGCTATTTGTGAAAAAGAAAACAAAGTTGATGAATCAGCTGGTGTGGAAAAGGAGGATCGTTACAAAAGTAGGCAGGATGAAGAAGATATAAATAAAAAAGGTATTTGTGAAGAAAAAATAATGAAGAAGATGGAGAGAAAGCAGAAGAGAAGAATGCAGCAGGAGAAGTGGAGAAAGAAGAGGGAGAAGAACATAAAGAAGAAGGAAAAAATTATGCACCAAAAAAAAAAGGTATCGCGGAGAAAGAAAATGAAAATGAATTTTCAAACATAGATGAATTTCTTAATGAAGTTACTCAGGAAATCAACAAGATGGAAGTGGAAGAAGAAAATGTTGAATGTTTAGACAATGTTTAATTTTTATTTGTGGCTGATGAATATTTTTATTAGACTAGACAATCTTAACTTTTTTTATTTTTCATCTCGGGATGTGTAGAGCTGAACAATTTTGTTTTCTAGACTTCTTTTATGGTTTATGATGAGTAGTTTACATTTTATATAATCAACATATCATTGCTTTTACATGAATGTCATCGTTGATTATAAACTCTGACTAAAAGGTAAAGCATATATAGTACAACTTTGTGCAGTCGATGAATAAAAAAGGTAAACCATATATAATATAAGTGAAAATTAGTCCATTAATAAAAGAGAAAAAATAAATTCAATGCCACTACACCCCAATTACACCTTTCCAAAAATTCAAAACTAATAGTAAACCATACACCATAATTTTCATGCCCTTTTCTTTTTCTTCAGCCTTAGCCAACCTATGCTTAAGCTGATCCGTCTCAATTTTGATGTATTTTTACAATTACTTTAAGTGATCAATCTTGTGTTCCAGTTCTCTATATAATGTCATAAGAAGATCCTTATTTTCTTCAGAATCTCTAAGCTTTTCCAACATTTCAAACTTTGCAACGCCTTGAAATTTAGACACCTTGAAATAAGAGGAAATCCACTTGAAATAAGAGCATCCACCATTATCCTAAAATAATGAGGATAAATTAGTAAATTGAATTATGTGATGAACATAAATAAATTTTTATTTAAACAAAAATAAACCTTTCCAACCGCACAAATGTAGAATTTTCGACCCAGATTCTTGTCGGTTCGTGATGTTTTCAACACCGCAAGATTATCACAATAAAAAATATAAGAACTTTTGGAAGTTTGAGATAACTGCGACATTGTTATTATTGAAGCAAAACTAGAAAGTGATGAATAAATGAATGTGGAGGAGCTCAAAAGAGTCCCTTTAATTAATAAAGTAGGGCTACCAAAATCTGACCGTTGAAAAATTCTACCCGTTTGAATTGTACGGTTGGAGAAAATTTAAATGGATTGCCATTTACTTAAAAGGGTATCTAAAAAATATTTATGTCTTCTATAATCGACTAGGTTACGTATGAATTATATACTGATATCAGTGTTGATGATCTAGTGTATTGACATATTATTGATTTAGACTACGATCGATTATCGACCTACCATATAGTCTATGCTCAACTTACTGAATGTATGGACAACTTAAAATAATGGAAAAAAAAGGAGAAATTAAATAAAATAAAATTAGACTATGTCAATTAACACCATTAAAACATTGTAAAGCAATTTAGATACATCAATTATGATTCTCAATCACTTTTGAACGTGATCAAGTGTTATCTAAGACACGGTGTAGTTGTAGATCATTGAGATGACATAAAAAATGGGTAGAAATAAAATAAAATAAAATAAATATTAATTATCCAAGCACTAAAGAACGACTACATATCATGACAAGAGATTAGACTTGTGTAATAACCATAAGGAAGAGTGGTGGTTGTCACTTGTGAGTGTTCAATGGACAAGTAGTGTCTAAAAATAAGAAGTCCCTCTCAACAGAGACGCTAGTTATGAGTAATTGGTTGTTACTACCATTGCCCTCCCCTGTACTTATTTTATCGAGTGTCCAATTATTTTGTAATCTCATATTATGATATTTAGTCACTTTACATTACGTGAATGATGTTTATTTATTTTATTTTATTTAGTTTCTCCCTTTTTAACCTCACCTCCTTTGAAAATAGATCTATGATAGTATCTTGAGTATATTATAGATAATTAGCTTTATTTATACCAGACTATATTATTAGTTGTGTATCGACCAATTGAGTCCATTTTCAAAGGAGGTGAGACTAAAAAAGGAGAAATAAAATAAAATAAAATAAAATAAATAAACATCATTCACGCAATGTAAAATGACTAAATATCATAATATGAGATTACAAAACAATTAGACACTCGACCAAATGAGTATAGGGTAGGGCAATGGTAGTAACAAGCAATTACCTAAAACAAGTGTCTTTGTTGAGAAGGACTTCTTGTTCCCAGACGCTACTTGTCCATTGAACACTTACAAGTGAAAATCATTACTCTTCCTTATGGTCATTACACAAGTCTAATCTCTTATCATGATATGCAGTTGTTATTTAGTTCTTGGATGATTAATATTTATTTTATTTCTTCCCTTTTTGGTTTCGTCTCAATGATCTATGGCTACACCGTATCTTAGATAACACTTGATCACATTCAAAAGTGATTGGGAGTCACAATTGATGATATTATTTGCTTTATAATGTTTTAATGGTGTTAATTGACATACTCTAATTTTATTTTATTTGATTTCTCCTTTTTTGCCATTATTTCAAGTTGTCCATATATTCAGTAAGTTGATCATATACTATATGATAAGTTTATAATCGACCGTAGTATAAATCGATAATATGTCAATACACTGGTTCATCAACACTGATAGTAGTATATAATTCATACATAACGTAGTCGATTATAACCTTAATATTTTCTTTCTTACGTTTAATGATAGAGTCTTTATATGAGTTTAAACGTATTGTACTCAGTGTTTAGTAGTCAATTATATATTCGCATTAAGAGTAATAATTCATATTTGCCATAGTCGATTATATATTCAATATATTTTCTTATCTTTAACGGAATAGTATTTGCAAATCTTTAAAAATGCACTACTGAAGAATTATCAACAAAGACATAAAATCATTATACATAAATAGAATATTATCAAAAACAGAATCTTGTTTATATATAGATAAAATTTCGTTGCATCTACATTTATAATTTTTGGGGAAAAAATCCCAAACAAAAAGACAAAAATGAAGCTTTCATTTACATAATCCAACCATGAAAGTTTCATTCAGCAATAAACTATAAACAACTAAACTAAACTAGACTAGGGAGATGAAGGGGGTGATAAGTTCACGGGGGGTCCAGGTTGAGACTCTCAGCTATGGCCCGAAAAAAATAGGCCATCCACCGGAGCTCTCTGTCCAGCCGTCGTTGACCGGCGGCAAGACCTTGGAAAAGGAAATCCAGGTCGCTCTTAAGCCTAAGCAACTATATGTTATTGATGGTTGTCATTCTGTGCATTGGCCGTAGTGTGTACCTCCTCTTAGCCATCTTCTTCTCTCCTTAGTATTTTCTTTAGAAATTTGGTTTACAATCGATAAAGGCCTCTTTAAATAGACTAGAGCAAGATACAATCGACCAATAGAAGTTGTACACGTGTTGATGGAAGGCGAGAAAGCGTGTGAGAATAGTAAACAAAAGTCGTGGCGGTTATGGCAGTTGAGTCATTTCAAATCATTGCATTTCTCGAAGTGTAATAATTACATTGAAATTTTCAGTGTATGAGGAAAAGGGTTTCTTAAATAGACTACCCGATTGGTCGATTATTTACTATGTAGTTTAACCTATACCCCGTAGACCATGAATCGATCTATTGTATATTTTGAGTCCAGTCAATGTGTAATGTGTATAGTCGATTTCAGAACTTGGGATGGCTATTTTCAAAATGGTACCCTTTCCAATGCATCATAATTATTTTGAATTCAATTGTATGAAGAAAAGGGTTTGTTAAATAGACAACATGATAGGTTTATTATACACTACGTATTGAATATTTACTCTGTAGATCAAATACTGATTTATTATATATTATGAGGCTAGTTGATTATTTTAGTGTATAATCTATTTGGTACGTAGTATATAATATATGAGCTGGAATCGATAATGCACAGTAAAATAAGGCAATTTTGACTGCAGTTCAGTGGCTTTGAAAACAGAATACACATTACATACTGTCTTGCGCAGTTTACAAAACCAAAAACATAAAATACAATGCCAATCATATTATCCTACGTTAAGACTGCATGTTGTTCTCTTATGTACTGACCTTTTGCACTTGGAGCACTTGTTCCTTCTTTTGCATTGAAGGCTCCAACACACCCTTAACGTATTTCACCTTCCTCCTCCTGAGTTTGGGATCGAAATTGGATGGAAGAACTTATATTTCTAGATACTACCACACCATACTCCCCTTGGACTCCAGTGGTGTTGTACAAATAGGTTCCAAGTATGCAAGGAGGTATGATTCTTTCGAATATCTAAGCAAAGAGTAGTTGCAAATGCTAGTGTCGTATTTATCCCCATGCTTCAAGCGCAACGCTGCCATTGCATAAGCACATGGAAATTTCACCTAGTCATACTTTCTGTAAGAACATGACCATCTTAAAAGATTAACTTTGGCAGAACGACCATAACCAAGCACGGTGAATTCGTCGGTGCTTCATTTATGTTGTTCACATATAATTTGTCGCCCTCGGTCATGTTTTCCCTCAAGATCATCTCGAATACAGGAACAAATATTGTGTTTGAATTTTCCATCTCCGCATACCTCTTCCTAAATATTTCTCCAAACCTATGTGCAATTGAATTGAAGATGGCCGCCACTGGATACTCTCTTTTGTTGTGCAACATTAAGTTGAGCGACTCAACGATGTTTCAGGTCATGATGTTGAATTGATTACCTGGAAAGTGACCCCGACAATAATTTTCAAATCCAACGTCATGCTTGAGGCAAGCTACTGCGCTGGGGCTCTTTTTTAAGGAAATTGAAGTAGTCATTAAATTCTTCCAACGTGTACACCTTGGCCGCATGGAAGTACAAATAGAGAGAATCTAAAAAATGGTGATTTGTTAGTAGTTTTTTACCGAGATACCTCATACAAACACCATGATATGCAAGAAGATAATTCCTTGCAAGGCTGTTGGCTATGCTTACGTGTCTGTCGGAGAAAACGCACAACTCTGGTTCATCAATGACAAAGGCCTTAAGATTCTCAAAGAAAAATCCCCACGATGCATCATTCTCCTTATCCACCACACAATACACTAAGGGGTTGATATGATTTTGCATATCTTGAGTGATAGCGGACAACAGCACACCCTCATACTTGTCAGATAAATGCGTGCCATTAATGACAACGACCTTTCTCATATGTGCATATCCACGGATGGAATCCCCAAATGACATAAAGTAGTAAATAAACCTGCCTGAATCCTCATCGCCCATGAGGGAATTGATAGACCCAGGATTGAGGCCATTGAAAACATATGAAAAGGCGGGAAGCACTGCATGTCCATGCTCAAGTGTACCTCAAACTATGTTTTTCGCAATGACACCTTTCATCTAACACTTCCAATATCCCAGCCTATAATGTAGCTCCCTAAATATGATCTTCTCGATCTCTTTTGCTATTGGACCTTTGTTATCGACGAAAAAGTTCAAAATAAGTGAGGTAATAACCTCCACGGTGACATTCTTGTGCTTTCCTGTGACATGATCAATGCCACAACTATGCTCTCCTACATATTTATGGATATTAAACCAATCTAATTCTTCGATCGCACATGCATGCACCATCCACTGACAAGTAGGATCTACGCACCTCACCCTCAAGTATTTCTTACAAATCTTCACCATTGTGTAATTGAAAGACATTTTCTCTGACGCCTACTTCAAGAAGAGATTCAGTTTTTTCTTATCCCTGAATGTTTGTCCTACAAAAAGATTTGTGCCATCCGAGAAAGAGTGGATTCCTTGTTGTTTGAACTGCCCGTCCTCACCTCCTCCATATTCCTCTTATTTATAATCTTCACTATTATCCCATACATCACCGCCTATGCAATCGTATTCCATTGATGTATCATCCACTATAGGGGGTAGGGGTGGGGATGAGGGTGGGAGTGTGTAATACCCCACACTTTTCCTAGCTTAATTTCGCTCCTAGAATGTCAAGGGTTATCTTAAAAAATGAACAACATTTGTTTCATGTAAAATTTTCTATATTCAAACCCTCCATTGTGTAGAAAATTGAATTAGCTTTCCATTAATACCCAATTTGCCTAAATTGGATACTCGGTTGAGAATTTATGGCATTTTTAGTTAATTCGTATCCCAACAAGAGAAGCACCGCACTGCAGTGACTTGCAAAATAGAAATTGTCCGATTCCAGTGGACCTCCGCGACAAGCCTGCAATACGGTGAAGCCTTATTTCCCAATTGTCAATTTTCAGTGGCTCACTGTGATAGTGGCGCATCGCGGTGATGGCCAAAATAGCATTTTAGTAGTGCACCACGATAGTTTTACATCACATAGAATGTCCAGTTCCCACTTGTAGAATTCTAGTGAGCCACCGAGATAGTGGCGCATCGGGATGGCATGCAAATTCGAAAGATTTCTCTTGTTTCCAGTTCGATTAAATTTTAAAAGGGGCACTTTGGTCAATCCCAAGCCCCCAATTCTTCTGAAACAAGGAATTAAGCATATCCTAAGCACTTTATGCTTATTTTCATCCATTCTTTCTTAAATCAAAACCCTAGAGCTTGTTTCTCCAAGAAAACTCAAAATTAAGGATTTCCAAATCAAGATAACCAAGAGTTCATCTCCAAAGTATAAATAGAGATTCAAGTTCAAACTTTCTTAGAGATTTCATCAATTAAGGTATGTGAGGTTTATGAACAAGGATCCTCTTTCATCTTTGTGCCCAAAACTAGCTTTTAACTATAATTTTACATGATTTTGTATGAATATACATGAGTTTTAAATTAGGGTTCATACCCAATTTTTCTAGTTGCAAGATTATGAGATTTCAAGTATTTTAGAAGTTGAATTGCATGACTACTTTAATATTTACATGTCTATTGCAGTAAATTTCAGATTTCGAGATAAATTGTCATTAATTACATTATCAAGCATGAATTTTATGATGTTTTGATATGAGATTGATGCATGGGTTATAATCCCAAGATTGAATATTATTATTTCATGAACGATTATGCTTTAAGCATCAAATGATCAGTTTATTTTCAGATTTCCAGTAAAGATTTAATCTTTTGGATCATCAGATAAGATTTGGAATTCACTTTACAGATTTATTACATATTACAGTAATTAGATTAGCTTTACTTACAAATTAAAGAAGATAAATTCATAATTGGATTCATAATAAACTCTTATGCTAGTTTTTAAAGTGGACTTCCAATAGAATGAGCATACAAATTAAAGGGAGTAGTATTTAGCACCGAGTGAGAAGTGTGGGATTAGCGTGCCTTATTTTCCACATAACTACATAGCCAACGTAGGTATAGTTTTAGATTATTCCCATTTCTATATTGATGACAGATACATATTTGATCACTTAGATTAGGTTACACTCTTTGGCAAGAGTATGAAACCTCTTCCCATTATAAGGTTTTCCCTATAAGGGAACAAGACGTTGGAGTCCATGTTAGCTTGCAGGGTTTATGTCGATTAGAAGAACCTCTCTGCTAGTAGAAGTAAATAAATAGCTTTTGAGTAACTTTCTTAATAGAAACGACTAATAGAAAAGCTTTTAAGGAAATTAAGTGGAAAGGCTCACAACTTTATCCAGATTATGTTTTTACAAAAAGATAGTAGCTACAAACTACAACTTTCAGATTTCAGATATAGAAGTGAGCCCTTTTTACACTTTGTATGATTTACAGACATAATATTTGTACAACTTTCAGAACGAAATGTTATGACTCACTAGATTTACATAGTATGATTTTCTATTCATGATTATAGATTTCAGTTTTCAGATATTCCAGCTTATGTGAGTTATTTACATTTAGCATGCATTATTTTATAAATTATGATGATGATTGATATTATGTTTTACTTATGAATTCACCACCATATACTTAGTACATCCTCAAAGTACTGATCTACATATACTTCTATGTGCTACATTTTCTCATAATGTAGGTTCAAGTGCTCAGTTTCAGCAGCGAGAGTGATTTTGAGCATCTCCATCTACATCTCGATAGTTAGTGAGTCCTTTTAGTTTTGGGACTTAGTTATTCATATTTTCAGCTTGTCAGTTTGGATGATTCAGTATTTTTCGACAGTTTGAGTCAGCTGGGGTTTTATCCCAGTGACTCTCTAGATATTAGTAGTAGAGGCTTATCAGACTACTAGTTTTGATATAGATTTTCAGTAGTGATTCATCAGACCTTTGAGATTAGTATTTTTTAGAAATTATATTCAGTCAGTTTTCTATATATAGTATGACTTTTATGTCTATGTTTCCTTTACTATGTGATTCAGACCTAGTAGGAGGCAGAAAGGGTTAGAATATGGATACTAGGTTTTGGGGTGTTACAAACTTAATATTAGAGCCTAATATTTATAAGAGTCCGAGGGAGTCAGATAAGTTGCATTACGTAGAGTCTTGATCATGGGTGTGAGGCACACCACATTTATGAGCAAGAGGCTATGAGATATTTTTAGGAAATCATCACTTTCTTTCATGATTTATTATGCTTACAGTATCTCAATCTACTAGTAACTCATGCTCTTACATAAAATTTGAATATGACTCCTCGTCAAGCTAATTCCTGTAGAAATGATAACCATCCACCTAGCCTACCAATTCTCGGAATGAGAATGTATCCCATGCTGAGTTTCGGGCTACCTTTCAGGCATTGGCCCAGGCAGTGACTGCTAATGTTTAGGGAAACCATTAGGCTGCAGTTCCACTTCAGCAGAATGGTGATTTAGTAGCAGCCAGAATTTATGACTTCATGAGAATGAATCCACCAGAGTTCTTTGGGTCAAAAGTAGGTGAGGACCCACAACTTTATTTAGATGAGGTGAAGAAGATCACCTAAGTTATGCATATTTCTGAAGAGGAAAATGTAGAGTTAGCATCCTATAGATTAAAGGATGTAGTATATGATTGAGTAGTTATAAGAATGAATGGTAGAGGTGAGAATGCAGCTCCTATGTAGCATATGATTGACAGTGAAGGAGTACTACCTTAAGTTCAACCAGTTGTCTAAGTATGCCCCTGATACGATGGTTGATCCTAGAGCAAGCATGAATAAGTTTGTTACTGGCGTATCTAGCTTAATAGTCAAGGAGTGTAGTACTCATATTTATTAATGAAACAGATCTTTCTAGGTTGATGATTCATGCCCAACAGATTGAGCCAAAGAAGAATAAAAGGAGGAGGGGATATGAAAAGGCTAAAACTGGGCAGTGTAAGTATGGTCAGACTAGGTCTGAAGGAGGAAATCATTCAAAGTTTTGGAATTGTTCATCTATGCCATCACTATATCCAGCTAGTTCTCCCACTCCCAGAGCTAGACATGAGCAGTGGGGTAAGCCTTCTATGTCCATATCTTAGAATAGTATGAGTGAAAGACCCCGTTATCCTCTATGTGCTAAGTGTGGTAAGAATCATCCTGGTGAGTGCTTATTGGGATAGAAAGTTTTTTATGGTTGTGGTAAGATAGGTTATGGAATTAAAGTGTGTCCAAATGCTAAGCAGGGAAACAGAGATGTTTGTCCCCAGACTCAGGCTACTAGTGCACCAGCTCCTCTAGGTTTCCCAGTTCCTCCCCAAGGTGCATTATCCAGTAACAGTAACGGTCAATGCCAAAATCAGTTTTATGCTTTACCATCCAATCAGGAGCAGGAGGATTCAGTAGATATTATTATTGGTATGCTTCGTGTATTTCATCACGATGTTTATGTGTTGTTAGACCCTGGGTCAAAATTTTCTTATATGAACCTGTTAGTTGCAGTAAATTTTGAGATAGGTCCTAAAAAGATCCTTGATCCCTTCTTGATTTCTACCCTAGTAGGTGAGTCAGTTATAGCAAAATAGATCTATAGGAAGTGTCCTATCACTGTCCTTCATAAAATCATGTTACCAGATCTAATAGAGCTAGATATGGTTGACATTGACCTTATTCTTGGTATGGATAAGATCCATTCCTGTTATGCATCCATAGATTATCGCACCAGAGTGGTGAAGTTTCAGTTTCCAAAAGAGCCAGTCTTTGAGTGGGGAGGAAATTCAGTGTCTCCCAAAAGTCATTTCATATCCTATCTTAAGGCCAGAAAGTTAATTTCTAAAGGGTGTATCTATCACCTAATTTGAATCAAAGACACTAATTCTGAGAGTCCAACAATTCTATTAGTCAGTATAGTCAAAGATTTTCCTGATGTTTTTCCCGAAGATTTTCCAGGGGTACATCCCAATAGGAAAATAGAATTTGGTATTGACATTCTCCCAGATACTCAGCCTATTTTTATTCCTTCTTATTGTATGGATTCGGCTGAGATTAAAGAGTTAAAAGATAAACTCAATGATATTTTAGATAAAGGTTTCATGAGGCCCAGTGTTTCTCCATGAGGCTCTCTCGTCCTATTCGTGCAAAATAAAAATGGTTCTTTGCGTATGTGCATTGACTATTGTTAGCTAAATAAAGTTATGTAAAAACAAATATCCTCTTCTTAGATTTAATGTCTTATTTGATCAACTCCAAGGTGCATGTTGTTTCTCAAAGATAGACCTTAGATTCGGCTATCATTAGCTTAGGGTAAGGGAGTGTGATATTCCAAAGATAGCTTTCAGAACCCGTTATGGTCATTTTGAGTTTCCAGTCATGTCTTTCGGTCTAACAAATTCCCCAACACCTTTCATGGACTTGATAAATAGAGTGTTTAAACAGTATTTGGATATGTTTGTCATAGTCCTTATAGATGATATTTTTGTCTACTCTCGTAGTGAGGATGATCATACAGACCACTTTAGAATTGTATTGCAAAATCTCAGAGATCACCAGTTATTCGCTAGATTTAGTAAATGTGAGTTTTGGCAAGAGTGCAACTTGCCAATAGGTTAAGGTAGAGCACCAAAGACCTGGTGGTACGTTGCAAGAGTTTGGTATCCTCTCTTGGAAATGGGAAGAGGTTAATATGGACTTTGTGACTGTATTACCCCATTCCCGTCGTCAGCAAAATTTGATTTGGGTTATAGTAGAAAGATTGACAAAGTCAGTGCATTTCTTGCCAGTTCATGCGTCTTACACGGCTGAAGATTATACCAAGGTGTATATCAGAAAATTAGTCAGATTGCATGGAGTTCCTTTGTGCATCATCTTAGATAGGGGTACCCAGTTAACCTCTCAGTTTTGGAAAGCCTTTCAGAAGGGTCTTGGTACCCAAGTTCATCTTAGTTTAGCTTTTCATCCACAGATAGATGGTCAGGCAAAAATGACCATGTAGACTCTAGAGGACATATTAAGGGCAAGTGTCCTTGATTTCAAAGATAGTTGGGATGACCGTTTTCCATTGATTGAGTTTGCTTATAATAATAGTTACCATGCTAGTATTCAAATGACCCCATTTAAAACTCTTTATGGGCAGAGATATAGATCGCCAATTGGCTGGTTTGAAGTGGGTGAGGCCTCTTTGATTGGGCCAGACATGGTGTTTGAAGCTATGGAGAAAGTTCAGTTGATTCGAGAAAGATTGAAAGTAGCTCAGAGTTTTCAAAAATCTTGTGCAGACGTTAGAAAAGAGATCTTGAGTTTGAGGTTGATGACCTTGTGTATTTGAAAGTTTCACCCATGAAAAGGGTGAAGAGATTTGGCAAAAAGAGGAAAATTAGTCCCCGATATATAGGCCTCTAGGTAGCATATGAGATTGAGCTACCCACAAATTTATCCTCAATTCATCCAGTATTCCATGTGTCCTTGTTGAAGAAGTGCATGGACGATTCACACATTATAGTTCCTCTAAAAAGAACAAATATTCAAATATCTTTTCATACGAAAACATTCAAGTAGAGACTCTTGATCATCAGATCCATATAAGGAACAAAGAATTTCCATGGTGAAAGTTCTGTGGAGAAATCAGTCCGTTGAGGGTGCTACTTAGGAAATAGAAGCCGACATGCGTACCAAGTATCCTCATCTTTCCTCTATGAACTCAAATTTAGCTGAAGGTAATAGTCTTCCTTCATTCAGTTCTTTTCCAGTCTCAGATTTAGCCATATATCTATTTTCATGAAAATTCATGCACTCGCAAATCAGTTTAGTAGCTAAGTATGTTTTTTATTCAATCATACTGCTATTTCAGTTGTGCATGGTAGCTTATATCCTTAGATTCCTCGGCATTTTTAGCTTAATTAACCATATTTGAGGAAGAATGTTCCCAAGGGGGATATATTGTCATACCCCACACTTTTCCTAGCTTAATTTTGCTACTAGAATGTCAAGGGCTAGCTTAAAAAATGAATAACCTTTGTTTCATGTAGATTTTTCAAAATTCAAACCCTACATTGTGTAGAAAATTGATTTAGCTTTCCATCGATACCCAATTCTCCTAAATTTGATACTCGATTGAGAAGTTATGGCGTTTTTAGTAAAGCAGTATCCCAATTGGAGAAGCATTGTGCCGCGGTGACTTGCAAAATGGAAATTTTCCGATTCCAGTGGACCTCCGCGATAAGCCCGCATCGCGGTGAAGCCTTATTTCCCAATTGTCAATTTCTAGTGGCCTACCGCAATAGTGGTGCATCGCAGTGATGGACAAAATGACATTTCAGTTGTGCACCGCGATAGATCCACGTCGCATAGAATGTATAGTTCCCAGTTGATGAACTCCAGTGAGCCACCGCGGTAGTGGCACATCGCAATACCATGCAAATACAGAAAATTTCTCTTGTTTCTAGTTCCGATTAAATTTTAAAAGGGGAACTTTAGTTAATTTCCAAGACCCCAATTCGTCCAAAATATAGAATTAAGCATATCCTATGCACTTTATGCTTATTTTAATCCATTCTCTCTCAAAGAAAAACCCTAGAAGTCGAAAGCTTACTCTCCAAGAAATCAATTTCCTCCATTGTTTCTCCAAGAAAACTCAAAATTGAGGATTCCTAAATCAAGAAAACCAAGAGTTCATCTCTGAAAGAACAAATAGAGATTCAAGTTCAAGCTTTCTTAGAGATTTTATCAATTAAGGTATGTGGGGTTTAGGAACAAGGATCCTCTTTCATCCTTGTGCCCAAAATTAGCTTTTACCTACAATCTTACATGATTTTGCATGAATATACATGAGTTTTAAATTAGGGTTCATACCCAATGTTGCTCTTTGCAAGATTATGAGACTTCAAGTGTTTTAAAAGTTGAATTGCATGACTACTTTAATATTAACATGCCTATTGCAATAAATTTCAGATTTCTAGATAAATTATCATTAATTAAATTGTTAAGCATGAATTTTATGACATTTTTACATGAGATTGATGCATAGGTTACCATCCCAAGATTGAATATTATTATTTCATGAACGATTATGCTTTAAGCATCAAATGATCAGTTAATTTTTAGAGTTTTAGTAAAGATTTGATCTTTTGGATCATAAGATATGATTTGGAATCCACTTTACAGATTTATTACAGATTACAAAAATTAGATTAGCTTTACTTATAGATTGAATCAGATAAATGCATAATTAGTTACATAATAAACCTTATGCTAATTTTTAAAGTAGATTTTCATCAGAATGAGCATACAAATTAAAGGGAGTAGTATTTAGGACCGAGCGGGAAGTGTGGGATTAGTGTGCCCTATCTTCTACAGAACTACATAGCCAACATAGGTACAAATTCAGATTATTCACATTTCTATACGGATGACAAATACAGATGTTATCACTTAGATTAGGTTATACTCCTTGACAAGATTATGATACCTCTCCCCATCGTGAGTTTTCCCCATATGGGAACAAGACGTTGGACTCAATTTTAGCTCACATGGTTTATGTCGGTTAGAAGAACCTCCCCGCTGGTAAAAGTAAATAAACAATTTTTGAGTAACTTTCTTAACAGAAAAGAATAACAGAAAAGATTTTAATGAAACTAAGTGTAAAGGCTCACACCTTTAATTGAATTATATTTTACAGAAAGATATTAGCTACAGACTACAACTTTCAAATTCTAGATATAGAAGTAAGCCCCTTTTACACTTAGACAATATGATTTACATATAGAACATTAGTACAACTTTCAGAACTAAATGTTATGACTCATTACATTTACAAGGTATGATTTGCTATTCATGATTACAGATTTGAGTTTTCAGATATTCCAGCTTATGTGAGGCATTTACATTTAGCATGCATTGTTTTACAAACTATGATGATGATTGATACTATGTTTTACTTATGAATTTACCCCCATATACACAGTACATCCTCAAAGTACTGATCCGTATATACGTCTATGTGTTGCACCTTCTCATAATGTAGGTTCAGGTGCTCAGTTTTAGCATGGAGAGTGATTTCGAGCATCCCCATATACATCTCGACAGTTGGTGAGTCCTTATAGTTTGGGAACTTAGTTATTCTGATTTTAGCTTATCAGTTTAGATAATTCAGTATTTTCATATTGTTCGAGTCAGCTGGGGGTTTGTCCTAGTGACTCTCTAGATATTAGTAGTAGAGGCTTGTCAGACTACTAGTTTTGATACAGATTTTCATTATTGATTCATCAGACCTTTGAGATTGGTATTTTTCAGGTATTAAATTCGGTCAGTTTTCCGCATATCGTATGACTTTTATGTCTATGTTTCCTTTACTATGAGATTCAGACCTAGTAGGAGGCAGACAGGGTTAGCTTAAGGAAACTCGTAGTATTGAGCACCGTGTGATATTTCGGGACCAAGTTTCGGGAAATTATAGGGTGGGGCTAATGTGGAAGCTTCTTCTCGGGACCTTTCAACAACTTTAATCTGCAATATAGTTTTGCAGTTATTAGAATCAACGGGAAGCATGTATAATTCCAAGTTTTTATCATTCATTACACTTCATAATAAAAGGGGAAAACTAACCACGAAAACCAACCACAAGTGATCGATTTTTTCCAAATTTCAACCACCAAATCGACCAAACTGTGTGGCCGGTAAACAATTGGTAGTTTTTTAAAAACCAACCACCAGTGGTAAGTTTTTCAATAAAATATATTTATTTTAAAAATTTATTATTATGTTTTTAAAATTTGAAAAAATAATTTTTTAAAAAATAATAAAATATAAAAATCGACCACAAGTGGTCGGCTTTTTATTTAATTACTTAATTAATTTTAATAGAAAACCGACACTTGTGATCGGTTTTCTAATAAATTAATTAATTTATTTAATAAAAAACCGACTATAAGTGGTTAGTTTTTTTTTTTTTTTTTTTGAAAAAATTGGTCGGTTTTTGTGATTTTTTTTAAAATTAGCAATTGTAAATGCTTTCAAAAGTGTACAACACAACAATAGTTTTAAAAGAGTACAAACTACAATATAATGTGTAAATTCAAAGTACAACAATAGTTTCAAAAGTGTTACCAACTACAACAATAGTTAAATATCTAAATTCAAAGTACAACACATTCAAAAGTCAAAAAACTAAAAGTCATCATCATCAAATTCGTCCTCGTCCTCGTCTTCCATATTCTTATCTATGCTGATATTATCCAGCGGTCCAACTCCTTTTGCAGCCCGAACAGCATCACCAGGACACGGAGGAATAATCCCTGCAGTCTGAATGAAAGAGCTGAATTGCTCCTGCAGTATCCTGATTTGTGACAAAGTTTCCTCCTCCCTTTTCTGGGATGTCTCTCTCTGTTTAGCAACCTCTTCAGTGAGTTTAGAAACCGTACTTTCTAGTCTTTCAATGGCTTCTCTATCAACTAAAGAGCTAGAGTATGCAGGGCCGAACGAACACCTAATATTTTCGCCAAAATAATTGTTGTGGTATTCGTAGTAATGGCTTCAACTGCAGGACCCACAACCTTTTCCATAACTCGTCCTCTACATGTCGACGTAGAGGGTCACCCTGAGTTTCAGGAGGTTGAGTACTATGATACTCGCTAACAAGCTACCGATATTTGTCCTATATTAATTCAAAGTAAAGTTAAAATTAAAAGTCAAAAAATATTAAAGTACTTATAATTGAATAATATCAAATTTGAGAAAAAAGATTCATAAATGCAATATTTGATTCTTACATGGGCAGCTTTTGCATGAGGTTCAACCCAGATATCTTCATCAGTAAGGTTTTTTTTCTTCTTCAGATGAGTCTCCTCGAATAGCTAATCGTGTGGTATCCTCCTACTCTTTTCTTTTTCCTGCATATTAAAAAATTATCAATTTTCAAAAAATTAAAACTTTAAATAGAAACAAATATTTAGAACTATAAAAGTTACATACCATTTTTTCCTACACAGCAAGGGTACTTCTGGCACCAGCAGTATGTAGGGAGCCACCCTTCAAAGATACCCGGGCTTTCCTTTTTTTTTTTTCCTCAGAAATCGGTATCCTTCGTTATTCCAAAGGCGAAGATACAGTTGCCATAATGGTTCACTAATCCAGTTAGGTTTTACCAACTTGGTTCAGGCATAATCTAATAGACCGTTAAACCTGACTCTACATCTTCTGAAAAATTTTCTCCTTATAAGAAATGTATTAGCATCATCCCACTAATAAAATTTCTACAAGAAAAATAAAAATATAATATTCAATCATTTGTTCTAAAAAAAGTGTTAAGTAGTCCATAAGTTAAATTCTTACTTTAAATTCTTTAAACATTTTATCCCTTTCAAGTTTTAGAACCTGCAGCCAACTGGCCCAATAGCCGTTGAAGTTCCGACAAATGCATTTTCTCATAGCTTGTCCAACTTTAGCATCCAACCTAAACCTACAACAAAAGATCAAACAGTATTTTCATAGAGCTTAATAATATAGTAATGAAAAAATAAATAATATTATTATATTTAAAAATCTTACCCTGTCGCAAATGGAATGAGATAAAGCCTCCTATAATCATCTCTGCCTCTTGACTGCAGATTAAGTGATGGTGTATGTATTGGCATGGGCGAATCTAAAGCACCAGATAGAGTACCTTAAAGCTGAAGATCCAACAACCTAATAGATCCAGCAGAATCACTTTGTGTAGCTGAGTGACTGCTACAGGAGGGTATCGATGATAGCATGTATTCGGATGCCCCAACAGTCGTCTGATAGTACTATGGTGGATGTGGCACTGTGATGGTAGCAGATTAGGTCGGTGTATACCCATGAAGTGTCCCCACATGCGTAGGAATGGGAATCGAATACTGGGGCAACCTAGAATACGAGGGTCGTGTTGTCGCGTCAGCAAACCGACCCTAAGATATATAAATACATGTCAGCCGTCTATAAGGTGAAAGTTGTCTTTTATTTTTTGGTTTTGTAAGATGATATTTTTCCTTACCTTTGTCACCTATGCCTGACATCTAAATTATATAAAGTTAACTAGTAGTTAGTTCCTACAAAATGAATATATAAGAAAACATTCCTAATAACTAATTTTAAGTTACTAATTCACATTTCAAATCGCTCCAACAAAATTAAATAGACAAAAATATTTTTATTACTATATACATTATGGAACAGTGAAAACAATAATCTTAAACAATATATTACATATCAATCTTAAATGAGAAACATAAAGGAAAATATATAGTACAAAGCATAAAGACATCAATACATAATAAATACAACTTACACAACTAATCCTCCTCTTCTGAAGACTCTCCATTAAACCATTCACCCTCTTTGGAAGTTTCCTCATCTCTTACCCACTTAGCCTCTTCTTGCGCAATATTATCTTCTTCAAATATATTTTACAGGTGATTCAAATTATCCACTAAGTCAACGTCCACTAGTTGGTGATTAATCAATATATCATTTTGATATGAAGTCTCCAACACATTCTCAACTTCCACCTCACCCACAGGCTTTGTTTTGATTACAACCCACCAATCAGACTTGTCATTGCGCAATGGATAAGGAGCATAATACACTTGTTTAGCATTTTATAGAACAAATAGATCGTAAATAGCATACGACCTATTGTGTTTCACTTCAATAATGTTATGCTCCTTATGTACTCTTGTGCCTCTTGTGCTTGGATCAATCCGCTTACATCGATAGAGGCCAATTTTTTTTATTGGGAAACCAGTATACTCCATTTTTAGACCTCGTGTATGATGCCAAAGTAATCAACATCATCATCGCCCTTAATCCAAACACTACTATTGTTTGTTTTCCTTGTTCTAGAGTGTTGTTCGATGGAAAATTTGAACCCATTTACTGTGTAATGGGACATTGCATGAGCTTCAACTGGACCCAAAGAAATATCTCTCAAGAGTTGATCGTATGCAGCTGCATTTGGTGAGTAGTGTACCTAAAAATATTATACATATATATATATATATATATATATTATATATGTTAGTTGAGGAATGTGTAAATGTTTAAAATTTGTAGAAATATTAATACACCTACGAAACTCATATGTAAACCAAGTTGCAAAGGTTGCGTACACTTAATTTTCGTGGAATTACTCTTAAATGAACTGAAGATCCAATATGTGAAACAAAATTAGTTTCTTTAAGGGAATGAGTAAACAAATAAGATATGTTAAAATTTTAGTCTCCTTACTTCAAAAAGGGCTCAACTTCTGGGCAATTCAGCAAGACATACAAAGTTGCTGCTTTGCATTCTGTGGGAGTGAACTGGCGAAGTATGGTCTTTTTAGCCTTAGAACCAGATTGATTGAAAATTGATATCAGTTACGAATAAGGGTCATTCACATCAACCTGATGACGATTCGGCTAATTTCTTGAACAAGAAACTTTATCACAAAAGTTGTATGAACAAAATTGAGATGTTTCTCTTGCAAGATATTCCTCAAATATAGATCCTTCCACCCTATTATTATTTTTGGGACCCCTATTTAATTATCCAATTGCCCTGCACAATCTTAAGATTAGATGTTTACTACATTCAAAAAAGATATGTATGAATTTAAATATGTTGCAATTGCTTACCGTTCGAATGGATACATCCACCTAGTTTGAACTGGACAGCCTAGCCGAGCTTCGTGTACAAGGTGAATGGGAAGATGTTCCATCACATCAAAGAACGCTGGCGAAACAATCTTCTCCAGCTTGTTGGTGAGAACAACAATATTACTTTCTATTCACACCAGATTTTCTTCTTTTAGTGTGGTGACACATAAGTCTTTAAAGAACAAACTGATCTCTGGTATTGGTTTCCATATGTTTTTAGGCAAACCAATAAAAGCAATTGGAATTAATTGTTTCATGAAAACATGAAAATCATGGCTTTTTATTCCATGCAATATTCCCTGTGCCATTTCAACCCTTTTTCCCAAATTTGAGGCATATCCATCGGGCATATTCAAACTTTGGACCCACTCACATATTTGACGCTTTTGGTCCAACTTAAATGTAAAACTAGCCTTGGGCTTAAGAAAATTGCCATTGGTCCCCTCTTTTAAGTATAATTCGCTGCGTTTTTAATATTCTGGTAAGTCAAGTCTGGCTTTAGGATTATCCTTTGTTTTGCCGGTGACTTCCATAACTGTATTGAACAGGTTTTCAAAGTAGTTCTTCTCAGTATGCATGACATCAATATTTTTTCTAAGTAAATTATCTATCCAATATTCTAAATCCTAAAATATACTTTGGTTAGTCCAAGTATGCGAAACACCACATCTATTAAGTTTGTACAATAGTTCTTCATTGGCCTTAGGCAAATCCAAAACTCTCTCCCAGATGTCATAACCAGACAGCCTTGGAGGTGGACCATCATATTCCCTTCTATTCCTTTTGAATAAATTCTTGAGTCTCCTAAATTCATGATCAAATGGTAAGAAACAACGATGACAATCAAACCATGAATTTTCCTACCATGTCTCAATGTGAAAGGCTTTCTTTTTTCCATGCAGTATAGAAAACCTAACTTTCCATCTGTCATCCACCCAGACAACATTCCATAAGTGGGAAAATCATTAACAGTCCATATTAGATATGCACGTGGATTGAAATTCTATTTAAGAGAGATGTCCTAAGTTTCAACCCCTTCATGCCATAAAATTTGAAGTTCATTGATCAAAGGTTGCAGGTAGAAATCTATTCCGCTTTTCGGATTACGCGGACCAGGAACAACACAATTCAGAAATATATAGGGACTAGACATCAATATTTCAGGAGGAAAATTATAAGGAGTGATAAATACATGCCAACATGAATATGGCACAATACCAACTAAAAAAGGAGAGAACCCATCCATACATAATCCCAAATGATTGTTTCGTGGCTCATCTTCAAAATCTGAATAAGTTACATCAAAATACCTCTAAGCCTCTCCATCAGATGGATGACACATAATACCAGTGGGCCTTCTATTTTCACTATGCCATCTCATATGAGGAGCTGAGTTATTTGAAGCATACAACCTCTTCAACCTTAGTATTAGAGGTAAATAATGCATTGCCTTAATAGAAATTTGATTTCCACTAGAGCCTCGCTTATATCGAGGGTGCTGACAAAACTTACAGGACTCCAGGTTAGCATCTTCCTTAAAGTATTATATGCAACCATTTTTACAATAATTAATTCTAACCGAGGAGAGACCTAACTTTGACACCAATCTTTTTGCCTTATAGAAAGAATCAGGAACCTCCAAGACGGGGTCAACTAACTCTTTAATTAGGTTTATCATTGAGTCCATTCCTACTTTAGCAATAGTATAGTCAGATTTAATACTTAATAATCTATCAAAAATAGACAAACGAGAGTGCGAACACCCATCAAACAAAGGATGACTAGCAGCATGCAATTGTTCATAGAATTTTTCTGCTTCGCTATTAGGAACATCTTCAACATTTTCCCTAAAGTCACCCCCGTGTTTCATCCCAAAAGCATTGTGCACCATTTCTATCATCCTAGTATTTTGATATTCATTATGCCCTGTAAACCTACTACTTTCTCTAACAACAAAGTTATTTTGCACAACATCACTATGAATACCACGCAATCTTTAAAACTACTCATGAAACCCCTTTCTATAAAGATGTTCCTTTACAAATTCTTCACTTACAAGATTTATACCATCACATAACACAAGAACAACGAATAGCCCCAAAACGTGTCCAACCATCAAGTGTCTTAGCAGGTTTAACAAATCTTTTGACACCTTCAACAAATTCCTCCCTAATATCCATTCTATTATCATTATTTCATTGATATATCCGCTATAATCAGGTTCCATCTATGCAATCAATTAGATTCAACTAATTAGATCAAGTCACAAAAATTCAATCAAGTCACCAACCAAACCATATTCAAAACAAAAAAATTTCCTTTAAAGTCCCTACACTTAACCATTCTCAACCAACTAAGTCACCTACCAAACCATATTCAAAACAAAAATATCCACTTTAAAGTCCTCACACTTAACCATCTTCAACCAACTAAGTCACCTACCAAACCACATTCTAAACAAATAAATCCCCTTTAAAGTCCCTGCACTTAACAATTTTCAACCAACTAAGTATAAAAACAAAACCACATTCAAATAGACCTATGATGATATCTTGAGTATATTATTGATAATTAGCTTTATTTATACCAGACTATATTATTAGTCATGTATCGACCAATTGAGTCTATTTTCAAAGGAGGTGAGATTTAAAGAAGAGAAATAAAATAAAATAAAATAAAATAAAATAAACATCATTAACGCAATGTAAAGTGACTAAATATCATAATATGAGATTCCAAAATAATTAGACATTCGATCAAATGAGTATAGGGAGGGAAATGGTAGTAACAACCAATTACCTAAAACAAGTGTCTTTATTGAGAAGGACTTCTTGTTCTCATACTCTACTTGTCCATTGAACACTCACAAGTGATAATCATTACTCTTCCTTATGGTCATTACACAAGTCTAATCTCTTGTCATGATATGTTGTCATTCTTTAGTGCTTGGGTGATTAATATTTATTTTATTATATTAATTTATTTTATTTCTTCCTTTTTTTGTTTCATCTCAATGATCTATGACTACACCGTATCTTAGATAGCACTTGATCATGTTTAAAAGGGATTGAGATTCACAATTGATGTATCTAAATTGCTTTATAATGTTTTAATGGTGTTAATTGACATACTCTAATTTTATTTTATTTGATTTCTCCTTTTTTTCCCATTATTTTAAGTTGTCCATATATTTAGTAAGCTGATTATAGACTATATGATAGGTTGACAATCAACCTTAGTCTAAATCGATAATATGTCAATACACTGGTTCATCAACACTGATAGCAGTATAGAATTCATACGTAAAGTAGTCGATTATAACCTTAATATTTCCTTTCTTACGTTTAATGAAAGAGTCTTTAAAAGAGTTTAAACGCACTATACTCAGTGTTTAGTAGTTGATTATATATTTGTATTGAGCATAGAATTCGTATTTACCGTAGTCGATTATATATTCAATATATTTTCTTACGTTTAACGAAACAATATTTGCAAATCTTTAAACATGCACTATTAAAGAATCATCAGCAAAGACTGAAAGACATAAAATCATTATACATAACTAGAATATTATGAAAACAGAAACTTTTTTATATATGGATAAAAGTTCATTGCATCTATATTTACAATTTTTGGGGAAAAAATCCCAAACAAAAATACAAAAATGAAGCTCTCATTTACATAATCCAACCATAAAAGCTTCATTCAGCAATGAACTATAAAAAACTAAACTAAACTAGAAGGGGGATGAAGGGGGTATTGAGTTCACAAGGGGTCCATGTGGATCCTCTCGGCAATGGCCCGAAGAAAACAGGCCATCCACCGGAGATCTCTGTCTAGCCACTATTGATCGGTGGCAAGACCCTGGAAAAGGAAATCCAGGTCGCTCTTAAGCCTAAGCAACTCTATATTGTTGATGGCTGTCATTCTGTGCATTGGATATAGTATGTACCTCCTCCTAGCTATCTTCTTCTCTCCTTAGTCTTTTCTTCAGAAATTTGGTATACAACGACAAGGGCCTCTTTAAATAGACTAGACCAAGATACAATCAACTAATAAAAGTTGTACATGTGTTGATGGAAGAGGAAAAGGCGTGTGAGAATAGTAAACAAAAATTCACAACGGTTATGGTTGTTGGGTCATTTCAAATCATCGCATTTCTCAAAGTGTAATAATTACATTAAAATGTTTAGTGTATGAGAAAAAGGGTTTCTTTAATAGACTACCCGATTGGTCAATTATTTACTATGTAGTTTAACCTATACCCCATACACCATGCATCGATCTATTATATATTTTGAATTCAGTAAATGTGTAATATGTAAAGTCGATTTTAGAACTTGGGATGACTATTTTCAAAATGGCACTCTTTCCAATGCATCATAATTATTCTGAATTCAATTATATGAAGAAAAGGGTTTGTTAAATAGACAAGCAGATAGGTTTATTATACACTACGTATTGAATATTTACTCTGTAGATCAAACACTGATTTATTATATATTATGAGGCTGGTCGATTATTTTAGTGCATAATATATGTAGTATGTAGTATATAATATACGAGATGGAATCGATAATGCACAGCAAAAAATTCAATTTTGACTGCAGGTCAGTGGCTTTGAAAACAAAATACACATTACATACTTTACAGTGTATTTGACAAAACCAAAAACATAAAATACAATGCCAATCATATTATCCTACGTTAAGGTTGCATGTTGTTCTCTTATGTCCCAATCTTTTGCACTTGGAGCACTTGGTCCTTCTTGTTCCTTGAAGGATCCAACACACCCTTAACATATTTCGCCTTCCTCCTCCAGAGTTTGGGATCGAAATTGGATGGAAGAACTTGTATTTCTAGATACTCCTGTGCCACACTCCACTCTGACTCTAGTAGTGCTGCACAAATATGTTCCAAGTATGCAAGGAGGTATGATTATTTTGAATATCTAGGCAAAGAGTAGTTGCAAATGCTAGTGTCATATTCATCACCACGCTTCAAGCACAACGCTACCATTGCATGAGCGCATGGCAATTTTACCAAGTCATACTTTCTATAAGAACATGACTGTCTCAAAAGATTAACTTTGGCATAACGACCACAACCAAGCATGGGGAATTCATCGTTGCTTCCATTTATGTTCACATATAATTTGGTGCCCTCGGTCATGTTTTCCCTCAAGATCGTATCGACTATGAAAACAAATATTTTCTTTGAATTGTCAACCTCTACATACCTCTTTCTGAATATTTCTCCAAACCTATGTGCAATTGAATTGAAGATGGCCTCCACTGGATACTCTCTTTCATCGAGCAACATTGTGTTGAGCGACCCAATGACGTTTGAGGTTATGAAGATGAATCGATTACCTGGAAAGTGAGCCCGACTCTATTTTTCAAATCCAACATCATACTCGAGGCCAGCTGTTGCGTTGGGGCATCTTTCTTTAATGGCATTAAAGTAGTCATTAAATTCTTCCAACGTGTACTCCTTGGCCGCATAGTAGTACAAATAGAGACAATCTAAACAATGGTGATGTTTCGTAGATTTTCACTGAGATACCTCATACAAACACCATGATGCGCAAGCGGATAATGCTTTGCAAGGCCGTTGGCTATGCTTATGTATCTGTCAAAGATAATGCACAACTCTAGTTTATCATCGACAAAGGCCTTAAGCTTCCCGAAGAAGAAACCCCAAGACATATCATTCTCCTTATCCACCACACAATACACAAAGGGATAAAAATAATTCTACGTATCTTGAGCGACAACGGACAATATCACGCCTCCGTATTTGTCAGAAAAATACGTGACATCAACAATAATGAACTTTCTCATGTACGCATATCCACGGATGTAAGCCCCAAATGCCATAAAGTAGTAAATAAACCCGCCTGACTCCTCACCGACCATGAGGGAATTTATAGACCTGGGATTGAGGCCGTTGAAAACATATGAAAAGGCAAGAAAAACTATATATCCGTGCTCGGTTGTACCTAAAACTATGTTCTTTGCAATGTGGCCTGCTATCCAACACTTCCAATAGCCCGGCCTGTAATGTAGCTCCTTAAATACGATCCTCTCGATCTCTTTTGATCTTGGACCTTTATTGTCGATGAAAAAGTTCAAAATAAGTGAGGTAATGAATTCCATGGTGACATTATTGTGCTTTCTGATGACATGCTCACACGTACTTGTGGATATAAAACCAACCTGATTCTCCAATCGCACATGCGCGCACCATCCACTGGCAAGTAGGATCTACGTACCTCACCCTCAAGTATTTTTTACAACTCTTCACCATTGTATAATTGAAAGACATTTTCATTGACACCTACTTCAATAAGAGATTCAATGTTTTCTTATCCCTGAATGTTTGTCCTACAAAAAAATTGTGTCATCCGAGAAAGAGTGACTTCCTTATTGTTCGAACAGCCCATCCTCACCTCCTCCACACTCCTCTTCTTCATAATATTCACTATTATACTATAAATAACTACCCATATAATCGTATTCCATTAACGTATCATCCACTACTGGGGGTAGGGGTGGGGGTCGGGGTGTGTAATACCCCGCACTTTTCCTAGCTTAATTTTGCTCATAGAATGTCAAGGGTTATCTTAAAAATGAATAACCTTTGTTTCATATATAATTTTCCAGATTCAAACCCTCCATTGTGTAGAAAATTGAATTAGCTTTTCATCGATACCGAATTCGCCTAAATTCGATACTCAATTGAGAATTTATGGTGCTTTTAGTAAAGCAGTATCCTAAATGGATAAGAATCGTGCCGCGATGACTTGGAAAATGGCAATTGTCCAATTCCAGTGGACCTCCGCGATAAGCCCGCATCACGATGAAGCTTTATTTCCCAATTGTCAATTTCCAGTGGCTCACCGTGATAGTGGTGCATCGCAGTGATGGCCAAAATGGCATTTTAGTAGTGCACCACGATAGTTCTGTGTTGCATAGAATTTCTAGTTCCCAGTTGTCGAATTTCAGTGATCCATCGTGATAGTGGCATGTCGCGATGGCTACAAATTTGGAAAATTTCTCTTATTTCTAGTTCTGATTAAATTTTAAAAGGGGCACTTTGGTCAATTCCCAAGCCCCCAATTCATCCAAAACAAGGAATTAAGCATATCCTAAGAACTTTATGCTTATTTTCATCCATTCTATCTCAAATAAAACCCCTAGAGCTCAAAATCTTACTCTCCAAGAAATCAATTTCCTCCAGTTTCTCCAAGAAAACTCAAAATTGAGGATTTCCAAATCAAGATAACTAAGAGTTCATCTCCAAAAGCACAAATAGATATTCAAGTTCAATCTTTCTTAGGGATTTCATCAATTAAGGTATGCGAGGTTTATGAACAAGAATCCTCTTTCATCCTAGTGCCCAAAACTAGCTTTTAACTATAATTTTACATGATTTTGTATGAATATACATGAGTTTTAAATTAGGGTTCATACCCAATGGTTCTATTTGTAAGATTATGTGATTCAACTATTTTAGAAGTTGAATTGCATGACTACTTTCATATTTACATGCCCATTGCAGTAAATTTAAGATTTCTGGATAAATTGTCATTAATTACATTATCAAGCATGAATTTTATGATGTTTTGACATGAGATTGATGCATGGGTTACTATCCCAAGATTGAATATTATTATTTCATGAATGATTATGCTTTATACATCAAATGATCAGTTTAGTTTTAGATTTTCAGTAAAGATTTGATCTTTTGGATCATCAAATAAGATTTGGAATCCACTTTATAAATTTATTACAGATTATAGAAATTAGATTAGTTTTACTTACAGATTGAATTAGATAAATGCATAATTGGTTTCATAATAAACCCTTATGCTAGTTTTTAAAGTGGATTTCCAATAGAAGGAGCATATAAATTAAAAGGGAGTAGTATTTAGCACCGAGTGGGAAGTGTGGGATTAGTGTGCCCAATCTTCCATAGAACTACATAGCCAACATTGGTACAAATTTATATTATTCCCATTTCTATATGGATGACAGATAAAAATGTGATCACTTAGATTAGGTTATAATCCTTCGCAAGAGTATGACATCTCTCCCCATCATGAGGTTTTCCCCATAGGGGAATAAGACATTGGACTCCATGTTAGCTCGCATAGTTTATGTAGATTAGAAGAACCTCCCTGCTAGTAAAAGTAAATAAATAGATTTTGAGTAGCTTCCTTAACAGAAAAGAATAACAGAAATGCTTTTAAGAAAACTAAGTGTAAAGGCTCACAACTTTATTCAGATTATGTTTTTATAGAAAGATATTAGCTACAGACTATAGTTTTTAGATTTCAGATATAGAAGTGAGCCCTTTTTACACTTAGATTGTATGATTTACTAATAGAATATTAGTACAGCTTTCAAAAATAAATGTAATGTCTCACTAGATTTACATAGTATGATTTTCTATTCATGATTATAGATTTCAGTTTTTAGATATTCCAGCTTATGTGAGTTATTTAAATTTAGTATGCATTGTTTTACAAATTATGATAATGATTAATATTATGTTTTACTTATGAATTCACCCCCTTATACTCAGTACATCCCCAAAGTAATGATCTACATATACGTCTATGTGCTACATTATCTTATAATATGGTTCAGGTGCTCAGTTTCAGCAGCGAGAGTTATTTTGAGCATCTCTATATACATCCCAATAGTCAGTGAATCTTCATAGTTCAAGGACTTAGTTATTCAGATTTTTAGCTTGTTAGTTTAGATGATTCAGCATTTTCAAGTAGTTCGAGTCAGCTGGGGGTTTATCTAAAAGACTCTCTAGATATTTGTAGTAGAGGCTTGTCAGACTACTTGTTTTGATATAGATTTTCAGTATTGATTCATCAAACCTTTGAGATAAGTATATTTTAGATATTATATTCAGTTAGTTTTTGTTTATAGTATAACTTTATGTCTATTTTTCCTTTATCATAAGATTCATACCTAGTTGGAGGCAGATAGGGTTAGCTTAAGGATACTCGTAGTCTTGAGAACCATATGATATTTTAAGACCAGGTTTTGGGGCGTTACAAACTTGGTATTAGAGCCTAAGGTTTATAAGAGTCTAAAGTCAGACAAGTTGCGTTACGTTGAGTTTTGATCATGGGTATGAAGTGCGCCATATTTATGAGCAAGAGGCTATGAGATGTTTTTAGGAAATCATCTGTTTATTTCATGATTTATTATGCTTATAGTATCTCTATATGCTAGTAATTTGTGCTCTTACATGACAGTTGTATATGCCTCCTCGTCAAGCTAACGCTCACAGAAATGATAACCAGCTACCCCAGCCCACCGATCCTCTGAATGAGAACGTATCCTATGCTGAGTTTTGGGCTTCCTTTCAGGCGTTGGCCTAGGTAATGACTACCTATGTTCAGGGCAACCATCAGGCTGCAGTTCCACTTTAGCAGAATGGTGATTTAGTAGCAGGCAGAATTTATGACTTTATAAGAATAAATCCACCTGAGTTCTTTGGGTCAAAAGCAGGTGAGGACCCACAACTTATTTAGATGAGGTGAATAAGATCACCCAAATTATGCCTGTTTCAGAAAAGAAAAGTGTAGAGTTAACTTCCTATAGATTTATAGATATAGCATATGATTGGGTAGTTATGTGGAATAATGGTAGAGGTAAGAATACAACTTCTATAAGTTGGCAGGTATTCTGAGATGCTTTTCTAGACAGGTTCTTTCCATGTGAAATAAGAGAAGCTAAGATAGAGGATTTTGTGAACTTGAGATAGGGCTCATTGATAGTGAAGTAGTACTGCCTTAAGTTCAACCAGTTGTCTAAGTATGACTCTGATACGATGGTTGATCCTAGAGGAAGCATAGGTAAGTTTGTTACTAGTGTATCTAGCTTGGTAGTCAACAAGTGTAGGACTGAAATGCTTATTGGGGACATGGATCTTGCTAGGTTGATGATTTATGCCTTACAGATTGAGGTAGAGAAGTTGAAAAAAGAGGGAGGGGAAATAAAAAGGCTAGAATCAGGCAGTTTGAGTATGGTCAGACTAGGTCTAGAGGGGGAAATCATTCAAAGTTTTAGAATCATTCATCTTTGCCATCCCCATCTTCAGCTAGTTCTCCCACTCCCAAATCTAGAAGGAGTAGTGGAGTAAGCCTTCTATGTCCAGATCTTAGAATAGGTGAGTGGAAGACTCGGTTGTCCTCTATGTGCTAAGTGTAGTAAGAATCATCCCGATGAGTGCTTGTTGGGATAGAAAGGTTGTCATGGTTATGTTAAGATGGGTCATGGAATTAGAGTGTGTCCATATGCTAAGTAGGGAAATAGAGATGTTTGTCCCCAGACTTAGGCTACTAGTGCACCAGCTCCTCTAGGTCGCCCAGTTCCTTCTCAAGTCATATCATCCAGTACTAGTGGTGGTCAATTCTAGAATCATTTTTATGCTTTACCATCTCATCAGGAGCAGGAGGATTCACTTGATGTTGTTACTAGTATGCTTTGTATCTTTCATCTTGATGTTTATGTATTGTTAGACCTTTGGTCAAATTTTTCTTATGTGACCCCATTAGTTGTAGTAAATTTAGAGATAGGTCCTAAAAATATCCCTGAGCCCTTCTTGGTTTCTACCCCAGTGGGTGAGTCAGTTGTTGCAAAAACATATTCATAGGAAGTGTCCTATCACTGTCCTTCATAAAATCATCTTAGTAGAACTAATAGAGCTAGATATGGTTGACATTGACCTTATTCTTGGTATAGATTGGCTCCATTCCTGTTATGCATCCTTAGATCGTCGTACCCAAGTGGTGAAGTTTTAGTTTTTAGAAGAGCTAGTCTTTGAGTAGGGAGGAAATTCAGTGTCTCCCAAAAGTCATTTTATATCCTATCATAAGGCTAGAAAGTTAATTTCAAAAGGGTGTATCTATCACCTTGTTCGAGTCAAATACATTAAGTCTGAGACTCCAACAGTTCAATCAGTCAGTGTAGTCAACAAGTTTCCTAATTTTTTTTCTGAAGATTTGCCAGGGGTACCTCCTAATAGGGAAATAGAATTCAGCAAAATTCCCCAAAAGATTTCATGGACTTGATGAATAGCTTTCAGAATTTCCAAAGATAGCTTTATGAACCCGTTATGGTCATTTTGAGTTTCTAGTCATAACTTTTGGTCTAACAAATTCCCCAAAAGCTTTTATGGACTTGATGAGTAGAGTGTTTAAACAGTATTTGGACATATTTATCATAGTCTTTATAGATGATATTCTTGTCTACTCTCGTAGTGAGGATGATCATACAGACCACCTTATAATTGTATTACAAAATTTAAGAGATCACCAGTTATTTGCCAAATTCAGCTAATGTGAGTTTTGGAAAAGTCTAGTAGCTTTCCTTGATCATATTATTTCCAGTAAGGGTATTCGAGTTGATCCCCAAAAGACATAAGCAGTAAGAAACTGGCCTAGACCCATTTCTCCATCAGATATTAAAAGTTTCTTGGATTTAGGTAGCTATTACAGACATTTTGTTGAGGTTTTCTCATCTATTGTGTCTCCCATGTCTAGATTGACCCAGAAAAAAGTTAAGTTTTAATGGTCATATTCCTGCGAGAAGATTTTTCAAAAGTTGTAGACTCGACTCACTTCAGCCCCAGTTTTAGCATTACCTGATGGTACAGATGGTTTTGTGGTATATTGTGATGCCTCTAGAATTGGTCTGGGTAGTGTTCTAATTTGGAGAGGTAAGGTCATAGCCTATACCTCTAGACAGCTTAAGCCTCATAAAAAGAATTACCCAACCCATGATCTTGAATTAGCTGTTGTTATGTTTGTTTTACAAATCTAAAGATATTATCTTTATGGGGTGTATGTTGATGTGTTCAAGGACCACAAAATCTTGCAGTATGTGCTTTCTTAGAGGGAGTTAAATCATTATTAGAGAAGATGGCAAGAATTATTGAAGGATTATGATATGAGTGTGTTGTATCATCAAGGCAAGGCCAATGTAACGGCAGATGTCCTTAGTAGATTGACCGTGGGCAGTGTGTCTCATGTGGAGAATAATAGGAAGGAGTTAGTTCAGGAAGTTCATCGGTTAGCTAAAGTTAGTTCAGGAAGTTCATCAGTTAGCTAGATTAGGTGTGAGATTGGTTGATTCAGTGGAAGGGAATGTTTGGGTTCAGAGTAGTTTCGAATCTTCTCTCATTTCGGAAGTAAAAGAGAAGAAAGATAAGGATTCTAGTTTGATCAAACTGAAGGAGTTAGTTAAATACTAAAAGATAGACGTTTTCTCCCAAGGGGGAGATGGTGTGTTGAGGTACCAGAGTATATTGTGTATGCCATATGTTGATGATTTGAGGTAGTAGATTATGGCAGAAGCGCATAGTGCGCGTTACTCCATTCATCTAGGAGCCACCAAACATATCGTGACTTGCGGGATATCTATTGGTGGAGTGGTATGAAGAAAGATATTGCAGAGTTTGTAGCCAAGTATGCAACTTGCCAATAGGTTAAGGTAGAGCACCAAAGACCTGGTTGTATGTTGCAAGAGTTTGGTATCCCCATTTGGAAGTAGGAAGAGGTGAATATGGACTTTGTGATTGGATTACCCCATTCCCGTCGTCAGTATAATTTGATTTGGGTTATAGTAGACAGATTGACTAAGTAAGTGCATTTTTTTCCAGTTCACACGTCTTACATAGCTGAAGATTATACCAAGCTGTATATCAGAGAGTTAGTCAGATTTCATGGAGTTCTTTTGTGCATCATCTTAGATAGGGGTACTCAGTTTACCTCTTAGTTTTGGAAAGCCTTTCAGAAGGGTCTTGGTACTCAAGTTCATCTTAGTTCAACTTTTCATCCACATACAGATGTTCAGTCAAAAAGGACCATTCAAACTCTAGAGGACATGTTGAGGGCATATGTTCTTGATTTCAAAAGTAGTTGGGATGGGCATTTTTCGTTCATTGAGTTCGCTTTTAATAAAAGTAACCATGCTAGTATTCAAATTTCCCCATTTGAAGCTCTTTATGGGCTGAGATGTATAACGCCAATTGGTTGGTTCAAAGTAGGTGAAGCCGCTTTGATTGGGCCAGACATGGTGTTTGAAACTATAAAGAAAGTTCTGTTGATTCAAGAAAGATTGAAAGTAGCTCAGAGTTGTCAGAAATCTTATGCAGACATTAGAAGAAGAGATCTTGAGTTGGAGGTGGATGACCTTGTGTATTTGAAAGTTTCACCCATGAAAGGGGTGAAGAGATTTGGCAAAAGGGGGGAAACATAGTCCCTGATATGCAGGCCCCTTCCAGATTTTGAGTCATCTAGGGAAGGTAGCGTATGAGCTTGAGCTACCCGTAGATTTATCCTCAGTTCATCCTGTATTACATGTGTCCTTGTTGAAGAAATGAATGGACGATTCAGTCATTATAGTTCCTCTAGAAAGTACAGATATTCAAAATATCCTTTCATACAAAGAATTTCCAGTAGATATTCTTGATAATCAGATCCACAGATTAAGGAATAAAGAAGTTCCCATGGTTAAAGTTTTGTGGAGAAATCAGTCCGTTGAGGGTGCTACTTGGGAAGCAAAAGCAGACATGCGTACCAAGTATCCTCATCTCTTCTCCACGAACTCAGATTTAGCCGAAGGTAATATTATTCCTTCATTCAATTCTTTTCCAATCTCAGATTCAGCCATATAGCTATTTTCAAGTAAATTCATGCACTCGCAAATCAGTTTAGTAGCTCAGCATGTTTTTTATTTAGTCATACAGTTATTTCAGTTGTGCATGATAGCTTATTGCCTCAGATACTTCTGTATTTTAATCTTAATTAACCACATTTGAGGAAGAATGTTCCCAAGGGAGAGATATTGTAATACCCCTCCCCCCACCCCCACCCCAACACGTTTCTTAGCTTAATTTTTCTCCTAGGATGTTAATGGTTAGCTTAAAAAATGAATAACCTTTTGTTTCATGTAGAATTTTCAAGATTCAAACCCTCCATTGTGTAGAAAATTGATTTAGCTTTCTATCGATACCCAATTCTCCTAAATTCTATACTCGGTTGAGAAGTTATGGCATTTTTAGTACAGCAGTATCCCCACTGGAAAAGCATCGCACCCCGGTGACTTGAAAAATGGCAATTATCCAATTCCAGTGGACCTCCGCGATAAGCCTGCATTGCGGTGAAGCCTTATTTCCCAATTGTCAATTTCCAGTGGCTCAGTGTGAATGTGGCTCCTCGCAGTGATGTCCAAAATGGCATTTCAGTAGTGCACTGTGATAGCTCTGCATTGCATAGAATGTCTAGTTCCCAGTTGTCGAATTCCAGTGAGCCACCACGATAGTGGCGTATCGCGGTGGCATGCAAATTCAGAAAATTTCTCTTGTTTCTAGTTCCGATTAAATTTTAAAAAGGGAACGTTGGTGAATTTCCAAGACCCCAATTCATCCAAAACAAGGAATTAAGCATATCCTAAGCACTTTATGCTTATTTTCATCCATTCTCTCTCAAAGCAAAACCCTAGAGCTCAAAATCTTACTGTCCAAGAAATCAATTTCCTCCATTGTTTCTCTAAAAAACTCAAAATTGAGGATTCCCAAATCAATATAACCAAGAGTTCATCTCCAAAAGAACAAATAGAGATTCAAGTTCAAGCTTTCTTAGAGATTTCATCAATTAAGGTATGTGGAATTTATGAACAAGGATCCCCTTTCATCCTTGTGCCCAAAACTAGCTTTTAACTACAATTTTACATGATTTTGCATGACTATACATGAGTTTTAAATTAGGATTCATACCCAATGTTTCCCTATGCAAGATTATGAGATTTCAAGTGTTTTAGAAGTTGAATTGCATGACTACTTTAATATTTACATGTCTATTGCAGTAAATTTCAGATTTCTAGATCAATCGTCATTAATTACATTATTAAGCATGAATTTTATGACGTTTTGATATGATATTGATGCACGGGTTATTATCCCAAGATTGAATATTATTATTTCATGAACGATTATGCTTTAAGCATCAAATGATCAGTTATTTTTCAGGTTTTTAGTAAAGATTTGATCTTTTGGATCATCAGATAAGATTTGGAATCCACTTTACAAATTTAGTACAGATTATAGAAATTAAATTAGCATTACTTATAGATTGAATCAGATAAATGCATAATTGGTTTCATAATAAACCCTTAAGCTACTTTTTAAAGTGGATTTCCAACAAAATGAGCATACAAATTAAAGGGAGTAGTATTTAGCACCGAGCGAGAAGTGTGGGATTAGCGTGCCCTATCTTCCACAGAACTACATAGCCAACGTAGGTACAAATTCAGATTATTCCCATTTCTATATGGATAACAAATACAGATGTGATCACTTAGATTAGGTTATACTCCTTGGCAAGATTATGACACCTCTCTCCATCGTGAGGTATTTCCCATATATGAACAAGACGTTGGACTCCATGTTAGCTCATATTGTTTATATCGGTTAGAAGAACCTCCCTTCTAGTAAAAGTAAATAAATAGCTTTGGAGTAACTTCCTTAATAGAAAAGAATAACAAAAAAGCTTTTAAGGAAACTAAGTGTAAAGGCTCACAACTTTATTTTGATTATGTTTTAATAGAAAGATATTAGCTACAGACTATGGCTTTCAGATTTCAGATATAGAAGTGAGCCCTTTTTATACTTGGACAGTATGATTTAAAAACAGAACATTAGTACAACTTTCCGAACTAAATGTTATGACTCAATAGATTTACAAAGTATGGTTTGCAATTCATGATTACAGATTTTAGTTTTCAAATTTTCCACCTTATGTGAACCATTTACATTAAGCATAAATTATTTTACAAACTATGATGTTGAGTGATATTATGTTTTACTTATGCATTCACCCCCATATACTCAGTATATCCTCAAAGTACTGATCTGCATATACGTGTATGTGTTACATTGTCTCATAATGTAGGTTTAGGTGCTCAATTTTTGCAGCGAGAGTAATTTTGAGCATCTCCATCTACATCTGAATAGTTGGTGAGTCCTCTTAGTTTGGGGACTTAGTTATTTAGATTTTCAACTTATCAGTTTAAATGATTCAGTATTTTTAGGAAGTTTGAGTCAACTGGGGGTTTGTCCTAGTGACTCTCTAGATATTAGTAGCAGAGGCTTGTCAGACTTCTAGTTTTGATACAAATTTGCATTATTGATTCATCAAACCTTTGACATTAGTATTTTTCAGATTTTATATTCGGTCAGTTTTCTCCATATAGTATGACTTTTATGTCTATGTTTCCTTTACTATGAGATTCAGACCTAGTAGGAGGCAAACAGTGTTAGCTTAAGATGCTCATAATCTTGAGCTCCGTGTGACTCGGGACCAAGTTTTAGGGCATTATAGGATGGGGCTAATGTGGAAGCTTCTTCCCGAGACCTTTCAACAACTACAACCCGCAATACATGTCTGGAGTTATTAGAATCAACGAAAAACATGTATAATTCCACATGTCTATCATTCCTTACACTACTGAAAAAGGGGAAAAACCAACCACAAAAATAACCACAAGTGGTCGGTTTTTCCCAAATTCCGACCACAAAACTGACCAAACTGTGTGGTCGGTAAACAATTGGTAGTTTTTTAAAAACCGACCACCAGAGGTCGATTTTTCAAAAAAATATATTTATTTTTAAAATTTATTATTATGTTTTTAATATTTGTAAAAATAATTTTTTAAAAAATAAAAACCAACCACAAGTGGTCGATTTTTTATTTAATTAATTTTAATAGAAAATCGACCACTTGTTGTCGGTTTTCTATTAAATTAATTTAATTTATTCTAATATATTAATTAATTTAATAAAAAACCCACTACAAGTGGTCGGATTTTTTTTTTTTGAAAAAAGTGTTCTGTTTTTCTGTGATTTTTTTAAATCAGCAATTGTAAATGCTTTCAATAGTGTACAACATAACAATAGTTTCAAAAGAGTACAAACTATAATATAATGTGTAAATTCAAAGTACAACAATAGTTTCAAAAGTGTTAACAACTACAACAATAGTTTCAAAAATGTACAAACTACAACATAATATCCAAATTCAAAGTATAACATATACAGATGTCAAAAAACTAAAAGTCATCATCATCAAATTCGTCCTCGTCCTCATCTTCCATATCCTTATCTGTGCTGATATCATCCAGCGGGCCAAGTCATTTTGCAGCCCAAACAACATCACCAGCACATGGAGGAATAATCTCTACAGTCTGAATGAAAGAGCTGAACTGCTCCTGCAGTATCCTGATTTGTGACGAAGTTTCCTCCTCTATTTTCTGCGATCTCTCTCTATGTTTAGCAAGATCTTTAGTGAGTTTAGAAACTGTACGTTCTAGTCTTTCAATGGTTTCTCTATCAACTGAAGAGCTAGAGTATGCAGGGCCGAATGAACACCTAATATTGTCACCAAAAAAATTATTGTGGTATCCGTAGTAATGGCTTCTAACTGCAGGACCCACAACTTTTTCCAATAACTTCTCCTTTACATGTGGGGGTAGTGGGTCACCCTAAGTTTTAGGAGGATGAGTACTACGATACTCACTAACGAGCTGTCTATATTTGTCCTATATTAATTCAAAGTAAAGTTAAAATTAAAAGTCAAAAAATATTAAAGTACTTATAATTGAATAATATCAAATTTGAGAAAAAGATTCATAAATGCAATAATTGTTTCTTACATGGGCAGATTTTGCACGAGGTTCAATCCAGACATCTTCATCAGTAGGGTTTCTTTTTCTTCTTCAGATGAGTCTCCTCGAATAGCTCATCGTGTGTTATCTTCCTACTCCTTTCTTTTACCTGCATGTTAAAAAATGATCGATGTTCAAACAATCAAAAATTTAAATTGAAACAAATAGTTAAAACTGTAAAATTTAAATACTATTTTTTCCTGTACAGTAAGGGGACTTCTGGCACCCACGGTATGTAGGGAGCCACCCTTCAATGATGCCCGAGCTTTTCTTCCCTCTTCCTTCAGCAATTGGTTTCCTTCGCTATTACAAAGGTGAAGATACAGTTTCCATAAAGGTTTACTAATTTAGTCAGGTTTTACCAACTTGGTTTGGGCATAATCCAACAAACCGTTAAACCCGACGCTACATCTTATGAAAAAGTTCCTCCTTATAAGAAATGTATTCACATCTTCCCTCCAATAAAATTTCTACAACAAAAATAAAAATATAATATTCAATTATTTGTTCTAACAAAGTGTTAAGTAGTTGATAAGTTAAATTGTTACTTTAAATTCTTTAAACATTCTCTCCCTGTCAAGTTCTGGAACCTGACGCCAACTGGTCCAGTAGCCGTTGAAGTTCTAACAAATGTATTTTATCACAGCTTGTCCAACTTTAGCATCCAGCCTAAACCTACAACACAAGATCAAACAGTAATTTCATAGAGTATAATAATATAGTAATGAAAAAATGAATAATGTTATTATATTTAGAAATCTTACTCTGTCGCAAATGGAATGAGATAAAGTCTCCCATAATAATCTTTATTTCCTGACTGAGGATCAAGTGATGGTGGATGCATTGGCATGAGAGAATTTGAAGCACCAGATGGAGTGTCTCCAAGCTAAAGATCCTACAACCCAATAGATCCAGCAGAATCACTGTGTGTAGCTGTTTGACTGCTACAGGAGGGTACCGATGATGGCACATATCTGGATATGCCAGTGGTCATCTGATAGTACTGTGGTGGATGTGGCACGGTGATGGGAGTAGATTGGGTCGGTGTAGACCAATGAAGTGTCCCCACATGCATAGGAATGGGAACCGAATACTGGGATGACCTAGAATACAACAGACGTGTTTTCGTGTTAGCAAACCGACCCTCAGATATATGAATACCTATCGGTAATCTATTAGGCGGAAGTTTTCTTTTCTTTTTTGGTTTTGTAAGATCAACTTTTACCTTACCTTTGTCACCTATGCCTGACAGCTAAATTATATAAAGTTAACAAGTAGTTAGTTCCTACAAAATGAATACATAAGAAAACATTCCTAATAACTAATTTCATGTTACAAATTCACATTACATATCCCTCCAATAAAACGAGATAGACAAGAATATTTTTTTTTACTATATAAATTATGGGACAGTGAAAACAACAATCCTAAACAGTATATTACATATCAATCTTAAACGAGAAATATAAAGGTAAATATATAGTACAAAGCATAAAGACATCAATACATAATAAATACAACCTACACAACTAATCCTCCTCTTCTGAAGACTCTTCACTAAATCATTCACCCTCTTCGAAAGTTTCCTCATCTCCAACCTACTTAGCCTTTTCTTCCACAATATTAACTTCTTCAAATATATTTTTCAGGTGATTCAAATTATCCACTAAGTCAACGTCCACTAGCTGGTGATCAATATGTATTTTATTTTGATATGCAGTCTCCAGCATATTCTCAACTTCCACCCATTGTGCTTCACTTCAATGATGTTATGCTCCTTATGTACTCTTGTGCCTCTTGTTCTTGGATTAAACCACTTACATCGAAAGAGGATAATTTTTTTTATTGGGAAACCAACATACTCCAGTTTCACTGTTATGGTTTGTGTATTATCCAAGATGTTTAAAGTAAATAAATATATTTTTTTTAAAATAATAATAATACAATTGATACAATTAATTATAGTATAGTCCTCTCATTGTATGAAATTATTTACATTGAGAATATATAGATATATTATAGAATATTTGGCTAAATGTAATTTATAAATGTGTATTCTTTTTGATACAGTTATTATTATAAGTTATGTATGGTAAGATTTCTTGGTGAATTAAATAAATCATATTTTATATGTTTATATAGTTATTTTCAGGCATATTGTGTTAATTATGATTTGTTATAGAAATGTTGTGAGTTTATGATTCAATATCCTTTACTAATGTCATAATTATATGTATGAATTGATTTAAGTATTAGAATTGATTTTCATATATTTGAAATTAGTACTCATAAGAGATAAATTACTATTTTATATAAGAAAAGTAATTCATCTTCACTTTCAATACCTTTGTATTCATTTAGATGATGAGAGATCTCGTGTATGATGTTAAAGTAATCAACATCATCATCGCCCTTAACCTAAACACCACTATTGTTTGTTTTCCTTGTTCTAGAGTGTTGGTTAGTGTAAAATTTGAACCCATTTACTATGTAATGGGACATTGCATGAGCTTCAACTGAATCCAAAGAAATATCTCTCAAGATTTTATTGTATGCGGTTGCATTTGGTGAGTGGTGTACCTAAAAATACTATGCATATATATATTATTTATATGTTAGTTGAGGAATGTGTAAGTGTTTAAAATTTGTAGAAATATTACTACACCTAGGAACCTCACATGTAAACCATGTTGCAAAGGATGCGTACACTTAATTTTTGTAGAATTGAGTTTTAAATGGACTGAAGATCCAATATGTGAAACACAATTAGTTTCTTTAAGGAAATGAGTAAACAAATAAGATATGTTAAAATTTTAATCTCCATACTTCAGAAAGGGATCAACTTCCGGGCAATTCAGCAAGACATACAAAGTTGCGGTTTTGCGTTCTGTGGGAGTAAACTGACAAAGTATGTTTTTTTTAGTATTACAACCAGATTGATTGAAAATTGATATCGGTTGAAAATAAGGCCCATTCACATCGTCCTAATGATGATTCGGCCGGATACTTGAACAAGCAACTTCATCACGAAAGTAGTATGAACGAAATTGAGACGTTTCTCTTGCAAGATATGCCTCAAATATAGAGCCTTCCACCCAATGTTTATTTTTGGGACCTTTTTTCAATTTTCCAATTGCCCTACACAATCTTATGATTAGATGTTTACTATATTTAAAAAAGATATGTATGAATTTAAATATGTTGTAATTACTTACCGTTTGAATGGATACATCCACCTAGTTTGAACTGAACCGCCTAGTCGAGCTTCATGCATAAGGTGAATGGGAAGATGTTTCATCATATCGAAGAACGCTGGCGAAAAAATCTTCTATAGCTTGTTGGTGATAACAACAATATTACTTTTCATTCGCGCCAGATTTTCTTCTTTTAGTGTGGTGGCACATAAGTCTATAAAGAACAAACTGATCTCTGCTATTGGTTTTCATATGATTTTCGGCAAACCAATAAAAACAATTGGAATTAATTGTTCCATGAAAACATGAAAATCATGGCTTTTCATTCCATGCAATATTCCCTGTGCCATATCAACCCTTTTTCCCAAATTTGAGGCATATCCATTAGGCATCTTCAAACTTTGGACCCACTCACATATTTGACGCTTTTGGTCCAACTTGAATGTAAAACTAGCCTTGGGCTTAAGAATATTTCCATTGGGCCTCTCCTTTAAGTGTAATTCACTGCATTTGCAATATTCTGGTAAGTCAAGTCTGGCCTTAGGATTATCCTTTATTTTGCCGGTGACATCCATAACTGTGTTGGAACAGGTTGTCAAAGTAGTTCTTCTCATAATGCATGGAATTAATGTTATTTCTATGTAAATTATCTGGCCAATATTGTAACTCCCAAAATATACTCTGCTTAGTCCAGTTATGTGAAAAACCATATCCATCAAGCCTATACAATGATTCTTCGCTGGCCTTAGGCAAATCCTGAACTATCTCCTAGATGTCATGACCAGACAACCTTGGAGGTGGACCATCATTTTCCCTTTTATTCCTTCTAAATGAATTTTTTGAGTCTCCTAAATTCATGATCAGGTGGAAAGAAACAACGATGACAATCAAACCAGGAATTTTTCCTGCCATGTCTTAATGTGAAAGACTTGTTTTTTCCATGCAGTATGGACAAGCCAGCTTTCCAGCTGTCATCTACCCAGACAACATTTCATAAGCGGGAAAATCATTAATAGTCCATATTAGATATGCACAAAAATTGAAATTCTGTTTAAGAGAGATATCCCAAGTTTCAACCCCTTCATGCCATAAAATTTGAAGTTTATCGATCAAAGGTTGCAAGTAGACATCTATTCTTCTTTTTAGATTATGCAGGCCAGGAATAACACAATTAAAAAATATATAGGGACTAATAATCAACATTTCAGGAGGAAGATTATAAGGACTGACAAATACAAGCCAACATAAATATGGCGCAACACTAACAGAAAAAGGAGATAATCTATCCGCATATAATCCCAAGCGAATATTTCGTGGCTCAGCTGCAAAATCTGGATACGTTGCATCAAAATGCTTCCAAGCCTCTCCATTAGATGGATGAAACATAACACCAGTAGGCCTTCTATTTTCATTGTGCCATCTCATATGAGGAGCTAAGTTGTTTGAAGCATACAACCTCTTCAACCTTGGTATTAAAGATAAATAATACATCGCCTTACTAGAAATTTATTTTCCACTAGAATCACGCTTATATCGAGAGTGCTAACAAAACTTACAGGACTCTAGGTTAGCATCTTTCTTAAAGTATAACATGCAACCATTTTCCCAACAATTAATTCTAACCGAGAAGAGACCTAACTTTGACACCAATCTTTTTGCCTTATAGAAAGAATCAGGAACCTCTAAGACGACGTCAACTAACTCTTTAATTAGGTCTATCATTGAGTCCATTCATCCTTCAGAAATATTCCAGTCAGATTTAATACTTAATAATCTAACAGCAACAGAAAAATGAGAGTACGAACACCCGTCTAACAAAGGATGACTAGCAGCGTGCAATTGTTCATATAATTTGCCCGCTTCTCCATTAGGAACATCTTCGACATTTTTCCTAAAGTCACCCCCGTGTTGCATCCCAAAAGCATCATGCACCATTCCTGTCATCCTAGTATCTTGATATTCATTATGCCTTGCAGACCTGCTACTCTCTCTAACAACAAAGTTATTTTGCGCAAGATCACCATGAATACCACGCAATCTTAAAAAGTCCTCGTAAAACTCCTTTCTATAAAGATGTTCCTTTACAACTTCTTCCCTTACAAGATTTATACCATCACATCAAACAAAAGAACAAGAATAGTCCCAAAACGTGTCCAAACATCAAGTGTCTTAGCATGTTCAACAAATCTTTTGACACCTTTAACAAATTCCTCCTTAATACCCGTTCTATTATCATTGTTCCGTTGATATATCCAGCTATAATAAGGTTCCATCTATGCAATCAATCAGATTCAACTAATTAGATCAAGTCACAAAAATTCAATGAAGTCACCAACCAAACCGCATTCAAAACAAAAAAAATCCCTTTAAAGTCCCTACACTTAACCATTTTAAACCAACTAAGTCACCTACCAAACCACATTCAAAAAAAAAATATCCACTTTAAAGTCATCACACTTAACCATTTTCAACCAACTAAGTCACCTACCAAACCACATTCAAAACAAATAAATCGCCATTAAAGTCCTCACACTAAATCATTTTCAACCAACTGAGTATTAAAACAAAACCACATTCAAAACACAAAATCCATTTTAAAGTCCCTACACTTAACCATTTTCAACCAACTAAGTCACCTACCAAACCACATTCAAAACAAAAATATCCCCTTTAAAGACCTCACACTTAATCATTTTTAACAAACTATGTCACCTACCAAACAATATTCAAAACAAAAAAATCGCCTTTAAAGTCCTCACACCAAATTATTTTCAACCAACTAAGTCACCTACCAAACCACATTCAAAACAAAAAAAAATCCCCTTTAAAGTCCCTACACTTAACCATTTTCAACCAACTATGTATCAAAACAAAAACACATTCAAAACACAAAATTCACTTTAAAGTCCCTACACTAAACCATTTTTAACCAACTAAGTATCAAAATAAAACCACATTCAAAACACAAAATCCACTTTAAAGTCCCTGCACTTAACCATTTTCAACCCACTAAGTCACTTACCAAACCACATTCGAAACAAATAAATCCCCTTTAAAGTCCCTACACTTAACCATTTTCAACCAACAAAGTATCAAAACAAAACAACATTCAAAACACAAAATCCACTTTAAAGTTCCTACACTTAACCATGTTCAACCAATTAAGTCACCTACCAAACCATATTCAAAGAAAAAAAATCCCCTTTAAAGTCCTCACACTAAACCATTTTCAACCAACTAAGTCACCTACCAAACCACATTCAAAACAAAAAAATTCCCTTTAAGGTCCCTACACTTAACCATTTTCAACCAACTAAGTACAAAACTAAACGACATTCAAAACACTACACTTAACCATTTTCAACCAACTAAGTATCAAAACAAAACCACATTCAAAACACAAAATCCATTTTAAAGTCCCTACACTTAACCATTTTCAACCAACTAAGTCACCTACCAAACCACATTCAAAATCAAAAAAAAATCCCCTTTAAAGTCCCTACACTTAACCATTTTCAACCAACTATGTATCAAAACAAAAACACATTCAAAACACAAAATCCACTTTAAAGTCCCTAGACTTAACCATTTTCAACCAACTAAGTATCAAAATAAAAGCATATTCAAAACACAAAATCCACTTTAAAGTCCCTAGACTTAACCATTTTCAACCAACTAAGTCACCTACCAAACCACATTCAAAATAAAAAAATTTCCTTTAAAATCCTCACACTTAACCATTTTCAACCAACTAAGTCACCTTCGAAACCGCATTCAAAACAAAAAATTTCCTTTAAAGTCCTCAAACTTAACCATTTTCAACCAACTGAGTCACCTACCAAACCATAGTCAAAACAAAAAAATCTCCTTTAAAGTCCTTACACTTAACCATTTTCAACCAACAAACCGCATTCAAAACAAAAAAATTCCCTTTAAAGTCCTCAAACTTAATTATTTTCAACCAACTGAGTCACCTACCAAACCATATGGAAAACAAAAAAATATCCTTTAAAGTCCTCAAACTTAACCATTTTCAACCAACTAAGTCACCTACCAAACCACAATCAAAACGAAAAAATCTCCTTTAAAGTCCTCACACTTAACCTTTTTCAACCAACTAAGTCACCTACCAAACCACATTCAAAACAAAAAAATCTCCTTTAAAGTCCATACACTTAACCGTTTTCAACCAACTAAGTCACCTACCACACAACATTTAAAATAAAAAAATCCCCTTTAAAGTCCTCACACTTAACCATTTTCAACCAACTAAGTCACCTACCAAACCACATTCAAAATAAAAAAAATCCCTTTAAAGTTCCGACACTTAACCATTTTCAAGTGACTAATTATCAAAATAAAATCATATTCAAGAAACAAGAAACAACAAGACCTACAAGATGTCAAAAAGAATGCTAGTGAATCGAACAAGGCCACACACGGCTTCACTAGACTTCAATATGAACAATAACAAGAAGATAATAACAATGCTAGTGAATCGAACAAGGCCACACATGGCTTCACTAGACTTCAATATGAAAAATAACAAGAATATAACAACAATAGTGAATCGAGAGAAATTAACTTACCTTTACTTGGTCTAAATTAAAGTGAAAGAGATAACCGGTCACCGAATCAAGAACCTAAAAATATCAAGACAAAATATTCTAACTTTGAGTGATTTAGTAAAAATCATGTCAAGAACAACAAGCTAAAGTGCTAAACAATAAAAGTAAATCCATTCACTTTAAATAACACAAGCTAAACCCTCATAAAAAAACAACAAGCTAAACCATAAAATCCATTCAAGAATCTTACAAAATCACAATTAAAGATTCCAACTTTGAGGATTTATACAATCAATAACTTTAATCAAGTAAAAGTCATATGTAAAACAAGAAGCTCTACAAGCAAAACAAGTTCAAACAATTATGTGTATAGCTCAAAAATTCTGCAAATAACTAAACAAAATTCGAGCTACAAACGAGCTTAAAAAAACTAGCTCAAACTAACCTAATCTTCACCATTATAAATTTCACAATTATATAAACTAGTACACCGGTAAATCAACCTCAAAAAGCACAAATTTAGTAAAATACAACAAAATTCTTACCTGAGCTAAGCTGTCGTCGTCGGAGCACTCGTCGAAACAGTGGGTTTTGCTATTGGAAAATTATTTTGGGTGTGCTTAGAGTATTTTTAGTTGTGTTCATGATTTTTGTGTGTGTGTTTGTGTGTTTAGGTCGATTTAGGCTAGTTTAGGTCGGGTCGGGTCATGTGGGGGGTGGGGTCGGGTATGAGTTATATAATTAAAATATTTTTTTAATTATTTTGTTGAAAACCCACCACTTGTGGTCAGTTTTCTGGATATTTTAATAAAAACCGACCACATGTGGTCGATTTTTTAAAAAAAAATCAGAAAGTGGTCGGTTTTTAACAAAATAATAAAAAAAATATTTTAATTACTACAATTAATAAATTAATAATTTAATAAATTAAAATTAATTTTCAACAAATTAATTTTTTTATAAATTCTATAATATTTATAACAATAACACGAGTAGTATATTTCCTCAATCATATAATAATATCAATGAATTTTGTAATTTATGATAAATTTTTGGTTAATTAGCTTTTAATTATGATATTATATATATAAAATATCGTAATTAAAATTTAATTAACCAAAAATTTATCATAAATTGTAAAATTTGTTGATATTATTATATATCTCGTAATAGAATATGTTAATTAAATAAATTATTGATTACTTGTCTTATGTTATTACAACTTCAACAATATACGCGTATGTATATATATATATTGACACTAAATAGTATATCTATTTCCTCAATAGTATGATATCAATGTATTATTCAAAATATTTTGATATATAGATTCAATTAATGAGCTTTCGATTACTGCACACGTTACTACATGAGATATACATATATTCAATTGTCTATCAACTTTCAAATAAGTACTATAAATATCACATACACGATTTTAATATACTACCCCATAATAATTTATAATGTATTTCATATATACTGATCAGATTAATTACCAGTTAGTTTTATCTTATGTCATTAATATGCCTTCACTATAAAATTAATATGTATATGATATATATATATATATATATATATATATATATATATTAACCTATACATACACAAACATATACACTATCAACTATATCAAGTTTTAAATACGTACTATATATATCACACACGTACACAAGTATATTATCCAATAATATAATGCGACATGTTTCATATACATACTCAGATGAGTGATCGACTAATTATATTTGATTAGCTTAATATACTAGGTTTTGACTAAATTGTTCATTAATCGATCACTACATGATATACATATATATATATATATATGAACTCTTGAATAAGTACTACATATATCACATCCACAAGTATATTACCTTATAATAGAACACATTCATTATATTCTTATCAATTATCAGTTATATATACGCATATTCATTATACAAAGATTATGCATGTTAAACGTCATTTAACGTAATAAAAGGAAAATATTTATTCCATATATTGAAACATAAGTAAAAGATAAATATTATGTTTAACGTAATTTGTTTATTTTATTTGATATATTTTTTAGTGTAATTTTTTTTTACAAAATTTAAGAATGATTGATTTTTATTATTATTATTATACTGGTTATCGACTACGTGTGATCAGTGTAATTTCAAAAAATTATATATAAATTACATTATATATATATATATATAATTATTTTAAATGAAAATAATATATATATTTGATTACATATATATAATTATTGGTTACTAAAAATTATTTACTGTTTAATTTTTTTAGTTCAAAAACCGACCACAAGTGGTTGGTTTTTTAAAATATTTATTTTCTTTAAATATTAAAAACTGACCACTAGTGGTCGGTGTTTTTTAAAAATAAATTTCAGAAGAATTTTTAAAAACCGATCACAAGTAGTCGGTTTTTAAAAATGTTTTTCAATTATTTTTTTTTAAAACCGTCCACTATTTTTTTTATTTTTATTTGTAAAATAAATAATAATTAATATAAAAATTATTAAAATAATTATTTTAAATTTTTAAAATAAAAAAGAGACCACTTGTTGTCTCTTTTAATTTTTTTTTTATTAAAATATTATGAAAAATCGACCTTTTGTGATTAGTTTTTTGCGACCACAACATGTGGTCGGTTTTTTATTTTTTTTAGTAGTGTTATGAAGGTTGGATAGATTTCCCCCTCTTGTTCCTCAAGTAACTAATTACCACATCGCTTTGATCACAACTTAATTCACCGCTCTCCATTACACTTTTAACCATATCAGCGTATGAACCATTGCGATGAAGGGCAATGGACACTGTCTCCTTGGATGTGGTTTTCCAAACCCAACATTTAGGAGTCTCCTCCTATTGACTAGAAAATATACCACCAACAACTACGTAATCTATAATAGACATGATATTCCTCGATGATAGTATTTTATAGACTTAAATAGTGGTTTATGAGCCTAGACTTAATAGACTATAGTCGTCTTCTTCTTAGTTGTTATTCGTACAATACACGATCGAGCCTTTTTTGATGACCACCAGAATAATCCGATGAATTATAACTTACAAACAACCTAAGGAGTGTTGGAATGTTACTATTAAGCCAAGAATCGATTTTGAAATGTGGGACTGATTTTCAAGATTTTTTTATGAAAATAGTAAAAAATAGGGCTAAAATTATGTGAAAATGGCTTAAAACAATGGAGATAATGTCACTTTCCGATGGATGCTAGAAAATTCGATGAAAAATGGCAAGAAAATGGCCGAAAAATTGAGGAAATAGTGGCAAAATAGGGTGGTTGGTAGTGGATTGGTTGAGAAGCTTGATATTTTTTATAAAAAAATTAATTATCCAATATTTATATTTTTGGACATGGACTAAAGTATAATTTTAAAAAAATTGAGGTTGAAATGGGAAAGGAGCTAAAGTGTATATTTTGTAAGTTGAGTGCTAGGGTTGCCTTTTTTTTAGTGGTCCCATTAGGGTGCCTATTTTTGCAATTAATAAAACCTAGTGTCTAAATGTCATAAAAAGTTTTAGATGTGGCCATTTAGCAAACTCCCCCGGGAGAGTAACTCCTATCTTCTCCCTAACAAAAAAAAAAACTTCCTATCTCCACACTCACTGTCTTCTTATATCTAAGTATTTGAAAAGCATAATTGTTTAATTATGCGGACATAAATGAAAATACATCAACAGAGAATATAACACAAATGATCTTCTGAAAAGGTGTGAAGGTATGTTGACAATGAATTCATTTACATTATAATGAATTTATATTCTCTGTTATACATCTTTTCAGAAATTAATGTCATAAGCTATGGTAGTTTATGGATGTATATTTTAAATTTTAGAGGTGCAAAATGATAGATCTTTTGAAAGTTAAACCCCAATTTTTCTCTATAAGTTTTCATTAAAATGAATAAAGGACTACCAAGCCATGAGAAATTACAAAAGATCATCACATGCGAATAAAAGCTTGCTGCTTTCATGAAATTTTGATACATTTCACCTATAAAGTTGTTATGTAGCCTTGTAAATTCAAGATATGATGAAGTAGTACAAGAACACAAAAATAACATTGGACAGTTAGCATAATTATCTATCAAGGAAAAGTTAAAGGTGAGGAAAAAACTAAATCACTAGAAGTATTGAAACTATTAATTGTCAAATGTGAACAAGCAAATTGTAAATACCTAAACCGATGGGAGATTTACAAGAGAGACAATATTTTTCAGAGTCCAAATTTAATGATTTTCTTGAGAAAATGTATATCAATAGCAGATAACGCTACAAAAATTGATGAGAGACAAAGCTTACATTTTGTTCCAGCCCATTTAACCTGCACAACACAAAAATCACATGCATCAATAACCACCAATTTAAGCAACTACAAGTTAACAATATATAACAGACTAAGAAACAATCCCAGAAAGCACATCTAGGCCTATCAACAGCTCATACCTCCAAGAAATAATTAATAATAAGCTAAACATATATTTTAGATTAAATGGATTACATGTGTCAAATAAGCAGTAAGGAAAGGTATAAACATTTTTATTTGATTCAGCTCAGTCAATTACAGTATTGAAGATAAAGTTTATAACATGTAAAAATAAGAACAAGGATTAGAAAAATTTATAAAAGTGATATGCTACTTGAATTGCTAAATCAAAAGGCTTCATTTTTGTTTTGCCCCCCCCCCCCTCAAACATACATGGATATAAACTCTGAAAAATAGGAAAAACTTTAAAAAGGGACCACAAATATCAAGATATTGATATATCATTCAACCTTATAGTGGATGAGATAAAGTTCTATTAGATCAGTCTTAATCCCTCGAGATGGAGGGACCATAGGGACGAAAAAATTCACTATCAAGCCGAGTATACTACTCTTGAACCCACAAACTGTATAGCTATAAAATCATGATTTAATAAAACTCGAGCTTTGAAAGGAGACTACAACAACAACAACAAAACCAATGTATTCCCACAACATTGGGGTCTGGGGAGGGTAAGATGTACATAGTCTATACCTCTACCTCCGAAGAAGTATAAGCTTTGAAAGGAGACTCTTTCAAGAAATTCATCAAACACTTGTGTCACAAATAGTTTGACTTAAAACATCAACAAAACTCAGTTCTCATCTAAACAGATCCTTTATCACATAAAAAAGTGGGGCAAATCAAATTCAAGCTTAAAGTACTATCACTCGTATGCTATATTAAAGACAATTTCATTAGTAGTGATTTTCTGATAATAAGGACTTATTTGGTACAAGGGATAAGAAATAACTAATTTTGAGATTAATTTTAGGATGAACTTATCCATGTTTGATTGGAATAAAATGCATAGAAAAACTATCTTAAATTAGTTATCTAGGATTGTAATATTATTTTTCATTCCAAAATAACATGTTTCTCACCAAACGGCCCTAAGGGCTAAAAGAAATTAAACAAAAAAAAGGTAAGAAGACCAAATAAAAAGGGAACAATATTAAAATTCAAATACAAGTTTAATCTAATATCTTGTACTGAATATAACAAAAAGTATATTTACATGTCCTGTGTATAAAGACAAAGAACATGCAACAAAGAAGGAACAAAAGAAAGCCCAAAATAATTAAATAGCAACAGCAACAACAAAACAGAACATCAAATGAAACAAAACATTATTATATCAAAAGTATAAAGGGGAGAATAAAGAGAGAAGAGCAGAAGAGATATAAGGAAGAAATAATAATCCAGAAGATTATGAGTCAGTGATAGAGAGAAAATATATTAAAGAATAGCAATTGAAATTACTTCCTTGAAAGTTGAAGGACAACTGAAGATTGTTCTAGTTAGAGATATGTAGTTGTTTCTAGAATGTTTCGTGATTTACTAAAATAAATAAGAAAGAAAAATAATTAATTTTAAATATAATAAATAAGTTTGAAAGAACAAGCAATCTAATAAAGAACAAAAGAGATTTATAAAAAAATAAATACTATGTATAATAAAACTATAAAACTATAAATAAGAATATCATAAAATACTAAATGAGGATAAGTGTAACAATATATATGAAAAAATAATGAATATGTGTGACTATCTAATTGTACTTAAGAATATGTGAGGACTATCAAAAAGAGAGATTCTCCCATATATATATAGTATAAATATAAATAAATATAATAGTGATATATATGTGTGTGTGTGTATAGAGAGGGAGAGGGGGAGAGAAATCATAGTTGTCTAGATGTTTCTACAGAGTTATAGGTGCAAAATATATTTACAATGTAGTTATGTTAGATGTGGAATTATAATAATACCCTTGGTCATCATTGAACTCACCTTTCTATATAATATAATATAATATAATATAATATAATATAATATAATATAATATAATATAATATAATATAATATAATATAATATAATATAATATAATATAATATAATATGTGTGTGTGTCTAGAGAGAGAGAAAGAGAGATCATAGTTGTCTAGATGATTCTATAAAGTTATAGGTGCACAAAATATCTAAAATGTCATGATGTAGAAATTATAATAATATCCTTGACCGTCATTGGACTCACCTTTATATATATATATTAAATAAATAATAAAATAAAAATAAAATAATATAATAAATATAAATATAATAATAAGTGCAATAAATAAATATGTAGTAATATATATACATATATATGGAGAGAGAGAGAGAGAGAGAGATCATAGTTGTCTAGATGTTTCTATGGAGTTATAGGTGCACAAAATATCTAAATGTCATTATGTTAGCTTTGAAATTATAATAATGCCCTTGGTCTTCATTGAACTCACCTTTCTATTAAAAATAATAATAATAAATAATAAAATATAATACATATATATATATATATATAGAGAGAGAGAGAGAGAGATCATAGTTGTCTAGATGTTTCTATAGAGTTATACGTGCACAAAATATCTAAAATGTCATTATGTTAGCTTTGAAACTATAAAAATACCCTTGGTCGTCATTGAACTCGGATTTATATATATATAAAAATAAAATAATCTAATAAATATAAATATACTAATAAGTATAATAAATAAATATAGTAGTAATATATATACATATATATGGAGAGAGAGATATCATAGTTGTCTAGATGTTTCTATAGAGTTATAGGTGCACAAAACTTTTAAAATGTCATTATGTTAGCTTTGAAATTACAATAATGCCCTTGGTCGTCATTAAACTCACCTTTCTATACAAAAATATAATAGTAAATAATAAAGTACAATATATATATATATATAAAGAGAGAGAGAGAGAGAAAGCGACATCAGTGCACAAAATATCTAAAATGTTATTATGTTAGCTGTGAAACTATAATAATATGCTTGGTCGTCATTGAACTCGAATTTATATATATATATATATATATATATATATATATATATATATATATATATTACTAGACTAGTGTAACGCCTCAAAATCTCATCCCAAAGCGTCACACGGTGCTAAGGCTACAAGTAACCCCTAGCTATCCCTTTGAGCCTATTACTACATATAATAACTTACTTCGAGATGAAATAAACGAAACACTGATTCTGTTATATCAAATTATAGGAAATACGAAGAAAATATTTGGTCTGAATAATAATGCTCAACTTACACGTCAATTTAGTGTAAGGCGGTCATCGTCAATATATTTACCCAACTTTGGAGTTAGGGTCGAATCCACAGGGAACAATGTAAGTGGAGATTAAACTAATTTGAAACTATAGATACAAGTTAAATTCAAACAAATGCTATGAAAAGATAAAATGGGGGTTTTTGAGATTAACAAGTAATTGTTGGTCACTTTAGTTTCAGTGTTTGTAAATCAAGAGTTTATGAAATAACCAGAATTATGTTCACTAGGGCTTCCAGTACATGACAGATGCTAAAAGTGGTTCAAGATTCTCACGGTGGGTCGGATAACAAGCTATCTTTATCGATGTTATGCTTAAATGCCTCTTGCCCTACGTAATAGTTTAATTCCCTAATCCTCTCGGACTTAGGAAATTTCTATTTACTGCCCAGATTTTACCTCAAGTTAACCAACCTTGTTACAACGCTGATTATTAAACAAAGTATTTCCGAGTCCCTGTTGATAATTCACTTCCTACTATATTTGATTTCTTTCTCAAGAAAATCAAAGCAGGTGTGTCTACTGTTTGCAACCAACAGATGTTAATTAAAACTTCAAAATTATCAAGAAATCCTACCACCTTTTGAATCTTGAATACTTAGCACCTCATTAAGACCTAACCCTAGATCCCATAACTTAGATTAATGGAGTTTAGCCATTCATGATGTAATGAATGAAACACATAATTGAATTCATGATTTGAAAGATAAACTTACAGAGATGAATAATAACTAGTGAATCGCAGATTAGATCACAAAGAAAAAAATCCCAAAATACTGATAATAATCTCTCCTAAGTATTTGCTTTTTCAAGCCAAAAAACTCCAAAGAGAAAATATCCAAAATACGTCTCTTAAAAATCAAGTGCCAACACCCAGAAAACCCCTAAGAAATGCTTTTTATAGTTAATCCTAAATAAGGAAATAAAATCACAATGTTCAGAAAATCTTTCGAAATAGGTGACGGCATTTGTGATGGCGTGTTAGGATCCTGACGACTTATCAGGAATGTCGTCAGGCCCTCTAGTATTCTTGGCATCTTCTTCTTTAAATGGTGACAAAGCTTGACGACTTATCAGATACATGCCGATATATCAGAAATGTCGTCACTTCTTCATTCAAAATTTTATTCTCTGCCTACACTTGATGGCAACTCTGACTCCTTGTCATAGTTGTGACGACACGTCAGAAATGTCGTCACAGTTTCACTTTAATCCTTCTAACACTGCAACACCTGGCATGATTTCTGATAACTTATCACAGGGCTGACGACTTATCAGGAATGTTGTCAGCCACACTTCCAGTTCTTTTGCATTAGTTTTCAACTCTTTTGCTTCCATTTCCTTAAATTTCCCTCGTATCATGACTTTACTACAATATCAAAGTAAAATAATCAAAAACGATAAAAGTTTCTTAAGTCTTTGCAATTATTCTCAGTTAAAAGCCTTAAATGTGTTAGCGTCTGCTCACACATCAACACCCTCAACTTAAAATAATTGCTTGTTTTCAAGTAACTGAAACACAACACTACGATGCTTAACTAAGAGACACATGAGATACCTATGACAGTTGATCATCAATTTTAGTTCAACACACATTACTCTCTCCATTTTTAATCTCTTTAAACCCAGCTGTGTATATCCATGAAGATCAATAATGTGACAGAAAGGAATCAAGATATGGCATCAACTTAGCAACAATAACTATTCATATGTACAAATTACACTACCCAAACAAGTTAGCAACTAGGAACGTAACCAGCGTTCCCTCACTACAAAGAAGTCCCACATCACTTATATCAAACATTACATATGTAACCATGGGGACAATCATCAGACACTCGCTCTTAGAATGAAGCTCCAATCAATGTATGCCGAATACCATAGGCTTGCCCTTATTTTCATTACCAAGACTTTCAGACAGGTCAACTAGGATCACTATAGGTCTTCTCTGAGGCTTGTAATGTAGGATAGGGGCAGGTATGAAACTCGATGATATTTAAAGTGACTAAGCCTCCTTGACATTACACTAGCTTTTGGGGTTTTACTCATTAGACTTTTTTTATTCTTCTCTTTTCTTGATCATACTTATTCAGGATGGGTGCGGTTCTTTTCTACAATTACTTCTTTTTTTTCACAACTTTATTTTTATTGCTCTTTTCCACCACACCCAGATTTTTATTCTTTTCTTTTACTCTACCTTTCTTTATACTCATTTTACATCATGCACCCCTATGATAGCCACCCTCAACTTAGGCCATTTGCCCAAGTCAAGGTGCACAGTGTCCAAGGAGGAGCAGGGCCAAAACAGGTTCATTATGATATAAACTGGAAAAGTGACAGGTGTCATAAAAAGAAATAGGCTAATTAAGCTCAAAGCAGGGATCAAGGGATATTCTACATACAGGGAAGGTTATTTAGGCTAAAAGTAAACTAATATCAAAATAGCCTATGATCCTTTCCTAACCTCTATCCTTCAACTAAGGTAAGACTAACCAGGCAAGTTCTGGATTTCAACATACATTGGGAACTAGGTAGTATCTCACACACACACGGCACAAAGGTACATCACGAGATACTACCCATTCGGTTCATGCAATTGTTTAGTAATGGTTATCATATTACTAGAACTAATGCCATAACAAGATGCACAGTGGTCACACATAAATGCATATCACACCATTTTAAAACAGACCTTTGGAGAGGTGTTCAAAAATAAAAATAAAAAATATGTCAACTACCATAGATACTTATTTTTCTCCCAGTTAACCAAAATACATTAAAAAATAAAATACAATACGCCTAAACATGTCGGCTCTACTAGGAACAAGACTTCGGGGAAAAGAGGCACGACAACAAAAACCCCAAGAAGGCATCAACACCCACAAGTAGTTCCACCCTCAACTTAAAATCATGCAATATCTCTAATGTGTCAAACCAAAATAAGAGAGTTAGAAACATACCTGTGGCACCACGGGTGCAAAGATCTGATGTCAATCACATAAAACAAATACAAACAACAAAATATCTTGGGTTACCTCCCAAAAAGCGCCTAATTTAGAGTCACGACATGACTCAGTTATCTTGACTACTCAGACTTCATCAAGATTCCTTTTTTATAATTATTTATGTCTCCACTTGGAGGATTTAAAACATTGACCCAACTTTTGATCAATACATCTTCGAAGTGCATTGGGCAATCGTATAGATACAATGACACTTTCTTTATCTCCCCACTTTGATGACTTGAATCTCTTACCCAACTTCATATCAAATTTTTGGATATGCTCATTAGGTATTGATGAGATTATCAATAATCCACTTGATGCACATTGAATTTTTCCTTTACTGACCTTCAGGTGGGGGGTTTCATTTTTCTCTTTTTGAATGCCAAACTCCAAAATATAAGGATTATGTTCCTCATCCTCAAAACACCTCAGTTGCTTAGGTAGGTGGACTTCCATCTCATCCACCAAGCACAATGTTGAAAAATGGTTCGAATGAGGTTTTCTCCTTAATTTCAGAGTTGCATCCTTCTGGGCATCCTCACCCTGAATTGGGCTAGAATCTTTAGAAGAGATTTTCTTGGTTTCTTCTTTTGCCTCTATCACCATTTCCTCAATCTTAGCATCATACCTCATGGTTGGTTCGGTTGTTTGAAAAATCATCGAGGGCTGCTCAATATCGAGCACAACATTGATATAGGATCCTTGTTCCTCATCTTCACACTCATCTATTATGTTAAATGATTCCACAGACAAGATATCATCTAAACATAATATGGAAAAGTGCTTTGAATGCTTGAACTCTATATCCATATCCTCTATCATTCTTCTTTCATCGTTATTTTCCCTTATGTCTTGATGTATATCACGTTTGATATCATTCGTTGTGTCTACACAATCCAACACTAGTTGAAGCATAGCTTCAATGCCACTCTTTCTGGTGCAGCGTTCTTCCTGTTCTTGACCATAAGACCTATCAAAATCATAAGAAGAACTAGAATTTGGGTTAGCATACCGGGGGGGAGGGGGGAGGCATTTGGGAAATCACTCCAATGTCCATCTTGACCACCACATAAAGAACAATCATACTCCCAGTAGGATAGAGATAGTGCACACATCTCTCTCCAGGGAGCATATCTACAATCTTGCCAAAAGTCAGGTCCATCACAATATGGACATGGATCATCAAGATACGATTTCCAACCACCAAGCTCATGTTCATTCCAAGACGCTATAGTAATAAGTAAACTAAAATAAAAATCTACCTAACACCAGAAATAAAAGAAAACTAAAAATAAATATTTACAAGTTTGAATTCAAGCAAGTAGGCTAAAATGCCAAACCAACTCAATACGTCAAATTATTCCCCGACAACGGCGCCATTTTTGATAACGCTCAACTCACACATCAATTTAGTGCAAGCGGTCATCGTCAATATATTTACCCAACTTTGGAGTCGGGGTTGAATCCATAGGGAACAATGTGAGTGACGATTAAACTAATTTGGAACTATAGCTACAAGTTAAATTCAAACAAATTCTACGAAAAGATAAAATGGGGGGATTCTGAGATTAGCAAGTAATTGTTGGTCACTTTAGTTCCAGTGTTTGTAAATCAAGAGTTTATGAAATAACTATAACTATGTTCACTAGGGCTTTCGGTACATGACAGATGCTAAAAGTGGTTCAAGATTCTCATGGTGGGTAGGATAACAAGCTATCTTTATCGATGTTATGCTTAAATGTCTCTCGCCCTACGTAAGAGTTTAATTCCCTAATCCTCTCGGACTTAGGGAATTTCTATTTACTGCCCAGATTTTACCTCAAGTTAACCGACCTTGTTACAACGCTGATTATTAAATAAAGTATTTTTGACTCCCTGTTGATAATTCACTTCCTACTATATTTGATTTATTTCTCAAGAAAATCAAAGTAGGTGTGTCTACTATTTGCAACCAACAGACGTTAATTAAAACTTCAGAATTATCAAGAAATCCTACCACCTTTTGAATCTTGAATACTTAGCACCTCATCAAGACCTAACCCTAGATCCCATAACTCAGGTTAATGGAGTTTAGCCATTCATGATGTAACGAATGAAACACATAATTGAATTCATGATTTGAAAGATAAACTTACAGAGATGAATAATAACTAGTGAATCACAGATTAGATCACAAAGGAAAAAATCCAAAAATACTGATAATAATCTCTCCCAAGTATTTTCTTTTTCAAGCCAAGACACTTTAGAGAGAAAATATCAAAATATGTCTCTTAAAACTCAAGTGCCAACACCCAGAAAAACCCTACAAAATGCTTTTTATAGTTAATCCTAAATAAGGAAATAAAATCACAATGTTTAGAAAATCCTTCGAAATAGGTGACGGCATTTGTGACGGTATGTCAGGGTCCTGACGACTTATCGGGAATGTTGTCAGGCCCTCCAGCATTCTTGGCATCTTCTGCTTTAACTGTTGACAAAAGCTTGACGACTTATCAAATATGTGAAGACATATAAAAAATGTCGTAACTCCTTCATTCAAAATTTGATTCTCTACCTACACTTGATGGCAACTCTGACGCCTTATCACAGTTGTGCTAACACATCAGAAATGTCATCACAGTTTTACTTTAATTCTTCTAACACTGCTATACCTTGCGTGAATTCTGATAACTTATCACAGGGTTGACGACTTGTCAGGAATGTCGTCAGCGACACTTCCAGTTCTTTTGCATCAGTTTTCAGCGCTTTTGGTTCTATTTCATTAAATTTTCCTCGCATTATGACTTTTACTGCAATATCAAAGTAAAATAATCAAAAACGACAAAAGTTGCTTAAGACTTCGCAATTATTCTCAGTTAAAAGCCTTAAATATGTTAGTGTCTGCTCACACATCACCAAACAACTACAATACTAGAAATCTCAAAATACTAACAATCTGATAACTAGTCTGACAAAGCCTTTACTACTCTATGAACTAGAATGCCATTGGGACAGGTCCCCAACTGACTCAAACTGAACTAAAAGCCATAATATATCTACTAAAGTACTGAAATGTCTGAAGATAGGTCCATGAACCATGAGAACTCACCACTATGGAGATGTAGACAAAGGTACTCAAAAATCACTGACGAGGCTGGGACTGAGCACCTGAACCTACATTATAAGACAATGTATTACATAGACGTATATGTGGATCAACACTTGGGAATGTACTGAGTACATAGGGGTGTATGCATTTACATAAAACAATATTAGTACTCTTTCATCAAATCATGTATGCAATTAGGAATGATTCACATAGCTTGAATAAGTCTAAAAATGTAAAGCTCATAAATCAGGTATAATGAAGCATGTAACACAAATCTCGTGAGTCATTATACTTGACTCTTAAAAATCTCTACTCTTCTCTTATTCTCAATGCTTAAAGGTTAAAGGTAATTTAAACAATGCTTTCAAACTTATAATTTTATCTCATGGACAGTAAAACTTATTCGAAACTCAAGGACTCAGGACTCTTTGAAACTTTAAGACTTGTGAACTCTGTGAATCTTGGAATTACATAACTTTGGATACTCGGGAGTTTCTTCTATCTGACATAAACCATGTGAGCTACATGGATTCCAATGTCTTATCCTCCTAAGGAAGAAACCTCACGTTGGGGAGGCATCATATTCTTGCCAGGGAGTATAACCTCAACTCAGTGATCACTATCTCGGCCTCGGGCCCATAAATCTCAGTCCTATTATGGCACGTAGTTCTGGGGTACGAGACCTCAGAATCATACCTCACTCGATGCTAAATACTACTCCCATACTCAACTCATAACTCTTAGGAAATCCACCTCAAAACAACTCAAGGGTTTATAGTGACGACCAAATTATAATTCTCTTAGCTTTAAATCATAAAGACTAAATAATGTGGATTCCTGTCTTAACTCAGGCTCAAAGTAATCTTTCTTTAAAAAAAATCCAAGTACTTGTTGATTGAATCATACTAAACAACATACTCTTCAAGAAACATCAAAACTCACACTTAATTTAGAACTTATACTCATGCTCAAATAATCTTGGTTTCATAATAAAGCTTAAATCATGACATCAATCTTGGAAATATCAAATCGATACAAGGATATGCAACTCATAGCATAATTTCTCAACTCATGTCATAATAGAGTAAAATAATCATGCAAATCAAGACTTGAACAACTCGTAATCTAATAATCTCAAAATAAAGTAATTTGGGTATAAACCCACTTACAAAAACATGAAATTCTTTAACAAAATAAACAATATAGGCACAAGAACGAAAAAAGTGTTCTTACTCAAACTCCACATACCTTGAAGTAGAAGCTTTGGATGAACTCTCGCTTTTGGGACTCTATTCGCTCTCTTGAATGTGGGTTCTTGAAGCCCTTGACTTGGGAACCTTGAATCTTGACTCAATTTAGAAAATCTATGGTGGATTCTTTGAAGAGGTTTTGGATACTTAGGGTTTTCGTTGAGAGAAAACTTGAGAAAAACTTCATAGAATTCTTGTAAATGACTTTAATTTGGTGTTTGTACGATTTAAGAGGCTTGGAAAAAATCCAAAGTGCCCTTTTTAACTTTTGTACGGAGCTGGAAAAATTGAACTGGAAACCCATTTTATGGGCCACCACAACGCGCGACTATCGTGGTGGCTCACTGTAAATTGACAAATGGGAATCTTGGAGTCACCGCGATGCGAAGCCATCGCGGTGTCCCACTGTTTGGGACCTGAAACTTCAGCACGACGCATTACAATTGTGCTAGGCCACTGGAATTGACAATTGCTGAATAGACCCTCTCCGCGAAGCGCCAAGCACTAAAACAACGTTGTTTTATTACTAGGACTTGAATTAGCCATAACTTCTTGTCTGGGTATCGGATTTGGGCGAATCTTATATCGACGGAAAGCTTATCAAATTTCCCATGTGATAAAAGGTAAAAATTAGAGAAATTCTATATAGTTAAATTGAGACTCACTTTGGAAGTCACTTCTTAATCTTTTAGGACCGGAATTATACTTCACTTGACACACTCTAAGGATCAGACTACGAGGGAATTTTGTGGGGTTTTACAATATCTCCCCCTTGGAAAAATTCATCCTCGAATGTTTCTAGTTAGACTAAGAACATAAGAAAAAATGAGTACACATAGCTGAAGTAATTGGCTAAACGGCTAAAAATCTTTATAAACTCTTGAATACTTCGGAGATTGTAAGAACTCATGAAAGAATAGATACATAGATAAACTTTAGATTAGAAGGTATAAATTAAGGAAGAATAATACCTTTGGATTAATCTGAACTCACTAAAAAAAGGTGCAGGTACTTGGCTTACATGTCTGCTTCTGCCTCCCGCCTAGCGCCCTCAACTGGCTGGTTCTGCCACAAAACTTTGACCAACGGAACCTCTTTGTTTCTCAGTCTACGGATCTGAAAATCTAGAATCTCAACAGGAATCTCATCAAATGCAAGACTATTCTGAATATCAGCACTCTCTGAAGGATCTACTACAACGGAATCACCAATATGTTTTTTAAGCATGGAGACATGAAAAATAGGATGAATGGCTGACATCTCTGCGGGAAACTCAACTTTATAGGCTACTTTACCAATACAGCTCAAGACTCTATAGGGGACAACATAACAGGGACTAAGCATCCCCTTTTTTCCAAACCTTTTTACCCTTTTCATGGGTGAAATCTTCAAGTACACCAAATCACCTACCTCAAACTCAATATCCGTTCTCCTCACATCGGCATATGACTTTTGACGACTCTGAGCTGTCTTCAATCTTTCTTTAATCAATTTTACCTTCTCCATAGCCTCAAATACTGCATCAGGCCCAATCACAGCAACCTCACCCACTTCAAAAAAACTATGGGGGATCTACATCTTCTACCATACAAAGCCTCAAATGGCACCATCCCGATGCTAGCATGATAACTATATTTATATGCAAACTCAATCAGTGGCAATTGCTCATCCCAACTACCTTTGAAATCGAGTGCACATGCCCTCAACATATCTTCTAGAGTCCGAATGATCCTCTCAGCTTGACCATCTATCTACGAATGAAAGGTGAAACTTAAATAAACTTGGGTACCAAGACCCTTCTAGAACGTTCTCCAAAATTGAGAGATGAACTGAGTACCCCTATCTGAGATGATAGATAAAGGAACTCCATACAACCTGACCAACTCCTGAATATACAATCTAGCATAATTCTCAGCTGTATAAGATGTAGACATGTACAAGAAATATGTGGACTTAGTCAGCCTGTGTACAACAACCCAAATAGAATCATGATGATGACGCAAAAGAGATAAACCAGTCATGAAGTCCATATTCACCTCTTTCCACTTCCAAGTGGGTATACCAAACTCTTGCATCACACCACTAGGTCTTTGGCATTCTACCTTAACCTGTTGGCACGTTACACACTTTTCTACAAACTCAGCTATATCCTTCTTCATACCACCCCACCAAAAGATTTCTCATAGGTCATGGTACATCTTAGTAGCACCGAGATGAATAGAATATCGCGCGCCATGCTCCTCAGCCATAATCCTCTACCTCACATCATCAATACATGGAACACATAATTTACCCTGTAATCTCAGCACCCCATCTACCCCTTGCGAGAAAACCTCTAAATTTTGGTGCTTAACTAACCCCTTCAGTATGACCAAACTATCATCCAAGTCTTACTTCTCTTTCAATTCTGAAAATAAAGAGGATTCGAAACTACTTTGCACCAAAGTACTTCCCTCAATGGAATCAAGCAACCTAACACCCAATCTAGTCAGACAATGTACATCATGAGCTAACTCCTTATTACCTTCCTCTATATAAGTAACACTACCCATGGACAACTTGCTAAGGGCATCTGTCACTATATTGGCCTTGACCGGGTAATACAATACACTCATATCATAGTCTTTTAACAACTCTAACTACCTCTTCTGCCTAAGATTCAACTCTCTTTAGGTAAACACATATTACAGACTTTTATGATCAGTAAACACATCAACATGAACACCATAAAAATAGTGTCTCCATATTTTCAAAGCAAAGACCACAACAACTAACTCTAGATCATGGGTTGGGTAACTCTTTTCATGTGGCTTCAACTGTCTAGTGGCATAGGCTATAACCTTACCTCTTTGCATTAACATACAACCCAAACCAACTCTAGAAGCATCACAATACAGCAAAAAACCATCTGTACCATTAGGCAAAGTCAACACAGGGGCTGAAGTAAGTTGAGTCTTCAACTCCTAAAAACTCTTCTCACAGGAATCTAACCACTGGAACTTAACTTTCTTTTAGGTCAATCGGGTTATGGGAAATGCAATAGAAGAGAAACCTTCAACAAAACGGTAGTTGTAGCTAGCTAGACTCAAGAAACTCCTAATGTCAGATGGAGAGATAGGTCTAGGCTAATATATTATAGCCTCTGTCTTTTGGGAATCAACTCTAATGCCTTCAGCTAAAATAATATGACCCAGAAAGGATACTGATCTTAGCCAAAATTCACACTTATTGAATTTGGCGAACAACTGGTGATCTCTAAGAGTTTGCAAGGAAATTCTAAGATGATATGCATGGTCGTTCTTAGTACGGGAGTACACAAGGATATCATTTATGAAAATAATGACAAAAATGCTAAGATATTATTTGAACACTCGATTCATGAGGTCCATAAAGGCTGCTGGGACATTGGTTAGCCTGAAAGACATAACTAGAAACTCAAAGTGACCATAGCGGGTTCGGAAGGCTATCTTTGGAATATCACATTCCCTCACTTTAAGCTAATTATAGTCGGATCTAAGGTCTATCTTTAAGAAATAACTTGCACCTTGCAACTAGTCAAATAGGTCATTAATTCTCGGAAGAGGATACTTATTTTTGACTGTGACCTTATTAAGCTGACGATAGCCAATGCACATACGTAAAGAACCATTCTTCTATCGCACTAACAGGATAGGTAGGCCCCAAGGAGAGACACTAGGCCTTATGAAACCTTTATCTAAAAAATCTTTGAGTTGCTCTTTCAACTCCTTAAACTCTGAAGGTTCCCTACGGTATGGTAGAATAAAAATAGGCTGAGTGTTGGGAGGAAGGTTAATCCCAAATTCTATCTCTCTATCGGGAGGTACCCCTAGGATATCTTCAAGAAAAATATCAAGAAACTCATTAACAATGTTGTCTGACTGAATAGTTGGAATCTCAGACTTAGTGTCTTTGACTCTAACTAAGTGATAGATGCAACCTTTAGATATAAGCTTTTTGGCTTTAAGATAGGAGATGAAATGACTCTTGGGAGATACTGAACACCCAGACCACTCGAAAACTGGTTCATCAGGAAACTAAAACTTGACTACATGGGTACGACAGTCTATAGACGCATAACAAGAATGAAGCCAGTCTATACCTAGAATAAGGTCAAAATCCACCATGTCCAAATCTTTCAAGTCAGTAAATATGACTCTATGAAGAACAGTAATAGGATAATCTTTATACACTTGCTTAGAAACAACCGACTCCCCTACTAGAGTGGAAACTAGGAAAGGCTCAGCAATTTTCTCGGGACTCATTTTGAAATTTACAGCTACTAATAGGGTCACATAAGAGAAACTTGAACCGCCGTCGAACAACACGAAAATATCAAAGCAAAAGACATGGAGCGTACCAATAAAAACATCAGGAGATTCCTCCTGTTCTTGAAAAGATGGTAAGGCATAGAATCTGTTCTAGTGCTGATCACTAACAGTCCTAGATAAAGTGCCCTGAGTAGGGGTGGGACGAGATACAAGAGCTGGTGCACTAGTAGTCTGTGTCTGAGGTCGAATATCTCTGTTCCCCTGCCTAGCATGCGGACAATATCTAAGTCTGTGGCCCACTTGCCACAGCCAAAACAACCCCTCTGATTAGCTAAGCACTCACCGAGATGTTCCCTACCACACTTAGTACACGGAAGACCACGGGGTCTGTTACTCACACTATTCTAGGATCTAGACATAGAAGGTCTATTCCCCTGCTCCTGCCTACCTCTAGGTGCGGGAGCACTAGCTGATGATGGTGCAGGAATAGACAAACGACCCTAGAACTATTGGCATTTCCCTCTATGGGACCTAGCCTGACTATACTCATGCTGATCAGATCTAACCCTTTTGTTACCGCTCACTCTATCTCTCTCCCTTATCTTGTCTACCTCTATCTGCTTTGCATGTATTATCAGCTTAGACAGATCCATATCCCTATTCAGTATTGTAGTCCTACACTCTTTCAGTACCAAAAACACCTATCATGAACTTGCTCATACTAGCTCGGGTGTCAACAATCAAATCAGGAGCATACTTAGGTAATTGGTTGAACTTCAAGAAGTACTCCTTAACCGTCATAGAGCCTTACCTTAAGTTCATAAACTCCTCAATTTTCACTTCCCTCATCTCAAGCGGAAAGAACTTGTCAAAGAATGCATCTTGGAACACCTGCCAAGTTAGAGAAGCAGCATCCTTACCTCTACCCTTCCTCCACTATACAAACCAGTGATGATAGGCGAAATTACGCGCCTATATCAATATATTTTGCCCATATTTTAGCCTAGTTTTGAGAACAAACTATATATTTCATGCACTTTTAGTCCTTTTTCCTATAAATGAGCTAACGAACATGATTAGGAAAGTTTCAGGTATAAATGATGCAAAATACAGCATTTTATGGCTTACTTGACGCAAAAGAAAGCTCACAAAGGAAGGGAAGAAAGTCTACACGCCTAAGGACCAAAATTGCTGCATGGAAAATCTGTCCCGGGCTAAAACAACATTTCTGAAGACTTTGGGGACTTACAGATACAAAGCTGGATTTTGACAATGATACATTAACCTAGTACAATTGGGTTATGTATTTCATTAGTTTATTTGGATTAGGAGAATGTTACATTAACCTAGTACAAATGGGTTAAGTATTTCCTTAGTTTAGTAGGATTTGGTTATTTATTTCATTAGCATAGTAGGAGTAGGATAGGAGTATTATAAATACCCTATCATGCTAGAGATTTTTATTCATTCTTCTATCTTTCAATACATTCCTCTCTTAACAATACATCTATTCACTCTTCTAATCTTTCCATTACTCAACAAGTAAATTCCACAACAAGAGAATCGTTATTTGCTAAGGAATCACGCCTATCACACCACACACCTATCACCTAATCCACACACCATTACTCAACAATAAACAATGCAAATTGTGATCTCCTTCGCACTCATGGGTAACTAAACTTCTCTGTTGGGGTTATGGAAGCCGAATGAGTTACTATCTATTGCTGTGAGTTTGTGAGTTCGAGACACGTATATTGCTTATATCATTATTCTCTTCATCTTAAGCCACATTCTTTGCGGTTGCAAACGCAAGAATACGCCAGTCTAACATTTAACTTGTTCGCGAGAAAGGTTATTTGTCTGGAAAAGAGATAATGTCAAGGTAGTAGGACACCATTTCCTATTAAAAAGCTAGTGCCGTAACTGGACTAACCTCTTGGAGAATTCGTACCGTTAGACACGCTTTAAGCTCGTGAGATTTAAAGTGAAATAGTCCTTGTTTAGGTTGAGAGACGCTTGGATTTACCATCGACTACAATTCTCTATAAGCAATTACATGTCAAGACTCTACACACTCATAGCCAATAGAGACGTATACCTCAAAAGGTGGACATAACCCCAACGCTTCAATTCTCATTGTTTACAACCAACGTAACAATCTCCCTCTTTTTACTTTGCTATTTTCAGCTTTTACGTTATTATTTTGGTTACACATTACAATCCCCCCTTTTTACGAGACTTGCACCAAAAGTCTAGTAACCATTGCTTACTTGTTGACCAAGCTATTCCCTGTGGGATCGACACCCAACCCAGGTTGGGTTCTATATTTGCTAACGACCGCTTTACACTCCTACGAGTGCTGTAGATTGAGCGTTATCAAAAATTGGCGCCGTTCCCGGGGAATATGAGTGTCAATCAAGTTCGTGATAATTACTAGACCCTTTGGGCAAAGATTCTCGTACTTTTACTTTTAGTTTTTGTTTTTGTTTATTGCAGGTTTTTCTTTTAGTGCATGCCCCATACTAGAAGTTCTGGTCAACCGTTATTATCAATCAATCCAGAACCACAACGAATTAGAAGAATGGAAGCACAAGCTGAAATTGACAGGATGGCTGCTCAACACGAGCAAGCAAGATTAGCTGCTCTTGCCGCTACTCAAGTCCAACAACAAAATATTGATAATCCTGGGCGAGCAACAAATCCTGACGATGAGGATTTAGGTGATGACGAGTTGATAAACCCAAGGCATGTCGCTGAAACGGCAACACCTGCCAACAGAAGAGGACGACAAGCTCGGTATAGATATGATCACCAACCGTTGCAACCAGCTTTCGACGATGATGATGATGATCTTGATGGTGCCGGAGCCACTGGAGCTATAATTCCACCACCATTAGCGCCCGGAGCCAAGTTCAACATCACTAGCACCATGATTCAGTTATTGCAACTCAAGGGATTATTTGGTGGACTAGCAGGCGATGATCCGAATATGCATCTTATCAACTTTATTTCTACATGCAAGTCTTTTGACAATCCTGGTGTTGGTCAGAATGCTATTCGATTACGCCTATTTCCATTGTCTCTGTCTGGGGAGGCAACACTATGGTTGAATGGGCTGACTCCTGATTCAATTACAAATTGGAGGCAATTGAGAGACGTTTTCCTATTAAGATTCTTTCCGCCATCCAAAAGAGCACAATTGAGAGATGAAATCGGCAACTTTCGTCAGCTTCCCTCTGAAGCTCTTCATGAAACATGGGAGAGGTTCAAGACAAAGCTAGCGAGATGCCCAAACCATCACATGACTAATGTTCACCTCATGGAGATCTTGTATAGAGCCATGAATTCAATAACTAAACCAGTGGTGGACAACGCAGCTGGAGGTTCTTTCATGGACCTCACCTTTGGTCAAGCAAGCAATATGCTAGATCGCATGACAAAGCAAAGTAGAGCTTGGCATACCAGGGATTCTGAGGTAGCAAGCCCCACTTTATCTATTGGCATGTCTGCAGACCAAAGAAGAAGAGAAGAAGAACGTGAGCAAGACATGGCGCACATGAAAACACAATTGGATCTTCTGACAAAGCACTTATTATCAGGGAAGACCGAAAAAGTGAAAGCTGTAGCGCTAAAAGGAAGAGACGAATCTGATTCTGAAGAGGAGGCCAACTACTTGAACAATTAGGGGGGTTTCCGTGGGAATGCCCAAGGAAACCAAGGTCGGAACTATTATAATAAATCTGGAAGCAAAGACCAAGGTAGTTGGAAGAAAAATAATGAAAAGAGTGGTTTGTACGTTCCCCTTGGTAAACGTGATACCACCACATCTAATTCTATGGAAGACATGATGGCTAAGTTATTGAAAGGAGTGGAAGCAACGAGCGCGGGAGTTAAGGAGGTGATTGATGATTTGTCCTCCATGAAGAAACTAGTTGATTCTCATTCCACTTCTATCAAGCAAATAGAGCAGCAGTTGAGCCAACTTTCAGCAGCATTTAATCAAAGAAAGGCTGGCACCTTACCAAGCGATACTGTGCAAAATCCAAAGAATGATGGGTCATGCATGGCCATCACTACCAAAAGCGGTAAGGTGCTGGAAACTTCAGCAAAAGGAGAGCAATTGGTTGACGAAGTTGCAGACATGGATGCTACACTTACTGACGTTACAAGAGGAGAAGAAGCCGCAACAACTACTCCCAATGTCAAGGACGTTTCACCTAGTGAGGTGCAACCTGGAAAAGTAGAAAAACGGAAGCTAGAGGAGAAGAAAGCCGTGGAAAAAACACTACCATACCCACCACCACCTTTTCCCCAAAGATTGAAGAAGGTGGCCGATGACACTAAGTTCAGCAAATTTATGACCATGTTGAAGCAGCTGACTATTAATGTTCCGTTGGTAGAGGCACTTGAACAAATGCCTGGGTATGCGAAGTTTATGAAAGATCTTTTGACTAAAAAGAGGGAAGAAAGTTATGAGCTGAAGGATGATGTGCATCATTGTAGTGCAATTGCTACTCGATCGATAGTTCAGAAGAAGGCCGACCCCGGAGCTTTCACTATTCCTTGCACAGTCGGATCTTTGAACTTTGCCAAAGCATTGTGTGACTTAGGAGCCAGCATCAACTTGATGCCATTATCGATCTACAAGAAGTTGGGGTTAGGAGATCCTACACCAACTAATATGAGGCTTGTTATGGCAGATAGGTCGGTAAAGCGACCGGTTGGTATTCTATGCGATGTCTTGGTAAAGGTTTCTTCATTTATCTTTCCAGCAGACTTTGTCATCTTGGATTGTGAAGCAGATTCAGAGGTTCCCATAATCTTGGGACGCCCTTTCCTTGCTACGGGAAGTGTGCTCATAGATTTGAGAGCTAATGAGCTTTCATTCCGAATAAATGACGAAGTGGTTCGCTTTGATGTTTGCAAATCAATGAAGCAACCCAAAGATCTGAGTGTATTTTCTGTGGACGATGTTGTCTTTGATGATGAGAAAGAGTTACTTGCAGAAGAGCAAATTCTTGATGATCCTTTGGAGGTTTTGCTCATGAAAGGAGAGAATGATGATGCTGAAATTTCTGATGAAGATATTTGTGCTCTATCGGGATTAGGGACATATCGCTATACCCCCAAGAAGCTGGATCTTGACCTCAAAAATCAACCCACACCACCAGCTAAGCCATCTATTGAAGAACCACCCACATTAGAATTGAAGGAGCTGCCAAGCCATTTGAAGTACGCATTCTTAGGAAGCGGAAACACTCTTCCAATCATTGTAGCAGCCGATTTGTGTGAGCAACAAGTTGCAACTCTTATTGCAATCTTACGCAAGTATATTAGAGCTATTGGATGGACCATCGCAGATATTATTGGTATTCCACCTGGGATTTGCACACATAAAATTCAGCTTCAAGAAAGGTGCACACCCACCATTGAAAATCAAAGGCGATTAAACCCACCAATGCAAGAAGTGGTGAAGAAGGAGATTATCAAATGGTTAGACGCAGGAGTTGTATATCCTATCTCTGATAGTACATGGGTGAGTCCTGTGCAATGTGTTCCCAAGAAAGGAGGTATGACGGTGGTCGCGAATGCAAAGAATGAGCTTATTCCACTCAGGCCCGTTACTGGATGGAGAGTATGCATGGACTACCGCAAGCTGAATTCTTGGACGCTCAAGGATCACTTCCCCATGCCATTTATGGACCAAATGTTAGATCGATTAGCGGGGAAAGGATGGTTTTGCTTCTTGGATGGTTATTCAGGTTATAATCAGATTTGTATTTCACCTGAAGACCAAGAGAAGACAACGTTTACATGCCCATATGGTACGTTTGCCTTCAAACGCATACCATTCGGGTTGTGTAATGCACCAGCCACATTTCAACGTTGTATGATGTCTATTTTCTCTGATAAGGTTGAAGACACTTTGGAGGTATTTATGGATGACTTTTCAGTTGTTGGTGAGTCTTTTGAAGCATGTTTGGCAAACTTGAGCATGGCCTTGCAAAGATGTGTAGAGTTCAACCTTGTGCTGAATTGGGAGAAGTGCCACTTCATGGTAAAAGAAGGAATCGTTCTTGGGCACAAGCTCTCCGAAAGAGGAATAGAGGTTGATCATGCAAAAATAGAGGTAATCGAGAAGCTACCACCTCCAATTTCGGTGAAGGGAGTCCGTAGTTTTCTTGGCCACGCTGGGTTTTATCGTAGATTCATCAAAGACTTCTCCAAAATTTCTAGTCCATTGTGCAAACTATTGGAGAAAGATGTGAAGTTTGACTTTAATGACGATTGCTTAAAGGCATTCGAATGCCTTAAAGGAAAACTCATTGAAGCCCCTATCATGGTAGCACCAGATTGGACGCTCCCGTTCGAGGTCATGTGTGATGCTAGTGGTGTAGCCATTGGTGCTGTTCTTGGACAAAGAAAGGAGAAACTATTTCATCCTATCTACTATGCGAGTAAGGTCCTAAATGAAGCCCAAAGGAACTACACTGTTACTGAACAAGAGCTCCTAGCGGTTGTGTATGCGTTTGAGAAGTTTTGCGCCTATCTATTGGGTACTAAGGTGATCGTTCATACAGACCATGCAGCTCTTAGGTACCTTATGACAAATAAGGATGCAAAACCAAGGCTGATTCGATGGGTGTTGCTGCTGCAAGAGTTTGATTTCGAAGTCAAAGATAGAAGAGGTTGCGAGAACCAAGTGGCTGATCACCTATCTAGACTTGAGAGTGAGCAAGTGGCGCAACCTGAAATTCAGATTGATGATGCATTCCCTGACGAGGAGATATTAGCAACAACAATGGAGAAATTACCATGGTATGCCGACTTTGCAAATTTCGTGGTAAGTAATGTGCTACCCGTCAATTTATCTTACCACCAAAGGAGGAAGTTTATGCATGACGTTCAGCACTACTATTGGGATGAGCCTTATGTGTTTCGAAGATGCGCTGATGTTATCATTCGACGATGTATATCCCATGAAGAAGTGCCTACTATATTGGAAGCATGCCACACCTCGCAAGTTGGAGGACATCATGCAGGCAATCGAACGGCGAGAAAAGTATTGCAAAGTGGATATTATTGGCCTTCGATATTCAGAGATGCATATGACTATGTGAAGAGGTGTGACCAATGCCAACGGCAAGGTGCTATTTCAAAACACCATGAAATGCCCATGTCCAAAATTCTTGAGGTAGAACTCTTTGATGTGTGGGGTATTGATTTCATGGGGCCATTCGTGAATTCATTTGGAATGAAGTACATCTTGGTTGCTGTGGATTATGTGTCAAAATGGGTTGAAGCAGTAGCATTGGCCGATAACGAAGGAAAGCGTGTTGTGGCGTTCTTAAAGAAGAATATCTTCTCTCGCTTTGGAGTACCTCGTACTATCATAAGTGATGGAGGATCTCACTTTTGCAACCAGCTATTCAAATCTGTATTGGCCAAGTATGGTGTCAAGCAACATAAGGTAGCTACGCCGTATCATCCCCAAACTAGTGGACAAGTAGAGGTTTCCAATCGTGAGATCAAGCAAATCCTTGCAAAGACGGTTAATGCGAATCAGAAGGATTGGTCTCGAAAGATAGATGATGCACTATGGGCGTATAGAACCACATTCAAGACACCCATTGGCATATCTCCTCATCAACTAGTTTATGGAAAGGCTTGTCATCTACCCATTGAACTTGAATACAAGGCATTGTGGGCATTGAAGCAATTGAACTTGAATTGGGAAGATGTGAAGAATCTGAGGTTGGAGCAGCTGAACGAACTAGATGAATTCCGGCTCCATGCATATGAACGATCGGATTTATACAAGGAGCGGATGAAGAAGTATCATGATCAGCGGATTATTCGACGAAATTTCCAAAAAGGGGACATGGTGCTACTCTTCAACTCCAGATTTAAGCTCTTCCCAGGTATGTTAAAATCGAAATGGTCTGGTCCATTTAAAGTCATCCAAGTTTACTCGTCTGGAGTAGTCGAATTGGAAGACAATGAGGGTGTTATCTTCAAAGTGAATGGCCAAAGTGTCAAGCCATATATCGGTCCTCTTGACTCGATGAATGACATGGCCATCACTTATCTCGACGAAGTCTAAGTGCTCGAGATTACTACGTCGAGCCACGACAATAAATAAGGCGCTAGATGGGAGGCAACCCATCGTTTTATCATTTTATCGTTTTGTCGTTTTAGTATTTTTTCTTTTTGATAAATGAAAATCCAAAAATACGAGTCGTGCCACGACCAAAACCACGGCGCTTGGTGGGAGGCAACCCATCGTACTAATCATTTTTGTTTGATTTTGAGCAAAAATAGGTGCAAGAAGTATTCAATGAGGTGATCGATTTCAATTGACGATTTGGACGCATTGTATGGAAAAGTTGGTAAGTTAGGAATGGTGATGCATAAGGCTATGGATTGAGCCTTTTCCTCGTCAAAATAGGCTTCGAGGAAGGCTAGGCCTTGGTAGAACTAGGCCACGAACGATGCACGACCTATCCTATAGCCTAAGGTCTCGGAATCTAGTGTGCTATACACTATGCGCCGCCTATTCCTAGGTATGCTTTTGACTATGCGCCGCCTATGCTATGGCATTTGGTCTCAGTATCTCATGTGCCATAGACTATGCGGCGCATATGTCTACAAATGCCATAGACTATGCGGCGCATATGTCCCATTATGCCATAGACAATGCGCCGCATATGTCATTGATATGCCGAGTGATATGCGCCGCATATGTGGTGTTTTTGTCTCCAAATCCGATTGTAAATGGGTCATAACCCGACCCATACTCTTCCTATATAAAGGGGACTTAGTTTTATAACACCACCACATTAGAATAAACCCTAAGGGCGCCGCATAACCTTCCAAATCCTCTCAAAATTTTCTTCTTTTGCTCTTCCAATTCACAAAACCATCCCCTCAAGCTTCAAGCAAGTAAGTGCTATCTTATTCTTCATTTATTTCTCGTAAGTACTACATTGCTATGTCTAGTATGAATTGCTAAATCGTATAAGATTGTTGGTGATGTTTATGTGTTTGGATAGTTGATACAAAATCATGTGAGTGAACATATACGTAGGAAAATCTTGCCTTGTTTCCGACTTGAATTTGGTTTCAATAGCATTGTTATGATATTTACGGAATTACTATGGCTATGAACATTGCTTAAGATTGTTGTTTGGATACTTACATGTTAGACTATCCCGGCCATCGGGATAAGATTTATAGGGCCTACCGACTTAGGAGGTTGCGATTGTTTCAAGAATAACGATTCCATGTGGTAACCCCTATGTAGTAGTGTTGCTATATCTACCATGAAAGTAGTCCAATGGCTGCAAGTAAGTGATGCATTGCTGATTTTATTGTCGGAATACAATCCTAAAACGTATGTCGACGAAATCTGAGTAAATCGACCACTTTCACTTCACTGATTTGTGTTAACAAAACTAAATGTGGGGTGGTACCCCTAATGCTTGTTTATAGATTGTATCAACTGAGATTGTGCTGCAACTTACATTATTTCTAGTCTCAGGTACAATGGCACCTAAAGCAAGGCAAGGCAAGGAGAAGGCTACCACATCCCAAAAGGGCAAGAAGAGAAGTCGAAAAGACCAAGGAGAATCATCCTCAACACACCTACCACGTAGAATGTTCGGAATAAAATGGGTTCTTGAGGAAGAAGCCAAAGCATGGTACAACAGCAACAAAGAAAGAAAATACGTGCACGTCGACTTGATCAACAAGGAGACCTTAGCAAAGAAGGAGCCGCGAATGTTGGCAAAAATAATGGCTTTGAAGCTGGATTTCATCTTCCGCGACATGGGAGAGTGCAATATTGACTTAACAAGAGAGTTTTATGCCAACTGGTCGCCAAACACAACAGGCAATGAAGTCAAAATTCGAGGCCAAGTGTTACAGCTCACCGTGGATTGGATCAACTCTTTTCTTTGCTTACCTTCGGTCGACACAGCACCATTCAAAGAACTGTACAGCAGGCCTCCTTATAGAGCGATACGACACACGCTTTGTGGAAGTAGATCAATGGAAAGGTGGGGCAGACATAAAGAAACAGGTTGACACAACACTTTCCCCTATGCTCCACTAAATAGGGAAGCAAGAATCTGGATGCGTATTGTCAACTCATGTCTTATTCCTGGGACTCAATACACCAAGATATCGAGAGATAGAGTGTGTTTGGTCTATGCTTTGATGACGAATGTCCCTATCAACTTTGGGGAAATCATTCGATCTACCATGAGGAAGGCCAGACTCCACAAAAGGTCTCATTTCACATTCGGAAATTTGTTGACAGCAATGTTGCGGAAGGAGGATATCGAAGAGGAACCAGCTGACCACAAACTCCCACACAACCCAAAGAAGGTTGACCTCACCAAGGTCAAAGATGCTGAAACAACTCATGGAGTCAACCTTACTACTGCGGAGAGACATGCTCGTGATGAGAGTTTCTTTCGTCATCTCTATGGCATGACACGATTCACTATGATGAGTGGTGGACGTATTCCAACTGCTGAAGAGCTCCAACAGCTGGACCACGACTACCCAATGAACATGCATGCACGGGAGATGTGTGGAGTGGGTGTATATTTTGAGGAACCTCTAGACGATGATGTGCTGACTGATGATGATAGACGCTTGCCTGATTCTGACGGAGAGGAGAACTCTGATGACGACTCTTATGATGATTCAGACGAAGGGGGTATGACCCCCGACATTGATGAAGGGACCGACTAACCAGGTTCTTCGAATTTATTTTCCACTGAGGACAGTGTCCCGTCTAAGTGTGGGGTGGCAGAATCGCATGCTATACTTCTTTGTTTACACCTATGTTTGTATGTTTGTTTGTTTACTTTGAGCCCATTTTTTTGTTGTTTTTCGTTTGACGTTTTTTTTAGTTTTTTTTAGGAGTAAATTTTTCTAGCTTCGCATGAAACTATTTTTGATAGGCAGCATGAGATTATAACAAGAGTATGTGTTACAATTGTGACTATTGAGACGTTTAGGCTCTAGTTGTGACTCATTATGTGATATTGTGTGGTTCAATTCCTTCACTTGTTGGGTCGAGAGTCTATATTACTTCCAATCAAGTCGACCATGTGCCTTGTGTGTGTGAGATTAATAGTATCTTCTATGTATGTGGCTGATGCTAGAACTTGCCTGGTATGTATGCAAAGCGAAAATAAGGAGTGTAAGTTAGGATATGATTTAGGCATTTCCTTGGCAACCTATATTTGTTTACCTTCAGTTTTACCTACCCATGGACATCATCCCTATTTAAACCCTTTTGAGCCTTTATCCTATTTCTTTGACAACCTTGTATGTAAGCCTAATCCAATTTTTTCAAGACCGTAATCGGGAAGCTACTCTTTGTTGATAATTTTTGTGCTTGTCTTGAAGAATGTTTTGTGTTGTTGCTGTAAAAACCCTAAGTTGATGCTTAGAAGGACATGATATTTTGTTCGAGGACGAACAAAGCTGCAAGTGTGGGGTGTTGATGATAGGCGAAATTACGCGCCTATATCAATGTATTTTGCCCATATTTTAGCCTAGTTTTGAGAACAAACTATATATTTCATGCACTTTTAGTCCTTTTTCCTATAAATGAGCTAACGAACATAATTAGGAAAGTTTCAGATATAAATGATGCAAAATACAGCATTTTATGGCTTACTTGACGCAAAAGAAAGCTCACAAAGGAAGGAAAGAAAGTCTACACGCCTAAGGACCAAAACTGCTGCATGGAAAATCTGTCCCGGGCTAAAACAACATTTATGAAGACTTTGGGGACTTACAGATACAAAGCTGGATTTTGACAATGATACATTAACCTAGTACAATTGGGTTATGTATTTCATTAGTTTATTTGGATTAGGAGAATGTTACATTAACCTAGTACAAATGGGTTAAGTATTTCCTTAGTTTAGTAGGATTTGGTTATTTATTTCATTAGCATAGTAGGAGTAGGATAGGAGTATAATAAATACCCTATCATGCTAGAGATTTTTATTCATTCTTCTATCTTTCAATACATTCCTCTCTTAACAATACATCTATTCACTCTTCTAATCTTTCCATTACTCAACAAGTAAATTCCACAACAAGAGAATCGTTACTTGCTAAGGAATCACGCCTATCACGCCACACACCTATCACCTAATCCACACGCCATTACTTAGCAATAAACAATGCAAATCGTGATCTCCTTCGCACTCATGGGTAACTAAACTTCTCTGTTGGGGTTATGGAAGCCGAATGAGTTACTATCTATTGCTGTGAGTTTGTGAGTTCGAGACACGTATATTGCTTATATCATTATTCTCTTCATCTTAAGCCACATTCTTTGCGGTTGCAAACGCAAGAATACGCCAGTCTAACATTTAACTTGTTCGCGAGAAAGGTTATTTGTCTGGAAAAGAGATAATGTCAAGGTAGTAGGACACCCTTTCCTATTAAAAAGCTAGTGCCGTAACTGGACTAACCTCTTGGAGAATTCGTACCGTTAGACACACTTTAAGCTCGCGAGAGTTAAAGTGAAATAGTCCTTGTTTAGGTCGAGAGACGCTTGGATTTACCATCGACTACAATTCTCTATAAGCAATTACATGTCAAGACTCTACACACTCATAGCCAATAGAGACGTATACCTCAAAAGGTGGACATAACCCCAACGCTTCAATTCTCATTGTTTACAACCAACGTAACAATCTCCCTCTTTTTACTTTGCTATTTTCAGCTTTTACGTTATTATTTTGGTTACACATTACAATCCCCCCTTTTTACGAGACTTTCACCAAAAGTCTAGTAACCGTTGCTTACTTGTTGACCAAGCTATTCCCTGTGGGATCGACACCCAACCCAGGTTGGGTTCTATATTTGCTAACGACTGCTTTACACTCCTACGAGAGCTGTAGATTGAGCGTTATCACCCAGTCATAAGTAATGTCTTTCAACCTGTAAGATGCCAGCTCAACACTTTTTTCCTCAGAAACATGCATCACCTATGTGATCTTTTTTCACCTCCTCAAGGTATAACTGTGGGTCTTCACCTGCCTTATACCCATAAAACTCTGGCGGATTCATCCGCATGAAATTATGAATCCTAGAGCAGCTAAATCACCTGCCTGCTGATTTAGAACTACGGCTTGGTTATTATCCTAAACATTGGCGATGACTGCTTGGGCTAACTCTTGAAAGGCTTCCCAAAACTTAGCATGAGACACAGTCTTATTCAAGGGATCAACAGGCTGAGGTTGCTCATTATCGTTTCTACGGGCATTCGCTCTTCAGGGAGGCATTTTTTGAAATAGAAGAGCACGAATTATTAAATGAGAGGGACAATTGTAGGCACTATAGAATCTAAAAAAAAGAAATAAATTTTTCATAAAATATTTCATAGCCTCTTGCTCATAGATGTGGCACGCTACACACCGATAACAAAGACTCTACTTAACGTGGCTTGTCAGACTCCCTAGGACTCCTTAAACCTTAGGCTCTGATACCAAGTATCACACGGTGCTTAAGGCTACAAGTAGCCCCAAGCTAACCCTTTGAGCCTATTACTACATATAATAACTTACTTTGAGATGAAATAAATGAAACACTAATGTTGTCATAGCAAATGATAGGAAATATGAAGAAAATATTTGGTCCAAACGACCACAATACTCAAAATCTAAACATAATAACAATTTGATAACTAGTCTGACAAAGCCTCTACTGCTCCATGAACTAGAGAGCCATTGGGACAGGTTCCCAACTGACTCAAACTGAACTGAAAGCCATAATATATCTACTAAAGTACTGAAATGTCTGAAGATAGGTCCTCAAACTTTGAGGACTCACCACTATGGAGATATAGACAAAGGTACTCATAAATCACTGATGAGGCTGGGACTGAGCACCTGAACCTACATTATAAGACAATGTAACACATAGACGTATATGTGGATCAACACTTGGAAATGTATTGAGTATATTGGGGTGTATGAATTTACATAAAACATATCAGTACTCTTTCATCAAATCATGCATACAATTAGGAATGACTCGCATAGCTTGAATAAGTCTAAAAATATAAAGCTCATAAATCATATATAATGAAGCATGTAACACAAATATCGTGAGTCATTATACTTGACTTTTAAAAATATCTACTCTCCTCTTATTATTAATACTTGAAGGTTAAAGGGACTTTAAACAATGCTTTCAAACTCAAACTTTTATCTCATGGAGAATAAAACTTCTTCAAAACTCAAGGACTCGGGATTCTTTGAAACTTTAAGACTTGGGAACTCTGTGACTCTTGGAATTACATAACTTTGAATGCTCGAGAATTTCTTCTAACCGACATAAACCATGTGAGCTAAATGGCATCCAACATCTTGCCCTCCTAAGGAAGAAACCTCACATTGGGGAGATGCGTCATACTCTTTCCAGGGAGTATAACCTCAACTCAGTGATCACTATCTCAGCCTTGGTCCCATAAATCTCAGTCCTACAGTGGAACGTAGTTCTGGGGTATGAGACATCGAAATCATACCCAACTCGGTGTTAAATACTACTCCCAACTCAGAACTCTTAGAAAATCCACCTTAAAACAACTCAAGGGTCTATAGTGAAGATCAAATTATAATTCTCTTAGCTTTAAATCATAAAGATTGAATAATGTGGATTCATATCTTAACTCAGTCTCAAAGTAATCTTTCTTTAAAAAAAATACAAGTACTTGTTGATTGAATCATACTAAGCAACATACTCTTCAAGAAACATCAAAACTCATACTTAATTTACAACTTATACTTATGCTCAAATAATTTCAATTTCATAATAAATCTTAAATCATGACATCAATCTTAGAAACATCAAATTTATACAAGGATATGCAACTCATTGCATAATTTCTCAACTCATGTAATAAAAGAGTAAAATAATCATGCAAATCAAGACTTGAACAACTCGTAATCTCATAATCTCAAAATAAAGTAATTTGGGTATAAACCAACTTGCAAAAATATGAAATTCTTTAATAAAATCAACAATATGGGTACAAGAACGAAAAAAGTGTTCTTACTCAAACCCTACATATCTTGAATTAGAAGCTTTGGATGAACTCTCGCTTTTGGGACTCTATTCGTACTCTTGAATATGGGTTCTTGATGCCCTTGACTTGGGAACCTTGAATCTTGAATCAATTTAGAAAATCTATGGTGGATTCTTGGAAGAGGTATTGGATACTTAGGGTTTTTGCTGAGACAAAACTTCATAGAATGCTTGTAAATGACTTTAATTTAGTGTTTGTACAGTTTAAGAGGCTTGAAAAAAGTCAAAAGTGCCATTTTTAACTTTTGTACTAAGCTAAAATAATAAAACTGGAAACTCGATTTTATGGGCCACCGCGATGCACCACTATCGCGGTGGCTCACTGGAAATTGACAAATGAGAATCTGGGAGTCACCGCGGTGTGGAGCCATCATGTTGTCCCACTGATTGGGACTTGGAACTTTAGCGCAACACGCCACAATTGTGCTAGGCCACTGGAATTGACAATTGCTGAATAGACCCTCTCTGTGACACGCTAAACACTAAAATGACGTTATTTTACGACTAAGACTTAAATAGCCATAACTTCTTGCCCGGGTATCGAATTTGGGTGAATCTTATATCAACGGAAATTTTATCAAATTTCTAATGTGATAAAAAGTCAAAATTAGGGAAATTCTATGTGGTTAACCGATACTAACTTAGGAAGTCACTTCTCAATCTTTTAGAGCCAGAATTACACTTCACTTGACACTCTTTAAGGCTCAGACTTCGAGGGAATTTTGCGGGGTCTTACAATAAGATAGTGAAGGACCCACTTTACGGGCCCCATATTATAGTTTTAAATGTATTTATCGGCATTAATTAGTTTATAAAAATATTAAATTAATATTTTAAAATAAATACAATAGAAAATAATTATAGAGATCACATTTTGAAAAAAATGTTATTTTTATTTTTATAAAATCAAATAATAGCTTACATCTTATTTAAATTACCCTAATTAAAATTAAAATATAATATGCTTATATACTTATTTTAAAATCAGGTCAATTTTTTTTTAAATTAAATAACCATTTTTAATATTTTTATTTTCAATTTTATTTATAAATTATACAAGAGGATAAACTAAAATTATAAGTGTCAGTACATTAACTTTTTTTATATTATCTTACGAGAAATATTTTCTTAAAATATAGTCTTCCTACCTAATATGTCATATAATTAAAAAAAATAGTGCATTTGTATTATGGAGATAAGTGATTGTTTTTATCCATATAAATATATCTTATATTCATTTTCATAATGAAATAATCTAAAACATACTGATGATAAATTATTGATAGTTGAAAAATATTTGTAAAAGAAAAAAGAGCACAAATCAAATTAATACTGTGGAATTGAAATTTTATTAGAGAGATTTAACAATATATAGTTTATCTAATGTTAGTTTAGAGAAATTTTGCATGCAGGTTAATTTATCTATTATATCATACTCTCTTTATTTCTTTTTATTTGCTCTATTTCGATTAGACACACACATTAATAAATTTCTTACTCCTATAAAATTAAAAGTAATTTCACTAATATACCCCTGATTAAATTTTATATCTCTTTCTAAATCAGTAATGATCACACTTATTGAATAAAGGCATAATAGAAAGATTTTGTTCAAACTATTCTTGAAAGATTAAAGGAGAAAATATTTAGGAATATAAACACAACCCAAATGAAACAAATAAAAAGGAAAGGATGGAGTATTATATATTCTATTTTTAAGATTACGATTCTCAATTTTTATGAATGCTTACATATAGATATATTTATATAATACAGTAAAAGTTCTTTACACTGATAATTTAATGTACTTCAGTTTCTTTTCAAAAATTTATCTTTTAAATATCTGTTTTGCGAGTTGACATGCAGGTCAATTGTGATTACACCTACAATCTATAAGTGAATATAAAAATTGTGTGTTCAAAGCCTTATACGAATATCACATATGTAATATTTTTTTCATTTCTAGTAAAATATTTATAGACTGATTTAATGATATTTTTTGTAAAATTATTTGATGATTAACAAAAAAAAATATTTAAATAGGTTAAGAACTTTAAATTTTATTAACCCACCAAGTTCATCTATGTTAGTATTTTTTTGGAAGAAATCCAAAATATTAGAAGTTTGGAGTATTGAAAATTTCGACGGAGTCAGAAATTTTTCACTTAGAAAGTTTAAAATATAAGAAAATAAATATATGAAGAAAAAACTTTTAAACCACATAAAAATAAAACATAATTTTAGTTCTATATAAACAATTTAGGATTTCGTAAAAGGAGATTAAGATTATAAATTTAAAATATTACTTCATAAATAATGTGTTTGAATAAGTTGGGACTTGAAAGTAAAAATGTTGTTAGTCACATAATGGGCCCATTTAAAAAATGTGACACATAAGCTAGAAAGAAATGGCTAACGAAATTCTTTGTTGAAATAATTATTGACAAATGATTGTATCATTTAGATATGAAATGAGATTTATGCTATTAAGGAATATAAGCACAACCCAAATGGATCAAATAAAAAGGATGGATGGAGTATTATATCTTTTGTTTTTAAGGTTACAAATCTCAATTTTTATGAAAGTTTACATATAAATATATTTATATTATATAGTAAAAAAAATTTACACTGATAATTTAATCTACTTCAATCTCTTTTCAAAAATGTATCTTTTAAATATCTGTTTTGTGAGTTGATGCACGTTAATTGTGATTACACCTACAACCACAAAGTGAATACAAAAACTATGTGTTCGAAGCCTTATAAGAATACCACATATGTAATTCTTATTTTTTTCTAGTAAAATATTTATAGGCTGTCTTAATGCTATTTTTTGTAAAATTATTGATAATGAACAAACAAATATATTTAAATTTTAACCCATCAAGTTCATGTGTGGTACTATTTTTTGGGCAAAAAACTAACATATTAGAAGTTTGGAGTATTGAAAATTTCGACGAAGTCAGAATTTTCACTTAGAAAGTTTAAAATATAAGAAAATAAATTTATGAAGAAAAACAATTCAACATTTACCATATAAAATAAAAAATAATTTTAATTTTATATAAATAATTTAATATTTCGTGAAAGGAAATTAAGATTATAAATTTAAATTTATTTAAAATATTACTTCATAAATAATTTGGTTGAATAAGTTAGGACTTGAAAGTAAAAATGTTGTTAGTCATACAAGGGGCTTTGAGCTAAAAGTAACACAAAAGTTTGAAAATGTGGTGTAGGTGACTCAAGTTTTAATAATTGAGTGGATGTGACAATTACTTATAATGGATTAAGAAAGTTGGAGAAATTTGAAAATAACCCACAAGTTTTTAAATTTACACTTTGATCAAAATATCAGTTAATATAAAGGAAAACAGAGGGGGAAAAGGCGTGTTTCTCTCTCTTTTCATCTGTTGTTGTTTTCTCTCTTTTCACAATTTTTGTTGTTCACTGTTGTTGATGTTTTATTCATCATCTCCTTCTTTATTTTCATCATCTTCTACTTCATTATCATCTCTATCTTCTTCTTGTCAACCATTGTTGTTGTTTTTATCGCTACTGCTGCTACTTGACCAATTTTTTAGGTGAAATTTTATTTTGTACATCACTTTCCACTTTGTCATTACTTCATAGGTGACTTTGGGAAGTAAAATTATGAGTTTTAGTTGAATTTGTCATCTGGGTACACTAATAGTGTTGTTTTTTCAACAATGGATAGAACCCGTTCATGAATACAACATAAGAGGCCGCAATTTAAATAGATCACTCAGTCTGTTGCAACAGATAAATATTCGGTTGCAACAGAAGACTCATATGTTGAATTCATGTTTATGGTTCTATATTGTCTATAACATGAATCGAACAGATGAGTAATCTATTGCAATAGATGAGTTATATGTTGCAATAAACTAGTTATCTGTTGCAACATATTACTCAACCGTTGCAACAGACGAGTAATCTGTTGCAACAAAATATTTATCTGTTGCAATAGATAATTATTCTGTTACAATAGATGAGTAATCTATTTGGAACAACACAATAAAGCTCCTTCCATAAACCCAATAGATAACCAATATGTTTCAACTCTTGCTATTGCTATTGGATTCAAATTATTCCTTAATCGTCAACATGTTTGTTGAGAAGAAGAAAGACATAATAAAAATTAAATAAGAATTAAAACGTCAGAGTTAGTCAAACATAATTTTTTTACTAAACAAACAAAAAAAAATACATAGGCTAAAAGAAAAAAATAATCTAATTGTTGTTGTTGTTGTTGTTGTTGTTATTATTATTATTATTATTATTATTATTATTATTATTATTGTCAGCCGATCAATCTTCAACTGCAGCAGCATGGCCCTCCTCAGCCTGTGGATCTCCCGAAGCATCCTTGCTCTCATAGTGCCCAACTCCCACTGCAGGTCATGAACCTGCCTCCGAAGTTCCCGCATGACGTCTTGCTGAAAAGCAATGTCTCACACTAGATCAGCCATATATAGAACACACATGAATTGATAAAAAACGTAAAAATAAAAGTAAAAAAAAGAATTCGAATGTAATACAACTTATACTACCAATTGGGTATATTTACACAAAAAAACAAGAAAAAACTTACCTGAATCAGGGAAGAGAAAGTGGTTGAAGGTGAAATATAAAAGACAAGATGCAAGAAATAAATAGTGTAGTAGAATGAACGAGTAAGTAAGGAGAGACCTATTTATATATGATTGAATTTGAATGAGTTAGGCAAAAAGGTGTGACTGTTCACCTCCATTTATTAATTAAATATAAATTGGTGACTTTTTAATTACTATGAAAAGTTATGACTTAATTACATCAAACTGCTAACTGACTTTTTGATTCTTGTGATAAGTCATGACTTTTTAACTTATTATTATTAATTAGATAACCCATTTGTGACAACAGATACACCATCTATTACAATAAATTGACAACCTATTGCATCAGATAATCTATCTATTGCAACATATAATCTTTCTTTTTTTAAAAATAATCATCATATCATTAATCCAAATTTGGTGACTTTTTTATTATATAAATTAAAGAAAAAAAGAATTAAAAACAAAATGGCAAAAAGTTACTACTTGTCTCCTATTTAATATTAACATCAATTATTCAAATTAAATAACCATTTTTACAGTTATAAATTGTTTTTATAATTTATTTCCTTATTATTTTCTGTGAAAAGAAAGGACTTAATTAAATCAAGCTGGTGAGTTTTTTTTTATTATTGTGACAAATCATGACTTTTCAGCTTATAATTATTAATTATTTCTTAAATTTATATAACCCTTTTCTCAATTAAAAAATCAAAGACTTATCCCCTTTTCAATAACCGTTTCTTTAATGAAATAATAACTATTTTTATTGAGTTGTGGCAATAGATTTTATATTTGCTGCATCAGATAACCCATTTATGGCAACAAATATACCATCTGTTGCAACAAATCGACCATATGTTTTAGGAGATTTTTTTATTTCTTCAAATAGTTGATTCATCAGTCACAACAGATGGGAAATTTGATGCATCGGCTGTTTTGAATGTGTTGGATAAAAAGTCACGGCTGTTTACCTTTTTTTTAACAATCATTATATACCTTAATTAATCCAATGTTGTAAATTTTTTATTCTATAATAAATAAATAATTTAAAAAACAGATTTAGAAATAAAGATGGTGAAAAGTCATGATTAGTTATTAAAATTAAATAACCGTTCTTTTACGGTTAAAAATTGTGTTTATCATTTATTTCTTTATTATTTATTTATGAACCATTTTTGTATTAGATAATCAAAAAGTCATGACTTTTCACCCTCTTAATAACAATAACCCCTTTTTATTAATAATCGCCTGTTGCAACATATGATCCATCTATCGCAACAGATTAACCATCTGTTGCAACATATAGTTCATCCATTGCCATAAGATCTCAATCCCTACCTCCAACCGTAGACATGTTGAGAATAAGGAATAGACAGAATGAAAATTAATTATTAAATAAGAATTAAAAATCCAAAGTCAATCAAACATAGATTTTTGAATCCATTATATACAAATCTATACAGTAAAAACCATACCCTTGGGTAGATCCGATTTTAAAAAAGAAAATACATATGCTAAAAGAAAAAACATAACCTAATAATTATTATTACTACTGCTACTACTATCATTATTATTATTATTATTATTATTATTATTATTATTGTCAACCGTCCAATCGTCATTCGACAACAGCAGGGCCCTCCTCAGTCTTGCTCTGAAGTTTCCCAACTCCCTCCGAAGTTCATGAATATGCCTTTAAAGATCCCACAAGTACTCGAGATGAATCACCTTGTACAAATCTAGATCAGCCATATCTAGAAGTGGAGTAGAATGAACGAGTAAGGAGGAACCTATTTATAAAAGATTAAATTTGAATGGGTTAGTCAAAAAGCCATGACTGTTCACCTATTTTTAAATAAAATTGGTAAATTTTTGATTATGTAAATTAAAAAAAAAAAATCTAAATACAACATTTTATCTTTATTATATACAGAAAGAAAATAAAATTACTTTTAAATAAATCTAGCAGATGGGTAATCTGTTGCAAAATATATTCTATCTGTCTGATAATTTACAACATATTGATAATCTATTACAATAGATGGATATATCAGTTTGATTTTTCCAACAGATAAGTCATATGTTGTAATAGATTGATCATCTGTCATAACAGATGTCTATAATTATTTGATAATTTTAACAAATGTGTCATCTGTTGCAACAGGTTAGTTATCTCTTTATTCAAATTAATCCATAGATGGGCTAGGAAGAATAATGTGCGTGTAGATGGATGGATCCACTTTCATGTGTGGGAGCAATGTATTACTAATAAGGTCATTGGGACAACACACATAAAGTATAAAGATTTTTTATGAATGGAGTTCTTAACCGATTAGGCATTGATCATTCAAAAAAACCCTGCATTGTACAACTAAGTTTGATAAATTCGAATTGATAATGCCAAGGGACCCATGAAGATGGTGTTGATACCCTGTTATAAATTAATGACGGTTATTGCTCAGGTTTATACGTGTTATGTTTTGAAAAGGGATCAATATTTGGTGTTATTGCAGAGATCCAATAGAGATTGGACTTAACTTTAAGTGTGCATTGGACTCTGAGAAGGCCTTTGAAGCCTCGCACTATATCAAACAAGAATGAAAAAACAATAGAAATTTCCCTGGCCCAAATTTATATGGAAGGGTTGTTTGAGAAGATGATTATACGCCAGAAGGAGCTGTAGGAGAATACCTACGAAGGAAAGGGGAGTTGAGGAAAGACTATATCATCTGAGAGCTAATTGAAGAAGAAACATATGGTACCAAGGAACTTCTATCAAATTTGGCTGATGAAACTGAATTAAAACATGAGAAATCTGAATCAAGTGCAAATATGAAAGTGTATCTAGTAATAAAATTTTTTTTGTTGTCTCTCTTAAAGAAAAATAGTGCAGATGGACACTTTGCTAGGGAGCTGCAACTAGGTAGCATGGTCGGGATGATCACTTACATAGAAAATTACAAAACACCAAGAAAGAAGCTTTATGGACACCGAGGTTTGTAATGATGTATAGTAAGTCAAGAAAACTTGCGCCAAGAATAACTGCATTTTAAATTGCATTCCAAGTCTTGTTGTTTGTGGTTCTGATTAGGTCCATTACTATTGATATGATTGGAACCACAAACGAGATTTAAAGGCAGATTGAGTATCATTATTTCCTTAGAAATTTGGATATAATTGATTGTGTTTTCTTTCCTTAGTATGCTTTCAACATATCTTGGAGAAGACCAAAGCTTGCTATAGTATGTGAATCATGATAATTTTCAAGCTTGCCTCTAGCTTGCTGATTTGGTATTCAAGTTTTTCATTTCCGTCTTTGAGATTAGTATAGAGTTATTGGTCTTTGGTGAGCTCGTCGATGAGGAATACTTTCTTCAAAAATATGGTATTGTAAAAGGACTTCAGAAGGCTTCCAGAACACTTTCTTCAGAAGGCTAAAATGATAAATGGAGGGTCGCTAAGTTTGTTTTAGGTTAACATATTGATGCATACTCAAGCAGTGGTCACAACATTTGAACGACTCACTTTCTCGAGCGTTGTTCAATGCGACTTGTTCAACCAACCTTCAAAGGATTTGATAGGTTAATGAGCCTGGAATTATGTAACATTTGATATAAACTGATTCCACTAAACCTATGGCCTAAAGTCTAGGAAACAACTTATTTGACTATAGGATTAGTGGAATCAGTTTAGATCAAACGTTATGTAATTCCAGGATCATTAACCTATCAAATCCTTTGAAGGTTGTGTTGAACAAGCTGCATTGAACAATACTTAAGAAAGTGAGATGTTCAACTGTTGGGACCACTGCTTGAGTGTGCATCAACACGTTGACCTAAAAAACATATAGTAACCCTCCATCTATCATTTAAGCCTTCTGAAGATAGTGTTCTAGAAGCCTTCTGAAGGCCTATCACAATGCAACAACTTCGAAGGAAGTTTTCTTTATTGACGAGCTCACAAAAGATAAAGAACTCTATACTAACCTAAAAAACGGCAATGAAAAGCTTAAATATAGAATCAGCAAGCTGTAGGAAAGCTTGAAAATTATCAGGATTTACATATTACAAGAAGCTCTAATATTCTCCAAGATATTTTGAAAGCATGCTAAGGAAAGAAAACACAATCAATTATGTTCATATGTCTAAGGAAGTAATGATACTCAATCTACCTTTCATTCTTGTTTGTAGTTCCAATCATGTCAATAGCAGTGAGCCTAATCAAAACCACAAACAACAAGGCATGGGATGCAATTTTAATTGTAGTTGTTCTTGGGGCAAGTTTTCTCGACTTACTATACATCATTTCAACCCTCAGTGCCCGCAAAGCTGCTTTCTTGGTGTTCCGTTATTTTCTATATAGGTGATCATCCCAACCACTCTACCTAGTCGCAACTCCCTAAAATAATGCCTAGCTGTACTATTTTTCTTTGAAAGAGACGACAAATGAATTTTTATTTTTGGATACACTTTCATATTTGCACTTGATTTAGATTTCTCGTGTTCTAAGTCAATTTCATCGGCTAGATTCGCTACATATTCCCTTCTATCCTATGTTTCCTCTTTATTAGTTCTCAAATGATATAATCTTCATCAACTCCCCTTTCCCTACACAGGTATTCTCCTTTTGCACTTTCTGACGTATAATCATCACCTTGAGCAAGCCAACCATATAAATTTGGGCGAGGGAAATAACTATATTGATTTTCGTTCTTGGTTGAATCAGTGGGAGCCTTCGAAGGCCCTCTCAGAGTCTAATGCACCCTAACAGTTAGTCTAATCGCTCTAGAATCTTTTACAGTGCTATAAAAACTTGATCACTTCACAAAGCTTGACACAGACACGAGTAACAACCGTCATTAAATCTTAACAGGGTATCATAACCATAATCATGGCCCTCAGCCTTATAAGTTCAGACCTATAAAACTTAACTATAAAATTCCAGATATCTTGTTTGAATAATCAATGCCTAATCAGTAAAAAATAGCATTCACAAAATCAGTGTACTCTATGTGTGTTTTTACGATAATATTATCAGTAATACATACCTCCCACATATGAAGTGGTTCCATCTGGAAGCAGTTTATTCCTCCGAACCCATCTTTACTGTAGCAGCCTCTTGTGTTGGTCGGAAAAAAGTTGATCAACTTTAATTTTCTTATATCTACAAACAAGAGAAAAATAGTTGATGTCAAATAAAAGAAGAACAGAAAGAACATTATCCATCTGTTAGAACATACTACCTATCTATTGTAACAGGATATACATCTGTTGCAACAGCTTCCCATCAGTTTAACAGATTGTAAATCTGTTGTAATAGATGTGGAGCTTGTTACAACAGATGTAGAGTCTGTTACCATAGATGTTTAAACTGTTGGAATACATCAAACCATCCTTGCTAATAGTATGATTTATTCCAATAGTTGCTCCATCTATTACAACATCAACAAACAATATCAACAACTAAGAAACAACATCAACAATAAAGAAATAACATCATTTGTTCTAATACCATCAACAACACCACACCACAAGTTCCAACAAAACCAACCCCACTAATAATATCAATAACAATATCAACAACAAAGAAACAAACAAAATACATACAAAAAAATGATACTTCCAACAAGGCTTTTAAACTTCTCCCATCATATGAATTTTTTGCATATTTTAATAAAAATAATGGTTCATTCATTCAAGACTTAAAAGTAACCTTTCCTTTAATTTTTTTAAATAAATATGATATGGGTAAAGGGTAATTAAATAAAAAAATAGATGTAAATAACTAATTTAAATAACTTTCAAATAAGAAGACGAGAATGAAAAAGCAATAGTAAATCATACCTGCAATGTCAAAAGCAAAGGAATCAAAACAACAATTTCAGTCGATAAAAGATATAGATTGGTTGAGATCTAAAAGGATCCTAATGAAAAACAGAAGAGAAGAGAGAGAAAAAAAAAGATGGCTATGATAACCCTGAAGGGGAGAGAAAAAAAGAATGAGAGATGAATAAATTTAGGGCTGAAGAAGAGATAATTCTGGAGATGGGTTTAAATATTCATTAATATTTATTAATAACTTGAGGGGCATGAGGAAGACGGGGGACATTGAAAAGATAATATAAGACTACTCAAGGAGGAGATTTTTGAGTTATCCAAGAAATATTTTTTTACCGCCTTAGTAGTATTTTATCTTTCTTCTTTCGGACAAAAGATTGCTTTAAAACAACGAAAAGATTTTCAAAAAGATATGTTATCTGTTGTAACAAATATCAATATTTGTTTGAAAATTTCTAACAATTCAGTCATATGTCGCAACAGATACAAATGTCTATTGATAATTAAATTAGATAGGTATCTGTTGCAACAGATCTCAATATCTATTTGAAAATTTCCAAAAACTCAGTCATCTGTTGCAATATATTTCTTTGCAATTGATTTATCTAGAACAAAGGATGAGTACATAGGTTTAACTACAACTTTAATTGAGTCTTTACAATCGTATGATGTTGGTATTGCGTTCCTCCCAACCCGAGTCATCAATCGATCACTCTAAGTTGAAATGATTTATATTAAATTAATGTTAAGCTAATACCTAAATTTATTTATCTAGAACTAGGGATGAGTACATAGGTCAATTACAACTTCAATTAAGCCTTTGCAATTTCTTGATGTTGGTATTGTGTTCCTCCCGACCCGAGTTATCAATTGATCACTCTGAGTTAAAACAATTCATATCAACTTAATGTTAAGATAATACCTAAATTAATTTATCTATAGGTATGGATGAGTACATAGGGTCAACTACAACTTCAATTGAGTAATTGCAATTGGATGATATTGGTATTGTGTTCCTCCCGACCGAGTCGTCGATTGATCACTCTGAGTTGAAATAATTCATATTAACTTAATGTTAAGCTAATACCTAAATTTATTTAGCTATAAATAGGGATAAGTATATAGGGTCAACTACATCTTTAATTGAGTTTTTGAATTTGTATGCTATTGGTATTGTATTTCTCCTAACCCGAGTCGTTGATCGATCACTCTGAGTTGAAATAATTTATATTAACTTAATATTAAGACAATACCTAAATTGATTTACATATAACTAGGTATGAGTACATAGGGTCAACTACAACTTCAATTGAGTCTTTGCAATTGCATGATGTTGGTATTGCATTCCTCCCAACCCAAGTCGTCGATCAATCACTCAGAGTTGAAATGATTTATATTAACTTAATGTTAATATAATACCTAAATTAATTTAGATAGAACTAGGGATGAGTACATAGGGTCAACTACAACTTCAATTGAGTCTTTGTAATTGCATGATGTTGGTATTGCGTTCCTCCCGACCCAAGTCGTTGATTAATCACTCTGAGTTGGAACAATTTATATTAACTTAATGTTAAGATAATACATAAATTAATTTATATAGAACTAGGTATTAGTACATAGAGTCAACTATAACTTCAATTGAGTCTTTGCAATTGCATGATATTGGTATTGCATTCCTCCTGACCCGAGTCATAGATCGATCACTCTGAATTGAAATGATTCATATTAAATTATTATTAATATAATACCTAAATATATTTAGCTATAACAAAGGATGAGTACATAGGGTCAACTACAACTTTAATTTAGTCTTTAGAATTGTATGATATTGGTATTGCATTCCCCCCAACCCGATTCATCGATCGATCACTCTGAGTTGAAATGATTTATATTAAATTAATGTTAAGCTAATACCTAAATTGATTTATCTAGAATTAAGGATGAGTACATAGGGTCAACCACAACTTTAATTGTGTCTTTGTAATTGGATAATGTTAGTATTGCATTTCTCCTGACCCGAGTCATCGATTGATCACTTTGAGTTAAAATGGTTCATATTAACTTATTGTTAAGCTAATACCTAAATTGATTTATCTATAACTAGGGATGAGCACGTAGGGTCAACTATAACTTTAATTGAGATTTTGCAATTGCATGATGTTGGTATTGCGTTTCTCCCGACCCGAGTTGTCGATCGATCACTATAAATTAACCCATACAAATCATCCATTTGCGAGAAAAATATTTCATCATTTTAAATCTCAGACTCTCTCTCTTTTCTTTCTCTCTCAACAATACAGACAATAAATACTCAACATATTGCTCAACCATTCAAAATATATTGATTTTTTTCCTATTTCTGACCACATAGTTGTTACTTTTGACTTCATTCTCGCTTGTATCCATCATTTTCTTTGTCTTCACAGGTAATAGAGTTTGATAAAAGTTCTACATTTATTTTTTATTCTAAAAATGAGCATTTTTTTAGTTAATAGTGAAAAATAAAACTTTAGTTGTATTATATTTGAGAATGGGTTAACAATTTAGAGTTTTGATGCGTAAAATACAGAAAAAACTCGAGAAAACCCTAGTTTTTGTTGTAGTTTTTAATTAATTATCTTGGTATTATTGGATGGTGTTTATTGTGTTGTTGGTGGCTGTTATTGGTGGTGTCGGTATTGGTGGTGTAGGTGGTCTTGGTGTTGGTATTGGTGGCATTAGTGGTGGTGTTGGCTGTCTTAGTGGCCTTGGTGCGGGTATTGGTGGAATTGGTGGTGGTGTTTTTAGTCTTGGTGGTGTTATTAGTATTGGTATTGGTGGCATTGGTAGTGGTGGTGGTGGTGGTATTGGTGGTCTTGGTGGCATTGGTAGTGGTGTTAGTGGTGGTCCATCTATTGCAACAGGTGGAACATCTGTTAGGAGATATCAAATAGGTCTTCAAACAGATTCCCCATCTATTCTAACTGGCGGGTTATCCGTTGGAGTATTTAATTGTAATGTGGAGTATAATAATTTATTGAAATTCGTCTTACCTTTCTTAAAGAAATTATGCATACATCAAATGTAATGTATTTTTTGTTTTTTTGTTGTTTGTAGTTAAAAGGTGTCTCCTAAATTCTTACCACCCAATAAAAAAGGATATAGTACATATAGATTCGGAGGAACTTCCTGAACAATCTCACTCATAGAAAAATAAACCTAAGGAAATTTATTAAAAAAGAGGTGGAGAAGGGTATATAGAGGCTGGTGAGGAAAATAAAAGTGAGTAGGAAGAAAAAGATAAACAAGATGATAATGCATCACTAATGGGACGTGAATTAATATCAAACTCCCAGCATGAGGCTGTCAAAACTATTAGTATTGACAAGTCTTAAGTTATGATGCCGATAGATGACCCTGCAAAACTAACTGTTGATCTTGTACTTAAATGTCAGTTGGGGAACCTTTTGATGACTTTTGGAATATTATGAAGAATGAAAACATAGAAGAACTTTTTAAGAAGAGCTGATGGTAATGACGATCACATTATACGACTTTCCTTGGGCTTTCATGGTAAATTTAATCACTATTTGTTTACTCATCCAATATTTTATATTGAATAATTATTATGACTTTTTCTTACTTGCTTCCTATTTACATATTTTAGGCTTGGACATTTGAAGTCATTCCTCCCCTCCAAAAGCAAGTTAAGGATTACCAGGATAAGGTTTCCTATCCAAGGATCCTTAGGTGGTTGGCTGCAAAGAGCAGCACAAGAATTAAGGAGGCTGATCTTTTTAACCCTTCGGATGATGCAGTATGTCTTCTTTCAAGTAAAATAATTTGACTCAAAGAAAGATATTGAAATAGATGTGCCATCTGTTGTGACAGATGGATCGTCTATTGCAATAGATTTCCCATCTACTACAACTGATAAAACAGATGGGTAATCTATTGTGATAGATGATTCATATTTCGCAATAGATTAACCAACTTTTGCTCCGTTTCTCTGAACCCGACTCAACAGATTACCTCTACTATAAATTATGCAATAGATGGGTAATCTGATGCAATATATTATTAATCTGTTACGACATATACATCAACTGTTACGATAGATAGATTATCTGTTGCATAGGTTGACTGTGTTAACATGTAACCCAACTGACTGCAAATTATTATTATATGATTTAAATGTATCTGTCTTTTTATAGGTTATGCATCCTTGGATCGTACCTACTGAGCAGGATTAGGGGATAACTTCTTTTATTACTCTAAGTCTTGTTGATACAATAGCAGACTTCATAATGGAGTTAATAAAAAAGGAATTTTCTAGAGAAACAGCCATAAGAAGAGCAGTTAGGCAAGGTTATCCTAATGTTGAAGCTCTTCATGACCAACCTACTGCAAAAGATTTGGGTGCTTCTTCTGGGGGTATTGCTGGTGGAGTTGTTGATGTTGGTGGTAGTCATCCTAATGTTTATGCTGATGCCATTCGTGATGATGAGCATGTTGATGCACAAGAAAAAATAAATATGTTTGAAATCACCCCTTACACAGGTCCCTCTCATACTTATATCGGCCTCTCCGACCCTTACAATGTTCTCTCTCACCCCTTTTCACCCTCATGTTCTTATTGCAAATGCAAAGTGTGCAAAGACAGACAAGATAAACTCATTGAAAAACTAGAGGCTATTGTTGAAGCTGCTAAGGAATTACAATCTAAGAGGGCTGTCATACCATCTAAGAAGGTGAGGGATCCATACACTCCTACAGTGGCAGTTAGAAGGAAGAAAAGAAAAATTAGCCAAACACTCTCCAGTCTCAAAACAAAAAAAAATTACAACTCCTCCCTTTCTAAAAGTTATTGAAGTTCAGGGGCCAATGAAGAAGGTGGACATATACACGACACTTGGCGACGAAGAGAGGAATGAACTGCGAAAGACCACGTATGCCAAGAAGAAGAAATCTGCACAAAAATACACCATGCAAATATTTGATGCCCAACACTTTAAGAGTATGAAAAATTTGCATAAGTGGTATGTGGATAAGGTAAGATTACTTTTCCTAGCCTAGCCTTCTTGTCTACTCCATGAAAAAAATCTACGTAATAGATGTGTAATTTATTGCAACATCTGGGTATTCTGGTGCAATTGGTGGTGGTTCTGTTGCAACAAATTAAACATCTGTTGCATAAGTTGTGTTAGCTGGGTAATCTATGAATATATTCAGAGAATGCTCTTCAATAGATGGATCATCTGTTGCATCTTTCCACTATGTTTTTCTTCTTTATAATTACTAACCTATTTAAAAATTATCTTTTTATATCATAGTATGTTGATGAAATTCTCTGCCTCATGAGGGATAAGTAATTAGTGTACTCGGATGCTTATGATGTTGCCGATAGGATAATGGACCTCAACTTCTACAATAATTTTAAAAATAGGTACAATGAGCTCACTAGGCTAGCTAAAACTCTCGCTCACCTGAGATTTGATTGGTTAGTTTCTACGTACGAATGGGATGAAAATATGATTAACTATGTTAGAGGGAAGAGGCCATATCCACATGACATGAGATAGACCAAGGCCAAGAAAATTCTTGTAGGCATGAACGTGAAAGTCATACATGTTCTCATTGTTGAGATACTTCTCAAGGAGGGAAAGATTAAGGTTTATGACTACAACTTAACTATCTTCGACGACGATAATTTTTTTACCCACATGCAGCTACTATTGGAGTTGCTCCCTAGCTTTTTAAGGCAGAGTAAGGTGATGGATCATTTTCTAGCTGAAGTGTTGAAGAAGAAAGCATGGGATTTTTAAGGTTGAAACTAGGACATGAACCTTTAAAAATATAAGACTGATGTCACATGTGGACCATACGTGCTTGCATACATCGAATATTTGCTGATTGGCACAGAAATAGCCGATCTATGCGATGCCATTGTGGAAAAGATGCAAGAGGTTTGGGATTATGGGGTACTAATTAGATGCTTGGACTTTGTGTATAAAGAAGATGTACAAATAAAAACACCATAATAATTTTTTATTTCAAGCCACTTCACTTTACATATAGTGGCAATTTTTTATTTTTGATGAAAGTTGAATTTCTTATAATACAAAAGATTGTCTATCTATTGTAACATATAATATATCTATTGTGACAGATTGATTTTTTTTTGCAATGGGTTAGTCATCTGTTGCATTATGGAGATGTTTCTCAGTCTATCTATTGCAACAGATATACAATCTGTTGCAACGTATAGTCTATTTATTGCAACTAATAGGTAATCTATTGGAACAAATCAAAATAGTAGGAAGACATATTTGATAATTTCCAACAAATGGCCTACATGTTGAAACATATATCTAAATATGTTTGGTAATTTACAACAGATATGTCATCTGTTGCAACAGATAAATGAAATATAAAAAAATTATTATGGGCACAAATGATCTACTCTACAAACAAATCAACAATTTAACTTTTGGTGCCAACAATTTTCAAGGAGAGGTTATTACTTTGACAGACTAAAGCTATTAAGATTTACTCAATATGCACAAGTTATTCTTCATCCGGTGCTATGGAATTTGTCTTTGGTCGACGTAGATCTTTAATATCGCTTGCGTATAGTTTCTACGCTTTCGCTTCTCCGTGTTTCCATAAAAGAGCAGCATATCTTTTAAGGAGTAATTCAACATCAAGTACATCATTTGGTACTTGTAATCCATCGCTCAAATACTCGGCATAAGCAACAATAAAAAGACCGCAATTCCTGTATTTTAAAATAATGGATAATCCATATCTTGCAATTAATTAAGCACTGTGAAATTTATGAAATAAAACTATATCATGATACTTACAGGCTACCAACAGGTTGTTTAGCACTTCCTTCAACATATTATACATCAAATGGATTACCCATTTTTTCCTGGTATGCTTCAATTATCGATCAATTAGTACAAACCTTTTGATCTAAAAATCTACTTATATCAAGGTAAGTAGGCAATACTTTGGGTATCTTTTGTATCTCAGACTCAGACGATGGCCCGGAACATCTCCTCTGTGACATCGAGTCAGAAACTTGGATACGCCTCTCTTTTAGAACAATGACAACCAACACCCAATGGAATTCATCACCACAATTGATTGGGATGTACACTTCGTGAACCAAATGCCAAGGTAAGCCATCTGGAATGCTAAAACCTTTGATGATGTTGATTAAGCGTTCCTCATTTCGGGAAACTTCTAGCTGTTGTTGACAAAACCTATCGTAGGTATTATTGATGTAAACTTTGTATAAATAATTGCCTGATATGTATTTGTATTGTTCTTGTGTTTGCAACTTGGCCTTCTTTCAGAGTTAGTTAAAAATGACATCGATATGCTACACATATTATCAAATATTTTAGATTACATGTTAATAAAATTAATACACAGATGCAATTAAATAAAGTATTAATTAATAGTAATATATATGACATTTAAACCTTACCATTCCAGGAAGTTCAGGGCAGTGACATCAAATAGAACCAATTCTTTATTCCGAGATGTGCAACATCAAAGTAGAACATATCAAAACCAAGACTCGATTCGTTCACTTTATAGCGTTCCTCATTTTGTTTTCTACATGATTTATATGTATTAATGTCATGTTTTTACAATAAGAATTGTATAAATCAATATCTTTAAATATGATTTACGTACCTATCGGCATGATGCTTTAACAATCCATCGGTAATCCATTCTGAATAATCTTTGATCAACTTTTTTAGTTTTTTTGGAGCCTCATCCAAGATTTTGAACCCTTCAAATGGATAATTCTTCCGTTCTCCCAACATGACTGGCTCCACTTTTTCTTCTTCCATGGAAGCAGTTGATGGATTATCAACTATGTTATTATGCTATTAAACAGTAGCTTCTATTGTGACATCCACCTGGAAAGACAAAATTATCAATGCTAATGATAGATATATAATAGATTATCTATCTGTTAAATCATATGGATCATCTATTGTGACAAATTCAAACAGGAAAAATAGAGTTGTATGATTATTTTGAACAAATGACCTGTCTGTTGTAGCATAGGGCTCATCTATTGGTACAAATTAAAATCGTATGAAGAGTTATTTGATTTGCTGAAATAGATGGACATATGTTACAATAGATAACACATCTGATGCAACAGGTTAGATGACAATTGCAACAGATGTATATATATGTTTGATAATTTTTAGCATATGTATCATCTGTTGAAATAGATATGTGTTTGTTTATTTGTTGGAATAGATGATATCCTTCACCTTTAGCTCATGCTACTCTCCTGCGGCCTTTGTAAATTGATCAAAGGTGCAATACAAAGACAGAGGAGTTGCAATTTTGCTTTTTTCGATGCTTGATGATGCCTTGGAAATTTCTTTTCTTCTCTTTTTAGCCACCTTGATCTCTAGTAGAGAGTATGGCTATGAAATCCTCTTTGATGGAATAACACCCCTCTTAGATGTCATTTTCTTTATAGAAGTAGTTAATGCATTAATAACATTAATCACTCCATCATGTTTTGCCTTGCAGTCTTGACATTTGTATGGCGAACATTCGCTAGAAGTGGCAAAATCTGTATAACTAGTATGATCATAATCATAATGGTTTGTTGTTTCAAAAACTACAAGAGGAGCATCATTAGCCCCAATAGCAGCACCACTACCACTAACCGTCCAAATTATTTTTCTTGTGATGGTTGTTGCTTTAAACAATTCCTTTTTTATTCTATCAAAGACCTTAGGGTCCGATAAAGTTTGCACAGACTGAAAAGTAAGAAAAAATAGCATTTTCAACTCTCGATTGGTCGGAACAAGCCATGAATGGACAATCTAAAATAAATTAGTAGATATATTAGAATAATGATGAAATTATTTTAAAATAACATTAATTAGAATTAGACTTACTTCTTCCTTTGGGGGGTTGAAGAGATTAAGAAATTTTGTATTTTTATCAGTTTTGGCCGACAACCATCTCAGGATTCTTGGACATAAAACTTCTTTCTAGTACTTCACTTGTTGTCTCAAATAAGGAATGACTTCAAATGCCCAATCCTATAAAACAACCCCAATAAATCAAAAGCATTATTAAATAAAAAAATGAATCATGTCATAATAAAAGAAATATTTACCATGAAAGACCATGGAAAGCCATATAAGTTGTATGTATTTGGCGTTAACGGAGTCAACAAATATTTGACAGTCATTTTGAAGCATTCATAACCCCAAGAATAGTTGTTAAATAGCTCAAGATCCTCGGAGAGCTTTATCAAACCAAGTGGTATGTTGTTGTTAACGTCTCTCGCCCAAAGAATATTATGTACAAACCAAACAAAGCACAATGATTGCTTGTGCTTATTTGAAAGTCTTTTACATTTCAACACTTCTATCAAATTTATATTTTTGAAGCTTGGACCAACAAGGGACACCAGATCATCACAATCACTCGACTTGTCTTTGCCTTTTTTGGGTGTGTGGGGTGCTTTTTTGGGTTGGAATAGGTATAACTTGAGAAGGAGAATAAGGATAACATTTTAATCTAGTAAATATTGCAAACTCCCTCCAACCAAAATAAAAAGGCATGCAACAGTAATTTATCCACACCTCATCCATCTTATCTTTGTTTTCATACATAAACTTGTACTTGAGAAGATCATATATGATTTTTAATTGGAAACAAGCCTTGTTTTCCTCCGACAAATCAAGCTATTGCCAAAAGCAGCTGTCCCTGAAATAATCTTCCAAATAGTATTTTTCTGAAGGCATTAAAGGAGTTTTCCATGACTGACTTAACCACAAAATCACTAGTTAAATTTATGGCACTATCACACTACATTCTCATAGGATAACTATCAATGTTGAAGGTTTTGATCAAATCATTGTGGAAGGGCTATTAGAATTTGGATCATCTCCTTTGAAATATTTCTCCTCCCTATGTTCATTATCTTCTGCTTCTAATTGAGATAATTCTTGTAAAATAAGCTCATAGAGCGGTGGATGTAGCCTAGCTGCTTAACTTGTTCCTTTACATGGACTTGATTTGATTTTTTTTCTTTTGGGAGCCATATTCTAAAAATAATAGGAACATAAAATAGATTCTAATTGATTAATGCATCATTAAAAAGGGATAATAGTATATCTGACATGTATAACAGTAAAATAACAGTTCCAATAGATCACACATCTGTTGCCCCAGGTAGGTTTTCTATTGCAACATATAATTAACCTGTTGTAATGGATGAGTAATTTGTTGTAATAATAAAAACAAATCACTCATCTGTTGAAATAGATGACTCGTTTGTTGCACCAAGTATATTTCCTATTGCAATATATAACCAACTTGTTGCAACTAATGAGTAATCCATTGGAAATAATAAAAAAAGATCACTCATCTGTTGAAATAGATCACTCCTCTGTTGCACCAGGTAGGATATCTGTTGCAACATATAACCAACCTTTTGTAACAGATGAGTAATCTGTTAGAAATAATAAAAATAGATCACTCATCTATTGCACTAGGTAGGTTATCTGTTGCAACATATAACCAACCTATTACAAAGGATGAGAAATTCATTGGAAATAATAAAAATAGATCACTCATCTATTGAAACAAATCACTTATCTATTAAAATAGATCACTCACCTGTTGTCAAATGAGTTATCTGTTGAAACTATTATCAACTATCAATATTGTTTAGGTTTATTCCAAATAGAAGAGTCATTTGTCGCAACAGATGAATGATATGTTAGATTGTTCATCTATTGTATCAAAATTTAATCTGTTACATTAGATTTCCATTTGTCGCATCAGATTTTTATCTATTGCATCGGATGGTTCATCTATTGTATTAGATGGTTCATCTATTTTATTAGACGGTTTATCTGTTGCATCAGATAATTCATCTATTGCAGAAAAAAAGTACCAGGATTTTGTTTAATAAAACAACAACACTATCACCGTTTAATATTAAATACACTATTTTTACCAAGAAAAATAACAAATCAACCCAGCAACACCAATACAACACACACACACTAAGAACATCAACGGTGACAAAAAATCACGAACATTATTGTTTCGCATTTGTACAAACATAAACAACAAAAATTACACTTCAAAAAACTCAACATACACCAACAGATCGAATCAATAGTTCAACAATAAGAACTACAGTAACAACAAAAAATATATTTCACACGGAAAGAGTAGTGAAGAAATTCCAAAAATTAGAGTTTTCTTCTGTCCACATTTAAAATTTAAGCAAGAAATATTGAAATTGTTAACCAATACTAAAAGAGAAATTGGCTCAAGTTTCTCTTTTTCTTCATAACTAAATAAACATAATTTTTTACATGTGAAAGAATAAATGGGACGATGAATAACTTGAAGGTGTTGTCGCCAGAGAATATCGTTGTCACATCAATTGATGGTTGAAAGTCAAAAAGGAACTCGCCCATTTATTTTTTGCCGGAGGTTGAAGTCACCGTGGATTGAAGGGAGAAATTTTGCGGAATTGTTGGTTAGGGGGAGAGAGAGAGGGGGGAGAGAGACGGTTGATGATTTGGAGAGGAGAGGGGTGTGGGTTGATTTGTATTTTTGAAAGTGGGTTGATTTATATTTTTGAAAAGATTAGAAAGTTTTGAAAATATTAATCAAGTCCACAATTAACTTAATCAAGTTTTCAAATTATGTTTGACCCTTTATGTTGGTCAATATCACCAATCCTTCATTCAAGACTTAAAGGACACCTTTCCTTCAATTTTCTCGTCATACATCGGGTCCACTGAAAAAATGTAGACACATAAGCTAGAAAAAAATGGCTAATGAGATTCTTTGTTGATATGATTATTGACTAATGTTTGTACCATTTATATGTGAAATGACATTTATACTATTTAGGAATATAAGCACAACACAAATGGAGCAAATAAAGAAATATATGGAATACTATATATCTTATTTTTAAGATTACAAATCTCAATTTTTTTCAAAGCTTACATATAAATATATTTATATAATATAGTAAACGTTCTTTAGACATGACATTTAATGTACCTCAATCTCTTTTTGAAAATTTATCTTTTAAGTATTTTTTTGCGAGTTGACATGAATGTCAATTATGATTATACCTACAATACATAAGTGAATACAAAAATTGTGTGTTCGAAGCCTTATATGAATGCCCCATATGTAATTCTTTTTTATTTCTAGTCAAACATTTATAGATTGACTTGATGATATTTTTTGTAATATTATTTGATAATGAACAAAAAAAATATATTGAACCCACCAAGTTCATGTGTAGTAGTATTTTTTGGGGAAAAAACTAAAATATTAGAAGCTTGGAGTATCGAAAATTTTGATGGGATCAGAATTTTCACTTAGAAAGTTTAAAATATAAAAAAATAAATATATGAAGTAAAAAAAATTCAAAATTTACCACAAAAAAATAAAAATAAAAATAAACTTAGTTCTATATAAATAATTTATATTTCGTGAAAGAAAATGTTAATCATAAATTTAAATCTATTTAAATTATTACTTCATAAATAATGTGGTTAAATAAGTTGGGACTTGAAAGTAAAATTATTTTTAGTCACATAATGGGTCTATTGGAAAAATGTAGACACATAAGCTAGAAAAAAATGGCTAATTAAATTCTTTGTTAATATGATTATTGACTAATAATTGTATTATTTGATAATGAACCAAAAAATATATTTATTAAATTAGGTTAAACAACTTTAAATTTTAACCCACCAAGTTCATGCATGGTAGTATTTCTTGGGCAAAAAACTAAAATATTAGAAACTTGGAGTATTGAAAATTCCGACATAGTAAGAATTTTCATTAAGAAAATTTAAAATATAAGAAAATAAATATATGAAGAAAAAATTCAGCATTGACCACACAAAAATAAAAAATAACTTTAGTTCTATATAAACAAATTAATATTTTGTCAAAGGAGATTTAGATTATAAATTCAAATTTATTTAAAATACTTCTTCGTAAATAAAGTGGTTGAATAAGTTGAGACTTGAAAGTAAAAATGTTGTTGGCGATATAATGGGTCCATTGAAAAAATGTAGACACATAAGCAAGAAAAAAAGGGCTAATGAAATTCTTTGTTGATATGATTATTGACTAATTATTGTACCATTTAGATGTAAAATGACATTTATGCCCTTGTTTTTCCTCCAACTCACATTTCTATATATTAGAATAATAATAATAATAATATGCAATAAGTCACTGGGCTTATCGTATTTATTTAAAGTAGAACACAGAACTTAGGATAGTTGATATGAAAACAGGGGTGGCTCGATAGCACAACTAGTAAATCATTTGCTTTAGGTCTCCGAAATATTGAAGCCCCAAAAAATATTTGATGGTGAAGTTTATTAGTTTATTTTTAATTAAAATAATACTGAAGATTGTTTTAAGAAAAAGGTTCAACATTTATATAAAATATGAAAGAAAGAAAACCTATCTACCTTTTACTAAAAATAATTTAGATCTTTGAATTAGTTAACTCAAATCTTCATATTAATATATAAAATTTTACAAAAACATTTAAGATAATGTATTGCAATCACATGATTAAGATAGTATTAACTAGAATTAATCCTCAGTTTTATATTAGTATGTGAAATTAACTAAGGGCTTTATTCATTTAAGAATACTACACACACAAAAAAAAACATGTAAAATAAAAAAATATAAGTCTAAATTATTATTTTTTGTGGACCTTGGTTACTCATTCATAAGCACTTTTGATCACTCTAATCAATTTATGTAGACTATAACATGTTCTAATAAATTGTACTCCTATTAAAGTGTTTGAACAGATTTTTATCCATTTATATATTTTATTTATTTAATTATTCTCATTTTGGTCATTTTATGGGGGCTTAGACCATCATTGCCTATCCCAAAGCACTTTTGATCATCCTAACCGACTTAGGTAGACTACAATATGTTGTGTCAAAGTGTTGGAAGTGAATTTTACCTTAATATGTTGTACCAAAGTGTTGGAAGTGTATTTTACCAATTATTTTCTTTTGTTTATTTAATTAAACCCCTTTTTAATCATATACAATTATTATCGATTGAAGTATATGGTATACCAATTTGTGGACATGTATATCATCAACTCGATTGTCTATTATTGATAATTGAAAAAATCCAACGGTAAAATAACATTCTGCCATCTCCAATTGTAACATTAGAAATTTTCAAAGTATAACGAACAATAGAATTTTCATGTACAAAAGAGCCTTGTTTTTTTATATTTTGAACTTCTATATTCTTCTTTCTTTCTCAACTTGTGTATCTGCTTTCTTTTTCATTTTGAACTCCAATAATGTCTCAGTTATCTGAAACATTGATCATGCTTACCTATACCATTGTTCTGGTGAAGGAAAAGTATTGTGAAATATATAACCCAACTTGGGTTGAGGTCGAATCCATAAGGAATGTAACTAGTATTCAAATCCTACGCGTGTTGAAGGCTTCTAAGTATTTACCTGAAATGTAAACATAAAGTAAACCATAAACTAAAATTTGTGGAAGGGGGGGGGGGATGGTTTGAACGATTGTTGAACAAAAACTACTTGAACAACCAATTTAGAGAAACAGTTATAGATAAGATTACAGTAGGAGAATAGTCTTGGGATTATACTTTCCTAGGGGCAAATAGTGCATGGGTACATGAGAATCAAATACAAACTCTGGCTAATGACTAAATGAGTAGGCTAGGTTAGGGGTTTTGATGTTAGTTTTTCCACCAAACACCAAAATATCACCCATGGATCCTTTCGGATACCTCATAGGTGTGGCAAACAAATCAACCCATAACCTCAATTAGACATCCCTACTCTTAGGAAGATGCCCAAGACATAGCAAATTCACAATCCATCCTTATTTCTAAGAAAATGTAAAGGAATAAGCTAACATCTAATTATTGTTCACAAATACTTATTACTTGTATCCCTCTTCCAAGAATGATATGGGTTCTAAATGAATACCCATATCACTCTTTAAAGAATGATGTGGGATTTTGGGAATCTAGGGATTTTACCCACAAATTCCAATTCAACAATCAAGTATTAGTGAAACTCAACATCTTTAACCAAGAATCTACACTAACAATCAAAACCCATACACATTTGCACCCTATTCCAACATAACCCCAAGATAGATATTTAGCTACTCATGAAGTTTGAGAGAAGAAGTGTACCCAAATTTTCATTCAAAGCTTCCATTGAAGATGCAAGCATGGGTGTTCTCAAATTCAACTTTAATTATAACTAAACTCACTTGGAAAATTAACTATAATAATCTTTCCCAATTTAGTAGGATTTTTATAATGCCAAAACTTGAATTCTAGTTGAAAGATATGTCTAATTGAAAGGGGTTTGCCCCTTTTTAGGATTGGAACCAGCTGTGGGAAATTACGAATCTATCCATGGTCTATTTTCCGTTCCATCGCAATCGCCGGTGCTTGATCGTAATTGCAGTTCACGTGATCAGACTGAACCTATTGCGATCGCCATGCTTTGACCTAGCCTTGACTGGCCACAATCGTGGTAACTGAGGTTGATCCCAGTTCTTGATTTTCCAGCTTTTGTACTCCGTTGCCCTTTTTGTTCCTTTTTTAGCTCACTTCACTTATTTTCTTCCATTTACCTGTGAACCTGCAAACCAAGGGAATTAGTGCATTTAAATGGCAAATTTGCCTCATTTACACCATTTACTCACAGTAGTGTGCACAAATTTGGATGTATATGAGTGGTAAATTCCACTCAACAACACTCTCAACTTAAACCTTTGCTTTTCCTCAAGCAACACTACTTTTTACTCAATGAGACTATGCAATTTTAAGCTCATTTGTACAACCAAATGATCACCATGACTTCGAATTTGATTAGAACCAACAAGTAACTCTCAAGCATGGGTAAAGTTATTTTCACAACTCCCCTCAACATAAATTATAATCTCTAGGATACAAAAGACTTTAAAGAACAACAATGAAACAATCACAACTCTCTAAAAGTGACTCTCCATCGATAGCGACTCAACTATACTCATTTCCTTCATTTTGAGAAGATGACAATTTCACCTGCCTCAATTTATCTACATGCCTCCTCACAAAAGGAAATCCCCCCACCAAATTATCTATCATGAAACAAGATATTTGAGTGCAAACACTCACTCTCATAAAGAATCTCTCAATTCAAACAAGTATCATACCATATGCTTGTCCTTATTTTAAATTGCCACTAATATGAATACACTTGATTCGAGATCTCGAAGGACTTTTTCAAGGTGGCAATATAGGCTCGATAAAAGGTATGATATCATATGGGAACAAAGTGACTATACCCTCCTTGAACATCTAATCACACTATTCAATCAAACTTTGGACCATGGGTTACTGCATTTTTTTCCAACTTCACACATGCCTACTTTCACTACCTTGATTTGCCCATCTCTTTGAAAGGATTTTCTTCTCAATTTTTTCTGTGCAATCTATGTTTTTTCTTCTTTTGATGATTTCTTTTCTTTTCACTTTTTCACTTACTCTCTTTTCTTAGATTTTAGGAATCCACTTACACTACTATGGCCCAAGGTCACCTCTTCCAAAGCTCACCACCCCCAACTTAGGCTTTTGTCCTCAAGTTGCATTTTCAAGTTCAAGGAGGGTAGAGTTCAACAAAGAGGTAAACATCAAATGGTTTAAGGCTTGTTATGTGGTTTCCAAAGAAAGGCTTGAAGGATCAAAATGGGTGACTAAGGATGCTATTCCATGTACGGGTAGGCTATTCAGGCTAAAATGGGCTCCTATATTCACAAAGAAGGCCTAAGACCATTTCACCAACCAAGCATACTCATGATTAGCCTTGAGACACTAACGGGGCTAGTTCTAGATGATACAAGCAAGAATGAGAGTTAAGAGACTACACTCACCACCCATGACATGCAAACTTTTCAAGGAGGCTCAATTGCATTTCCTACTAGATACAAAAGGAGGTATTTACTATATATTACAAACTAAGGACTTTGGAGTCACAAAAAGAGGTAAAGCATTATTACAAAATTGTTCACGTCCATGCCCTTGGTTTTCAAAATTTTTGGATAGAGATGGGTGTTTAATTCATATTTACACCATGTAAAATTTGCTATTTCAGACACCAAGCCAAGCTATCATCTCACATTTTGGCTCTCAAGAGGGCAAACCATATGGCTACTCATACTTCACCATAGGTTTACGGGTAATCCCAAAACTCCAATTCTATGGGTACTTAGACTTTCCCTGAATCTATGTCTCCAAACCCAATCACAAAAATTTCCCCTTAAGATGTCATCACTCAATCTATCATAGGGAAAGACTCGTCCGACAACATCACTAATAAGATAAAAATAAAATAAAAATAAAATAAAAGTCTAAGAATGAAACAAACAACTAATCCATGAAATATAGGCACCATCAGGTTGGCCAATTATTACAACCCAAAATAAAAATCATCAAAATCAACATAGAATCATCCAACAAATATCTCAATAATACAGACCATGGTAAAATAAATAAATGCAAAGATGGGCACCCCCAACTAAAAGCTTGTAGTGACTTTACTGTATAATCAAGAAAGCATAAAAAGAGTAAAGAGTGCTCCCTGTAACTGCATCAAGGACTATCTTTTCCATGGTCTCCACATCACCTCCAACATCATCTGAATCTGACCATACAGGTAGGACCTCATCATCACTCTCATCTCTAGGAGAAGGATGTTTGTCCTTGGGTTTTAGGACCTTTTAAAGGTTATTAACCCCATCCCATATCTTCATGGAGAATTCATCTCTCTTTTTCTCCCTCGTCTTCATCCTCTCATGAGAATCCCCTGGCTCCTTACGTGACTGATCCAAAGATGAGTAGGCCATCTCAATCCTATAAATAGTGGCTCTTTATTTTTTTTGGTCCTCTACGTATATTTTATAATCGAACTGAGCAATATAGGAGTGATGGATGGTAGAAGGCTCTACCAGCCCCGTAGGCAACCCATCTATATGCTCCTTGATTTCTCTTATCTCAATCGAGATCTCCTCAAAAGGCCTTATTATAGATGACATGAAAGAGTCGGTGTCCTCATATATCGACTTGCCTACGTCGATCTTCCTCTTCTTGATCTAACCAGGCCTGAATCTTAAGGGGGTAAATGAGGGTCTTTAGGTGTACCCAAGTATCTCTAGGGTTCTCTTCAACCCCATCTATTCGACAAAGCTTAGTATTCATGGATGGGAATAAAAGCAAGGAGCCACTTTTGAGCTTGAAATATCGTATGTATAGCAGAATAAGACGCCTAATATTTAGAGAAATGTTATCCAAAATGCATACAATCATCCGAACTCTCACATTAGGGACATATTTCATATTGGTGCATGGAGAAATCCAGGTACAGATGATTGTCAGCCAAATTCGATCCTCAACTGTGAAATTATGCAATGATATCCCTATCTCCATAGCAGCCCAAGAAACCTCTATACTAGGACACAACTTATCAGCAAGCCAACTCCCAGGTTCACAACCCTTATCCTCATATAGTTTCATGTCAACATCCAGTAGCCTATATATATTATTTATCTGCTCAGCTCCAAAGTGAACTTCCTTTTCTTGGATCCTCATAACTGGGTCTGAGATAGAGACTACACTAATATATATATATATATATATATATATATATATATATATATATAGAACTCTCTCACCCAATGATTATTTGCTTGAAATAGATCCAAAGTAAAGCACCTTCACCCAGTGATGGTCAAGCGGTCATGAAAGGCCGGGAGCTTCTCCAGTACCCTGTCCAAGCAGATGCCTCTCTCTAAGAGTAACTTGGTTCTAGGCAAGAGAGGATAGTGTAGATTCTGGTACTCAGCATCCATGAAATGAGTTTGGTCGTAGTCTCCCATCTTAATCTTTAGAAACCAGATAACAACAAAAAAAAATAATTATTCACATTTACATGTAAAAACTATGTTATGTTATTAAATTAAGCTAATAGGATGGTATCTTGGAAAGAAATTAATTTGAAGGATTTTGGTCCAGACAAAAAAACAACCTTAGATGTCGTGATTGTTGGCCACTGATCCGCGACCATGCCAACGTGATCATACTTTTGTGATTGCGATAGTACCAATTTGATTGCAATCTAGTTATCGTGATTGTAGTAACTGAGGCATTATCGGGCCAATTTTTCAAAGTTCAAAACATCCAATTTCAATGCCCATTTGTGTTCCTAATCAACAATTTACATTATGAACATGAAACATAGTCCCTAGATGTTATTCTTATACCTTAGAACAAGTAAAAATGATAAAGGAATTCGTTTGGGAATTTAATTGAACACTTGGTGTGCACGTTCTATTTCTATCATTTTGAAAAACTTTGGGTACTTAAGACTTCACCAAGTGCGTGCGCACTAATAGCAACAACGAATCACACCAAAAGAGCATAATTTAGACAGATTTAGCATACAAATCATAGTTTTAGGCCAATCCTAAAATATGAGTTCTAAGGCCTGCACAAAAGCATAAAAGAAAGAATTTGAATCACATACAGGATTGAGAGATGCAGGGAGGATGTTTATGAATTTTTGGATGCCCAAAATACACTCAGAGTCAGTTGTAATTTGAGGTAAATCTGAAAGAAATATAGGGTAAAATGGGTTGAGGAATCATTTTTAAAAATAGGTTTGACTGTGATCGCGGTCAAAGTTTCACAATTTCGGGTACATGGCAATCGCGATTGGATAGCACGCATACCGTGATTGCAGTAACTAAGGCCAATTTCTGGTCCTTTACTTTTCCCTTTTCAGCCACTACTCAAATGCATCACACTTACCCTTTCTCAACCTCATTCAAAACACCTTATAGTACCATAATTTCATGGATTAATCACAAACAAAAATAAAACCTACTCTAGTAATCAAAATTCAAAGGATACGAGCCACTTTCATGGCATTGGTGGGTTGCCTCCAACCTAGCACCTAATTTATCATTGTGGCATGACATTCTTCAACTTTCAAGTTGGATCCTTAAGGGATACTTCATCCACCTCCATGTCCACCACATCAATGATGGACACCACTTGAAGTTCCATTGGTTAATTTTTAGTTTTACAAACCCGAAAAGACACTTCATTATTTTAAACTCAAAATTTTATTTCTCCTTCCTCCAAATCAACAATTGCTCTACCAATTACCAAAAAGGGTCTCCTAAGGATAATAGGTATTTCTTGGTCAATTTCACAATCTAGGACCATAAAGTCCGTCGTCAAAATGAAATGATCAACCTTGACCAAGACATCATACAAAACTCCAATCGACTTATTGATGGAGTGATCCATCATTAAGAGTCTCATTATTGTGGGAGTTGGAGTTCCTAAAACAAGTCTTCGATAAATTGCATATGGCATGAGATTGATGCTTGCACCAAGGTTACACAAGGTTTTCTCAAATTTGTGTGTCCCAATGGTTCAAGGGATTGTGAAGGCTCCTGGATCCTCATTATTTTTTACCATAGCACTAGTCATGATAGCATTACAACCATGGGTAACTTCAATTGTTTCACCATCCATAAGGCATATTTTGGACATCAATGACTTTATTATCTTAGCATATCCCAAAATTTCTTGAATGGCTTCTAGAAATGGGATATTGATTGAAAGGTTGCTAAGCTTGGCAAGAAACTTCTTAAATTTGACATGTTCCACTTTTTTCTTGAGTCTTTGAGGGAAAGGAGAATGGATTTTAATTTGGGACAACGGGTCACATTGCCTTTCATCACCCTCAACTACCTTAGGATTTCCCTTCTCCTTACCATCTCTTCATTTATCATCGACTCTTCATCATCCCCTTCTTCAGACTTTGGAGCCTTATCATTCGACTCACCTATATGCTTTTACTTGTGTTTACTAGATCATCATGAGACTTTTCTTTGACGTCAACCTCTTGTGCACCAAGTTTTTTACCACTCCGGGTGATAATTGCTAAGATTTGAGCATCATTTTTTGGATTTTCCACCGTATTACTAAGGAGGCCACCTTTGAGCCTAGCACTAAGTGCGATTGAGATTTGGCCAATTTGGGTGTCCAATTGTTTGATTGAAGCAGAGTTTGAGACAAATGTTGGGTTGATTTGAGAAAATTCTCCTTTTAATTCTTAGACCATCTTGTTCGTTCCTTCCACTCTCATTAAGATTCTAGCAAGCACATCCTCAGTTTTGAACTTTTTGGGATCTACGGGATTTGACTCCTTCCTATTTACTCATTCATGGGGGTACATATCTATCATACTCCCTTTCCTTATAACTCTAAGCTTAATTTCTATCTTTATCACACTATTCCCATTCTTGATTATGATCGGTCCAACCTTGGTTACCACCCTATCTTTGATAGGCCAGGAGAGAACCCCTCGAGAAATTTACTAAGTATCTAATTTCTTCATCAAGCCTCTTGGCTACTTATTTATCATATCCTTTAGATTCCATGACATTTACCATTTTTGTGGGTGCACCCATCACATGCTTTGTAAAGAGGTCTAATTGTGTCTTCATTTTCACCATATTTTTCCTCGCTCTTTTCTTCTTTCTTTTTTTTCTCCTTATCCACATAGGAGGTGGTAGGGGAACCTTTCAGTACCTCAGTGTCCCGGGTGTTCCACCCCCTATTTTGCTTTGTGATTTCTCAAGCAAAGTTGAAGCTACTCTATTTGACAACCTCAAAAGTGATCCACCGGCCGTATTCTCCACCACGATCTTATTGAGTTGGTCTAACGCCCTATAGAATATTTGTAGGAGCATCTTGTCTGGTACCTCATGGTTAGGACATTGCACAAGTTTTTCACTAAACCTCTCTCAAACTTCATATAGAGGAACCCTATTGAGTTGACAAAAATTAATGATTTCGTCCTATAATTACAATATCTTTAATGGTGGGAAGTAACGATCTAAGAAAACATCGGTAAGCTCAACCCATGATATGATTGACCCAGCAAGAAGAGACCTCAACCACAATACTGCCGCACCCGTTAGAGAGAATAGGAAGAGGCACAATCATAAGGATTCTTGTGAGACGTGAGCAATGTCAAATAGGGCATATACTTCTAAAAAAAATTTCAAGTGCAAGTTGGGGTCTTCATGAGATTGAACCCCAAAGAGTCCTTTTATTTTAAGCATTTGTAACATCACACTTGTGACGTGGAAGACCCCATTCCCCACATTCAGTGGGATACGGATGACACTAGAACGTCCCGCATCGTGGAGATGGTCTTCATCATCAAAGGGCCTATCAAAGGTCCCGACATTACTTGTATGATCACTCATTTTGTCGTGGACACTATTGAAATCACATATAAAGAAATAAAAACAACAACCAACATAAATAACATACACTAATGGTAAACCCAAAGTTACAATAAACACCACACAAGCAAAAACAAAGTTTCAGTCCCTGATAACGGTGCCATTTTGATCATGGTTACCTATACATTATTCTAGTGTAGGACTATCATTGTCAAATATAATAACCCAACTTTATTTAGGGTTGAATCCACAAGGAGTGTAACTAGTATTCAAATCCCATGCGTGTTGAAGGGTCCTAAGTATTTACCCACAATATAAACATAAAGTAAAACATAAATTAATATTGGGGGGTAAGGTTTGAAAGGTTTTTGAACAAAAACTACTTGAACTACCAATTTAGAGAAACAATTATAGATAAAACTCTAATAGGAGAATAATCTTGGGATTATGTTTTCCTAGGGGAAAATAGTGCGTGGGTACATGAGAATCAAATGCAAACTCTAGCTAAAAACTATATGGGTAGGCTAGGTTAGGGATTTTGATGTTAGTTTTTCAACCAAACAACAAAATATCACCCGTGGATCCTTTTGGATACCTCATGGGTGTGGCAAACAAATCAACCCATAACTTCAGTTGGGCATCCCTATTTCTTAGTCTATGCCCAAGACATAGCAAATTCACAATCCATCCTTATATCAAAGACAATGTACCAGAATAAGCTAATATTTAATTATTGTTCTCAAATACTTATCACCCATATCTGTATTCCAAGGATGATATGGGATCTAAATTTGAGCTTTAACCCATAAATTTTAATTCAACAATCAATGTTAATGAAACCCAACATCATTAACCAAGAATATACACTAACAATCAAAACCCTCGTATATTTTCACCCTATTCTAACATAACCCTAAGATAGATATTTAACTACCCATGAGCCAAAATTTCATTTAAATCTTCCATTGAAGATGATAGACAGGGTGTTCTCAATTTCAACTTCAAATACGTCTAAACTCGAAAAGTAACTACAAAAATCTTTTCCAATTTAGTAGTGTTTTTACAAGGCCAAAACTTGAATTCCAGTTGCAAGATATGTCTAAGTGAAAGGGTTTTCCCCTTTTTAGGATTGGAACCAGCTATGGGATATTACAAATGTATCCCTAGGCTATTTTTTGCTCCATCGCGATCATCGGTGCTTGATCGCGATTACGGCTCCTATGATCGCATTGAACCTGTCGTGATAGCCATGCTTTGACCTGGCATTGTGTCATGAACCAAACTACTGGACCGTACGGGCACCTACGTAATTCTAAGTAGCCAGGAGAACCCTTACTACCTAACTAAAAATATGCGGACGGCTTCTGTTTTTAAGAAAATACTTAATTAAATATTATAACGTAAATTAAATATTAATAAGTAAACTTTTTCAAAAACTTCTTAGAATTAGCTTTCACTATCCAGGACTTGGACAGAAATGTATAAGAGCTATCTACTACAGCATAAACTGACAATAAAATAATACTACAAAGACCCTAATATCTGCCAGGATGAAAGTACAGAAGTTAGTTCTGAATATCATCATCCATCTAGTAACTACAACTAACCTGCATTCAGTCTACACTCCAAGAAGGAATGTAGAAAAGTAGGGTTAGTACAACCACATGTACTGGTAGGCATCATCGGCCGACCGTGTTAGTCCATATAATCATAAAATAGAATTAGGAAAAATAAATTAGGACATCCTGAATGGAATAAAATTCAACTAAAGTTGTAATAATGTTATTACTTTACCTATATAAGTTACAACATCCCACTACTCTTCCAACTCCATCAATATTATATGTCCTACTAACGTACTCTATCCTCATTAATTCACACCATCAACCACAATTCAATGCTAAAGAAACACTATTCCTCTTTATTCACCTTATCTTTTTAGTTACTCATATTCACACATAATTATAGACAACCTACACTAAATTCTCGGGCTAACAACCAAATACTCTATTATAATATTAAAGAATGATAACTAGCCATTTTGGTAAGATACCATTAAAACATGTATAAATGAAGCAAGTAAACCAACATATAAGTAAGTACAAAGTTTCACTTTTTCAAATACATAGCACACAATCAAATACCCAATGAATTGGAAATACAACAATAATATATCAAACAGTGCAAACAAATAAGCCATATAACCATCAAAAGTATCAACCATACTGTAAACATCCACAGACTCAACACAAATATGTACACACATCTTATGGGACTTATTTTTTAGCAAATAGTCATGACCTGCAGGGAACAATTTATGTTCATGTACCATACCGGTGTGGTACCCTATCCAACATATACATATCCGTACCGGCGTGGTACCCGATCCAACATATACATATCTGTACCAGTGTGGTACCCGATCTAACATATATATATCCGTACCGGCATAGTACCCGATGTAACATATACATATCCGTACCAGTGTGGTACTTGATCCAACATATATATATCCGTACCGACGTAGTACCCGATCCAACATATACATATCTGTACCAGCGTGGTACCCAATCCAACATATACATATCCGTACTAGCGTGGTACCCAATCCAATAAATAAATATCCGTACCAGTGGGTACCCGATCTAGCATATTCTTATCTGTACCAGCGTGGTATCCGATCCACCATAAATAAGTATTATCAATATCAAATTTACAAAACTTCACAACATATAACAATGTACCATGTTTACAAGTACACTTAAAGTCATAAGACAATTCCATCAAGTAATTTTCAACAACCATTTATACATGCATCAATTATTCAAGCATCAACAATTTCAAGCATGTCTGAATACCAATCAACAAGTATTCATAGCATTACTTTAAGGAGTTATCATTATCAAACAAACCACTCAAAGACACAATTCAATATACCATCATCATCACCAATTTAGCCACTCATAGGCATCCAATAGATATAGTATTTTTATCAATATCAAAACAAGAATATCATAAAATAAATCACAATTTAATTCTTACTCATACGAGTCACTATTGGAGCCTTAATTACTCATTAATTATTAAAAATATAATTATCTTCTTAAATACCGCAACTTGGGTTCTAACACCACCACCTATAACTAGCACATTCACGCGTATCATTATCCTCTACCACTTTCCACATAATACAATCATCAAACTAATTCAAGTCATCTATCCCTTAGATATTACTATGCTTATCAATATTTGATCTTAGCATAATTCCTGTCATCCTATTATTACACAATACATACAACCTAATACTATTACAACTCAACTAGGTTCATTACTAGAACTGCTAAAAAAATATCATGTTCATATACTACTTTTACAACAATCTCCTTTCTGGCACATAACACATAATTTGATAAATATCACATAATCAATCAATAATATAGTTTTTGGGATTAAAGTTAAAGGTTGGATTCTCAGGTGGTATGTAAGAGGGATAGTTTCAAGTATCTCGGGTCCATGATTCAAGGGAATGGTGGGATTGACGAGGATGTCTCCCACCGTATTGGGGCGGGATGGATGAAGTGGAGGCTCGCGTCGAGGGTGTTGTGTGATAAGAGGGTGCCGCCCAAGCTTAAATAAAATTTTTATAGGGTGGCAATCCATCCGACCATGTTGTATGGAGCGGAGTGCTAGGAGAAGGTTGAAGGTGGCAGAAATGTAGATGTTGCACTGGATGATTGGGCTTACTAGGGATGATAGAGTTCGGAATGAGACTATCTGGGAGAAGGTTGGAGTGGATTCGGTGGAGGACAAGTTGCGGGAAGTCCATTTGAGGAGGTTCGGACACATGATGAGGAGGGGCACAGATGCACCAGTTCATAGGTATGAGCGTCTTACTTTGGATGGTTTCAAGTAAAGTAGGGGTAGGGAAAATAATTAATGGAGACAGGTAATTAGGCGGGACATAGAGTAGTTATAGCTTACGGAGGACATGAGCCTAGATTGGAAAATCTGGAGGACATGTATTAGGATTGACGGTGAGTGCCAATTTGGGTAGGTAGGGTAGGGCATTACTTGGTTGATGTATTATTCTTGTTATGCTAGCTTGTTGCATGTTGTATTACGATTGCTTACTATTCTTCATTTACTATTCCCTGTAGGTGTCATATTTATGTCTTGCCACCTTGTTCTATTCTTTTTGTATGAATTTGATTACTATTTCTTAACTTGAGTTGGGGCTCTAGCAAGAACAGCCTTGCTACTTCTTCGGAAGTAGTGGTGTAGACTACGTACATATTACCCCACCCAGACCCCCCTATGTGGGAATACACTGGGTTTGTTGTTGTTGTTGTTGTTGTTGTTGGATTAAAGTTAAGTACTCGTGTCTTTATCTAACTCAACTCCATGTCCACAGGCCTAGACATGCTTTCTCCCATCATTTCTAAATTATGGAAATAAAAAATAACACAATCTTCTACTTATTAAACCTAGCCTACGAGGACGCCAAGCTTTTGGAAGAAGCAAACTGCAACAAGGAAGCTCTTTCCTTTCTTTCATGCTTTGGAACAATCAATCTCTAAAATTCAAGCAATTATAAGAGTAATTAAATATTTACTCTTCAAAGAAATATCTTGGAGATTCAAACCCACTAATTCTACCCTTAATTCAAGGTCTAAATTATTACCCAATGTTAGTTAGTCATTAATTAGCTCTTTCATGCTTAACCCATCTCCATTAATGGAGTTCTTATGCTAAAGGTCTCATCTTTACAGAATTCAAGGTTCCGAACCATCAAAATTCATAATCTAGTTTATGAAAATCATATTAGGAATCTTCAATTTACAGTTTAGGATCAGCTCTAAGTCATATTATAAACAACCATGAGTATTTCCCAAAAGGATTCCACCATTAAAGGTCTTTCTAAGGATTCTAAAATGTTAAAGGATTAAAAGACGATGAAAATAATGGAAAAACATACCTCAACGAAGGAATTTCACCTTAATCCTTGAAAAATCACCTCTATAGAGTTGGGGAATAAAATTTGAGATTTTTAGACCTAAAATACAGCTGAAGCAGATTTAAATACAATCAGAATTTTGGCTACAGCGAAATCCCGTTTCAGCCTGGACAGTACTCAGTAAAACAGTCATAACTTTTACTCCGAATTCGGATTGAGGAACGGTTTATTACGTTGGAAAGAATATATAGAGATATTTGATTTTATAGTTAATGGGAACCCTATCTCCTTATATTCTTTGAGATATGATCGTTTGAATTTGGCCCTAATAAAAACCCATATCGAAACTGTATCGGAAAGAAAGTTTTATACTTAACTTTGAGTTAGGGATATTGTATGGACTTAATTCATACCTAAAGAACTTTCAAAACTAAAGTATTGACATTATCACTCACGAATAATTAAAATTCATCAAGCTTGAATCTATCTAGACACATCCGAAGGCTAAAATATTCACCGAAAAATTTGAGGTGTCATAATAAATAAAATATTGGCTATTTTGGACCCAAGTTAATATTGAGGAATGAAAATTATGAATTTTCATAGATTTATTACGAATAATTTAGTAATGAAGAAATGAGTCGTTACAATCAGATACCAATTTATCATTCGTTCGTCCCCGAACGGCCATTCAGTAGAGAAAAGCATGAAGTTGGAATTAGAGAGACATTACTAACAGAGTTGCTTATACTACACTCTGTTCACTCTCTTGATATCCTTATCGATCAACCCACATTTTATACTCAATCATTCTAGTAAAGCTTTTCAAAATACGAAGATGCGGGGCAAAATATTTACACACAAATCACTTATTCTCCTTTCAACGTTCTGAGTCTGAAACTTGAGTTTCACGCAAGCAAGATAAAGATGGTTAAAAGACTCACCTTGATGAAGACAAACATCCAAAAGCACCTCTTTTTCACTACCGAAGCTCCAGTGTCCGGAATTTAATTCTGAAAAGTGCTAGGAGATGCTACATGAATCTACTATTCAAATTTCAACACTAAACAAGTCACACCTAATCCACCTAACACACAAACTCTCTCTGAGACACCTGACTCATTTTTTAGCCAAGACTATACTATGGAGAATCTACATCTTGATCATATGCAAGTCACCACACCATTTACAAGTCACGTAACTTAGATACTCGCATGCACTCAATCAAGACTACTAAATTTATTTTATAAAGCTAGCTTAAACATTTCACAAGCACTATCCCTTTGACCTCAAGATCACTCACTGTTTCAAGCTTAGTGTTTACTACTATATATAGGTGTGAACACAACCTCTCACTCATCACACAGACTTATAACTATTAGCCATAAAGATTTCACAGAATTAGAGCCTACAACATATTGTCCTCCATAACATTGTTAATATCTATTTAATTATCATATCTTAATCACTCTACAAGCATATCCACCAAGAATCACCCATGAAAAGATCAATCATTCCATTTAACAATGCACTTATTTCTACATTCAGGGTTTTCTTCATTATTTTATGAATGTAACTAAGCCATTTAATTTTGAATTTCTACTATCATGGAAATTGCTATCCTCTAAAAGAGTCATACATCAGCTAACTCTACTGGACATGTACATGCATAATTTAGCCACAAGGTCAAGTCAACAATAATTTATCTTCTCAAGATTTTTCCCAATGCATAAATCCACAGCTAAAACTTATGCCCAAGCAATCACTAACTGAATATTTTTCACACTTCAAACACTTCATGGTCAAGCCAAACCACTCTTATATCACTAACACAAATTTAAGATATACAGAGTCATTCTTATTTTTACCTAACAATATTTTTATTGTGGGCTTCACTTAACTCTTAATAACCTCAAGAGTGGTCCCCACACCACTAGCACATAATCAAGGCCAAACAACATAAATCAATTTCAGGTCATTAACAGTCTCATCACCAGTATCACATTCCAGACAAGTCATTAATCAAATTCTGTTGGTATCAACAACCTCAACTAAATTTTGTCACTTTTATTTAAAACTCATTATTTTGCCAAGCATTAAGATTTCATTAACAAAAGAAACTCAAAGATAATGTCACTTAGCTAGTCCTCACAAGGAATTTATTATAATTTCAATAATAGAACTGCACAAAAATTTTAAATACAGTCTCAATGAACGAACCACACAAGGATCCCCAAATAATATCAAATAATCGAACTACACAAGTATCCATCCACAACATCATTAATAAGAACCTCTCATTACGGAAAACACATATCACCTCAATCTTTTATTCATGTTACTTTTTCACCATATTTTCTTAACATCCTGTTCTCATATCATCCTCTCAATTCTCATACCATCAATTTCATCAGTATAATAGTACAAAAAAAATAATAAGTAAGCACCATAGAATTGATAGTTTCACAATAACAAAAAATCAAATAATTCCATAACAATTATCAAGAAAAAAAACTTAGTCAATTTTCATCACTTAAATTCAAACAAAAACAATTCACAACGATGGCAAACATCTACCCACACAAGTTTAGCTAAATATCCAACACAAGCAATCAATAAGTTCACATCAAAAGTCTTTACCTATTAACAATAACTTTTAGACCTCATTAACAAATACCAATTAAAATCTCCTAGATTTAATTTTTTAAAAATTACTAAGATCCCAATTGGAATTAACTACATTCGAATTGAGCTCTATTAAGATAACAATTAGAATAGTCTAGATAACAATTGTATTCAATCTAATAGTCCAAGATTAGGACGGCACAATGGAGAGAAAGAAATGAAAATGATTTCTACATGCCTCATAGCCTTTTAAAGATTGGGTGTGGGGCCCTACACACCAATCTACAGAACTCTACTTGACATTGCTCTTGTACTTGTGGGAACAGTGAATCGAACGTCTGATACCAACTGTCATGAACGAAACTACTAGACCGTGCGGGAACCTACGCTATTCTAAGTAGCTAGGAAATCCCTTACTACCCAACTAAAACTAAGCGGAAGAAATCTGTTTTTAAGAAAATAATGAATTAAATATAATAATGTAAGTTAAATATTAATAAGTAAACTTTTTGAGAACCTCTTACAATTGTCCTCCACTACCCAGGACTTGGCCAGACATGTACAAGAGTTATCTACTACAGCATAAACTGTAAAAAAAAACAATAATACATAGACTCTAACATCTGTCAGGATGAAAGTGCAGAAATTAGTGTTGAATATCGTCATCCATCTAGTAACTGCAACTAACCTGCATTCAGTCTACACTCCAAAATGGAATGTAGAAGAGTAGGGTCAGTACAACCACACCTACTGGTAGGCATCATCGGCCGGCCGTGTTAGTCCATATAATCATAAAATAGAATTAAGGAAAATAAATTATGACATCCTGAATAGAATATAATTCAAGTGAGGCTGTAATAATATTATTACTTTACCTATTTAAGTTACAACATCCCACTAGTCTTCCAACTCCATCAATATTATATTCGCTACTAACATACTCTAGCCTCATTAATTCACACCATCAACCTCAATCCAGTGCTAATGCAATACTATTCCTCTTTATTCACCTTATCTTTTTCATTACTCATATTCACAGGAACAAACCTGTAATTATATACAGCCCACACTAAATTCTCGGGCTAATAACCAAATGCTCTATTATAATATTAAAGAATGATAACTAGCCATTCTGATAACCTACCATTAAAACACGTATAAATGAAGTAAGTCACCCAACATATAAGTAAGTACAAAGTTTCACTATTTCAAATACATATCACACAATCAAATACCTAATGAATTAAAAATACAACAATAATAGATCAAACAGTGCTCACAAATAAGCCATATAACCATCAAAAGTATCAACCATACTGTAAACATCCATAGACACAACACAAATATGCATACATATGCTATGGGACTTATTTTTCTCAAATAGTCATGACCTGCAGGGAACAATCTATGTTCATGTACCGTACTGGTGTGGTACCTGATCCAAAATATACATATCTGTACCAGCGTGGTACCCAATCCAACATATAAATATCCATACCAGTGTGGTATCCAATCCAACATATATATATCCATACCAGCGTGGTACCTTATCCAACATATACATATTCGTACCGGTGTGGTACTCGATCCAACATATACATATCCATACCGGCTTGGTACCCGATCTAACATATACATATTCATACCAGTGTGATACCCGATCTAACATATACATATTCATACTGACGTGGTACCCGATCTAACATATTCATATCCATACCGGCATGGTACCCGATCCAATCTATATATATCCATACTGGTGGGTACCTGATCCAACATATATATATTAGTACCGTTGTGGTATCCGATCCACCCTACACAATTATTATTAATATATAATTTATGCAACCTCACAACATACAACAATGTACCAAGTTTACAAGTACACTTAATGTCATATGACAATTCCATCAAGTAAATTTTTAACAATCATTTATACATGCATCAACGATTCAAGCATCAACAATTTCAAGCATGTCTGAATACCAATCAACAATTATTCATGGCATTACTTAAGGAGTTTTTATTATCAAACAAGGCACTCATAGACACAATTCAATAAACCATCATGATTATCATCAATTTAGCCTCTCATGGGCATCCAATAGATATAGTATTTTTATCAATATCAAAACAAGAATATCATATAATAAATCACAATTTAATTCTTACACATACAAGCCACTATTGGAACTTAATTACTCATTAATTATTAAAAATATCATTATCTTCTTTAATACCACAACTTGGGTTCTAACATCACCACCTATAACTAGAATATTCACTCGTATCATTATCCTTTACCGCATTCTAGATAATACAATCATCATACTAATTCAAGTTATCTATCCCTTAGATATTACTATGCTCATCAATATTTAATCTTAGCAGAATTCTCCTCATTCTATTATTGCACAATACATACAACCTAATACTATTACAACTTAACTAGGTTCATTACTAGAACAACAAAAAAATATCATGTTCATATACTACATTTACAACAATTTCCTTTCGGGAACATAACACATAATATCATAATTATCACATAATCAATCAATAATAAAGTTTTTGGGATTAAAGTTAAGTACTCGTGTCTTTATCCACCTCCACTTCATGCCCGCAGGCCTAGAAATACTTTCTCCCATCAATTCTAAATTATATAAATATAAAATAACATAATCTTCTTCTCATTCAACCAAGCCTACCTGAACGCCATGTTTTTGGAACAAGCAAACTGCAATAAGGATGCTCTTTCCATTCTTTCATGCCTTGAACAATATATCATCTAAAAATCAAGTAATTATAAGAGTAATTAAATATTTACTCTTCAAAAAATTATCTTGTAGATTCAAACCCACTAATTCTATCCTTAATTCAAGGTCAATATCATTCCCCAAAGTAAGTTAGCCATTAATTAACTCTTTCATACTTAACCTATCTCCATTAATGAAGTTTTTATGCTAAAGATCTCATCTTTACGGAATTCAAGGTTCCAAACCATCAAAATTCATAATCTAGTTTATGAAATTCATGTTAGGAATCTTTAATTTACAGTTTAGGATCACATATACATCATATTAAAAACACCCATGAGTATATCTCAAAAGAATTCCACCATTAAAGATCTTTCTAAGGATTCTAAGATGTTAAAGGAGTAAAAGACAATGGAAATAATGAAAAAACTTAACTCAACAAAGGAATTTCACCTTAAACCTTGGAAAATCACCTCTATAGGGTTGAGGAATAAAATTTGTGATTTTTAGACCTAAAATACGGATGAAGCTGATTTAATACAATCAGAATTTTTGCTACAGAGAAATCCCATTTCATCCCAAACAGTGCTCAGTAAATAGTCATAATTTTTTTACTCTGAATTCGGATTGATGAACGATTTATTGCGTTCGAAAGAGGACTCAGAGATCTTTGATTTTATAGTTAATGAGACCCTTAGATCCTTATATTCTATGAGATATGATCATTTGAATTTGGCCCTAGTAAAAACCTATATCGAAACTATATCAGAAAGATAGTTTTATACTTAACTTTGTGTTAGAGATATTGTATGGCCTTAATTCATACATAAAGAACTTTCAAAACTAAAGTATTGACATTAGCACTCACAAATAATTAAAATTCATCAAGCTTGAATCTATCTAGACACATCCTAAGGCTAAAGTATTCACCAAAAAATTTGAGGTGTCATAATAAATCAAATATTGGCTATTTTGAACCCAAGTTAATATTGAGGAATGAAAATTATGAATTTTCATGGATTTATTACGAATAATTTAGTAATGAAGAAATAGGTCATTACAATCAGATACTAATTTACCATCCGTTCGTCCCCAAATGGGCATTCAGTGGAGAAAAGCACGAGGTTGGAAATAGAGAGACATTACTAATAGAGTTGCTTATACTACACTCTGTTCACTCTCTTTATTTCCTTATCGATCAACCCACATTATATACTCAATCATTCTAGTAAAGCTTTTCAAAATACGAAGATGCGGAGAAAAATATTTACATACAAATCACTTATTCTCCTTTCAACGGCTTGAGTCTGAAACTTGAGTTTCACGCAAGCAAGATAAAGATGGTTAAAAGATTCACCTTGATGAAGACAAACATACGAAAACACTTCTTTTTCACTACCGAAGCTCCAGAGTCCCGAATTTAATTCTGAAAAGTGCTACGAGATGCTACATGAATCTACTATTCAAATTTCAACACTAAACAAGTCATACCTAATCCACCTAACACACAAACTCTCTCTGAGACACCTGACTCATTTTTTAGCCAAGACTATCCTATGGAGAATCTACATCTTGATCATATGCAAGTCACCACACCATTTACAAGTCACGTAACTTAGATACTCGCATGCACTCAATCAAGACTACAAAATTTATTTTATAAAGCTAGCTTAAACATCTCACAAGCACTATCCCTTTTACCTCAAGATCACTCACTGTTTCAAGCTTAGTGTTTACTACTATATATAGGTGTGAACACAACCTCTCACTCATCACACAGACTTATAACTATTAGCCATAGAGATTTCACAGAATTAGAGCCTACAACATATTGTCCTCCATAACATTGTTAATATCTATTTAATTATCATATCTTAATTACTCTACAAGCATATCCACCAAGAATAACCCATGAAAAGATCAATCATGCCATTTAACAATGCACTTATTTCTACATTCAGGGTTTTCTTCATTATTTTATGAATGTAACTAAGCCATTTAATTTTGAATTGCTACTATCATGGAAATTGCTATCCTCTAAAAGAGTCATACATCAGCTAACTCTTCTGGACATGTACATGCATAATTTAGCCACAAGGTCAAGTCAACAATAATTTATCTTCTCAAGATTTTTCCTAATGCATAAATCCACAGCTAAAACTTATGCCCAAGTAATCACTAACTGAATATTTTTCACACTTCAAACACTTCATGGTCAAGCCAAACCACTCTTATATCACTAACACTAATTTAAGATAAACAGAGTCATTCTTATTTTTACCTAACAATATTTTTATTGTGGGCTTCAATTAACTCTTAATAACCTCAAGAGTGGTCCCCACACCACTAGCACATAATCAAGGCCAAACAAAATAAATCAATTTCAGGTCATTAACAGTCTCATCACCAGTATCACATTCCAGACATGTCATTAATCAAATTCTTTTGGTATCTACAACCTCAACTAATTTTTGTCACTTTTATTTAAAACTCATTATTTTGCCAAGCATTAAGATTTCATTAACAAAAGAAACTCAAAGATAATGTCACTTAGCTAGTCCTCACAAGGAATTTATTATAATTTCAATAATAGAACTGCACAAAAATTTTAAATACAGTCTCAATGACCGAACCACACAAGGATCCCCAGATAATCGAACCACACAAGGATCCAACCACAACATTATTAACAAGAACCTCTCATTACAAAAAACACATATTACCTTAGTCTTTTATTCCCGTCACTTTTTCAGCATCTTTTCTTGACATAATGTTCACATATCATCCTGTAAATTCACATAACATCAATTTCATCAGTATTACAGTACAAAAAAAATAAGTAAGCACCATAGAATTGCTAGTTTCACACTAACAAGAAATCAAATAATTCCATCACAATTATCAAGAAAAACAACTTAGTCAATTTTCATAACTAAATTCAAACAAAAATTGCAAAAATCTAGCAACACAAGTTTAGCCAAATATCAAACACAAGCAATCAATAAGTTCACAATTTTTACAAGTCTTTACCTATTAACAATAACATTTAGACCTTATTAATAGATACCAATTGAAATTTCCTAGATTATTTTTTTTCAAAATTACTAAGATACCAACTGGAATTAACTACATTTGAATTGGTCTAGATACCAACTGGATTCAATCTAATAGTCCAAGATTAGGATGGCACGACGGAGAGAAAGAAAGAAAAATGATTTCAACATGCCTCATAGCCTTCTGAAGATTGGGTGTGGGGCCCTACACACCAATCTACGGAAATCTACTTGACATTGCTCTTGTACTTGGGGAACCGGTGAACTGAACGCTTTGATATCAACTGTCAAAACCCAAACTACTGGACCGTGCGGTCACCTACACTATTCTAAGTAGCTAAGAGAACCCTTACTACCCAACTAAAATTTAGAGGAAGACTTCGTCTTTTAAGTAAATACTGAATTAAATATAATAACGTAAATTAAAAATTAAGAAGTAAAATTTTTCAAAAACTTCTTACAATTCTCCTTCACTATCCAAGACTTGGCCAGATATGTACAAGAGCTATCTAATATAGCGTAAAATGACAATAAAATAATAATACAAATACTCTAACATCTGCCATGATAAAAGTGCAAAAGTTAGTGTTGAATATCGTCATCTATCTAGTAACTTCAACTAACTTGCATTCAGTCTACACTTCAAGAAGGAATGTGGAAGAGTAGGGTCAGTACACCCACACGTATTGGTAGACATCATCGGCTGACCGTGTTAGTCATATAATCATAAAATAGAAATAAGGAAAATAAATTATGACATCCTGAATGGAATATAATTCAACTAAGGTTGTAATAATATTATTACTTTACCTATATAAGTTCAACATCCCACTACTCTTCCAAATCCATCAATATTATATTCACTACTAACATACTCTAACCTCATTAATTCACACCATCAACCACAATCCAACGCTAATGCAACGCTATTCCTCTTTATTCACCTTATCTTTTTTATTACTCATATTCACAGGAACAAACCCATAATTATAGACAACCCACACCAAATTCTTGGGCTAACAATCAAATGCTCCATTATAATATTAATGAGTGATAACTAGCCATTCCACTAATCTACCATTAAAATACGTATAAATAAAGAAAGTCAACCAACATATAAGTAAGTACAAAGTTTCACTATTTCAAATACATATCACACAATCAAATACCTAATGAATTAACAATACAACAATAATAGATCAAACAATGCTCACAAATAAGCCACATAACCGTCAAGAGTATCAACAATACTGTAAACATCCACAAACTCAACACAAATATGTATACACATGCTATGGAACTTATTTTTTCCCAAATAGTCATGACCTGCAGGGAACAATTTATGTTCATGTACCGTAACAGCATGGTACCCGATCCAACATATACATATCCGTACCGGCGTAGTACCCGATCCAACATATACATATCTGTAAAAGTGTAGTACCCGATCCAACATATACATATTCGTACCGGTATTGTACCTGATCCAACATATACATATCCATACCGACGTAGTACCCGATCCAACATATACATATCCTTATCGGTGTGGTACTCGATCAAACATATACATATCCGTACCGGCGTGGTACCTGATCCAACATATATATATTCATACTAGCGTGGTACCCAATCCAACATATACATAACCGTACTGGGGTGGTACCCAATCCAACATATACATATTCGTATTGGCGTGGTACCTGATCCAACATAAACATATCTATACCAGCGTGGTACCCAATTTAACATATATATACGTACCGGCGGGTACCCAATTCAAAATATATATATTCGTACCAGTGTTGTACCCGATCTAACATAAACCAGTATTATCAATACAAAATTTATGTAAAATCACAGCACACAATAATGTACCAAGTTTACAAGTACACTTAAAGTCATAAAATAATTCCATCAAGTAAATTTTCAACAATCATTTATACACGCATTAACAATTCAAGCATCAACAATTTCAAGCATGTCGGAATACCAATCAACAAGTATTTATGGCATTACTTTAAGGAGTTATCATTATCAAACAAGCCACTCAAATACATAATTCAATAAACCATCATCATCACCAATTTAGCCTCTCATGGGCTTCCAATAAATATAGTATTTTTATCAATATCAAAACAAGAATATCATAAAATAAATCACAATTTAATTTTTACGCATACTAGTCACTATTGGAGCCTTAATTACTCATTAATTATTAAAAATATCATTATCTTCTTAAATACCACAACTTGGGTTCTAACATCACCACCTATAACTAGAACATTCACGCGTATCATTATCCTCTACTGCTTTCCACATAATACAATCATCACACTAATTCAAGTCATCTATCCCTTAGATATTACTATGCTCACCAATATTCGATCTTAGCATAATTATCCTCATCCTTTTATTGCACAATACATACAACCTAATACTATTACAACTCAACTATGTTCATTACTAGAATAACTAAGAAAACCATCATGTTCATATACTACATTTACAATAATATCCTTTTAGGAACATAACATATAATATCATAAATATCACCTAATCAATCAATAATATAGTTTTTGGGATTAAAATTAAGTACTCGTGTCTATATCCACCTCAACTCCATGCCCGTAGGCCTAGACATGCTTTCTCCCATCAATTCTAAATTATAAAAAATTTAAAATAACATAATCTTCTGTTCATTAAACCTAGCCTACCTGGACGCCAAATTTTTGGAAGAATCAAACTGCAACAAGGATGCTCTTTCCTTTCTTTCATGCCTTGGAACAATCAATCATCCAAAAATCAAGCAATTATAAGAGTAATTAAATATTTACTCTTCAAACAAATATCTTGGAGATTCAAACCCTCTAATTATACCCTTAATTCAAGGTATATATTATTCTCCAATGTCAGTTAGCCATTAATTAGCTCTTTCAAGCTTAATCCATCTTTGTTAATAGAGTTTTTATGCTAAAGGTCTCATCTTTATGGAATTCAAGGTTCTGAACCATCAAAATTCATAATCTAGTTTATGAAATTCACGTTAGGAATCTTTAATTTACAATTTAGGATCAGATCTTCATCATATTAAAAACACTCATGAGTATTTCCCATAAGGATTCCACCATTAAAGGTCTTTCTAAGAATTCTAAGATATTAAAGGATTAAAAGACGATGAAAATAAAGGAAAAACTTACCTCAAGAAAGGAATTTCACCTTATGCCTTGAAAACTCACCTCTGTAGGGTTGGGGAATGAAATTTGGGACTTTTAGAGCTAAAATACGACAGAAGCTGATTTAAAGACAATCAGAATTTTTGCTACATCGAAATCTCGTTTCCGCCCGGATAGTGCTCTGTAAAGCACCCATAACTTTTTACTCCGAATTTGGATTGAGGAACAGTTTATTGAGTTTGATTTGGAAAGATGACTCAGATATCTTTGATTTGATAGGTAATGAGACCCCTAACTCCTTATATTCTATGAGATATGATTGTTTGAAGTTGGCCCTAATCAAATCTCATATCAAAAAGAAATTTTTATACTTAACTTTGTGTTAGGGATATTGTACGACCTTAATTCATACCTAAAAAACTTTCAAAACTAAAGTATTGTTATTAGCACTGACGAATAATTAAAATTCATCAAGCTTGAGTCTATCTAGCCACATCCGAAGGCTAAAATTTTAACCGAGAAATTCGAGGTGTCATAACAAATAAAATATTGGTTATTTTTTACCCAAGTTAATATTGAGGAATGAAAATTAAGAATTTTCATGAATTTATTACGAATAATTTAGTAACAATGAAATGGTTCATTACACCTTGGATGGCAGCAATCGTGGCTCTCAGACCGCAGTCACAATAACTGAGGTCGATCCCAGCTCCTTTTTTTCCAGCTTTTGCACTTCTTTACCCACTTTCTTCCCTTTTTTAGCTTACTTCACTTATTTTCTTCCACTTACCTGTAAACCTACAAACCAAGGGAATTAGTGCATTCAAATGAAAAATTCACCTCCTTTACACCATTTAATAATAGTAGTGTGTACAAATTTGGATACATATGTGTGGTAAATTTACCTCCCATCAAACATCCAAAGTCGAACCATCTAATATTTGTTTTTGTGGTAATTCAATCGTCTTGAAGAGATTGTGTACGAAAAAGATTTCATGTCATAAGTTCTATAATTACACAATTGGAGAAGTGAATTTTTCATTAGTAGTGTATGACTTTTACTATTGTTTCTCTATTGAAAATGACTAATACATTTTCCTTTCATACAAAAATTGTGAATACGAATATTTTAGGTTAATTAAGCCACGCCACATGACAAAAGAAAATATTGAAAATAAATCAACATAGAGTCCACAACCTAGAAAGAGTCCTTTCACATTGAGTCTGGAATTGGAAAAGTCAACATTTCAAGATGTATCCAAGTTTCAAATACTACAAAGGCTCAAAAAATTTATAGAAAGTAAGGACTTGCCTATGACATTGTTCAGGAAAGCTCAAGACACAAGGGTCATTTGAAAGTTTTAGTCACACCCAAATCTTCGGTTAGGAGAACAACTATCATAACAACATATGCTATACAAATAACTTAGGATGAGAAAATGAATCATAATGTGAATGATATTGTTGATAAGAAGTTGTATATATAATATCAACCAACTGTCCAAATTGATACATACGACAAGTGAAACTATGAATGAATATCACAGCTTTATAGTATCTAGAAAGGCTCTAATGAAACCCATGACTGTACAACTATCACAATATATATTCTAAAGACTCGACGAAGTCCTGAATCAACTTAAAGCTCACCAACAGTCGTAGAGTATCCTATAATTCTATAGGAGAAATATATTAGCTGAGTACCTATGCCTGCAACATGAAATATAATGTCTCCATGTGGGACGTCAATACGAAATAATGTACTGAATATATAAGGAATGAAGTAACCACAAGTAAAACAAGAGATCAATGAAATAAAGGATCAATATATAAAGTATAGATAAAGATGAATAACCAATCATAAACATTGCATGATTTTCTTTACTTTACTTCTCTTTTCTTTGTAATATTTGTAAGCTATGTGACACATATGACCAACTGATTAGTGGTAAAAGAGGATGATCCATGTTAGGCATTATACCCTTAAAATACGATCCTAATCAACACATAATCGAGGTCAAGCCATGCTAGAATTTTCTTTCATTTCTGAGATACCACCCATAATATTAAGATCAACCCATGCTAGGTGTTCCTTCCACCCCTGGTATACCGTCTATAAGCCCATGAATTGGGATCAACCAATGCTAGGATTTTTCTTCTGAGCTACCACCCAAATATAATCAGATTTGCTTTACATCACTTTTTTAATTTTTTAGATTGTTATTTTGGTAGTCATAGTATTGTTCAACTTTGGGACAACAAATCATAATAGAGAACACATGAATATGGACTTAAGGTAGTAACAATTACATGAAAAGCAATTGTAACGCCAATATAATACTTAGGAGTTTATGTGACACAATAAGAATTTTGATATCTAAAATTGAAATAGATATCAAGTGGAGATATTTAACTCATAAAGCCAATAGATATGTACTTTATATAGTAATATGATGGCCAAATATATAGTAAATAATATCAAATAAAAGGGTTACCTGAACATGGGAACTAATAAGGCACATAGATAGATTCAACTTAGGGATAATACATGTTTCAAATTAGTACATATAAACTTAATAACGAAACATGTAAGAATTATGTGAGCTAAAAGTATAGAGTAAGATAATGAGAGTGATATTCAATGAAGGAAAATTGTAAGCATGTGAGAAAATAAAGTATATGATTAATTAGATCAATTGAAGCAAGTTAACAGTAAGTGGGTTGATCGTGTACCCGACAATGGACATACTTACCATGTGTAATCTAGGATATTATTGACTAATGTAAAAGAAACATGTGATGAGGATTTGTGTTTTAATGATGAAATAGGTTTAGGTCTTGTATGCTAATACTTAGTAGAGTAAGTACATAGTTCTAGTGATAAACTCATATTGAAGTACTTTAATGCACTAAGGAGTGGAAATGAGATCATTAGCTACATTGGTCATCATATACATCCACTATGTATCATTTATTACCAAGAACACATAGAAAGCTTACTTTTTAACACAAGTGTTGGATTCATGCTAAAGAAATAGGAAGTCAAATAGCCTTATATACCTTATCTTTCGATCAATGTAACTATAATTATTCTGCTTTTCCTTGAGTGTTAATCTATAATATAAGTACATAGTAAATATAATATTAGAATCTAATCACATTATAAGACATAAAACAATATCTAAACACTTAACGGACACTAAGACTGTCCAAACCCCTAAATATGTGGTGTATCACCACGCCCTTATTTAATACTTTAATAGAACTCTATTCGACAATATTTTTTAGGTGACTCACTGACTCACAACTACAATACTTATAAAATAAACCATAAGCAGACACAAAATCCATAAATCACCAAAACGTCTCTCCAAGTTCACACTCTTCATTTCTACACTGTAATAATATTAACCAATCATTTTATAAGGCTAGCCACAACTTTCCAAACTTCTTAATACAATAATATAGCCTTAACATTACAATATAATAAAAAAAAAGTTATTCTCATAACTTCTAATTATCGTTCCATAAAATCTAATGCACAGCTATGCCTAAAATGCGCAAAAGAGCTAATAATTAGAAGGTAGGGCAACACCTTACCTTGGATGTCTTAATCTATTATTTTTTCATGAATTACTATTTTGTAACATTATCTAAACCACAAAATAAGATAGGAACATCAGAACAAACATCACATGAAAATAGAAAAACAACCCAAGTTCATAGCATGACATTCTTACCTTAATCTTTAAAAGAGAGGGGCAACAACTTGGCTGCCAATACCTATAGATTCATTCCTATTGAATAAATCTCTACTATATGTGAAACTATGGAGGAGAGGAGGTTATTTTGTAGGTTGGTTCGTAAGAAATAAATTGAGGAACATGTAGAATCCTAATGGGAAAATAAGATGGTTGTTTAGAGGATAAGAGATACAGAGATATTGAGAGACTTAGACAACCTAAATTTGATAAGAAAAAATGGTATATTTGCATCATTGGCCTTTAAAGGACCCTTTTATCTGACTCTTTCTCCTCTTTATTTGTTCTTCTATTTGGTTTAATTTGGGCCACAAATGTTAAGTAGGTTAAGTACCTTCATTTAAGCTAGTCAAAAGTCCAAGTAGGTAATACATCTACAAGGCATTTTAATTACCTCTTATGGTCTTGGAAATATTGGGTCTTGGACTGCTATTCTACTCACTATATTTCACTTAGTTTTGGCCTCACATTGGTTACTTAATATAGGCCCCACTTTGGCATATTAGTGTAAGTTGGTGATGCACCTACTTGTCAGCTACTAGTATAATTAAGTCAAGAGAGCACCTCACTTATTTTATCCTAGTTTCCCTACATCTTAATCCCTCTACTCTAACTTAGCACTTACTCTAATTTTAAACTTAAATACATCCTTACTATCTTAAGTTTAAATATTTTTGTCAATGCTTAGTTGGTCGTATATGTTTGAAAATGTACGGGGTGTTACAGTTTCATTGAGAGATTGTCACTACCCAAAATCCAAAGGGGTCATGATGACACTTGTCACAAAGAATCCTAAAAAATAAACCTAACACCCTAATTAATAAATTCGAAAATAAACATAACAATGAAGCCATAACTCCTAAAACCAGGTGTCAACAATATAAGAATGTATCTAGTACAACTCGAAACCCTAAAAATACATAAGATATCCAAATACAAGAGAAACTCTATCTCTGAAATGAAAGTAAAGACAGTCCATAGAGAAAGGTAGTAGAAGACATCCGAATGCTTGAAATCATCAACTACCATGAAAGATCCAACAATCGCTCGAGTAAAGAAGCGTGGGGTGCACCCAAACCTGAATCTGCACTGAAAGGGTACAGTAGGAGTGAGTACAGTCCACATGTACTCATTAGGTATCATAGGCCGATCGAGAAAAGTACTAAATAATGTACACAAAATACACACTAAGGACACCTCACTTGCAATTAGAAAATGTCCCACAACAGTAGCCCATACCGCTTGATATATATATATATATATATGTATGTATGTATATATAAATCAAATACAACAACAATACCACAAGAATAACACAAGTATACATTATATCACACGCAAGTATACACAGAGAAGGACATGTATATACAGGATGGTCAAGTATAAGTGACAGGATATAGAGCATGTAGACATATAAATAGTCAATATGGAAATCCAATCTCAACATAAGTAACAATAAAAGAAATGTAATGTATAATATGATGATGATGATGATAATGCACAAGGTGGGCACACAACCTTGAGATTGGCACACAGCCTTGAGATTGGCACACAGCTTTGAGATTGGCAAAAAACCTTGAGATTGGCACACATCGTTGAGGTTGGCACACAACCTTGAGCAATATTCAGTATTTCCAGTGTTTCCAATATTTCAAGTGTTTCCAATATTTCTAATAATTCCAGTATTTCCAATTTTCCCAAAGCACATACATAACATAAGGCATAAACCAAGTACACTTACATGATAAAAAGTAAATATAAAGCAATAAGACAAACAAGTGAAATGATGCATATAATGACATAAGAATGATGATGCAAGGTTCACAACCATTCAAAATGAGTATTTCCTCAATCAATTCATATGATGTATTCCCACAACCAATCCATATGTTGTATTTCCACAACCAACCATAATGTTACAATTCCACAACCACGTGAGTCAATATCCACTTACTATTTCCACTATTCATAATTTTTTTCCACATAATTCATATGCCCACAAAGTATTAATATATCACTATACACCAAAGATATCACAATTGGAATTTCTAACAATACAATACTATTATTTGCATGTATGCCAGGCTATCAGCGTCACATAAGATCCCACATAATCACACAGATCACATGATATCTCTGATTCAACAATTACATCACATATAAGACCCCACACGAGCATAATACAGAGATATTTATATTTCATGATTTGTTCTCACCCTTAACATGCATTTTTGGTATACAAATTAACTACCCAACCCAGTCTAAAGAGTTAAGTCATAACCTACCTCGAATGCCAGAATCAATCAGCAACACTTTGATCCCAAAGTCCTACTTCAAACAAATAATCCCAAAATCAATTAAAATCAAAAAATATAATACAAAGCCAACAGTACCCATATTGCCTACTTTTGGTTTAGGATCAAAATGGAACCTCAAAATGAATTTCCAAAAAAGAAAGGAAAATTTTTAAATTTATTATAAAAATGTGTTCAAATACCTTTCAGAATCTACATCTGAAAATTCAAGTCAAATCGAGTATAAAGATGAGGTTCAAATTAAAGAAAAACTATTTTTAGTCATTTTCGAGTAAATCCTTTGAAATTCGTTAAAAATTCAAGAATCGAGGATGTTTGAAGATGAAATCGAGGAAAATAAGTAGGATTAAGAACATTATACAAGTAAAAAGGATTAAAATTTTGGGATAAATCAAGTAATAAGGTTTTTAGAGTTTTTAAATAATGAATCAAGAATTAAGTAAGAAAAGGATGAAATCTCACCTTAAATCCATAAAAGAATCGAGAAATTGATGTTAATCTAGCTTCTCAATCTCCCACAAGCTTTACTTTTAACCTCTCACATGATTTTAGGATTTACCTCTCAAGAGGCATGATGAAAATGAGCTAAAATCAGGTAAAAGGGGTTATTTATACGTCACATCAAGTTATCAGGTGTATTAAGCATAAATCATATTCCCTATATGCCATTTACACTTTAAGGCATAAACTGCAAACACCAAATGTGTTTTACCCTTTGTGCACCAGTTAACCTGGTGCACCAGATTTTTAAGTCCAAAATGAACTTCGAAAGGGTATCCAGGATTCGTTTAGAATCTGATTTACATAAATGACCTATGTAACCCCACTAAATTCAACATTCTAGATGTGTTGGCACAGTCAAATTTTTGAAAAGACATCATTTTCACAAAGTTGACCCCAGAAACCCAAAATCATCATTTTCCAAATCGAGGGTCGAAATGAGATTTAAAAGTCGTAAGATGAAATCAAATATGTTACCACCCTAAAATCAATGTTTTGGATCTACTGGCGTGGTCCATTCAACCATTCGTTGGACGGAACAAAAGATAACCACAAAAGTGCATAATAAGTCTCTCAAAGCCTCCAAAAATCACAATTTCACACAAAAGGCACAAAAATACATCGAGAACTGTGTAAATCACCCACACACCTCAAAAATACCACAATACAAGTATGGGGAGGGGTAAAATAGTTATTTCACATATAAACATATATTTCACATATTTTATCAAATTTTTAGATCGTTATGGAGACATGAAAATAGAAAGGTATTAACTAACACATAGGTTGATTATGACTGAAGAAGAAGGAAATAGACTATGAATGGTGATGTATGGTATATCACTAGTATTTTTAATTTGAAAATATATAATAGGACAGTAGGGTTATTTTATTTATTTTATTTTAGTATTTGCCATCTATTTTGATTTATTTTCAAAAATAATCATCTTTCAAAATTAGTTGTAATAACAGATTACACAGGTATATATGAAAAGTGGCTTCATGTCAATATAAGGAGAGATATACCACAATTAAAACTGATTTCATGTCAAATATAAAATATTAAATAAATATTCATACCTTGCAAACATTCAAATCAAGGATATAAAATTAAAATTAATTATCTAAAATCATAAAATTAATTTATCTTTACTAAGAACCAAAATCTTAAAACTTAATTATCTAAAATTCTACATTAAAATAATAAATAAGATTATCTTAATCAGGAATCAAAATCATAAAAATGAGTTGTCTTAGACATCTACATGCAAATCATAAAACAAATTGTCTTAAACGAACACCTAAATTATTAAACTTAATTGTCTTAAATCCCACATACAAACCACGAATCATTTGTCTTCTCTATTGTTGATATCATTAACAATAGACATCACAACAGATGAAAAATTACCAAAACAAATTTCTAATGGCACATTTTAAACAACTTCCTAAAGAGGAATAATTTCAAAGTCTGTTAGTTTACATCTTCGTTTTCATCGATCCCATCAACTTCATCAGTGTCCCTATGAACTGTCTGGGCATTGGTGAGATCCTCCTCATATTCAGCAGCTGGATCAAGGTTCCCATCAACTAACTTGGCTTGGGTGAGCTCATCTTCTAGTTTAGTTGTTGCATCAAAGTTTCCATCAGATGAATTTATCTTGGTGAGCTCCTCATCTTGTTCAGCTACTGTATCATAGACCCTATAACCTTCCTTCTTATTGGTTTGTTCCACCTCTTCTTCAGCAGTTTCATTAAAGACACCATCAACTACCTTTTTCTTGGTCAGGTTATCCTCTTCTTCAGCATCAGCTTTATCAGAGACACCATCAGTCTTCTCCTTGGTTAGCTTCTTCTCTTCTTCAATAACAGCTTCATGAAAGACCCCATAAGATCTTTGGATCCATCAACTTCCTTTTCCTTGGTCAACTTATCATCTTTATTAGCAGAATCCTTATCACAGACCCCATCAAATTTTATTTTTTGGCTTAACTCCTCATTAAGGATAGCCATTTAGAGGAATATTTTAGTGGGGATCCACTAATTTGGCCTTTTAAGCCATGCAGTTGCTGCATTAAAGGCTCCGACAGTATCTTTTAGGGTCTCTTCATCATCGCATTGCTCATTTTCTATAATTTTTGGACATGTTCTGTAAAATTATACAGTTTATGAATCAAGTAAAATTTAAAAAAATCAAATTTATTCACCTTTTTCTTTCTCCTTCTTCTTATTCTTATCACTTCTTATTTTTTCTCCTTAATTACATAATCCACAGAAATAGTCAATTTGTAGTTCATACTCGACACATGCTTCTCAAGAGAGCTCAATCTATCCTCAATTCTCGACACACGATCAGTTAATTTTGCATAATACTTTTCCTTTTCCCTAGCCTCTTCTTGAGCCAACCTACTTCGTTCATCATTAAGATCTACATCATTATCATCATCAATAGCAAGTGACTCAAAGACAGTGAAACCACCCAACTCAACCTTCAGCGCATCAGCGAAGTCATGTTTACGCATAACCTAGGAAACAAGAAAAATCATTAACTATTACCTATTAAATTTAGTTTTAGAAGGTAATTAATAAAAATACATTCTTTTATCTTTAAAGACTTCCTCGAATGTCTAAATGGATCTCCTTCGTTAAATGTGGCAATATTTTTTGTGTGTCATCTGAGAAATATGGAAAGGGAAAAGGAATCTCTCTAATTTACCAGCATGTATTTCAACATTGGGAAAGGATTCATAGATTTAAAATTGTAATCACAGAAAAAAGCAATTGATCAACTATGATTGTCAGATAAAGTTTATAATTAAATAAATTGGGTGGCCGATGATATACCATGAATACCTAGGCAAATCCAAATTGAGCCTAAGATGCATCATTCTCCTTCTCAAGATATGCTTTCTTATGCTTCTACATGTCTTTCTTCTTCTTTAAGTACTCTAATGTCAATTCAAAGGACTCCCTTTTCCATATGTATTCCAAATAAAAATCAAGAGAAACGACAATTTTTCCAAAGTTTGGATTAATGGTCTTGGAAACATCACTTGATAGACATATCACATGCAAGAACCAAACCAAACAACACTTTTAACTTATCTTTTTGGTTCAGCCTACTGCCTTTAACCAAATTCAAAAGGTTTGTTGAAGTAATCATTTTGTTGCTTGCTAATCATATAGTAAAATCTTTCCACATCAAATTTTGATTCACAAGTATATAATAAACACCTTAATCTCGTGATTAAAGCAATCTCAGTCAAGTCAAAACAAGTTGACTTATCATTAATAGAAAATCACATCTCATGAAGTTTTGAGTTAGATTTGACACGACGAAGAAACATGTGATCAACCGACTATTCATGAAACTTTAAATGGTATAATATTCCTTTAAAATGATCAAAATAAGACTTTTGAAACCTACAAATAAGTTTTTACTCGACTAAAAGTCTCTTGAATTGGTAAAAAGATGCACCCCAGACCTAACAAAAATTTTCATTACTAATGATCCAAGTTCGTCTATATAGGAAGTAAGATTATACTTTTCAAAATTAAGGACTAGTGAATAGTCTGGAACACACAGAGGATCATCATCATCCTCATTTCCATACTCACAAATATTCTCCCTTCAGGCCTAAGCCTAATTAGTAGCTTTCCTTGTTGCTGGCATTTCATCCCCGGTAGTTGGCAGAGGCGGGAATAAGAAGATCTTCTATGGGACTTGGGGCCTTGAGGCCCAGGCTTCTTGTTGTTAGGAGTGAGTTAGAATTATTCTTTTTTGACCTCTAAATCTATTTCCAAATACCCTGAAAGCAGCAAATAAAGTAGCAAGTGAAGAGATAAGGCCTCTCATTTCCATTAGGGAGGATGCATTCCCATTGTAACGGCGGCGGAGGGTGCCTGCTCTACGACTCCTTAGAGGTTGGGGAGTGGAAGAAGATTCATCACCGGGCTGGACTTTAAGACCTTAGTTGAAACTACCTTTCCTCATTCATGGGGATCTAATACATCATGGTCTAGGGGCCTAAGAGATGGAAGATAGATCACCAAGGCTTTTAGCCACAACAACAAGGAAGGGGCATTTTCGTGGACTGGACGATTCACAAGTATATAATAAACACCTTAATCTCGTGATTAAAGCAATCTCAATCAAGTCAAAACAAGTTGACTTATCATTAACAGAAAATCACATCTCATGAAGTTTTGAGTTAGATTTGACACGACGAAGAAACATATGATCAACCAACTATTCATGAAACTTTAAATGGTATAATATTCCCTTAAAATGATCAAAATAAGACTTTTGAAACCTACAAATAAGTTTTTACTCAACTAAAAGTCTCTTGAATTGGTAAAAAGCTGCACCCCAGACCTAACAAAAATTTTCATTACGAATGATCCAAGTTCGTCTATATAGGAAGTAAGATTATACTTTTCAAAATAAAGGACTAGTGAATAGTCTGGAACACACAGAGGATCATCATCATCCTCATTTCCATACTCACAATTGTCGGGCAGGCTATTGTCTCCTCCATTATCACTACCACTGTCACTACCACTATCACGACCCAAAAATCTAAGGATTATGATGGAACTCATCGCGGCGAATCTTGATGAGTAAGCCTATCACCCAAACTGATACACAAAGGGGAAAAGATAAAAAGACCCCCAAGGTAGGGCTTCTAGAACAAAGGCGAACCACATTAGTATAAATAATGTGGAAATAAACATATCCAAAACAAGGTGTCAATAGTGTAAGAACTACGAATACAAACCACAAGTCAAATATATCAAAAATATCCACACCAGGTCAACATATATCTCTAAATACAAATAAATATATAACTACTATAGAAAGATACAGGCGAACTCCAGATGCATGAATCTTTAACTACTACCTTAACTAATTTGAGAGGCACTCAAGCTAGGACCTATACTGAAAGGGCATAGTAGGCGAATACGGTCCACTTGTATTCAATAGGTATCATAGTCCAACCAAGTAAAGTAGTAACTAAAGCATACAAAATATACACTAAGCGCACGTCACCTGCAACCAGAAAATGTCTAACAATGGTAGCCCACACCTCTTGCACTAACAGTTCTACAATATCCACACATAATACATCAACACACCAGATAGGGATACAAATATACCCAATATCACATATAAGTAGAACAAAAGAGAAACATTTATAATTAGGATCATTAAGTCCAAATAAGGGAATATAGAATAATTCGACATTAACAAGTCAAGATATAGAATATGGTCATACAAGCATAACATAAACACTGTAAAGTAAGAACAATATCTATGGTGATGATGATGATGATTGTCACACAATCTCCGTATACACCTACAGAGTTAAAGCTTCTCAATATAAGACCCATGGAGGGTTTGTCAACCCGTATACTACCCTGTGTACACCTATAGAGCTAAAGCTTCTTGATGTAAGACCCATTGAGGATTTGTCAACCCGTATACAACCAATATCCATGACTCTTCTCTAAATAACCTTTGGAGAGGTCTATGAAATCCAATGTTCCAATATTCCTAGAATTTTTAGTATTTCCGGTATTTCCAATATTTCCAAAGTACATACATAACATGAGACACAAATCAAGTGAGACCACCAACAACAACAAATATGTACGAAACGTATAACAAACAAGTGAAATTATGCATATCATTCCATGAGGATCTAATGTTCACAATCACTCTCAATGAGTATTTCCACAACCAACCACATAATGTATTTCCACAAACATGTGGACCAATATTTGCTTATTATTTCCAATCATTCATAAATTTCCACATGTTTCATATACCCACAAGTATGAATATATCACAATTCAATAATGGCACCACAATAGACATTTTCAACAACATAATACAATTATTAGAATGTATTCAAGGCTATCAATATCATATAGGATCTCACACAGTCACACATATCACATAGTATATCAATTTCAGCAATTACATCATAATAAGCCCCCACATGGGCACAACACATAGATATATATTTTTCATGATTAGTTACCACCCTTAACATGTATTTTGTACCATCATTTATTATCTAACCCAGTCTGAAAAAGTTAAGCCATAACCTACCTCGAATGTCAAAATCGGTCTGCTGCACTTTGAACCTACGACCTTACTTCCCACAACAATCCTAAAATTAAATAAAACCAACAAATATAGAATCTGTTCATTAAAACAAAGCTAACAATACCCATATTGACTACTTTTGGTTTGAGGTCAAAATGGACCCCCGAAATGGGTTTTCAAAAAAGAAGGGTAAAAATGTTACTTTAATTCAAAAATGTGTTTTTCATATTTTTAGGAATCTACAGCTGGAAACCCAAGTCAAATCGGGTAAAAATGAGGTTCAAGTCTAAGAAAATCCATTTTTGAGCTTTATCAGGTAAAATCTTTGAAATCCATCCTAAAACTTAATGTTTTACTCTTCTACAATATTAACTTGGTTTCTTTTTTTTCGAGATGCTACAGTATAATTCTCCCTAAACTATATGTACCAGCTGCTCTCCATAGATTAGGAGTTATACTTAGTCAAAATGTTAAACTAACTTCAAAATTTTCCTAAGGTGTCACAATTATGCATTTACCAATGGTGGATACTTCCTCTTGCTCTGCCATGTAAACACAATATTTGTTAGCCTTGGGAATCCATTGCAAGTTGAGGTCCCAGTAGGTTGACAAAGAAAAGATTAGACTCTTCTTAGTCCAAGGTGATAGTAAAACATTATTTTTTATTCAGAGAACCTTCTCAACTTATTTACAATAGTTAATCTTGATGGACAAAAGTCTTTATCATGGTTGTTTCTTCCACAATGAGTGCACCAAAGGTTGTCCTTTATAGAGACATACTTAATATGAAGATTATAAGGAGCAATTGATCTATGGAAGCCAAGACCCATCCCATTAGTTGACCTTTGATTTGTGAGATTGGTTAGAAATTGAGATGAAGTGTTCCATTTAAGATCCCTTTCAAGTTCAAATTTGATCCAAATAGGTCCCTCTCAAGCTCAGTGCCCCTCTCCAAGGATGAAGTTAAATCTAGTTGAGATTTAGTTAACTTCTTCTCAAGTTCAAACTGAATCCTACTACCTTCACCTTTCCTTTTTCACTAGACTTAGGTATTTCAATAAGTCTTTCATTTAACAGGTCATTTTCAAAGGATAAATACTAGTAGCTTTCTTGTATCTTAGACAACTATTCAAATAACTCCACTACCCCTATTTCTAGTGCTTTTATTTGAGAGATCCTTATCTTTTGTAAGGTCAAACATAAAATCTATCAAAATAGTAGGAAGAGACTTTAACTCCTTAAGAGAGTAATGTTTAAGATTTTTTAATGTTCAAAACGGTTACCTTATCACCATATCCATCATTAGATTTGTCCATCAAAGCAAAGACTAAGTCATAGATTTGATCATCGTCTCTACCACTATTATTGAAGCATCCTCATTTTTCTCAAACTTATCAGACTTACTGGGAGAGTCTCTCCATGCTACAAAATCTTGCTTCACTACTTTTTTAGCGGTGGCTCTTCTACTAAATTTATAATGGACCTAATCCTTCTTCTTCTGTCTATCACCGTTTGTCTTTATGTACTAGTTATAGTCCATTTTGTGAAGATGACAATCGATCATAAAGTGACCTAGTTTTTCACACTTGTGGCATAATTCATTACTCTTATTATAACTGCTTAAATCTCATCTTCTAGGAATTCTACCATTCCTCCTCACAATATTAAGGAATCTTTTAGTGATGTATGTTTTCTCTTCATCATCTTCACTAGATTCTCTCTTTGCATATTTTTGCATCAAATTATTTCGTTCTTTTGTTCACTTCTTGCTTTGTCTTGTTGTTTTTTGAGTTCATAAGTTTTCAGGTTTCTAATCAGCTCATCCATGGTTAGGGTTTTTAGGTCCCTCATTTCAGTGATAGCATTTACCTTGATCTCCCATGACTTTGGTAAAATTTTAAGAATTATGAAAACCTTTTTGGTAGTTTTAATCACTTCACCAAGACATGTAGTTCGTTAGTGATGGTTTTGAACCTAGTATGCATCTCATGAATAGTTTCATCTTCCTTCATGTCTTAAGGCCTCATATTAAGTGGTCAACATATCGACCTTTGATTATTTAACCTGACAAGTTCCCTCATGATATATTTGTAGACATTCCTAGATATTCTTGGTAGTTTCAAAGGCTGAGATCCTTTTATATTCATCAGGATCAATTCCATAGACTATCGTGACGCGAGGCTACCCCCTATTCACGACAATGGTGCTTACAACCACAAGGGTCACAACTAACCCATGAATTGATACCTGCTATAAGCACTGAACAAATATGAACATAACACTTGTGCGAAAGATAAACTGAGAAGGAAAATATAAAATTGAAAGTAACTAATTGACAATCTAACTGGTTGTCTGAATGTCTAAAATCCTCTAAAATGACTGAGGAGTTGATAGGACAAACCCCCAACTAACTTTAACTGACTGAATAAAAGAAAATACTAAAATAACTAAATAATCATAACATTTCTTCGATGGATGTGGACTCAACACTGTGACTACTGGATTACACTAAGCTGTCTAATCATAGACAAGAAACTATACGTCTGAACCTATGATATAAGACATCATAGCACAAAAAAGTGTATGCGGTCAGTACTTTAAATGTACTCGAATAAAAGATGAGGTTAGGCTGATATACATAGGGTACTGTACATATGAAATAAGGACTAACTGAATATCATGAGATAACTAAACATGAATGCATGAAAAACTGTAAAATCTGAGAATGCAAGACCAAGCATAAACATATATCTACAATAATCTATAAACTGAAAGACTAAAATCTGATAACTGAATAACTGAGAATCTGTGTTCTTTGGTCAGGAAAACCTGGACTAAATCTATACCAAATACTATATTAAGACCATGGGAGGTATCATTTAACTGACATGCCCTAATCTGAGCTAATTGGGGTCCAACATGTAACCATTGTTGGAAGGGAGTCAGTACTGTGCCATGTGTACTAACATTGGATATGTGGATCCACTAAAGTAATGTCCCGAAGGAATAATGAGTCACCCTTCACTGGAAGGTGCTCTAATGAGACACGTGTCACCCTCAAATAGAAGGTAAACACTTTTTCAACCCTCAACTGGCAGGTAGAAATCTATAACCAACGCTGGCTATATAGTTTTGTAACTCGAGGATTGCTCCTAAGGGTCACACCCTCTACTATTAGGTGACCCCTTGCCCCTGAGTTTGCTCGGTGCTAAATCCTACTCCTAATTGAACTGACACTAATACTAGAGTGGACTGAACTAGAATAAACATTATTACATAACTTATTTTAGCCTATGTAAGTTGGCGACTCTATTCAGTGACCTTTATGATCATTAAATGGCGATCTTGAACTTGATTCATGATTAGGAATGTCAGTAGGTGTTCTCGAATGAGTTTCAGATTTTTTAAACAAAGTTTGAAGCATGTGTTGAAGTCCAGTCCAGCGTATCAACGTGATCTTAATACGCGACATAGACCATTGCATTGATGAATATTTTCCCCCAGATCCCAGTACAAATTTTAGTGAACCAATGTAGACTAGACGTGAAACGTTGGCCAATGCATCGATACCACTGACATAATGCATCGGTATGCGCATTGCTAAACTAATTTTCGGTAATTAAAAATAGTGTCTAGAGGGGTATTTGGGAAATTTTCCCCACTTTGATCCAACCCCTAAAACATGAAATTCATCCCCTGATAACGCTCAATCTACAGCTCTCGTTTGAGTGTAAAGCGGTCGTTAGCAAATATAGAACCCAACCTGGGTTGGGTATCGATCCCACAGGGAATAGCTTGGCCAACAAGTAAGCAAAATTACTAAACTTTTGGTGCAAGTCTCCTAAGAGGGGGAGATTCTTGTCGTGCAAGTAATTTAAATAAAGTATCAAAATAAAAGCTGAAAATAAAAAGAAAGAATGTTACGTGAGTTGTAAACAATGAGAATTGAAGCGTTGGGGTTATGTCCACCTTCTGAGGTATACGTCTCTATTGGCTATGAGTGTGTAGAATTCTGACATGCAATTGCTTATAGAGAATTATAGTCGATGGTAAATCCAAGCGTCTCTCGACCTAAACAAGGACTATTTCACTTTAACTCTCTCAAGCTTAAAGCGTGTCTAACGGTACGAATTCTCCAAGAGGTTAGTCCAATTACGGCACTAGCATTTTAATAGGAAAGGGTGTCCTACTACCTTGACATTATCTCTTTTCCAGACAAATAACCTTTCTCTCGAACAAGTTAAATGTTAGACTGGCGTATTCTTGCGTTTGCAACCGCAAAGAATGTGGATTAAGATGAAGAGAATAATGATATAAGCAATATACGTGTCTCGAACTCACAAACTCACAGCAATAGATAGTAACTCATTCGGCTTCCATAACCCCAACAGAGAAGTTTAGTTACCCATGAATGCGAAGGAAATCACAATTTGCGTTGTTGTTATTATACCACAAGATTGATGATTTTCGTGTAGCACAAGTGGTAGGCGTGAGGCGTGAATTCCTTAGAAAAAGTAACGATTCTCTTGTTGTGGATTTTAAGACTAGAAGAGTAGATTAGAAGTGTTTGTAGTGGAAGATGAGAGGGATGGAAGAAAATTAATTGTTGAATTAAGTGAAGAATAGAAAGATGATTGAATCTCTCCACTAAGGGAGGAATGAATAAAAATCTCTAGCATGATAGGGTATTTATAATACCCATATTCTATTCCTACTAAGCTAATGAAATACTTAACCAAATCCTACTAAGCTAATGAAATACTTAACCCAATTTTACTAGGTTAATGTAACATTATCCAAATCCAAATAAACTAATGAAATACTTAACCCAATTGTACTAGGTTAATGTATTATTATCCTAATCCAAATTAGTCACTGCAAGTCCCCAAAGTCTTCAGAAATGTTGTTTTAGCCCGGGACAGATTTCCCATGCATCACTTTTGGTCCTTTAGGCGTCCAATCTTACGTTCCTTCCTTCGTGAGCTTTCTTTGGCGTCAAGTAAGCCATAAAATGCTGATTTCTGCATAATTTATACCTGAAACTTTGCTAATCATGTTTGTTAGCTCACTTACAGGAAAAAGGACTAAAAGTGCATGAAATATATAATTTGTTCTCAAAACTAGGCTAAAATATGGGCAAAATATATTGATATAGGCGTGTAAATTCGCCTATCATCAACACCCCACACTTGAAGCTTTGTTCGTCCTCGAACAAAATATCATGTCCTTCTTCACATCAACTTAGGGTTTTACAGCAACAACACAAAACATTCTTTAAGACAAGCACAACAATTATCAACAAAGAGTAGCTTTCCGATTATTAGTAGAAACAGTTTAGCCTCTAGCATAGACTCGTGATGGTGGTCAACTCGCATGCAAAAGTTAAGGCACAAGGAATCATACACAACTATCCAAAACTCATCAACCATGTGTGTCTCACAATATATTACCCATAGTCACTCACAAGTATAGCATATTTTTCAAACATGGGTATCAAAATATCCTTGCTCTCTCTCTCACAAAGAATTCATATGTAGCAACTGATGACCATAGTCTTACCCTTAGTGTAATACTACATTAAATCTTAGAATGTTAAGATTAGGATCAAGTAGGTCTTTTGATGGTTGTAATGTAGGCTAAGGGACGGGTAGGATCAACTATTTTGGCCAGAAATAGAGACTAAGTTCCTAAGCACTTTAATACATCACATTGTATTATTGACACTTTTTTCTTTCAACCTTTCTTTCTTTTATTCTTCCACCCTTGTTCTCCTCTTTTGTTTTTCACTTTTAAGCACAACTCACTTTTCAGTTTTCTTTTCTTTTTTCTTTTCACAACATACCTCTTATGCTAGCACTTTCTATAATACATTCAAGCACCATTACAATTTAAAGCATCATACTCACCCAATTTCCTCTTATGTTGTCACATGACTTTTTCACTTTAAAGCACTTAGGAATTTGGATCAAATTATGGTCTTGAAAAAATGTGGATTAGGCTTACATTTGCGGTTGTCAAAGAAACAGACTAAAGGCTCAAAAGATTTTAACTAGGATGATGTCCATGGGTAGGTAAGACAAAGGTAAACATGTATAGGTTGCCAAAGAAATGCCTCAATCATTTCCCAAACTTACACTCCTTATTTTCGCTTTGCATACACACCAGGCAAGTTCTAGCATCAGCCACAAACATAGAATATACTATTATCTCACACACACAAGGCACATGGTCGACTTGATTGGAAGTAATATAGACTCTCGACCCAACAAGTGAAGGAATTGAACCACACAATATCACATAATGAGTCACAACTAGAGCCTAAATGTCTCAATAGTCATGATGCTAGCACAAACTCTTGTTATAATCTCAAGCTGCCTATTAGAATAATTTCATGCGAAAAAAAATTTTACTACTAAAAAAACTTAACTACTCAAAAAAACTTAAAAACGAAACACAAAAAAAAACAAAGTAAGCAAACATAGATGCAAATAGAGAATTATAGCATGCAATACCGCCACCCCACACTTAAACGGGACACACTGTCCTCAGTGGAAAATAAATAAGAAGAACCTGGTTAGTCGGACTCATCCTCTATGTCTGGAGTCATACCCCTTGCGTCGGAATCATCATCAGAGTCGTCATCCTTAGAAGTTCCTCATAAGTATCCCACTTAATTCAAAGAGTGAGTCAAAGTGTTTGCATCGAGGAGGGTTCTCCTTGCTCTTTTTGTGAAGTGGTAGCCTTATCTTTGCCTTGCCTTTTTGTGCCATTGTACCTGAGATCTCAATAGAGTCATGTTATCATCATCTCAATGGATACAATCTATGAACAAGCAGTGGAGGTACCACCCCATACTTAGGTTGTTGGCACCAACTAGTGAAGTGAAAGTGGTCGATTACTCAGACTTCATCGACATACGTTTTAGATGCTCTATTCCAACAATAAAATCAGTGAGTCATACTTATTGTACTCTTGGCAATACTTGCATGTAAGATTATATCAAGACTATTACATAGGGATTACATCAAGGTATAGTATCTATCAATAATCACAACCGCCTATGTCGATAGGCAACTATAAGTCTTATTCTGATGAACAATTCATTCCAACATGTAAGTATTCAAGCGACAAGATTATGCAATGTTAATGACTATAGAAATTCCGCAAGAGTATGACAATACATCAAAATTAAATTCAAGTTGGAAACAAGTTAAGAGCATCCTAACGTATATGTTCACTCACTTGGTTGTGTATCAGCAATTCAAACACATGAATATCACCAATGCTTCTTCAAGATATAGCAATTCATAATAGGCATAGCAACGTAGTACTTACGAAAAATGGATGAAGAACAAAAGAGTACTTACGTGATTGAAACCTTTGGAGATGTTCTTGTGAATTGGAAGAGCAAAAAGAGAAATTTTGAGATGATTTGGATGGATGTGCGGCGCATTTGGGTCAATTTCTAATGTGGTTATGTTTCAAGACTAAGTCCCTTTTATATAGGAAGAGAATGGGTTGGGTTGTAACCCATTTCCAAATGGTTTTGAAGACAAAAATACCACATATGCGGCGCATAATGCTCGGCATAGTCATGACATATGCGCCGCATAGTCTATGGCATTTTGAGACATATGCGCCGCATAGTCTATGGAATTTTGAGACATATGCGCCGCATAGTCTATGGCATATGAGATCCTGAGACCTAATGCCATAGCATAGGCGGCGCATAGTCAAAAGCACACTTAAGAATGGGCGGCGCATAGTGTATAGCACACTAGATTCTGAGACCTTAGGCTATAGGATAGGTTTTGCATTGTTCGTGGCCTAGTTTTACCTAGGCCTAACCTTCCTCGATGCCTATTTTGGCATGATCAATGCTCAATCCATAACCTTATGCATCCTTATACCTAACTTACCACCTTTTCCATCCAATACGTCGAAATCATCATTTGAGACCAATCTCCTCGTTGAATACTTCTCGCACCATATTTGCTCAAAATTAATGAAAACGATTAGTACGATGGGTTGCCTCCCACCAAGCGCCTTAGTTTTGGTCGTGGCACGACTCTTATTTTTGGATTTTCATTTATCAAAAACAAAACAAGTACTAGAACGAAAGAAAGACAAAACGATAAACAATAAATGAAAAATGATAAACGATGGGTTGCCTCCCATCTAGCGCCTTATTTATTGTCGTGGCACGACATAGTTACCTCGAGTACTCAGACTTCGTCGAGGTAAATGGTGGATCATTTTCTGAAAGGATTTAGACGACAATGAGGCTTACCTGTGGTCATGCGATCTTTTTCGAGATGGCTCATAATTTTCTCCGGAGAGTCACCAATTATATCATCAATAGTCCAACCCATAGCTCTCTTGTATCTCTTCAGAGCAGAGATGAGAGCCTCTACGTGCTGTTCACTTAAATCATCTGCACTCTCTGGAAGTATATTTCTACTTTCCAAGAACACATACCTTAGATAATCGGGGAGCTCTTGCGATTTTAGCATTGGTGGCTTGTTAATGGGAGTCTTCGCTGTTGGTTGATTCTTGAGATCACAATCCGGTTGCTTATGATTATAAGACTCTATTTCTGTTAGATCACCAATAAGTTCTTCATAATCTTCATTATCCTCATGCTCAACATTCAGTGGCGCAGCAGACAATGGCTCAACAGTAGGCTGTTTCTCTATAGATAATGCTTTCATATCCTCTTGATGAACATCAGCTACAGATAACTCATTCATATCGCTGGGCTGCTTCATGGCTTTGCATATATCAAACCGTACTACTTCGTCATTAATTCGAAACGAAAGCTCATTATCTTTCATGTCAATAAGCACACTTCCGGTTGCAAGGAAAGGACGTCCCAGGATTATGGGAACTTCAGAATCCTCCTTACAATCCAGAATAACAAAGTCTGCAGGAAAGATGAATGAAGAAACCTTCACCAACACATCATTCAAGATACCCACAGGTCTTTTTACCGACCTATCAGCCATCACGAGCCTCATATTGGTTGGTGTCGGATCGCCTAGCCCCAACTTCTTGTAGATGGATAGTGGCATCAAATTTATGCTAGAACCTAGATCGCACAATGCTTTGGCAAAATCCAACGATCCAATAGTGCAAGGAATAGTGAAAGCTCTGGGGTCGGCCTTCTTCTGAACTATCGATCGGGTAGCAACTGCACTACAATGATGAACATTATCCGCTAACTCATAACTTGATGCCCGCTTCTTTGTCAACAGGTCCTTCATAAATTTTGCATATCCAGGCATTTTTTCAAGTGCCTCCACCAATGGAACATTAATGGTCAGCTGCTTTAACATATTCATGAATTTGCTGAACTTTGTAGCATCTGCCACCTTCTTTAATCTTTGGGGAAAAGGTGGTGGTGGGTATGGAAATGTTCTTTCCACGGTTTTCTTCTCCTCTTGCTTCCGTTTTTCCACTTTTTTAGTTTGCATGTCGTTGGGAGTGACGTTAGTAATGTCATCCGCGGACTCCTCACGTTTTGCGTTGTTATCCTTGTCCGCAACTTCGTCAACCACTTGCTTGTCTTTTGCTGAAGTTTCCAGCACCTTACCACTTCTGGTAGTGATGGCCATGCATGACCCATCATTCCTGGGGTTTTGCACAGTATCGCTCGGTAAGGTGCCAGCCTTTCTTTGATTGAATGCTGCTGAAAGTTGGCTCAATTGCTGCTCTATTTTCTTGATAGAAGTGGAATGAGAATCAACTAATTGCTTCATGAAGGACAAATCATTAATCACCTCCGTAACTCCCGCGCTCGTTACTTCCACTCCTTTCAATAACTTAGCCATCATGTCTTCCATACTTCCAGAATTAGATGTGGTGGTATCACGTCTACCAGGGGGAACGTACAAACCACTCTTTTCATTGTTTTTCTTCCAACTACCTTGGTCTTTGCTTCCAGATTTATCATAATAGTTCCGACCTTGGTTTCCTTGGGCATTCCCTCGGAAACCCCCCTGATTGTTCAAGTAGTTAGCTTCTTCTTCAGAGTCGGATTCGTCTCTTCCATGTGCTACCACGGCCTTAACTTTTTCGATCTTCCCTTATAATAAATGTTTTGTCAGAAGATCCATTTGTGTTTTCATGTGCGCCATGTCTTGATCACGTTCTTCTTCTCTTGTTCTTTGGTCTGCAGTCATGCCAATAGATAAAGTGGGGCTTGCTACCTCAGAATCCCTGGTATGCCAAGCTCTACTTTGTTTCGTCATGCGATCTAGCATATTGCTTGCTTGACCAAAGGTGAGGTCCATGAAAGAACCTCCAGCTGCATTATCCACCACTGGTTTTGTTATTGAATTCAAGGCTCTATACAAGATCTCCATTAGGTGAACATTAGTCATGTGATGGTTTGGGCATCTCGCTAGCTTTGTCTTGAACCTCTCCCATGTTTCATGAAGAGCTTCAGTGGGAAGCTGGCGGAAGTTGCTGATTTCATCTCTCAATTGTGCTCTTTTGGATGGCGAAAAGAATCTTTCTACGAAAGCGTCTCTCAATTGCCTCCAATTTGTAATTGAATCAGGAGTCAGCCCATTCAACCATAGTGTTGCCTCCCCAGGCAGAGACAATGGAAATAGACGTAATCGAATAGCATTCTGACCAACACCAGGATTGTCAAAAGACTTGCATGTAGAAATAAAGTTGATGAGATGCATATTCGGATCGTCGCCTTCTAGTCCACCAAATAATCCCTTGAGTTGCAATAACTGAATCATGGTGCTTGTGATGTTGAACTTGGCTTCGGGCGCTAATGGTGGTGGAATTATGGCCCCAGTGGCTCCGGCACCATCAAGATCATCATTATCATCGTCGAAAGTTGGCTGCATAGGTTGGCGATCATACCTAAACCAAGATTGTCGACCTATTCGGTTGGCAGGTGTTGTAGTTTCAGCAACATGCCTTGGGTTTATCAACTCGTCATCACCTAAATCTTCATCGTCAGGATTTGTTGCTCGCCCAGGATTATCAATGTTTTGTTGTTGGACTTGAGCAGCGGCAAGAGCAGCTAATCTTGCTTGCTCGTGTTGAGCAGCCATCCTGTCGATTTCAGCTTGTGCTTCCATTCTTCTAATTCATTGTGGTTCAAGATTGATTGGTAATAACGGTTGACCAGAACTTCTAGTATGGGGCATGCACTAAAGTAAAAACCTGCAATAAACAAAAACAAAAACTAAACGTAAAAGTATGAGAATCTTTGACCAAAGTGTCTAGTAATTATCACGAACTTGATTGACACTCGTATTCCCCGGCAACGGCGCCAACTTTTGATAACGCTCAATCTACAGCTCTCGTTTGAGTGTAAAGCGGTCGTTAGCAAATATAGAACCCAACATGGGTTGGGTATCGATCCCACAGGGAATAGCTTGGCCAACAAGTAAGCAAAATTACTAAACTTTTGGTGCAAGTCTCGTAAGAGGGGGGGATTCTTGTCGTGCAAGTAATTTAAATAAAGTATCAAAATAAAAGCTGAAAATAAAAAGAAAGAATGTTACGTGAGTTGTAAACAATGAGAATTGAAGCGTTGGGGTTATGTTCACCTTCTGAGGTATACGTCTCTATTGGCTATGAGTGTGTAGAATTCTGACATGCAATTGCTTATAGAGAATTGTAGTCGATGGTAAATCCAAGCGTCTCTCGACCTAAACAAGGACTATTTCACTTTAACTCTCTCAATCTTAAAGCGTGTCTAACGGTACGAATTCTCCAAGAGGTTAGTCCAGTTACGGCACTAGCTTTTTAATAGGAAAGGGTGTCCTACTACCTTGACATTATCTCTTTTCCAGACAAATAACCTTTCTCTCAAACAAGTTAAATGTTAGACTGGCGTATTCTTGCGTTTGCAACCGCAAAGAATGTGGATTAAGATGAAGAGAATAATGATATAAGCAATATACGTGTCTCAAACTCACAAACTCACAGCAATAGATAGTAACTCATTCGGCTTCCATAACCCCAACAGAGAAGTTTAGTTACCCATGAATGCGAAGGAAATCACAATTTGCGTTGTTGTTATTATACCACAAGATTAATGATTTTCGTGTAGCACAAGTGGTAGGCGTGAGGCGTGAATTCCTTAGCAAAAGTAACGATTCTCTTGTTGTGGATTTTAAGACTAGAAGAGTAGATTAGAAGTGTTTGTAGTGGAAGATGAGAGGGATGGAAGAAAATTAATTGTTGAATTAAGTGAAGAATAGAAAGATGATTGAATCTCTCCGCTAAGGGAGGAATGAATAAAAATCTCTAGTATGATAGGGTATTTATAATACCCATATCCTATTCCTACTAAGCTAATGAAATACTTAACCAAATCCTACTAAGCTAATGAAATACTTAACCCAATTGTACTTGGTTAATGTAACATTATCCAAATCCAAATAAACTAATGAAATACTTAACCCAATTGTACTAGGTTAATGTATTATTATCCTAATCCAAATAAGTCACTGCAAGTCCCCAAAGTCTTCAGAAATGCTGTTTTAGCCCGGGACAGATTTCCCATGCATCACTTTTGGTCCTTTAGGCGTCCAATCTTACGTTCCTTCCTTCGTGAGCTTTCTTTGGCGTCAAGTAAGCCATAAAATGCTGATTTCTGCATCATTTATACCTGAAACTTTGCTAATCATGTTTGTTAGCTCACTTACAGGAAAAAGGACTAAAAGTGCATGAAATATATAATTTGTTCTCAAAACTAGGCTAAAATATGGGCAAAATATATTGATATAGGCGTGTAAATTCGCCTATCATCATCCCCCACAAAGCAAGTTAAACTCTTTTCTCTCAAATTTCTCTCATGAACATCAATTTCAAGATCAATTCTTAAGAAAACTCACTCAATTTTCAAGAATTTAATTACTAAGATATGTGAAGTGTTCATCCAAGGGGTCCTTCCACCCTTGAAGTCCAAGAAACTATTTTTAAACTTCAAGTGTATTGATTTCATGAATTCCATGTTGGTTTTGATTATATTCATGATGATAATGATAAATTGGGGTTCTAAATCCATGTTTCACTACAAGTTTCATGTGGAGTTAGTTTATATATATGTAGTATCATGTGAATTCATGTTAAACCATTGAAAGTGTGAAATTGAAGTTGAAGTTATGATGCCTACATGTTGTTGAGTATCATGTGCATAGATTATGTTCTCCAAGCTATTGATAAATTGCTCATGTGAACTAAAAAGGGGAAAATCATATCATGCTAGCTTATGTGCAAGTCATATCATGCAAGTGTTTGATAAAATGTCTCTATGAATGAGTTATGAACAAGTGCACATAGTTACGCTTTTCAAGGCTATGTTATGATTTACTTTTCATGCTATCGAGTCCTGGGGATATTTAATACCCACAAAATTAGTTGTTTATCGAGAGCTACAGTAGTTACAAAGTAGCCTCAGTAGTGTCACGAACAGTAGTACTCAGAAATCAGTCGTAGTTCCTGTACAGTATACAGTTTAGACCTCAATAAACTCATTTAGTTAACAAGACTCTGTAGTATTTAGTCAGTTAATAGAATTCAGAAGTACTCTGTCAATTAACGGAACTCAGTGGACTCAGTTCAGTTTAGCTAGATAGTATAGTCAGTAATAGTTCAGTTAAGCCTACTATGAACTAGGAATCAGTTCATTGTCTATTCAGTTGGGAGTAGAATTTAACATTAAGTGAACCCAAGGATAGGGACTCACCTACCAGTAGAGGGTGTGATCCTTAGAAGTAGTCCTTGTGTTCCATAACTATGTATCCAGCATAGGTTGAGACCTTCCAGTTGAGGGTTGATGAGGTGTCCTACCTACCAGTTGAGGCTACCATCATTCTCATTCAGAGTACCTGCCAGATGAGGGTGACTCATCTTGTCTTTACCCGTGGCACGGTACTGATACCCTTACAACTAGGGTTATAGGTTGGATCCCAATCTATTTATAGAGGAGAATGTCAATTAGTTGATTACCTCCTACAATCTTAGTTTTAGTCTTCAGAATAGAACTCAGTTCAGTTCTATAGAAATCAGGACTGTCAGACAAAGTCACTCAATTTAGTATGGAACTCAGAATAGTTTCACATAATTAGGACTGTCAGATATAGTTACTCAGTTAACAGTAATACAATATCAGTGAACTCAAATATCAGTAAACCAGTGATTCAAAACTCAGTATCCAGTGTCATCATGACCTCAGTTATAGTTTACATATTTTATGTATGTACTCTCATTCAGTTATACTCATATTATTCAGTCAGTATTGTTCATGAATATGAACCCATGCATCTCATCCTACCTCACTTAGCATACTAGTACATCCAATCGCATACCTTTTTTGTGCTATGATATCTTATATCATAGGTTCAGATGGACGGTCCCTCAGTTATAATTAGCAGCCCGATCCATCAGCAGCAGACTAGTGGTAAGTCCTCATTGTTCGAGTACAAATTTATTATTCTAGTATTTCAGTACTCAATTTATTTTAGTAGCCAGAGTTATGTTGGGACTTATCCCATCAACTCCTTATTCAGATAGTAGAGGCTTTTCAGACTAGAGTATTTATAGACAGATGTTCAGTTTTGGTATGGATGTATCATACTCAGTATTTACTTACAATTTTGAACCTTATGGAAAACATCTGCCAAATTTACTCGTAATTATAGTATTACTATTTAGTTATTATAGTAGGTACCAGTCATGGGTTAGCTTGTGGTCCTTTGGGATTACAAGCACCGTGTAGCATCTGGGGTACAGACTCGGGGAATTAAAAACTTGGTATCAGAGCCTAAGGTTCAACAGAGTCCTAGGAAGTCTGAAATCCACATCTAGTAGAGTCTTGTGCATGGGTGTGTAGCATGCCACACTTATGGACAGGAGGCTATTAAATGTTTTAGGAAAAGTTTTCCTTCCTCCACTATTTATATCGTACGAGTGAGCATGAGCTCAAGTTAAACTCTCAATCTAATTCATCTCTTCCTTATGCTTCTAGAATATGCCTTCCAGAGAAGCTAGCAAGAGAAGTAATAAAAATCATCCAGCACCTCCGCCTGTTTAGGCAGATCCCCTGAATGAGCATGTCTCCTACTCTAAATTTAGAGATGCTTTCACCGCCTTAGCTTATTCAGTAGCTACTCAGAATAATCCGTTTGCTATTATCCTATCAAGGCTTATGGCTCATTCTATGCAAGGTAAGGAGAAGAGGCATAGAAAAGAGGGGAGAAAGAATAAAAGGGCCAGAATATCTTAGCCAAAATGTGGACAAACATATCTTCTTTGCCAGAAGTGTGACAAAAACCACCAGAGTATCTGTAGAGCTGGCAGTGATGCGTGTTTTGGATGTATCAAGCCAAGCCATAGAGTCATAGATTGCCCTTAGGTGGGTTTGCAGAGTCAACATAATCATCCCCCAGCTCAGTCCAGTCGCCCAAATCAGTAGGGTGCCTCTTCTAGTGCCACCAGTGGGCAATGCCAAAATAGGGTTTGTGCACTTTAGTCCCGACAGGATCAGGAAAGTTCTCCTGATATGGTCACTGGTATGTTACAATTTTACCATTTACATGTTCATGTTTTACTAGATCTAGAAGCTTATTTGTCCTTTATAACTCCATATATAGCTATTGATTTTGGAGCCAGTCCCAAAATCCTAGCAGAGCCTTTCTCGGTCTCTACCCCAGTAGGTAAATCTATCATAGCCCAACGGGTATATAGGAACTATCCGGTTATGGTACTCAGAAATTCACTTCAGCAGACTTAGTTCAATTAGAGATAACCGATTTTGATATCATTCTTGGTATAGATTGGCTTCATTCTTTCTATGCCTCAGTCGACTGTAGAAACAGAATTATCCAGTTTTAGTTTCCGAATGAACCCATCCTAAAGTGGAGGGGTAGTACTTCAGCACTTAGAGGTCATCTTATTTCCTACCTAAGGGTAAGAAAAATGATATCTAAGGGGTGAATCTACCATCTGATTCGAGTCTAAGACTCTAATTTAGGAACCCTTAATCTTGAATCAGTGTCAGTAGCATATGAATTCCTAGATATATTTCCTAAATATCTTCCCGAAGTTCCTCCCGAAAGGGAAATCAACTTCAGAATAGACCTTCTTTGAGACACTCAGCCCATATCTATTATTCTATACAAAATGGCACCTACAAAACTCAGAGAATTAAAAGAACAGTTGAAGGATCTCCTAGATAAGTGATTTATTAGACCAGCGTGTCCCCGTACAGTGCACTAGTTCTATGTGCATAAGAAAGACAGTTCTCTCAGGATGTGCATTGACTACCGTCAGCTAAATAAAGTCATGGTGAAGAACAAGTATTCACTTTCCAGAATCAATGACTTTTTTGACTAACTTTAGGGAGTCAGTAATTTTTCTAAGTTAGTCCTCGGATTAGGCTAGCATTAGCTCAGAGTCAGAGATGGTGACATTCCAAAGACAATTTTCAGACCTCGGTATGGTCACTTTGAATTCTTAGTCTTGTCATTTTATCTTACCAATGCCCCAGTAGCTTTCATAGACTTGATAAACCACGTGTTCAAGAAGAACTTGGACATGTTCATCATAGCCTTCATTAATGACATTCTTACCAATTCCCGTAGTGAGAATGATCACGTAGATCATCTCAAAATCGTATTCTAGACTCTCAAAACCAATTAGTTATCATGATATCTATTCATATATTACATGTCAACTCTATGATCATAGCTCATACTCATGCACGTTAGCAATCATGAATGCTTATAGTTTTTAGTATAAGGATTTCAAGTTCACTCAGTGTTACGAATCATGTTCCATGAATACAGAAACTCCAGACTTAGATCATGTAGCTCATGAATCATGTACATATGTCATGCTTTACAGTATGTTCAGTTCCCATGACTCATACTATACCCGTAACGATTAGCTAAATTCAAATTATGTCATGCATATCCTCAGTTTAGGTTTCTTGGTGAATCTATGATATTGAAATTCTCTTCCTTAGGAATCAGTTAGGTGTCATATTTTGTATAACATTCATTCAAGCTTTAGGTCCTCATGTTTTAACCCTTCAGTGAACTCTCCTTATGAAATAATGTAGTGATGAGAGATTTCTTAGATGGGAGAGAATAAGTGTTTCATGTTAAGGAAAGATTTTTTCATACTTGTGATACATGGGGATGTAGTCATAGAGATAGGCTTGAATGTCAGGTTAGTGTACAGGTAAATAGCTTGAAAGAAGTTGTATTTAGTTGCTGAAGAAAGGGGGAATCAGGATTTTTCATGAGATGAGAAGTTGAGAAAATGCAGAGTGAGTGTCTATTCAGACCCTCGATTTATATCAATCTCCATCGCATAGTTATTAGCACCTAGCATTCAGTTACATTAGGAGTCTCAATCATAGTCCCAGTCCAGTAATCAGATCAGTAACTCAGTTCAGTTTTAGATTTTCTTGACCATAGCGTACAGTTATCAGTTATTCAGTTATTAGTATTTCAGTACCTCAGTTTACAGACTATTCCAGAATCTTATTATACGCTTGGTCTTCCATTCTCAAATAATATAGTCTTAACATATTCATGCTCAGTACCTCATGTTACTCAGTCATCCCTTACCTTATATGTAAAATACTCTACATTTTTAGTCTAGACTAAGTATAGTTCAATCTTATATGACCTAGTATTCAACTATCAGCCATTCATTTAATTAGACAAGTTAGTATGTTTATTTATTTGTGATCGATTCCCATGTGAATATTTATAGTAGTCTTAGGTGAAGTGTCATAATAGGGTGGAGATTATAGTTGAGAGAGTATTCGAGGAATATGTCTAAGCTTGAAAATTTATAGTTGTAGTGCATAAGGCTTAGTCACTCTATCTTAGATGATGATTCATAGGCCTCGCCTCATATTACAAAATTTTAGCTAGGATGTGATTTCTTATTTAGATGTTTTATTCAGCCCATGCCAAGATTCCTTGCTCCCTAAAGTCACTAGAACTCTATAAAAGAGTGCCAAGGAAATGCTCCAGTCGAGTATTAGTTTTCAGCATGAGTTAGTCCATAACCCAATAATTTAGTTTAGGAGCCAGGTAGACAAGTTTGTATGGTTAGGTTTCCTATCTTTCCATCTAGTTGCACTATATGAAGCCTCATGAATATAACTATTCCAAGATGGAGCAACCAGGTAGTCTGTTTATCTCAGTTCATGTATCATGTTCTAGTTTTAGATCCTAGATATTCAGTCACGACTCAGTTCAGAGGTGCCCTATGTATCATCCCAGCTTTTCCTCAAAATCTCAGCCAAGTCAGCATTCTTCATGGGACATAATGTCCCAAAGGGGAGATACACAATAACCCCCGAGCTTTCATGTCCTAAACCTCCCAGTTTCTCTTTATGTAATGAATCTATTTTGGAATAATGGGTACTCATGAGTGAACCCTCAAGTTCCAATTTCAGTCGTAAGCCATGTATTCAAGGGGCTCAGTTTAGTTCATGATATTAAGTTCATGTATCACGTTTCATGCTCAATTATGTTCTCATGTTCCCATTCATGTGTGTTCAGTAACTGATATCGAGTTGATATTGGTGATTTTGTGTTCATGAAAATCTCACCCAGAAAAGGAGTAAAGCGGTTCGGCAAAAAAAGAAAAGCTTAGTCGTCGATATATCGGTCCTAACCAAATTCTCAGCCATTTAAAAAAGGTAGCTTATGAGCTTGAGTTGCCTCCAGCTATAGATTTGGTCCATCCAGTATTTTATGCCTCCTTGTTAAAGAAGTGCACAGGTGACCCAGCAGTTATAGTCCCTATAGAGGGCATAGATATTCAGAACAATCTCTCTTGCAAAGAGGTCCTAGTTGAAATCCTTGACTAATCAAATTCCCAGACTGAGGAACAAAGAGGTCCCTCTAGTCAGAATTCTTTGGCGGAACCAGTTAGTTGAGGGAACTAATTAGGAAGCAGAAGCAGATATGGGGACCAAGTATCCTCACCTCTTCTCCGCAAACTCAGACTCAGCTCAAGGTAATAGTTTTTCGTTAAACTTACTCAATTCCATGCTCAGATTTCCTTTATCGACTTGGTACCAGTTACCATTGCAGTTTTAGTTATGTATTCATGTATCATATTTGCATGTTCAACATGAGAATCCTAGCTTATCAGCAATTCCAGTCATGCATTCATGAATTATGTTCAGCCATGTACTCATGCATCATAAATGCATGTTATGTATGAAATTTTAGCATATCAATAGTGTCAATCATGAAATCATGTTACAATAGTGCATGTCCTATATCTAAATCTGGTCTGTCAGTATTCTTAGCTCATTTAGCATTATTCGAGGATGAATGTTCCCAAGGGAGAGATATTGTAAGACCCCATAAAATTCTAAGCTTAACTCAATCCTTTAAAGCTTGTTAAGGGGTCCCAGACTTTGAAAAATTCTATCTAAGTATTCAGACTTAGTGTTATTTGAGCCTTCGTAAGTTAGAGACTCTAATTTGTGACCTTTACGACCATTAAATAGTAATCTTTAAGTTTATTCATGATCAGGAATGTCAGTAGGTGTTCTCGAACAAGTTTTGAATTTTTTGAACATCATTTAAAGCACATTTGGGAGACTAGTCCAGCGTATTGAAGCGATCTCGACGTGCCGCATCACCCATTGCGTCGATGAATATTTTCCCCCAGCTCCTACTATAAATTCTAGTGAACCGACGCGGACTTAACGCTATGTGTAGGCCATCGTATCGATACCAATGATGCGGCGCATTAGTCTGTGCATCGCTAAACTAGTTTTCAGTAATTAAAAATAGCATCCAGAAGGGTATTTAGGATATTTTCCCCACTTTGACCCAGCCCCTAAAACATGAAATTAATCCTCCACAAAGCAAGTTACACTCTTTTCTCTCAAATTGCTCTCATGAACAAAACCCTAGAACATCAATTTCAAGATCAATTCTCAAGAACACTCCCTCGATCTTCAAGAATTTAATTGCTAAGGTATGTGAAGTGTTCATATAAGGGTTCCTTCAACACTTGTAGTCCAAGAAACTATTTTTAATCTTCAAGTGTATTGATTTCATGAATTCCATGTTGGGTTTGATTATATTCGTGATGATAATGAATAATTGGGGTTCTAAATCCATGTTTCACTACAAGTTTCATGTGGAGTTAGTTGATATATGTGTAGTATCATGTGAATTCATGTTACACCCTTGAATGTGTGAAATTGGAATTTAAGTTATGATGCCTACATGTTGTTTAGTATCATATGCATAGATTGTGTTCTCCACGTGCTTGATAAATTGCTCATATGAACTATAAAGGAAAAATCATGTCATGCTAGCTTATGTGCAAGTCATATCATACAAGTGTTTGATAAAATGTCTCTATAAATGAGTTATGAACAAGCACATGGTTATGCTTTTCCAGTCTATGTTATGATTTACTTTTCATGTTACAGAGTCCTGCGGGTATTCAATACCTAAAAACTTAGCAGTTTATCTGGAGCTACGATAGTTACAGAGCAGCCTCAATAGTGTCATAAATAGTAGTAGTCAGAAATCAGTCGTAGTTCCAGTGCAGTATATAGTTCAAACATCAGTAAACTCAGTCATTTAACAGAACTCCATAGTATTCAGTCAGTTAATAGAATGAAGTAGGACTCCATCAATTAATGGAACTCAGTGGACTTCATTCAGGTTAGTTAGATAGTATAATCAATAACAGTTCAGTTAAGCCTAGTATAAAATAGGAATCAGATCAGTGTCTATTCAGTTGGGAGTAGGATTTAGCATCGAGTGAACCCAAGGATGGGGACTCACCTTCCAGTAAAGGGTGTGATCCTTAGAAGAAGTCCTTGTATTCCAAAACTACGTAGCCAGCTTAGGTTGAGACATCAACCTGCTAGTTAAGGGTTGATGAGGTGTCCTACTTGGAAGTTGAAGGTACCACCATTCTTATTCAGAGCACCTTCCAGATGAGAGTGACTCAGCTAGTCTTTACCCGTGCCATGGTACTGATACCCTTCCAACTGGGGTTACAGGTTAGACCCCAATTCATTTAGAGAGGGGCATGTCGATTAGGTGATTACCTACCACAGTACCAGTTTCAGTCTTCATAATGGAACTCAGTTCAGTTCTATAGAAATCTGGACTGTCAGACATAGTCACTCAGCTCAGTATAGAACTTAGAATAGTTCCACAGAATCAGGACTATCAGATATAGTCATTCAGTTAATAGTAATACAGTATTAGTGAACTCAGGTATCAGTAAATCAGTGATTCAGAACTCAATATCTAGTGTCATCATGACCCTAGTTATAGTTTACATATTTCATGCATGTACTCTCATTCAGTTATACTCATGTTATTTGGTCAGTATTGTTCATATATATTAACCCATGCATAACAGTCTACCTCACTTAGCATACCAGTATATTCAAAGTACTAACACATACCTTTCTTTTGATCTATGTTGTCTTATATCATAGGTTCAGATGCACGGGCTCCCGATCATACTTCGCATCCCGATCCATCAGTAATAGACTAGTGGTGAGTCCTTATTGTTTGAGGAAAGATTTATTATTCTGGTATTTTAGTACTTAGTTTATTTCAGTAGTCAGAGTTAGTTGGGGACTTGTCCCATCAACTCCTTGGTCAGACAGTAGAGGCTTTTTAGACTAGAGTATTTATAGACAGATGTACAGTTATGGTATGGATGTACCATACTCAGTATTTACTTAGGGATCATTTGGTAGAGTGTATTGGAAAGCTAATACATGCTTTATTTTAATGTGTACTATTAATACCTTGTTTGGTATACTTTTTCACCCTATGCATAACTAATGTTTGCATTAGTTGTACACTTTATTGTGTATTAAGGTGTGTATTACTAATACCTCAATATCTATGGTGTTAGCAATACAATGAATTCAATGCATGCATTAGCATGATTAAAGACACTCTTATCCCTTAAAAACTTTCTGCATCTTTTCTAACATATATATGGAGGGTATTTTTGTAAAAGAACTTTTTTTATAAATTATATTATTAAAGTTATTTTTAATACATCAAACCAAATACTACATAAGAAAAATACAAGTATAACTAATTCAAGAATAGTTAACACAAGTATTACTAACACACCCTATTTTGTATTATTCTTATACACTCTACCAAACAACTCCTTATAGTTTTAAAGTTTATGGTAGATTTCTACCTAATTTCTGCATAATTGTAGTATTACTATGCAGTTATTACAGTAGGTACCAGTCATGGGTTAGCTTGTGGTCCTTCGGGATTATGAGCATCGTGTAGCATCCGGGGTGCAAACTCAAGGTGTTACATCATCATGATCATACACATATAAGTATACTGATAAGAGTCATGGATTAATTGTTTGTATACTTTAAAAGATGAATTTATGTAAATCACATAGGTATCAGGTGTTCATAACCTACCAGCACTAAATGAAATTAAAAATAATGCCATATAAATGCTTTAAAACCATAGTAGGGATCACTATTCAAAACCCAACACTTAGGCATTTCATCAAACACATGAGAGTCATGAACTTAAGCATGGGAATGGGTAAAGCATGTGAGAATAACATGATTACCAGACAAAAATCATACCTTAGGGATTTAACGTGAAGATTACAACATTTAAAACATGTAATGACTCATCCCATTTGAAAAACACTTATAGACATAACTAGTAATTGGACTGATAAGAAATTCATGGAGATATTTCAACTTAAACAAGAAAACTCATAAATTAAAACCAAAAATGGATTCTTGGACTCCATGGGTGAAAGGAACCTATGGATGAATATCATACATACCTCACTTGATGAACTCGTGAAGATTGTTAAGAATTTCTTGAGGTTTGAAACTTGAATTCCTTGATTTCTAAAGTAAGGGTTAGGATTTGTTCTTGAGGTAGAAGATAGTTTCCTTGAGAGATTTTATGAGTAATAGGGCAAATAATGCTCCTTGGGGACCAAATTTTTTGTTATGGATGAGTTTGGGAAAGGAGAATTGACCCAAAAGCCCTTAAATAATGAAGAATCAAAAGTTGGAGGGGTAAAGGAGGGGGCGACACGGGCTCTGGAGCGGCACATTGTAGGACCCAATGCAGGATCTCAAGCGATGCACTAGATGGCGTCGTGCGGGATCTGGAGTGGCACACTGGAGCACAAAGCGTGGGCTAATCCCCATGTTGCTACCATTTTGGTTATCTAAACACACCCCTATGCTCGTCTAAAAATTTTGAAACTCACCCGATATGTATTTTTAACATTCCCAAGGATGAATTAACTTAAAAATCAATGTTCCAAGATCGAGAAGGTCAAAAATAAAATCATTAAAGCTTAGGGGCCTTGGAAATGACTATGTCCCAGCACTTAGTAAAATAGTGAAATTCTTAAGTCTTAGACCCCTTAAACATACAATTGAGATCATAAATAGGCTAAGACTTTTACGGGGAATTATAATATCTCCCCTTTGGAAACATTCATCCTCGAACGAGGTTGGTTTAGCTAAGAGTACTGAAGTAATTGAGATCTTAAACTGACTATGCATGACTAAAAACATGATTGCATAACTGAGTCTGAAACATGATACATAAACTGAACTGAATGTATGCAATGACATGAGGGATTACATAGTTGAAACTTTAAACTAAATATGAATGACTAAAAACATGATTGCATAACTGAGTCTGAAACATGATACATGAACTGAACTAAATGTATGCAATTACATGAGATGGATTACATAGTTGAAACTAAGGATGAAAAAGAGTCAATATAAGGAAAATCATTACATTATGTTGAAGCTGGTTTCATGGAGAAAAGGTGAGGGTACTTGGTTTGCATATCAGCTTCTGCTTCCCAAGTGTCTCCCTCAATGGACTGATTCTTCCAAAGAACTTTGACCAACGGAACCTTTTTGTTTCTTATTCTATGAATCTGATGATCAAGGATCATAACTGGGATTTCATTGTAAGAAAGGTTATCCTGAACATCCATGATTTCTAATGGTACCACAATAGCTGAATCACCAATACACTTCTTCGATGGGAAAACATAAAACACTGGATGCACTGATGCCAAATCTGCACACAACTCTAGCTCATAAGCTACCTTCCCAAAACAACTCAAGATCTTATATGGGCCAACATAACGGGGACTGAGTTTACCATTTTTTGCAAATCTTGTCACTCCCTTCATGTGTAAGATTTTCAAATAAACTAAATCACTAACCTCAAAATCTAGATCTCTTCTCCTTACATCTGTGTAAGATTTCTGATGGCTTTGGGGTGTCTTTAGACTCTCCCTAATCAATTGAACATTTTCCATGGCCTCAAATACTAAATCCGGTCCTATAAAAGTAGCTTTACCTGCCTCAAACCAACCAATAGGAGATATACATCTCCTTTTATAAAGATCCTCAAACAGAGTCATCTGAATACTGGAGTGATAATTGTTGTTATAGAAAAACTCAATCAAAGGTAAGTGATCATCCCAACTACCTATCAAGTCAATAACACATGCTCTCTACATGTCCTCTAAGGTCTAAATGGTCTTATCAGCCTGACCATCTGTATGAGGATGAAAAGTTGTACTGAGATAAACTTGGGTGCCAAGACCATTCAGAAATGCCTTATAAATGTGAGAGGTAAACTGAGTACCTCTATCTGATATGATAGATAACGGAATCCCCTGCAACCTAAACAATTCCCTAAGATAGATCCTAGTATAATCCTCACTTGAGTAAGGAGTATGAAATGACAGGAAATGAGTTGAATTGGTAATTTTGTCTACAATGACCTATATCAAATCTTGTTGATGATGCGTGTGAGGAAACTCTATCACAAAATCCATGTTCACCACCTCCCACTTCCAAGTGGGGATACTAAACTCCTGCAATATGCCACTAGGCCTTTAGTGTTCAACCTTAACCTACTGACAATTAGAACACTTAGCTATAAAATCTGTAATATCCTTTTTCATACCACTCTACCAATAGATTTCCCTTAAGTCATGGTACATCTTAGTGGCTCCTAGATGGATAGAGTATCATGCACCATATGTTTCTATAAGTATTCGTTGTCTCATGTTGTCAATACTGTAATGCCACGAGATTTTATCCCGAGACGTCACACGGCGATTATGACCCCAAAGGATAATAAGCTAACCTTTTACTAATATTTGTACCTGTACACTGCATAATATCTTAAATAAATACGGAAACTAGCCTTAAGGTTCAGCACATCTATGAATACTCATAATACAGAAAAAATAAATACTAATACATCCATCTGAAAATTCTCTAAACTGTCTGAACTGCAGAGTTGAAGGGATAGGTCCACAACTAACTTCCTCAACTGAAAATAAACAAAGTCTGAAGCAATAATAGTAAACTGAGATTTTTCCATGAAAAAAGAGGACTCACTGCTACTGCTGCTGATTGGGACTAAACTACTAAGGATACTCTGGATCCTGTGCCTCTGAACCTATAGTGCCAAATAAAACACCATAGCACAAATGCATCAGTGCAGGAATGTACCGAGTATGTAGACAAGGTAGGCTAATGCAAGGGCTCATGCATGCACAATATCTAAACTGAAAAATCATGAAGATGCCGCTTGAGAGCACATACATGAATTTACAGACCATGAACATAATCACCACAACTCTAGATACTAAAACTTGGATACCACTTTACTGCAGACTGAACTCACTACTAACACTGAGATACTGAATCACTGACTCATTTGATACTGATAACTAAGAGTCTGGACATACGCACAACAAGGACTGAATTCTGAGCTTACTACTTTCGACTGACTGAATTAGAGATCAACTTTTCTAATATATTATTCTGGAAGCGATTATCAATGATAAGAAGTATTATCATGTCCAAATATGACAATACGAATATTCAACAGAATCTGAGATGGAGATCAAGCCTATCTAACAGGAGATCTCTAGATATGATAATAAGAATACTGAACATGGTCTGAGACTGATATCAAGCCTCTTTGATGAGAGATATCTAGATATGATAATAAGAATCTGTATATGAGACCAAGCCTATATGACGGGATGGTCCATGAATTAATGTAACTATCTGAATTCCTCACTGAGATAGATGACTGTACCACATAGTCCTGATTTTTAAAGATTGATACTCAAACTACAGTTATGGGAAGTAGTTACTTAATTGACATACCCCAACCTACCGCAGGTAGGGTTTAACCTATAACCCCATTTGGAAGGGTGTCAATACCATGCCATAGGTAAAGACCTCTCTTGTGAAGCCTCTCAGACGGGATAACCCTCGGAGGAAGTAAGCCTGAGGCAATATAATAGTCAAACCTCTCTGACGGTGATAAACTCTACTGAAGGGGACTCCTGCATCCTGTACTGGCTATGCAGTTCTGTAGTTTAGGTATTGCTACTAACGACTCGGCCGCTCTGACGGGGAGCCTCCATCCCTTCTCTCACTGAGTGCTAATTTTTACTCTCAACTTAAATACTCTGAACTGAAATCTTAACAAAACTCAACTAAATTGAATCTGATACTGATCATGTTTCTCAAAAGATCTGACTGAGTTACACCAAGATTACTTAGATCTGTATCTGACAAAAAAAGTATCGAATCATGGTAACTAACTGACGATACAGAGATAGAATAGATTACTCAAATTGCTTCTGAGATTAGAATTAAATCACGTGAATACTATTATATCTGAGTTGATTATAGGACTGAGGCTAGATTACTAGCAATACATAGATTACAGAGATAACTGAGATTATTGAGCTTTCTTAAGTTCTGCATTTGTCTGAGGATACAGAGTTCGATAGTTCATTAAGTTCTGAGATTCATAGCTCGACTGGAATTATCAAGAAACTAACCTGAGATCTAGAAAATAGCTCTATTGTCGGGTATAAATACCCCCAAGACTTGATAGCATAAAAGTAAAGCATAATCATTCATTCATTATCACGATCATTCATATATCATCACAATCATTAATGCATCATCATAATCATTCATTCATCATCATAATCATTCACGCCATCACCTCAAGAATTTAACGATCACAAACATCTTATTCATCATCACAGTCGCCAAGGGGTCATTTTAAGTATCTCGAAAACATTATCATATAATAATGTAGGGGGAAAATGCTACTAGATTTTACTCCATTCAACAAGGTTTTACCTTAACTATTTCATACCTATATAAATCTTGACATGTGTTTGCATATCACATGGCTTGAGGAAATTTCATACTATTATGGAATAATTCATTCACTGTGGCATTTTATCAAACACTAGGTGTGCATAAACTAACTCACAATTTGGGGTTTCATCTTCAACAAGCTACAATAGCCCGTATTCTTCACCTAAGCTCTTTATCAAACCTAGGGGGAACATGCTTCACTTATTCAACCATTTCTACACCCATTTGACATGAACACATCACATAGAAAGTAACATAAAGAAGATTCATCACAAATATCACATAGATTCCACCTACTAGGGTCAAGTCTTATGAATCTTGTAAGCAAACATGAATCAAAACTCAAAAACACATGTAACATCAATTGCAAATCATAAAAATCATTAACAACTCATAAATATAAAAATCTTTAAGTTTTGAAAAGGGTTCTTGAGCTTCTTGGATGAAAGGGACCCAAGAATCAACATCTACGTACCTGAATCTTTGAAATTGGATGAATTCTAATGCTTGAGACTCTATCCGCACTTGTAATAAATAATTCTTGAAGCCCACACCATGAAGAACTTGATTCTTGAAGAAATCTTGAAGAACTATTAATGAATTTTTGGAAGATTAGGGTTCTTGGATGAAACCCTAGTTATATCTTCTTAAGAGAATTGAGAGAGAAGATGGATAAATTAGGGTTTAGAGGTGGATGCTCAAATTTATAGAGACCACCTAAAGGTGGGAAATGACCAAACCTTGCGAAAACATCCTTAAATTGCTGAAAAAAATAGCTGACGACATCTATGACAAGCCGTCAAGTTGGTGATAGGCTGTCATGAATTGTCGTCACAAAAGGGTGAAATTTTGAGTTTCTAGTTAAGGTTGACGATATTGGTGATAGGCCATCACGGGCATGATGGCTTATCATAAAATGTCATCACCAGGGTCAGAAATCTGCCCCAGGTCTGATGACATTGGTGATAGGCTATCACGGGCGTGACGGCTTGTCACAATTGTCGTCACCAGTTTCCCAGCCAGACATGCTAGAGTAAAATGGGCATAACTCTTTGCTCGAATATTGGTTTTTGACAAAATTGGTATAGTTATAAACATAGTTCAAAGAGATTTCATTTGATATATAATAGTTCCTCTAATTCGATATATACAATGAGTTATAGTCGATTGAAGTTGACCCAAGTTTTGATGGTCACTAAAACTTGAATGATAGGAAAGATTTCAACTCGTCCTTGAGTTAGGGGACCTCTATGATCTTAATTTATGCTCAAATAGATTCCCACACGATTTAAACTATTTCATACTTGGAAAGATAATTCTGAAACATTTAGACTCAAATTTTTTGCTTTACCAAATAAGCTTTAAGGCTCAGATTGGAAGAGAATTTTGCGGGGCATTACATTATCTCCCCCTTGGGAACATTCAAAATGTCATTTGATAGACTGAAAATATGGATCAATAGAACCTACTCAAGAAATGGAAACATTTCAAGGCATGCTTTTGCAACTGGAATAACTAACATACTGAGTTCTCATACTGGGCATGATTTATATCTAGTGCATGTAATACTCGACTGAATCTACTCATAGCTGAATTCTCATTACACTCATGCATATCTGATGCATGGACTCATAACTGAGCTGATATCAAGAATGCATGACTGATCACACACAAACAAGATAAACTTATTTCTACTAAATGTGTATATCTAATGCATGAATGTCTGGCTAAGCTAACTTTTGAAAGCACGACTTGGCAATGCAATAACGACTGATGCTAACTTCGTAAAGAAAATCAGAACATGCATTGGGATGAATCTAATGGCATACAACATCATAATACTATGAGGTATCTCCCCTTTGGGACTCTATGTCTTTCTAAACACACTTCGCTAAAATACTAGGGCGATGCACGGGGCACCTACAAAATGGGTCATGATTGACCGATCAAGATCTGAAAATCATGTATGGCTCATGCTAACATATAAGATCAAAATGGGAGTAAAGGATTTATCAATGCATGTCATAAAGATAAATGGCTCATAACATACCCGGGTCTATTTCAGGGGATCTTTCCCGATCAAAGCGAGCCTGAAATGCATGGAGTCTGCCTCTCTGAGTCAGCACTCTACATTTTTGCATTCTTTGGCTTGGCTCATCAAAATAAGAACACACATCACTACCGGCTCTACAAACACCTTGGTGGGCGCCTGCCACACTCTCCACAACGCAGATGGGTATGAACACCACTAGCACTACTATGGGCTTTGAAGCTTGCCGCTCCCTCAGATCTGACACCCCGAACACAGGTGTAGATACACTAGCTAAAGATGGAGCTGGGACTAAAAATCTTTGACCATACTGGGAACTACTACCACCTTGAGACCCTGACTATAAGAAACCATGACTACCTATCTTGGCCCTCTTACTCAGTCTCTCTCTCTCCTTCATCTTATCCACCTCAATCTGCAGTGCATGAATCATTAGCCTAAAAAAGATCCATATCTCTATTGAACATAGAAGCTCTACACTCTTTTAATACTAACCCGGATACACCAGTCAAAAACTTACTCATACTCACTCTAGGGTCAGATATCAAGTCAGGAGCATACTTAGCTAATTGGTTAAACTTAAGACAATACTCTTTCACGGTCATGGAACCTGCCTTAGGTTCATGAACTCTTCTAACTTAGCCTATCTTATCTCTAGCGGGAAAAACCTATCTAAAAAGGTACTCTGAAACTCTAGCCAAGTCACAGGAGTTGCATTCTCCCCTCTACTCTTATCCCACATCACTACCTAATCATGAGCAATATACCTCAACCTATAAGATGCTAACTCAACACTCTCCTTCTTAGAAATATGCATAATCTAGGTGATTTTTTATCTCTTCTCGATAAAGCTATGGATCCCCACCTACTACTGACCCAAAGATTTCTGGCGGGTTTATTTTCATGAAACTTCTGATTCTGACTGCGGTTGAGTCCCCATCTTACTATGGTGGGGCTCCAATCTGACGGTTACCCTGAACACTAGTCACATCTTGAGCTAGCACCTGAAAAGCTGTCTGAAACTCTACATGTGACACACTCTCATTCTCAGGATCTACTGGCTGTGGGGGCTGATCATCCACCCCATGGACAAAATCTCTGTGAGGAGACGTACTCTGTAATTAGAAGAAATAAGTGGATTAGACTGAGGATCAACTTTAGCTAATGCTCACTAATATGAAATGATCACTAAAAAAGAGGAACTGCACCTAAGAACATCCCGTAGCCTCTTGTACATAAATGTGGCATGCTACACACCCATGTAAAAGACTCTACTAGATGTGGCTTTTTAGACTCCTTAGGACACACTTGAACCTTAGGCTCTGATACCAAGTTTGTAACGCCCCGATATTCCATCCCGAGATGTCACACGGTGCTTATGACCCCAAAGAACCACAAGCTAACCCTTTACTGATATCTGTACCTGTAAACTGCATAATATCTGAAATAAATGCGGAAACTATCCATAAGGTTTGACATATCTATGAATACTCATAATATAGAAAAACTAAATTCTAATACATCTGTCTGAAAAGCCTCTAAACTGTATGAACTACCGAGTTGAAGGGATAAGTCCTCAACAAACTCCCTCAACTAAAAATAAATAAAGTCTAAAGCAATAATAGTAAACTGAGATTTGTCCTTGAAAGAAAAGGACTCACTGCTACTGCTGCTGATTGGGACTGAACTGTTGAGGATACTCTGGATCTTATGCCTCTTAACCTATGGTGTCAAACAAAATACCATAGCGTAAATATGTCAGTACAGGAATGTACCGAGTATGTAGATGAGGTAGGCTAATGTAAGGGCTCATGCATGCACAATATCTAAACTAAATAATCATGAAGATGCCGCATGAGAGCACATACATGAATGCATAGACCATGAAAAAAATCACTGCAACTCTAGATACTGAAACTCAGATAATAATTTACTGCAGACTGAACTCACTACTAACACTGAGATACTGAATCATTGACTCATCTGATATTGATAACTGAGAGTCTGGACGTACTCACATCAATGACTGAATTCTGAGCATACTTCTTTCGACTGAAAGGATTAGAGATCAACTTTTCTAACATATTATTTTGAAAGCGATTATCAATGACAAGAAGTATGATCATGTCCGAATCTGACAATAAGAATACTCAACAGAATCTGAGACGGAGATTAAGCCTTTCTTATGGGAGATCTCTAGGTATGATAATAAGAATACTCAACATGATCTAAGACTAAGATCAAGTCTCTCTGATGGGAGATCTCTAGATATGATAATAAGAATCTATATATGAGACCAAGCCTATCTGACGAGATGGTCCATGAATCAGTGGAACTATTTTAATTCCTCACCAAGATAAACGGTTGTATCACACAGTCCTGATTTCTGAAGATTGATACTTAAACTGCAACTTTTGGATGTAGTTACTTAACCGACATACCCCAACCTACCAAAGGTAGGGTCCAACCTATAACCCCAGCTCGAAGGGTGTCAATACTGTGCCACGGGTAAAGACCTTTCTGGTTAAGCCTCTCTGACGGGATGACCCTCAAAGGAAGTCGGCCTGAGGTAATATAATAGTCAAACCTCTCTGACGGTGACAACCTCTACTGATGGGGACTCCTGCATCTTGTGCTGGCTACGTAGTTCTGGAGTTCAAGAATTGCTCCTAACGACTCAGCCTCTTTGATGGGGAGCCGCCATCCCTTCCCTCGCTCGGTGATAGTTTTTATTCCAAACAGAAAGACTCTGAACTAAAATCTTAACTGATCACAACTGAACTAAATTTGATACTGATCATGTTTCTCAAAAGATTTGACCGAGTTACGCTGGGATTACCTAGTTCCATATTTAATGGAAAAGGTATCAAATAATGGTATCTAACTGACGATACAGAGCTAGAATATATTACTTGAATCGCTTCTGAGATTAGAATTGAATCACTTGAATACTTTTAGGTCTGAGCTGATTACAGAGTTGAGGCTAGATTACTAGTGATACAGACATAACTAAGATTATTGAGCTTTCTTAAGTTCTGCACTTGTCTGAGGATACAGAGTTCTATAGTTCACTGAGTTTTGAGAATCATAGATCGACTGGAATTATTGAGAAACTGACATGGGATCTAGATAAGAGCTCTATTGTTGCATATAAATACCCCCAGGACTCGAAAGCATAAAAGTAAAGAACAATCATTCATTCATCATCACGATCGTTCATATATCATCACAATCATTCATGCATCATCATAATTATTCATTCATCATCATAATCATTCAAAAAATCACCTCAAAGCATTTAACAATCACAAACATCTTATTCATCGTCACAGTCGCCAAGGGTTCACTTTAAGAATCTCAGAAACATAATCATATAATAACGTAGGGGAAACATGCTACTAGATTGTACTCCATTTAACAAGGTTTTACCTCAACTATTTCATACTTATATCAATCTTGACATGTGTTTGGATATCACATGGCTTGAGAAAACTCCATACTATCATAAAATAATTCATTCACTTGGGGATTTTATCAAACACTAGGCATGCATAAACTAACTCACAATTTAGGGTTTTATCTTCAACATGCTACAATGGCCCTTGTGCTTCACCTAAGCTCTTTATCAAACCTAGGGGGAACATGATTTGCTTATTCAATCATTTCTACACCCATTTTATATGAACATATCACATAGAAAGCAACATAAGGAAGATTCATCACAAATATCACATGGATTCCACCTTCTAGGGTCAAGGCTTAATAATCTTGTAAAAAAACATGAATCAAAACTCAACAACACATGTAACATCAATTTCAACTCATAAAAATCATTAACAACTCATAAAAAGACAAATCTTTGAGTTTTGTAAAGGGTTTTTGAGCTTCTTGGATGAAAGGGACCCAAGAATCAACATCTACATACATTAATCTTTAAAATTGGATGAATTCTAATGCTTGAGACTCTATCCGCACTTGTAAGAAATAATTCTCAAAGCCCATACTATGAGGAACTTGATTCTTGAAGAAATTTTGAAGAATTATGGATGAATTTTTGGAAGATGAGGGTTCTTGAATGAAACCCTAGCTATATCTTCTTAAGAGAATTGAGAGAGGAGATGGAGAAATTAGGGTTTAGAGATGGATGCTCATATTTATAGAGACCTCCAAAAGGTGGGAAATGGCTAAAATACCCTTACAAGAACATCCTTAAATTGCTGAAAAAAATAGTTGATGACATCCGTGACAAGCCATCAAGTTGGTGATAGGCCGTCAGGAATTATCATCACAAAAGGGTGAAATTTTGAGTTTTTGGTTAAGGTTGATGACAGTAGTGATAGGCCTTTACGGGCATGACGGCTTTTCACAAAATGTCGTCACTAGGTTCAAAAATCTACCCAGGTCTGACGACATTGGTTATAGGCCGTCACGGGCGTGATGGCTTGTCACAATTGTCGTCACCAGTTTCCCAGCTAGACATGCTGGAGTAAAATGGGCATAACTCTTTGCTCCAATATCAGTTTTTGACGAAATTGGTATAGTTGGAAAGATAATTCAAATATCTTTCAATTTTTATAGTAGGTCCTCTAATTCGATACTCACAAAGAGTTATGGTCGATTAAAGTTCACCCAAATTTTGACGGTCACTAAAACTTTAACGATAGGAAAGATTTCAACTCGTCCTTGAGTTAGGGGACCTCTATGATCTTAATTCATGCTCAAATAGATTCCTACACGATTAAAAGTATTTCATACTTGGGAAGATATTTTTGTAACATTTAGACTCAGATTTTTTGCTTTACCAAATATGCTCTAAGGCTCAGACTGGAAGAGAGTTTTGTGGGGCATTACAAAAACACAAAAAACATAATCTACCCTGACAATGAAGCACACCATCTCCCCCTTAGGAGAAAACCTCTACTTTCTAATCTTAAACCAACTCCTTCAACTTAACCAAACTAGGATACCTAACTTCTTTTCTTTCACTTTAGCAACCAATGAAGATTCTAAACCATTCTAAACCCCTACACTACTTTTTGCTGAATCAACCAACCGGACACCTAATCTAGCAAGCTAATGAGCCTCACTAACTAACTTCTTCTTATCCTCCTCAACATGAGCAACACTATCCATATAAAAACTGCTAAGGGTATTTACCACTACATTGGCCTTGCCCAAATGATACAACACACTTATATCATAATCATTTAAGAAATCAAGCTATCTTCTCTAAAAAGATTCAAATCTTTCTACGAGAACACATACTGCAAGATTTTGTGATCCGTGAACACATTAACATGAACCCCGTAAAGGAATGTCTCAATATCTTCAAAGCATACACAATAGCTACCAACTCAAGATCTTAGGTAGGATAATTCTTTTCATGGGGCTTGAGATTTCTAAAAGCATAGGTTATGCCCTTACCTCTCTGCATTAACACACAACCAATACCAACTATAGAAGCATCACAGTAAACCATAAATCCATCTGAACCATCTGATAAAGTCAAAACTGGGGCTAAAGCGAGACGATTCTTCAACTCTTGAAAACTTTTATTGAAAGAATCTGACTGCTGGAATTTGACTTTCTTCTATGTCAGTCAAGACATGCGGGATACAATAGAAGAAAAACTTCAATAATCCATTTGTAATATCCAGCCAAACCCAATAAACTCCTAATGTCTGATGGAGAGATAGGTTTAGGCTAGTTTCTCACTGCTTCAGTCTTCTGAGGGTTGAGTCTAATACCATTATCAAAAATTATATGGCCAAGGAAAGCTACTGATCTTAGCCAAAATTCAAACTTTCTAAAATTATCAAACAAATGATGAGCTCTAAGAGTCTACAACACAAATCTCAGATGGTCTACATGATCATTCTCACATCAGGAATAGACAAGAATATCATCAATGAAGACTATGATAAACATATCTAAGTACTACTTGAGAACTTTTTTAATCAAGTCCATAAAAGCTGTAGGGGAATTCATTAGTCCAAAGGATATAACTAAAATTGTAACTAACTTTACCTAGTTCTGAAGGCTATCTTCAGAATGTCACATTCTCTAAATCTAAGCTGATGATAACCAGATCTTAGGTCTATTTTAGAGAAGTAACTAGCACCCTAAAGTTGGTTGAATAAGTCATCAATCTTGGGAAGTGGATACATATTCTTGATTGTGACTTTGTTCAACTGATGGTAATCGATGCACATTCTAAGAGAACTATCTTTCTTACATACGAACAAGACTGGAGCGCCCTATGGGGAAATACTAGGCCTGATAAAACTCTTATCTAAGAGATATTTTAACTATTCTTTCAACTCTTTAAGCCTATCTGGATCTATTCTATAGGGTGGAATAGAGATAGGCTGGGTACTTGGAAGAAGATCTATTCTAAAGTTAATTTCCCCTTCATGAGGAACTCCAAGAAGGTCTTCAGGGAAAACATCTAGAAATTCCCTTACTACTGAACTGACTCAAGACTTGGAGTCTCAAAACTAGAGTCCTTGACTCGAACAAGATGATAAACACACCTCTTAGAAATTATTTTTCTTGCCTTAAGATAGGAAACGATCTGACCTCTAAGCACAAAGGTACTACCCCTCCATTCAATGACAGATTCATTAGGAAAATAAAACTGAATGGCTCTATTTCTATAATCAACTGAGGCATAACATGAGTGGATCAAATCTATGCCAAGAATAATTTTAAAATCAGTCATCTATAGCTCCATAAGGTCAAATGAGGTGACTTTTTGAGACACTATAATCGGGTAGTTCCTGTATACCTGCCTGGCTGTAATGAAGCTACCTATTAGATTAGACACTGAGGAAGGTTTTGCTAAAGATTTAGGAGTGACATCAAAATTGACTACTATATAAGGGGTTAGAAAGAAGAGTGAAGCTCGGAGATCTAATAAAGCATAACATGGAGATGAAAGACTTGTATTGTACCCGTAATCATATCAAAAAAACTCTCCTGATCCTATCGAGTATGGAAGGAATACAACCTATTCTGAAGCTGCCTACTGGTTGTGCTGGAAGTGGCACCCTGCTGAGTTAGTCGACCAGCTGGAACTGGAGGATGATTAGACTGACCTTGTTGGCTACCCTTTGGACAATCTCTGACTTTATGGCCTGTCTTTCTACATCTAATACACATATCACTGCCATCTCTACACATACCTTGATGATGCTTGACATACTTCCCACAAATAAAATTAGTACAAAAACTATTCACACTACCCTGGGACATGTAGCCTGGCGCTCTATCCTGACTATCTTGCCTGAACTTAGGCACTGGTGCACTAGATGAAGATGGGGCTGGGGATGAAGACTTTTAGCAGAACTAAGAATGTTTACTACCCTCTAACCTTGGCTGAGAAAAGTTAAACCTACCTATTTTGGCTTTCTTATTCTCTCTATCTTTCTCCATAATCTTCTTTTTCTCAATCTGCTGAGCATGAACTATAAGTCTAGGTAAATCCATCTCTTTAATCAACATTATGGTCCTACACTCTTTAACGATACTATCAGCTATACCAGACATAAACTTACTTATTCTAGACCTATTTTCAGCCACCATTGAAGGAGCATACCTCACCAACTGAGTAAACTTAAGGTAGTATCCCTTAACACTGCTATTACCTTACTTTAAATTGATAATCTCCTACACTATACCTTCCCTCAACTCTAATGGGATGAACCTATCTATAAAAGTCATGGAAAACTCCTCCCACTATACAGGCCTTACCTCAACACCCTTATTCAGCTTCCACTCCTTATACTAGGTGTAAGCTACATCCTGCAACTGATATTTAACCAACTATGCAGTCTCACTCGATATGACACCTATAATATTAGTAACTTTCTGGACCACATCAATAAACTCCTATGGATCCTCCTCAGACTTGGATCCCAAAACAAAGGGGGATTCATCAACGTGAAATCTCAATTCCGAATCACAATTGCATTTGCTACTAGATTAGTTGGGGCATCATTCTACTGACTATTTTTAGTACCTAATTAATGATCTAAAGTAGTAAAAGTATCTCTAAACTCAGTGTGTTCATTCAGGGGATCTTCCTAAACAGGCAGTGGTGCGGGCTGATTCCCCTTCCTTCTTTTGTTGTTTCTTTTGGGAGGCATTATCTATAAATGGAATAAAGGATGAGTTAGAAAGAGAGTTTGAGTAAAGCTCATTCTCATTTGCACGACATAAATACTAAAATAAAGGAAACTTTTCCTAAAACATCTTGTATCCTCTTGTCCATAAGTGTGGCGTGCTTCACACCAATGCACATGACTCTACTTAATGCGGCTTTCAAACTTTCTAGGATGCTATACAACTTTGGGCATTGATACTTAAGTTTTTTCATGACCTGAGGCTACCCCCTAGTCTCGACAATGGTGCTTATGACTACAAGGGTCACAAGCTAACCCATGAACTAATACCTGCAATGAGGACTGAACAAATATAAGCGTAACACCTGTGCAAAAGATAAAATGAGAAGGAAAATATAAATCTGAATACTAAAATACCAAATCAATCATAAGTCTGAAACATCTGATAAAAACTAAAAGTAACTAACTGATTATCTGAATATCTGAAAGCCTCTAAACTGACTGAGGAGTTGATGGGACAGACCCCAAACTAACTTTTACTAACTGAATAAAAGGAAATACTAAAATAACAGAATAATCATAACATATCCTCGATGGATAAGGACTCACCACTATAACTGCTGGATTATGCTGAGTTGTCTAACTCTGTCGGGAAACTGTATGTCCGAACCTATGATATAAGACATCATAGCACAAAGAAGAGTATACGATCAGTACTTTGAATGTACTCGTATATGAGATGAGGTCAGTCATATATACATGGGATACTCTACATATAAAATAAGGACTAACTGAATAGTGTGAGATAACTGAACATGAATGCATGAAAAAATGTAACATCTAAGATTACAAGACCAAACATAAACATATATCTGAAATAATCTGTAAACTGAAAGACTAAAATCTGATAACTGAATAACTAAGAACCAGTATACTTTAGTCAGGCAAACCTTAATTGAAACTATACCGAATACTATACTGAGATTGCAGGAGGTATCATCTAACCGACATGCCCTAATTTGAGCTAATCGGGTTTCAACCTGTATCCCCAGTTGAAAGGGTGCCTGTACCACGCAACAGGTACTACACTAGCTGTGTGGATCTAATAAAATTGTGTCTCAAAGGACTAATAAGTCACCCTCAATTGGTAGGTGCTCTAATAAGATATATGTCACCCTAAACTGGCAGGTAAACACTTTGTCCACCCTCAACTAGTAGGTAGACATCTCTAACCTATGCAAGCTATGTAGTTCTGTAACTCGAGGAGTGCTACTAAGGGTCATACCCTCTACAGCCAGGTGAACCCTCATCCCTGAGTTTGCTCGATGCTAAATCCTACCTCCAACTAAACTAACACGGATACTAGAATGGACTACACTAGACTGAACATTATTACGTAACTGATAGTAATCATCATGATTATAAACATATAAGTATATTTATAAGTGTCATGGATTAACTATCTGTATACTTGAAAAGCTGAATTTATGTAAATCACATAGGTATCAGGTGTTCATAACCCACTAACACAGAATGGAATTATTAATAACGCCATATAAAAGCTTTAAAACCTAGTAGGGTATCATTGCTCAAAACCCAACACTTTGGCATTTCATCAAACAAATGATAGTCATAAACTTAAGTATGGGAATGGGTAAAGCATGAGAGAATAACATGATTACAAGACTAAAACCATAACTTAGGGATTTATCATAAAGATTACAATATTTAAAACAAGTAATGACTCATCCCACTTGAAAATCACTGATAGAAATAACTTGTAATTGAACTAACAAGAAATTCATGGAGATATTTCAACTTAAACATGAAAACTCATAATTTAAAACAAAAAAAAGATTCTTGGACTCCATGGGTGAAAGCAACCCATGGATGAACATCACACATGCCTCACTAAATGAATTCCTGAAGATTCTTGAGAATTTTTTGAGGTTTTAAACTTGAATTCCTTGATTGCTTGAGTAAGGGTTAGGGTTTGCTCTTGAGGTAGAAGTTACTTTTCTTGAAAGATTTTATATGTACTAGGGCAAATAATGATCCTTAGAGACCTAAATTTCGTGTTATAGATGAGTTTAGGTGAGGGGACTTGAGCCAAATGCCCTTAAATGATGAGGAACCTAAAGCTGGATAAGTAAGGGAAGGGGCAGTGCAGCCTCTAAAGTAGCGCACTAATGGGCGCAACGTGGGCTCTAGAGTCGCACACTGGAGGGTGCGGCATGGGATAATATTACTGCTGCTACTTCTTTGGTGATCCAAAAACACCCCTATGTTCATCTGAAAATTTTGAAACTCACCCGAGATGTATTTTTAACATCCCTGATCATGAATTAACTTAGAAATCGATGTTTCAAGGTCGAGGAGGTAAAAAGTAAAATCATCGAAGCTTAGGGGCCTTGGAAATGAATGTCCCAACACTTAGTGAAATTTTCAAGTCTTTTACCCCTTAATCATGAATTTGAGAGCTCAAATGAGCTAAAATTTTTACGGGGTATTACATATACAAGGAGTTTCTTAACCTTGAAGTTTTTCTTGATCTTCTTCTGATCAGCATCATCAAACTCCTTTCTTGTTTTGGGAACAGCTGAGGTGATTTTCTTAACTATAATAGTATTAGTAAGAGAAAAAATTCCATTGATAATACATCCTAAAACTCACAATCCTCAGCCATGATAAAATCATGCATGTAAGTTTTCCACCACCCATAGTACTTCTAATTAAATTTGGGTGCTCTAGTAGTGGATTGACCTTCTTCAAGTTTTGGTGGTTCTAACATTGAGATGATCCTTCCTAGGTGTTAACCATTTAGGTAAAACCTACTCTGATACCAATTGAAAGACTTTATAAGTAGCCCCCCAACTTAGGGACTTGGTCCCTACCCAACGTATCCAGTAATGAACAAAAGTAAATAGAGAATGCAGCATAAGTAAAATAATGCACACACAATATTTATATGGAAACCTCCTTGCCCAAGAAAGTAAAACCATGATCTACCACGTAGGATTTCCAACCATTTCACTATCTTCAACCAACTTGAATGCAGACTCCATAGTTCAAGGATTCACCTCTTAATTTGTAGCAACTAAGAATAGCTCAATTATAAAACTCCAAAGGAATAAATCTATTGCAAATACTAAAATATCTAACTCTAATTGAGTCAATCGCTTACTAAGTCTAGCCTTAATTGTGAACTAACTCTAGCCAACTCAACACACACATAGAGAATAAAAAATGAAAAACGTACAATCTATAAACAAGAACAGTAGGTTAAACATCTAAAAATTACTAATAAAGACCCAAATACAACATGAGCTTAAGACAAAAATAGCGACTGAGTAGGTATCTGTTGCTAGTGAGGCTTTGTTTTGAACATTTGTTTCAAGAGAGATGAGATTCCCTTGTATATGAGAACTTGGGTTTTCTTCTCGTAACATGTTGAATATATATGATACAAGAAAACCTAAGACTTGTTTTATTAGCTGGAGCAGAAAGGTGTTGTAGCTTTGCCACCAAATTTCGCCATTCGATACTATTTCCAGCTGTAATATTGATTTGATGCAGAATACATCAACCCTATGAACCTATTCCTAAATAGCTGCAACTTCATCACCTAAAGTGTTGTGCATGGCTACATGGGAACTAGGTCACAAGGTTGGTTTGTCAATCATAAAAACTAAGGACTTAACAAGTACATGCAGATTAAAAAATACATGCCTGATGATTGACTTGTCCTTTGATACTCGTTGAATAGAGAAATAATTTATGCCTTCAATATATTTTTAACCTCAAATAAGTACCTTTCCTATTAGCAGGTTGTTTATGCAGATTATAATTATATGTTCTAGCATTACTTAGCGTGGGAGCAGGTTCATTATCATCTCCATCAGAGGCCCAGCCTATTTTAGTAACTATGACTTCATTTTTCTGAAACCAATATCCTTTATATCTGGATATGCTGCATCAATTTTATCATCAAGCAAGTTATCATAATGAAAATGTGTTCTACTATTAATATGCCACGACTCGATTTATGAGTTATGATGGCACCTACTCCACCCTGCTAGTAGGTAAGCCAAATTATAGCCTAAAGCTAGATGTTGTAATACCCTGTATTATATGTAGCTTTGTTCAGCTTCTAGTTACATGCATAAAAGGCTTAAAGCCTGAAAAATTCACTAAGTGTTGGGGACTTAGTCTTATTTTTGGCCTCTTAACTTTATGGATTTTTAAATGAGTCTTCCTGACCCCAAGATATTTGTTTTTGAGTTAATACATGTTCAGGGATGTAAGGAGCATGTCTCTGGGAAGTTTAGGATTATTCGAAAGAGGATTGGGTCGCATTTGGATTTCAATTCTAAAACCTCATCGAGATAGTCACACATCATGGTAGGTATAGCGATAAGCCCTTTATCGCATCATGGTGGGATTCCCATTCGCATTCCAATTACGAATTTAATCTCCTGAGGGCTAATTACATCTTTTTCCATTGACCCAATTCATAAAAACATTAATTAAAATGTCTATTAGGGCATTATCTATCCATATTCTCCAATTTCCTCTCAAAAACCAACTCTAATCATCTCCCAAGTTCATCAATTTCTTTTATTTCTCTTTAAGAAAACCAAGAAATCAAGTTTCCCAAATCCAGGAACTGTTAAGAAAGGCATCAGGATTATGTTTCTCTTTCAAGCTTAAGGGTTTATGGTATGTTTGATGTTCATCCATGGGCCCTTTTCACCCCTGGAGTACAATAATCTCCTTTTGATATAAAATTATGAGTTTTTACATATTTATCATGAATTGTCTCCATGAAGTTGTTATTGATTTTGATTACAAGATATGTTACAAGTATTTTTCGATAGAATGAGCCCGTATATGATCTGAGTATTAAAATACTCATGTTAAATTACTAATTCATAGTTTTAGTATTGTAACTATGATTTCAATCACATGTTTTACCCATTCTCATATCTAAAGTCATGACTCCCGTGTGTTTGATGAAATGTCTAAATGTTGGGTTTTGAGCAATGATCCTTTATTTTGAATTTTAAAGCTTCATATGTCCTTATTATTATTTTCATTCAGTGTTGGAGGGTTATGAACACCCTATACTTAGCTATTTACATAATTTTAGTATCTTCAGAATGGTTTCAAATAAACTATAAGCGTTGTCATTCAGTTAGTAGCATAATCAGTTGTTTGCTCAGTTAAGCTTAGTTTATCCCATTGATCAGTGTCATTGAGTTGGGAGTAGGATTTATCACCGAGAGAACTCAAGGATTGGGGATCACCTGCCAGTAGAGGGGATGACCTTTGGTATAAGTCTCTTGGTTCTAAAACTACATAGCTAGTGTAGGTTAGAGATATCAACCTGCTAGTTGAGGGATGATAAAGTATTTACCTGCTAGTTGAGGGTAACATATATCTTATTAGAGAACCTTCCTAATAAGGGTGACTCATTAGTCCTTCAGAACATTAGTTTAGTGGATCTACATAGCCAGCATTAGTACCCGTGGCACGGTACTGACACCCTTCCAACTAAGGTTACAGGTTAGAACTCGATTAGCTTAAATTGTGGTATGCAGATTAGATGATACCTCCCACAGTCTCAGTATAGTATTCAGTACAGAATTCAGTTTAGGTTTTCTTAACTATTGCATACAAACTTCCAGTTATTTAGTTATCAGATTTCAGTTATTCAATTTACAGATTAATTCAAAAACGTTATATGCTTGGTCTTGCATTCTCATATATTTTAGTTATCAAACATGCATATTCAGTAATCTTATGTTATTCAGCTAATCATTATTTCATGCACAGTTAACCCTTGCATTACAGCCTAACCTTATGTCATATACCAGTAAACTTAAAGTATTAACCGCATACTTTTCTTTGCACTATGATGTTTATTATCATAGGTTCAAATACTCAGTTTCTTGATCGTGCTTAGATAGTTCATCTTATCAGAATTAGTAGTTGTGGTGAGTCATCATATGTCGAGGACCTATTATGTTGTTTTAGTATTTCTGTATATCTTTTCAGTTAGTTTAGTTTGGAGTTAGTTGGGGCCTGTCCCATCAAATCCTCGGTCTGTTAGAGGCTTCAAATATTTTCAGCCATTCAGACAGTTAGTCAATTTTTCATTTGTTTGATCATTTTTTTTAGTATGTCATTAGACATTCAAACTTATGATTTAAATTGTATTTTTAGTATTTGAACCTTATGGCATTGTCTGTGTTTTCCTACATATGTTGCTTATTATTAGTTTACTTAGTGCTCACAGCAGGTTCCATCTCATGGTTAGTTTGTGGTCACTTGTGACCATAAGAACTATTGTTGTGACTAGGGGTAGCCTCGGGTCATGACAAAACTTGGTATTAGAGCCTAAGATTTTACCATTTCCTAGGGAGTGTGAAAGCTTCATTGAGTAGATTCTTGTGCATGGGTGTGAAATATGTCATACTTATGGACAATAGGCTACAAGATATTTTAGGAAAAGTTTCCCTTCTTTCAGTATTCATGTCATGCGAAAGAGCATGAGCTCTATTTAAAATATTTTTTTGGCTCATTCTTCCTTTCGTTTACAGATAATGCCTCCCAAAGAAAACAATGGAAAAAGAAATGGAAATCAACCCGCACCATTTCCTGTTCAGAAAGATCCCTTGAATGAGCATGTCTCGCATGTTCAGTTCAGAGATGAATTTACTAACATAGATCATTTAGTAGATACTCAGAACAATCAGCAGGTTGTTTCCCCAACTAATCCAGTGGCAAATACAGTTGCAGCTAGGATTTAGGACTTCACTCGAATGAAACCCCTTTTTTTTTGGATCCAAGTCTTAAAATATCCTTAGGAGTTTTTTGATATAGTTCAGAAGGTAACAGATATCATGGGTTTCACTTTGAGTGAGAGTGTAGAGGTTGCTGTATATTAATTACAGAATATAGCTCATATGTGGTATAAGCAGTCGAAGAAGGATAGAGGTGCTGAGGCAAGGCCTATAAAGTAGGAGGAGTTTGCCATGGCCTTCTTAGACAAGTTTATTCCTTTGGAGTTGAGGGAAACTAAGGTGCTGGAGCTTTTTAATTTAAAGCATAGTAGTATGAGTGTAAAGGAATACTCACTAAAGTTTACTCAGTTAGTGAGGTATGCTCCTTTAATAGTGGTTGATAACAGGTCTAAAATGAGTAAGTTTGTTTCTAGTGTAGCTGATAGTGTTATCAAGAAGTGTAGGACTGCTATGTTGATTAAGGAGATTGACATATCTAGGCTTATGTTCCATGCTCAACAGGTTAAGGAACAGAAGCTTAAGGAGAGAGAGAGAGAGAGAATAAGAGGGTAAAAATAAGTAGCTTTAATTTTTCTCATCCTATATCAAGGGGTGGTAACCGTTCTAAGTTTTGCAAAAAGTTTTCAGCCCCAGCTCTATCTTCAGCTAGTACGCCAGTGCCTAAGTTCTCAAAATGACAATCGAGATAGGGCGCCAGGCTCTAAGCCCCAGGGTAGTAAGAACAGTGGTCGTACTAATCCTTTTTACCAGAAATATGGTAGGAATTATTAGGGTATTTTTAGAGTTAGAAGTGATATATGTTTTTGGTGTGGCAAGCCAAGCCACAGAGTTAGGGATTACCCAATGAGTGGTTAGAAGGGTCAGTCCAATCATCCTTCTGTTCCATTTGGTCGCCCGACTCAGCAGGGTGCCGTGTCTAGTACAACCAATGGATAGCACCAGAATAGATTGTATGCACTCCAGTCCTATCATAATCAGGAAATCTCTCCTGATTTGGTTATGGGTACGTTATAGGTCTTTCATCTCCGTGTTTATGCTTTGTTAGATCTTGGAGCTTCATTTTCTTTTGTAACCCCTTGTATAGTTGTCAATTTCGGTGGAAGTACCAAGACTCTAGTAGAGTCTTTCTCAGTGTCTACCCTAGTAGGTAAATCTATCACAGCCAGACGGTTGTACTGACGAACCGGTCACAGTATCTCAAAAAATTATTTCAGTAGACCTTGTAGAGTTAGAGATGATTGATTTTGATGTCATTCTTGGCATGGATTAGATCCTCTCATGCTATGCTTTAGTTGATTGTAGAAATAGTTTTGTTCAATTTTAGTTTCCCAATGAACTAGTCATAGAACGGAGGGGTAGTACTTCAGTGCTTAGGGGTCAGATTGTTTCATATCTTAGAGATAGGAAGATGATATCCAAAGGGTGCACGTACCATCTTATTCAAGTCAAAGACTCTATTCATGAGAATCCGAGTTTTGATTCAGTTTTAGCAGTAAGGGAATTTGCAGATGTGTTCCCTGAAATCTTCCCAGAGTTCCACCCGAAAGGGAAATTGACTTCAGAATAAATCTTCTTCCAGATATCCAGCCTATATCTATTCCGCCATACAGAATAGCTCCAGATGAGCTTAGGTAGTTAAAAGTACATTTGAAAGATCTCTAAGATAAGGGATTCATTAGGCCCTATGTTTCCCCATAGGACGCTCCAGTCCTTATCGAGTGTAAGAAAGATGATTCTCTCAAAATGTGCATCGATTACCATCGGTTGAACAAAGTCACAGTCAAGAATAAGTATCTACTCCCCAGGATTGATGACTTGTTAAACCAACAAGGTGACATCTATTTCTCTAAGATAGACCTCAGATCCATCTTTCATCAGCTCAAAGTCAGAGAATGTGATATTCCACAAATAGCCTTCAGAACTTGTTATGGTCACTTTGAATTCCTAGTTATGTCTTTTGGGCTAACAAATTTCCCAGCAACTTTCATAGACTTGATAAATAGAGTGTTCAAGTAGTACTTATACATGTTCATCGTAGTCTTTATTGATGATATTCTTGTCTACTCCCGTAGTGAAAATGATCATGCAGACCATCTCAGAATTGTATTACAGACTCTAATAACTTATTAGTTGTTTTCCAAATTTAGTAAGTGCAAGTTTTTGCTAAGATCGGTAGCTTTTCTTGTCCATATTGTTTCCATTGATGGCATTAGAGTTGACCCTCAAAATACCAAAGCCGTGAGGAACTGGACCAGATCCATCTTTCCCTCAAATATCAGGAGATTTTTGGATTTGGCTGGCTATTACCGATGGCTTTTTAAAGGGTTTTCATCTATTGCATCCCCTATGTATCAATTGACTCTGAAGAAAGTCAAGATTCATTGGTCAGATTCTTATGAAAAGAGTTTTCAGGAGTTGAAGACTCGACTCACCTCAGCCCCAGTCTTGACTTCACTAGGTAGTTTAGATGGGTTTGTTGTTTACTGTGTTGCTTCCAGAGTTGGTCTTGGTTGTGTGTTGATGCAGAGAGGTAAGTTCATAGCCTATTCCTCTAGATAGCTTAAGCCCCATGAAAAAAATTGACCTACCCATGATCTTGTATTGGCAACAATTATTTTTACCTTGAAAAATTTAGTATGTGTTCTCGCAGAAAGATTTAAATCTTCATCAGAAAAGGTGGTTAGAGTTGTTGAAAGATAATGATATGAGTGTGTTGTATCATCTGAGAAAGGCCAATGCAGTGCCAGACGCCCTTAGTAGATTGTTTATGGGTAGTGTTGCTCATCTTAAGAATGATAAGAAAAATTTAGCTCAAAAGGTTCATCAGCTTGCTAGGTTAGGTCTCCAATAGGTTATTTTTGCTGAGAGTAGTGTATGTGTTCAGAATGGTTTTGAATCTTCTTTGGTTACCAAAGTAAAAGAGAAGAAAGATAGGTATTCCAGTTTGGATAAGTTGAAGGAATCAGTTAGAGATCAAAAGATAGAGGTTTTCTCCCAAAAGGGATATGGTCTATTGCAATGTCAGGGTAGACTGTGTGTGTCGTGTGTAGATGGCTTGAGACAGCAAATCCTTGTAGAAGTGCATCGTGCACGTTATTATATACACCAAGGAGACACTAAGATTTACCATGATTTATGGGAAATCTATTGGTGGAGTAGGATGGAGAGGGATATTATAGAGTTTGTAGTTAAGTATTCTAAGTGTCAGCAAGTTAAAGTTGAACACCAGAGGCCTAGTGGTACAATGTAGTAGTTCAGCATTCCTACTTGGAAGTGGGAAGAGATGAACATGGATTTTGTGATAGGTTTTCGTCGTTTACGTCGTCATCATGATTTGATATAGGTTATTGTAGATAGATTAACCAAATTAGATCATTTCTTGCCAGTTCATACTTCTTATTCAGATGAGGACTATGCCAAGCTCTATATTAGAGAGTTGGTTAGGTTGCACGGAGTCCCATTATCTATCATTTTAGATAGAGGTAATCAATTTTAACTCTCACTTTTGGAAAGCTTTTCAGAAGGGTCTTGGTACCCAAGTTCATCTCAGTACAACTTTATATCTTTAGACAGATGGTCAGGTTGAGAGGACCATTCAGACTCTAGAGGACATGTTGGGAGCATGTGTTATTGACTTTCCGACCCAGAGATACTGGTTCTTGAGTTAATTCATGTTCAAGGGTGTAAGGTACATATCTCAAGGAAGTTTCAGATTTTTTGGAGAAGGATTAGGTCACTTTTGGATTTTGATTCTAGAACCTCACCACAATAGTGGTGCATCACGGTGGGCATACCGATGATCCCTTCATCGCATCACGGTGGGCTTCCCATTTGCATTCTAGTTGCAGATTTAATCTCCTAAGGGGTAGTTACATTTTTCCTATCAACCCAATTGTATAAAAACAAGAATTAAAATGTTGGTTAGGGCATTAATTTTTGGTATTCTCTAATTTCCTGTCAAAAACAAACACTAATCAATCCCCCAAGTTTATCAATTTCATTCTTTTCTCTTCAAGAAAATCAAGAAATCAAGTTCCCCAAATCCAAGAACTTTCATGAAAGGCATCAAGATTGTGTTTCTCTTTTAAGATTAAGGTTTTAAGGTATGTGTGATGTTCATACATGGGCCCGTTTCACCCATAGAGTCCAAGAATCCCCTTTTGATATTAAATTATGAGTTTTTACATGCTTATGATGAATTGTCTCCATGAAGTTGTCATTGGTTTTAATAACAAGCTATGCTACAATAGTTTTTTGATAAAATGAGCCCTTATTTGATTTGAGTATTGAAATCCTCATGTTGAATTCCTAATTCATGGTTTTAGTATTATAACTATTATTTCAATCACATGCTTTACCCATTTCCATGCTTAAATTCATGACTCCCATGTGTTTGATGAAATGTCTAATTCTTGGGTTTTGAGCAATGATCCTTTATTTTGGTTTTTAAAGCTTCATATGTCCTTATTGTTATTTTTATTCATTGTTGGAGGGTTATGAATACTCGATACTTAGTTGTTTACATAAGTTTAGTATCTTCAGAATGGTTTCTGATGAACTGTGAGTTTTATCATTCAGTTAGAAACATGATCAGTTGTTTGCTCAGTTAAACTTAGTTCAGCCCAGTAATCAGTATCATTCAGTTGGGAGTAGGATTTAGCATCGAGCAAACCCATGGATGGGGTCTCACTTGGCAATAGAGGGTGTGACCTTTAGTAGAAGTCCCTTAATTCCAGAACTATGTAGGCAACGTAGGTTAGAGATATCAACCTGCCAGTTGAGGGTTTATAAAGTGTTTACCTATTAGTTAAGGGTAACACATATCTCATTAGAGCACCTGCCAGATGAGGGTGACTCATTAGTCCTTCAGGACATTAGTTTAGTGGATCCACATAGTGAACGTTAATACACATGGCATGGTACTGACACCTTTCCAACTGGAGTTACATGTTGGACCCCGATTAGCTCAAATTGGGGAATTTCAGTTAGATGATACCTTCCATAGTCTCAGTACAGTATTCAGTACAGAATTTAGTTCAGGTTTTCTTGGCCATAGCATACAGACTTCCAGATATTCACTTATCAAATTTCAGTAATTCGTTTTATAGATTAATTTAGAAACTTATATGTTTGGTCTTGCATTCTCATGTTTTTCAGATATCATGCATGCGTACTAAGTATTCTCATGCTATTCAGCTAGTTATTATCTCATGCACAGTTAACTCTTGCTTTACAATGTAACCTCATATCATATACTAGTACATTCAAAGTATAGGACGTATACTTTTGTTTGTGCTATGGTGTTTAATATCATAGGTTCAGAAGCTTAGTGTCCTGACCATGCTTAGATAGTTCTACTTATCAGCAGCAGCAGTTGTAGTTCCTCAAATGTCGAGGACCTGTTATGTTATTTCAGTATTTTAGTATTTATTTTCAATTGGTTTAGTTTGGAGTTAGCAGGCATCAACTCTTCAGTCATTTAGAGGCTTTCAGATGTTTTCAGTCGTTCAAACAGTTAGTCAGTTTATCAGTTGTTTGATCATTCTTTTTATATGTCATTAGACATTCAGACTTATGATGTAAATCATATATTGAGTATTTGAACCTTATGGCATTGTCAGATTTTTTCCGCATATATTATTTATTATCAGTTTACTCAGAGCTCATATCAGATACCAGCTTATGGGTTAGCTTGTCATCACTTATGACCGTAAGCACCATTATCACAACTAAGGGGTAGCCTCAGGTCGTGACAGATACAATAGGTTAACTTTTTAGGAAATGGCCTAAAAGCTAGAAGTTAACAATTAAAGATTTAACTAGCAATAATACAGTCATAATGTTCTAATAGATAGGAAGAATATTGACGACCATCCCAAGACTTAGTAATGTTGGTACAAGAGCTACAAAAAATGAACTCTGAGTACAAAGTAGTTAAATATAATCCACCTCGAATAAGAAAGACTAGACATAGATAAATACAAGTAAAAAGGGTAATTCCAATTCCAAGAGCTCACCCAATCTCTGAAGTCAACCCTACACGAATGTTGAATCAGCGGTGACAACTAGTACACAGATCTGTACCAAAATGGTACAGAAGTGTAGTATGAGTACCAAAATCCCAGGTACTCCATAGGCATCACAGCCGACTGAGCTAAATCATGATATAAATACGATAAGATACAAGAAGAATAAGCTAAGTCAAGATATAAGGGGAAAACCTAGAAATAAGCACCGAAACTGCTGTACATAAATAAATGAATGCATTTGAGATCATAACATAAAGGTCATACCATTATAACTACAAGATTGGCCCCTATAAGCAAAAAGTATGGAAAGTAAATAACCTAGCGCAGGCCCCCCGTAAGCCTGGAGGGTACAATCAAGGGAATCGAGTAACCAAATAACCTTAAGTTATCACTTATCATACCGTAATCCAAGAATCCACCCGATCTGTATCACCTCACACATAATTCCCAGTGCCAGACTTGAACTGAAACTCAATAACTCAATAGTATCATTATCAGTATTCTCATTGTCGGACTTAAACCAAAGCTTATATTATCAAGATCATTATTAAATGTTGGACTCGGACTGAAACTCATATTTATAAACCATATTAATGAACCATATCAACAAGTCATACTGATAAACTAACCCAATAGAATATACCAATATTACATCTATTAAATCATGCCATTAACCATGCCCATAAGCCATGTTAATAATCATAATCATAAGTTATTTCAATAGTCACATCCATAAACTATGAATCATATCTATAAGCCCTTAACCATTTCTACAAGCCATATCATATCTATGAGCCATATAACATTTATGAGCCATATCATATTTATGAATCATATCATATCCATAAGCCATATAATATCTATGAGTCATTTCATATATATGATCTATATCACATCTATTAGGTATTAAATATTAATTACATGGATATTTATATCATTAAGCATGCCGAAAGACCATATTATTATTCACATCTGGGAGACATCAATAATCATGTACATATAAGCCATATCATATCATATAATATCATTAATCACGTATATAAGTAATATTATTAGCAATACACAAAAGTAGCATCAATTATTCAATATCCAACTAACATACTCAATAAATATACATTCAATCTCCTCAACTATCAAACCAACCACTAATAATAGTATACCATACGTAGCTAAGTCTACAAAGTTCACGAAAGTCTTGCCTAAGGTGGGACGGAGGGGCCCACTCTAATCCCTAAAATCCATTATAGGCAATTTCTACCTCAGACTAGGCTAAGGTATCTAAATTTATTTCTAGATGTCAAGTAAGCCATAAATAGCTCCAAGATGATAATCCTTCCCAAACATGAACAACTAAGACAGTTTTTCTTAACTTAAGCAACTAAGGACAATTCCACCATAAACATGAATGACTAAGGAAATTTCACTAATCTTGAGTAATTAAAGCATTTTCATTCTAAACATGAACCGTGAATCCCAATTCACCTAAGACATGACTAACTATGCTAATTACTCTAAGTTTATAATTTCAAGATATCCTAAATGGTCCAACTAAACCAAATATTCTCATTCATACTTCCAACACCTAAATACCACCCATATCTAGTATAATATCATAAATATACCATGGTATAGCTCAATCTATGAAGAAGGTAAACCTAACCTACCTAGGCACCAAAGAAAAGCCTGAAGAATCCGCTAAATCACCAATTTCTCTTTCTGAGAAACTTCCACAAGGTGTCGCGCTATCAAAGTCATAATCTACTCATCTAAAAGGCAACAATGATACCCATATTGCACTATTGTGCTTTGGGTCCAAAATTACATAAAAATCTCATGTGAGGCCCATTTACATAATCGCACATTCAAAACCAACGCAACGTTCCACTATTATCAAGGAGTATTTAACCTTAAAATGGGTTAATTTCAATCTCTTATGGTGCCACAGTCAAGCCACCAAACTTGTAGGAATTTTAGCAAAAGTATGGAGAAATCAATCATGAAAATAATGGAATCTTACTGCAAATTCGATGGGAAATTGCATAAATTAATGATACTAAAACTCCAATTACCCATAATTAATTCTCCCAAGAACTCCCACTTTTTAGGATTTAAGATTCTAGAGAATGGATGAAAATGGTGAGAAATCGAGCTAAGTGGGTAATTATATCCTTCCAGCTACACAAGTATCGCTTAAGCAAACTTTGATCCATTTAAATGGTACTTGTGCTCTGGCATTCTAATCACTTATGCGATCAATAGATTGCTTACGTGATATTTGGCTTCCTGAGCCAATGTTGCATACCTGACATAAGTATTGCTTATGCGCTAGCACCTACACTGTCACTTTAGTGGGGTCTACTAGATCGCTTAAGCAATCAAAGAAATCTCTTAAGCGATGCACCAGCATCAATTAAGACTTAGAGAAATTCCAAGTCTCCATCAACCTCTCGGGATTTATTTGGAATCTCATATACGCAAACGTACTATGCTACCCTATCAAATTCAATGTTTTAAACTCAATGGCACAATATAAATTTCCATCCAAGGTCGTTTTGATGAAAATTTGGGTCCCATACCTACTTTTTTTTCTTACCTTCTGACCAATAGCCTAAAAGGAGATTAGGATCCTCGATACCCAAACTAAGGGTCTACCTAACCTAAAATCGATGTTCAAAAGTTATTACAACTGTAAGAATTGGCATACAAGGTTTTTTGCTGATGTTTTCTCCCCGTAGCCAATTGGAACCAAGGAAGGCTTCAAAATACAAAATTTGCTCTAAAAAACAAACAAACTACCTGGTAACTAAATTTTCACTTCCAACAAGTCATAAATGACTTGGGAAAAGTATAAGAAATCTCTAAATGATGAAAATGAGCAAAAATATAGAAAATGACCTAAAGGGTCATTATACAACAATTCCTTTATTTGGCTCAGAAAGAGCATAATTTATGTCTATTTTATTTGGGTTATAGGTGTACGCCAAAAATAGGTAAACATTTAAATAGAACAGAGATATAATTACTGATAAAAACTATATAAGTGGCTCCATTAACTGAGCAACACCACCATCTTTAAATACACAATAAAAAGGGGGAATTAATTAGCAAAAATAGCCTGCGAGTGAGCAGTCAATATCTGAACAACGTCACTTATCCCAAGCTTTTTTCTTCCATTATATATATTCACTGCAACATTCTGAAGAGATATCTCCAGTTCATTATCGCTACCCCTCAAAACTTCATTTCTAATAGCAATGCCAATAATTTAGGTATCAGGAAGGAATGCCCTTACATTATCTTTTACCCAACTTAGAGCATGATCTACATTAGCACTCATTTCCTTTACAAACCCATTCTAAAGTCCAACCACCAGCTCAAGCATTGTCCCTTTAAATTCATTAAGGATACTAGGATCTACATCATAAATTTTGATATTCTTAATTTTTGTTGCTCAAAGTAGTTTAACCACTATATTAGGTGAAGGGGTGTTGTCTGTAATTCTCCCCATTCTCTCCTAATTATTCTTATATGTTCCTATTAGTCTGTTGAACTAAAGGATAAGGTCAAAAAAGCCATTAAGTACAATGAAAAAATAATAAGAAAATTAGTTACACGCAAAATATTAGAGACTCAGAAGTGTCTGACAAAAACTGCAGACATTAAAGCTGAAACTATCAATATTAACTAGAGTTTAATGATACATTTTAACCAACCTATCAAGCCACAAGAATCAACTTGATGTGATAAGTGGTTGGTAAATTAAAATTAACATAGTCAATCTCTAAAGGAACTTGTGAAACACGCACCTCAATCACCCTACCCATGTGAACTGAATAAACTTGAAAGTGCAACCAAAATTTTACAATAAATACATCAGACAACAAGTTTCTTATTCATCAGCTATACAGCTAAATAACCCTTTATTACAAAAATATAAAAATAAGACTGCTATATAGAGCCATTCTCATAAGTTATATTTCTTGAGCTTTTCAAAAATGTTATGTCACAACACAAACCAGGGCCTGGCCATGAAGAGCATCTCATGTCCATCATGGATTGGAGGCCACCCCCCTTACCTAATCTAACAGAACCAAATAAACCTAAAAGTGGATGAATTCCAATCATATAACAAGATAGGATCTAAGATATTAAAAGATGCTAAGTTAAATCAATAATCCAATAACTAAAAACCAATACCTAAGTCCACATTAATCCACAAAGCATTCTAATCAAAATTGAAATCAATAAAGTTGGGAAATGCACCCGACAATAGCCGAAATAACTTAGGAGCAAAGTCTATGATGTAAAGAATCTATAAAATAAATTGAAGCCTTCCAAAGTATGGAAGCTCACCACTTTAGTCTGACTTATGGACTATCCCACAATCAAGTAATCATTGTGCAGGACAAGTACAAGTATATCTAATTCCTACATTGCATGGGGATACAACGTACGTATGCGATTGGTGGGTTGAGTGATAGCATGTAACTCAGGGATAAGGAAACAAAAATATACCATGATCAATAATTCATAACCAGTCCAAATTCAGTGTACATAACCATATGCAAAAACACACACACACATATATATATATCACATACCGGGGTAGGGAATAAGTTTTAGCATAAACTTTAAAACCTTAACCTGGATTGTGTAGCATAACCATAATAATAGTACCCATGAGCTATATGGGCCCTAGTTCTCACCCCTAGTTGGGTCCTAGTATGTGTAGCCACATGAACTGGAGAATAATCATATATGTATACACAGGGGACTCAAACCTCCCATTCATATACTAAGGTGACTTAAGCACCCAATTATGTAATGTGATATGGGGTACTCAAACCTCCCAATCATATAGTAAAGGGGAATCAAACCTCCTTGGTCACAGGCAAGGGGATTCGAACCCCAGGCTATTTAGATCCCTGCATCGGCAAATGTGATTTCCAATGTTCGTACCTTAGGACCACCACTTTCACGGTGCATCTACATAACCCTCTTTTAAGCCTAATTAAAACATTTGGCAGATATTCTCAATTAAGTGAACCAATTATGCATTAAGGAATCCGATAGGTATCGTCATACCAATATTACGTGCAATTTAATTATCATGCCATGTCAACTACTTAGCCTACTGGGACTCTAACCCTCGACCCAATAGAATTCAAAGTAATTAGTCATTCTAGGCTCAAACCCGTTTAATCAATTGGGACTCAAACCCATTTAATCAATTGAGACTCAAACCCATTTAATCAATTGTGACTCAAACCTATTTACGTTTCAATAGGCCTCTTATTCCATGCAAATTGTTTCAAAGATAGTTTAATATGAACACTTTTAATAGTCAAACCTAATTTCACAATATAGGGTTGAGGTTGTTACCGATTCAATTGTAATTATTCATAAATTAGGGGAAATCACAATCCCCTACTTTATTATCCATACTTATGCACCCCACAAGTTCAAAACAATTAATAAAGCATAAACAATGCATAATAGTTCATAGAAAAAAATTAAGAACTAACTTTGTTAAAACCCTCAACCCATGTAAAAACCCACATTCAATTTCACATAAATAATCATTTGAATATCATACTTTGAGGAAAACAAGTTTGAGGGTATATTCACGCGCTTGAAATATTCACAATTATAGAGAAGAAACCTTGAATTGACCCCTATATGTTCAACCTTGAGGAAACCTTAGCTTGCTTTTCTTAAAATAATTTAAGAGAGAAGAGGGTATGTTTTGATTATGTTATGGGTGAGAATAAAGTCTCAATAGGGTTTATAGGTCATAGGTTATATTTAAGGCAAGATGTAAATGTCTAGAATATCTTCAATAAAAAAAGTGAGAAAAATGTTGCCCAGTCGCTACGGGTATCACAACGACTTGTCTCCATGAGTTGTAGTCAAGATAGTGTCTCCGAGTACACACACTGTTGACCTTACTATTACCACCTTAAGAATTGTATATAGTCATTATGGCTCATTGAGTCTAGTCGTACTCAAGACAGAATGTTTTGGGTAACAAGCTGGTTAGGCTATGATTTGGACCTAATGACTCATCATGAGTCTTTATGACTTGTTTCATTAATTCAAAATCAAGATAGTGACTAAAGAAAATCTCACTGTACACCTTACGACTTGGGTCCTATGACCCGTATAAATATGTAATACCACATACTTCGACCTAGCTTAAAATCAGCCTAGAAATATTAAAGACTTGTTTCAAAGATGAATCCACTTTTATACGTATGTTATTTTTAATATTTTCACTTTTTATCATGTGGTAAATTGAATAAGGTTTCCATCGATACTAAATTTGCCCAAAATCGACACCCGGAAGAAGAGTTAGAGCCTTTTTAGTAAGGCAGTGTGCCACTTTAGCCATCAACGCATTGCGGAGCAGGCCAAAATGGCAATCATTAAAATCCAGTGAACCTCCATGATTATGGCGCGTCGCTCCAGGGCTCAAATTTAGAATTATTCTTTTTCTAGTGTCTCAGCATGACGTCTACGCGGCACGCCAAACTTCCAGGTCACAAATAAAGTGGAAACGCAATAGCCCCGCATCGCGACACCATGTAGATTCCCAATTGTCCTATTCCAGTGACTTGGAATGATAGTGGCGCATTTCACCAAGGAAAAAATTAGGAAATTTTCACAAAAATTAAAATATGCATCCAAAGGTTTAAAAGGTCAATTTCCCACCCCTATTTAAACCTAATAACACGTGATTTAGCCATTTTTCATCCAAAATATATTGTTTCTCTCAAGAAAAAGATGGGGTTTTCAATTGGGGATTCAAATCCAAGACTCAAATTCAAGAATCTCTCCGTCAATCTTCGTAGAATCAAGAACTAAGGTATGCACAATATTCAATCATGGATTCCTTTCATCCATAAAGCCCAAGAATCAAGTTTTAAATCTTGTATTGTGAAAATTTTGTTGTGGGTTGATTATGTTCATGTGATTATCGTTGTATGATTCCCAATTTGGACTTCTTATGTATTATTCATGAACCTATTCTAGTATGTGGTCTGAAGCATGTGAAATTAAGTTGAAATATGGAGTTTTATTGTATTTATTTGATGGTCATGCCTATGCCCTAAGTCATGCACCCTAGGTGTTTGATAAAATGCCTAAGAGAATATAAATTATGCATTGTAGCTTAATTGTGACCCAAGTGATAAATGAATACTTTATCCTATGACTAAAAATGACTTTCATGATATTGTATGCATTATGAATGGTTGAGGGAATGTCCATAAGATTAGGTTGATGAAAGTATGACATGTTTATATGAAATTCCATTCATGTACAAGACTATGATAACCATGTGCTTCATGAAATCCCCAAATTAATGTAATATGAATTATTGATATTGGTCATGTGTTCTAGAAGTGTCATGTCCTATCAGTTTCCTGCTATCGAGTCCTAGGGATTCTTGTACCTGAAAATTTAGTTGTGTGCCTAGAGTCGTGTCCTATTTTCACAATACTCTCAGTCAAGCCATGATCAGTAGAATTAAGTCAGTCACATGACTCAGTAAACTCAGTATCTATCCAGTCTTACTCAGTAATCTCAGTAGTTCAGTAATTTCAGTGATCTCAGTATTCACAGAAATCTTAGTAACTTCAGTACTCTCCATTAGTCCTCAGATCTCAGTAGTATTCTGGTAGTCAACAAAACTCAGTGAACTCAGTTCAGCTCTGCTAAATAATACCATTAGTATCAGTTCAGTTTAGTTAATGAGTTTAGTGTCTATTCATTTAAGAGTAGGATTCAGCACCGAGTGAACCCAAGGATGGGGACTCACCTGTAATTCAGTGGAGGGTGTGATCCTTAGAAGCAATCCTTGTGTTCTAAAACTACTTAGCCAGCATAGGTTGACATGCACCCTATGCGTTTAGAGATTTATACATCTCATTTGAGTTTCCTACTAGGAGGGGTTGACGGAAGAGCTCCTTGTCAGAGAGGGTTTTCTCACAACTTATATTTACCCGTGGCGTGGTACTAACACCCTTCCAGCTGGGGTTACATGTTAGACCCCACCAGTTTAGTTTTGGGGTATGTCGATTAGATCATTACCTCTTACAGTCTTAGTTTCAGATCCAGTCTCAGAAATAGAACTCAGTTCAGTTCTATAGATTTCAGGACTGCTAGAGATAGTCAACTCAGTACACTAGTTCCATCAGTATCAGGACTGTCAGATATAGTCACTCATGTCATCATTACTCAACTCAGTAATCATGTTATTGCGAACTCAGTTAATGGTATATTAATTATAGGAAACTCATATTATCAGTATTTAGACTCAAGACTATCAAATACAGTCAATTGGACCAATTCTTCATAATCAAAACTGTCAAAAATAGTCTTTCCTCTATTAGTAAAATAACGTCAGTCTCTAAGTATTCAATAGACTTAGTCATTCAGTATCCTAGTATTAGTACTCAGATATCAGTAAATCCTTATTTTCAAAATTCATGAGTCAGCGTTATTACAATCTTAGTTATAGTTATGTATTTATATATGTATTCTCACATTTATGTTGTACAGTTAGTTATTACTGTTCATGCATATGAACCCTTGCATTCAGCCTACCTCACTTGTATACCAGTATATTTAAAGTACTGATGCATTTGCACTATGGTCTTTTATACCATAGGTTTAGAAGTACGAGTTACTGAGCATCCTTAGTAGATAGACATTCAGTAGCCAGACTAGCAGTGAGTCCTCATCATTCGAGGATAGCATAATTATTTTATTACTTTATTATTTCAATAGTTCGGAGTTAGTTGGGAACATGTCCCATCCACTCCACAGTTTTCAGATAATTTAGAGGCTTTTAGACTACAATATGTTTTCAGACAGTTTATCTCAGTTTTAGGTATTGTCATACCCCACTATAGACATTGCATGATATTTAACATTAGTTCAGTTTTGAACCTTATGGCCTTATAGCTTATATTCCACTTATTAACAATGTATTATTCAGTGCTCGGTTATAGATATCATTCATGGGTTAGCTTGTGCTCCTTCGGGGTTATGAGCATCGTGTAGCATTTTGAGTACCAGATTCGGGGTGTTACAAAACACCCTATGACTTGTAGGGAAAGTCATAGTCAAAGTAGTGATCTCAAAGCTTAAGAAATATTCAAGGTTCAAAAATCCAGGGTGTTACATACTAGTGGTCACATGTTGGATTCTCCAAAAGTAGTATTTTTTTTATAATCCTATATGGGTGCAGCATTGGAAGTGAAGAGTTCATGCTACTTAGCTCATAAGTAAATAAAAAACTACTATCGAATTCCTTGATAGAAGTATTAACCAAAAATAGCTAAGTCCCCATACACCTAAATTAGAAGATCCAGCTTTATTACAACAACAATAACTTACCTAGTGTAGTTCCATAAAGTGAGGTCCAAGAAGGATATGGAGACTTTACCTACCTTAGATATAGAGAGTAATTTTTAGTTATTATTAAATCTTAAAATCATTAAATCAATAAGTAATACTAAAGAACATAACCATATTGATCAAATATACTTAACCATTTACCAACTTTCTGATCAGAAACTCAGAAAGAAAACTTCATGAAAGGAATCTAAGTAGGCTTTCCTTGGGTCTTCAGGAAGCTGATAATTCTATCAAGGAAAAATTAATTTGTTATATGCAAGCATCCAATAAAATTTGAATACAACAAGAATAAAATGAAGTGTATGCTTAGCAAATTAAAAGCATATTCTTTGACTTTTTCCTGTCTCCAGCATAGGAAAACTTCAACAGCAAAATGTCCTAAGAGTATTGTTCCATAGGAAGAATATGTCGTTCATGAATTAACCCAAATAGAAATTATTTCACGTGATTTACTATTTTTCAAAATAAATACATCATCAGATAAATAACTTCAAAAATACAAATAACCAAAATAATACTATAACAAATTAAGTTCTTTAGAATGGCCATTCATGAAATGCTAAAATAATCCTAAAAATCTATACAGTTCTTTTGTTTTATCAAGAACTGAATATTTCCTTCTATACCTTGTAATATCTATCCTACGTATCTCTATTTTTTTAAGAAAACGTAGCAGTAATGAAAATAGTCCCAGGTGGAGCTAGTTTGATATGCTAATCTTGATTTTTATTCTATTACATTGAGGCTCAGTTGAAGATTGAAATTGAAGATGCAACTAACCATGAATAATTTGAGCTTTCGTAATTAAAATAATTGGAGTACCAGTTATGACCCAATAAGCTAACATAAATTGTCATTTAAATTTATAGACATAGCAGCAAGCATATTTAATCGACATACTTGGATGTGTAATGAAAGGGGTATTTGTGTTTTGTTCATTATAGCAGCAGTGGAAGTACATGCAATAATAGCAAACTGACTTATCCAAAACTCATGATGTGTAGATACTAGAGATTAGATTGAAATATTTCATATGATAAGCAATAGATAGTTTGAGAATAAACTGAATTGACTATTGCCTCAATTTTCTTGTTAGGGAAAAACGACTCCCAAAACTTAGCATCTTAAAGCTCTGATAAATAAAAAATAAACTCATTAATAAAAAAATAAATCAATAGGGTACAACTAATAAATATTATTACTTCCTACAACTGTAAAAGTTATGGGGATAACTCTATTGTTGAGGTGAAGTCCATGCCCGTATGAAAATTCATTCCAGCACTAGTTATAAGGACACATGTTGAAGGTGCCTCTTAGAGCATTACCAACTTATAAACAAGACTATTCTTCTAAATCATCATGCAAGAACACATTTACTGAACCTATCTACTATGAATTGGATATAGGAAGAATAAAAAAAGTCTAATCTTCCATGGAATGTTTAAAGTATTAAAAGAAAACAATCTTCAAATTAAAATCTCATCTGGTAATTATATAGACAGCATACATAAAACTTTAGGAAAAATAATAATTTTTTAGAAAGATCACTGATGAAGTAGGAAGAGATCAGAAAGTGGTAGCAACATAAGCAATATATACTTGTAAATATTAGCTAATATATTTCACAATAAACACATCAGACATAAAAATTCTTGTGTTGTTAGATACCTGAATGCCTTTTCAATAATTTCATCATTTATGATATTGTATATTGAGTGATTCTATTTGCTATCTGATGCCAACGGCCTAATCTATAGACTCACATAAATAAATTTCAACATAGACTAAAGTTTGGCCTTGTGCCTTATTTATAGTCATAGCAAAATAGAATCATATTGGAAATTATATACTCTTGAAAGGAATTGACAAATTCTCAATAGTTGAAGATGATAGTGGTATTCGAGGAATAAATACATGTTTTTTTTAAATCAAAATTTTAAATATTAGAACTTATGTGTTTTAAAATTACAACACGTCAATCACATACCATTACATAAATCTTCAGAACGATTTAAGTTTTGTAGAAACATTCCGGGATAATTTTCTTTTAAAGTTAATCTATAAGGTAGAAAATTAGTGATATTTATAGTATGTATTTAATCTTCAAATTGACTTTGATCATTTGATTCAATAGTTTCATCAATCGCAACAAACGATTTTGCAGTATTTAGAAATTTTTATATAAGAATATCATTTATTTCATGAGCATAATAATTTTTTAATGTTAATATAATACGGAAAGCTAAAGAAAAAGAGTTATAAAATAACAAATCTATATTAGGACATGTTAACTTGAATAATTCATCTAGAGATTGTTCTTCGAAAGTACAAGGAATGAGCAAAGATTTTGAAATTTCAACTTTGTTGTTGTAGTTAAGTTTTTCTTTTCCATTGCTATTTCTCATCAGGTACTTAAAAAAAGATGGACCTGTTCTTGCATGCATATTCTATGATAGGTGTAATTTTTTCAGTTGGTTCTAGACTTGTGAGTATAGTAACTTTGTGAAATGAAGAATTCTTTCTCTTTATTTCGAACAACATGAAGAGCTTTTCTAAAATCACCACCTAAAACAAATAACTCTTCCACCAAAGATCATCCTTATATCCATTAGATCTTTCAAGAGTAAAGCAAAAGTTTTAATAGTTTTTTCTTTAACCATTGATGTTTCATCTCATACAATTAATTTTACATCTCGAATTAATGAGAAAAGTGAGCTTTTTTTGTGCTGACATTTTAATTAATATTTTCATCAACATCAATAGGTATTTTGAAGCATGAATGAGCAGTTCATCCTACGAAAATAATAGAGTAGCGACACCAAAACTTGTAGTTGCTAATGCAACAAATACTTTAGACCTTATCATTGCTAATAGACTTTGATATAAGAAACTCTTACCAGTTCCCCCAGGTCTATCAATAAAGAAAGATCTTGCTCTATTTAAATAAACTCAATCAATTATTAAGGTATAAGCTCTTATTTGTTCTATATTAAGTTTCTTTGTAATAACAAATCCTCTTCTCAAACTTTTATATCTCTCTCAAAGTGAACATCTTTTGCTTATTTGGCAGTTGTGGAGGCTTTAGTATTTTCTAGAACAAGCTTGTAATCATTAATATCAAATCTCATCGAGTGTAATTAATCATTAATATGGTTCAAAACTCTATGACAAATATCTCTAAGTTTAATATTTCCCAAGTTTTTAAGATATTTGGACATAGAGTCTTCAAATTATTTTCGTAATTCTTTAGGATTGGTAGAATTACTCTCAAACTATATGGTAATCGGTAACTCACAGCTTTATTCATACAATCAATCAAACTATTATTAAAATATAGAATCATTTTTTCACTAATTCTCTAAAAGAAAAACAATATCTATCATCTACTTTATGAAGATCTCTATATGATTCTAGTGCTCTCACATTTATTAATAATAATCTAAGATAATATCTTTCTACTTATGTTGGATGACATGTCATAATGCGTCAAATAAATGAATATTATTTTTTATGTGTCCATATTTTATATGTGTGTTGACCATACAAAGTATACAAAAAATTCTTTATATAATATTTTAAGTTTTTTAGCATCTTTATTTTCTAGTTCATTACAAAGAATTTGATTATCATTATGTTTCTAATCATTGAATTTCTTATAATTGAATTTATACTTTGAGCACTTTTAAAAGAAACATATTGTTGGTCTTCAAGATGTAACTAGAGATGGCAAGCACTCAGTGTCACCTCACTAACAAGAAATCAAATAAGTGCCATGTAGATACCCACGGAGCAGACTCGTACTCTTTCATTTCATTAATTTTTGTTTATTTATCATGCTCATGCATATAAAAATCTATTTTACCGTATAATTTGCAAATATATTTAAAGTTATTTCACAACTCTGATGTCAGAGCATATTTTAATATTCATATGATAGTTAAATTTACCAAGAAAAAATGGATTATATGGTACCACCCATAAATTATTGAAAAATTATTCCTTATCTTTTATAGTATATCCCATCTATCATCTTTTATAAGTTGGATACGAGTTTTTCCCTTTTTATGTTCACTCAACAAAATCTCTAAGGTACTGAAATTTATAATATCCACTTTTCACGCATGCATTTATAGGATTTAAGTGGCCGCAAGGAGCATGTATCATATGATGTACAACAATTGACTGTAAGTAAGCCTCTTTATTAGAATTGGGTAATTCAGAATGAATAAATCTATCGTAAGACTTAGATGTCAATAGTTTATCTTCATTAGCAAGAATTATAAGAAAATGTGCACATCGGAACCACATTTCTGAAATTCTATACTGTAAATAAAAGAAGCAACCTTTTCGAATATATTTCTCTTTAGTATATCAATTTTTAGTTCCTGAACTTTTTTTCTAAATACTCGGTTAATTAAATCGGGTCTGTTTTATGCTTGGTCAGTACGTAGCAAAAATTTATTTATTTCTGAATAGGTCGGATTACATGTCATTCTTAAAAAGAAATCAAGTTTTTCAAAATATTAGACTAAAGCAATAGCATCAAGATATCACCGGTGCATGTCTCTTGGACCTTCGATAAATGTAACAAGAAGGAATGTGTGTTTTTCAATTATTATAGCATCTCTTTTACCATATCTTAAGACATCAAGAAGACCTTGCAAAACTTCAATTTGAAATAATTTTGGTTTGAAGAGAAAGAAATTCAATCTTTTTATTTCAATTTTTATGAAATAATATATTATTGGAATGCTTTTCCAGTATGTAAGAGTTCATTATTTTCTCATTTGAATTTTTTAGCAATAATTCCTATGACAAGAGACAATATTTTTTTTTCTTTTCTTATTCGAGCATTTGAGCTTCCATATCAAGAAAGTTATCTGTTGAACATATATTTGTAACACTTGGTAAGGGTTCTTGTTCAGAGGGGAATGATGTGTGGTATATTATTTGGTTGTAGTATTTTTTGATATCAGAATGTATTATTTTGTAGTATTATTGACTATATGAAAATAATATTGGATACTGCAAGGGGTCATACCATCCATAATAGTAATTAACTTATTGTAAATATAAATTTGAATATGAGGTGTGGAGATATAATGTACATCACCATCAACCCACATTGCTAAAATCTCATATGTAGTAGGAAGGTTATATACACGTTGATCTAAACTAAAGTCACATTTCAGTGCAATGTAAAAGTGTGATAATTCTAGAACATCGAATAGAGATTTAAGGAAAAAGAGTACGTATTAACTTTTAAAATACTCATTAATTTTTTTACCAGTATTTCCAAAATTTCAGTCAAACAACCAATTCTATTTGCTGCTTCATTTTCATTATAATAAAATTATAGTTGCAAGTTTTTTCCTTTTTCAATTAAGAGGTATAAATCGTCAATGAAGTGGTGTATTTTCCCTTCAACTCTGAAGGTATAAATACCATGATATCTTTGAGCCAAAATTTTATCATATTTTACTCCAAATGAAGTTAATGCAAACATAATATTGTATTTCCTAACATATGTTCGAATATATTCAGACTCTTCAGAAATATCCAAGAATGAATATTGTATTTCAATAGGTATTCATGTATTGTAAGCTTAATTAAACCACTATCGCAACAAAGTTCAGGTGGTTCATACTAGAATCTTTTTGCACCACAGAATTCACAACTTGGCACTACTTTTAGAACTAAAATATTCAGTTTATAACTGATTGATACTAGTGTAACAGCCTCTATTTATCCTATGCCCTAAATAGTGCAAAAAAAGTTAGAAATCAATTTAGAGTAAAGGAACAGCAGTAAATACTATTGTTTGTCGACACAAATGCAAACCTCTGTTTGTTATATTTTTGAAGCAAAACCACATAGGTCATTAGGTGAATGTGATGTAGATCCTAATAACCAATTATGAACTAAATGACCAAATATGTGATGCCAGTAGAATGTTAACGGTAAAATATGGTTGCTATACTTGCTTGTCTCGAAGATGCATAAAGGCTTAAGTAATTTTTTCCCTTTACAAGAAGTGTCAAGTGATGTATTGCCTTTAGACATAGTAGTTAACAAACAAATGGAGAACGTGTTAAGGTCATCATGTTTAAAAAGAGTAAGAGAAGGCAGGCGTATTCAAATAGGTACGCATTTATAAGCATATTGATGTGCAAACAGAGAAAATTTAATTTACTAGCCTTGTGTTGGCACAACGTAGACAGCCCTTATTATAAGAGAACTATTTTGCTGAAATATTGAATTGGATGCAGAAGATATTGATGTCACAGAATTATTTGATGCAATATTTTATGCAATACGCCTCCTTGAATTGAGTTCTTTGGTGCGCATTTGAAATAATAATGCCTCTCTTTCAATTGGAGAAATTTCATTATATCTTTTAGGTTGGTTGAATTTTATTTCAGCATTTGTAGTTGATAAACATGGACGTTTGTTAATATGGGTTGAATATGTTGTGGGGCCCTTTTCTTATCTGTGTCCTGCAGCCAAAGTATGTGAGAAATTGCAAAAGAAATAATGAAATTTGATAAAGCCAAAAATTTCGGCATGAATGCGAAATGCACTACATAACAACAACTCATAATAGAGTGGAAAAAGGAGAACAAACAGATATGTATAAAAACATAGGAAATGATTTTGTAGGAAACGGTAAAACATGTATTGGCTGCCATATTTAGAAGAACTGTAGATGCAACTCAGTTTAATGATGTTGCAGTTGATGTTATTTCTTACATCAAACATTAGAGTTAATTTCATCACATTAGAAGGGTCCATAAATACTAAGGAGAACATTTTGTGCAATTAGCTATTATAATTTAAATAGTGCATAGCAAAATGAAACACATCCAAGTCATATTTACTTGACTGTAGTAGTCCTTGAAACTCTAACATGAAACTTGAAGCAGGATAAATAAAAGTAGATAAAGGTAGACATTAAGAAAATTATTACCAAATTACATCTTCTCAAGGTGTAGAGGAGAGAAATGAAGCTCAATTCCTGAGGTATTATCAATTAGTAAACACAAATTCTCTAACCAACTGAGCAAAGCTCTTATGTCTACATTAGTGGTAAGAGTTACTTTTTTTACCTTTCCCCATTCTCCTACATCATACATGTTGTCTCTATTCTAATTTTATATTTGCAGAAGCTTTTTACAATGTCTTTTGGAATGTCCAATGCCCTCACTGGCAAAGTAGTTCGCTTATTAGGCATTATATTGCATTCTTACCTCTAGTTTACGATTATTTTACTTTGAAGGAACATGTCAAAGGAATTTACTATAGGTCATATTCTTTTTGGCAGATGAAGGCACCAATTAAGTGAAGAATAGACTTCTGGGTGGCTGATCCTACCAATGGTAATTCTAGTTTTGGAGTACTTCTTATGAAAGTAATTGTGATCCAAAAAAAAGAATTGAAATGATTATGTATATACATTAAAGAGAAAAATGGTCTATGTTGAAAGAACAAATAAAATAACTCTGCAACAACAAGATTCGACATAATGATCCTCAACAAAAAATTGGATAATTATCCAAATAGCAGCCCTTACACTGTAAGCGACATACTTGGACATCAACAAAAAGGAGACCTATATTTCTGACTTTTCGTCATTGCAGTAGTAGTAGAAAGACATGCTGCAGCAGCAAGAACTATAAAAAGTTGTCACAAACTGATTTCTCAAGTCATGATGGTGCCTACCTTATCCCATCGGTAAAAAAGTCAAGACATAGCTCGAAATGATAGGTAATGGGCTTATTGAAATAAACCATAAAAGACAAGATAGAAATGATAACAATAGTAATAATAAGAGAAAATAGAAACAAAAAATACAATATATATCAAAATGAGAGAAGGAAAAGGACCAAAATATATAAATAAATCCCCCAACACCTAGTAAGGTCGGTACTAGAGCCACAACTAAAAGATACCCAGAGTACTAGACAGAATTTAAAATACACACAATATATACAAGTAGTATCTCGAGTACAAAAGACTAAACTGAAATAGATAGAGGAGAATTAGTCGCGGACGACATCAAGCTCACCCTAGATCAGTACTGAGAAAGAGGAATTACATCAACCTCAGCTGCTAGTACTTGTATCTGCTAGTACTCAGTTGTCTGTATTAGTAAACTCAGATATTAATTAATCAGTACTCAGACTCAGTATCCGGTGTTATCATGATCTCAGTTACAGTTCATGTATTCATGCATGTACTCTTATTCAGTCATACTCATGTTATTCAATTAGTATTGTTCATGCATATGAACCCATGCATTTCAGCCTACCTCACTGAGCATACCAGTACATTCAAAGTACTAACACATACTTTGTATTTCACTATGATATTTTATATCATAGGTTCAGACGTACGAGCTCTAAAGCACCCTTAGCAGTTCAGATTTTCAACAATCAGCATAGTGGTGAGTCCTCATAGTTTGAGGACATGGTTGTTCTCAGTATATAAGTATTATTTTCAGTAGTCAGATTTAGTTGAGAACTTGTCTATAATACCCCAAAGTGATGGTAAGGCCGATGGACCGTCGCCCAAACTGTCGCAGGCGAGGTAGTAAGTCAATCTTTTGGCTAAGGTGCGATGAACAAGTTAACGGACCATCGAGCTTATGATAGACAGTCACCCAAGACATCGATACTAAGGTAGTAAGTCCCTATTCTAGTCCAAGTGCAACAGTCAGGACGACGGACCATCAAGCCAGCAACGGTCAGGTCGACAGACCATTGAGCCAGCGACGGTCAGGCCGACGGACCGTTGAGCCAGTGACGGACCATCGTACGAGCCGTCGCATATCTCGTTCAAAGATTTTTATGCCATTTTTAAAAGTGTATTTGGATCTTTTTCCACCCGTTTTAACCCCAAATTATACTAGATCATATCTCATAACTTCATTATTCATTCACAACAACAAATTAGGGTTTCTCTCAAAGATCAATCTCTAAGAACAAGAAACCCTAGATGCTTAATCCCAAGTTAAGAACTCAATCTTTCATCCACCAATCTTCAAGACATCATCCACCCAGGTCTGTCAAGTGTTCATTAATGTATTTCTTTCATCCATGAAGCCCAAGAATCCAATTTTAAATTATAAAATATGATGTTTATATTGTGGATTGATTATGATCATGTTGATGTTATGCATGATACCCAAGTTGGAATCGTTAAATGTGTTTGCATTAATTTATGCTAGTATGTGGATTAAATCTGCTAAATTGTGTTATTTTATGCAACTATGATGAATTAATTTAATGTCCATGCCTAAGCTTATAGTTATGCATGCAAGGTGTTTGATAAAATGCCTAAGAGAATAGAAAATATGCCTTATGACTCCATTGTGACAAAAATTATGAACCTATGCTTTACCCTTATGTTCGAATGACTTCCATGTTATTGTTATGCATTGAAATTATTCGATGGATTGTTTATGAGATTAGCCTATGAAATTATGACATGTTTATATGCTTTCCGATTCATGTACCAAACCATGATAATCAAGTGCCTCATGAAATTTTCCAATGATTGTATTATGGATTGTTGATTATGGTCGTGAGTCTAGGAAGTATCATGTCTTTTCAGTTTCATGCTATCGAGTCCTAGGGGTACTTGCACCTGACAATTTAGTTGTGTGACTAGAGCCAGTGTCATGTTTTCAAGATATCATCATTCAAGCCATGTTCAGTAAAATTCAGTCAGTTATAAGACTCAGAAAAACTCAGTAAACTCAGTAATCCTAGTAATCTCAGAAAGCTAAGTAATTCAATAATCTCAGTAGTATTCCGTCAATTAATGGAACTCAATGAACTTAGTGTATTTAAGTTTAGTTAATCATGTTTAGTGTATATTCAAATGGGAGTAAGATTTAGCACTGAGTGAACCCAAGGATGAGGACACACACTGACAGTTGAGGGTGTGATCCTTAAAAGCAATTTGTGCATTCCAAAACTATATAGCCATCATAGGTTGAGACATCAACACAGATAGATGAGGGTTTATGAGGTGGATAAACACTGTCAGATGAGGGTCCCACCATTCTCTTTTAGGGACACTAACAGATGAGGGTCACCCACAGCTTATCCTTACCAGTGGAGCTGCATTGAAACCCTTCCAATTGGGGTTACAGATTGGACCCCAACTCAACTATAATGCATTATTTGGGGAATGTTGGTTAGATGAATACTTCCTACAATCTCAGTCTCAATGAAAGAGCTTAGATAGTTCTTCATATTTCAGGACTATTAGATACAGTTAACTCCGCATAGTACAAAACTCAGCTAGTTCCATTAGAACCTAGACTGCTAGATACAGTCTCTCAATATCAGTTATATCAGTTATCTATAACTCATGTTATCAGTAATCAGACTCAGTAGTCAGTACCATCACGAATTCAGTTGCATGCACTTATTTATGCATATATTCTCATGTTCATGTTATATAATCAGTTAGCATTGTTCATGAATTTAAACCCTTTACATTCATCCTACCTCATATGCACACTAGTACATTGAATTATAATGACATATTTTCTCTATGGTGTTCAATTCTATGCCATAGGTTCAGAAGCACGAGCTCCAGAGCATCAGTAGCATTCCAGTTTTAGCAGTCAAAGTTAGCAGTGACTCCTCATCCTTCAAGGGCATGATCATTACTTTATTTCTTTATTACATAGTTTATTTCAGTAGTTGGAGTTAGTTAGGGACATGACCCATCAACTCCTTATTCAGAAAATTCAGTTTTAAAGGCTTTTTAGACTACAGTACGTTCATACAGTTTTGTTTAAGTTTGTTTTAGTATTGATACACCGTACTTTCAGATGTTATGTTTTATTAGTTTTGAACCTTATGGCCTTTCGATGTGTGAGCCCATGCTAACACATTTGAAGCTTTTAACTCTAAATAAATGTGAAGTCTTAAGCAACTTTAGTTGTTTTTTATTATTTTACTTTGATTTGGCAGCAAAAGTAGAAGAGAGGGGGAACCACAAAAAAAGAAAACAAAAAAGCATGAAATCAAAAGCAAATAGAGAGCCAAGAATCGTTGACAACATACATAACATGCCGTCAGCCTGGTGATAGGCTATCACGGATGTCGTCACCCTTAAACAGAAGATGAAAAGATACAGGAAGTTTTTGTGATGGCAATCATGACACGCCATCAAGATGATGATAGGGCATCACCATCATCGTCAACCTTAGACAGCAGGAGATGAATTTGCAGAGAAGTTGACGACATTCATGATAGGCCATTAAGATCATGATAGGCAATCACGGGCGCCGTCATCTAATCTCAAGAAAATCAGAAACTTTAATTTTATTTCCTTATTTAGGGTTAACTATTTAAAACCTTTTTTTAGGATTTTTTGTGATTATTATTTTTTTATCCATCATCCATTGACATATTGACAATATATGACTTTTCTCTCTCTCTCTCTCTCTATAAACCAATATTTTAGTGTTTGGTTTGTGATTCAATTACAAGTTCACTTTTGATTTCCTTCATTATTATAAGTTAATTTTCTCAATTATGAATTCAATTTGTGTGCTTATTTCTTGCATTATGAGTGGTTGAACACCCTTAACATGGATTATGGGATCTAGGGTTAGGTCATGATAAGGTGGTAATTAATTACTCAAGGTTTAATAGGTGTTAGGATTTCTTGGTAATTCTGAGATTAGAATTTATGTTTGTTGGTTGCAAATAATAGACGTACCTACTTTGATTTGCTTGAGAAATAAATCATAAATAGTAGAAAGTGAATTATCAACAAGGACTCGAAAAGGCTTCATTTAATAATCAGTGTTGTAACAAGCTTGGTTAACCTGAGGTAAAATCTGGGCAGTGAGCTGCGATTCCCTAAGTCCGATAGGATTAGGAAATTAGATGCTCAAATAGATCGAGCGACATTTGAGCATATCATCGATAAAGATAGCGTGTCATCCTAACTACTATGAGAACCTTGAGTTAATAGTAGCATCTGTCATGTTCCGTAAGCCCTAGTGAACATAATCCTAGTTATCTCAAAAAATCTTGGTTACAAACATTAAATTCAAAGTGATAAACAATTATCTGCAAAACTTAAACCCCCATTTCAGGAAACAGTAAACAATCAGTAAATTATATCGTAAACAACTTGAGTTCACACCTTATTCCCTATGGTATTCGATCCCAACTTAGTTGGGTTTTATATTGACAATGATCACTTACACCCATTCAAGAATGTAATTTGAGCATTATCAAAAATGGAGTCATTGTCGGGGAATACGGTTGTAAACTGAAAATTTATGTGCACTAATTTGTTGTTAGTTAAGTCTCCTTGATTTACATTTATTTGTTGTTTTTGTCTATTGTAGGTACTATGTTGTTTATGCCAAAAACAAGAAGATCCGGAGAACAATTATTACCAATCAATCCGGAACCTCAGCTGATAGGGAGAATAGCTGAACAATAGGAGGCGGCCAGACTATCCACTTTGTCCAGGGCTTAGGTGAACGTACAAAATTTAGGTCAAAAAGTACATCACCAGAACCCTGATGATGAAGACTTGGGTGATGAGGAATTTCTGAATCCTCAAAACATAAGGTAAGCTGAGCAAATTACTGCACCAGTGCAGTGAAATGTCACTAGAAACCGTCCAATCCAAGGAAGGTATGGTAAACAGCCTATTTGAATATAAGGCTGATGAATATGATGAAGGAATGGATAGAGCTGGTGCAACGGGTGCTATTATTCCTTCACCGTTGGCATCGGGTGTAAAATTCAGCATAACAAGCACCATGATCCAACTCTTGAATCTGAAGGGGTTGTTTGGAGGCTTGCCTAGTGATGATCCGAACATGTATTTGGTGAACTTCATCACCATTTGAAAATCTTTTGACAATCTAGGAGTGAGACAGAATGCGATCAGGTTAAGATTATTTCCATTGTCTCTGTCTGGAGAGGCAACCATATGGTTAAATAAGCTAGTGCCCGATTCTATAACAAACTGGAAACAGTTGAAAGAGGTATTCCTAAAATGGTTCTTTACACCCTCCATGAAGGTACAGCTTCAGGACAAAACTAGTAACTTTTGACAGCTTTCAACTGAAGCACTGCACGAAACCTGGGAGAGATTTAAGAAGAAGCTGGCTCAATGTCCAAATCATAACATAACGAACTTGCACTTAATGGGGACTTCATACAGAGCTTTTAACTCTGTGATGAAGCCAATTGTTGGCAATGCTGCAGGTAGTTCATTAATTGTCCTCTTTTTGCTGGATGCTTCAGACATGTTGAATAGAATGACTTAGCAGAGTCAGGCTTGTCACACCAGGGATTTTGTGGTGGCTAGTCTGACTGTTTCTAGTGTTATGACTTTGGAGCAGCGCAAAAGGGATAAGCAGTGAGACCAGGACATGGCCCACTTAAAGATATAGATGGACTTGTTGACCAAGCACTTGCTATAAGAAAAGACCAAAATAGTTAAGGATATGGAATCTCAGGGTACTGTTGCTATGAGTGCTGATGTGGAATCAAACTATGTGAGTAATCAGGGGGATTTTCAAGGCTTGTCACGAATTTTTGTCACACCTGGGGCCTAAAACATAAATGAGCTTAAATGATTAATATACCTGTGTTTGTGATCTTTAGGGTTGACTAATGCTCTTCTAATGTCTCTAGGTACTTTAAAATGGCACAAAAAAGAAAGAGTCCCACAGAACCATAGAAAGCAGCCAAAGATAATTTACGTCGTAAGCTCATTGATAAGGAATCTGACTATGAGGAGGAGGAACCCTTGCTCAGGAAGAAACAAAAGCAAAGTCCAAAGAAAATCCACCAATTGAGTTGGAGGACACTGATGATACTGAGTTGAACACAGCTCTGAGTAAGGGGGTCTGAAAAGGGTGATTCTAAATTGCATGAATCTGAACATATTGACTCTTATGAAGGAATCAAGAAGAGTCTAAACAATCTGAGTCCGAGGGAACAGCTTTTACGTCCCCATCCACTGAGCAACAAAATGATAAAAAGTCTCCATCTCAGAGAACTCTTATCAAGTGTAAGAACCCAAAAGTGAGGAACAATGCTAGATGGAAAATCCCTAGGATGAGGATATCTACATTTTTAGGTTGTAAAGAACTGATAGAAGGAATGCAAAGAGGCCAATCCAAGAAGAAAAGATGATCATTACAAAAGGGTAGAGCAGATACCCTCAAGTGGAGAAAAAATTCAAAGAATATGGCTTAGGAAAGACTACAGAAGGGGGAGGTTCATTTTGTCCCGCACTAGTTCAGGAGTTCTATGCGAACTATCAAGCTAGGTTGGAGAACATGTGCATACCAGGTGAGAAAGTAGTGGATCATCCTCTCTTTGATAGAGTTTGGGTGGCGGGCATAATGGTTGATTTTTCGGTCAGGACCATTAACAGATTCTTGCACGGCCTTGACTTCATGCCTCAATCCACCACACCATTATTTTATGCTAGGATAAAGAATAAAGACAAACAACGTCCTTGGTTGGCCAACATCATAGCTGATAGAGAACCGGCTTGGGTGACAAACCCAAATGAGAGAATTTGTAAGTCCTCGTTGACTCAAGAGGCAAAATTTTGGTGGGGTATAGTGTGAGTCTGGCTAATGCCTGCCTACTGAAGGAGATAATATTCTGGGTGATGACTGGGCTATTTTGGTAAACAGCTTGGTGCAATAGCTTTCCTTGAACTTTGGGGAAATCATTACAGATGAGATGAAGATAAGGATGTCAAGGACCGACACTGCTTATTCCTTTGCTTTTCTTGTTACAGAATTGTGTAGAGCTACTGGGATGCCAAATATTGTAGGAGTCGATGAAAACATTCATGCCCGTAAGACTCATAAACCCATTCAGTTTGATGAGGTACAGCCAGGACTTAGGCTTGATAGGGGTGCAGAGGTAGCAGCGGACCCTCCGGATATAGATGCTGGAGCAGCACGTCATGTAGATTTACAGGATTCTTTATCATCGGCAGCTTCAGTGCCTGAGACTAAAGCCAGCCCCTTAGTTCCTCCAGCAGCAATAGGTTCTGCATTTCAGTCTATTGATATAAGAAAAGTGGCTAAGCAAGCCAAGTGGTGTGAGGCACAGCTACATGCCTTTGCCAAACAGTTCGCTGCTACTGTGGACAAAAGAATCAAGGTTGCACTAGTGCCCTTTGTGACATTGACTATGAGAGTTGTAAATTTGGAGAACAGATTCAATGCCTGGACAAAGGAGATAATAGGTGTTGATCTTGCTGCATTCAGGGATGCATTAAATAAAGTAAAGAGGGATGTTGGGGTGCTGCAGCAATACCAAATTAGGATGCCAACAGGTTCGGCTACGGAAGAATTGGAGGAAGAAATTCGTATACTTGATCTTGCTATAGACTCCCCAAAGAAAAAGAAGAAAAAGAGGGAAAAAAAGGGCAAGAATAAGAGAGAAAATCCGGACAGTGAGGAAGAAAGAAAATCAAAAAAGAAGGCAAAAATAAAGGTTGAGAAGGAGGAGGTAAAGAAAGAAAGATTGGAGTCCATGGCTGATACTGAGAAATAGGAGGCAGCCATAAGAACTAGGGTTGCAGGTGCTTCATCTAGCCAGGCTCCAACCACCACAAAGCCAAATGATCCTGATCGGGAGAAGACAACAGATGATACAGTAGCAGGGTAGAAGACCCAGGATCCACGTGCTTGACTGTCTTCAGGTATACCCTAACCCTTAGTATATCTTATTTTTTATTTTAAGTTGAAGGTGTAGGGTAAATTGTTTTTGTAATATATTTTGTAGATAATTAGGAGTAGTACAAGTACTTGAGGCAGTTAGCTTATTTTGTGATTTTTGAGTAACTATCCAGTGGTCTAATTTATTGTGTACTATGTGAATTGCATCCATTGCGACCACTATGTATCTTTTTGTGGCGTTAGTGTGGCAAATGAATGACCTGTGTTAAATGAGTGCATGAACTAGATAACTAGTGATATGCAAGATACTTGTGTGCCATGTGTTTGTAAGGTCTTACTCAGTTTCCGTTGTGCGTTGAATCTAGAACTTGCCCTATTAGTCGTGCCATAGTCATAGGATAGGTTTTAGGAAAGAATCATAGGCCATGTTTGCATGTATCCCATTTTAGCCTAAATGGCCTTCCCAATGTAAATAAAATCCCTTGATCCCTGTTTGAGCCTTATTAGCCTATTTTTTTCTTTAACCCCTTTCACCTTCCCTTTTATATCACAATAAACCTGTCTTGGCCTTGGTCCTCCTTGGATACTGTGCACCTTGACTTAGGCAAACAACCTAAATTGAGTGTGGCTATTATAGGGGTGCGTGATGCAATCTGTTTATGAAGAGAGGTAGAATAAGAAGGATGAATAAATAGTTAGGTGCGGTGAAAAAGAAATAAGAAAAGAGAAAACTATGTGAAAAATGATAGAAAGATAATCTGATAAATGAAAAAACCGCATCCATCTTGAGCATGCATGATTAATAATAGAGGGAAGAAAAGAAGGGTTAAGAGTTGAAACCCCGAGAGTTTGATGTAGTGTCAAGGAGGCATAGTCACTATGAAATATCTATGAATATCATACCAGCCCCAAGCCTATGTTACAAGCTTAAGAAAAGCCCTATAGTGATCCTAACTGACCTATCTAAAGACTTGGGTACTAACTATAAGGACAAGCCTATGGCATTTGCTGCCCAATGTTGAAACTTCATTCTCAGAGTGAGTTTTGTGTTTATCCCTGTGTTTATAAATTCTGATAAGTGAAAAAGGGATTTCTTTGTTGCGAGGGCACACTAGGTATGTTGCTAATCACTTTGTTATTCGGATAAGTGTGATTTGGGTATATGCTAGGTTGTTATTACTTGAATTTTTTCCATATCTTGATCCTTGTGAGTTGCATGGGTGTTTTCAATAATAGACATTGTTGCTCTTATTTTGACTGATCTTGGAGATAGTGCATGTATTTTGAACTGATATGAGTAGTTAGATGCCAAATTGTACTTTGAATACTCTTAGTTATGCTTTGGTTTCTTGAGGACAAGAAATTGTTTATGTTAAGGGTGTTGATGTGTGATCCCATACTAACATATCTGAAGCTTTTAACTCTAAATAATTGTGAAGTCTTGAGCAACTTTAGTCATTTTTGATTATTTTACTTTGATTTGACAGCAAAAGTAGAGGAGAGGGGGAACCACAAATAAAGGAGGCAAAAAGAATAAAATCGGAAGCAGATAGAGAGCCAAGAGTGGATGACGACATCCATGACACGCCGTCATCCTGGTGATAGGCTATCACGAATGTCGTCAACCTTAAACAGAAGATGTAAAGTTGCAGGAAGTTTTTGTCACGGTAATCATGACATGCCATCGAGATGATGATAGGGCGTCACCATTGTCGTCAACCTTAGGCAGCAGGAGATAAATTTGTAGAGAAGGTGACGACGTTCGTGATAGGCCATCAAGATCATGATAGGCCATCGCGGGCGTCGTCATCTAATCTGAAGAAAATCAGGAACTTTAATTTTATTTCCTTATTTAGGGTCAATTATTTAAAAGCTTTTTTTAGGGTTTTTTGTGATTATTATTTTTATATACATCATCCATTGACATGTTAACAATATACGACTTTTCTTTCTCTCTCTAAACCAATATTTCAGTGTTTGTTTTGTGATTCAATTATAAGTTCACTTTTGATTTCCTTCATTATTGTAAGTTAATCTTCTCAATTATGAATTCAATTTGTGTGCTTATTTCTTGTATCATGAGTTTCTGAACACCCTTAACCTGGATTATGGGATCTAGGGTTAGGTCATGAAAAGGTGGTAATTAATTACTCAAGGTTTAATAGGTGTTAGGATTTCTTGGTAATTCTGAGATTAGAATTTATGTCTGTTGGTTTCAAACAATAGGCGTACCTACTTTGCTTTGCTTGAGAAAGAAATCATAAACATTAGGAAGTGAATTATCAACAGGGACTCGAAAAGGCTTCGTTTAATAATCAGTGTTGTAACAAGGTTGATTAACCTAAGGTAAAATTTGGGTAGTGCATTGCAATTCCCTAAGTCCGAGAGGATTAGGAAATTACATGCTCGAATAGGCCGAGAGACATTTGAGCATATCATCGATACAGATAGCTTATCATCCTAACCACCATGAGAACCTTGAGGTAATGGTAGCATCTGTCATGCTTTGTTAGCCCTAGTGAACATAATCCTGGTTATCTCAAAAAATCTTGGTTACAAATATTAAATTCAAAGTAATAAATAATTATCTGCAAAACTTAAATCCCCATTTCAGGAAATAGTAAACTATTAGTAAATTATATCGTACACAACTTGAGTTCACACCTTATTCCCCTTGGAATTCGACCCCAACCTAGTTGGGTTTTACATTGACAACAATCACGTACACCCATTCAAGAGTGTAATTTAAGCGTTATCTAAATGGCGTTGTTGCTGAGGAATACGGTTGTAAACTGAAAATTTGTGTACGCTAATTTGCTGTTTGTTAAGTTCCCTTGATTTACGTTTATTTGTTGTTTTTGTCTATTGTAGGTACTGTGTTGTTTATGCCAAAAATAAGAAGCTCTGGAGAACAGTTATTACCAATCAATCTAGAACCTCAACTGATAGAGAGAATGGTTAAACAATAGGAGTCGGACAGACTAGCCACTTTGGCCAGGGCTTAGGTGAACGTACAGAATTTGGGTCAACAAGTACGTCACTAGAACCCTGATGATGAAGACTTGGGTGATAAGGAATCACTGAATCCTCAAAACCCAAGGTAATCTGAGCAAATTGTTGTACTAGTGCAGCGAAATGTCAATAGAAATCGTCCAGTCCAAAAAAGGTATGGTCAACAGCCTGTTCAATATGAGGCTGATGAAGATGAAGGAATAGATGGAGCTGGCGCAATGGGTGCTATCATTGTTGCACCGTTGTCACCGAGTGCAAAATTCAGCATAACAAGCACCATGATCCAACTCTTGAATCTGAAGGGGTTGTTTGGAGGCTTGCCTAGTAATGATCCGATCATGTATTTGGTGAACTTCATCACTATTTGCAAATATTTTGACAATCTGTTAGTGACCCGGAATGTCAGGTTGAGATTATTTCCACTGTCTCTTGATGTTGGGCGTATTTATACGTCTAAGCACCATAACTTACCCATGTTTTAGCTAAGTTTTGAGAATAAAATACATAAGTCTTGCACTTTTAGTCTATTTTTAGTTAAGTGAGCTGACCTATGTGATTAGCATGCTTTTTAGGTACTAATGAGGAAGATTACAGCACTTTGAGGACCTGTGACAGCAAAGGAAAACTTCACATAAAAAGAAAAGCAGCTTTTGAACTGAATGTGATGTATGGGAACTTTTTCCCGGGCAAACTCAATATTTTTAAATAGTTAAGGATGCAGTAGCAATTTATTAGAGAAGGATGTTATTAAAAGCAGTATTGCTGAATGTTTAGGGATTATTCACGTTCTGTATTATTTTGAACACAAGGGAAAGAAGCTTAGCTTGAGGACAGGGAGAGAGAAACGTGTTTCTCTCTTATTGTCGCTAGTCATCTTTATCACCAAGATTGTTCTAAGTTTTGGTATGATGAATATGTCTATTTTGATTTTCATTTTATTCATGAGTAGCTAAGTTTATTTGTTAGGGTTATGGAAACCTTGTAGTATACTCTCTATTGCTATGGGTTTTTGAATTTATGATGTGTTAATCCACTTATATCATCACTCTCTTTATTTTGATTGAATTCTCGTGGTTGTAAACATAGGGAATGCGCCATTATAGCAATAACTTGTTTGATATAAAATTTACTGTTTGAAAAAGAGAGTGTGACAAGAAAATAGGGTTTCCAACCTCTATTTTACACGTTAATGCCTTAGCAGGATTAACTTCTTGGAGAGTTCGTACAATGGGTTGTACACTTTGGATTCGAGAGAACTAAGGTGAATAAATCCATGATGGTTGAAAAACACTTGGATTTAGAATTAGACTACGTCTCTCTATAAGTACATGCATGTATAAAATTCGTATTACTCATAGTTAATAGAGAAGTAGAAGCTACAAGGTGGACATAACCCTAACTTGTCATTCTCTGTGATCAAATATTATTACACATATCATCTCATCGTTAGACTGATAATATTATTGTGCACCTAAACTGAAACCCCCTTACCTTGGAACCTTCGATCAACAGTCTAATAATAATCGCAATACTTAGTGATCATAGTATTCCCTATGGGATTCGACACCCAACCCAGTTGGGTTCTATATTTGACAGTGACCGCTTGCACTTTCTAACGAGAGTTGTAATTTGGGCGTATCAAATTTTGGCGCCGTTGCCGGGAAATACGATTGTCAACTAAGTTTGTGTTAGTTAATAGACCCTTTGGTCAAAGATTCTCAAATTATACTTTTTGTTTGTTGTTTTTGTTTTGTTCAGGTTTACTGGAGTGCATGCCAAATACACGGAGATTGGGTCAGCCATTATTACCTATAAATCCTGAACTACATCTCATTGGCAGAATGGATGCGCAACGAGACCTTGAAAGGATAGCTACTCAACAGAAGCAGGCTAGATTAGCTGCATTGGCAGCTGCGCAAGTAAATCAACAGAATGTTGATAACCCAGGTCGGGTACCAAATCTTGATGATGAGGACCTGGGTGATGATGAGTTATTAAATCCAAGGCGTGCAGATGATGTGGCTGCACCAGTGAACAGGAATGTCAACAGAGATCGTTAAGCTAGAATGAGACCCAAACGCCGAGCTGTGCAAGTTGCTTTTGATGATGATGATGACGACTTGGATAGTGATGTTACCACAGGGGCTATTATTCCTCCGCCCTTGGCACCCGAAGCCAAGTTCAATATCACTAGTACCATGATCCAGCTATTGCAACTCAAAGGGTTATTTGGTGGACTTGCAGGCGACGATCTGAATATGCATTTGATTAATTTTATCTCAACATACAAATCATTTGACAATCCAGGGGTTAGAGAGAATGCGATCCGGCTACGCTTATTTCCATTGTCTCTATCTGGAGAGGCAACTCTATGGTTAAACGGGCTAACTCCTGACTTTATTACCAATTGGAGGCAACTGAAAGAATCTTTCCTAGAAAGATTCTTTCCGCCATCCAAGAGAGCACAATTAAGAGATGAGATAAGCAATTTCAGACAGCTTCTAACTAAAGCTCTCCACGAGACATGGTAGAGGTTCAAGAAGAAGCTTATGCGGTGCCCAAATCATCAGATGACCAATGTCCACTTGATGGAAATATTATACAGGGCTTTGAACTTGGTGACTAAGCCAGTGGTAGATAATGTTGCGGGTGGGTCATTCATGGACCTTACTTTTATTGAGGCATATGATATGCTGGATTGTATGACAAAGCAGAGTAGAGCTTGGCATAACAGGGCTTCTGAGGTAGCAAGCTCTATTGTATCTATTGGCATGACGGTAGAACAAAGACGAAGAGAAGAGGAACATGACCAGGATATGGCTAATATGAAAACGCAGATGGACCTTCTTACCAAGCATTTATTATCAAGGAAGACAAAAAAGGTCAAGGCTATTATATCACAGGGAAGAGATGACTCCGATTCTGAGGAGAAAGCAAATTACTTGAATAATCAGGGGGGGTTTCTGAGGCAATGTCCAAGGAAATCAAGGTCGGAACTATTATGAAAAATATGAATACAAGGACCGAGACCAAGGGAATTGGAAGAATAAGAATGACAGGAGCGGTTTGTATGTCCCTCCTGGAAATCGTGAAGCTGTTGCACCTAGCTCTGGAAAGATGTCCATGGAGGTCATGATGGCTAAGCTGTTGAAAGCAGTGGAGGCAACCAACACAGGAGTAACTGAGGTAAAAAATTATTTGTCCTCAATAAATCAATTGGTTGACTCGCATACCACTTTAATAAAATAGCTAGAACAACAAATGAGTCAATTATTAGCGGCATTAAATCAAAGAAAAGCTGGCACTTTACCGAGTGACACTGTCCAAAATCCAAGGAAAGATGGATTATGTTTGGCTACTACAACCAGGAGTGGTAAGATGTTGGAAAATCCATCCAAGGGCAAGCCCGTGGTTGATAGTATAGAGGAGAATGTTATTGAAGCAGATTGTGATAATTCTGTAGAAGTTGAAAATCAGGATGAGAACGTTCATGATACTACACCTAGATGCCAGCAGTCTAAAAAGATTGATAATAGGAAGCACAATAAAAAGGAAGTGGTGGAGAAAACTCTTCCAAATCCACCACCACCTTTTCCTCAAAGACTGAAGAAGAAGGCTGATGACACCAAGTTCAGTAAATTCATGACCATACTGAAGTAGCTGACTATAAATATGCCTTTGGTGGAGGCACTGGAGCAAATGCTAGGGTACGCCAAATTCATGAAGGAACTTTTGACAAAGAAAAGGGCAGCGAGCTATGAACTGGCAGATAATTTTCATTATTGCAGTACAATTGCCTCGAGGTCTTTGGTACAGAAGAAGGAAGATCCGGGTGCTTTCACTATTCCTTGCACGGTTGGACCTTTAGACTTTGCTAAGGCTTTATGTGATTTAGGGGCTAGCATTAATTTGATGCCACTAGCCATTTATAGACAGTTGAGGGTAGGCGATCCTACACCAACCAAAATGCGGCTTGTAATGGCAGATAAGTCGGTAAAACAACCTATTGGTATCTTATATGATGTATTAGTAAAGGTTTCTACCTTCATTTTTCCTGCAGACTTTGTTATTTTAGATTGCGAGGTGGATTTTGAGGTGCCCATAATCTTGGGTCGACCTTTCCTCGCAAAAAGAAGTATGCTTATTGATTTACGAGCAAATGAGCTTTTATTTTGGATGAATGACGAAGTGGTACATTTTGATATATACAAATCAATGAAGCAACCCAAGGATATGAATGTGTTCTCTATAGTTGATATTTATTATGAGGATGAGAAGGAATTATCTTTAGAGAAGCAGCTTACTGTTGAGCCATTGGCTGCTGTGCTTTTGAACTTTGATCGTGAGGATGTTAAAGAGTACAAAGAAACTATCTATGCTTTGACAGGAATGGGGTCGTATTCTTATGCCCCCAAGAAGCTGGACCTTGACCTTAAGAATGAACCTTCACCACCGGCGAAGCCATCCATTGAAGAGCCACCGGTGCTAGAATTTAAAGAGCTACCCAGTCATCTAAGGTATGTATTCTTGGGTAGTGGAAATACACTGCCGATTATTATTGCTACTGATTTAGGTGAACAATAGGTAGAGGCTCTCATCTCTGTTCTGAAGAGGTACAAGAGAGCTATTGGTTGGACTATTGCTGATATAATCGGTATCCCTCCTGGCATATGTCTGCACAAGATTCAGCTAGAGGAAGATTGCGTACCCACTATTGAGCATCAGCATCATCTGAATCCACCTATGCAAGAGGTGGTGAAGAAAGAAATCATAAAGTGGTTAGATGCAGGGGTGGTGTATCCAATCTCAGACAGTAAATGGGTGAGTCCCGTACAATGTGTGCCCAAGAAAAGGGGCATGACAGTAGTAGAGAACGAGAAGAATGAGCTAATTCCACTCAGGCCTGTCACAGGGTGGAGGGTATGTATGGATTACCGGAAGCTAAACTCGTGAACATTAAATGACCACTTCCCAATGCCATTCATGGACCAAATGCTTGATCGATTGGTAGGAAAGGGATGGTTCTATTTCTTGGATGGTTATTCCGGATATAATTAGATTTGCATTGCTCCTGAAGATCAGGAGAACACCACTTTCACATGCCCATATGGTACTTTTGCATTAAAACGAATGCCATTTGGGCTATGTAATACACCTGCCACTTTTCAGCGATGTATGATGTCCATTTTCTCTGATATTGTTGAAGGCACCTTGGAGGTGTTTATGGATGACTTTTCGGTTGTAGGTGAGTCATTTGAGTCATGCTTGGCAAATCTAAGTATGGCTTTGCAGCGATGTATGGAATTCAATCTGGTGCTAAATTGGGAGAAGTGTCATTTTATGGTTAAGGAAGGCATTGTTCTCGGGCATAAGGTCTCTAAAAAAGTAATTGCAGTTGATCGAGCCAAGATTAAAGTTATCGAGAGACTACCACCTCCAATTTATGTGAAGGAGGTTCGTAGTTTTCTTGATCATGTTGATTTTTATCGGAGGTTTATTAAAGACTTCTCCAAGATTGCAAACCCATTATGCAAACTTTTGGAGAAGGAGGAAAAGTTTTACTTTGGTGAAGATTGCTTGAAGGCATTTGAATGCCTCAAAGGAAAGCTAGTTGAAGCCCCTATTATTGTAGCACCCGATTGGTCTCTACCTTTTGAAATTATGTGTGATGCAAGTGGTGTAGCCTTGGGTGTTGTACTTGGTCATAAAAGAGAAAAGCTATTTCATCCAATCTAATACGCGAGCAAGGTCTTGAATGGAGCACAGAAGAACTATACCGTCACTGAACAAGAGCTTCTTGCGGTTGTTTATGCTTTCGAGAAGTTCCGTTCTTACTTGTTGGGAACCAAGGTAGTGGTTCATACAGATCATGCTGCTCTAAGATATCTAATGTCAAAGAATGATGTCAATCCAAGGCTAATTAGGTGGCTGTTACTGCTTCAAGAATTCGATTTTGAGGTAAAGGATAGAAAAGGTTGTGAAAACCAAGTAGCTGATCATCTATCTAGACTTGAGAGTGAGCACACAGTGCAGACCGACCTTGATATTGATGATGCATTCCTCGACGAAGAGATTCTAGCAACTATGGTGGAAAACTTACCATGGTATGCAGATTTTGCTAACTACGTGGTAAGCGAAGTGATTCCTGAACATCTCTCCTTTCATCAAAATAAAAAGTTCATGCATGATGTGAAACATTACTTCTGGGATGAGCCTTATCTTTTTCGACGATGTGCTGATGGTATTATTACGCGGTGCATCTCAGATGTAGAGGTGCCTAGCATACTGGAAGCAAGCCATGCTTCCCAAGTTGGAGGTCACCATGCAGGTGATCGAACGGCCAAGAAAGTACTGCAAAGTGGCTACTAATGGCCTTCATTATTCAAGGATGCCTATGATTTTGTAAGAAGATGTGATCAGTGTCAACGGCAAGGTTCTATTTTAAAGCACCATGAGATACCCATGTACAAAATGCTTGAAGTAGAGTTATTCGATGTCTGGGGTATTGACTTCATGGTCCCATTTGTGAGCTCATTTGGGATGAAATATATCTTAGTTGTTGTGGATTACGTATCCAAATGGGTCGAAGCAGTCGCTCTAGCTGATAATGAAGGTAAGAGTGTTGTAGCATTCTTAAAGGGAAATATCTTCTCTCGTTTTGGGGTACCCCGTACCATCATCAGCGATGGAGGATCACATTTCTGCAACAAGTGATTCAGAGCCGTATTGGCAAAGTATGGGGTTAAGCAACATAAGGTAGCTACACCGTACCACCCACAAACTAGTGGGCAGGTGGAGGTTTTAAACTGGGAAATCAAGCTGATCCTTGCTAAGACTGTGAATGCCTGCAGGAAAGATTGGTCCAGGAATCTGGACGATGCCTTATGGGCATATAGGACCGCGTTTAAGACACCAATTGGCATGTCACCATACCAACTAGTTTATAGAAAGGCTTGTCATTTGCCAATTGAGCTAGAACATAAAGCAATGTGGGCACTAAAGCAGCTTAACCTGAATTGGGATGATGCTATAAATATGAGATTGGGACAGCTGAATGAGATGGATGAATTCCGTCTAAATGTATATGAAAGACCAGATCTTTACATGGAAAGGATGAAAAAGTACCATGATCAGAGGATTATCCAACAAAACTTTCAGAAAGGTGATTTGGTACTCCTTTTCAACTCCAGACTGAAGCTGTTTCCAGGTAAGTTGAAGTTTAAATGGTCTGGTTCATTCAGAATCAGCCAAGTTTACTCGTCTACAGTAGTGGAGTTAGAAAACGATGATGGTAGTGTCTTTAAGGTGAATGGCCAAAGAGTGAATCTATATATCGGTCCAACCAACTCGATAAAATGTATAGACACCATATATCTTGATGAAGTCTGAGTAATCGAGATAATTATATCATGCCACGACAATAAATCAAGCGCTACATGGGAGGCAACCCATCATTTTACTAGGATTTTGTTTTTGATAAATAAAAATTCAAAAAGAAGAGTCGAGCCACGACCAAAACTAAGGCGCTTGGTGGGAGGCAACCCATCCTTCTAATCATTTTTGTTGTTTTTGATTAAGTGTAGGTGCATAAAGTACAAAAGAGGAGATTAGTCCCAATTTTGATTTGGAAGTGAGTCATGTCAATGGTGGTAAGTCTAGGACTGATGGAACAATATAGGTAAGTGGGAGTGGTCAAATGTGTAAGGTTCAAGTATGATTTGCATTAGAGTTGCACCTCGAATTATGAAGATTCGACCCCAAAGTTTTGTAGTGCGACTTTATTTTGTAACTTTTAATAAGGTCTGTGGTGATAGCATAGGGATTGGGCCGATAGGCCCGATCTCGAAGCCCACCACTGACCTCGATGGGGGTGTAGGGGCGAAGCCCCCGCAGTATGGACCTTTTCGACCAAGAGTGCGCCGCTTTTCCAATTGCCTATGCCAACATAGGCGATAGGTTAGACGCCGCCTATGCCAACATGGGCGATAGGTTAGGCGCCGCCTATTCCATTGCCTATGCTCACTGTCTCACATAGGCGATAGGTTAGGCGCCACCTATGCCAACATAGGCGATAGGTTAGGCGCCGCCTATGCCAACATGGGCGATAGGTTAGGCGCCGCCTATGCCATTGCCTATGCTCACTATCTCACATAGGCGATAGGTTAGGCGCCGCCTATGCCAACATAGGCAATAGGTTAGACGCCGCCTATGCCAACATAGGCTATAGGTTACGCGCCGTCTACTTATGCTTAGGCGATTCTAAGGGTGCCGCCTATCAACGTACATTTTGCCTACTAACCCGTTTGTGAATGGACCAACCCGACCGATGTCTCATCTTTTAAATATATCCTCTACCCTTAAACCTCACTAAATTTTTCTACAACCTAAGCGCTGCCCAATATCCTTGCCCTCTCCAAGCCCTTCTCTTTTCTCATCTAATCTTGCAGGCTCACCTCCCCGATTCATCACTAGTTTATCACCAAGTAAGTTGTTCTTTCATGTTCCATAGTTGTTTCAGTGCTACGCTTATCATGGTTAACTAGATTTTGTAGTAGTTCTTGGTGATAAGAATATGGTTAGTTTGTTATGATTTTTGAAAAATACATCTCATTGAGTGAAAGGATTCTCGTAGAAAATCTTGATTTTACTCCGGCATGTATTGATTGGTATTCACTGTCATAATTTTTTATTATTATGGAGTTGAAATATTGAAGTTTAACACATAATTTTGGGAGATGTAAGCTTGACTATGTGAGTGACTCGTTCCTCGATGTAATGATCATGATTAACCAACAACATAAGATTGTGTAATTGTTTCTATGCTATAGCATGATAAGATTTCTATGTGGTAGTCTTGTTCAAAGATTCCATTGCTCCAATGAAATAAAGTTGGAAATAATAGTCAAGATTACAAGACCATTGTGTGCTGCTTCTCTATATCACATGGAGAAATTGTTATGTAAAGTGAAGGGTTGAAAGTGTGACTGCACTAATAATGTTGTGGGCACATACCATCTAAATGTATGTCGATGAATTCTGAGTAATCGAACACACTCTCTAAATTAGTTTGTGCAAACATATTAAGTATGGAGTGGTGCCATCACTATTTTCTTTTTCGATTATAGTGAATTTTACAAAATGAGACTAAAATGACCCTATTATGATCTCAGGTAACATGGCTTCAAAAGGACGACGGGGAAAGGAGAAAGCATCCACCTCACAAAAAGGTCAAAAAAGGTCAAGAAAGGACCAGGCTGATTCCTTCTCTCATCAAGTGCCTCGATGCACTTTTGGGATCAAATGGGTTTTGGATGAGGAAGGGAAGGAATGGTATAGAAACAATAAAGTGAAGAAATATGTACATGTGGAGTCGATGCAGAAGGAAAGTTTAGCAAAGAACTGCCCTCGCATTTTGGCAAAGATTATGGCACTAAATCTTGAATTTATCTTCCGAGACCTGGACGAATGTAATCTTGATTTGACTCGAGAGTTTTATGCCAACTGGTCCCCAAGGACTATGGGAAATGAAGTAAAGATTCGGGGGCAAGTTTTGCAATTGAACGCTGATTTCTTCAACTCTTTCCTGGGTACTCCAAGTGTGGATCAATCACCACTCAAGGAGCTCTACCACAGACCTCCCTACAGAGCCATCAGACATACATTATGTGGATCAAGGTCCATGACCCGGTGGACTCGTCATAAAGATAATGGTCATCACAATACTTACCCATATGATTGTTTGAACAGAGAAGATCGCATATGGTTAAGAATAGTCAATTCCTACTAGATTCCTGGGACACAATACACTATGGTCACGCGTGATCGAGTCTGCTTGGTATATGCTCTAATGACGAATTTTCCCATTAACATTGGTGCAGTTATACGAACGTCGATGCAAAAAGAAAGGGTGCACAAAAGGTCCCATTTCAGTTTTGGCAACTTGTTGACTACAATTTTAAGGAAAGAGCACATTGAGGAGGAGCCAGCAGACCCTAAGTTGCCACAAAACCCGAAGAAGGTAGATCTCATGAAAATCAAAGATCCAAAAACTAATCAAGGCATCAACCTTACCACTGCTGATAGACATGCTCGAGATGAGAGTTTTTTTCACCATCTGTATGGCATGACTAGGTTTACTATAATGAATGGGGGTCGTGTGCCAACTGATGCAGAGCTTCGGCAGTTAGACTATGACTACCCGCTTAATAAGCATGCTCGGGCCATGTGTGGAGTGGGGGTAAATTTTGAAGAACCTCTAGATGATGATGTGCCGACAGACGATGATCACCGACTGCTAGACTCTGATATGGAGGACAACTCTGATGATGAAGACTCTGATGATGATTCTGACGTAGGGGGTATGACCCCGGATGTAGAGGAGGAGTCTGACTAACTAGGTTTTTGCTTATTTATTTACACTGAGGGCAGTGTGTTCCTTCTTAGTGTAGGGTGCGGGTATAATTACGTGTACGCTTGGACTGCCTTGTCTGTAGATTGCCTTGTCTGTTGTATTGATTTCTTGTTTGTTGTATTGCATACTGCTTGCTCGCATTTATTCTATAGTTGTTTTGATTTAGTCGTAGTTAGTTGTAATTAGTCAGATTTTTTGCATGAAATTGTTCTTATAGACGGCACGGCATTATAACAGGAGTTTGTGCTGAATCACTACTATTGAAACATTTAGGCTCTAAATTGTGACTCATTCTGTGATAATTGTTTGTGGTTTAATTCATTTATCTGTTGGGTCAAGAATCTATAATGCTCCTAATTAAGTTGACCATGTGCCATGTGTGTGTAAGGTTATTGTATATTCTTTGTTGCGACTGATGCTAGAACTTGCCTAGTGTGTGTGTGAAGCGAAATAAAGATTGTGAGTTTAGAAGATGATTTAGGCATTTCTTTGGCAGCCCTGATTTTTTATCTTCTTTTTACCTACCTTTGTACATTGTCCTAGTGAACACCCATTGAGCCTTTAGCTATTTTCTTTGGCAACCTCATATGTAGCCTAATCCATTTTTTTTTTTGAAAAGACCATAATTATCCAAAAGCTCCTAAGTGCTTTAAATTGTAGAATCAAGTTGAGTAAAGAGTGTGGCAAAATAAGAGGAAAATGGTCAAAGTGATGCCCCAAAGTTTAGTTATTGGTACATGAAAATATTATGATCGGGAGTGGCGCCTTGAGGGATACAAATAGTCTAAACTGAGGGTGGCTATCATAGGGATGCTTAATAAAAAAAATGAAAAAAAAAAATAATAATAATAATATAAAAAAAAGTTGTATATTCCCATCATAGTGTTTTTAATTGAGTAACAAAATGGGTGAAGAAAGGTAGAGTGGTTGGTAGATGAAAGGAAGGTAGAGTGGTTGTTAAAATTTAGTGTAAATGGCATAATGTAGTGTATTAAAGCGCTTAGGGAACATAGTCACCATTTCTGGCCAAAATAGTCCTACCCGTCCCTTTAGCCTTCTTTACAACCCGTAAAGACCTATTTGATCCTAACCTTAGCATTCTGACATTAGTAGAGCATTACACTAAGGGCAAGCATATGGTCATCAGTTGTAATCTAAGAATTATTTGTGAGAGTGAGAGCAAGCAAGTTCTTATACCCATAATTCTGAAAAATGCAAAACTATGAGTGATTATGGGTAACATTTTGTGTGAACGCACATGGTTGATGATTGTTGGGTAGTTTTATATGAATTTTTTTTTGCTTAACTTGTATATACGAATTAACCAACTTAATGAGTCTATGTTGGAGGGTGAGTTATTTCTAGTAATGATCAAGAAATCTACTCTTTGTTAATAACTGCCGTGTATGTCTTGTTGAAAATTTTGTGTTGCTCTTGTGAAGTTTAGTTAGGTATTCGCATGGATGTACTATTTTGTTCGAGAACAAACAAAGCTTTAAGTGTGTGGTGGTGATGTTGGGCGTATTTATATGTCTAAGCACCATAACTTACCCATGTTTTAGCTAAGTTTTGAGAATAAAATACATAAGTCTTGCACTTTTAGTCTATTTTTAGTTAAGTGAGCTGACCTATGTGATTAGCATGTTTTTCAGGTACTAATGAGGAAGATTACAGCACTTTGAGGACCTGTGGACAGCAAAGGAAAACTTCACATAAAAAGGAAAGCATGTTTTGGACTGAATGTGATGTATGGGAACTTTTTCCCGGGCAAACTCAATATTTGTAAATAGTTAAGGATGCAGTAGCAATTTATTAGAGAAGGATGTTATTAAAAGCAGTATTGCTGAATTTTTAGGGATTATTCACGTTCTGTATTATTTTGAACACAAGGGAAAGCAGCTTAGCTTGAGGAAGGGGAGAGAGAAACGTGTTTCTCTCTTATTGTCGCTAGTCATCTTTATCACCAAGATTGTTCTAAGTTTTGGTATGATGAATATGTCTATTTTGCTTTCCGTTTTATTCATGAGTAGCTAAGTTTATTTGTTAGGGTTATGGAAACCTTGTAGTATACTCTCTATTGCTATGGGTTTTTGAATTTATGATGTGTTAATCTACTTATATCATCACTCTCTTCATTTTGATTGAATTCTCGTGGTTGCAAGCATAGGGAATACGCCATTATAGCAATAACTTATTCGATAGAAAAGTTACTATTTGGAAAAGAGAGTGTGACAAGAAAATAGGGTTTCCAACCTCTATTTTACACGTTAATGCCTTAGCAGGATTAACTTCTTGGAGAGTTCGTACAATGGGTTGTACACTTTGGATTCGAGAGAACTAAGGTGAATAAGTCCATGATGGTTGAAAAACACATGGATTTAGAATTAGAATACGTCTCTCTATAAGTGCATGCATGTATAAAATTCGTATTACTCATAGTTAATAGAGAAGTAAAAGCTACAAGGTGGACATAACCCTAACTTATCATTCTCTGTGATCAAATATTATTACACATATCATCTCATCGTTACACTGATAATATTATTGTGCACCTAAAATGAAACCCCCCTTACCTTGGAACCTTCGATCAACAGTCTAATAATAATCGCAATACTTAGTGATCATAGTATTCCCTGTGGGATTCAACACCCAACCCAGTTGGGTTCTATATTTGACAGCGACCGCTTGCACTTTCTAACGAGAGTTGTAATTTGGGCGTATCATCTCTGTCTAGAGAGGTAGCAATGTGGTTAAATGAGCTAGAGCCCGATTCTATAACCAACTCGAGATAGTTGAAAGAGGAGTTCCTAGAACAGTTCTTTCCACCCTCCAGGAGGGTACAGCTGCGGGACATAATTAAAAACTTCAGATAGATTCCAACTGAAGCATTGCACAAAACTTAGGAGAAATTTAAGAAGAAGCTAGATCAATGTCCGAATTATAACATGACAGACTTTCACTTGATGGAGACTTTGTACAGATCTTTCAACTCTGTGACAAAGACAATTGTTAGCAATGCTGCAGGTGGTTCGTTCATTGACCTTACTTTTCTGGATGATTCATACATACTGAATAGAATAATCAAGCAGAGTCAGGCTTGGCACACCAGGGATTCTGTGATGGCTAGTCTGACTGTTTCTGGTGGTATGACTTTGAATCAGCGCAAAAGGGATGAGAAGCGAGACCAGGACATGGCCCACTTAAATACATAAATAGACTTACTGACCAAGCACTTGCTGTTAGCAAAGACAGAAATAGTTAAGGTTGTGGAATCGCAGGGTACTGTTATTATGAGTGCTGATGTAGAAGCAAACTATGTGACTAATCAGGGGGTTTCCGAGGCAATAGCCAAGGTAACCAAGATCGAAACTTTTATGACATACCTGATTACAAGGATAGGGAGCAGGGACATTACAGAAGCAACAATGACAGGAGTGGTTTGTATGTTTCTCCTAGAAGTCAGGATACTGCAACAACTAGCTCGAGAAAAATATCCTTAGAGGATATGATAGAGAAGTTTTTGAAAGGAGTGAAAGCAACCAACTCGAGGGTAACTACTATGAAGAGTGAATTCTCTACCCTCAGTCAATTGGTTAGCTCACACTCTACTTCTATTCAGCAGTTGGAGCAGCAGATGGGTCAACTTTCTGCTACACTGAACCAGAGAAAAAGTGGTACTTTACCTAGTGATACAATTCAGAATTTGTGGAATGATGGCACATGTATGGCGATTAGCACTCAGAGTGGTAAGAGGTTTCATGGCCTTTCTGTGGGCAAATCTGTAGAAGATAAGGTAATGGTTGATGAACCCGAAGAAAGTAATCCAGTGGAGTCTGAGAAGCTGGATAGTTCTGTTAATGATCCAGAGAAGGAAAATGAGAAGGAAGAGGAAGTGGTGTTAAAGGCTATCCCTAGACCACCACCTCTATTTCCTCAACGATTGAAGAAAAAGGTCGATGATGGAAAATTCAGCAAGTTCACAGCAATGCTCAAGCAATTGATAATAAATATTCCTTTGATTGAGGCACTTGAGAAAATGCCAGGTTATGCAAAGTTCATGAAAGACCTCATCACAAAGAAGAGAAAGGTCAGCAGTGATCAGGTGGACAATCTCCACCATTGTAGCATGGTTTCCACATGATTTTTAGTACAAAATAAGTCTGACCCTGGAGCGTTCACTATTCCATGCAAAGTTGGGTCTCTTGATGTTGCAAGGGCATTATATGATTTGAGTGCCAGCGTGAATCTGATGACCCTAGTTGTATACAAGAAGCTCGGTTTAGAAACTCTGACAACCACAAATATGCGACTAGTGATGAAAGATAGGTCGATAAAGAGGCCTGTTGGAATTTTGCGTGATGTGTTGGTAAAAGTAGCAGACTTCATTCTTCCTGCTGATTTTGTGGTATTGTATTGTGATGTGGACTTTGAGGTACCCATTATTTTAGGTAGGCCATTCTTAGCGACAGGAAGTGTAATAGTCGACATGGAGTTGAATGAGCTTAAATTTAGGCTTGGTAAGAAAGAGGCAAAATTCAAAATGCATCAACCCATGTCGTAACAAAATGATATAAATGTCTTATCAATCGTTGACATCTTCTATGATGATGGAAAAGGGGGATCAACAGTTTTTCTTGGCAAAGTCTGAGTAGTCAAGATAATCAACTCGTGCTGCGACAGTAAATCAGGCGCTATTGGGAGGCAACCCAAAGTTTTTTTTATGTTTGAAAAAGTGTTTTTAATTTTTACAATTAGAATTTAGTGTAGAAAAGGTGGAAAAGTGGAAAGGTCAGCTGGAAGGTCATGACAACATCCATGACAAGCCATCACAATTGTGACAAAATATCACGAATGCCGTCAGCTAGACCAGGCTTGGGGAATTCTCTGCCTAAGGGTGATGAAGTTCGTGACAGGCTATCACAATCGTGACAAGCCATCACAAATTGTCATCATCCAAGAGCCTTAAAATTTGAAAACTAGGCCTAAATTTAAGCAGATCTGACCCGGCTCAGTCGCGAACCTTTTCAAATTTCCACTGATTTTAACTTCTTTTTCTTTAGTATTTCTTTCCTTAGTTAAAATATTTCCCATCCTTTGTAAAAATATACTAAGAAAGCAATAAACAGAAAATCACTCTTCCTTTGGTGCGTGATTTTAGTTTAACATCTCCATCAGGTATACTCTAATCTAGCTCTTCTCTTTTCTTATAATGTATGATGAATGAAAGATAACCCAATGTCCCCAAGATGATTGAACCAAGTTCAACTTGGAAAGTTGCTAAAAATGCACCTAGGTTTTGTTGTACAAGCCCAAGGGTTGAAAAGATTGCTCACGATTCGAATTTAAGTAAATCTTGAGCAAGAATGGGGACCAAAAATTTAGATAAAGTCAAAAGTAGGTTCTGATAAGTGTGACGACATCCATGATAGGCTATCACCATCGTGACGGCTTATCAGGAATATCGTCAAAATCTGACAAAACTAAAGTTGGTTCTGGATAGAGCTGACGACAATCATGGTGGGCTATCACAATTGTGATGGCCTATCATGAATGTCATTAGAAAGTTTAAAATTTTTTGGGTTCTATCTAAGGTTGACGACAATCGTGATAAGCTATCATGGTCGTGATGGCTTATCAAGAATTGTCGTCACACCTGGGGTCTGATACATAAATGAGCTTAAATGATTAATGTACCTGTGTTTGTGATATTTAGGGTTGACTAATGCTCTTATAATGTCTCCAGGTACTTTAAAATGGAACCAAAAAGAAAGAGTCCTATAGAACCAAAGAAAGTGGACAAAGATGATGTACATCGTAAGCTTATCGATGAGGAATCTGACTATGAGGAGGAGGAACCCTTGATTAGGAAGTGAAAGAAGAAAAGTCTAAAGAAAACTCCATTAATTGAGGTGGAGGACACTGATGATACTGAGTTGACCACAACTTCTGAGAAAGAGGGGTCTGAAAAGGGTGATTCTGAATAGCATGAGTCTGAACATGCCAACTCTGATGAAGGGATCAAGAAGATTTTGAAGAATCTGAGTCTGAGGGAACAGTTTTTGGGTTCCCATCCACTGAGCAACAAAATGATGAAGAGTCTCCACCTCGGAGGACTCTTATCAAGTGTAAGAACCTGAAAGTGAGGAACAATGCTAGATGGCAAATCCCTATAGCTAAGGATATCTACATTACTGGGTTGCAAAGAACTAATAGAAGGAATATGAAGAGGCCAATCTAAGAAGAAAAGATGATCATCACAAAAGGGTAGACCAGATACCCTGAAGTGGAGAAGAAATTCAAGGAATATGTCTTAGGACGGACTACAGAAGGGGGAGGTTCATTTTGTCCCACACTAGTTCGGGAGTTCTATGCAAACTACCAAGCTAGGTTGGAGAACATGTGCAGACCAGGTAACAATGTAGCGGATCAGCCTCTTCTTGATAGAGTTTGGGTGAGGGGAATAATGGTGGATGCTGTGATCAGGACCATCAATAGATTCTTGCATGGCCCCAACTTTATGCCTCAGGCCACAAAACCATCATTTTATGCTAGGATAAAGAATAAGCACAAATAACGTCCTTGGTTGGCCAACATCACAGCTGACAGAGAACCGTCTTGGGTGACAAACCAAAATGAGAGAATCTGTAAGTCCTCATTGACTCAGAAGGAAAAATTTTAGTTGGGCATAGTGCGAGTCTGGCTAATTCCAACTGAGGGGGATAATATTCTGGGTGATGACCGAGCTATTTTGGTAGCAAGCTTGGTGCAGTAGCTTTCCTTGAACTTCATGGAAATCATTGAGGATAAGATGAAGATAAGGATTACAAGGACCGACACTACTTATCCTTTTTCTTTTCTTGTTATAGAATTGTGCAGAGCTACTGGGGTACCAAATATTATAGGAGTTGATGAAAACGATCATGCCCGAGTGACTCACAACCCTATTCGGCTTGATAAGGTATATCCAGGACTTAGGCTTGACAGGGGTGTAGAGGTAGAAGCGGACCCTCCTATTACAGATGTAGGAGAAGCACATCATATAGATGTACAGGATTCATCAGCACATGAAGCTTCAGTGCCTGAGACTGAAGCCATCCCCTCAGTTCCTCCAGCAGTAATAGGTTCTGTATTTCAGCCTCTTAATATCAGGAAGGTGGCTAAGCAAGCCAAGTGGTGCGAGGCACATCTACATGTCTTCGCCAAATAGTTCGCTGGTACTATGGATAAAAGAATCAAGGATGCACTAGTGCCCTTTGTGACATTGCCTGCGAGAGTTTCAAATTTGGAGAACTGATTCGATGCCTGGGTAAATGAGATGACAGGTGTTGATCTTGCTGCATTCAGGGATGAGTTGAATAAAGTAAAGACAGATGTTAGGGTTGTACAGCAACACCAAATTAGGATGCCAACAGGTTCGGCTGTGGAAGAATTAGAGGAAGAAATTTCTATACTTGATCTCACTATAGACTCCTCATAGAAAAAGAAAAAATGGGGGGAAAAGAAGGGCAAGAATAAGAGAGAATAGTCGGACTGTGAGGAAGAAAGGAAAGCAAAAAAATGGCAAAAAAAAGGCTAAGAAGGAAGAGGTAAAGAAAGCAAGATTAGAGTCCCTGGTTGAAACTAAGAAATAGGAGCTAGCCATCAGAACTAGGTCAGCAGGTGCTTCATCTAGCCAGGCTTCAACCACCACAAAGCCAGATGCTCCTGATGGGGAAAAGATAGCAAATAATGCAGTAGCAGAGTAGTAGACCCAGGATCCACGTGCTTGACTATCTTCAGGTATACCCTAACCCTTAGTGTATTTTATTTTTTATTTTAAGGTGAGGGTGTAGGGTAAATTATTTTTGTAATATATTTTGTAGATTATTAGGAGTAGTACAAGTACTTGAGGAAGTTAGCTTATTTTATGATTTTGAGTACCTATCTAGATGTCTGATCTATTGTGTACTGTGTGAATTACATCCATTGCAACCATTGTGTATCTTTTTGTGGCGTTAGTATGGCAAATAAATGACCTATGTTAAACAAGTAGATGAACCAGATAAGTTATGATATGCAAGATACTTGTGTGCCATATGTGTGTAAGGTCTTACTCAGTTTCCGTTGTGCGTTGAACCTAGAACTTGCCCTGTTAGTCGTGCTGTAGTCATAGGATAGGCGTTAGGAAAGGATCATAGGCCAATTTTGCATGTTAGCCCATTTTAGCCTAAATGACCTTCCAACTGTGAATAATTTCCCATCATCCCTGTTTGAGTCTTAATAGACTATTTCTTTCTTTAACCCCTTTCACCTTCCCATTTACATCACAATGAACCTGTCTTGACCCTGGTCCTCCTTGGATACTGTGCACCTTGACTTAGGAAAATAACCTAAGTTGAGTGTGGCTATTATAGGGGTGTGTGATGCAATCTATTTATGAAGAGAGGTAGAATAAGAAGGATGAATAAATAGTTGGGTGCGGTGAAAAAGAAATAAGAAAAGAGAAAACTATGTGAAAAATGATAGAAAAATAATCTGATAAATTAAAAGACCGCATCCATCTTGAGCATGCATGAGCAATAACAGAGGGAAGAAAAAAAGGGTTAAGAGTTAAAACCCTGAGAGTTTAATGTAGTGTCAAGGAGGTATAGTCACTATGAAATATCCATGAATATCATACCAGCCCCCCTACATTACAAGCTTAAGAAAAGCCCTATAGTGATCCTAACTGACCTTTCTGAATACTTGGGTACTGACTATAAGGGAAATCCTATGGAATTTGATGCATAATGTTAGAACTTTGTTCTGAGAGTGATTCTTGTAATTATCCCTGTGTTTATAAATTCTGATATAAGTGAAAAATGGATTTCTTTTTTGTGAGGCCATACTAGGTATGTTACTAATCACTATCTTGTTTGGATAAGTGTGATTTAGGTATCTGCTGGGTTGTTATTGCTTGAATTTTTGCCATATCTTGATCCTTGTGTGTTGCATAGGTGTTTTCAATAATAGACACAGTTGCTCTTATTTTGACTGACCTTGGAGATAGTGCATGTATTTTGAACTGATATGAGTAGTTAGCTGCCAAATTGTACTTTGAATACTCTTACTTATGTTATGGTTGGTTGAGGATAAGCAATTGTTTAAGTTGAGGGTGTTGATGTGAGAGACCATACTAACACATTTGAAGCTTTTAACTCTAAATAATTGCAAAGTCTTGAGCAACTTTAGTCGTTTTTGATTATTTTACTTTAATTTAGCAGCAAAATTAGAGGAGAAGGGGAACCACAAATAAAGAAAGCAAAAATCATAAAATAGGAAGCAAATAGAGAGCCAAGTATGGCTGACGACATCCATGACACGCGGTCAGCCTGGTGATAGGCAGTCATGGATACCGTCAACCTTAAACAGAAGATGTAAAGCTGCAAGAAGTTTTTGTGACAGCAATCATGACACGCTGTCAAGATGATGATAGGGTGTCACCATCGTCGTCTAGCTTAGGAAGCAAGAGATGAATTTGCAGAGAAGTTGACAACGTCCGTGATAGGCCGTAATGATCATGATAGGCTGTCACGGGCGCCGTCATCTAATCCAAAGAAAATCAGAAACTTTAATTTTATTTCCTTATTTAGGGTTAACTATTTAAAACCTTGTTTTAGGTTTTTTGTGATTATTATTTTTTTATCCATCATCCATTGACATATTGACAATATATGAATTTTCTCTCTCTCTCTAAACCAATATTTTAGTGTTTTCTTTGTGATTTAATTACAAGTTCACTTTTGATTTCCTTCATTATTGTAGGTTAATCTTCTCTATTATGAATTCAATTTGTGTTCTTATTTCTTGCATCATGAGTGGCTAAAAACCCCTTACCTAGATTATGGGATCTAATGTTAGGTCATGATAAGGTGGTAATTAATTACTCAAGACTTAATAGGTGTTAGGATTTTATGAAGTAAATTTTCAACAGGGACTCGAAACGTCTTCATTTAATAATCGGTGTTGTAACAATGTTGATTAACCTGAGGTAAAATATGGGCAGTGAGTTGCGATTCCCTAAGTCCGAGAGGATTAGGAAATTAGACTCTTAAATAGGTCGAGAGACATTTCAGTATATCATCAATAAAGATAGCTTGTCATCCTAACCACTGTGAGAACCTTGAGTTAACGGTAGCATCTATCATGTTTCGTAAGCCCTAGAGAACATAATCCTAGTTATCTCAAAAAATCTTTGTTACAAACATTAAATTCAAAGTGAAAAATAATTATCTGCAAAACATAAACCCCCATTTTAGGAAATAGTAAACTATCACTAAATATGTCGTAAATAACTTGAGTTCACACCTTATTCCCTATGGGATTCAACCCCAACCTAGTTGGATTTTATATTGACAAAGATCGCTTACACTCATTCAAGAGTGTAATTTGAGTGTTATCACCTTTCAACCTTTATTTCTGCATTTATACGATATATTATGCAGTGTTGAGGTACAGATATCAATCATGGGTTAGCTTGTGGTCCTTCAAGGTCATGAACACCATGTAGTATTCTGGGTTCCAGATTTGGGGTGTTACAAAGTTGGTATAAAAGTCTAAGGTTTAATAGTGTCCTAGGAAGTAGAGTCTTGTGCATAGATGTGATGCACGTCACATTTATGTATAGGAGGCTATAAGATGTTTAGGAATAGTTTCCCATTTTTTTTAGTATTCATGTCATGCCAGTGAGCATAATCTCAAGTTAATCTCTCAATTTAATCCTTTTCTCTTTGGTTTACTAAACATGCCTCCCAAGAAGAGAACTGGGAATTAGTCCGCCCCTCAGCCCGAAGATCCTTTGGTCGAGCATGTCTCTCATGCAGAGTTTAGAGTTGTATTCACTACTCTTGCTCAGTCAGTTGCTGCTCAAAATGAATGATCGACTATCGTTCCGTCCAACCTAGTGGCCAATTCAGCTACAGCCAAAATTTAGGACTTCATCTAAATGAATCCTCCATCCTTTTTTGGGTTTAAGTCAGATGAGGACCCTAAGGAATTTCTTAATCAAGTTCAGAAGGTTACAGACATCATGGGGGTTACTTCTAGTAAGAGTGTTGAGATAGCTACATATCAGTTGTAGGATATTTCTCACACTTGGTTCAAATAGTAAAAGTCAGAGAGGTCAATTGATGTCGGGTTTATTGAGTTGGAGAAGTTTGTCACAACATTCTTAGATAGATTATTTCCTCTAAAGCCGAGAGAAGCCAAGGTGTTAGAATTTATCAACCTCAGGTAGGGAAATATGATGGTGAAAGAGTATTCTCTTAGGTTTACTTTATTATCCAGATATGCTCCTCATGTGGTTGCAGATAACAGGGCAAAAATGAGTAAGTTTGTTTCTAGGGTGAATGATAGGGTAGTCAATGAGTGCAGGTTCGCAATGTTGATTAGTGACATAAACATAGCCAGGCTTATGACCCATGCTCAACAGATAGAAGAGCAAAAGATAAAGATGAGGGAGAAGCAGAATAAGAGAGCTAGGACAGGTAGTTTCAACTTTGCTCAGCCTAAGTCAAAGGGAGGAAACCATTCTCAGTTTTGTCCTAAGCCATCAGTTCCAGCTCCTTCTTCGGCTAGTGCTCTAGCTCCTAAGTTCAGGGATTATAATAGAGATAGGGCTCCAAGCTCTAAGTGTCAGGGCAGTATTAGCAATGCCTGAACTAATCCCCTTTGTTAGACTTGTGGTAAGAACCAGAAGGGTGTGTGCAGAGCTGACAGCGATGTCTATTTTGAATGTGGCAAGCCAGGCCACAAAGTCAGAGATTGTCCCCAGTCAGGTTATTAGGGTCAGCAGAATCATTCCTCAGCTCGGTTTGGTTGCCAAATCAGCAGGGTGCCACTTCCAGTGCTACTAGTGGGCAATGCCTAAATTGACTTTATGATCTCTAGTCCCGACAGGATCAGGAAAATTCTCCTAATGTGGTTACTGGTACATTACAAATCTTTCACCTGCATATTTACGCTTTGCTAGATCCAGGAGCTTCCTTGTATTTTGTTACTCCTTATATAGCAGTTGATTTCAGAGCCAGTCCTAAAATTCTAGCAGAGCCCTTCTCAGTATCTACCTTTGTAGGTAAAACTATCATAGCCCAACAGGTATACAGGAATTGTCCGATTATGGTATCTCAGAAAATTACTTCAGTAGACTTAGTCGAATTAGAGATGACTGATTTTGATGTCATCCTTAGCATGGATTGGCTTTATTTCTACTATTCCACAGTCGACTACAGAAACAGAGCTGTCCAATTTTAGATTCTGAATGAACCTGTCCTAGAATAGAGAGGTAGTACTTCAGCTTTCAGAGGTCAGATTTTTTTCTACCTTTAGGCATGAAAAATGATATCTAAAGGATGTGTCTATCATCTTGTTTGAGTTAAGGACACTAGTTTTGAAACTCCCTATCTCGAATCAGTCCCAGTCATGAATGAATATTCAGATGTCTTTCCCGAATATCTTTTAAGAATTCCTCCTGAAAGGGAAATAGACTTTGTCATTTATCTTCTTCCAGATATTCAGCCTAAATCTATTTCACCATATAGAATGGCACCAGCAGAACTTAGAAAATTGAAGGAGCAGTTGAAGGATCTCTTAGATAGGAGATTCATCAGGCCCAGTGTGTCGCCATGGGGCACACCAGTCTTATTCATGCTCAAGAAAGATGGTTCTCTCAAAATGTGTATAGACTACCGTCAACTCAACAAATTCACGATCAAGAACAAGTATCCACTTCCCAGAATCAATGACTTTTTAGAATAACTTTAGGGTTCCAGTTATTTCTCTAAGATAGACCTCAGATCAAGCTATCATCAGCTCAGAGTCAGAGAATGTGACATTTCAAAAATAGCTTTTCTTATTCGGTATGGACACTTTGAATTTTTAGTCAAGTACTTTGGTCTTACCAATGCCCCAGCAGCTTTCATCGACTTGATGAACTGTGTGTTCAAGTAGTACTTAGACATGTTCATCATAATCTTCATAGATGGCATTCTAGTCTATTCCCGTATTAAGCATGATCATGCAGACCATCTAAGAATCGTACTTCAGACTCGTAGAGATCATCAGTTGTTCACCAAATTCAGTAAGTGCAAATTTTGGCAAAGGTCAGTAACATTCCTTGGTCATATCATTTTTGGTGATGGCATCAGAGTTGATCCTCAAAAGACCAAAGTAGTAAGAAACTGGCCTTGCCTTTTATCTCCATCAAATATCAGGAGTTTCTTAGGTTTGGCTAGCTATTACAGACGGTTTGTTAAGGGATTTTCTTCAATTGCATCCCCTATGTCCAGATTGACTCAGAAAAAAGTCAAGTTTTAGTGGTCAGATCCTTGCGAGAAGAGTTTTCAAGAGTTGAAGACTCGACTTATCTCAACTTCAGTTTTGGCTATTCCAGAAGGTTTCGATGGGTTCATAGTATATTGTGATGCAACCAGAGTAGGTTTGAGTTGTATCCTTATGTATCATGGTAAGGTCATAGCCTACGCCTCCATACAGCTTAAACTCCATGAGAAGAATTATCCTACTCATGATCTCGAGTTAGCAGCCATAGTTTTTGCTTTGAAGATCTGGAGGCATTATCTATACGGAGTTCATGTAGATGTGTTCACATATCATAAGAGCCTTTAGAATGTCTTTTCTCATAAAGATCTCAATCTTCATCAAAGGAGGTGGTTAGAGATTTTGAAATGTTATGACATGAGTGTCCTTTACCATCCGGGCAAGGCCAATGTAGTGGTCGATGCTCTTAGTAGATTGTCTATGGGTAGTATTGCTCATGTTCAGGATAGTAAGTGGAAGTTAGCTCAGGAAGTTCATCAGCTTTCCGACTAGTTGTCCGCCTAGTTTATTCTTCAGAGGGTAATATATGGGTTCAGAATTGTTCAAAATCATCTCTAGTTTCCGAGGTGAAAGGAAAGCAAGATAGAGATTCCAGTCTAATCAAGTTGAAAGAGTCAGTCAAGGATCAGAAAGTAGAGGTTTTCTCCCAAAGGGGAGATGGTGTTCTGCGTTGTCAGGGTCGTCTGTGTGATCTGGGTGTAGATGACTTAAGACAACAAATTCTTGCAGAAAAACATGGTGCGGGTTACACTATTCACCTAGGGGCCACAAAGATGTATTTTGGTATGGGGAGATCTATTAGTGGAGTGGGATGAATATAGATATTGCAAAGTTTGTGGCTAAGTGCTCTATATGTTAGCAAGTTAAGATAGAGCATCAAATGCTTAGTGGGTCCATGCAGGAGTTTAGTATTCCCACTTGGATGTAGGAAGAAGTGAACATGGACTTTGTGATGGGTTTGTACTCGTCATCAGTATGATTCAGTTTGGGTCATTGTAGATAGGATGACCAAATTATCTCATTTCCTTCTAGTCCATACCTCTTATTCAGCCAAGGATTACGCCAAACTCTACATCAGAGAGTAGTTTAGATTGCATAGTGTTCCATTATCTATTATCTTAGATAGAGGTACCCAGTTCACCTCTTATTTCTGGAAAGCATTCCAAAAGGGTCTTGGTACCCAAGTTCATCTCAATATAGCCTTTTATCCTCAGACAGATGGTTAAGTATAAAGGACCATTTAGACTTTAGAAGATATGCTAAGGGTGTGTGAAATTGAGTTCAGGGGTAGTTGGGATGACCACTTGACTTCGATTGAGTTTGCATATAACAATAGCTATCATTCTAGTATTCAGATGGCTTCATTCAAAGCTCTTTATGGTAGGAGATGCAGGTCTCTAGTCTGTTGGTTCATAGTTATTGAGACCTCAATTATTGGCCTAACTTAGTAGTCGATGCCTTAGAAAAAGTCCAGTTGATCAGACAGAGACTCTGGGCTGGTCAGAGCTGACAGAAGTCTTATATAGATGTACACAGAAAGGATCTTGAGTTCAAGATTAGTGATTATGTCTATCTAAAGATCTCTCCCATGAAAGGAGTGAAGCGGTTCGACAAGAAGGGAAAGCTCAGTCCCCGATATGTCTGTCCCTTCAAAATTCTAACTCATTTAGGAAAGGTAGCTTATGAGCTCAAGTTGCCTTCAAATCTGGCCTCAGTTCATCAAGTCTTCCATGTCTCTTTGCTCAAGAAGTTCATAGGTGACTGGGCAGTCGTAGTCCCTATTAAGAGCATAGATGTTCAAAACAGCCTCTCTTATGAAGAGATTCTAGTCAAAATCCTAGACTATCAGACTCGTAGAGTGAGGAACAAAGAAGTCACTCTAGTCAAAGTTTTTTGGCAAAATTATTCTGTTGATGAAGCTACTTAGGAAGCAGAAGCAGATATGTGAACCAAGTACCCTCATCTCTTCTCTGCTAAATCAGATCTATCTCAAGGTAACAGTTCTCCTTAAGCTTTTCAATTTCATGTTTAGGTTTTAGTTACAAGCTTGGTATCCATTTCATGTTTAGAATTTTATTATAAACTTGGTACTAAATACCATTGCATATTAGGTCATTCATTCATGTATTAGTTCAGTCAAATAATCATGCATTAGATATGCATTCTCATTGTGAGAAACTTAGTTCCCAGAACACTCAGTCATGAATTCATAAATCAGTTACTCATGCATCAGATATGCATGTTCAGTATGATATATATATTCAGTTTATTAGTCATATTAGTTATGGAGTCATGTTTAAGTCATTCATGTTCGAGATGTGCTTTAGTTTACCATTTCTCCCCTCTCACTCAGTCTCATTCGGGGATGAATATTCCAAGGGGGAGATATTGTAATACCTCAAACTTTGTTTAAGTCAAATCTAGTCTCTAGAAGAGCTAGTGATGACTTCCTAAATGATTAATTTTTAAACAAGATAGAATTTACCCAATTTTGACTTTTTATCATGTGGGAAATTAAATTAGCTTCCCAACGATACCAATTTCGTCCAAATTCGGTATCAGAGTAAAACGTTATGGATGTTTTATAGAAGACTGTTGAACTGCTCAAAAGCAACGGTCAGGCCAATGGACCATCGATCTAGCGATGGACCATCGCCCAAACTGTCACAGGCGAGGCACTAAGTCGATATTCTGGCTAAGGTACGATGGACAGGTTGGCAAACCGTCGATCTTACGATGGATCATTGCCCAAGCCATCGATACTAAGGCAGTAAGTCCCTATTCTAGTCCAAGTGCGATGGTTAGGCCAATAGACCATCGTACGAGCCATCATATATCCCATTCAGAGATTTTTATGCCATTTTTAAAAGGGTAATTGGGTATTTTTCCACCCTTTTTAACCCCAAATTATACCAGACCATAGCTCCTAACTTCATAATTCATTCACAATACCAAATTAGGGTTTCTCTCAAAGATCAATCCCCAAGAACAAGAAACACTAGGTGCTTAATCCCAAGTCAATAAATCAAGCTTTCCTCTACCAATCTTCAAGAAATCATCAACCCAGGTATGTCAAGTGTTCATTCATGGATTCCTTTTGTCCATGAATCCCAAGAATCTAATTTTAAATAATAAATTATGATGTTTAATTGTGGATTGATTATGATCATATTGATGTCGTGTATGATACCCAAGTTGGAATCATTAAATGTGTTTTAATTAATTTATGCTAGCATGTGGATTGGAATCTACTAAATTGTGTTGTTTTATGCAACCAAGATTAATTAATTTAATGCCCATGCCTAAGCTTATAGTTCGGAAATAGCCTCTCTACCTCCTTAGAGGTAGTGGTATGGACTGCATACACTCTACCCTTCCCAGACCTCACTATGTGTGAATATACTAGGTATGTTGTTGTTGTTGTTGCCTAAGCTTATATTTATGTATGCAAGGTTTTTGATAAAATCCCTAAGAGAATAGGAGATATGTCTTATGACTCAATTGTGACCAAAATGATGAACCTATGCTTTACCTTTATGTTCAAATGACTTCCATGTTATTGTTATGCATTAAAATTGTTTGATGGATTGTTCATGAGATTAGCCTATGAAATTATGATATGTTTATATGCTTTCCTATTCATGTACCAAACCATGATAATCAAGTGCCTCATGAAATTCCCCAATGATAGTATTATGGATTGTTGATTATGGTCGTGAGCCCAGGAAGTGTCATGTCTTGTCAGTTTCATTCTATCGAGTCCTGGGGGTACTTGTACCCAATAATTTAGCTATGTTCCTAGATATAATGTCATGTTTTTATGATATCCTCAGTCAAGCCATGTTCAGTATAATTCAGTCAGTCATGTGACTCAAAAAAACTCAATAAACTCAGTAATCCTAGTAATCTCAGAAAGCTTACTAATTCAGTAATCTCAGTAGTATTCTGTCACTCAACGGAACTCAATAAAATCGGCCCAATTTAGTTTTGTTAATCATTTTCAATGTCTGTTTAGATGGGAGTAGGATTTAGTACCGAGTGAACCCAAGGATGAGGACACTCACTGGCAATTGAGGGTGTGATCCTTAGAAGCAATTCTTACATTCCAGAACTATGTAGCCAGTATAGGTTGAGACATCACTAACAGATGAAGGTTGATGAGGTGGATAAACAATGTTAGATGAGAGTCCCACCATTCTCTTTTGGGGACACTGACAGATAAGGGTCACCCACAGCTTATCTTTACCAGTGGCGTGGTATTGATACCTTTCTAATTGGGGTTATAGATTGGACCCCAACTCAGCTATAATGTATTATTTAGGGCATATCGGTTAGATGACTACTTCCCACAGTCTAAGTCTCAGTAAAAGAACTCAAATAGTTCTTCAAATTTTAGGACTGTCAGATACAGTCAACTCAGTACAGTACGAAACTCAGCTAGTTCCATCAGAACCTTGACTGTCAGATACAGTCGCTCAGTTTTAGTTATATCAGTTTTCAGTAATTCATGTTATCAATAATTAGACTCAGTAGTCAGTACTATCACGAATTTAGTTACAGGTACTTATTCATGCATATATTCTCACGTTCATGTTATACAGTCAGTTAGCATTGTTCGTGCATTTAAACCCTTTGCATTCATCCTACCTAACATTCTTACAAGTACATTCAATTGTACTGACATATTTGCGCTATGGTGTTTTATTCTATACCATGGGTTCAAAAGTATGAGCTCCAGATCATCAGTAGTATTCTAGTTTCAGCAATCAGAGTTAGCAGTGAGTCCTCATCCTTCGAGGGCATGATCATTACTTTATTTCTTCATTACATAGTTTATTTTAGTAGTTGAAGTTAGTTAAGGACATGTCCCATCAACTCCTTATTCAGACAGTTCAGTTTTAGAGGCTTTTTAGACTACAGTATATTCAGATAATTTTGTTTCAGTTTGCTTTGGTATTGATATACCGAACTTTCAGATGTTATGTTTAATTAGTTTTGAACCTTATTGCCTTTTAGCCTTTATTTCTACATTTACACAATATATTATGCAGTGTTAAGGTACAAATATTAGTAATGGGTTAGCTTTTGGTCTTTTAAGGTCATGAGCACCATGTAGCATTCTGGATTCCAGATTCGGGGTGTTAAATTATCCCATCAACTCCACAGTTCAGACAGTTTAGAGGCTTTCCAAACTTGAGTATTTTCAGACAGTTGTTCATTTTTAAGTATTGATGTTCAGTTTTGGTATTGTGATACCATACCCAATATTATTTACATTATTGAACCTTATGGCCAATTTTCCACCTACTTTCCATATATATACATACCATATTATTATTCAGTTATTACAGCAGGTACCAGTCATGGATTAGCATGTGGTTATTTAGGATTATGAGCACCATGTAGCGTCCGAGTACAAACTCGGGGTATTACAAACTTGGTATCAGAACCTAAGGTTCAACAGTATCCTAGGAAGTCTAAAAGCCGCATCTCATAGAGTCTTATGCATGGGTGTGTTGCATGCCACACTTATGGATATGAGGTTACGAGATGTTTAAGGAATAGTTTCCCTTCTTTCAATATTCATGTCATGCGAGTGAGCATGAGCTCCAGTAAAACTCTCAGTCTAATCCTCTTTGCAAAAAATATGGTAGGAATCATAAGGGTATGTGTCGAGCCGGTAGTGATGTATGTTTTGGATGTGGTGTGTCAGGTCATAGAGCCCCAGACTGTCCTAAGGCTGGTCTATAAAGTCAGCACAGTCGTCCTTCATCTCAGTGCAATCACCCAAATCAGTAGGGTGCCTCTCCCAGTACCACCAGTGGGCAACGCCCAAACAGACTCTATGTTCTTCAGTCCCGACAGGATCAGGAAAGTTCTCCTGATATGGTCACTGGTACGTTACAAGTTTTCCATTTGCATGTTTACACTTTTCTAGATCCAGGAGCTTCTTTTTCCTTTGTTATTCCATATATAGCAGTTGATTTTGGAGTCAATCTTAAAATTTTAGCAGAGCCTTTCTTATCCTCCACCCCAGTAGGTCAGTCTATCATAGCCCAGCGGGTATACAGGAATTGTCCGATTATGATATCTTAGGAAGTTAGGCTTCCAGATTTCTATAGTAATATTAGTATGTGTAAAAAAAGTAATGGGTGGGAATGATACCCAGCCTGTCTTTACCTCGATTCAAACTTTTATACTTCAATCATCATGATACCTACACTATTTTTATGTCTTAGCTCCATGAATACAGCTTATATTCACGCACTTTACATAGAATCGTGTGCATTTCCAGTTCTTAGTATGAGGAGTTCCAGTTCACTCATTAGTACAAATCATGTTCTGTGAACACGGGAATTCAAAACCCAGGTCATGCAGCTCATGACTTCTACACTCATGCCTTACTATGTGTTCAGTCCTAGTTACTGTTTGAAGCATAGTGTTAGTTATAGTGTTAGTCTCGGTCTAGTAATCAGATCAAAAACTCAGTTCAGTTTTAGGTTTGCTCGACCATAGTGTATAGTTATCAGTTATTCAGTTATTAGTATTTTAGTACCTCAGTTTACAGACTATTTCAAAACCATGTTATATGTTTGGTCTTGCATTCCCAGATGATATAGTTTTTCACAAATTCATGCTCAGTTATCTCATGTTAATCAGTCAGTCCCTTTCTCATATGCATAATACTCTACAGTTTTAGTCAAGTTATTTAGACTAAGAATAGTTCAGTCTTCCAGACCCAGTATTCAGCTAGCAGTCATTCAGTTAATCAAATAAGTTAGTATGCTTATACATTCGTGCGCAGTGCCCATGTGAATATTTTTTTCAGTAGTCCCAAGTGAAGTGTCATAATGAGGTAGAGAGTGTAGTTGAAAGAGTTTTAAAGAAAATCTCCAGTCGAGTATAAGTTTTCTGCATAAGTTAGTCTGCAAAATCAGCAGTTTAGTTTAGCAGTTAGACGGACATATTCGTGTGGTGTGGTTTTCCATTTTTCAATCTAGTTGCACTATCCGAAGTCTCATGAATGTAACTATTCTAAGATGGACCAACCAGGTAGTTGTGAGTTCAGCTCAGTTCATGTATCATGTCTCAGTTTTAAGCCCCAAATATTCAGTCACGATTCAGTTCATAGGTGCCTTGTGCATCGCCCTAGTTTTCCTCAGTATCTCAGCCAAGTCAATATTCTTTGGGGGATAGAATGTCCCAAGGGGGAGATGCACTATAACCCCGAGCTTTTATGACCTAAACCTCCATATTCTCTTCACATAAAGAATCCATTTAGGAGTAGTGGGTACTCATAAGTTGACCCTTAAGTTCCAATCTCATTCGTAAGCCACGTATTCAATGGGGCTCAGTTCAGTTCATGTATCACGTTCTTTTCTCAGTCATGTTCTCATGTTCCCATTGCATATTCAGTCATATGTTCATTAGTCAGTTCAGTCATGCATTAATGCATCAAATATGCATATTCAGTATGAGATACTCAGCTTATTAGTAAACCCAGTCATGCATTCATGAATTAACTCAGTCATGTACTCATGCATTAGATATGCATGTTCAGTATGAAATTCAGTATGCCAGTAATGTCATTCATATAATCATGTTTAGGATATTCATGTCCAGTAAGTAAGTTCAGTCTACCAGTATTCTCAGCTTATTCAGTCTCATCCGAGGACGAATGTTCCCAAGGGAGAGATATTGTAAGACCCCACAAAATTTCTAGCTTTGTTCAGTCTTTTAAGCTTGTTAAGGGGTCCCAGACTTAGAATATATTAGCTAAGTATTCAGACTTAGTGCCATTTTATCCTTCGAAAGTTGGAAAACTTATCTCGAGACCTTTACATCCCTTAAATATTGATATTAGAGTTAATTCATGATCAGAAAGTTCAATAGATGTTCCCGGACAAGTTTTGGAATTTTTGAATCTTGTTTACAACATGTTTGAGTGCCCAAAATAGTGGGTCGACGTAATTTTGATGCGTCACATTGACCATCGTTCCAATAAGATAGTTTCTCCGCAGCTTCAGTGCAAATTCCAGTGAACCGATGTGTACTCGACGTGGCGCGTTGGATATCTCGTCGATGCCAATGAAACGGCGCATCGGCCTGCGCATCGGTAACACAGTTTACAGGCATTAAAAAGTCGTATCCTCAGGGTTATTTGGGTTTTTCCCCCCGCCTCTCAGCCTCCAAAAACACGAAATTCATTATTATTAAAATTTCTCTATAACAAACCCTAAGGCTCTCAATACAACAATCAAATCCCAAGGATTTCACCATCAATCTTCTAGAATTCAAGCAATAAGATATGTGAAGTGTTCATCAAAGGATCCCTTCCGCCCTTAGAGTCCAAGAATCAACTTTTAAACCCTTGTATGAATTTCATGAATTCCATTTTGGGTTTGATAATATTCATGTTTATAATGATCAATTGAGTTTCAAGATTGAGATGTTTTTAAGTTTTAAAGTTAAAGTTTTTTATATGAATAAATTTAAATCAAAATCAAATAAAGTATGGTTACCGAATTACCATACCATAAAATACCGAAACCGAATTTAAAAATACCGAACCATACCAAACTAATTTGGTATGATAATGGTATTGTCTTTTAGATACCGAAAATCAAAGTTAACATACCAAAATTTAAAATACCGTACCATACCATACCATGCCCACCCCTAACTATGGGGAGGAGTAAAATGGTCAAATCACACAAAAACACATATTTCATCAAATTTTCAGGTCGTTACATCATCCACCACTAAAAATCTAATTCCTCCTCAAAATAAGGAAAACAAATACCTAAATAAATGAAGAGCTGGGGATAAGAACTATGTATGTCAAACTCGACCTCCCACATAGCCTCATCTACAGGTCAATGTCGCCACTGAACCTTAACCACAGGGATACTCTAGAGCTTAACCGTCTAAAATCCCATGCCAAAATGGAGACTGACTCATCAACAAAGGACAACTTCTCATCTGACTGAACCGACTCCCAACAAATGACATAAGACTCATTAGGAATACAGAGGCGCAGCATAGAAACATGAAAAACTAGATAAAAAAACTGACAAATCTGGGGGCAAAGACAACTCATAGGCCATATCACCAATAGTCCAAAGATTCTCAAATGGACCAATATATCAGGGGCTAAGCTTGCCCCTGTTCCCTAACCTCATCACACCCTTCATAAGTGAAAATCAACGGGAAACATTTTCACCAACAACAAATCTCAAGAACAAAGTCTACGGTCAGCATAACACTTCTTCCTATTCTGAGATGCTCAAAGTCTAGCCTAAATGATCTGGACTCTATCGAAGGACTCATGAAGAAAGTCCATACCTTGAGATCTAACCTCAAAAACATCAAACCAACCAACTGAAGAGTGGCAACGTTACCATATAATGCCTTAAAATGATCCATATCAATATTGGAATGGCAGCTGTTATTATAGGCAAACTCTACTAAAGCCAAATGTTGCTCCCACATGCCACCAGAATCTATTATGCACATGTGTAGCATATCCTCTAAATCCTGGATAGTCCATTCTGACAAGCATCAGTCTAGGGTGAAACACAATGCTAAGATCAACCCGAGTGCCCAGCTCATCCTGAAAAAGTCATCCAAAAGTGAGATATGAATATCGAACTACGATCTGAAATAATAGACATTGGCATACCATGCAGACACACAATATCACGAATGTAGATACCAGCTAACCTCTCGGCACTGAAGAAAACCTGGATCAAAAGGAAATATGTCGACTTGGTCAATTAATCCATTATGAACTAAACACTATCTAAACCATGCGAAGAGTAAGGCAAACCAGTCACGAATTCCATAGTGATCCATTCCCATTTCCACTCAGGAATGGGTAGCCTCTGAAGCAATCCACCTGGTCTCATATGCTCGGACTTCACCATCTGGTAACAAAGGCAACGAGCTACAAAATCCACTACATCCTTTCTCATACCACCCCACAAATAATATTGCCTCAAGTCATAATACATCTTAGTCACTCCCGAATAAATAGAATACCTGGAACAATAGGCCTCCTCCAAAATAAATCTAATCTAATTACCCACTCTCAGTATACAAACTTGACCACCAATCCTCAAACCACCATCCAAATAAAGTGAGTCTTCCTTAGCTTTGCCGCTCAACACTCTATATTAAATTGACCTTAAACCTGCATCACAAAAATGATGAGCTCAAATCTGCTTCATCAAACAAGACCTGGTCTCAAAGAAGACCAAAACACACCTAGGTGTCGAAATAACAAGCCTAACCTGGTTAGCTAAAGACTGAACCTTTAAGTCCAATAGACTCTCCTGGGTCAAAATATACACCAAGATACCCATGTTAGATGTCTTCCAGTTCAAGGGATACGCAACCACATTAGCCTTGCCAAGGGTAGAGAATAGTCAAGTAATAATCCTTAAGCCACTCAACCCAACAACACTGGCTCATATTAAGATCTTGTTGGGTGAATAAGTACTAAAGGATACGATGATCAGAGAAAATCTCACAATGGACCCCATAGAAATAGTGCCTCCATAACTTCAAAGCAAACACAACCGCATACAACTCCAAATCATGGGTAGGATAATTTCTATCAAGAGGCTTCAACTGACAAGATGCATAATCTATAACCTTGCCCTCCTGCATCGACATAGCACCTAACCTAACACATAAAGTATCACAAAAGATGGTAAAACACATGCCCTCCTAGGGTAAACCCAAAATAGAAGCTAAAGTAAATGAATTCTTGAGCTTCTAAAAGATCACCTCAAAAGCATTAGACCACTGAAAAGATATCTTTTCCTAAGTGAACTTGGTCAACGGAGCTACAATAGATGAAAAAAACCCAACTAAACACCAATAATAACTAGCCAAACCAACAAAGCTTCGAATCTCGGTGATCAAAATAGGTTTAGCCCAATCACAAACCACTGCAACCTTGGTTGGATCAACCATAATACCTTTCTTAGTCACCACATGACCTAAGAAAGAAACAGACTCTAACCAAAACTCATACTTGGAGAACTTAGCATACAACTTATCATCCTTCAATCTCTGTAGCATAATCCTCGCAAATGCTCTTTATGCTCAACCTCACTCTTGGAAAAAACTAAGATATTATATATAAATATAATTAAAAAAATTCAATATACAATCTAAAAACTTTATTCATCAACTCTATGAACACGGCAAGGGAATTGGTCAACCCGAAAAAGACATGACCAAGAACTTATAATGACCATATCGAGTCTAGAAAGTTGACTTTGGAATATTCAAAGCTCTAATCCTCAACTGGTGATAACCGAACCTCAAATGAATCTTTGAAAATACCACAGCACCTGTCATGACCCAAAGATACCCCCTATTCATGATAATGGTACTTACTGTTACAAGTAACCACAAGCTAACTCGTGAGCTGGTACCAATTATGAGCACTGAATAAACTAATAATAATGGACATGTGCATAAACAAATGATAAATCCATCAGGTCTAACTATTAGAAATACGATTTAATGTTAAGTATGAACAATAGACAAAGTATTAAAAAAAACAAACTGTCTAACTGACTGTCTAAATGTCTGAAAGCCTCTAACTGACTGGAGAGCTGATGGGACAAGTCTCTAACTAAATCCAACTGACTGAATGAATCAAACTACTGAACAACTAAAATAAACCATAATATCCCTGATAGATGAGGACTCACCACTACTGCAACTGAGTAACACTGGGATGTCTAACTGCAATTGGGGAATTGAGCATCTGAACCTATGATATAAGACATCATAGCTCAAAGAAAAGTATGTGGTTTAGTACTTTAAATGTACTAGTATATGCGATGAGTTCAGGCTGATATACATGGGGAAATATGCATATGAGATAAGGACTAACTGTAAAGCATGAGATAACTGAACATGAATTCATGAAAACTGTAACATCTGAGAAGGCAAGACCAAGAATAAATATGAAATCTAAAATAAGTCTGTAATTTGAAATACTAAAAACTGTATAACTAATAAACTAAAAATTTGTACACTTGGTCAAGAAAACCAGAACTAAAACTATACTGAATACTATACTGAGACTGAAGGAGGCATCATCTAATCGATATTCCCCAATTTGAGCTAATTGGGGTCCAACCTGTAACCCAGTTATAAAGGTTTCAGTACCATGCCACGGGTACTAATAATGGCTTTTTTGATCTACTAAACTGGCATCCTGAAGGACTAAAAAGTCACCCTATACTGGCAGGAGTACTCATGAGATATGTGCCAACCCTAAACTGGTAAAAAAATATCTCAAACCTATACTGGCTGCATAGTTTTGTAACTCAGGATTGCTACTAAGGATCAAACCTTAAACTGGTAGGAATGCCCCAATCCTTGGATTCGCTCGGTGTTAAATCATACTCGCAACTGAATGGCACTATTTACTGGACTAAACTAAGCATAACTAAGAAAACAACTGATCATAATAACTAAGAGAATGACAATACTCATGGTTTATCTGAAATCATTCTGAATATATTAAAATTATGTAAACACTAGGTATCGAGTGTTCATAACCCACCAGTACTGAATGGAAATAAAAATAAGGACATATAAAAGCTTTGAAAACCATAATAGGAAATCATTATTCAAAATCCAACGCTTAGGCATTTCATTAAACACATAAAGGTCATGAACTTGTGCATGAGAATGAGCAAAGCATGCAAAAATAACATGATTATAAGATTCAATTCGTGACTTAGGGATTTAAAGTGAAAATTATAACATTTAAACGTGTAAGAGCTCACTCCACTTGAAAACATTTATAAACATAACTTATAATTGAAAGCAATAAGAGCTTCATGGAGATAATTCAACTTGAACATATAAAAACTCATAATGTGAAACCAAAAAGGATTCTTTGACTCCATGGGTGAAAAGGGCCCATGGATGAACATCACACATACCTTAACGACTGATATCTAGAAGGATTCTTGGATTGGAAACTTGAATTCCTTAATTTCTTATGAAAAGGACTTGAATCTTGTTCTTGGGAATGAAGGATAATTTTTGACTTGTTTACTAATTACTTAGGGTTAAGAAAGAGGATTTCATGTGTTTAATACTTCATTAAATCATTTTGGAGTGATTAAAGATGGTTTAGGGGTGTGAAATGACTTCAACACCCTTGATTTAAGTCAAAGCGATGCGGTTATGGCACTGGGCAATGACCTAGGTGACGCTCAGCAAATCGCACAAGCCAAGCTGGGAAATGTAAGGCTAATTACCTAGCCCTAGGTTGGGTGACGCATGGCCAATCTCACACCCATTCCAGTGGCCTTAGGCAATTGTTAGGCGATGCACAACCCTTGACATGGCCATAACTTTTTCCTCGGGTATCGCATTAAGGCTAAATTAGTATTGCTGAAAAGCTAATTTGACTATCTAAAATTTGGTAGGTCTTAAGCTGCCAAATTCCGCAAATATATAAAGTTATACTCATTCAAATCTGACCCTTGTGGAATCAAACACCAAAATTTGACTGAATCAAAGGCTCTTAGCTCACTTTGCTCTAAGTGAATCTTACGAATATTTTTCCCACCTCATAATCTCTCTTCACTCTAGGTTAATGATCATGAAACATGGATTCAAGTATGAATCATGGGAATAAAGTTTACACACATAGGAATGAAGGTCCAATTTGTAGCTTAGAAATATATGGGGTATTATAACATCTCCCCATTGGGAACATTCGTCCTCGAATGAGACAGGTTAGACTGAGAGTACTGAACTAAGGAAACTGAGATCACATACTAAATATGCATGACTGTGAACATGATTACATAACTGAGTCTGGAACATGACACATGACTGAATTGATTTTGTGAATGCATACAATGACATGTGAACGGTTATAAGGCTAAGTTAGAAATAAGAAAGTCAACTTATGAGTAACTATTACCTTAGGTTGGATCTGGTTTCATGAGGAAAAGTTGAGAGCTTTCAGACATGGAAACTAAGGATATTATAACATCTCTAAGAAGATACACCTAGAATTCTCAACTAATTATGACAAATACAAAAAAAGTTTAACCTCAAACTTCCTTCACCCCTATAGCCTTATATATAAAATATGCATGCAACAATCTTTACTCAACAAGAAATATTTACTCTCTCCTAATATACAATTGATCTTTAATTTTTTATCACCATTATCTTAACATTATAGAGAGGTCACTGAAAGGTTAAAGCATGAGGACCTAAAATATGAAAGAATATTATGTATAACTTTGACACTTAACTGAGGCCTAAGGAATAGAGTATCAAAAGCATGAATTCAATAGAGATATAAACTGAGGACATACATTACATAATCTAAATTTCACTGATAATTATTACATTCCATGAGTTCTGGGAACTGAACATACTGTAAAGCACGGGTACTTGATTCATGAGTTATATGATCTGAGTTTGGAGTTTATAAATTCGTGGAACATGATTCATACTGTTGAACATACTGGAACTCCTTATACTAGAAACTGGAAGCCAATATGCTTCTACATAAAGTGCATGAATATGAGTTATGATCATGGAGCTGACATGTAAGGCATGAGTAGATATCATGACTACTGAAAAACAAAACTTTACACTGAGATAAGGATGGGTTAGGAATCTTCCTCCCTTACTGTTGTTCTACAACACACTAGCATTACTACTAGAATTTGAGAGCCTGACTTAGTTACTTGTTCTATCATCTCTCTCTTAGCTTTAAGCCATCATTCTAAATTTGTGGACCCCTTTAAAAAACTTTAGACTGAACTACAATACTCAACCTGAAAGATTACACCTAAAAGTGTAAAACTCAATGCTAATACTCCCTTTTGAGATCAACTCGTAACTTTCCATAGCCCAATAGTCATTACATAATAACTTAAACACTGACTAACTTAGAATCTTCATGAGTATCACCATACCATGATTTCACACCATCTAAAATTTTTAATTCTCCTTACTATTAGATAAACCATCTAAGATTCAAACTTAGATTCTAACACGTAATATGGATATTCTCAAACTTTTAATGAACCATACTAACTTCCTCGATAGCCTACTAATATCCCACCTCCAAACTTATATTTTCCCTAAGCCATGAGAATTTCTATTAGACCTGAACATCTGAAATCATCATCCTACAGCCCATAAATTAGTTGGTAAGAACATCAATTACTACATTACTAGCCTCATTCAAACGTAGAAACTCAAAGGTACTATAAAAGTGTGCCAACACCATCATACTTAACTTAATTTCTAGCATACACTATTTCAGGCCTACTGATTCACCTTTCATAAAACAAGCCCCATGAATACATCATCTACTAACCACTGATAAATGCCATCCCCACCTTATTGCTTCTACACTTCTGAATTTATACTTCTAACTTTAGATCATATGTTGTCATAGGATTCTGAGAAGTGATCTAAAAGTACATCCCTTAGATATCATCTTTCTTGCTCTAAGATATGAAACAAACAACCCCTAAGCATTGAGATACTACCCCTCTATTTAATACCTGGTTCATTGGGAAACTGGAAATAAACGACTCTATTTCTATAGTAAACTGATTCATAACATGAGTGGAGCCAATCCATGCCGATAATGACATCAAAATCAGCCATCTCTAACTCCATAAGATCTACGAAAGTGATTTTCTAAGATACTGTAATTGGACAATTTCTATATACCCGTCTGGCTATAAAAGATTTACCCACTGAGGTAGATACTGAGAAAAGCTCTTCTACTATTTCTGGACTGACACCGAAATTGATAGATATATAAGGAGTCACAAAAGAAAGTGAAGCTCCAAGATCTAATAAAACATAAACATAGAGATGAAAGACCTGTAATGCACCCGTGACCACATCAGAACTTACCTGATTATGTTGGGACTAGAGCGCATACAATATGTTCTGGTGTTAACTACTAGTGGCATTGGAGGTGGCTCCCTATTGAGTTGGACGACCTACTATTGCTGCTAAAGAGTTAGACTGACCCTGTTGGCGACCGTTTTTACCTTTCCACATACTTACAAGGCATTCCCTCATTCTGTGGCCTATCTTGCCACATCCAAAACACATACCATTATCAGCCTTACACACACCCTGATGATTCTTACCACACCTCCCACAGAGTGGATTAGTACGACCATTGTTCACGCTACTCTAGGGCCTAGAGCCTAGTGCTCTATCCCGAATGTCATTCCTAAACCTTGGCGTTGGCGCACTAGCTGAAGAAGGAACTAGGGCTAAGAATTATTGGCAAAATTAGGAATGGTTACCACTCTCTAACCTTGACTTAAAAGTACCAGTTTTGGCCCTCTTATTCTCTCTTTCTTTCTCCCTATGTTTCTCTCTCTCACTCTACTGAGCATGAACTATAAGCCTAGATAGGATAACAACCTACTGATCATTTTGAGAAACAACTAAAAGATCTAAGGTAGTGAAAGTAGCTCTGAATTTGATGTGAAAGACATGCTCATTGGGAGATCTTCCTGAGCAGGAGGATGTGTCGGTTGCTTCTCATTCCTTCTTCCATTGTTTCTTTTGGGAGGCATTGTCTATAAACAAAATAATGGATGAGCCAGGAAGAGAGTTTAAATAGAACTCATGCTCTTTCACACGACATAAACATTAAAAGAAGAGAAACTTTTCCTAAAACACCTTGTAGCCTATTGTCCATAAGTGTGGCGCGCTTCACACCCAATTACAAGAATCTACTCAACGCGACTTTCAAACTCCCTAGGACTTTTTGAAACCTTAACTCTGATACCAAGTTTTGTCATGACCTGAGGCTACCCCCTAGTCATGACAAAAGTACTTACAATTACAAGTAACCACAAGTTAACCCGTGAGCTAGTACCTACTATAAACATTGAATAAAATAATAATAATAATAATAATAATAATAATAATGGATATTTGTGGAAACAACTGATAAATCCATAAGGTCTGAATACTGGAAATACAATTTAATCTCAAGTTTGAACAATAGATAAAAACTGTTAAAAAAATAAACTAACTGTCTAACTGACTGTCTGAAAGCCTCTAAACTGACTGAGGAGTTGATGGGATAAGTCCCTAACTAACTCCGACTGACTGAATGTACTGAACTACTGAACAAGAAAAATAAACCATCATATCCCCAATAGATGAGTACCTAACACTGCTACAGCTGAGTAACACTGGGATGTCTAACTGCGTCGGGGAATCGATCATCCAAACTTATGATATAAGACATCATAGCGCAAAAAAAGAGTATGTGGTCCGTACTTTGAATATACTGGTATATGCAATGAGGTCAGGCTGATACATGTGGGGTAATATGCATAAGAGATAAGGACTAACTATAAATCATGAGCTAACTAAACATGAATACATGAAAATTGTAACATCTGAGAATGCAAGACAAAGCATAAATCTGAAATCTGAAATAAGTCTGTAATCTGAAAGACTAAAAACTGTATAACAAATAAACTGCAAATCTGTACACTTAGTTAAGAAAACCTAAACTGAAACTATATTGAATACTGTACTAAGGTTGTGGGAGCTATCATCTAACAGATATGCCCAAATTTGAGCTAATTAGGGTCCAACCTATAACCCCAGTTGGAAGGGTGTCAGTATCGTGCCAAAGTTACTAAAAATATCTGTGTGGATCCACTAAATTGGCATCTTGAAGGACTAAAGAGTCACCTTATATTAGCAGAAGTACTCATGAGATATGGGTCAACCCTAAACTGACAGAAAAACATCTCAAACCTATGTTGGCTACGTAGTTCTATAACTCAGGGATTGTTACTAAGGATCAAACCCTAAACTGGCAAGAATGCCCCCATCCCTGAATTCGCTCGATGCTGAATCCTACTCCCAACTGAATGACACTATTTACTGGACTGAACTAAGCTTAACTGAGTAAATAATTGATCATAAAAACTAAGAGAATGACAATACTCATGGTTTATCTGAAATTATTCTAAAGATACTAAAATTATGAAAACACTAGGTATCGGGTGTTCATAACCCACCAGCACTGAATGAAAATAATAATTAGGACATATAAAAACTTTGAAAACCATAATAGGAAATCATTGTTCAAAATCCAACACTTAGGCATTTCATCAAACACATGAGGGTCATGAACTTGTGCATGAGAATGAGCAAAGCATGCGAAAATAACATGATTACAAGATTCAATTTCATGACTTAGGGATTTAAAGTGAAAATTATAACATTCAAATGTGGAAGGGCTCACTCTACTTGAAAACATTTATAAACATAACTTATAATTGAAAACAACAAGAGCTTCATGGAGATAAATCAACTTGAACATATAGAAACTCATGATTTGAAACCAAAAAGGATTCTTGGACACCATGGGCAAAAAGGGTCGATGGATGAACATCACACATACCTTAACAACTGATTTCTGGAAGGATTCTTGGATTGGAATCTTGAATTCCATAATTTCTTGTGAAAAGGGCTTGAATTTTGTTCCTGGGAATAAAGGGGGGCTTTTGACTTGACTGAATTCTTAAGGTTAATACAGAGGATTTCATTTGTTTAATACTTCATTAAATCATTTAGGAGTGATTAGGGACGGTTTAGGGGTATGAAATGACTTCAACAACCTTTATTTAAGTCAAAATGGAGCATTTTTTGCACTGGGCAATGACCTAAGCGACGCCAAGCAAATCGGCCAAGCCAAGGTGGGCAATGCATGTCCATTCGCCTAGCCCTAGGCTTGGCGATGCATGGCCAATTGCACACCTATTCCAGTGGCCTTAGGCAATTGTTAGGCGACGCACAACCCTTTGCATGGCCATAACTTTTGGCTCGGTTATTCGATTAAGACATAATTGGTATCGTTGGAAAGATAATTTGATTTTCTAAGATTTGGTGTGTCTTAAGATGCAAAATTCCATGCATATATAAAGTTATACTCGCTCAAAGATGACCCTTGTGGAATTTAACACCAAAATTTGACCGAATCAAAGGCTCTTAGCTCACTTTGCTATAAGTGACTCTTACCAAAATCCTTCCCACCTCATAATCCCTCTTCACACTATGTTAATGATCATAAAACATGGATTCAAGTATGAATCACGGGACTAAAGTTTACACACGTAGGAACAAAGGTCCAATTTCTTGCTTAGAAACGTACAGGGTGTTATAGCACCCTAAAGCTTATCAAATATATCATCAATATGAGGACGAGGATACTTATTCTTAATTGTCACCTTGTTCAACTACTGATAATCAATATACATATACATAAACCCATCCTGCTTTTCACAAATAAGACAGGTGCACCCCAAGGTGACATACTAGGTCGGATAAATCCCTTATCTAACAACTCCTGAAACTGATCCTTCAATTCTTTAAACTCAGTTGGGGCCATTCGGTAAAGAGGAATAGAAATGGGATTGGTGTCTGGGTCAACATTAATAGCAAAGTCAATATCATAATTCAGAGGCATACCAAGCAAATCAGTAGAGAACACATCCAAAAACTTAAAGACAACGCGAAAAGAATCTAAAGAAGGAGGTGAAACAACACTAGTATTATGAATATGAGCCAAATAAGATAAACATCCCCTCTCAACAAATCTACGAGCTTGAACATAAGATATGATCCTCTTAGGAATCAAATAAAGCACACCCTTTCAAGTTATCCTTGGTACACCGGACAGAGCTAAAGTCACAATCTTAGCAAAATAATCTAAGATAGCATAATAAGGATCCAACCAATCCATACCTAAAATAACATCAAAATCAACCATATCTAATACAATCAAAGAAACCCAAGTCGCACATCCATAAAAGGTCACAAAACAAGATCAGTACACCCGATCCACCATTAATGAAACACCTACAGGGGTAGATACATGAATAGGTATGGCAAGAGGCTCACTAACAGAATCAAAACTCAAAGCAAAATACAGAGACACAGAGGAGAAGGTAGATTTGGGGTCAAGTAACACAGATGCAGATCAAAATCAAATGGAGACGATACCTATGATCACAACATCAAAAGCATCTACCTCAAGCCTGGCGAGTATAGCATAACACTGACCATGACCACCAACTGGCTGAGTAGCCCCACGACCACCACCGAGGGCTCCATAACCTCTATCTCTGATTCCTCTAGTAACACCCCTACCTCTCACTGCTAAAATAGAAGTAGCTCTAATAATAAGGCGGGGAGAGTTCTTGGCCAAATTGATAACCTCATGACACACATAACAAACCCTACAGCGTGCCACAATAGGAGAAGGTACCACTAGGCCCGAATGGCCACCCTACACTGCTAAACCTGAAGATCCACCACCTGAAATCTATAAGGCCACCTATTTTGGCCTACCGCAATAACCACAATGTTACAGCCTAAATATAAGGGTCATGATGGCACTTGTCACAGCGCACCTTGACAAGTAAGCCTATCACCCAAACTGATACAAAAAGAGAAAAAGACATAAATATCCCAAGATGAAGCCAAACCATATAAGTAATCATAACAATGCAGAAAGAATTTATCCAAAATATCAATTATGCCCCAAACCAGGTGTCAATAGTTTAAGAACTACTAATACAATCCAAGAGTCAAATACATCAAAACAATAACCACAAAGGAATAATATTTGTGTCTGAATTTTAATAAAGACATAACTACTGTAAAAAGATAGAGGTGAACTTCAGACGCATGAATATCCAACCGCTACCTTAGAAGCTCCAACAATCGCCCAAGTTAGTCAAGTTGAGGTGCACTCAAGCTAGGACCTGGACCAAAAGGACGCAGTAGGCATGAATTTGGTCCACTGGTACTCAGTAGGTATCATAGACCGACCAAGCAAAGTAGTAAATAAAGCATACAAAATATACACTAATGGCAAGTCACCTGCAATCAGAAAATGTCCCATAATGGTAGTGCACACCGCTTGCACTAATAGTTCTAATATATCATATATATTATAACATCACACCAAGATAGAACAAAAGTACGTATTATATCACATATAAGAAGAATAAGGGGGAACATGCATATACAAGATCCTCAAATACAAGTAAAATAAGATACGATAAATACATAGATGACAAGTTAATATGGCAATACAACACAAGATAACACAATAAAGTAAGTTCAATGTTTATGATGATGATGATGCACAAGGTCATCGCACAACCTCCAAGATTATCGCACAATCCTCGTATACACTTACGGAGGCAAGCCTCACAATGCAGGACCCATGGGAGTTCGTCAACCCATATACAATCCACATATCTCATATCTCACTTTTGGCACATCTCTCAAATAGGGTTTTATAAGGTGTTACAACATCTCCTCCCAACACATCCCTTGGGGAAGGTTTTAAAAATGAGTTGCCTGTGTTTCTCAGATGTTGCCACAGTGGTACCAATGTTTTATGATTGAGTATAATATAAGGATGTAATGTTCACAACCAATCACAATGAGTATTTTCACAACCAACCACAATGATAAATTTTCACAACCATGTGAGCCAATATCCACTCATTATTTTAGTTTCATCCATGAATTTCCACATGTCTCATATGTCAAATAAAGTATGAATATAATCACAATACACCAATGGTACAATATTAAGCATCTTAACAACACAATACAATTATTCACATATATTCAAGGCTATTAATATCACGTAGGACCCCATGCGGTCACACAAATCATATAGTAACTCAATTTTGACAATTACATCACATATAAGACCCCACACGGGCACAACATATAAATAGCCATTTTTCATGATTAGGTCCCACCCTAAACATGCATTTTGTATCATTATTTACTAACCAACCCAATCTAAAAGAGTTAATCTATAACCTACCTCAAAAGCCGAAATCGGTCCGCTACACTTCGAACCCACGACCTTACTTTTCACGAACAATCCTGAACTCCACTAAAAACATCAAATATGAAATCTGCACTTCAAAACAAAATGAATGAAACCCATATTGACTTCTTTTGGTCTGAGGTCAAAACGGACCCCTGGAACGGGTTTCCCAAAAAAAAGGGCAAAATCAAAAGTTTACTTAAAAACATGCTCTCCATATTTTTAGGAACCTACACCTGAAAATTCAAGGTAAATTGAGTCAAAAACGAGGTTCAAATAGAAGAAAATTCATTTTTGAGCTTTATCGGATAAATTCTTTGAAATCCTGATTAAAATCAAGAATCAGAGTTGTTTTGAAGGTTAAATTGATGAAAAACTAGTAATTATAAGATTAAAATATTATTCAAGTGAAAAGGAGTGAAATTGGGGTTTATAATTAAGCCCTAAGATTTTTGGGGTATTGAGAAATTAATCAAGAAATTATTAAGAAAATGGTGAATTCTTACCTTAAATCCGTAATAAAACCAAGAAATGGGTGTTAATCTAGCTTTCCAAGCTCCCCTAAACTTTATTTTTAAGCTCTCACACTATTTTAGGGTTGAACTCCTAAGAGACAAGATGGAAAATGAGAAAAATAAGCCCAAAAATTGCTATATATAGTGCAGATTTTCTGCCCCAGCTATAGCAAAAAATTGTTTTTTTAATTTTAAGTCCAATCCGGACTTCGATGGGGTGTCCGAGATTCATTCGGAGTCAGTTAAATGCAAACGAACTATGTAACCACACTAAATTCGACATTCTAAACGCGTTGGCGAAGTCGGATTTTCAAAAAAAATATTTTCACAAAGTTGACCCCCAAAGCTCAAAATTATAATTTTCTAAATCGAGGGTCGAAATGAGATTTAAAAGCCGTAAAATCATACCAAACATGCTAACACCCTTAAATCAACATTCCAGATCTACTGGAAAAGTCAAATTTTCCATCTGAGGTATTTTCGATCAAATGAGGGTCCCACACTCATACTTCCAATTTTTCAACTTTCCGATCAATAGGTCGAAATGAGCTCGGATGCACCGGGACCCGAACCAAAGGTCTACCTAGCCTAAAATTGATATTTCATAGATGTTGGCACAATTCATTCGGCCATCCATCGTACGGATCAAAAAATTTCCACATAAGTTCAAAATAAGGCTCTCGAAGCCATCACAAACCATAAAATTGAATAAATGATACCGAAATGCATCAAAAATCCTGTCAATCACTCCCACTCCCCAAAAATATTACAATGCAACTACGGAGAGGTGTAAAACAGTCAAATCACACAAAATCATAAATTTTACATATTTCATTAAATTTTTAGATCGCTACATCATCCACGACTAAAAATCTAGTTCGTCCTCAAACTAATGGCAAAAGAATTACTTGAATCAACAAAGAACTGGGATAGAAACTACACATCTCAGAATCAACCTCCCAAGTAGCCTCATCAATAGTTCGATGTTGCATTGAACCTTAACCACAGGGATAACTCTAGAGCGCAACTACCTAACATCCTTAGAAAAATAGAGACCGACTCTTCAAAAAATGACAACCACTCGTCTAGCTGAATCGACTCCCAATGAATGACATGAGACTCATCAATAATATAGCGACGAAGCATAGAAATATGAAAAACTGAATGAACAACTGATAGATCAGGGGGCAATGCCAACTCATAACCCACATCACCAACAGTCCGAAGAACCTCAAATGGACCAATATACCTGGGACTAAGCTTTTCCCTCTTCCCAAACCTCATCACACCCTTCATGGGTGAAACTCAAAGAAAAACACGATCACTGACACCAAATCTCAAGGCATGAAGTCTACGATCATCATAGCACTTCTGCCTACTCTAAGTTGCTCTAAGTCTATCATGAATGATCCAGACTCTATCCAAAGACACGAAGCAAGTCTGTACCTCGAGGTCTTACCTATGAAACAACGACCCAACCCACTAGGGAGCGGCAACGCCTACCATACAATGCCTCAAAAGGACCCACATCAAAATAGGAATAGTAGCTATTATTATATACAAATTCTGCTAACACCAAATGCTGCTCCCACTGGCCACCAAAATCCATCACGTATGCCCAGAGCATAACTTCCAAAACCTTGATAGTCCGCTATGTCTTTCTATCAATTTGGGGGTGAAACGTTATGCTAAGATCAACCCAAGTACCCAACTTATCCTGAAAATCCTTCCAAAAGTGAGATGTGAACACAAAACCTCGATCTAAAATAATAGACACCGGTACACCATATAGATGAATAATCTTACGAATATATATACGAGACAACCTCTCAATACTAAACGACATCTGAACTACAATAAAATTAGTTGACTTGGTCAATCGATCCACGATGACCCAAACACTGTCAGAACCATGAGAATTAAGAGGCAACCTAGTCACGAAGTCCATGGTGATTCGTTCCCACTTCTACTCGGGAATGGGTAACCTCGGAAGAAACCCACCAGGCCTTATATGATCGACCTTCACCAACTAACAACATAGGCAACGAGTCACAAAATCTGTTGTATCTCGCCTTATAACATCCCACCAGTAATGCTGCCTCAAATCACGATATATCTTATTCACACTTGGATAGAATATCTGGAACAATGGGCCTCCTCCAAGATCAATCTAATCCAGTCACCCACTCTTGACACACAAACTAAGCCTCTAATCTACAAAACTCCATCTGAATCAAGTGAGGCTTCCATAGCCTCCCCACTCAATACCTTGTCTCTAATTGACCTCAATCTACCATCATCAAACTGATGAACTCGAACCTGCTCTATCATAGAAGATCTAGATGAACATAAACCTGCTCCATCATAGAAGATCTATGTCACACCCCAAATCCCATTGGAGCAGACTGGCACCCGTAGCCGAGGAGGCCCGGGAGAACCCGTTCATAACCTATACTTTCACATTCACATTACTTATGGAAATTAGAAATTTGGGCAGCACTTCGTTGTAAATAGAAGAAAACATTACCTGTATCAGCCCAGCAGACACGCATATATATATATATATATAAACAGTAATTGGCCGTCAGAGCCATCACGTCTATCAACCAAACACTCTTATGGCTGTACAATATGTCTACAAAAGCCTCTACATAGATACACAACTGAGTTGGGGTCGGGACAAACTCCCGCCCACAAAAGACTTTTATGCAAATACCAAAAGTACATATAGAGACGACTTGGGATGCCCCGAAACAACTGGAGCTCACCACTAACAACAGAACGTCCTGGCTCTTACTGCGGAGGTGTACGACCTGAAGTACCTGTTCCTGCAGGCATGAATGCAGGTCCCCCGTGAGGGACGTCAGTACGGAAATATGTACTGAGTATGTAAGGCAGTGAGTATCAAGATGAGATACAAAAGATCAACAGAAACCAGATACGAGTGAATAAACAGTATGAGTAGACCACACTTAAAAGAACTGATGGGATACCTGCACATTACTTTCATATCATTACTTCCCGTAATCCTTATCAATACATAACATATGTCATACAATGGCCAACTGATCAGTGGTACTAATACAATACATCAGGGACCACCCCTGGAATAGCATATATAGATAATCTTTATAATACGATGGCCAACTGATCAGTGGTACTAATACAATACATCAAATCATCAATTTAAAATATAGACATTCCATTTCATAATTCAATTAATCTTTGAGATTGGTTACTTTGTGGTCACACTTTATGGAACTTGAAACCATGATACCTCAATAGGAAAAACATGTAAATAGGTAATCAATATCATTAAGATGAAGTAGAGAATCATGGATACCTCATTAAACCATTTCGGAGTCAACAATAGTATATGGACGTTTTTGACTAGCCGGACATCTTAAAAGTGAAAACAAGTTCAATAGGTAGTGTCGAAGATCATATGATGTTATTATGTGTCATGTGTCGTAGGACAATGTTGGAAGCTTACTTGAGAGTGCCATGGGTCATTATTCATGCCAAAGAATAGATAGAGTATGTCTTACATACCTTGATATAACCACTTCAATACAAGTGACTTCCCGTACTCTTCGAACACTTATCTACAATAAGTCATTTGTGGCAACAAGTATTAGCAACCAAACCTTACCATTTAGGTATTAACTTCACCAAATAATGTCTAGGAAATAATCCTTTAGCTCATCAATAAGAGTACTTCATACATCCTCTTATACTCTTATTACATTCACATATCATGCATTTTCATGAAATATCCCTCAACATCACTCTTAGCCTTTATTTCCCTTCTTAATCACCATCCAATACCAACATGATCACTAGGCATACATAACCACTAATATAATGATATATCACCACAATTCATCCTCCATAATCCAATACAGCAACTTCCATAATTTACAGCAACTTCCATAATTTACTACTAACAATTTATACACAACCAGTCATAACTATGTTTCTAGTTATCTTCCAACATCAAGACAACACTCATAATCCTTTAAAAATACTTATTCATGGATAAGAATCAAGAATAAACAATATTCATACCTTAACAATGAACTCTTGTATTTATGATCCTCCTTACATAACCATGGGGTGCTTCTTGAAGCTTCCGAGATGGTGAACACAACTACGGAACCAATTTGAATTTTCTACGGTTGAATCACAAAATATTTGGGGTTGAAATTGGTTAGGGTTCCCACCTTTCCTAAAATTTGGATAAAATCTGATAAAATTGAGGCTAAGTGCAGGTTTTTAAGACCAAATTTTCGTTCAAATAGAAAATGACCATTGTGCCCTAAAAATTGAAATAAATCCCGAATCTGTCCCCAGTGGACAGTTTTGACAGGCTGAAGTAAATCGATCATAACTCTTTGCTCCGATATCGGATTTGGGTGAAATTGGTATCATTGTAAAGATAATTAAGAGGTCTTTCATTTCATATAAATTAGGCCACCCAGTTCGTCCTGTACAAGGAGTTAGGATCGTTTGAAGTTGACCCTAAAAATCTGTTTTGAGAGGCTGAAGTAAAACGCGTATAACTCCTTACGTAGATATTGGATTTGGATGTAACCAATTGCATTAGAAAGAAGACTCAAAGATCTTTCTATTGATATATGGTATCTCACCCAGTTCATTATATTGAGGAAGTTATGATCGTTCAAAGTTGACCCAAAAACTGGCAGGCCTCAGTATTTTCCTGCTAATTTACTGTTCACAAAAATCTGTTTTGAGAGGCTGAAGTAAAACGAGTATAACTCCTTACTCAGATGTTGGATTTGAATGAAACCAATTTCATTAGAAAGAAGACTCTCGGAGCTTTTCGTCTATATACAGCAGCCCACACAGTTCCGTTTGCACAAGGAGTTATGATCGTCTCAAGTTGGTGTGCCTAGCTGCAGAAATTTTCCTGCAGAATCACTGTTCACAGGCTTCCCGGCCACCGATTTGAAATTTCGAACGTGCTCGCTTATATGAAATACTCCTCTGTTTTGGGCAAACTTTATATCGTTGGAAAGCTTATTCTAATACCTACTCATACAACTATTGACGGGATACTTACGAACACCATAAACTTAATTTAACCCATATGCAAGTCTTTAGGACTCCATATAATCGCGATAAGTGTACGAAAAAAAAATTTACGGGGTGTTACATTATCCCCCTCTTAAGAACATTCGTCATCGAATGTTAGCATAGTTACTCATTTAAGACATGTCCAAGCTTACAATTAACATATTCATCATCATAACATCCTTGCATAAAAACAAACACTTACTTGTTATTGTTCTTCTTCCGTCTCATGAACTTCCTCCTCATCGTTGAATAGGTAAGGGTACTTAATCTTCATCGCTTCCTCGGCTTCCCATGTGATCTCCTCAACTTGTTGATTCCTCCAAAGTACTTTTACCGATGCTATCTCTTTATTCCTTATCTTTTTAATTTGGCGATCAAGAATAGCAATAGGCATTTCTTCAAAAGTTAGATCTTTTGTAATTTGTACATCTTCCGTAGTAGTGATGTGCGATGGATCTCCAATGTACTTGCGAAGCATCGAAACATGAAATACAGGATGAACTGCTGAGAGCTCTTGAGGTAGCTCTAACTCATAAGCAACCTGTCCAAATCTTTGAATGATCTTATACGGACCTATGTATCGTGGACTTAACTTTCCTTTCTTGCCAAACCTCATCACTCCTTTCATCGGTGATACTTTCAAGAATACCCAATCATCGATAGAAAACTCAAGTCCTCTTCTTCTAACATCCGCATAAGATTTGTGTCGACTTTGAGCTGTTGCAAGCCGTTGTTGGATCACTTTAACCTTCTCCATTGCTTGATAAACAAGATCCGGTCCAAATAAGACCGCATCACCTGCTTCAAACCATCCTATTGGCGATCTACACTTTCTTCCATACAATGCTTCGTATGGTGCCATTTTTATACTTGAATGATAGCTATTATTGTAGGCAAACTCGATAAGAGGTAGGTGATCATCCCAGTTGCCTTTGAAATCTAATACACATGCTCGTAGCATGTCTTCAAGTGTCTGGATGGTACGTTCCGCTTGTCCGTCCGTTTGAGGATGAAAAGCCGTACTTAGATTTACTTGTGTCCCCAAACTCCTTTGAAAAGACTTCCAGAAATTCGCGGTAAATTGGGCTCCTCGATCGGATATAATGGAAATTGGAACTCCATGCAACCGAACGATCTCCTTAATATACAACTTCGCATACTCTTCCGCCGTATAAGTTGTCTTAACTGGTAAGAAGTGCGCAGATTTGGTAAGCCTATCAATGATCACCCATATGGAATCAAACTTCCGATATGTACGAGGCAAACCCGTGATGAAATCCATATTGATCTTGTCCCACTTCCAGACTGGAAGATCTATACATTGCATGTAACCACCGGGTTTCTGGTGTTCTACTTTGACTCTTTGACAATTCGGACATTCAGCTACAAATTCGGCAATATTCCTCTTCATGTCATTCCACCAATATATTGCTTTCAAATCTTGATACATCTTAGTCGACCCTGGATGGATGGAATACCTTGAACAGTGTGCTTCTGTCATAATTCTCTTTCTTAGCTCAACTACATCAGGTACACATAAACGATTCTGACACTGAAGCACTCCTTCTCGCGTAAGTTCAAATGCCTTTGTCGTGCCACTCTGCACATCCTCCTTAAGCTGCAATAAAATTGGATCTGCATACTGCTTCTCTTTCACTTCAGCTATCAATGAAGATTCCGCTGCATTACGTACAATAACCTCTTCATCTGGAGTTTCGAGAAGTCGAACTCCCAAATTAGCTAGTTGGTGAAGATCCTTAATAATCCCCTGCTTTTCTATAGATGCCATTTTAGACTTACGACTCAGTGCATCCGCTACCACATTCGCTTTCCCTGGATGATACAAGATATCAACATCATAATCTTTCAACAATTCAAGCCATCTCCGTTGCCTCAAGTTTAGATCTTTCTGACTGAAGATATATTGCAGGCTCTTATGATCGGTATATATGTCAACATGAACCCCATATAAGTAGTGGCGCCATATCTTCAAAGCAAATACAACTGCAGCTAGCTCAAGATCATGCGTGGGATAATTCCTCTCATGAGGTCGCAACTGTTTAGAGCCATAGGCTATTACTCTACCATGTTGCATTAGTACGCATCCTAAGCCAATTCTCGAAGCATCACAGTACACTGCATACCCTTTTGTGCCTTCCGGAAGTACCAATACCGGTGTAGAAGTCAACTTGCTCTTCAGATCCTGGAAACTCTTTTCACAGGCTTCATTCCATTGAAACTTGGAGGCTTTATGCGTCAACTTAGTCAAAGGTGCAGAAATAGAAGAAAAACCTTCAACAAACCTTCTATAATAACCTGCCAACCCGAGGAAACTACGAATCTCCGTAGGCGTCGTGGGTCTTGGCCAATTCTTCACAGACTCAATCTTCTGAGTGTCAACTTTTATGCCTTCACTGGATACAATATGGCCCAAAAATGCCACTGACTTGAGCCAAAACTCACATTTAGAAAACTTCGCATACAGCTTATGATCACGAAGAATCTGCAATGCCTGCCTTAAGTGATTAACATGGTCCTCTTCTGATCTAGAGTAGACCAGAATATCATCTATGAAAACTATCACGAACACATCTAGAAACGGCTTAAACATCCTATTCATCAGATCCATAAAAACTGCGGGTGCATTTGTCAGCCCAAATGACATAACCAGGAATTCATAATGACCATACCGTGTTCGGAAAGCTGTCTTGGGTATATCTTTATCCTTGACTCTCACTTGATGATAGCCTGATCTCAAGTCAATCTTGGAAAAACACTGGGCACCCTGCAACTGGTCAAATAAATCATCAATTCGGGGAAGGGGGTACTTATTCTTGATAGTCACCTTATTCAATTGCCGATAGTCAATACACATCCTCAGCGAACCATCTTTCTTACGCACAAACAATACTGGTGCTCCCCAAGGGGACATACTAGGCCTGATGAACCCCTTCTCTAGCAAGTCTTTCAGTTGCTCTTTCAATTCTCGTAACTCTGTTGGTGCCATTCTATAAGGAGGTATTGAGATTGGCTGTGTGTCTGGCAACAAATCAATACCAAACTCCACTTCTCGTTCAGGAGGTAAACCTGGTAGTTCTTCAGGAAATACATCAGGAAATTCATTCACAACCGGAACGGTCTGAAAAGTTGGCGGCTCTGCCTCTGCATCCCTTACTCTAACCAGATGGTATATGTACCCCTTGGAAATCATTTTTCTTGCCTTAAAGTAAGAAATAAATCTACCTCTCGGCGCGCCAACATTACCCTTCCATTCAAGGACTGCCTCATTTGGGAAATAGAAATATACCTTCTTAGAACGGCAATCTACTGTAGCATAACAAGACGCTAACCAATCCATGCCAATAATAACATCAAAATCTACCATTTCCAACTCAACAAGATCGGCCAAAGTATCACGACCACAAATATTCACAACACAATTTCGATAAACATTCCTAGCTATAAGAGATTCCCCCACTGGCGTTGATACTTCAAATGGCTTGGCTAATAATTCGGGTTTTCTTCCGAACCTTCCCGCAACCAAAGGAGTAGCATACGATAATGTAGAACCAGGATCAATTAAGGCATACACATCAAATGCAAAGATGGACAACGTACCTGTAACCACGTCTGGAGAAGCCTCTAAATTCTGCCGATCTGCTAGGGCATACACACGGTTCTGAGCTCCGCTAGCACTAGCTACTCCTCTATCACCTCTACCATGACCCATAGGTTGTGCACCCCTACTCAAAGGAGGCACCGAAGATGACGCAACAGCTGATCCGGTAGGTCGTGTTATACTACCTGTGGTCCTGCGTGGGCAATCTCTAGCCATATGCCCCGGCTTACCGCACCAAAAGCAATTATTCGTCCCAAGCCGACATTCGCCAAAGTGAAATTTTCTACAAATGGGGCACGGGTGTCGTGGAGGTCTCAATTGACTCATACTCCCTTGCCCTTGATACCCTACTGTTCGCGAACTCTGATTTTCACTGCTTTGCCCGAACTGATTACCTCTGAACCTTTGAAATTGCGGTGGAGCACTAATTGCAGGATAAGAAGATAACGGGCTAGGCAATCTATGAGAGAACGAAGGCCTAAAACCTCCCTGAGATGCCACAAACTGCCCTATAGCTCTGGGCCGCTTAGAATATCCTTTTTCTGATTCCTGGGTTCTTCTTCTTTGCCTCTGCTCTTCCATCTTCTGAGCGAAAGCTTGTATCCTCGCTATATCCATGTCCTTGTTCAAAGCAGCAATGGTACAATCTCTAACCAAGTATGGTTCCAATCTATTCACATAGTGATGAACTCTGTCGTCCATAGTAGCTACCACGTTAGAAGCATATCGAGACAAGGAGTTAAATCGAAGACTATACTCTCTTACACTCATATTACCCTGACGAAGATTCAAGAATTGATCTGCACGGGCCTGACGAGTCTCAAATGGAAGATAATGATCAATAAATGCATTTTTGAACTCTCCCCACGTAGTTGGAGGTGCATCAATACCCCTAGATCGTTTCCAATCCTCGTACCACAATATAGCCTCTCCTTTCAGTCTATATGCTGCTAGCTCAACCATCTCTTTACCGGATACATGCATAACATCTAGAACCCTTTGGGTTTGATCGACAAAGTCCTGCGGGTCTTCATTAATATCTGATCCGGTAAAAGTAGGAGGATCCAATTTCAGAAAATCCTGAGTCCGAAGGCTAGCTGCTCTATCCATACCACTAGAACCCGTGGTAGGAATAGCTTGCCCTTGAACTTGACCGGCAACTATACGCGTCAGAAGTTGTACTGCATCCCTCAAATCTCGATCAACAACATTAATAGACGGCCCTTCCGGAGGAGAAGAAGCGCCTGATATATGCTCAGCTTGAGACTCACTTTGCTTAACTTGTGCCGGTGGTGACTTACTAGTACCTTCTCCGGCCACTGCATCTACTCGTTTCCACTTATTCTTTCTCCTTGTAACCGGCATCGTCACTATAATAAATAAAAAAGAAACAATTGGATTAAGCGATTGATTATGACTTTATCTCTAATATGGGATCTATTGCACGATCTAAGAAATGAAGAGTGGAAACAATCCCTAAATGTCCAATAGCCTCCTGTTTATAGATGTGGTGCACAACACACCGATAAACGAGATTCTACGTAGACACGGCTTTGTAGACTCACTAGGACGAACTTCTCTGATACCACTTCTGTCACACCCCAAATCCCATTGGAGCAGACTGGCACCCGTAGCCGAGGAGGCCCGGGAGAACCCGTTCATAACCTATACTTTCACATTCACATTACTTATGGAAATTAGAAATTTGGGCAGCACTTCGTTGTAAATAGAAGAAAACATTACCTGTATCAGCCCAGCAGACACGCATATATATATATATATATATAAACAGTAATTGGCCGTCAGAGCCATCACGTCTATCAACCAAACACTCTTATGGCTGTACAATATGTCTACAAAAGCCTCTACATAGATACACAACTGAGTTGGGGTCGGGACAAACTCCCGCCCACAAAAGACTTTTATGCAAATACCAAAAGTACATATAGAGACGACTTGGGATGCCCCGAAACAACTGGAGCTCACCACTAACAACAGAACGTCCTGGCTCTTACTGCGGAGGTGTACGACCTGAAGTACCTGTTCCTGCAGGCATGAATGCAGGTCCCCCGTGAGGGACGTCAGTACGGAAATATGTACTGAGTATGTAAGGCAGTGAGTATCAAGATGAGATACAAAAGATCAACAGAAACCAGATACGAGTGAATAAACAGTATGAGTAGACCACACTTAAAAGAACTGATGGGATACCTGCACATTACTTTCATATCATTACTTCCCGTAATCCTTATCAATACATAACATATGTCATACAATGGCCAACTGATCAGTGGTACTAATACAATACATCAGGGACCACCCCTGGAATAGCATATATAGATAATCTTTATAATACGATGGCCAACTGATCAGTGGTACTAATACAATACATCAAATCATCAATTTAAAATATAGACATTCCATTTCATAATTCAATTAATCTTTGAGATTGGTTACTTTGTGGTCACACTTTATGGAACTTGAAACCATGATACCTCAATAGGAAAAACATGTAAATAGGTAATCAATATCATTAAGATGAAGTAGAGAATCATGGATACCTCATTAAACCATTTCGGAGTCAACAATAGTATATGGACGTTTTTGACTAGCCGGACATCTTAAAAGTGAAAACAAGTTCAATAGGTAGTGTCGAAGATCATATGATGTTATTATGTGTCATGTGTCGTAGGACAATGTTGGAAGCTTACTTGAGAGTGCCATGGGTCATTATTCATGCCAAAGAATAGATAGAGTATGTCTTACATACCTTGATATAACCACTTCAATACAAGTGACTTCCCGTACTCTTCGAACACTTATCTACAATAAGTCATTTGTGGCAACAAGTATTAGCAACCAAACCTTACCATTTAGGTATTAACTTCACCAAATAATGTCTAGGAAATAATCCTTTAGCTCATCAATAAGAGTACTTCATACATCCTCTTATACTCTTATTACATTCACATATCATGCATTTTCATGAAATATCCCTCAACATCACTCTTAGCCTTTATTTCCCTTCTTAATCACCATCCAATACCAACATGATCACTAGGCATACATAACCACTAATATAATGATATATCACCACAATTCATCCTCCATAATCCAATACAGCAACTTCCATAATTTACAGCAACTTCCATAATTTACTACTAACAATTTATACACAACCAGTCATAACTATGTTTCTAGTTATCTTCCAACATCAAGACAACACTCATAATCCTTTAAAAATACTTATTCATGGATAAGAATCAAGAATAAACAATATTCATACCTTAACAATGAACTCTTGTATTTATGATCCTCCTTACATAACCATGGGGTGCTTCTTGAAGCTTCCGAGATGGTGAACACAACTACGGAACCAATTTGAATTTTCTACGGTTGAATCACAAAATATTTGGGGTTGAAATTGGTTAGGGTTCCCACCTTTCCTAAAATTTGGATAAAATCTGATAAAATTGAGGCTAAGTGCAGGTTTTTAAGACCAAATTTTCGTTCAAATAGAAAATGACCATTGTGCCCTAAAAATTGAAATAAATCCCGAATCTGTCCCCAGTGGACAGTTTTGACAGGCTGAAGTAAATCGATCATAACTCTTTGCTCCGATATCGGATTTGGGTGAAATTGGTATCATTGTAAAGATAATTAAGAGGTCTTTCATTTCATATAAATTAGGCCACCCAGTTCGTCCTGTACAAGGAGTTAGGATCGTTTGAAGTTGACCCTAAAAATCTGTTTTGAGAGGCTGAAGTAAAACGCGTATAACTCCTTACGTAGATATTGGATTTGGATGTAACCAATTGCATTAGAAAGAAGACTCAAAGATCTTTCTATTGATATATGGTATCTCACCCAGTTCATTATATTGAGGAAGTTATGATCGTTCAAAGTTGACCCAAAAACTGGCAGGCCTCAGTATTTTCCTGCTAATTTACTGTTCACAAAAATCTGTTTTGAGAGGCTGAAGTAAAACGAGTATAACTCCTTACTCAGATGTTGGATTTGAATGAAACCAATTTCATTAGAAAGAAGACTCTCGGAGCTTTTCGTCTATATACAGCAGCCCACACAGTTCCGTTTGCACAAGGAGTTATGATCGTCTCAAGTTGGTGTGCCTAGCTGCAGAAATTTTCCTGCAGAATCACTGTTCACAGGCTTCCCGGCCACCGATTTGAAATTTCGAACGTGCTCGCTTATATGAAATACTCCTCTGTTTTGGGCAAACTTTATATCGTTGGAAAGCTTATTCTAATACCTACTCATACAACTATTGACGGGATACTTACGAACACCATAAACTTAATTTAACCCATATGCAAGTCTTTAGGACTCCATATAATCGCGATAAGTGTACGAAAAAAAAATTTACGGGGTGTTACAATCTAGCATCCATAAATGCCAAAATATGCCCTGATATCGATATATCAAGCCTAACCATTTGGTTAACCAAAGACTGAACCTCTAAGGCCAAAGGCCTCTCCTGGGTCAAAATATGCACCAAGCTACCCATGCTAGTCGACTTTCATCTCAAGGCATCCACGACCATATTAGCCTTTCCCGGATAGTAGAGAATAGTCAAGTCATAATCCTTAAAAAACTCAAGCCAATGGCACTACCTCATATTAAGATCTTGCTTGGTGAATAAGTACTGAAAGCTATGATGATTTGAGAAGATCTCACAACGGAACCCATACAAGTAGTGCCTCCACAACTTTAAGGGAAACAAAACTGTGCACAACTCCAAATCATAGGTAGGATAATTCCTCTCATGAGGATTCAATTGAATAAATACATACGTAATTACCTTGCCTTCCTACATCAAAGCAGCACCTAACCCAATGCATAAAGCATCACAAAAGACGGTAAAACCCACACCCTCCTTGGGCAAAGCCAATATAGAAGCTGAAGTCAACAAATCCTTTTGATTTTGAAAGCTCGCCTCACAAGCATCGAACCACTGAAAAGAAATCTTCTTCTGGGTCAACTTGGTCAATGGAGCTACAATAGATGAGAAACCCTCAACAAAATGCTGATAATACCTGCCCAATCCAATAAAACTTTAAATCTCGATGCGCGAAGTAGGTCTAGCCCAATCACGAACCACTACAACCTTGGCTAGATCAACCATAATGCCTTCCTTAGTTACCATATCACCCAAGAAATAAACAGGCTCCAATCAACACTCGTACTTAGAGAACTTAGCATACAACTTATCATCCCTCAATCTCTAAAGTACAATTCGCAAATGCTCTAAATGCTTATCCTCAACCTTGGAATTAACCAAGATATCATCTATAAATACAATAACAAAAGAGTCAAGATAAAGTCAAAACACCTAGTTCATCAACTCCATAAATGCGGCAGGGGCATTGGTCAACCCAAAGGAAATGACCAAGAACTCATAATGACCATATCGAGTTCAAAAAGATGCCTTCAGAATATCTGAAGCTCTAATCCTCAATTGGTGATAACCAAACCTCAAATCAATCTTTAAAAACACTACAACACCCGAAGCTGATCAAGTAAATCATCAATGCAAAGAAAAGGACACTTTTTCTTAACCATCACCTTATTCAACTGTTGATAATCAATACATTATCCATCCTTTTTCTTTACAAACAAAACATGAACACCCCAAGGTGAAACACTACGTCAAATAAATCCCTTATCCAACAACTTTTGCAACTGATCCTTCAGTTCCTTAAACTCTGTTGGGGCCATTCTATAAGGAGAAATAGAAATGGGCTTGGTTCCTGACTCAAGATCGATATTGAAATTAATATCTCGATTCGAATGCGTACCAGGCAAGTCCATAGGGAATAGATCCATAAACTCATGAACGACATAGAGTAAATCTAAGAAAAGAGGCAGAAAAACACCAGTGTCACAAATATGGGTCAAGTAAGATAAACATCCCCTCTCAACCAATTTATGAGCCTGAACATAAGATATGACCCTCTTAGGACCCAAATGAAGTACACCCTTCCAAGCTATCCTTGGCACACCCGACGAAGCTAAAGTCACAGTCTTAGCAAAATAATCTAAGATAGCATGATAAGAAGACAACCAATCCATGCCTAAAATAACATCAAAATTAATCATATCTAATACAAGCAAATCTACCAAAGTCTCACGCCTGGAAAAAGTCATAACACAAGATCGATGGACCCGATCCACAACTAAAGAATCACCACCAGGGTAGATACATGAATAGGCATGGAAAGAGGCTCACTATCAGAATCAAAACGCGAAGAAAAATACACAGACACATGGGATAAAGTCTATCCGGGATCAAATAATATAAAACAAGTCTGAAACAAATGGGGACAATACCTTTAATCTCAGTATTAGAAGCCTCTACCTCAGGTCTAGCTGGTATAGCATAACACTGACCACGACCACTAATTGCTTAAGTGGCTAGCCACCTTCACGAGCTCCACTACCTCTTACCCTCATACCTCTGGTAGCACCCCTACTCCTCATAACTGGAATAGGAGTAGATCTAAACACATGTAGAGAAAAGTCCTTGGCCACATGGCAAGCCTCATCAGGCACATAGCAACCTTTACGACCGGTCTCAATAGGAGAAGGCATAACTAGGCCCAAACAGCCACCCTGAACTGCTGAGCTAGAAGTTCCAACATCTAAACTCTATAAGGTCACTTGCATTGGCCTATACTATCCATGAGAACCACTAAAATCTCTACCATGGGGAGAATAATCTCTGAATTCAAAAACAAGATGCACCTACTTAGCGCCACCCTGGGATACTTGAAGAATACCCTCTATCATCTTAGCAAGATCCACAATACTTTGAAAGAAAGCCCTAAGAACAACCATCTAAGACATAGCCAACTAACGGGAGACATCCAAACCTTTGATAAACTTCTGAGTCTTCTCAAACTCAATGGAAATACTATCATAGGAATATCTAAACAGGGCAGGGAAATATGCCTCATACTCAACGGATGTCATGGGTCCTTTCTCCAAATGATCTGACTCATCTTGCATTCAATTCATCAAACTACAAGGCGCGAATCTCTCTAAAAAGGCATCAGCAAAATGATCCCATGATAATAAAGAAGTATCAATAGACCTACAACTGACAAATAATCTCCACCAATCTCTCGCAGCATCTATCAACTGATAGTAGTATAAGCCATATCATTTGTGTAGAAAGAGTGAAACATAACTCAGAATATAAGGTATGAAAGAACTTTGCATGATAAAGAATAAAATGAGGGAAATTTCCTAAAGATGTCCTATAGCCTCTCGACGATTGATACGAACGTCTATGTACCTATCTATGGGACTCTATTAAACATCTCATTCTTACACCGTTGAGACCAATAAAACCTAGCTGCTCTGATACTAATTTGTCATAATCCAAAAACAAGGGTCATGATGGCACTTGTTGCGGTGCACCTTGACAAGTAAGCCTATAATCCAAACTGATACGAAAAAAGGAAAAGATAGAAATATCCCAAGATAAGGCTTCTAGAATAAATCCAAACCATAAATTAATCATAATAATGTGGAAAGAATTTATCCAAAATACAAATCATGCCAAACCAGGCGTCAATAGTGTAAGAACTAATAATACAATCCAATAGTCAAATACATCAAAAAATAACCACAAAGGAATAATATCTATGAATATTAATAAAGACATAACTACTGTAGAAATATAGAAGTAAACTTCGAATACATGAATGTCCAACTGCTACCTTGGAAGCTCCAATAATCATCCAAGTCAATAAAGCTTAGGCTCACTCGACCTAGGACCTGCATTGAAAGGGTGCAGTAGGCATAAATATGGTCCACTTGTACTCAGTAGGTATAATAGGCCGACCAAGCAAAGGAGTAGACAAAGCATATAAAATATACACTAATGGCACGTCACCTGCAGTCAGAAAATGTCCCACAACGGTAGCCCACACCGCTTGCACTAACAGTTCTAATATATCATATATATTATAACATCATACCAAGATAGAACAAAAGTACGTATTATATCACATATAAGAAGAACAAGGGGGGATATGCATAAGATCATCACATACAAGTAAAATAAGATACGATAAATACATAGATGACAAGTCAATATGGAAATACAACACAACATAGCACAATAAATTAAGTTCAATGTATATGATAATGATGATGCATGAGATCATTGCACAACCTCTAAGATTGTCGCATAATCCCCGTATACACCTACGGAGGCAAGCCTCCCAACGCAGGACCCATGGGGTTTTTTAACCTGTATACAATCCACGTATCTCATATCTCCTTATGAAACGTCCCTCAGAAAGGGTTTTATAAGGTGTTACAATATCTCCTTCTGGTTTTAAAAAGGTGTTGCCAGTGGTTCTCAGATGTTTCCACGGTGGTACCAATGTTTTATGAATGAATATGATATAAGGGTGTAATGCTCACAACCAATCACAATAAGTATTTTCATAACCAACTACAATAATATATTTCCACAACTATGTGAGCCAATATCTACTCATTATTTCAGTTTCTCCTACGAATTTCCATGTCTCATATGTCAAATGAAGTATGAATATAATAACAATACACCAATGGTACCATATTAACCATCTTAACAACATAATACAATTAATCACATGTATTCAAGGCTATTAATACCACGTAGGATCCCACATGGTCACACATATCATATAGTAACTCAATTTTGACAATTACATCACATATAATCCCCCACACGGATACAACACATATATAGCCATTTTTCATGATTAGTTCTCACCCTTAACATGCATTTTGTATCATCATTTACTACCCATACTAGTCTGAAAGTGTTAAGTCATAACCTACCTCAAAAGCTGAAACCAGTTAGCTACACTTCGAACCCACGACCTTACTTTTCAAAAATGATCCCGGACTCTACTAAAAATATCAAATATAAACCTGCACATCAAATCAAAATCAACGAGACCCATATTGACTACTTTTGATCCAAGGTCAAAACGGATCCCTAGAACAGGTTTTCGAAAAAGAAGGAAAAAATCAAAACTTTACTTCAAAAACATGTTCTCCATATTTTTAGAAAACTACAGCTAAAAATTCAAGTTAAATCGATTCACAAATAAGGTTCAAATAGAAGAAAACCCATTTTTGAGCTCTACCGGGTAAATTCCTTAAAATCCGGATTAAAATCAAGAATCGAAGTTACTTTGAAGGTTAAATTGATGAAAAACTAGTAATTATAAGATTAAAATATTATTCAAGTGAAAAGGAGTGAAATTGGGGTTTAAAATTAAGCCCTAAGATTTTTGGGGTTTTGAGAAATTAATCAAGAAATTATTAAGAAAAGGGCGAATTCTTACCTTAAATTCGTAATAAAGCCAAGAAATAGGTGTTAATCTAGCTTCCTAAGCTCCCGCAAACTTTATTTTTAAGCTCTCACACTATTTTAGGATTTAACTCCCAAGATACAAGATGAAAAATGAGAAAAATAAGCCCAAAAACTGCTATATACAGTGCAGATTTTTCGCACCAGCTATAGCAAAGAGCTGTTTTTTTTAATTTTAAGTCTAATCCGGACTTCGATGGGGTGCCCGGGATTCTTTTAGAGTTTGATAAATGCAAAAGAACTATGTAACCATACTAAATTCGACATTCTGGACGCGTTGGTGATGTCAGATTTTTAAAAGAACATCATTTTCACAAAGTTGACCCCCGAAATTATAATTTTCCAAATCGAGAGTTAAAATGAGATTTAAAAGCCATAAAATCACACCAAACATGCTAACACCATAAAATTGACATTCCATATTTGCTAGCGAAGTCAAAGTTTCCATCTGAGATTGTTTCGATCAAATGTGAGTCCCACACTCATATTTTCAATTTTTCAACTTTTCGATCAATAGGTCGAAATGCGCTCGGGTGCATCGAAACCCGAACCAGAGGTCTACCTAGCCTAAAATTGATATTTTTGAGTTGTTGGCACAGTTCGTTCTGCATCCGTTGTACAGGTAAAAAGATATCCACATAAGTCCAAAATAAGGCTCTCGAAGCCATCAAAAATCACAAAATTGCATAAATGATACCAAAATACATCAAAACTTTTGTCAAACACTCTCACACCCTAAAAATATCATAATGCAACTACGGAGAAAGGTAAAATAGTCACATTACATAAAATCATAAATTTCACCTATTTTATCAAATTTTTAGATCATTACACACAAGAAGCTCTAAAATTTCTATGCGAGAAGCCTGACCTCTGAACTCACCAAAATGGTGCACCTTCTTGATGCCTCCCTGAGATGCTCTAAGAATACCCTCTGTTATCTTCACATGATCCACAATGTTCTGAAAAGATGCACCAAATATAACCATCTGAGAAGTAGCCAACACGAGGCTCAAGGGAGAGTCCCCTAGCACTTCTCCTAGATGAGGTTGATCCACGGGCCCGTTCTCTCCCTTAAGTCTGTCAACAACTCAAGGTTCTCCCTCAGGGAGAAGGCTCCGCATCTCTAACTTTGCGGGACCTAGTCAACACTATCTTCATAGAAAGAGTGAAACACAACTAATAAATAAAGGTATACAAGAAATTTATATGATAAGAAATAAAAAAAGAAATATTTTTCTAAGGACATCTTATAGCCTCCTGAAGATAGATACGGATGTCTATGTATCGATCCGCGAGATTATATTAGACATTCCGTTCTTACACTGCTAATACCAACTAAACCTGGCTCTGATACCACTTTGTCATGACCCAAAAATGACAGTTCATGATGGCACTTGTCACTGCAAACCTTGACAAGTAAGCCTATCACACAAACCGATACACGAAGGGTAAAAAGACAAAAATAGCCCCAAGCTAAGGCTTCTAAAATGAAGTCAAACTATACAAGTATAATAAATATGGAAAGAAACATAACAATGTAGCAATAACTCGCAAAACCAAGTGTCAACAGTATAAGAACGTGTTTAGTACAACTCAAATTCAAAAGAAATACATAATATATACAAATACAAGAGAAACACTGTCTCTTAAATTAAGGTAAAGACATAGTCTATAGAGAAAGGTAGTAGAAGACATTCGGACGCCTGAAAATTATCAACTACCTTGAAAGCTCCAAAAGTTGTCAGAGTCAAGCAACATGGGGTGCACCCGAACCTGGATCTGCACCAGAAGGGTACAGTAGGAGTGAGTATGGTCCACTTGTACTCCGTATATATCATAGGCCAACTGAGAAAATTAGAAAATAAAGTACACAAAATACACACTAAGAAAACATCTCCTGCAATCAGAAAATGTCCCATAATGGTAGCCCACACCGCTTGCACTAACAGTTCTAATATGTATCACAAATACAACAACAATATAGCAAGTAGAACACAAGTATATATTATAGCACATGTAAGTATAAATATAGAAGAATATGTATATACAGGATGGTCAAGTATAATTAACAAGGTATAGAGCAAGTACACATATAACAAGTCAATACGTAAATTCAATCACAACGTCAACATAATAAAGCAAATGTAATATGTAAGATGATAATATTGATGGCGATGATGATGTAATGATGATGATGATGGTGGTGGTGCATGAGGTTGGAATACAGCCTTGAGGTTAGTACACAGTCTTAAGTTTGGCACACAGCCATGTGATTGACACACACCCTTAAGGTTGGCACATCGTCTTGAGAAATATTCAGTATTTCCAGTGTTTCCAGTAATTTTAGTATTTCCAGTGTTCCCAATATTTTTAGTAATTCTAGTATTTCCAGTGTTTTCAATATTTCTAGAAATTCCAGTATTTCTAGTGTTTCTAATATTTTCAGTATTTTTAGTGTTTCCAATGTGCATACATAACATAAGATACAAATCAAGTACACACATGACAATAATTAAATATAAAGCAATAAAACAAATAAGTGAAATGATGCATATGAAACATGAGAATGATGATGCAAGGTTCACAACCATTCAAAATGAGTATTTCCACAACCAATCCACATGATGTATTTCCACAACCAATCCATATGAAGTATTTCCACAACCAACCATAATGTTACAATTCCACAACAATATGAACCAATATCCACTCACTATTTCCACTATCCATAAATTTCCACATGATTCACATGCCCACAAGATATGATTATACCAATACACCAAAGACACCACAATAGGAATTTCTAACAATACAATACAATTATTTTCATGTATTTAAGGCTATCAAATCGTCACATAAGACCCCGCACGGTCACACATATCACATGATATCTCAGATTCAATAACTACATCATATTTAGGACCCCACACAGGCACGACATATAGATGGACATATTTCATGATTAATTCCCATCCTTAACATGTATTTTTCTACACAAATTAACTACACAGTTTAGTCTGAAGATTTAAGTCATTACCTACCTCGAATGTCGAAATCGATCTGCAACACGTCGAACCTAGACCTTACTTTCCACGAATGATCCCAAAATTAAATAAAACCAAGAAATATAGAATCTACGTGTTAAAATAAAGCCAACGATACTCATATTGACTACTTTTAGTTCGGGTCAGAACGGACCTCCAAAACGTATATCTAAAAAAAAGGGAAAAATCAAAACTTTATTACAAAAACATGTTCCTCATATTTTTAGGAATCTATTGCTGAAAACCCAAATCAAATTGAGTTATAAACAAGGTTCAAATCGAAGAAAAACTGATTTTTAAGCTTTACTAGGCAAAATCTTTGAATTCCGCGTTAAAATAAAATCAAAGTTGTTTTGAAGGTTAAATTGATGAAAAACTAGCAATTATAAGATTAAAACATTATTCAAGTGAAAAGAAGTGAAATTGGAGTTTAAAATCAAGTCCTAAGATTTTGAGATTTTGAAAAATTAATCAAGGAATTAGAGTAGAAAAGGATGAAATCTCACCTTAAATCCGTAATAGAATCAAGAAAAAGATGTTAATATAGTTTCCCAAGGTTCACTTTTAAGCTCTCACACTATTTTATGATTTAAATCTCAAGAAGCAAGGTGAAAGAATAGGCAAAAAAAGAAGAAAAACTGTTTTTATACACTGTAGCTTTTAAAAAAACAGATTTTTAAGTTCAAAAACAAACTTCGATGGGGTGCTCGGAATTCGTTCGAAGTCCAATATACACAAACAAACTATGCAACCATACTATATTAAACGCTCCGGCCTCAATGGCGATATCATATTTTCAAGAAAACATCATTTCCACTGAGTTGACCCTCAAAATCTGAAATCACAATTTTCCAAATCGAGGGTATGAGATTTAAAAGCCATAAAATAACACTAAATATGTTACCATCCTAAAACCAATGTTTCAAACGTGTTGGCAAAGTTGAATTTTTAATTTGAGATTTTTCGACCAAATGTGAGTCCCCCACTCATATTTTTAATTTTCAATTTTCCAACCAATAAGTTGAAATGAGCTCGAGTGCGTTGGGAATCGAACCAAAGATCCACCAAGCCTAAAATTGATATTTTGGAGCTGCTGACACAACCCGTTCATTCATCCATCGCACGGATCAAAAGATAACCACATAGTTCCGTAATAAGGCTCTCAAAACCACCAAAAACTGCAATTTCGCTTAAAAGGCACCAAAATTCATCGAAAACCATGTCAATCATCCCCATACTCCAAAAATACCATAATGCAACTATGGGGAGGAGTAAAATAGCCAAATCACATAGAAATAAGTATTTTACATATTTCATGAATATTTTCACGTCGTTACATAGCCACTTTTATTTAAATCAATTTGTTGTACATTTCCCTCCATTTTCACTCTTATCACACTATGTCTAAAAACAGGTATTGCATAGGTTCGTGGTAAAGTAAATATAACGTTTTGACTATATCATAATAAATAGAAAATTATTTCTAATAAAGTCTCTATATAATAATAATAATAATAATAATAATAATAATAATAATAATAATGTTTTATTATATCTAGATTCACTATCTCCATTTAAAATATTAATAAATTATAAAAATTAGTATAAGATAATATAGATATATCATAACTAAAAAAATTTATAAATATCAATAGCATTTTAGGAAGGTAATTAGTTATATCGTCTTACCAAATTCTAATTTAATTTAAATATTCACAACACATTCGGTATCAATAAAATTCTCACACAAACCGACTGAAAACTAAACTATCAGTCCCAGCAAGTCATAAATAACTTAGGCCGGTTATAGAAAAGCTCAAAACATCAAGAACACGAAAAATAAGAGAAATGACCTGAAGGACTTTTCTCATAATCCTAAAAATTAAATAATATTAGAAAATGATCAAATAGGAACTTGACGTTTCTCAAATTTCAAGTTTCCATCATCAGTCCCATCTTCAGTGAGAATTTATACAATTAAATTAGTTTAAACAAATCATATGATCATATATAGTTCATGTAAATTGGAGACGGTGATCAAAGATGTATGAGGATGAGTATTGATTATACAATCAACATCATCAAAGTAATGTTTGGAAAAGAACAAGTATGTTGTGAGGATTTCATTTGTTCAACAACAACTCATTCTCACACGTATTTGAACACCATTCTCAATTTACGTGGACTATAATGTGACTTATTTAAACTCGCTTAATGAAATTTTCATTAATTAATTTACAATGAACTAATTATAATTAAGTATTATTTTTTAAAATTCTAATAGTTATGATCTATAAATATGTATCCATTTCTATTAGATATATCATAGAGGAAGACCATAGTATATGAGACCATATTACATTGATGCAATATCTAATAGAATAGGATACATGTTTATAGACCACAAGTAGTAGAATTTCTGAAAAATAATTAATTAATAATAAATTAATTTATGAAAATTTTCACAATTAAGTGAATTTAAAAAAGTCATGTGATCGTATAAGAGTCCACATAAATTGAAGATAGTGATCAAAGATGTATGAGGATGAGTTGTAGTTGAAAAAATGAAATCCCCACAACATACTTGTGTGTTGCCAAACATTACTTGAGGAAGTTGATTGTATAATCATTACTCATTCTTATACACCTTTGATCATCGTCCCTAATTTACATGGAATCTTATATAATCATGTGAATTGTTTAAACCCATTTAACTGTGCAAATTCTCATTTTTAATAATATACTAGTAAGGACTATGTACTCATCCAGTATTGACAAAGAATACGGTCTAGGATTTACACTTGACTCAATCGATGGTCCTCAATTCAATATATTTTTTTAATCATCTATATTTTTTGCTAAATACTAATTATTTTGATCATTATATCAACATTCAAATACCCTATAAATGATAGAGCATCGATCTAGATGGTCTAGAATCTACTATGCACATAGAAAAACATCGATTATATTTATGATCTATGACTTTGGTCCAATATTTTCAAAATTTTAATATCCTACTTTTTCAACTGTCATGCCCTATTTTTTCCAAGGCCAAACAAGCACGACTTATGGACTCTAAAAAGAATTAAAATTTGAACAGAGTCGCCACCTAATTTTTAAGAAAAATAAGAAAACCTATTTATTTGTTAATACGTGTGATTTATGTTTTAGTTTGCGAAGATTAATTTAGATTCTAGATATGGTTTAAATTATTCCTAAGGAAATGATACAAGAATAACAAAAGATACACGAAATCAAACACCAAATCAGTCTACAATCTTAAGGATCCAAGGACCAAGATGGAGACCACTCTCGAATTCACTATAAACAAGAAGAATACAAGATACAATGGTCTATATAACACCAAAACAGCTACAAAACGTGAAGAACAATATGAACAACAATAACACAAATTTCCAGATTCAACAAAGGACCCAAAACAGTCCACTACAAAACAACAACAAGATGACAACAACAAAATGTAAAGATAGGTAGTGTGACATAGATTACTACAATAACTAATAACCTAAGTGTAGATCCAACACTAAGACCCTTAATACATGTAATAATAACACCAACACTCTTACGTGGACACAAGAGGGACGTCAATCTCCCCAAGCACCTTCGTTTCCAAGCCTTGAATACAACACAAGTGAAATCCATACTTGTATCACCCTAGTTTCGAATTGGTGGTCTTCTCTCCTTATAGAGGAAATGTTTCAAGTGTTATACACTCATCATATTCAGAAAAATCTAAGACAAAATGACCTACAATGTTCTATTTATACTAGGTTAAAAATAGAATACAAAATGACCAAAATCCCTTTAATGAAAAGCCTCAAAATGTTGCCTATGGAGTGAAGTATAGGTTCGGTTTTGGTGTGTGTTTTAGGCCCTCTTTTGTGTTTTTCTTGCACACTCCAAGCCTCGGTTTCATTACACTTTTACACGTCCATCCTCATTGTCATACTTGTATCATCCTTCCCTTCTTGAAAAGGATTCGACCTCGAATTCGTACCTTCCAAAATAAAGAAAAGACAAACAATCATACATCCTCATGACATGAGGAATTAGGGTTAGCAAAAATAACATATCAACATGCCATGACGAGGTAGAACAAACTTAAAGTATAGCCACGGGTCCTTTGTTTTAATCATGAAAAAATTAGTACAAATGCTACAAAGGAGGTGGCTCGGGAAAGCATTAAGACAAAAGCAAAATAGGCTAAGCGTAATCCTTTCCTACCCTAAGATGGTACCGGGATCAAATGGGAGAAGTAGCCATGGCCATGGTTTTTGGCCATACTTACTTTCCCTTAAGGTGCCATCCTTAAAATTAGCCATACACTCTATATCACTATGGAAAATATCATGAGCACAAAGAGGGCAGGGAAAGGTGTCACATGAGTCAACTCAAACTATAGAGTCCTCATGCAAGTACTTACTAATTTCAAGCTCATTTTTATTAGCAAGATCAACATAGGAAACACACGAAGAAGGAGTAGATAGCATTTCTAGGCATGCAACACTTTCTCTTTTAAGAGAGTAGTCCCTAAATATACATAAACCACCATGAACAGCAAAGGGAGCACAATCAAAACTACCTTCAAAAGAACAAATACTAATCGGGTTTTGTAGACATTCAAGCACGTCAAGGTCATTGTCACCCGATTGATCATTTTTCACATCCTCGCTAGTAGTTGGCAACTCGCATACAAACTTAGACTCACCTTTTCACAAGGGTCAACTAGTGTGTGAATACTCTTATTACATGGCAATGGAACATTATTCAAGTCACAAGTGCTAGCACTAGATAGACATAAATCATTCTTATGAGAAGAATTAATTTTGTCATCTAAAGGATCAACTAGTGCTTGCTTACTTACAACAAGAAGTTGGTTGTTATGCATCCTAACAATACCAAGAGTATCAAAAAAGAAAGACTCATGTAATTCTACTCTATGCAAACCCGAAACTACTCCCATTTGGCTACTACTAGCCATATCACAATATTCTAAGTTTGTAAGAGTGTGGGGATTAGCATTTTTACCTTGTAACTCGTATGAGTTACGGTCTTCACTTTGATATGTGTCATGTCAACCTGCTTGTACCTTTGACAAGCTCTCATCACAAGGGAGCCTTTGATATAGTGGTTTGTATGGCATCCACACCCTTTCTCATCTTTCACAATCATGGAGGATAGTTTCAAGATGGGTCGTTGTTCCTTGGTCAAGTGGAGGTTGGATTAATGGTTTTGGATTCGGGGAGTCAAGTATGTGACGTAGTCTTTCAAGGTTTCAGTGTACATATTCAAGGGAAGCCTTGAAAGTACCGTCATCCATGGGAACTACGAAAGACAACAAAAAAAACAACAACGTATTAGCTCAAATTAGCCTCACCATGGTCCCACTCTCGATTTTACCTCACACTTGGTTTCACAAGTGTTAAAAGCTAGCTTGTACTTCATGAGTGATTGAGGTTTGGACCTACTCTTGTACGGAATGAATTTTTTTTAAAACTCAAATGAAATCTTGTAGGACTTGAGTCAAGAACTAACAACGAATTTAAAATGATAAAAGCACACAACAAACGTAAACACTAATAAACGGACACAAAACTAACTTACAAGCTAGTAGGAAATGACTAGGTTGTCAATTAGTGTTCGAACCAACAAACGAAACTAAGAGACAATAAAATGAAACTAAGAAATCTAAAATTTGAGCTTAAAAATTATTGGTGTACAGTAAAAAGTGATGTGGCAGCCATGTATTGATTGGGGTTGTTATCAAATTTTATTTTCCAATTCAAGTCTTGGTCCAATTGTAATTTGGAAATGCTGGGAGTTGGTTAAGGAGAGAAAACAAGTCTTAAAATCCTCTTTCAAATTCAAAAAGCAAGACTTGACTTTTCTCCTCAAGACATGGTCCTTAAATCATAGAAGGTTGTTGGGAAAGTGGTTGTTAAAGTCCTTGAGTGGTTGGAATTGGTTGTAAAAGTCTTGAGAGGTTTTAAATTTTGGAAATATGTCTTTTAAGACTAACAAAATACACTCTCTCTTTCTTCAAATTCCAAGATCAAACATCCACTTTTTCTTCAACAATAGATGAAGATGTGAAGAACACCAAGAATACACTTTTTGAATCTTGAAGTTCTAAGGTTCAAGTTGGACCCCAAACATCAACAACACCTTTCCAAGCTTAAAAATACAACACAATAACCACCATACACGTTCAAACCATGAACGAACACCACACCACACGTCCAAGCTTTGAATCCGCAACAACAATACCAACGACAATCACACGGCCAAAGTTTAGATTCACAACAACAACATCAACAATAAAACCTCAAATATAGATCTAGACTTCTTTAGTATTAGAGGTGAAGAATCTAACACTATAAACAAAAAAACAAATAAATTTACTCCTAGATCTAGACTCAAAACAAGAAAAATCTCGGGCAAGACACAACAAGAACACAATTTCGGCCAAAACACAAAAATGGACTGATTTGCTTCTTTTTGGAATTTTCAGCTTTCAACACGTTTTTCTATTCTTTTTTCAAGCAAGCCCAAGATTGATCTTGTGGGAACAAAATCAAGCCATTCTTTGATACCAAATGATACAAGAATAACAAAAGATACACGAAATCAAACACCAAATTCGTCCACAAACTTAAGGATCCAAGGACCAAGATGGAGACCACTCTCGGATTAGCTATCAATAAGAAGAATACAAGATACAATGGTCTATATAATGCCAAAACAGCTACAAAATGTGAAGAAAAATTTGAACAACAATAACAAAAATTTCCAGATTCAACAAAGGACCCAAAACAGTCCACTACAAAACAACAACAAAATATAAAGATAGGTAGTGTGACATAGATTACTACAATAACTAAGAACCTAAGTGTAGATCTAGCACTAAGACCCATAATACATGTAATAACAACACTGACACTCCTATGTGGACACAAGAGGGACATCAATCTCCCCAAGCACCTTCGTTTCCAAGCCTTGAATGCAACACAAGTGAAATACACACTTGTATCACCCTAGTTTCGGATTGGTGGTCTTCTCTCCTTAGAGAGAAAATGCTTCAAGTGTTATAAACTCATCATATTCAGCAAAATCTAAGACAAAATGACCTACAATATTCTATTTATACTAGTTTATAAATAGAATACAAAATAACCAAAAGGCCCTTTAATGAAAAGCCTCAAAATATTTCCCATGGAGTGTAGTGTAGGTTCAGTTTTGGTGTGTATTTTAGGCCCTCTTTTGCATTTTGCTTGCACACTCCAAGCCTCGGGTTCATTACACTTTCACACATCTATCCTCGTTGTCGTACTTGTATCATCCTCCCTTTCTTGAAAAGGATTCAACCTCGAATCCGTACCTTGCAAAATAAAGAGAAGACAAACAAGCACAAATCCTCATGACATGAGGGATTAGGGTTAGCAAAAATAACACAACATGCCATGACGAGGTGGAACAAACTTAAAGTATAGCCACGGGCCCTTTTTGTTCTGCCTCGTTATGGCATGTTGATGTGTTATTTTGCTAACCCTAATCCCTCATGTCACAAGGATGTGTGCTTGTTTGCCTCCGCTTTATTTTGCAAAGTACGGATTCGAGGTCGAATCCATTTCAAGAAGGGGAGGATGATACAAGTACGACAACAAGGATGGACGTGTGAAAGTGTAATGAACCCGAGGCTTAGAGTGTGCAAGAAAAATTCAAAAGAGGGCCTAAAACACACACCAAAACCGAACCTACAATACACTCCATGGGCAACATTTTGAGGCTTTTCATTAAAGGGCCTTTTGGTTATTTTGTATTCTATTTATAACCTAGTATAAATAAAATATTGTAGGTCATTTTGTCTTAGATTTTGCTGAATATGATAAGTGTATAACACTTAAAACATTTTCTCTCTAAGAAGAGAAGTCCACTAATCCGAAACTAGGGTAATACAAGTGTGGATTTCACTTGTGTTGCATTCAAGCCTTGGAAACGAAGGTGCTTGGGGAGATTGACGTCCCTCTTGTGCCTACGTAAGAGTGCCGGTGTTGTTATTACATGTATTATGGGTATTAGTGCTGGATCTACACTTAGGTTCTTAGTTATTGTAGTAATCTATGTCACACTACCCATTTTTATATTTTGTTGTTGTCATCTTCTTGTTGTTATGTAATGGACTGTTTTAGTCCTTTGTTGAATCTGGAAATTTGTGTTATTGTTTTTCATATTGTTATTCATGTTTTGTAGCTATTTTGGTGTTATATAGACCATTGTATCTTGTATTCTTCTTGTTGATAGCGAATTCGAGAGTGGTTTCCATCTTGTTCCTTGGATCCTTAAGATTGTGGATTGATTTGATGTTTGATTTTGTGTATCTTTTGTTATTCTTGTATAAGGAAAGGGGTTAGACACCCTTCAGAATCCACAAATGTGGTACCCGGTAGACTAAATTTATCAAAGAGGGATTAGGTATAAATATTTAAAATGATGTAAAAGGTCTATGAATATTAAGTATAGAAATAAAACTTATAGTCATGAAAATATTTATAAAAATATACAAATTACATGTGAAAAAGAAAAGTATTTTGTGACGTATGAAAAAAAATCTTTTATCTACTATAAAAGGAAAAAGTATTTTTTTTGCAAATAATACTACCTACTTCATTGGAATCATGGAGAGGAAACTAATGATTACACAATATTTGTCGAACCAAAAGTGGATGAGGATTTGGAGGAAGGACGGGTAGGAATTAATCTTATTGAGATTTGGATTTGAGGAGTTATTCATTTGCGCTCTTTGAAGATCTTTCGAAAGCGCCTTTGAGCTGTTACAGAAAAAATTGCCCCAGTTTGAATACCAGAGAAATTATTCTGAAATAGTGAAGAGATCGAACCCTAATACAGAGTTGCCTACGTATCTTGTTAGGGCAAGAATCAGGTGAACATGTAGTCCAAACTTTTTTATGAGTTTGAATATAACATGATTTATTACTAGAATAGGAATTTTCCTAAATGGTTGAGAATAGAACTGAATATTTGTGAGAAGGCACACTAACCTAAATGCACCAACTCTGAAACTATGGAATTCAAATAAGGTTTGGGGGAAGGTAAGACACCCCCTTTGTGAATCATAGTGTGTGAAATGTACAGTCAAAGACTCGATGAAATTGTGGTTATGATGAAGTAACATTATAACAGTTTTCACAATATACAGATATAATGTATTAACAAGTAATGAACAAAATGTTGATTAGGCAGCAAAGTTAATTTGGTCAAATAATGTAAAGATTTATAAGCAAATAATTACAATTTTTATTGTGAAGCAGATAAAGAATAAAAGAACTTAATCGTATGAAAAAATATAAAAATACCTCACTAGATTAAAAAATTGAGACTATCATGGTTAGAACATGCTATATCCCCAGTAGAGTCACTATTCTGTCATGTCCTATTTTTGTCAAGGTTAAAAAAGCACGACTTATGGACTCTAAAAAGAATTAAAATTTGTACAAAGTTGCCACCTAATTTAAGGAAAATAAGGAAACCTATTTATTTGTTAATACGTGTGATTTATGTTTTAGTCTGCAAAGACAAATTTAGATTCTTGTTAAGGTTTCAAATTATTTCGAAGGGAAGGGGTTAGGCACCCTTAAGAATTCACAAATGTGGTACCCGGTTAAACTAAATTTATCAAAGAGGGAGGAGGTATAAATATTTAAAATAATGTAAAAGGTGTATGTGTATTAAGTATACAAATAAAATTTATTATCGTGAAAATATGTATAAAATATACAAATTTCATGTGAAAAAGAAAAGTATTTTATGACGTATGAAAAAAAATATCTTTTATGTACTATAAAAGGAAAAAGTATTTTTTTTGCAAATAATACTACCTACTTCAATGAAATTATGGAAAGGAAACTAATGAGAACACAATATTTATGGTGTAAATGTGTGAATTAATTAATTAATTTTATTTTTTTGTATAAATGTTAACGACCTAAACTTTGCCTAAACGCGTGATGAGAATTATGTAAATAAAGATGCTCTCGCCCAACACCCCAAAAGTAAAGTTTTCACTATACTTTTATCTTTATGTACGATTATAAGAAATAAAATTACAAATACAGAGAAAGAAACTTCCTTTTTAAATATCACGGAGTGTGTTATCGAGAATATGTATAAACACTTGAGTAAAAATATTAAGAAACAAATAAAAAATTATGTGTACGCATATGTATATATAGATGTATCTATAAAAATAGATTTTTGGTTATGACGTGGGCTCGGATTAAGTTTTAAATGCACCATGGCTACGAAGTGGCTGCTTGATTTATTGGTCATCCTAAATCGCCTTGCCAAGATACGAATTGTAAAATCCTTTGTATTGTCATGATGTTATAAAGATTTTGTCATCGCCCATATTTATTTATTTTTGTGTTACATATTCATATACATAATATCCATCTTTTATTTTGGAAGGCCTCAAAAATCGATGGATAATTTCTTTATCGACCATGTATTAGTACTTAATATAAAATAAATAAATTTGAAAAAAATAATGTCTGTCTTTTGTAATGGGGTTGCCTAAAAATCTGACAAAGAGATATTATCATTGGTCATGTGTCATGTAGTGTCTGCTTGTTATCAGTCAAGCACATAAAATAGTACCAAACCTTTGAATATAATAATGGAGCTAAATAGGTAGACAAAGTCATCAACAAAAACCAATCCAGATATCAAACCAGCATGTAAAATATAGCAACAACCAGCCAGAAAAATCATAAATATAGTCCAAAATAGTTATGTTCATCGGAGAAGCCAAAAATAATGCAATAAATCACAGTAAAAAATATACGAATGTTGGAATCAAAGAGATTTCGCCGGAGACGGCCGTTTTCCAATCAGATCTGTGTAACATAATTTTCACAATCACAACAATTAAAATAATAATAAAATACCAAAAACAGTAGTGATAAAAAGTGTTAGTGGCTATGGTGTCATTTGTCGGTCGGCCAGTGGTCAGATCCGGCGATGGCAACAGAAAAAATAGAAAAGGGAAAATGCTTGGCGGGTGTTGTCGCTGAACTTCGGTGTCGGAGCAGCGAAGGAGGGAAAGAGGAAGAAGAGGCGGCGGAAGTGCATTAAGAGCCCGTTGGCCATCAATTTCGGTAGGGCAACGGTGTTTTAGTGGTCTCCAGAGTTGGTGGTTTCTGGCTAGAACCGCGATTCACCGGAGAAAGGAGAAGGAGGGAGCAAGGTGGTCGTCGTCCATCCGGTAGTCAATTTCGGTGATCGGCAGTTACGAAAAGGAGGGGAGAGAGATGCAAAATTTAATTGTCTTTGTGCGTATTGTGTGTTAAAGTGTATGTGTGTACAAATTGTGTGTGTGTGTTAATAGGTATTCTCTGAAAAAATGGAGGAATTAGTGAGGTGTGTGCATTTTTGTATATGGCTGGGCATGTATATGTTTTATGTGGAGATGCCCATGGAGGAGTATATGTATTGTGAGATTATTGTTTTTATAGAGAGAAGAAAGAAGGAAAAATATATGTGTGGGGAAAAAATGTGTCTATTCTTGTCTTCCCCCACAACTTATTTATAATAAGAAATGGTACCTCTTATTATCCAATGGACAAAGAGGTGTCCCTCTTTTTCATAATAGTACACCCTTTGGTCTTTGGTTCTTAGAATATTGACCAAAGGATTTTCATCCTTTTGACCAACGAACAAAGTTATTGTCTAAAGGTTAATGTCAATGAGTGATCGTCATCAGATGTAACAAGACAACATTGAGTGATCGTTGTCGGATGTGACAAGATATTATTGTGTAGTCACTATCGGATGTGACAAGATATTATTGTATAGTCATTATCGGATATAACAAGACATCAAACTATTATTATATTGTGTATTGAAATAATTAATTTGACTCAACTTTTGTGGGTTGTAATAAATGTACAAAAATGTAGGTATTGGTATGTAATTACAAAAAGTGTAAAGAATATTAAAAATATTAAAAATATATAATTGATTTAAAAATATTATAAAAATATGATGTCATATCGTGTACATGTGCAGATGATTGTGAAAAAGTATAAAAAACGATAATAAATTAATAAAAATTTCAATGTACAGAGAATTATTAATAAATTATGAAAAGTAAAATATTACAATAAATTGATAAAATTCTAAAGTAAGAATGATTACAATAATTTATCTACAATAAAAGAAAATGTGAAAATGTGTTTTGTGCCCTTTAACCATCAAGAAACCTGTAGACATTAATTTCAAGCACAAAGAGCAAAAATTTGGTGTCAACACCAACAGTAACAAAGCACAAGTTTGAACTTTTTCAACGGTAACATCTATTTTTTTTGTATAAATGGAAGGCAATTCTCTCTTCTTCTTTTTTAACTTCCTCGTATTTTTGTCTATATTAATTCCTTCATTTTTAAACAACTACAATGTCTCAAATATCTCAATGCAAAAAATTCTTATATTTGTCACATGATAATTCAACTATCTTGAGGACGTCATATACCAATATTGAATACAGGTAGAGAATTTTGTAACTGTGTTGTTAGAAAGGTGAGTGATTATATATATATGACTTATGTTTTTTTGTTTAAGTAATAGAAATCATCTAATTATTTACTTTTTTAGTCTAGAATAATGATGGATGCTCTTTTTTAAGTGGCTTAAAGATGAATTTTCGATGAACAGCCCACTGACATCAAATTTTTAAGGAATTGTTAAATTTTAAATATGATAGAAGCTTCGATAATTAGAAGAAAATAAAGATCTGCTTATGATATTATTCAACGAATTCAAAAAGCAAAGGGATAACTTGAAAGGATTGCTAAGAGAAATCAAAATGGAGAGAAATCAACTAAAATAAATGTTGATTTTGACTGAAGTAAAAGAGAAAGACCTAAAAAGTCTATTATTGGTGTTGGCCTTTTGAAAAGGTAAAAAGGGATGTAGTGGGATAGAATAAATAAAAGTATTTCTCTTAAATTCTTCCATTATTGTATTGCTCGTAGCATTATATTTCATAATCAACAATGGCAACAGTCTATAATTAATAGAGAATGACTTCTATAATATTAACCATCGATCTCTGTAATATGTGACTACAACTTAATTGATAACACGATGCAGCATATAAAAGTAAACATCAACTTGAAGTTGATAATTTATAGTGATAGCATACTATAAATAATTAAGAAGGTCTTTTATAAGTCATCAATAATAGAACCTATAAGATAGTGCCGTAACACAAAACCACAATTCCATAAGCAAATAGATTCAAAAAGTTGTCCTTCAAGCCATCCATAAAAGACCAAATCATTATATTCAAAATAAAATAAATAAATTGTCTTAAATTGTCAAAGAAATTTAATCAATTGTTCATGTATTGTCACCCTTGTCACCACTACTAATTTCCTCATTGATTTCACCGACAATATTCATCATATCCACTTTCTTTGCATCGTTGTCTTCTTCTCCTTGTTTTTTTCTTCTTTTCTCCAACTTTTTTCTCTTCTTCTACCTCATCAATAGCCAAGTCTTCTTATTCATTCATGTTCTCTTCTCCTCTTCTTTCTCTTCTTCTTTTGATATTTTCTGTTCTTCAATATTCTCCCCCTCGTGTTCTTTGTCTTCTTCTTTTGATTTTTTCTCATCTTTTTTCTCTTTTTCTTCTGATTCATTCTCCTCCTCTTATGATTTCTCTTCTTCTTTATAGCTACCTTCTCCTCTTTTTTGTTCTTCTTCTTCTTCTTTCTTTTTTTCTTCATCTGTTGTTGCAAGGTCAGTCACTATGACTGCAAGTTCTTAAAGATTTACTTGGCATTGGATACAAAAGGGGTTGTCTATATGCACTGCATTATTTTGACAGGATTAAAAATATCTTACAAGTAAATTAATTAAAATCAACAAAATATAAACTTTTTTACCTTGTTCTTGTTGTTTCTTCTTGTTCTTCTTAATTCTCCTCACTCTCTCCTTCCTTACAAAACTAGCAACATCTAGCTTGGATTGCTCGAGAAAAGTGATAATATATTTACACAAATTTTCATCATTAAAAGTGTCCAATACAGTTTTTTATCTTTTCGACCGCCACGTTCATAAGTACGTGCTGGTGATAAGACATGATTATGACCACCCAAATCTTGATTATCGTCCACTCCCTATATTGATGAAGTCAAGACATCACGCCTTTCAACTTAGTATTAAAGGCATTGAGGAACGTGTTCTTCGCTTTGTCCGTTTATGACTTAAATATTTTTATGTAGGCCTGTTTCATCTCATAGACAGTAGGATAAGATATGTGCATAATCTACGAAAAAAGATATTGAAAATACACAACATTAACTAGTTTAAAAAAATTACTATATAATACAGATTTAAATTTATGCCTTTATATTGTTTCCTCTATACTTAAGTGGATTGGGTTTCATCATGTTGTTGCTCTTCGACGTGTGTCATCTAAGTAAATGGAAAATGTACAAGGGAAAATCCAGTGACTTTTCAATAATATATTTCAAGATCCTCATATATCCAAATCTGCAGTCAATAGAAGAACAAATAAATAAACATAGTCTATAATTGACTGTATAAATAAGTAAGAGTCTATAAATAGAGTAGATGGTTGCAAATAAGTATCAGAAATATCCATGAAAATCTGAACAAAGCGTACGATGTATTCTTTTTCTAATTATATACTTTTCTGTACTTCTTAATCAATTTTCTTCTTCAAATATGTCAAGGTTAATACGAAGGACTCTTTCTCCCATGAATAACTCTTGAAAAAATTTAAATCATCCATCATTTTGATGTGATTTGAGTCCACTATCATTGACGAAACATTGAGTGGATGAACCATACCAAAGTGCATTTCAACTTTTGAACCTTATTCAGGTGATTATCTTTAATCAAGTTTATCAACCTTGCACCAGTGATGTTTTTATTCCCGAAGGTACGCTGAGCAATTCATACCCGAAATCAAAGCAAATTCCTTTAAGTCAAAATATGTTGACTTATCATTCACATAGAATCAAATCTCATGCAATATTTTGTTATTTGACACATCACAACAACATAGAATGGACCATCTATCCATTAAATTTAAAAAGCTCTGGAATATGCCTCAAGTGTCCAAAGTGGGTACCTTTAAAGTCACTATAAATCTTTTGGTTAACTAAAGTCATTCTAAACTTACGATAATCTTCCATCCTTGATCATACAGATATCTTCGCTGGACAATATCCAAGCTCATTCATCCATGTAGCTAGGCCATACAACTCAGTAGAAATATCTCTTGCACAAATTAGGAAGGATAAGGGATCATCATCCCCATCTCCACTATGGGTATCTCTCTTATCATCATAACTAACTTTTTTTCCTTCACTTTCCCCTTCACTAGATTTAACATCATCACTCTCCTGGACACTACTGTCCTCATATTCCTCAATCTCGATCATGCATGCTTTTTGTTTTCGATTCAGTTTCTTCGACTATAATTTTTTTTTCTTTTTGAAGTTTTAAAAACATCTTCAACTTTTCATTTCTTACTGCTAGAAGCAGACCCTTAAGGTTTTCTAGCTTTAGTCATATTTTACATTCTACAAGCAAAAATAAATATTTCATGGTCAATCTATTGACCACTAGTCTATTAACACAAACAAAGAAATGTTCAAATCAAACATGCAAAATAAATAGCAATTATTTCAAAAATCGAGAATGGAATATCTAGCAACATGAACGCCATTAAAGTTGATCAAAATTCAGGAAATAATTCAAAATCAATAGGCAATATAAACATAAAATTGCAATCTTTTCTATGCCTTATTTAAAGTATAACGCAATTAAAGATGCAGAATCAAGAACATGAACTAAAATCATGTCAGACCTTTACTAATTTAATCAAGAATAATCGAATTTTAGCAAAAACAAAACATTCACTATTCTAAAGCACGACAAAAACTACAGTAAAATGGAGCTAAAATTAATTGGGGAACACAAACGGATGAGAGGTTTGGACTTGGGAAAGAAGAATGAAGAAAACACTTTGGCCTCGTTTATGGGCTCAAGGAAAATCGTGAAGTAGGGTTGAGGAGAGCGAGGAAAGTAATTGGATTATTTAATAAATTTAAAAAGGATGGAATATTTAATAAATTTAAAAAGTACTTTATTGTATCTTTCTAAACTTGTATTTTATCCCTAAATTTTTAAATGTTTCATAACCCCACAACCCCATCCCACTTTTTTTTTTCAAATCCAAACCCTAGAAAATAAATGAAAAAAAGTTAACATTCTCTTGTCATTGTGTTGCCTAAACTTAGGTAATTTCCACAGATAGTCACTCATGTTTTGACAATTGCTTACAAATATCACCTTTGTTTCTTTTATGACAAGAATATCATCCAACTATCTTTATTTTCCTCAAAAATACTTAACACGTTAAAAACCTTCTCCTCTCCTACTTGGCATGCCATGTTGTTAAAATCTTATTTTCTTAATGATAATTCTTCAAATTCATTTATTCAAACCTACGTCTTATAAACTATAAGAAAAATCTAAATTATGTAAAAAAAAATTATGAAAAATTTACAAAAGAATTTACCGGTACCTAATTCTCTACAAATTTCCAACCAAACTAATTCGATGAAAAACCTAGAAATTTTTCTATCAAACAAAATTTGGAGAAAATCTAAGTTTTTTTTTTTTTTCAAACAAAATTTGATTGAGAAATCTTAAAGGTAATTATCACCTAAAAATTTTAATTCGCATGTAGATCACCTGAAAAATTTTAAGTAAGATCTTTTTGATAAAAAAAAATGATAAATAATGAATTCGTCTTGCGAATTTTCCCCAAGTAAATTCATAAATGAATCAAATAAATCCGCAAAGTTAACATAGGCAAAAAACTTTAAAAAACAAAAAATGATTATTTTTAATTTAATTTTTTCATATTAATTTTTATTTCTATTATACTAAATTTTGTCTTATTATATAATTAAACGCCAATTTATATTATTTTCTCATCCTAAACCCAAAAACAAAAGTGATAATTGATTGCGTACTATTTTAAAGATTCTTTTGTAATATTAGATCATTTTATTAATATTTTTTAAAAAAAATAATTTGTTCTATGACTAAATAATTCTTCTTTCCTTCAAAAATAGTACTTTTAGTACGTATATAAAAATCCGAAAGCCATCATTTTTATTTCTTTTACATTTTAATAATCTTTAGTATATGAAATAAATAACCAAAAAATATTAAATTAGTACCAATTCATATAAATACCTTGAGTTTTAAAAATATTATTAAGTGGTGAAATAAATAAATTAAAAGAACTTTGAAAAGTATCAAATAAAATAATTCAAACTTTTACACATCAACTACTTCATTGATGAGTAATGTGCATAGCATTACCAGACGAATTATTTTCCTTTAAGTTGTGTGATTATCTGATATTTTTATCAGGTGATGCAATAATTATTCTCGTATCGAATAAAGAATAAATATAATTATATATTTTTGTAAGAAAGATAAAATAAATATAAAATTTAAAGTACATAATTAAATTGTTCCTCAATGATAAATATATCATGTGTGTTTATTTAAAAAAAAAAAAGAAGATAAAATTTCAGTTAAATAATTTTGATAAGTTAAATAGATTTATTTATTATATATATAAAAAAGAAATTTTAATGACATGGCATGTCAATTAGAAGAGAAGAAATATTTTTGAAGTATCAAGTATATTTTGAGGAAAATAAGGATAGTTAAGTGATATTTTTGTGCTAAAAAAATAAAAGTGATATTTATAAGTAACTTTCAAAACATGAGTGACTATCCATGGAAATTACTCCCTAAACTTCCATGCAAGACAAATGATAAACCTATGGTAACTCTGCAGGAAACAATAGATGCTACCTAATTACATGCAAATTTAATGATGATCCGTAATTGCTGAAACAGATTTTACTTGATTACATTCACACGGCTTGGATAAAGCCAAATATGATCAGAAATTTAAGATTGAGTTAAAAATATGCATTCTTTCCATCTTGCTTGAAGAACAAAAAAAAAATTACCATACAGAAACGTTAACTATGAATTGGTAAAGTACCACTACATTGGACGATCTTTCAAATTTGATGGCTTATCATCGATGCAGTTGAAATTTTATGAGTTTAACTAGATACTTTCTAAAAGGCGGAATACATCGTTAAGCCCCTCAACTTGACGTCATCTTTTACTTTGGCATCTTAAGTAAATATTGTTCACTTTTGATACCACAAATAGTGTACGAGTGTGTCATTTTGACACCTTTTACTCAATTCGTAAAAATATGCATGTATTACACGCGTTGTGACGTGTAAAGTGACAAATATGACGTGTAAAGTGACCAATAATAACAGGGCATTTATCATTTTTTATCCACATAATTTTTAAATAATTAATTTAAATTAAAATAAATCAACACCCCACCCCCACCCCAACCCAAAATCCGTCAGTCTTTTTCTCCAAATACCCCCTCTCCCCCCCCCCCCCCCACACAACACCACCACCCCAACCCCTAATCATCTTCTTTAACCCACCCCCTCTCCCAAACCCCCCGCCAGTTGTCTTCTCTAAACACCCCCTACCCCACCTCAAATCCTAATCATCTTCTTCAAACACCCCTCCCCCTCCCTTCTGCAAAACCCCCAGCCCCCCTACCCACACTCACACATACACAACAACACCACCCCAATCCTTAATCATCTTCTTTGATCCACCCCCTACCCCCAAACCCCCACCAGTTGTCTTCTCCAAACACCCCCCACCCCACCCCAAACCCTAATCATCTTCTTCAAACACCCCTCCCCCTCCCTTTTGCAAACACCCCATCCCTTTCCTCCCCCCCCCCCCCCCTCCCACCCTCGGGAAATCATCTTCTCCACTTACCCCCACCCCGAATCATTAATTTTTTCTCCAATTATCAAATATTTTTACTTTTCTTCTTCCTTGTCCTTCCTTCAGTATCATCTTCTTTAATGGGAACAAAAAATAAGATATTCAACATATTGAATGGGAACAAACATATTCAGCATATTCAATGGGAGCAAAAAAATAAGATTATGCAATAGTGATAATGAAAAGTAAAAATTTCCATGCAATCTTGAAACAAAATTTGCCTATTTTTTACTTTTCTTACCCAATTGGACCTTTTTTTTTTTTTTTGAGAAAATATGTCCATTTTAATGCTTGAAAAGAAAAGATATAATCTATATTTATAATATATTAAAAGTGTGAAGAACCTTAGAAATATTGTTTGAACTTTTTGAGTTTCATTAAAAGTTCTTGATTTAGATAAAATTATTTTTTCAAATATTTAAGAGTTAAAAATTAATTAAATATATTTATGATAAAATCTTTCCTTATTAAAAATCATCAGAATTTTAATATTTTTTTTCCTAATTTAAGAGTTAAAAATTATTAAATATATTTATGGCAAAATATTTTTATTAGAACTCATCAAAATTAACGACAACTGGTACTTTTTTCATTAGTTTAAGAATTCTAGATCAACTAAATTTGATTTTAAGAAGATTTAAAAAATGTATAAATAAATATAAAACTATTAGATTAAGAAAAATTTAAGAAGTATCAGATTTTTAAAGTTTTAAGTACGTAATAAGAATGTAATTAATGGTTTTGTAAAGATTTGACTTCAAAAATAAGAAAATATTATAAATATTAAAAAAAAATTGTAACACAAATATGGTTCAAAGTGATGCGTCTCTCTTAGCCTGTGGCAACAAAGGAAAGACGTACAATATGGAAAATGCAAAAGTAATGATCTATCAACCGCTTGAAACTTCTGGTGGTAAAACATATATGTGTATATGTATGTTTACATTATTATATTAAAGTGTGAAAGAATTTTGAAAAGTGATTTGAACTTTTACACTTTATTAAAAATATCCGCAATAAGTAAAATTATTTAATTTTAAATAATCAAATGTTACACGTGCGAGGCATGTGCGGTTAAACTAGTGGTTAAACAAATATGGTGCTTATTATTTAATTTTCACGAACCTTTAAATGTGTATTAAATTTTTAAATCTCTCTCAATAATTTTCATCATTAAATAAGCTTAAGATTGATTAAAATGGTGACTAAAAATGAGGAAGAAGGTACTCCCTCCGTCTCAAATTACCCGTCCCAAATTTTCTAATTTGATTTCTCATTTTAGTTGTCTTTTTTTATTAATCAAAAAGAGACAAAAAAAAATTTCATGTTTTACCCTTTGCATTAATTACTTTTTCTTCAAATTAAAATGTAAACATCATTTAATAGGGGCACTATGGTAAACTATCCATGTTATTAATTATTTTTCTTAATTAATGTGTCATCTCAATTTGGAACGGAGGGAGTATAAATTAATGAAGATGAATTAATATATTGTTTATGGGTCAATTCATACGCCACATCAGTCGAATATTGACTTTCACGCACCTTTACATAAGTGTAATACGTTCATCATGTCAACTCTGCATAATGTGTCAAAATGACACACTCATATGCTATTTGAGGTGCAAAAAATGAACAAGATTCACTTGAAGTGGCAAAGTGAAAAATGGCTACAAGTTAAGAGACCTGGCGAAGTATTTTGTCTTTCTAAAACATTCAAACATCCAATGAAGAAGTATGCGTTCTTTCCATCTTGCTTGAAGAACAAAGAAATTTTTAACATACAGAAACGTTAACTATGAATTGATAAAGAACCACCACATTGGACGATCTTCCAAATTTGATGGCTTATTATCGATGCAGTTGAAAATTGAAAAAAGGGTTAAATATGTCATTGAACTATCAGAAATGGCTCATTTATACCATCAGTTAAAAGTTTGGCTCATTCATGCCATCGTCATTACAAAATTGGTTCATCCATGCCATTAATTTTTAACGGTGATTTTCAAAAACAGCTTTGCCACGTGACCTTTTATTAAAGGCTCATGTCATTAATTAAAATAAGAAAAAAGGCCCAAATATGCCATTAACTATCAAAAATGACTCATTTATGCCATCAGTTAAAAGTACAGCTCATTCATGCCATTGTCATTATAAAATCAGCTCACCCATGTCATTATTTTTTAATGGTGGATTTTCAAAAACAGTTTTGTCATATGGCCTTTTATTAGAGGTCCGCGACATTAATTAAAATAAATCAATATTAATTTCAAAATATCTTAGACCCATTTAAAACAACCGATTCATTTAACATAACCAGATCCACACCCATTAAAATATTTTTTTCCTACAACAACAACTATTTTTCTAATCAGAAAAAATAGTGATTAATATATATCCTTTGGTTATTTCTAGTTGATTCTAAATCATTATAAATGCTACGCTTGACAGAAACCTCAAAAATTCTATCCTACAATAACTGATAAGTTTTAATTCCAATGACTCTAATATATACTTCGAAGTTGCAAGAAAATAAACCAATGAACGATTAGAGCAAGCAAGAAAAAGAAAGAGGTGTACCAATAGAACTTCTCCATTCTTCCATCATGAATTAGGTGAGTATACATTATGAAAAAATCATTTCCAAATAACGACTTAAAAGAAGTCTGTTATCCCGATTATCTCGTCATGCATATGGAATAACTTCTCCCATCACGAATTAGTGGAGCATACATTGTTGAAAAAATTATTTTCAAATAACGGCTTAAAAGAAGTCTGTTATTCCAATTATCCCGCCATGTATATGGAATAACTTCTCCCATCATTATGGTATAAATGCTGGAATAAATAATCCCGATACTAACTAATTTCAAATATTTTGAAATTAATATTGATTTCTTTTAATTAATGACGTGGACTTCTAATAAAAGACCACGTGGCAAAGCTATTTTTAAAAACTCATCATTAAAAAGTAATGGCATGAGTGAGTTGATTTTATAACGGTGATGGCATGAATGAGCCGAACTTTTAACTGATGGCATAAATGAGTCATTTTTGATAGTTTAATGGTATATTTGAGTCTTTTTGCTTATTTTAATTAATGATGTGGATCTCTAATAAAAGGCTACGTGACAAAGTTGTTTTTGAAAACTATCGTTAAAAAGTAATGACATAGATAAGCTGGTTTTGTAACGGCGATGGCATGAATAAGGTCAACTTTTAATTGATGATATAAATGAGTCATTTTTTATAGTTCAGTGCTATATTTGAGCCTTTTCCTTTAAAAATTTAATGAGTTTCACTAGATACTTTCTAAAACATTCAATGATGAAGTAGAATAAAAATCGCCACATGACAACGGTAGAACGTGCTCTCATCTGAGGATGGACTTCATCAACAGAATATATATTTCTCTACCTCTAGAGAGAAATGACTGTAATAGAGGAACAATGTGAACATTTCTCCCCCACAAGATGAACTTGATATGAAAAAATCATCAAAACCTTCATTGCATCTAGAAATAAGGCCTGCAGCAGATAAACTAAGGGATGTTAGATCTGGTGGAGCAACAGACCCTTCTAGGTATTGGACAACTTGTCTCATACTTGGCCTGCCGGTTGTCTCTGAAAGGGAGAATAATATACCAATTTTCAACACCATTTCTACGCCCTCTAGCGTAAAATCAGCACCTAATTTGGGATCAATTGCCTTAAGAATTCTCCTCCATTCTCCTGCAAGAAAACACCCAATCGATCAAATCAAGATCATGGACAGTGCTTTTGGATCTATTAGCCTCCTTCCATATGCAACTTCAAGCAAGAAAGCTGCAAAAGCAAATACATCAGAGCTGGTTGTTGGCTTACCAGTTCTTGATTGCTCCGGGGCAATGTAGCCGATAGTCCCAACCACAGGGGTTGTATGAGGTTCACTTCCACGAGCATACAATCTTGCAAGGCCAAAATCTCCTAACCTTCATTTTAAATTCAGAGTCCAATAAAACATTACTTGCTTTTACATCTCTGTGTATCACTACTTGCTCCCTCTTCATGCAAATAAAATAATCCTGACGCAACACCATTGATGACTTGGAATCTTTGGTTGAAGCTAAAGGCACAATCTGATTGGTCATATGTTGTCTAGGCATACATTAGGTATATATTCATACACCAAAATCGGCTCTCCTTTATGCCTGCAATAACCAAGAAGAAACCAAATTCCTATGGCGTAGCCAACCCATACTGACAATTTCTGTAACAAAGGCCCTCATTACTTGTTTTGCATCATGAGACAGCTTTTTTTACTGCAATTTCCATTTTTGAACTGGGAAACACCTCATGATAGACCCTACTAAAGCCTCAAGAACCCAATAATCCCTTTTCATTAAATCCTTTGGTAGCAATGTATCTCTTTGTACTTGAACCTATGAGGTCCATATTCAAGTTCTTAGTCCTCTAGCAACTCCGCAAACTTCCTTCTTCGTCTTGTGTAATAAAAAACTCCATAGGTAGAAACTATAAGAACACATGCTAAATTACAGGCAAGACAATAAATAGATGCCTTGATAACTTTTAGGTCCAATTCGAGGAAGCTTAGAAGTATCAAGTCCTGCACCCATGACATTTATCCTGAAACTCCATTCCAGGACATAGTGAGATGATGATGCTGAACCAGTTGATCGAAGCCTTGATACCTCTTATGATAGGCGAAAGATCGTTAGACAAAGACGAAAGTGGAGTGTTTGGTTTAGGACCTATATATGACAGGTGCTATTGTAACATGCTTTTGCTTAGATACAGCATTCTATTTAACCCAAGCTTTGCATTATCTGGCCACAGACGAGAGACAAATTTTGAAGTGAGCAATTGTTACTATTTACTAAATTAATAACCAGCTGGCTTTGATACCACAGATTTGATCTGATTGATATTAATTCCAACATGGTTGTCATTAATATCTACAAATTCGCAATGCAGTATCATATCAAACTCCACTGCAACAGCACGGTTGGTGATGTTCCTGTTGTTTTTGTCATTGAGAGGACTGATGTAATGCGCTGGAGGGCCTTTAATTGGTGGCATAACAAAAGCCAAGCCATGAACACCTGAAGTTGGATATTCAGGCACCATGGCAAAGACAGAGGAGGTAGTAAAAGAATATGCTGGACCATCTGAATTGTTCTTAAAGTTGATGGGATTAGGATTAAAATCTGGTTGAATCAGTTAATTTCAGCAGCTCATTAGAGGTTAACTTCGATAAGCCATCTACACTCATGTTTACTGATTTGAGTCAGTTAAAAGTGAATTCACATAGAACATTAGCTAGTAGACAAGGTGAAAGACATGGCTGAAAAAACTAGTGCAATTTTTACTAAAGCTTATTTAACAACAGGAATTTGCTTGCATGTGCGTAGGTGTATATGTTCAAGTCTTGACAATAATATAACAACTACAAATGAGGTTATTAACAGTTATTATCAAATTGAATACTAGATAACTGTTATCTAACTTTCAGCTCATATATATACTATGCCATGCTTTCAGTTCTTCAAGTATTGAACTATTTGTCATTTAAAAGTATCGACATAGCTAGAACACAGAGCATGAAGGATATAGCTTATGTTTACTTTTCATACTCGCTACTCACTTTATAGTGGAAAAAAAAGAATATAAATTTATTGCATTCCGTTCTTTTTGTACATTGTTATCTAACGAGATCATATGATCTTGGTTCTAATTCTCCTGGACTATTGAAAAAATAAAAATTACATGGTTTACACGATAAAAAATAGCTTCCCCTGAGCAACAGAATGAATAGAATGAGGAACATACAGAGAATTACAGTCATTAATCTATAAAAGCCCAAAAGATTATGAAGAATCTATGAAATCCTATATACAATTTTCTGATTCATGTCAGTTAATGTGCATGGAAAACTTCAGCCAGCCGTATAACTGACAAATTTACAATTCCTCGCATAAGCAATTCTGTTGACATTGCTCATTACTTTTGCAAAAATAGGAGTTGTTCCTAAGATGCACGGCCAATTCCCCGAGGCATTTTCTTTGAGCTAGACTCTTCAACATCTTTCAACTGATAGTAATGAGGAGCTATTTCTACAAGCCATTCAGGTTTCAGCTCAGTAACATGCCGCATGTACTCCTTACTCGTCAAAACTAGCTCATGGTAGACGACCTATCTAGGAAGTGCCTGCAGTAAAAACCTGAGCTGGGGTGAATGTTAACTGTCTGGGGATGTTTGACAGTTCGATAAGATCCATTCTTCTGTAGTCTCGCTAAGTGGGGGAAAATTCCTGATGTTATGGACTTCTTTATAGCTTCCAAGTCATTAACATTTGAAGACAACTCAATTTCCACCCTATCAAGCAGGCCTTCCAATTGATATCGGATATCCCTAGCTTTCTTCATGCTTCGCACTTGGATGTAATTCTCATAGCACCACTGGGTTGAAAAGTTTGTCTCCTTCCAGGAATAGTAAACCTTTAGTAGCGCGATATGACCTCCCACGTTGCCCGTATGAAAATTCATCCGTGCATTGTCAGCATGGATTTGTTTGTCTTTTGGACGATAGAAGATTGAATTCCCCACAGAAAGCATTGCAGCAATACTTATTATTTCATCAGAACACTTATACTTGTCAGACGTAACGATCATCTTGGACAGCATTGGATCTAGATGAAACTCGGCCATTCTTCTACCTGTTGTTGTTAACTCGCCAATATTATTAAGGGCACCAAGGGCAAATAACAGTTCCAGCGCTTTAAGTAGAGATTGTGATGGAGCGGGGTCCATGAAGTCGAAATTCATCAAGTCAACAATCCCAATGCTCTTTAGAGAGAGCACAACATTTGCAAGATTGGTCCTTTGTATTTCCGGGACTGCGTTGTCTGCCAAATCATTCATGAAGTTATGTGAAGTGTATAATCGAAAGCACCTTCCAGGACCTGTTCTTCCAGACCGACCAGCACGTTGATTGGCAGATGCCTTTGATATAGGAATGACCTGTAATGACTCCATACCCATTCGAGCGTTGTAAGACTTCATCTTAGAAAATCCTGGATCAATAACATATTTAATCCCATCGATTGTCAATGATGTTTCAGCAATATTTGTAGCAAGGACAACCTTACGTGCCCCTTCCGGAGTGGGCTCAAATATCTTAGTTTGTAATTCTGTTGGCAGATTTGCATATATCCGGCAAACTATCAGCTCAGCGATTTTTGACCCGAGACCTCTTACCCGGTGCTTAATGATCTCCTCCACTATTTCAATCTCCTCCTGCCCTGTCAAAAATATTAGTATATCACCATCACCAGGTGGTTGTGTTACATGGATTTGAAGAGCAGTGACTACTGCTGCATCCATGTAATCGGCCTCTGGTGCTTTTGTATAGTGTATCTCAACTGGAAACCGCCTTCCAGGAATTTTAAAAATTGGAGCACAGTCAAAATAATCGCTGAACTTCTCAGCATCTAGAGTGGCACTTGATATAAGCAACTTCAAATACGGCCGAAATTGGGCTATGTCCTTAACTAAACCAAACAAAATGTCAGTTTAAAGCGTTCTTTCATGAGCCTCGTCAATCATTATGACACTATAGCTGGCTAGATCATACTCACCAAGGAACTCTCTCAACATCATCCCGTCAGTCATATATTTCAGAATGGTTTTTTCAGATGTACAATCCTCGAAACGTATAGAATAGCCAACCTCATTGCCGAGTTAGTTTGACTCCCATTTCTTGTGAAACACGAGCAGCAACACTCACAGCAGCAACTCGAAGAGTTTGAGTACATCCAATCTTCCCACGTTTGGTATATCCCGCCTCGTGTAGATACTGTGGTATTTGAGTGGTCTTCCCGAAGCCCGTTTCTCCAACAATAACAAGAACCTGATGATCATTAATAGCTTGGAGCAGATCATCCTTGTATGAATAAATTGGCAAGGTCTTTGTATCCTGCTGAAGTTTTTCAAAAGCTGATTTAGCTGTAAATTTCTCTATTGACTCAATTCCAGGCTTTTGATCAAATTTAACACCATCTATTACTGATGCCTTTATAAATTTGATTTGGTCCTCTAACACAAATTGATAGTCCTCAGATCTCTGCTTACTATATTTTGACCCAAATTTAACCGTACCCTTCGCAATTTGATGATCCTCCCACGCTTCTTGTTCTGAAATAGGTTTCGTCTTTCCAGTTGTATCCCTGTCACGCTGCAAAGCAACCGAATATCTCGTTTTCTGATTTACACCACCTTCATGATCATCGGCATCAGGCATCCTATACTCGCCAATGTCATCAGTATCCTCTGATTTCTTTACGAGTTCATATATTTTTTGCTTATGTGTTAGTTCGTGTTGCTCTGCTTCTGTCAACTTGACTCGCTCAAAAAAATATTGCTCGTCAACAATTTCTTCTCTGAGTGCATCTAGAATCTTCTTCTCCCTTTTCTTCAAGTATTCTCGTCTCGAAATCTTCCTCAAATTTCCAATGTCATCTGACCTCCTGATTGCCTCTTGTTCCTCCCTCCTTGACAACTTTCTGGTACATGTAGCATCTCGCTCTTTGATATGTCGTTCCAACTCCTCTCTAATCTCTTCTTCTTCCTCCGACTCAGTTGTTACTGTCATTATGTCTCCTAACTGTCTTTCATTCTCTCCATTCCTAACTACATCTTCGACGTCTTCATGGTCGTCAACCCTCCTCCTGAACTTTCTTTTACGGGACATAGAACTACACTCAGCCTCAACATTAGGCTCCATAGGCGTGTAGGTTGTCGTCGCTGTCTCGCGATCTGATGCCATTGTTTCTGCGGAATTTGAGCTCGTAGAAGAGTAAAGAAATTCGCAGGAGGAAAAGTGATACGTATAATTATTCTTTTGAGAAAGGCTGTTCGCTTTATATTGGTATGAGTATTATCCAATCCCATTTGGATTGGGATAGTCGTTATACAATGACCTCCTGCTATAATAAAAAGGACTTCACAATTAAGTAAAAAAGAAGTTATTTTTGAAAGGGGAAAGTACTTATCTACTTATCCCCTCCCATTTGACAAGGAAGGCTGTTCGCTTTATATTGGTATGAGTATTATCCAATCCCATTTGGATCGGGATAGTCGTTATACAATGACCCACTCCTATAATAAAAAGGACTTCACAATTAAGGAAAAAAGAAGTTATTTTTGAAAGGGGAAAGTACTTATCTACTGATCCCTTCCCAGCATTTGACAAGGTTGTTTCGCATAGGTCCTTCACACGGAGAAAAACATAAGTGAGTAATTCGCAACAAAATATTGGAGATAATATGATAAAGTATTCTAGAATTCCTATCACATGCAACCCCAACCCCACGCTCACCCCCCTCCAAAAAATTTCTTTTTTTTTTTTACCTTTTTGTGTTTCTAGAAAAGCATTTTCTACTTGGATACTGAAAACTAATAAATAAGTAAGAAACAACTTACTTTTCTAACAAATATTTTCCAATTTCCTTGAAAAACATCTTTCATTTTTTCTTATGTTTGTTTTGTTAAAAATTTTGAAAAATATTCTTTTCCAAGAAAGCAACCTCATTTAAAATAAGGAAAATGACTTGTTCCCACTCTCAAAATCACCCACCCCACCTTTACACCATCATCTCCAGCCACCAACACCCCCTCCAATTTTTTTTCTCTACCCACCCCTACCTCGACCCCCAAATCCCCCTACCCCCATACCCATTCCCAACAAAAAATCAAAAATTTAAAAGTTAAAAAAAAAATTCTTACCCCTACCCCTACCCTTCCCCTTAGCCCCACTGCTCCACCCACCCCCCTCCCCCAAATCCCCAACCCCCAAAAAAATTAATTTTTAAAATTTCTCTTTTAAAAATAATAATTTTTTCTTACCCTGCTCCACCCCTATCCTCGACCCGACCCCATTAAAAAGAATCTTTAAATTTTTTAATTTTCTATAAACCTTTAACAAAAATATTTCTTTCCCAGCCCCCTTAACCCCCTTAAAAAAAATTAAACTAAAATCTTTTTTCCACACAAACCAACCCACCCACCACCCAAAAAAAAATTGAATTCTTTAGAGTTTTTAAAAAATCAATTGAAAAATATTTAAAATATAAAATAAATGACTCTTGATAGAAAGGTGTGAAAGACACGGATTAGGGTAGAGGGTTAGGGTATGGGAGTGTGTCGGTAATAGTAGGATAGCGTTCTTTATTTGTGGCTGAAGTTTCTTGTTCGTGGTGTTGAGTGATGTCTATGATTTCGGATAGATAGTTTTTAGTGTTATCTTGTGGTTGTAGTATTATCTTGTGACTAGAGATGTTAGTTTATTTTGCATATTGTACTAGTTTATATGCATTTATTTTTGTGTTTGTTATACTCTTATCGGTCCTAAACCTAGGGTCTATCGGAAATAGCCTCTCTACTTCAACTGAGGTAGTGGTATGGTCTGCGTACGCTCTACCCTCCCCACACCCCACTATGTGAGAATACACTGGGTATGTTATTGTTGTTGTTGATGAAATAAATGACGTCAGCAAAACAGAATTAAAAAAATACTACATGGACAAATTTTTCCTGGCTAGATGCGCCTAGAGGTGTGTGTAAATTTACATTAAGTCCAACATTGAAATATGTTTTTCAAACTGATGTGTGATAGTTTAGGTATGTTTCGCACACTCCCAATATTTTAGGTGTGAAAATAAAAAAAAGGATAGTTTAGAGGTGTGTTTTTGACACTTCATTCTTTTCTTAATGAGTGTGTCCGTCTAAATGTTATGAGTAAATATGAACAGAGTACAATTTTGTTCCTAATAATATTGCACCAAAATTTCTCCTACGAACGAATCCCTTCCTATCAAATTCAGTGTGACAAGATAGTACAAGTTTTTACATCTCCATGAAAAAATTATTTGCTCTATGCTTCATGTTGTTAGGATAATCCTGAATTCTTATGTTTATCCCTTTTAAGAACTTGCAAACCTTTGTTTCTCATAGGGTGCTTATCTTGTCTTGCCAAAAAGATCTCGGTAAGATGCAGTATTGATTCTATTTGATCTAGTTCACTTTTATTGGATCCTATGGATCCTGCTCATGTACAACATGAATTGTGTTAGAATTTGGAGCTAAAGAGAAGGAAAAAGATAATGGGCAGTAGTAGCTTTTTCATTCATTTATTCATTATCAACATCTTACAAAAGGCTACGCTTATAGCTACATAAGTCTTACAAGACACACTTCACATGATATCTTATAAGACACACTCTCTTACAAGACACTTTGCAAAATAAGGACTACCATTTATTTAAAAGAAACTACTAAACAAAAGACTATCTAGAAAAAATCTCATATTCTAACACTCCTCCTTGAAATTTTTCTTGGATACTCCCAGCTTAGCCCTTATAACTTCAAATTTCCCCTCAGGAAGAGCCTTGGTCAAAATATATGCAATCTATTGATTGGAACTACAATGAACAAGATTAACTTCATCATCCTTCTCTGCTTGCTTGATAGCGTGAAACTTTACTTTTATACACTTTCAACGACCATGTTGCACAGGATTTTTGGCCATAAAAATTGCTGACTTGTTGTCTACCTTTATGACAATAGCTTCAATTTGATTTTCCTCTAGATCACGTAGAACTTTTCATAACCATAGAGCCTGATTAGTTGCACCACCAGCAGCAATGTATTCTGCTTCTGTAGATGATTGAGCTACCACCTCTTGCTTCTTTAAGTTCCATGAGAACATGCCTAAACCAAGTGTAAAAGCATATCTAGAAGTGTTTTTTATATCATCAATGTTTCCTGCCCAATCACTATCTAAATAACCCATTAATTGCCTTTGCTCTTCCCCTTTAAACCAAATAGCATAATCAACAGTTCCCTTGATATACCTCAATGTTCGTTTAGCGATACGAAGATAAACTTGAATTGGATAATGCATAAACCTTTTCAAAAGACTTGTTGCGAACATTAAATTAGGTCTTTTTGCTGTCAAATATAGTAAATTACCAATTAGACTTCTGTAAATTGTTGGATCATCCCTATCACCTCCTTCAGACTTTGAGATATTTTTATTGTGAACTAGTAGAGTTGATACAGGCTTACACCTCTCCATCTTGAACTTTTTAAGAATATCCCATGTATATTTTCTCTGAGAAATAAAGATTTCATCAGTAGCTTGATGAATCTCCATTCCCAGAAAGTAATTTATTTGACCCAAATCTAACATCTCAAACTTGGTCTCCATTTCTTGCTTGAATTGATTCACGATAGTTTCATTGCTTTTAGTTACCAGAAGATCATCAACATAGAATGATACCACAAGCATATCTCCGTCTTTAGCCTTCTTCACATATAAAGTAGTTTTGTTTTCACTTTTTTTAAAGCCATAATGAATGAGATAATTATCAATATTACTATACTAGGCTCGAGAAGCCTGTTTTATACTATACAATGCCTTATGTAATCTGTAAACTTTATCCTCCATTCCTGCAACTTGAAAGCCTTTCGGTTGGTCGACATAAATTTATTCCTGCAACGGCCCATTTAAGAATACCGACTTCACATCTAGATGATACAACTTCCAATTTAATTGAGATGCTAAAGAAAATAGAAGTCGTATTGTATCATGTCTTACAACGGGTGCATATGTGTTTCCATAATCCATACTTGAAAGTTGCGAGTAACCTTTCATCATATACCTTGCTTTGTATTTATTAACTGAACCATCTGGATTAAGTTTGGTTCTATAAACCTATTTCACCCCTATTATATTTCTGTCGTTGGGTTTATCAACTAACTTCCAATTGTCATTCTTCTCTGTCATACCAATATTCTCATTTATGGCTTCAATACAAACTTCATATTTTGATGATTCTTGATAGGTATTGGGTTACTAGATTGCAATATTGCATCTTTCATATATTTCAGAAAGGGGCCTTGTCTTCAAAATTAGCGAATCAAGTAAGGATTCACCATCTAATTCTTCAACTTCCTCCTGATTTTTAGAGCCAAATGATTGTGTTTCAGGCAGCAAATGCAAGTTCAGATAGCCTACATTTTCTTTCTCAACTTGCTCCTTATCCCACTTCCAATAAGCATGCTCATCCACTACTACATCTCTTCTGATGAAAATACCTTTTATTTGCAAGTTGAAAATGCTATAACCCTTGGATTTCGATTAATAACCAATAAAGATCCCCAATTCACCTTTTGGTTCAAGTTTTTTTTTCTAACTGAAGGAACATGAAAATAGCATATCGAATCAAAGATTTTTAAGTGCTTGGAAGATGGACTTTTTCCACTCCATGCCTTAATAGGATTTTTATCACCCACAGCTTTAGTTAGGCAGCTTATTCAACAAATAAACTAAAGTAGAAACAACTTTTGCCCAAAAAATTTATGGTAGTTTCTCTTCAAGCAACAAACATCTAACCATTTCAACTACCGTCCTATTCATTCTCTCTGAAACTCCATTTTATTCTGGTGAATAACTTACTGCCAGCTAGTGATCAATCACCGTATCTTCACAATACTTATTAAAATCATTTGAACTATATTTACCTTCATTGTCTGACCTCAAAGCCTTCAGTTTACAGCCACTCTGTCTTTCAACGAAAGCTTTATACATTTTGAAAATTGAAAAATACTTGAGACTTGTTACTCAAAATATACACCCAAGTCATCCTCGTTAAGTCATCAATAAACAACACAAAATATTTATTTTGACCCAAGGATGATGTCCTCATAGGTCCACATACATTAGTGTAAACAATTTCAAACTTTTTAGTTGCCCCCTAGGTAGCACTTTTAGGAAATGTTTTCCTATGAACCTTACCCATCTGACATTATAATAGCCTAACTTATTATTATTTTTTTAATAAAGGATTAATTGGTAATTTTAACCAATTATTAATGTTAATTAAGGGAATTAAAAGGGTCCAGCCAAAAGCCTTCTTCAGTTTCACGTTTTTAACGTTAAAAGCAGAATACTTGGGCTATATATTGCTCCCTTTATTCTTGGAAGGGTATATTATTAGAGAAATTGATCCCTTCACTGTTGGGAGAAAAGAAGTAGAATGTATTAGGTACTTTTGGGTGAACTGTAAGGTTGGATTGCAAAAATTATTTTGCTACTGCTTCATGTGATAACACGCTGCAGGTAGGCCTCTTTACAGTTTCATGTTACTTTTGTTGAATTTGTAGGAAATGATATTTTCTTTCTACCCTTATTCAATCTGGAATAATAATCAGGATAATTCTTACTTATGTTATGACTTGGGAACAACAATGTTTTAGTGATATAGTGGTTGAATTAGATAGAAATTTTAGATGTTGAAAGAGGCTACAAAGACACGGTATTTACTGACTGCTTTATGTCTACAATATTAATTGATAAGAATTGCAACTTTAGTTAATAGTTGGCTTAGTGATAATTGGTTGCTACTAAGTTTAAATGGAACTTAACAGTGGTTTTCGAATGAATTGGCATATCAAGATGCATGATTGGCAATTAGACCGTTGTTTATGCGAAATTTCTTTTTTGTGTGTGTCAATTTACGGAAGGTGCAATTGCACTTTAAATTGTAGGAGCACATAATTCGATTAATTGGATTGAATGATAGACTTTAATATTTGACTTGCTCTGAAATTTTTGAGAATGTTCGTTGATAGGTGTTGACTTTATTAAACCCATTTTGGTGTAGTTTAAGGTGCTTGAGTTGTAGGAGCATACTATTAATTTACTAGAGAGGAGTGATTGAATTATGGATTTGAGGTAAGTGAGACTTTAAACTTTGATGCTTGCTTTTCAAACTACTTTATCAAAATAGATATATATTTTTCTGCCTAGTCCATGTGTTGGAACAAATGTGCGGCTTGGTAGAATCGATGGTATTGATTATTTGTGGATATGTATTTGTAAAATTTAGTGAGAGCTACTTAGTGATAATATGTGAGGTGATATTAGGGCGTTGAACATATTTTCTTTGTTGTCGCTATAATCTCTAGAGGCATACATATCTGGCGTAATATGTTAGGGGCTTGTACATGCCACCGCAGTAGATTTTTGGGGCATCGTATATGCTACCGTGGACTTATAGGGGTGTTAAGCCTGTCACCTTCACTGCCGATTGTGACAAGTCGTGAGAGTTGGTTTAGTTGAGATACAGAGTGTTTTTTTTAACTTACTTTTGGCTCTTATTCAGATTACCTTATGAGATACATTGTGTACATATTAATTATGTATTTTGTTGTGCCTTGTATTTTCTAACACTTGTTTTAGTGGTATTAAAGTAGCTGGTCGAGAATCATACTGGGTTATATTTATATAGCTCACTCCGTACTTGTATACCTACAAATACGGTTGCGGAGAAAAAGGTTTGTGGCGACAGTCTTTACGTGTGGATTCTGTTGCTAAGGTGAGCCTTCATATTATTCGTGGAGGCAGTCATCCATCTTTAGTTATTTTTAGATTATAATTCTTATGTTAGGTTTGCATGTCCAAAAGTTGAACTTTTGTAACTCTGTTTAGATGTTCTATGGTCTTGGTGTGAGATTTGAGGCTAGAGAGTTATTACCTAAGTATTGTTGTTTTCATAAATCGTATGACGATAACTGGATGGATAATTACTTTGTGTTTAATAACTATTTCATGCACTAAAGTTGCACATATCTTAATCTCATTGTTTGTAAATATTGTGAATATATAGAAAATAGGTTCTCCCGGCAAGTGGTGTTATCGGGAGCTAGTCATGCCTAGGGGTTCTTTTGGGATGTGACAAAGTTTGTATCAGAGCCAAGGCTTTACGTTCTTGGTCATGGAGCAGTGTTTAATAGATTCTTGTTCATGGGTATGTAGGTGCGCATACTCATGAACTTGAGGCTACAGAACATCTAGAAAGTTTCTCTTTTCCATTTATTATTTGTGCATTGAGTTGAATTAAGTCTAACCTTTATATGTTGTTTTGCAGATGGTTAAGAGATGTGGTTCTTGTTTCTCTAGTCAATCTAATCCACCTGTTAGGCATGGTGCTAGGCAGGATTCTACCCATGGTGGTGGTAGAGTTGGGTCTCATCCAACTAGGCCTCAAACTAGGATACAGACCGATGCTCAGCCTGGAGTTGAAAATGGGGGCCAACCCCAAGTTGTGGCTTCTGAGCAAGTGCAGAACCAGGTTAATCAAGATACTCCAGTTCCAGTGCCAGTTGATGCACCTACTATTGCATTGCCAGAAGATATAGTGGTAAAAATGCTAAATATACTTGAGGCATTGGTTCCTAATTAGGGTCAAAATCCAGCTTCTCAGGCTACTTCGCAGATGCAAGCACAAGTTCAGTTGAATGTTGCAACTGCTCAGGCATCTCAACCAATTGATCATTCGGTTTCAGCTGTAGGGCAACCTAAGGATCTTAAGAATTTCATGGATCTTAAGCCCCTGGAGTTTGATGCTACACCATCTTCTATTGAGCCTCAAGAGTGTATAGATCATTATGAGAAGATACTGACTACTCTGGGATTGAAGGAGACTCGTGGTGTAGAATTTACTACTTTTTTGTTCTCAAGGTTTCCTGAAGTGTGGTGGACTTCCATTTTGAGGGGCAGGCAAGCAGGGCTACCATCAATTACTTGGTCAAAGTTTTCAGCTATGTTTATGGATAGATTTATTTTATTAAATAAACAAGATGACATGAGACGCCAGTTTAATAATCTGCAATAGGGATCTATAACGGTCACTGAGTACGAAGCTAAGTTCACTGAGTTGCCCAAGTATGTTCCATCTTTGGTTGTAGATCAAAGAGAGAAAGTAAGGAAATATGTAGATGGACTAGAGGATCATGATTGTGGTCCAGTGATACGGGATGTGCGTAATGGATCCTATGCTAATGTGGTTGACACTGCTCTTCATTCTGAGTCCTATTATAAGATGGAAAGGATTAATCAAGAAAACAAAAAGGCACGTAACTTAGGTGGGTTTTGTGGTGCTCTGTCTAGGAGCAAGAGTGGTTTTGATCGTGGATAGTCTAGGCCTACGCAGTCAAAGTCGGTGGGCCAATCTTTAAGGAATAGTTATCCTACTAGACAGGGTTATCAACAGATGCAACAAGAGAGTAGTTATTTTTTTCAATCCAGACAGCATCTAAAATGTTATAATTGTGGCAGAAATCATAGTAGGCATTGTTTTGGAGTTGGTGGTTGTTGTTATACTTGTGGTGAAAGAGGGCATATTGCTAAGTTTTGTCCTAAGGGAAATTCTAGTTCTAGTTAGATACTGTACAGGGCATATTGCAGGTACTCAAGCTCACGCTCATCCATCTAGAATTGCTCTACAGGGTGTTCATGGACAATGTCTACAAGGTGCTCAGACAGTAGGTGGACCACCGAGATTCTTTTCTATGGCTAGATAGGACATAGAGGTATCTAATGCAGTAGTCATAGGTATTATCAATGTAAACTCTCATAAAGCTTATTCTCTTATTGATCCTGGTTCAACGTATTCGTATGTGTCCCCATCTTTTGGTTTATTCTTAAAGAGAAGGATTGAGACTCTTGTTGATCCATATATTATTACAACGCTAATAGGGGAGACCTTAGTGGATTGTGTTACATCTATTCAGAGTAAAGACAACATTATTGATCTACTATGTTGCCAAAGACTAATTTTGATGTGATTATGGGTATGGATTGGTTGGCGTCATGTTACACTCTGGTTGTTTGTTTTTTTAAGCTTATACATTTTGATATTCCTAGAGAACCACCTTTAGTGTGGAAAGGTATAACTCATGTGACTCAAGGAAAGATAATATCCTATGTAAAAGCCTATCAAATGATTAACCATGGTTGTTTGGGTTTTATTTCTACCATTCATGACACTCAAGTAGAGAGTTTCTTTAAATAATATTTCCATTATTCGGGCATTTATTTATATATTTTTAGATAATTTGCTCGGGTTACCTCCGATGAGAAAAATTAAGTTCAGCATTGATTTAGTGCTAGGGACTCAACCCATCTCTATTCCTGTGTATCATATGGCTCTAGCTGAGTTGAGAGAATTGAAGGTTTAACTTTAAGAGTTACTTGATAAGGGATTCATCAGGCCTAGTGTGTCACCTTGGGGTGCACCTGTGTTATTTGTAAAAAATAAAGATGGTACGATGAGAATGTGCATTGATTATAGGCAGTTAAATGAGGTGACAATCAAGAATAAGTATCCCTTTTCTCGAATTAATGATCTATTTGATCAGTTACAGGGTGCTACTCACTTTTCTAAAATTGACTTGAGGCGGGCTATCATCAGTTGAGAGTCAAGGCCGAAGATATCACTAAGACAACTTCTCAAACCTGGTATGGGCATTTTGAATTTTTAGTGATGTCTTTTGGACTGACTAATTCACCTGCAGCATTTATGGACCTTATGAACAGGGTATTCAAATCGTACTTAGACCAATTTGTTATTGTGTTCATTGATGACATTTTGGTTTACTCTCGGAGTGAGGTAGAACATAAACAACACTTGAGAGTTGTGCTGTAGACACTTAGAGAACACAAACTTTATGCCAAGTTCTCAAAGTTTGAGCTTTGGTTGGGCAAGGTTTCCTTTTTAGGGCATGTGGTGTCAAGAGATGGGATTCATGTTAATCCAAAGAAGATTGAAGAAGTCCGAGATTGGCCTCAACCTAGTACTGTTATAGAGATACGTAGCTTCTTGGGTTTATCTAATTATTATAGGAAGTTTGTAGAGGACTTCTTAAAGGTAGTTACTCCATTGACATGCTTAACTCAAAAGGGTGTAGTTTTTCAATGGTTGGATGAATGTGAAGAGAGTTTTCAAAAATTAAATACAACATTGATTTCGGCTCTAATTTTGACTTTACCAAAGACAGAGAGTGGTTTCACTATTTTATTGTGATGCATCTCAAATTGGATTAGGTTGTATTTTAATGAAGAATGGTAAAGTAGTGGCATATGCTTCTCGGCAGCTAAAAGTCCATGAGAAAAATTATTTGACTCATGGCTTGGAATCAGCTGCGGTTGTACTTGCACTCAAAAGTTGGCGTCATTATCTTTATGGTGAGCCGTGTGAAATTTATACTGATCACAAGAGTCTACAATACTTATTCAAGCAAAGAGATCTAAATCTGAGACAACAACGGTGGTTAGAGTTACTTAAAGATTATGATCTTACTATCTTGTATCATCCTGGGAACGTGAATATAGTAGTAGACGCTTTGAGTAGGAAGTCTATAGGTAGCTTATCCCGATTTACTATCGAAAGGCGACCTATGGTTATGGATATTCAGTCTTTAGCCAATCATGGAGTTTGAATTGATCACACGATGCCTGGCAAATTACTTATAGTTATGGTGGTTCAATCATCCTTAGTTGGGCAAATTAAGACTTTCCAATATAATGATCCATACCTTGTTGGGCTTCGAGATTGAGTTTACAATTGTGGTGTTAAATCTTTCACTATTGATAGTGAAGGTGTGCTATGTCGTCATGAAAGATTGTGTGTACCTATTGTTGGTGATGTGAGGCAGCTAATTCTTTATGAGATTTATAGCTCGCGATACTCTATCTTCCCTAGTGCTACAACAATGTATCAAGACTTGCGCGTGTTATACTAGTGGAAAGGTATGAAGGTTGATATTTTGAAACATGTCACTAGTTGTTTAAATTGTCAGCAGGTCAAATATGAACATCAAAAACCTGGTGAAATAATGTAAAAATTAATTATTCTAGAGTGGAAGTGAGAAGGGATTACTATGGATTTCGTTGTTGGGTTGCCAAATACTTTCAGGAAGCATGACTTGGTTTGGGTGATAGTGGATAGACTTACAAAATCTGCCCATGTCATACCAGTTTAGGTTACTTATAGCGCAAAGCAGTTAGCGGAAATTTACCTTTGGTAAATAGTTCGGATTCATGGTGTGCCTATCTCAATCATATCTGATCAGGGTGCACAGTCCACTGTTGAGTTCTGGAGATCTTTTCAGAAATATTTGGGTTCACAAGTTGAGCTGAGTACAGCTTATCATCCGCAGACCGACGGGCAGTCTGAACGAGTTATTCAGATCTTGGAGGACATGCTTAGAGCTTGCGCGATTGATTTTGGCCGCCATTGGGATGACCAGTTGCCTTTGGTAGAGTTTGCTTTAATAATATTTACTAGTTGAGCATCAAACGGTACCGTATGAGGCTTTATATGGGCACAAGTGTCGTTTACCAGTTGGCGAAACACAGTTATTAGGTCCAGATTTAGTTCAGCAAGCATTGGAAAAGGTTGCATTGATACGGGACCGACTTAAGACGTCACAAAGTAGGCAGAAGTCCTATGCAGATAAGAGGGTCTGTGATTTGGAGTTTGCAAAAGGGGAAAATGTTTTTTTAAAGTTTCTCCCATAAAAGGAGTTATTAGTTTTGGTTGGAAAGGTAAGCTAAGTCCTATATACATTTGTCCTTATAAGAGTTTAGACCGAATTGGATTGGTGGCATATAGGCTTGCTTTACCTTCGAGATTGTCTGCAGTTCATCCTGTGTTTCACGTGTCTATCCTTAGACAGTATGTTCGTGATGATAGCCATAAAATTCAGCCAGAGGATGTACAGCTGGATGAGAATATGAATTATGAGGAAAGATCGATAGCTATTCTTGATAAGCAAGTGCGACAGTTGAGATCCAAAAAAATAGCTTCAGTCAAGGTATTATGGCGTAATCATTCAACATAGGAGGCTACTTGGGAGTCCGAAGAGAAGATGCGAATTAGATATCCTCACTTATTTGACACTTCAGATATGATTCTGGACCTGTTCAAGGACGAACGTTATTTTAAGTGAAGGAGAATGTAATAGCCCAACTTATTATTATTTTTAATGAAGGATTAATTGGTAATTTAAACCAATTATTAAAGTTAATTAAGAGAATTAAAAGGATCCATCCAAAAGCCTCCTTCAGTTTCATGTTTTTTACATTACAAGCATAATACTTGGGCTATATATTGCTCCCTTTATTCTTGGAAGAGTATATTGTTAGGGAAATTGATCCCTTCACTGTTGGGAGAAAAGAAGTAGAACGTATTGGGTACTTTTGGGTGAACTGCAAGGTTGGATTACAAAAGTTCTTTTGCTACTACTTTATGTGATAACACGCTACAGGAAGGCCTCCTTACAGTTTCATGTTATTTTTGTTGAATTTGTAGGAAGTGATATTTTCTTTCTACCCTTATTCAATCTAGAATAATAATAAGGATAATTCTTACTTATGTTATGACTTGGGAACAACAACGTTTTGGTGATATAGTGGTTGAATTAGATAGAAATTTTGGATGTTGAAAGAGGCTACAAAGCCATGGTATTTACTGGCTGCTTTGTGTCTGCAATATTAATTGATAAGGATTGCAACTTTAGTTAATAGTTGGCTTAGTGATAATTGGTTGCTAGTAAGTTTAAATGGAACTTAACAGTGGTTTTGGAAGGAATTGGCATATCAAGATGCACGATTGGCACTTAGTCCACTGTTTGTGCGAAATTTCTTTTTTTTTGTCAATTTATTGAAGGTGAAATTGCACTTTAAATGGTAGGAGAACATAATTCTATTAATTGGATTGAACGATAGACTTTAATATTTGACTTGGTCTAAAATTTTAGAGAATGTTTGTTGATGGGGTATTGACTTCATTAAACCCATTTTGGTGTAGTTTAATGTTCTTGAGTTGTGGGAGCGTACTCTTTATTTACTAGAGAGGAGTGATTGAATTGTGAATTCGAGGTAAGTGAGACTTTAAACTTTGATTCTTGCTTTTCAAACTGATTTATAAAAATAGATATATATTTTTCTGCTTAGTCGATGTGTTGGGACAAGCGTGCGGCTTGGTAGAATCGGTGGTATTGATTATTTGTGGATATGTATTTGTAAAGTTTAGTGAGAACTGCTTAGTGATAATATGTGAGGTGATATTGGGGCGTTGAACATGTTTTCTTCACTATCGTTATAGTCTCTAGGAGAATACATAGATGTCGTAATATGTTAGGGACACTACTTATGTTGCCGTAATAGATTAAGGGCATTACTTATGCTTCCGTAATATGTTAGGGGCTTGTACATGCTGCCGTAGTAGACTTTTGAGGCATTATATATGTTGTCGTGGACTTGTCAGGCTTTTAGGCCGATCACCTTTACTGTCATTTATGACAAGTCGTGAGAGTTGGTTTAGTTGAGATACAAAGTGGTGTTTTTGAACTTTCTTTTGGATCTTATTGAGATTACCTTATGAGATACATTGTGTACTTATTAATTGTGTATTTTGTTGTGCTTTATATTTTCTAACACTTTTTCCAGGGGTATTAAAGTAGTGGGTCGAGGATCTTACTGGGTTATATTTATATAGCTCACTCCTTACTTACATACCTGCAGATACGGTTGCGAAGAGAGAGGCTTGTGGCTGACGGTCTTTACATGTGGATTCTATTGCTAAGATGAACCTTTGCATTATTTATGGAGGCATTCATCCATCTTTAGTTATTTTTAGATTATAATTCTTATGTTGGGTTTGCATGCCCAAAAGTTAAACTTATGTAACTCTGTTTAGATGTTTCATGGTCTTGGTGTAGGATTTGAGGCTAGAGAGTTATTATCTAAGTATTGTTGCTTTCATAAATCATATGATGATAACCGGATGGATAATTACTTTGCGTTTAATAACTATTTCACGTACTTGAAGTTGCACATTCTTTATCTCCGTGTTTGTAGACATTGTGAATGTATAGAAAATAGATTCTCCCGGCAAGTGGTGTTACCGAGAACCAGTCACGCCTAGGGGGTTATTTTGGGACGTGACAGACATGACCCACAAACTTCTTTAGATAGTGAGATCTCAGGTAAATCCTTAGTAAAGCCCTTCTCATACATAGATTTTAAAGTAGCATAGTTAAAATGCCCATATCTTATGCGTCATAACCATGAATAATCCAATCTTACAAAATTGGCACTATCAAATTTTCCATCTACTGGAAATATCCTATCCACCATTTCTACTTTGTCAATCAAAGTATCATCAGTATAAAAAATCAAACAATGTTTTCCCTTAAAAATAAGGAGTAACCTTTAGACATTATTTAGCCAATACTCAACAGTTACATGTTAAAGAAGGAACATACAACACATTATGTATAATCTTTGTACCTTGATTAGTTTTAAAGGCAACTAAACCCTTTCCATGTGCTTCTATCGTTGCACCATTTCCCATCCTAACTTTATCTTTAAGTGATTTGTCAAATGTATGAAACACGAGTTCATAATATGACATATGACTCGTACACTCACTGTCTAGGAACCATTTGGATTGGTTGGTTGTGTTTTCTTCATGAGTAGCTATAAACAAGCTTTCTTCTTTTTCTGACTCTTCAGTGAAATTTGCCCACTGAACATGGTGTTGTTGTGGTTGATTCTGCTTGGCCCTGCAATTCTTCTCTGTATGACCCATTTTTCTACAAAATCTACATTGAATTGATGGATTTTCTTTGAACCAACAATTTTTTTCTTGATGATTGGTTCTTTTACAGTGGACATAAGGTGGAAACTTTTCTTTCTGTGAAGATTCCATCCATGGCTTTCTCTTTGCTACTTTATCTCTTTCTATCGTCCTATTGTCCTTTACAGGTTGCTTCCCTTTGTGCTTTGCTTGAAATGACACTTTTGTTACTTCTTCATCTTTTATACTTGTTCTTTGTTCTTGGGCTTGCAACTTGCTAATCATCTATGTGACAGATAAAGTCTTTAAATCACAAGATTCCTTTATTGTTGAAATCTTAGACTCAAACCTTATTGGTAAGCTTATCATTATCTTCTCCACCACCTTTGAATCTGGAAAGGTTTTACCAAATAATCTTATCTTATTTATAATTTCCAGAAGTTTGGCAGATTACTCTTTCACAGTATCTCCTTCTTTCATCTTTAACATCTCAAATTCTCTTTTGAGAGTTAAGAGTTTGACAGTTTTCACTCTCACTTCCATTGAACTCCTCTTTTAGCTTCTCTCATGCTTCTTTAGGTGTTTTACAAGCCATTATTCTTGTGAAAATCACATCTAAGACAAGTGAGAGCCTATGATTTCTTGGACTTTGCATCTTCATAATTCTTCATTTGTGTAACAGTAGGATTTGGTCCAAGTTAAGGGGGATCATTTTCACTTTCAACTGCTTCCCATAGACTTAGAGCTTTGAGATAAACCTTCATCTTTATCATCCATATGTGATAATTTTCTCTCGTAAACATAGAAGGGCCTGCACCCTAGAAGTTGTTGGATGCCATTGTACTATTGTTCAACTCTCTCAACTTAGAAGAACTGAAGAAAAACTTATCTTTAAGCCTTCACAGATCCCTCAAGAAGAATGGCTCTTGATACCACTAGAATTTGGAGCTAAAGAGAAGGAAAAAGATAAGGGGCAGCAGAAGCTTTTTCATTCATTCATTCATTCATTCATTATCAACATCTTACAAAAGACTACACTTACAGCAACATAAGTCTTACAAGACACATTTCACATAATATCTTACAAGATACATTATCTTACAAGAGACACTTCACAAAATAAGGACTGTCATTTATTTAAAAAAACTAAACATAATATTTAAAAGAAACTAATAAACAAAAGACTATCTAAAAAAATCTCATATTCTAACAAATTAGACCTAATCGTATAAAAAATTCTCTTTAAGAGAACACAGAACCTATCCTCTGTATTGAACTAACTTGGAGGTTGAATCAGAAGACACATTAGATTGTGAATTCCTACGTGGAAGCCATATTATGTACATAAGTGCTTGGTTTAGCATTGACTATTTCTGCCATTGCACTCCACCCATGCTCCCATTGGTTAGCAGCTGACAAGATTCATGTTTTGCAAAGTCAAGTTGCTGAGTATGTCGTATTCTACTAGTTTAATGCCAACATGGTTACCGTGTGATCTCTTCTTTTTTTCTTTTCTTGTGTGATTTCTTCATATTTGTAGTTGAACAGGTGACGAGCTCCAAAAAAACTGTAATACATTACAGATATTCTCGTGCAAGTGATCACTAATTGAAAGGCTAATTAACAGTAGGAATTTCCATAGATGTACAGTTTACGCACGTGGATATAAAGCAATGTGATTAGTGTGAAGTCACTGACGGAGCGCGGGCCCAACTAGGGTGGGCCAAAGAGCTAGAAGGACTGGAAAACTTCTAAACAAGACACGTGACACCTTAAGTGAATCCCACATCAGAATTCAGAATGGGATAAGAAAAGTGAAGAGCTTTATAAGACATATATAGCACAAGTTGACATGGTACACACATTGTTAACCTCAGTGACTAATACAAGCATGGATAGCATAATTCATGCAACACCTATACCCCGAGCTACATGAGCTATGGTGATAGCTTGAATGGATTTTATGGAGCACAAAAGGATGGGCTTCCACATGTGGATGATAGCTTGGAGCTCGGAACAAGCGAAGCAAGGAGCTCCCTTCCAACTTTGGCGAGGCCCATGCCATTTTGGCGCCACGCCAACAAGTTTGGAGTCACAATGCACACTTTAGCGATGGATGTGGTTCAATCCAAGCTTGGCGAATTCAAGGCAAGTTTGGCAATAATCAAGCCAAGCTTGGCGAAGCATAAGGTCCTTGCGAAATAAAGAGCACACTTGGGCGATGCTGAGCACACACAAGAGCCTTTAGCGAGGCAAAGAGCCATTTGGGCGATGGCATGGAATCTACTTGGGCGATTCCAAATCACTTGGGTGGCAAGAAGGTGATACAATAAAAACTACGGGAACACTAAACACACCCCAAATAGTCCACTAATCAAAAGAATTCTTGGACAGATTGGAAACCTCACTTGGATTCGACAATGACAACAACAATAATGAAATGACGAAGGTGTTTATCACACCAAAACAGCAACAACAACAATAATATGAAGACAAGATTAACAACAACAAAGTGGTAACAATAACAACACCTCACGGGTTACATTAACAAAAACAAGAAACAACAATTACAACAAACAAGAGGATAGATAGTTAGACAAAATGAAGGTGTAATCTTAAAAAACCAAGAGCCTATTCCACTCTTGGACCTTTAACAATACACACAATGAATACTTAACTCCTACGTTGGCACAAGAGTGACCTCGATCTCCCAAGCATCCAACATTTCCAAGCTTGAATCCAACACGAGTGATTCCACACTCAAGTTGATTTCCCTAGTTACAATTTCGGCCAAGGATGACCATTCTCTCAAGAGAGATGATTCTAAGTGTTACACTTTCATATTAAACAAAAACTAAGACTAAAAACCCTAAGAGGTTCTATATATAGTGTATTACAAAATGGAATACAAAATGACCACAATACCCCTCAAGGGTGAGGTGCCCATAAAGTGTAACTTAGGGACTATTTTTAATGCATTTAGGCCCTCTTTTATACTTTACTTGTGCACTTCCTTGGACGGATTCAATACGCACTCGTTCTCATCCATCCTCGTGGTCGTACTCCTATCAGAAGGGCCCTCAATAGCCACTTTTAGCTATTTTTGTAATAGATTATTTTTGCAAGGGCAACAACTATAAATAGCTGCCTTAGCTATTTATTTCCTTATATGATGTTGAATTGAGAATTGTCTTGAATGACTTGTAGCTTCTTAATTGCTTGTATTTTTGGGTGGATTGCCAATTAAGTAGATAAATCTATTAGGTGAATTCCTAGTAGTGCTATTAGGTGGATTCCTAATAGTTTAGGTTGAGCTATTAGAGGTGGATTCTGTTAATTGTTCTTTAACTTCTTTTTCTTGACTAATCATGTAGATTTATCTATACATGGATTCAATTGGTTTCTCTTGTGTATAATTGAGGGATTATTGTTCATTGATTAGGTTCAATTGGGAGGTGAGGGTATAGAGCCCCTTGTTGCCCATAAACTTGACTGATTAGCCTTAATCCACATATCCTTTTTGTTTATTTCATTCTGCGTTGTTTTGATTCTAGTCCAGCGATTAGAATCATTATCAGTGATGGCATAGCCAGCTGACAAATTTGTGCGGCCTGTTGGGCAGAAGCAGACAATACACGCCATGGATTTGGGTCATGACAGCAGAGTGCTTTGTGGTTACAGTTTCTCACTGTCAACAGGAAAAGTCATGAAGTAATAAAAGATCTAACAGCTTAGGAAGGCAATTGTAGAGCCCTTCATGGCAAGGAATTGACATTCTTTTGGCTCATTGGAAATACAAGTATCTGAAAAACGCCAAAAATGGATGCCTTGACAATAGTTATAATAACACCAAAAGAGATACTTTCTGAAAGTATTATCTTTGTATAGTGTTCTATTCTAAACTGTTTTATCTTAAAAGGGCAGCCGGTGCACTAAAGTTCCCGCAATACACAGGTCCGGAAGGGCCCTATTACAAGGGTTTGTACTATCATGCCAGAACTATTTTACTGTCCAATATTCATGAAACTGTTCGGTTTCGTGCTTCATGCATAGATTAATTCAGTAGAATAATGACTAGCCATTGTTGAATCCCTAATTATTTATTTTGCACTGGAAGGAAACAATAATATCAGGATACCATGGTTGATATCTTGACATTTCTCAATATATTTCAAGTGTTGAATTCTGGATAGAACGGAAAGGTTCATAGTATTTCATCATAAGCTTACTGTACTCATCAGTACAGAATGCCACTAAAATTAGGTTATATTTACCAGTATCAATACATCAATATTCCACCAAAGAGGATCTATCCAACTCATCATGAATCATCGGCCATCAGAGAGAAAGAATTCTGCTACAGATGAAGAGCAGGAATGTGCATTAACCGAAGAACATGGATATGACTTGATAAAATCATCAAAACCTCCAGGATGGTCAAATGTTAGGCCAGCAGATGAAACACCAAGAGTTGATAACTCTGGCAAGGCCACAACACCATCCAAGAACAACAAGTTTTGCCTCATGGTTGGCCTAAGTGAAGGCTCTGAATGAGAGCAGAACAAGCCTAGACTTAAGACCAACTCCACTTGCCCTGGAACAAAATCAGTACCTAGGTTTGGATCAACAGCCTCGAGAATATTACCTCTACTCCAGCATGAGAACACCCAATTGACCAAAATCAGATCATCACCATCTTGTCTTGGCTGTATCGGCCTCTTACCACAGGCAACTTCAAGCAGAAAGGCCCCAAAGGAAAAAACATCGCTACTAGGTGTTGCCCTGCCAGTTCTAGTATGCTCCGGTGCAATGTAACCAAGAGTACCAACGACACGAGTAGATTGAGGATCGGTCCCATGACCATATAGTCTCGCGAGTCCAAAGTCTCCTAACCTGCCATTTAGTTCACCATCCAACAAGACATTACTGGCTTTAATATCCCTGTGAACCACTACGTGGTCACGTTCTTCGTGCAGGAAAAATAGTCCTGCTGCTACACCTCTGATGACTCTGAATCTTTAGCTCCAATCGAGGGTGAATCTTGGTTGGTCGTACAAGTACTTGTCTAGACTTTCATTAGACATGTATTCATAAACCAAAAGTAACTCCCTTTTTCGCCTGCAATAACCCAAAAGTGGTACTACGTTCCTGTGTTGCATACGACCTATGCTTACAATCTCCAAAACAAATTCCTTCATCCCTTGTCTTGATTCATGAGATATCTTCTTTACAGCTATCTCAAGTTTTGTGATCGGCATCACTCCTTTGTAAACTTTACCAAACCCTCTGTTAGCCCATATGTTATTGGGCCTTTAGTTTATGGACCTTTAGGTTATTGGCTATGTATATATAGCCTCCTTTTGGTTTAGTCAGTTTTTATGCTTTTCAGATTACATTGTAAACCTTAGCCTTTATTTCTTTCAATAAAGTTCTATTAATATGGTATCAAAGCTAGTTCGATCCATGTCCTTTGATTTGTTGGTTGAAGATTTTGTAGCAGGCACCTATTGCGCGGATCGAACTCCGCGGTGAGTTCGCTGGGGGGTACGGGGGGCAGCGCGCCCCCGTCCGGGGTTCGGGGCGGAGCCCCGAATTTTATTTTTTGAGGTGCTGCTGTATTCGTTTGCTGTTTTCGTTTGCTGTCTGGTATTGTTCGTCTTTCGTTCTTTTGCTTGCTGCCATTGTTGTTCGTTCGGAATTGTTCAACCTAGGGTTTTGCATCTTTTTATTTTTTGAATTATTTGTGTGTTGCTGTGTTTACAATGACTGGAAAGGATGATTCTCTCCAGTCCATTAGTACTCAATTAGATGGTAAGAACTATGCCTATTGGAGTTATGTCATGAAGAATTTTCTTCGTGGGAAGAATATGTGGGGTTATATCACTGGAGTAAAACCAAGACCTATCGATGATACAACTGAAAATTTTGATTTGTTGGTGGACTTATGGGAAACTAATAACTCCAAGATTATCACTTGGATCAACAATTCTGTAACTCAGTCAATTGGTATGCAATTGGCTAAGTATGACACAGCAAAGGAGGTCTGGGATCATTTGGAAAGACTGTACACTCAGTCTAATTTTGCTAAACAGTACCTGTTGGAGTATGATATCCGTGCTCTTCAACAGCATGACCTCAGTATTCAAGATTTTTATGCTGCCATGTCGGATTTGTGGGATCAATTGGCACTTACTGAATCTGCAGAGTTAAAAGGTTTTGGGTCGTACATTGCTAGACGGGAAGAGCAACGCTTGGTTCAGTTTTTGATGGCACTACGTTCTGACTTTGAGGGCCTACGTGGAACAATCCTTCATCGATCTCCCCTCCCTACTGTTGATTCTGTGGTTCATGAACTGATTGCAGAGGAGACTCGTATCAAGTCTCAAGTGGTTCAAGGGTCTAAAGTAACTACTACTCCTGTCGTGTTTGCTGCTTCAACTGATCAGTCTAGGCCACCACGTACTCAGACTCGACAATCTCCTAAAGTTGCATTTGATGAGTGTGCATTCTGCAAACAGAAAAATCATTGGAAGGCTCAGTGTCCGTTGTTACTTAACAAGGTCAAACAGCCTCAATCTGGGCAGCAACAGAAATATGGGCAGCAAAAGTCTCCGTCACGCTCCTCTGGTGCTCCTCCATGGTCATCTCGTCCTCCACAGTTCGCTGCTGCTGCACCATCTGTAGATGTTGAGTCTGTTAGCACTATGCCACCTTCTGCGTTGGATCCCCAGGTTTTCGAACAGTTCAGACAGTTCTTCGTTTCTAATCCTACGGCCATGTCAGCATCTATGTCTCATTCGGGTTCAGTTTCTTCTAGTACCTCAGGTATTCCTTCCTCCTTGTGGATATTGGATTCTGGTGCGTCTCATCACATGTCCCCTCATTTGTCATCGTTTGGTTCTTTGTCACCCATTTCACCAATTTCTGTTATGTCCGCGAGTGCTGTACCTATGTCAGTCGAGGGTGTTGGTTCTGTTACTACCCCTCACATTGTCCTCTCTGATGTTTATTACATTCCCAAACTTGCTTTAAATCTTGTTTCGGTCAGTCAGTTGTGTAAGGCTGGTCATTGGGTGTTTTTTTCTGAATCTGTTTGTGTTATACAGGACCAACACACTCAGAGGGTGATTGGGACCGGCCGTAGGTTGGGGGAACTTTATGTCTTGGAGAATCTCAAAGTGTCTGCAGTTGCTGCCTCTAGCATAGATTTATCTTCTTTTCGTTTGAGTCCTTTGTCTTCTCCGTTTTATCTTTGGCATTCCAGATTAGGACATGTGTCAGTTTCACGTTTACGTTTTTTGGTCTCTAGTGGTGCTTTGGGTCATGTGAACACTAGTGATATTTCCGATTGTAGTGGTTGTAAACTGGCAAAATTTTCTGCCTTACCGTTTAATAAAAGTGTGTCTTATTCTGTTGCTCCTTTTGATATTATTCATTCTGATGTATGGGGACCAGCGCCAGTTTCCACTAAGGGTGGATCGACCTATTATGTTTCGTTTATAGATGACTATACTCGTTATACCTGGGTGTATCTTATGAAACGCAGATCTGATTTCTTTGGCATTTACAACAACTTTAGAGCCCTTGTTAAAACACAACATTCGGCTGTGATAAAGTGTTTCAGGTGTGACTTAGGGGGTGAATATACCTCTAATGACTTCACTCAGTTACTTGCCTCTGATGGTACCATACACCAGTCATCTTGTACCGACACTCCTGAGCAGAACGGTCTGGCAGAAAGAAAACATCGTCATATTGTTGAGACAGCACGCTCTTTACTTTTGTCTGCAGAGGTTCCTAGTATTTTTTGGGGAGAAGCAGTCCTAACTGCTGTATATGTGATTAATCGTATTCCTACTGCATTGACTTCAGGGATGTCTCCGTTTGAGAAACTATATGGTCACCCGCCGAATTATTCTGCATTACGAGTTTTTGGATGTACTTGCTTTGTTCTTCGTCCTCATGTTGAACGAAATAAGTTAGGGTCAAAATCAGCTATATGTGTGTTTTTGGGGTATGGTATTGGACAAAAAGGATATCGTTGCTATGATCCTGTAAGTCAGAAATTATATGTTTCACGACATGTCACTTTTTTGGAACATATTCCTTTTTATTCCATTCCAGCTAAAACCCATGATGTGACAAAGTCAGATATTCGGCTTATTGATCCCTTTGGGATTGACATAGAGGTTCCAGTTCCGGATTCATCCATGCCATCTGGTGTGCCACCTGATAGTGCTTCAGCCTCGCCTGTGCCTGAGTCTGCTCCTTCGACTGTTGAGACTGGAGACCCACCACCTCTGAGGAGGTCTACTCGACCTTGTAAGTCCACCAAACTGCCAGATTTTTCCTATTCTACATATTCAGCCTCATTTGCTTCCTTTATTGCAAACATACATCATTTGTCTGAACCTGAGTCGTATAGAGAGGCTGTGTCTGATCCTCTTTGGCAGAATGCTATGGCTGAGGAACTTGCTGCTCTTCATCATACACATACATGGGATTTGGTTACTCTCCCACCTGGTAAGCATGCGGTTGGTTGTCGATGGGTGTATAAGATAAAAACAAAATCTGATGGGTCTGTTGAGCGATACAAGGCGAGACTTGTGGCAAAAGGGTACTCACAACAATATGGTATGGATTATGAGGAGACTTTTTCCCCCGTAGCAAAGATGACGACTGTTCGCACTATGATTGCTGTTGCATCCGTTCGACAGTGGAAGATATTTCAGATGGATGTCAAGAATGCCTTTCTGAACGGTGATCTCCACGAGGAAGTTTATATGACTCCTCCCCCAGGTATTGACCACCAGCCAGGTGAAGTTTGTCGGCTTCGAAAAGCTTTATATGGTCTCAAACAAGCCCCTCGTGCTTGGTTTGAGAAATTCTCCACTGTTATTACTTCCCTTGGATTTGTCCCGAGTAACCATGATTCAGCATTGTTTGTTAGATATACAAGTGCAGGGCGAATTCTATTGTCCTTATATGTAGATGATATGATTATTACTGGTGATGATCATAGTGGTATTGAGTTATTGAAGCATGATTTGGCTCATCGATTTGCAATGAAGGACTTGGGCTTGCTGCGTTATTTTCTGGGTATTGAGGTGGCTCAGTCTAAGAAAGGGTATCTTCTTTCTCAGACTAAGTATATATCTGACTTGTTTACACGGGCGCGTCTTTCTGACAACAGGACTGTAGATACTCCCCTTGAAACCAATGCACGTTACTCTCCTAGTGATGGTGTTCCATTATCAGATCCGAGTCTTTATCGGACTATTGTGGGTAGTTTGGTTTATCTTACGGTTACTCGTCCAGATATAGCACATGCAGTTCATGTTGTTAGCCAGTTTGTTACTGCTCCTACTTCTGTGCACTGGGGAGCTGTACTTCGTATTCTAAGGTATCTTCGTGGCACTCAGTTTCAGAATCTCTTGTTTCCCTCGACGTCATCTCTCGAGTTGCGAGCCTATAGTGATGCTGATTGGGATGGAGATCGCAATGATCGTAAATCCACCACTGGTTTTTGTGTGTTTCTTGGAGACTCTTTAATCTCGTGGAAGAGCAAGAAACAAGATGTTGTCTCTAGATCTTCCACGGAGGCTGAGTATCGTGCCATGGCTGTGACTACATGTGAGATTATTTGGTTACGTTGGCTTCTTGCAGATATGGGGGTTCACATTTCTATGCCTACTCCCCTGCATTGTGATAACAAAAGTGCGGTACAAATTGCAAAGAATTCTGTCTTCCATGAGCGTACGAAGCACATTGAGATTGATTGTCACTTCACCCGTCATCATTTGCAGCTCGGGACCATATCGCTTCCTTTTGTTCCATCGTCTTTGCAGATTGCTGACCTTTTTACGAAGGCTCAGTCGGCGTCTCGATTTCGTTTTTTGTGTGACAAACTCTCAATGCTTATTGCTGTTGCATTGTGAGTTTGAGGGGGGATGTTAGCCCATATGTTATTGGGCCTTTAGTTTATGGACCTTTAGGTTATTGGCTATGTATATATAGCCTCCTTTTGGTTTAGTCAGTTTTTATGCTTTTCAGATTACATTGTAAACCTTAGCCTTTCTTTCTTTCAATAAAGTTCTATTAATACCCTCCAGCTCCCAATAGCTCTTTTTCTCTGAATTCCTTAGTGGCCTTGTACAAATCTTTATAATTAAACCTTTGTGGTCTATACTCGCGTTCCCAATCTTCAAGAAGTTCTTCATACTTCTTCCTTCTAACATAATAAACCACCACTGAGGTTGCAACAATAAGTAAAACCAAAGATATTACTGGCAAATCAATCGATAAAAATCTTGATGTCCCTTTGCGCCCAAGACAAGGAAGTTTAGGAAGTTAAGAAAGTTCTTGAGCTTTCCCATCTGTCTTGAAGCTCCATCCCAAGATATAATGATTTGTTGGGACTGAACCAGTTGATGATGAAAAACCAACATACATGGTCTGATAAAAAATTGGTGAAAGATCATATTTCAAAGACAAAAGTGGCCTAACTGGTTTTCCCACATGTAATGAAGCTACTGTCACATTAATTTGCTTAGAACTGCCATCATAATCCACCTAGACTTGCATTGGCTGGCCACTAACTAGAGTCATGTTATGAAACAAGCCAGTATCATCAAAATAACATGTTATGTGATTTGCTAAAGACTTCAATCCATTTATATCAATTCCAACATGATTGTCATTCATATAATCAAAATCCGCGCTATAGATTGTATCAAGCTCAACTCGTACAATATGGTTTGATATATCCTCATTATTGGTTGAGTTGAAAAGGCCAAGATAGTGGTTTGCTAAAGCCCTCCGAATTCCTCTCTGTGGCGCGATAACAAAATCCAGTCCTTGAACATCCAAAGGTCGATAATCAGACCTTATGGTGAAAACAAAGGTTGTGGAGAAAGTAAATGCTGTACCATTAGGTGAATTCTTGAAATGAATTGGATTTGGATAGAAAGCATGGCCTTGATCTTGTGTTTTAGAATCTGTTAAAAACAAAAGACCATTGGATGTGAGATTAGCAATGCCATCCAAGCTAATATTCCCTGACTGGAATCCATTGTAAATGAATCCATCAACTTCACAAGAAGCTGGTACAAAATCAACTAAGAAGAGAGACACTAGTATGACAAGGTTGAAGAACATTGGCAATTTTCTTTGATTGAGAGAAAATAATATGACCAAATGAAGATTTGCTCTACTGTTCAGAGCCACAAATGAGAAAATCTAATAAATAAACAAAATGTAGAAGAGTATGTCCAAGTCAAGAATACTAATCCAAAAATATAACTACATGCCAAGTTGTCTCAAGTAATCCAAGAGTCATCTATTAAGTGGTCCATCATGCTAAAATTTGGACTAAATGAGAGGAAAGGTCTATGCTTTCAATTAGGGGTGTTTATTGGTAGATTCCATCTTGATTATATTATTGATTTGATTTATTAATTATCAATTTGTAAATATGGTAAATCGATAATTAGATCAATAGAATATTTGTTTACCGATTTTTGAGTAATTGATGACTACCAAGTTGGTAATCATACTTGTACTAAAATTTGGACTACATCAGAAGAAAAGTTCGTCTGCATCTGCAACTACAGTCAAATTTCTCTATTGTGGCAGTATTTGACTGAAAGTTTTATGGTTGCTATAGTGAGGTATTATTATATATGTATACTGACATTTGATGTTTAGTTCTAATTTAACTGTTATAAATAAAAGTATACAAAATTATAAAAGAGTGAATGTTTAAAAAAAAAAAAAAAAAAGTTCAGTAGCATTTTCTTGTGAAGTTGTGATAATAACTGATAGACACTAGTTAAATACATTTTTTTCATTGTAATTAGCTATTTATATATGAAAGTTACCATACGCATCACATTGGATAATGATTATCATAAATAATTTGATATTTTATTTTATTTTATACGTAATATATATTTTTACATAATAGTTGAATATAATTATTATAGAGAGATAATTTTATAAAAAGTATATTGTTATAATGAATATTGTTATAGATGATATATTATTATAAAAAATAAAATATAACATAAAATTGAAAAAAATAATATTAAATTATAATAATAAAATATCGTTATAACAGACACCTATTTAGAGAGGTATTCATTTTAGCAAATGTAGTAAAGACATCTATAAACAATTAGATATGGAGCATACAAACTAGGAAAGATATACTTCTGTCCCATTTTACTCATCTCAATTTGATGTTGCACATTGACTAAGAAAAATAATTAATAACATGATTACTTTATCATAATACCCCTATTAAATGATGTTTATAATTTAATTTGGAGAAAAAATAATTAATACTAAGGGTTAAAAAAAATTATATTACCTTAATTAATGAAAAATGACAAGTAAAATAAAATATCAAATTAGAAAATTTGAAATGAGTAAAATGTAACAGAGAGTATCTTTTATATTTCCTTATTTGAAAAAATAAATGCGTTTGAATTTTCATAAATTATGAATTGATGATGGATGTGTTTGATGCCAACCACTAAACTAATATGGCACAAAATATTAACTACTACTATCAAATTTAATGTCGGCAAGTGGCAGAAATTTAATTCAAGTGCAGTGCTGTTCTCATGGTTGGTGGAATTAGATTTACAGTCTTCTTTTCCAGTAATTTTACACTATTTTAATTTTTACACACTCTATATAAAATCAGGCACGCAATCATAAATTGTTTTTATTTATTTATGAAGCAGTCTCCTTCTAATACTTAAATATTAAATATCCAAAAACATTGATATATTTACAAAATTAAAATATCTTTAATTTTATTTTAGCTTTTGAGAAAATGATCTAATTAAGCACATAAGTTTATACATAAACTTAACTAATACTTGAGATGAATACAAAGTAAAAACTCATACAAATAAGTTGAATATGTCAAAAGTCATGATTACAAATACGCAAATTTAATTACACTCGATGTATTCGCGTTTCTTATCTTCTTGACTTCTGCTCCTTTTTCACTTGCATTTGTTTCTCCAACTGCAACGTTAATATCTCAATCCACTTCCTTGAAATTGCTTGTTCGTGAAATCATTTTTGACGTTAGTATCCATTATGATATCTTGAGAATTATTATTTTCCTAAATTTGTTCCAATTTTTTTTGTTGTATGTTAGACTTTTCTGTTTTTTTTAAATATAATGCACCTATAAGATGTTCCATTATACTAAAATCACTCAAACAGAAAGGACGAGAGTGGATGACAAATTAAAAGTAACATCGTGTGTTTTGAGAAACTAGGAAAATGACTAGAACATCTTACCTCATGAAATGAAGCTCACATTAGCAGCTCATCATCTCATTCCACCAATTTGGAGAAAGCTAAAGGCTTCATCTTGATGAAAATTATGAAATATACATAATTTAACATAATTCTAAGCAAATGCTAGACTAAATATTTTATTTATAAAGAAGTACGATAATTGATATCAGAATATACCTAACGACATACCTGATTTATCATACCCTATTTTTGCCTACCCATTTGAGATGAAAAATAAAGCTTTATTTTTAAGGTCCTAAACAACATGTGGCAACAAAAATATCAATAAAGATTTATCATTATGTATCACAAACAACAAATTAATGGTCCACCAAAACACCGTAAATTAAATAAAATCCATTCAATTGCAATAGCATCCAAAGCAACAATGTTCTATGTCAAAAAAACATATAAAAAGATAAAAGAAAAACAAAACCTAAAAAACAAAGAGAACTGTGAAAAAAATTCATAATAGCCATGTTTTTTAAAACTAAATTCATGATGATGGTCTTAGAAGTTATGATAATGAATTGTAAAAAAGAGGGTAGTAAATTGAGTAATTGTGAGGGCATGAATCCTCCAATAATCTTACACTAAATGATGATCAATAGAAGGGAAATAATTCACGCTATTCAATCGGGTTAAAGGAGGGAAGGAACCTAAGGATTTTAAAACTGAAAAGTAACGAATAATTACTCTTTTTAGTCTAAAAATGAATTAAAAAATTAAAAAAAAAAAAAAAGATAAATAGCAATTCTGCTTTAAAGAGCGTCACGTCACCAAATTCACGGGTCCAATATATGTTACTTTCTTGGTCCCATTTTATGCAACACAGATGAAATTTAGACGGTCAATTAATTTTTTGGTATGATTTTAAAGATTTTAAGTTATTAATTAGTATTATAATTTATTTTATTTTAATTATTATGATTTATAGTATTTTCTTAACATAATTTTCAGATAATACATGATACTCACTTTGTCTCAGTTTATGTGGTATTGATAAAATTCGAAGAGTCAGCTAAATTTCAATATAGTTTTTAGATTTTTAAGTTGTTAATTATTATGATTTATAGTACTTTCTACATAATTTTTAGGTAATATATATTACTTCCTCTACTCCAATTTATCTGGCATTAATAGAATTGGAGAATCAACCAAATGTTTACAATGTAAATATTTTAAGTTGTTAATTATTATGATTTGTAATATTTTTTACGTATGACACTGATAGAATTTTAAGAGTCAATAAATTTTTGTATGCCTTTTAAGTGTTTTTATAATTTAGTATGGTAATTATATAATTTTTTACATAATTATTTTCTTGATTTAACAGAAGTACTTAATTTTCGTGGAAAAACTTGAATTAAAAAACTTTTGAGGTTTTTTATGTGTAGCAGAGAAACACCATGCCGAATGAAAATAATCTAATTTTCTCTTACATCTTTAAAATGCATAAATCTCAAAAAATAGGCGCAACTAATAATAAAGAGAAAATTTATTGGTTTCTTTGGTCAAATTACATGAATTGGGTTTCACTAATATTTACTACTAGTGGAATGGGGCCACGCTTCGCGCGGTGATAAACTATTTATTAAATAAAAATGTAATTTGTGCGATTATTCAAGTGCAATGAATGCGTTAAGATTTCTTTTAAATTCAAATTCAAAAATTAAACTTAATACTTTAAATTTATAACATTAGTTATAATTAGTTGTGTAATTTATTCAAAGTTTTCACTCTTTAAAAATTTATGATCTTTTTAGGGATACTTGATTTTATCTATCTCTATGTAGATGATAAAAATTTATATTTTTTTACTAAATATTTTATTTAAAATATATAAATAATATATCAAAACACAATAAATATATAAACTAATTTTAAAACTAATTTTAAAAGACACTACAAAATAAATTATCAGGACTCTTAATCATTATTAGGACTCACATTCTCTGAATTTCAAAAAATATATTAAATTTATATTTGGAAACTCAAACTTCTAATTCTCACCATCAATATGAAGCTAGGCATTAGAAAAGTGATGTGACACCTCTATTTGGCCAAAAAAAATTATTTTATTTTTATTCTTTTTGAATAATTCCTTCAAATTTAATTTACTTATTATTATTGTTTTACAGAAATAAATATTTCAATTACCATTTCCTCTAGTCATTTACATTTCTCAGCAATTATACTAAAATTACGAGAATTGCATTATTTTGCATAGATAAGAAACTGCTATAATTGACGTCTGAGAAGGTGGTAGTATTAATTTCTAATTAATTTGAAAATTCAAAAATAATTAAAACTTTAAAACTTCATCAACTAACTAATAATGAAACTTAAGAGGTACAAAAAAATATGCTTGCACTAATGCTTTATCATAAAGAATTTGAAGGGGTACGCCACATGATCACAATATACATCAACTTACTTGTAGCTTATATCTTTTAGTGTTGAGTTGTGACTGCCTATAATTATAATGAGCAATATGAAAAGAATAGTAAATTCCTAATTGTGATAATTAAGGAATCAATTTTTACATTAATTACTTAAAAAATGGAAAAGCCAAAAAATAGAGAGAAAAATAAGTTAGGTATTGTATTAAAATATAAAATAAATAATAATTATATGAACTAAAAGAGATGTTTTTTATATAACTTTAAAGAGGATATATAATTACATAAATATAAATTTATGGCCTTATATGTTATTTGCCTTCTTCTTTTCTTTTCAAACAAAAAAATGTGAATAATATTTTTATTTTTTTTATTTTTTTCACTCAAATACTCTATTTTATTGTCAATTTTTTTTAATTTAATGCTTGAACAAAGAGGGTGTTGGAATTTTATTTTATTTTTTAGAAAAATAGCCAATAAGCTAAGTGCTAAAGTTATAAGTTGGACATATTCATTTTTTTTTACTTTTAGCTTATTTTTATACTCTTCTGACCTAAAAGTAAATGTTTAAAAATAATTTGTTTCTTCAAACACCAAAAAAATGAAAACAAAAAATGAGCTTAAAAGCTAAAAACACGTAAAATAAATTAATTCGAAAACTCTCGAAGTTCTTGAAGTTATTAAATTTTTGTTCTTCAAAATGCTTCTAACGATAGCTTTTAACCTCATTATCGAATTTAGAAATTAGGAATGCACTAACATGCAAAAAACAATAATATCAAACGCATAATGTTCATTTTAGAATGTTGCAAAAAATATCACAATAAAAATTTACAAAATCTAATCACAACTTAACATAATGAAATATGTATGTACAATTATAGTCATATGAAAGGAAAAAAAATAAAAGGAGGTCATTTCTCTTTTCAACATTCTATTTTATCTTATCGATTATCCTATTCTTGTCGTCTTTACGTTTTTAAAATACAATTTTAAGAAATAAGAGAAAAAAGTATCACAATAAAAATTGACAAAATCTAATTATAACTTAACATAATGAAATATGTATGTACAACTATAGTCATATGAAAGAGAAAAAATAAAAAGGAGGTCATTTCTCTTTTTCATTACTACTCTAGTCATTCGTTACAATTATTTATTCTTTATTGCCTTCACGTTTTTTTTTTCATTTTTCTCATTGACATTAATTTTACAGTTACAACTACATAATACATAAAAAGAAATTAATTATCATTAAGATTATATTATATTAATTTCTCTTATGCGGATTGTCTCAAGCAAATGGTGAATTGAGTTCTATTGCAAAAGATCTATTTTTAGGATAATTTTGATTTATTTTATGAAATTTTTAATAATCTATTTATTTAGTAGATTATGTAAAAAAAATAAAAAAATTAAGGTGTCACATCATCTTAACTATATTTTTTCTTTATATCTATTTTTAGTATAACGACAAATAAAAGTGAACAACTTATGTAGTAATTTAAACTATATAAAGAAAGCAAAAGATTAAATATAATTTTTTTAAAAAAAAGACATTCATCTCAAGTGGTTCTTATGTTCTTCTCCTCAAATCTTTACATAGTAATTATTTCATCTTTACTTCATTTGTTCACTATTTGATCTTCTTCTTATCCTTAAAAAAAATAATACATCACAAAAATTAATATATTATAAAAAAATTATAAGAAAATATATTTAAATTATACATGTTCTTGCTTAAAAGTTACAAACAATATAAGATAACAATAACAACAAATTTAATGTAATCTCATGTATGAGTTTAGCAAATCAATTAAATGTCAAAGGAACAATGTATGTAGAAGAAGAAAAAGAAGCAATAGCATACCCAAAAGAAAACAATACGGAGGACATTTTAAAAGATATACAAATGATTTTTGTAAAAGAATATATGAAAGTTCAAAAAATATATAGTGAATGAAATATCCTTAATTTTGATGATCGAGGAAAGAAGACTTATAATACTTCTATTTATAAGACAACTATATAGAATATCAATGATATCATGAACATGACTATTAATATAATTTAGGAGTTATGATCATCAAAGATCATGAGAGTAATGATAAAGAAATATCAAATTTATATATTAAAGAATAAAAATAAATGAAAGAGTAGTAATTGATTCATTCATTTTGATTATTAAGAAAATTGATTGATTAATGAAAAAAAAGTTCAAAAAAAACACAAAAAAGGATAAATAGCATTGGAGGCTTCTAAGATATGCCACATAGGATTGCCTAAAGTTCTCCTTTATATATATATATATATATATATATATATATATATATATATATATATATATATATATATATATATATATATATATATATATATATATATAACCTCAAACTAAAAATAGAAGGGTGAATCAGTCTATTTGCTTTTCGACCCTAAGCTACATTATGTTCTCACATATGAAATTTTTATGTTATTAATTATCTGGTTTATAGTAATTTTTATGTAATCTTCAAATAAAATATATTACTTTTTATGTCCCAATTTATCTAACTATGATATAGGTTAGAGAGTCAACCAAATATTTTTAAGTCTTTTAAATATTTTAAATTTTTAATTATTGTAATTTATAGTATTTTCTATATCACTTTCAAATAATAGTCCCAATTTATGCGGCATCGATAGAATTTCAAAAATCGATCGTTTTTTTTACTAAATCTTTTAAATATTTTAAAATCATTATTGTGGTTTATAGTATCTTTTTACTTAAATTTTAAATAAATATAAGTAATTCCTATCCTAAGCTCCTCACATAATAATACGTAGAATTTGGAGGAGCTTATTTATAATTTTTAAAAGTTGGCCCTAAGCTCCTCTCATTTCTTATTTTATGTCTTTTAAATATTTTTAGTTGTTAATTATAATGATGTATAGTACTTTCTATATCATTTTCAAATAATTGTCCCAATTTATACAACACCTATAGAATTTCGAGAATCAATCAATTTTTTTATTATTCCTTGTAAATAAATGTAAGTAATTCTGGAGAAGTCCTAAAATAGCAATAAGTGAGACTTTGAGGAGCTTAAACGTGATGCTAAGCTCCGAAAATATCCTCAAATAGTAATAAGTGAGACCTTGGGGAGCTTAGTTGTCATTTTGGAAACTTGACCTTAAGCTCCTCCAACATTCCCTCTTCTAAAATATAGTAATAACGATATTTTCATTAAAAAGGACATAAGTACCTCTTAATTTGTGATAGAAACTTTAAGGACACATTTTTCTATCACGGGAGTCTTATTATTCCACTGACCATTTATTTTATATTGAATTATGAATTTCGCTTAGAAAATACTAGGTCGTCCTTATGGTAAAGCAGCCCAAGCAACAACTTTAAGCCTCATCTTTGTAGGGGCTCTAAAATTTCATCAAAGTTAATAGGTTGTAATGATTCCTCTAGGTTATTTTTTTATTTTTTATTTTTTCCATGTTTAGAGTTTTTCTACAACTGCAATGACTTGTTGGGATTGACTGTTTGATTCCTGGATAGTTTGTTTGATTGTTATGTCAATTTTTCTGTTTTGGAGCTTTTAAAGTTGAGAAAGTGATCTCAAACCAGAACTTTTGGTAAATGGCATCGAATGACAATTCCTCCAATTTTGTTAGCTCCAGAATATTTAGGCTAGGAAGACCTTTGGTTTGGGTACCAAGGCTTTCAGGTTCATTTTACGCTATTAGTTGAATTTTGATAAAAAGAAATATTGGGTATGGAACACACTTTTTATCAAAACAATCTCTGTTTGAAATTTTTAATAGTTTTTTGAGTTCGAAATTTGAATTTGATATGGTATCATAGTTCGTTTATATGCACGGAGTTTCGAACGAATCTCGAGCATTTGAACGTAATTCATTTGGACTTAGAAAAATTTCTAGTGTTAAGGTTGTTGGTGCAGCTGCTTAAGTTGTTGGCTAGCTGCTTAAATGATAGTAACTTTAGTGGCTGGGCACCACTTAAGCGGTAGCTAGTTGTCTCACGGAGGATCGCTTAAGCAATGGCCGCTTAAGCAGTTATTTGGCCACTAAGCAGCCACTGTTATATGTTATATATATTTTCATTCCAACCCCAAGTCCATTTCTAAGAGCTTATTAATCAGCGTGGATCATCATTTGAAGCCTAGGTCGTCATATTCTCGTACCATGATCATTTTTGCATCCTAACTCATAAGTTCTCGTCCAATTGTAATCCTAAATTCTAGTTTTAAAGTCTTAATATCTCTTCTTCTATTGAGACTATTTTAGGGTTGTTTTTAAGCTCAGATTACACTCAATTTTGGATCAAGTGATCTATGAGCTAATAAGGACCTAGTGATGGACTGAATTCTCAATTCCGTCGATGGATCCTACTATTCAATTTTTAGCTCAATTTCTGATTCAGTGCGTAAATTTATAATATGAGTATCGTTCTTGTCATCTTGATACCTAGAATATTATTTTGATAGCATGACAACGATTGAAGGCTTTTTGAAAAGAGAAAGCTCTAATATAGAGGATTATAAGTGCTTTTAGCAGCGTCTAGGCAGACTATGCTTATCTTTATTTATACTTTGCTCATTTATAGTATTGATATGATATTGTGCTAATTATTGGTAGATCGTTATGTCTTAGATAGTCATTTGAAAAATTCCTGATAATTACTAGCCGTTTAGGGGGCTTTAAGATAGATTTCTTCCTTAATTCCTTTAGGTCTGGTAGTTGTTTCTCCCTTTAGAACTTAGTTTAGCTTATGCAGGGTCTTTGGGATTAAATGTAGATGTCTTAGCCTATGCTTGGGTAGCCGCTTGTCTTAGGTTAGATTTCGGGGACTTATAGTTGACTTTATGGCTCATTTGTAAGGTAAAATACCATAGGGTAGTGCCTTGTCTTGTAATAAACAACTATAAAACACCTAGGTGGGCTAGTTATTGGAACTAGAATGGTTTTCTTGTTAGATTCTGGTTGTTAACCTGATATTCTTGGCGCTTAGCATTTTCAGCTTAAACTACAAACTTTGACTTAATTATCGGAACCTTACACTTCTTTGAATGAATTTGACCTTCTAAAATGGAAAAAAAGAACTATATAGAGTTGGGTTGAATCAAAATGTTGGATTATTACTACCTATTGTTTATTTTGTTTTGGTTTGAGTCAAACATCTGGCTTATTGTTTATTACCCATTAGTTCTGGTTTGAATCCGGCATCTGATTGTACTAATTATTTATTAGTTTTGATTCAAATTTGGCACCTGATTTTAATGCTTATTACCTGTTATTTTTAATTCGAGTATGATATTCACTATTATTTATTTAAAATTTGTAAATCTAGTTCAGGACTGGTATGCTTTCATGGTTATGGTTGTAGGAAGAATATACGATATGCTATCACGCATCTTGTCCCATCTTCACATTTCTTACCATTGTATTAGACTTTATATTAGTAATATCTCTTGTCTGCACCTATTATTCTTATGGGGGCTCGGTTGAATTTTATTTTATTGCATGTACCTTCTATGCTTATAGGGGTCTAGTTAGGTTATAACTAGACATTTACTTTCTCCACTTGAGTTATTTACTTACAATTCTTGCTTTTGCTTTTTATAACTGGTTATTTTCATTTTTGATCCTGTTTCATTGCCTCTTAGTATAGATTCGTATTTTATTATGCTTTTACTGTAATTGAGCTCAATTAGACTATGATGCCTACTGAGTATTCCGTGTTTTGATACTCATACTACACTTCTGCATCTTTTTTTTTTCTAATATAAATCCTAGTATGAGTCATCACTATTGATGTCGACTTCAAGAAGAGCTGCTGACCGGAGATTTAGGTGACCTTTCAGCATCCGGAGCTGATCTTTCTCCTTCTATTTCAGTATTGTCTTACTTGTATATTCGGAGACCACTTATATATTTTGGCACTTATCCAATACTCTTTTTATATAGTGGCTCTTGTACTGGTCGCAACAATTCTTAGGGGCTCCTTTTTGTACAGTTTGTCCCTTTCCCTCATTTAATATGCTATATATATGTGTGTGTGTGTATGTATTAGTATATATGTGTGTGTGTATATATATATATATATGTATGTATATATATATGAATATATACATACTGTAGACACATAATTTTGTCCCTCCCTAAAATTATTTTTTACCATTTTTTACCCCGTCTTACCACGTATCTTCACCCATGTGATAAGTTTCATACAATAACAAATCCAACAATTTGTTAAAAACTTGGGACACCTCACCCTAACAAAAATAATAGTCTATACACCCACACATACACCTCCCACAATTTTGATATACATACCCTCACCATCGAATACAGAGAACAGAACACACACCACTACAATACACCAATATATACATACACTCACACATACTCTCAGGGAATCACACATAATATATATCTCAACAAATTTACGTACACAGAGACGAACACAGATATACATCCACTCTATTTCCATGGAGCACACATTCACAAGAAGAATACTCTTTATACACACAATACAACACACACACAGAGCAACTGGCACCACACACTGATGTAGTACACCCTGACACACAAAACCAATGAGATAGAGAGAGAAAAATTAGAGAAAATGAGAGAGAAAAGATCAGGTGAGAGAGACAGTGAGAAAATGAGAGAAAATAGTTTGGTCCTCAATTTTCTGGCAATGTTCTCATCGGAATTGTAGCTTTCATCACTGTTTGAATCATCAATGAAGCTCACCGGAGCTCCGGCAAGAAAACTCCCCAAACCAGCTCCAACTGAAAAACCCATTAAAACTGGCGACCAAGATCCTCGCTGGAAATGACCTATATTCGTCGAAAAATAAGAACAACTTTGTTCTCTTTAATTCTCACAGGGAAATAACACAATCAGTTAACCTAGCTCCAAAATAAATCAGAAAAATGATCGTGGGTTTAGGTACAAATCGAGTTTGGGTTGACAATTTTGAATTCGCAGATTCTAATTTGAAGCTACGATGAGGTCCTATTCGTGAGCTCCGGTCAACTGTTCGGTTTGAAGTCAAAAGTGTGATCAAATAATACTCATAGCTAGAAAGCCCCAATTTAAGGTTCATCTCTTTATATTCATTTTTTTTCTTAGTTAATTCTTTGTTTTTGTGTGTGATTGATTGTTATCATTTTGATTTTCTCTTATTTTGTGCATGATGTGAATGATTAATATTATATTGTATTGACTGTGGATGGTTAAGAAATGTTAATCGTGAATTGTTATGTTTGAACTATGACTAAGAATTCAAGTTGAGTTGGAAATTGAAAAAATAATAACATGGGTGAATATTGATTAATTTAATTCATTGAATCGTTGATTGATTTAAAATGGACATTGTATGTTGTTAAACACGACATTATCATGATTAGGTCGTCAAATGGGTAGGCAAATACTAAGTTGGGTAGGCAAATTATAGAAATTGACTATTGTGGAATGATTTAATGTTTGTGCTTGAGATTGTTTCACTTTGTCGCTTGAAATTGGAAATATATTCATTTATCCGGGAATGCCCTGAGGCCATTTATGCTTATTCACCTGGGTATGCCCCGATGTATCATGTACGCGAAGGACGTTTGTGATCAAGGCCCAAGGCATCAGGTAGAGCATAGTTTAGTACTAGTGTAGGTTAGTGTAGGTTTATTTCAGTATCTTTTATTTTGGACTGTAATAATTATACTGGACACTATTTTCAAACTTTTGACTGTTTTATTGCTTGTTTCTTGTGTTTTGTGTGTGTTGTTTGGTTTATACATTTTATAGTGTCGAACTAGCCGATATACTCCACGAAGCGATCATGGTCGAACCATGGGATCGAGGGACAGAATTTCTTAATCGAAATCTCTGTTCGTGGACCCGTTTTGAAAGAGTCAAAAATTATTTTGAAAAAGGATTTTGAAAGGTGACTTGGCACACCAGATTTATGTCAAGTGGTGACTCTGAGTTTGAATGTAAGCAATCCTTTTCAAAATAAATTGTTTTCTTTTATCACTTAATAATAAAACCCTTTTTGGACTCAATATATTCCTTTTTGGTAAAAAAAGGGTGTGACAGCTCTAGCGACTCTACTGGGGATTTTTTAGAATTCAAGCTTATTTTTGAGTTGTATTGGCTTAGTTTGACACTATAAGTGTATAAATATTTTATTTGTGTTATTATTTGTGTTATTCTTATATCAAAGTTAGATGTCTACGTGCTCTTTGTTTACAACCTTTCTTTATTTGTTACTGCTATATATCTGGCACCATATGCATTATCCTGAGCTATTTCTTTTACAACAAGTCCTGAAGTACATGTCATATACACGAACTCTAGTTGAGTCACCCTTATTTTAGGAGGGGGAGCCATCGGATGTATGGAGCAGGTGAAAAGCAATCGCAGCCACTATCAATCATATGCTCCCCTGAACAACCTTGTTAGTGGATCCAACCCAAGGTCAGCCTTTAGGTCATGCTTATCTGCATCATCTTGAGACCTAGTGGAACTTATTTGGTTCTTTGAAGGAGATTCACCCCTAAAGCATCCCTATATGCTAATTGCTGCATCTTTGAGGGTCATAGGGTCATTTGACGGATTGATTTGGGAAAATCGTGTGTTTATGCTAGAAAAGGTTAAAAAAAAAGAAAAAAAGTGTGTAAAAAAAAGAGAGTTTTATAGTTTTCAAAGTTCTTTATGACTTTTATTCTGCAATCTAAAAATTCAAAAAGATTTTTACCCTTTGCACTCATCTTTCAAATGCAAAAATATCAAAAAAAAAAGATTCTTTTGTTCTCTTTACTAATTATTCATAATTCAAAATTTTCAAAAAAGTTTTTTTTTTCAATACGAGTTTTTTATAAAAGAAAAATTCAAAAAAGATGGTAGAAGTTTTGTACATTTCATATAACGAAAATACCAAAAAGATTTTCCTTTTGTAGTTGTTGGTGTCAGTTTTATGTGAAGTGTCAAATATATAATCCAAAAAAAGATTTTATTGACGTTTTTCATTGCCTGTCTTTGGTCCTGTCTCTTAAGTCAAGGTTTAGTTTGTTATTTAATCCATAATTGTCCAATCTGGATGAACTACGCATAAATAATTCTCCTCTCTCGGGAGTGAGATATGTAGGTAGCCCTTTGTGGGTTTGGTGATCTTATTTAAAAAAAAATTATTTGTATAGGGATTTTAAAGCTGAAAAAATTTAAAAAGATTTTCATCAATTCTTTTGACAATTTGTTATTTTCGTTTCTTCTTCAAGTTTCAAGAAAAAGAAAAAAAAAGAGTTTGATTGGTTTTCTTGTGTCAAAACTTCACGTACTACGCACACCTGATTCTCCTCTTCCAGGGGTAAGATATGTATGCGCCCTTCTTGGGTTCGGTGATCTTTTCAATAGAAAAAGACAAAGATTTTGAGGAAATGTTGAACTCTAACACATTTTGTTATATCTTGTTCAGTTAGTTTAAGGTGGTTGGTTTGTGGTATTTTGGCTGGACCTTCATATTACACCAAGTCAAAGAGAAAGTTATGGCCAACAAAGATACCGAGGTTGTTTTTACTAATCAGATAGAGAATTCGGGGAATGAGAATTTAGAAGCTAATGAAGAGATTCAAAAATTAAGGCAGCAAATGATAAAAATGTATTGAGCTTGGGATAATAGGTTACCGCCTCCTCCATTTCCCACTGATAATCTTAAATATCTTTCTAGCTTGCCTCCAGTGTCACATGCACAATTCACTATTTTTGTTGACATGCGACAACATGCATCAGGATCTACTCTGAGGCAAAAATATCCAAACGCTTCCAATATTCATTTCCTCAATCCTCAACACAAAACCACTACATACTCAGCTCCACCAGTTGTTCATGCTTTTGAGGTGCCACCCCACCTGAAACTCCTACTTTTAATGTCTATCTAACGGTTGTGCCTCCCTACTCTACAAGAGATCCTGTATTAAATATTTTTGGTGATCAGCATTATGCTCCCGATCCCACTTTTAAGTTGACTGGTCCTTACGACTTTACTCACCAGTTTGAATTTTCTCTTATAACTGAGAAGCCTGCTATGACAGAAGAACAATAGGAAATGACCAAAAAATTGAGAAGTTTGAAACTAGCTATGAAGAACTTGTAAGGATTCGAGGATTATAAAAGTGTCTCATATAAAGATCCGTGCATATTTCCAGGAGTTAACCTTCCTCTTGGTTTTAAAATGACAAAGTTTGAGAAGTATGATGGACACGGTGATCCCGTAGCACATTTGAGATGTTATTGTAACCAACTAAGGGGCGCTGGAGGGAAGGAAAAATTTGTCATGGATTATTTCGATGAGAGTCTTTTAGGATTAGCTTCAGAATGGTTTGTTGACCAAGACATCGATAAGTAGAGTAGTTGGGATGACCTAGCTAATGAATTCATGTAACAATTCCAATAGAATGTGGAGTTGATTCTTGATGAAAAATCCCTAACTAATATGAAGAAGAAGAGTACATAAAGTTTCAGGGAGTATGCGATTAGATGGCTTGAACAAGCTACTAGGATGAAACCACCAGTGCAAGAAAGTAAGATAGTGAAGGTGTTTATTCAAGCACAGAATGAAAAAGATAGTGAAGGTGTTTATTCAAGCATAGAATGAAATATATTATCAACACTTGTTACCTGTATTAGGCAAGCCATTTATTGAGGTCCTCAAAATAGGAGAGATAATAGAAAATGGAATTAAGAACGGTCGTATTGTGAGTTTTGCAACATTAAAAGCGACTACTCAAACAATTCAACAGGGTTTAGGAAGTGTTTGAGGAAAGAAGAATGAGGAAGATGCATCTGCTATTGTCGTTGGACAGCGGGTACAGTAAAGAAGACCATGTCATCGTTACCCTTAGGCTAAAGCCCAAGTTCATGCCCAAGCTCCACATAATCACTCCCCAAATCCATTATACTTTATTCCCCACCTTCATATCTAGTATATAACGCACAACTACATGTTCAACCCATATCTTACCCACAATGGAATACACCTACTCCTTAGAGTCATTCTCTAACTCACAAACATACCAAAGCCCTTCTAGGCCTGATTTTTTATCCAAGCCAAACAACGAAATAAGGCATAAGTCGAGGGATAGCTTCTCACCAATTGTAGAGTCATATGCCAATTTATTCCATAGATTGGTACAGTAGGGCATGATCACTCCTCTCCTTGGGTATACTCCTGACCTGTATTCAAGAAGTTTTGATCCTAATGTACGATGTGCATATCATTCTAATGTTTAGGGTCACAGTATTGAAGATTGTCATGCTTTGAAAAGAGAAATAGAAAAGATGATTTAAGATAAATCGATTATGGTGCAGAACATTGATAGTGATGAAAGATCTAGTCATGTTGATGTGCAAACCAGTGGCTAAGATGTCAGGATCAAAAACTGAGAAGTCATTCCTCTCCTTACTAGGAAAGGTTTTGGTAGCTTGTTTTCTTTTCTTTTCTGTTATCCAAATTATTTCAGGGTTGTAGTTCAGAATCTATCCTATTTTATCCCTTTGTCGTTTATATTCAAACCCTTTTATCTTTCATTTTAACTAAATAGAGTGTCCCTTTTTTTCCTTGTGTTTAATATGTGTTGTTTGTTTATTTTCTTTACATAGTACATTTTATGTTAATTCTAGTGATATGAAATGTTGACGGAATTTTCAGCTAGATCTTAAAATCCAGTTTAAACATGATCTTTGAATTAGAATGTTTCATTTAGAAAAGAGCATTAGATAAAATAGGTAGAGTGTGAAACATTTGGTGATCAAGTTGAAGCCTTCTTTAAAAATTAAGGCAAGAATCATAAGAATAACTTGGTCATCAATTGAAAGACATACCTCAATTAAGTCAAGTAGTGAATGAACGATCCTGTATCAAGAGAAACAAGAAGATAATCAGATCTACAAAAGCATGCATCATTCGATGTAAGGGATGTACAACAAAGGTAGAGTTGTATGCTGGACAAAGCACAGAAGAAGTAGTGACGCACTGGCTCAGTTAAAGTTAGTGCTGTAAAAAAGTCACAAATAGTCTTCATCTTTCATTGTCATATTGCATGATATGTAGTTGTATTTTCAAGGATTGATATGATGAAGGCATTTTATTTTGCTATCCGAACATAGTGGCATCCTTTGTTTTCCCCATTTGAGCTTTAGTTCTATTTTCTTTCATACCCCTCTTTTGGAATCAAGATAAAGTTAGCAAAGTTAAAAAAAAGTGTCCAGCAAAATAATAGAGTCAGAAAAGTTTCAAAAAGAAAAAAAAAGACAAAATGTGTCCAAAAATAAAGAAAAGAGAAGAGTGTCAAGAAAAATAAAGTCGGAAAAGATCCCCAAAAAGAGTCGATAAAAGAAAAAAAGAAGAAATCAAAATCAAGCAAAAGAACAAGTTTCCGAAACTACGTGTGAACTGACTTCTACTCTCTCGGGGGTAAAATACGTAGGCAGTCCTACTTGGGATAGGTACAACCAAATAAACAATTTAGAATTTTACAATAAAAAAAAATAGGGCATGAGTTAATCTTGGTTGTTTGAATCAATTTCAAAATTTGTAAGTCTTATCCCACTTCAAGCGTCATTTGGGACTCATTCCATTCTTTCTTTCTAACCCTATCTAAAAGCCAAGTTACAACCAAAGAAATACCTTCAGATCAATCTTACAGAATTTTAAGGCTAAGCATTCAATGGATATGATGACCCATTTTGGGTACTACTTGTCTTCTTCAGCAAAAGGAATCAGGAGAGAAATAAAAATAAGATTCTTATTGGTGAAAATCTTCACAGGCATCTTAAGACGACTGTAAGTTGAGAGAAATAAAAATGAGAGAGTCTTTTTGGTGAAAAACCTCACGGGCACTGTAAGGCAAGGGTGAGAAAAAATGAGAGATGCCTGTTGGCGAAAACCCTTCAAGGCGGCACTAGCAGAATGAGGTCTCTAAATGCAATTGGCCCAAGGAAGTAACTCAGTTTTAGGGTCATTAACTCAAGAACAATTGGTAAAAATTTTGAGTGGAAAGATCAAGCAGCTTAATCCAAAAATGCAGGCATAATCATTAGAATTGATTGTCATTTTTAGATAAATTTTGCATTTCTCTGTTTCAATTGGGATATTTATTGTTTGTTCTTTCTTCTTTACATTTTTATTTGTGTTTTCTTGAGTCAGTTATTCAAATAAAAGTCATTTTTCTTGTATCTATGAATCAAATCAATGTCAAAGCAAGTGAGAAAAGATTTCAAAACTAGCTACCAATTTCTACAATTGCAAAAAGCAAAGACAAAAGGCCAGTACATAAAAAAGACATAATTGTGAGCCGAAATAAGGCATACAGAAAGTATTGTCAAAAAATAAGCCTAGGAACTCATGGAAATACCAAGGTTCAAAGGAGCATGGCAAAGCAGAGATACCGTGTTTGTTTCAGAGTCACTCTTAATAATTTGAGTTTGGTCAAGATGCAGCAAGTCAATGACATATACTAATGGTTGGAAGCAAGATTAAATGTGTGAGGGAAAGAGCGATTATCGCGAAAGCTAAAGCCACAAACTAGCCACCATGTTCTTAAACTCATAAATTTTCTTTGTATAAAACAGGAACACATATTACCTTTAAATTAAGGATTTCAATGCCTAAACACCAAAGGCCATAATTTCTCACTTCTACCAATGCAAGAGGCAATGTTGTTGCACAAGTTTGGTAATCAAAACCATGGTAAAACTCATAATTCAATATATCTAGGAGACACACTTCCTTGTTTGGGTAATTCAGGTTCGATTATTAGGTGATGCACTTTCTAAATTGAACCTGCACTCCTATAAGTCGCACTTTCTAGTTGAGTCCTTCTATTTAATCTTTAGGAGATGCATTTCCTTGTCTGGATAATTTAAGTGGTATTTGTAGGAAGATGGATTTCCTTAGGTATCAAGTAACATTTGTAAAGAGGCAAATTTCCTTATTTGGGTAATTCGAGTGGCACTTAAAAGGAGATGCATTTCCTTGGGCAATTTAAGTGGCAGTTGTAAGAAGATGCATTTCCTTTTCTAGGTAATTTAAGTGGCATATGTAAGGAGACGTATTTCCTTATTCAGGTAATTCAAGCGGCATTTGCAAGAAGATGCATTTTTGGGGTAATTCAAGTGGCATTTGTAAGGAGATTCATTTCCTTGTGTGGATATGTCACTCCCTAGCCTAGAATAAGCGAACAAGAAACATATAAGTATGTGTTATACAACTGACATACATTCTACTCAGAAGAGTTACTAATTCTAAACAATTATGAGGGCCTATGTAAATGCATAATTCCAGCTCATTGAATCTAACTGATATAGACAAGTGAAACTATGACCACGTGTGGCAACTTAACATTGTCTACGAAGCCTGTAAGAGAAATTATAACTGTACCAGAGAAGGTGGCCGAGACAGGGCCCCGACATGCCTAAACTATAATCAGGAACATGACTAAATAGTACTAGATATTTATTAGCTCTAGGTAAGAGAGGAGTTCACCGACTGCTTTGCTGAATATGGACAAGTGCCTAATATATGTAACACCCCACATAATTTCTAGCTTAATGCAGTCCTTTAAGCCTGTCAAGGGGTCTCAAACTTAGAATATTTATGAGGGTAATTCAAGTGGCATTTGTAAGGAGACACACTTCCTTGATTGGGTAATTCAAATTTTACTTGTTAGGTGATGCACTTCCTAACTTAAGTCTTGACTCCTAGAAAATTCACTTTCTAGTCGAGTCATTCCAATTGACCCTTAGGAAACACACTTCCTTGGTGGGTATTCAAGTTTCTCTTGTTGGTGATTCATTTCCTAACTCAAGCCTTTACTCCTAGAAAATGTGCTTTCTAGTTGAGTAGTTAACCCTTAGGAGACGCACTTTCTTTTCAGGGTAATTCAAGTTTCGCTTGTTAGGTGGTTTACTTCCTAACTTAAGCCTTTACTCCTAGAAAATGCACTTTCTAGTCAAGTCATTCCACTTAACCCTTAGGAGACACATTTCCTTGTCAGGGTAGTTCAAGTTTGGCTTGCTAGGTGACATACTTCCTAACTTAAGCCTTTACTCCTAGAAGATGCACTTTATAGTCGAGTCCTTCCATGCAATCCCTAGGAGATGTGCCTCCTTATCAAAGTAATTTAGGTTTCATTTATTAGGTGATACCCTTTCTAAATTGAACATTCACTACTAGAAGTCACATTTTTTAGTCTAATCATTTCACTTAACCTTTAAAAGACACACTTCCTTGTGAGTTTTAATTTTTCAGGTGGCACACTTCCTAACTTAAACCTTTATTTCTACAAGACGCATTTTATAGTCGGAATTCCTCACTTTAATTCTTAGGATACGTACTTTAATCTTGGTCATTTAATTTTACTCTCAAGAGATGCATTTCTTGGTCAGAGTCTTGATTCATCATTGCAACATGCAAGTAGTTACGATTGGATTTGACATTCGCAAAAGTTTTCGGATGATAAACTGGGGAAAAAAATTTAATTCATGTTACTGAAAGCATCAATTAAGACCCTCTTGAAAAATGAGACTTTATTTTTGAAAAGTGAGATTTCTATCATAACCTTTGTTTGAGATAATTTTCTTTCTAGTTTTTATGTGATTTCAGGAGCCCTCCTGAAGAACAAGGCGAATAAATGGAAAGTCAAGCAACAAGGGAGAAGAAGTTGAAAGTCAATCAACAAGGTGAAGAAATTAAAAGTCAATGGATTGAAGAAATAGTAAGTCAGGAGCCCGCCGAGAGAATAAAGTGAAAAAAATTGAAAGCCAAGCAACAAGGTGATGAAATTGTAAGTCGGGAGCTTACCCAGAGAATAGAGTAAGGAAATTGCAAGTCAGGAGCTCGCCCTGAGAATAAGGTGATGAAATAGCAAGTCAAGAGCCAAGAAAAGTTGCATAGATAGGACTTTTGTAACTTTATTTATGTTTTTAACTTGTAATTTTCATTTTTGATGTAATTACAGAGCCGCGGACCGAACCTCGATGGGACCTCACTCGTCTCTCCAACTCGGTATAGTCCTTCTTCTTCTAACCCTTTGAGATACTTGTGACTTGATTTTCTCAAAACTTGGGTAGGTAGGATGTCCTAAATCAAGACTCGGTGGTACTCTGTCCTTCTTTTTCTTTATTTTGAATAATGGTCAGGTCAAAATTCTGTCTCGTTGTCTACTTCTTTGTCTAAAAATACTTCGTGTTTACACTCAAAGAGGGAGATGATGTAGACACGTAATTTTGCCCCTCCCCAAAATTATTTTTTACCATTTTTTTACCCCTTCTTACCACGTACCTTTATCCATGTGATTTGTGAATAACAAATCCAACAAATTCTTAACAACTTGGGACACCTCACCCTAAAAAAAATAACAACCTATACCCCCTACCCGTACATACCCCCTACCATGTACACCCCACCCCAATTTACGTTTCTCACACACCATCATTGTTATACACCCATGCATACGCCTCTCACACAATTGATATACACACCCTCATTATCAGATGCAGAGAACAGAACACACACCACTACAATACATCGATATATACACACAATCACACATACTCTCAGGGAATCACACATAATATATATCTTAATAAATTTGCGCACACAGAGACGAACACACATACATCTTCTCTATTTCTATGGATTGAGTACACATTCACAAGGAGAATACTCTCTACACACACAATACAACACATACATACAACAACTGACACCACACACTAATATAGACACACCCTTAAAACTAGTAAGATAGAGAGAGAAAAATTAGAGAAAATGAGAGAGGGGAGATCGGGTGAGAGAGACAGTGAGAAATTGAGAGAAAACAGGTCAGTCTTCAATTTTTCAGCGACGTTCTCATCGGAATTATAGCTTTTGTTACTGTTTGAATCACCAGTGAAGCTCGCTGGAAATGACCCATATTTGTCGAAAAATAAGAACAATTCCGTTCTCTTTGATTCTCATTGGGAAACAACACAACCAGTCAACCCTGCGAATCAGAAAAATGATCGTGAGTTTAGGTACAAATCGAGTTTGGGTTGACGATTTCGGATTCGCAGATTTTGATTTGACATTCCAATGAGGTCCTGTTCGTGAGTTTCGATCAACTACTCGATCTAAAGTCAAAAGTGTGATCAAATAATACTCATCGCTCGAAAGCCCCAATTTAAGGTCCATCTCTTTATCTTTTTTCTTATTCTTAGTTAATTCTTTGTTTTGTGTGTAAGTGATTGTTATCGTCTCGATTTTTTCTTATTTTGTGTGTGTTGTGAATGATAAATATTATATTATATTGATTGTGGATGGTTAAAAAATATTAATCGTGAATTGTTATGTTAGGACCAGGACTTAGAATTCAAGTTGGGTCGGAAATTGAAAAATTAATAAAAAAAGGGTGAATATTGATTAATTTGATTCATTGAATCATTGATTGATTTGAAATAGACATTGAATATTATTGAACACAACAGTATCATGATTAGGATGTCAAATGGGTAGGCAAATACTAAGTTGGTTAGGCAAATTGTAGAAATTGGCGATTTTGGAATGATTGAATGTTTGTGCTTGAGATTGTTTCACTTTGTCCCTTGAAATTGGAAATGTATTCATTTAGCCGGGAATACCTCGAGGCCATTTGTACGTATTCACCTGGGTATTCCCTGAAGTATCTTGTACGCAAAGGACGTTCGTGATTAAGGTCTAAGGCATCAGGTAGACAATAGTTTAGGACTAGTATAGGTTATTGTAGGTTTATTTCAGTATCTTTTATTTCGAACTGTAATAATTGCATTGGACACTATTTTTAAAATTTTGACTGTTTGATTGCTTTTTTCTTGTGTGTTTTGTTTGGTTTATATATTTTATAGTGTCGAACTAGTCGATATACTCCACGATGAGACCATGGTCGAACCACGGGATCAAAGGGTGCCTAACACCTTCTCCTCGGTCAACAAAATTCCTTAACCAAAATCTCTGTTTGTGGACCAGTTTTGAAAGATTTAAAAATCATTTTGAAAAAGAATTTTAAAAGGTGACTTGACACACCCGATTCATTCCAAGTGACGACTTTGAGTTTGAATGTAAACAATCCTTTTCGAATCAAATTATTTTCTTTTGTCACTTAATAATAAAACCCTTTTCGAACTTAAAATCTATCTTTTTGGTAAAAAGGAGGTGTGTCACATACATATACATACATATATATATATATATATATATATATATATACATACATACGTACACACATATACATACATACATATATATATATATATATATATTGTGTTGCTCTAAATTATTATTTTAATCCTGTCTTTTCTTCTTCTGCATGTTAGTCCGTTACCCGCCGTTTGGGACTATGATTCTGACTTACCTACTAGTATCATTATGACCTGAGTTTTTGAATCATGACATTGGTACTCCTTGTTATATTTAAATACGTACAATTTTTATTTTATTTTTTTTAAAATGTTAATACTATTGAGATAAATTGAGAAGTGAAATACTACTTCCTCCGTTTAAAAAAGAATGACCTACTTTTCCTTTAAGTCCGTTTCAAAAAGAATGACTCATTTCCTTTTTTGACAGTACTTTAATTTAAACTTTCCACATGGCATGTTTAGGACCACAAGATTAAAGGGCATTTTGGTACATTTGACACAACTTTAATTTAAGGCCACAAGATTCAAAAGTTTTTTTTATTTTCTTAAACTTTGTGTCAAGTTAAAGTAGGTCATTTTTTTTTAAACGGAGGTAGTAATATTTTTTGAAATCTCCCGAAACACCTTACTCTTACTTATAAATAGCCCTATTTCTTCATTTATAAACAATCATCGTTATCATAATTCATATGATTCATATTATTTTGTCACAACCCATAAATATGTTCTTTAATGTAGTTTCAACTAGCATTTATGCCATTCAAAGCACAAGTTATCACTAAACTATCATAAAGTTAAACAAATAGATACTCACATCCAATGTCGCAAATCTCACGTAATTTGACATGCAGGACATATGTATTTTACGTAATTAGCCATGTAGGATGCGTGAAGAAGAAGTTGGTGAGAAATTTATTATATATCTACAAGAAATTAACATCAAATAAAATTATATATAAATATTTCTTTCTCCGATAAAATTATTAAAACCTCTTTTAAAGTTTCTCTTTAAGCCACAAGTATCATTGAGCCGCACTTGAACAAATGTTTAGGAGGGTAGCAGAATATTCGAAAAGGAAAAGTGTATCCTTAAAATTTTGTCATAGGTTTGGTGAGAGGATACTTATGTCTTTTCATCATTATAATGATTAGTATTTTCTTAAATTCATTTATGTCATATTTTACCTTTCTATAATTATATTTTTGCGAATAACAACAATAACCATGTAATTACTCTTTTGCCAATAACAACAATAACCATATAATAGTATGTTCTCTGTAAAACTACCTACTTATAATGACAAATGTTCTTTTTTTTTTTTGGTTATATAATAATTAACCACCTTTGTATGAATAGAATCTCTGAGATTACCAATAATAGGTCTAGAAATTTTGACTAAAATATTTTGATACTGTAATAGATTATTTATGACAAAGAATATTATATGAATGTATGCTTTTCACTGTTAAAAATTTGAAAATCTACGGAACAAGCTACAATTATAAACTTCTTCGGTCAATCTTGAAGGAATTTTTTTTGAAGATTTAGAATGTGTCTAATAGCTTATATCCTTATACATTTAATTATCAACTAATTAAAATTGTATTAACTTTCTTTAGTTTTTAGTTAGTGAAGTAGGCATATCTTTGAGATTTTAAATTCAAATAATTTAATTATTTTGTAACATTAAAAATAAAAAGTTAGATCTTATGCATTTTTTTACCTATCACAGTGAAATATTATTTAGATGTCAGATATTGTTACAGATGAGTAACAATTCATCGTTATAGTAGCCAAACAATCTCGGAACCAATAATATTGTTATAAAGAGATGTGACTGTAAGTATACTAAAAATTTTACTAAGTATCATGAATATTTAACTTTAAATCCAATTTTATTAACTTGAGATCTAGAAATGCATAAACTTTAAATATGATTTACCCTTACTGCAGAGTAGAATTGACTGACATAATCATATGTTTCATCGTATTAACAAGAGACAGATTATAGCTTAGAGAACTCTACAAATAAGCTATTGATTAGTTAAATTTTAATTTAAAATATTAAATTGACTTAATCTAATTTAGCTTTAACAATTAAAAAATTGACTCTTGAGAAACGAAAAAATCACAAAAATTAGGACAGAGAGAATAGTTGAATTCATAAATATTGATAGATTGGAGCTTCAGAGGGGAAATAAATAATGGGGATTCCTTCACTATAGAAACTAAAGCTCATAAAATTAGGGGTGTACATCGGTCGGTTCGGTTCGATTTTATGTGTTATTGATTCAGTTTATCGGTTTTTGATTTTTAAATATATAAAACTGTAGGGCTACAGAGTGTGGAAGCGTGATAAATTCAACCAAAGATTACGAGAAATTAATAAAACAGTAAAATTGACACCAAGGTTTTAGGTGGAAAACCCCTCTTTAAATAGAGGTAAAAAACCACCGGCGAGAGAGCCAAAGATTCCACTAATGTTGACGAGAGTACAAAATATTTTCTCGGGACTAACAAGACAAAATAGCCCCTTACAAATTCTCTACGAGTATAGAAATACTCAACCAAGAAGTAGAGAAAGAAGAAAATATAAAGGAGAGATTGGCTATTGAAATGTTGTGTGGGTGTCTTTGCAAATGAAGTAGCATTGGCTTTTATAGCCAAATCTGGACCTCAAAAGTCTTGCCTTCATATATGAATGCAGCCACCGATGTTGAAAACACAAAGTCACAAATGTCTTCATCATCCACAATTGTTGAAATATGAGCAACAATTGTTGACAAAAGGAGAGCAACAATTGTTGACCAACAAATCTCCACCTTGATCTCCTTTTGACCGGAAATACTCTCTCGCAATGAAAACCTGTTAACAATGAATAATACCAGCTAAGTCCAAGCAATGATCGAACTTAGCGGCTGGAAGTGGTTTGGTTAACATATCTGCAGGATTTTCAGTTGTATGGATTTTTTCCACAGTAATTTCTCCTGCATCAACAATATCTCGGATAAAGTGGCGTTTAATATCAATATGCTTGGTCTTTGAGTGATGCTTGCTATTCCTGGCCAAGTGGACAGCACTCTGACTGTCACAGAACATAACAAGAATGTGTTGTTGTAAACCAAGTTCAGCAACCAAGCCTCGGAGCCAGATAGCCTCTTTCACTCCTTCAGTAGCAGCAATATATTCTGCTTCAGTGGTGGACAAAGCCGCAATGGCTTAAAGTGATGAATACCAACTGATAGCAGAGCCGCAGAGTGTAAAGATATAGGCTGAAAGTGATCTTCTCCGATCTAAATCACCACCGTAGTCGGCGTCAACATAACCAACTACGCCTTCTGGATCAGACCTTTGTCTATCAAATACCAAACCAATATCATGAGAACCCTTCAAGTAACGAAGGATCCATTTGATAGATTCCCAATGCTGTTTTCCTGGGTTGTGCATGAATCTGCTAACAACACTAACCGCATAAGCCAAATCAGGCCTAGTACATACCATAGCGTACATAAGGCTTCCGACTGCATTAGAATACGGGACATGTGACATGCGCCTTTGTTCCTCTTTTGATTGTGGACACTGATCTGATGACAACTTGAAGTGGGCAGCAAGTGGAGTATTAACAGCTTTGCAATCTCGCATTCCAAATCTGTCAAGCATCTCCATTACATACTTTTTCTGTGATAGAAAAAGTTTTCCAGTTTGACGATCTCTGTTAATCTCCATTCCAAAAATCTTCTTGGCAGGACCTAGATCTTTCATATCAAATTCACTGTTGAGCTGCACCTTTAACTTGTCAACAAGAGTTTTATCTCTTGCAGCAATTAACATATCATCAACATATAACAACAAGTATACTAGTGATCTATCAGATAATTTTTGAAAATAGACGCAGTTATCATAACTACTTCTAGAATAGCCATGTCCAGTCATGAAGGAATCAAACCTTTTATACCATTGTCTTGGTGATTGCTTCAAACCATAAAGAGATTTCTTCAGACGACATACATGGTTCTCCTTTCCAGGAACAACGAACCCCTCTGGCTGCTGGATATAAATTTCTTCCTCAAGGTTACCATGAAGAAAAGTAGTTTTCACATCTAACTGTTCCAGCTCCAAATCATACAAGGCAACTAGAGCAAGTAATACACGAATTGAAGAATGACGAACAACGGGAGAAAATACTTCGTTAAAGTCAATACCTTCCTGTTGATCAAAACCTCTTACTACGAATCTTGCTTTGTACCTTGCATTTTCAACACCGGGGATGCCTTCTTTTCTCTTAAAAATTCATTTGCAACTAATGACTCGCTTTCCTTCTGGTAACATCACCAAATCCCATGTTTCATTTTTGAGAAGACTCTCGACTTCTTCTTGCATAGCAGCAGTCCACTTTGCTGAGTCATCACCAGAGATAGCTTCAGAATAATTCTTGGGTTCACCATCTTCACCTATCTCTTGTGCAATAGTCAATGCATAAGCAATGTTGGCAGATTCTGTGATCAGTCTTTGAGTCGGTTTTCTTGGCCTTTGTTGTGGAAGTTCTTGAGCCATAGACCATGGTTGTGGTAAACCTCGACGTTGAGGTGTATGTTGTCGTGGACTCGTTTGTTCAGCAGTGACTTCATCTTCTTGAGTGGTGGAAGAATTAGGGATATTTGCTTCCAAAATGGGAGCTTCAGTCTCAAACTCCACCTTCTCTCGAACATCCTCCTGATCACCTGTATCAGTGGAGGGAACAACAATATCTTTTCCAGAAGATAGCATACCATTTTCATTAAAGGTTACATTCCGACTATGAAATATTTTGCGAGATTCAGGGTCATACAAATGATAGCCTTTAGCCCCTAGGCCATAACCTAAGAAAATGCATTTCTTAGCACGAGGTTCCAATTTTCCCTCGTTCACATGAGAATAAGCAGGGCAACCAAATATTCTAAAATTAGAATAATCAACAGGGTTACCTGACCAAACTTCTTCTGGAATTTTGCAGTCGAGTGATCGATTTGGTAAGCGGTTTATCAAGTAGCATGATGTTGAAGCTGCTTCTGCCCAAAATTCTTTCCCCAGAGTAGAATGGGAGAGCATACAACGAACTTTCTCCAAGATAGTTCTGTTCATCCTTTCAGCAACTCCGTTTTGTTGTGGAGTTCTTGGAACGGTGAAATTTCTGGCAATACCTTCTTTCTTGCAGAAATCATTAAACTCATTAGAACAAAATTCGAGGCCATTGTCTGTCCTTAGCCTCTTGATCTTCTTGCCAGTCTGGTTCTCAATTAATAATTTCCACTCTTTAAAGGTGGAAAAAGCTTCATTCTTTTGCTTGAAAAAATATACCCAGAGTTTACGTGAAAAATCATCAATAAATGTCAGCATATAATGACATTTACCTCTGGAGGGAACTCTCGATGGACCCCAAAGATCTGAATGGATGTAGTCCAAAGTACCTTTGGTCCTGTGAATGGCTTTTGAAAAGCTAACCTTTCTCTGCTTACCAAAAATGCAATGCTCGCAGAAATCGACCTTACCGGTACAATGGTTGCCAAGATAGCCTTTCTTTTTGAGAATTTGGATTCCCTTCTCACTCATGTGGCCCAACCTCAAATGCCACAACTTCGTGTTGTCTTTGTTGGAAGAGGCGACGTCTGCAGAACCTATAACAGTTGAACCCTGAAGCAAATACAAACTACCAGATCGAATTGCCTTTAGTAATACAAGAGCTCCTTTGGACACTTTTAAAACTCCACCTTCAGCTGAGTATCTACACCCTTGAGATTCAAGAGTGCCTAGGGAAATGAGATTCCATTTCAAATCAGGGACATGTCTGACACTGGTCAAAGTTCTAACGACTCCATCATGTGTCTTGATTTTGATTGTGCCTTTGCCGACAACTTTGCATTGAGCATCGTTGCCCATTAAGACAAGACCACCATTAAAAGATTCATAGGTGGTAAACCAGTCTCTATTAGGAGACATATGAAATGTACAACCAGAATCAAGAACCCACTCATTTTTTGACCTTTGATCAGTACCAGAAGCAATAAAACACTCTCCATCAGATTCGGTTTCTACAAAACTAGCTTCGGCAGATTTTTCGGGTTGCTTACCCTTATCTTCTCTGTTTTGCTTATTTTTCAATTTGTAGCACTCAGAGATTTCATGATTTCTTTTCTTGCAATAACGGCAATACTTAGAGTTTTTACCTTTGGATTTGGATTGGTTTTTACCGCTAGCACCTACTTCGTGGTTTCTCCCTCTAACTACTAGTCCCTCACCCGAACTTTCAGAATGAATTTGGGTATCAAATTTTTCTTTGGACAGTAGGTTAGACTTGACATCATCAAAGCTCAAGGTAACATTATTACCATATAGCATAATTTCTTTGAAATGTCTATATGAGGGTGGCAAAGAAACAATAAGTAGTACGGCTTTATCCTCATCATCAATTTCGACATCCAGATTTTCCAAATCAATTATGATGGAATTAAATTCACCAAGATGAGATTGGATGGGTGTACCTTCAGACATACGGAGTGTGAAAAGTCGCTCCTTTAACCGGAGTTTATTTGCAAAACTTTTGGTCATGTACAGAGACTCCAATTTACTCCATATGCCGGCTGCAGTTTTCTCATTGATGACTTCGCGTAGCACCTCACGGGACAAGCATAATTGGATTGTGGATAACGTCTTTTCATCCGTCTCTTCCCACTGCTCCTCCGTTGTAGTGGCTGGCTTCGCCGATTTGCCGGACAAAACCTTCTTTAGGCCATTCTGGGTAAGAACAGCCAGCATTTGGACTCGCCAGATAGCAAAACTAATTTTACCATCAAATTTCTCAATATCGAACTTCGTCGACATTTTTAATAAAAAAAAATCCCGGTTGAATTATCGTGGCTCTGATACCAATTTGTAGGGCTACAGAGTGTGGAAGCGTGATAAATTCAACCAAAGATTACGAGAAATTAATAAAACAGTAAAATTGACACCAAAGTTTTAGGTGGAAAACCCCTCTTTAAATAGAGGTAAAAAACCACCGGCGAGAGAGCCAAAGATTCCACTAATATTGACGAGAGTACAAAATATTTTCTCGGGACTAACAAGACAAAATAGCCCCTTACAAATTCTCTACGAGTATAGAAATACTCAACCAAGAAGTAGAGAAAGAAGAAAATATAAAGGAGAGATTGGCTATTGAAATGTTGTGTGAGTGTCTTTGCAAATGAAGTAGCATTGGCTTTTATAGCCAAATCTGGACCTCAAAAGTCTTGCCTTCATATATGAATGCAGCCACCGACGTTGAAAACACAAAGTCACAAATGTCTTCATCATCCACAATTGTTGAAATATGAGCAACAATTGTTGACAAAAGGAGAGCAACAATTGTTGACCAACAAAAACCAATAACCAACCAATAAGATATTTTCTTATCGGTTTTGGTTTATCGATTTTCGGTCCTTAACGGTTCGGTTTTCGGTTTAACCAATAAGAAAATACTTATAAAATAGAAATAATAACAATTAACATAAAAAAAAATGAAATCTTAGTTACCGCCAAAATCCTATGCAACACATTTTTAGTTTACAAGAATCTTAAAACTTGAACCGAATGTTAGTTATAAAAAAATTAAATCCTAATTGTTGGAAGCTATAAATGTTTCAAGCTTTTCAATACGATAATAGCCGATCTTTATATTGTGCCTTTATTGCCCTGAATAGGTTAATACTTTGTGAATCACTAAGTTGTGAATAAGTAGTGCATATAATATATATACATACACATATCTATGTATCTATCTCTCTCTCTCTCTCTCTCTCTCTCTCTCAATATATATATATATATATATATATATATAGTGTATCCTTATTGGGTTATCGGTTTAACCGATAACCAAATAAGCTAAAACCAAAATCGAACCGTTTACCCAATAAATTTTTTTATAAAACCAATAAAAAATCGTTAACCCAATAACTCAATACCAATAACCCAATAACATTTTTATCGATTCGGTTTATCGGTCGTTTCGATTTTTGCACACCCTTACATAAAATGGATATGTTTTAGTAGAAAGTATTTTATTTTACATAATGAATTACTAATGGGAATCAAGATTAATTTTTATTTTGTCATACATAAAAGATTCAAACCAATTCAAACGAAGATTGAAATGGTGGCCCTTAATCAAGTTTAGTATTCAGGATGACATGACATTTTTATGATTGGATTAAGTCATCGATCGATACTTAAAGTTGTCCCGAAAATTCACTTAGATCCCTCAACTAAGACCTGTACCTATCAGGCCTCTAACCCACCTAAATTTTTAACTAATCAGGCCATTTTTACACAATCAGCAAAAGATATATAAAGAGTGTAACACACTCGCATTACGTGGCATAAACGACGAATTAAAAGGTGACACTTGATATTGAATTAAAAAATAATTAAAAAATATTTCATAACTAATTAAATTATAATTAACAAAGAATTATAACTTCTTTTTTAAAAAAAGACTAACCCCCCTCCTGCCCCCACCTCACACCCTCCTCTTCTTCATTAACTTTTTTTTCGTTTTAAAAGGCAAAAACTAAACACCCTCCCCTGCCCCTGCCCCACCCCCCACCCCTCACACCCTCCTCTTCTTCTTATTGTATTAAGAAATCCTCCGGTGTAGCTTCATTTTTTTTCGACAAAATTCGTCCTCTTCTACAATGAGAAATGAGATGGAGAAAACTCAAAATGGATCGAGAAAGATGAACAAATTATTGATTTATGAAAATAGTATTTTGATTTTTCTTTTTTGAATTAAATTTATAATTTTGTTGACTTGTGAAAAAAAAATGAATTTACATTTTTCCGGCAAACTTTTATTTTTCCCAAAAAAGTTTTATTTTTTCCGGTAAACTTTCATTTTTTTGGCAAATTAATGGCGGGAAAAGATTAAGAATAAGATCAAACTAAGAATAAAAAAATTCAAATTGAATTCAAAAATAAATTCAAAACTAAGAACAAAAAAAGAGAAAAAATGGAAGGAGAATTAAGTTTAAGAAAAAAACTAAGGAAGAAGAGTGGGAGAAGAAGATGAAGAGGGGGGGGGGGGCGTATCGGATGGGGATGGCTGGGTGGGAGCCTTTTTTTTTTTTTTTTTACTAATAATTTTTTGGGGCCGTCAGTGCTACTTGGCACATTTTCATTAGTGATTTAATCAAAAATTACCTCCTCACGTGCCCTTATTGAGTGAAAAATACACGGAGTGTTATGTAGACAAAAAAGGCCTGATTAGACCAAATTCAGGTGAGTTAGGACCTGATAGGTACAGACTTTAACTGAGGACTCTAAGTGAATTTTTGGGATAACTTGATGACTTCTGTAAATCATTCATAATGACATACTTGCATACATTAAAATGGTAACATGCCCGGAAGCCAACGCTTTTGATTTTTCAAATTTTGCAGCACAATGAGAAAACAACGAGAGTCACAAATTCTCCTCCGTCACATTTTACTAATTATTTGATCTTTATGAAATTTTAAAAAATGTATTATTTTTTTTTAATATTACTTTTATTTTTAAATGATCTTATAAAGTGTTAGTAATTAAATTTAAATTTTAAAATATAAAAAGTTAGTTAAGTAAAATAAATTCTTAAAAACTATTTTTTAGATGCAGCGTCAAGTAAACAAGAGTTAAGAAAAATAGCGGCGGACCTAGAATTTAATGATAGTAAATGCTTAAAAAATTAAAAAGCTGAGAAAAAATAAAAAATGACCTCAATAAGGTTTGAACTTGAGTCGACACTTTCAATGAAGCACCTTAAGACCAACCTAAATGTCAATGCACCCAACCAACTTTTTATTAGAGTGGATGTTTTTATATGTTTTATACCTATTTTCATATATATATTTTTTTATGTAATGATACCAATCCACGTCGAGTTTAGTGGATACCGAAGCACCCAAATTAGAACGTAGGTCCGCCCCTGAAGTAAAATAAAACTGAGGGAGTAGCTAAAACTATTTTTTTTTAGAAATTTATTTTATGTGATGACCATCCAAATGACTAGCCACGTCAAAGGAAAAAAAATATTGCCTGCGTCAATGGCGTTTTCAGTCGAACTCAAACATAAAATATCCTTGAAATTGCAATGTCATTATTTGTTGTCATATTTAAGGAATTTTAATATTTATCATTACATTTGGAATTTATTACTTTTAATATACAAAATCAATCGAAAGCCGTCTTAGCTCAGCGGTAGAGCGCGTGGCTTTTAACCACGTGGTCGTGGGTTCGATCCCCACAGACGGCGATTTTTCAATTTTAATGTTAGATTGTATATGTATTATTACTTTTGTGTCGTGGGTGGGTTCGATTCCCATTGACGGCGACTCTTTAATTTTAGTGTTAGATCTGTATATGTATTATTATTTTTGTGCCGATTATTGGTCGAGTTTCTGTCTCCTACTATAATGTAGCTTTTGTGCCATCATAGCCCTCATATTTTTTGTATGAAAAAGTAAATTTACTATTTAATAAATATTAAATTTTTATTACATAAAGTTGCATTGTACGTACTACTTGTTAAAATTTAGAACGAATCAATCACCAGAGTTGGCATAGTGGTTCAGCTCTATGTCCCTTAAGCAAGTGATCGGAGGTTCGATTCCCGTCTCTAGCGTATGGAGCAAACTCTGTGGTCAGTTCCCTACCGCAAATGCGCTGACCGAGGAGTGAAGGATTAGTCTCACGGCTGTTGGCTGTGGAGATACCTTGGAAAACCAAAAAAAAAATGTACAATGAATCATGAGCTAAATAAAACAGTACTAGACATTTATTTTTTTGAGCTAGTGAGTTGCGTTCATGAACGTCCAATACCTTTAAGAATGTCTATTAATTAAATGTCTTGAGGCTACTTTCATCTCCCAACACTCCTTTTGTATGAATCTTTTTGCTATTTTTGTTTTTGTATAGGTTCAACCACTACCAAAATTAGTCTAACTGGAATTCTTGGAATTCATGGCTTTCATTTAGTGAGTACAGTTAACAGTTATCATCTCAATTTTACTGCTTTGGTAATATATATATATATATATATATATATATATTCAACCATAAAATAGATTTTGATTTGTTGTCGTTGATTTATCAGATTAACGGTTTGAAACTTCGTAGTTAAAGACGTGTGGTACGGTTGAAGTTTACTCATTTTCCATAATGATTTAACCATTAAGTCGTTAAAAATTATTAGATGTACGTTTATACCCCTTTGCATATAAAGTACTTTTAGAAATACTAGGCATCATAATCGAATCTCAATTTGCTAATTTTATTTCCCTTATGTGGAGGGTCGAGTGTACTCTAGGGGCAAAATTAGCATACTTATCCCCTTAATTATGAATTTTATAGCAACAGTTTCATAATTGTATAATATAATAAGTTGTATTTTATATTTTTGCAAACTGTTGCTGCAAAAATACAAATACATATGATTTTTACTGTCCTTATGATTGATATGTATTTTGTATTTTTGCAAACTATTACTACAAAAATATAAATACATACAAATACATATGTTACAAAATGTAATTTGATAAAGGTATTGTTATTTTTTATAATTTAATACTTAAGTATGCTACTTTATGTATTTTTAACCCCTAACTTGTCAAAAAGTTAATCTACAAATCGACATATTCAAACAAATTAATCGTGCCCCTGTTGTATGTTCCTTGTCATCAACTCCTAGTTGTTGCTGGAAGTCCTAGTCCTCGCCTTCGAGTTTGGGTTCTTAAAAAGTCATTAAGTTAATTTAAATGAATAAATCATAATAATCTCAAGCAAGATCTTAAAATTTTTATTTTTCATTCGCGTAAAAAAAATTGATATATTTTTTTTAATTTTATTAATAGATCATTATTTAGTGAGACTATATTACGAAAATTTGTATTTGAATAAAAAAATCACTAAGGTAACAAACTTATTTTTCTCAAGAAAGAAAAATACTATGAATAATTAAAATCATTTAAAAAAAATAATTTTCTTGTTTCAAACCTATATTGTTTGAATATATAGTGACCTTCTCATAGGTTTCTTCTTCTTGAAATCTCATTATTAATTAGTGACAACACTCCTTCAATATGCGGATTTTTTATTATACCAAAATATGATATTGAATAACGATTAATAAAATAAAAAAATAAAAAAAATTTATATCATAATTATGCAAGACCTCAAAATAATATATAATCAAGAAATTATATTATTCATAGTATAACTTTATATTTGTATAATGAGATTAAAAAATTAACAAAATTAATTTTCTCGAGAAAGAATAATTACTACGAATAATTCAAATCATTTTCAACAAATGATTTTCTTATTTCAAACCTATGATACTTTGTGATTACGTTGTTCAACCTTCTCATATGTATATTCTTCAGCTGAACTCTCATTCTGAAATATTAATAACATTTCATCAATATGTGTGATTCTTATTATGTCGAAACCTTTATATTTAAAGCCTGAAATTTATGAGGAAAATTTTGAATTAATATTTAGCAAACTATTGACAATTCTTATTTCTATATATTCATAATGAAAAACTTGATAAATATCAATAAGGCTAATGATCAATAACAATAAGAGAAAGAGAGAGAGGGAGAGAAAGAGAGAGAGAGAGAGAACAAAAGTGTGACAATATTTTTGTGTTATTGAATTAGTATATATAGTCATATAAGGTCAAATTTTTCATATAATAAAAATAGAATGTAAATTATAAATTAACTTTTTCAAATTATTACACAAATTAACTTAAATTATAAAACTTAAGATATTTATTTTTTCAAAATTTAACTTTTTCATATAAACATCACTAAATTAATATAAAAAATATTTTAAAACGTGATAAATGAATTAAATAATTCAAAAATATTGTGGCATTATATTTTTTTTTTCTGTATTTTTTTTTTTAATACGTAAGAGATGCTAAAGTCATACAATTACTCCATTTAAATGTGGAGATCTTGTTGAAGACTAATACCCCACTAAAATAGATTAATGCATATTAATTTAAAATTTCAACAAAATAATCTCCTTTCTTTTATACTCCAAACTTACCATTTAAAAATTATTTCATTTGAATTAATAAGTTCATAGTATATTGCACAAAATAAGTTAATTAATTATATGTATTTCCATTAAATAAATAATGTAGACATAATTGTAAGACGACTACACAATCAACTAATTAATTTCAATTAATAAGAATCAATTTTATAATTATAATATATACACTCAAGTCCCTTAAATTTAATGTTTTAAATTTTAAAATATATTTATGGCTAAAGTACTAGTCAATGTTCGTTGTTTTTTTTAGTAATATATGTATATAAATTACATAACTTTGCATATATTTTTTGTTAAAATAATTCTCAATATTAACTGATTTTTACATCAATTTAATATAATTAATTTGATGAAAATAAAATTATTATTAATATTATAAATATCTACTTACCATAAATCTGTCCTAATTTTATATCTTGATTATATTTAATTAATGTACAATTACATAAAGGACTCAAAAATGGAAACAATTGATATTAGTTACCTTTATAATTTCGGAAATTTAGTCATATTTTTATAGTTTGATTATATTAATTTGATATTATTTACCTTTATAATTTGGGGAAGAATTTTAAAAAGGTAATAATTAATTTTTTTCTCAATTACTAATTTATTTCTCAAAAATTTCTTATAAAATTATAATTTGACTATAGTCAATTGATTATTTAATTATCTTTATAATTTTCTAATCATTCAAATAAGGTAACTATTATTTTCTTTTCTAATTACAATTTTTCTTATATTCATTCATTTGTTGTTTTACAAAAATAGGTCAAACTTATTTGCGATTAAAGTTGAAATATTTTTTTTTAAATGTCAATTAAAATTTTTTCATATAAGTTGTTTGATTGCTAATTGATTATTAATTCACAATTTTTTCTTGTAATACTTTCTTGATTTACTCAGTTGTAATAAAATTATAATTTTTTAATATAATATCATTATTTATATTGTTTGCATACTTTGAGGGATGACATCTTTATGACATAATTAACTACTAATCTTAATATGAAATAATTGAACAATCATAATGGTTTTCATCCAACAGAAATGAAATTTAATTTTTTTAACCATAATATGAAATAATGTTAAATGCAATAGTATGAAATCATAATAGCTTCCACTCAATAGAAATAAATATTAGTTATTTTTTATCAAAATATGAAATAAAAAATAATATTAAATATTTAAATAATCAATAAAATAGTTTTTTATTATAAAATGATAGTTTTTTGTTGTAAGAATTCAAGAGGATTATAATGTTCTCAAGATGCCACATGACTTGAATTTAGGCTAGACTATACAACTTTATTATGTGTATAGATGTTTATATAAATATTTCACCAATATATATATATACACACACAGATGCACACATATTAACAACCTCATTTGAAATCAAATAGGGAAATTCACCTTTTCTTAAAATGACACTCAATAATTTGTAATTCTGTTAGGTTTTTGTATCTTAATTTCTTCCAAAAACTATATAGAAAAATAAAGTAGTATCAATTAAGTTTAATGAATAATCATAACAATAAAAAGATTTCAAAAATGTAAAAAAAAATCGAAGTAATGAAAATTACAGGAAAGAGAATACAACTATTAATTGGAAGATAAAAAAAATAGCAAGACTAAATAAGAAAATAAAATCAGTTGGGTTCATAATCTAAAAATCATCAACTACTCAAAAATAATAAACAAAAGACATATCCTCAAGCAATTAGTATCAACTTTTTTTTTTTTTTTACAAATTGCAGAAGAAACTATATTACAATAATTAAATCATTATAGAATATGATAATGAGTACGTGAGTGAATAGTATTCAAATAAAAATAATAGAAAAGTTCAAAACTAATTCTATATCGAACCGTATGTGTACACAATAATGGTCTTTTCTTTCTTAGGTGGAAATAAACTAAGAGTTGAATAAAACCTCCTCCTTAGTCGAGTGAGTTCTTGTTTCTATGTTTTTTTCTTCAGATAATCTCATAGATTGATATTGTAGAGTTAGAATTCACATATATATAGTATTTTACATAGAGATTTTTATATTGAAATGACTCTTAATTACAATATTATTTTACCATATATGTTGCTTGATTGCTAGTCAATTAATAACTTTCATATAATTAATGTGATAATTAAAATATGAAATAACTTTTTCTTATTAATATTCACTTAGAAATCTAAACAAAGTATAAATAAATAAATTGATCAAATAATTTGGTCACGCAAAAGGCTGTGATTTAAATGAATAAGTTTGTTTACTTGTGAAAAAGAGTCCCTCCATGCAAGAGAATTAATTGAGATTATAATCTGTAAGCAATTTACCATTTTTGAGCAATAAATTAGTAATAAATTGTTTAGGTAGAATTAGCAAAAATATTTCTAACTAAAAAAGGAAATAATCAATATTGATTGAAATTTACTATAAATCGTTTGCTTTTATATTTTTTTAAAATTCATTAATATGGCAAAAAAGAGATTTTATGTCATGTAAATTATTTTTTTATAGTAATATTATACACAATATAGTAAATATTTTATAGAATAACCTAACATGTTGAAAAAAGTCTATGTATAAAGGAAAATTAATACGAATTAATAATTTTATTAGCAACTTACAATTCTTAACCTACAACTCAAGTATAAATCGTTTAAATGTAAATATTATGCTTTAATTCTGATTAATATAGAATTGCTGAAAAGTAAATACTTAAAGTTTTCTATTTTTGTGCACTGCATTTCCTAATTTTTTATATTTAATTAATTACATAATTATCTCTCTTTCCATGATTGTAGTTTCATTCAATATTAGTCAAACTTATTTGGTTTATATATACCACAACATGAAAATTTCTAATAAATCTATAATATTAATGTTCCTTAACTCTTAATATTTTTCATCCAATATAAATAAAATTTAGTTATTTTCTATCACAATATAAAATAAATATGAAATGATTAATTACTTATAAAATAGTTTTTTATTGTCAAAATGTCAAGTGGCTAGTTTTCAAGATGTCACTTGGCTTAATTATAGGTTAAACTATTCTTCTTTATTGTATATATATATATATATATATATATATATATATATATATATATATATATATATATATATATATATGAAATAATTAACTACTATTCTTAATATGAAATAATTGAACAATCATAATAGTTTTCATCTAATAGAAATGAATGTTAATTGATTTTTACCACAATATGTAATAACATTAAACAAAATAATATTTAATCATAATAGTTTTCCTCAAATAGAAATGAATCTTAATTATTTTTTACCACAATATGAAATAATAATTAATATTTAAATAATCAACAAAATAGCTTTTTGTTATGAAATGGTAATTTTTTGTTATAAGAATTCAAATAGTTAGTTCTCAAGATGATACTTGTCTTAACTAATAATAATTATGTTAAATATGCATTTTCTTTTATAATTATATATTTTTTTACAAAATTAGTTAGAATCAACTATGATCAGAATATATGATGAAAATATATTACTTTTTCATATAAAATTATTGCCTCATGATTAGTTGTATTACAATTTAGTAGCACTTATCATAGCCATATATGGTAATGATTGGTAGTGTAAATGTCTGATTTAATATATATACGATTCACTTACCATAGCCATCTACTTTTCATCCATGGGAGTAAGAAAATCTACAATTCACTTACCATATCCATCTACCATTTGTATGATCTTCTTAAATCACTTGATTGATTGGAATATATATTTCAAAATTGAAATACAAATTGTGGAATTAGGAGTATCGTTTGATTACAATATATATTTGAAAATTGAAATATAGATTGTGTAATTACTCCCATAGCTTGATTGGAATATATATTTAGAATACAAATTGTGGAATTACTCCTAATGATAGTGGAATTAGGAGTAATTGACAGATGATCTTCTTAAATCACTTGATTGATTGAAATATATATTTGAAAATTGGAATACAGATTGGGGAATTTATCCTATAGCTTGATTGGAATATATATTTAGAATACAAATTGTGGAATTACTCCTAATGATAGTGAAATTAGGAGCAATTGACAAAATTTTTATGTCATTTTTTTTTAATTTTTACATATCTATGAAATAATCTATATACTAGTTAAATAGAAGTCAAACTTAATTATTTTTTACCACAATGTGAAATATATAAATAATTATAATAGTGTTCATTAATAAAAGTTAATTCTAATTATTTTTTATCACAATATGAAATAAGAGAATAAAAATTAACAAAAGTATTCATCAAACATTTTGCTTTATTATATATATATATATAGAGAGAGAGAGAGAGAGAGAGAGTTGAAATATATAAATAATGATAATAGTGTTCATTCACATGAGTCAATTATAATTATTTTTATCACAATATAAAAATATGAAATAATAGAATAAAAATAAATAATAGTGTTCATTCAATATTTTTTACCACAATATGAAAATAGATATGAAAATTTATAAATCTCTATATAAAATAAATAATTAATCAGTAAAATAAATTTTGTTGTCAAGAAAATATATTTTTATTGCCAAAATACCAAGTGACTAGTTTTCAATATGCCACTTGACATAATTTTATGGAAACTTCTTTACTTTATTATATATATAGATATGGAAAGTATTAATATAGCGCAAAAGAGAGGAATGTTATATATAGATGAGTACTCTTTCAGTTCCTAATTAGTAGTCATCCTTATTTACAATAGATATTACTTAATATTTGTACTTTCATAAAACCAAAGTAAATCAAAGCATAATTACTTGTTTCCACCTTTACCCTTAATCATGAATATGAAGAGATATCAATATAATGCAAACAAAAATGAATACAACTATTTAGTAATGGAGAAAGTAATAAATAAGAGTAATTTAATAAAATAACCTTTAGTTAATATTTTTCTTCAAAGGAGTGCAAAAAAAAAACGTGTGACACGTACTTAGTAACAGTGGAGTAAAATTTCATGACGATTCTGTATAAATAACATAAATACCAACCCTTTTATAACTAATTACACCCTATCCCACTTTTCTTAAATTCTTTACTCTCAATCCCTTTTTAATATACATAAGTTACGATTAATATACATATAATCCTATGTATATCTGATAATGTTTCTGTCGTAGAAAAAGGAAATAACTAATTCCTTCCTTTAAGCACACTTTTAACTCAACAAATTAATTTAGTGAATTAATGCCTTCCTTAAATTATGTAACAACTTCCGATTTTGAAATTTTGAATTAGTCAAATACATTAAAAAAAGTTCATACGAAATTCACACACACAAAAAAATCATTGATTTTGTTGATCCCGTTGAAGAATTTTTTTTTCTTCGATTTCCAGAAAACAAATAATACAAAATTCACACACACAAAAAAGTCCAGTCACTATTTATGTTGATAGTTTTGAATAAAAAAATTGGAAGTCGACTTCAAGAAGATGAATATTGCTATCCTTTTGAGGTACGCTGGTCAATGGAGAACAAAAACGGAATATGTAAATTATAAAAGAGAAGGAATAGTTGTTGCGGAATTAATAAGTTACTTGAAGTTGATTTTGTCAATCGCTACCGAATTAGACATTGATGAAGTGCGGAAAAATATTAATGTACGTTATGTAGTCGATAACAATGCTTCACCTTTTTATATCCGTAATGACAATGGAGTATGGTTGTATGTAGAGTTGAAGAAAAAGCAATCAACATTCGTGATGTATCCATTGTGCATATCAACAATTGATAAGTCTTCTGATGAGATACAGTTTGATAGAGATACAGGAGCTGTTGTTTGATTGGAGGGTGTTGAATCAGACGCTATGGCTCTTGCAGTTATAGAGACGCATAATCAATATGCATTGTATGTTTCAGAATTCGAGATTGATAATCTTATTTGTGATAGCAAGAGTATTGATGTGAAGGTGAAACAAATGTATAAGGATAAAAAGACGCTCATTTCTGTGATGTCAAAGTATGTTGTGACACATGGATTCAATTCCAGAGCTAAATGTACCGATAAAAAAAGGTAATACATTTATTTTGTTGTGTTAGAAATGTATTTTGGTAAACTGTATAGATTATGTTATGTTAGTTTTGTTGTATTTTTTTAATGGTTTGAAATTGTTATGAACTGAATTGGAAAATTAATTACAATTTTTTGTCACAAGAAGTGATTGATTGTAAGTTTACGTAAACATTCTATATTGTTTGTTTATGTTAATGTGGTGTTGTAGTAGCAGAACAATCGAAAAAAAGAATATGCAGAAGCTAATGTAATGTTTAAGGTGTAACATATACATAATATTTCGTATGTATATGTTTTTTTCGTATAAAAATTTTAAACATATGAGAGAGTTTATATGCATAACCATTTTGTAATTTTAACTGATAACATATAAAAATATATTTTTTGTAATTGTGGAATAAAATCAATGTTATTCTATCATGTCATATATAAAAGTATTTTACATCTATAAAAAGTTAGGTGTGTTGTATATTTTTTTTTTCTGATTATGTTAAAGTATCTTTGATTAGTAACATTGAAATGTTATGAACATACACAAAAACTTATTATAGTATATGTTAAGACATATTGCAGCTATTTTCTCCGATGTCACAATGAGAATTTTGACTGGATGTTGGAAGCATCTAGCTATAGAAAAACAAATGTTTTTATTATCAGAAGATTTAATCCAGAACATTCATGTCGTTTGAGTGATAGGGTTTTGAAGAATATTATGGCGACTAGTGCTTTTGTGTGTGAATTTACGACTCTTAAATTAGTTAACCATAAAATAAAGTACACACAGGGAGACATCATGGAAGAAATGAAAGTTGTATATGGTGTTGATATTAACTATATGAAGGCATGGCGTGCAAAGGAGCGCGCCATAGCAATGCTTAGGGGTAGTCCGGCTGATGGGTATAGACAGATATAAAGATATATGTATATGTTAAATAATGTCTATCCAAATTCACACATTGCAATGTATAAGTCTTGGGATAATCGGTTTATGTATCTTTTTATAGCGTTGCATCCAATGATAAGGGGTCTTAAGTTTTGTAGACCCGTTGTAGTTGTTGATAGTGCACATTTAAGTAGACTATATAAGGGACTTTCCTGTCACCAAGTACACTCAACGGTGCAAGTATGGTATTTTCCATTTATATTTGTTAGACTTTGTATTTCATTGTAAAATATATATTGCTGTATAACAAATTAGTTTTGACAACTTATCAATATTAATATAGTTTATATGTAAATTAGGATGCATTTTATCGCTTGCGTACGGAGTTGTGCATATGAAAAATAACAGCTCATGGTCATGGTTTTTCAACCAATTCAAAGCTGATTATGGAGAACGAGACAACATGTGTGTTTTCTCTGATCGTAATGAAAGTATCATCAAAGCAGTTAGTGTTGTATATCCAAATATCCCACACCTTGCATGCATTTGGCATCTCTGGAAAAATGGTTTTGGTTACTTTCGAAAAAAAACAAAGAAAGCATTAGTGATTTGTATTATTCAATGGCCAAGGCTTATCAAAAAAAGAATTTTGACTACCTAATGACAAAGATTGAAAAAGCTGATCCGAGAGTGAAAAAATATCTACAAGAAGCTAGATATGAAAAGTGAAGTAGGTGTCATTCACAGTTAAATAGAGGTCGGATGATGACTTCAAATATTGCTGAGTGTATGAATGGGTATTTGGTGGAGGCCAGAGAATTGCCAATATATGGATTCTTAGAAGAGGTGCGAATGTTATTTGAATCTTGGAACTGTAAAAACAGTGAGATAGCTTCATATACAAGTACTACTTTGGGTCGTAGATTTGATGAAATCTTAACTCTCAATGGTCTGAAAGCGTTGAGGATGCCGGTATGTATCAATTTTTGTGAGTTTTTACCATACAATTATATGTATTGATATATTCATAGTAAACATTACTTTTTCCAAAAAGAAATAAAAATTACAGATAAAGTTCAATGTATGTATTTTTTATTCTCTTCAGGTTAAGGTGTCCTCACCGTATATATATTCAGTTTATAAATCTGGACGAAGATACGTTGTCGACCTTGAAAGTGAGTCATGCAGCTGTGGGAGGTTTCAAATAGATCAAATACCTTGTGCTCACGCTATTGCCGTATTGAAGTCTAAACATGTAAAGACATTTGTTCTATATTATTTTGAATACAATAAACCAACTACTTTGGTGAAGACTAATGAAGTTCCGATCATTCTGACGCCAGATAGGACAGACTGGAATGTTCCTAATAGTGTAGCTGGGGAAGAAGTGTTGCCCCCCATATTCAAAAGACTTCCAGGAAGACCGAAGAAAGGGCGAAATAAAAAATCTAGAGAAACACTTTCATCAAGCACAAATCGTTGCGGACGTTGCGGACATGAGGGCACAATAGGCGTTCCTCCAATTTCTTCCCAAAAGAGAATTAAGTTTTAGTTTCTGTTGAATCTTGAAGATTAATCACTTGATTATCATTTTTCATTTTTTAGAAATGACGTCAGTAAACAATTTTTGTTTGCTAATTTAACATTGAAATAATTAAGAGTTTTGTTCAGTTTATGCTTGATTTTGATGAATTTTTGCTCAATTTTTTTTGTGTATTTGTTTACTGGTATTAATTATTTTTTTGTAAGTATTTATTTGCTGAGTTAATAGCATCAATTATCAGATTTAGTTTGCTATTTTAACATTCAAAATAGCAAAAGTAAGTTAAGTATTTGTTTGCCGAGTTAAAGACATCAATGATCAAATTTAGTTTGCCATTTTTTGCTCATATTTTCTTGTGTATAAATTTTTATTTGTTGATAAATATGTCTTATTAATGACAAACAAATCATATCTAAATGTATGTATCTTATAAGACTGTATATATGTTGAAAGTTATTCAGATGTATATGTAAATTTTGAGTTTATAGTGATTATATAGGTATTTACTAGAGGTGACAAAATATTATATGTATGTGAGTAGATATACATGGAATTATTTTTTTTGTGTGTAAAATGAATAACTCAAAAGTATGAACACAAATTTTTTTATATACATGTTATATATGAATGATTCGAGGTATAAAATTATAATGAGTGGTGTTGAATAAAATACTATGAATATTCCGACATTTATAAGATTATTAAGACTAAATGCAGTGTAGTTGACATGTAAATACATTTTAAAAATTATATTTAGGCATAAGAATTAAGGTATAAACAATATGTATATGTTGACATATACACACATTCAAGAAGAAAAAAGAAAATATACTAAGTTGTTATGTATTGGAATGAAGAAATATGTTTTGTAGAATAGAGTGCTGTGTATATTACTACATATACACTCAAGAAGTTAATTTGGTTTAGTCTTTCTAAACATAAGCTAACAATTATACACACAATAAACAATATAATAGTTTAATAATGCAATAAGCCTATAATAGACATATGATATAATCGGTATACAATTTGTATATGCATACGTAGACATACATATTTAAAAGAATAAAAATATAAACATAAATGCTATGTTATTTATATAAAAGGAATGTGTTTTGTAAGCATTTGGTTATCAGTATCATTTAGTATACATATGTATATGTAGATTAGTTCACAAATAAATATAGAATGACAAATCATGCACACAAAACAATAATAAGCAAAGAAAATTTTATCATTAATCCATAAGCATTGCTTAAAAACCTGTTAAAACAAATTTGTAATAAGAAAAGATCTAAAGTAGTTGAAAATGCAACATTCCTGACAAAATCCGTATTAGTAAACATTCTATAAATCATAATATACTGTCCTCCTACCCAATTCTAACTATGGCCATTTCATCAGTAATTGAGTGTTTTGTTGGCCTTGGTCTTGGAGGGTCTTCATTCTCACTGACATAACCCTTTTTTACTTTTCAAAGATCATAATTTCGAAGAAGAGATGCGTATTGCATACGATGGTATGCCGCTTCAAAATCAAATGATGGGACTAACATTTCTTCGCTTATGTATTCTGCATATCCAGCAACAAAAACTCCGCAGTCTCTGTCATGAAAAAAATAAATACGTCATATAACCATAACACATTATAAATAAGATTTAAGAAAATATTAAGTACAGATTACTTACAGACTATCACAATCTTGTTGAGTAACGTTTTGCACATACTCAATCTCAAATGGATTGATATTCAGTAACGGCATCGTATCACTCAAGTTATCCCTGTATGCAGCAAGGTTTGGCCAATCTGTACTTGATGTTTGTTCAAAAAATTCACCGTCAAACAAGAAGGTTGGGAGCATCACCACCAACTTGTGAATCTAGGGGGAAGAGTCCATATTCCTTAGGTTGGACAGTGAATCATAGACGCGTATACGTCTATTTTTTAGAGCTATAACAGCTAACACCCAGTGAAAATTCTGATTGCAATTGATTGGAACATACACCTCATCAACAAGGTGCCATGGCAATCCAGTTGGAATGAAAAATCCCTTGATTATATTGTTTACTGCATTTTCATTGTCAGCCACAACTACAGACTCAGCATAATCCTGTTGAGTAGAAAGTATTGTGTCCGAATCATTAAGATAAATCTACGGTACGTCTTCTCAACATAGTTCTTGAAAAAGCAGTTTGATATGGTAAATCGATATTTTTGATCAGTCCAAAATTTTAATTTCTTCCGCAAGAGATAAAATATCACATCAATATGCTATAAAATTAAAATACAAAGAAGAGGCATTATGTTGATGTACATTGTGAACATATTTATGTATAGAGATAGTAATACTATTTAAAAAAAGTAAACATAATTGTGGAGTTAATATATATAACTTGCAGGAGTTACGATAAAATATTCCAATCTGCACATACATATAATGAATCTGCACATACATATAGTTATTTATTGCAATTCTGCACATACATATAATGAATCCTACATATACAAAGAATGCGAAGGAATATTTTTTTTATCCGATATTTCATACCCTATTGGAAATGAAGAACACATAATATGTGAACCTATATGATTAAAACATATTATGTACATTACAACTAGTAATTGCATTACACATCTAACAACATCTAATACATAGACGAATATATGGACAATACATAAAAAATGATGAATATAAACAAGGCATTTCATTACACATTTAACAATATATATGAGTCATGTATTTGTTAGAAATATACATAGGTACTGTTCATAACTTAACCAGATGGTAACATATGTATATATATTTAATATACCAATGTTATATGTATATGTACATAACAATACACAACATAACAAACAAATATAAGTCTTATGTATATGTTTTTCACATACATATGTAACATTTCTTACCTGAAAAACACTATACAAAATAAAAAATAACTCATATATATATGATTTACATATACATATGTAAATATTCAACGCATCAAAACATAGTACTCAAAACACACATAATAAAATTTATTTATATGTTCAACAACATTAAAAGAACAATGTATGTGTAGAACATATACATACTTACTAATACATACAAGCATTAACCACATATGTATATGAACTGCAAATATCAATATTTTCAAACTGTAACATAATTTTTGTAATTGTAATATGAATAAGATTACAGTATATGTATGTATATATGAAATTTTTCAAAAGGTAATATTCAAATTAAAAATACCTCATCATTTCAGAATGAATTTTTCTGCGACATCAAATAAAACCATTTCTTAGAACGAGCATGAGCACCAACAAAATCATATTACTGAACTCCAAGGGAAGATGCTTTTTCTTTGTAGTGGTCATCATTCATTTTCCTATAAAATGTTGAATAAATGTATTAAGAAAAATGTGTAAATTGTACATACATATTCACGAAAAAAAAATAATATTTGTATTATTAGAACTTACTTTTTGGAATGAAACTTCAACAGACCTTCAAGAACCCATTTCTTGTACTCTTCAATGACAGAACTTGGCATATCATCAGATATTTCATAACCTTCAAATGCAAATTTTTGTTTGAAATCTGTGCTTTCATCCTCTAGGGCCTTTGAACCAGATGCGAAGTCTGTCGTGTATGGTGACTTGAAAATTTCGGACCTAGTCCTGATTCGTTTAGTAGGAATTTTTGCAGCTAGATGAGTCGCAACAATTGAATCAGGATAATGTGATGGAATCTGGCAATCAGATAGGGAATGCAAGTTAACTATTTCACCCACCAGTTTAACAACTTCAAGCAGAATATCATCTACCAGTGCTGCCAAACCTTGCATTATAGCATCTATCTCTAATTGAGCAGATTCTGAAATGGTACTTAAGTATTTATCCTATATAGGTAAATTAAATGTATATAATGTAAGTTTTGTTTAAACATGTTAGTAATTTTTTTTTTTGACTATAAAATTTGATACTAAAATTATGAAAAAATCACTTTATGTATTTACTGAATGATCTTTATGGATATTCCCAGTCATATGTGTTTCTACTTTAGAGTAATCCAGATTCTGATTTACAACAGCATCGACAAGAGCATTCAATGTGACAGTTTCAATATCCTCCGATTTTCGATTCACCATTTCTTCGACAAAAGCATTTAATGTGAAAGTTTCAACATCCGCACTAAATCCTTCAAAATCCTGTTATATGTTAAAAAATATATACAAAACTAAATAAGTGTATTTTTATGAAATAATAACTTTTATACTATGGGATATATCCATCCTCAAAAGGTTTTTGTACATTGTTGTGGATTTCTTCAATAATAGCATCATTTGTTATATCATCAGTAAATTTTGCGTGTAATGATTTATTATTTTTGTCGAGAATAAAAAATATTTAAAATGTGTATCGAATGTTTATGATGATGTTTTCTTTTTTGGTGCATTAACTATGTATATTATAAACATATACGTATGACAGATGACATATACAAACTAATAACAAATATAACTATCCAGAACATCAGTCATCATACACAAGAAACTAATCTAACATTTTATTTTAATTTTTTATTTAATACAAAATATGAAACTAACTATGTGAAACTGCCTTTTTGTAAAAAATACCTTTTTTTCTTTTTGTTCCTTAATTGAAAAGAATTCTATATCAACCTGCTCTTTTGATAGAACATGTTCCTGTTGTAAACATTCCACGATCTTGTTGATGCTATAGATGTTGTTTGAAAAAATACAATAAATAATTTATTATTGTTAAATAAATTATAAATATGTACTACACAGTACTGTATGTCGTGAACTATACACAAAATATTCATGTTATTTATAAAATATTAACTACATAGTTATGTATGGAAAATTAATATACATAACACAGTTATGTATATTAAAAAATATATATAAATTTTTTATTTAAATTATTAAATGATCAAAATATAGATAAAATATATTTGAATATATACATGACTGTGTGTGTATAGATTTTGTAATATCAATATCTCACTTGGGGAAATATCATTTTATAAAAAATACCTTTTTTTCTTTATCTTTCGAACTAGTGACGACATCCCTCTCTTCGAAATTGTCTAGTAATGGTACACCCCCAGTTATAAATCCTCCAAGTTTATCATCCTTATGACATTAGGATTACATATATGTAAGAAAAACATCAACGTAGGAAAATAAAAAAATGCATAGTTATAAAATATATCATTTTTGCATTGTCTGAATTTGTTGAAAAGAAATTCGTATGAACAACCTGCTCTTTTGATGAAACATCTTTCTTTTGTAAACATTCCACATCTTAATCTTGTTGATCCTGTTGCTGTTTTATGAAAAAAAAAATGCCATAAAAACATTGCAATGAATGATGTCTTTTATGCCTAAATGTTTGATAAAGATATACTATGTAGAGTAATAAATATAATATTGGATTCATCCAACATAGATAATTGATTATGTATGAATGAGTTAGAAATGTTGATAAGATGGTCTTGTATGATGGGTACTATAAACCACATATGTATATTATAAATATACATTACAGATTTAGGTATATAAACTAAATATACATAACAAAGTTATGTATATTGAACAATATACATAACTTAGATGTACAAAATATAGATGAAATATATTTGGATATATAAATGATTGTGTGTCTGTATATTATGTATATTTAGATATATACATAGCTGAGTGTGTGTATTTTGTAACATCCATAACCGTATCGTATTAACATTTGAAGTTTGATTAATCAACAACCTGTTTATGCACAATTAAGTATTCTATCTAAGTGTATATCAACATTATAAAAAATTGTGATGTATATCAAAAATGATAATGGTACGAATATAATTCAATAGTCAAATACAAAAATCATTAATTGTGAAAAGTAAAATCAATTAAATGTACCTTTTCATGAGTGTGTTTGATGTGTTTCAGCATGCTCATTAGTTCAACGTGTTGTTTATTTCTTTTGTCATTTGATTCTTCGTGTTGTTTAACTATTACTTTGTGAAGGAAGGTGAATTTTTGGTCAACCTGCAAATAAAAAGACAACAAATTTAGTAATGTTTCTACAATTTAATTATACATAGTGTTTATTATATGCAAAAACTTATATAAGACTTTAAGAAGAACTTCAACTCATTCCACTTTTGGTCAAAACTGTCCTGATAACCTGACTTGTCGGATGATGATGGAGTTAGCGTTGGTGCATCAACACCTCTGAATCAAAAATTCGTAAATGATTTATTGGCATATTTTTTCCTGAAATAGACGATGGCGTTTTCTTGCTATCTTGCATCGGAATAGTTGTAGTATCAAATCGGACTGTCCTCCTCTTCTTTGTAGGTTGCGATGCTGATGCATCAGTACTCAGACCTACCTTTCTTAGGATTTCAGGTGGTGGGACAGTACTGAAATCCTCAAAACCTTAATGGTCCATGTCCGATTGAGTTTGTATATCGACAATGTGTCTTTTACCACAACTATCTAGATAAGTATCACGTGAGAAGGCAGATTCATCATCATTTAATTCAACGCCGTCGATTATTGGCAAATCAAGCCTTTATACTTCTTCATAAGTCAACCATAAATTAGTATACACAAACTGTTAAGCATAAAAAATGGCTACATTAAGATTTATCGGAAAGTCAGCAGAGTGAAATAAAAATTTTAACTCAAAATGCAGTACTAAATGTTTACCTTGCTGAACATACCAGCCATGAACTTCTCATACTTGACCTTAATCCCAACTATCTTTCAGTTAAAAATACTTGGAATTACATTACTGACACACTCAGCTATAGTACTGTCTACCTCAGAAGAACATTCATACATCAAAACACTCAACACATGAGGTATTTCCCCAATAGAGTATAGCTGTTTTTCAACAAAAAAATCTTGTCTCCATGTTGCAATCAACTTCTGAAAAGAAGCCTTTCCTCATGGAAATTGTTCATACCTGCCATCCTCCACCATCACAAAGTCCGATATGCTAATAGTAGCATCACGTATTTGTGAAAACAAAAAGGTATGAATAAAGTATAGGATGTACATGCTCAAAGCATCGGTGTTGTTGTCTAAATTTCCCACCTTGAATCGCTGTACAAAAATACACTTTGTGACATTATTTTTTAAACTTGGGAAATAGTTCACCATTAATACAGACTTAGATGAATGAGTATACAGGTGTTCCTCAATGTTCCCAGTATATTTAAGTCCAGATATTAGAGCAAACTCAGAAATAGTAAACTTCAAAATGGTTCCCTACATGTAAACGTGAATTTCATCCGAATTTCCTTAATCTAACTCAAGCATAAGTATAAATTTGGAAATCTCATCCTAAAAATTACACTAAGGCATGTCTAGAAAGGACCCAAAGATTGTTTGACGAAACAGATTGTAAGCTTCTTCACTAGCACAATTCTTTATATCTGAACCAAATATGCGGTTGTAATAACTATCGAAATGCAAATAATGAATAGGAACATTTTTTATCCGGTATTTCATACCTTATTGGCAATGAAGAACACATAGTATGTGAGCCTATATGGTCAAAACATATACTGTACATAACAACTAGTCATTTCATTACGCATCTAACAACATCTAACCCATGAACGAATATATAGTCAATACATAAAAAATGATGAATATAAACAAGGCATTTAATTACACATATAACAATATATACATGACATATATGTGTTAGAAATATACATAGGTACTATTCATAACCTTAAACACATGATAACATATGTATTTCTACTAAATATACATATGTTAGATGTATATGTACATAACAATACACAAGAAAATAAAAAAATACAACTCTTTTATATATGTTTTACATATACAGATGTAATATTCCATACCTCAAAAACAGTATACACAACAAAAAATAACTCATATATAAATATGATTTACATATACTAATGTAAATATTCAATGCATCAAAACATAGTACACAAAACACACATAATAGAATTTATGTATATGTTCAACAACATAAAAAGAATAATGTATGTGTATAACACATACATACTTACTAATAGATATAAGCAGTAACCACATATGTATATGAACTACAAATATCAAGGTATTCAAACCAATAGCATAAAAAAATGTATATGCAGAATATATACACAGAGTAATTTTGTATTTGCACATCCAATTTCCACACTTAACCTCATAACCCCAATAAATAATCAAAATAATTAAATAACATTTTCATAAAACACAATATACGAATAACAAAAAATATTATAAAAGATGAAATACCTTTGGTAAACGAGGCCGACCATTGTCCTTTTTTTCAATTTTCTTGATGGTTCTCCAATTTATTTTTTTGATCTTGAAGTTGATGCTTTAATAATCTTTTTCATCCTGATGGGGTCGTTAAGATTTTTCGATCTGTTTTCATCTAAGTTAGGTTCCTCATTATCAAATACTACGGGAAAGAAATCAACTAATGAATTTGTTGTCTCGTTATTATCTAACTGAGTTAATCCTAAACTAAACGAAGGAGAATCCTCCATTAACTAAGTACTAAGTTGCTACTTTATTACTTCAAATAGATGATTTTTTTTAAAAAGAAGAAAAATACAGATAATTAAACTATAATTTGGTAAAGTAGAAATCCATAAAATTAGTTAATCAAAACATGCAACAAAATCTTGTTTGAAAATTCTCTAAAATTTCAAATATGTAATGAATTTTTTTTATAACAATACTAAAAAATTAAACATTTAGAATGTTAAAAGAAGATTCAGTTGAAATTGAAGAAGATTAAGTTGAAATTGAATACCCTTGACTAGGAGTTGGACAGATACACGATTGATTTCAAACTTGGAAACTGTCGCTTGATTGTAGTCGTACTTTTGGGGTAAAAACAGTAAGCGTAAAAAGGAGGTTTAACCATACTTTGGGGGAAGATTTGGTGAAAGTGAAAAAGGGTTTGTATGTATATGTAATTTATGAGAGAGAGATTAAAAAGTGGTATAAATGTAATATGTTTGGGGATATGGGATATTTTGTAATAAATGAAACATAACATGTGGGTTTATGTAAGTTTTAGAATAAATAATATTTTCAAACTAGTCACTTTCGTTGAAAAAAAATTCTTTCAAACACTTGAAGAGGGTGAAAAGGAAGTACAAAAATACTCGAAGTTGAATAGGGTGAAAAGATCCTAAAACGGTAACACACTATAGAACTTCTAGAGCATTTGTTCACTAATTAAAGCCTAAATAACAGTAGGAATTTCCATTGATGTTCGGTTTATGCATGTGGACATAAAATCATTGTGGTTAGTGTGACATTCATGATGAAGGGTGAGCCAAGAAGGCGGATCAAAGAGATAGAAGTAGGCTTCTGGACAGACAAAACTTCTAAAAGAATAGTGCACATAAAACCTTAGGTGTATCCTACATCAAAATGAGATAGGAAAGTTAACAGCTTTATAAGGCCTATAAAGCATAAGTTCACATGGTACTGCATCGTTGACCTCAATGATGTTGTCGCCCACGGGATAAATCCGTGAGGCTAGTTGAGCCAAAGCAGATGATAGCTGCTCGGTATCTGGGCCGTCATTGCTAGAGTGCTCTATTTGTAGTTACAGTTTGTATAGTCAACAGGCAAAGTCACAAAGTTAAAAAAAACTAACAACTGAGGAAGAAAAGCATAAGTATAAAGCCCTTCATGACAAAGAATTGACATACTTTGTAATTGTGTTTATGCATTGTTATATTAAATTAAAATGTAATTTGTGGTATATTCACCAACAATTTGGATCATTAAAGAATACAAGTATCAGAAAAAGGCCAATAATGAATGAATTGATTCCTATAAAAGTTCCCTAGAAGTGTCCAAAGTTATTTTTCCGAAACTTAACAATGACCAAAAGAGAAGACACGACCCATATCATACATTCATTGTTTGTTACCCAGTGATGATAATTTTTTACCAATTATGTAGAACTATACAAATCGACTACCAACTTAAAGACCTGGTCCCTACCTAATGTATGCAGTAATAAAAAGGAATAAACACAAAAGCAACGTAAAGAAAACCACATACACATAATATTTTATGTGGAAACCTCCTTGCTTAAGGGCGTAAAACCATGACCTACCTCATAGGATTTCCAACCACTTCACTTTCTTCAAGCAACCTCGAATACAGACTCTATGGTTCAAGAATTAACCTCTTAACCCTCAACTACTTGCAATAACTCTATTATGCAATAACTCTATTGGACAATAGCTAACTCTAATTGAATCAAAACCAAGCTAACTCTAGCTTCAATGTCAACTAATTCTAGCTGACACAACCAACAATGAGAACATACTATGACCACACCTATAATCTATGAATTAGAGCAGTAGGTTGAACATTTACAAACTGTACAACAAAGACTCAAATACAATAAGAGCTTGAGACACAAGTGATGACTGAGAAGTTCCCTATTGCAAGTGAGGCTTTGGTTGACAAATTTCTTCAAGAGAGATTTGGAGTTGTTTGTATATGGAAGCTTAGGCTTTGTTGTTGTAGCTTGTTTCATATATATAAGACAAGAAAGCCTAGGACTCTTCTCATTGGCTGGAGTAAAAAGATACTGCATCTTTGCTACCAACTTTCTGCCAGCAGTACTTTTTCCAGTTGTATTGATGACTGAGTGAATGAGATGTAGGCATGATGCACTTGGTCCCTGAGCAGTTCCACATTCATCTATTCATGAACTAGGTGCCAACGTTGGTAGTTTGTCAATTATCAAAACTGAGGACTCAACAATTTCTCCCTTTTTGATGATGAAAAACTTATACTCTATTCTTCCATAGGTTCCGCTATATCTCATTGCTTCCCTCTATCACTGATATCACTCTTTATAGATCCCTTCCCCTTGTCACTGATACCATCTACTACACATATTTTCCCCTATGTATAGGAACCTAGTTCTTAGTGATGATCTTATATACATTATATTGTACCTCATCTTCCCCCTTTTGGCATCATCAAAGAGATAAAATAGTAAACCACATAAAGATAAGCACACGTATTAGCTTATGGCCATTAAGGTTACACTGACATGAGTAGGTAAAACCAAAGAAAGATAGAATAATGATAGCATCAAAACACAAGATATTCATCAATCATTAAGATCAGCATCATACAATATCCAAAAGCAAGAGCATTGTAAATCAAGTACAGGTAAAACCACGACAATAGAACAAGAACAGAATGGGGCTTAAAAAGGTACATGATAGAATGACTGAAAAGATGGGGCTTAAAAGGTCAGGGCGCGACAAAGACTAGGTTGAACAGACATTAGGCAGAAGGATCAGAAGGTGGATTGGACAACTGGCATGGAAGAAGGGTGATTCTTTCATTTTCAGCTGCATAATTCTTCAATAGTTGTTGATTCATGTCGTCAACTTTATCTTCCAATTTCTGAACCTTGGCATACAATATTTCATTCTCAAAATGATGACCCTCGCTTCCACCCAGTCCTTCCCCTTGAGACATCAAGAAGGCTGCCTTCATAGTAGTAATCTCAATATCTTTCTACATTAGGTGAGCAATCATCTCTTCCAACTCACTCATCAACCTGATCTAAACTTCAATCAAGTCTACCACCACAGACTTCAACTTTACTCTACTTCTTCTCAAAATTCACTCATTTGTCTCCAAAGTAGACAATGTAACATTTGCTTAACAGACCCATCCTTCTAAAGTCCACACTAGACATCAAAATACGCAAACACACTATTTAAAAGGAACTCGTAGGCTAATCCATGTTTACCACCTTTTGTCATCATCACCTTAAGCATGTGTTCTATCATAATAACAAAAAGGTTTATAGGCTTGAACTTTGTTAAAACTTCCATGAGGAATAGTTTGGGGCCTTTGACAATAGTGCACTTCTCAATCGCAGAAAAAGAGCCTTATTAACTAATTCAAACTAGAGTTGATATTCCCCTTTGATGAACTTCTTTGTCAATGACTTAATGTTCAAATCGTCCAACTTTCCAATGTGTCTCAAGAATTTTTTAGAGCCACACTCATCCTTTAGAGTCTGGACCCTTGATTGGGCACTCCCAACACTTCAGCTAACACTTGCTCATCAAAAGAAATATTCACATCATGCACTTACATTTTCAAGTAGAGACTATCATCAGAGAATGTGAGGTTGTGATAAAATATCCTCAATTTCTTTTCATGAATAGTAGGAATAAGAGGCTCAAACAAGTTCTCTTAACTCTGAAACTTCACCATTTCGATCAACTCACCCTTACCCGACATAGTCGTAATCTCAGGATCAAACACACGTCCCCTCAAAAATTCCTGGGTCTTGAGTATTTCTTGACTTTCTTATCTTATGAGCACCTTACCTTTGACTTTAGAAGTAAAACCTGTGTCACTTGGACCTGGTTCCTTAACTGATACACAGATCCTTTAGAGGATCTGGCAGATTTAGGATTGGGACCTGGTCTCTTGGTACTTTGTAACTCATCCCTTTTTTTGCTACCATTGGTAGATACTGGTTCCTTGATTAGCACCCCCTTGGTAATTTCCTTTTTTGGTGGTAGAATAGTGCCAGCTTTAACTATTGCCCTTTGAGCAACTATTTTTCTTGCCGTATCCTCATTACTTTCTCCTTCATACTCTCTTTCACTCTCAGTCTATGACTCTTCTACAGGAATAATATCCGTTGTAGGTATATCAAACTCAACAAAAACTCTTTTCTTTAATTTTTTCTTCTATTGGGTGCTACGCATACTCTCAACCAGGGCAGCCTCAAACAACTTATGGGAGCTCGACCTGGTCCCATGAACTTTACTGGTTTTGATGGTAGACTAGCAATGGAAAACACTCTTTGTTTGGTGAATTTTGATTTCAAGGGCTTGTCATCACTGTCAGTGTGTTCCTCTTCCTCCTCGACCTTGTCAGTCACTTCCGGAGTAGGTGACAAGATTTTATTTTCTTTCTCATGGTGTCATGTTGCAAGGGATCTAGGGGTTTTATCTTACTTTTAAGGAGTGGGAGTATTGGATATTCGAGGAGCCTCCTCACTTAAGGCAGTCAACCCCTAAATAACATTACCTCACTTGTTTTATCCCTTTTTTGACTCGAAGGGTTAAAAACCATTGGTTTCGACTTTTAAAACTATTTTAAAACTTTAAAGAAAATTTTGAAACAATCTAAGTAATGACAGAGTCGCCACTTAATTTATTTGAAAAGAAATTAAGAAAACTTTTAAGGAAAATCCTAAGTCTTAAAATAGAAAAAGACTTAAGCTTTTAAGAAATTCCTAGGTAAGAGGTTCTTATTAACATCTTAGAAAGGTTTTTAAGGCACCTGCAATGTCCATTAAATTGCGATTATCCAGACTATTTGGAAACTACCTTTGACTAACTTTGAAAAAGAGAAGTTGTTTTTTTTGAAAAGAAAGTGGCTTTTGGAAAAAGACTAGTACAAATTTTGACAATTTAATAGGGAATTTAACTAACTCTAAGCTAATAAGATAGAAAATAAGAACATAAAGGGGAAAAGGAAAAAATATAAGATTTAGGCTCGTAATCCCAAATCCATCATTCCTGTCCTAATCTAAGTATCGGGCTTTTGGTCCATAACCTATCCTAAACTATTTTTCTGGACCTTTTGGCCAATAATCGATTTCACTTGTATTAATTTACAACTTTGGCTTCGAGGCCCCAAATGAATGAATGAATAAATAAAAATATAAATTTACATAGATAAAAATATAGACTTGTTAAGTCTCTTAACATTTTCATCAATGGGTTTTAACCCATTTTTCTTCTTCCATCTTCTTGTACCGGTATGACATAGGATCGACATTTGGACTTTCTCTAGGAGTTGACTTGATGAGGAAAATGAAATCAAGAGTTCATGGCGAACTTAAACACAATCTATTCACATGCATAAAAATAAAGAGGAAGAGGATTAATATTCATATTAACTAGTTTTGTCTTACTGTAACTAATCACACATCATAATTAAACTGCAAATGATAATCACTCAGAAAACACTCGAGACAGTTCAAAAACGACTTAAGAATATTAACATTCATTATCTTTTTTAGGATAACACTTGGGAAAAAAGATTTTGGGACTCAAAATTTGAGTACATTCTGTCTGTTCTAGATGATGGCATTAGTAAACATCAAATTCGTAAATAATAGAGGGAACAATAAATTAACTTTAGACTAAAAGGTTCAAATGCAGGGCAAACATAGCTTAATTCCCAGGAACAATATATCGAACCCACCACAACGTTCCATCGAATGGTATACAATTCAAATCGACAACTTTTACAAATGCATTTACTAAACTTAAAGCAAAATCTAAAACTATAATCAAATCGACTCAAATGAAAATCTGGGAAAAAGATTTAATTCATGGAAAAGATAAATCAATAAGACATGAAGAGGATCCCACAAATTTACCAACTACGAGACTGCAACTACGATGATCTAAAGAAAATAAATAGAGCAAAGGTAAAAGGTAAAGATACCAGGAAACAATATGCCAATTTGAATAAGATCGTTTAAACCCAGTGAAGTGATAGGGAGCAGTCCCAAACTATTTCAAAACTTTTTAATCAAATTGACGGCCTTGAATCAATCCTTCCCCTCCTCCTCATTAAGTAATGTAAAAGCACAAAACACAGGATATTGGAGGTCAGCAGGATTGGTATTATGACTTCTTGGTATACTCACAGGCCCCTTTCAATATCATGAATCAAAGAGACCTTGCAAGTTGCAGTTAAATCATACAAACAACTACTAAAAATAGAAAACTCAAAAATAAAACAAACTCCCAAAGTTTCCCGTTTTAATCCCAAAGAAAACCCCAAACTACTGAAGGCCACGATAATGAAAAAACAACCTTCAAAATTTCTACTATTCAAAATAACAAGCTTAAAAGGAGCATGCAACTATTCTCCAAAACACGGTCCTGCAAAACTTCAAGAGTTTTAGACCCTGAAATCAATATTTGAAATAAAAAAGACACGAACCAAGATCAAGAGAATCTACATGCTACAATGATTTTTGACATCAAGGACATAAAATGAGACCAAATCCATTCTCATGTTTAACATTCTTCTACAATCCATTACATTTTCGAAGTCTTCAAACAAAAAGCACCGTCTTGAAATGAACTCAAAAGGAAAACAGAAAATCAAACTTCAAAATTTCACAAATAAAGGAGCACAACCAACAGGCTAAAGAGGGGGAGCCGATGGGGCATATTATTTCTATGCTCTTCTTTCCGGCGGACTCAAGAAATATATTTTTTAATAGTCAGGAAAATCCTCAAGGAATCATGGGAATTTTGGTTTACTATTGGCATATCCTCATCATCCTTTTGGCATTTAAGGAGCCAAAGAACTTAAGAGGAGATCCTGTTAACGACGCTACCAACTTAATAATTATGACAACATCAAATAGTAACAACGAACGAGACGACATATTATTCTAATCCTACTCCTCATTCCGACAGACTTAAAGAAAATAGTTGTCGAGGAATCCTAGGATTTTTTGTTACATTTTTGGACTTTTCCTCATTGTTCTTTTCGCATTTGAGATGCCAAAGGACCTCGAGAGGTATTCTTACAAATGAAATTATCGACTAGATAGCAACAACAAATTAAAAAAGATGATATCAAGGTAAACAATAAAGCAAAGATTACAACATAAACATTTACCTATTAGCCAGCGGTTCAAACCACAAGCAATACACAAGATGAAGAATTAGGTTGAAAATTAATCAACTAAGTCAAAAGTAAATGACATATTACGAAGCCAAAATAAAGATGAAAAAAACCACAGATTAGACAGCTAAGACAAGAATTAGCCTATCTTAACAATACAACCAACATTATCTTCACCAAAAGAAAAAACCTACGGCCTTTTAGGCCTCTACAACAGACATCCCCAACACACAAGATTATCAAAACATTACTATAACTATAGAATGGCGAGATGAAGCATAAATAATCAAAACTAAATGGAATGGAATGCTACCTATTTCGAAGCAGCAAAATAAAACCTCAAGCTTCATTGGAGTTTACCACCACCAGAAGGTGTCGATGCTATTGCAAAATGTTTGAATAGCCGACTGCTTTCCTAAAATTTTTTACTTAAAAAAACCTTGTGTTCTCGAAATAGGGTTTTCACCCTCTAGTCCCCCTTTTTTTTAGCTCAACAAGGAGCTTTTATAGAAGAAATGAGTTTTTTTGGGCTTAACCGATTTGGGATAAGGGTATTTAAGAGGTAAATTCATGATATTCGATTAATTTCAAATTGATGATTAGTTGAGCTGGCTAAATTAGTATAAATTTCTTAAGAGATTTGAATTTGGAAACAGTTAGCATTTGAGAAATGAATTCAAAGGTAACACGTAGCAGCCTCTAGAACATTTGATGTTCTTTTCCTGTGCTTGGAACGCACTAATATTGAAAGAAAAGGTTGATGAATTTGGGTTGCTGGGTCATCGAGTTGTCGATGATCAATGGGTCGGGTTAGTCAATTTTACTGATATTGATATTGTTTGTTGTTGTTCGATGTTGCTACAGTTTTCTTGTTGATGTATATATGGGTAAAAACTAAATTGGTTAGGAACAAGTCAGTTTTTGGTGGATGGTTGATTATGCTTCAATGTTGATTTGGGTTGATGGGTTGATTGTATAATTATTGGGATGATGTTGGTTTTGGGATTTTGGGTAGATTAGTTTAAGAGTTGGTCAATTTTTTTTTTAAATTTTTACCAAATTGAAAATCAATTGGCCAATTGCATTGCAATGTGGCCAATTTGATTTCAATTATGCCTAAATTAAATAAATTAACTAAATTCAATTGAAATTCGATACGAATTAATACCTTGTTTAATCTCGAGCTTCTCGATTTAATAAAATCAAACAGATACTTATCCAAATAAATTATTTTTGAGAATAAATTATATTCAAATCAAGATTTCAACCATTTGAATTTATTTTCAAGATAAGCTTTGATTAAAATCGGATATTCCAATCAAATAAATATTTAAGTAACCAAATTATATAATCTCATATAATTGAATACGATAATATATAATCAATACTTAAAATAACAAAATTACCCAGATAAATACTTTGAAAAGTTTTGTTCAGATAAAACAAAAGTTATAATTTTATTTGAAAATTGAAGAAACTCGAAATTAAACTTAGTTATGGAGGAAAAAAATTAGGTGTAAACAACTACCCCCTCCCTTTGGGTAGGGTGGATGCAAGTAACTTGGGCAAAAAAAGTTTAACATTCCTAATTTTGATCCGACCACAAATTAATTTTGGAGCGAGATTAGTTTTTGCTCGAGTTTCATAGAGTTATGGCTGGACCTCGGAATCGTGTTTCCTACATATCTCAGGTTGCATAAGAAATCAGGGCATTTAAAGTTTATAAAGCTTGATTTTAAACACGGTCTTCAAGAAAATTCACAAGCTATCTCGGTCTTAGAGTTTTTGATGAAACCCAAAAGCTGGGGAATAAAGGGATTTGGGGGGGGATATTGGAATGCAGTTGAGTTTTCAACAAAGAGTCCAACTACATATCCCGAGACTTAGGGAATCAGACTCCTTATAGTTTGATTAGATCGGTAGGAAAGATAGTATTTTATTTTAAGATGATCTTTGACTCATGATGAGTGACAAGTTGTTCGAGTTATGAAAAAGAGGCTTGTAACCTCTTAACCATGAACGTGGAGCTCTTTACATCCATAGGTAAGAATTTACCTGGACATAATTTCCAAAACTCTAGGTGTCGTATCACTCAAATTTAGAGAAAAAAAAGGTTACCCTTGGCATGAGTTTATAAATATCCCAAAGGTGAAACTGAAACCAAAATATCACAAAGTACCCATATTCCTTCTAATAGGGGTGTGGTTTGATGGACTAGTAGCATTATTGATTTATCTTTGTAGGGGTTCGAATGAATCTCCAGGGGCCCATTCGAAGAGTTTTGGACTTGTATTTTACTTATTTTAGCTATTACTGGTGTGTGGTAGTGATCATCCTTTAGATCGCATCCAAAGAGTTTGACGTCTCTCTCTAGACTATGTCCCATTTTACTGCTAAGAAAAAGTTCCACATTGTGCTGCGTCCTTTTTGGAGTCGTTCGCACCTATGGTTTTTAGTTGAGATTTTCATCCTCTCTGATTCTCTCAACATCATCTCAAACAAAAATTATTAGTAATAAGCACAATTCATGAAAACGGTATATACTTTTTAACCAGATGTCCACATGAGTTGTTGCCTAAAAAGTAAATTCATTCTCTTATGTACCTATTTGGAAGGAAATAACTTGCAATAATAGACACACCATCTTTCTTGGTTGTTGCATAATTAACTCTTTTTGTGATTGAATATGCCTTCAAAGTGGGGTGGCCCTTTTGGACATCGACGACACTTTATGCAGAATGGTCCCTGCAATCGTGTAATCTTATGCTTATATGAACCATTTTGGTTACCTATAATTCTTGTTATATGTGGAATGATAACTTCTTTGGTTATTGATAATGATTTTTTATAGGTGACCTTGGGTGAGTCTCGCGTATATTTTGAATCGGTACGACTTATAGATTTCCCTTGAATTGTTAATCTTTGGGATAATCTTGTACATTAGTTTTGATACAAGGTGACTTACAGATATCCTTTGAATTGCTAGCTTTCAGGTAATCCCGCAAATTATCCAACCATGGATAAAAGATGACTTACAGATATTCCTCTAATTGCTATCTCTTAGGTATTCCAGTACATCATCCGACCGTGGATACAATGACTTATAGATATCTCTCCAATTGCTAGTCTTTGGATAATCCTACACATAATTGATCTTTGGATATGACGTGGCTTATGGATAACCCTTGAACTTATTAATTTGATAATCTTGCATATTCTCCGATAAGGATTTAGCTGTCACTTATGGATAACCTTAGGACTATCAATTTTTGGGTAGCCTTGACACTATACAGTTAGGATATTATTGCGGCTTACGGATGAGCTATGGGCTATCAACTCACAGGTAGTCTTGCACACTAACCTATTTCAAATAATATGACTTATAGATGACCCTCAAATTGTCAATTCGTTGGAAATCTTATATATCATCCATCTTCAGAGAGCGGCTTAAAGGCATCCCTTCAAATCACGTGCTCTTGATGCATTCAGATGTTGATTCATAAAATAATGAGATATTTTTATGCCAACCCTTATGTCTTGCATATCAACAGATATTAGATCCTAATGATATCCTTGGCACCAGTATTTGTGTCTCGCGTGTCAACAAATATTAAATACTGATGATATCCTCGACACCAATATTTGTGTTTCACGTGTCAACAAATATTAAATCCTGATGATAGCCTCAATGCTGGTATTTGTGTCCACATGTCAATAGATATTAAATGCTGATGATATCCTCGATGTCGGCATTTCTATCTCACGTGTCAACAACTATTAAATGTTGATGATATCCTCGATGCCAGTGTTTGTGTATCGTGTGTCAATAGATATTAAATACTGATGATATCCTTAACACCAACATTTGTGTCTCGTGTATCAATAGATATTAAATGCCGATGATATCCTCGACGTTGGCATTTGTGTCTCGTGTATCAACAAATATTAAATGCTGATGATATCCTCGACATCGGCGTTTGTGTCTCGCATGTCAACAGATATTAAAGGCTGATGATATCCTTGATGCCAACATTTGTGTCATGCGTGTCAATAGATATTAAATGCTGATGATATCCTCGATGCTAGCATTTGTGTCTTGCATGTCAACGAATATTAAATGCTGATGATATCCTCGACGCCAACATTTATGTCTCGCTTATCAGCATATATTAAATGTTGATGATATCCTCGACGCCAGTGTTTGTGTCATACCCCAAATCCCATTGGAGCGGACTGGCACCCGTAGCCGAGGAGGCCCGGGAGAACCCGTTCATAACCTATACTTTCACATTTACATTACTTATGAAAATTAGAAATTTGGGCAGCACTTTGTTGTAAATAGAAGAAAACAGTACCTGTATCAGCCCAGCAGACACGCATAAATATATATATGAACAGTAATTGAACGTCAGAGCCATCACGTCTATCAACCAAACACTCCTATGGCTGTACAATATGTCTACAAAAACCTCTACATAGATACACAACTGAGTTGGGGTCGGTACAAACTCCCGCCCATAAAAGACTTTTATACAAATACCAAAAATACATATAGAAATGACTTGGGATGCCCCGAAACAACTGGAGCTCACCACTAACAACAGAATGTCCTGGCTCTTACTGCGGAGGTGTACGACCTGAAGTACCTATTCCTGCAGGCATGAATACGAGTCCCCCGTGAGGGACGTCAGTACGGAAATATGTACTGAGTATGTAAGGCTGTGAGTATCAAGATGAGATACAAAAGATCAACAGAACCCAGATACCAGTGAATAAACAGTATGAGTAGACCACACTTAAAAGAGCTGATGGGATACCTGCACATTACTTTCATATCATTACTTCCCGTAATCCTTATCAATACATAACATATATCATACAATGGCCAACTGATCAGTGGTACTAATACAATACATCAGGGACCACCCCTGGAATAGCATATATACATAAACTTTATAATACAATGGCCAACTGATCAGTGGTACTAATACAATACATCATATCATCAATTTAAAATACAGACATTCCATTTCTTAATTAAATTAATCTTTGAGATTGGTTACTTTGTGGTCACACCTTATGGAACTTGAAACCATGATACCTCAATAGGAAAAACATGTAAATAGGTAATCAATATCATGAAAATGAATAAGAGAATCATGGATACCTCATTAAACCATTTCGGAGTCAACAATAGTATATGGATATTTGTTTTTGACTAGCCGGACATCTTAAAAGTGAAAACAAGTTCAATTGGTAGTGTCGAAGATCATATGATGTTATTATGTGTCATGTGTCGTAGGACAATGTTGGAAGCTTACTTGAGAGTGCCATGGGTCATTATTCATGCCAAAGATTAGATAGAGTATGTATTACATACCTTGATATAACCACTTCAATACAAGTCCAACTTGACTTCCCGTACTCTTCGAACACTTATCTACAATAAGTCATTTGTGGCAAACTAGCATTAGCACCCAAACCTTACCATTTAGGTATTAACTTCACCAAATAATGTCTAGGAAGTAATCCTTTAACTCATCAATAAGAGTGCTACATACATCCTCTTATACTCTTGTTACATTCACATATCATGCATTTTCATGAAATATCCCTCAACATCACTCTTAGCCTTTATTTCCCTTCTTAGTCACCATCCAATACCAACATGATCACTAGGCATATATAACCACTAATATAATGATATATCACCACAATTCATCCTCCATAATCCAATACAACAACTTCCATAATTTACTACTAACAATTTATACACAACAATTCATAACTATGTTTCTAGTTATCTTCCAACATCAAGACAATACTCATAATCCTTTATCAATACTTATTCATGGATAAGAATCAAGAATAAACAATATTCATACCTTAACAATGAACTCTTGTATTTAGAATCCTCCCTACATAATCAACGGGTGCTTCTCGAAGCTTTCGAGATGGTGAACACAACTACGGAACCAATTCGAATTTTCTACGGTTGAATCACAAAATATTTGAAGTTGAAATTAGGCTAGGGTTTCACCTTCTCTTAATAATTGGATGATATATGATATATATGAGGCTAAGTGCAGGTTTATAAAGACCAATTTTCGTCCAAGAGGTAATAGAAAATGACCATTTTGCCCTAAAGATTTAAAAAAATCCCGAATCTGTCCCCAGTGGACAGTTTTGACAGGCTGAAGTAAATCGATCATAACTCTTTGCTCCGGTATCGTATTTGGGTGAAACCAATTGCATTGGAAAGATAATTCAAAGGGCTTTCATTTTCATATAAACCTTTACAAGGAGTTATGGTCGTTTAAAGTTGACCCAAAAATCTGTCCCACAATTCTGTTTTTTTTTGATAGGCTGTAGTAAAACGGGTATAGCTCCTTACTTAGATATTGGATTTGGATGAAACCAATTTCATCAGAAATAAGACTCTCGGAGATTTTTGTCGATATATAGCAGCTCACACAGTTCTTTTTGTACAAGGAGTTATGATCATCTAAAGTTGGATTGCCTAGCTGCAGTAATTTTCCTGCAGAATTACTGTTCACAGGCTTCCCGACCACCGATTTGAAATTTCGAATGTGCTCGCTTATATGAAATACTCCTCTGTTTTGGGCAAACTTTATATCGTTGGAAAGCTTATTCCAATAACTACACATACAACTATTGACGGAATACTTCCAAACACCATACACTTAATTTAACCCATACGCAAGCTTTAGGACTCCATATAATCGCGATAAGTGTACGAAAAAATTTACGGGGTGTTACAGTTTGTGTCTCGCGTGTCAAGAGATATTAAATGCTGATGATATCCTCGATACTAATATTTGTGTCTCACGTATCAACTGATATTAAATACTTATGATATCCTCGACGCCAACGTTTGTGTCTCACATGTCAACAAATATTAAATGCTGATGATATCCTCGACACCAACATTTGTGTCTCGCATGTCAACAGATATTAAATGCTATGGTCCTTTATGCATGGCCCTCTTGACAATGAAAATGAGTTTATCTGAGTCCATTTGTCTGCATTTTTGCTTTCTACGTGTACCTGTACTCAATGTAGATAGTTAGTAGACACAATGCCACTCTCACTGGCGACCACAGTCAAATTTACAAAAGTTTAAATGACAAATACATGACATCATAATCTGAATGGCTTAATCCGCTTTTCATCCACTTTTTAAAGAAGTAGTTAAATAGCAGACTCACCAGATATAAATGAATGGGTAAAATCCCTTTTTGGCGTCTCTCAAATACTGTTTTTTTCACTTTAATGAATTTTAAGGAAGAATTTACACTCTTTCTCCTATTGAGTGATCCCTTTGATTGTTGTATTTACTGTGCCGACTCCTTTGAATAAACCTGCGCTAAAAGTAAATATTTAATAGACACAAAGGAGCTTATGCTAGCGACTACTTTCATAAAGAAGATAAGGCTCCTTTATTTGTCCTTCACTGTCTCAAGAAATAAGATTGACAATTAAAAAGGTCCTTGATAAATAGATATTAAACCCGTCTTTGGGACTACCCAAAAATACCATTCTTGAGCATTATATGCTTTGGTGTGGCTCGCAACTCGCTTGGGTATTTTTATGAAAAAGATTCTGATTTTTATGCATTGATCCCTGCATCCACTGAAAAATGATTAGTCTTGAGTGAAACTACTCCGTGTTGACCTCCTTCAATCATTGGTTTCCTCCTCACCAACTTTTGGGTACTCCATCATATTGGGACTTCCACTCTGACTCCTCATTCCAATAAATGCCTAGGCAAATACTAAGCAAAAAGAGTTGTATAGATTTTTGAAAGTAGTCTTAATTTTTAGAAACTAGTTCAAAAAATTTCTGTAAAATCTTTAGAAAATCTCAGCCAGTCATGTCATGTGCTAGCTTAATAAATGTCTTCCTCTTGATTCTGACTATATCTAACATTTGATGGAGGATTACCAGGTATTCATCATCATTGACGCTTTCTATCAGAAATTTTCTCATAGCCGGAGATTTAGTCTGCCTAGACTTCGTTGCGGCTGGTGATATTCAGAAGTTGCCTTTGACCCCTAGTGTGGGAGGATTTGAAATATATTCCCATATAGTAGAGGAAATTTTGAGTACCTCCTCAAAGTTTCTGCCCCAGTTTACTACTATTTGAGATGATCTTGGCTTGAGAGGATCTGAAGTCTTTGTTAGTCTTCGTTATCTTTGTTGGATGATGATCTTCTTCTTGTGAATTTTTTAGATTCCTTCTCAAAAATTTTGCCCCAATTTCCATTTCCTAGGGTTATATGACCAACCTGTTGGGGCACCTACGTATCCCGTTGAAGTAGGAATCCGATTAAACATAGTTCATGACTACGCTAGGGATATATGAAAAAATTTAATGGGTTGACCGAAGACGATATAGGCCACTTACGTATCCCATTGAAGCAGGAATTAGGTCAAACATAGTTCAAGACTACACTAGGGGTATATAGAAAAATTTAATGGCTTTACCGAAGCTGACATAGGCCACCTACATATCCCTTTTGTTGAGAATTCAGGTCATCACGTAATTTATACATAAAAGAAAAGGATAAATTGTCCTAAGGGGTTGACCAAAGACGACATAGGCTGCCTACGTACCCCTTTCCTTGGAATTCAAGTAAAACGTAGTTAGTACATAAAGGAAAGGGATTCTAGGCAATTACACATCATAAAACAAATACTCTCAAAAAGGCAATTACAAATAAACCAAGGAAACAAGAAACTAAAACATCCTACAAACATAGTATCTCTTTACCGCATCGAAATTGATTGGTTTGGTCTATTCTTGACCATTCATCTCAGATAGAATCAGAGATCCTTCGGATAGTACCTTGCGAACTATGTATGGTCCTTGCCAATTTGGAGCGAACTTGCCTTTGTACTCTTTTTGGTGAGGAAATATGCATTTGAGAACCAATTGCCCAACTTCAAATGTTCGAGCTCTTACATTTTTGTTGAAGGCACGGATCATCCTGTGTTGATACAACTGACCATGACATACGACAATCATTCTTTTCTCATTAATTAACACAAGTTTCTCATAGCGAGCACAAACCCATTCTTCGTTACTTAATTCGACTTCTTGAATAATTCTTAAGAAAGGTATTTCAACCTCAGAAGGTATCAGAACTTCATTCCCATAAACAAGTAGATAAAGGGTTGCCCCAGTAGAGGTTCGAACTGTTGTATGGTACCCTAGTAGAGTGTAGGGAAACATCTCATGCCACAATCTATCATTTTTGACCATCTTCCTTAAGATCTTCTTGATTTTCTTATTAGTGGATTCCACGACTCCATTCATCTATGGATGCTATGCGGTCGAGTTGCGATGAACAATTTTAAACTGATCACAATCAGTAATGATCGATTCTGGCACTCCGAATCAGCAAATCAAGTTATTCCTGACAAAATCTGCAACCACTTTCTCGGTGACGACTCTATATAAAGCAGCTTTGACTCATTTAGTAAAGTAATCAATAGCAACCTAAATGAAACTATGCCTATTTAATGTCGGTGAATCTATTGGTCCGATAACATCCATACCCTAAGCTATGAAAGTCTAAGGTGAACTCATCGCATAAAGCTCATGTGGAGGCATTCGAATCAAATCTCTATATATCTGACATTTTGAGTACTTGTGTGTATACTTGCTGCAATCATTTTCCATAGTCATCCAGAAGTGTCCAGTTCTTAGGATCTTTCTAGCAAGGGCAAACCCATTTTATGGTCCCTGCAAACTCCGACGTGTACCTCCTTTATTAATTTAATAGCTTCCGCGGCATCAACACATCTTAAGAATCCTAAGTCTGGAGTTCTCCTAAAAAGGATTTCCCCAGTTGGAAAATAATTCTTTGCAAAACTCCGAATTATCTTTCTCTGATTGTTGCTGGCCTCTTCAGGATATATTCTAGATTCTAAATACCTTTTAATATCATAGTACCATGGCTATTCTTCAGGACCCTCTTCAATATACGCACAATGTGTGGGTTGTTTCTTTAAATTTAATTCCATAGGATCAATGTAACTCTGATCTGGGTGCTGAATCATGGAGGGTATAGTAGCCAAAACATCAGCAAACTTATTTTGTATCCTTGGGATATGTCTGAAATAAACTTCCTTGAATCTTCCACACAAATCCTGTACTAGCTCTACATAAGGAGTAATCTTGGGGTTTATTACCGCCCATTCCGCTTGTACCTGGTGAATTAGCAAATTTGAGTCTCTGATGACTAGAAATTTATGAACACCCATATCCAGTGCCAACATGAGACCTAAGATTCAAGCCTCATATTTGGCCATGTTATTGGTGCACGGAAAGTGTTGGCCTATTTCCAATATCAAAACTACTCTAATTCCTGAGCCTTTGAAGTTGACCACTCCATTAAAAATAATCTCTATTCGGGGTAGATCTCTGCAATGTATCTCCCACAAATAAAATCTCCTCATCTGGGAAGTAAGTTTGAAGTGGCTCATACTCATTATCAATCAGATTCTCAGCTAAATGATCTACTAAGGCTTGCCCCTTGATTGCCTTTTTAGTCACATACACAATGTCAAACTCACTCAGCAACATTTGCCACTTGGCTAACTTTCCTGTTGGCATGGATTTCTGGAATATATACTTCAATGGATCCATTCTGGAAATGAGATATGTGGTGTACGGGGATAAATAATGCCTCAACTTTTATGTAGCCCACATCAAAGCACAACACTTTCTTTCTACAAAAGTGTAACGAGCCTCTTATGGCATAAATTTTTTACTCAAGTAGTTGATTACACTCTATTTCTTACCGGTCTCATCTTATTTCCCGAGGACACAGCTGAAAGAATTTTCTGAGACTGACAGGTAAAGCACTAACATGGGATTAGTTATCCCGAGATAATTAATCTCGAGATTAGTTATCATGGAATAACCTGACATTGGTTATCCCACCATGTATATAAGATAACTTATCACATCATTATGGTGTAAATAGTAGGATAAACAATCCCAGCTATAGCTAATACTTCAAACCAAACATGGGATAAAATAATACTTCATTTTATCCTGGGACTATTTATCCCTATACCTCACTAAAAACGACCCCTTAGGGTTTTGTCTCTCAAGATATGGATGAAAAAGGCAAATTCGCGACATAAGGTGTCTATTTATACCTAGACCAGGTAATCAAAAGTCGCTATCGTGACCAACAGGTGTGCGATCGCACCAAATTGGAAACTGCACATCGAGTCGCAATTGCCTCCCCTCCTTCGTGATTGCACAATTTGCCTTCTAAGGGTACTGCAATTGCAACCCTTTCGCTGGCAATCATCGTGCACTAGCTGACATCGTTGGACTTAGAATTTTTGTGTCCTTGCTAAGGCCTCAGGATTCATTTGGAACCCCTTATACACAAACGAATTTTGTCACCACACTAAATTCAATGTTTCAAACTCAATGGCGCAATCAAATGTTTCAGCCAAGGTCGTTTTGACCAAATGTGAGCCTCACACCCAAATTTGCAATTTCTCAACTTTTCAACCTATTCCCGAGTGCATTAGGACCCAAAGCAAAGGTATATCCAGCCTAAAATCGACATTCCAGAGCTACTGGTGTAGTCAGAATTCTCATCTGAGTCCATATGCTAGGAGTTTCTATACAAAATAAAATCCTAACCAATGAAAGCTCTAAAATAGGGAAATGAGCCTAAACTCCAAACGAACTGTCCGATCATCGAACCGTCAGTTTTGACAAGTCATAAATAACCTATAGCCATAGTAGGAAGGATCAAAATTGCAAAAATGCATGTAAATCAAGGAAATGACCTGGAGGGTCATTACAATATCCACTACTAAAAGGACTATCGTCCTCATAAGTCAATGGATAGAAAATCTCAAAGCTTGAAAGGATGAGGTAATGCGCTCACATGCTTCGAGCATGACTTCCCAAATAACCTCTACGAAGAGAGAACACTTCCTAGGCATTTTACCATAGGTATACCTTTTTCAACCACATCTCTCACTTTACTTCCAAACACCCAAAACTCAACTTTAACCACCAATTGTCTCCAACTGAACCGAAAAAGGATGATGCACACAAATCCTAACCACAACACACATATACCATCTCGATCCCCGCAGAAATCAATAAAGGTTCATCCAAGTCAAAAGAAAACCAAGGAATGAGTCATACCACCAACTCCAAATCCAAAAATAGCCTTTTGTTTATGATTCCACACGTGTTATTCACTCCAAACCAAAAGGAAAATCACTCGAGTCTTGTCCACACAATCTAATCATAGAAAACTCAAAGAACTAAGGCTAATCTATGGAAAGTCCATATGGAAAACATGAGAATAAGATCATAAGGCATTTTCTAGGCACATAGTCAGAGGTAACCAAGATCAGTAATTTGCCAATGCTACAACTGATCCGGATAATCCTCAAAAATAAAAATCTAGAGATCTGAAGCACAACTACTCACCACTAGGAAATCCTCTTTGGGTATCCCATCAATCGAGAATAAAACCATGTGGGATCCCACTAAAGCATACTAATCACGCTGAGTAATTCATCTAAAAATCTCAACACCAATGACACCAACCAGAAATTGAACCAAGCAACTTTAGAAAAGGAACTTCTAATTTGCCAACCCATGAAGCGATTACAGAAAAGACCACTTGCCTCTAACTCTCTACTTCACTTAGGAAATAACCACATCAAAGCAAGAATGAAGCATCCAACTCCACACAAATAACAAGGGCAAACCATAACTAGGAGACAAACCTAACAAATCCAAGAAATGAATCCAAGACATCTCGACATTAATATCAAACCACTATCGAGTAATGAAATAGCCACAAACAAAGAATGGACCCCAAACTAGTCAATCTTAAAATGGGCTACATAGAGAGGGATAACCAATACAAAAATCTTTGGAACATAGGAGGCAAATCTAAGAATCCTAAAATCAAGAACAGGCAATATAGCTAAATTGCCAACTCTAGAATTATAATAGAACCATAAAAGGTCAACTTACCTTTAATACCATAATCCATTCCACAATTAGTCAAGCACTGTCAACAAAAAAGGAAAACAACCAACCTCACCTCATTATAGAAAATAAATCATCCAACCAATCTATAGTTTCCCGAGCCAACAAATAAGAACCACATAGAAAGAAAAATTCTAACTAAATGTCAATATTCTAGCCACCTACTAAGTAAGGATCAATTACATCAAATAATAACAATAGCAGTAGTATAATCATCAACATCATGAATAGGTGGTACCAAAATAAAAATCAATAAAAAGTACCACTCAAGGGCCAAAATAAAGCTAATGTGCCAGGGCAAATAGGACTTGAATCCCATGCTACATCTATAAGGATAAATATCAATACAAATTTAGTCCATTCACTACAAAAAGAAATAAACCACTGGGTAGCCACGTAATCATGAATTCAATAACAAGGAACACAATAACCAATATGAACTTATCAAGGCATATAATCATCAATGGGTATGAAAACCCCAATACACATTAATAAAAAAGGTAAATACAAGAAATAAAAGAACACCTATCATGGTGAAATTTGCAATCTGAGGCCTGATGGGTCTACAAAAGGATAAATCTGAATGGGTTCAAACTCAGACCGACTGACTAAATAATCAATTGAGGCATCGAGCGCACTATCTCTAACAGAAAGTGCCATACCACTATAAGACTAATTTGAATGAGTTGAATGACTAATAATCCCTCACCAGAGATACTCTTTGAACCAATGTAACATCTCACCACAACCAAAATAAGCCTTTAGAATACTTCTAGATGCTACACACTCTGATCCAAAATAATCACCATGACTAACTAGAGAGTCACCCATAATCTAAAATGGTACCTGTGTAGATTGATAGGCTGTAAGTGAAGCTTTCCTTCTCTAAAAGGATCCTCAATTTTGGATGAAATACCAATAGCACTATATAGATGGCATGGCCTCTTTCTGCCATCTCCGCAAGTCCCAATACATGCTCTTTCTATGGCAATTGAATAATTAATAACCTAAGAGAAGGAAGACCAAGCTGCTAACAAGTGTTCTAATGCAAAATAGAGTGGCAATCATAAACCTCTAATAAATCCATGTACCATGTATGGCTCAGAAGAATATAGCATAAGAAAATACCTAGCCTAATCCATAAGACCAATCTTGTACTCAATAATTGGTAAAGAACCCTAATGAGCACTAATAAATCTAGCTCTAACCTAAGAAATTACTCAATGAATAAAATGTCATCGCTAGCTAATGCTGAAGATCTTCGATATCCCTCCCTGACTCTCTGGTTCGATGTTATCCTAAAACTCTAGAACATGTGTTGAAGTCCCATCCGCACTTATTGAACATATCACATCGTCCATTTGGAATAGAATAGAGTCAAAGAATATGCTTGAGTCTAATGGCAATACGGACACATGACAAGGAGTCAAGAAATGAATTTTCTAAGAATGTCCCTTTAGCCTTTTGAAGATAGGTTACAGATGTTTCCGTACGGATTTGTAGGACTCTACTAAACACTTAGCTCTTGAACTAATACACCGGTGAAACTTAGCTCTGATACCAATTTATCACAATCCAATTTCTTAGGTTATGATGGCGCCTACTATAGCTCACTAGTAGGCAAGCCAATCCCGTAGTCTGAAATTGCTAGTAATGAACTACATTAAGAATGAAGGAAATAATTCAAAATAAATATAATAAAAGATCAATTACATAACAAAGTTGCAGAACCTTGTAGTATTAGTTGCATAACATAGCATAATAAGGATACAAATAAGGTACTAAATAAATATACAGATGCAACCATCTTCAAATACAACGTAGAGACTAGTCTAATATTTAAGAGGGAGGGAAGTAATACTCTGAACATTCGGAGCTCACTCTATATCTCTGAACCATGGCTACTCTGCACAATGAACAGAACACCAATGATAACCCATATTATAATCTGTAGTCTGGAAAAGTGTAATATGAGTACGTACTCAGTTGGCAACTGCCGGTTGAGCTCCAAAGATAATGCATATATATATATACACACAACATATAAACAAAGTCTAACCCCAAATATCTAGCTACCACATAATAAAACTAATTAGATAGTAAGGGTAAACTATCCTACTCATCTCAAAGAACTAACATAATAAGGTTAAGGAAGTATTAAGGATGAACTATCCTACTCCATCCATACTTAAGAATCTTAACACTATACAGTATATAATTAGTCAATATACGAATAAAGGGCAAAAAAAGGATATATATAGTATTCAAGGCTAAGGAATGAATATACAATTTGAATAAATGAAGAAAATAATGGATATACAATAATACCATAACTACATATAGCTAGATATACATATATAAATACATATATAGATACAAGGTCAACTCGAAGTACAACCTTAATCATTAGACTAGCATTTTAAGACCTCACAATCATAGTAGGAACTTGTGCTAGTATACTCAGGGTTTCTAACTCATACGTCTAATCATGAGGTAATTATGAATAATAATGTAATTGTTAAATAAAAGAGATAGAATCATACCTTAAGTCTTAATACTGGATCATTAACAAATCTTCCACAAATTAGCCATAATAATCATAACAATAATAAAAATAATAGCAATGACAATGTAACTGGCTATCTCAGACAAACAATACCTAATCGATCCTTTCAAGAACCCCTACTGCCCCAGGATCAGAAAGTTCAATCAGTATACAACACACCATAAGTCATACTCATCACCATACCTATGCAATAACATATAAGGCTGATAGATATAGGCGTATACTAGTGATAGGCAATGCACGTACAAGAATGAATGCCAAGATACAATTTATCACATCATAACCAATCAAAAAAACCCTAAGTAACCTAGTGTATAACCTCACATCATATGTATCATAATCAATAGACGGACTTGAATCATTAAAAATATCATCAATAGCTGGACTCAAACCGATAAATATATAATTAATAGCCAGACTCAAACTGATAAATATATAATCAATAACAGTACTCAAATTGATAAATATATAATCAATAGCTAGACTTGAACTAGTAAATATATAATTAGTGCCCTCAATATTGTCATCTTCGTCAATATCATCGATCATCGAGTTTTACTCTAAATTTATATCATCAATACTATCCTCCTCCTCTATCCTATACCAGAGAAATGTTTATATAGATAAATAATAGGTGCACACACTTAGGCCATGGCTAAAAAAAGTGTAAGTTCGAGAATCCATTTCCTGGGGTAAACTTTGGGACTAAATCATTATAAAAGTGTAGAAAAGGTCAGAATCTCTCAGATCGAAGTAAATAATTGTAATGAATCATGGATCAGAATCTATCTCAGCCAAATTTTTAAAACACCATCGTCAATCTTAATGCACATAATTCATCTATTTAGATGGTATGCTTCCCATTATAATTAGTTTGAATCATACTATTTACGACACTTAGTGATCATGAATGTACCGAATCTATGCATTCCATCACCAGTATTCAAACAATGAAATCATAAGTCTCTAATATGTCTATAAACTACCACCACGCCTTTTATAAGGGTAAGCACTTCCCAGATGTCTAACCGATATCAGAACATGTCCTTGAGCCTAATAATGTGTCCAAAATAATTACAAAATCATAATCAAGGACTTAGGCCCACATTCCTATTCAAAACCCAAATTAATAATCATATTCGTAAACTATCTCGTATCTATAAGCCATAATATATCTTTGAGGCATATCAAATCTCTAAGCCATATCATATCCATAAGACATATCATATCTATAGGCCATAATAATAATTATGTCTATGCCTATGTTATTAACTATGTCGATGGACCATATCATAAATTAAGTCTGAAAGCCATATCATAGCTACAAGTCATTAATTATAATCCAAGAAAACCATCATTATTAACCAAGTATCAAAGTAACATTATTCTAAAGGCTAAATAGTCTCAACTATGTATAACATACATAATTAAGTCCACACGGGCTAACACAAGTTTTGGCCTAAGGTAGGCCAGAGGAACCCACTTCTAATCCTCTAGTTCCATATTTAAGAAATTTCTACCCTGAACTAGGATAAGGTATATAAATTGACTTCTAGATGGTACATAAGACATAATCAATAATAATATAACAATTTCACCAAGAACATGAACAACTAAGTCAACTCTACCTAAAATACGGTTCAAGATCACTAAAATCGGCCAAATAAGGTTAATCATGCTAATCATGCTTCCAACACTTAAACTACATCCCAAATCTATCATAATATCATAACCATTATATTAATTAGCTCAATCTATAAAGAATATAATAATATCTTAGAAATATGACAAGTGTTTCACCTTACGGGTCAAATCCCTCATCTAATCCCCAAACTTGAATAATCAAGAATAAGTACGTGTCCTACCCATAATTAATCATATTTTTCACATTCACATGCAATATATAAATCACATCATCTTGTGAAGAAAAATAGATAGAAGCCTACCAAAAGCCGAATCGCAAACTCTTAAATCATCCACAAAACGTCCGTCTTCACTCCATGATCTTGAATGCTGCTACGCTATCAGATAATAGCTATGCATAATTAGGAGTCAAATGATACCCATATTTCCATATTATGGGTTAAGTTAAAATTTGGGTCAATAATGAGCCTGCGGGGCCCACTAATAGAATCTAACAATTAAAATCATCACGAGGTTCCTTGAAGGACAAGAAAGTTGTGCTCAAAAGTTGAGCAAAAATAAATCGGGTCTTAAATCAACCCTTAAGGTTTAGGAATTCAAAACCCTAATTTCTAAGAATTTATCAAGAAATTGAAGGAAGGTTATCATGAATTCGAAGGGAAATCACAGAATAATTGATAACTAAGCTACCCCAAATTAACTACACCCTTAGTCTTAGGATTTGCCTCTCTTTTAGGGTTTTGGATCTCAAGATGTAGATGAAAAATGGGCTAATTCATGACATAAGGGGTCTATTTATTCCCAGATTAGGTAATTAGAAGTCGCTATCACGACCAGCAAATGTGCGATTACACCAAATTAGCGACTGCATATCGAGTCAAATTGCTCCCCCTTTCCACAATCGCACTACTTTCTTGGAAAAGGTATCACGATCGCGAACTTTGGCTGGTGATCACCATGTACCAGATGATAATAGTGTACTTGGAATTTTTAATCCCCGTCAAGTCCTCGGAATTTATTCAAAACCTCGTATATATAAATGAACTATGTAACCATATGAAATTTAACGTTCCTGACTCAATAGCCTAATTGGATTTTCCATCCGAAGTTGTTTCAACCAAATATGGGTCCCACACTAAAATTTCTAATTTCTCAACTTTCCGACCGATAGGTCAAAACGATCCTAGGTGCATCAGGACCTGAACCAATGGCCTACCTAGCTTAAAATGACATTCTAGAGTTGCTGGCACAATTAAAATTCTCATATACGGCCATCTACTAGGATTTTTGGTCCGAGACCAAATCCTAACTAGGAAAAGCTGCAAAATAGAAAAATAAGCTTAAAATCTAAATAAACTATCTGATCACCAATTTGTCAGTTTAGGCCAGTCCTAAATAACCTGTACCCATTGTGGGAAGGATCAAAACACTAGAAATGCATGTAAATCAATGAAATAACCTGGAGGGTCATTATAGAATGCTTTATATTGATTGGTCAACATATCAACTTTTAACTCCTTTACTTACTGGTTCCCTCATGAGTGGTTTGCAAGCATTTTCAAATTTCCTTGGCCATCTCACAAGATGAGATCTTGTTATATTCATCAGGACCACTTCCACAAATAAGGAGTTTCTTTGCCTTGGAGTTTTTCTCAATCTTCTTCCTATCAGCATCATCAAATTAATTTCTAGTCTTCGGAATATTTGAGGTAAATTTACAACCTTTCACTGGCTTAGTAGGAATAAAGGTCCATCAATGATGACATCCCATAGTTCCAGTCCTCATCCATGATAAAATCATGTAAACGAGTTTTCCACTACCCATAGTACTGATGATCCTTCCTTGGTGTTAACCATTTAGGAAGAACCTACTCTGATACTAAATGTAGAACTACACAAATCAACTACCAACTTAGGGACCTGGTCCCCCTAACTTATGCATTAATGAACAAGAATAAAAACAAAAGCAACATAAAGAAAACATCGTATGTACAATATTTTATGTGGAAACCTCCTTGCTGAAGGGAGTAAAACTTTGACTTACCTCGTAGGATTTCCTACTACTTCACAATCTTCAAGAAACCTAAAATATAAAAATCCATGGTTCAAGAATTAACCTATTAACCCTCAACTATTTGCAATAACTCTATTACAAGAATACAACACCAAGGAAAATAGTGTCGATATTAAAGCTAGGTTTGTTCTGTTCTCATTTAGAGTGCCTATTTAGGCCAACCATACGACATATATTGTTGTTATTGCATGGTGTTGTGGCTTTACAGAGTTATCAACATTTGGTGTTTTATCAACTGGCATAAATTTTTTACCATCACAAAGGTTTTAATGATTTTGTCACGTTGTATCCATCTTTTTTTGGTTAATGCATATTCCAGATCTCCATCTGTAACACTCCTTTCTCTCTGGTGGTCGATGATTCATGATGATTTGGATAGAATTTCTTGGAGGATTATTGATGTATTGATCCTGGTAAAAGTGTAAGACTCCACAAAGATTCCTCATCGTTAGAGCTTTCAAAACGAATCACAAGGAGCCTAAAACTTAGAACTTTAGCTAAGAATTCAACACTTAGTTTATTTTAAACCTTCAAACTTCGAGGAATTGATTCATGACCTTTCAGACATCCGTTTTTCTATTTTCAAGTTGCATTATGATTGGAAAATCTCATAGTACATATCGGGTGAGTTTTAAAATTTTTCAGAACGCATAAGGCCGCGTTTGGATTTCAAACCAGTAGCAAAACGCATAGCCTATTGCCCAGTTTTCAGCATTTCAGGGTCAATTTCCAATAATAATAATTTACTGTATATAATGAAATGAGAGAGCTGCGATATATCAAATAAAATAGCTTTGAGTCTTCTTTCCAATGCCGCTGATTTTATCCAAATCCAACATCTGAGTAAAAAGTTATGGCCAATTTACTTCATCATATAAGCTGTCAACTGGCAGAATTTCTGCGACATTTTTAATTTCTTGAGGGGTATTTTGGTCATTTTCCATGATTTATTAGTCCATTAATACGGGATTTATGTTCCAATTGACCATATTATGGTCATATTCAGCAAAATTCCCAAGAACAACGCTCCCTAGTCCCAATATACAAATCAAGATCCATCAAAATTCAACCGTAGAAATTCAAAATTTATTCAAGATTCGGAATTCCCATTGTGAGAGCTACAAGGAGCACCTACCAATCTTACGAATAGAGTTTCGGAATTGCAAGTTCATCCAAAGTCCCAAATTTGAGGTATGTGGGTGTTGAACAAGAATAATCCTTCTGTTCTTGTGCCCAAAACTTGATTTTTATAAAGATTACGTAAATTTTTATGTTGAAGTTTATACCAATTTATCTTATTTTGAGTTTATGTAATTATCCATGAATTGAGTATTTGAAGGCATTATATTTTATCTTGATATGATTTGAGTTGAGATATACGTATTTTGATTTATATTTTCCTATTAAGAATTGATGTTGTTGAATTTATTTGAAATGAGTATTGAGAATAAATTTACGAAATTTGTGATATGAATTTTGAGTTGTTGAAATTATGATATTCATGTCATGAATTTATTTTCAATATTTTAATTGATATAAGTGAAGATTTTCAAGATGATTATTGAGTATGAAATTTAGATATGATTTTGATGTATTAAATCTTTATATTTTGGGTCTTAAATATATGTGATGAAATTATAAGGAGATTTTGATCTCGGGTCGTGGACATGATTTTTTAAGTATTTTCTAAAAGTAAAGATTGTTGTTTTGATATTGAACAAGTATGGAACTTGAGATGATATTTTGGAAGATGGAATCGTTATATTTATGTCAAGGTTGAAATTGGATTTTTATGATATTATGATTTGGAGTTTTCCTTTATCAAATTATGTACCGATATTTGAATTGAAATTTATATCATGATTTTTGAGTTGAAAATAGGAATCTACAATTTATTATGATTCAATTATGAGAAATATGATTTGGTCTTCACTCTAGGACCTTGAGATTATTTTGAGGTGGATTTCCTAAATGAGACTGAGCTTGAGTACGGGAGTAATATTTAGCACCGAGTAGGAGGCGTGGGTGAGTGTACCCTACTTCCCCAGAACTACGTGCCACCATAGGATTTGAGATTTGTGGGGCTAAGGCCGAGTTTGTGATCACTGAGTTGAGGTTATACTCCCTGGCAAGAGTATGACGCTCCTTCCCAACGTGGAGTTTCTTCCTTAGGAGGACAAAACGTTGGACTCCATGATAAGCTCACATGGTTTATGTCATTTATAAGAAATTCCCATGGGGTGTGTGTGCCTCTGCTCTATCTAAAATAACTGTGTATGGTTTGAAAACTATGATTTCTGAGAAAGTTACTTGTTTCTGAAAGATTGAAACGTATGCTCTAAATAAAGATGTTTTAAGACTTGATTACATTACAAGTTTGAAATTGAGAGAAAAGTGAATTGAGAACTTATTATAATGACTCACTTGTTTTACTTTACATGTATTATTCATCCATGGTTTTGATGATTTAATTCGAACTAAGTGAGTCATTTATATCAGCATGCATGATTTTATAAACTGTGATGATATTAAAATATTCTGTTATACATGCATTGCACCCCCATATGCTCGGTACATTTTGATGGTACTGACCTACATATTCGTATGTGGGCTACATTTTCTCGGAATATAGGTACAAGGTATAGTATGTACCTTCAGATCCAGTCAGTTCGTGGTATCTAGTCAACAGGTGATGAGTCCTTTGATTCAAGGGCTTCAGTTATTTATACAGTTCGAGAATATGTCGTATTTCCTTTATTCAGTCGTATTGAGTTGGGATGGTTGGGAGTCATGACCCGACTACCTATAGTCAGTACTAGTAGAGGCTTCATAGACAGTCAGTAGAAGTTGATGTATTCAGTTTCAGTTTATTGGAAAAAAACAGATTTATAATTTGTAAATTCATGTTGTATTGAGCAAATTTATAAAAGATTTATATTCTGCATTATTCTTTCAGATTTATGCATTTTATTCAATTGCTTATGAGTTATGCCAGTAGGAGAGTTAGCTTTGGGTCACTTGTGACCCTAAGCATTGTGTGATATTTTGGGACCCATTTTTGGGGCGTTACAAACTTGGTATCAGATCCTAGAGAAGAAGTGTCCTAGGGTGTCTGTGAAGCCGTGTCTAGTAGAGTCTTGCGGAATGGTACGGAGACATCTGGACTTTTCTTTGAGAGGATACAAGGCATTTAGGAAATGTTTCCATTCTTTCAAGTCTCAGATCGTGCCACAGAAAGGTTCTCTAAGAAACTTATACAGATTCTCATCTTACTATATTCGGGCCATCTCTGCCTTATTCTCAAGATATCAAAAATAGTCAAGCTTGAATCTTTATCGATTGTGCTTTCTCAGATACTCTCCACAGATAGTCATGGGAACTATAAGAGAGTTAGAAAGTATCCTATCAGTGCTTTTGAGTTTCAAAGATTGAGGTGATTTATCATGTTTATAAATCGTGCACTAAGCCCAAGTCAGGTATGCTTTTAGATTTCTCCTCATAATCCATAATGATAATCTATACTTCTTTATCTATGTATTATTCTTGAGATAGCATGATTAATAAAGTTCCAGTTCCTCCTTTTATAATACTCTCAGATTTCCTAACGAGAAGTTTTGAAAGTTTCACAAAGTGGCTTGAGAGGAGCCTTCTAGTGTGTTATAAGTCTCTCAAATCTAAAGTTATACCCTCATTCTTATGAGTTGTTCAATTAAGACAAAATAATATGTGTATTCTTAGATCATTGATTATTATGTGTTAAGTTTCCATATCTTATAACCTTGTTATCATTGTTTTGTTGAAAAATCATAGTCTACTGAAGCCGTGTGGGGCCTATTTCAATTCACTAGCATAGTTGCTTTGCTATTCATCACATTTTCTTTTTCAAAACTCAAACTTAAAGTCTAGTGAAGCCGTGTGAGGCCTATTTTGATTCACTAGCAACTTGTTATTTATCTTGTTATTCTTGTGTTGGCTGGAACTATGGGTTTAGAGGTGTAGTGATAAGAAGGGCGATAAGTATGATTTATTAAATATATGATAGTTGAACCTTTTACATATGATTGAGTTAGTAATGAAGTGATATGTTCTTGTGCATTAGAGGGTAGAGAAAGAGTTATTAGTTAAGGTAAATTATTGTTTGCTTGAAGTATGAGAAGAGTTGTTGACAGGGTTTGTTATGCAAGAAAGGTATAGGTTATTGATAAGGGTACTTGGTGGATGAGTGTTGTTAATTTAGGCGTTCCTGAGATTGCAAAAAGGGAGTTTAGTTGGGAATTATAGAGGTATGAAAGAAGTTAGGTGTATAGATGGGTGAATAGTAATAATGTGTAGAAGGAGGATGTCTTGATGGATTGTAAGTAAGATAGGCCATACGATTATGATCAATTATTATTGTTATGAAGTTTTAGCGGACTAATGTTTTTCAGATGTTTGACATGTAAGGATATTGTGTGAAGTTATGGTTTATCATAGCTAGAACTAGATACTAAGTTCGAGTAGTAGATGGTGATCGAGGTGAGTATAATGATTGATATGTTGTGAATTTTAGTTGTAATAAGGGCAGACCAGTAGGTTTGAACAGTGTATACAAGAATTTAACTTTGTTGTTTTGATATTTTGTATGATGATGATTGTAGAAGCGAAAGAAAGTTTAGTATATTCTATGGGAGTTCAGTAGTCATGGGTATTATTACACCCCCACACTCTAGAGTAAAGTGACTGAAGTTCATTTTAGAGTTTATTAAGTGGTTCATGGACTTAATGATGATGGCTTAAAGTTAAGGGGGAGATGATAGCGCAAGTAACCAAGTCAGGATCTCAGATTCTTGTAGTAGTGCTAGTATGTGTACAAAAGAAGTAAGGGAGAATAATTCCCAACCCATTCTCTTGTTAGTGCATGTATTCAAGAAATCAATTCATTTTATATTATTTAATTCAAATATCCATGCTTCCCACATGATTCATAAAATGCCTTCAAGAATTATTTTTGAACAAAGGATTACATATCATGTTAAACTAGTTTCAAGATAAATTTTCAAGTTATGAATTTTACCATGTCCAATTTCAAGAGAATTTCATGTAAATCACCAATTCATGATTTCAAGATTTGCTCTATGTATTATACTTTATGCCCCAAAAATTTAAATTTTATAAAGGATTACATGACTTACAAGTTGGGTTTATGCCAAAATTATCATGTTTTGAGTTTATAAAGTTATAAGTGATTTAAGCCTTGAATTACATGACTATTTTCATATATCTACGCATATAAAGTGATTTTTCAGATTTTTTCCAATTAAGTTTAAGCATGATATTGAGATTATTGATCTTATTATTTTGATGGTATTGAAGTATTTTTAAGAAGCATGTTGAGCATGTTGTTTTTCTATGAATTTAAATGTTTATACATGAATTGTAAATTGGGACTCATACCTATTATTACTATTTTCAAGATTTTTTGTTTTGGGGAGACTTTGAAAATAAATTTCATGAATTTGTTCATATTTTCATGCACATTTATAAGATTTTCAGATTTTAAAATGAACTACGAATGTTTAAGTTATCAAACATAAATTTTGAGATGTTTTGGCACAAGTTTGAAGCATGGTCTTTAAGCCCTAAGATTGAGTTTTGATATTTCAAGAAGCTTGTATTTTTTTTAGCTTCTTTTGATACCCTCTTGCTAAGGCCTCAGTAAAGAGAGTCAAGTTATTCACAGTATTTCTTCATTCTTCAGGTCTTTATGATTTAATCTTTTAGTTGCCTTTCCTTAGTTAAGATGGTGATGATGAATAGTTGTTTAGAGGGGAGAGAGTAAATATTTCTTGTTGATGAAAGATGGTTGTGTTCTTATTTTAGCTAAGTCGGTAAATATGAAGTAAGGATGAGGCCAAGTCTTCTATACATGTTATGGTTAGTTGAAGTTTTATACGTTAAGTAAGTCCATAAGTTTGAAAGAATTTTGAAGTGAAGTTTCGAGTATGACTTGGCTAGTTGAGGATATTCCATGTGTATTATCTTAAGAATTGAATAGTGTAGAAAAGTTGGTATGGGTAAGGTGTTGGAAGTTTTGAGATAGATGCTTTGCGAGTGTTTGTTTAGAGGGGCATATGTGGGCATGAAGATAGGCTTGAATAATCTATTTATATATATGTGGAAGGGTGCATTGCACATTAGTAAATGTCTAGTACGAGGATGAGTGTGGTTGTTGGAGTGGTAATGAGAATTTTTCAAGAGATGAGAAGTTATGAAATGTAGAGTGTGTTGAATTCATGATTCAAACTAGTAATATAGTGTTATGTGGTGTATCTTGTGACTTTGAGATTAGGCTTGAACATGGTGATAATATTTCGTTCCGACTAAACATGAGTAGATGGAAATATCAACGGGCATGTGAGAATTAGAAGATGAACCAGTGAGTATGGTCTTTAAGGGAAGGGAATGGTTGAGAGATTATTTTATAAGTGTGTATTTTTTAAGTAAGGTGTTGTGTGGCCTAAAGTTTAGAAATTCTATCCTAGTGTATGATTCAGTTTCAACATTCAGTAATCCAGTTTAACAATCAAATGGATAGATTCCTATAGTTTTACATTTTTGTTAAACTAGTCTAGTCTTACTACTTGAAATTTCATAAGTACGGGCATTCTAGGAATTAGTTGTTCACACACATGAGAAATTGCAAATTCAACCCATTATATGCACCAGACATCAATTTTAGAATTCAGATACCTAGTCATGATTCAGCTCATAAGTATTCAATGAAAGATCTTCATTTTCCAAGTATTTCAGCTCAGATGATGTGACACCCATTGTGTGATCTTAGCCTCATTTTCTCATGATTTATGCTTGTATAAACTATCACTTTGCAATCTATAAGTACGATCACACTGTGAGCACATCAAGCGAATTCTAAATTTTTAGCATGCTCAGATTCAAATGAAGATAACATCTTTCCATCATTCAGCTCCTTTCTAATCTAATATTCAGTTACATAGCTATTCTTATCATGAATATATGTATTCATCAAAGTATGCCAAGTTTAGAAAGATATAGATTCAGTTTGACAAGTTATTTCAGCTGTGTATCCTCAGTTTTCTCTATATTCTTATCCTGGCTAGCAACATTCGAGGATGAATGTTCCCAAGGGGGAGATATTGTAAGACCTTAGAACTTTAGCTAAGTATTCAACACTTAGTTTATTTTGAACCTTCAAATTTTGGAGAATTAATTCATGACCTTTCAGACATACGTTTTTCTATTTTCAAGTTGTGTTATGATCGGAAAAGATTATAGTACATATCGGGTGAGTTTTGAAATTTTTTCAGAATTCAAAAGGTCGCGTTTGGATTTCAAACCAGTAGCAAAACGCATAGCCTATTGCCCAATTTTCAGCATTTTAGGGTCAATTTCCAATGATCATAATTTCCTGTATATAATGAAATGAGAGAGCTGCGATATATCAAATAAAATCTCTTTGAGTCTTCTTTCCAATGCCACTGATTTCATCCAAATCCAACATTTGAGTAAGAAGTTATGGCCAATTTACTTCAGCCTATAAGCTGTCAACTGACAGAATTTCTGCGGCATTTTTAATTTCTTGAGGGGCATTTTGTTCATTTTCCGTGATTTATTAGTCCATTAATACGGGATTTATGTTCCAATTGACCATATTATGGTCATATTCAGGAAAATTCCCAAGAACAACGCTCCCTAGTCCCAATATACAAATCAAGATCCATCAAAATTCAACCGTAGAAATTTGAAATTTATTCAAGATTCGGAATCCCCATTGCGAGAGCTACAAGGAGCACCTACCAATCTTACGAATAGAGTTCCGGAATCTTAAGTTCATCCAAAGTCCCAAATTTGAGGTATGTGGGTGTTGAACAAGAATAATCCTTCCGTTCTTGTGCCCAAAACTTGATTTTTATAAAGATTACGTAAATTTTTATGTTGAAGTTTATACCAATTTATCTTATTTTGAGTTTATGTAATTATTCATGAATTGAGTATTTGAAGGCATTATATTTTATCTTGATATGATTTGAGTTGAGATATACATATTTTGATTTATTTTTCCTATTAAGAATTGATGTTGTTGAATTTATTTGAAATGAGTATTGAGAATGAATTTACGGAATTTGTGATATGAATTTTGAGTTGTTGAAATTATGATATTTATGTCATCAATTTATTCCCAATATTTTAATTGATATAAGTGAAGATTTTCTAGATGATTGTTGAGTATGAAATTTAGATATGATTTTGATGTATTAAATCTTTATATTTTGGGTCTTGGATATATGTGATGAAATTATAAGGAGATTTTGATCTCGAGTCGTGGACATGATTTTATAAGTATTTCCCAAAAGCAAAGATTGAGCAAATTCATAAAAGATTTATCTTCCGCATTATTATTTTAGATTTATGCATTTTATTTAGTTGCGTATGAGTTATGCCAGTAAGAGGGTTAGCTTGGGGTCACTTGTGACCCTAAGCACCGTGTGAAAGTGACCCCAAGCACCGTGTGACGTCTTGGGACCCATTTTTTGGGGCATTACAAAAAGTAACCTAATTTTTATGGATTGGGTACTGATAGATTCGGATAGCTTATTATGAAATACTATAACCTTCTTTGATACAAAATTCAATACTTGAAACATATTATTGAGAAATGTCTAAGATATCATCCATGTTATCCTGATTTTAGGGGTATTCCAATGCATATTTATCAATCTCATAAAAAGATAAGTATTCCTTCTTCAGAAAATATTTCATTGAAGAGATTAGAATCCCTTCAAAAATTTTACTATTGGGGTAACTCCTAATAGATTGTACCAAAATATGTCCTACAAACAAATCCTTTTACATCAAATTCATGGTTTGAGAACTCGTTACTAGCTTGTACGTACTTCTCTATGAAGTAGTATGGATTTAGAATAATCTTGATGTTCGCCCTTCTAATCATTTGCAACCTTTTTTTTATCTTAGGGTGCTTATCATGGCTTGCCAAACAGATTTCGATAAAATAAAATCTTGATTTTGTTTGTCTTATGGAGTTTCTTGTCATAGAAACATGAATTGGACCAGAATCATAAAAAATATTCTCTTGAAGCGTATTGACAGCCTTACCAAATTTGAAGTTGGGCTAACTTCGCAATTGTAATAAATAAATATTTGATTGTGAATTCCTATATGGAAGGCAAATATCTGGACAAGTGTTTGGCTGAGCATTGACTATTTCTATCATTGTACTCCCTCTAAACTTCCATCGGTTAGCAGGTGAAAGGATTCATATTTTGTAATGTCAAGCTGCTAAGACTATACATCTGATTTAGTCTAATTTATGTCAATACCAACACAGTTGTTGATACAAAAAGAAACTACAAAATCAAAACTAAGCTAAGAAACAAGGAAGAAAAAAGATAAAACTAGATAGATAAAGCAATAAGATAGACACGAGAAGGGAATGGGTAGCAAACAAAGGGTATATCAAACCCTTAATCCTCTATTCAATATCCAATCAACTACCTAAATCTTACATAGACCTCAAAGGAATAATATTCTCGAGAAACCAATGATTCTAAATGAAAGATCAACACGATTCCACGCTTGGCATAAGCTAATCCAAGCTTAACACTCACTTACAAAGGAGTAATCATTCATAATTCCTCAAATCCTAAGGAAATGAAATGAATAAGGCCCTATTTATAGTCTAGGGTTAGTTATTACATCTTATGGGCCCAAAAGTATAATGCCCCCAATCTGTACCCTGGATGCTATACGGTGCTAGCAACCCCGAAGGACCACTAGCTAACCCATGACTGGTACATGTTGTGAGCACTGAATAGTAATAACACTGCAATACTGATATTACTAAAATAAATGCGGAAGAAAGGCTGAAATCGCCATAAGGCTCATAACTGAAAACAAATACTGAATACTGAAAACTAAATACTGAAATATCTGTCTAAAAAACTCTAGTCTGAAAGCCTCAAACTATCTGAATTATGGAGTTAATGGGACTAGCCCCCAACTAACTCAAACTACTTAAAAATATTCTAAAATATTAAAATAATACTCTGTCCTTTAACTATAAGGACTCACCACTAAGTATACTGCTGAAAGGCTGGGCTGCTAAGTACGATCAGGAACCCGTGCATATGAACCTATGATATAAGACATCATAGCACAAAAGAAAGGTATGCGTCAGTACTTTAAATGTACTAGTATGCTAAGTGATGTATGCTGATATGCATGGGTTCATGTGCATGAATAATAACTGACTGAGTAACATGAACATAAATGAATGAGAGAACATGCATGAATACATAAAATGTAACTGCGATCATGTTAACACTGGTTACTGAGTTTTGAATACTGATTAATTAATAGCTTAGTTTACTGATACTATAATACTAATAACTAACTGACTGTTTCTGACTGTCCTTATTGATAACTGGGTGACTGTTTATAACAATCCTAATTCTATAGAACTAAACTGAGTTCTATACTGAGTTAGGTGACTGTATCTAATAGTCCTGATTCTGTAGAAATAAACTGAGTTCTATACTAAGATTGAAACTTAATCTAAAACTATGGAAGGTAATCATCTAACTAACCCGCCCCTCTCTGAATAAATTGGGGTCTAACCTCTAACCCCTATTGGAAGAGTGTCAGTATCGTGCCACAGGTAAATACAAGCAGTTAGTGAACCCTCTTTGACAGGAATATCTTTTATCAACCCTTGTTGGAAGGAAAAACTCATATGAGATGTATCAACCCTAGTCTGGTAGGAAGATATCTCAACCTACGCTGGCTAAGTAGTTCCGTAATACAGGAATTTCTACTAAGGGTCAAACGTTATGCTGGCAGGAATGCCCCCATCCTTGGGTTCTCTCGGTGCTGAATCCTTCTCCCAACTGAATAGACACTGAACTGATTTCTAGTCCATATTCGGCTTGACTGAATTGTTACTGATCATACTATCTAACTGAATTGAACTGAGTTCACTGGGTTTCACTTACTGATGGAGTACTATTGAATCTGGTTAACAAGCTGAGTTCACTGAGTTCTGAACTGAGACTGTGACTGATTACTGAGTACTACTATTTGTAATACTGCTGATACTATTCTATAACTACCATATCTCTAGTTAAACAACTAAATTTTTGGGTATTGAATACCCGCAAGACTCGATAGAATGAAAAGTAAAGCATAGAGTAAACTTGAAAAGCATAACACTGTGCACTTGTTCATAACTCAACCATAAAGACTTTTTATCAAACACTTGTAAGGCATAAGTTTACACCTATACTAGCATGGCTTGATTTTTTCCCCATTTATTTCACATGAGCATTTTAACAAACATATGGGGATCATAATTATGCACATGATACTAAAACAACATGTAGGCATCATAACATCAATTCCCAAATTCACAAATTCAATGGCTTCAACATAAATTCACATGATAATACACACATGATAATCAATTCCACATGAAATTTGTAATAAATCATGGATTCAAAAACCCAACTAACATTTATAATTATGAATACACGTAAATCCGATCATTGAAATTATGAAATCAATCTTCTTGAAGTTTAAAAAAGTTTCTTGGAATCCAAGGATGAAAGGAACCCTTGGATGAACACTTCACATACCTGAATACTTGAATTAATGAAGGTTGGTGGTGAGTTCTTGAATCATCTCTAATTCTGCTAAGTCTGCTAAAGTAGCTTTCTGAGATACCATAATCGGACAACTCCTGTGTAGCCGTCTTGCTATGATAGATTTTCTATTGGGGTGGAGACTGATAAAGGATCTGCTAGAATTTTAAGACTGACTCTGAAATCATCAGCTATATAAGAAGTTACAAAGGACAAGGAAGCTCCTGAATCTAGTAAAGCATAAACATGAAAATAATAAACTTGTAATGTACCAGTAAATACATTAGGAGAATTTTCCTAATCCTGTCGGGACTGAAGTGCATAGAATCGGTTTGGTCATTGCCCACTGGTGGCGCTGGAAGTTGCACCCAGCTGATTTGGGTGACCGGACTGAGCTGGGGGGCAATTATGCTAACTCTGCGAACCCATCTGAGGACATTGTCTGACCCTATTTCCTGGCTTGCCACATCCAAAACATACATCGCTGCCAGCTTTGCATACACCCTTATTGTTTTTGCCATACTTCGGGTAGAGAGGATTTGTTCGAGCATTGCTAACACTACCCTAGGGTTTAGGGCCTAATTCCCTAGCTCTATTGCCATCTTTAAACTTTGGCACTGGAGCACTGCCTAAGGATGGAGCTGGAACTAAGGATTTCAGGAAGAACTGATAATGATTCCCACTCTCTAATTTAGGCTGAGTGAAATTGAAGCTACCTATTCTAGCTCTCTTGTTCTCCCTCTCCTTCTCTTTATTCTTAGCCTCTTCTATCTGCTGAGCATAGACCATAATCCTGGATATGTCCATCTCCTTAATCAGCATTGCAGTCCTACCCTCCTTTACTACACTATTAGACATGACACAAACTTGCTAATCTTAGATCTACTATTTGCTACCACGTGAGGGGCATATCTGGCTAATTGAGCAAACTTGAGTGAATACTCATGTACTATTATGTTGCCCTGCTTCAGATTAATAAACTCTAAAACCTTCACTTCCCTCAACTCTGGTGGGAAAAACCTATCTAGAAAATCAATAGAAAACTCCTCTTATTCTATAGGCCCTGCATCTGCGGCCCTCTCTGCTTTCTACTATTTGAACCATGAGTGAGCCACTTCCTATAACTGATATGCAGCCAACTCAGCACTCTCACTAGTAGTCACCTCTATAATATTTGTAACCTTATGCACCTAATTAAGAAATTCCTATGGGTCCTCATCTGACTTCAACCCGGTAAAAGAGGAAGGGTTCATTTGGGTGAAGTCCCAAATCCTGGCTGCAGTAGTATTGGCCACAGGATTGGCTGAAATGGTAGTTAGGAATTAATTTTGGGCTTCCAATGAATTGTCTAGAGTGGTAAATGCATCCCTAAATTTTGCATGGGAGACATGCTCATCTAGAGGATCGACCTGGGCGGGCTGAGGGGCTGGCTGATTTCCTGTTCTTCTTTAGTTCTTCTTACGAGGCATGTTCTGTAAACACAAGGGAGAAAAATATTAGACTAAGAGTTTATTATGAGTTTATTCTCACTCGCACGACATGAATACTGAAAGATTGGAAACTTTTCCTAAAACATCTCGTAGCCTCCTATCCATAAGTGTGGCGCACTACACACCCATGCATAAGACTCTACTAGATGCAACTTTCAGACTTTCTAGGACTCTGTTAAACCTTAGGATCTGATACCAAGTTTTAACTCCTTGATTCTATACCCTGGATGCTATACAGTTCTAGCGGCCCCAAAGGACCTGCAACTAACCATTGACTAGTAGTACCTGTTGAGAGCACTGAATAATAATAACATTGCAATACTGATATTACTAAAATAAATACAGAACGTAGCTTGAAATCTCTATAAGGTTCATAACTGAAAACAAATACTGAATATTGATAATTGAATACTGAAATATCTGTTTGAAATACTCCAGTTTGAAAGCCTCTAACTGTCTGAATTATGGAGTTGATGGGATAAGCCCCCAACTAACTCCGACTACTGAAAATTATACTGAAATACTAAAATAATACTCTGTCCTCAAACTATGAGGACTCACCACTAAGTTTGCTACTGAAAGGATAGACTGCTAAGGACGGTCAGGAGCCTTTGCATCAGAACCTATGATATAAGACATCATAGCGTAAAAGAAAGGTATGCATCAGTACTTTGAATGTACTAGTATGCTAAGTGAGGTAGGATGATATGTATGGGTTCATGTGCATGAATAATATCTAACTGGGTAACATGAACATAACTAAATAAGAGAACATGAATGAATACATAAACTGTAACTGAGATCATATTAACACTAGTTACTGAGTTTTGAATACTGATTAACTGATATCTGAGTTTACTAATACTGTAATACTAATAATTGAGTGAGTGTTTCTGACAGTCCTGATTGATAACTGGGTAACTATTTCTGATAGTCCAAATTCTGTAGAACTGAACGGAATTCTATACTGAGCTGGGTGACTGTATTTGATAGTCCTGATTCTATAGAACTGAACTGAGTTATATACTTAGACTGAAACTAAAATTGAAACTATGGGAGCTAATCATCTAACTGATATGCCCCTCTCTAAATGGATTGAGGTCCAACCTGTAACCCCAGTTGGAAGGGTGTCAGTACCGTGCCACAGGTAAAGACAAGCTGTGAGTTAACCCTGTTTGACAGGAAGCTCTTTTATCAACCCTTGCTGGCACGGAAAAATCGTATGAGATGTATCAACCCTAGTATGGAAGGAATCTATCTCAACCTATGCTGGCTAAGTAGTTATGTAATAGAGGGATTGCAACTAAGGGTCAAACCCTATGCTGGTAGGAATGCCCCCATCCCTGGGTTCGCTCAGTGCTAAATCCTACTCCCAAATGAATAGACATTGAACTGATTTCTTGTCCATACTAGGCTTGACTGAACTATTACTGATCGTACTGTCTAACTGAACTGAACTAAGTTCACTGGGTTCCGCTAACTGACGGAGTACTACTGAATCTGGTTAACTGACTAAGTTCACTGAGTTCTGAATTGAATACTGAACTGAGACTGTGATTGATTACTGAGTACTACTGTTTGTAACACTACTGAGACTGTTCTGTAACTACTGTAGCTCCAGGTAAATAGCTAAATTTTTGGGTATTGAATACCCCCAGGACTCGATAGCATGAAAAGTAAAGCATAGAGTATACTTGAAAAGCATAACACTGTGCACTTGTTCATAACTCATCCATAGAGACTTTTTATCAAACAGTTGTAAGGAATAATTTTACACCTTATACTAGCATGGCATGACTTTTCCCCATTTAGTTCACATGAGCATTTTAACAAACACATGGGGAGCACAACTATGCACATGATACTAAAACAACATGTAGGCATCATAACATCAATTCCCAAATTCACAAATTCAATGGCTTCGACATAAATTCACATGATACTACTCACATGATAATCAATTCCACATGAAACTTGTAATAAACCATGGATTAGGAAACCCAACTAACATTATAATCATGAATACACTTAAATCCGATCATGGAAATAATGAAATCAATCTTCTTAAAGTTTAAAAGAGTTTCTTGGACTCCAAGGGTGAAAGGAACCCTTGGATGAACACTTCACATACCTGAGTACTTGAATTAATGAAGGTTGTGGTGAGTTCTTAAATCTTGAACCTTGAATTAGTTGCACTAGGGTTTTATTCTTGCACAATTTTGAGAATAGTGAATGGATTTTGCCTCTAAAGTGGCTAAATCTTGTGTTTGGGGGGCTTATACATGTGGGAAAATGACCCAAATACCCCTGAGGATGCGGCTTTTTAATGATTGAAAACTGGCCTAACGACGCACAGATGCCGCGCCGCGTTGAGTCCGCATCGGTTCACTAGAAATTTCACTGGGAGCTGGGAAAAAGTATTCATCGATGTTATAGGTGATGTGGCGCGTCGAGATCGCATTGATACACAAGTTTGGACTCCCAAATATGATTCAAATGATATTCGAAAAATTCAAAACTTGTCTGAGAACACCTACTGATATTTTTGATCATCAAGCAACATAAAGATCGACATTTAATGGTTGTAAAGGTCGCAAAATAAGATCACCAGCTATGAAGGTTAAAATAACTCTAAGTATGAATACTTAGCTAAAATTTTCTATGTCTGGGACTTCCCCTAACTTGCTTTAAAGGACTGAATTAAGCTTAGGAGTTTGCGGGGTCTTACAAAAAAGTGACCTATTTGGGAAAGACAAGGCATAGAAGCACACTAAGCATCCACTTGAGCAATTCTAAAGCATACGAGGCACATAGTGGACTATGTTGACCTACTCTAGAGGTTCTAGGGAGCACCTCTAAAGAATATAGGGCACTTGTCGTCTTCTGGGGGCTTTCTAGCCCAATTTTTCCTTCCCTTGGCCACTATGACGTCCCTAGAACCTCCTTGATCATCATAATCATCCAATGGACACCTTTTGATAGCCATGAAGAAGTCATCAAGATTCTTTTGACCCATAAGCATCCTCTCTAATGATCTAGAGGCCATTTGGATTGTATCATCCTCTCTTTCCTAAAGAAGATTGGTCCTTGAATCAACAACTTTTAAACACAAGAGAAAAACACGTAACCAATATTTTCTTGAGGCACGAGGGTTATCACAAGGGTTAAAATCTGAACATCCATGCTAAGGAGACACCTATTTGACATATAACAAAACATTGTTCAAGACAATGGAAGAGAAGTCAACATTTAAAGTGCAAAGGAGTTCACTATGATAAGCATCAAGAAATTCTCCTAAGTTAGTTCCATTAACAAGATTTCCAAACAACCTCAATATGAGAAAAATATCATCCTACCAAGGTTACTCACACCTAAGATATAACCAAGAATCAAAATAATCAATCAAGGATATGTTACTCCATAATATAGAAACTACTTGGCCATTCAAGAGATTTAGACAACGAGGTAGGCTAAAGGGACTCTAGTAATCAATCAACCTCTTATGAAGGCTCACATGGGTTACATGTCTCAATAATCACATAACCCCTCTATAACACTCATCTTTGTTGGAGATCCTTCCCTTAACTAACTTTGGTCCCTCATGTAGACTAGAAATCTTCAATAAGGACTCTCCGCTATAGAGATGAGTTCCAACAACCTCAACCATTGTTTGCTTGTCATCTTGAACAAACACCAAGTGGGGTGAATAAGAGCTGCCACATTCCATATGGTCACCCGGGTTAAATGGGTAGAGTGGCCATAGAAATGGGTTTAAGAAACACTTCTCTACCCCAAGAGTACTACCATTACAAAGAGTTATACCTCTATATGAGCATTATTAAAGGCAAATAGAGGGTTAGTCCTATTCGATTAACCAATATTTTCAACACCATCACTCACTTAAGGTTGATTAACCACATCACAAACATCCTCAAGTGTGCACTGGGTTCACACATACGCTGGTCCATATAATTTCCACAAGACAATGTACTATCAATAATTATAAGGGCTTCAACACTAAGTGGACACAAATCGATCTTACTAGAATAGTCAATTTGGTCGTCATTAGGATCAAATAGTGTATCAACTCTTTCAAGTTGTACACCATCATCAAGAAGTAAAGCGACATTAGGCTCATATAAAGATAAGCTATCACTCACACTTAGTTGGCTACTAGCCTCATAATGATCTTTCACACTTGCTAGAGTGCAAGAGTTATCTTGGTTACCTTAAAGTTTGTTTGGAGCATGTCCACTCAAGGTAGCTTTAAGGTTGAAGTTACAATATTTTAGATGATCTATCATGTTCTCCATTCTCCCACACATGTTATTAGTGATGCCCAAGATACACATCCATTTAAAGGTGGGGTCGAGACCCAAGGGAATACATCGAATAGTGGCTTTCAGCTGTTGAAATCAGCAGGAAGAATTAGAAAAGTAACTAGGGGGATTTGAGTATCAAAGTTGAACAAGTAGCAAATATCAACTTTGGTTGTATTCAGTCGTAGGTGAACACTAAGATTGTGTTCCCCCTGGCTTCTCAACTCCGTAGGCTTATCGTGCTTTGTTGAACCAACCTAATACCTTGTATGCAGAATCGATAAGTTATGTACTTTCTACAGTCTTTTGGACGAGCAGAAGGATTTCACCCTTTACCTTTTGAGTCTCGAGATGTCGCCTTACTAACCCTTATCTTGATCCCAGTTAACTATTACCTTTTGAGTCTCTAGTTATTAAATGAAATCTAACCATCTTATGTAGATCAAACCTAGTAGCATGGATCGACAATTAAACTCCAAATTACTGTTGCCATTATCTTTTCCTAGTCACTACACCTCTTTTAGAAAAAGTAGCAATAATCTAGGCAGGATCCTAACGTTTGCAACTGGTAAGATAACTATTAAAGTAAAGATAATACAATGCATGCATGGGTATCGATTTAGAAATACATTAGCACTTTCCCTACTTCGTTAATGTGCCAGGGTTTCCATAACCCTAGATAAAGGTTTTTAGCCACTCATGCTTGTGAGGTAATCAACAACATTCATAATTGAAAGCATAATATGAAATCACAATAATAAGAAGTAAAAAACCAAAACCATAACTAAATTATTCAACTGAAATCAATACAAGAGAATTTCAAGACCAAAAAAAAAATTCAAAATCAAAATATATTTGTAAGTATCAAGAGTGAGTAACTTCTACTAAAACACCAACCAAGGGGTATTTATAGTACATGAGAAAACCCTAAATCCAAAGCCCGAACGAAATAGGAGAAAAATGGGTCAGCGGCTACATGTGGTTTCCACATATGGCCTGGACTTGGGCGCATGTGGTACATATAGCCTAAGGTTGGGCACATGTAGTGACCGCATGTTCCCAGACTAAAACTTTCAGTAGGCTAACTGTTGGGATTTTAGACTTCTGACACATGCTTTGTCCATATGCATGTGTTACATACGGTCCGCATGTTGACTTAGCAAGTACCAGAAGTTATTTTTCAGCTCTTCTTTAATTCACACACATTTTTTGATCATGAACAATCTGGAAAGTGTCATGAACACCCATTATTGATCACATAAGGATCCAAAACACTTTTTCCCTCTTTCTCACGAACTTAGCATCCGAAATCTAGTTTCTTGCCAAACATACCCAAAACACATCATATCTAACAAAACAACCTCAGAAACTTGCATATTTTCATAGTTTTAAGCGTCGAAGTGCTATATTTCAATAACACATCAACACCCTCAACTTAGAACTTTTTCATGTCCTTAAGAAACAAAACAAAACACAACGCTTAATTAGGAGAATCTAAGTTATTCAAGGCAGTCAATCAACACTTTAAGCTCAAATCACAACACCCCCTCCTATCTCAATTTTTCAAAACCAATTGTGTATAAATATGAAACACAACAATATGGCACAATGAGATCAAGGTATGGCATTACATTATCAACAGACAACCATGCATATGTACAAGTTAAATTACCCAAACACGTAAGTTGCTAGCAATATGACTTATGTACCCTCACAACAAAGATTTCCCAGTCACTCAATATGAAATAATGATTGTCAATCCAGGGATAGTCAAGAGACACTCACACCCAAAAAATAAGTTCCAATCAATGTGCATCAAATATCATAGGCTTGCCCTTATTTTCTTTACCTTAGCATTCCGACAGTCAAGTTAAGATCACTGTAGGACTTTTCTCAGCTTTTAATGTAGGCTTGGGGTTGGTGTGGTACATATGGACATATCAAGTGACTAAGGCTCCTTGGCACTACAATAACCTTGGGGTCCACACCTTAACCAATTTTCTTTTATTCTACCCATATTTCATTCTTTTTATTCTTTATTGCACATTCATGTTGGGTGTGATCCTTTATACTTCGTTTTTCACTTTTTTCATAATCTTTCTTTTTCTTCTACTTTTTGTCTTTTGCTATGACAGCCATCCCTACTAAATATTTCTTTTATTATACCCTTCTACATACCCACTTTACACTATGCACCCCTATGATAGCCACCCTCAACTTAGGCATTTTGCCTGAGTTGAGGTGCACAATATCCAAGAAGGACCAAGGCCAAAATAGGTTCATTGTAATACCAATGGGAAGGTAAATAGGTGAAACAAGAAAAATAGGCTATAAGGCTAAAAACAGGGATCAAGAGATACTATTTCACACGGGGAAGGTCTTTTAGGTTAAAAGTGGACTAAAATAAAAAATGGCCTATGATCCTTTCCTAACCAACTATCCTACAACCTAGGAAAGACTAACTGAGCAAGTTCTGAATTCAATACATAAAGGGAACTAAGTAACATCTCACACATATAATATATAAAGTCAATATCACAAGCTACTACCTATCCGATTCATGCAATTGTTAGCAAGTACTTATCATGTCCCTAATTCTAATGACATAACAAAATCCACAATGTTCACACATATATACATTCACACAGTTCTAAAACACAAATTTGGATGGGTATCATTTTTCTCAAAAATCAATAAAAACATGACAGCTGCCCTAAATACTTAAAAATCTCGTAATTACACAAAAACATAACACAATACAAAACAAAATACAATACGACACAAATTTTAACCTAGACATTTTGGTTCTACGACTATACCGCATCCCACAGAAAAAGAAGCACGACAAAAAAAACCCGTTGCGGCTATGGTATATCCATCTCCAACTAAAAAACTACGCACTATCTCCAATGCACAAAGATAATATAAAACAAAGGGAATAAGGACATACTTGGGATGCAGTAGGAGTTCGTGTACCTTGGGTTGCCTCCCAAGAAACGCTTGATTTATCATCATGGCACGACTCAGTTCCCTTGGCTATTCAAACTTCATCAAGGTCCATGTCAACACAAACTCTAACTTCATCCAGGTTTCCCATGTAGTGCTTCACTCGCTGCTTGTTTACCTCAAATGGGATCTTACCATTATGCTTTATTTTTATAGCACCATATGGGAATACCTTAACCATAGTGAATGGTCCAGTCCACCAAGATTTTAGCTTGCTAGGAAATATGCGGAGTCTTGAATTGTACAACAAGACCACATCACCAGTTTTAAATATTTTTTTCTCAATTTTCCTGCATGATACAATCACATTCTTTCTATGTATATAGCTGAGATCTCATAAGCATAGATCTTGAATTTATCCAACTCATTCACCTTGCTCAACCTCAAATTTACTGTATCACACCACTAAAAATTTAGCCTATTCAACTCCTATAGTGCCTTATGCTCAAGCTCAACCCTTAAATGGCATGCCTTGTCATATACAAGCAGATACGGAGGGGGACCTATGAACATCTTATAATCTTTCCAACATTCCCATAATTCATCGTCTAATTTTCTAGACCAGTCAGTCCTATTGGCAGTCTCAATTTTCACCAAGATGGACTTTATCTCTTTATTAGAGACTTCCACTTGTCCACTTGTCTTCGGATGGTAAGGTGTTTCTTCCTTATTCCTTACACCATATCTATCAAGCAAGGCTTTGAACAAGCGGTTAGAAACGTGAGACCCACCATCACTGATAGATGCATTTGGAGTGCCAAATCGCGAAAAGATATTTTTCATTAAAAAGGCGATGAAACTTCTATCTTAATTATCTTGAAGGACAATTGCCTCCACCTATTTTGACACATAGTCAACCACTACCAGAATATATCTTATGCCATAGGATCTCACAAATGGGCCCATGAAATCGATCCCCTACACATCAAATAACTCTAACTCCAGAATTGGTGTCATGGGGAGTTCATGGGGCCTTGAAATATTTCCTTGACACTGGAATTGGTCATAGGCTTGTCCAAAATCATGAGAATCCTTGTAAATAATTGGTCAGTAGAACCCATACAATAAAAAATTTGAAGTTGTGCGTGTGCCACTATGGTGACCCCCCGCCAACTGGTGAGGAATGACAAGCTTCCAGAATGCTCATCATTTCCTTCTATGGAATGCATCTATGAATCACACCATCAACACAAATCAAAAATAGATACGAATCATTCCAAAAGAACTTCTTCACCTCATGCATAAATATTCTCCACTACTGGAAAGATAGGTCTTCTAGGACAAGATCGTTTTCTAAATAGTTGGCAAAATTGCAAAATAGAGAACAAAATCTTGAGATGCCGCCAACAACCGCTCATCTAGAAAAGTATCATCTATCTCAAGATCATCCCCTTATTTTTGTATTGCCTCCTCCTCAAGTCTGGACAATTGATCTGCAACCTGGTTTTCTTTTTCTTTATGGCCTTTTACTTCAAAATCAAACTCTTGCAGAAAGAGAACCCAATGCATTAATTATGGTTTGGAATTTTTCTTAGATATTAAATATATCAAGGATGCATGGTCAGTGTAAACTATGACCTTAGTACCAATCAAATAAAACCAAAATATTTAAAAGTAAAAAATCACTGCTAGTAGCTCTTGCAACTGTATAGTTTTTCTATATGGGGTGTAAAGCTTTGCTGTCATAGTAGATGGGACGTAGAATCTTTCTCTCCATTAGCCTAATATAGCACCCAAGTCCACTCCACTTGCATCACACATTACCTCAAATAATGCAGACCAGTTAGGAGACATAATAATGGGTGTCAAAATTAACCACTCTTTTAGGTATTTGAAAGGCTCGAGCCAAGCATCATCAAATACAAATTTCACTTCTTTCTTTAAAAGCTTTCATAGAGGATTTGTAATTTTTGAGAAGTCCTTGATGAACCTTCTATAAAAGCCTATTTGACCTAAAATGCTCCGTATACCTCTAACTGATGCTGGCGATGGCAATTTTTCAATTACCTCAATCTTTTATTTGTTCACCTTAATGCCATGTTTGGAAATTTTATTCCCTAGAACGATACCATCTTTCACCATGAAGTGACATTTTCCCTAGTTTAGCACCAAGTTGCACTCTTTACATCTTTGCAGTGCACTGCTAAATGGTCCAGATAATCATTGAATGAGTCCCTAACCACTGAAAAGTCATTAATAAATACTTAAATTATGTCTTCCACCAAGTCATAGAATATGGACATCATACATCCCTGAAAAGTGGCAAGCGCATTGCATAATCTGAATGACATCCTCTTGACAAAGGTCTCATAGGGGCAAGTAAAAGTAATCCTTTCTTGGTCTTCGATATCAATCATAATTTGATTGTAACCCGAATAACCATCAAGAAAATAATACCAACCTCTGCCTGCTGGTCTATTTAATATCTAATCCATAAACGGCATAGGGAAATGGTCCTTTTGTGTCCACTGGTTCAATTTTTTGTAATCCATGTAGATTCTCCAATCGGTCACTATCCTTATGGGTACTAGTTTATTCTTTTTATTTGGAACCATTATGATTCCCCCTTTCTTTGGAACACATTGAACCAGGCTTACCCACTTGCTGTCTGTAATGGGAAAAACCACCCTAGCACCAACCACTTGATTATCTCTTTTTTCATCACCTCTTGCATAGGAGGGTTCAATCACTCTGATACTCAATACTGGAAATGTTGTACGGCTTAAGCTGTATCTTGTGTTTGCATATACTTGGTGGAATCCCCATAATGTCATGAATTGTCTACCCAATAGCTCTCTTAAATTTCTGTAATACTGATGTTAGAGCTTCCATTTGTGCTCTTGTCAAATCTGCCGCAATAATTATTAGTAAGGCATTATTAGCCCCTAAGAATGCATACTGCAAATGAGATGGGATGGCCTTTAATTCCAATGTCGTTGGCTCCTCAATAGATGGTTTGGCATGAGGTATAGTTCTATTTTTCAAGTCAAGATCCAACTTCTTAGGGACATATTTGTAAGAACCTATGCCATGTAGTGCATTATCCATCTTGTCATATTAATCTATCCCGTCACTCTCAAAATTCATAATCACTGTTGCTTATGATTCTTCCCCTAATCTTTCCTCAATAGGTACATCCACTGCAACCATATCATTATGATCTGGTTTTTGTATATTCATCTATATATTTAACATTATTTACTCATTGTTCCATTTAAAGGTGATCTCCTCCAAGCCCATATCAATCAGTACCCGACCAATGGATAAGAAGGGTCTACCTAAGATAATTAGAGCTTGGGCATCCACCCCACAGTCTAAAATTATGAAGTCTGCCAGATAGGTGAATAATGCCACCCTTACTTGTACGTTACTCAAAATATCCATTTTCTACTTTATAGATGAATTATCCATCAATTCAGCTTGAGTTATCCTAACCCCAAAACCTTGTATATAACTATTAGCATCACATTTATCCCTACTTTTGAATTACATAGAGCCTGATTAATATCAAAAGGCCCAATAAAACATGGGATGGTGGCTGCACCTGGGTCCCCTATCTTTTTTTGTTGATAGTGCATGAGAATTCGTGCAAAAGTGTTTCACTATATCATTGAGATTCTTGCAACCTAATCTTCAACATAATCACTCTAAAAATCATCATTATTACAAGTCATCTTCTTAAACTCAACTTTAGATGGCTCATCCACAACAATATTATCCTTCTCCCGCTTATTTGTAGGAGGAAAAAATGCTCATTAGGTGGTAAGCCACTCCTAGTGTTAATAGATAGACAATGAACAAGTGTCGGAGGATTCTACACAGTGTTACTAGGAAGGGTATCTGACTATTCTTAGGTCAAAGTGGTAGAGATTTGCCCATACTATTGCTCCAACTACTTGATAAAAGTTACATGTGACTCAATATTCTGGGTCAATCGTAAAATATCAACCTTAAGTTCTTTAAGGCAAGTTTCTTGGCTCTCTTGACCCTTCATCAACTTAGTCAACATTTCTTATATTCTTGGTTCCACATCTCATCTTCCAGATGAAATGTATTTGTCTCTATTATCATAATAGTTTTGACCTAGATTTACTTTCCCTTGGGATTGGAAACCCACCAACTGATGATCCAAATATTTTGCCTTCTCCGTATCTCAGACTCATGAACTCAAGAGGTTGTACCCTATTCCCCTGCTACGTTAACCTTTGCAGAATTTATTATTATAAATTGTTTGGAATATTCGCTAATATTAGTTCTTAAGAGTGAAATCTCCTAAGCTATAGCATCCTCAGTTACTCTCGACTCACAATATCTCCAATGGAATAAATATTAGAACCTCTCTCAGCATCCCGAGTTTGACACCCTTGGTTAGTTAATGAGATATGATCCATATTACTTGAAACTATCTTCTATCATAGTTTCATAAAGGCTTCTCATGAAATAGTGTCTGCCATGGCTCTGGAACTGATAGTCAGGGCTCTATAGAATATCTTCAACAAGTTTGTCCCTGAAATCCGGTGGTTAAGCACTATGCTAAGCTTCTTCTTGAACCTGAATCATGCCTCATACATATATTTTAATTTCATCTGCTTGAAATTAGAAATCTCGTCCTTCAACTGCAACACTCTAGATGGAGGGAAGAGCTTATTTAAGAATTATCTCTGTAACTCATTCCATGTAGTGATAGATCCTATTAGAGTTCCCCCAGCCATAAAAATGCTTCTCTAATAAGCAAGAAGGGAAATAACCTTGATTTAAGTGCCTCTTGATCTACCTTAGGTATGGTATATGAAGTGTAGATCCCCGTAAAATTTACCATGTGCATGTTTGCATTGTTTGTAGGTAACCCTACAAATACACCCTTTAAGTATATGAGTTGGATCATAGCACAAGAGATATTGAACTTGATATCAAGGGGGCAAGATTGGAGGAATAATGGCTCCAGTCTCTGCTGGCTCAACATATCCCAGATCTTTTTCATGATCTATATATGGCTGCACATACTGATATACTGGGATCACTTGAAAATGAGCACATCTAGATCTGTTTTGATTTTCACTGAGTGCTACTAGGCGGTTTGCTTCTTGTCATTGCTCAGCTAGCTCTGCCTCCCTAGCTACTTGCTGAGCTTCTTTCATTTCCCTTCTCTTATTTACTGCATGAGCTAAAAGATCACCAGTATTTTGATCAACAATATATTATACTCCTTCGAGAGGAGGAAGAGGCACAACATCATGAACCCCTTCAGGAATATTATCTCTATTCTGTCCCATCATCCTACTAGGTATTTGTAGGATCCTCTCTAACGTATACCCAACTAATAACAAAAACAAAAAGAAAAACCTAAAAACTATAACAACTTTAATTCACAAATCAACACCATATTTCCCGATAACCACGCCAAAATTTGGTGACACCTAAGCTACACCACCACTCTGACGATGATGCAGTTGCTACCAAATATAGTAACCCAACTAAGATTATGGTCGAGTCCCAAGGGAATGCGCAAAATTGTGGATCCCAGCTATTGGAATCAATGGGCAGAATTTGTAAAGTTAATGGGGGAATTTGAGTATCAAAGTCAAACTAGTAGAAAATATCAACTTCAGTTGTATTCAGTCGTAGGTGAACACTAGGATTGTGTTCCCCCTGCCTTCTCAAGTCTATAGGCTTATCGTCCTATATTGAACCAACCTAATACCTTGTATGCAGAATTGATAAGTTATGTACTTTCTACAGTCTTTTGGACAAGCAGAAGGATTTCACCCTTCACCTTTTGAGTCTCAGGATGTTTTCTTACTAACCTTTATCTTGATCCCAGTTAACTATTACCTTTTGAGTCTCTAGTTATTAGATAAAATATAACCATCTTTTGTAAATAAAACCTAGTAGCATGGATCCATAGTTAAACACCAAATTACTATTGTTATTATTTTTTTCTAGTCACTACTCCTCTTTTGGAGTAAGTATCAATAATCTAGGTGGGATCCAAACATTTTCAACCGCTAAGATAATTATTAAAGTGAAGATAATAAAATACATACATGGGTATCAGTTCAGAACAATAATAGTACTTCTTATACTTCATCAATTTGTTAAGGTTTCCACAATCCAGGGTTTTTATCCACTTATGCTTGTGAATTAATCAACAATATTCATGATTGAAAGCATAAGATGAAATCACAATAATAAGAAGTAAAAAACAAAAACCATAACTGAATTAATCAACTGAAATCAATATAAGATAATTCCAAGACCAAAAACAAATTTGGGAATCAAAATATATTTGTAAGTATTAAGAGTGCGTAACTTCTACTAAAAAACATATAAGGGGTATTTATAGTACATGAGGAAACCCTAAAGGCCTGGCCTTGGGCGCATGTGGTACATACCGCATGTGGCCGAACTAAAATTTTCGCAGGTTAGCTCTAGGGATTTTGGACTTCTAACACATGCTATACCCATATGCGGTCCACATATGCTACATACTGTACGTATGTTGACATAGCAAGTACCAAAAGTTATTTTTTCAGCTCTTCTTCAATTCCCGCATCTATTTTGGTTACGAACAATTGAAAAACTATCACAAACACCCATTATTGATCACATAAGTAACCAAACCACGTTTTCCTCTTTTTCACGAACTTAGCATCCGAAACCTAGTTTTCTGCAAAATATATCCAAAACACATCATATCTAACAACAAACCTTAGGAACTTGCATATTTTCATAGTTTTAAGCATTGAAAGTACTTTATTTCTATAGCACTTCACTTATCTATCTTATGGTAGATAGAATTTGAGGTATTTTCATCCATGGTATCTAATAAAAGAAATACTAAAAAAAACAAAAAAAAACAAAAAAGTTAAGGTTAGGAAATCAAAATCACAAGCTCTCAAAGCTAACATCTTTGTGTTGTCTCTTAATTGGTATCGCAAGTGTTGATAGATCATTTATACTCCAATAAGAATGCTGGGTACCAATTATGGCTTGAGGTCAAAATGGATTTTTTTGAAAGACTCAAAAATAATATGAAGTACTTAAGGACTTGAATCAAGAAATCACAATGAATTGAAAAAAGAGAAAAGCTTAAAAGAAATTGGACACCAAAAGAAATGGGACGCAAAAAATAATCAATAAACTTAGTTCTTGAGTAGTTTAAGAATAAAAAGATGAGTTTAGGAATCAAGAAAATAAAAATAAGGAATCAAACCTTGAGAAAATGAAATCGGAGAGCTTAAATATGTTTTGGGGATCTTAAAATGCGTTTGGTTTGCTTGATTTGGGTTGGGGAGCTACTCTAGAAGGTGTGGCACATGTCCAAATCATCTTGGATGTAGTGAGTAGCCTTGGCTACTGGTTTGAGGTGCTGCAGAATCCCACGCACAACTACAAAGCACCTTGGGCGTAGATCACCCGCCAACCTCGTTTGAATGGACAAATTTGACCTCTAATGGTCCTCCTTTTGTAATCTTCTCTTGGAATATCCTTGGAATCTTTTGAGATGCTTTACTTCAAACACTTTTACACTTTTTTCTTCCTTTCTTTTGGATCAGACACTCCATTTTGCTCAATTTTTTTAATATGAAGATACCAATCTCTCCAAGAATGCCACATTTTAAAACTTTTTTTCCTTAGCTCAGAATGAGTTGAAATATTGAACCTAGGTACTTTTCAACCTTCTACACTCATTCCTAACATCACGTTTCTTCACCAATTTTTCTAGACTTTTCAATCCACTTCACTTTTCTTCAAGTTCAAGCTCTTAACAATGATAGCTCACTTAATATGACTTAGTTTTTACTCAAATTTAAAATCTAGACTCCTATAGAGTTAGAGAACACAAATATAACACGAGAAACACAAGAAAAAAAATACAAAATTAAAAACTCAAAATTTGACCTAAGAATAAAAATGTAAATAGTGACTTTCTTTTTGGAATTTTTGATTTAGACACTTCTTTTTTCGTTGATTTTCAAGATAACAAACCCAAGATTGACTTTGTAGTAATGAAATCAAGCTCGAATCTGATACAAAATGATATGAAAACAAACTAAAAAATTCAAAGTAAGCTAAGAAACAAAAAAGACAAAGATATAGATAGATAGATAAAGCAATAAGATAGACAGAAGAAGGGAATGGATAACAAACAAAGGGTATAACAAACCCTTAATCCTCTATTCAATATCCAATCAAACAACTGAATCTTATGTAGACCTTAAGGGAATTGGATTCCCATGCAATTCACGTTTCTAAATGAAAGGTCAACACAAGCGATTCCACGCTTGCCATAAGCTAATCTATATTTCCACTTACTCACAAAGGAATAGTTATTCATAATTCATCAAAGTCTAAGGAAATGAAATGTCTAAGGCCCTATTTATAATATAGGGTTAATTATTACATCTTATGGTCCCAGAAGTAGTCCATTTAGAAAACACAAGGCATAGAAGCCCACTAAGCATCCGCTTGACCAATTCTAAAGCATATGGGGCTGATAGTGGGCTTTTTTGACCTGATCTAGTGGTTCTAGGGTGGGTTGGGCACACCTCAAAAGCATGTGGGGCGCATGTCGTCTTTTGAGGGCTTTCTAGACCTGTTTTTCCTTCCCTTGACCTCTATGATGTCCCTTGAACCTCCTTGATTATCATAATCATCCAATGGGCACCTTTTGATAACCACCAAGAAGTCATCAATTGTCTCCTGACCCATCAGCATCCTCACTAACGATTAAGAGTGTCACGCCCCTTTTTTAAACTAAAAAGATTATTAAATTTTAAAGTTTGAAAAGGGTTTTATTATAAAGTGACAAAGAAAATAATTTATTTCAAAAAAGATTCTTTTCAATTAACTCATAGTCTCCAATTCACATAAACTCGGTGTGCCAAGTCACCTTTGAATTTTTTTTTAAAAACTATTTTGACTCTTTTAAACTGGTTTGCGAACAGAGATTCTGGCTAAGGAATTCTATTGGCTGAGATGAAGGTGTTAGGCACCGCTCGATCCCTTGGTTTGAACACGATCACTTTGTGGAGTATATCAGCTAGCATAACACTATGAAATGTATAAACTAACAAAACACACAATGAGAAAACAAACAAAATCAAAATAATGTCCAGTCCAATTTTTTGCGGACCCAAAATAGAAAGATACTGAAATGTAAACCTACACTAACCTACACTAATCCTAAACTATGCTACACTCGATGTCTCGAGTCTTGATCACGAACCTTCTTTGTATACATGATACTTCAGGGCATTTCCCGATGAATAAGTACAATTTTCTCAGGGATTCCCCGTCTAAAAGAATACAAAAAATTCAGAAGCGTTGAAGCAAAAACCATTCAAACATTCAATAATCACAATTTGTATGTTTTTCCTACCCCAAACCTAAAATTTGCCTATCAATTCTTGGCCTAACGCATGATACTATTGGGTGAAAATTAATAGCAAACAATCAATTAATCAAACTCCTTTCATTATGAATCAAAATTATCAATATACACCTTTATCGATTTTCAATTCCCGTCTCAGTTATTCCTAATTGAGTTTAAACCATTCAATTCAAACAATCAAACAATCAATATGAACCACCACCATAATCCAAACACAACCAAACCACATGAAGCAACATTCACAGGCCATGAATTTACCATACAAAGTATCAAGTAATGAAGATTAATTAAGAAGGGATGAGAAATGGACCATAATGTGTCTTTTGATATATTACACAATTAAGCGAGATGAAATGTGCACCGGCAACCTTGAGTCAAAATCCAAAAATCTCCAAACTAAACTCGTAAACCTCAACCCAAACCAAAACTTGACACCCAAGTATCAAAACAACGTAACTTAGATGACTCGTTGGCCATCGATAATAAATGAATTTTGGATTATTTATTCACTATTCGACAATAACAGTCACAGAATTGGGACTTTGGTATTTGTTTTGACAAAAGAGATGGGATATCGATCCACCGTATTTACCAAATTTGATGGGACGGTGATGGGTTGCTTTATCAGAATAGTAACGATGACTGGGGACTTTTGGTCACTGATTTTCCATGTTTTTAGGAGAGTGGAGTTGGGTTTGGTTATTAAAGGGCTTTTTCGGCGACTTCTCGCCAGAAAAATGAAACTTCTCGGCCTGTTTTTCAATTCTAATCACCCTCTCCTAACTTTCTTGGATCACTCTTTTTTTTTAGTTTTCTCTCTCAATTTCTCTCTCTTTCTCTCTCTTTGTTTTCTCACTTTTCCCTTCGTTTCTCTCTATTTTTTGTGTATATGACTCTGTGTTTGTTGTGAAGAAGAAGAAAAGCTAAAAAAATAGTGTCTCTGATTTGTGAATGATGTCTACTGTATGGTTTTTGGTGGTGTATAGGTTGATTGTGAGGTGTGTGTGATTGTTATGTATATGATGAGGTAAGTGGGATTTGTGGAAGGTGATCTGTGTGTGCATATATATGTATATATCTGGGTATTGTATTCTGTTAGTGGGATAAGGGAGGGGGTTAAGGGTAGGGGATATATGGGGATAGGAGGTAATAAGGTGGAGGTAGAGGTAGGTGTGGTTAGAATGAGATAAAATTTGTTAGGGTGATGTGTCAAAAATGGCTAAGAGTTTGTTGAATTGGTTATTGTGTCGAAATTAGCACATGGGTGAAGGTACGTGGTAAGACGAGGTAAAAAAATGATAAAAAATAATGTGGGAAGGGTCAAAATTACGTGTCTACATCATTCCCCTTTTTAGGTGTAAACACAAAGTGTTTTTAGAACAAAAAAAGTAGATAACAAGACAAAATTTTCACCCGACCATTATTCAAAGGAAGAAATAGAAGGAAGAAGAAGAACTGAGTTGGAGAGTCGAGTGAGGTCCTGTTGAGGTTTCGGTCTGCGACTCTATCATTACATCAAAAGAAAATTACCAGTTATAACATAAATAAAATTATAAAAGTCATATCTATGTAGATATTTCCTTGACTCTTGACTTGCTATTTCATCACCCTATTCTTCAGGCGGGTGCTTGACTTGCGATTTCTTCACCCTGTTCTCCAGGTAGGCTGCTGACTTGCAATTTCTTCAACTTGTTGCTTGGTTTTTAACTTCTTCACCCTATCTTCAGGCAGGCTCCTGACTTGCTATTTTTCAATCTGTTGACTTTTAATTTCTTTACCTTGTTGCTTGACTTTCAACTTCTTCACCTTGTTGCTTGACTTTCAACTTCTTTACCTTGTTGCTTGTCTTTTAACTTCTTTACCTTGTTGCTTGACTTTCCATTTATTCACCCTATTTTTCGAGTGGACTCCTGAAATCACATCAAAACTAGAAAGAAAATTATTCCAAACCCAGATTAGTATAAAGAGAGATTCCATTTGCCAGAAAAGTAAAGTTCCAAATAATAGAAATTAAATTTTTTATCCCAGTTTATCATCAGAGGAATTTTGTGAAAGTCACATCATAACTACTTGAAAACCCCAAAAAAAGAAATACATCTTCTATGGGTTAATTGAAATGGTTCGACTAGAAAGTGCATTTTCTAGGAGTCGAAGGGAATAACTTGATTAGAAAGTACATTTTCTAGGAATCAAAAGGAAATACTCGACTAGGAAGAACATCTTCTAGGAATCAAGGGGATTGACTCAAATAGAAAGTCCATCTTCTAGGAATCAAGGGGCATGACTCGACCAGGAAGTACATCTTCTAGGAATCAAGGGGAATGACTTGACCAGGAAGTACATCTTCTAGGAATCAAGGGAAATGACTCGACCAAGAAGTACATCTTCTAGGAATTAAGGGGACTGACTTGACCAGGAAGTACATCTTTTAGGAATTAAGGGGAATAACTCAACCAAGAAGTACATCTTCTAGGAATCAAGGGGAATGACTCAACCAGGAAGGTACGTCTTCTAGGAGCCAAGGGGAATAACTCAACTGAAAGGTACATCTTCTAACGGTCAAGGGGAACAAATTGACCTGAAGGTACATCTTCTAGGAGTCAATGGAAGCATCTCAATCGGAAGGTACATCTTCTAGGAGTCAATGGAAGCATCTCAGTCGGAAGGTACGTCTTCTAGGAGTTAAGGGGAATAACTTGATAGAAAGGTATATCTTCTATTGGTCAAGAGGAATGAACCAACTGGAAGGTACGTCTTCTAGGAGTCAAGGGGAATAACTTTACCAGAAGGTACATCTTCTAGGATTAAAAGTTCAATTTAAGAAATGTATCACTTAGTAATTGAAAACTAAAATACCTGGACAAGGATGTGTGTCTCCGAAGGATAAATGATGATAAAATTTACCATGATTTGATTATCAAACCTGTGCAGCAACATTGCTTTCTATATTTGTAGAATTGAGGCATTTCAACCCTTGATATTTATGCTCTGAAGTCCTTGATTTGAAGGTAGCATTTTTTCTATTACATCGAAGAAAACATATGAGTTTAAACATGGTGGTTGGTTTGTGACCTTGGTTTTTGAGGCGATTTATCTTGCACTCATCACATTTAAATCTTGCTTCCAATCATTAGCATTTGTCATTACTTTGTTGCACCATTGATTCAAACTTAGAATATTAAGAGTGACTCTGAAACAAACACAATATCTCTGCTTTGCTATGTTTCTCAGATAAATCCTTTGAACCTTGGTATTTCCATGAGTTCCTAGACTTTTCTGTTGACAAAACTTTTTGCATACCTTATTTAGGCTCACAATTATGTCTCTTTCATGTGTTGGATTTTTTTATTGCTTTGTGCAATTGAAGAAGCTGGTAGCCAGTTTGAAATCTTTTCTTACTTATTTTGACATGGACTTAACTCGAAGACAAGAGAAAGATGACAATGAGTTTTATTTGGATAACTGACTTAAGAAAATAAAATATATATAAATATAAGAAACAAAAGACAATGAATGTCCCCATTTGAAACAAAGAAACAAAAAATTTATCTAAAAATGACAGTTAACTCTAATGATTATGCCATGCATTTTGGATTAAGCTTCCTGATCTTTCTATCAAAACTTTCTTCCAATTTTTCTTGAGCTAATGTCCCTGAAACTAAGTTACTTCCTTGGGCTAATTACATTTAGAGACCTTATTTGGCTAGTGACGCCTTGAAGGGTTTTTTCCAACAAGCCTCTCTCATTTTTTTTCTCAGCTCATCATTGTCTTATGGTGTCCGTAATGGTTTTTCACCAATGAGACTCTCTTATTTTCATTTCTTTCAACTTACAGTCATCTTACAGTGTCCGTGAGGGTTTTTACTGATAATACTCTCTCATATTATCTCTCAACTTACCATCGCCTTATGGTGCCCATAAGGGTTTTCACTAATAAGACTTTTTCATTTTTATTTCTCTCCTAATTTCTTATGCTGAGGAAGACAAGTAGTTCCAAAAATGCATTATCATATGCATTGCATACTTAGCCTTAACATTCTTAAAGATTAATCTAAAGGTCTTTCTTTGGTTGTAACTAGGATTTTGGATAAGGTTAGAAAGAAAGGATAGCATAAGGCCCAAATGACACTTAAAGTGAGATGGATCACGAACTACAACCCTAAAATAATTCGAATAATAGAAAAAAAAATACTACCAAACATCTTCTTAGTAGGGAGAGGAGTGACTTCTCAATTGTTGTGCCTGACATCTAAGCCACCGATTTGCATATCAGCATGGCTAGCGCTTCCACCACTGTCAGACATATTCCCTTCAACAAATAAGTTATGGATATCCATGATTAACTCATTGCTTCCCACATGAATTACTGTGCGTTGATGAAGGATTATGTATGACCTTCGTGAATCATTCTTTCTATTTCTCTTTTCAAAGCACTATAATCTTTAATACTGTGACCCTGAATATTAAAATGATCTGCAGTTATGCACATCATACATGAGGATCAAAATTTCTTGTATATGGATCAGGAGTAGCCCAAAAGAGAGGAGTGATCATGCCCAACCCTCTTAATCTTTAGAATAAATAGGCATACGACTCCCCAATTGAAATACAATTATCCCTAGGATTTTGACTATTTTTATTGTCTTAATTGGATCGAACATCGGACCTAGAAGGGCTTTTGTATGTCTATAGAGTTTGAGAATGACTTTGAAGAGTTGGTGTGGGCCATTGTGAGTAAGAAGGGGGTTGAACACATGGTTGTGCACTATATACTGGGTATGGAGGTAGGGAAATAAAGTGTAATGAATTTTGGGAGTGATTATATAAAGCTTGGTTATGAATTTGGGCTTGTGACTGAGGGTAACGACGATGTGATCTTCTTCGATGTGCATGTTGTCCAGCTATAATAGCATCTGTATCTTTCTCAATCTTCTTCCTTTCAGTTTCCCTTAATTGATTACAATATTTTCCAAAATGTTTCACGAATTCCTCATATCCATCTTGCTCCTCAAATTTTGAGATCTCAAGGGTTAGAGAAAGTTTAACACTTGAAGACATGCCCCAGTCTTTTGATGTAACATCTTCTTTACCCGCAGGTCGTACGGAACTTTTCATAGCATTTTCTGCACTCTTCATTTTTTCAACCATTTTCTCTGGCTCTTCTAACATGCTAGACTTCTTGATAAGAATTTTTTGTGGTCCAATTAACATTGATGTGGGATCCAGAGTATAACAGTGATCACCAAGAGTATTTAACATGGGTCCACTAGCAGCACGGGGAAGCATAACCAGTGGGCGGCTAGCCAATGTAGATGTATCAGTAGAGGATTAAGCAACAAAATCAAAAATACCATGTGGTGTTGTAAATGTAGTTGGCTTATTTTGAGGAGCTAGAGAAAGAGTGGTGGAAGTATTGGGATGATTTTGGATTGGAATGAATTCTGAGTCATATTGTCATACATTAACAACAATAGGAAACTGAATTTGTGATTTTGGTGGAAAACTTGAGGTATTTGTAGGATCAATAGTGGTAAATGGAGGAGGGGGAAACCTACTGGCCCAAGCTCGGTGCATTTTCGTAATTTGTTGCCTTAGTCTCCTAATCTCTTGCTTTAAACTCTCATTTTCCTGACTCTTTGTTTGATCCATGATGTCACTCTTTATATCCTTATTGAACATAACTAACCCTTTCTTAGATATGGTGTGATGCGGAGAACCAGCTACAATGCCACAAACCAACCACCTTAAACTAATTAGACAAGAGATAGCAAATGTGTTAGAGTTCAACACTTTCTCAAAACTTTTTTCTTTTGTTTTTCTTTGAAAAAAATCACCGAACCTGAGAAGGGATCCTACGTATCTCACTCCCAAGAGAGGAGAATTAGGTGTGCATAGTTCATGAGGTTTTGGCACAACATGGCCAATCAAACTCTCTTTCTTCTTCTTTTTTTTCTTGAAACTTTAATAAGAAAAGAAAATGACAAATTCTCAAAAGAATTGAGGAAAATCTTTTTTGAATTTTTCAGTTTTAAACTCCCTATACAAAATGAAACCTATGATTACCAAAGAAAAATCTTATTGGGTTTTTGATGTTGAATTTCATATGAATATGAAACTTGAAACTATTAAGGAAAATCTTTTTGTAGTTTTCTTTTAAAGATGTTTATTACACCTACTCTAAATGAAGAATGAAGAAAATCTTCTTGGATTTTCTAAATAAGATCACCGAACCCTAGAAGGGCTACCTACGTATCTCAATCCCAAGAGAGGAGAATCGGGTGTGCGTAGTACATCCAGATTGGACAATTAAGGATTACATAACAAACTAAACCTTGACTTGAGAGACACAACCAAAGACAAACGATGAAAACATCAATAAAATCTTTTTATAGGTTTTTCAATTTGACACTTCACATAAAACTAACACTAACAACTATGAAAGGAAAATCTTTTTGGTATTTCCATTATATGAAATGTACAAAACTTCTACCATTTTTTTGAATTTTTCTTTTATAAAAACCTCCTAAAAAAGTCTTTTTTGAAATTTTTGAATTATGATACTTGTTAAAGGAAACAAAGGAAAAATCTTTTTGATGTTTTATTTTTTTGAGAAATGAGTGCAAAAGGTGAAAAACCTTTTTGAAAATTTTGAATTGTGAAAAACAAAAGCCATAAAGAACACTAAAAAATTACGAAACTCTTTTTCTTGTTTTTTTATTTGCCTCAACACATACTTCTTTAATTGTAACACATTATTTCCCCAGATCAATCCGTCAAAAGACTCTGTTATCCTCAAAGATGCAACAATTAGCACCTAAGGATACTTTAGGAGTGAGTCTCCTATGAAGGGCCAAGTGGGTCCTGCTTGGTCTCAGTATGATGTTGATAAGCATGACCTACGTTGGGGTCCACTAAGAAGGCTGTTTGGGGAAAAATATGATTGATAGTGGCTACGACAGCTTTCCACCCACTCTATACGTCTGACGGCTCCCCCTCCTAAAATAAGAGAGACTCAACTAGAGTTTGTGTACATGACGTGACTCCAGGACTTTTTGTGAAAGAAATAACTCGGGTTATGCAAATGATGCCAGATATAAAGCGGTAACACATAAAGAAAGACTGTAAACAAAGAGCACGTAGAAACTCAACAATGATAAAACAAATATAAACAATAACACAAACAAAATGCTTATACACCTGTAGTGTCGAACTAAGCCGATAAAACTCTAAAATAAGCTCAAATTCTGAAAAATCTCCAGCAGAGTCACCAAAGTTGTCACACCTCCTTTTTTAACCAAAAAGATTATTAAAATTTAAAGTTCGAAAAGGGTTTTATTATAAAGTGACAAAATAAAATAATGTATTTCGAAAATTATTCTTTTACAATTAACTCAAAGTCGCCACTTGACGTAAACTCGGTGTGCCAAGTCACCTTTAGAAATTCTTTTCAAAACTATTTTGACTCTTTTAAACTGGTTTGCGAACAGAGATTCCGACTAAGGAATTCTGTTCATCGAGGGAAAGGTGTTAGGCACCCCTCGATCCCGTGTTTCGACCACGGTCTCTTTGTGGAGTATATCGGCTAGCATGACACTATGAAATGTATAAACCAACAAAACACACAATGAGAAAACAATTAATCAAACAAACAAAATCAAAAGAATATCCAGTCCAATTTGTTATAGACCCAAAATAGAACGGTACTGAAATGTAAACCAATGCTAACCTACACTAATCCTAAACTACATTCCACCCGATAACTCAATTCTTGATCACAATCCTCCTTTATTTACATAATACTTCAGGGCATTCCCAAGCGAATAAGTACAATTTCCTCTGTGCATTCCCTGGCCAAATGAATACAAGAAATTCAAAAGAGATGAAGCAAAAGCCATTCAAACATTCAATAATCACAATCCTTATGGTTTGCCTACCTCAAACGTAAAATTTGCCTGTCGATTCTCGTCCTAACGCATGATACTATTAGGTGCAAATTAATAGAAAACAACCAATTAATCAAACTCCTTGCATTATGAATCAAAATTATCAACATACATCTTTATCAATTTTCAATTCCCATCCCACTTATTCCTAATTAAGTTTAAATCATTCAATTCAAAATATCAATATCAACCACCACCATAATTCAAACATAACCAAATCACAATCAATATTCAAACGCAATGAATTTACCACACAAAGTATCAAATAATGAAGATTAATTGAGAATGGATGAGAAATGGACCTGAATGTGGCTTTCAATGTATTACTCAATTAAGCGAGACAAAATTCGCGCCGAAAGCCTCAAGTCGGACTCCACAAATCTCCGCACTAAACTCCTAAACCTCAACCCAAATCAAAACTTGACACCCAAGTATCAAAACAACGTAACTGAGATGACTCGTTGGTCATTGATGATGAATGAATTTTTAATTGTTTATTCACTTTTTGATAATAACAATTACAGAATCGGGACTTTGGGATTTGTTTTGATGATGGAGACGAGATATCGATCCACCGTATTTACCAAATTTGATATGTCGATGACTTTTGGGAGAATGGAGCTTATTTGGCATGTTTTTAGGAGAGCGGACTTTTGGTCGCTGATTTGCCATATTTTTGGTAGAGTGGAGCTAGGTTTGGTTGTTAAATGGCTTTACAGCAAAGAAATAGATTTTTTCGGCAACTTCCTAGAAAAACCAAACTTCTCAATCTGTTTTTCTCAATTTCGATCACCCTCTCCCAGCTTTCTTCGATCACTCTTTTTTCTCAGTTTTATCTCCTAATTTCTCTCTCTCTCAATCTCTCTGTATTTTCTCATATTTCCCTTTATTTTTTTTCTATTTTTGTGTATGTGACTGTATGTGTACGTTGAAGTTGTGTGTAGTGTGTGTGTGTTGTGAAGAAGAAGAAAATCTAAAAAAATAGCATCTCTACTTTGTGAATGATGTTTACTAAATAGTTTTTGATGGTGTATATATTGATTGTGAGGTGTGTGTGATTGTCTATGTGTATGATGAGGTGAGTGGGAATTGTGGAAGGTGATTTGTGTGTGTGTATGTATGGATATATCTGGGTGTTGTGTTTGGTTAGTGGGATAGGGAAGGGGTCAAGGGTAGTGAGGGGTAGAGGGTATGTGGAGGTACGAGTGATGAGGTGGGGGTAGGGGTAGGTGTGGTTAGGATGAGATAAAGTTTATTAGGGTGAGGTGTCAAAAATGGTTCAGAGTTTGTTGGATTGGTTATTGTGTAGAAATTATCACATGGGTGAAGGTACGTGGTAAGACGGGGTAAAAAAATGGTAAAAAATGATTTGGGAAGTGTTGGATTACGGGTCATGGGTCACCTATATGGACCAACCCAAACCTCGATCGACCCGACCCATTTCTATTTTTTTAGTATCTGATAAAAAGGGGGGAAATTGGATATCTGAATTATGGGGGAAACAGTTACAAAAACTGTTCCACTTCTTCTTATATTCCAAAAAGTTTCATTTTTCTTATTCAGAGAAAGAGAGACAGTGAGATAGAAATCAAAAATCAGAGAAAAACTAGAATCTGGAAAAGCAGTGAATAATTCAACATCACACCAAAGGCATTTTAGTTTGTCAATCAACTCTTCATTTCCTAGAGAAATGAAGATTGACTTTGGGTGATTGTGTCAGTAACAAATTCAACACTTCCGCTGCAACAGATTAAGGTACGCACTGTTTTTACTCAGAATTTACTTTTAATGGTATCAGAGACAGGTTTAAAAACCCTAGCCTTGATCAAATTTAACTGATTCATATCCTAAAAAAATATTGAAATTGAATATGGATTTACCTGTTAGAAACAAATCACGGATAAAGATTGAAATTTATACCTGACTTGAATCTAATATATTACCTTCTATTCTAGAATAAGATTAGAAAGTTACAACATCAAATCTGAAATTTAATTTTAGTTTCATCGCTCTTTTTCTTTGGATGAATTCGATATATAGGGGAACATAATTAGTGTTAAAAATAAAATAAAAAAGGGGGTCATGCGTGTTGTTGTTACAGGCACTTGTGCCTATGCACAGTTTGCCGGTGAAAACAAAACAAAATTGAGCCAAGTTTGTTTATCTGTGTGTTGTGCTATTCAAGTACTCAAGTTGAGAACTGTGCACTTAATTAAAATAAAAAAATAGTGTTTATGAAAATACTTAAAGTGTTAAGCATTGTTTTTTGATCACTTAATTTAATATAAATAAATATGTAGTAATTTTCATATAATTTCTTTTGGGATTTTTTTTTGGTTGGCATAGTGAATCCTTTTAAAATTTTAAATAAATAAGTGGTTGAATTAAACTTGATATTTTTTTATGCCATAATTAGTTTATAATAAATTTAACAGATTTTTCTTCTACGATGAATTGTGACATAGGTGACACATTGAGTGGTAAATCCATTCTTATTGTTTCTTGGTTCCTATTTCAGAAATGGTTAAACAGGGACAAACTCGAATCACTCCAAGTGGGAGTTCTGGATATCGAGTAAAGAAACAAGGGAGAAGAGCACGTCATTAAAGGGCATGTTTTCGAGGTCACGAGATCATACGAAATGGTGTCCCCAAGGTGACACAAAATTTGATACGGAATGAAAGGGCTATACGAAGGAAAAGAGAAAAGAAATTGAAAGAGTTCAAGTCTTTTAAGATGTCACCTAACATTAGTGTTGCTGGTTTTATACATCTGTTCGAAATAAAACGTGTAGAACTATAAAACTATGTAGAAATCTCGGATTGGAAAGCATTAGCTATACTAGAAAATTCTCTCTGTGATCCTTAGGGCAAGAGATTAATTGATGTTTACCACGATATTTGGCCTTGCGAGCCTTTTTGAGTGTACATAAGTCGTCTAGAATATTTGTGGAATGACTTTTATTTTTAGATTGACTTGTAACATGAAGTTATTTATTAACTTTATATTATATATATATATATATATATATATTAAGTTGTTTATCTCTTTTTACGTGAATTTCATTCATTTATTTGAGTTTAAAATGACTTAATTGAAAGTTATCATCCTAATACACACTAAGAAATTAATTTCTAATTCTGGTCAAGTATTTAGTTCGTATATGATGATTGGATTCTTAAGTGTCCTTTTGATTTTACACTAAACATGAAACCTTTAGGGGAAATGATTTTCTTAAATGTGTAATTTGCATGCATAATTGATAACAGACTTACGTAATTATCTCTTAATAACAGATATGGCATCAAAAAGCATAATTGTTGACTTGAACAAAGGAGAAAAACTAAATGGAGACAACTACGACATCTGGAGTCGTAAGATGTGGTATGTACTGGAAGAGCAAAACTCACTTGAAGGTATTAAACATGTCTTAATTATACCAGAAGAGGGAAATACTACACAATACAGAAGAGATCATGAAGCTTATAAGGTGTGGAAAAAGGTTGATTCCATTGCACATGGAATCATTGCAAGTTCTGTGGTTGATGACCTCATACATGAGTGCGAGGAATTTTCTACTGCTAATTCTATCTGGGCACACTTGCGAGCAACATATAGGGGTACTTCTGTTACCCGCCTCAGATAGCTGACTATCAAATTTGACACTTACAAGAAGCGTCATGATAAAAACATCAAACAACACCTTAGGGTGATGCCGAATATGATAACTTAGCTCAAAAGTGTTGGCCACATTCTCTTGGATGAGCAGTAGGTTCAGGCAGTGATCCGATCTCTTTTCAATAGTTGGGACCACCTGAAGGTCAACTTAATCCACAATGACAACATCAAAACTTTTTTTGATGTTGCACGTCACGTTGAACTTGAAGATAAACGGCTTGGTGCTGCCAAAGATGCTTCTAATGCCTTTATGGAAGAATCAAGTGATAAGAACTCTTTAGGATTCAAGCGTAAGAAGAAGTGGAAAAAGAATGGGAAGGGTAAAGAGGCCGAAGAAGGACCCTCTGAGAAAAAGAACAAGCCAAATTCTAAGAAGGGAAAAAGGGTTTTCTAAGAAGAAAGACAAGAGCAAGATGAAGTGCTACAATTCCCAAAATATGGGGCATTTTGCTCGTGAATGTCCTGAGGAGAAAAAGGTAGCATTTCTAAACGCAACTCTAAGTGCTACATATATTTTTAGCACTATTTTATTAACTGAATCTTATCCAATGTGAATTGTAGACTCAGGAGCCACCGACCATGTGAGTCGAGATCGAGAAGAGTTTATGGAGTTCCGTCAAGTTTTACCTGGATGAAGGTGGATATATATAGAAAATAATGCAAGACTTAAAGTCAAAGGAATTGGCACTTGCAAAGTAGATTTGCGTAGAGGTCGGTCTTTAATGTTGCATGATGTCTTATATGCACCTGAAATTCGATGAAACTTAGTGTCTGTGTTTGTTCTTTTAGATGTTGGTTTTCATTTATTCTTTAGTCATAATTGTGTAAGAATTACTCTAGATAATGTTTTTTATGGTTTTGGACATCGTTATGATTGCTTTATTATTTTAGATTATAATCCTTCAACTTATGACTATTATGTTGACTGTTGTGTAATATCATGTTATTCTAGTAATAATGATGTTGATATAATTACATGGCATGCTAAATTGGGTCACATAGGGCAAGACCGAATGAATAAATTGACAAAGGAAGGACATCTAGGTTCTTTCTCCAAAATTGAAATGCCAACTTGTGAAAATTGTCTTGCTGGAAAGATTACAGTAAACCATTTGGGAAGGCTAAAAGAGCTAAATTCCCATTGCAATTAATCCATTCTGATATCTGTGGTCCAATGAATGTGAAGGCAAGGACTGATGCTTCATATTTCCTTATATTCATTGACGATTTCACGCATTTTGGTTATGTCTATTTGATATCTCATACTCCCTCCGTCCCATTTTACCCGTCCCAAATTGGGATGACACAAATATTAAGAAAATAATGATTAGTAATGTAACTTTACCATTTTACCCCTCTTAATTGTGTCTTGTTATTAGTTCTAATATTGATGAATGGCTAATAACAAGGATAATCAATTACACTATGGGTATAATAAGGAAACTTTTTTTGTCTTGTATTGATAAATAAAAAAGGACAAGTAAAATGGGACATTAAATTAGAAAATTTGGGACAAGTAAAATAGGACGAAGGGAGTAAATCAAAAGCACTTGAATGCTTCAAAAGATATATGAATGAAGTTGAGAATCAATTAGACAAAAGTATAAATACATTAAGAACTGATAGAGGACATTAATATTTGTTAAAAATGCTTGAAGAACTATGTATTAAAAAGGGCATTATCAGACAATTGACTACTCTTTATACACCTCAACAAAATTGTGTAGCCGAAAGAAGGAATAGAACATTGTTGGATATGACAAGGTCCATGATAGTGCAGGCAAATTTACCAATCTCTTTCTGGGGAGATGTGTTATTAAATACGGCCTACATATTGAATAAAGTTTCTTCTAAATCAGTATCTTCTACTCCTTATAAACTATGGACTGGTAACAAACCAAACTTTAATGATCTACGACCTTGGGGTTGCACTGCATATATTAAAGATCATTTTGGTAAGTTTGGAAAACTAAGTCCAAAAGGAAAGAAATGTATCTTTATAAGATACTTAGAACACTCCAAAGTATATGTGTTCATTGGTGAATTGGAAGATGGAAGGACTACTAAAATTGAATCACAAGATGTCACATTCCTAGAAAATAATTTTTCAAAAAAGAATGAAATAAAGAAAATTGAGCCTCTTTATGAAATATTGAATTCAGACGATCAAATAATATCGCAGGACATGCTTGATAATTCAATTGATCAAGAAATTATTCTTAGTCCAAGTGGGAGTCATGAATCCCAAAATACTATTGAGGAATCTGAACTTAAATTACGTAAGAGTACCAGAAAAGGTGTACCTAAATGATCTTATGATATTGAAGATTATGTTTTCTTGGTATCTCGCACAGAATTGGATGAACCTAATTCTGTGACTGAGGCTTTATCAAGTCTTGGAAAAGATGAATAGATAAAAGCGATGAAAGAAGAATTAGAATCAATAAAAACCAATAAAGTCTGGGATCTAGTTGACCTTCCTTCTGGGCGTAAAGCTATTGGGAACAAGTGGATTGTCAAATTTAAACACAAATTAGATTAGTCAATAGAAAGGCACAAAGCACGATTAGTGGAAAAATGTTTTACTCAAGGAGCTAGAATAGATTATGAGGAAACTTTTTCACTACTTGTGAAATTTACCTCAATTCAATTGCTTTTTGCTATAGTTGCATGTGTAGATTTAGAATTACACCAAATAGACGTGAAGACCGCTTTTCTCAATGGAGAACTAAAAGAAGAAATCTACATGGAACAACCTGTAGGTTTTGTTGTTAAAGGTCAAGCAAGAAGGTTTGCAAATTAAATAGATCAATATATGGCCTTAAGCAGTCTTCAAGGCAGTGGTACCTGAGATTTCATAAGGAAGTGATTTCATTTGATTTCACCATGATCTATAAAGACCATTGCATCTATGTGAAAAAGTTCAATGAAATGTTTGTGATTCTTTCTCTTTACGTGGATGATATTTTATTAGCTGGAAATAACTTGGAGTATGTAAAAACTGTTAAGTCATGGCTTTCAAAGTCATTGGACATGAAAGATATGGGTGAAGAAGACTATATATTGGGTGTTAAAATCCAAAGAGACCGTTCCAAGAAAATTTTAAGTCTATCTCAAGAAAAATACATAATGAAAATTTTGAAAAATTTTCGAATGAATAGTTGCAAATCCATGGATACTCCTATAGCAAGAGGTGAAACTTTAAGCCTTGAAATGTGTCCAAATACTGAAAAAGAAAAGGAAGACATAGCGTAAGTACCATATTCCAGTGCAGTTGGGAGTTTGTTGTACGCTGTGATGTGTACTCGTCCAGACATTTGTTATGCCATAGGTCTGGTTAGAAGGTATCAATCTAATCCTGGAAGAGATCATTGAAAAGCAGTAAAGAGAATCTTTCGATACCTGAAGGGAACTGCTGATTATTGACTATGCTATAGTAGATCCGATTTATCCATAAGAGATTATACAGATGTTGATTGGGCTGGTGACTGGTATGATAGAAAATCAACTTTTGGTAATGCCATCTTGCTAATGGTGGGGCAATTTCGTGGAAAAGTAAGAAATAAACTTGCACAGCCCTGTCAACTATGAAATTAGAATTTGTGGCTTGTGCATTTGCAGTATAATAAGCTGTTTGGTTGAAGAGATTCTTTGTGCATTTAAACATCGTAAACAATTCTAAGGGTCCCATGATTTTATATTGTGACAGTTAAGCGGCTATCGCATATACGAAGGATCCTAAATATCTTAGCAAGACCAAGCACATTGATATTAAGTATAACTTTATAAGAGACATAGTATCAAGTGGAGAAATAATTTTATAATACATTCCTACATGAGAAATGATAGCTGATCCCTTTACTAAGACGATATCTAGAGACTTGTTTGAGAAACATGTTATGGCTCTAGGATTACGTAGGATATGATTATGTTTATGTATTGTAGATAACTTGATTATAACTATTATCAATATATGAATATTGAATTTATGTTTAATCTCATATGCATGCGAAAATGTGTTTTATTAATACAGTGTGTCGAACAAGTCGCGCGATTGGATCTCTCACACGAGCAATCACCTCTTACGTCGAGGAACGTGAAGAGAAAAGTTCCACCATAAATAATGACTTTTTTTGTAAAGACAGATGTGAGTTTGTTGTAATAATATGGATTTGAGGATTATTAAAGAAAGAAACTCAGGGTAGACATTTAAAGATGTCTAAACCTAGATCTGTATGATGTTGAATGACTAAAAGAATGAGACATATACACCAATATAAGGTGATAACATCGTAGCACGTGTTTCATACCACGTGTGCTTAGCAACCAATGGGTTAATGGAAGAATGAATCCCTGCTTCTTCATTGTGTGAGACGCTAAAAAGTTATTTTAACTTTTCATTGAAATACCCTTAGACCTTTAACTGTTTCTTGAAGTTTCGATCGGTGGTGCTACTTTAGCATGTTACTAATATCCATAAGAGATTCGACATTGCGATGCATATCTAAGAAAACAGTTGATTTGGAACAGATAGATTCGAGTAGACAGGGAAGACGATTATAATGAATATTTTAACTTATTTACACAAGCCGGCTATTACACTAACCATATAAGAGTCAAGTGTAATTGTGTATATAAAGTTAATCATGAACTCGAGTTCACCTCTTTAAGAGGATGAGGGATCAGATGAGTAACTACTGAAGTAGTTAATAATGCCTGGGGTATTGTGAGTATTAGTATCCTCATATTAGTGGAGAATTCTTTCCACATATGATTGGATTCCTATATATAGCTTGTAAAACCTCATAGGTAAAGCCAGTGATTCTCACATGTCTCACGAACTATTTGCCGTATGAATTGATGACTTGTTGATGTTGTACTGCTGCGGGTCTTATCCACCATGTGCGAAGTGGGAGATGTTGGATTACGGGTCATGGGTCGCCCATGTGGACCGACTAGAGCCTCGACCCGACCCGACCCATTTCTGTTTTTGGATTATCTGATAAAAAGGGGGAAAATTGGATATTTGAATTATGGGGGAACAGTTACAAAAACTATTCCACTTCTCCTTATATTCCAAAAAGTTTCATTCTTCTTATTCAGAGAAAGAGAGACAGTGAGACAGAAAACCAAAACTAGAGAAAAACTAGAATCTGGAAAAACAGTGAATAATTCAACATCACATCAAAGGCATTTTAGTTTGTGAATCAACTCTCCATTTCCTAGAGAGACGAAGATTGACTTGGGACGATTGTGTCAGTAGCAAATTCAACACTTCCGCTGCAACAGATTAAGGTACACGCTGTTTTTAATCAAAATTTGCTTTCAGGGAGGGACAAAATTACGTGTCTACGCGGAAGCCATTTGGATTGCATCAGTTGTAGTGTATCATCTACATTTTGTAGTTGAATAGGGTGTCGAGATCCCAAAAGCTGTAACATATTACAGAAATTATAGCACAAAGTATTTCACTAAAGCCTAGTTAACAGTAGGAATTTCCATATATGTGCAGTTACACGCGTTAACAGCAGGAGTCTTGACTGATCAACTTCTAAAGAAGGGTGCACATAACACTTTAGAGTGCTTTATTTGTGGTTACAGTTTGTCATTGTCAACAGGCAAAGTCACAAAAAATCTAACATTACAATGAATGACTTGATTAGTATGTAAAGTTACACTAGGAGTGTCCAAAGTAATAATTCTGAAACATAACAATGAACAAAAGAGAAGTATTTTCTGAAACTGCTCAGTTACGCACTTCATTTGTAGATGAATTCTACAGGATAATGATCAGCCATTGCTGAACCCTGATTAACTTATGACTTTGATGATTCTTTTTTTTTTCTTTTTTGCATTGTAAATAAACTATAAAATCAGGATACCATGGATGATTATCTTATACATTTCCCATAAGCTACTGACCAGAATTAGGTTATATTAGCAGGCTAAATACATCATAGTTCTCCAAAGAAATTCTATCCAAATCATCATGAATCATCGGCCACCAGAGAGAAAGGAGTCTGTTACAGATGGAGAGCGAGAATGTGTATAACCCAAAGAAGATGAATATGAGTTGACAAAATCATCAAAACCGCCGTGATCATCAAAAGTTAGGCCAGATGATGAAGCACTGAGTGCTGATAACTCTGGTAAGGCCACAACACCATCCAAGAACAACAAGTTTTGTCTCATGGTTGGCCTAAATGAGGGATCTGGACGGGAGCAGAACAAGCCTAGACTTAAGACCAACTCCACTTGCCCTGGAACAAAATTAACGCCTAGATTTGGATCAACAGCCTCAAGAATATTACCTCTATTCCAGCACGAGTACACCCAATCGACTAAAATCAGATCATCATCATCTTTTCTTGGCTCTATCGGCCTCCTACCACAGGCAACTTCAAGAAGAAATGCTCCAAAAGAAAATACATCGCTACTTGGTGTTGCCCTGCCAGTTCTAGTATGCTCTGGTGCAAGATAACCAAGAGTACCAACAACACGAGTAGACTGAGGATTGGTCCCATGACTATATAGCCTCGCGAGTCCAAAGTCTCCTAACCTTCCATTTAGTTCACCATCCAACAAGACATTACTGGCCTTAATATCCCTATGAACCACTATGTGGTCACATTCTTCGTGTAGGAAAAATAGTCCCGATGCTACACCTCTAATAACTTTGAATCTTTGGGTCCAATTGAGGGTGACTCTTGGTCGGTCATATAAATACTTGTCTAGACTTCCACTAGACATGTATTCATAAACCAAAAGCAATTCTCCTTTCCGCCTGCAATAACCCAAAAGTGGTACTACGTTCCTGTGTTGTATACTACCTATGATTACAATTTCGGAAACAAATTCCTTCATCCCTTGTTTTGATTCGTGAGATATCTTCTTTACAGCTATCTCAAGGTTGGTGATAGGCATCACTCCTTTGTAAACTTTACCAAATCCTCCAGCTCCCAATAGCTCCTTTTCTCTGAAACCCTTAGTGGCAGTGTACAAATCTTTATACTTGAACCTTTGTGGTCTATACTCGCGTTCCCAATCTTCAAGAAGTTCTTCATACTTCTTCCTTCTTACATAATAAACCACCATTGAGGTTGCTACAATAAGCAAAACCAAAGAGATTAGTGGCAAACCAATCTTTACAAATCTTGATGTCCCTTTGTGCCCAAAACGAGGAAGAATAGGAAGTTGAGAGAGTTCTTGAGCTTTCCCATTTGTCTTGAAACTCCATCCCAATATATAATGATGTGTAGGGACTGAACCAGTTGATGATGAAAAACCAACATACATGGTCTGATCAAGAATTGGTGAAAGATCACATTTCAAAGACAAAAGTGGCCTAACGGGTTTTCCCACATGTAATGGAGCTACTGTCACATTAATTTGCTGAGTGCTGCCATCATACTCCACCCAAACTTGCATTGGCTGGCCACTAATCAGAGTCAAGTTATTAAACAAGTCAGTATCATCAAAATAACCTGCTTTCTCAGCTGCTACAGACCTCAATCCATTTATATCAATTCCAACATGATTGTCATTTATATCACCAAATTCCTCGCTATAGATTGTATCGAGCTCAACTCCAAAAACATGGTTTGATCTATCCCCATTATTAGTTGAGTTGAAAAGGCCAAGATAGTGGTATGCCAAAGCCCCTTCAATTCTTCTCTGTGGCGCGATAATGAAAACCAGGCCGTGACCACTCAAAATTCCATAATCAGACCTTATGGCAAACACGAAGGTTGTGGAGAAAGAAAATATAGTACCATTAGTTGAATTCTTGAAATGAATTAGATTTGGATAGAAAGCATGGCCCTGACCTTGAGTTTCGGAATCTGTTAATAACAAAAGGCCACTGGATTTGACATTAGCAATGCCATCCAAACTAAGATTCCCTGATTGGAATCCATTGTAAGTAAATGCATCAACTTCACTAGAAGCTGGTGCAAAACCAACTAAGAAGAGAGCTACTAGTATGACGAGATTAAAGAACATTGTCAATGACTCAGTGTTCTTGATTGGGAAAATATTATGATCAAATGAAGCTTTTGTTCTATTGTTTATACAATTCTTGATATGGCAAGAAATGTTTTTCCATGCAATGTAATTATGAAGAAAATGTACATTCAGAGCCACAAAATAAGAAAATGTAGGATGCTGTGACCAATTTTTCTATAGTAATCCAAAAAATGTTATTCTATAGTCCAAGTCGTCTCCAGTAAACTAATAAAAAGTCATCTACCAAGTTGGTTCATTATCATACATGTACTAAAATTTGGATTTACATGATAGGAAAGGTCAACTGCAGACCTTTTCTTCAAAGGTCATTTTAACAAATATAGTAAAAGCATTAAACAATTAGACGTTGAGTACTCAAACTAGGGAAGAACAAATGTAGTAAAAGCATTAAACAATGAGACGTTGAGTACTCAAACTAGGGAAGATGTATCTTTTAAATTTCCTCATTTGAAAAAATGAAATACTTTTGAATTTCAATAATTATAAATTGTACAGTTCTCATGTTTGGTGGAATTAGATTTACACCATTTAATTCATCATAAACTTGCCCTTTAAGTTATCTCAGATAACATCTACGCCTCTAATTTTAGGTGTACACAAATAAACACTAAAAAATAAAGTGGAACAAATAGACGCAATGTATCCTATGTGGCAAATCTCATATGCTTTGACATGTAAGATGCAATTCATCTCACCCTATTTGTTATGAAGGACGTGTGTATTTTACTTGTCTTTATGATAGTTTAAGTGTTTACTTGTTTACATTCAAAGTTGGAGGATATAGATATCGGCCAAGATCAAATTAAATGACATATTTATGTGTTAGGCCTTTATTTTTATTGGAAAACATTCTAAGCCCTTCAAACAGTGGTGGTGGATCTACGTTGTGATTTATGAATGCACGGTAACTTGGTAATTTTGCTCAAATTTCTTTTTATTTTTTTTAATATTTTCCAATGAAACCAGTTGTATTAACTTGCGATAGTGGTAGAAATGCATAACTTTAAATTTTGGATCCGCTACTACCTTTATAGTAGAATTAACATAATACATCCTCTATCGTAATTTATGGGACACTTTTCGCTTTTCGAGATCTAAACCATGTAAACTTTGATCAATATTTTATAATAGATTTTTTTAATCATATCGACGTGAGAAAATTGCAAGTTCTAGTACTTTATATATAGTTTTCTATTATCTAAATTTCAATTGTAAAACAAGTAAGTTGATCATTCAATTTAGCTTCAAAGATAGTTAAATTGATTTTTGAGTAATGAAAGCCGCAACATAATAAGAACGGAGAGAGTAGTTTAGATGTTGAATTCGTAGATATTGATTGATCGAAAAGGTATAGCAAAATGGTCGTGATTCCTTCAATATTAGTAGGAAGCATTTTATTTGCCTTAATGAGTAACCTAACGGGAATCCAGATTAATATTTTCCTTGTCATACATAAAAATCTAAATTAATGAAACTAGAACAGGTTGTATGTGATTCTTGGGTCGTAATCAAGTTGAACTTTTATGATGACATGACATTCATATAATTTAAAAATCAGTCTATCGTAACTACTACTCTATTCGTTTCAAAAAGAATGACCTACTTTAACTTGACACAAAGTTTAAAAAAAATAAATAAGACTTTTGAATCTTGTCGCTTAAATTAAAATTATGTCAAATGTACCAAAATATCATTTAATCTTATGGTCCTAAACATGTCATCTGAAAAGTTGAAATTAAAGTATTATAAAAAAAGAAAAGAGATCATTCTTTTTGATATAAACTAAAAAAAAAAAAAAAGCAGGTTATTTTTTTTTTAAACGAAGGGAATACTTTTTATCACAATAAGTTGCATATATTAAATCTAAATGAAAATGTAAAAATTGCCCGGGAGTCTACGCTTTTACTTTTTCAAAATATGCGGCACATAATGAGAAAAAATTAGTCAAATGCACGACTGATTGATATATTTTACGAAATTATTTTATACGATGGCGGTTCAAGTGACTGGAAACGTGTAAGAAAAAGTTCTTGCCTGCTTCAATGGCGTTTACTCGAACTCAAATAATCCTTTGGGTAGTATGGTTGGTGTGAGTTATGCCGATATTAAATCAAGCATCAAGCCCCAGAACTACGCTTGAAGCTTCATTCAGATCGATTTCAGTCGCCGCAATATCATGTTTGCTAGTTGATAATGATAAATTATTTTTATACAAAATGAATACAATATTTGATTTGCAAGTTAAAAATTCGCATAGCTAATATTAGGGACGGATCTATTTATTGCCGTGGGGGTGGCACGCCACCCGCAAAATCGATAGAAACTCTCTCTCTCTCTCTACATATATATATATATATATATATATATATATATATATATAAGTTAAATATTAAATCTGTCATCCGAAAAACTGAAGCATTATCTAGTGCAAGTGTCAAAGTGTCACTTTTGTTGCCTATAGATGGTGTGTTCAATCCTAGTTTGCAGTTTTTTTTAATACTGATATAATCAAATATTAAATCTACCACCAATAATATCAAAAAATTATCTAGTGCAAGTGACACTTTTGTTGCCCATAGGTCGTGTGTTCGATCTCGATTTGCAGACTAAAACAGGGCAACAACATACATTCTATGATTTAAATGAATTATGAATATCATATTATGATATTAGTAATATTATTGAAATATCAAGATTTGTCATTTTATTATTGTTTTTTTAATTTAATTGGTTGGTAAATTTTCCTATATATCAACAAATGAATAATTTGATTAATTTAATCGATAAGCAGTGGCGGAGCAAGAAATTCAGTGAATATGTTAAGAGCATGCAAAATTAAATACACGCTCATTATGATTAGCATTTAACCTCTATTCACCACATGATTTTCCGACGAAGGGTGTGCATCTGGCCACCCTTCATCGAAGGTGACTCCACCCCTGTTGATAAGTTTACTTGGCATCCAGAGAGTCCGGATCCTGAATCCGCCTCTGACTAATATATGCATAAGTTATGAGAAAATTTGGTAGAATAATTACTGTATGGACAAAAAAGGATTACTCGAACAATAAATATTTTCCACCTCCAAGCACAAGAATTAATAAAAAAAAAAAAGGTGAGAACTCTTGTGGAGAAGTATCAAAAAATGAAAAAAATATGTAACGATTCCTGTCCAATTAATATATATATATATATATATATATATATATATATATATATATATATATATATATATATATATATATATATATATATATATATATATATATATATATATATATAAAGGAGAAGTTTAACCTATTCTATGTGGCATGCCTTAGAAGTCCCCATTGTCATTTATCTTTTTTGTGGATTTTTTGAGTTTTTCCTCATGTTAAAATTAATTTGTTGTATATTTTTCTTAAAAAAAAAAAATACTCTTTTATTTCTCTTAATTACACCTCTTAATGATTGTAATTGTAACTTTCATAGCTTAATTGTAACTTTTCATCTCTTTTAATAATTGTTATCTATTCTTCATTAGAATATAACTAGACATTACCAATATGATTGATAGAATTCTAATTTTTTATTGGATCAAGAAATGAGACAATAACATCATGTCATAATCTATCTTCAAATGCAGAGGTAAGTTCAAAGGGTCTCCAATGATGAGCTTTTTCAATGATTTAATGGATCAGAAGAAATCGCAAAAAAAAAATAAAAATAACAACACCATTAGGGGAGAAAGAAGGAAGAAGCAAATAAGGTGAGAATGAAGGGAGCAATAATTTTTCTCTTATTCAGTAGTTTTTATTTCCTTATCTTTCCATTAATTTATATCTCTCGCATACTGGTAATTTATTTTGTCAAATTAATTTATTTATGGAGGAGTTTGAAAAATCATGGTAAAAGATATTTCACTCAATAAATTTAAATACAATTTATTACTATTATAGTATTATTTGATATATTTATATAATTCTGATCACCAAACACTCTTATTGAAGAATAAAAATACCTTTTGTCTTTATCTTTTTATTTTTCAAAGAGTTTTAATACCTTATTTATTTCAAAAATTTAAGAGTTTAATTCTTTGTAACTTACGATACCTTTGATAATGAATTCAATGCTTTTTATTATCAACAAATTAAGTTTGCTACATATTAATTAGAAGACAGATTCAAAAAAATATGGTGTCATCAATAATTTTATTTTAAAAAAATAAAAAATAATTTGATCGGCGTACAAAAGGTCCCATGGAATCAATAAAGAGATCGGATCAAAAGAATTTATTGCATGAAATATTTTTAGCTTTTCATTTATTCTCCCCTTTCATTTCATCTATAAATCTTTTGATAATTTTAATTTCTCTCTTTAATTGGTCTGCTCCTTAAAGAGCATTAACCTTGATGGCAAAAGTGAACATGTCTCTTTTCAATTAGTGGAGAAAAATAAGTAACGAATAAAATTATTTTTAAGAAAATCAAAGAATTGAAGAAGCAAAAAAAATTCATTAAATCAAGTGAGAATAAAAAAGGTTTAAAGAGTAGGATAAAGAAAAAACGAATAGAAAACTATATTATTGAACGAAAGTAATCGTTTATCTTGAATAGGAAAAAAATGTAACTGTTTTAACATCACATCTTTTATTTGAATTAAGAAAATATTACTTCCTCTACTTTAATTTGTTTAGATCATTTTTTTATTTTAAAAAAGAATGACTCTTTCCTCTTGTAGTAACAATTTGATCTCAAATTTTCGCATTGTCATACTTAAGATCACAAGGTCAAAGAAAATTTTGATACATTTGATATATCGTTAATTTAAGACCTCATGATTTAAAAAATAATTTTTATTTTCTTCAACTTCGTGTGAAGACAAAATATCAATAAATTGAGACGAACAACATATATAAGTAAAATTTTTGTATTATGTAATGAAAAGAAAATGAGATACATATATTACAAAGAAACTGAAATAGTTATATACAAGCATATATATTTATGTCCGCGTGAAGCGCGGATATATTTGTTAGTACTAAAGGAAAGGGAAAAGTACACAAAGTACCCATTCTACCTAAACTATTGACCCGTGTGTGCCCCCATAAACCATTAACTTCTCAAATACCCACAAAGCCCAAAATATATCTATATGTTTAATCTATAATCTCTCTCTATATAAAAAATTTATATCTATATTTATATTTATAATCTATAATCTATATATATAATCTGCATCTATAATATAACATATAATAATAATATAAAAATAATAATATATTAAAAGTGTGAAAGGTCTTAGAAATGTTGTTTGAACTTTTTGCCCTTCACTAAATGTCTTTGTTTTAGACAAAATTATCTTTTCACTATTTTTTTCTAATATTTAACAGTTGAAAATTAATTAAATATATTTATGATAGAATCTTTCCTTATTAGAAATCATCAAAATTAATGACAACTAATACTTTTTCCATTAGTTTAAGAATTTTAAATCAACTAAATTTAATTTTAAGAGGAATTGAAAAATCTAAGAATATATATCTATATCTATAATCTATAATCTCTATCCATAATTTATATCTATATCTATAATATATTAAAAGTGTGAAAGACATTTAAAATGTTGTTTGAACTTTTTACCCTTTATTAAAAGTGTTTGATTTAGATAAAATTATCTTTTCATAATTTTTTCCTAATATTTAAGAGTTAAAAAGTAATTAAATATATTTATGGTAAAACCTTTCTTTGTTAGAAGTCACCAAAATTAATGACAACTAATACTTTTTACATTAGTTTAAGAGTTTTAAATCAACTAAATTTTATTTAAGAAGATTTAAAATTTTTAGAAATAAATATAAAAATATTAAAATAAGAAAAAGTTAAGAAATACCAAATTTTTAAAAGTTTTAAGTACGTAATAAGAATGTAATCAAGATTTTATCAAGATTTGACTTTAAAAATAAGAAAAAAATTCTAAATATATATAAAAAATAATCATACCACAAATATAGTTCAAATTGATGTGTCTCTCTTAGCATCTTGCTGCAAGAAAAAGAGGTATTGCAAGATAAACACAAAAGTGATGATCCATCAACTAATTAAAACTTCTGTTGGTAAAATAGATTTTATAAAGATTTGTCTTTACAAATAAAAAAATATTTTAAATATATAAAAAAATAACCATACCACAAATATAATTCAAATTAATGTGTCTCTCTTAGCATCTAGCAGCAAGGAAAAAAGGTATTGCATGACAAACGCAAAAGTGATGATCCATCAACCACTTAAAATTTCTGATGATAAAATATGTGTGCTTACACTAAAATATATGATTATGTTTGCATTATCATATTAAAGTGTGAAGAGTCTTTGAATGATTTAAACTTTTACACTTTATTAAAAATATCCACAATAGATAAAATTATTTAATTTTAAATAATTAAATGTTACACGTGCGAGGCACATGTGGTTAAACTAGTAAATATAAAAGCGTTAGAATAAGAAAAACTTAAGAAGTACCAAATTTTTACAAGTTTTAAGTACAAAATAAGAATGTAATCAATGATTTTATAAAAAAATTTCTTTAAAAATAAGGAAAGATTTTAAATATTAAAAAAAATAATTGTATCATACATATGGTTCAAATTGATGCGTTTCTGTTAGCCACTGGTAGCAAGGGAGAGGTACTACAAGATAAATGTAAAAATGATGATGTAAAATATATATGTGCTTACACTAAAATATACGTTTATATTTACATTATTATATTAAAGTATGAAGAATTTTTGAAGAGTGATTGAAATTAGGGGTGTGCAAAAACCGAACCGACCGATAAACCGAACCGATAAAAATGTTATTGGGTTAACGGTTTGTTAATGGTTTTATAAAAAAAATTACTGGGTTATTGGTTCGGTTTGATTTTTTCTTATTGGGTAAACCGATAAGCCAATAAGAATATATATATACACACACACATATATGTGTGTGTGTATGACTTATTATATAGTTCTCTTAATTTCTCTTTAATTTCTACCAATTAACAAACCTATTATTTCAATTATACAAACTCTTAATTTCTCCTAACAACATTTAGTTCAAACTTGAAGATTCTTGTAAATTAAAACACATTATGTAGGATTTTTGGTTGCAACTAAGATTCAATTTTTTTTTCATGTTAGTTACTACTATTTCTATTTTATGAGTATTTTCTTATCGGTTAAACCGAAGACCGAACCGTTAAGGACTAAAACCGATAAAAAATATCTTATTGGTTTGGTTATTGATTTAGCATATTTAAAAACTGAAAATCGGTAAATCGAACCGAACCGACTAATGCACACCCCTAATTGAAATTTTAAATTTTCATTAAAAATCTCCAAAATAAATAAAATTAGTTAATTTTAAATAATAAACCATTATACGTGGGAGACATGTGTGATTAAACTAGTTTATCCCAAATTCCCTCAAGCGACAAAAGTGAACGACATGCAAACTTTCAAGATAAAATGCCCCTTCTTCCCTTATGTGCAACAATTAATTCATCCACCATTTTAAACTTATTATTCCTTAATTAACTAGTGGATATATGCGGGCTTCACGCGGTCGTTAAAAAAATATTATTAAATAAATATTGTCATAAGCTTGTAATTAAGATATATATATATATATATATATATATATATATATATATATATATATATATATATATATATATATATATATATATATATTTTATATATTTTCAACCATAATTTTATGAATTGTTGCTTTATATCATAGTATTTAATATGTTGTTTGCTTTTATTAGATCCTCTTGTCTCACTTAACAATTAATCTTGTTATGCTATTTGTCAAAATAGAATAATATCATGTAGTTTACCTACGAAATGATATTATCATAATTGAATATTTAATCTTAAAATAAATATTATATTTCATAAAAGAACTAAAATAAAAAATCCAAAGAACATATAATTTTACGTATTATTATAATAATTTTATAATCTTGTCATATAATATTGATTTCATGAATAACAACTATAAAAATTCCAATACAAGATTTACTTTTGTATTCTTATAAAATTTGTATAAAATTCTTCTTTTCCTCTCCTTTTGTATTTGCTTGCAAAATAAGGTACTCCTATAAGCTAAATAAAAAGAGAAATATAATCAAATAAAAATAAGAAAAATATCACTTAAAAATTTGTTATGTTCAACACATAACTCAATTTTCTACATGTGAAACTCATATTTTTATAATATATCTTAATCTTGAGAATACAAAATATAACAAATATAAATCATTAAAAAAATATATCATAAAACAAGCTATTCATTCATAAAGCTTGCACTATCTTTAAAAAAAAATGCATGATCCATCATCTCTCAAAATGAATGAAAAAATAAGTAAAAGTCATTATTTCATACTTCGATCTATTTTGGTCAAACTTAGATAATTTTTTAAAATAATATTTGTCCGGGACAAGATTCTAGAGAAAATTGAAGGAAAGATGTCATTTAAGTCTTGAATGAAGGATTGATGACATTGACCAACTTCAAGGGTAAAACATAATTAGGAAACTTGATTAAGTTAATTATGTGATTTGAGATTTTCCATGGAATTTTGATAAATACGAATGATAAATTTCTTTCAAATTCTCATGATAATGTCTTGATACGCCATATCATATTGTGACCAACAAAAAAGAGCATGAATTTGAAATAAATATTGTTCACCACTTGTAAATGATGAAGAACCTTGGTTTTTACATGATAATGCATATGTGGAAGTGATATTGATGACTTGCAAGTTCGTTATGATGATACCCTATAGAATATGATATGTGATTAAATCAGATGAAATCTGAATATATTATTTTATATAAGATAGGTGGATGCCCGAAGAAGGCGTTTGAGTGTAAGGGCTCATCACTGGAAAACGTGTTTGCCAACACGAAAATTTGGTACCAGGCTATGTGATCTTGTGTACTTGACTTTATGCCATTCCCAAATTATGACTATAGGTAGGAGCCCGGGCTAAGTGATCTTGGGCACTACTAGTGGGTGGAGACACCATGCTTTGTGGTCTTGCGTGTCTCTCCCTCACTTATACTCTAATCTTGGTTGCAAACGAGGTTGGGAAGTTGGTGTAAATTATGTAGGGTATTCCACCTAGCTCAGTTGCATTTCATTGTTGCTGAGAAACTATTGCATTACGCCCATGTGTTTTCAAATGATTTGATACGAAATTGCTTTATAATGGATCTCAACTATATTTTGTAAAAATATTATGTTTTGTTTTGATATTTCTGTGTGCCAGTACTTTTGTGCTGACCCCCTCCCCTCTCTAACCTCTCAAGTTCAGAGGCCCAGTCTAGGGGTCAAGAGAATCAGTAGATCATTCAGAAAGAGTTGCAGAGACAATTGGTGAGCCTTCTATGTTTCAGAAGGCCTTATGTCCTGCAGTCCTTTAGCTTATATTTAGTTTTGGGGTCTATTGTGGGACTTGTCCCAGTTTATATACAGTTACTTGACTCGGTCATTTGTTAGAGATTTTCACAGATAGTTGTTTAGAGGTTGATTGATGTTGGGGGAATCTTATTTCCCCGTTATTGTCTCTTTTCATATTTATGACCATGTTTCCAAATTATTGTGCTTCTTCCGTATTACTTTGATCATATGAATTAGGTGCATGATTACCAGACAGATAGGGGTGTTTCAAGCCTCCATGGTTCAAAATGCTTGTCACGGCCAGGCCATGGTTTGGGTTGTGATAAACTTGGTATTAAAGCATGGTTCATGGTCCTAGGGTGTCTGCGAAATCGCATCGGGTAGAGTATTGTTTATAAGTATGTAGCGTGCCATACTTATAAGTAGGAAGCTACTAGGCATTTAGGAATGTCTCTTTCATCATGTTCTAGTTCGTGCAATAGAGTCAGAACGTTCCTCTTTCAAGCTCTAATTCATGCTATGGTGTCTCCCATATGAAAGTAAAGTTATCCCAAATTCTTTCCTTACTCTGTTGTTCTCAGACATGTCTCATTATTGGGTTGATTCAAGTGCAAAAAGTTTAGAATATATATGATATAGTCCTTTCCGATTGAGTCCTATAAGATTTTAAAAATTGTGCAAAGACTCGATAAGAGTCTTTTAGTGCATCAATATGTGTTGATTTTAATGTAAATATTGATATTGATGGAATCGTGCATTTTAGCTTAAGGTATTAAGTGTATCTTGTCCCTCTCAAAATCTTGTTACAGATGTGGACAATGTATAGCAGAATGTTGGAACTGTATTTCTACCCGAATAGTAGCATAAGTTAAAGTGTTGTTGTCATGACCTATTGGTAGTGATATTGGACCAAGAAGTTGGTGATGTAAAGTCACAAAGTTAGAAGTCAGAGTGAGGGTGATTTTGTGTAAATGAATATTTCAGTTGAATAACCGATGTTTGAGGATGATTTACCCCTTTATAGTGATAAACCAATGTGGTAGCTAGCAGCATGTGTGGATGGTATGGTAGTCCATAGAGAAAGTGTTTTACTCAGATTTTTATTTATACAGAATAATATGTATATTCTTATACCATTAAATATTATGTGTCAATTTTCTATCCCTTGTAATATGTAATCTTGTTAGCATGATGTTTTTGAAAAAAAATTTAAAGTCTAGTGAAGCCGTGTGGGGCTCTTTCAATTCACTAGCATAGTTGCCTTGGCATCCATCTCATTTTCTTGTTCAAAATACAAAACCAAAGTCTAGCGAAGCCGTGTGAGGCCTGTTTTGATTTACTAGCAACTTGTTGTCCAACTTGTTGTTCTTTTGTTGGTTTAATATATGTATGGCTGAATCTGTTTGCATGAGATTGAGTTGGTGAAGAGGTAATTCGTCCTTATGAGTTAGTTTAGTATAAGGTAGAGAAGGAGTTGTTAGTCAAGGTGATTTGTTGGTTGCTTGAATGTGAAAATGACTATATTAGCGAGTAAGTTATGATTATAGACTCATGGTTGTTTGAGGAATTTAAAGACAGTCTAAATGTATGATTGAGCAAGTAAATATGAGGTGAGAAATTCATATAAGTAGAAAAGATTGTATGGGGTTATAATATAAGATTAAGGTTGATCATGTCTATTATGTGACCTTACCCCTTGACCTTCTTTTGTTGGTAGTTGTAAACTAGTACTACTTATGAGAAGGTATGAAGCAGATTTTGAAGTATTTGGGATAGAATGTTCCAATTTGATGGATAAGTATATTATGTTGCCCTCGTCATGGTGGTAAATGATTGATGCTAGACCATTGGATTGAATCTAATGTAGGATGTGGATGTAAGAATAGTGGCATGAGATTAATGGTGTATGTTTGTGGGAATAAATATTAGTAGCTTGATGTGTTGAAATAGTACGTGCTAATGAGTTATGATAAGGAAGACTGTAAGGTCAAGGTCGATTATTGTTGTTATGGAGTTCTAGTGTACTAGTGTTTCTTGATGTTTATTTCATGATTTTCAAGTGAGAATCATACGTAAGGTTGGGTTGTAAATCATGTTTAGCACTAGACATTAAGTTTGAATAGTTGAAGTTCATAAAGGTGGATATGATGATTTCTTGATCAATGATGTTAGTTATATGAAAGTGATCTAATAGGCTTGAACGGTGTATGAAATGACTTAAGTTTAAATTGATTCGAAATGAAGTATAGTATTGTAGGTATGGTGTAGAAGTATGCCAAGGTGATATGAGGTTGCGGCATAATTTTCTAAGACTATTACATAATTTATGTGGCTAGTGGTACCATTGAATTGTTAAGTGGAGAAAGACTAGTTAGATGGCATATGGTGATCTAAATAGCCATGTTAAGTGTTAGAATCTAATTTTGAGTTTTGAAGGTTGAACCGATAGAAATAAGTGTGCAAGCATTATACTATGACTATTGGTGGCTATGGAAAGATAGAGTGTATCCCAGAAGGTAGTCATTCGGGTTAAGTCTACAATATGCATGTATTGTTATTTTTTTTTCTTTTAGACCCTAGAGTGCAGTAAGTGTAGTTCAGTTAGAATTTGGTAAGGGATCTCCCAAATTCTAGATGATGACTTGAAGCTAAGGGGGGAGATGATAGAACGAATGACCAAGTAAGGCTCTCAAATTCTAGTAGTGATGCAGTATGATTTAGAACATCAGAAAGTGAGGGTGGATCTCAACCCATTCCTACCTCAATTTTCTTTTGTTATCCGAATGCTTACTCATGACTTACGATTCAGTTCTGTGATAATAGTTCTTGATTCCGGTATATGATAGAGAGTCACGTACTCTTCCAGTTCCAAGATAATGAGTTCTAGTTCATTCAAGTAGTCAGAATCACATTCCTTATGTTATGAACTTTAGTTGAGGTCATGCAACTTATGACGTATGTACTCACTCTTTATAGTGTGCTTAGTCCTGTATAAAAATCTTTTCATGCTTCAGGGTCTTATGTTTTAACCTTTTAGTGACCCTCCTTATGCAATGATAGTGGTGATGATGTAAATGTTCTTGTTGATGAAAGATCATAGTATACTTGTTTAGATAAGGCCATAAGTATGAAGTAAGATTTGGGTTTAAGTCTTTGATACATGTGATGGTTAGTGGAAAAGTTTGTGTGTGTATGTCTTAGGGTAGCGCATGGGAGTTATATTGACAATAGTTTAGAAACTATGTGAAGTATGTATTTATGGGTGGTTTCCTTGAAGTTAACATGTGGTTATAAATTAGGCTTGAATGATATTTTGGGATAGTAGAGGACGGTCGCAATATGCATTAGCGACTTCATATTAAGAGTTCAGAGTAGTCATTAAAGTGGTAAGGCATGTTATACTTAGGATGTGATCTTTAAAGGAGATATATAAGTTGGCATCATATGGTTTAGAATAATAGCGTGGTCTGGCATGTTGTATTTTTTTTGTGACTTAGACTTAGGCTTGATCATGACGAAGGGATTAAGTTATTTCCGACATTAGTAGAAAGATTTGTCAATCTCATATGAGAATTTTAAGCTGAGTTGAATGAATATGATATTTGTAGGGAATAGTATAGTTAAGGGATATTTAGGAAGTGCTCTAAGACTAAAAGTAAGAAGTTGTATTGCCAAAGGTCTGAAAATTCTATCCTAATTTAGGAGTTATATGTCTATATTCCAGACTGCAGAGTAGTGTAAATGTTGTGATTTCCTCAGTTGGATGTTTTGTGTAATCCAAACCCAAGATTCATGGCTCCCTATTACTGCTAGAACTTCTTTCAAGAGAGTACTGAAGAGATACTCCAGATTGATTATAAGTTTTCAGTATAGTTCAGTCTATGTAGCCAGCAAATCAGTTTAGCAATCAGATTCGCATGACTTGTTTTCTCATCTCTTTATTTAATCATGCTACCCAAAAATCTCAGATATGTTACTATTCCAAGATAGAGTATACTAGTATTTATGAGTATAGCTCAATTCATGCATCATGTACTACAATCAGATTCCAGATGTTTAGTTATGATTAAATTTGTTGGTGCCTAGTGCATCGCCTCAGTTTTCTGAGTATCTTAGTGAATTGAGCATTTATAGAGGGACATAGGGTCCCAAGGGGGAGATACGCCATTTAGATGCATGCATAGATTCTTATTACAAGCTTTGTACCAATTATTATTGCGTATTCAGTCATACGTCAAACATCAGTTTAGTCAGATATGCATGCATTAGAAATGCATGTACAGTAGAAAAGTTCAGCTTATCAGTGTATTCAGTTCCGCGTTCATGAGAACAACTCAGTAACAAATCCATGCATCAGATATGCACATCCGGTATAAGAATTTAGAACATCAGTAGTTCCAGTCTTATAGTCATGTTTCAGATAAGTGCATTCTTTCTTACAGAAACATATCATGTCTGCATTATTCCATACCTCTAATCTTCAATATGTTCTTACCCATCATTCGAGGACAAATGATCCCAACGGGGAGATAATGTAATACCCCACATTTCGGGCTAGAATAAAAACCACGATTTCGATGCATTGATAATCCCAAAGCCATAAATCCTATGCCAATATGGCATGTTATTTATTTTTGTAGTATGTGAATCCATTCAAGCTTGAATTTAGTCCATAGAGGTCCTTCAACTCAAGGACGAGTTGAAACTATTTTGATCGATTAAGTTTTAGTGGACGTTGTAATTTGTGTTAGATTCCATCAACCATAACTCTCTGTATATGTCGAATTAGGGAGCCTACTATGTGTCAAATGATAGGTCTTTCAGTTAGCTTTCCAACGATACCAATTTTGCTAAAATCCGACATCCGAACAAGAAGTTATGGCGTTTCAAAGTAGTAGGCGGCGCCTATGTAAACATAGGCGATAGAATAGGCACCGCCTATGTAAACATAGGCGATAGCATAGGCACCGCCTATTTAAAGGTTTCAGGTGACTTAAACACTCCGTTTTTGGGGGAAAATGGTCCTTTTCCACCCTTATTTCACCATAAACACGAAATTCAGTTCCCAAAGACCCCAAAATACGCCTTCATTCATCCAAATTGTTCAAGAACTCTCTCTAGGGTTTCAAAGTAAAAACCCAAGTAGTTCAATATTCAATCATGGGTTTTCAAAACAAATTGAAGATTTGGAATCCCTGCAACGTAGGATTCAAGAAGCACCTATCATATTCGCATATAGAGGTACATGGGATTATCCTAAAATCTCATGGGTGTAGTTTTTATGAACATGCATGCTTTTAAATGGGGGTTTTCAATCAAATGCTAATAACTTTCTTTCAATATGATTTCTAAGTCATTTTTCTTAATGTCATGGGAATTGTTTGCCTATATACTTCAATGATTTAAACCATGCATATGTGATTTGAGATTTTCCATGGAAGTTTGATAAATATGAATGATAAATTACTTTCAAATTCCCATGATAATGTCTTGATACCCCATATCATATTGTGACCAATAAAAGAGAGCATGAATTTGAAATAAATATTGTTCACCACTTGTAAATGATAAAACACCTTGGGTTTTACATGATAATGCATATGTGGAAGTGATATTAATGACTTGCAAGTCGGGTATGATGATACCCTATATAATATGATATGTGATTGAATCAGATGAATCTGAATGCATTGATTTTACTTTAGATAGGTGGATGCCCGAAGAAGGCATTTGAGTGTAAGGGCTCATCACTGGAAAATGTATTTGCCAACACGAATATTTGGTACCAGGCTAAGTGGTTTTCTGTACTTGACTTTATACCATTTCCAAATTAGGACTATAGGTAGGAGCCCGGGCTAAGTGATCTTGGGCACTACCAGTGGGTGGAGACACCATGCTTCGTGGTCTTATGGGTCTCTCCCCCACTTATACTCTAATCTCGGCGGCAATCGAGGTTGGGCAGTTAGTGTAAAATATGTAGGGTACTCCACCTAACTCAGTTGCATTTCATTGTTGTTAAGAAACTATTGCATTACGCCCATGTGTTTTCAAATGATTTGATAAGAAATTGCTTTATAATGGCTCTCAACTATATTTTGTAAAAATATTATGTTTTATTTTGATATCTCTATGTGCCAGTACTTTTGTGCTGAACCCCTCCCCTCTCCAACCTCTCAGTTTTAGAGGCACAGTCTAGGGGTCAAGAGAATCAGTAGATCATTCAGACAGAGTTGTAGAGATAAGTGGTGAGCCTTCTATGTTTCGGAAGGTCTTATGTCATGTAGTCCTTTATCTTATATTTAGTTTTGGGGTATACTAGGGGCCTTGTCCCAGTTTGTATACAGTTACTTGACTCAGTCATTTGTTAGAGATTTTCGCAGACATTTGTTTAGAGGTTGACTGATGTTAGGGGAACCTCATTTTACCGTTATTGTTTCTTCTCATATTTATGATCATATTTCGGAATTATTGTGCTTCTTCTGCATTACTTTGATCATATGAATTAGGTGCATGATTACCAGACAGATAGGGGTGTTTCGGGCCTCCATGGTTCGAAATGCTCATCACGGCTAGGCCCTGGTTCGGGTCGTGACAACATGTTAGGAAAGTTCATGGCATTAAGAAAGAGTTCAATAAAAACAAGACTAAGCTAGTATTCCCATGTAAGGTGCCCCTTTTAACACTGACCATGTTTCAAGGGTGAATTATCCCAAGAGGGAGACATTGTAGCACCCTAAACTTTCGGGCTAAGAAAAATCAATTGGACCGCTCTTAATATGTACTTGTACCTGAATCTAGAAAATTTATTGTATCTAGGTGTAAAGGTCATGTTTTAAGTGTAGGGGTGTTGGATATGAATTAAGGGTATAAGAAATCTCTAAATAAATTTAATTTGAAAGTTTCTTTAATGATTAAGTTTTCTTATAGGTTCTGGATGAAACTTAAACAAGCATTTCTCCTAGAATACTTAGAGTAACATGACCCATTACCTATCAAATTAAATATTTTTGAATCTTCTTTCTAACTCAACCAATATCTTATAAATCAGAGTCTCGAGTAAAAAGTTACGTGTGTTTTTCTAATAACAGTCAAAACAGCCTACCAGACAAAAATTTTCAATTTTTTCTTAGCTTTTCACATTCCAGGAGGGGTGATTTCATATTTTCCTTTTCCCATAACCCCCAATACCTTTTTAAAACTCTTTCTTATCAGTTGTAAATGTTTTTTCAACCCTTAACACCTCTCTCCTTTCTCTCAAACTCAATCTTAAGAAGTATAGGAGAATTGGCTCAAGAATCAAGCTTAGTTTTCTTCCTTCCTAACACTAGTTTCTCTAACATTTGAAGGTATGTAAGACCATCTTAATGTATAATTCAAATTTCATGCTCTCCAATTCAATTTGTTTAAGATAAACTAGAATTGAAGAAACTCGCATTCTGTTATTCCTTAATTAAACGCATAAATATATTTTCACCAGATACTTTGGGTAAGAAAAGAAAATTAACTTCTTTGTTCTTTATCTTTCATCCATTAAACTGTTGATATGGTCTAAACCAAATTTATCTCTATAAGAATATTTATAACTGGTTGTATGACTGTTGCACTGGTTGTTTAACTGTTCTACTAGTTCTAAGAATGCTTCACTGGTTGCTTTGTTTGATTTTCTTTCTATTTTTGCAAAATATTGACCTATTGGCCTGGTAAATAGCTCTTTGAAAATTAAACTTCCCATACTGATATTGTCAGGTTCTTAGATTGGGAGTTTGAGTTCACTTTTTATTATTAATAACCGCTTTATCTCCTATTGAGATCTTATGTCAATCTGTTTTCCAGAATCTAAGGTAGTAGATGATTTGTAATAAATATCTTAGACCAATCTTCCATGTCAAAATCTCAGCCATTCCATCCTGTGAATGTCTCTATTAAAGTTATAAGATATAATTTATGAAACTCTTAAAAGTATAATTCTTGTGCCATAATCCATAAGAAGGTAACCTTCCCACAAAATTGGTAAAACTCTTTGCAATGTGATCTATGTATTGTGATTTTGTAAGTCTTAGTATAATAGTACAAACTTCCCAAGAATCTCCCATTGACCTAATAGATACTTAATAGTATTAATATGATTATTTTTACAAGAATACTCCCAATCATGTACATAAATTATATTATATTGAATCATAAAATTACCTCCAATATTAATAGTATTAAATCATGAATATGAACCTATTACTGTTAACTCTCAATATGAGCCTAAAAAGGCTTAACCATGAGCATTAGCCTAATAAGGCTAAACTATGAACATGAACTTAACGAGACTAACATTTTGATCAAGAACTAATCAGATAAATAAGATAACATCATGAGCATAATGGAGTTAGTTAGCTGACTGTGAAGGCATAGGTTTAAATGAGAAATGCCCAAAACTATGTTTGCCAACATAGGATAGAGATCATTTCACAAGTAGGATGACTCTTTTTTCACGTGGTATAACCATGGTTACTTGTTAGAAAATTATGTCATGTTATGTCCTATACCCGACAAGGTATATGATGACTTAGCTGATCGGGCTGAGATCAAACATCATGTGCTCACAAGGTGGTTTATGATGGTTTACTACTTTCTCCCATAAATAATCAAAGGAATTAAATCTACTTTACTTGGTCAATTATAAATTTAGTTTATATTCTTGTTCCTTTGCAGTTGTCATATTTACATTTGAATTTATTTCCCTTTCTAATCTCTTGATGTACTACCCCTCTGAAATAGTTTTTCATACCAATACATTTCACGTATTAATCTTCTTTAACGCTACATCATTTCATGATGTATGTTTCGGATCTCAAGTTTGTGGTTAGGCGCATTATTAGGATTATCATCTTCTTCTATCCGTGAGCCTCCTTTCCACCTGGGACAAATTTAGCTATGATAATTTATCTATGTTCCTTTCAATTTTAGGGTATGACGAGGCCTTTTCCTAACAGTTATATTTAGTCATTAAAGGCTTCACAAACTCGTTTAGTTATCAAACAGATCTTGTAATTCTTAGTCTTATTTATCATGAATATTGTATCTTCAAACGTTATGCGATATTAATGAACATTGATGAAAGATTTTCTCCTTTAAGAAATCTTATTTTATATTGTTCACTCTCTGTTAATTATGTTAGTTATATGCTCATGTGATATACCAGAATGTTCACTCGTACTAGCAATAGTATCAGGTGTGTGCCATGTCTAGGGCCTCAGCTCAGAATGTGACATAGGGGGTGAAAAGGTTTGGTAAGAAAAAAAATCTTAGTCCCCACTATATAGGCCCGTATAGGATTTTAAGCCATTTTTGGAAGGTTGGTTATGAGATAGAGTTGCCTACAGAGTTAGTATCAATGCATCCAGTGTTCCATCTCTCATTGCTAAAGAAATGCATTGGCGATCCAGCTTCGGTCATTCTATTAGAAAGTATGGGTGTAGAAGATAGCCTCTCCTATGTAGAAGTCCCAGTTAAGATCTTTAAACATAAGATTTATAGGTTGAGGAAGAAAGAAGTTGCTTAAGTAAAAATTTTATGGAGAAATCAGTCTGTTGAGGGAGATACTTGGGAAGAAGAAGTTAATATGCGAACCAAATATACTAATCTTTTCTTTATGAATTTAGATTCAGCTTGAGGTAATGATTTCCGTAATGTAATCCTCTTGTTTTCTGTCTCATCTATTTAGATATACACATGTCATAACATGAATTTATGAATTCAGTTCAACCCATGCATCATGTTTTCAAATTTAGATATTTAACCATGATTCAGCTCATAAGTATTTAGTGCATGATCTTAGTCTTTCTATGATTCCACCTTCAACAATTTCATTCGAGGATGAATGATCCCAAGGATGAGATATTGGAGTACCCCATGTTTTCAAGAACTTGACCCTTTAATAGATAGGCTAGCAAGTTAGCTTTCTAATGCTTCAAGTCACGCCACAATCCGATGTCGTGGCAAAAAGTTATGAAAATTTTCCTCCTAGAGTCTATCAGCTGCCAGTGATCACAACTCACTTGATGACCTATAACTAGAAATTATGATCGTTAAAAGGATTTGTACTCACAACAGCCAGGGTCTAAGGTTTCAACCAAGTGCACATGACTCCACTCCATGATTCGTAATCAGGCATTACAAATCATTGAGAGGGACTCATAGTATAAATAGCGTTTAGCCAAGAATCTATCTTAGTGGTTACAATTCCAGTATATGACTCCTGGTCTAATGTTATAAGTCATTGTATAGACCTGTAGCCTGACCAGTATATGATTAAAGGACCCAGCCTCAGACTACAACTTCACTCAATGACTCCTTGTCAGTCATAATGAGATGTTAGGTGGCGAATCGTATTCATAATAGAATAAATCCAAGATCCTAAGTTATGACTTAGACTATGACTCGTAAATAGTCGTGAGGTGAGTCATAACGACAGGGAGCGGGTTTTCCTGGACATTTTTCCAAGGACTTTTAGATCTTTTCTCACACCCTAAAAATCTGAACCCATGTCATTTTGGCTTTCCATGGGGTGGTATAGCAGACCCAAAAGACTCAAATTTATAATTTAATCATATTCCACGCAAAAGAGATCAAAGAGGCAATTTCCCCATCTTTCTCAAGAAGACTAGGGTTTCTCAAGAGTAAGATCAACTCCAAGAAATTCCATAATGAACTTACTACCAAGTATGTGGGATATTCATTAGTGGTTCCCTTCCACCCATTGTGTCCCAAGAACTCTCTGAACTTCCAAGTGTAAAGATCTTTTCTCTTTTATGGGTTTCCAAGTTAACCATGAATTTTATGAATCTCCTCTCCATTGTTTTGATTCTAAACCATAAAAATATATTCCCTCATGATAATGGTGTTTACATATGATTGATAATGCAAATGTATACATCATGATTTGTTATTAAAATATGGGGTGTTATTCACGATTTTACCATACCATGTAATGTTCAATATTTGCCAAGATTAGCTTGTAATAGATAGTGTTGGTGGGTTACGAATACTCGATACATATTTATTCGTGCATGTCACAGTTTTTAAGTTACAAGACATCTATACCATGCTGGAATTTTCAAATTCAAGACATTATCATAATGAGAACTTGTCTGTACCAGATCATGTTAAATGAATAATAATACACATGTTATTCAGTTGGGAGTAATATTTCGCACTGAGTGAATACAGGGATAGCAGATCTCCCATCAGTTAGGCATAAGTCATTAGTAGCAGTCCCTAAGTTCCTAAGCTATGGTGCCACCATAGATTTTAAGGTGTCCCCCATCAGTAGAGGCATGATACCCTAATCCATATGTACATCAGATTAGTGGATCCATACCCACTAGTGTTGGTACCTTTGGCATGGTACTAACCCCTATCTAACTAGGGTTCCTAGTTGTACCTTAATCTTGCTCTGATTGGGGTATGTCATTTGTAGTTAGCTCCCATGGTGTTTGTTCAGTATTCAGATTATACCAGTTTAGGTTTGCGTGATTAAGCGTCTAGTCTATCAATTATTCAATTAATCAATTTTACAGATTAATTCATAACATGTTTTACTTGGTCTTGCGTTCGATTTACATATTCATACATTCATGTACAATACCATTATATATATACATATCAGTCAACCATTGTCTCATATACAAGTATATTTAAATTTATGATCAGATACTCTATTTTGCATTATATTATCTTATAACATAGGTTCGGACACTCAGTTCCCTAATCGTACTTAGACAGCATGTATGCCACTCAACAAAAGTTGTGGTGAGTCCTCATTCTTTGATGACAAGTTATCTATAGTTACTTTCAGTCCTTTTCACTATAGTCAGTCGGATTTAGCTGGGGGATTCCTTATTAGCTCCTTGTGTTAGAGGGTTTCAGATAGTCAGACCTGATTTTAGTTTTATCAGATGTTCAGATATTTTGTGTATTGTTTCCATATTATATCCTATTAGTTTTCCCCAATTTATATTCCACATATAATATTATGGTATAATTATCTTCAGTGCTCACAGCAGATACCATACCATGGTTTAGCTTAGGGTCACTTGTGACTCTAAGCATTATGTTACGACTAGGGGGTAGTCTCTGATAGTGAAAAAATTGGTATTTTAGACAAAATTTTAGAGTGTCCTAGGGTGTCTAAAAGTCACATTAAGTAGGTTCTTGTTCAGGTGTGTGAAGCGTGCCACATTCATGAGCGAGAGTCTCTGAGACATTTTAGGAAATCTCCCCTTATTTTAGTTTTTAAGTCATGCGATAGAGTATGATGTCTATTGAATTTCCTCTTCTAACTCATCCTTCATCTTTTTACAAAAAATGCCTCCCAGAAGGAATAATGGAAAAAGAAAAAGGGACCACTCCACACCGCCACCTATTTAGGAAGATACTCAGAATGAACATGTCTCCTATGCCAAATTTAGGTCTGGTTTTACATTTTTGGACTAGTCTATGGATTCCTAGAATAACTAGGAGGTTGTTGCCCAATCCAATCTAGTAGTGAATATGTCAATTTCGAGGATTTGTGACTTTACTCGATGGATCCTCCAACATTCTTTGAGTCCATGTTTGAGGAAGATCCACGATAGTTTCTTGATTGTGTCCAAAAAGAAACTAATAACATGGGTGTCACTTACAGTGAGAGTGCTAACTTAGTTTCTTATAAGTTAGAAGGAGTAGCTCATACTTGGGTTAAGCAGTAGAAGAAAGATAGAATTATGTATACAAAGACCTGTAGAGTGGGATGAGTTTGCTATTATTTTCTTGGATAAGTTCTTCCCACTTAAGTTTAGGGAGGCCAAGGAGCAATATTTTATCAATCTCAAGAAGGGTAAGATGATTTTGAAGGAGTATTCTCTTAATTTCAATAAGTTAGCAAGGTATGCCCTGACTATGAAGGCCGATGCTAGGGCTAGAATAAGTAAGTTTGTGTCGGGAGTTTATGAAGATATAGTCATAGAATGCAAAATATCTATGTTGATTAAGGAGAAGGATCTCTCTAGGCTGATAGTTCATGCTCAGCAGATTGATGAAGAGAAGCTTAAAGAAAAGGAAAGGGAGAATAAGAGGGATAAAATTGGTAGTTTCACCTTTTCTCTACAAATATTTGAAGGTGGCCAGAAATATTTAGCCCCAGCCTGATCTTTTGTTAGTGAACTAGTGCCTAAGTTTTGGTTAGACACTCAGGATAGGCGTCAGGTTATAAGTCCTAGGGTAAAGTATGAATAGTGGAATAACCGATCCAGTCTGTAGTAGATATGGTAAGAACTATAAATATAAGTGTATGGCCGACAACGATGTGTGTTTTAGGTATGGAAAGTCAGGTCGCAAGATAATGGATTTCCTAACATAAATATCAAAGGGAATGAATGATCATCAGGAATTCCAGACTAATTTTTCAGCACTACCAACTGGTCTCCCTACTCATCAGGGTGCCACTTCTAGTTCAACTAGTGGACAGCGCCAGAATTGACTTTATGCACTTCAGACTCGATAGGATCTGGAGAGTTCTCCTGAAGTGGTTACTAATATGTTGCAAGTATTCCACCTTTATGTTTATGCATTATTAGACCCCGGACCTTGACTTTCTTTTGTAACTCCCTATATAGTGGTGGACTTTGGAGTCAGACCCAAAATTCTTGCAAAAACCTTCATAGTGTCCACTCCAGTGGATATTTCCATTATAGCCTGATGGGTATACAAATATTAACCATTTACAGTGTCCCATAAAGTTAGCTTAGTAGACCTTGTTAAATTAGAGATGACCAATTTTGATGTCATTCTCAACGTAAATTTGCTCCACTATTGCTATGCCTCAGTTGATTGTTGAAATAAAATAGTCCAGTTTCAGTTTACTAATAAGAAAATCATAGAATGGAGGGGTACTACCTCAGTGTCTATAGGTCAATTTTTATCTTACCTTAAGGCAAGGAGGATAATGTCCAAGGGTTGTATTTATCATCTTGTCTAAGTCAAGGACTCAAATTTTGAAACTCCAAGTCCTGAGTCAGTTGAAGTAGTGAATAAGTTTATAAAAGAGTTCCCTGAAGATGTTCCTAGAATTTCTCCTGAGAGGGAAATCGACTTCAGAATAGTTCTCCTCCCAGATACCCAGCCTATTTCAATTCCACCTTACCGAATGGCTACGATCGATCTTAGGGAATAGAAAGAATAATTGAAAGATCTCTTAAATAACAGCTTCAGCAGGCCTACTATTTCCTGGTAGGGTTCCCTATTTCTCTTTGTGTGCAAGAAGGACAATTGTCTCAGAATGTGTATCAACTATAGCTAGTTGAACAAAGTCATAATCAAGAATAACTATCCTCTTCTCAGGATTGATGAATTGTTCGACCAACTTTGGGGTGTAGATTATTTCTCTAAGATAGACCTCATATCTGGATATTATCATCTTAGATTCAAAGAATGTGACATTCCAAAGACAACCTTCAGAACTAGGTATGGTCACTTTGAATTCGTAATTATGTCTTTTGTACTAATGAATGATCATTGAGCTTTAATAGACAAAATAAATAGAGTGTTCAAAAAGTATTTGGACATATTCGTCACAGTATTCATAGATGATATTCTCGTCTATTCTTTTAGTGAAAGTGATCATGCAACCATCTGAGGATTAGTTTGCAAACCCTTAAGGATCATCAGTTATCTCTAAGTTCAATAAGTGTAAATTCTAGTTGAGATCAGTAGCTTTTATTGGTCTCATCATTTTTGGTGATGGTATTTAGTTGATCCCTAAAATATCAATGAAGTAATAAACTGGCCCAGGACTATCTCTCTATCAAATATAAGGAGTTTCTTGGGTTTATCATTGCCTCTCCCATATAACGATTGACTCTAAAGAAGGTTAAGTTTCAGTGGTCAGAATCTTTTGAGAAGAGTTTTCAAGAGTTGAAGACTTGACTCACTTCCGCTCAGTATTGACTATTTTTGAGGTTTCAGATGGGTTGTAGTTTATTATTATGATTTTGTGGTTGGTACTGGGTGTGTGTTGATTTATCAAGGTAATTTCATAGCCTATGCCTCTAGACAGCTTAAACTTCATCAGAAGAAATACTCGACTAATGATCTCTAGTTGGAATCGGTTGCCTTTACATTAAAGATTTGGAGGCATTGCCTCTATAGTGTTTATGTTGATGTGTTTACTGATTACAAGATTTTACTTTATGTGTTCATGTATAAAGACCTAAATCTGTGTTATAAAAGGTGGCTTGGATTGTTGAAATACTATGATACAAGTGTATTTTATCACCCGAGTATGGCCAATGTTATGGTCGATAACCTTAGCAGGTTTATTTTTGAAAAGTGTTGTCTATGTTGAGGATGATAAGAAAGAGTTAGTTCACAGGGTCCATCAGTTGGATTTGATTGGTCGATTCAATTAAAGGTAGTATTTGGGTTCAAATTGGTTCGAATCTTCCTTGGTTTCTGAGGTGCTAAGTTGAAAGAAGTAGTTCAAGATCAGAAGGTTGAGGTTTTCTCCCAAGGTGGAGATGGTATAATTTATTGTCAGAGCAGGCTGTGCATTTTAAATATACATGGTTTGAGGTAGAGAATGTTAGTATAAGAGCATGGTTTGCGATATTATATTCACCCAGGAGCCACTAAGATATACCGCGATTTGTGGGAAGCTTATTGGTGGAATGTTATGAAAAAGGATATTATGGAATTCTTGGCTAAGTGTATGAATTATCAGCAGGTTAAGGTTGAACATTAGAGACCTAGAGGTATGCTTCAGGAGTTCAGTATTCCCACTTAAAAGTGAGAAGTGATTAATATGAATTTTGTTATAGGGTTACCCAGTTGCATCGTGAGCATGATTCTAGTTGGGTCATTATGGAGAGAATGACCAAGTCATCCCATTTCTTGAAAGTTCATACTTTATATTTAGTCGAGGATTATGCTACTTCTATTTCAGGGAGTTGGTAATATTATAGGGAGTACCTTTGACCATCAGTTCATATAGAGGTACTCAGTTTACCTCTTATTTTTCGAAGGCTTTTCAGAAGTGTCTTGGTACACAAGTTCATTTCTGCTCAGCTTTTAGGCCGCAAAAAAAGGTCAGGCATAGAGGACTATTCAAACCTTTAAAGACATGTTGAGGGCTTTTTTATTTTTTTTTATTTTAGGGGTAGTTGGGATGACCACTTACCTTTGATTAAGTTTTTTTTACAATAATAGCTATCACTCCAGTACTCAGATGGCTCCATTTGAAGCTCTTTATGGTAGGAGGTGTAGATCTCCTATTGGTTGGTTTGAAGTTTGTGAAGCTACTTTGATAGGTCTAGATTTAGTACATGAGGTGATGGAGAAATTTTAGCTAATTAGAGAAAGGCTGAAGACTCCCCAGAGTCAATAGAAGTCCTATGCAGATGTGAGGAGAAGGGAACTTGAGTTCGAAGTTGGAAATTTTGTTTAGCTGAAAATTTCTCCCATGAAGGGGTAAAGAGGTTCGGTAAGAAAGGAATCCTTAATCCTCTCTTTGTTGGCCAGCATAGGATTTTGAGCCATTTTGTGAAGGTAGCTTATGAGTTAGAGTTGCCTTTTGATTTTGTATCACTCCATCCAGTGTTCTATCTATCATTTCTAAACAAATGCATTGGTGATCTAGCTTCAGTCGTTACTTTAGAAAGTATATACGTAGAAGATATCCTATTCTATGAAGAAGTCCCAGTTGAGATCCTGGACCGTCAAACTCATAGGTTAAAGAATAAAGAAGTTGTTTTTGTAAAAGTTTTATGGAGAAATCAGTTCATTGAGGAAGCTACTTAGGAAGAAGAAGTTGATAAGTGAACCAAGAATCCCAATGTCTTCTCAAAAAATTTAGTTTCATCTTGAGGTAATGGTTTCCTTAAAGTAATCCTCTCATTTTCTGTCTTAGCTATTCAACCATCCTCGTGTCATAATATGCATTGATGAATTCAGTTCAACCCATGATCATGTTTTTATATTCAGATATTTAACCATGATTTAGACTATAAGTATTCATTGTATGGTCTTAGTCTTCATACTATTTAAGATTTAACAATTTCATTCGTTGATGAATAATCCCCAGGGGGAGATATTATAATACCCTATGTTTTCAAGAACTAGACCCTTTAAAAGACAGGCCACCAAGTTATCTTTCCAACGCTTTAAGCCTTGCCTTAATTCGATGTCATGGTAAAAAGTTATGGAAATTTTTCTCCATGATTCTGACAGCTTATATCAATCACAACTCACTTAATAACCCATAACGAGTCATTACTAGGAGTTGTAGTCATAATAGTCAGGGTCCCAGGTTTCAGCCTTGTGCCTATGACTCCACTCCATGATTCGTAATAAAATATTATGAGTCGTTGAAGGGACTTATAGTCTCAATAGTTTTTAGCGAAGAATCCTCTTTTATGGTTATGAGTCAAGCATATGACTCATAGTTAGACATTACGAGTCACTGTATTAACCCGTATCCTGACTAGTGTATGATTAAATAACCCAGCATTAGACTATAACTTTACTCAATGACACATAGTTAGTCATAACGAGATGTTAGGTAGTGAGTCGTAGTCATAACAGAGTGAACCCAGGATCTGGGGATCCCCTGTTACGACTTATACTATGATTAATAACCATTCGTAATGAGTCATGAGGTGAGTCGTAACAATTAGGAGCATGTTTTCCTGCATATTTTTCCAAGGAATTTTATGTCTATTCCTACTCCCTTATAAGCTAAATTCATGTCGTTTTGGCTTCCCAAGGGGTGGTATAAAAAAACTAAATAATCCAAATTCATCAATTAATTGTATTCCACCCAAAAGAGATCAAAGAGGAAATTTTCCCATCTTCCTCAAGCAGACTAGGGTTTCTCAAGGGTAAGATCAACTATAAGAAATTCCCCAAGGCTCATACTACCAGGTATGTGGGATATTCATTAGTGGGTCCCTTCTACACATTGAGTCCTAAGAACTCTCTCTACTACCAAGTGTAAAGCTCTTTCCTCTTTTATGGGATTCCAAGTTAACCATGAATTTTATGAATCTCCTCTCACATGTTTTGATTCTAAACCATGAAAATATATTCCCTCATGATAATGGTGTTTCCATATGCTTGATAATGAAAATGTCTACATCATGATTATTTATTAAAATATGAAGTGTTATTCATGATTTTCCCATATCATGGAGTTTTTAATATTTGCCAAGATTAGTTCGCATTATATAGTGGTGGTGGGTTATGAAAACCCAATACCTAGATATTCACGCATGTCATGGTTTTTAGGTTAAAACACATACATACCATGCTTTTATTATCAAATTCATGACATTAGCATAATGAGACCTTCTCAATACCAGATCATGTTAAGTGAATAATAATACCAGTTCATTCAATTGAGAGTTAGTACTTAGTGAACACAGGGATGGCGGCTCCCCCATAAGTTACGCATGAGTTGTTAGTAGCAGTCCCTAAGTTCCAGACCTACATGCCACCATAGATTTTGAGGGGTCCCCGGTTAGTAGGGACATAAAACCCTCATCCTTTGGGACATCAAGTTATTGGATCCACGTCAGCCATGCTGGTACCCTTGGCATAATACTAAGTCCCTTCCAGTTGACATTACTAGTTGGACCTCAATTTTGCTCAGATTGGGTATGTAAGATGTAGTTAGCTCCCACGGTCTCAGTACAGTATTCAGTTTATACCATTTCAAGTTTGCATGACCAAGTGTCCAGTCTATCAGTTATTCAGTTAATCTATTTTACAGATTATTTCAGCACATGCTTTACTCGGTCTTGCATTCAATTTGCATGTTCAGTACCATCATATATATACTTATCAGCTAGTCCTTATCTCACATACCATTTCATTCAAAGTTATGATCGCATACTTTTTTTTGTGCTATATTGTCTTACAACATAGGTTGGGATTCTCAATTCCCCGATCGTACTTAGACAGTTTGTGTGCCACTCAGCAGGAGTTGTGGTGAGTCCTCATCCTTTGAGGATAAGTTATCTATAGTTAATTTTAGTGCTTTTCACTATAGTCTATGGAATTTAGTTGGGGGATTGTTACATCAACTTCTTATGTTAGAGGCTTTCAGATAGTCAGACTTGATTTCAATTTTATCAGATGTTCTAATATTTTGAGTATCATTTTCATATTATATCTTATTAGTTGTTGCCATTTATCTTCTGCATATTACATTATGTTATTATTATCTTTATTGCTCACAGCAGATACCAGACCATGGGTTAGCTTGGGGTTACTTGTTACTCTAAGCATCGTGTTACGACTAGGGGGTAGTCTTAGATCCTAACATTATACGTGATCTTTTTTGGTTTTTAGCTGTTAGATCATTACCTATTATTTTTGGATATGGATTGGGAAATTGAGTCATGACCCAAGTTGTTAGTACCTCTTATTCTATCCTCTAAAGTCTCAAACCAACCAACCATAGATCAGTATTACCTGCTATGCAATGCCTTAAATGGTGCCATCTAGATACTTGAATGATAGCTATTATTGTAGCAAAACTCCATTAAGGCTAGAAACTACTCCAATTGACCTCCAAAGTTCATGATACAATCTTAAAGCATATCCTCCAAGACCTAAATAGTCTGCTCTAACTATCTATTATTCAAGGGATTAAAAGTTGTACTTAGGCCGACATGGATACCCAAATCCTCTTAAAGTTTCATCTAAAAGCTAGAGGTGTAGAGTGTACCTTTAACTAAAATAATCAACATGAACTCCCTATGAAGGAGAATGTAATACCCCATAAGATCCTAGCTCAATTCAGCTCACCATAGTATGTTAAAGGGGTTAAAGAGTTAGAAAATTTCACTAAGTGTTAGGACTCAGTCATTTCTAAATATCCTAAACTTCGATGACTTTATTTTAGAACTTTCTAATGGTATAATGTTAAATTTTAAGTTGATTCAAGATCGAGGTTATTGATAGTACATCTCGGGTAAGTTTAGGAATTTTTGGACGAGCATAAGAGTGTGTTTGGGTTTCCAAAATAGTAGTAGCACCAGGATAAGCCCGCGGTGCATGCTCCATTTCTCACCTAGGGGTGCCCGCAATAGAGCCCGAGGCATACGGTCCAGGTCGGTAGACCAGAGACTGCAGCGCCCGGCTCATCGCCTAGCCCTATTTTTCCAGGTTTTGATTCTATTTTTTCAAGAGCAATTGGGTCTTTTCCTTTCACCCAATTTATCCATAAAACGGGATTGAGGGTCTAAAAAGCATTATTTGCTATCTTTTACAAGAAATTCCCTCAAGAGAAAGCAATCCTCTCTCAAGAACAAACCCTAGCCTCTTCAAAATTCAAGCTCAAACTTCAAGAAATCACCAAGAACCTTCATGAATTCTTCAATTAAGGTATTTATGATATTAATTCATGGGTTCTTTTCTCCCATAGAGCCCAAGAATCCATTTTCAAGTTTGAAGTTATGATTTTTACATGATATTATGAATTATATACTTAAGGCTATTATGAACTTTGATTAAAAACTATGTTTCCATGTGGTTTCATTGGAATTAGCCCTTGTCACAGTTGAAGGATGATATTTGGATGATTAATCTTTAACCCATGATTTTTGTTTTGTAATTATGCTAGTATCACATGTTTTAACTATTACCATGCTCAAGTCTATAAAAATCAAGTGTTTGATGAAATGATTAAATGATTGGGTTTTTGAATAATGATCCTTTGTTATGTTTTGAAGCTTTAGCATGTGGCCCTATTGTTATTGCTATCGAGCCCTGGGGGTGATGAATACCCAAAACTTAGATGTTTTACTTAGTCTTAGTATTGTCAGAATGTTTTCAGATATGTATAAGCATTATCAGTTCAGTCAGTTATCATAATCAATTAAACTTAGATCAGTTCAGTAATCCAAGTCAGTTCAGGTAAGAGTAGGATTTAACACTGAGGGAACCCAGGGTTGGGAGGTTGCCTGTCAGTTGAGGGTGTGACCCTTAGTAGCAATCCCCGTGTTCTAAAACTACATAGCCAGCATAGTATTGAGATGCTAACCTGCCAGTTGGGGGTTGACACATATCTCACCAGGGCATCTGCTAATAGAGGGTGACTCTTTAGTCATTCAGGACCAAATTATAGTAGATCCACACAACCAGTACTAGTACCTATGGAACGCTACTAACACTCTTCCAACAGGGGTCATAGGTTCGACCCCAATTAGCTCTTTGAGGCATGTCGGATAGATAATGACTCCCACAGTCTCAGTCCAGTATTTATTTTAGAACTCAATTCAGTATTCTTTGACCATAGCATATAGTTATCAGTATTTCTGTATTTCAGTTTACAGACTAATTCAGAATCAAGTTATATACTTGTTCATGCATTCTTAGATTTTATAGTTTTCATGCATTTGAACTTAGTCATCTCATGCTATTCATTCAATCATTATCTCATACACATAAGCCTATGCATTTTAGCCTAACCTTATCTCGCATACCAATACATTCAAAGTACTGATCGCATATATTTTCTTTACGCTATGATGTCTTATATCAGAGGTTCGAACGCTTAGTTCCCTGACTGTGCTTTGCCAAATCAACCTATCAGCAGCCGTGGTGAGTCCTCATATATCGAGTACCATTTATGCTTATTTCAGTACATCAGTATTTATTTTTATTAGTTATTTCGAGTTAGTTGGGGCCTATCCCATCAACTTTTTGTTTTTCAATCAATATTAGAGGCTTTCATACATTTTAGATAGTCAGTTAGACTATCAATTTTTATTAATTTTTAGACAGTTGTTTTCAGACTTATGATTTAGAAATGTTTCCAGTATTTAAAACCTTGTGGCATTTTTTAGTTAATTTCTGCACATGTTCTTTTGTTATCCATTTTATTCAGTGCTCACAGTAGGTACAAACTCATGGGTTAGCTTGGGGTCACTCGTGACCATAAGAACCGTGTGGCATCGAGACAATATTTCTGGGGCATTACAAACTTAGTATCAGACACTAAGGTTTTACAGTGTCCTAGGGAGTCTAAAAGACACATTGAGTAGAGTCTTGTGTTTGTGTGTGAAGTGTGCCACACTTATAGACAAGAGGCTACAAGACATTCTTAGGAAAAGTTTCCCTTCTTTCAGTATTCATAGAGTGCAAATAAGTATGAGCCCTATTTAAAGTCTCTTTCTTATTCAATCTTCCTTCTATTTATAGAACCCGCCTCCCAGAAAAACTAACAGTAAAAGAAATAAAAATCAGCTTACACCTTCGCTCGTTTCAGAAAATCCCCTGAATAAGCATGTTTCTTATGTTGAGTTCAGAGATGTATTCACCACTTTATCCCATTTAGTAGCAGCTCAAAATAGTCAGCCAACTGCTATTCCAGCTAACCCAATGGCTAATACCGCCGCAGCTAGGATTTAGGACTTCACCTAAATCAATCCCCCTCAGTTTTAGGGATCCAAGTCTGGTAAAGATCCATAGGAGTTTCTTGACATAGTTTAGAAGGTAATAGATATTATGGGCATGACTTCTAGTGATATTGCAGAGTTGGCTGCTTACCAGTTCACACCTAGTTTAATAGTGAAACGGGGATAGAGGCGCAGATATCGGGCCTGTAGAATGAGAGGACTTTGCTACCTCCTTCTTGGAAAAGTTTTTCCCTTTGGAATTAAGGGAAGATAAGGTACAGGATTTTATCAATTGGAAGTAGGGGAACATGAGTGTGAAAGAGTATTTGCTTAAGTTTACTTAGCTTGCCAGGTATGCTCCTAATGTGGTGTCAGATGACAGGTCTAGGATGACTAAGTTTGTCTCTAGTGTAGTTGATAGCGTGGTCAAGGAGTGAAAGACTGCTATGTTGATTAAGGAGATGGACTTGTCTGGGTTGATGGTCCATGCTTAGCAGATTGAGAAGCATAAGGCTAAGGAGAGAGAAAGGAAGAACAAGAGGGCTAGGACAGGTAGTTTCAACTTTGATTACCCTATGTCAGAAGGTGGTAACCATCCTAAATTCTATCCAAAATATTTAGCTCTAAATTTGTCTTTAGCTTGTGCGCCTATGCCAAAGTTTAGAATGATAATCGGGATAGGGAACCAGGCTCTAAGTCCTAGGACAGTGTGAACAGTGGTCACACTAATCCTTTTTGCCAAAAATATGGTAGAAATCATCAGGGTATGCATACATTTAATAGTGATGTGTTCTTTAGGTGTGGCAAAACAGGCTACAGATTTAGGGATTGACTAAAGAGTGGTTAGCAGGGTTAGTCCAATAGTCCCTCAGTTCCATCCGGTCGCCCGACTTATTAGGGTGTCGCTTCTAGCGCAACTAGTGGACAGCGTCGGAATAGGCCATATGCACTTCAGTCCCAACAGGATTAGTAAAATTATCTTGACGTGGTTACGGGTACATCGCAAGTCTTTCATTTACATGTTTATGCTTTGTTAGATCCTGGGGCTTCACTTTTGTTTGTAACCCCTTATAAAACTATCAATTTTGGAGTCAGTCCTGAAACCTTAGTAGAACATTCTCATTTTCTACCCCAGTAGGTGTCCTTATTATAGCCAGGCAGGTATACAGAAACTGTCCGGTCATAATCTCCTAGAAAGTTACTTTAGTAGATCTTGTGGAGTGAAAGATGACTAATTTTGATGTCATTCTCCGTATGGATTAGCTCAACTCATGCTATACTTTAGTTGACTATAGAAACAAAGTTGTTCAATTTTAGTTCCCAGGTGAACCAGTAATTGAGTAGAAGGCTAGTGCTTTAGTGCTTAGGTGCCAGCTTGTTTCATACCTTAGGGCGAGAAAAATGATATCCAAAGGGTTTGTTTACCATCTTGTTAGAGTCAAAGACTATAATTCTGAGACACCCAATATTGAGTCAATTTTAGTAGAGAGGGAATTTCCAGATATGTTCCCTGAAGACCTTCCTAGAGTTCCACTCTAAAGGGAGATCAATTTTGGTATAGACTTCTTCCAGATACCCAACCTATCTCTATTCCTCCCTACAGAATAGCTCCAAATAAGATTAGGTAATTGAAAGAACAGTTGAAGAACCTCCTAGATAAGGGGTTTATCAGGCCCAGTGTATCTTCATAGGGCGCTTCAGTCCTTTTCATGCGTAAGAAAGATGGTTTTCTCAGAATATGCATTGATTACCTCCAGTTGAAAAAAGTTCACCATCAATAATAAATATCCACTTACCATAATTGATGACTTATTTAACTAAATTTAGGGTTCCAGTTACATCACTAAGATAGGCCTCAGATCCGACTATCAACAACTCAGAGTCAGAGAATGTGACATTTTGAAAATAGCTTTCAGGACCTAATATGGTCACTTCAAATTTCTAGTTATGTCCTTTGGTCTAACAAATCTCCAGCAGCTTTGATGGACTTGATGAACTAAGTGTTCAAATAGTACTTGGACATGTATGTCATAGTCTTCATTGATGATATTCTTATCTATTCCCATAGTTAAAATGATCATGCAGACCATCTCAGATTATTATTGTAGACTCTTAGAGCCCATTAGTTGTTCGCTAAATTTAGTAAATGTGAGTTTTGGCTAAGATCAGTAGCTTACCTTAGCCATATTATTTTTGGTGATTGCATTAGAGTTGATCATTAAAAGATTGAAACAATAAGAAACTGGACCACACCCATTTCTCTATTAGATATCAGGAGTTTCTTGGGTTTGGTTGGCTATTACAGACGGTTTGTTGAAAGGTTTTCATCTATTCCATCCCCCATGTCTAGATTGACTCAAAAAAAGTCATGTTTTAGTGGTTAGATTCCTATGAGAAGAGTTTTTAGAACTTGAAGACTCGACTCACCTCATCCCTAGTCTTGACTTTGCCTGATGGTTCAGAGGGATTCGTTTTGTACTATGATGCTTCTAGAGTTGGTCTTCATTGTGTGTTAATGTAGAGATATAAGGTGATAGCTTATGCCTCTAGAAAGCTTAAACCCCATGAAAGAATTACCCTACCCATGATCTTGAGTTAGCAGTTGTTGTGTTTGTCTTGAAAATTTGGAGAGATTATCTTTATATGGTGCATGTTGATGTGTTCACGAACAACAAAAGCTTGTAATATGTGTTTTTGTGGAAATACCTGAATGTTTATCATAAAAGGTGGTTGGAATTGTTGAAGATTATGATATGAGTGTTTTGTATCACTCGAACAAGGCCAATGTAGTGGCAAATGCCCTTAGTAGATTGTTTATGGTTAGTGTTGCTCATGTTGAGGATGATCGGAAGAAGTTAGTCAGGGTGGTTCATCAGCTTGCTAGACAAGGTGCTCATTTGGTTGATTCAACTGAGGGTAGTGTATGGGTTCAAAATAGCTCAAGATCTTCATTGGTTGCCGAAGTGAATGAAAAGAAGGATAGGGATTCTAGTTTAGTTAAGTTAAAGAAATCAGTCAAATATCAGAAAGTAGAGGTTTTCTCCTAAGGTGGAGATGGTGTGTTATGATGTCAACGTAGGTTGTGTGTACCGGGTGTTGATAGTTTGAGATAGCAGATTCTAGATGAAGCACATAGTGCGTGTTACTCTATTCATCTAGGAGCAAGATGTACCGTTATTTATGGGAAATCTATTGGTAGGGTGGTATGAAGATGGACATTGTAGAGTTTGTAGCAAATTGCTCTAACTGTCAGTAGGTTATGGTTGAGCACCAAGGCGTAGTGGCACTATGCAGGAGTTTAACAATCCAACTTTGAAGTGGGAAGAGGTGAACATGGATTTTGTAATAGGGTTTCCCCATTTGCGTTGTCAGCATGATTCGATATGGGTTATTGTAGGCAGACTGACCAGTTAACCCATTTTTTGCCAATTCATACTTCTTTTTTAGCTGAGGATTATGCCAAGCTCTATATTAGAGAGTTGGTTAGGTTGCATAGAGTCCCATTGTCTATCATCCAGATAGAGGTACTTAGTTTACCTCTCATATTTGGAAAGCTTTTCAGAAAGGTCTTGGCACCCAAGTTCGTCTCAGTACAACCATTCACCCTTAGAAAAATGGTCAGGCAGAGAAGACCATTTAGAACTTAGAGGATATGTTGAGAGCATATGTCATCGACTTTAAGGGTAGCTGGGATGATCATTTACCAATGATAGAGTTTGCCTACAATAACAGTTATCATTCTAGTATTCAGATGGCTCCGTTTGAGGATCTCTATGGGAGAAGATGTAGATCTCCAATTGGTTGGTTTGAGGTAGGTGAGACTACATTGATAGGGCCCGATTTAGTTCTTGATGCATTATAGAAAGTTTAGTTAATCAGGGAGAGGCTTAAGACAGCCCAAAGCCATCAAAAATCTTATACAGGAATGCATAGGAGAGATCTCGAGTTTGCAGTTGGAGACATTGTTTATTCAAAAATCTCTCCCATGAAGGAAGTAAAGAGATTTGGAAAGAAGGGGAAACTTAATCCCTGATATATTGGTCCTTACAGAATCTTGAGCCGTTTTGGGATAGTAGCATACGAGCTTGATTTTTCTGCAGATTTGGCATTCGTTCATCTGGTGTTCCATGTTTATTTATTAAGGAAATGTATTGATGATCCAGGTATAGTTGTTCCTTTAGAAAGAACAGACATTTAGGATAGCCTTTTATACGAAGTCCCAGTCGAGATCCTAGATCGTCAGATTTGCAGACTAAGGAACAAAGAAGTTTCCTTGGTAAAAGTTCTTTGTCAAAATTAGTCTGTTAAGGGAGCCACTTAGGAATTAGAAGTAGATATGCGAACCAAGTACCCTCATCTTTTCTACATGAACTTAGAATCAGCTTAAGATAATGATTTTCCCCAAATTGACTCTTTTCAGTTCTCAGTTTTAGCTAAGTAATCCATTTTATGTCATTGCATGCATTCACGAATCAGCTCAGTCATTCACATGTTTCCGACTCCGTCATGTATTCACGTTCTTATTTATACATATTCAGCACGTGATCTCAATTTCTCAGTATTCTCAGTATTCTCAGCTTAATTAGTCTCATTCAAGGATGAATGTTCCCATAGAAGAGATATTGAAAGACCCCGTAAGATCCTAGCTCAATTAAGCTTACCATAGTATATTAAAGGGATCAAAGATTTAGAAAATTTCACTAAGTGTTAGGACTCAGTCATTTCTAAAGCTCCTACACTTTGTTGATTTTATTTTCGACCTTCCCGACGTCGAAAAGTTAAATTTTAAGTTGATTCATGATCGGTGTTGTTGATAGTACATCTCGGGTGAGTTTATAAATTTTTAGACGAGTGTAAGGGTGTGTTTGGATTTCAAAAATAGTATCACCACTGGGGATAAGCCCGCGGTGCATGCTTCATTTCACCCATAGGGGTGCCCGCGTCAGAGCCCCCGGCTCATCGCCCGCCCTTATTTTTCTAGCTTTTGATTCCATTTTTCCAAGAGTGACTAGGTATTTTTCCTTCACCTAATTGTTCCATAACATGGGATTGAGGGTACCAAAAGAATTATTGGACATATTTTACAAAAACTTCCCTCAAGAGAAAGCAATCCTCTCTCAAGAACTAACCCTAGCCTCTTCAAAAATCAAGATCAAACTTCAACAAATCACAAAGAACCTTCACGAATTCTTCAATTAAGGTATGTTTGATGTTCATTCATGGTTCATTTTTACCCATGGAGCCCAAGAATCCATTTTCAAGTTTTAAGTTATGATTTTTACATGTTATTTTGAGTTATCTACTTGAGGCTATTATGAACTTTGATTACAAACTATGTTTCCATGAGTTTTCATTGGAATTAGCCCTTGTCACGTCTGAAGGATGATATTTGAATGATTAATATTTAGCCTATGATTTTTGTGTTGTAATTATGTTAGTATCACATGTTTTAACTATTCCCGTGCTCAAGTCTATGAATATCAAGTGTTTGATGAAATGCTTAAATGATTGGGTTTTTGAATAATGATCCCTTGTTATGTTTTGAAGCTTTAGCTTGTGGCTCTATTTTTATTGCTATCGAGTCCTGGGGTTTATGAATACCCGAAGCTTAGTTTATTTACTTAGTCTCAGTATTTTCAGAATATTTTCAGATAGGTAGAAGTATTATCAGTTTGGTTAGTTATCATAATTAGTTAAACTTGGATTAGTTCAGTAATCCACGTCAATTCAGCTGGGAGTAGGATTTAGTACTGAGAGAACCCAGGGATGGGAGCTCACCTATCAGTTGAGGGTGTGACTCTTAGTAGCAATCCTCGTGTTCTAAAACTACATAGCCAGTGTATGATTGAGATGTTAACATTCCAGTTGAGGGATGACACATATCTCACCAGGGCACCTACAAGTAGAGGGTGACTCTTTAGTCCTTCAGGACCTCATTATAGTGGATCCACACAACCAGTGTTAGTACTCATGGCGTGGTACTGACACCCTTCAAACTAGGGTCATAGATTGGACCCCAATTCGCTCTTTAGGGCATGTCGGTTAGATTATGGCTCCCACAGTCTCAGTCCAGTATTTAGTTTAGAACTCAGTTTAGTTTTATTTGACCATAGCATACAGTTATCAATTATTTAGCTATCAGTATTTCAGTATTTTAGTTCACTGACTAATTAAGAATTAGGCTATATACTTGGTCATGCATTCTCAGATTATACAGTTTTCATTCATTTGAACTCATTCATCTCATGCTATTCATTCAGTCATTATCTCATGCATATAAGCCTATGCATTTCAGCCTATCCTTATCTTACATACCAGTACATTCAAAGTACTAATCGTATAAGTTTTCTTTGCGCTATCATGTCTTATATATGTGTTATCTTTAATTTTGGTCCTTCTGATTTGTAATATATTAAATACTATAATGGTCAGTAAATATCTCATAATGACACCATATCAGAACTTCATCTATATCTTAAGCATGAAAACTACCTCCACCAACTATAAGTCATAAGTGGGGTAGTTGTGCTCAGGCATCTTGAGCTATCTCAAAGTATATGTTATATCTTGGTCTAGATACATGAGAATATAGCCCATACCTACACCCAAAGCATCAAAATATACTATAAATCCCTCGCCCTCAACTTCAAGAATCAAAGTAAGAGCTGAAGTAAGGCCTTATGCTTTAAAAAGCTTTCCTTACACATGTCAGACCACTGAAATGAGACCTTATGCCTAGTCAATCTTGTCACAGGTTCTGCAATAGAGGTGAATCCTTTGATAAATCATCTGTGATAGCCTACCTACTTAATAAAGCTATGAACCTCTATCAAAAAATATAGTCTTAGCCCAATAACAGTATGCAGAGTCCATCCCTGTACACCACGTACCTATAAAATGCAACAAACTCAAGCAAAACTCAAATTTTTAATTTTTGGCATAAAGTGGATGATCTCTAAAACTTTGAAGATATAACGCCCTATATTTTGTGTTTACTTATTCTACTTATATGGAACTTGATATACCCTTATGGTATAAGTAATGGACTAGATTTTTTATATGAGTATTGATAGTGTAAATGGGTTTCTAGATACTGCCTGTAAGTTTTAATATGACGCGACCAAGTTAATGTTGATACAACAATTAAAACTTGGGATCATAAGCTAGTATTTGAGTATTAAGATCAAAGTGACAGGGTGTATTTAAGTTTAAAGGTAAACTGAATGGATTAAGAACTAAAAATCAAATAAAATATTAAGGTGCTTGCTTGACTTAATTAAGCTACTAGGTGAGGCACCTCTTTGAGCTATATGGACCAAGGTAATAGACTTGGCTATTGATCATATTTGGGATTATATTAATCTACTCATTCAGGGCCTAAACTAAGTAAAAGAAAAAGAAAATAGAGGAAACACCCAACGCCAAAAATATCTCCCAAAGGCATATTTTAATTATTAATAAAGCATGTAGGTGCATCACCAACTTTGAAATTTTGAGTAGCTTTAACCCTTAAGTAGGTGCATAACCTACTTGGATTAATATATGGCTAAAAATAAGGTTAAAAGGGGAGGTTCTATAGGGATCAATGTAAGACCAATAAACCTGGTCATTTAACTCATTTAACATAATGCCAGCCTTTTAACATCATCTTTCTCCCGTTATTATAAAGGTTTAAAACAACATCCCTAAAATTTGGGTAGATATTGGAGTTTAATATCAAGGTTTGTAAGGATACTCTATTTTGTATTCTTTTGCATGAAATCCAACACTTACGTTATAAAGTAAGCTTCTAAAGTTCTCCTATAGAAAATGGTGACGTTCAAGCTACATCTCCTCTGAGAAGATGATATGGGTGCTACAAAATATAGTAACCCAACAAAGGTTGGGGTAAACTCCTAAGGGAATAAATAGAATCCTGGCTCTCAGCTGTTGTAATTAACGGGCAAAATTGGAAAAGAAAATGAGGAGTTTTTGAGTATCAGTATCAAACTAGTAGCGAATATCAACTTCGGTTGTATTCAGTCATAGGTGAACACTATGATTTGTTCTCTCTTTCTTCTTAACTCCACAGGTTTATCGTGTTTTGTTGAACCAACCCAATACCTTGCATAGATAATTGATAAGTTATGTACCTTATACAATCTTTTGGAAGAGAAGAAAGATTTGACCCTTTGCCTTCTGAGTCTCAGGATGTCGCCGTACTAACCCTTATCTTGATCCCATTTAACTATTACCTTTTTAGTCTCTAGTTATTAGATCAAATATAACCATCTTACTTAGCTAATAGCTGGTAGGATGGATCGATAGTTAAACTCCAAATTATGTTTGTCATTATCTTTTCCTAGTCACAAATCCATTTTTGGAGTAAGTAGAAATAATCTAAGAGGGATCCAAATATTTGCAAACGCTAAGATAATTATTAAAATAAATATAATACAATTCATGCATAGGTATCGGTTCAGAACAATAATAGCACTTCCCCTACTTCGTCAATCCGCCATGGTTTCCATAACCCTAGCTAAGGGTTTCTAGCCTCTCATTCTTATGAAGTAATCAATAACATTCATGATTGAAATCATAATAAGAAGTAAAAACCCAAAACCATAATTGAATTAATCAACCAAAGTCAATCGAAGTGAATTCCAAGAATAAGATCGAATCTTGGAATAAAAATATGTTTGTGAGTATCAAGAGTGTGTTACTTAGACTAAAAACACATAAGGGGTATTTATAGTACATGTGGAAACACTAAAAACAAAGCCCAAACAAAATAGGATAAAAAAGGGTCGGTGTCTACTTGTGGCTACTACATGCACCCCGTCCTCGGGAGTATATCGTACATACGGCCTGTAGGGTGGGCGCATGTAGTGACTTCGTGTGCAAATCCTATAAGTTAGCCCTCGGGATTTTGAACTCCTGATAAGCTTTGACCACATGCGGTCCACTTGTGCTACATGCGGTCCGCGTGTTGACTTGGCATGTGTCAGAAGTTATTTTTTCAACTCTTCTTCAATTCTTGCACATTCTTTGATCACAATCATTCCAGAAAGTGTCCCGAACATCCATAATTGCTCCCATAAGTAGAAAAAAATACCTTTTTCATCCTTTTCATGAACTTTGGATACAAAACATGATTTCCTGTAAAACATATCCAAAATGCATCATATCTAACAAAACAACCTCAGAAACTTGCATATTTTACTCATTTTAAGCATCGAAAGTACTATATTTATATAGCACATCAACACCCTCAAATTATAACGTTTGCATTTCCTCGGGAAACAAAACAAAAAAAAAACTAAAGATAATGCTTAATTAAGAGAATCTAAGCTATTCAAGGCAGTCAATCAACACTTTAAGCTCAAATCACAATACCCTCTCCAATCCACTTTTCAAAACCAACTGTGTAAAAACATGAACCACAACAATGTGACACAATGGGATCAAGGTATGGCATTACATTAGCAACAGACAACCATGCATATGTACAAGTTACACTATACAAAACAAGCAATCAGCTAGCAACATGACTCATATGCCCTCACAACAAAGATGTCCCACTCACTCATATGAAATAATGCATGTCAATGTAGGGACAGTCAAGATACACTCACACTCAAAACAGAAGTTCCAATCAATGTGCATCAAATACCATAGGCTTGCCCTTATTTTCTTTACTTTAACATTCATACAGTCAAGTTAGGATCACTATAGGACTTTTCTGGGCTTGTAATGTAGGCTTGGGGGCTGGCATCGTACATATGGACATATTAAGTGGCTAAGCCTCCTTGGCACTACACTAACCTTGGGATCTCACCTACTAGATAATTTTTTTTATTCCACTCTTATTTCTCCCTTTTTATTCTTTATTGCACATTCAGGTTGGGTGTGGTTTTTTATTCTTTCTTTTTCATTTTTTTTTCATATTTTTTTTTCTTTTATTTTGCTGCCACACCCAGCCTTAATGAATTTTCTTATTTTACCTTTCTACATACCCACTTTATACTATGCACCCTTGTGATAGCCACCCTTAACTAGGCATTTTGCTTGAGTTAAGATGCACAATGTCCAAGGAATCCCAGGGCCAAAATAGGTTCATTATAGCACAAATGAGAAGGTAAATAGGATAAACAAGAAAACATGCTACAAGGCTCAAAACAGGGATCAAGGGATGCTATTTCACACCGAAGGTCATTTAGGCTAAAAGTGGACTAAAATAAAAAATAGCCTATGATTCTTTCCCAACTGACTATCCTTCAGCCTAGGTAAGACTAACCAGGCAAGTCCTAAATTCAACACACAAAGGGAACTAAGTAGTATCTTACAAACACATAGCATAGAGTCATATTACAAGCTACAACTTATCCAATTCATGTAATTGTTAGCAAATGATTATCATATCCCTAATTCTAATGCCATAACAAGATCCACAATGTTCACACATGTGTACATTAACACAGTTTGAAAACACAATTTTTTGGAGGGGTATTAAAAATCAATCAAAATATGACTACTACCCTAAATACTTGAAAATCTCCTAATTGCATAAAAACATAATACAATATAAAACAACACACAATATGACACAAATTAACCTAGATATGTCAGTTCTACAACCATACTGCGTCCTACAGAAAAAGAAGCACCGCAATAAAAATCCAAAGTAGCTATGGTATACCCAACCCCCAATTAAAAAACCTTGCACTATTCCTAATGCGCTAACATAATATAAAACAAAGAGAATAAGGACATACCTGGAATGCACTAAACGCCTGTGTCATGATCTTTCTCGGATGAGAGTATATCCATTGGTGGAGGCCATGGTGGTGGGGGTGCACTATGAGAAGATGCACCCGCTCCTAGCTCGACATGCCTCTACCTATCAATAAATACAGTCTCCGTCGAATCATAGGTGGCCCTTTTCAAGGCTAACTCATATGGCCTACTTAGATTTGTAGGTCCCCCTTTCAACCTCTCTTGGTCCTAATTATGGGGACCATTATATCATCCTCTGCGAATAAATCAAAGTATCTAGGAGCATGCATAGGTGATGGCTGAATAACTAGGGATACAATTGGAGGGATGGATAATATATGTCTCTCAGTGAGATAGCATACCTATGCTTTAAGTAGGTCCACCTCCTCCTAAATATCTCCTAGATTCGACATCTTAGTCCTTCTAAAATAGGCCAATACTCAACCCTCAATAGCATCTATCTGTGATTACAACTTAGCTCATAGCTCTGACATCCCAGCCCGATGTACAGACTGTAGTCTAGGCTCAGCCATCTCTAGTATAGTCCAAACCCATGGTCGGATCTTCTCATATAATATATCCACCTTGGTCTCAACAATTGGTAGCCGAGTAGCTGTCACCTCTATTCTCTCCTCAACACCTAGTATATCTGGCACACTGGCCTTTGTAACAACATCCTTATCTATAGTGTTTATCGCAGACACTACTCACATATCTTTTGGTTGCTATAATGTCATACACATAAAAAAATACTTATTCATCATTTAGTTTAAAGGTGATCTCCCGTAATTCAATATCAATAAACTCCCTACTAGTCGATAGTAAAGGTCTACCCAATAAAATGGGTATTTGAGAATTCACCTCACAATCAAGAACTATAAAATCAGTGGGGAACATAAAGGATGGAACCTTTACTTCTATGTCACACAAAACACCTATAAGTTTCTTCATAGATGAGTGAGCCATCAACAACTTTAGGGATGTAGGTTGAGTTCTCCCATCCTAAACAGCTTGTACACACCCAGTGGCATAATATTTACTCTTGATCCTAAATCACATAAAGCCTTTTTGACATTAAAAGGCCCAACCAAACAAGGAATGGTGACTGCATTTGGGTTATCCTTCTTTCTTACTAACGGTAAGAAAAGGATCGCACTATAAGGGTGAACATGGTCATTGGGCTCTACAACCCAATCCTTACCACTATCATACTCAAAATCATTATCACCTCATGTCGACTTCTCAGACACTACCTCAGGTGTCTCATTGCTCTTAGTACTATCAATCTTCAACTCCTTAATAGTAGGTACAGGGGGATCATCAGTAGTGGCACCAAAATTAGTGGTGATAGCTATAATGCTTGAAGGATTCTGCATCATGTTACTCAAGAGTGTACCCGGCTTCCTTTGATGCAAAGAGGCCGACATCTGCAAACTGATGCTCTAATTGTTTGATAGTCATTGTATGAGACTTAACCTTCTGGGTCAAACCTAAAATATCAGTCTTGATCACCTTAAGGTTAGCCTCCTGACTTTTTTTCCCTATCACCATTTTGTTCACCATTTCTTCTATTCTTAATTCTGTATGTCATCTTCCAGGCAGAATATATTTGTCTCCCTTCTCTTTGTAATCATCTTTCCATCTCCAGTCATCGTCTTTATCCCTACTGTGGTTTCTATATTTGTAATCATAGTAGTTTCGACCGTGTTTTCCATGCCCTTAGGCTCAGAAACCCTCCAATTAGAGAATCGAATATCTAGCCTCCTCTTCTAATTCAGACTTATAAGCTATGGAAGTTGCACCCTGTGCTCCTACTGCATAAACTTTCTTAAAGTTCATAGTTACGAACTGCTTTACCAGTAACCTAAGATCAGTCCTTAGTAGCAGAATCTTTTGCTCTATAATCATCAGCTACTCTCTGGTCACCAATAACTCCAATGGCTTAAGTGTCAAAACCCCTCTCTACTGCCTCTCGAGTTTTCCATCCTTGATTAGTGAGAGAGATCTAGTATAGAATGTTTAAAGATACCTCTAAGCGTAATCTTACAAGATCTCCTCCAGAGATAGTGTCTACCATGGCTCTAGAATTAATGGTCAGGGCACTATAGAATTACTCCAATAAATTTGTCCCTAAAATTCGATGGTTGGGGACCATACTCAATTTTTTCTTAAACCTGAACCAAGCCTCATGCATGGACTCAGACTGTGGATGCCCAAAATTATAAATCTTGTCCTTAAGCTGCAACATCCTAGATAGAGGAAAGAACCTATTCAAAAATTATTTATGCAACTCATTCCATGTAGTGATAGATCCTGTTGAAAGTTTCCCTAGCCATAAAGATGCTTCTCCAATAAGCTAGAGGGGAAACAACCTCAGTCTCAGTGCCTCCTAATCTACTCCAGGTGTTTTGCCCCTTTTCAATTTTGAAGGGTTTGAAAAACATTATTATTGACCTTTTAAACTCTTCAAAAACTTTAATGAAATTTTTGAAACAATTTAAGAAATTACAGAGTCGCCACTTGACTTTTGAGAAAATATTAAGACAAATAAAAAATATTACTTAAAAGACTAATAAAAAAAATCTTTTAAGTTTAGAAAGTTCAAGTAAATAGTTCCTATTAATACTCTTGGGAGGTTGTTAAGGCACCAAGAGTATCCGCTAACTTGCGGTTATCTGGACTATTTGAAAATAACTTTTTGACTAACTTTAAAAGGAAAGTTGATTTTTGAAAAGAAAATGATTAAGGGAAATTTAATTTTTCAAGATTTGTGCATAATGAGTTTTGACGACTTAGCGGAAATTTTAACTAAGTTCAAGAAAGCTAAAAAAATAACCAGCATATAAAGGAAAACGGGGGGGGGGGGGGGGGAGATAAAAGACTTAGGCCATTATGCCCAAATCATTCAAATGAACATGTCCTAGTCTAATCATTTGGGCTTTTGTCCCACTTGCACCTATCCTAGTCTAATCATTTTGGCTTTGGGACCATAACATGTCCTAAGCTAGTTTTCGGACCTTGAAGGCCCAAAAATTCACTTCACCTGTATTAAATTATAACTTTGTCTTTGAGGACTAAATGAATGAACAAATAGATAACTAAATAAATAAAGAATAAGACAATAATATAAATCAAGACTTTTAAAGTCTCTTAGCAACCTTTGACCCCTTTTCCTTCTTCTTCCATCTTCTTGCACCCGCACGCTATATAATCAACTTTGGGTTAAGCTTCGGAGTTGACTCAAAAAGGTGGGTCTCATTGGCCCATTACGAAATGCAAGAGGAAAGTAGTCTATTTTAACTCCAAAGCAGATTCATGTAAAGAAAAAAATAAAAAATAAAAAGAATTAATATGTGTTCGAAAATTTTACACTTAATAGATAAATGATGAGATGAAAAAAATAGCATTCTCGAGCATAAAGAATAGTAAACTATGATATCAACGCAAACCAAATTATCCAACGAAAAGGAAATTAACCCATCTGTTATACAATCTTACAAAAAATTGAATTTAGCAAATTAGAATCAACTAGCCCTTTAAAAGAAGACATGGATTCACAAGCATAGTTGCTCAAAATTTAGACAAATTGATTAACACATATTTTATCCAAATACTATGATATGATAGAGTCTAAGGCATGTTTTCATTAGACAAAGAAAAAGGGAATGAGCAAGATATGAGGAAAACTTTCATAGCATCTTAAGTATGAAATACAAGACATACTAATGCAACAATACCTTTTCATAATAAAGTGGAGCCAATCAACATACCTATAACTTAGAATAAAAATTCACTATAACATGTGAATAACTATGGAACGTCTCAATAAATAAAACCACTTTAAGAAGTAAACCAATAAGCTAAGTGAAGCAAATTGCATACATTAAACATGTTTGAAAAATTATAGTCAAAGACAAGATAAGCAAAATGATAAAAGATTAATTCTAAGAAAAAGTGTCCAATTATGCCAACTCCTATTTTAGTTTTACACCTTTTCAATAAAATCTATAACCCTAACAAATTTTTAATTTAAACAACAGAAAATCAAAGACGGTTTTGACCTTGAAGACGAGTCAATCATGACGAAAAGCATATATAAAAAGAACTATGTCATATAATCATGGAGAAAAATATCTCTTTAATCAAAAGAATTAAGAATCAGCAAAGGAATTGGATCTTAAAAGTAGCATTTGAATTACAATTTCTACATGTGAATGAGCCAACTATCATGTGTATTCCAAAGTGGTCAACTCCAACCTTAAGTGGTGATTTTGCAAATCACTAGGCCACAAACATAACACTATGATATGTCTTTCAAAAATAACACCGAATTTCTAGATACGGGTAACTCGCTACTTTAAATTGAGAAACAATTTCACGGACCCTTAACAATAGTAACTATTCTTTTTGGATATAAAGAAAACAATTTTACATGCTAAAAGAAACATATCCACGAATAACACTTTTAAACATGGCATGAGTACGTATTTTAATCAAGCAAAGGTCGAAACTTTATCTATCTAATTTACTAAGGAAAAACAGATAATAGTAACTATTCTCTTCAACATAAAGGAAACAACTTTACATATTGAAGGAGAACATATCCACCAACAACGAATTTAAACAAGGTATGAGTACGTATTTTATCAAGCAAAGGTCAAAACTTTATCTATCTAATCATAACAATCAAAGAATAAAGCCAAAAAATACGTTCAACTATTGTTAGCTCATTTTACACCATGAACATAAAAATAGTCATAATATTGATATCACAACATCCTATGTCCTTCAAGTCCATCTACCACAAATAATCCAAACAAATAAAATTATAACTATGAAACTATGAAGAAAGAGATGAAGAAGAATATGATAACAAAACTAAAAGGGAAAGGTGTATTAACTTTTTTGGAGCAGCAAAATGGGACTTCATGCTTTCATCGGAATCTTGATCACCAATGGAAAGCAATTTTTCAATAACCCCAGTTAAACTATTGGTTGAAAAATTTTACTAAAAAATTTAACTCTTTGCTCAAAAGTTTTTTTCACTCTTTGAGAATTGCTTTCTACCAAAATGGTGGGAGTATTTATAGGAGAGGATAGGGATTAAATTCTTTGGATCCACCAATGTGGGAGAAAGAACTTAGGGGTGTTTTTGAAATTTTAAAATTGAGGGTAAAGTTTGTTGAAGGATAAGGTGAGGTGTCATTGTGCACTCTAGTACAAATTTTGAATTCAAAAATGGAAAATGGACAAGGTTGAGGGAGAATTGTACAATATAGTACAAATTTTGAATTTCAAAAATAAAAAAAAGGACAAGGGTGAGGGGAAATTGTACAATCTAGTACATATTTTGATTTTCAAAATGAAAAAAGGACAAGGTTGGGGGGGAATTGGAAAGAAAAATAGGTAGAAGGGTTTTTGGGGTTATTTAAAAAATAACTCCAATCAATTTAGGATTTAGTCATCTCATTAAATTTTTGGTCAAATTAATCTCAAATTTAGCAATTGCAATTATGGACAATTTAATTGTTATTATGGCCAAATTTAATAGATCAACTAAATTAAATTAAAAAATGATATGAATTAATACCTCATTTAATCTCAAACTTCTTGATTTAAGAAAGATCATACAAATATTTTTACAAATAATTTATCTTCAAGAAAAATTATAGTTGAATCAAAATTTTAATCATTTCAAATTATTTTCAAGATAAGCCTTGATTAAAATATAATATTTTGTAAAATATATATTTAATTTATAAAATTATATAATTTCATATGATTCAATACGATAATATATAACCACTACTTAAAATGGCAAAATTACCCTAGATAAATATTTTGAATTTTTTTTATTCTGATAAAATAAATATTTTAATTTTATTAAAAATCGAAGAAACTTAGGATTAAATTTAGTCGTGGAGGAAAACAATTAGGTGTCAACAATAGATATGGTATACGAAGTGTAGATTCTGGTAACATTTGTCAAATACATGTTTGCGTCATCTGTGGGATACCCTACAAACACACCCTTCAAGTATAAGAGCTGAATCATAGCACTTAAGATATTGAACTTGACATCAGGGGGAGAAAACAGGAGGAATGATGTCTCTAGTATCTACCGTCTAAACATATCCTAGATATTCTTCATAATCTTCATACGGCTAAATATACTGACTTATGGGGATCAATTGAGGTTTTCCTTCTCTATATTCTGATTTCTACCGAGTATTACTCAGCGATCTGCTGTTGGTCTCTGCTCAGCTAACTCTGCCTCCCAAGCGTTGCATTGAGCATCTTCTACCACTCTCTTTTTATTTTTTTCTTAATCTAAAAGATCACCAGTTTATCAATTAATAATGTCTTGAACTCCTTCAGGAGGAGGGCGGGGGGGGGGGGGGGGAGGGGAATCATATCTTTTCAGCTCTGTCATCCTACCAGGGGATTATAGGATAATTCTAATTCAGTGGGAGTAAGGGATTGCCAGTAATCCGAGTTCTAGGCATACACTAGAGTATTACTAACTAAAAATAAAGAGAAAAAAACCCAAAAACTACAACAACTTCAACTCACGAATCAATACTGTAGTTCCCGACAACGATGCCAAAATTTGGTAATGTCCAAGCTACACCTCTTCTGAGAAGATAATACCATTGCTGCTAAATATAGTAACCAAAAGAATTTGAGGTCGAATCCCAAGGAAATACGCAGAATCATAGCTTTGAGTTGTTGTAATCAACGAGTGGAACTAGAAAATTAAATGGGGGTTTCTTGAGTATCAATATCAAACTAGTAGAAAATATCAACTTTGGTTGTATTCAGTCGTAGGTGAGTACTAAGATTATGCTCCCCCTGGATTATCAACTCCATAGGATTATTGTGCTTTGTTGAACAAATCCAATACCACACATGTAGAATCGATAAGTTGTGTACCTTCTATAGTCTTTTGGACGAGCAGAAGGATTTCACCCTTTACCTTTTGAGTATCAGGATGTCGCCTTACTAACTTTTATCTTGATCCCAGTTAAAAATTACTTTTTGAGTCTATAGTTATTAGATGAAATCTAACCATTTTACTTAGATAATACCTAGTAGTATCGATTTACAGGTAAACTACAAATTACTGCTATCATTATTTTTTTCTAGTCACTACTCCTCTTTTGGAGTAAGTAGAATAAGTTAGCAGGGATCCTAACATTTTCAACCGCTAATATAACTATTAAAGTGAAGATAATACAATTGATGTATGGGTATTTATTCAAAACAACAATATCACTTCCCCTACTTCGTCAATCCGCCAGGGTTTCCACAACCCTAGTTATGGGTTTCTAGCCTCTCATGCCTATGAAGTAATCAACAACATTCATGATTGAAAGCATAAGATAAAATAAGAAGAAGAAGTAAAAACCCAAAACTATAACTAAATTAATAAACCAAAATCAATGCAAGTGAATTCCAAGAAGAAGATCGAATCTTGGGATCAAAATATGTTTGTGTGTATCAAGAGTGCGTTACTTCTACTAAAAAACACATATGGGGTATTTATAATACATAAGGACACCCTAAAAAAATACTGATTGAAATAGGAGAAAAAAGGGTTGGTGTCTACTTGTGGTCACTACATACGCCTTATCCTCGAGGGCATGTAGTACATGCGGCCTACCGGGGGTGCATGTAGTGATCGCATTTTCAAATCATGCAGGTTAGCTCTTAGAATTTTTGACTTCTGACACATGCTTTGCCCACATGTGGTCCACATGTTGACTTGGCGTGTACTGTAAGTTATTCTTCAGCTCTTCTTCAATTCCGGCACATGTTTTGATCACGATCAATCTACAAAGTGTCCTGAATATCCATAATTGCTCCCATAAGCTGCCAAAAATATCTTTTTTCATCCTTTTCATGAACTTCACATCCAAAACATGATATTTTATAAAATATACCCAAAATACATTATATCTAACAAAACAACCTCAAAAACTTACATATTTTCCTCATTTTAATCATCAAAAGTGCTATATTTCTTCAATACATCAACAAATGATACATAGTGACAATGCATGATCTCCCATATAGATAAAAACCTTGTTCCCACTCCCTAATGTTTTAAAATACCTCAGTATATTCTTGTTATCGAGTTTGCACTTTAACTTTACTAGCAGGTCTTAGGAGTACTACGTTAACTCAAATAAGACTCATGTGTTATTCTTAGCTCCTAAGCATTTCATTTATGTAAAAACTGCTCCCTACCTTATTGTTATTGAATTAAGTGTTTATTTATATGTCAATTACTGGTAGTTTATTTTTCCAAAGTACAATAATGGTATGACCACCAAAGTAATAACCTCAAAGGTTAAATAAACTAAATAACACAAATCTGGTTATGTATGGGTGGCTGATCGGGGTTATAAGCCTAGAATAAGATGCTCTCGATACCTTTATATGTGTGTGACACTTAGGGAAGCAATCCTAGCATAGGCCGATCCCAAGTTGTGTATTTATCACTAATCAGTTGGTTATTTATATTATATGTGTTACAAGGTTTATAAATTAAGAAGTTTAAAATAAAGAAAAGAATATGATGTACCTAATCCCACAAGTATATGTAAAGATGGTCTACTAGCAGTATTAATGCAGTTGTATCTGATTTCAATTAAGCTCTCTTATTATATATATATATTTACTTTCAGCCTTACATATTTAGTACATACTTTTGTAGTTACGTCTCTCATGGTAGATCTATATTTTTGTAACTATTTGTGAGCTCCAGTTTGATTTAGGGCTTTTCGAGTATATTATATATGTTTCGATATTGTACAGAAAGTAAGAGTAAGGCGCGGGTTTTTGTTCGGACCTTAACTATGTCTACATAATTTTAGAGTATTTGTAAACCAATGTAAATTTAAGCATGGTAGTGTCTTGTCTTTTAGATGGTGTGGCCCTAATGGCCAAGTCATGTCTATATATAGTTTTGGTCTTGGCGATATGGTTTATTCTCATTGATGCATTATATCCATATTTTACAGAACCTTTGGTTATCATAGTTACATGCACAAGAAGTACAGGGTTATAATTTGGTTTTTGGGGCCTTTATAACTATGGATGCTTGTCTGCCTCAATGAGATTTGAGGCATGACAAAAGTGGTATTAGAGCAGGTCATCCTAGGGAGTCTACAAAGTCGTATCTATGTAGAGTCTTGCATATAGGTGTGTTGTGCACATCTATAAATAGGAGGCTATGACATATTTAGGGGTTGTCTCTTTTTATTCTTATCTTAGATCGTGTGATAGAGCCAAAGTTGTAGATGGAGTTATATTTAACCATTGAATCTATTATTTTCTCAATATAGTAAAGATGTCGATTACATAAAATAGTAAGAATACAGGTAAGCAAGTAGATGTGCCTGCCGGAGAAGGGACCAACAAGTCACCACCTAGATATGCTAATCAAAGTGAGGCTCAAGCTATATTTGTATCTCAAACTTCTTCTACTCCTCTATCTCCAGAAGGGCTGAGAAGGAGAGTAGCACCCGTACCCTCAGAATTACCTATTAATGCTACTGAGCAAGATATAAGAAATGTAGTGCAATGGTTGACTTGTATATTTATTGGACAAGGTATTCTAACTATAGGTTCTAGTGGTGTGGATAGGGAAGCTAGACTACAGACACAAGATTTTCTTAACTTAGATCCTTTTTCATTCACCAGGTTAGATATTAACAACGACCCATAAGACTTTATTAATTACATCCAAAGTGCTCTTGATGTCATGTATATATCTGGTAAATTGACAGTTGAGGTAGTAACATATAGATTTAAAGAAGTGGCTATATTGTGGTATAAGGACTGTAAATGATCTAGGGGTACTGACGCACCTTCAACTATTTGGAAAGAGTTTAGAAGGGCATTTCTTGATCATTAACTTACATTTGAGATCTAAGAGGCCCGTACAAATCAATTTTTTAACCTTTTCTAAGGGAATATAACTATCAGGGAGTATAAGATTTAATTTAAATCTTTAGCTAGGTAAGCTACTGATATAGTAGCTACTATGGATGATAGAGTTCATCAATATGTGGAAATATTAGATCTATATTTAGTTAGAAATTGTACTATTATTGCTTTTAATAAAGACATGGATATAGAATGTATACAAGCTTTTGCATAAAAATGGAGGATTAGTGGCAAAGAAGAAAAACACAAGAATTGGAAAGAGGGCATTATAAGAGGGGTAAATCTATGGGGTAGTTGATGTCACCCTAAAGAGAGTTTAGGCCTTGGTTTTCTAATATATTGATTATGCCATTATATTATTACTCTGTATTTGGTGCTCTACCATAGATCTACGGGTCAAATGGCAATCAGTTCGGACAAAGAAGTGATAGTCAAAGCTCACATACAATGGGGTATTAAGAGTAAGGGTGTATGATCCAATTAAAACCTATTAGATATCTATGTAAACAATATAGAAAGATTTATTTAGGTTCATGTATATTTGGGGCAGATACTTGCTTTTGGTATGGTATTTTATAATATATGATGAGAAAGTTCCCACAAAGGAGCATGGGTACTATGGCATGACCTACTGGATCAAACATTGCATCATCATCACTGGTTCCTCCTTTAGGTAGGGGTATATAACGTACAAGTTATGGTAGAGGTGTTAAAGGAGAAACTAGTTCTAGTAGAGTTCAAAATAATACATATGCTTTAGTAGATGGACAAAATTTGGAGTCTTCTTCTAATGTTGTTACAGGTACATTGTCCATATTTTCATATAATGTTTATGCATTAATTAATCAAGGTTCTACGTTCTCATATGTCACTTTATTGGTTTTTGGAAAGTTCAAAAGAACACAGAATCACTAGTTAAGCCATTTAAAGTATCTACGTCAGTTGGTGAATGATGATAGGCGAATTTACACGCCTATAGTGCTATATTTTACCCATATTTTAGCTAAGTTTTGAGGACAAATTATATAATTCATGCACTTTTAGTCCTTTTTCCTGTAAGTGAGCTAACGAACATGATTAGCAAGTTTTCAGGTATAAATGATGCAAAATTCAGCATTTTATGGATAACTTGATGCCAAAGAAAGCTTCACGAAAGAAGGAGAGCAGCATTTGGGCGCCTATGGACTGAAAGTGATGCATGGAAAACATGTCCCGGGCAAAAACAACATTTCTGAAGACTTTGGGGACTAGCAGTATTTTATTAGGATTAGGATAATGATACATTAACCTAGTAGGATTGGGTTAAGTAATTCATTAGCTTAGTAGGAATAGGATATGGGTATTATAAATACCCTATCTTGCTAGAGATTTTTATTGATTCTACCTACATTCACCCATTCATCCCCCATTCCATCAATTCCCATCCATCCACCATCCATCCATCCATCAAAACAATTCTCTTTATTAATTTATTCTTGACAATTTTCTTTCATCTATTCGACCTTTAATTTTCACAACAAGAGAACTGCTACTAGCAACAGAATTCACGTCACAAGTGACGCCCAAAACAACTTTTCGTTAGCTTGTGATTATTTCGATATGATGATAATGTGTATTATGTTTTCCGTTGCAATCATGAGTAGCTAAACTTCTCTGTTGGGGTTATGGAAGCCTTATGAGATACTATCTAAGGCTATGAGTTTGTGAATTCGTGACACGTGTGTTGCTTATATCATTATTCTCTTAATCTTAATGCAAATTCTTGTGGCTGCAGACGCATAGAATAACGCCAGTATAGCAGTAACTTGTTCGAAAGAAAAGTTATATTTCTGGAAAAGAGATAATGTCAAGGTAATAGGGTCCCATCCCCTATTAAAAAGTTAGTGCCGTAACTGGATTAACCTCTTGGAGAATTTGTACCGTTAGATACGCTTTAAGCTCGAAAGAGTTAAAGTGAAATAGTCCTTGTTGAGGTCGAAAGACGCTTGGATTTACCATAGAATACAATTCTCTATAAGCACATGCATGTCTGAATTCTGCATAACTCATAGCCAATAGAGACGTATAACTCATAAGGTGGACATAACCCCAACTTTTCAATTCTCATTATTTACCATCTTACTAAACATTCTTTCTTTTTACTTTGCAATTCTCTGTTTTTACTTTACTATTTTGACTACATTATTTTCACATCAAAATCCCCCCTTTTACGAGACTTGCACTAAAAGTCTAGTAATCTTTGCTTACTTGTTGACCAAGCTATTCCCTGTGGGATCGATACCCAACCCAGTTGGGTTCTATATTTGACTACGACCGCTTTACACTCTTACGAGAGTTGTAGATTGAGCGTTATCAGTGAATCCATTATAGCTAGGAGAGTGTGTCAAAGGTACATAATAACTATTTATGGTCATGATACAATGGCTGAACTTGTTGAGCTATAAATGGTAGATTTTGATGTTATAATGGGTATGGACTTGCTGGATTCTTTTCATGCCATAGTAGATTGGTGAACTAAGAGGGTGTATTTCTATTTCCAAGAGATGCAGTCCTTGAATGGATGGGTAATATTTGTGCCCCAAGAGGTAAATTTATTTCTTATCTAAAGCAAAATGTATGATTTCCAAAGATACATATATCATTTAGTTAGAGTGAAAGAAATAGATGCGGAGCCACCATCTCTTCGAACTATTCTAGAGATAAATAAATTTCCTGAAGATTTTTAGGTTTGCCTCTAAAATGAGAAGTAGAGTTTGGTATAGATGTGATTTTAGGTGCTCAACCAATATCAATTCTTCCATATATAATGCTCCAGTTGAATTATGGGAGTTAAAATAGAAATTAAAAGACTTTCTAGAAAAAGGATTTGTAAGGCCTAATATGTCCCCTTAGAGTGCACCAGTGTTATTTGTGCATAAGAAAGATGCATCGTTGAGAATATATATCGACTACTAACAACTGTATACGGTGGCAATTAAGAATAGATATCCCTTCCATTAATTGATGACTTATTTGATCAGTTATAAGGTGCCAAGTATTTCTCAAAGATTGACTTGAGGTCGGATTACCACCAAGTGAGGCTCAAAGAGAAATATATACCTAAGACAGTTTTTGGTACACGATATAGTAATTACGAGTTTCTAGTTATGTCTTTTGGTTTATCTAATACACCAACAAATTTTATGGATTTGATGAATAGGATGTTCAAGCCATTCTTAGATGTGTTTGTGATAGTTTTTATAGATGATATTCTTGTTTATTCAAGATTAAAAGAGGACCGTGCTAGTCATTTACAATAGGTTATACAAATTCTTTGTGAACATAAGTTATATGCAAAGTTCTCTAAATGTGAGTCTTTGTTAAAATCTGTAGCATTCTTGGGTCATATTGTATCTGATGAATCTGATGAAGGAGCACGGGTTGATACTAGTAAGGCCCTGAGTTTGTACCCCATATGCTATATGATGCTTATGGCCTCGGAGGACCACAACCTAACCAATGATTGATATCTGTTGTGAGCACTAAAACATGATACTATAATAAGTGCGGAAAAATAGGTTGAAATGCCATAAGGTTCAAAATATGTGAATACTGATAAAGTGTATCAACTGAAATAGCAATTTGTAAAACTAAACACCGTCTGAAAACTAGTCTGAAAAGCCTCTTAACTGAACTATCTGAATATGGAGATAATGGGACAATCCCCCAAATAACTCCATCTACTAAAAATACTGAATCTACTAGTGAAATGAAAGAATATCCTTGATATATGAGGACTCACTGCTAAATCTACTGCTGGCTAAATCTGGATCTATCTATGCACGGTTAGGAACCTGAGCGTCTGAACCTATGATATAAGACATCAAAGCACAAAGAAAAGTATGTGTCAGTATGTGGACTGTACTGGTATGCTAGATGGGGTAAGGCTAAATGCAAGGGTTCATATGTATGAATAATAACTGACTGTATGATATACTATAACTGAACATGAGAGTACATGGGTAACTGATACTACTGTAAATACTGAGCATACACTACTGTGCATATAAATAAACACTATGACTAATCTTATTTGAAGCTAACTCCTAAATTTAGATACTGAGTAACTGATATCTGAAGTTACTGATACTAGTTGACTATATCTGACAGTCCTAATTTTGTAGAACTAAACTGAGTTCTATTCTAAAGACTGAAACTGAGACTGTGGGAGGTAATCATCTAACTGACATGCCCCAAATAAGATAAGATAACTGAGTTAGGGTCCAATCTATAACCCCAATAGGAAGGGTGTCAATACTATGCCACGGGTAAAGACAAGTTGAAAGTTACCCTCATCTGGTAGGTACTTTAATGAGAATGGCGGAACCCTCATCTAGTAGGTTAAAATACCTCATCAACCCTCAACTAGTAAATTGACGTCTCAATCTACGTTGGCTACATAGTTCTGGAATGCCAGGATTGCTTCTAAGGATCACACCCTCTACTAGCAGGTGAGCCCCATCCTTGGGTTCACTCAGTACTGAATCCTACTCCCAACTGAAAGACACTGAACTGAGTATACTGAACTGTATTGGAATTATACTGAGTTTTCCTGAGTTCTGTAACTAACTGAGTTTTGTAACTGACTGAGAGTACTTTTGATTTTGACATAACTAATACTATTTTGTAACTGACACTGGATCTAGGTACACAGATAAATTGCCGGGTATTAAATACCCCCAGGAATCAATAGCATGAAAAATAAAACATAGCATGATCTTGAGATAAACAACAATATACATTTGTACATAATTCATTCATAAAGGCATTTCATCAAACACTTTTAAGGCATAAGCTTGTACATGATTGGGACCACATAATAACATATCAAGATGATTCTATCTACTTTAAATAGGCCTTTTAGCAAGCACTTAGGGAACATGGAGTATTTCACATGATGATGGTCAACACATGTAATCATGAATACAACATTCAATTTCAAATTCAAGGGCTAAGCATGCAATTCATATAATTCACCACATAACTATCTTAATTTAATGGAAACTTATAATTAAACATGCATTGGATCCCAATTACTATCATGAACATAAATACATTCAATTCCAAAAATGGAAATCTTAAATCATATATCTTAAAGTTTTAAAATGGATTCTTAGGCTCTATGGGTGAAAGGGACCATAGATGAACACCTAACATACCTTGGGTTATTAGTTCTTGAAGGTGCTTGAAGAAATTCTTGAGTTTTGACCTTTATTCTTGCAGCTAGGGTTTGTTTTCTTGAGAGAGAACACTTTGATTTTGGGGAAAATTGAATAATAAAGATGTAACTCGGTTAATTTAGGGTAATTTATGTGTTAAAGGCTGACTTGGGTCATGAAAAAAATACCCAATTACCCCTAGGAATAATTTAAAATCATTACTAAAAAATTCCCAATTTGGGCACTTGGTGTGACGCGCCACTATCGCGCCAAGCCTCTTAAAATGACAACTGGGAATGTGGCTAGTGGCATGATATGGTGAAATTGCGTTGCAATACTGGATGGGACCTGGAAGCTTGGTGCAATGTAGTACAATCGAATTTATTTACTGGAAATTGACAATTGTGGAGTGGGTCCATGGCGCGACTCGCCAATATCGTGGAGCAATACTGAATTTTGACAATTGGGAAATTAGCTAGTGGCGTGACACGCCGGTATCCCTTTTAGATGCTTCTGTACATCTAGTATTCCATGTCTCCTTGCTAAATCTTAACTTGCTGACATGTAGAACATTTAGCTACAAATTCTGCAATATCCCTTTTCATCCCACTCCACCAATAGATCTCCCACAAATCATGATACAACTTAGTATCCCCTGGATGAATAGAGTAATGCGCACCATGTTCTTCTGCAAGAATTTATTGCCTCAAGTCATCTACAACTGGCACACATAGCCGACCTTAGCAACGCAAAACACCATCTCCCCTTTGGGATAAAACCTCTACTTTTTTATCTCTAAATAACTCTTTTAGCTTAACGAGACTAGGATCTCTATCCTATTTTCCCTTTACCTCAGAAACTAGAGAGGATTCAGAACTGTTCTGCACCCCTACACTACCTTCTGCTGAATCGACTAAGAGGATACCTAGTCAGACAATCTAATGGACTTCCTGAGCTAATTTCTTCTAACTGTCTTCAACATGAGCAACACTGCCCATAGACAGTCTACTGATAGCATCAGTTACTACACTGGCCTTGCCCGAGTAATACAGAACACTCATATCATAATCTTTTAATAACTCTAACCATCTTATCTAATGCAAATTTAAATCTTTCTTAGAGAAGACATACTACAAGCTCTTGTGATGTGTGAACACATCTACATGCACCCCATACAAATAGTGCCTCCGAATCTTTAAGGCAACCACTATAACTGCTAGCTCAAGATCATGAGCCTGATAATTATTCTCATGGGGCTTAAGTTTTCTAGAGGCATAGGCTAGGACCTTACCTCTCTATATGAAGACACAACCCAAACCTACTCTGGATGTATCACACTACGTGTAATACGTTGGGAAATTTTTCGTTGAAATTTTGTGCGTAAACTTATTGGGTTCTATCTTCTAGAATGAATTATAAATTTTCTGTGTGGAATGCATTAGATTATGACCCACCATTGCGTAGAGTATTGAATAAGATTTCCAATGATATGTGGATCATCCAAAACGGATACTCGAGCGACGAGTTATGAACATTCCGATCGAACTGTGAATAGTAGTGAACAGTAAAACATACACAAAAAAGTACTGAGGCCTGGTGTATTTTGGCTCCAACTTTAAACAATCATAACTACTTGTACATAATGATATGGTTTATCTACTATACATCAACATAAAGCTCTGTGAGTCCTCTTTCCAATGAAATTGGTTTCATCCAATTTGTCTATCGAAGCAAAAAGTTATGGTCGATCTATTTCAACCTACCAAAAGCAAATTTTTGGGTCAACTTCAAACAATCATAACTTCTTGTAAACAATGATATATGTGAGATACTATATATCAACGGAAATATATGAGAGTCCTATTTCTAATGAAATTGGTTTCATCCAATTTGGATATCGGAGTAAAACGTTATGGTTGATCTACCTCAGACTATCAAAATAGTCCACCAAAGGACAGATTGGAGAATTATTTGATTTTTAGGGGCATTTTGTTTATTCCCCCTCACCCAAAATCCGTCCAAACCCTATATTAAAGCCTATTAGAAGCATTATATGTTATATTTCATCAAATTCCCTCAAAACGAAAACCCTAAGCTCCTACATCCAACTTCAAGAACCTCCAAATTTCACCATTAATTCTACAAATTTATTCAAGATTCCAAGTTCCTAGTTCAAGAACTCCAAGAACCATTATTCAAAGGCATGATTAACATCTCAATAATGTGTATCGATCTAAAGTTCATCATTCAAGGTATGTGGGGTTTTTCAACAAGAACTCTCTTTCGTTCTTGTGCCCAAAAGTAATTTTATTTACAAAGGCATGATTTTTATTTGATTTTTATGAATTTGAGGCATGAACCCATATCTTATGATGATTATTATGAAATCTTGATGTTTATGATTTTGAAAGATGAATTTATATGTGTGGAAATATAAAGCATGAATCTTGAACGATATTTATCATGATTTTGATATTTAGGTCGTGAATTCCCATTGGAAATTGTATTTTTTTTTGAGAAAGTGTGTGTAATAAGCACGTTGATGTTGAATATTTGAGATATTTTGAATGATTTGACCTTTTGGTCTTAATGGAGTTGTTTTAAACTTGAGTGTGAAAGAAATCCACAACGTGGTTGATTTTGATAGATGGGAAGCATGATGACTCCCGATGTATATTTATATATTATTGAAATTGTTTTGTTGTGGATTGTCTTTGAAATAATCTGAGCTAAGTCTGGGAGAAGTATTTAGCACCGAGTGGGAGGTATAAAGCGACCTTACTTTCCTAGAACTGCATGCCCCCGTAGGAGTGAGCCTGAGGCGGATTTATATAATGATCACTAGTTTGTGTGGATTTGATATCGATAGTCCTACTATAATGGAAAGGATAGGACGGCTCTCCCCAATGTGGGTTGTACGTTAGACTCCATGTAGCTCACATGGTTTATGTCAGTTATAGGATCTCCCAGTGTGTGTGTGTTTCCTTGTGTCAATGGTGAATGGTGAAGTGATTTGAAAGCAGAATTGTGAAAGTTATTCTTTTGAAAGATTTAAATAATATTTACATTATGAGAATTGATATTCATGATGAACTGAAAGTGATTGAAAAATTATATGATGACTCACATGTGTTATTGTACTTATTTCATCCTCTCATGATTATGATGATTTTCTTCAGGCTATGTGAGTCTTTCATACATCCTACATATTTTTTATAAATATTTATGATGATGATGTTTATACAACTTCATACAGCCCCATATACTTGGTTCCTTTCCATGGTACTAACCCACATCTTCGGATGTGGACTGCATTTTCTCGGAATGTAGGTTCAGGTGCTCAGTTCTAGGTTCGACAGTGATTCTTCGGGCACGCTGTTCTACATTCTCTATTGCGGTGAGTCCTTATGTTTTGAGGATGTGATGTTTGATATTGGTTTCACAAAATTATTTATATTTGATAACGGAGTATGAGTCAGTTGGGGCATGCCTCAATGGCTCACTGGTTTTATTGATTCTCTTAGAGGCTTGTCAGACTAGTATAGATGTTGGGAGTTGACTAATAACTCGTATTTTGTTATCTTTCTAAAATTCTTTTATTCTTTGATGATGATTACTCTGTTGATATTTGAGGGTTATTTATGGAAACCACTTTGATTTGTGTTGAACTGAAGGAAAATGGTTCAAAGGGTTAGATAGGTGCTACTCGTAGCCTCAAGCACCGTGTGACGCTCCGGGACCCATTTTCCAGGGTGTTACACTACACAACAAACCCATCTGAACCATCTGGTAGAGTCAAAGATGGGGCAGAGATGAGTTGAGTCTTCAGCTCTTAAAAACTCTTCTAGCAGGAATCTAACCACTAAAAATGGACTTTTTTCTAATTTAATTTGGACATAAGGGATGAAATAGATGAAAACACTTTAATAAATCAACGATAATAGCTAGCTAAACCTAAGAAACTCCTGATATCTGATGGAGAGATGGGTCTAGGTCAGTTTCTCACTACTACGATCTTTTAAGGATCAACTCTAATTCCATCATCAAAAATAATATGACCAAGGAATGCTACTAACCTTAGCCAAAATTTGCACTTACTGAATTTGGTGAATAGCTGATGAGTTCTGAGAGTCTGGAGTACAATTTTGAGGTGGTCTGCGTGATCATTCTCCTATAAAAATAGACAAGAATGTCATAAATGAAGACTATAATGAACATTTCCAAGTACTGCTTGACCATGTGGTTCATTAAGTCCATGAAAGCTACTGGGGCATTAGTAAGACCAAAGGACATGACTAGAAACTCAAAGTGACCATAACGAGTTTGTAAAGCTATTTTTGAAATGTTACATTCTATGACCCTTAGTTGATGATAGCCTGATCTGAGGTCTATCTTAGAAAAGTAAATAGCACCTTGAAGTTAGTCAAACAAGTCATTGATTCTGGGAAGTGGGTATTTATTCTTGATTGTGACTTTGTTTAACTGACAGTAGTCTATACACTTTCTGAGAGAACTTTCTTTCTTACACACGAATAGAACTAGTACGCCCCACGAGAAAATACTAGGACTGATGAATCCCTTATCTAGGAGATCCTTTAAATGTTCCTTTAACTCTCTAAGTTCTGTTGGAGCCATTCTGTATGGCGGAATAGATATGGGCTGAGTATCTGGAAGAAGGTCTATTCCAAAGTCTATTTCCCTTTCAGGAGAAACTCTGAGAAGATCTTCGGGAAATGGATCTGAGAATTTATTTACTATTGGAACTGACTCAAGACTGGGACTTTCTGCATTAGAGTCCTTGACTCGCACAAGATGATAGAAACATTACTTGGATATCATTTTTCTCGCTCTAAGGTATCAAATCAATTGACCCTTAAGCGTTGTAGTACTACCCCTCCATTCAAGGACTGGTTTATTTGGAAACTGAAAATGAACAATTCTATTTATATAATCAACTGAGGCATAACATGAATAGAGATAATCCATGCTGAGAATGACATCAAAATCTATCATCTCTATTTCTATTAAGTCTACTAAAGTGACTTGCTGAGATATCATAACCAGATAGTTCCTGTATACCCATCGGGCTATGATAGACTGACCTACTAGGTAAAAACTGGGAAAAGCTCATCTAGAATTTTAGGACTGACTCCAAAATCAATGGCTATATAAGGAATTACAAAGGACAAAGAGGCTCCTAGATCTAGCAAAGCATAAACATGTAAATGATAATCTTATAACGTACAACTGACCATGTCAGGAGAACTTTCCTGATCTTGTCTGGACTAAAGTGCATAGAGCCTGTTTAGGCATTTCCCACTAGTGGAACTGGAAATGGCACCTTGCTGATTCAGGCGACCAAACTGAGCTAAAGAACGATTATACTGACCTTGAGAACCTAACTAAAGACAATCTCTGACTCTGTGGCCTAGCTTGCCACACTTGAAATAAACATCACTACTAACTCTGTAGACTCCCTGGTGGTTCTTACCACAAGTCTGACAAAGAGGATTTTTTCGAGTACTGCTGACACTACCATAAGATTTAGATCCCGGTGAGCTATCTTTATTATCATTTTTGAGCTTAGGACCTGGAGCACTGGCTAAGGAAAAAGCTTGAACTAAAGATTTCAAGTAAAACTAGGAACATTTACCGCCCTCTGACTTAGGCTAATTAAAATTAAAGCTACCTATTCTAGCTCTCTTATTCTACCTCTCTCTCTCTCTCTCTCTGATCTTAGCCTCTTCTATCTACTGAGCATGGACCATAAGCCTAGATATGTCCATCTCCTCAATAAACATCATTGTTCTTCACTTCTTAACTACACCATCTGACACTCCAGACGCGAACTTGCTTATTTTGAATCTACTGTCTGCTACTACATGGGGATCATACCGGAATAACTGTGAATCCTCCTCTGACTTAGATTCTGAGAATTAAAGAGGATTTATTTGGGTGAAGTCTTGAACCCTAGCTGCAGCAGTCGTGGCCACTATATTGGCTAGAATAGCGGTTGGTCGTTTATTCTAGGCTGCTACTAAATTGGCTAGAGTAGTGAATACAGCTCTGAGCTCTGCATGGGAGACATGCTCGTCCAGGGGATCTTCTTGAATGGGTTGAGGTAATGACTGATTTTTGGTTCTTCTTTTGTTAGTCCTTTTGGGAGGCATGTTTAGTAAATAAAAGAAAGAAATGGATTAGACTGAGAGTTTTAACTTAAGCTCATGCTCTCTTGCACGACATGAATAATAAAAAAAGGAAAACTTCTTCATAAAATATCTTATAGCCTCCTGTCCATAATTGTAGCATGCGACACTCCCATGCACCAGACTCTACTAGATGTGGCTTTCAGCCTTCCTAGGACACTGTTGAACCTTAGGCTTTGATACCAAGTTTGTAATGCCCTGTCTCTGTACCCCTAATGCTACACGGTGCTTATGGACCTAAAGGACCACAAGCTAACCTATGACTGATATCTTTTGTGACTACTGAATATGATGCTATAATAAATTTGGAAAAATAGGCTGAAATGCCATAAGGTTCAAAATATGTGAATACTGATAAAGTTTATCAACTAAAATAACAATCTATAAAGCTGAACAATGTTTCAAAACTAGTCTAAAAAGCCTTTAAACTAAACTTGTTGAATGTCAAGTTGATGGGGAAATCCCCCAACTAACTCCATCTATTGAAATACTAAATCTACTATAATAATAAAATGAAAGAATATCCTAGATAGATAAGGACTCACTACTAAATCTACTGCTGGCTAAATCTGGATTTATCTATGCGCGGTCAGGAACCTGAGTGTTCAAACCTATGATATAAGATGTCATAGCACAAAAAAGAGTAAGTGTCAGTATATGGAATGCACTGGTATGCTAGATGGGGTAAGGCTGAATGCAAGGGTTTATATGCATGGGCAATAACTGACTGTATGATATAGAGTAACTAAACATGAGAGTACATGGATAGCTGATACTATTGTAAATACTGAGTATACACTACTGTGCATATAAATAAACACTGTGACTAAGCTTATCTAAAGCTAAGTCCTGAGTTCTGATACTGAGTAGCTGATATCTGGAGCTACTAAGACCGGTTGACTGTATCTGACAGTCTTGATTCTGTAGAACTAAACTAACTTCTATTCTAAAGACTGAAACTGAGACTATGGGAGGTAATCATCTAACCAACATACCCCAAATAAGATAAAATAATAGAGTTGGAGTCCAATCTATAACCCTAATTAAAAGGGTGTCAATATCATGCCACGGGTAAAGACAAACTAATAGTTACCCTCATCTGGAAGGTACTCTAATGAGAATGGTGGAACCCTCGTTTGGTTGGTTAAAACACCTCTTAACCCTCAACTAGCAGGTTGATGTCTCAACCTACATTGGCTACGTAGTTCTGGAATGCCAGGATTGCTTCTAAGGATCACAACCTCTACTAGCAGGTGAGCCCCCATTCTTTGGTTCACTCGGTGCTGAATCATACTCCTAACTGAAAGAAACTAAACTGAGTATACTTAACTGGACTAGACTGGTATTGAGTTTATAGAGTTTTCTTGAGTTCTGTAACTGACTGAGTTTTACTGAGTTCTGTAACTGACTGAGAGTACTACTAATCATGACATGACTGATACTATTCTATAACTGACACTAGATCTAGGTACATAGCTAAATTGTTGGGTATTAAATACCCCCAGGACTCGATAGCATGAAAAATAAAGCATAGAATGATCTTGAGATAACAATAATATACACTTGTCCATAATTCTTCCTAAAGGAATTTCATCAAACACATATTAGGAATAACCTTGTACATGATTGGGACCATATAATTACATGTAAAGATTCCACTATCTACATCACATAGGTATTTTACCAAACACTTGGGGAACATGGAGTATTTCACATGATTATGGTCAACACATGTAATCATGAATACAACATTTAATTTCAAATTCAAGGGTAAAACATGAAATTCATATAATTCACCACATAACTATATTAATTTAATGAAAACTTATAATTAAATATACATTGGATCCCAATTACTATCATGAACATGACTATATTCAATTCCAAGCATGGAAATCATAAATCCTAAATCTTGATGTTTTAAAATAGATTCTTGGGCTCTATGGTTGAAAGGGACCCATAGATAAACACCTAACATACCTTGGGTTATTATTTCTTGAAGGTGCTTGATGGAATTCTTGAGTTTTGACCTTGATTCTTAAAACTAAGGTTTGTTTTCTTAAGAGAGAATGCTTTGATTTGGGGGGAAATTGAATAATATGGATGTAACTAGCTTAATTTGAGGTAATTTATGTGTTAAATGCTGACTTGGGTCATGGAAATATACCCAATTACCCCTCAGAATGATTTAAAATTGTTACTAAAAATTCCCGATTTGGACACCTGGCGCGACGCGCCACTATAGCGCCAAGCCACTGGCAAATGACAACTGAGAATGTGGATAGTGGAACGATCTGGTGTAATCATGTTGCAATACTGGATGGGACCTAGAAGCTTGCAAAGACATGGTACAATCGTGTTGCTTTACTGGAAATTGACAATTGTTGATTGGGTCCTTGGCGCGACGCGCCAATATCGCGGAGCAATACTAAATTCTGACATTTGGGAAATTAGCTGGTGGTGAGACACGCCGATATTGTGGTACCTCACTGGAAGCTGATAATTTCCATTTTGACATACTCCGTGATACGCTACTGGCCTAAATAACGGTGGTTAATGACTGAAACTTAAAATAGCTATAACTTCTCACCCGGTTATCGGATTTAGGTGAATTTTATATTGTTGGAAATCTAATTCAATTTCCTATGCAATGGCAGGATCTAAACTGGAAAATACTGAGTGTTTCAAAAATTTCATATTGGATAACTCATGAACTGAGAGTTAATCTTAAGCTAAGGAAATATGGGGTATTACAATACTCAAAAGATAGAAACTGTGAAGATTTGGCCAATTCCTACAATGCCTGCGGAGTTTCATAATTTCCTTAGGTTGGAAGGTTATTATAGAAGGTTTTTTGAAGGATTTTCTTCAATTATGTACCTATGACAAAGCTAACACACAAAGCATCCAGGTTTCAATAGAATGGAGCATGTGAAAGAAGTTTCCAAGATCTGAAGAATAAGTTAACTTCTACACCTATCTTGGTACTTCTAGAAGGCACGGAAGGGTATGTGGTATATTATGATTCTTCAGGAGTTGGCTTAGGATGTCTATTGATGTTGCTTGGTAAAGTAATAGCTTATGCCTCAACACAATTATGGTCACATTTGAAAAATTATCCAACATATGATCTTGTTATTACAGAGGTTCTATTACCTTTAAAGATATGGTACCACTACTTGTACGGAATTCATGTTTACATATACTGACCATAAAATTTCACAATATATCTTTAAGTAGAAGGATCTAAATTTGAGGCAGCATAGGTGGCTTGGACTATTAAAAGATTATGATATGGATATTTTATATCATTCAGGAAAGCAAACATAGTAGCTGATGCATTAAGTCATAAAGCAATGGTGAGAACTTATGGGCAGTCCATGAAAAGACAAGGGATAACTAAAGATCTAAACTAATTAGCTAATTTGGGATTTTGCCTTCTTGAAACCTAGATAAGGGAGTTATTATGTATAAAATGGCAGAATCTTCATTAGTAACTAAAATAAAGGAGAAGCAGTACTCAGATCCTATTCTTTTACAGACATGGTATGAAAAATACATTTGAGCATATACAAAAGGAGCACTTCGATGCCAAAACAAATTATGTATGCCTAATATAGATGGGATAAGAAATAGGATTATGACAGAGGCACATCATTCAAGGTATTCCATATATCCGGGGTCAACTAAGATGTTTCATAATTTGAAAGAAATGTATTGGTATGGTGACATGAAGAAGAAAATTTTAGAATTTGTAGCCAGTGTCCAAATTTTCAAAAAGATAAAGTAGAGAACCAAAAGCCCCAAAATTATATGCAATGTATAGATCTTCCAATCTAGAAGTGGGACATGACTTACATAGATTTCTTCACTGGTTTGCCTCACACATGTCAAAGTTCGATTCCATATGGTTAATAGTTGATAGACTTACCAAATCAACACATTTTCTACCGGTTAACACAACTTACACAACTTAAGGTATGCAAAATTGTATATTAAAAAGATAGTTTGGCTATATGGAGTTCCAATCTCTATTGCATCTGATAGTGGAGCTTAATTTACTACAAATTTTTTGATGTCTTTTTAGAATATTTTAGGAACACAAGTGAATTTAAGTACAATTATTCACCCTCAAATAGATGGATAAGCAGAATGTACTATTCAAATACTTGAAGATATGCTACAAGCTTGTGTGTTGGACTTTAAAGGTAGTTGGGTTGATAATTATCTCTTATTGAGTATTCCTATTATAATAGCTATCATTTAAATATCAAAACGGCACCATATGATGCTTTATATGGAATAAAGTGTAGATCACCAATTAAATGACTTAAAGTAGGTGAAACTGCCTTATTTGGGCCACATCTTGTTCATTAAGCTATGAAAAAAGTTAAAATGATCCAGTGGTGGCTAGAAATATCCCAAAGTTGATACAAATCATATCCATATGTTCGAAGAAGGGGGCTAGAGTTTTCTATATGCAATTAGGTATTTTTGATGGTGTCACCAATGAAAAAGGTGATGAGATTAAGTAAGAAAGAAAAACTAAGTCCACGTTATATAAAGCCATATAAGATTATTAAAAGGTTTGTCCAAGTTGTATATAAGTTAGAACTGCCCCAAGATTTCTAAAAAGTTCAGCTGGTGTTTCACGTCTTAATGCTTTGAAAGTACATAGGATATCCATCTCATATTTCTCCTACTAAAGATGTACAAGTACAGAAGATCTCACCTATGAAGAAGTGCCAATTACTAATCTAGATCAGAAAGTTTAGAAGTTAAGAAGTAAAGAAGTAGCTTATGTAAAAGTAGTTTGGAGGACCCACTAAGTAGAAGAGATCACATGGGAAGCTAAGGAAGATATGAAATCTGAGTACCCTTTTGTTCAAATTTGAAGAAAGATTCCAAGATTCTGAATTAGAGAAATAAAAAGTAAAAATAAATTTATAAACATTATATGGTAATAGGAAGATTAAACTTAGGCTTGAACTTGTATAGGTTGGATAATTATGCAAACATTCGAGGATGAATGAACCTACGAGGGAGAGGATGTAACACCCCATATTTTGCGTGTACGTGTTCTACTTATATGAAACATGATATAGCCTTGTGGTATAGGTCATGGACTATATTAATTTTTTTTTATGTATTGATGGTGTAAATGGGTTTCTAGATACTGCCCACACATTTTAATATGACGCGCCTAAGTTAACATCGATACAAATAGTTAAACTTGGGATTGTAAGCTAGGACTTGAGTCAAAAAATCAAAGAGACCGAGTGTATATAAGTTTTAAGTTAAGATAAATGGATTAAGAATTGAAAATGGAATAAAATATTAAGGTGTCTGCTTGACTTAATTAGGCTAGTAGGTGAGTCATCTACTTGAGCTATATGGATCAAGGTAATGGACTTGGTAATGTATCTGATTTGGGCCTATATTAATATACTCATTCAGGGACCATACTAAGTAAATGAAAAAAAATAGAGGAAGGGTCCAACACCAAGAAAATTGCCAAAGGTCCAATAAGTTGAAGGCCTATTTTAGACATTAATAAATCAAGTAGGTGCATCACCTACTTTGACCTTTTAAGCAACTTGAACCCTTAAGTAGGTGCATCGCCTACTTGGACTAATTTGTGGCTGAAAATTGATTAAAAAGGGGAAAAATTAACTAAATAAACTTATTATATTATTTATTACAAGTTATAGCAAAAATTTTTAGTTTTCAAGTTATAGAAACTTCCATTTAAAAAAAAGTAGTTAAAAAGGATTTTTTTATTTTTTTAAAATACAAAAAAGTAATTACTGAAAAGGAAATAAATATTTAATACAACTAATATACAATATTCCTTTCTTAAATGTAGTTAACCTTAATTACTTATATTAATCCACCCCCCAAATCCCTCTAACCATTTTTTTTACTCCTATTTTAATGCTATCACGAAGAGTTTCCATCTTCATACACTATTTTCTTTTTTGTACACGATTCGGTTGTGCCAATAAACAAAATACGTAAGTTCAGTTTCTTAGATGAAACTATTGAGGATTATTTGTTGAAAGAAAAGAAAATATAAGTAATTCTTGTGATATAAAAATATGAATTCTGATAATTTGCATTCAATCATGATACGTCATGGAGGCAGATGGGATTCGTCAGGAATGTTAAATTATATATAAAAATTGATATTTTGCAATCAAGCAAATTTAAAGAATTAAATTATTTTTATGTGTTTCTTCAATTTTTTATTGTTACATTGTTGAATTTTCTATAATATGATGATGCTTTGAATTTATGTATGTTTATCAATTGGATGAAAAAAGTAAAATAGTTGTTTAAATAGGAATACCAAGGGACTTTGGTATTGATGGGATTATGTATGATGCAACTACGAACTACAAAGGATTAGTAAAAGAAATTGCAACACATATGATGATAGACACAACTTTAAATAAACTTGAAATAAGATACATAATAAGTGATATATGCCCAACTATGGTCGTACACAATGACACACATGTGAAGGTGTATCTGGAACAGAAGAAAACGGTTACTAATTTTTTCTTAAAATATCCAATGTACATTACAACTACGGATATATCAGAAAATCTAATTTATCCAAATGAAGGAGCAATTGTTTGTGTTGGACAACAGAATTGTAATGAAATAATTCCAGAACGGAGAAAGATATTTTCAAAGAATTGTGTTCATTTGATCAGGTTAAGTCCAGATCTTGAAGAAGTTGAAGAAGAGTGTGTGGAAATAATTAGTGATGTAATGAATATTAACATAGCTGTAAAACAAATTTAGAAGGACAAACAAATACTGGCTAATGTTATGGAGTTGCACGCATTTGTGAAACAGTTCTCATATTGCACTGAAAGGTCAAGCGCTAGCAAGTAATAACTATGGTGTTATTTGAAGTTTGAAAATGTTGTTCTATTTTTTTTGCATATTAAATTGGATATAATTGTTAAATGTAAATTGGATATCTTTTTTTTGTGTATAAAATTGAAAATATTTTTTTTATAATTTAAACAACTACTATTTTGGTTTGTGTGGTGGAGGATTGTACTTAGTTTCTTAGTTCTTCCAGAATTAATAATCAAAGATTTTTAAGATAAGAAAGTATTGTGACATTCATACATGCTCAATAAAGGATCAAGTTTATGCAAGGCGTCAAAGGATGACTAAAGTCGTAGCTGGACTGATTTTAGATAATTATGTGGACACCAAAAGAATATACACTACAAACGATATTATTTTTTATATGTTGAGGGAGCATGGAGTTACACTAAATTATCCTCAGGCATGGCGTGCAAGAACCAAAGTAGTTAATATATTTCATGGTGATCCAACCAAGTCATACCAAAAGATACCATGTTCTTTATAAATCTTGGAAAAGCATTATCCTGGATCTGCTGTCAGTTGGGAGAAAACCGAATAAAATAGATTGTTGTATGCTTTTGTTGTGTTGGACGCTTCCATTCGGGGATGGGAATAATGCAGGTAAATTATTATAGTTGATGGGCAGCTCTTAAATCATTTTACGGTGGAACTATGCTGATTGAGAGCACATTGGACCCAGGAGGTAATGTTTATTTTTTTATATTTCCTTAAAAAGGAAGTCATATTAGTATTATAATGCATTGTATAATATTTTTATGTCTTATAAATGTTTTTTGTTTGTTTTGATAAAAGTAATCAACCAGTATATTATATGAAGTATGTTATGAATGTAGGGCATATACTACCCCTTGCTTATATTGTGGTTAATTCAGAAAATATCGCATCTTGGATTTGGTTTTTGATAAATTTAGGATTGCATTTGGTGAAATGGAAGGTATGTATATAATGTCCGATAGAAACGAGAGCATTTAGAAGGCAACGTCAACAGTATATCCCAATCTGTCACATCATGCTTGCATTTAGCATTTGTGGTGCAACATAAAGGTAAACTTTCGTAAGAATCTTGATGAATTGCATAAACATTTTTTTTTCAATGGCAAAGGCATATACTCTACAATAATTTAAAGAGTTAATGGGAAGGGTGGACCAAATAGATAAGAGAGTCAGGGGTATTTATTCAAAATTGGCTATCACAAATGGGCAAGGGGTTATTCTATTATCAAACAAACTTGGACGATGACATCAAACATAGCGGAATCCATCAACAACACCAATAGAATAGCTAGAAGATTACCGGTAGTTTTAACAATGGATTTTATAATGTTTATGGTTGAATCTTGGAATGCAAAACAACATGAAGAGGCAACAAACACTTTAACAAAGTTGATAGTCAAATACAATGATATTTTGACCGCTAATCATTTGCTTTCTCAGAGAATGATATTAAGTCCTTCATCCATTACTTTACATAGGACTTGAACTTTATATTAATAGCTTTGTGTATTAAAGTTTCTTGTGAATGTAGGTAAAAGCATCAAATGAATTCATATATATTGTAATTAACGAAGCAAAAAGATTCATTATTTGTTTGCAAAGCAAAAAGTGCAGCTGTAAGGAATTTCAATTGGATGAAATACCATGCTCTCATGCTATGGCTGCTATTACGTATAGAAACCAACATGGTAGAACTATTGCTCACCTTACTATAGAAACAACAATTTTAGAGATTCTTATTTCATACCAGTTGAACCTCTTTCTTAATAAAGTACATGAAAAATACCACGTGAAGTGTTAGATGAAGTTGTATTCCCACCTGATTCAAAAAGACCTCCTGAAAGACCATGTTATGAAAGATGGAAAGCACCATATGAACACAAGTGTAAACGTCCAAAGGTTATGTACGAAGGTTATATGTAGTAGTTGTCATCATGAGGGTCACAATAAAAAGACTTGCCACAAACATGCACCACCTGCTTAAGATCGAATCTGCGTTTCTTACTTTATTTTCATGTTAATGTTTTTTTAAAAATGTTTATGTTCAATAAATTCTAGTGTTAAGATTTGTCCTGCTTTAAGTAATTTATGTTTATGGATATTTATTTTTATTGGTTTTAAATGATCAAATTCGTGAGAGTTAGCGATTTTCTTTTTCACTGATTATAACTGAATAGATTGAATAAAATATCTTTACCATTTATTATGTTGATTGGCTTATAATGGTGTCAGATGTGTTTAGAACAATTTTAGAGCTACACTATGATCTTGTTGAAGCAAAGTATGCAGAATATAAGCTCCTTTCATAACTGCATATAGAAATATTCTTTGCATCATTCTCCGACCTAAGCATATAAAGACCTATAACCCCATTATCCCCACAAATAAATTTGTAGAGTCGGAAAATTGTTAAGTATCTAAAGTCTAAGAAACGTACCTAATTAAGAATCATATGAAATCATTAAAAAGACATTGAATGTACAACATAGATACTTAAGAAGTAAAATTTAACTTCTTGATAGTATGCCATAACTTTAAAAATAATTACTAAAGCCAATTACTTAACAGCTTAACATGTAGACCATGTTTCAAACCAAAAAATAACAACCTAATTTGGCAAAGTACCATCAAGGTATAAGAACAAAATCACTAAAACTACATAATTATTGAACTCTAGGGTAATAAAAAATGCAAAAAGAATCATTATCTGGGTTCAATACAGAATAACTAAAACTACCTTCTACTACTTAATTCAATCCCCATAACTATAAATAAAAATAGTTGCTGAACTAAAATCTAGAAATGCATAATAATGTGCAGTATTTGCAACTTGGTAAGCAGGAATTGAAATGTTACAGCTACTTGAATTCAGATGTAGAATCACTAATGAATACAATACCAATAACAAACAATGTTAAATGGACAACTTTTTCTCGTGAATTCTTGAATAAGACCAACAAACACCATGAATAAATAGAATAATGCAGCAAATGCCAATATCAATTTCAAGCAGAAAATGTTGTAATCTACAAAAACTAATACAAGCACAAGAACTGCCCTTCTTTTATGCGAATAAAAAACACTGTTACTCTTTCTTCATCACATCAATAATGTTCAACAAAACAGTACAAAGAAGCAATATAGAGTAATAAAATTTTTTTGGGTATCCTTGAAACTAGTAGAACCAACCTACTACTTTCAAATAACAAAATATATGTCAAAAACACAAGTACTAAACAAGAATGTCTACTACAATCTTGTTTTTTGACTGGAATTCTTGTGTCCTTAAACTTTCAAAACTGCTTCCCTAGATCTTTTGAAACCACCATGCTTGCTAGTAATATTTCCAGTTGCCTCACTTTCACTGATCGCTCCATCATTCTGCTTTCGTCTGGCATAATCCTATAGTAATGCACCGTATCTGAGTAAATGGTTGGAAGCACCAAATTATACTAGAGATATCAAATACGTCATGGCTAACAAACTCAGGAAAGACACATACAAACATACCACAGTCACTGAAAAGACAAAATCAGAAAATTCATTGATGAAGCAACATATATATTAACATAAATAAATAAATAAATAAATAATTATAACATACTTAGATTGAGGGCCCTGTTGAGGTGCATCCTTTATAATGAAATACTCCAAAGGTTCATTCATGTACTTATCAATGTATGCAGTTTCACGATACCACTCAATATCCAAACGTTTCTCGTAAAAACTAGTGGCAGTAACAAATATAGGTATCATGGTAGAAAGAGATCAAATATGATCAATAACATTCTTTGAATGCAAAACACCTCCCATCATTGAATCATAAACATATGAACACTGATGTCTAGTTTAAAAAATAACCAATATCCAATGAAATAACTCGCTAACATTCAATGGAATGATGATATTATCAATAGAATTCTAGGGAACATTGGCAGGTATTTTGTAACCCCTAATGTACTGGCTAACATGGTGTTCAGGAGTGATACACCTCATGTCTTCATTCAAACTCAAGCATTTTTATTGAATTGAACGTATTGATTTAACAAATAAGATATTAGTAGTGGTGTATGTAATTGGCTTCATCACACTGTAATTTGAATTTTTCCTTAAATAATACATTATCACATCTACATACTAATTAAACAAATATTATATTAGAATAAAGCAAACACACAAACAAAAATATTTTTTAAAAAAATAGTCAAAAATACTTCCAAATCATATCTCTAAAGCAAATCATATCTCAAATTTCTCATTTCTGGAAGTCCACATTCATTTGTGCCCTGATGAATGAAAAAAATTTGCAATACATCTCAAGTTTGGATATTGTACTTTCACTTCATAAGATCTTTATAGTTATTAAAAATTTCAGACATACTCAGATACCCTAAGAAGGTATATAGAAAAAATAATAATGAAAAGCATGAATAATAGAGCTATTAACATGAAATACTTTAAATACACAAGCTACCATAAGAAATATAATACATCAACCTAAATATAAAAAAGACATTCCGCAAACTGTTGAATTATCCAATTCATTCCACTAGCAACCAAGAGAAATATACTTTCAGGACTCTCCTTCATTATCAATATGATCAATTCCAAAAGAATTCTATAATGTTTCCCAGTAACCATCTTTACTGCCATTACAAACAAGCATCCAGAGCACCCACAGTTTAAGCTTCTTGTCTACGACTCTTATCTACCATAAATCTTAGGTCTTCTTTACATGTTTATGTACGTATCTGTCTATGTATGTATGTTTGTGGAGATAAAGTATTGAGAAAATAATCTAGTATCTCCAAAAAAATCATCTTTATTCCTATTAAACATATTTCTAATGACATAGACAGAAACATACTATCTATATACAAATAAACCTGAAGAAATACTTCCAAACTAAAGAAAATACAAGGTGTGGAACCAATCTTTTTCTATAATTTTTATGTTAGCGAATACAAATTCGGGAATTATCTTGTTTGGTAAAGCAGTTTTTGCAGCACTCCTACATATATTTTTGAAAGGTAATAAATATTTTTTATTGAACTGTCAATAAAAATAAGTTTAAATTCAGAAACAACTCTTATTTCGTCTTAACTTTGAATATGGATAACACCAATCAGTGAACTGTTGGATCAACAACTTTGGAGTCTCAAACCCAATATATTCCACAAATAGATGCTTGCTCTTGAAGTACAATGGACATCTTTGGGAGCTTGTCAGATTGGTTATACACCCCTACTAGAGATTTGTCAAACATGATAGGCAAATTGATATGTGCTTTATTTTTTGGTGTTTCCAATACTCTAAATGTTGGTTCAAGAACAACTAATTGAGACTCAGTAAAGAAGGGTATGTCATCCAACGGTGACTGATCATTGACATGATTATTAACAACTTGATTGATAGAAATTGTGAATGAAATATAAGAACTCATGAAGGAAATTTCAATAATTTACAATCTTGTTATTATAGAAATAAAATTTAAGATGAAAGTATAGAAATATTACCATCCAATCGTATAGAAACATCATAACCAAATGAATATTTTTCAAAGAAAGGATCAACAAGGACTTCATCTTGTTTCTTGCTTGCACTTGGTGTTTGTAAACCAACGTCCACATTCTTAGGAAAGGTATAGTATTTTAATAATAGTTAATAATGTGAAACATGATTAAAAAAAATAAAAATAACTATATATTATATTTTCAGTAATCATAATAAGTAAAATATGATATGATTATAATTCATAAATAAACAAAAAACACTATAAGCAGATGTGAACAACATTATATAATATTTTAATGCAATGAAAACTAAACTTCTTTTCCAATAATTTCATACGACTATTGTTTAATCAATCTTAATTCATTCAATATCAATATCACAGATTCAGCAACAAACTCCCTTATCCCATTAAATTGAATATCAACCTAAAAAAAATAAAAATATATATTAAAAACTAAATCATATTAATAATGGAATTATAAAATTATAGATTACACATACCTTCTTCTGTTATTCTATCATTTCTTTGAAAACCTGTACATATAGAAATGTAAAGTACTTAATTAATAGTGAAACTAAAAAATATAACCCTACGAAATTAATACACAAATATGTTATACTAGAAACATGATGTGCATTATAACGTTTTACATATAAATCAAAACAAACCTTATCCTGAAATAAAGACATATCACGACGGACCTGTACATAGACATACAAAAAACATCAACCACATGTTTATTAAATATTTTTAAAAAGATATTGAATGTGTATTTGAAGATTAAATTAGGAGCATACATTATCTCTTTCACTCTTTAAGACAATGAATGCATCTTTAGTTATGGGTGGTACTTGTAATACCCCGTATTTCCTTAGCTTAAGATTAACTCTCAGTTCATGAGTTATTTAATATAAAATTTTTTAAACACTCACTATTTTTAAAATTATATCCTTCCATTGCGTAGAAAATTGAATTAGCTTTCCAACGATATAAAATTTGCCTAAATACGATAACCGGGTGAGAAGTTATAGTTATTATAAGTTTCAATCGTTAAATACCATTATTCAGGCTAGTAGCACGTCGCAGAGTATGTCAAAATGAAAATTGTCAGTTTCCAGTGAGGTACCATGATATGGTGTGTTGCGCCACCAGCTAATTTCCCAATTGTCAAAAATTAGTGTTGCTCCGCAATATTGGCGCATCTCGCCAAGGACCCAATCCACAATTGTTAATTTACAGTAAAGCAATGCGATTGTACCACGTCGCGCCAAGATTCCAGGTCCCATCCAATATTGCTACATGATTCCACTACGTCATGCCACTAGCCACATTCCCAGTGGTTATTTTCCAGTGCCTTGGCAGGATAGTGACGGGTCGTACCAGGTGCCCAAATCAAGAATTTTTCAGTACAATTTTAAATCATTCTCAGGGGTAATTAGGTATTTTTATCATGACCCAAGTCAGCATTTAACACATAAATTAGGCCAAATAAACCTAGTTACATCCTTATTATTCAATTTTACCCCGAATCAAAGCCTTCTCTCTCAAGAAAACAAACCCTAGCTTCAAGAATCAAGGTCAAAACTCAAGAATTCCTTCAAGCACCTTCAAGAACTAATAACCCAAGGTATGTTAGGTGTTAATCTATGGGTCCCTTTCACCCATAGAGCCCAAGAATCTATTTTAAAACTTCAAGATTTATGATTTATGATTTCCATGCTTGGAATTGAATGTATTCATGTTGATGATAGTAATTGGGATCCAATGAATGTATAATTATAAGTTTCCATGAAATTAAGATATTTATATGGTAAATTATATAAATTTCATACTTAACCCTTGAATTTGAAATTGAATATTGTATTCATGATTACATGTGTTGACCATCATCATGAGAAATACTCCATGTTCCACAAGTGTTTGCTAAAATCCCTATGTGATGTAGATAGTGGAATCATGACATGTCATTATGTGGTCCCAATCTTGTACAATCTTATGCCTTATAAGTGTTTGATGAAATTCTTTTATGAATGAATTTTGGATAAGTGTATATTGTTGTGTATCTCAAGGTCATGCTATGCTTTATTTTTCATGCTATCGAGTCCTGGGGGTATTTAATATCCGACAATTTAGCTATGTACCTCAATCCAATGTCAGTTATAGAATAGTATCAGTCATATCACGACAAGTAGTACTCTCAGTCAGTTATAGAAATCGGTAGAACTCAGTTAGTTACAGAACTCAGGAAAACTCAGTAAACTCAGATCATTCCAGTCTAGTTTAGTATACTTACTTCACTATCTTTCAGTTGGGAGTAGGATTCAGCACCGAGAGAACCCAAGGATGGGGGCTCACTTGTTAGTAGAGGGTGTGACCCTTAGAAACAATCCTGGTATTCCAAAACTACGTTGCCAGTGTATGTTGAGTCATCAACCTATCAGTTAAGGGTTGGTGAGGTGTTTTAACCTTCCAAATAAGGGTTCCACCATTCTAATTAGAGTACCTTCTAGATAAGGGCAACTCTTAGCTTGTCTTTACTCGTCGCACGATATTCACACCCTTCTAATTGGGGATACAGATTGGACCCCAACTCATTTATCTTATCTTATTTGGGGCATGTCAGTTATATGATTACCTTCCATAGTCTCAGTTTCAGTCTTCAAAATAGAACTCAGTTCAGTTCTACAGAATCAAGACTGTTAGATACAGTCAACCAGTATTAGTAACTTTAGATATCAGTTACTCAGTATTAGAACTTTGGACTTAGCTTTAGATAATCTTACTCACGATGTTTATTTATATCCACAGTAGTGCATACTCAGTATTTACAGCAGTATCAATTACCCATGTACTCTTATGTTCAATTACTCTATATCATACAATCAGTTATTGTTCAAGCATATGAACCCTTGCATTCAGCATTATCCCATCTAGCATACCATTATATTTCACGTACTAACGTATACTCTTTGTTTGCTCTATGATGTCTTATATCATAGGTTTGGACGCTCGAGTTCCTGACCACATATAGATACATCCAGATTCAACCTGCAATTGATTTAGCAGTGAGTCCTCATCTATCAAGGATATTCTTTCATTTTGTTACTATAGTAGATTTAGTATTTCAGTAGATGGAGTTAGTTAGGGGATTGCCCCATCAACTCCACATTCATATAGTTCAGTTTAGAGGCTTTTCAAACTAGTTTTCATATAATTTTTAGTTTTATAGACTGTTATTTTAGTTGATACACTATCAGTATTCATAGATTTTGAACCTTATGGCCTTTCAGCCTATTTTTTCACATTTATTATAGTATCATATTTCAGTGCTCACAGTAGATATCAGTCATGGGTTATCTTGTGGTCCTTCGGGGTCATAATTACCGTGTCACATCTGGGGCATAGACTCGGGGCATTACAAACTTGGTATCAGAGCTTAAGGTTCAACAGTGTCCTAGAAAGTCTGAAATCCACATATAGTAGTATCTTGTGCATGGTTGCGTAGAACGCTACACTTATGGATAGGAGGCTATGAAATATTTTAAAAAATAGTTTCCCTTCTTTCAGTATCCATGTCGTGCAAGTGAGCATAAGCTCAAGTTAAAACTCTCAGTCTAATCGATTTCTTTCTTTCATTTACAAAACATACCTCCCAAAAGGACTAATGAAAGAAGAATCAAAAATTAGTCAGCACCTCAGCCCGTTCAGGTAGATCCCCTGGATGAGCATGTCTCCTATGTAGAGTTCAGAGCTGTATTCACTACTCTAGCAAATTCAGCAGCATCCCATAATGAATGGCCAACTGTTGTTCTGGCCAATCCAGTGGTCACTACTGCAGTATCCAGGATTCAGGACATACCCGAATAAATTCTCCCCTATTCTCAAGATCTAAGTCAGAAGATGATCCACAGGAGATCCTCTATCAGGTTTAGATAGTCACAGACATTATGGGAGTAAATTCTAGTGAGAGTGCTGAGTTAGTTTCCTATCAACTACAAGATGTAGCTTATATGTGGTTTAAGCAGTGGAAGGTAGACAGGGGCACAGATGCAGAGCCCATAGAGTGGGAAGAGTTTGCTACTACTTTCCTGGAGAGATTCTTTTCCTTAGAGCTTAGACAAGCCAAGATTTTAGAGTTCATTAATCTCAAGTAAGGAAGTATGAATGTTAAAGAGTATTCCCTCAAGTTTACTCAGTTAGCTAGGTATGCTCTCCATGTAGTAGCAGACAGTAGGTCCAGAATAAGCAAGTTCGTATCTGGGGTGTCAGATCGTGTGGTTAAAAAGTATAGAACAATGATCTTGATTAAGGAGATGGACTTATCTAGGCTCATGGTCTATGCTCAACAGATAGAAGAGGCTAAGATCAAAGAGAGAAAGAGGTAGAAAAAGAGAGCTAGAATAGGTAGCTTTAATTTAAATCAGCCTAAGTCAAAGAGCGGTAACCATTCCCAGTTTCACCCAAAATCTTCAGTTCCAGCTTCATCCTCAGCCAGTGCTCCAGTTCCTAAGTTCAGAAATGGTAATAAAGATAGAGTACCAGGCTCTAAATCTCATGGTAGTGTCAACAGTGCTCAAAAAAATCCTCTTTGTCAGACTTATGGCAAGAACCATTAGGGTGTCTGTAGAGCTGCCAGTGATGTTTATTTCTGGTATGGCAAGCCAAGCCACAGAGTTAAAGATTGCCTTCAGTCAGGTTCTCAGGGTCAGTATAATCGTCCTTCACCTTAATCAGGTCGCCCGAATCAGCAGGGTGTCGCTTCCAGTACCACCAGTAGGCAACGCCCCCCAAATAGGCTTTATGCACTTCAGTCCAGACAAGATCAGAAAAGTTCTCCTGACATGGTCACTGGTACGTTACAAGTTTATCATTTATATGTTTATGATTTACTAGATCCAGGAGATTTTTTATCCTTTGCACCTCCTTATATAGCCGTTCATTTTGAAGTCAGTCCTAAAATTCTAGCAGAGCCTTTCTCAGTCTCTACCCCATTGGGTCAGTCTATCATAGCCCAGTGGATATACAGGAACTGTCTGATTATGTTATCTCAGAAAGTCACTTCAACAAACTTAATTGAATTAGAGATGACAGATTTCGATATCATTCTCGACATGGATTGGCTCCATTCATGTATGCCTCAGTTGATTGTAGAAATAGAATTGGTCATTTTCAGTTTTCAAATAAACCAGTCCTTGAATGGAGGGGTAGTACTACAACACTTAAAGGTTAGTTGATTTTATACCATAGAGCGAGAAAAATGATATCCAAGGGATGTGTCTATTATTTTGTGCGAGTCAAGGACTCTAATGTAGAAACTTCCAGTCCTGAGTCAGTTCCAGTAGGAAATGAATTCTCAGATGTATTTCCTAAAGATCTTCCCGGAGTTCCTCCCAAAAGGGAAATAGACTTTGGAATAGACCTTCTTCCAAATACTCAGCTCATATCTATTCTGACATACAGAATGGCTCGAGCAGAACTCATAGAGTTAAAGGATATCTTAGATGAGGGATTCATCAGGCCCAGTGTTTCCCTGTGGGTTACACTAGTTCTACTAGTGCGTAAGAAAGAAGGTTCTCTAAGAATGTGTATAGACTACCATCAGTTGAACAAAGTTATAGTCAAGAACAAATACCCACTTCCCAGAATCGAGGACTTGTTTGATCAAGTTTAAGTGCTAGTTACTTTTCTAAGATAGACCTCAGATCAGGCTATCATCAGCTCAGGGTCAGAGAATGTGAGATTCTGAAAATAGCTTTCCGAACCCGATATGGTCACTTCAAATTTCTAGTCATGTTCTTTGGTCTTACTAATGCCCCAGTAGCTTTCATGGACTTAATGAACCACGTGTTCAAGTAGTACTTGGACATGTTTGTTATAGTCTTCATCGATGACATTCTTGTCCCGTAGTGATAATGATCATGCAGACCACCACAGAATCGTACTCCAGACTCTTAAAACTTATCAGATATTTTCCAAATTTAGTAAGTGAAAATTTTGGCTAAGGTCAGTAGCATTCTTTGGTCATATTATTTTCGGTGATGGCACTATAGTTGATCCTCAAAAGACCGAAGAGGTGAAAAACTGGCCTACACCTATCTCTCCATGAGATAGCAGGAGTTTCTTGGGTTTAGCTGGCTATTACCGTCAGTTTGTTAAAGGGTTTTCATCTATTGCATCCCCCATATCCAGATTGACTCTGAAGAAAGTCCATTTTTAGTGGTCAAATTCCTGCAAGAAGAGTTTTTAGAAGCTAAAGACTCGACTCACCTCAGCCCCAGTTTTGACTTTACCAGATGGTTCAGATAGGTTTGTTGTGTACTTTGATGCATCCAGGGTAGGTTTGTATTTTGTCCTCATGTAGAGTGGTAAGGTCATAGCCTACGCATCTAGATAGCTTAATCCCTATAAGAAGAATTATCCAACTCATAATCTTGAGCTAGCAGCTGTAGTGTTTTCCTTAAAGATTTAAAGGCACTATTTGTATGAGGTCCATGTAGATGTGTTCACAAATCACAAAAGCTTTTAGTATGTCTTCTCTCCGAATAATTTAAATTTGCGTCAGAGAAGATGGTAAGAGTTATTAAAAATATATGTTATGAGTGTTCTGTATCACCCAGGCAAGGCCAATGTAGTGGATGATACTCTCAGTAGACTGTCTATGGGTAGTGTTGCTCATGTTGAGGACAGAAAGAAGAAGTTAGCTTAGGAAGCCCATCAACATTCATAACTAGGTGTTCGCTTAGTCCATTTGGTAGAAGGTAGTATATAGGTATAGAACAGTTTTGAATCCTCTCTAGTTTCCAAGGTGAAGGAAAAATAGGATAGAGATCCCAGTCTCGTTAAGCTGAATAAGTTAGTTAGAGATCAGAAAGTAGAGGTTTTTTGTTAAGGGGGATATGGTGCTTTACGTTGCCAAGGTCGGCTACATGTGCCAGGTGTAGATGAATTGAGGCAATGAATTCTTACAGAAGCGCATGGTGTGCATTACTCTATTCATCCATGGGACACTAAGATGTGTCGTAATTTTCCAGAGATCTATTGGTGGAGTGGGATGAAGAAGGATATTGCAGAATTTATAGCTAAATGCTCTGCATATCAGTAAGTTAAGATTGAACACCAAAAGCCTAGTGGGTCCATGTAGGAGTTCAGTATTCCCACATGGAAATAGGAATAAGTAAATATGAACTTTGTGATGGGTTTGCCTCATACTTGTCATCAGCATGATTCTATTTGGGTTACCGTAGATAGGATGACCAAATCAGCTTATTTCTTGCCAGTTCATACCTCTTATTTAGTCGAGGACTATGACAAACTCTATATCAGAGAGTTGGTCAGGTTACATGGAGTTCCAGTATCTATTATCTTAGATAGAGGTACCCAATTTACCTCTTATTTCTTAAAAGCATTTCAAAGAAGTCTTGGTACCTAAGTTCACCTCAATACAACCTTCCACCCTTAGACAAATGGTCAAGCAGAAAGGACCATTCAAACTCTAGAAGATATGCTAAGAGCATGTGTTGTTGATTTTAAGGGTAGTTGGGATGACCACTTACCTTTGATTGAGTTCTCATACAATAATAGTTATCATTCCAGTATTCAAATGGCTTCGTTTGAAGATCTCTATGGTAGGAGATGCAAATCTCTGATTGGTTGGTTCGAGGTAGGTGAGGCAACGGTAGTAAGGCCTAACTTAGTATTCAATGACTTAGAGAAGGTTCAGTGAATCAGAGAAAAGCTTTGGGCTACCCAGAGCCGACAGAAATCATATGTAGATGTGATGAAAAAGGATCTCGATTTTGAGATCGGTGATTTTGTGTACTTGAAAATATCTCCCATGAAAGGAGTAAAGAGGTTTGGTAAGAAGGGAAAGCTCAGTTCTCGATATGTTGGTCCTTAGAAGATTCTCAGTCATTTCAGAAAGGTAGCTTATGATCTTGAGTTTCCTTCTCATCTAGCTTCAGTACATCCAGTATTCCACTTCTCCTTGATAAGGAAATACATTGGTGACTCTGCAGTCATAGTACCTTTAGAGGATGTAAATATTCAGAATGATCTCTCTTTTGAAAAGGTTCCAGTCCAGATCCTCGATCATCTAATTCACAGACTGGGGACAAAGAAGTATCATTAGTCAAAGTTCTTTGGTAAAATCATTCTGTTGAGGGAGCTAATTGGGAAGCAGATGCAGATATACGGACCAAGTACCCTCTCCTATTCTCCGCAAACTTAGATCCAACTTAAGGTAATAGTCTTCCTTAGCTTTACTCAGTTCCATGTTTAACTATAATTATAACTTTTTATCCATTACTGTTGCTTATTCAGTCATCCATTCATGAATCAGTTTAGTCATGTACTCACACATCAGATATCCATTTTCAGTATGAAAACCCAGCTCATCAGTAGCTTCAGTCATGTATTCCATGCATCAGATATACATGTTCAGTGTCAAAGCTCAGTTTGTCAGTAGTTCAGTCATGTAGTCATGTGTCAGATATGCATGTTCAGTCTGTAAACTCAGTCTATCAGTGTCTCAGCTTAATCAGTCTCATTAGAGGACGAATGTTCCCAAGGGGGAGATATTGTAATACCCCATATTTCCTTAGCTAAAGATTGACTCTCAGTTCATAAGTTATCCATATAAAATTTTTAAAACACTAAGTATTTTTCAGTTAAGATCCTTCCATAGCGTAGGAAATTGAATTAACTTTCCAATGATATAAAAGTCACCTAAATCCGATAACCAGGTGAGAAGTTATAAATATTTTAAGTTTCAGTCGTTAAACACCGTCATTCAGGCCAGTAGCGCATCGCGGAGTATGTAAAAATGGCAATTATCAGTTTCTAGTGAGGTACCGTGATACAGGCATATTGCTCCACCGGCTAATTTCTTAATTGTCAAAATTCAATGTTGCTCGGTGATATTGGCAAGTCGCGCCAAGGACCCAATCCATAATTGTAAATTTCGAGTAAAGCAACATGATTGTACCACACCGTGCCAAGGTTTTAGGTCCCATCCAGTATTGTAACGTGATTCCACTGTGTCACTCCACCAGCCACATTCCCAAGTGTCATTTTTCAATGGCTTAGCGCGATAGTGGCGCATCGCGCCAGGTGCCCAAATCGGAAATTTTTCAGCAATGATTTTAAATCATTCCCAGGGGTAATGGGTATTTTTCCACTACCCAAATCAGCCTTTAACACGTAAACTACCCTAAATTAACCTAGTTTCATCCATATTATTCAATTTTCCCCAAAATCAAGAATTATCTCTGAAGAAAACAAACCCTAGCTTCAAGAATCAAGGTCAAATCTCAAGAATTCCTTCAAGCACCTTCAAGAACTAATAACCCAAGGTATGTTAGGTGTTCTTCTATGGGTCCCTTTCACCCATAGAGTCCAAGAATCCATTTTAAAACTTCAAGATTTATTATTTATGATTTCCATGCTTGGAATTGAATATATCCATGTTCATGATAGTAATTGGGATTCAATGCATGTTTAATTATAAGTTTCCATGAAATTAAGATAGTTATGTAGTGAATTATATGAATTGCATGCTCAACCCTTGAATTTGAAATTGAATGTTGTATTCATGATTACATGTGTTGACCATCATCATCTGAAATACTCCATGTTCCCCAAGTGTTTGCTAAAATGCCTATGTGAAGTAGATAGTGGAATCTTGACATGTCATTATGTGGTCCCAATCATGCACAAGCTTATGCCTTATAAGTGTTGGATGAAATGCCTTTATGAATGAATTATGGGCAAGTGTATATTATTGTGTATCTCAATGCTATCGAGTCCTGGGAATATTTAATACCAGATAATTTAGTTGTGTACCTTGAGCCAGTGTCAGTTATAGAATAGTATCAGTTATGTCACGATAAGCAGTACTCTCAGTTAGTTCTAGTTACAGAACTCAATAGAACTCTGTCGATTACAGAACTTAGGAAAACTCAGTAATCTCAGTATCAGTCTAGTCCTGTTCAGTATACTCAGTTCAGTTTCTTCTAATTGGGAGTAAAATTCAGCACCGAGTGAACCCAAGGATGGGGGCTTACCTGCCAGTAGAGGGTGTGACCCTTAGAAGTAATCCTGGCATTCTAGAACTACGTAGTCAAAATAGGTTGAGACATATACCAGCCATTTGAGGTTTGATAAGGTTTTTTAACCTGCCAGACGAGGGTTCTACCATTCTTGTTTGAGTACCTTCCGTATAAGGGTAACTCTCAACTTATCTTTACCCATGGAATGGTATTTACACCCTTCCAATTGGGATTACAGATTGGACCCCAACTCAGTTATCTTATCTTATTTGGGGTATGTTGACTAGATTATTACCTCCCACAGTCTCAGTTTCAGTCTCCAAAATAGAACTCAATTCAGTTTTACAGAATCAGGACTGTCAAATATAGTCAACCAGTATCAGTTACTTCAGATATCAATTACTCAGTATCAGATATTAGGACTTAGCTTCCGATAAGCTTATTTACAGTGATTATTTATATGCATAGTAGTGCATACTCAGTATTTACTGAAGTATCAGTTACCCATGTACTCTCATGTTCAGTTACTCTATATCATACAGTCAGTTATTGTTCATGCATATGAACCCTTGCATTCAGCCTTACCCCATCTATCATACTAGTACATTCCACGTACTAACACATAATATTTCTTTGCGCTATGATGTCTTATAATATAGGTTCGGATGCTTAAGTTCTTGATCGTGCAAACATAGATATAGGTTCAGCCAGCAGTAGATTTAGCAGTGAGTCCTCTTCTATCGAGGATATTTTTTCATTTCATTATTATAATAGATTCAGTATTTCAAAAGATGGAGTTAGTTGGGGGATTGTCCCATCAACTCTATATTCAGACTGTTCAATTTAGAGGCTTTTTAGACTAGTTTTAAGATAGAGTTCAGTTTTACAGATTATTATTTCAGTTGATACATTTTATCATTATTCATAGATTTTGAATCTTATGGCATTTCAGCCTATTTTTCATATTTATTACAGTATCATATTTTAGTGCTCATAGCAGATATCAGTCATGGGTTAGCTTGTGGTCCTTCTAGGCTACAAACACTGTGTAGAGTTGGGGGTACAAACTCGGGGCATTACAGTATAAAATGGTCCGAATCATTGCAATGTTTATGACCTAAGTTGTCCTGATGAATAGCTCTAAGAATGAATTTCACCTTTTCTTCATCAGTAAACACGGTGTCTCTAAACTCATACTGAAGTTTAAATAAAAAGTTAGATATAAAATTTAATATTGGTATCCCTAAAATTACTTACTGCATAACATTAATATACATGTAAGATATGAAGGAAAATTGTTGTTACATAAAATAATTAATCAAGAAAATACATTAAAAATATGATCATTACCTCATTGTTGTACCTCTTGAACATTGTACTCTAAAGATAGTCATAAAAAATGAGTTCTTCAGATGACTCTCAATTTAAAATTCGAGGAGTTTGGGATCCATCCCGATTAGCAACACACTTATAAATGTCCAAACAACACTCATAGAACCATATTTGAAGCGCAAGATTAAATCCTTGAAAAGCAAAAGAGGATGGATTTTTTTTTATCTTATGACTATATATTTTTTTCAAGGCTTGAAAATACTCACCTCTCTAATCATACTTCAAGTAGTGACCTTATTATACCAAGTCAAAATCAAACTTCGTACTTTCTTGGTAACTCAGATTTAAGAAATCGACTTATCAAGTATAATAATCCAATTTCGTGCAAATCTTCATCTCGGAAAGCAATCTACTTGTTAACAAAATAATCATAAGTAACAAACCTCATGACCTTATCCATACTTGGATAATATCTATCCATTAATTTATTTTTCCCTTTAGGATCAGAAATAAAAACAGATATCTTAAAGCATTTCAACCCGCTTACTACACAAAATTCTCTCTTACCAAAATGCAGTTCTTTACCATTGATACTGAAGATGAATAAATCATCCCTATCATTATCCATTTCTGCAAGTAATAGACTATGAAGAAGTTGGGTTTAATTTTCAAATCATGCATATTCAAAAAATAACCAAATGGAGATTTTTGAAACATTTTGAAAGGATCTTTGGTCCAACTCTGTTTGAGATCATCAAACACATTAACTTTCAAGTGCGAAAACCAGTGAGTATACTGTTTTTGTCCTGAAAAGACATAAACGATTCACAAAATTTTTAACATCAAACACATCTCTGTTTTTTGCATACACAACATAAACAATTCACAAAACTTTTGCCATGAAGCTAAAAAAAACATAATGCGCCAACTTATTTCAGAGTTAGAATTTATATATCAACTTTCAACCATTAACAACAAAAGTGATATTTCAACTTTCAACCATTAACAACCAAAAAAGTGATATTTCAACTTTCAAATACTAACAACAATAAAAGTGATATTTTAACATAATCCGAAAACTAATAACATCAAGAGTTATATTTCAACTTTCAACCACAAACACATAAAATTTATGAAAAGACTAATTTACATGCATGTCATTAAAAATATAAAAATAATTCAATATCAATTTTATACCAATTTGATACATATACGAAAAAAAAATCAAAATCATATTATATTAACTTTGCAAACGTTTCTTGATTTCTTTATGTCAACCTTCTTATCATCCACTTTACCAGCACTCACATTGTCTTTGGACCTTGTAAATCTAGCATTTTCACGATTTCTATTTTTTGGTTTCTTTGTTTTATGCGCGGGAATTTCATCTTCAAAATCTAAATCTAAATCATGTTGACCAACAACTTTTTTTCTCTTATCAACCTTCTTAAATTCTGGAACAACAACCTTTTTTGGCACTATATAGCTTTGCATGTTGAGTTGTTGTTGCATCAAGGATGGTGAAATTTTTGAAAAAACTGATTTTGATCGGAGAAATATTGCTTTGATTATGCAAAAAAGAATTAGCTTCAACTACCTCGTTCTTGTTCTTTCATATTGGAGACGGGGTAAAGCACCCTAAATTAAATGAGGGTCTAGATAGATTAATAGGACTATTTTGTTGTACTATTCTAAGGCTTTTCCTATGAGAGGTAGAATCAAACTTGCATTTTCAAACTTGTCTCAAGGAAACAAAAGAAAAGTGTAAGCTATCAATCCAAGATCAACGGTGTTGGGAAACCAATTATCATACTCAAAAGAAGGGAAAAGAAGTTGAAAAGGGAAAAGAGTAATAAGTTGAAGACTTTTATTGGTAATTAGTAAAGAGTAAAAGATCTTGCGTATGAAATTAACTAAAAATATACTGTAAAACATGATGGTTTGTAGAATAAAGTTAAAAGAAGTTAAAAATGGTAAAGATTTAAGACTTCTATTGGTAATGAAAAATAGTAAAACATGAAAAAGTGTATAAGAAAGTTAATTATTAAATTTAATAAAAAGTAAAAAATTAATTCTTAACTTTAAAAAAATTATTTATCATATATGACTCCTTAAATTGTGAACAAACTTTAATACTTAATTATTAAAATAAAAATAAAAATCATTGATACCAAAAATATAACTTGCCATAATTATCCAAAGCTTTAATTAAGAGTGATAAATATTAAATGTTAAATGTTAAAAATAAAAAAATAATATAAATAATAAATATTAAAAAATTGATTTTCGAACATTTAATTAAAATAGATTTTTCTGAAAAGTTGCTATAGCTTGTAATTATTTCTTTAGTCTAGTAATTATTGAAAAATTTTGCTATAACTTGTAATTATCAATCTAATAAGTCTATTTGGGATAATTTTTACTTAAAAAGGGAGGTTGGCTGGTATTTTAACTCACTTTAACACAATTTTCAGTCTTTTAACTTCAGCTTTTTCCCTTTTCTATCAAGGCATAAAACAACAACCCTAGAATTTCTTCTAGGGTTCCTAAAGCCAAGGTAAGTGAAAACACTTATGGTTTTAGCTTAATATCCCATGGAATATTAGGAACATCTTTTTATGCTTAATTATAAGTACACAAGCTAACTAAAGATGTCAACAATTCACGTTATCGGTCCTCACTTAGCACCACTAGAATGATTACTCATGTAAGACATCAATAATATCATTTTTGAAGCAATAAATGCTCATGTAAGGGTTATAATAACAAGTCACGCCACCATTCACGTGAAATAATAATAAATTAGGAGAGTCAATGCATAAATAAGGCATATAATATCATTTAAGTCCCCCACTTATATATCACAATAATTATATTATTCTAAGTCAACAACAATATACAAATAAGCTCCTACACGGACACATGATAAAATAATAATATCGAAATGTGACTCCCATGACTAAACTTCATAAACCATAGGATTATTTACATATTCTTTTACTAACGAGCCTAGCCTGAAGAAAGTTAAGTCATAACCTACCTCGAAGTGTCAAAATCTAAGCCTAGAACCTTCAATGTAGAGTATTTTCCTTTTGAAAGGTCTCTTCATGAGCTAAAACAAGCAAAAAAATTATCTACGCATCAAAAGTAAGCTAATGATACCCATATCAACATAAGCTAATGGTACCCTTATCAACTATATTTAAGACATATCCAAAACTAATTTGAAAAATGGATTCAAAAATTAAACGAATAAAATAAAAAATTTATTTTAAAAATATGTTCTCCCTATCAATAGAAATCTACAACTGAAAATTCACTCGAAAAAAAATTGAAATCGTTGAAAATCCATTTTTAGAGTTTACTGACAAAACCCCAAATTCTAGTTTGAAACCATGATTTTGAAGGTGGATTAGTGGAAAAATCAAAGGGAATTAATGAAATAGAGGCTTAGAAATTACCTACATGAGTTATTAATGAAAAACACCGTAAAATCTCCCTACCAAAAATAGAGAAATTAGGTTTTTAGTCGAGAAAAGAAGAAAAATTTGCCCAGTGGTCAAAACACCCTTCGCGATCATGACCAAGTTTGCGACCTAGCCCAAACAAAAGGCACAATGATTACTAGTGGACACATACCAAATACGTTGGGTGACCAACTCGGCCTAGTCCAAATTACCATTCATAAATGTGACCCCTCCACTGTGAATACATTGCGTGAAGAGGACAGCCATTTGTGAATGTGATCCCGCCATCGCCTTCATGATAAAGATTTCTTCCTTCTCCACGATAGCAACTTAGGGATCATAAATTCAAAGAAGGTCTTTCCCTTTCACTAGATACAACAAAATTATAGATTACACATGTTTAAAATGTCTTTAAATGGACCCTCAAGATTCATTCGGGACCCCACAAAAAAAAATCTTATAATCTCATAGGCTATTTTTGATATTTTGAACTCAATGGAAATGTCGTGTTTTTAAAAGGGATTGTTTACAATAATTTTGCCTCCGAGACCCCATTTTGGATTATTTCATTATTTTTTGAATAAAGAATTGAAATGCAAGATAAATATTCTGAACCTGAACCAACCCTGCTACTAGTAAAAACTTGATATTTGGGATCTAATTGAATTGTCCAAATCAATATCTGGCACTCAAAATACAAAGTATTGATCGAAGTCAAACTAATAGCATTTTAAATCCTTCATGAATACTTATATATAGCATATAACAACTATAAAAAAGTATAAAATGATCAAAATACTTAAAAAGAGAGAAGTCACAATTAAGGTCATTACACTTTTAAATGATGGTACTTACATTTTCATAATGTGATCACATTGTATGACTCTTTTATGATTCATAAATATCATTGTGTATACATCAAAAGATCCAAAGATAAATTTTTTATCTTATCATTGTATGTAGACAACATACTTATATCTGCAAGTAAAATTGAGCATGTAAAAGAAATAAAACAGTGACTATCATCTACTTTAGAGATGAAAGACATGGGTGAAACTGCATAAATCTTTGGTTAGCTTATCATTGTCCATGTTGGGTTGACTCCGTTAGACAAGAGGATCCCTACTGATATTGACTGACCTATTGATAGGATAAGATTATTATCTCTTTATTAGAAATCTTACATTAAAAAAGTTCTTAAACATTTTATCATGCAAAATTGCAAAACCATATGCACCCAATTTTTAAAAGTGATGCTTAAACGAAGAATATGCCCTCAAACTCCACATGACAAAAAATAAATTAAAAAAGTTCCTTAGTTTAATGCAATTGTCTTATGTAAGATATAATGTGTACTAGAACCAATATTTATGATATCATTGGGTTAGTTAGCAAATATCATTTTGACCCAAGACCATAACATTAGAAAGTAGTTAAAAGGATATTGAGAAATCTTAATTGCACAGTCATCTATTCCTTATGTTATTAAAGAAATGATATGCAATTCCAAGGCCACATTGATGTTGATTGGGGAGAAGATTTAAATGAGAGAAAAACTACCTCTGAATATAAATTCTTTCTTAACAATAAATTCATTCATGGAGTACTAAGAAGTATTCATGCATAGTGTTATCTACAATAAAAACTGATTTTATAGAACTTTAATCTGTTATGCAAGTAGCTGTTTGGATTAAATATTTTTTGGTTCATCTAGGTGTGTATAACAATATTATTCAATATATCACAATTAGTTCTGATAGTCATGCTGCAATAGCCAACACAACAGATCCAAAGTACCATGGAAAAATAAAAAGTATTGATATTAAGTATAATTTTTTTAGATATATTACTGTACAAAAAAAGTGAACGCGAAATACATATCTACACATCAAATGATAGAATATCCCTTAACAAAACTCATAGCATGTGATGCTTATTAAGGATATGTGAAGTCGTTGATAACGCTCAAACTACATCTCTCGTAAGAGTGTAAGCGGTCGTTGTCAAATATAGAACCCAACTAGGTTGGGTGTCGAATCCCACAGAGAATACTTGGTCACTAAGTAAGCAAAGATTATTAGACTTTTGGTGAAAGTTTCGTAAAAAGGGGGGATTGTAGCGTGCAATAATGTAACAAAGTGAAAATCGGAAAATAGCAAAGTAAAAAGAAAGAATGTTTAGTAAGATTTTTAATCAATGAGAATTGGAAGTTGGGGTTATGTCCACCTTATGAGTTATACGTCTCTATTGGCTATGAGTTATGCGGAATTCAGACATGCATGTGCTGATAGAGAATTGTATTCTATGGTAAAACCTGGCGTCTTTCGACCATCAAGGATTATTTCACTTTAACTCTTTCGAGCTTAAAGTGTATCTAATGGTACAAATTCTCCAAGAGGTTAATCCAGTTACGACACTAACTTTTTAACAGGGGTTGGTGCCCTATTACCTTGACATTATCTCTTTTCCAGACATATAACTTTTCTTTCGAACAAGTTAATGCAATACTGGCGTATGTTATTTGTTTGCAACCACAAGAATTTTCATTAAGATGAAGAGAGTAATGATATAAGCAACATACATGTCAGGAATTCACAAACTCATAGCAATAGATAGTAGCTCATAAGGCTTCCATAGCCCCAACAGAGAAGTTTAGCTACTCATGGGTGCAATGGAAATCACAATAATCATTATCATCATACCAATATAAGGATCTCACGTGTAGTATATGTTGGTATGGCTTTGTGGTGTGAATCCCTTTAGAATAGCGTTTCTCTTGTTGTGAAAATTAAGAGTTGAATAGATGAAGAGAATAAGAATTGAGATTGTTGAATAAAAAGTAGAAGTATTCGAATTAATGGAAGAATTAGAATGATTCGAAATTATAAAAACTTCAGCAAAATAGGGTATTTATAACACCCATATCCTATTCCTACTAAGCTACTGCATTACTTAACCTAATCCTACTAGGCTACTGCATCATTATACTAATCCTAATAAGTTACTGCTGATCCCCAAAGTCTTTAGAATTGCTGTTTTTGCCCGGGACAGGCTTTCCATGCGTCACTTTTAGTCCTTGGCGTCCAAGCTCTCCTTTCCTTCTTCCGTGAAGCTTCCTTTGGCGTCAAGTTATCCATAAAATGCTGAAATCTGCATCATTTATACCTGAAAACTTACTAATCACGTTTGTTAGCTCACTTACAGGAAAAAGAACTAAAAGTGCATGAATTATATATTTTGTCCTCAAAACTTTGCTAAAATATGGGTAGATTATAGTACTTTAGGCGTGTAAATACGCCTATCATCAACACCCCACACTTAAAGCTTTGTTCATCCTCGAATAAAATATCATGTCCATATAAACATCTACTTAGGGTTTCACAGTAATAGCACAAAATATTCATCAAGACAGGCACGACAATTATCAATAAAGAGTAGTTTTCTGATCACTTCTAGAAACAATTCAACCTCTAATATAGACTCGTGATGATGGTTAATTCGTATTCAAAATTTAAGGCACAGAGAATCATACACAACCACCCAAAACTCATCAACCATGTGTGTCTCACAAAATATAACCCATAATCACTCACAAGTATTGTATATATTTCGAACATGAGTATAAGATTATCCTTGATCTCACTCTCACAAAAAATTCGTATGTTGCAGCTGATGACCATAGGCTTGCCCTTAGTGTAATGCTCCACTAATATCAGAATGTTAAGCTTAGGATCAAATAGGTCTTTACAGGTTGTAATGTAGGCTAAGGGACGGGTAGGACTATTTTGGCTATAAATAGTGACTATGTTCCTAAGCGCTTTAATACATCACATTATGCCATTTATGCTTTCTTTCAAACAACCTTTCTACTTTCTTTTAATCTACCACCCTTTCTCACCTCTTTTGTTTTTCAATTTTGAAGAGAATTAACTTTTTATTTTTCTTTTCCTATTTCTTTTCATAACACACCTCTTATGATAGCAATTATTTTGCATAACAAATTCAAGAACCAATTCACTTTAAGGCACTACTCTCACCCAATTTTCTCTTATTTTGTCACATGACTTTACAATTTTAAAGCACTCAGAAATTTGAATCAAATTATGGTCTTGAAAAAATGGATTGGGCTTACATATGAGGCTGTCAAAGAAAATAGGCTAAAGGCTCAAAGGGGGTTATCTAGGATGATGTCCATGGGTAGATAAAATGAAGGTAAACAATCATAGGTTGCCAAAGAAATGCCTAAATCATCTCCTAAACTCACACTCTTTATTTCGCTTTACATACATACCAGGCAAGTTCTACCATCAGCCACAAACATAGAATATACTATCATCTCACACACACAAGGCACATGGTCGACTTTATTGGAAGCAGTATAGATTCTTGACCCAATAGATGAAGGAATTGAACCACACAATTATCACATAATGAGTCACTATTAGAGCCTAAACATCTCAATAGTAATGATTTTATCACAGACTCTTGTTGTAATACCATGCTGCCTATCAGAACAATTTCATGCAAAGTTAAAAAAAATTTAAAAAAATTTAACTACTAAAAAAAACAAAACTAACTACTAAAAAAACAAAACAAACAAACATAAATGAATGCAAATGCAGATAAAGAAGGTTAGCATGCAAATACCAGCACCCCACACTAAGTCGGGACATACTATCCTCAGTGGAAAATAAATAAGAAGAACCTGGTTAGTCGGAATCCTCCTCTATGTCTGGGGTCATACCCCCTTCGTCGAAATCATCATTAGAGTCGTCGCCATCAGAGTTCTCCTCCACGTCGAAGTCTGGCATTCGACGATAATCATCGGTTGGCACATCGTCATCAAGAGGTTCCTCAAAGTACACACCTACTCCACACATTTGGCGTGCACACTCATTCATTGGTAGTCATAATCCAGCTGTTGGAGCTCTGCAGCAGTTGGAACACGACCTCCGCTCATCATGGTAAACCGAGTCATGCCATAAAGATGGCGAAAGAAACTCTCATCCTGAGCATGCCTTTCCGCAGTGGTAAGGTTGACGCCATGCGTGGTTTCAGCATCTTTAACCTTTGTGAGGTCAACCTTCTTTGGGTCGTGTGGAAGTTTATGATCAGCCGATTCCTCTTCGATGTCCTCCTTCCTCAATATTGCGGTCAACAGATTGCCAAAGTTGAAGTGGGACCTCTTGTGTAGCCTGGCCTTTCGCATTGTAGATCAAATAATTGCCCCAACGTTGATAGAAAAATTTGTCATCAGCGGGTACACCAAGCACACTCTATCTCGTGTAATCTTTGTGTACTGGGTCCCTGGAATCAGAAAAGAGTTGACTATTCACATCCATATCCGAGCTTCTCTATTCAAGGAAGCATATGGGAAGGTGTTGTGCCGACCGGTGTCCTTGTGTCTGCTCCATCGTGCCATAGATCTTGTTCCGCACAATATGTGTCTAATTTGCCTGTACGGAGGTCTGTTATACAGCTCTTTGAGTGGTGATGGATCAACAGATGGCAAACCCAGAAAGGAGTTGAGGAACTCCGCATTTAGTTGCAGAACTTGGCCCCGAATCTTTACTTCACTCCCTGTAGTTTTCGGTGACCAGTTGGCATAGAATTCACGTGTTAAATCAAGATTACACTCTCCCATATCTCGGAAGATGAAATCAAGATGCAACTCCATTATCTTAGCCAACATCCGGGGTTTTTTCTTTGCTAGGCTTTCCTTGTGTATCAACTCCACATGAACATATTTTTTCTCTTTATTGTTCCTATACCACTCCTTTCCTTGCTCCTCTAGGACCCATTTGATTCCAAACATGCGGCGAGGTATTTGCAGTGAGGAGGATTATCCTTTCTCTTTTCGTCCCCTTTTCTGGCCTTTTTGTGAAGTGGTTGCTTTTTCTTTCCCTTGTCTTGCTTTTGGTGCCATTGTACCTGAGATTAAAATAATAGTCATGTTAGCTTCATCTCGGTGGATATAATCAATAAACAATCTGTATTGGCACCACCCCATACTTAGTTTGTTTGTACGAACTAGTGAAGTGAACGATGTCGATTACTCAGATTTCATCGATAAACGTTTAGGTGTTATGTTCCAACAATATAATCAGTTCAGTCATACTTTTCGTATCATCTTAACTACCCTTTCTCAATTCTAGATCATGTAATTTTTGTAATGCTTTCATGTTTTGGATGAATGCATCACTTTGAATAAAACTACTACATAGATATTGAGTCAATTTATAGCTCGGAATAATCACAACATCTTATGTTTGTAGTTAACCATGATTTTCATCTCGATGAACAAGTCATTCAAGCAATCTTTCAAGTTACAAGATTATGCAATGTTCTAGACTATGTCAATTCCGCAAAAGTATGACAGTGTATCAAAATCAAATTCAAGTTGGAAACAAGTCAAGAGCATCCTTACGTATTCTTTCACTCACTTAGTTTCACCACAACAAATCAACCATATTCAAATCATCAATACTACTTCAAGATTAAACAATTCATTATAGACGTAGGAGTGTAGTACTTACGGAACATAAAAGAAGAACAAAGAAGTACTTACTTGGTTGATGGCCTAGGAAGATGTTCTTGCAAAGTAAAAGAGCAAAAGGAAAATTTTTGGGAGAATTTGGAGAAGTAGGAGGCGCTTTAGGGTGAATTGCAATGTGTTTTTGATTTAAGACTAAGGTTATATTTATAGGACAAGCTTGGGTCGGGTCTTGACCCATTTGGAATCGGATTTGGAGATCAAAAGTGACCATAGGCGGCGCCTTTTGCAAAGCATTGTTGAGCATAGGCGGCGCCTATGCTATGGCACTGTTAGGCATAGGCGGCGCCTTTGCCATAGCACATGAGATTCAGAGACAAAATGCCTTTGCATAGGCGGGGCCTATGCAATGGCATTGTTGAGCATAGGCGGCGCCTATGCTATGGCACTCTATAATCCGAGAGCTTAGGCCATAGCATAGGCCTTGCCTTGTTCGTGGCCTAGATTTACATAGGCCGTGCCTTGTTCTTTGCCTATATTTTCATAAGTAATGCCTAACCCATAGCCTTTTTCTTCTTCATTCCTAACTTACCACCTTCAACATGCAACACTTCCAAATCAAAATTTGAAACCAATCTCCTCCTTTACACCTCTTGCACCTACATTCACTCAAAAATGACAAAAACGGTTAGAACGATGGGTTGCCTCCCATCAAGCGCCTTAGTTTCGGTTGTGGCTCGACTCTTCTTTTTGGATTTTTATTTAGTAAAAACAAATGTGAAGGAAACGAAAGAAAAACACGATGGATTGCCTCCCATCTAGCGCTTGATTTATTGTCGTGGCATGACTTAGTTACCTCGAGTACTTAGACTTCGTCGAGATAGATGGTGGCCATATAGTTCATCGAGTCAAGGGGCCCGATATATGGTTTTACTCGTTGGCCATTCACCTTAAAGACAAAACCATTATTGTCTTCTAGATCAACTACTCCAGACGAGTAGACTTGGCTAATCTTGAACGGACCAGACCATTTGGACCTTAACTTACCTGGGAATAGCTTTAGTCTGGTATTGAAAAGAAGTACCATATCACCCTTTTGGAAGTTTCATTGAACAATCCGCTGATCATGATACTTTTTCATCCGCTCCTTGTAGAGGTCTGATCTTTCATATGCATGTAGACGGAATTCATCCATCTCATTCAGTTGTTCCAACCTCAAGTTTACAGCACCATCCCAATTCAAATTCAGTTGCTTCAACGCCCACAATGCTTTGTGCTCGAGCTCAATGGGTAAATGACAAGCTTTCCCATAAACTAGTCGGTACGGGGACATGCCAATTGGCATTTTGTATGCAGTCCTATAAGCCCATAGTGCATCATCCAGCTTCCGAGACCAATCTTTACTATTCGCATTTACAGTCTTAGCAAGGATTTTCTTGATCTCTCGATTGGAAACCTCTACCTGTCCACTAGTTTGTGGGTGATAAGGCGTGGCTACCTTATGTTGCTTGACACCATATTTTGCCAACATGGATTTGAACAGTTTGTTGCAAAAGTGAGATCCTCCATCGCTTATGATAGTACGTGGTACCCCAAAACGAGAGAAGATGTTTTTCTTCAAGAATGCAACAACACGTTTTCCTTCATTATCAGCCAATGATACTGCTTCGACCCATTTTGAAACATAATCTACAGCAACTAGGATATATTTCATTCCAAACAAATTCACGAATGGACCCATAAAATCGATACCCCAGACATCAAAGAGCTCTACTTCAAGGATTTTCGACATGGGCATCTCATGGTGTTTCGAAATCTCACCTTGTCTCTGACATTGGTCGCATCTTCTCACAAAGTCGTAGGCATCTTTAAATATCGAAGGCCAATAATAGCCACTTTGCAATACCTTCCTTGCTGTCCGATTACCTGCGTGATGTCCCCCAACTTGGGAAGTGTGGCATGCTTCCAATATATTCGGCACCTCAACATGGGATATGCATCGCCTGATAACACCATCTGCGCATCGTCTAAACAAATATGGCTCATCCCAGAAATAGTGTCTCACGTCATGTATGAACTTCCTCTTTTGATGAAATAATAGATTTGTAGGCATCACATTACTTACCACGAAGTTTGCAAAATCTGCATACCATGGTAACTCTTCCATCATTGTGTCTAAAATCTCTTCATCAGGGAAGGCATCGTCAATCTCACGATCTTGCTGTGATATATGCTCATTCTCGAGTCTAGATAGATGATCAGCCACTTGGTTTTCGCAACCTCTTCTATCTTTTACCTCAAAATCAAATTCTTGCAGCAACAATACCCATCGAATTAGCCTTGGTTTTGCATCTTTCTTTGTCATCAGATATCTAAGGGCTGTACGGTCTGTATGAACTATCACTTTGGTTCCCAACAAATAAGCACGGAACTTTTCGAAGGCATACACAACTGCTAGAAGCTCTTGTTCTGTGACAGTATAGTTTTTCTGGGCTTCGTTCAAGACCTTACTTGCATAGTAGATTGGATGGAATAACTTTTCTCTTCTCTGACCAAGTACAGCACCCAAAGCTACCCCGCTAGCATCACACATGACTTCAAACGGTAAAGACCAATCTGGTGCTACCATGATAGGAGCTTCAATTAGCTTCTCTTTGAGGCATTCAAATGCCTTTATACAATCCTCTTTGAAGTCAAACTTTGCATCTTTCTCCAAAAGTTTGCATAATGGACTAGCAATTTTGGAGAAGTCTTTGATAAACCTTCGGTAGAAACCTGCATGACCGAGGAAACTACGAACTCCTTTGACCGAAATTGGGGGTGGTAGTTTCTCGATAACTTTGATTTTAGCTCGATCCACTTCAATTACTCTTTTGGAGATTTTATGCCCAAGAACAATACCTTCTTTCACCATAAAATGGCACTTCTCCCAATTCAGCACTAGGTTGAATTCCACACATCTCTGCAATGCCATACTTAGATTTGTCAAACACGATTCAAACGACTCACCCACAACTGAAAAATCATCCATGAATACCTCCAGCGTGTCTTCCACCATATCAGAAAAAATGGACATCATACAACGCTGAAAAGTGGCGGGTGCGTTACATAGCCTAAATGGCATATGTTTGAAGGTAAACGTACCATAGGGGCATGTAAACGTTGTCTTCTCTTGATCTTCGGGGGCGATACATATCTGATTATAGCCAGAATAACCGTCCAAGAAACAAAACCATCCTTTCCCTGCTAATCGATCTAGCATTTGGTCAATAAAGGGCATTGGAAAGTAATCTTTAAGGGTCCACGAATTCAGTTTGCGGTAGTCCATGCATACTCTCCACCCTGTGACAGGTCTGAGTGGAATTAACTTATTTTTTCATTTGCCACTATCGTCATGCCACCTTTTTTTGGTACACATTGTACCGGGCTTACCCATTTACTATCGGAGATTGGATACACAACCCCTGCATCTAACCATTTAACAATTTCTTTCTTCACTACCTCTTGCATAGGTGGATTCAGACGCCTTTGATGATCAATAGTGGGTAAGCAATTTTCTTCAAGATGAATCTTGTGTGTACAAATCCCAGGCAGAATACCAATGATATCAGCGATGGTCCAACCGATGTCTCTCATGTACTTTTGTAGAACCGTGATGAGAGATGCAACTTGCTGCTCACCCAAATCTGCTGCCACAATAACCGGAAGTGTGTTACCACTTCCTAAGAATGCATACTTTAGATGACTAGGCAGCTCCTTCAATTCTAACGTGGGTGGCTACTCAATAGATGGTTTAACTGGTGGTGTGGGTCAGTTTTTGAGATCAAGGTCCAGCTTCTTGGGAGCATGAGGATATGACCCTAATCCTGTTAGACAACAAATAGTTTCTTCATAATTTTCAGCATCCTTATGCTCAACATTCATAAGCACAACCGCCAATGGGTCATCAACAAGCTGCTCCTCTACGGGTAATTCTTTCTCATCATCAATATAAACATCGGCTACCGAGAACACGTTCAGATCTTTGGGTTGGTTCATTGATTTACATACATCAAAACGGACTACTTCGTCATTCATCCAGAATAAAAGCTCATTAGCTCTTAAATCAATAAGCACACTTCCTGTTGCAAGGAAAGTACGCCCCAAGATTATGGGAACTTCAGAGTCTACCTCACAATCCAAAATAACGAAGTCCTCTGGAAATATGAATGAAGAAACCTTCACCAACACATCACATAAAATACCAACAGGTCATTTTACCGACCTATCAGCCATCACAAGCCTCATGTTGGTTGGAGTAGGATCACCCAACCCCAACTTTTTGTAAATGGATAATGGCATCAAGTTGATGCTGGCTCCTAAATCGCATAATGCCTTGAAAAAATTCAAAGATCCGACAGTTCAAGGAATAGTGAAGGCTTCTGGGTCGGCCTTCTTCTGAACTAGTGATCTGGTAGCAATTGCACTATAATGATGAACAGTATCTGTCAACTCACCACTTGCTGCTCGCTTCTTTGTTAAAAGATCCTTCATAAATTTTTCGTAGCCTGGCATTTGTTCTAGTGCCTCAACCAAGGGAACATTAATGGTCAGCTGTTTTAACATTGACATGAATTTATTGAACTTGGTATCATCAGCTCTCTTCTTTAATCTTTGTGGAAAAGGAGGTGGTGGAAGGGGAATTGTTTTCTCCACGACTTTCTTTTCATCATGCTTAGGTTCAGAGATCTTTTTAGGCTGTGGACGTCGAGGAATGACGTCATGAACGTCTTCATCAGTTTCGACGGTGTCATCTTCTTCTGTATTACCTATAATATCTTCATCCATTTGCTTGCTTTGGGATGAATTTTCCAGCACCTTACCACTTCTGGTAGTAACAGCCATGCATGTTCCATCGTTTCTTGGGTTTTGCACTGTGTCACTTGGTAGGGTGCCATCTTTTCTTTGATTTAATGTGGCTGAAATTTGACTCAATTGTTATTCCAGCTGTCTTATTGAAGTGGAATGTGAGTCAACCAATTGCTTCATTGAGGCCAAGTCATTTATTACCTCAGTTACTCCCGTGTTGGTTACTTCCACTCCTTTCAACAGCTTAGCCATCATATCTTCCATTGACATATTTCTCGAACCAGATGCAGTGGCCTCTCATCGTCCAGGAGGAATATACACGCCACTCCTGTCAGTCTTGTTCTTCAAACTACCTTGATCCCGGCCCTTGTTTCCAGAATTATCATAATAGTCCGACCTTGGTTTCCTTGGGTATTGCCTCGGAAACCCCTCTGATTGTTCATGTAGTTGGCTTCTTCCTCAGAATCGGATTCCTCTCTTCCTTTTGACGCAACTGCTTTGACTTTTTTGGTCTTCCCTGATAGTAGATGCTTTGTAAGAAGATCCACTTGTGTTTTCATGTGCGCCAAATCTTGATCATGTTCTTCTTCTCTTCTCCTTTGTTCTGCAGTCATGCCTATAGAAAATGTGGGGCTTGCTACCTCAGAATCTCTGGTATGCCACACCCTACTTTGCTTCGTCATCCGATCTAGCATATCACTTGCCTGAACAAAGGTGAGGTCCATAAATGATCCTCCAGCCTTATTATCCACCACAGGTTTAGTTACTGAATTCAAGGATCTATATAGTATCTCCATCAAGTGAACATTGGTCATGTGATGGTTTGGATACCTCATAAGCTTCTTCTTGAATCTCTCCCATGTTTCGTGGAGGGTTTCAGTTGGAAGCTGTCGAAAATTGCTGATTTTATCTCTCAATTGTGCTCTCTTGGATGGCCGAAAGAATCTTTCTAGGAAAGCGTCTTTCAATTGCCTCCAATTAGTGATAGAATCAGGAGTCAGCCTATTCAACCATAGAGTTGCCTCCCCAGATAGAGACAATGAAAATAAGCGCAACCGAATTGCATTCTGTCCAACGCCAGGATTGTCGAATGACTTGCATGTAGAAATAAAGTTGATCAGATGCATATTTGGATCATCGCCTGCTAGTCCATCGAATAGTCCCTTGAGTTGCAATAACTGAAAAATGGTGCTCGTGATATTGAACTTGGCTCCGGGCGCTAATGGTGGAGGAATAATGGCTCCTGTGGCACCAGCTCCATCGAGATCATCATCATCATCATCAAACGGTATTTGCACGGCCCGGCGTTCAGGCTGAAATCTTGCTTGATGATCTCTTCTGTTGGCTGGTGTCAATACTTCAGCATCACGCCTCAGGTTTAGTAACTCATCATCACCAAAGTCCTCATCATCAGGATCTGCTACTCGCCCAGGGTTATCGATATTTTGTTGATGTACTTGAGCAGCGGCCAACGCAGATAATCTAGCATGCTCCTGTTGAGCAGCCCTTCTCTCAATGTCACGTTGAGCCTCCATCCTTCCAATAAGTTGCGGTTCAGGGTTTATGGGTAATAATGGTTGTCCCGAACTTTGAGTATTTGGCATGCATTGAACAAAAACCTGCAGAAAACAAAAACAACAACTAAAAGTAAAGTACGAGAATCTTTGACCAAAGGGTCTATTAATTATCACAAACTTAGTTGACAACCGTATTTCCCAGCAACAACGCTAATATTTGATAACGCTCAAACTACAGCTCTCGTAAGAGTGTAAGCGATCGTTGTCAAATATAGAACCCAACTAGGTTGGGTGTCGAATCCCACAGAGGATACTTGGTCACTAAGTAAGAAAAGATTATTAGACTTTTGGTGAAAGTTTAGTAAAAAGGGGGGATTGTAACGTGCAATAATGTAACAAAGTGATAAACGGAAAATAGCAAAGTAAAAAGAAAGAATGTTTAGTAATATTTTTAATCAATGAGAATTGGAAGTTGGGGTTATGTCCACCTTATGAGTTATACGTCTCTATTGGCTATGAGTTATGCGGAATTCAGACATGCATGTGCTGATAGAGAATTGTATTCTATGGTAAATCCTGGCGTCTTTCGACCATCAAGGATTATTTCACTTTAACTCTTTCGAGCTTAAAGTGTATCTAATGGTACAAATTCTCCAAGAGGTTAATCCAGTTATGGCACTAACTTTTTAACAGGGGTTGGTGCCCTATTACCTTAACATTATCTCTTTTCCAGATATATAACTTTTCTTTCGAACAAGTTAATGCTATACTGGCGTATTCTATGTGTTTGCAACCACAAGAATTTGCATTAAGATGAAGAGAGTAATGATATAAGCAACATACGTGTCACGAATTCACAAACTCATAGCAATAGATAGTAGCTCATAAGGCTTCCATAACCCCAACAGAGAAGTTTAGCTACTCATGGGTGCAATGGAAATCACAATAATCATTATCATCATACCAATATAAGGATCTCACGTGTAGTATATGTTGGTAGGGCTTTGTGGCGTGAATCCCTTTAGAATAGTGTTTCTCTTGTTGTGAAAATTAAGAGTTGAATAGATGAAGAGAATAAGAATTGAGATTGTTGAATAAAAAGTAGAAGTATTCGAATTAATGGAAGAATTAGAATGATTCGGAATTATAAAAACTTCAGCAAAATAGGGTATTTATAACACCCATATCATATTCCTACTAAGCTACTGCATTACTTAACCTAATCCTACTAGGTTACTACATCATTATCCTAATCCTAATAAGTTACTGCTGATCCCCAAAGTCTTTAGAATTGCTGTTTTTGCCCGGGACAGGTTTTTCATTGTCACTTTTAGTCCTTGGCGTCCAAGCTCTCCTTTCCTTCTTCCATGAAGCTTCCTTTGGCATCAAGTTATCCATAAAATGCTGAAATCTGCATCATTTATACCTGAAAACTTGCTAATCACGTTTGTTTGCTCACTTACAGGAAAAAGGACTAAAAGTGCATGAATTATATATTTTGTCCTCAAAACTTTGCTAAAATATTGGTAGATTATAGTACTTTAGGCATGTAAATACGCCTATCATCAGTCATTTATTTTACATAGATGTTTATTTATTTATATTTTATTTTTCTCAATGTTATTCATGTAAATTTACATATTGAAAATTAATGTTGATTAATGCTTAATTTTTCAACTTTGTTGATTCCTATACATATAATTTTTATGTAGAATACAGAAATTTCTTATGATAAAAAGCATGTCAGACAAATAAAAAGATTGACCTATTCACACAGGCGACCACCTCTTTGTCTAAATGATAAATAGATATAAGAGAGTTATAAACAAATTATTGTCAGAGGTGATGATAATAGAGAGCTGAGAGTTTATAATCAGAATGTCGTTTGTTAGTTTATGTAATGACCCGAGACTACCCCCTAGTCATCATATGGTGCTTATGACCCCAAAGGACCACAAGCTAACCCATGAAGGATATCTGCTGTGAGCACTGAACAATAATACTAAAATTAATGCGAAAAATAGGCTGAAGTGCCATAAGGTTCAAAATATCTAAAATACTAATAAAATATAACATTTACAAAACTGAATACTGTCTTAAAATCTAGTTTGAAAAGCCTATAACCGAATATATCTGAAAGTGGAGTTGATGGGACAATCCCTCAACTAACTCCATCTACTAAAATATTGCTAAACTGAAGTACTAAAATAAAAGCATATCCTTGATAGATGAGCACTCACTGCTAAATCTGCTACTTCTGGCTAAATCTGGCTAAGCGCGGTCAGGAACCTGAGCGTTCGAACCTATGATATGAAATATCAAAGCGCAAGAAATGGGTATGCGGTCAGTACGTGGGAATGTACTGGTATGTCAAATGAGGTAAAGTTGAATGCATGGGTTCATATGTTTGAACAATAACTAATTGATTGATGTGAAAAAGCTGGATGAGCATACATAGAGGATCTGTAACTACTGAACATAGTGTGCCTACTGTGACTGAGTATACTAGAATTGAATCTGATAACTGATAACTGAATATACTGATAATCTGGGATCACTGATAATCTGAATTACTATTAGCTGAGTGACTGTATCTGACAGTCCTGATTTTGTAAAAATGCACTGAGTTCTATTCTGAAGACTGAGACTGAAACTAAAACTGTGGAAGGTAATCATCTAACTGACATACCCCAAATAATATAAGATAACTGAGTTGGGGTCCAATCTATAACCACAATTGGAAGGGTTTCAGTACCTTGCCATGGGTAAAGAAAAGCTGAAGGTGGTACCCTATACTAGTAGGTAGAGCACCTCATCAACTCTCAACTGGTAGATTTGATGTCTCAACCTACATTGGCTACGCAGTTTTGGAATGCAAGAATTGTTTCTAAGGATCACACCCTCTGCTGGCAGGTGAGCCCCCATCCTTAGGTTCACTCGATATTGAATCCTATTCCAAACTAAAAGACACTAAACTGCTATATTGGACCAAACTGGACTGAATTCACTAAGATTACTGAGTTTACCTAAGTTCTATAATTGACTGAATTCTACTAAGTTCTGTAATAGAATGAGAGTACTATTGATCTAGACATGAATGATAATATTCTATAACTGACACTGGCTCTAGGTAAACAGCTAAATTATCGGATATTAAATACCCCAAGGACTCGATAGCATGAAAAGTAAAGAAAAACATAATCCTGAATAACATAACAATGTTTACTTGGTCATAATTCATTCATATAGACATTCCATCAAACACTTGTAATGCATTAACTTGTACATGAATGGGGAATACATATTAGCATGCTATAATGGCTTTATTTGATTCTCATAGACAATTTATCAAACACATAAGAAGCATACTTGGTTCATTAAATCATAAACACTTAGGGTTAACATGGTTACAACAATCAACTTAAAATTGAAGGGTTTATCATGAATATCATGTAATTCAACATATGCTAGAATCAATTCTTGGAACTTATAATCTAAATAATGGATTAAAACTCAAACAACATCATGAACATGAATTCAATATAATTCAAACATGGAAGTTATAAATTATAAATCTTGTATTTTGAAAAAGGATTCTTGGGCTCCATGGAAGGTAAGGATCCATGAAACAACATCAAACATACCTTAATTTGATGAGTTCTTGAAGAAATTCTTGGGATTGACCTTGATTCTTGAGAGCTAGGGTTTGTTTTCTTGAGAGAGAATTTTCTTTTGATTTTGGGGAAAGGTGAATAATGAAGGGTTTTACACATTTTAAGGGCTTAAATCCCATATCTGGGTGGAATAAAATCATGGGAAAAGACTGTTTTAATCCTGGGAGCAACTTTAATTTTTTGAAAAAAATTTTTGATCTGAACCCCTAGCGTGACACACCACTCTTATGCTAGGACACTAGAAAATGACGACTGGAAAATTGCATGCTGGCGCAATGCAGTGGTATCATGTTACAACTTATTTTGTGAACTGAAAGTGCACCGCGACGTGGTGGAATCATGTTGGTACACCAGAAATTGACAATTGTGAATTGGGTCTATGGCAAAATGTGCCAATATCATGAAGCAACACTAAAAATTTACAATTTCTATTTTAACATACTCCACGACATGTTACTGGCTTGAATGACGATGTTTAATGACTGAAAATTAAAATCGCCATAACTTCTTACCCGATTGTCGGATTTAAGCGAATTTTATATTATTGGAAAGCTAATTAAATTTTCTATGTAATAAAAGGCTCAAATCTAAATATTAATAAGTAATTTAAAAATTATTTAGGATAACCCATGTACTGAGGGTTGATCTAGGCTAGGGAAATATGGGGTATTATAATATCTCCACCTTGGGAACATTCATCCTTGGATGTTGCTAGTTAAGCTAAGAGAGTATGGATAGACTGATTTTACGTACTGAACTAGACATGCACAACTAAAGAATGATTATGTGACTAGTCTAATAGACTAAACTTACATTCTGAACATGCATGTCTGATGCATGAGTACATGTCTAAACGGATTAATAAATATATGACTAAATATGCATGAACGGAAACATGAGGATATGACTAAGTCTGAATCATGATACATGAACTGAACTAATTCCTTAGATACGTGTCATGACAATGGGGTGGTCATACGGCTGAGATTGGGACTTAAGGGTCAAGTATAAGGACCTATTACTTCCACTAGATCTAGTACGTGAAGAGAAAATAGAAGGTTAAGATCCTGATAGCTCGAGTATTATAGTGTATCTCCCACTTAGGATACTATGTCCCTCGAGAATGCTGACTTAGCTGAGATACTAAGGAAAAGCATGAGACGATGCACAGGGCACCTACGAACTGAATCATGACTAAATATCTGGGATCTAAAACTGAGGCATAAATATGTAAATGGGAGATCTATAACATACCAGTGACCACATCAGGAGAACTTTCCTGATCTTTTCTAGACTGAACTACATAAAACCTATTTAGGCATTGCCCATTGGTGGCACTGGAAGTGGCACCTTGTTGATTCGGGCGACCTGACTGAGTTGAAGGACGACTATACTGACCCTAAGAACCTGAATAAGGACAATATCTAACTTTGTGGCCTGTCTTGCCATACTCAAAACAAACATCACTGCCAGCTCTACACATACCCTTATGATTCTTACCACACTCTCCGCAAAATGGATTAGTATGACCATTTCTTATGCTATCCTGGGTTATCACTACACTGGCTGAGGACGGAGATGAGACTGAAGACTTTGGATGAAACTAAGAATGGTTATGGCCTTATGACTTAGGCTAACAAAAATTAAATCTACCTATTCTAGACCTCTAATTCTCTCTCTCTTTCTTCTTAAGATTCTGCTCCTCAATCTATTAAGCATGAACTATAAACCTAGATATGTCCATCTCTTTAATCAACATTGTTGTTCTACACTTCTTAACCACACTATCTGACATCCCAAATACAAACTTGCTTATTCTGGACCTATTGTTTGCCACTGCATGGGGAGCATACCTAGCTAACGGAGTAAACTTGAGGGAATACTCTTTTACTCTTAAACTACCTTATTTGAGATTGATGAACTCTAACACTTTAGCTTCTCTAAGCACTAAGGGAAAGAATCTATCTAGAAAAGCAGTAGCAAACTCTTTCCTCTCTATGGGCTCTGTATCTATACCCCTATCTACCTTCCACTACTTAAATCATGTATGGGCTACATCTTATCTCTAATAGACGGGTAACTCAACACTGTCACTGGAAGTCACTCCTATGATATTTGTGACTTTCTGAACCTAATTGAGGAATTCCTATAGATCCTCTTCTGAATTAGGTCCTATAAAAGAAAGAGGATTTATCTGGATGAAGTCCCGAATTTTGGTTGTAGCAGTATTGGCCTCTTGGTTAGCCAAAATAGCAGTAGGCCTTTTATTCTAAGCTACTACCGAATTGGCTAGAGTAGTGAATGTAGCTCTGAATTCTGCATGAGAGACTTGTTCGTCCAGGGAATCTGCCTGAATAGGCTGAGGGGCCAACTGGTTTTTGATTTTTCTTTCGTTAGTCTTTTTGGGAGGCATGTTCTATAAATAAAAGGAAGAAGTAGATAAGATTGAGAGATTAACTTGATCTCATACTCACTCGCATGCATAAATACTGAAAGAAAGGAAACCTTTCCTAAATTATCTCATAGCCTCATGTCCATAAGTGTGGGGCGCTACACACCCATGCACAAGACTCTACGCGATGTGGCTTTTCAGACTCCCTAAGACTCTATTGAACCTTAGGCTCTGATACCAAGTTTGTAATGACATGAGACTACCCCTAGTCATCACATGGATCTTACGACCCCGAAGGATCACAAGCTAACCCATGAATGATATCTGTTGTGAGCACTAAACAAAGATACTGAAATTAATGTGGAAAATGGGCTGATGTGACATAAGGTTCAAAACATCTAAAATACTGACAAAATACAACATCTGCAAACTGAATACTATCTCAAAATCTAGTATAAAAAGCCTCTAACAGAATCTGTCTAAAAGTGGAGTTGATGGGACAACCCTCCTACTAACTCCATCTATTAAAATATTGCTAAGCTAAAGTACTAAGATAAATGCATATCCTTGATAGATGAGGACTCACTGCTAAATCTGCCACTACTGGCTGAATTGAGCTAAGAACAATCAGGAACCTAAGAGTCTGAACCTATGATATGAAACATCATAGTGAAATAAACGGGTATGCGGTCAATACGTGGGAATGTACTGGAATGCTAAATAAGGTAAGTTTGAATGCATGGGTTCGTATGCATAAACAATAACTAACTGAATGATATGCAAGAGATGGATTAACATACCTGAAGGTTCTGTAACTACTGGACATATTGTGCCTACTGTGACTGAATATACTATAACTGAATTTGATAACTGATAATTAAATATACTGATAATCTGGGATCACTGATAATCTGAATTACTGTTAGCTGAGTGACTATATCTGACAGTCCTAATACTGTAGAACTGAACTGAGTTCTATTCTAAAGACTGAGACCAAAACTAAAATTATGGGAAGTAATCATCTAACCGACATGCCCCAAATAAGATAAGATAATTGAGTTGGGGTCCAATCTGTAACCCTAATTAGAAAGGTGTCAGTACCATGCCATGGGTAAAGACAAGCTGAAGAGTAACCCTCTACTGGTAGGTTCCCTAAATGAGAATGGTGGTACCCTCTACTGGCAGGTAGAGTACCTCATCAACCCTCAACTGGCAGGTTTGATATCTCATTCTACACTGTCTACATAGTTCTGGAACATAAGAATTGCTTCTAAGGATCACACCCTCTGCTGGCAGGTGAGCCCCCTTCCTTGGGTTCACTCGGTGCTAAATCCTACTCCCAACTAAAAGACACTAAACTGTTATACTGGAATGAACTGGACTAAATTCACTGAGATTACTGAGTTTTTCTAAGTTCTGTAACTGACTTAATTCTACTGAGTTTTGTAACGTCCTGGGAGTACTACTGATCATGACATGACTGATACTAGTCAGTAACTAACACTGGATCTAGGTAAACATCTCAATTGTCGGGTATTAAATACCCCCAGAACTCGATAGCATGAAAAGTAAAGAAAAGCATAATCCAGAGTAACATAACAATGTTCACTTGGTCATAATTCATTCATAGAGACATTCCATCAAACACTCGTAACGTATTAACTTGTACATGAATGGGGAATACATGTTAGCATGCTATAATAGCATTATTTCATTTTCATAGACAATTTATTAAACACATAAGAAGCATACTTATTTTATTAAATTATACTTAGTTTATTAAATCATAAACACTTAGGGTTAACATGGTTACAACAATCAACATGCAAATTGAAAGGTTTATGATGAATACCATGTAATTCAACATATGCTAGAATCAATTCTTGGAACTTATAATCTAAATCATGGATTAAAACTCAAATAACATCATTAATATGAATTCAATCTAATTCAAACATGGAAAAATCTTGTATTTTGAAAAAGGATTTTTGGGCTCCATGGAAGGTAAGGATCCATGAATGAACATCTAACATACCTTAATTTGATGAGTTCTTAGAGAAATTCTTGGTATTGATCTTGATTCTTGAGAGCTAGGGATTGTTTTCTTGAGAGAGAATTATCTTTTGATTTTGGAAATAAGTGAATAATGAAGGGTTTTACATGCATTTAGGACTTAAATCCCATATCTAGCTGGAATAAAATCATGGGAAAAGACTATTTTAAACCTGGGCACAACTTTAATTTTTCAAGAAATTTTTCTAATCTGGACCCCGGGCGTGACGTACCACAATAGCACTGGGCCATTGGAAAATGAATACTGGGAAATTGTCACACAGTGGTATCGCGTTGCCACTTTGTTTGTGAAATGAAAGTGCACCGTAACATGGTGGAGTCGCGTTGGTACACTAAAAATTGACAATTGTGAACTAGGTCTATGGCACGATGCATCAATATCGTAGAGCAACAAGGGAAATTGACAATTTCTACTTTAACACACTCTGCGACGCGCTACTGGCCTGAATAACGATGTTTAATGACTGAAAATTAAAATTGTCATAATTTCTTACCCGGTTTTCGAATTTAGGCAAATTTTATATCGTTGGATAGCTAATTGAATTTACCAAGAATGGAAGGCTCAAATCTAAAAATTACTATGTATTACAAAAAAAAATATTTAGGATAACCCATGTACTGAGGGTTAATCTAGGCTAGGGAAATATGAGGTATTACAGTTTATGAGTTTATAATCAAAATATTATTTGTTAATTTATATTTAATCATATGTGATTAGAATGAGGTGGTCTATTTCTAATGCCTAATATAAGTTCTGAAGAATAAAATAACTGAGAAGCTTTGTTAAATCAGGATTAGATATGAATTTTCTGAACTATCATCTGTACAATATTTAATTTATAGAAAACATATGATCCATGAAAAAGGAGTCTGTATTATGATATATGTTTCATACCATATATGCATATGGTGACCCATAAGGGTGATGCAAGTTTAGTATCTACTTGTTATTATGTGAAGCCCTAAAAATTATAAGTAATTTTCACACTCTCATGAATTTAATCAGTTTCTTAAGATTCAATTTGGTGTATTCTATCTTAGTATGTAACAAATGATCATGCTTGATTCAATCTGACGGAAAAACATATCACATTGGGATTAAGAATTCCACAAAATGAGGAAGATCATTAAGTATTATTACATCAATTATGTTCATTGACCGATTCTTGATTTTGTCCTATGAGACAAGAACATAATGATGAACTCAAAATTAAGAAAAGAGATGATGAAAAATATGAATGTAAATAATATAGGGTATTGCATACTATAATCTACTCTAAGTTTCATTGATCGAGATGCTATATATTCCAAAAAGATGTATAGAAATGAATCTCTCAAAATATACACTGATCACACGGCCTTGTCATAAAGTATGAACGGTATAGAATAGGAATGAGGGTTGACCCATTATGTATTAGTGGGAGATGAAAATTAAATTGAGTCACCCATGTGAGTCAATTCGAATCCATATTAAAAGATAAATAAAATATAACTATATATATATTTATATCAAAACATAATAAGAGAGAAAAGTCATGCCTTTAATATACTATCTGAAGAGTTATGTCTCTTCACAATAAATAAAAGCGAAACATAAAAGAAAAAAAATTGTATGTGTGGGCGATGAAATTTATTAAATTTAAATCCGTACGAAATTCAAATTATATTAAATTCAAAATATATTAGTAACAAATAAATATTGTGGATTGATACAATTGGATTAATTATTGAAGTCCAAACATGTGTGGATTTAAATAAAGTTCAATCTTTACAGGGATAGTCCATTAATTTAGGCTACAAATGATGATACCACTTTACTAAGCCTAAGATATTGTAATATTCTAGGGGCCCAAAAGAGTGCCACATGTCTAATGATGTGGCATGCCAAGTCAAGTGAAGGAGCCAATAGAACCATGTCACATGTCAAAATGATGCATCAAGCCTAGTGAAATCAAAAGCCCATAAAAGGTGACACATCACTTAAATTTGATTGGTTAAGGGAAGTACATCTTCATCATTACTCTTTCCTCCCTACAACTATAAATAGAGATCTCATAATTCATAAAAGAGGACCAAGAACTCTAACAAGAAAAAAGAGAAAAATCATGGATCAAACACTTTAATTTATCTGCAAAGCTCAAGCACTCAAATCCAGTTCATCAAGATTCAAGATCAACAACGCAAGATTCAAGAACAAGTTCAAAAATTCTTGAATTCAGCACAAGTTAAGATCAAGTTCAGCAAATCAACAAATCAAGTTCAAATTCAAGATCGAGCTTTAAGCCCTTGATTTTATATTTGAAAAGAAGAATCAGAGGATTCATAGAGATTGTAACACTCACATTGAAATCGATAAAGTGATTATTGCAATATTTTTCTTGTTCTGATTTATTATTTTTCAATCTCAAAATTTTATTGTCCAACAAATTTTGGCATGCCCAATAGAAACATCTCGAACTCTTATCTCAACTTTTCCAACTTTAAAGATTAAAAATGCTGAAATGACTTTCAAAAAGGTCAATTCTCAATCAACTGCTTCCAAGGCTGTTGATTCAAAGTTCTCTATTGGAGTATAAATCATCCTTGGTGTTACTTTCGGAAGCTTTGGATCTTTCATGAGAAATAAGAAAAAAAAGTTAGGACAACAAATACATCAAGTATCATCCGCGCCAGTTCTAATTTTTGGATCTTCGACCATAAAAAGAGTGAGATACCATGCAACTACTGCAGAAAGAGGAAGCGATATGGCAGAGTCACTTAAGAAGATCCTAGCTCTACTTGAGCACTCTAGTTCTAAATACTCTGGCACAAAGAATGATGGTTTTTCAACCAACGTGTTAGCTCCATTTACACCGCAAAAGTTGAGCACTTTAAAAATTAACTTACACGATAGTATGTGCTACTCTCCAACATCTCTAGTAATTATGAAAGAAATGGTTATTGATTTCTCATCTATGGAGGAGCAGCTTGCAAACCTGATGAGGGCAATTAAAGGTCTCACTAAGTAAGTCCAGAATCAAGATGCTTGAATTGAAAAGTTGGCTGACAAAATAGATTGCTTAATAGACGAAGAGTCTATCCATGCACCTGGGAAAGCTTTAGAGGGTCACGATACAGAATATCCTAGAAAACAAACGTCACCAGCTATGGAGGTACAAGTTTTTTCTGAGGTAATGATCCTAATTGATCATTTGAAATAGTTTATTAAAGGGGCCCTTAAAGATAAATATGATGTTGTCGCCAAGTATTACCTGACATATTTCAAGTATTACAATTCAAGAATTAATAGTCTTAAAATGCCTACTGGGTAACAACCCTCCAATATATACAATTTGAGAGCAAAGGGAACCCAAAACATGTCACACACTTTGTTTAGAAATGTAATAATGCTGGAAATTATGGTGACTATCTTGTCAAAAAATTTGTTTGTTCCCTAAAGGGAAACGCCTTTGATTGGTATACGGACCTTGACCCTAACTCCATCGATAGTTGGAAGCAATTGGAGCACGAGTTCCTAAATTTATTTTATAGAATAAGGCATACAGTAAGCATGGTAGTGCTTACAAATACCCGACAAGAAAATGATGAGCCAATCATTGACTTCATCAATCGATGGAAAAATTCTAGCCTAAACTACAAAGATAGGCTCAGCGAAGCTTCTACAATAGAGATGTGCATCCAAGGAATGCACTGTTTGTTCCTTTATATCTTGCAAGGCATTAATCCTAGATCCTTTGAAGAGTTAGCTACTCATGCTCACGGCATGGAGTTAAGCATGTCTTCTGTTGGAAAGGGAGTAGAGTCTATCCATGACCCTTGAAGGGGAAGGACCCCAAAAGATGGGGTAAGTTTGTACCTAAAATGAATACAAAGAATCCATAAATGTGAATGTGTCTCCTATTAAGGTCACCATGAAGGTGAGCAAGAAGCAAAGCATGAAGACTACCTCTCGATCATGTCCAAATTAGAATTTAACTTTAAACAAGATGCAAGAAAAGAAATACCCTTTCCTTGATTCTGATGTTGCTGAGATTTTTAATGAACTCCTTGAGCATAAGCTCATTGAACTCCCATATATGAAGTAGCCTAATAAAGATGGAAGGACCAATGAGCCAAATTATTACAAGAATCATAGGCTTATAGGTCACCCTGTGGAAAAGTGTTTCGTCTTTAAAGACTAAGTCATGCAATTGGCAAATGAGAAGAAGATATTCTTTGACAATGAGATAGACAATTCTCATCAAATCTCTTTAAATTTTGGCTCATGCAATCCAGTTCAAATATGCATCGAGGAATATAAGGAGGAACCATTAGAGCAAGATAAGTCTTCGATTGACGAAGATGATGATGAAGGTTGGACTCTGGTGTCTAGGCACAGACGCAAGAAGACAAGTCTACAAAAGAAGTCATCTGAGCAGTCAACTAGAAGGAGGATGGTGAAAAAAGTAAAGAAATAGAGGCTGGTTGAGCATCCGAAGAAGACGAAGGTAATGGATCTTAACCACCAAAAACCACGATGTCTGACTTTGGAAGAATTCTTACCAAGTTGGTTCTGAGCAAAGACAACACAAGTCAACCTTGAGGTATTATGTTTTAATAATAGCAAAGAGGTGGCAAAGGGTCAAAAGCCACCTGTGCAAGTTCCTCTATCTTTTGAAAATCTTTTTGAAACTCTTAGCCAAGAGGCGTATATATATGATACAAAAATAACATTTAAAAATAATAATATTTGTCTTGGTGAAACCCTACACAATCATCCCTTGTACATGGTAGGTCAAATTCTAGGAAATAGAATCTCGATAGATGAGGGATCTGGAGTTTACATCCTGCCAATTTGCAGAATGAAGGACTTGGCATCACTACTATTAAACTTTTCAAAAGCCATTTGATGATCCAGGTCTTAAACCAAGGGGGTCAGAGGGCCCTGGGATCTATCAAGTTAGGGATTCATATGGATAATTTTTTATCAAATGCGTTGATGCATGTGATTGATGCCAAGACATCATATAATATATTGCTTTGTCGATGCCAAGACATCCATTCACTGAAGCTAAGTCACACTTTGTCGATGCTAATTTTTACTTAAAGAATTATGTTGTGAATGAGAAAAGTGTTGAAGATGTCACAAAGACCAAGTGTGATGATATTGCATCTAAGAAGGTCATGGCGATTGTTGAAAAAGTCTCCACCAAGAAGTATCTCTCCACTTTGAATAAAAAAACCATCGCATCTATGAAAAAAGGCAATATTTATTCTTGGCTACATACCAAAGGTAAAGAAAGAAAAGGATCATTCATCTGATACTGGAGATAATATACTAGGAGAGATAACTCTACCTATCAAGAGGATTGACGCAATGAAACCATCCTCAAGGATATTGGGAGAATGTGTGGCTCAAAATCTGCCACAAGAGATAACACTCCCTACGAAGTGTAGGAAAGAGGGCTTTGACCCAAATTCATACAAGCTATTTTTAAGGGCTGGATATAATACTAATGAGCCATCAAGGTTGGGTAAACTTCCATTGTAGGGTACAACCAGGTATACACATGAAGGCCTAGGATACATGCGGCCACCTCTAATTCGTATCTCCATAAGAACGGCAGTTAGTAACTACATCATTATATAAAAGGAGTCTACTAAATCCAACAAAAGGCCTTCTATCTTTGACCGATTAGGATAACCAACAACAAGAACTTATGTTTTAGAGAGGTTGGGTCCACGATATACCAAGAAAAGCATCAAGCACCAAAGAAGTTGTCTAAACACAGCAAGACACTTTTCACCTAAGATCCAAAAAGATTTCCAAAGTTTGATTCCTTGTAGAATGAGGCGATAGATAAAACTGTTGGTTTCATGAAATAAGGTGTTAAAAGATAAGGCTTATACTATTTCTTATACGAAGAAGCGTGAGGAAGATAAAGAAAGTATTGGCTCCTCATAACCTGTTACAACCCAAAGTGATAATGATATCTCATCTCAAATGAAGGTTGACGAAAAGATAGAAGATACTTTATGGTGTTACCATATATCCATTATTGATGATGATCAACAAGAGGAGGAAAATGTTGGAGATGCTCTATCACAACTTGAAGAAAGAGTGAAATCCACAACAGATCCTTTAAACGAAGTTAATATTGGAACCAATGAAGACCCAATACTAACTTACTTGAGTGAATTTATAGAAATGGATGAGGAAATTGCTTATATGGATAGACTCAAATAATAAATGGATTATTTTTCTTAGAGTTATAATGAAATGCCTGACTTAGATCCAAAAGTAGCAGTCTATTAGTTGGCGGTCAAGAATGGTGCTAGTCCTGTTAAGCAAACCTAAAGGCACTTTAGGCCAGAGTTGGTTCCATTGATCAAAAATGAGTTTAATAAATACATTGAAGTTGGCCTTATTCATGAAGTTCAATGCCCCACATGTATTTCTAGTATTATTTCAGTATGAAATAAGAATGGCCAAATTTGAGCTTGTGTCAACTTTGGGGATCTTAACAACGCATTCCCTAAGGATGATTTCCAATCCCCATACCAGAGTTAATAATTGATGCCACCACCGGTTATGAGGCAATATATTTCATGGATGGTTCATCCGGAAACAACCAAATCTGCATGGCTCTAAAGAATGATGATCTCACTGTATTTCGTACTCCCAAAGGTATTTATTGCTGAGAGGTGATGCCTTTCAGTTTAAAGCATATTGGTGCCACTTATCAAAGGGATATGCAAAACATCTTTGATATCCTACTCCATAAGAATGTTGAGTGTTATGTGGATGATTTAGCGGTAAAGTCAAGAAAGAGGGAAAAGCATTTAAAAGACCTAAGAATGGTATTCGAGTTTCTTCAAAGATATTAACTTTGGATGAATCCATTGAATGTGCCTTTTGAGTTACTTCTGGAAAGTTCCTTTTCTTTATTGTATGACACCGAGGAATTTAAATTGATCAAGCCAAGGTCGATGCAGTTTTGAATATGCCCGAGCCTCAAAACATTCACGAGTTAAAAATCCTTTAAGGAAGGCTAACATTTTTAAAGAGGTTCATCTCAAACTTAGCCGAAAAATGTCAACCATTTAGCCATCTCATGAAGAAGGAAACCCCTTTCAAATAAGACCAAGCTTGTAGTAAGGCCTTCTAAAGTATCAAATCATACTTGATGAAGCCTCCAATTCTTGCGGCACCTATACCCGAAAAACCGTTGATACTCTACATCGCGGCACAAGAAAGGTCAGTTGGAGCACTATTGGCACAAGAAAATAGTGAAGGCAAGGAAAACTCTCATTACTATATGAGCAGAATGATGACACCAAATGAGCTAAATTATTCTCCAATTGAAAAGTTGTGTTTCGCATTGGCCCTATCAATTCAAAAAATGAAACACTACTTTCAATCTTATGTTGTTTATCTTGTGTCTAAGGAAAATCCCATCAAGTTTGTAATGTCGAAACCAATCCTTAGTGACTAACTTGTAATATGGTACCTTTAATTTCAACAGTTTCAGATTGTGTACATTCCCTAAAATACTGTAAAGGGACAGGCATTGACTGACTTTCTAGTAGACCACCCGATACCTGATGACTGGAAACTGAGTGATGAACTTCCTATCGAAGATGTAATGGTTATTAAATCTAGACCCCCATGAAATATGTACTTTGATAGTGACACACATCGAGATAGAACTGGTGTGGTGTGATGTTCATCACTCCACAAGGAGAGGTTATCCCATACTCTTTTACCCTAACAAACTATTGCTCTAATAATGTTGCTGAATATTAGGCATTGACACTTGGACTTGAGATGGTTGTTGAGATGAAGAAACTACAATTATGAGTCTTTGGAGACTCCCAATTATTAGTCAAATAGCTTTTGGGAAGCTACCATATCATGAATATGCACAAAAGTTAATAAGATGGCTTGGAGAAGTGACACTCTACCACGTACCAGGAAAAGAAAATAAGCAAGTTAATGCCTTAGCTACTTTGGCCTCAACCCTAATTTTGTTGAATTAGACACGAGTTACCATCTGCCAAGAATAGGTAGTACCACTACTGAGTGAGGGTGAAGATGTAAAAAATAAAGTTGAGCACCTCATTGTCGTGTCTAAAGCTGTAAAGGAAGATTGGCGACAACCTATTATTGACTACTTATGTTATGGGATACTTCCAGAGGATATAAGGATAAGTACTGACATTCATCATCATGCTCCTCGCTTTCTTTAATACAAAGACACACTGTACAGAAGATCATTTAAAGAAGTACTCTTATGAAGTTAGGGAGAGGAAGAATCAATTCAAGCTTTGCAAGAAGCGCAATTGGGATTTTGTGGATCGCATCAGTCTAGACCAAAGCTCTATTTTCACATTAAAATAATGGGATACTATTGGCCAACAATGGTGAAATATTTCTTGGACTATTCTAGAAGATGCAAAGCTTGTCAAATTTTTGATATCTAACCGCCTCCTTCAACCTAACCAAACTAGGATCTCTATCTTGCTTTTCTTTTACTTTGGTAACCAATGACGATTCTGAACTATTCTGAACCCATACACTGCCTTTAGCTGAATCAACCAACCGAACAACTAACCTAGTAAGTTCATGAATCTCACTAACTAACCTCTTTTTATCCTCTTAAACATGAGCAACACTACCCATAGACTACCTGTAAAGGCATCTGCCACTACATTGGCCTTACCTGGATAATATAACACACTCATATCATAATCTTTTACCAACTCAAGCCACCTTATCTGATGATGATTTAAATCTTTCTGTGAGAACACATACTACAAACTTTTGTGATCTATTAACACATCAACATAATCCCTATAAAGATAATGTCTCCATATTTTCAAGGCAAAAAAAATAGCTGCCAACTCAAGGTCATAGGTAGGGTAATTTTTTTCATGGGCTTCAGTTGTCTAGATTCATAAGCTATGAATTTTCCTCTCTACATCAACACACAACCAAGACCAACTCTAGAAGCATCACAGTAATCTACAAACCCATCGTAACTATCAGGAAAAGTCAATACTGGAGTGGAAGTGAGTCGAGTCTTCAACTCCTAAAAACTCTTCTCGCAAGAATCCAACCACTGAATTTTGACTTTCTTCTGAGTCAGTTAAAATATGGGGGACACTATACAAGAAAACCCTTCAATAAACCATTTGTAATAGCCCACCAAACCTAAGAAACTCCTAATATCTAATGGAGAGATGGGTCTAGGCCAATTTCTCATGGCTTCAGTCATCTAAGGGTCAACTCTAATGCCATCACTGAAAATAATATGGCCAATAAAAGCTACTAATCTTAGAAACAAATTTCACTTACTGAATTTGGCGAACAACTAATGAGCTCTAAGAGTTTGCAATACAATTCTGAGATGGTTTGCATGATCATTCTCACTACAGGAATAGACAAGAATATCATCAATGAAAACCATGATGAACATATCTAAGTACTACTTGAACACTATATTCATCAAGTCCATGAAAGCTGCAGGGGCGTTCGTTAGTTTAAAAGACATAACTAAAAAGTCGAAGTGACCATACCGAGTTCTAAATACTATCTTTGGAATGTCACTTTCTTAATGCTAAGCTGATGACAGCTAGAACTGAGTTTATCTTAGAGAAATAAATGGCACCCTAAAGTTGGTTGAATAAGTCATCAATCCTGGGGAGTGGATACTTATTCTTGATTATGACTTTGTTCAATTGACGGTAATCAATGCACATTCTAAGTGAATCATCTTTCTTACGCATGAAAAGAACTAGTGTGCCCCATGGGAAAATACTGGGCCCAATGAATTCCTTATCTACGAGATATTTCAACTACTTTTTCAACTTCTTAAGCTCAGGTGGATCCATTATATGGGGTGGAATAAAGATAGGCTGCGTAGCTAGAAGGATATCTATTCTAAAGTTAATTTCCCTATTGGGAGGAACTCCAGGAAGGTCTTTATGGAACACATATGGAAATTCCCTTACTATTGAAATGGACTCGAGACTAGGAGTCTCAGAACTAGAGTCTTTTACTCGAACAAGATGGTACATACACCCCTTAGATATTATTTTTTTGCCATAATATAAGAAATAATTTGACCCTTAAGCACTAAAGTACTACCCCTCCATAATGAGAGTGACATCAAAATTAGTCATCTTTAACTCTACAAGGTCAACTAAAGTAACTCTCTAGGATACCATAACTGGGAAGTTCCTGTATACCCACCTGGCTACAAAGGATCTACCTACTAGAGTAGACACTAAGAAAGGTTCTACTAAAGATTTGGAACTGACATCGAAATTGAATACTATATAAGGAGTTACAAAGAAGAGTGAAGCTCAAGGGTCTAATAAAGCATAAACAAAAAGATGAAAAACTTGTAACATACTCGTAACCACATCAGGAGAACTCTGCTGATCCCGTTGAGACTAGAAGGCATACAACCTATTCTGATGCTACCCATTGGTCACACTGGAAGTGGCAACCTTCTGAGTTAGGCAACCAGCTAGAACTAGAGGACGATTAGACTAACCTTGTTGGACGGCCTTTGGGAAATCTCTGACTTTGTGGCCTGGCTTACCACATCCAAGGCACATGTCATCACTGACTCTACACACATCCTGATGATGCTTGCCACACTTCCTACAAAGTGGATTAGTATGAATACTGTTCACAGTACCCTGGAACTTGGAGCCTAGTGCTCTATCTTGACTATCTTGCCTGAACTTAGGCACTGGTTCACTAGCTAAAGATAGGGATGGTTCTGAGGACTTCTAAAAAAATTGAGAATGGTTACCACCCTCTAGCCTTGGCTGAGAAAAGTTAAAACTATCTATTCTATCCATTTTTTCCTCCATTTCTTTCTCCTTAAGCTTCTATTCCTCAATCTGTTGAGCATAAACTATAAGTTTGGATAAATCTATCTTCTTAATCAATATTCCGATCCTACACTCCTTGACTACACTATTAGATACTCCAGATATGTACTTACTTATTCTAGACCTATTATTAGCCACCATATTAGGACCATACCTCACCAACTGAGAAAGTTAAGAGAGTACTCCTTCACACTCATATTGCCTTACTTCAAGTTAATGAACTCCTGTACCTAGCTTCCCTTAACTCCAATAGGAAGAACCTATCTAGAGAAGTCATGGAAAACTCCTCCAACTCTACAGGACCTGCCTTAGTACCCTTATTCTCCTTCTACTGCTTATACCAAGTATGAGCTACATTCTGCATCTAATACGCTGCCAAATCTCCACTCTCACTCAAAGTGACACCCATAATATCAATCACCTTCTGAACCATATCGAGAAGTTCTTACGGGTCTTCTTCAGACTTGGATCCTAAAAACAAAAGAGGATTTATTCGGGTAAAGTAGCAAAATCAACTCTAAATTTGATGTGAGAGACACGCTCATTCAAGGGATCTTCCTGAATTGGTTATGGTGCAGGCTGGTTCTTGTTCCTTCTTCTGTTGGCTTTTTTAGGAGGCATTATCTATAAATAAAATAAAAGATGAGTTAGAAAGAGAGTTTAAATAGAGCTCATTATCATTTGCATTACATAAATATTAAAAATGGGAAACTTTTCCTAAATGTCTTATAGCCTCTTATCCATAAGTGTGGTGCATTCCACACCCATGCACAAGACTCTACTCAACGCAGCTTTCAGACTCCCAAGGACACTTTAAAATTATGGGCTCTAATACCAAGTTTTTTTATGACCTAAAGTTACCCCTAGTTGCAACAATGGTGCTTATAGTCATAAGTGACCATAAGCTATACCATGAGCTGGTACCTTCTGTGAGCACTAGATAAAATTGAGATAGACATATGTACATAGAAGATAAACTACAAAAGAACTACAAATCTAAATACTGATAGTATGACTAAATCACAAGTCTAAAAATATTTGATAAAATACTAATAACCAAGCTGAGATGTCTATCTGTAAACAACTGATAAGACTGATAAAGCTGACTAACTGTCTAACTGACTGTCTAAACATCTAAAAGCCTTTAACTGACTGTGGAGTTGAGAGGAAAAACCCCCAACTCACTCCAATTGATGAAATGTACTGAACTACTGAAATAGCTAAAATAAATAGTCATTTCCCTGATGGATGAGGACTCACCACTATTGTTTTTGTGTAATGCTAAAATATCTGTAAGTGGCCAGGAAACTGAGCATCCAAACCTATGATATAAGACATCATAGCATAAAGAAGAGTATACGGTCAGTACCTTGAATATACTGGTATATGATATGGTGTTAGATTGATATACATGGGGTACTATGCATATGAAATAAGGGCTAACTGAATAGCATGAGATAGCTGAACATGAACACATGAAAAGCGTAATATATGACAATACAAGACCATGTATAATGTAATACCCCATATGTTTCTAGTTCATCTCAGACCCTAGTACTTGCTTAAGACACTTAGAACCTAAAAAATAAGACTAAGTGTTGAGAGACTTAGTCACTTTTGACTCTCTTTAACTTCAAGGATTTTTAAGTTGACCTTTCGGGCTCTAAGACGATGGTTTTTGAGTTGATTCATGTTCAGGGGTGTAAGTATCATGTCTCGAATAAATTTTGGGCTTTTCATTTAAGGTTTGGGCCATATTTAAAATTTTCCAGGTAGCAGCTCATCGCGATTAGATTGTGTTACGGTGAGTAAAGCGGTGAAGGAGCCACTACATTGTAGTGAAGGGAAAATAAGCAATGGCCATTTCAAGTGACTCACCATGATTGCACCATGTCACGATGAGTATAGTGATGAGGGCATCACCATATCGCAATGAAGTATAAATCGACATTCCAATTATGAATTTTAAATTCAAAAGGGTAGATTCATCTTTTACCCTCACTTTAACACGATATTTATGTCCCAAAGAAGTATCTTTACCTCATAATTCATATTTCACTCAAAATTAAAATCAATCTCTCTCAAGAACAAACCCTAGCCCCTTCAATGTTCAATTCTCAAGAAATCCACCAAGAACCTTCATGAATTCTTCAATTAAGGTATATTAGATATTGATTCCTGGACCCTTTTCATCCATGAAGTTCAAGAACCCTATTAAAGTTCAATTATTATGTTAACATGTATTTATGAAATTTATCCATGAATTTTGACTTTATACCATGTTCATGAATGTTTTTTGTTAGGATTAGTTCTTGACATACTTGAAGAATGAAAATTTTATGTTGAAATCCCTAACCCATGATTTTAGTATTGAAGTTATGTTACTATCATATGTATTAAACTAATTTCATGATTTAACTCATGACCCCCGTGTGTTCGATGAAATGCTCATAGATGAATTTTAAACAATGACTATTTATAATGTTCTCCAAGTTATATTATGGTTTCAAATGCTCTCATGTGCTCTTATTGATATAACTATCGAGGCCTGGGGGTTATGAATATCCGAAAACTTAGTTGTTTACTTTGTTTAAATAATTTCAAAAGGGTTTCAAATATATTAGAGTGTTATCAATTCAGTCAGTTCAGTTGGGAGTAGGAGTATTATCAATTCAGTTCAGTTAGATCACCTACCTGCTAAGGGTATGATCTTTAGTAGCAGTTCCTGCATTCTAGAACTATGTATTCAGCATAGGTTGATAAGTTAATCTGTCAGTTGAGGGTTGACACATATCTCATTAGGGCCCTGCCAATTGATGGTGAACCTTAGTCCTTTAGGACAACACTTTAGTGGATCCACACAGCCAGTGTTAGTACCCGTGGCATGGTACTGACACCCTTCCAACTGGAGTTACAGGTTGGGCCCCAATTTAATTTATTGGGGCATGTCGGTTAGATGATAGATCCTATAGTCTCAGTTGAGATTCTAGTTTTCAGACTTTCTTGACCATAGTATACAGTTATTTGTTATTCAGCATCAGTATTTCAGTTTATAGACTATTCTAGTATAATGTCATATGCTTGGTCATGCATGCTTAGATTTTACAGTATTTCTCACATAATATACATCAGTTATCTCATGTTATGCGTTCAGTCAGTATCATTTATGCATATGAATTGTGCACATCAGCCTAACCTCATTTAGTATACCAGTACATTCAAAATACTAACCACATACTGGTTTTTTGTGCTATGATGTCTGATATCATAGGTACGGACGCTCAGGTTCCTGACTGCACCTATACCTCCCCAACACATTCATAATAGTAGAAGTAGTAAGTCCTCATGTTCTGGGGACCATTTATGTTTATTTTAATTTAGTTCAGTAGTTAGTCAAAGTTAGTTGGGTACTCATCCCATCGACTCCACAGCCATCTAGTTAGAGGCTTTCAGACACTTTCAGTCAGTTATTCAGTTATCAAATTTTATTGAAAGTCTTACAATATTGCTTTCAGGAAAATATTTTTAGTATTTCAATTCAGTATTGTTTTTGTATATAAAACCTTATGGCATTTTCAGTTGAATTCCGTGCATGTTCTCTATTATTTTATTCAGTGCTTAGAGCAGGTACCATCATGGGTTAGCTTATGGTCCTTCAAAGTTGTAGGCACCATGTGGCATTTGGAGGTGTACTCTTGGGGTGTTACAAACTCAGTATCAAAGACTAAGTTTTTAAAGTGTCCTAGGGAGTTTGAAATCCGCGTTAAATAGAGTCTTATGCACGGGTGTGAAGCGTGTCACTCTTCTGGGCAAAAAGCTACAAGATGTTTTAGAAAAAGTTTCCCTTCTTTCAGTGTTCATGTCATACGATTGAGCATGATCTTGATTTGAACTCCCTTTATAATCCAATTTCCTTTCCATTTATAGAACATGCTTCCCAGAAAGACTTACGGAAGGAGAAATGGGAATCAACCCACACCTCCACCTATTCAGTAAGACCCTCTTGAATGATCATGTCTCTCATGCCTATTTAGGGTTGCATTCACTACCTTAGCTCATTCAGAAGAAGCCCAGAATAATCAGCTGACTACCATCCCAAATTTTCTAGTGGCTAATACTGCTGCAGCCAGGATTCAGGATTCACCTGAATAAACCATCCTCTATTTTTTAAATTTAAGTCTGATGAGGATCTGCATGAGTTCCTTGACATGGTTCAAAAGGTAACTGATATTATACGTGTGAATTTTAGTGAGACTTTATATTTTGGTGCTTACCAGTTGTAGGATATTGCCTACACCTGGTATAAGTAGTGGAAGAGAGATAGAGGGGTAGATGCAGGACCAGTTGAATTGGAGGAGTTTGCTACTATTTTTCTAGATAGGTTCTTTCCCTTGGAGTTAAGGAAAGCTAAGCTGTATGAGTTTATTAATCTAAAGCCGGGAAATATGAGTGTTAAGGAGTATTCTTTTAAGTCTACATTCTCTTAAGTTTACTCGGTTAGCCAGGTATGCTCCTAATATTGTGTCTGATGACAGGTCTAGGATAAGTAAGTTTGTCTCTGGTATAGCTGATAGTGTGGTCAAAGAGTGTAGGACCACAATGTTGATTAAAGAGATGGACTTATCTAGGTTGATGGTCCATGCTTAAAAAATTAAGGAGTAGAAGTGTAAAGAAAAAAAGAGGGAGAATAACAGAGCCAGAATAAGTAGCTTTAGTTTTGCTCAGCCGAGGTCGGAGAGTGGTAACCGTCTTTAATTTCGCTAGAAATATTTATCCCCTAGCTCCATTTTCAGCTAGTGCTCCAGTCACAAAGCCCATAAATGGTAATTAGGATAGGGTGCCAGGCCCTAAACCCCAAGTAAGTATGAACAGTGGTTGCACAAATCCCTTTGTCATAAATATGGTAGAAACCATCAATGGTTGTGTACAGCTGGCAGTGATGTATGCTTTGGATGTAGTAATCTAGTCCACAGGATCAGGGACTACCTACAGAGTGGTTAGCAGGGTCAGTCCAGTCGTCCCCCAGTTTCATCCAATCGCCGACTCAGCTGGGTGCCGCTTTCAGTGCCACCAGTGGGCAGTGCTAAATAGTCTTTATACACTTTACTCCCGACAGAATTAGGATATTTCTCCTAATGTAGTTAATGGTATGTTATAGGTCTTTCATTTGCATGTTTATGCTCTATTAGGCCCCAGAGCTTCTCTTTCTTTTGTAACTCCCTACATAGCTGTTAATTTTGGTGTCAGTCCTAAGACTCTAGTAGTACCCTTCTCAATGTCCACCTCATTATGTGTTTCTATTATAGCCATACAGGTATACATGAGTTGTACGGTCACAATATCCCAGCGAGTCACTTCAGTTGATCTTGTAGAGTTAGAGATGACTTATTTTGATGTCATTCTAGACATAGATTGGCTCCACTCTTGCTATGCCTTAGTTGATAGTAGAAATAGATTTGTTCATTTTCAGTTTCCAAATGAACCATTTCTTGAATGGAGGGGTAGTACTTCAGTATTTAGGGGTCAGTTTATTTCATACCTTAGAGCTAGAAAAATTATATCTAAGGAGTGTGTCTACCATCTTCTTTTATTTAGAGACTCAAATTTCGAGACTCCTAGTCTTGAGTCACTTTCAGTAGTGAGGAAATTCCCAGATGTGTTTCTCGAAGATCTTTCTAAAGTTGCTCCTAAAAAGGAAATTAACATCGCAATACACCTTTTAGACACCCAACCTATCTCTATTTTGCCATAGAAAATGGCTCTAGTATAACTCAAGGAGTTGAAAGAGCAATTAAGAGACCTTCTAGATAAAGGGTTCATTAGTCTCAGTGTTTCCCCATGGGGCACTTTAGTTCTTTTCGTGCATACGAAAGATGGTTCTCTCAGAATGTGCATCGATTACCATCAATTGAACAATGTCACTTTCAAGAATAAGTATCCACTCCCTATAATCGATGACTTATTCGATCAACTTCAGGTTGATAGTTATTTCTCTAAGATAAACCTCAAATCCGGCTATCATCAGCTCAGTGTCAAAGAATGTGACCTTCCAAAAATAGCTTTCAAAACTTGGTATGGTCACTTTGAGTTTCTAGTCATGTCTTTTGGTCTTACCAATGCCCCATCATCTTTCATGGACTTGATGAACTGAGTGTTCAAATTGTACTTGGACACGTTCGTCATAGTTTTCATAGATGATATCCTTGTCTATTCCCGTAATGAAAATGATCATGCAGACCATCTAAGAATTGTATTGCAGACTCTTAGAGCCCATCAGTTGTTTGTTAAATTCACTAAGTACGAGTTTTGGCTAAGATCAGTAGCTTTCGTTGGCCATATTATTTCCAGTGATGGCATTATATTTGACCCTCAAATGACCGAAGCAGTGAGAAACTAGCCCAGACCCATTTCTCCATTAGATATCAGGAGTTTTTTGGGTTTGGCTAGCTATTACAGATGTTTTATTGAAGTGTTTTCATATATTGCATCCCCCATGTCCAAATTGACTTAGAAGACAGTCAAGTTTCAGTGGTCAAATTCTTGTGGGAAGAGTTTTCAGGAGTTAAAGACTTGACTCACCTCAGCCCTGGTTTTGACGTTCCTCGATAGTTCAAATGGGTTTATTGTTTATTGTGATGCTTCCAGAGTTGGTTTGGATTGTGTTTTGATGTAGAGAGGTAAGGTCATAGCCTACGCCTCTAGACAGCTTAAGCCCTATGAAAAGAATTAGCCCACCCATGATCTTGAGTTAGCAGTTGTTGAGTTTGCCTTAAAAATTTAGAGGCATTATTTGTATGAGGTGCATATTGATGTGTTCACAGACCATAAGATTTTACAGTATGTGTTTTCGCAGAGAGAGTTAAATCTTTGTCATAGAAGGTGGCTAGAATTTTTAAAGAATTATGATATAAAAGTTTTGTATCATTAAAGAAAAGCCAATGTAGTGGTATATTCTCTTAGTAGGTTGTTTATGGGTAGTGTGGCTCATGTTGAGAATGGTAAGAAGCAGTTGGTTCAGGAGATTCATCTTTTGACTAGACTAGGCGTTCATTTGGTTGACTCAACTGAGGGTATTGTTTGGGTGCAGAGTAGATCAAAATCTTCTTTAGTTGCCAAAGTAAAGGAAAAGCAAGATAGGGACCTCAGTCTAGTAAAGTTTAAAAAGTCAGTCAGAGATTATAGACTAGAGGTTTTCTCCTAAGGGGGAGATGGTGTGTTTCGATGCCAAGGTAGACTATGTATGCCACATGTAGACAATTTGAGACAGCGAATTCTTGCAGAAGCGCATGGTGCGCGTTAATCTATTCATCCAGGGGATACTAAGATGTACCATAATTTATTTGAAATCTATTGGTGGAGCGATATGAAGAGGAATATTGCAGGTTTTGTAGCTAAGTGCCCTATTTATCAGTAGGTTAAGATTGAGCATCAAAAGCCTAGTGCTACTATGCAGGAGTTCAGTTCACCTCTCAGTTCTGGAAGGCTTTTCAAAAGGGCCATGGTTCCCAAGGTATTTCAGTATAGCCTTTTACCCTCAGATAGATAGTCAGGTAGAGAGGACCATTCAGAACTTAGAGGTAATGTTGAGAGCTTGTTTTATCGACTTTAAGGGAAGTTAGGATGATCACTTTCCATTGATTGAGTTTGCCTACAACAACAGCTATCATTCCAGTATCCAAATGGCTCCATTTAAGGCTCTATATGGGAGAAGATGTAGATATCTTATTGGTTAGTTTGAGATAGGTGAGACTGCATTGATAGGACCAGATTTAGTATTTGATGCTTTGGAGAAAGTTCAGTTGATCAGGGGGGAGGCTTAAGATGCCTATAGCCAATAGAAATCTTATGTAGATGAGAGGAGAAAGGATCTCTAATTTGAGATTGATGATTTTGTATATTTAAAAATCTCTCCCATAAGGGAGTAAAGAGATTTGGCAAAAAGGTAAAGCTCAGCCCCCGATATGTAGGCCCTTTCAGGGTCTTGAGTTATTTTAGGAAAGTAGCGCATGAGCTTGAGTTGCATGTAGAATTGGCATCAGTGCATCCAGTGTTCCACGTTTCTTTATTGAAGAAGTTTATTAGTGACCCAATGGTCATTGTTCCTTTAAAGAGCTTAGATATTCAGAACGGCCTTTCATACAAAGAACTCCAAGTCAAAATCCTTTATCATTAGATTCGCAGACTAAGGAACAAATAAGTTCCCTTAGTCTAAGTTCTTTGGAGGAATCAGTTCATTTAGGGAGCTACTTAGGAAGCAGAAGCAGGCATGCATACCAAGTACCCTCACCTTTACTCCGCAAACTTAGACTCGGCTCAAGGTAACAATTTTCCTTGGAGTTCCTTTTTTTAATTCTCAGTTCCATCCATAAAATCATGTTCATGTTATTGCATGCATTCACGAATCTTTTCAGTTAGCCACCATGTTAAGACTCAGTCAAGTAATCACGTTTTCAGTTATGCATAATCAGTATGTAATCTCAGTCCCTAAGTATCATCAGCTTAATCAGTCTCATTCGAGATGAATGTTCCCAAGGGGGAGATATTGTAATACCCCTAGATTTATAGTTCAGCTCAGCCCCTAGTACTTGCTTAAGACACTTAGAACCTGAAAAATAAGTAATTTCTGAGGGACTTAGTCACTTTTGATTCCCTTTAACTTTAAGGAGTTTTAAGTTAAACTTTTGGGCTCCGAGATGATGGTTTTTGAGTTGATTCATGTTTTGGGGTGTAAGTAGCATGTCTCGGGTAAATTTTGGGTTTTTTGGATAAGGTTTGGTCCACGTTTGAAATTTTTCAGGAAGCAGCTCACCGCGATTAGACCACATCGCAGTGAGTATAGTGGTGAAGGAGCCACCACATCGCATGAAGGGCGAATCAGCAACGGTCATTTACAGTGACTCATCATAATTGCACTGCATTGCGGTGAGTATAGCGATGAGGGCATCATCGCGTCGCAGGAAAGTCTAAATCGAAATTCCATTTACGAATTTTAAATTCAAAAGGGTAGTTTCATCTTTTCCCCTCACTTTAACACGGGATTTTGGTCCCAGAGCAGCATCTTTGCCTCATAATTCATATTTCACTCAAAATTAAAAGCAATCTCTCTCAAGAACAAACCCTAGTCCCTTCAATGTTCAAGTTCAATTCTCAAGAAATCCACCAAGAACCTTCACGTATTCTTTAATTAAGGTATGTTAGATGTTGATTCATGGACCTTTTTAATCCATGGAGTTCAAGAACTCTATTTTCAAGTTCAATTATGATGTTAACATATATTTATGAATTTTATCCGTGAACTTCCATGAATTTTTACTTTATACCATGTTCACAAGTGTTTTTCATTAGGATTAGTTCTTGACATGTTTGAAGAATGAAAATTTTATGTTGAAATTCCAAACCCATGATTTTAGTAGTAAAGTTATGTTACTATCATATGTATTAAACTAATTCCAAGTTTTAACTCACGACCCCCATGTGTTTGATGAAATGCCTCATAGATGAATCTTGAACAATGACTATTTATGATATTCTTCAAGTTATATTATGGTTTCAAATGCTCTCATGTGTTGTTATAGATATTACTATCGAGTCCTAGGGTTATGAATACCCAAAAACTTAGTTGTTTACTTAGTTCAAATACTTTCAGAAGGGTTTCAAATATATTATAGTATTATCAGTTCAGTCAGTGCATCATGTCAGTAAGCTCAGTTCAGTCTAGTAATTCGAGTCAGTTCAGTTGGGTATAGTATTTAGCACCGAGCAAACCCAGGGATGGGGGTTCACCTGCCAGTTATAGGTGTGACCTTTACTAGCAATTCCTACATTCCAAAACTACGTAGCTAGCATAGATTGAAACGTTAACCTGCCAGTTGAGGGCTGACATATATCTCATTAGGGCCCTTCCAGTTGAGGGTGACCCTTAGTCCTTCGCGACAACACTTTAGTGGATCCACACAGCCAGTTTTAGTACCTGTGGCATGGTACTGGAACCCTTCCAACTAGGGTTACATGTTGGACCCCATTTACCTTATTAGGGCATTCGATTAGATGATAGCTCCCACAATCTCAGCCCAGTGTTTAGTTTAGAGTTTAGTTTTCAAACTTGCTTGACCATGGCATACAATTATTTGTTGTTCAGCATCAGTATTTCAGTATTTTAGTTTATAGACTATTCCATTATTATGTTATAAGCTTGGTTATGCATGCTCATATTTCATAGTATTTCTTGCATACTATACATCAATTATCTCATGTTATGTGTTCAGTCAGTATCAGTCATGCATATGAACCATGCACGTCAGCATAACCTCATTTAGCAAACAAGTACATTCAAAGTATAGATCATATACTCATTTTTTGTGCTATGATGTCTCATAGCATAGGTTCGGATGCTTAGGTTCTCAACCGCACCTAGATTTTCCCAGCGCATCTGCAACAGTAGCAGTGGTGAGTCCTCATGTTCCAAGGACTATTTTTTTTATTTCAGTTTGGTTCAGAAGTTAGTTAGGGACTTTTCCCATCCACTCCACAGCTAGTCAGTTAGAGGCTTTTAGACACTTTCAGTCAGTTATTCAGTTATCAATTACTATTGACAGTTTTATAGTATTGCTTTAGACAGACATTTTTAGTATTTCGATTCAGTATTATTTTTGTACATAAAACCTTATCTCATTTTTAGTTGAATTTTGCACATGTTCTTTATTATTTTATTGAGTTCTCACAGTAGGTACCAGCACGGGTGTAACACCCCAAATTTGGTACTCGAAATGCTACACAATGCTCATGACCCCAAAGAACCACAAGCTAACCCATGACTGATATTTGTACATGTATACTGCATGATATACTGTTTAAATGCAAATAAAGGCTGAAAGGCCATAAGATTCAAAACTGTAACATAACTGATAAAATAATCTCTGAATGATATGGTATCATAATACTAAAAACAAAACCTGAAATAAACTATCTAAACATGATAGTCTGAAAAGCCTCTAACTGACTGAACTGTCTGAATAAGAAGTTGATGGGGCATGTCCCCAACTAATTCCAACTACTAAAATAAATTAATTAGTTAGCTAATAAAGTAATTGTCATGTCCTCGAAGGATGAGGACTCAGTTCTAACTCTGACTACTGAGAATGGAATGCTACTGATACTCTGGAGCTCGTGCTTCTGAACCTATGGTATAAAACACCATAGCCCAAATTCGTCAGTACTTTGAATGTACCGGTATGCATAGAAGGTAGGCTGAATGCAAATGGTTCACATGCATGAACTATACTAACTAACTGGACAACATGAGCGTGAGAATACATGCATGAAAACATAATAACTATAACTGAGTTCGTGATAACATGATTACTGAATTTGAGTAATGATAACATGAGATATTGATAATTGTATAACTAAAATAACTAATACTGAGTGACTGTATCTGACATTCTAGTTTCTGATGGAACTAGCTGAGTTACATACTGTACTAATTTGACTATTTCTAACAGCCCTAAATCTAAAGAACTATCTGAGTTCCTTTACTGAGACTGAGACTGATACTGAAACTATAACTGTAGGAGGTAATTATCTAATCGACATGCCCTAAAACTGAACTGGTGGGGTCCAACCTGATACCCCAGCTAAAATGGTGTCAATACCGTGCCACGGGTAAAGACTAGCTATGAGTATACCCTCTCTGACAGGGAGCTCTTTCGTTAACCCCTCTTGGTAGGTAACCCAAATGAGATATATAAATCCCTAAACACGTAGAGTGCATCTCAACCTACACTGGCTACGTAGTTATGGAACACAAGGACTGCTTCTAAGGATCACACCCTCCACTGAATAACAGGTGAGTCCCCATCCTTGGGTTCACTCGATGCTGAATCCTACTCCCAACTGAATAGACACTAAACTGATTATCTGAACTGAACTGATACTAATGGTATTATTTAGTGAAGCTAAACTGAGTTCACTGAGTTTCGTTGACTGACGGAATGCTACTGAGATCTGAGGACTGGCTGAGAGTACTGAAGTTACTGACATTTATTGGGAATACTGAGGTTATCGAGATTTTTGAGATTTTTGGGTTTTCTGAGTAACATGACTGACTGGGTTTTATGGAACATAGCTTGACTAAGAGTATCGTTAAAACATGACACTAGATCTAGGCACATAGATAAATTGTTGGGTACAAGTACCCCCACGACTTGATGGAAAGAAACTGACAAAGCATGACTTTCTTGAATACATGACTAACATCAACAATCCATACTATAATAAGCTAGAGAATTCATGAAGTACAAGTTCTAAAGAACCACAATGACCACACATATATCCATAGTTCATTGACTAAGACATTTCATCAAACACTTGACATGCATGAACTTGTACATAAATGGGGATTACATATTATCATACTAGTATGACACTTTTATTTCACATAGGAATTTAATCAAACACATGGGGGGAATATTGGGGTTATACAATCATCAACACATCTAATAATCATGGATACATTAATCAACTTGTAAATTAAAGGGAGTTTATCATGGTTATTATGCAAACCATCACATACTAGGGTCAATCATTGAAAAATGTAATTTAAAACATGAATCAAAACGACACAGCATTATGGACATGAATTTCAATTCAATTTAAATCATGAACATTCACAAATACCCAAATTTTGGATTTTAAAAGAGATTCTTGAGCTTCATGGGTGAAAGGGACCCATGAATCAATACATGAATACCTGGGTTGTGATTTCTTGAAGATTGATGGAGGAAAACTTGAATTCTTGACTTAGAATTAAAAACCTAGGGTTTTCTTATTCTTGAGGATAGATCTTGGAGAGAAACCCTAATTTGATGTTGTAAAAAAATAATGAACTTATGATCCTTAGTCTGATATAATTAGAGGTTAAATCGGGTAGAAAAAACCCAAATACCTTTTTTAAAATGCCTTTAAAATAACTGAATGGGATCTGTGATGGTTCGTACGATAGTCTATCGCAAGCTCGATGGTCCATCATTTCGACCATCGTACGTCGACCAAGAAAAGGACTCACTACCAAAGTAGTGATGGCTTGGGCGACGCTCCATCATAAGTTCAACGATCCATCAACCTATCTATCACACCTTATCCAGAAGGTTTCCTCATTTCCTTGGTTGTGACGGTTTAGGCGACGGTCCGTCAACTTAGTCGTCGCACTTGGGTGATTTTGACAGCTCTAAGTAGAACGACAATAACATTTTACTCTGATACCATATTTGGACAAAATTGTTATCGTTGAAAATTTAATTCAATTTCCCACATGATAAAAAGTGAAAATATTAAAAATTCCACTTGTAAACAAAATGGATTCATATTTCAAAGTAAGTTTTTTAAACATTCTTGGGACGATTTCAATCTAGGTAGAAGTACGGGGTATTACAATGGGGTATTTTGTGATCCTTTAGGGATATAGGCTCCGTGTGGCATCCAAGGTGTACTCTCGAGGTGCTACACATAAACATATATCTGAAGTAATCTGTAAACTAAAAAAACTGAGATCTAATAACTTAATAACTAAGAATATGTATGCTTTGGTCAGGCAAGATGGACTGAAACTATACTGATTATTGTAACGAGACTGTGGGAGGTATCATATAACCAACATACCCCAATCTAAGCTAATCGAGGTCTAACCTATAACCCCAGTTGGAAAGGTGTTAGTATAGTGCCACAGGTACTAATACTGGCTGGTGGATCTAATAAACTATGTCCCAAAGGACTAAGGAGTCACCCTTAACTATGTGTCACCCTCAACTGACTGGTGAACACCTTTTCAACCCTCAACTAGCAGGCAGACATCTCTAACCTACGCTGGCTACATAGTTCTGTAACTCGGGTATTGCTACTAAGTGTCACACCCTATACTGGCAGGTGAGCCCCCATCCCTGGGCTCGCTCGATGCTAAATCCTACTCCCAACTGAACTGACACTAATACTGAACTGACCAAGCTCAACTAAATGCTATTACTTAACTGATATTTCTCATCATGAATATGAATATCTGAGTATACTGATAAGATTCATGGAGTAACTGAATGAATACTTAAAAAGTCGAATATATGTAAATCACATAGGTATCAGGTGTTCATAACCTATCAACACTAAATGAATTAAAAATAATGTCATAAAAAGCTTTAAAACTATAGTAGGGGATCATTGTTCAAAAACCAAAACTTAGGCATTCCATTAAACACATGAGATTCATGACCTTAAGCATGGGAATTAGTAAAGAATACGAGAATAACATGATTACAAGGCTAAATATCATAACTTGGTGATTCAACATGAAACTTTCAATATTTAATACATATAACGGTTTATTCCTCTTGAAAACACTCATAAATATAACTTATAATTAAAATAACAAGAGGTTCATGGAGATATTTCAACTTAAACATGAAAACTCATAATTTAAAACCAAAAAGGGATTCTTGGACTCCATGGGTGAAAGGATCCCATGGATGAACATCATACATACCTCACTAGATGAATTTGTGAATATTCTTGGGAATTTCTTGAGGTTTGAAGCTTGAATTCCTTACTTTCTTGAGAATGGGTTAGAGTTTATTCTTGAGGAAAGGAAGGCTTCTTTTGAGAGAATTTGTGATTGAAAGAGCAAATAATACTCTTTGAGGAGTTACATCTCGTGTTATGGACTAATTGGGTAAAGGGAAATGACCCAAATGCCCTTAATTAATGAGGAAAAAAAAAACTAGACAGGTGAGGAAGAGCGCGCAGTGGGATCATCTCGACACTACTACTATTTTGGATTCCAAAACATGCCTTTACTCTCGTCTGAAATTTTCGAAACTCACTGGAGATGTACTTTGAACAACCTCAATCATGAATCAACTTAAAAATCGATGCTCTGTGGTCGAGAAGATCAAACATAAAATCATCAAAGTTTAGGGGCCTTGGAAAAGACTAAGTCCAAACACTAAGTGAAATTTCCAAGTCGTTGACCCCCCTTTTAACATGCAACATGAGCTAAATTGAGCTAGGATCTTATAGGGTATTACATGAATGGACCATATGTTGTACAAAAAGTATATTCAAATGGTGCTAGATGGAGAGAATATTGGTCCCATCAATGCCAAGTTCTTGAAGAAGTACTATCCTTGAAGAAAGATGACACTCCTTAAGGAATGATTGTAAACTGCATGTTTACTCCTGGCCCGCAAGAGTATAAAATATGTGCGACTCAAAAAAATATCCGTTGGGTTGAAAACCTTGAAAGAGGTGGCAAAGGCAAAAGTTAGGACACACACACAAAAAACACTCACCCAAAACTACGTTGTGACTTAATCCTCTTTACTGAGGTACGTAGGTTCTTGAAATCTCATTCTCAGTTCAGTTGTTTGAGTGTCAAAAAAAATATGTTCTTGCAGTATACATCATATGGATACCAAGTATGAAAGTATTTTAACTAAATCTTGGACTCACTCTAAGTATGGTGGCTCAGTGAGGGAAAACTCCAATGAAATATGAGCTTTGTTCACGTAAGATGAAGTGTCTAAACTCCCTAAATTTAGAAGTTGAGTCGCTCAACATGCCAAATTTTGGAGTAAAAGTTGACAAAATCTCCAAGTCCCCAAATCAAGGCCTTTAAAATTTCCATGTCTTAAGGTGGGAAAGATTTGTCCCTTTGCACCTTAAGCTGATCTCTTTACGAATTTATCTTTAAGAAGATATAAAAAAATTCATGCCTTAAGGTGGACAAGATTTGTCCCTTTGCACCTTAAGCTGGCCTCTTATGGGTTTATCCTTAAAAGAATCTCCAAAACTTCCATGCCTTAAGGTGGACAAGATTTGTCCCTTTGCACCTTAGGTTGGTCTCTTTCATGGAATTATTCTTACAATAATCTCAAAATTTCCATGTCTTAAGGTGGACAAGATTTTTCCTTTTGCACCTTAAGCTGGTCTCTTTATGGATTTATCTTTAAGAAGATATAAAAAAAATTTCATGACTTAAGGTGGACAAGATTTTTCCCTTTTCACCTTAAGCTAGCCTCTCAAGGATTTATCCTCACAAGGATATCAAAATTTTCATGCCTTAAGGTGTACAACAATTTCCCCTTTGCACCTTAAGTTGGCCTCTCACAGGTTTATCTTTAAAAGGATCTTAAAATTTTCATGCCTTAAGGTGGACAAGATTTGCCCTTTTATACCTTAAGCTGGCATTTGAATGGACTTATTAGGGACCATACTTGAAGCCGAACTTGTCAGGTCTCAAGGTGACGAGGGCAAAGTTAAACTCTCGCACCTTAAGCTGGCCATTAAAAATGACCACACTTAAAAAAAACCATTATATAAGTGTATCAATGAAAGAGTCCATACTTAAAAAATACCATTCCATAAGCGTAACGGTGAAAGAGCCCATACTTAAAGAAGACAATTACATAAATACATCGATAAAAACTCACCCGGCATTAAGCCAAAATGGTCGTAGTGTACAAAGGTGAAGTTAAACTCTGATACCCTAAGTTGAATATTGCAAAAGCACTATCTTGAAGTCAAATTGGTCGATCTTAGAGTGTACGGAGGTAAAGTTAAGCTCTCGCACCCTAAGTCGATTATTGTAAATTCATCTTCTTAAAGTCAAATTGGTCAGTCTTAGAGTGTACAGAGGTAAAGTTAAAATCTCGCTCCCTGAGCCGATTGTTGCAAAGCCACCATCTTGAAGTCAAATTAGTCAGTCTTAGAGTGTACGGATGCAAAGTTAAACTCTCGCACCCTAAGAAGATTGTTACAAATCCACTATCTTAAAGTTAAAGTGGTTGGTCTTAGAGTGTAAGGAGGCTAAGTTAAACTCTCGCACCCTAAGGTGATTTTTGCAAAGCCACCATCTTGAAGCCAAATTGGTTGGTCTTAGAGTGTACGGAGATGAACTTATACTCTCGCAACCTAAGCTGATTGTTTCATAGCCACCATCTTGAAGCCAAATTAGTTGGTCTTAGAGTGTACGAAGACGAAGTTAAAATTTCACACTCTAAGACAATTGTTGCATATTGCTATCTACTCCAACCTTACAAAAAAATGAAAACAATAAAGAAAGTAAAAACACAAATAGAAGAGATGTTACCTGTCAGAGCAAAGAGACCTTAAAAGTCGTATATCACCAATATGGATTGAGACAGGATGCTTTGATGAGAGTTAATCCCTCAAAATCTAGTTTGTAGCAATCAAAACGCTCTTTGATGGTGATGGTCCCACATCAAGATATAAATTATTTGGTGAGCCGATGCAAATCTAAAATCCTCTGCCAAACAAAATATAGGATCTACTTCACAAATTCATATAAAATAATGCAAGAAGTTTTAAAATCCAAATCATGAATATGATATATATGCATGTTTCCGGCATCTATGGAACCAAGAATATTATGATACTTTCACATTGAGATATAATGTTTTTGGTGTCATCGCGCAAATCTTAAACTACTAGTGCATCAAAACTCAATGTTGGTTTTGAGATAACACCTTAAAACATCTCAATTTTATTAAATTATAAATTTTGGATATGTTAAAGATATTTGTGTCTAGTTTCAGAAGAATCAAGAGGCTTGTGATTTCATCCTTCCTACTTTAAGATATGAAAGTTTTAGTAAAGATGCACAGATCTGAAATTTTCAGCATGAAAAATTTTAAGGCTAATTTCAAAAAATTATCGAGGATTATATTGAAGAAATTTGAATCTGAATTTTGGTATGTTCTAGATCTCAAAGTCTAGTTTATTAAATATCAAACGGTTTATGATTTTGTTATTCCTACAATGAGACATGAATTTTCTACCACTAACATGTTGTGTTGGGAAAAAATGACAAAAATAAGAGAAAAGTAGGAGGGAAATAAATTACCTCAATATTATTGATGGCTTGAAAACCCCAAAATTAATATTGAAAAGGTTGGGAAACTACATCCTTTTATAGAGTTGTAGGATGGATGTTTTCTTCTCCAATATAATTCAAATTGGAAGAGCTTCCATCTCTAAATTCAAATTGGAGGTTGTTTCCTTCTCAAAAGCAAATTCAAATTGGAGGTTGTATTCTTCTCCAATATAAATTCAAATTGGAAGAGCTTCCATCTCCAAAACAAATTTAAATTGAAGATTGTTTCCTTCTAACATATAAATTTAGATTGGAGGTCGTTTTCTTCTCCTATACAAATTCAAATTGGAGGTTGTTTCCTTCTCCCATTCAAATTCAAATTGGAGGTTGTTTCCTTCTCCTATATAAATTTAAATTGAAGGTTGTTTCCTTCTCCAATCTAAGTTCAAATCAGAAGAGTTTTATTTCTGGTTACGTAAGGCGATAAAAAGTCTTTCAAAATCTATTTGAAATCGGATATCATGCCTCACCAACGAGTCTTAAGTGTAGAGATTCATGAAAAAATAAGAGAGTTTTTGAAAAGCAGTATCAGTATGGTTCAGCTTTAAATTTTCTCAACTAATGAATTGGGTGTTTATATGTATGAAAATCATTGAAGCACGAAGGAAGCATGTTTAAATAACCATACTTCAAGGAGTCTCCAAAACATTAAATGTCTCGACAAGTCTTGAAGTAGGGAGCATTTGTCGTAGATGAAATTTTATTATATTTAAATCTATACAAAATTTGGATTATATTAAATTCAAAATACATTAATCTCAAATAAATATTATGGATTAATATAATTGAATTAATTATTTAAGTCCAAAATGTAAGGATTTAAATAAAGTCCAATCTTTATTGGGCTAGTCCATTAATTGTGAAAATTATCCTAAATAAATTTATTAGATTGTTCATCACAAGTTATAGCAACATTTTTTTATTAATTACTAGACTAAAAAAATAATTGCAACTTATAGAAACTTTTTAGAAAAATCTTTTTTTCTTAAATATCTGAAAATCATATTTTTAATATTTAATGTTCATATTATTTCCTTATTTATAGCATGTAATCTTTATCACTCTTCATTAAATCTTTTGATAACTATGGCAAGTTATATTTTTGGTATCAATACTTTTTTATTTTATTTTAATAATTAAGTTTCAAAGTTTGTTCATAATTTAAAGAGTCAAATATGGTAAATATTTTTTTTACATTCACACTTGATTTTTGACTTTTTAATTACTTTAGTAATTAACTTACTTTCTACATTTTATCACGTTATACAGCATTACTTTACCAATAAAACTCTTCACTCTTTACAATATTTTATTCAGCATCTTTTTCTCTCCTTTTGATTGTCATGCTATGAAGTTGGGTTTTCCAACATTCACTCATTCATTTGGATTTTTTAATAGTCACTCATACACATGGATTAAGAGTTCTTTACTTTAGTTTGCATTTTTTTCTTGAAACATGTCAGAAAAATGCAAAGTTTGATTCTACTCCTAATAGAAAAACCCTTAGATTAATACAAGAAAATGGTCTGATTATTATATCTAAGCCCTTATTTGATTTGTGGTGTTTTATCCCTTTTCTATTATCAAATAACAAGAAGAAAGTAATGGAAGGTGAGTCTATTTCGCATAATCAATGCGAAATTTTTCCGGTCAAAATCGATTTTTCAAAATATTCACCATCCTTGAAGCAACCGCAACTCAACATGAAAATCTATTTAGTGTCAAAAAGTTTGTTGTTCCATAATATAAGATGGTTTATAAGAAAAAAAGGTTGTTGAACAAGCTTCAGATTTTGATTTTGAAGATAAAATTTTCGCTCATAAAACGAAAAAATCAAAAGACGTGCATTTGTAGATCTGTATACACTTTGCATTTTATTTTTCATAAAAAACATGCAATCTCTCAATTTTCATGTAGACTTGGTGAAATAATATATGACCACCTTGAAAAATGCCTTTCCTTTTCAGTTTCTATTGTAGGGGTGTTTGTGCACATTATTTCCACTGGATTGGGAGTTGTTTAAATCACAAGTTTCTTATGCTAACAGTGAGGGATATTATGTATACCAATATAATTTATTGTTTCAGACTTTCATTTGATATATGTTGTTCTCTAGCAAACTAATTCAGTTGATTAATTGGAGAAGTTGCAAGTTCATGAAATATATAAGTCAACTTAATTATTACTTACTATCTTTGATATTTTATATTATATAAATTATTATTAAGTTCATGTTGACATGTATATGTTTTGATCATCTTATGTTATATTTTTGCAACATTAATTGTTACATTCAAATTAATTATCACATATCATATTTGACATTATAAAGGCAAATTACACACAGTAGATGAGTTCTTTTAGTCATATTTCATACATATTGTAATTTTTCATACTTATATATATAATTTGTTATCATTTGTAATTAAAATAAGTTATTTATTTTTCCGTTTAGAATAGTTAATCTAACGTAAAAACACAATTGATAATCACAAGCGTAGATAAACAACCCTCCACCATTTACTCATCTTTTTCATTCTTATCTAATTGGAGTTTTTCATTCTCCATTGACATAATCAATCGCAACAAAGTTTTAAATTCTTCTAGTCTTGTCGTAATAGATGTTCATGAACATACTCTTCTCCTTCATAAGAAATTCTCCTTCTTCTAATTTTTCTTTTTTTCTTTACAAAAATATGATATAAGGAGTATTGTCAATTTCTTTTTTAAGTACTCATTGTATATAACAATAAAAGATATGTCAATAGATATTTGAGAAAAAATATTGAACAATCAGTTTGTGTTGGTAACAACATAAATGAGCATTTGAATGTAGATCGGAATCTTTCATAAGAATAATATAGTGAAAATTATCTTGTATATACTTATTAAATTATTTTGTGTATGAATTCTGTATAAAATCCGTCTGAAATGAGAATAATAATTGTAGAAGTTGGTATAGAAATTGACTTTCACCAAAAATTATATGTTATTATTTATTTTAGTGTGTGAAATAGATATGCAAACTTGTATTTGTTGAATATCACTTTAATACAAAAGTACGACCTCCGCACTTAGACTTTTAATAGGAAAAATTGAAGCTCAAATTATTATTTTCTTAAATAATTCCTTTTTGTGATGCTGTAGTTTTAAATTTATATGTTATTGCAAACATGAAGGCCCTATTAAAAACTTCTTGCCTCAAAAATATAGCAGAAGAGATCTCCAGAATAATGAACCAAAAAATCGCACATTCAATATAGCATTCGGATTCATGTGCTTTTCAGAACAAGAGGTGTTCGAGCCTATCGGTTCCCTTCAATTTTCAGTTATTCCATAAAATAGTATCAAAAGATCAGATATTCCAGTAACTATCATATTTCTCAGTACTCAAAACCTTATATACAAATGCATAATAACTAATGGAGATATACGTTTTTAAACATTATCCATCTTTTACTGATACAAAAATCCAGCTACACATCCATATACAATGACATCCATCTTTTACTGATAAAAATATCCAGCTACACATCTATCTACTGTGTCAATCCGTGTAGTGTTCCTCGAGTTAGTGTACAATGCCTCTGATAAACACCATAACAAGAATTTAACACGATAGCAGCAATGACGAATTCATCTAAAGGAAATAAAGATTCAACCAGAAATGGTAAAAGAAGACTGACCCACCAATATGATTAGTATCATCGTGTATGGGATTCAACACTACTCAAATTATGTAACGAGGTGAATGATGAGATTGTGTGCTAATATTAATATCAGTCGACTACAGAACACAAGCAATAACCTCAAACTAAACACTCATGTCATCAATTGACAGCCAAAATCAATACCATTAAATGAGCAGAATAGGAGAAAAGAAATGAAAATTACGTATTTGATTTACTGGACCAATTAAATTGTGTAGGAAAAAAACATAGTGTATGAAGATGGTTACTCCTAATGGAAGCATTAAAATAAGAGAAAATAAAAATGGTTAGAGGGATTTGGGGGTGGATTGATATCAATAATTAAGGTTAACTACATTTAAGGAAGGAATATTGTATATTAGTTGTATAAAATATTTATTTTCCTTTTCAGTAATTACTTTATTGTATTTTTATAAAAACGAAAAAATCATTTTTAACTACTTTTTAAAATAAAAGTTGCAATAACTTGAAAACTAAAAAAAGTTTTGCTATAACTTGTAATAAACAATCTAATAAGTTTATTTAGTTAATTTTCCCCATTAATTTTGGCTACAAATGATGAGCCCACTTTACTAAATCCAAGATATTGTCATATTTTAGAATCCCAAAAGATCGCCACATGTCGAATGTCGTTGCATGCCAAGTCAAGTGAAGGAGCCAATAGAATCATGCCACATGTCAAAATGATGCAGCAGGCCTAGTGAAATCAAAAACCCATAAAAGGCGCCACGTTACTTAAATTTTATTGGTCAAAGAAAGTCCATCTTCATCATTACTGTTTCCTCCCTACAACTATAAATAAGGGTCTCTGTAATACCCCGTATTTTTCTAGCCTAGATTAACACTCAGTACATGGGTTATCCTAATAAAAATTTTAGAATACTTAATAATTTCTAGATTTGATCCTTCCATTTTGTAGTAAATTCAACTAGCTTTTTAAAGATATAAAATTCGCCTAAATCTGACAACCGGGTAAGAAGTTATGGCAATTTTAAGTTTCAGTCGCTAAACATCGTCATTCAAGCCAGTAGCGCGTCGCGAAGTGTGTTAAAATAGAAATTGTCAATTTTTAGTGTACCGACATAATTTTACCGTATCGAGGTGCACTTCCAGTTCACAAACAAAGTGGAAACACGATACCACAACGTCACGCCACCATGCAATTTCCCAGCCTTTATTTTCCAGTGGCCCAGCGCGATGGCGGTGCGTCGCGCCAGGGGTCTAGATCGGGAAAATTTCTCGAAAAATTAAAGTTGTATCCAGGGTTAAAATATTCTTTTTTTATGATTTTATTCTGCCTAGATGTGGGATTTTATCCCTAAAGACGTGTAAAAGCCTTCATTATTCACATTTTCCCAAAATCAAAACGTAGTTCTCTCTCAAGAAAACAAACTCTCGCTCTCAAGAATCAAGGTCAATCCCAAGAATTTCTCCAAGAACTCATCAAATTAAGGTATGTTAGATGTTCATTCATGGATCCTTAACTTTCATGGAGCCCAAGAATTCTCTTTCAATATACAAGTTTTATGATTTATGATTTCCATGTTTGAATTAGATTGAATTCATGTTCATGGTATTGTTTGAGTTTTAATCCATGATTTAGATTATAAGTTTCAAGAATTGATTCTAGTATGTGTTGAATTACATGATATTCATGATAAACCCTTTAATTTGCAAGTTAATTATTGTAACCATGTTAACCCTAAGTGTTTATGATTTAATGAACCAAGTATGTTTCTTATGTGTTTGATAAATTGTCTATGAGAATGAAATTATACCATTATAGCATGCTAACATGTAATCCTCATTCATGTACAAGTTAATGCATTACAAGTGTTTGATGGAATGTCTCTATGAATGTATTATGACCAAGTGAATATTGTTATGTTATTCAAGATTATGGTTTTCTTTACTTTTCATGCTATCGAGTCCTGGGGGTATTTCATACCTGGCAATTTAGTTGTTTACCTAAAGCCAGTGTTAGTTACAGAATAGTATCAGACATGTCATGATCAGTAGTACTCTCATTCCATTACAAGATTCAGTAGAACTCAGTCAATTACAGAACTTAGGAAACCTGAGTAATCTCAGTGAGTTCAGTCCAGTATAACAGTTCAGTGTCTTTCAGTTCGGAGTAGGATACAGCACCGAGTGAACCCAAGGATGGGGGTTCACCTGCCAACAGGGGGTGTGATCCTTAGAAGCAATCCCTGCGTTCCATAACTATGTAGCTAGTGTAGGTTGAGACATCAAACCTTCCAGTTGAGAGTTGATAAGGTACTCTACATACTATTAGAGGATTCTCCTTTAGGGAACCTACCAGTAAAGGGTTACTCTTTATCTTGTCTTTACCGGTGGCATGGTACTAACACCCTTCCAATTGGGGTTACAAATTGGACCCCAGCTCAGTTATCTTATCTTATTTGGGGTATGTTGATTACCCAGTTTTGGTCTTAATCTTTATAATAGAAATCAATTTAGTTCTACAAAATTAGAACTGTCAAATATAGTAACTCAGTTAACAGTAATTTAGATTATCAGTGATCCCAGATTTTTAGTATATTCAGTTATCAATTATCAGATTCAATTCTAGTATACTCAGTCACAGTAGGCATAGTGTGTTCAGTAGTTACAGATCTTCTATGTATGCTAATCCAGCTCTTGTATATCATTCAGTTAGTTATTGTTCATGCATATGAACCCATGCATTCAGCCTTACCTCATTTAGCATACCAGTACATTTCCATTACTGATCGCATACCAAATTTCTTGTGTTATGATATTTCATATCATAGGTTCAGACACTTAGGTTCCGAACCGCGCTTAGCAAGATTCAGCCAGCAGTAGCAGATTTAGTAGTGAGTCATCATCTATCAAGGATATGCTTTTATTTCAGTACTTTAGCTTAGCAGTATTTTAGTTGATGGTGTTAGTTGGGGGATTGTCCCATCAACTCTACTTTCAGAAAAATTCAGATAGAGGTTTTTCATACTAGATTTTTAGAAGTATTCAGTTTTGTAGATGTTATATTTTATCAGTATTTTAGATATTTTGAACCTTATGGTATCTCAGTGATAACGCTCAATCTACAGCTCTCGTAGGAGTGTAAAGCGGTCGTTAGCAAATATAGAACCCAACTGGGTTGGGTATCGATCCCACAGGGAATAGCTTGGTCAACAAGTAAGCAAAGATTACTAGACTTTTAGTGCAAGTCTCGTAAAAAGGGGGGATTGTAATGTGTAACCAAAATATTAAAGTAAAAACTGAAAATAGCAAAGTAAAAAGAAAGAATGTTTAGTAGGTTGTAAAACAATGAGAATTGAAGAGTTGGGGTTATGTCCACCTTCTGAGTTATACGTCTCTATTGGCTATGAGTGTGTTGAATTCCGACATGTATGTGCTTATAGAGAATTGTATTCGATGGTAAATCCAGGTGTCTTTCGACCTATTCGAGGATTATTTCACTTTAACTCTTTTGAGCTTAAAGCGTGTCTAACGGTACGAATTCTCCAAGAGGTTAATCCAGTTACGGCACTAACTTTTTAATAGGGGATGGGACCCTACTACCTTGACATTATCTCTTTTCCAGACAGATAACCTTTCTTTCGAACAAGTTAAATGTTATACTGGCGTATTCTTGCGTTTGCAACCACAAAGAATTTAGATTAAGATGAAGAGAATAATGATATAAGCAGCATACGTGTCATAAACTCACAAACTCATAGTAATAAATAGTATCTCATTCGGCTTCCATAACCCCAACAGAGAAGTTTAGTTACCCATGAGTGCGAAGGAAATCACAATTGACATTGTTGTTATACCACAATAAGAATTTCGTGTAGCACAAGTGTGGTAGGCGTTAGGCGTGATTTCTTGCAAGTAACGTTTCTCTTGTTGCGGAAATTAAGAATAGATGAATAGAAGAAGAAAGATAGAATTAATGGAAAGATTAGAATTGTTGCAAGAGTAGAAAAGATTAATAGTTGAAGAATGTATGTCGCTCTTCTAAAATCTCTGGTATGATAGGGTATTTATAATACCCATATCCTAATCCTACTAAGCTAATGAAATACTTAACCAAATCCTACTAAGCTAATGAAATACTTAACCCAATTGTACTAGGTTAATGTAACATTATCCAAATCCAAATAGACTAATGAAATACTTAACCCAATTGTACTAGGTTAATGTATTATCTTAATCCAAATAAGTTACTGCAAGTCCCCAAAGTCTTCAGAAATGTTGTTTTAGCCCGGGACAGATTTTCCATGCATCACTTTTGGTCCTTAGGCGTCCAAGCTTCCTTTTCTCCTTTCGTGAAGCTTTCTTTGGTGTCAAGTAATCCATAAAATGCTGAATTCTTCATCATTTATACCTGAAACTTTGCTAATCATATTCGTTAGCTCACTTACAGGAAAAAGGACTAAAAGTGCATGAAATATATAATTTGTTCTCGAAACATGGCACAAATATGGGCAAAATATATTGATATAGGCGCGTAATATCGCCTATCATCAACACCCCACACTTGAAGCTTTGTTAGTCCTCGAACAAAATATCATGTCCTTCTAAACATCAACTTAGGGATTTACAGCAACAACACAAAATATTCGTCAAGACAGGCACAACAATTATCAACAAAGAGTAGTTTTCCGATTATTAGTAGAAACAGTTTAACCTCGAGTATAGACTCGTGATGGTGGTCAACTCATATTCAAAAGTTAAGGCACAAGGAATCATATACAACTACCCAAAACTCATCAACCATGTGTGTCTCACAATATATTACCTATAATCACTCACAAGTATAGCATATTTTTTTCAAACATGGGTATAAAAATATCCTTGCTCTCGCTCTCGCAAAGAATTCATATGCAGCAACTGATGACCATAGGCTTGCCCTTAGTGTAATGCTCCACTAAATGTCAGAATGCTAAGCTTAGGATCAACTAGGTCTTTTACGGGTTGTAATGTAGGCTAAGGGACAGGTAGGACTATTTTGGCCAGAAATAGTGACTATGTTCCTAAGCGCATTAATACATCACATTGTATCATTAACACTTTTCTTTCAAACAACCTTTCTACCTTCTTTTATTCTACCACCCTTTTTCTCTTCTTTTGTTTTTCAATTTTAAGCAACTTTTCAGCTTTCCTTTCCTTTTTCTTTTCATAACATACCTCTTATGATAGCATTTTCTTTTTCATAACGCATTCAAGCACCACTGCAATTTAAAGCATCATACTCACCCAATTTCCTCTTATTTCGTCACATGACTTTATAAGTTAAAGCACTTAGGAATTTGGATCAAATTACGGTCTTGAAAAAATGGATTGGGCTTACATATGAGGTTGTCAAAGAAGTAGGCTAAAGGCTCAAAAGGGTTAACTAGGATGATGTCCATAGGTAGGTAAAATGAAGGTAAACATGCATAGGTTGCCAAAGAAATGCCTAAATCATCTCCTAAACTAACACTCTTTATTTTCGCTTTGAACACATACCAGGCAAGTTCTAGCATCAGCTACAAACATAGAATATACTATTAATCTTACACACACAAGGCACATGGTAGACTTTATTGGGAGTAGTATAGACTCTCGACCCAACAAGTGAAGGAATTGAACCACACAATATCACATAATGAGTCACAATTAGATCCTAACCGTCTCAATAGTCATGATTTTAGCACCTACTCTTGTTATGATCTCGTGCTGCCTATTAGAATAATTTCGTGCGAAGCTAAGTAAAAAATTTGACTACTAAAAAAACTTAACTTAAACTAAAAAATGAAACACACACAAAAAAACAAATAAAACAAAGTAAACACAGTGACCAAACATAGATGCGGTAGAGAAGTATAGCATCCAATACCGCCACCCTACACTTAAACGGGACACTACCCTCAGTGGAAAGTAAATACGAAGAACCTGGTCAGTCGGACTCTTCCTCAATGTCGGGGGTCATACCCCCTTCGTTGGAATCATTATAAGAGTCGTCATCAGAGTTCTCCTCCACGTCGGAATCTGGAAAGCGTCGGTCATCATCGGTCGGCACATCATCGTCTAGAGGTTCCTCAAAGTATGTGCCTACTCCACACATCTCCCGTGCATGCATATTCATTGGATAGTCATGGTCCAGCTATTGGAGCTCTGCAGCAGTTGGAACATGACCTCTACTCATCATTGTGAACCGTGTCATGCCATAAAGATGACGGAAGAAACTCTCATCTCGAGCATGTCTCTCTACAGTAGTAAGGTTGACACCATGAGTTGTTTCAGCATCTTCGACCTTTGTGAGGTCAACCTTCTTTGGGTTATATGGGAGTTTGTGATCAGCTGGTTCCTCTTCGATATCCTCCTTTCGTAAGATTGCTGTCAACAGATTACCAAAAGTGAAGTGGGACCTCTTGTGTAGTCTGGCCTTCCGCATTGTAGAGCGAATGATTGCCCCAATGTTGATAGGGACATTCGTCATCAATGCATAGACCAAACACACTCTATCTCTTATTATTTTGGTGTATTGAGTCCCAGGAATAAGGCATGAGTTGACGATACGCAACCATATTCTTGCTTCCCTATTTAAAGGAGCATAGGGGAAGGTGATGTGTCGTTCGGTGTCTTTATGTTTGCTCCACCTTGCCATGGATCTACTTCCACAAAGTGTGTGTCGAATTGCTCTATAAGGAGGTCTGTTGTACAGCTCTTTGAATGGTGCTGATCGACCGAAAGTAAGCCAAGAAAGGAGTTGATCAAATCTGCGTTGAGTTGTAGAACCTGGCCCCGAATCTTGACTTCGCTGCCCGTGGTTTTCGACGACCAGTTGACATAAAATTCTCTTATCAAATCAAGATTACATTCTCCCATGTCGCGGAAGATAAAATCCAAATTCAATGCCATGATTTTTGCCAACATACGCGGTTCCTTCTTAGCTAGGCTGTCCTTCTTGATCAAGTCGACATGAACATATTTGCTTTCCTTGTTGTTCCTATACCATTCTTTGGCTTCCTCCACAAGAACCCATTTTATTCCAAACATTCGGCGGGGTAATTGCATTGAGGATGATTCTCCTTGGTCCTTGCGACCTCTCTTCTTGCCCTTTTGGGATGTGGTAGCCTTATCTTGTCTCGCTTTAGGTGCCATTGTTCCTGAGATTTAAACGATATTTCATGTTAGCATCAACTCAATGGAAACAATCTATAAACAAGCCATCGGGGTACCACCCCACACTTAGGTTCTTGATACAAATCAGTGAAGTGAAAGTGGTCGATTACTTAGACTTCGTCGACATACGTTTAAGGAGTTATATTCCGAAAAGAAAATCAGTGATGTATCACTTCTTGCAACCTTTGCAATACGTTCATGTTAGGTAAAACAAGACTACTACATAGGGGTTTCATCATGGTATAGTTTCTATCAACAATTACAACCTCCTATGTCGGTAGGTAACTATAAGTCTTATCCTGATGAACGGGATAGCCTAACATGTAGGTATACAAGTGACAAGACTATGTAATGTTCATAACCATAGAAATTCCGCAAAGAGTCTGACAATGCAATTAAAACCAAATTCAAGTTGGAAACAAGTTAAGATTATCCTAACGTACATGTTCACTCACATGGTTTTGTATCAACAATTCAAGCACATTAACATCACCAATATTTCTTCAAGATGCAGCAATTCATAATAGACATAGCAACGTAGTACTTAGAAAAAATAGATGAAGAATAAAAGAGTACTTACGTGATTGAAGCCTTTGGAGATGTTTCTTGTGAATTGAAAGAGCAAAAAGAAAAATTTTGAGATGATTTGGAGTGGATGTGCGGCGCCTTTAGGTCAAGTGTCAATGTGTTTATGTTTCAAGACTAAGTCCCCTTTATATAGAAAAATAATGGGTCGGGTTTTGAATCATTTAAAATCGGTTTTGGAGACAAAAAGGGACCATAGGCGTCGCCTTTAGCTTTGCCTATGCATGGTATAGGCGGCACCTAATGCAAAGCATAAGCTAGCATAGGCGGCACCTAGTGTAATGCATAAAGGGACCATAGGCAGCGCCTAGTGCATGGCATATGAGATACTGAGACCAAATGCTTTAGCATAGGCGGTGCCTATGCTATAGCATACCTGAGCATGGGCGGCGCCTATGTCTTTGCACACTAGAGTCCGAGACCTTAGGCTATAGTATAGGTTTTGCATTGTTCGTGGCCTAGTTTTACCTAGGCCTAGCCTTGCTCGATGCCTATTTTGCCATGAGAAATGCTCAATCCATAGCCTTATGCATCTTTATTCCTAACTTACCACCTTTACCATGCAATACGTCCAAATCGTTATTTGAAACCAATCTCCTCGTTGAATACCTCTTGCACCTATATTTGCTCAAAACCAATGAAAACGATTAGTACAATGGGTTGCCTCCCACCAAGCTCCTTGGTTTTGGTCGTGGCATGACTCTTATTTTTGGATTTTCTTTTATCAAAAGCAAAACAAGTACTTAGAACGAAAGAAAGACAAAAATGATAAACGATGGGTTGCCTCCCATCTAGCGCCTTATTTATTGTCGTGGCTCGACGTAGTTACCTCGAGTACTTAGACTTCATCAAGGTAAGTGATGGCCAGATAATTCATCGAGTCAAGAGGACCGATATAAGGTTTAACACATTGTCCATTCACCTTGAAGACAACACCATTATTGTCTTCCAATTCAACTACTCCAGACGAGTAGACTTGGATAACTTTGTATGGACCAGACCACTTAGACTTTAACTTACCTAGGAACAGCTTCAATCTAGAGTTGAAGAGAAGTACCATATCATCCTTTTGGAAATTTCGTCGAATAATCTGCTGATCATGATACCTTTTTATCCGCTCCTTGTATAGGTCTGACCTTTCATATGCATAGAGACGGAACTCATCTAATTCGTTCAGCTGCTCCAACCTCAGATTCATTGCATCATCCCAATTCAAGTTCAATTGCTTCAATGCCCACAATGCCTTATGCTTGAGCTCGATGGGTAAGTGACAAACCTTCCCATAAACTAGTTGATAAGGAGACATGCCAATGGGTGTTTTGAATGCAGTTCTATACGCCCATAGTGCATCATCTAGCTTCCGAGACCAATCCTTCCTATTAGCATTGACCGTCTTCGCAAGGATTTGCTTGATCTCCCGATTGGAAACCTCTACTTGTCCACTAGTTTGTGGGTGATAAGGCGTGGCTACCTTATGTTGCTTGACACCATACTTGGCCAACATAGATTTGAATAGCTTATTGCAAAAGTGAGATCCTCCATCACTTATGATAGTACGTGGTATTCCAAAGTGAGAGAAGATATTCCTCTTTAAGAACGCTACAACACGCTTTCCTTCGTTGTCAACCAACGCAATAGCTTCAACCCATTTCGAGACGTAATCTACAGCAACTAAGATGTACTTCATTCCAAACGAATTCACGAATGGACCCATGAAATGAATACCCCATACATCAAAGAGTTCTACCTCAAGAATTTTGGACATGGGCATCTCATGGTGTTTCGAAATAGCACCTTGACGCTGGCATTGGTCGCACCTTCTAACATAGTCATAGGCATCTCTAAATATCGAAGGCCAATAGTAACCACTTTGCAATACTTTCCTTGCCGTCCGATTGCCTGCATGATGTCCTCCAACTTGGGAAGTGTGGCATGCTTCCAAAATATTAGGCACCTCTACATGGGATATACATCATCGAATAATACCATCCGCACATCGTCGAAACAAATATGGCTCATCCCAATAGTAGTGTTGTACGTCATGCATAAACTTCCTCCTTTGGTGGTAAGATAAATTGGCAGGTATCACATTACTCACCACGAAATTGCAAAGTCGGCATACCATGTTAATTTTTCCAGTGTTGTCGCTAATATCTCCTCGTCAGGGAATGCATCATTAATCTAAATTTCAGGTTGTGCCACATGCTCATTCTCGAGTCTAGATAGGTGGTCGGCCACTTGGTTCTCGCAACCTCTTCTATCTTTGACCTCGAAATCGAACTCTTGCAGAAGCAATACCCATCGAATTAATCTTGGTTTTGCATCCTTCTTTGTCATTAGATACCTAAGAGCTGCATGGTCTGTATGAACGATCACCTTAGTACCCAATAGATAGGCACGAAACTTTTCAAACGCATACACAACCGCTAGGAGCTCTTGTTCTGCCATAGTGTAGTTCCTTTGGGCTTCATTTAGGACCTTACTGGCATAGTAGATAGGATGAAATAATTTCTCCTTTCTCTGACCAAGCACAGCTCCAACGGCTACACCACTAGCATCACACATGACTTCGAACGGGAGAGACCAATCTGGTGCTACCATGATAGGGGCTTCAATGAGTTTTCCTTTGAGGCATTCGAATGCCTTTAAGCAATCTTCATTAAAGTCAAACTTCGCATCTTTCTCCAAGAGTTTGCATAATGGACTAGCAATTTTGGAGAAGTCTTTGATGAACCGACGATAGAAACCTGTATGGCCGAGAAAATTACGAACTCCCTTCACCGAAATTGGAGACGGTAGCTTCTCAATGACTTTGATTTTCGCTCGATCAACTTCAATTCCTCTTTCGGAGATTTTGTGCCCAAGAACGATTCCTTCTTTTACCATGAAGTGGCACTTCTCCCAATTCAGTACTAGGTTGAATTCTACACATCTTTGCAATGCCATGCTTAGGTTTGCCAAGCACGCTTCAAAAGACTCACAAACAACTGAAAAATCGTCCATGAATACCTCCAAAGTGTCTTCAACCATATCAGAAAAAATAGACATCATACAGCGTTGAAAGGTGGCTGGTGCGTTACATAACCCGAATGGCATACGTTTTAAGGCAAACGTACCATATGGGCATGTAAACGTTGTCTTCTCTTGGTCTTCGGGGTCAATACAAATCTGATTGTAGCCTGAATAACCGTCCAAGAAACAAAACCATCCTTTCCCCGCTAATCGATCTAGCATTTGGTCCATGAATGGCATTGGGAAGTGATCTTTGAGTGTCCAAGAATTCAGCTTTCGGTAGTCCATGCATACTCTCCATCCAGTGACGGGTCTGAGTGGAATAAGCTCATTCTTCACATTTGCGACCACCGTCATACCTCCTTTCTTGGGAACACATTGTACTGGGCTTACCCATGTACTATCAGAGATTGGATATACAACTCCTACATCTAACCACTTGATAATTTCTTTCTTCACCACTTCTTGCATAGGTAGGTTTAGACGCCTTTGATGCTCAATGGTGGGTGTGCAATTTTCTTGAAGCTGAATTTTATGTGTACAAATCCCAGGTGGAATACCAATAATATCCGCAATGGTCAATCCAATGGCTCTAATGTACTTCCGTAAAATAGCTATGAGAGTTGCAACTTGTTGCTCACCCAAGTCTGCTGCCACAATGACTGGAAGTGTGTTTCCGCTTCCTAGGAATGCATACTTTAAATGTCTTGGCAGCTCCTTCAATTCTAATGTGGGTGACTCTTCAATAGATGGCTTAGCTGGTGGTGTGGGTCGATTCTTGAGATCAAGGTCCAGCTTCTTGGGAGCATAGCGATATGTCCCTAATCCTGATAGAGCACCAATAACTTCTTCACAATTTTCAGCATCCTCATTCTCTCCATTCATGAGCACAACCGCCAAAGGGTCATCAATAATTTGTTGTTCTTCAAGTAATTCTTTCTCATCATCAAAGAAAACATCAGCCACCGAAAATACACTCAGATCTTTGGGTTGCTTCATTGATTTGCAAACATCAAAGCGAACTACTTCGTCATTTATTCGGAACGAAAGCTCATTAGCTCTTAAATCAATAAGCACGCTTCCCGTAGCAAGGAAAGGACGCCCCAAGATTATGGGAACTTCTGAGTCTGCCTCACAATCCAAAATAACAAAGTCCGCCGGAAAGATGAATGAAGAAACCTTTACCAATACATCACATATAATACCAACAGGTCATTTTACCGACCTATCCGCCATGACAAGCCTCATATTGGTTGGAGTAGGATCACCCAACCCCAACTTCTTGTAGATTGATAATGGCATCAAATTGATACTGGCTCCTAAGTCACATAATGCTTTGGCAAAATTCAAAGATCCAACCGTGCAAGGAATGGTGAAAGCGTCGGGGTCGACTTTCTTCTGAACTATTGATCGGGTAGCGATTGCACTATAATGATGCACATCTTCTTTCAACTCATAGCTTGCTGCCCGCTTCTTTGTCAAAAGATCCTTCATAAATTTCGCATACCCAGGCATTTGTTCAAGTGCCTCCACCAATGGAACATTAATGGTCAGCTGCTTTAACATAGTCATGAATTTGCTGAACTTCGTGTCATCCGCCACCTTCTTCAATCTTTAGGGAAAAGGTGGTGGTGGGTATGGAATTGTTCTCTTCACGGCTTTCTTCTCCTCTTGCTTCCGTTTTTCAACTTTTTCAGGCTGCACATCGCTGGGTGTGACGTCCTTGACGTTTTCCGTGGACTCCTCTCCTATTGCGTTGTCATCCAAGTCCGCAGCTTCGTCAACCACTTGCTTGCCTTTTGCTGAAGTTTCCAGCACCTTAACACTTCTGGTAGTGATGGCCATGCATGACCTATCATTCCTTGGGTTTTGCACAGTATCGCTAGGTAGAGTGCCGGCCTTTCTTTGATTGAGTGCTGCTGAAAGTTGGCTCAATTGCTGCTCTATTTGCTTGACTGAAGTGGAATGTGAATCAACTAATTGTTTCATGGAGGACAAATCATTAATTACCTCCGTTACTCCCGCGCTCGTTGCTTCCACTCCTTTCAATAATTTAGCCAGCATGTCTTCCATACTTCCAGAATTAGATGTGGTGGTGTCACGTCTTCCAGGGGGAACGTACAAACCACTCTTTTCATTCTTGTTATTCCAACTACCTTGGTCCTTGTTTCCAGAATTATCATAATAGTTCCGACCTTGGTTTCCTTGGGCATTACCTCGGAAACCCCCCTGATTGTTCAAGTAGTTGGCCTCTTCTTCCGAATCAGATTCGTCTCTTCCCTTTGACGCAATAGCTTTGACTTTTTCACTCTTCCCTGATAATAAATGCTTTGTAAGAAGATCCATTTGTGTTTTCATGTGCGCCATATCTTGATCACGTTCTTCTTCTCTTCTTCTTTGGTCTGCAGTCATGCCAATAGATAAAGTAGAGCTTGCTACCTCAGAATCCCTAGTATGCCAAGCTCTACTTTGCTTCGTCATACGATCTAACATATTGGTTGCTTGACCACAGGTGAGGTCCATAAAAGATCCTCCAGCCGTATTATCCACCACTGGTTTAGTTATTGAATTCAAGGCTCTGTATAATATCTCCATTAGGTGAACATTAATCATGTGATGGTTTGGGCATCTCGCTAGCTTTGTCTTGAACCTCTCCCATGTTTCATGAAGGGCTTCAGTTGGAAGCTGATGAAAGTTGTTGATTTCATCTCTCAATTGTGCTCTTTTGGATGGCGGAAAGAATCTCTCTAGGAAAGCGTCTCTCAATTGCCTCCAATTTGTAATAGAATCAGGAGTCAGCCCATTCAACCATAGAGTTGCCTCCCCAGATAGAGACAATGGAAATAGACGTAATCGAATTGCATTCTGACCAACACCAGGATTATCAAACGACTTGCATGTAGAAATAAAGTTGATGAAATGCATATTCGGATCATCGCCTGCTAGTCCACCAAATAATCCCTTGAGTTGCAATAACTGAATCATGGTGCTTGTGATGTTGAACTTGGCTCCGGGCGCTAATGGTGGAGGAATAATGGCTCCTGTGGCTCCGGCTCCATAAAGATCATCATCATCGTCATCAAAAGTTGGTTGCATGGGTTGGCGATCATACCTAAACCGAGCTTGACGACCTCTTCTGTTGGCAGGTGTTGCGATTTCAGCATCACGCCTTGGGTTTAGTAACCCGTCATCACCTAAATCCTCATCGTCAGGATTTGTTGCTCTCCCAGGGTTATCAATGTTTTGTTGGTGTACTTGGGCGGCGGCAAGAGCAGCTAATCTCGCCTGCTCCTGTTGAGCAGCCATTCTTTCGATTTCTGTTTGTGCCTCCATTCTGCCAATACGTTGTGGTTCAGGATTGATAGGTAATAACGGTTGACCAGAACTTCGAGTATGGGGCATGCACTGAATAAAAACCTGCAGAGAACAAAAACAAAAACTAAAAGTAAAAGTACGAGAATCTTTGACCAAAGGGTCTAGTAATTATCACAAACTTAGTTGACACTCGTATTCCCCGGCAACGGCGCCAATTTTTGATAACGCTCAATCTACAGCTCTCGTAGGAGTGTAAAGCAGTCATTAGCAAATATAGAACCCAACTGGGTTGGGTATCGATCCCACAGGGAATAGCTTGGTCAACAAGTAAGCAAAGATTACTAGACTTTTAGTGCAAGTCTCGTAAAAAGGGGGGATTGTAATGTGTAACCAAAATATTAAAGTAAAAACTGAAAATAGCAAAGTAAAAAAAAAGAATGTTTAGTAGGTTGTAAAACAATGAGAATTGAAGAGTTGGGGTTATGTCCACCTTCTGAGTTATACGTCTCTATTGGCTATGAGTGTGTTGAATTTCGACATGTATGTGCTTATAGAGAATTGTATTCGATGGTAAATCCAGGCGTCTTTCGACCTATTCGAGGATTATTTCACTTTAACTCTTTCGATCTTAAAGCGTGTCTAACGGTACGAATTCTCCAAGAGGTTAATACAGTTACGGCACTAACTTTTTAATAGGGGATGGGACCCTACTACCTTGACATTATCTCTTTTCCAGACAGATAACCTTTCTTTCGAACAAGTTAAATGTTATACTGGCGTATTCTTGCGTTTGAAACCACAAAGAATTTAGATTAAGATGAAGAGAATAATGATATAAGCAGCATACGTGTCATAAACTCACAAACTCATAGTAATAAATAGTATCTCATTCGGCTTCCATAACCCCAACAGAGAAGTTTAGTTACCCATGAGTGCGAAGGAAATCACAATTGACATTGTTGTTATACCACAATAAGAATTTCGTGTAGCACAAGTGTGGTAGGCGTTAGGCATGATTTCTTGCAAGTAACGTTTGTATTGTTGCGGAAATTAAGAATAGATGAATAGAAGAAGAAAGATAGAATTAATGGAAAGATTAGAATTGTTGGAAGAGTAGAAAAGATTAATAGTTGAAGAATGTATGTCGCTCTTCTAAAATCTCTAGCATGATAGGGTATTTATAATACCCATATCCTAATCCTACTAAGCTAATGAAATACTTAACCAAATCCTACTAAGCTAATGAAATACTTAACCCAATTGTACTAGGTTAATGTAACATTATCCAAATCCAAATAGACTAATGAAATACTTAACCCAATTGTACTATGTTAATGTATTATCCTAATCCAAATAAGTTACTGCAAGTCCCCAAAGTCTTCAGAAATGCTATTTTAGCCCGGGACAGATTTTCCATGCATCACTTTTGGTCCTTAGGCATCCAAGCTTCCTTTTCTCCTTTCGTGAAACTTTCTTTGGCGTCAAGTAATCCATAAAATGTTGTATTCTGCATCATTTATACCTGAAACTTTGCTAATCATGTTCGTTAACTCACTTACAGGAAAAAGGACTAAAAGTGCATGAAATATATAATTTGTTCTCGAAACATGGCACAAATATGGGCAAAATATATTGATATAGGCACGCAATATCGCCTATCATCACTCGGCACATTATTCCGTATTTATTTCAGTATTATTGTTCAGTGCTCACAGCAGATATTATTCATGGGTTAGCTTATGGTCCTTCGAAGTCGCAAGCACCGTGTGATGACTAAGGGGTAGTATCGGGTCATTATAAACTTGGTATCAGAGCCAAAGGTTCAATAGAGTCTTAAGGAGTCTGAAAAGATTCATCACGTAGAGCCTTGTGCATGGGTGTGTAGCACGCCACACTTATGGACAGGAGGCTATAAGATGTTTTTAGGAAAAGTTTTCCTTCCTTAAGTATTCATGTCATGCGAGTGAGCATGAGCTCAAGATAATTTCTCAGTCTAATCCGCTTCTTCCTTTTGTTTATAGAACATGCCTCCCGAAAGGACTAACAAAAGAAGAACCAAAAACTAGTCAACCCCTCGGCCCATTCCGGAAGATCCCCTGGATGAACATGTCTATTATGCAAAATTTAGAGCTGCATTCACTACTCTAGCCAATTCAGTAGTATCTCAGAATGAACGACTAGCTGTTGTTCTGGACAACCCAATGGCCAATACTGCTTCAACAAGAACTCAGGACTTCACCCAGATAAATCCTCCTTCCTTTAAGGGATCTAAGTTATAAGAGGATCCACAGGAGTTCCTCGATCAGGTTATGAAAGTCACAAATATCATGGGAGTGACTTTCAGTGAGAGTGTTGAGTTAGCCACCTATCAGCTACAAGATGTAGCCTATACGTAGTTTAAGCAGTGGAGGGTAGACAGGGATATAGATATAGATCCCATAGAGTGGGAAGAGTTTGCTACTGCCTTCGTAGATAGATTCTTTCCCTTAGAGCTGAGAGAAGCCAAAGTGTTAGAGTTCATTAATCTCAGATAAGGTAGTATGAACGTGAAAGAGTATTCCCTTAAGTTTACTCAGTTAGCCAGGTATGCTCCCTATGTAGTGGCAGACAATAGGTCCAAAATGAGCAAGTTCATATTTAGGGTGTCAAATAGTTTGTTTAAAGAGTGTAGAATAGTAATGTTGATTAAAGAGATGGACATATCTAGGCTTATGGTTCATGCTTAACAGATTGAGGAGCACAAGCTTAAGAAGAAGGAGAGAGAGAATAAGAGGGCTAGAATAGGTAGCTTTAATTTTAGTAAGCCTAAGTCAGAAGGCGTTAAGCATTCCTAGTTTTGTCCAGTCTTCAGTCCTATCTCCGTCTTCAGTCAGTGTACCGATGGCCCAAAATAGCGTAAGCAATGGTCTTACTAATCTATTTTGTAGATAATGTGGTAAGAATCATAAGGGTATGTGTAGAGATGGTAGTGATATTTGTTTCAGGGGTGGCAAGCCAGGCCATAGAGTCAGAGATTGTCCTCAGTCAGGTTCTCAGGGACAGTATAGTCATCCTTCAGCTCAGTCAGGTCGCCTGAATCAACAAGGTGTCGCTTTCAGTGCCGCCAGTGGGTAACCGCTAAATAGGTTTTATGCACTTCAGTCCAGACAAGATCAGGAAAGTTCTCCTGATGTGGTCACTGGTGTGTTACAAATCTCCCATTTACATATTTATGCTTCAGTTTTAGATCCCAGATATTCAATTACAATTCAGTTTGTAGGTGCCCCGTGCATCGTCTCATGTTTTTCCTTATATCTCCGCCAAGTCAGCATTCTCGAGGGACATAGTGTCCCAAGGAGGAGGTGCACTATAACCCCCAAGCTATCATGATCTGAACCTTTCATTTCTCTTCACGTAGCAAGTCCAGTTTAAGTAAGGGGTCCTTATACTTGACCCTCAAGTTCCAATCTTAGCCATATAACCATCCTCCTGTCATGACATGTATCCAAGGAATCAATTTAGTTCATGTATCATGATTCAGGCTTAGTCATTTCCTCATATTCCTGTTCATCCATATTCAGTCACGTATTCATTAATCCGTTCAGACATGTACTTATGCATCAAACATGCATGTTCAGAATGTAAGCTCAGTCTATCAGACCAGTCATGTAATCATGCTTTAGTTGTTCATGTCTAGTTCAGTATGTAAACTCAGTCTGTCCGTACTCTCTCAGCTTAACTAGCAATATTTGAGGATAAATGTTCCCAAGGGGGAGATATTGTAATACCCCATATTTCGCTAGCCTAGATTAACCCTCAGTACATGGGTTATCCTAAATAAATTTTTTATAATACTTAGTAATTTTTATATTTGAGCCTGTCATTGCGTAAAGAATTTAATTAACTTTCCAACGATATAAAATTTTCCTAAATCAAACAACCAGGTTAGAAGCTATGGCGATTTTAAGTTTCAGTCGTTAAACATCGTCATTTAGGCCAGTAGCGCATCGTGGAGTGTGTTAAAATAGCAATTGTCAATTTCTAGTGAACCAACGCATTCCACCGCATCGCGGTGCTCTTTTAGTTCATAAAAATATGGCAACGCGATACCACTGCCTCAGCCACTATGCAATTTCCCAATCATCATTTTCCAGTGGCCCAGTGTGATGGTGGCGCGTCGTGCTAGGGGTCCAGATCAGGAAAATTTATCAATAAATTAAATTTGTGCCCAGGGTTAAAACAGTCTTTTCTCATGATTTTATTCTGCCTAGATATGGAATTTAAGCCTTAAAAACGTGTAAAAGCCTTCATTATTCACTTTTTTCCAAAATCAAAAGGTAGTTCTCTCTCAAGAAAATAAACCCTAGCTCTCAAGAATTAAGGTCAATCCCAAGAATTTCTCCAAGAACTCATCAAATTAAGTTATGTTAGATGTTCATTCATGGATCCTTACCTTCCATGGAGCCCAAGAATCCTTTTTCAATATACAAGATTTATGATTTATGATTTACATGTTTCAATTTGAATGAATTCATGTTCATGGTGTTGTTTGAGTTTTAATCCATTATTTAAGTTACAAGTTACAAGAATTGATTCTAGTATATGCTGAATTACATGATATTCATGATAAACCCTTCAATTTGCAAGTTGATTATTGTAACTATGTTAACCCTAAGTGTTTATGATTTAATGAACCAAGTATGCTTTATATGTGTTTGATAAATTGTCTATGAGAATGAAATAAAGCCATTATAAATGCTAATATGTAATCCCCATTCATGTACAAGTTAATACATTACAAGTGTTTGATGGAATGTCTCTATGAATGAATTATGACCAAGTGAACATTGTTTTGTTATTCAAGATTATGCTTTTCTTTACTTTTCATGTTGCCTTTTCATGGGGGTATTTAATATCTGATAATTTAGCTATTTACCTAGAGCCAGTTTCAGTTACAGAATAGTATCAGTCATGTCATGATCAGTAGTACTCTCAGTCCATTACAAAACTCAGTAGAACTCAGTTAATTACAAAACATAGGAAAACCCAGTAATCTCAGTGCGTTCAGTCCAGTTCAGTACAGTATAATAGTTCAGTGTCTTTCAGTTGGTAGTAGGATTCAGCACCGAGTGAACCCAATGATGGGGGCTCACCTGCTAGCAGAGGATGTGATCCTTAGAATCAATTCTTGCATTCCAAAACTATGTAGCCAGCATAGGATGAGACATCAAACCTGCCAGTTGAGGGTTGATGAGGTGCTCTACCTGCCAGTAGAGGGTACCACCATTCTCATTTAGGGAACTTACCAGTAGAGGGTTACATTTCAACTTGTCTTTACTTGTGGCACGGTATTGACACCCTTCCAATTAGGGTTACAGATTGGACCCCAGCTCAGTTATCTTATCTTATTTGGGAAATTTTGGTTAAATGATTACCTCCCACAGTTTTAGTTTCGGTCTCAGTATTCAGAATAAAACTTAGTTCAGTTCTATAGAATTAGGACTATCAAATACAGTCACTCAATCAATAGTAATTCAGATTATCAGTGATCCCAGATTTTTGGTATATTTAGTTATCAGTTATCAAATTTAGTTCCAGTATACTCAAGTACAGTAGGCACAGTATGTTCAATAGTTACAAATCATCCATGTATGCTAATCCAGCTCTTGCATATCATTCAATTAGTTATTATTCATGCATATGAACCCATGCATTTATCCTTACCTCATTTAGCATACTAGTGCATACCCACGTACTGATTGCATACTCGTTTCTTGCGCTATGATGTTTTATATCATAGGTTCGGACGCTCAGGTTCCTGACCGCTCTTAGCCAAATTCAACCAGCAGTAGCAGATTTAGCAGTGAGTCCTCATCTATCAAGAATATGCTTTTATTTCAGTACTTCAGCTTAAAAGTCTTTTTGTAGATGGAGTTAGTTGGGGGATTGTCCCATCAACTCCACTTTCAGAAGAATTCAGTTAGAGTCTTTTCAAACTATATTTTCAGACAGTATTCTATTTTGCAGATATTATATTTTATCAGTATTTTAGATGCTTTGAACCTTATGGCATTTCAGCCCATTATTCTGCATTTATTTCTGTACTATTGTTTAGTACTCACAGCAAATACCATTCATGGGTTAGCTTGTAGTCCTTTGGGATCGCCAGCACTATGTGACAACTGGGGGGTAAAGTCTCGGGTCATTACAGTCTCATAATTCCAAAAAGAGGATCATGAGCTCTAAAAAGAAGTAAAAGAAAACTCGTGGATCAGATATCACAATTTCTCTACAAAGATCAAGCACTCAAATCTAGTTCATCAAGATTCAATATCAAGACCGCAAGATTCAAGAACAAGCTCAAAAGCTCTTGAATTCAAGCACAAGTCAAGATCAAGTTCAGCAAATCAACAAATCAAGTTCAAATTCAAGATCAAGCTTTAAGCATTTGAATTTATATTTGAAAAGGTGAATCATAGGATTCATAGAGATTGTAACACTCACATTGAAATCGATAAAATGATTGTTGCAATATTTTTACTATCCCGATTTATTATTTTTTGGTCTCAAAATTTTATTGTCCAACAGTATGATGTTTCTGTTCTCTCTCTGTAAAACTCCCCTTTTCTTGTGTGAGGAACTCCAGTCGAAGATTCGTGTAAAGACTAAAGTTATCTCCACTAAAATATTTGAAACAATCCTCTATCATGAATACGATTTTACACCGTGACATTATATGATATAGTTCATATTTGTATGTAATTACACTTTTTGACTAGTGAAACGGATTCAGTGGTCCTATAAATTATGTGTATGACTAGATTCTTCAAATTTAATAAACTAAAAAATATACATTAATTAATCATATATGATACAAAGATACAAAATAAATAAAATATACCTGTAAAAATAACATCTCTTATCAAAAGATACAAAATAAATAAAATATTTATAATTAGTCTACAAAGAAACTTATAGATATCTATAATCTATAATATATTAAAAGTGTGAAAACTCTTAGAAAAGTGATTTGAACTTTTTGCCCTTCATTAAAAAACTCTTCTTAGACAAAACTGTCTTTTCACTATTTTTTTAATTTATTATTTAATTATTTTTTATTATATTAACTAGACTTCCTAAAATATATGAGACTCCTAAAATATATGGTAGGAGAATTAATTAATATTTTTCTTTCTACTAGACTTCCTAAAATATATGAGACTCCTAAAATATATGGTAGGAGAATTAATTAATATTTCTCTTTCTATTATTCAATTAGGAAAATACTCATAAAATAGGACTTTATTAAGGAAATATTTCTATAAGTATTGAGATGTACGTTAATCTAGAGAACAAATCGTTTTGTCTATTGGGAGAATATGATTGATGCTCATCTAACTTGATTCAATTGCATGTCAAGATCGGTGGATGCTTGATTTTCTAACTCTCAACTTCTTCAGTATTTTTGTCAGCATAATAGAATTCAACATGTGTGTATATATATATCTTCTTTATTTTCATTCAAAATCATTCTTTAGGGTCAAAATTTTCACTCAGACAAGAATTAATTGAATCAAAATCGAATCTTTGTGATCATTATTATATTTTTTTTATAGTTTATAGGTCGTAGATGAATGTCGGTTGGCTTTGAAAAATTTCTTGTATAAAGGTTAGATTTAATTGTATTGTTTTGATATTTTTATTATCTTATTATTTTATTTTAATTTACAAATGCTAGATAAATATGAATCAGCTTTGAAATTTTTTTTTAGGTAAAGGTTAGGTTTAATTGTATTATCGTAATATCTCTATTAGTTTGTTATTTTGTGGTAGTTTACAGTTTGTAGATGAATCTCGATCGGCTTTGAGAAATTTTTGTGTGTAAAATTTAAGTTTAATTGTATTGTTTTGATATCACTTTTATCGTATTATTTTGCTGCAGTTTATAGGTGATAGATAAATGGTGGTCGGCTTTGAAGAATTTTTTATGCAAAGGTTAGGTTTAGTTGTATTATTTTGGTATCTCTATTATCGTATTATTTGTTATTATTTACAGGTGGTAGATGAGTATCGGACGACTTTGAGAAAATTTTATGTGTAAAGATTAGATTTAATTGTATTATTTTGAGGTCTCTATCAGTGTATTATTTTGTTACAATTTTTAGATGGTAGATGAATATCGATCGACTTTTAAAAATATTTTTGGTAAAGGTTAGGTTTAATAAATAAATTCTCCATCTTTACATACTCAAAAGATATTAAATTTAATTATTATATCTATCTTTATTATTTAAACAAATATCCTATTTAGTATAATGTTTAAAACTCATCAAAGTGATGTACACGCGCAAGAAACGTACACCTAAACTAGCTACAAAGAAAGTTATAGATATAGATTATAAATAGATGTAGATGTAAATTTAAATTTTTCTGTTAAATCTTTTTGTATTGACTTACCATATATTTTAGATTTTTTTCCTTTTATTGTATATTTCAAGACTTTGTTTTCACCTATAGAAGGAAAAAAATATACCAACATTAATTCTCCGTTTATTTTCTCTTATCATGTAATTTAGCACTCCTTATTTTTAAATATTAAAATATGATTAAATAATAATTTAAGAAAAATAATGAAAAGACGGTTTTGACTATTGCAGAGTTTTTTTAATAAGGGACAAAAAGTTCAAACACTTTTCTAAAGGTCTTTACACTTTTAACATATTGTAGATGTAGACATAGATATATACATTGGACATAGATAGTAGATAGGCTTAAGTTATCGACAGACACTTAAAGTTATCCCGAAAGTTCACTTAGACCCCTCAACTAAGCCCTGTACCTATCAGGCCCCTAACCCACTCGAATTTTGATTAATCTGGGCTTTTTTTTGTCAATCAGCTAAAACAAATAAGTGTGTGCAACACACATGCGCTGATGTGGAAGAAATAACCAATTAGAAAAAAATACGTGGCAAAAAAAAATAATTATATGGTGGAGTTGCTGATTTTGTCCATTTTTCTATTTAATTATCATTTAATAATAATTTCTTAATTAAAAAAAAATAAAAATAAAAAGCACCCCCACCCATCCAGTCATCTTCTTCACCCACCTCCCCCATCTTCTTCACACACACACAGGGTCATCATCTTCACCCGCCTCCCCCGTCGTCTTCACACACAAAGTCCCTTATCCTACCCCACTCATGCCGTCGTTTTCACCCACCTCACCCATCCCGTTGGCTTCACCCATTCTTAACCATAATCAATGAAAATTCATGTGAACAAACCAAGATATCACGGAAAAACACCATCCAAACAGACACTAAAAAAGAAAATAGAGCATCAGCCAAGTGGGCAATGGTTTTCGAACCAAACTCGGCTTAAATGACAGCAAACATAGAAACCATTTAATTAATTTATACTCAAAATGTGGTTATTTTGGCAATGCACGTAAACTGCTCGACGAAAGTCCTGAAGCAGATTTAGTTTCTTGGTCATCTTTAATGTTTTTTCCAGATTTGTCTAGTATGTAAAAAAGAAATCTCAAATCTTTTGGTTGAAAAACAGTATGTAAAAAAGAAATCTCAAATCTGTTGATTGAAAAACAGAGTAGGAATAGAAAGAACGAGAAAAAGTATAAGATTTGAAAGTTGTAATGGTAATCTCCATTTTTTCGAATGAAAAAAAAAAAGAGGACGGCAATGGTGAAGCTATAGTTCTTAACATTTTTCTTTCCACTTCTCATATGGGATAAATTGAATTTTCAATTCTAGGGATCTAAACAGACCACTTGAATTTTTAATACAGCACCACCTAATGGATTATGGATAAGTTTAATTTCCTGAAAGTATAAAGGAAAAGAAGATAATTACCTATGCTAATAAAGTTTAAGAAAACAAAGAATGATGGAAGAGGGGGTATCGGAGGAGGGGGGAGGGATTATGGTTGAGCCTTTTCTAAAAAAAAATATTTTATTAATAATTTTTTGGGATCCTCAGTGCTACTTGACACGTTTTTTTCGTGATTTAGTCAAAATATTACTCCTCATGCGCCCCTATTGAGTGAAAACACGCAGAGTGCTATGTAGGTAAAAAAGGTCTGATTAAATCAAATTCGGGTGGGTTAGGGGCCTGATAAGTACAGACCTTAGTTGAGGGATCTAAGTGAATTTTCGGAACAACTTCAAGTGTCTATTATTATTTATTTTTCAATAATTAAATGACTTATAATTAATTAGAGCGGTATAGTAAAGTTACTTTTTTATTTATTATTTATAAGGTATGTCAAATGAAAGATGGACTTACCAGTATTCATAACCAATACACCTTTTTTTTCCTCCAAAAATCTAGCTCAGCCTAATCCCTATAAAGCCTCCATTCTGTAGTCGACGAAATCAAATTGTTCCAAGTCTCCACATGTGACAGCCACACCATAAAAATTTGTATGTCCTCAAATTTTTTATTTACCCTGTCGTTTTTACTAATTTACTTGTGTACCTTCTAATTTATGTTTTACTAATGGTTTTTTTTGTTTAAATCACCCGGTATTCGGTACCCGCTTTTTAGGAGTCCGATTATATTTGAATTCACCCCGCGTCGGGCCTCATTTGGAGGAGAGCTCTCAACAGAGTGTTTGTTCATACCCAGAGTCGAACCCTCGACCTATGGGTAGGTTGGGGCAGCCCCTTTTACTAATAGTTTGTACTTCTGATTTTCAATTACCTCGTCTAGGTCGTATCATTATTTTTAATTGAATGTTGTTGATATTTGAAAATAATCAGAAGAGGAATTGGAATTAGGAGGTAATTTTGGTTGATTGACACAATTCTAATATTAAAAAATTATTGTGCTGACTAATGATCCAACTTTTTGTTTTGTTTACTTGTTGCTAAACTAAGGTTAAGTGAGATGTCGAACAAGTACTTCTTTGAGTTATTTCACAAGGTAGAGTTAAAGGTCCACGTAGATCTCACCATCTCACTTATGGAATTAGACTAGGTATGCTGTTGATGCATGTGTTTGTTGGGACTAAGGGTGTCTAACGGGCCGGGCCGGGCCAACCCGGAATCGGCCCTCCCATTTTACCCGGGTTCCGGGCCGGTTACGGGCTGGGTTTGGCATTAACCGGGTCGGACCAAACAGTAAAAAAATTAAAACTCACCCGAACCCGATCCACTTAACCCAATCCGGTCAAACCCACCAAAAACCGGTCAAACCCGTTTAAAAAATAAATAAAAAATCCAATATACACTATATACACTCCAATATACAATATATATTTTTAAAAAAATATATAAAGTATAAACAATTACACATATATACGTACCATTCAATATATAATTATTTATGACTATACGTACTACTTTAAATAAAACATATGTTATAATAGTATAATATATATATATATATATATACTACAATATATATATATATATACTAATTTATAAAACATATACACATGTATACGTTAAATATATACTACTTTAGAAGATATATGCATATATATATGCACCATTCAATATATATGTACTACTTTAAATAAAATATATACTACAATATAGTGATATACATATATATATATACAACAATATGTATATATATATATAGTTACATACTAATTTATAACACATATACACTTGTATACTTTAAAGATATACGTCTATAGAAGATATATACACATATATACGCATCATTCAATATGTATGTACTACTTTAAAAAAAGTATATACTACAATATATATACTAATTTATAAAACATAAAGTAATGTATACGTTAAATATACACGTCTATAGAAGATCTATTCACATATATACACTCTATTCTATGTATATGTAATACTTTAAATGAGATATATGCAATATATATACATTACAATATATATATATTTGTATAGTTATATACTAATTTATAAAACATATACACATGTATACGTTAAATATACACTTCTATAGAAGATATATGCACAAATATACAAAACATATGCTACTTAATATAATAAATTAATAATATTTGGTAGTAAATTAATAATATATTAGAAGTAAGTTTTTAATTTAAAGTAGAAAACTAGAAATTCAATTTAAAATTTTAAATCGTTAAATAAAAATAAATAAAAAACAACGACTATGGAGTGAATAAATTTGGGGAATTTTATTGATTGCAAAATGATCCAAAATTTATAATTTACATGAATGAAAAATCTATAAATTATGCATCATTTTTTTCAACTCATTCATGTTAATATTAATGGGAACTTGCATAGGATAATCGAAGTCAACGGGGGCAAAACCATGCATTGGACTTGATTCTGCTGAGTTCTCCCGTGAAGTCATAATTTCTTCAAGTTTCGGCTCGTCGCTCGGCTCCGGTTCCATTCCTTGGTTTCTTCTTTCCGCTCTAATCCAATCTCTGAGGCAAACTAGAACATTCATTGCATTGCTTCCCAATGAGTGTCGGTTGTCTCCAAGCTGCTGTCGTCCCTGACTGAAGGCGCTCTCTGATGCAACGGTTGACATTGGAACATTCAAGATATCTCTAGCTAATCTTGAAAGCACAGGATATTGTGATTCATTATTCCTCCACCAATCCAGCGTGTTGATCCGTCGTCTGTGATCCTCTGGTGCCGTCCGAAGATAATATTTCAGCTCTTCCCGATAAGTTGATATGTAAGCTCTCTCATCAACACTGTTCCAACAATTTAAATCATAAAACGAATCAGAAAAACCACTATGTGCCGGCCTTTTAGAAGATGATGGCTCCTCGGGAGGATGAGGAGCGACAGTTGGAGTGATATTTGTAGGTACGGCTGAATCAAATAAATCAGCATAGTGATTATATAATTTTTCTATATAATCCTTTGCATCAGCCGTAGCCGTCCACAAATCAGGATGTACTTGTTCAGAATCATGGTTAGTATTTATTTCTAAGTTAGTATAAATAAGAGTACTAAAGTGACACATATGATTATATTTCATGCACGGATTTAGCATAGCACCAACCAAGTAAATAGGGAAAATCGGGAAAAAATATTTTTTAAATCTCATAAACATGGCGCCAACAGCTTCTTTATAACCTTCTTTATTTTTATATTGTTGGAGCGAACCAGAAATATCGGCTATATATGCCAAAATATTACAAACAGTAGGATAGTAAGCACCAGAAAATTCAACCGTAGCTACATAAAAGTTTTCTAAAAACTTAACAAGATCATTAATTACAACCCAATCAGAATTATGTAGCATGCAATCAGCATAATGAGCAAATGAACCGCAATGTTGGTTAAAAGCTAGTGTAATAGGAATTCTATATTTATAACAAGTTTTTAAAAATTCATACGTAGAATTCCATCTAGTATCAATTTCCTCAGGCATCAAAATCGGTGTAAGTCCATTTTCTTGACATTTAAGTTTAAATTCTCTAATTCTCGATCTACGATTATTTCCTTGAATAAAACCAACGGCAAGATAAATTTTTTCAATATAAAGCTCAAAAAAGTCAAGACCATCTTTTACAATTAAATTATATATATGACATGCACACTTAATATGAAAAATTTCAGGCAAGGGTGGAGATAGCGTAGATTTTATTTTTGTTATAGCAGTCTTGTTGTTAGAAGCATTATCAAAAGCAATACATAAAATTTTATTTTCTATACCATAATATCCGGCAATTTTAACAATAGAATCAGCAATAAATTGTCCAGTATGTTTACGATCTTCATCATATAAAAAAGCAAGAATAGGTTTTTGCATCACGAAATTACTATCCATCCAATGACAAGTAACGGTTAAATAATCATTTTTATTTACAGCACGACCAAGATCAGAAGTTAGGGACAATCTACATTGAATATTTTTTAACAATGTTGATAAATAAAAACAATATTGTGAATGGAGTCTAAAAATATCAGACCGACAAGTAGTTCTAGGAATACCATTAAACATAGGATTATAAATTGCTTGTATATAATGAATAAAAGCATCAGAAGAAGGAAAATTGAAAGGCAAACAACCCACAGCTACCATTTTAGCTATTTCTTCCCTTTCCCTCAATTTATTATACTTTTTCGCTACTTGACCGGTTGTTGGGTCCATTCTAGTTTGCGTTGACCCACCAACATCCCCACCATCTTTTGTAATATTTAACTCTCTTTTGTGATCTTCAGCTATATGTCTCATTAATGTACCCGTGCCCCCTTACTTGCCTCCACTTCTATGCTTATATATTTGTTGACAAATATTGCACTGCACCTCAATATTTGATATACGTTCAAAAAATTGTCATGCAATACTAGTTCTTTTACGAGGTTTTGGGGCACTGGGAGGACGGGATCAGATCTAACGTTAGCATCTCCTACTGCGGGTGTTTCAGCAATATTTTCATTATCTTCGTCTAAATTAACTGCATCTACTTCATTTTCTTCTTCTATACCGTAATTTTCCTGAGCTTCTACATAATCCATATCGTGAGCACCTACACCTATTTCTTCCTCAAAAGGTGTACCAAGCGGTACCGGAGGCGAAGGCACACGGGTATATCTATTACTTGAACTACCTCTACCGCTAGTAATTCGATTTTTACTACCACTACCGCTTCCGGGACAAAAAATTTTCACACCTTTAGCAGTGAGGTTTTTTAATTTATCCATAATATAAATTAAATTAAACTAAAAATATTTAAAATACACAAATATAATAAAATTAAATATTAAACAATTAATACAATAAATAAAAATTAAACGTAAGATATGGAACGACAATACCAAATTTTGGAAGTATCCGAAGATTGCGACTTTAGAAACTTCCGCTCGTACTTTGTAAACGAAAAATAAAAAAATTAAAGTGAACACTTTAACAAATTAAATATATTGAATATTAGAGAATTGAGAATTGAGATTTGAGAGAGAATGAGATTTGAGAGAGTGAAAAATCGTGTGAAAAATGATTTGAAGTTGTAGGGTATTTATAGATTTTTTTGGGAGATTAAAAAATATTTTTTTAAGTTTTTTTTTTTTATTAAATGGGCTCAAACTAGCCATTTGGACCCAAAACGGCTATATAGTCGTTGGGCCAACGGCTAGTTTGACCCAAAATCCAATTTTTTTTTGGGCCGGGCCGGGCCGGTTAACCGGTGGGCCTGGACCGGTCTTGGTCCGGGTCGGATTAACCGGACCCACTTTAACAAAAAAACCGGCTCGGGACCCGGAACCCTAAAGCCCTAGGGCTTACCGGGCTAGGTTTAGTTACTCGGGTCGGGTCGGCCCGACTCGTTTGACACCCTTAGTTGGGACGGACGTTCGGTCAGTATTTCTATGTGATGGTTCATGTTTCATAGATAATTAATAGCTAAAATTAGGGGTGACAATTTCAGCTCATATTTATAAAAAAAGTCCATTTAATCCATATTTAGTGAATTGGATCACTCATATTTTAAATGGGTAAATATGGACTTCAACTCATTTTAAAACCTCATACAAATATGGACAAAATGGGTAAAATGTAGATACCCATTTAAAGATAAAGATCACCCACATATGCTTAAAGTTTCAGTTTTTTTTTCTTTTCTAATTTCTTTTCTTCTACTTTTTTTTTCTTTCTTTTTTCCTTTAATTTACTTTTTTCCTCTTTCCTTTTTTATTTTTTTTATTTTTTTACTCATTGCTTATAAAAAAATTTCTTTCTCATTTTTTCATCTATTTTTTTAATTTTTTTTCTTTGTATTCTTTTTTTTTTCGCTTTCCCCTTTCTCATTCTTATTTCATCATTCGTATTCGCTTGAGACCTACATAGGTTAATAAATATAAGCTTCTAATTATCCCATTTAGCCTATATAATTCATAACATCTCTTATCAATTAAATATAATCCATAATCTCACTCCTTTATTATTATTTTTTTCTACCTTTTATTTCTCTTTCTTTTTTTTTCTTTTTTCTTTCCTTTTTCCTTTAATTTACTATTTTTTTCTTTCTTTTTTCCTTTAATTTAATTTTTTTTCTTTTTCATTTTTTCCACTTATTTTTTACTCGTTTCTTACACTTTTTTCTTTCTTCTTTTTCATCATTTTTTTCTTTTTCAATTTTATTTCTTTGCATTCTTTTTTTTTTCTGTATTTCTGTTTCCCCCTTTTTCATTCTTGGTTCGTCATTTTTCTTATTTTTTTTATATTCTTTTCCTCATTTTTTTGTCATTGCATTTTATATTTTTTACTTTAAATTTATTTGTATCATACTATATATTTCAAATAAATTTATTATTTGTATTTGAATATTTTAGTTGTCAATATGTGTAATTTATTATTTGTATTTATATACAAATAAGTATATGAATTAAAATAAACATGGGTGTAGTGCAGTGGATGAGGCTGCTCCACCCTTAACCAGAGGTCGAGGGTATGACTCGGGGCTCCAATGCTGGCACTGGACACCGGATGAAAAACCAAAAAAAGTATATGAATTAATTCTATTTTCTTGAGACTAAAATTTGTATGGCTGAGGATCCACATAGCCCTCGAATTATAAATGTTGGGCGAATATAAATCAATATGCGCTTATGATATTTCGTTATCATAAAAAAAAAAAAAAGCAAACCAAAAATAGAAAAAAAATGTAGAAAGAGAGGTAGAAGTTAGAGATAGAAGAGAGAAAAAAGCGTAAAGAAAGAATTGAAGAAAAAAATAAAAAAATCAAAAAGAAAAAATAATGAAAAAGGAGAAAAGGAAAAAGAAAAAAGATGATGGTGAAAACAAATATACTGAGTGGTTATGATATTTTAGTCATCATCCATAATTTGTATTCGACTTAATCATGTTCTTCGAAAGTAAAAAAAAAATATAAAACATAAAATATAACCAAAAAGGAAAAAAATGAGAAAAAAGTAAAAGCAAAAAAATAAAAAATAGAAAAAAAGGAGACTAAAAAGGAAAAGAAAAAAAAAAAGAAAGAGAAATAAAGGGCAGAGGGTAGAGATAGAAAACGAAAAAAGAAAAAAAAAACTAGAGGCTACATATAAAAGAGAGACAAAAAAACTAAAATGAAATAACTTAAAAAAAATGAAAAAAAGTCAAGTTGATATGATATAGAAGTTTTAAGTTTTTGATTTAGGAGTTAAAGTGGGTTGAAACCATTTTTACCTAATCCATATTTGACCAAATCCATATTTACCCGTATTTATATGGACGGATTGTAATCCAAATCATTTTTACTCGATCCATATGTAACCCGTCCAAATCCAATTCAATCCGCTCGTTTGCCACCCCTAGCAAAAATATACCTAAACTATCATTCTTTTCCAAGTTTAATAACTCAACTATACTATGTGATATATTTACCTACATAAACTATTATCTTTTTGCGAGTTTTGTACCTCAATCATCATTGTCATTGTAAACACACCTCGATGTTGAGTTAAACACGCATGTCATCAATTGTGTACAAATATTTGGTTGACTCAGCATCGAGGTGTGTTTTAATGCAAAGGAACTGATAGTTTAGGTAGGTAAAGAGAACAATCGATAGTTGAGGCATGAAACTCGCAAAAACAGTGATAGTTTAGGTGTGTTTTTGACCATTAACTCTTCCATAGAAATCGACATTTCTGCTTTGGTTGCAGGCTTCTCTATGATGTGTTAAATACCTGCTAGTTGTCGTAGTAGTAAGAGTGTAAGATTTTCATTCCCTAGTTAATTTATCTTGTCTCGTATACAAATAATTATGAAAGAAGATGAAGCTTTATTTTTTCTGGAAGGACTTGTTCTATGCCTCAATAAGATGTAATCTTTTGACAGGTTTTTACCAGGATAACATGGTTCTTTTATACTTTTTGTTGACGTTTGTGATATGATAGTGTTAACATTACTAATACAGACTTCTTCAAAAAAAAAAAAAAAGAAGGGCAGCCCGATGCACTAAAGCACCCGTTATGCGCATGGTTCGGGGAAGGGTCCTTCCACAAGGGTGTATTATACCAACCTTACCTTGCAATTCTACCAAAAGCTGTTTACAAGATTTGAACCCGTGACCTTCTGGTCACATGACAACAACTATATTTACCAAAATTGCGTTAGAATTGGACTTATGCAGTAAAAATTGAGTACAACAATATTAAATTGTGTAACTCTACTAGTTGTGTAACTCTAGTAGTTGTGATGTCCACAGTAGAAATAACTCTAATGGTTTAGTCAAAGAGTAGATATATTATATATACAATTTTGAGCTAGAAGTACAACAAAATCTATAGATATTTTCATGATTCATGAGTTCGGAGAGTTTCTTTCTTTTGATGCAAGTAAGGTGAACCCCTGGATACAGCAGATCATTTAATTGTCTTTCGGTACTATACTCCGAAGAGGCCTGCAAACCGCACATTCTATCTTGGTGTGAAACTTTTTCTTGCTCAGACGAAAACAGTGAAACTTGGAAGTGGCAGAAACTGGTACTCAACCAGAAAAGCTTTAGGGTTAATATAGCAAGTATGTCTCTTGTAGTTTCTCGTCTCTCCATTTTTGTTACTATGTTTTGTTTCTCGTAGTTTCTGTTGTTCTGAGGTAGGAGTAAGGTCTGTGTATACTCTACCCTCCCCAACAACATTGTGGGATACACTGGGTGTGTTGTTGTTGAGAAATGTGTAGAAGCACGTTTCACTTTTCCCAATTTGATCTTACATAGTATAAATATTCACTCAGAATGTAAGATCCGTATGCAAATCACTATAGCTTATGGCTGAAATTGACGTTATAGAAGCAGATAACTAACTGAACTTCTGTAAATTGTTTGCTTTTCTCTTCCTTGTTTCTCTATTCATACATTTTTATGAAAAGGGACCGTCACATCGTCAAATCCCATCCTTAATTTGTCCAAACAATGATAGCCTGTTTGAGTTTTAATTGTTCATATTATGAAACAGTTTTCTGACACTTGTTTCTCCAACTTTTCTAAGGTTGATTTCCTTCAGAAACCTATAAAGAGCTCCCTTTTTTTCTGGTGTACGTGCTACAAGAATAGGGGATGAAGTTGATGTCATTGAATTCGCTCAACAGATGCTGGGCTTAAAAGAAAACAAGTATGAAGGAGATAAAAGCAGAGGAATGAAACATGTAGAGAATATTCAGAAGATTAATCTCCCTAATTATCCAGAAATTATCTTATTTAACATCCTAGTGAAGATTCCGCCAAGAGACATTCATAAGAACGTCATGCCCATCTGTAAACAATGGAAAGAAATTGTCTCCGGAGTTTATTTCATTGAGCAGAATTTCACGGAGTTGAAGTTAGAATTAGTGATACAGTCAGGATTAGGAAGGCATAAGAAAACAAAGTTGATAAAGATTGGAAAAGAACTTGAATGTGAATCTCTTGAACTTGGACTAAGTAAATTACGCAAGATTCATTCTAGCTGTGGTGGATTTCTATTGATGAGTGAACCAGGTGACTGTGGGAAGCTACAACTGATAAATCCAGCAACAAAGTTCTGCCTCACTATCCCTAGATGCCCTTCACTTTGCCCACATAAAGCTTGTAGTGCAGCACTTGCATTTGATTCTTGGACAAAACAGTATAAAGTAGTCCATGTTGTTACAGATTCTTATGGTTTCGAAATATTTAATTTGTGTGGTGGTGATGATGAACATTGGGAACGAGTTCCTGGTCCGTGGGAAGATCAAAATGATCGGCCATTTGACCCACTCAAATTTTCTGGAAGGATCCAGTGTCAATAAATAGAAGGCTTCTGCATTGGCATGTTAATTCAACTAAATATTTCATTTCAATACAAGTAGAAGAGGAAAAATTCAGTAGAATCTCTCTTACAGAAGGTGCTAAAGTGATTAGTAAAACGAATGGTTATGCATTGATAGACTTGGGTGGATTCCTTTCTTTTATCAACTGTAATTTAGAGATAAAAATGGATGTTTGGATTTTGGAAGATTTTCGAGGGCGAGTCGAAAATAATTCTGAATAAGAAATGGAATGATCACTCGCCGATGATCATTTATGCCATATTATAAGACTTCATTGTTCATGAAATGCACAACATTTTCCATTTGAACTTGGTCCAAGAAACATAGTATTGTGGCAGAGTTGACAAATTATATCTGTCCACACAAATCAGCAAGACAGTGTGACAAAAAATTGCCAAAACTGGGAAAACTAGTTGCTGTAGCTGGAGCGAGGAACGGTGAAGTATTGATTCTAGAGCATAAGACGAACTCTAGCTTATATCTATACGACACGAAGAGTAGAGTGATGAAGACTTTCAGCAGTAACATGAAGAAATTAGAATCTTTTGTACCTCAAAAGGACAGCCTCTTTTGTATGAAGAGGATTTCTGTGTCGTGATTTAATTTGGTGTTTAGCTTAGGTTAGAGATGTGCCTAAAAGGAGTCATTCTGTCTTGCTTGGGATTAAGGCGTAATCTTTACTGGTGTTTTAAGTTATCCATTTGGTACCTTGTCTAGATTAAATAGTGAGTTTTTCTTGTCTGCATTTGAGTTACTTCTTTGATAATTGCTGTTAGATCTTCTCTTAGAACAATTGAAATTTGAATGGGAGTATTTCAAGTCTTTTTTCCAACTAAACCTTAAAAAGGGATCTTCTATCTGTCTTTGAATAGAGATGTTTGAAGGCTTGTACGCGTCCACCACCAGTCAAGGGACCAGGTCCTTGAATGAGTTTGACTACTAATGGACAATAACACTGACAAGAGATTGCGAGTACTAATAGCTGAAAATAGTAAACACAAGATTTTATGTGAAAACCTACTTGCTCAAGGAAGGAACCACGACTTACCTCGTAGAATTTCCCAAGAACTTCACCAACTTCAAGCAACCGTGATTACAGTCTCGAGTAACCATAAGGATTAAACTCTTAATACTATCCACCTTGTAAAACCTCTAATACAAGACTTATGCAGCAACTCTTCTACACACTTCAGATTAATTAACTCTTGTTGATATTCCTAAGTAACTCTATCCAAGAAAACACAAGGATTAAACGCTTAATCCTATCCACCTTGTAATACCTTTATTACAAGACTTGTGAGCAACTTTACTACACACTTCAAGCCAGTTAACTCTAGTTGACACTCATAGGTAACTCTACCCAAAAAAATACCAAAGAAAAGATGAGAACCCAACTTGACTAAACTTTAGTTGATGCAACTAAGTAACTCTAGTTACGACATAACCTAAAGACATAGACAAGTTCAATATATATTATCCTTTATAACATATGAGAAGATTTACAATTTAGCACAAAATACAATGACCTAGAAATTTTCTCATTGAATGAGATTGGAAGTTGCTACTCATTTGTTTTTGCGTACCACCTTTTCCTACAAAAATGACAGTTGTACTGTTGACTTCCAGTAAGTTCAACACCCGATTGACTTGGTCCCTCATCTGGTCCCTATGAAACATGATTCCTCTAAGAAATAGTTTCTATTAAGAACAAGATTTTTCGAGAAGATATTTGCACAAACTTGGGCAGTATTGTCAAACACCAATTGAACACACACTCATACATCTCAGGTACCAGGTCTCTTTAATGCAGTTTGTCAATCACTACGAACAAATGTCTCAGATGTTAGTTCAATGCTTCAATGTCACGTATCACCTGCACATATTTGAACTAGAAAAAATCCCTTGGAGAAGTTCTTGGTTAGCAAGGTTATAGATACATCCACAATATGGACCTGGTCCTTAAATGAGTTTGTTAATCATTAAAACCACGAGTTCAACAATTTTTCTCTTTATAATGATGACAACTTGACAATCAATATAGCAGCACGTCCAGAGAGTTTTCCTATCATCAACACTTATTCCTTCTTCAGATTCTCCTACCAACTAGGAGTATCAGGTCCCTTATTAGTTCGTCATATCACCAGCATATCCCTATTAGTTCCCCTATCACCAACTTCTCCAAATATCTACATTTCATCGCTTTTCTAGTGCCTTTATGAGTTTGCCAGACATCAGAATCATGAATAAGTTTGTCAATCGTCAAAATCACGAATACAAATTTTTCTCCCTTATTGATGTTGACAAACTTAGGCCAGCAATGGACCAGATTATGATATTCCCCATGATGCCAACACTTATTTTGTTCCCCCTATCACTATTGATTAGTTTCCCCTTCTACATTATTCTCTTAGGTACCAAGTCCTTACGATAGTTCCTTCTATCGTCATTATTTCCCCCTATCACGAAGATCTTCCCCCTTTTGGCATCATTTAAAGGAGCAAACAGAAAACCAAGTAAAACAAAGAATCAACACATGTTATCACATAGACATTGAGGTAACACTAACGTAAGCAAAAAGAAATGAGAAGAAACAAAGACATAAGCAACAACAAAACATGCAAAGTTCAATTAATATTATTTAAAAGCATACATAAAAGGAGAGAACTTTCAATTTGCCATATAGGGTCTAAAATAAAGCTTAGAAAAAAAATGAATGATAGGAACAATCGTTAAGAACGAAGACAAGATAAAAGTTGATTCAAGAGGAGCCAAACAAAGTCTTGAACTATCAAGTTCTTAAGGATATTGGTATCTTCATAAGCTTTAAGAAGCTTTTGGTTCAGGTCCTCAATTTGGATTTGCAATTGAGATACTTCAGCTCTTGAGAAGCTCATTTCTGATGAGGAGCTATCAGGGTACCTAGTCTCGCATTGGACTTGAAGGAATCTTGCACACAATTTAGCCATTTTAGGATCAAACACTCAGCCACAAAACACCTTTTTTGCCTTTTTAGAGACTTTTTGTTATATGAGTGGACTCCTTTGCAGGAACTTTCTACATTGATGACTCAGCAGAAGCACCAGGTCCCTACTGAAACATCAAAACATCTCTTTCTTTTGAATCTCTATTTTATTTCTTTTTCTCAACAAACTTCCCTCAAACATCTGCTTATTAGAGCTCTCTAACATCAATATCAAATGTCAACCCTATTTTTATCTGGACATAATAGAGGAACTAGGTATTTGACTCTGTGTAATTTTCTGCACGACATTCACGTCCTCACTTTCTTGTATATTTTTACCAACCTTTCCTGGACATTTTTGGGTGACCTGATCCTAGTGGATTTTTGAAAAGTGAGTTTAGAGGAAACTATCAGACCAACAGTTTTAAGGAATTTTCCATTTTCCATTTGAAGAGGTGGTAAAATAAAGCAACGGTTAGGATTATGCCTTTAGAGGAGAAGAACTAATAATTCATGTCAATAAAAGGAGATAACGATAGATTTTCGAATGGCATGACAATATTATGAAAGAGTGGGAAAAAAGGAAATCTATGTGCTATTTCAAGACAGTTTAGAGCATTTATGAGTACAGTTAGTGGTACTAACTTATAAAGAGGAACATGGTCCCTCTTCTGAACTTTCAAGAAAATACTTTGAGCTATCTAGATAATCTCCACATCTTATTTTATCCTATATTGCCATGCATCAATATCTATAAAGGTATGGTGTTGTGTTAGTGTCATGACCCGAGGCTATCTCCTAGTAGCGACAATGGTGCTTACAGTCACAAATGACCAGAAGCTAACCCATGAGCTGGTACCCGTTGCGAGCACTAACTATAATTGATAATGACAAACATATGTGGAAAAACATTGATAATGCCATAAGATTTTAAATACTGAAAATACAACTGAATCTGTAAGTCTGAAAAACACCTGTGAAAATACTAAAATCTGACTAACAAAACTGATTAACTAACTAATTGCCTGAAAAAACCTCTAACTGACTGACTGCGGAGTTTATGGAAACCCCCCCACCTAACTCTAAACTGATTGAAATAAAGAAATACTAAAATAATGAATGAAGATAAACTTGTCCTCGAAAGATGAGGACTCACCACTTTTGTTGCTGCTGTAATGCTGAACTATCTAAGCACGGTTGAGAAATTGAGTGTTCAAACCTCTGATACAAGACATTATAACGCAAAGAAAGAGTATCCAACCAGTACTTTAAATATACTGGTATATGAGATGAGGTTAGGCTGAAATGCATAGGTTCATGGGCATGAAATACTGACTGACTCAATAACATAAAATATCTGATGCATAATATGCGTAAAAGTTGTAAAATCTGAGAATGCATGACCAATCATATAACATGATTCTGAAATAGTCTGTATACTGAAATACTGATAACTGAATAACTAATAACTGTATGCTATCGTCAAGCAAACCTAAACTAAATTCTGTACTGAATACTAAAACTAAAATTGTGGGAGGTATCATCTAACTGACATATCCCATTTCAAGCTGATTGTGGTCCAACTTGTGACCCCAGTTGGAAGGGTGCTAGTACCGTGCCACAGGTACTAACACTGGTTGTAAGTCAGTCCTAAACTGGAGGGTGACCCCAAAGAGAGTGTCAGTCCTAAAATGGCGGGTGTCAGTCCTAAACTAGTGGGTGACATCTCATAACCTATGTTGGCTACGTAGTTCTGGAACTTAGGGACTCCTACTAAGGATCAAACCCTATACTAACAGGAATACCCCCATCCCTGGGTTTGCTCAGTATTGAATCCTACTCCCACCTAAACTAACACTGATTATGGGATTAAACTAAGTTTAATAGAAGAAGGAGCTGATATGGATTACTGAACTGATCTAAGTTTGACTGACATGATAACTGACTGAACTGATAATGCTCATACGTGTCTAAAACCATTTTGAAGACACCAAAATTATATCTGAAATTAATCTGAATATTCTAAGACTATGTAAACATCTAAGTTTCGGGTATTTATAACCCCCAGTACTGAATGTAAATAGCAACAAAGGCATGCAAAAGCTTTGAGAGACCATAATAGGGAACCATTCAACAAAATTATTCTCTTTGGCATTTCATTGAACACATAGGGATTAAGGCTTTAACATGGGGACACTTTTAAACATGATGAGATAACATGATTACTTGACAAAAACCATAATTTGAGGATTTATCCTAAATTGCATGAACATGACATGGGAACTTCAACATCCTAAATATATTATAATCCATTCCACTTGAAAACAATTGTAATCTTAACTTGAGATCAAAATAACAAAAATTTGTGGAGATAATTCATTTAAAACATGGAAAACTCATAATTTAACATTTAAAAAAGGATTGTTGGACTCCATGGTGAAAGAAAACTATAGATGAAAATCACACATACCTTTAACCTTTATACACTTAGAAGGGAAACAAAACTTAAAAGCTTTCTTAAAAGTTCTTGAATTGGGAAGCTTTAGTTCTTTGTTTTCTTGAAGGGAAAGGAATAGAATTTGATGGTCTTGGGGATGATTAAGGTTTGTTTCTTGAGAGGATATTGGAGAAAAGTGGGCAAATAATTCCCTAACTAAAGCTAAATTTCATGTTTTTACAAATTGGGTTGAGGGGGAAAGACTTACTACTCCTTAGAGATTTACATTCGTAACTAGAACTCTGATTTGAGGGGTGGTGCGATGCGATGGGTACCTCATCGCTACAAGCAACGCGACGTGATGCTATTGCGGTGAGCTGCTGAATTAAAATCCAAACACGACCCAATCCTTGTCTAAAAAATCTAAAACTTTCCCGAGACATGCTTCTTACACCCCTGAACATGAATTAACTCAAAAACCAACGTCTCAGGGCCAGGAACACTCGTTTAAAAATCCTCAAAGTTAAGAGGCCAAAAATAATACTAAGTCTCCAACACGTAGTTAAATTTTCAGTATTTAAGCCTCTTATACATGCACTAAGAGCTGAACTAAGCTAAGAAAAGTATGGGGTATTACAATATCTCCCCCTTGGGAACATTCATCCTTGAATGAGACTGATTAAGCTGAGAGTACTGGGAAAACTGAAATCATATACTGAACATGCATAACTGAAAACATAATTGCAAGACTAGGTCTGAAACATGATATATGAACTGAATATCATGAACTGAACTGATCCCTTGAATGCATGCAATGACATGAGGATGGTTGTATGGCTGAGATAGAAACAAGAGGGTTAACTTATGAGTAACCATTACCTTAAGCTAAATCTAATTTCATGAAGAAAATATGAGAGGTTTAGGATATGAAAACTCAAGGCATCTCCCCCTTGGGATCATTCTTCCCCTCCCCCCTCCCCTCCCGAAGGGTACTAACTTGTCTGAAATACTAAGGGAAGACTGAGAGGATACGCGAGGCACTTAGGAACTGTATCATGACTGAATACCTAAATTTTGCTGATCATTATGAGAGTAGCATGAGTACTGGAACTGAACATACTGTAAAGCATGAGTACATAAGTTTCATGAAATATAATTTGTATAACTGAGAAAACTTAAAATCCTTATACTAGGAATTGAAAGCGCACATGATTCTCTATAATGTGAATGAATGTGCACTATGGTCATGAAGGTAATATGTAAGGCATGAATATATATCGTGATGACAGAAAAATAAAACTTTGCATAGAGATAAGAATAGTTTAGGAATTATCCTCCCTTACTGTTGTTCTATAATACACTAGTATCACTACTAGAATTTGAGAGCCTGACTTGGTTACTTATTCTATCATCTCCCTCTTAGCTATAATCCATCGCTCTAAGTCTGTGGGACTCTTTTGATAAACTCTAAATTGAATTGCAGCTACTTTACTCTAAAGTTTGGAATAAGACCATACACACCAGTAATAAATTTGCCCTAAAAAACTACACTTGAAAGTGCAAAACCCGCTGCTAATACTCCCTTCTGAGATACAACTCTCACCATTTTATAGACCCAACACTTAACATAGATATCCTTTAAACCTTTAAGGAACCAAACTAACTTCTTTCATTGCCTACTAATATCATATCTCTAAATCACACCCATATCATCATACTTAATTTTGAATCAATAAACATAAATTCTTGCGTACACTATTTTAGGCCTTCGGGTGCACCTATCATACAACTAACCCCATGGATACAAAAATCTACTAAATTCATATAACACTATCCCCACTTTACAACTGCTAACCTTTGGGTTCATACTTCTAACTCTAAATCATATGATATCATAGGATTCTGAGAAGAGATCTGAAAACATATCTGACCCCTAAGTACTGAGGTACTACCCCTCCATTCCATGATTGGTTCATTAGGAAACTAAAACTGAACGACTTTATTTCTTCTATCAACTGAAGTGATTTTTTGGGATACTGTAACCGAGCAATTTCTGTATATGGAAGGAAGAACGAATGAGAAAAAGATTTTAAATAGAGCATTATGCTCTTTTGCACGACATGAATACTGAAAGAAGGGAAATTTTTCCTAAAATGTCTTGTAGCCTCTCATCCATAAGTGTGGCGTGCTCCACACCCATGCACACGGCTCTACTCAATGTAGCTTTTCAGACTCCCTAGGATATTGTAAAATCTTAGGCTCTGATATCAAGTTTTCTCATGACCCAAGGCTACCCCTAGTCGCGACAAAGGTGTTTGGTAACCCATAAGCTGGTACCTGCTGTGAGCACTGAGTATAATTGATGATGACAGACATATGCGGAAAAATATTTGATAATGCCATAAGGTTTTAAATACTGAAAATAAACTTAAATCTGTAAGTCTGAAAACATCTGTTAAAATACTAAAATTCTACTAACAAAACAGACTAACTAACTGACTGTTAGAATGTCTAAAAAAGCCTCTAACTGAATGACTGCGAAGTTGATGGAAAAACCCCTACCTAACTCCAAACTAACTAAAACAGAGAAATACTGAAATACTGAATAAAGATAAACTTGTCCTTGAAAGATAAGGACTCACCATTGTTGTTGCTACTGTAATGCTGAACTATCTAAGTGCAGTCGAGAAACTGAGTGTTCGAACCTATGATATAAGACATCATAGCAAAAAAAAGAGTATACGGTTAGTACTTTGAATGTACTGGTATATGAGATGAGGTTAGGCTAAAATGCATAGGTTCATATGCATGAAATACTTACTAACTGAATAACATGAGATATCTAAAACATAATATGCATAAAATTTGTAAAATCTAGGAATGCATGACCAAGTATATAATATGATTCTGAAATAGTCTGTAAACATAAATACTGATAACTGATAACTGTATGCTTCGGTCAAGCAAACCTGAACTAAATTCTATACTGAATACTGAAACTAAAATTGTGGGAGGTTTCTTCTAACCGACATACCCCATTCTAAGTTGATTGGAGTCCAATGTGTGACTCCAATTAGAAAGGTGCTAGTACCGTGACACGGGTAATAACACTGGCTGTGCGTCAGTCCTAAACTTGCGGGAGACCTTAAAGAGAGTGTCAGTCGTAAACTGGTGGGTGACCTCTCAAGGAATGTCATCCTAAACTGGTAGGTTACATCTCATAACCTACGCTGGCTACGTAGTTCTATAACTTAGGGACTGCTACTAAGGGTCAAACCCTATACTAATAAGAATTCCCCCATCCCTGGGTTCTCTCAGTGCTAAATCCTACTCTCAACTGAATAGACACTAAACTAATTTTAAGATCATGTAATTTCCCCAATTCACGATGTTGGTTATGAAACCATGCTATGCTCCTATGTTTTAAAGATATTCCCATGTCCAAGTATTAATTTCTATGTTCTTGATAGAATGCCCATGTGAATTGAATAGGGCAATCATGACATGTTACCATGTGTTCTCATCCATGTACAAGTCCATAACCTCCAAATGTTTGACAAAATGTCTAAATGAAAGCATGATTGATAATTCACTATTGTTATGCTATTATGATCATGCCATGCTTTACTTTCAAGCTATCGAGTCCTGTGGGTACTTAATACCTGATAATTTAACTGCTTACCTAGAACCAGTGTCAGTTATAGAATAGTCTCATTCATGTCACGATCAGTAGTATTCTCAATCAGTTACAGAACTCAATAGAACTCAGCCATTTACAAAACTCAGGAAGACTCAGTAAACTGAGTATTTGTCCAGTCCAGTTCAGTATTCAATTCAGACCTCAGTAGTATTCAGTATTCAGTTCAGACCTCAGTAGTATTTAGTATTTAGTTCAAACCTCAGTAGTATTTAGTATTCAGTTCAGACCTCAGTAGCATTTAGTATTCAGTTCAGACCTCAGTAACATTCAGTATTTAGTTCAGACCTCAGTAGCATTTAGTATTCAATTCAGACGTTAGTAGTATTCAGTATTCAGTTTAGACCTCTGCAGTTTCAGTCAGTTAACAGAATTCAGTAATATTTTTATCAGTCAATGAAACTCAGTAAACTCAGTTCAACATAGTTAAATAGTACGATTAGTAATAGTTCAGTCAAGCCTAATGTGAACTAGTAAATTGGTTTAGTGTCTATTCAGTTGGGAGTAGGATTCATCCCCAAGTGAAACCAAGGACGGGGACTCACCTGCCAGTAGAGGGTATCATCCTTAGAAGCAATCCTTGAATTCCAGAACTACGTAACCAGCATAGGTTGAGACATCAAACCTGCCAGATGAGGGTTGATGAGGTATTTTAACCTGTCAGTTGAGGGTTCCACCATTCTCATTAGAGTACCTGCCAAATGAGGGTATCTCTTCAGTTGTCTTTACTCGTAGCACGACACTGGTTACAAGTTGGACTCCAATCAGTTCAGAGAGGGGCATGTCGGTTAGATGATTACTTCCCACAGTTTTAATTTTAAACTCATTTCAGTTCTACAGATTTAGGACTATCAGATACAGTCACTCAGTTCAGTATAAAACTTAGAATAATTTCACAGAAATAGGACTGTCAGATACAGTCTTCTATTTATCAGTAATACAGTATCAGTAAACTTAGATATCAGTTAATCAGTTATCAGAACTCAGTATACAGTCTCAGTTACAGTCTTAGTTATAGTCTCAATCCTAGTCCCAGTCTGATAATTAGATCAGTAACTCAGTTAAGTTTTAAGTTTACTTGACCATTGTGTAAAGTTATCAATTATTCAGTTATCATATTACAGTACCTTAATTTATAGACTATTTAGAATTATGTTATGTGCTTGGTCTTGCATTCTCAGATAATACAGTCTTTATAAATTCATGCTCAGTTACGTCATGTTACTTAGTCAGTCCCTTTCTTATATGCATAATACTCTACAGTTTAAGTCCAGTTATTCATATTAAGTACAGTCTAGTTCCACATACCCAGTATTCAGCTTTAGTTATACTTATATCATTAAAGTAAGTTTTACAGAAACTAAGTGTAGAGATTCACTAGTTTATCAGATCATGTTTATTTCTCATGTTTTAAGATATTTTTAGCTTTCAGTTTATTCCAGCTTATTGGTGAGTCTACTTATACTTAGCATGCATGTTTTATGATTACGTATGAAATCAGTTTTACTTATTGCATTCACCCCTGCATACTCAGTACATTCCAGAAGTACTAATCCATATATACGTCTGTGTGGCTACATTTCCTTATAATGTAGGTACCAGTTATAGCCTATGCATCCCGATCAGACAGTTGCAGATTCCAGCCAGCAGGTGATGAGTTCTCCTACTTTGAGAACTCCAGACAGTTTTAGTTCATGTACAGTTCATTTACTTTCATGTGTATTGATTAGTGGTAGTTGGAGGCATGTCCGCACTATATATAGTCAGTATAGTAGAGGCTTCATAGTTGTCAGTTAGAGTCAGTAATGTAAATTTTAATTTCATCCTTCAGATTTATCAGATTATAAAGCTTCATTAATCTTGTATCTATTTTAGATCTTTAGTATGACCATGTTTCCACATATCAGAACAGTTATTTATTATGTGATAATTCAGTTGCTTAACAGTATGCCAGTTTATGGGTTAGCTTGGGATCACTTGTGGTTCCAAGTGTCGTGTGACATCTCGGGATAGATTTTTAGAGCATTACAGGTGCCAATCGCGATGCCTCACTGGAAATTGACAAGCGCGAAAATGCTCCTTGGCGTGATGCGGTACTTATTGTGGTGACACACTAGAAAAGGATGAACGTGATTTTGGCCATCACCGCGACGCGGCCTTATTGTGTTGGGCTACTGTTTTTAACTAAAAGTTCCATAACTTCTCACCTGAGTATTAGATTTAGGTGAAATTGGTATCGTTGGAAATCTATTTCAATTTCTTACAATTTGGTGGGTCTTGAGCTGGAAAATTTAGAGTAGCATAAAAGATATGGTCGTTTGAAGTTGACCAAAGCAACATTCTTATCAAAAATTTAATTGGTAAGGATTATTTTGATTCGTCTAATAGCTGGGAGTTATTTGAGGCCTTAATATACATCAAACTCACTCGTAAAATTACCAAAGAACTATAAGGTATTATGCATAAGCTTGGAACATGGAGCTAACATAGGTTTGGATTTTTTTTGAAGTATTGCATGAGGCTACTGACTCATTTCCTTAAATCTTTTGGGATCTCATGAAGGACCATGTACCTGGTATTTTCATAGATACTCTAAGTAGGAAACAGTTTGGAAAGAATCATCTTCTTTGTCAAAATCTCCATCTAGTGGCTTAATGATCCAACTGTAGGTATCGAAGTAAGAATTTATTGACTATGTCTAACTTTAATACCCCATACTTTTCTTAGCTTAGTTCATCTCCTAGTGCATGTATAAGAGTCTTAAAGCCTAAAAATTTAACGAAGTATTGGGGACTTAGTATTATTATTGGCCTTTTAACTTTGAGCATTTTTAAATGAGTCTTCTTGACCCCGAGATGTTGGTTTTTTAGTTAATTCATATTCAGGGGTGTAAGGAGCATGTCTCGGGGAAGTTTTTGATTTTTCGAATGAGGATTGGGTCATGTTTGGATTTTGATTCCACCATCTCACCGTGATAGCATCGCGTCACGCTGCTTATAGCGATGAGGCACCCATTGCGTCGCGCCACCCCTCTAATCTTGGGAATTTATGTTATTGCTAAAATTCTCATTGCATATTTTGACCAAGATAAATTTTTATAAGTCTTTAAAAATGTATGACATATTAAAAGATCACTAACTTAAATTTTCAAACAGTACAGATTATAATTTTTTATAAAGCATAAAGTACATGAATACCGACTCATAAAATTTTCACCAAACATGTAGAAAATAAAATGAATATGCAACGCAACCTGTATATTTAGTTGACTTGATAAATCAAGAAAAATCTATTCTAAAACTATACTTACGGTAAATTGAGATTCTAGCGATTATCACGATAAGATAAGTTGTGGCAGAAATCGCTTGCACAATTCATCTTCTTCAACATGTTATGGCAGAAATTCTTATGTAGTAGTAAATTATTATGACATTAAAACTTCTAGATTAATTGCAGTTGGTACAATATTCTTTTCCATATATATATATATTGATTATTCATTTTCTATTTATATTTCTCAATCAATTTTGTCATGCTTTCTTAATTGACTTACATTGAATGAAATCATAAATACTTGTTGCGATATAAATATTCATTTTATGGTAATACTTCAATTGCATATATTCTAATTTATTAGTAACTCACACCTACATATCATCATATAAAAATTATTATAAATTTTTATTATTAAGAAATATTTATTCCAATTCATTTTATTGATCCGCATGTTAAAATTTTTATATAAGATAATTTAATCTTTTTTAATTAATTTTTATTTATCAAGACGAAGTATCTTTTTCAAATTTGATTATTTTAAAATATGAAATTATTCTTACAGACATATATAAGGTTATATAATTGGTCAATTAAAGAATAACTTTGTAAAGTAAAATTTTATTTGACTTCAAATATTAATTAGGACTGTGTAATTTTAGTAGTTACTTTTAGTAAATATTATGCAATCTTTTCTGTGTAGTAATATTCATTTAATTTTTTTTTAATATTTATTTGTTTTCAATCTACAATATTTATTTATTTTCAATCTACTCTCCTTTTAAATTCAATATTATCATTTATTCATTTTCTAACATAGAATGATAGTGTAATTACTCATTGATAGTTATTCTTAGTTTTGAAAAACCTTTCATTAAATATGAATGAATATTGTTTTAAATTTAGATTACTTAAAATATATCAAATGAAAATTCTTCCAATAAATATGAATGCATAGTTTTTAAATAAAATTTTTTGAAATATATTGAAATAGATTTCTTCAATTTTATAGTCCAAAATTACCATTTGACTGATTACATCTTTTTCATAATATTTTAAATTTTGGGAATAATTCTTTGTTTATTATATTTTTCCATATAAGTTGTTTGATTTCTAATTGGTTATTCTCTTAATTGATATTTCTTGATTTAGTCAATTGTAATCAAATCATAAATGTTCTTTTTTATATAGTATTGTTACTTAAATTAATTATATACACATTTTGAGTGATGACATCCTTTTCATAATATTTTTAATTTTGAAAAGACTCATTTGTCATAATAATCTTTTTCATATAAGTTACTTGATTATTAATTAGTTATTTTGTAATTGATTTTTTGTAATATTTTCTAGATTTAATAAATTGTAGTGAAATCATAAATATTTTTTAAATAATATTATTATTTAAATTAATTGTGTATATATTTTGAGGGATAACATCTTTTTCATAATGTTTTTTTTATTTTGAAATAACTTTTTGATTATTATAATTTTATTCATATAAGTTAATGATTACTATTTACTAATTGATTTTATTGTTATGGCATTAGAACTTCTAGATTAACTTCAGTTGGTACAACATTCTTTTCCATATATATATGTACATAATTGTTAATTGATTATTCATTTTCTATTTATATTTCTTCCAATAAATATGAATGCATATTTTTTAAATAAAATTACTTGAAATATATTGAAATAAATTTCTTCCATTTTGTAGTCCAAAGTTAAGATTTGAGTGATCACATATTTTTCATAATATTTTAAATTTTGAAATAACTCTTTGATTATTATATATTTTTTCCATCAAAGTTGTTTGATTACTAATTGATTATTCTCTTAATTGATATTTCTTGATTTAGTCAATTGTAATCAAATCATAAATGTTCTTTTTTTTTATATATATAATATTGTTATTTAAATTAATTATATACACATTTTGAGTGATGATATCTTTTTCATAATATTTTTAATTTTGTAAGGACTCATTTGTCATAATAATCTTTTTCATATAAGTTACTTGATTATTAATTAGTTATTCTCTAATTGATTTGTTTTGTAATGCCTTCTTAATTTACTAAATTGTAGTGAACTCATAATTTTTTTAAAATAATATTATTATTTAAATTAATTGTGTATATTTTTTGAGGGATACCATCTTTTTCATAATATTTTTTTTATTTTGAAATGGCTTTTTGATTATTATAATCTTATTCATATAAGTTACATAATTACTATTTACTAATTGATATTTTATAATATTTTCTTGATTTACTCAATTGTAGTAAAATCATAAATATTTACTTCTTATAATATTATTATTTATGTTGTTTAAATTAATTGTTCACGTATTTTAAGGAACGATATCTCTATTAAATTTTTTTTTTATTTTGGAATGACTTCTTGGTCATAGTAATTTTTGTCATATAAGTTGCTTGATTACTAAATGATTATTTACCAAAATAATCACCAAAATAAATTTTGTTGCCAACAAAATAGATTCTTGTTAACAAAATACTAAGTGACTAGTTCCCAATATGCCACTTGGCTTAATTTTAGACTAACTTCTTTGCTTTATTATATATATAGATAGCAATCAATTTGTTGTCTCAGCTTTTAAATTTTTCAGAATTAGAGTACCATCACAAGTTCTCCAAATCCTATTATAATGCTGCAACTGCTCATCACTCGCAACCCTTTTTAGATTTGATTAAGGCCCTTGAATTATTATTTAAATTACATGCTATAACCTCAATAGTGGGTGACTTTAGATTTTTGATCCCAATAAGAAAAGTCTTTAAAGACTAGCCTTCCTTCCCTTTTTAGTATAATACAAGTACAATTTTATCCTCTACACCTCAAATATTTTTAGACTTTTCATACTTATTTGTCTCTCAAATTCTATTTTTATTTTTATTATTTTCATTTTTTTATTTTTTTCCTTTAATTTTATTTTCATGTGTTAAATCATTTGTGTCAACCATTATTTTTTTCTCTTTTTTCTCAAACATTATCTATTTCTTCATTTTTTTTAAATTTATTTGTTTCAATCTTTATTTTTTTTTATTTTTGTTTTTTTATCATTTCTCTTTTATTCCCCTTATTTTTTCTCAAACTTTATTTTTATTTTTTCCTCTCATTTTTATTTTTCTTAATTTTTTAATTCTTCGCTCTTTTCTTAATCTTTATTTTTTTCCTGCCTTTTTTTTTCTCAATCTCCTTTTTTATTTCTCTATTTTATTTAATTGCTTTTTCCTTTTTTCTCAATTTCTATTGTATTTTGCTAATAAATAAAATATTAAATAATCCGCAAAGGGGTCTTCTTTTTTTGACATCAAAGCAAATTTAAGGACATGAATTGTTGTTAGGAAGTTCTTTGGGATAAATTTTGCCTCTAAGACAAAAATTATAGAACAACTCATAAATCAAGACACAATGTGTTAGAGTCAAGTCTTGCTTGTGGAGCTTAACTTGTTGTTTGAAAATCCTTGAGTTAAGTTTTGCTTCTAAGAAAAGAGTTATAGAACATCTCATAAATCAAAAAACAATGTGGTAGTGTCAACACTTGTTCATTGAACGTAACTTGTTATTTTAGGAGGTTTTTGTGCTAAGTTTTGTCTTAAAGGCAAGACTAATAGAGCATCACATAAATCAAGACACAATATGATAGTGTCAACTCTTGTCCATAGGGCGTAACTTGTCGGCTAAGTCTTGCCTCTAAGGCAAGAGTTATAGAATATCTCATAAATCAATACACGATGTGGTAGTATGAACAATAGCCCATAGGGCGTAACTTGTTGTTTGAAAGTCATTGAACTAATTTGAGCCTCTAATTCAAGAGTTATAGAGCATCTCACAAATCAATACATAATGTGGTAGTGTCAACTCTTACCCATGGGACATAAAGTCCTTGATTTATAAAACATCTCGTAAATCAACACACAATGTAGTAGTATCAAATTTTATCCGTGGAGCGTAACTTGTTGTTTAAAAGTCCTTGGGGTAAGTCTTGTCTCAAAAGCAAGAGTTACAGAATATCTGGTAAATCAAAACATAATATGATAGTGTTAACTCTTACCCGTAGGACATAACTTGTTATTTGAAAGTCCTTGGGTTAGGTCTTGCCTCTAAGGCAAGAGTTATAGAATATCTCATAAATCAAAACACAATATGGTAATGTCAACTCTCTCTTGCCTATGGGGCACAACTTGTTATTTGAAAGTTCTTGGGTTAAGTCTTGCCTCTAAAGGAAGAGTTTCATAAATAAAAACACAATGTGGTAATGTTAACTCTTGCCCATGGGGCACAACTTGTTACTTGAAAGTCTTTGAACTAAGTCTTGACTCTAAGGAAAGAGTTATAAAATATCTCATAAATCAATACACAATGTGGTGGTGTCGACTCTTGCCAGTGGGGCATAACTTATTATTTGATGGTCCTTAGGCTGAGTATTACCTTTAAGACAAGAGTTATAGAGTATATCATAAGTTAAAAACATAATGTGTTAGTATTGACTCTTGCCCAATATACGTAAATTGTTTGAAAATTCTAGGGATAAGTCGTGCCTCTAAGGCGAGAGTTGTAGAACATCTCATAAATAAAGACATAACGTGGTAGTGTTAACTCTTTTCCGTGGGGCAAATTTATTATTTGAAAGTCATTGAGCTAAGTCTTGCCTCTAAGACAAGAGTTGTAGAACATATCATAAACAAAGATATAATGTGGTAATGTCAACTTTTGTCCGTGGGGCATAATTTGTAGTTTGAAAGTACTTGAACTAAGTCTTGCCTTTAAGGCAATAGTTGTAGAACATCTCATAAATGAAAACATAATAGGGTAGAGTCAACTCTTGCCCGTGGGGCATAATTTATTGTTTGAAAGTCCTTAAGTTAATCTTGCCTCTAAGGTAATAGTTGTAGAGCATCTCATAAATGAAAACATAACGTGGTAGAGTCAACTCTTACCCATGGGGCATAATTTGTAGTTTGAAAGTCCTTGAGCTAAGTCTTACCTCTAAGGCAACAGTTGTACAACATCTCATAAATGAAAACGTAACGTGGTAGAGTCAACTCTTGCCCGTAGGAAATAATTTATTGTTTGAAAGTCCTTGAGCTAAGTCTTGCCTCTAAGACAATAATTGTCGAACATCTCATAAATAAAAACGTAATGTGGTTGAGTCAACTCTTGTCCGTGGGGTATAATTTATTGTTTGAAAGTCCTTGAGCTAAGTCTTACCTATAAGGCAATAATTGTAGAACATCTCATAAATGAAAATATAAAGTGGTAGAGTTAACTCTTGCCTGTGGGGCATAATTTGTTGTTTGAAAGTCTTTGAGCTAAGTCTTGCCTCTAAGGCAATAGTTGTAGAACATCTCATAAATGAAAACATAACGTGGTAGAGTCAACTCTTGCTCTTGGAGCATAATTTATTGTTTGAAAGTCCTTGAGCTAAGTCTTGCCTCTAAGGCAATAGTTGTAGAATATCTCATAAATGAAAACATAACGTGGTAGAGTCAACTTTTTCCTTGGGGCATAATTTATAGTTTATGATAAGGCCTGGGGGTGTATGGCTCAACCTTTGACTGCCACGGGAGGCAAGAGCCCTGAGTAAGGTCCGTTCTCCAAAAAAAAAAGTCCTTAAACTAAGTCTTGCCTCTAAGGCAATAGATGACATCTAAATGAAAATATAACATGGTAGAGTCAACTCTTTCCCGTGGGGCATAATTTGTTGTTTGAAAGTCTCAGAGATAAGTCTTGCCGCTAAGGCAATAGTTGTAGATAGGGGTGTACATCGGTCAGTTTGTTTCAGTTTTATGTATTATTGGTTTGGTTTATCAGTTTTTGATTTTTAAATATGTAAAATCAATAACCAACCAATAAGATATTTTCTTATCGATTTTGGTTTATCAATTTTGGTCCTTAATGATTCGGTTTTCGATTTAACCAATAAGAAAATACTCATAAAATAGAAATAGTAACAACTAACATAAAAAAATAAAATCTTAGTTACCGCAAAAATCCTACGCAATGCATTTTAATTTACAAGAATCTTCAAAATTAAACTGAATGTTAGTTAAAAAAAATTGAATCCTTATTGTTGGAGGTTGCTAAATGCTTCAAGCTTTCCAATACGATAATACTCGTGCTTTATATTGTGCCTTTGTTGCCCTGAATAGGTTAATACTTTGTGAATCACCAAATTGAGGATAAGTAGTGTATATATATATATCCTAATTTTTTACCTTATGGCTTTGTCAAAAGCGTTTGCTTTTTCAATATGATTATTTATTCTGATTGGTGAATTATCTTTAAAGATTTTGATTTCCTTTTATATATATATATATATATATATATATATATATATAACATAAATAGGGGTAACAAAATAACTTAGTGTATCCTTATTGGGTTATCGGTTTAACCAATAACCCAATAAGCTAAAACCGAAACCGAACCATTTACCCAATAAAATTTTTAATAAAACCAATAAAAAATCGTTAATACAATAACCCAATACCGATAACCCAATATCATTTTTATCGGTTCGGTTTATCGATCAGTTCGGTTTTTGCACACCCCTAGTTGTAGAATATTTCATAAATGAAAACATAACGTGGTAGAGTCAACTCTCGCCCGTGGGGCATAATTTTTTATTTGAAGGTACCTGAGCTAAGTCTTGCCTCTAATGTAAGAGTTATAAGACATCTCATAAATTGAAATACAATGTGGTAGTGCCAACTCTTGCCATGAAACATAACTTGTTTGAAAGTGATAAGTCTTGCCTCTACAAGGTGATAGTGTCAACTCTTGTCCATGAAATGTATCTTGTTGCTTGAAAGTCATAAGTCTTGCCTTTATAATGTGATAGTGTCAACTTTTGCTCATAAGATGTAACTTGAATTGAAGAAATCGAAGAAAAGAATGAAAAAAATAAAAATAGCGGAAAAAGAAGAAAATAAAAAAATAAAAAAATAAAAATTAAAGAAAATGTAGAAGTTGAGAGAGAATGGAAAAAAAATAAAAGTTGATAAAAATAAAAAAAAGATTAAATAAAAATAATGGTTGAGAAAAATTTAAAAAGAAAAAAGAAAAATCAAAGAAAAATAAAAAAAGTTTTTGTCTATAAAAGTAGACGTTGAGAGGTGTAAAGAAAAAAAGTAAGGGTTGAGAAAAACTAAAAAAAATAAAAAAAAAAAGAGAAGAAAAAATAAAGAATCAAAGTAAAATAAAAACGAAGAAAAAAGAAGGTAAGAGGAAAAAAGTAAGGGTTGAAAAAAATAAAAATCAAAGTAAAATTAAAAAGATAAAAAAATTGAAAGTTGAAAGATATAAATATGGAGTTATTATCTATTATGAGGATCATTTAAGTAATTTACTCTATTGATCAGGGTTAATTTCATCCAAAAAAATATTAGTTAATAGGTAAAGGCTATTTTCAGGAAGCTTTTTTATTTGAGGCTAAAATTGAAAGTCACCCCAATTTGGGTCTATTCTTGAGATTTACCCATTTTTTGCAAATTTATCTGAATTCTAATCTGATTAAGAGTCAGTGTCCTAGAGTTATTTGGACACGACTGAATTCAACCTTCGCCCTCTGTTTGTATAAATAGTGGTAGAGCTCATCATATTTCCTCACCAATTAATTTTTTTCCAAGAGGCTCACATCTTCAATGTTCTTTTTTTTGGGCAAGTACTTGATTTTCTTTTCTTTTTATTTTTTCCTGTACCTCTTCTCTCTTCTTAATTGTAGGGTTGAGATTTATGAAGGGACATCTTAAGGTATGAAAGTTTAACTTCTCCTCCGCCATTTTGGAATTTGACAAGTTCAGTTTTAAGTATAGTTATTTCATCGATGCACTTATGCAATGGTCATCTTTAAGTATGAGCCCTTTCATCAATGCACTAATGCAATGGTCATCTTTAAGTATGGGCCGTTTCAATGCAATTGTCATCTTTAAGTATGGGCCCTTTCACCAATGCACTTATGCAATGGTACTCTCTTTAAGTATGTCCTCTTTCACCGATACACTTATGCAATAGTCGTCTTTAAGTATGAAACTTTTCACTGATCATTTATGCAATGGTCGTCTTTAAGTATGAGCCCTTTCACCGATGCACTTATCCAATGGTCATATTTAAGTATCAACCCTTTCACCGATGAGCTTATGCAATGGTGAACTTTAAGTATGGGCCCTTTCACTAGTGTATTTATGCAATGGTCAGCTTAAGATGCGTGAGTTTAACTCTGCCTCCGTCACCTTGAGACTTGACAAGTTTGGCTTCAATTATACATGACTATATTTCACCAAAGCCAAAACATGAAGGACCTTTCTATATTTGGCATTTATGCAGCTATTTTCTCAAATTTTAACTTTGTATTTGACCAAGATTCTTTTGTTTATGCAGTTTACAGATATGGTTTGCTTTAGAGACTACATATCTTCATCCTCCAAAAACAAGTACCTCTTAATCAAGGCCGATGATGGTATGTTTTAACCAAGTTATTAACTGATACTCCAATAGCCATCAGGTATGTAGATCTATGAACAACCTTGAAAATTTCTCTACTTATGTCAGATTGGACTTCTAAACATGACATTGGTGCTAATCGATAGATTAAAGTATGGTCTCTTCGAACTCCCAACCAACGTCAATTGAATTTTGTGAGCACCCTTTCTTATTTGGGATGTCGGGTACTCAAAGGAGATATACAATGGGGAGATACTATGGAGGTAACTGGTGCATATCGTCACACTCAAGGATACTGAGAATGGACTGAGGAAATATTAGACAAAAACATACAAACCTTGAAGGCAACCAAAATATATGATGTCGTTTATGGTTCACTATTTACCTATGATCGAAACTCAAATATATTAAAGACCTTTTTTGAGGCTTGGAGTCCAAATACCAACACATTGATTACATCAGTTGAAGAGCTGTTCATATCCCTTTGGAATTGACACAAAATTGGGGGTTTGCCTATCAGAGGTCTTCTTTATGAAGAAGTAATGCCTGAAGCAAAGGAGATGACATGTGTTGATAAACAAAATTAGAGATTTATCCCTCGTTCTTGTGAATTTTTATTTGTGGCCTTACAACATCTTCAAGAAGGAGAGGCTTCTAATTCGAGAGTTCCTCTAAGAAAGTGGATAAAGTTTTGGTGCAAAAGGGTATTAAGATACGAGCCATTTCCATTGAGGAAGGAGAAAAAATTGACTCACTTGAATTCAACACATAACCCAATTGGGGCTATTCCTAATGTAGCAAAGGGTCAAGTGCAGATGATGTGACATTTTCTAAACTTGGAGTGAAGTATGAACATAGGATTTATACATATTTGGCAGCATTTCTATCATGTTGGTTATGCACCTTTGTTTTTCCTTTTAAGGATGGAGATTTCATTCATCCTGAAACTTTGGAATTGCAGCTATGATGGAAGATAAACAAGTTTTCAGTCTTGCAGTTCCGATCTTATCAAGAATTTATAATGGTCTAAATAAAATCAATAATTCCTTGAAGCTTGAGCACCTTAGAGTATCCTTTCCTATTCATTGTATGTATGGTTGGCTTGCTTACTACTTTAAGACACAGTTTTCACTTACCAATGGACCATCTAGTCCATTAATGGTAGCATATTTCGATAAAGGTGAGGCATGGTATTTTGATAGAGATCTTGCTAGAAAGCATATCCATCAAGGAGACAGTGTTATTTGGACTTCCACCATGCCAAGCAAGTCTACAGTTTATTATTTTGTGGACAATGATAAGGATGAAGAGTCAGAGATAAGCTATTTCATGATCCTCTATTTTAAATTCCTTCCTTTTAGAAATGAAGGTTCATTCATACTTGAGCCATACAGGCCACACCGATTTAGCCATTAGGTTGGGTTTTATCAAAATCTCCCTAGAATCTTGGAAGATGATGTAGTGCTTTACTAGATGAAGGCCTTAGATTTTATCAAATTTGTGTTTTGCATGGCTCGTCGAAAGCAACTTTTCCTAAAGTCATATCCAATATGCAAAAATACTATTCCACTGCATAAAAATCTTAGTGGGACAAAGTTCATGGGAACTTTCTTGAAGCTAACTTGCAATCTTTGGTGAATATCGTAGGTCCTATTATTGATACTCCTCAAGAACATAGTGAGAAGGTACCGATTATGGTTAAGCCTCCTGTTTTGTAATCTAAGGTAGTCATTCCATACAAAGTCAAGGGCCCTTTATTTGTAGAAATTCACAAAGAGGAGTTATAATGAGTGACAATTTACCACTCAGTAATATCTTATTTCTTGCACACTATGGTGGTTAAATTGATGATATGAGACCAATTCACCAATGAAATACACTAATTTCCAGTATTTGTAATCTTATAGGTAAACTTGGTGAAAGAAGAATAAAGTCAAAGCTGTAAAAGAGAAAAAGTGAGCAAAGTAGGACAAAAGCTAAAGATGGGTCTTAGGAGAAGCCTCAAAAGTCTCCATTGCAATCTGAGGGGCTGCGATCACGATTGGTCGGGACAAATAAAGATATCGCAATTATGAGAAGTTTCAGACCATTTGTGACTGGTCCACGTAAGCAAACGAGATGCAATTGTGAGTCGCAACCCTGTGATCACGAAAGTTCATGCATAGAATAAGTAGCGATCGTGACTGGAAGTACGACGATCATGAATGTCGTGAAGTTTTCAAGGGTAAATTTGTAATTTCTCATGGCTCAATCCAAAAATAGAAGGCTAAAACCCTAACACTTTCCAGCATCCAGTTTTAAATTTTGGGAGAGCTAAGACCATTATTTTTGAGTGCTAAACAATTTGTGAGTGATTTTGCAAGGGAGATTATAGCTACTTGGTTGGATTTACAGCTTGGGAAATACATTTATTTTGCTTTCCATGGATGAATTGAATGCTAATTTTGGTATATATCTTTTCTTTATTTCCATTAGTAGCTAAATTTATTTCTAGGGGTTATATTTGCTTAAGCGGTGATTAATGCATAGGTATTGATTATTTTTCCAGTTAATTAGTTTTTTGTGATAGGTTTTTTCCTTTGTTCCATGTTTAATTTAGTATTAGGGGTTGCAAACCCCAATTACCTTTAAACCTATATCATCCTTGAAAGAGGGGGTATGGATGAGGAACAATTGTAAACAATAACTTGGGTTATCTCATTTAATAACATCTCTTAGAAATAAAGATGGTAATTGATGCCATAGATTGGTGAATGTTTTACACTTGTGAGGTGTTCGAAAGAACCCACTTATGAGATTTGGTATTTTATTGAAACATTAGCACCAATGCCCTATAATCTAGCCTACCCATAACTCATAGATAAAAATTGGATGAATTGTAAACAACCCATGCATGCCTCCCACTTAGGATTGCATAACCCCAAGGCTTCTCTCTATTTGGTTATACTTCTTGAGATTACAATCTCATAATAGTGTTTAAACATTGTTATTGCAAAATTATTCAAACCAAACCCCCATTTACTTTTCCATGTTGTTTTATTTTTCATTATGGGTTAACATCTAGTTAACTACTAACACTTGTAGGTCTTAAACTCTACGTATTCAGCCCTCTTGGCTTTGATCCTAGCTCTTCATTAGGTAATATATTGACAATGGTCACTTTAGACCTAATTTTGCATGCAATTTTGAGCATTATAAATAATAGCACCATTGTCGGTGAGTGAAACATAGTTTTCACTATTGTCGTGTTGTTAGTTACCTTGGGTTAGTCGTAGTGTTTTAGTTTACATTGTTTTTTTCCTTTCTCGGGTAAAGATAATATCATACACGATACAATGAGACAACACGGTAGTAGTGCTAGTTATTTTGATGGGCATCTCAAGGACATGGATCACCTCAAAGATGTGAGGCGAGCTAGTGCTATTCGTGTTCCACCAACCGAACGAAATAGAGTATTTCACATTACTAGTGTGATGCTTAATTTTCTTCAAATGAAAGGGTTATTTTGATGTCAAGCACATGAGGATGCTAATATACACTTGAAGAACTTTATTGATTTGTGCTCTCCATTTGACATAGCCCATATTTCTTAAAAAATATTCCGGTTACATCTTCTTCCATTCTCTTTGAGGGAAGAAACAGTCTTATGGTTGTTGTCTTTGCCCATGAAATCTATCACTTCATGGGTTGAGCTTGGATAGGTACTTTCCTCCTTCTCGAATGTTGCAACTAAGGGATGAAAACATCAACTTTTGCTAACTTAGTGGTGAAACATTATATAAAGTGTGGCAATGTTTCAATGATAAGTTAATGCAGTTTCGCCTGAAGAAAATGCTTCTTCAAATTTTTGATCAATTGAATAAGATGATGGTTGATAATGTATCTGGTGGTTTTGTCAAATTATCTTATGGTGTTGTGACAAATTTTCTAGATCAAGTCACAAACCCAAATAGAGGATGGCACACAAGGGATACCGAGGTGGCCATGGGGACTCCCTCGACATATTTTGTAAGCCAAGAACAAAGGAAAAAGGATGAAGAAAGGGATGCAAATAGGGCTAAAGTGATGAATCAACTCGACCTTCATACTAAACATGTGTTGGCGAGCCCTCAAAAGACGGTCAATGCCATTGTTTTTGAGACTATTAGAGCTTATGATGATGAAAAAGCAGAGTCACTTAATGAGGAAATAAGGTTCTTATCGAACCATATGGGGGGTTTCCGCCCTACCTATCGAAGGCAAGGGGAATCAAGGTTGGAAGGATCGAGATCGGGATAGAGAGATTGATAGAAACCGAGAGCAGTGAGATAAGAAGAGAAACTTTAACCAGTATTGTAACGCCCTAATTATTTGAACCGGAATTCTACACGGTGATCATGACCTCGAAGGGCCACAAGCTAACCCATGACTGATATCTGTACCTATACACTGCATATTATACATGTAAAATGCAGAAAACATGAAAAATAGGCCATAAGGTTCAACTGAAATAAATATATCATCCATATGGGTGAAAAAAATACCCAAAATAACTGAAGTCTGAATCAAAACTAAACATAAGTCTGAACTAAATTTGAAAGCCTCTAAGTACTGTCTGAATAAGGAGTTGAAGGAACATGTCTCCAACTAACTCCGTACAACTAAAAACTAACTGAAATAGATAATGAATCAAATTATATTGTTCCTCGAATGAAGAGGACTCACTGTAACTCTGCGACTGGAAATGCTACTGCTACTACTTATCTAGAGATCGTGTCTCTGGACCTATGGTGTAACATGAAAAGAAAGCACCATAGCGCAAATGCGTCAGTACGTGGGAATGTACTAAGTATACGAGTAAGGTAGGCTAAATATAAATAGGGTTTACATGCATGAATAATGCTGACTGACTGACTGATATGAACGTAAAAGTACAAACCTGCATACATAGTAATTGAAATTGTGGGTGCATGATAGCTAGACCTATATGCTAATACATGGTTTACTGATGATTAATATGACTGATACTGTAGTTTAGATAACATGGGCGACTGTGTCTGATAGTCCTGAATCTAATGGAACTATCTGAGTTTCGTATCGTAACTGAGTCTGACTATATCTTACAGTCTTAATATACTAAAATATAAAGAACTATCTGAGTTCTTTTACTGAGACAGATACTGAAACTGTGGGAGGTAGTTGTTTAACCGACATGCCCTTATATATGCCATTATGGCTAAGCTAGGGTCTAATATCTGCCCTGACTAGAAGGGTGTCAATACCGCGCCACTGGTAAAGATAACTGTGGGTAACCCTCATCTGACAGTGTTCCCAAAAGAGAATGGTGGGGCCCTCATCTAACATTTCTAAGCCACCTTATCAACCGTCATCTGACGGTATTGATGTCTCAACCTATGCTGGCTACATAGTTCTGGAACGCAAGGCTGACTGATAAGAATCACACCCTCATCTGACAGTGTGTGTTCCCATCCTTGGGTTTACTTGGTGCTAACTTCTACTCCTATCTAAAGAGACTAAACATGAATAAATAACTGTACATGGACTGAGCCTACCGAATTCCATTAACTGACGGAATACTACTGATATCTGATAACTGGCCGAGATCATGAGGTTTCCTGAGTTACATGACTGACTGAATTCTACTGAATCATGACGTGATTTCGGATATCATGAAACATAACATGGCTCTAGGCACACAACTATATTTTTTGGGTATGAATACCCTCAGGACTCGATAGAAGGAAACTGACACACACGACATGACTTATTCATAAGATTGGAGTCCACAAATCATAATATCATAAGTAAGAGATTTCATTCTAATCATGGTTCTCAACACCTTATACATGGAAAGGGGACTTCATACGATATGTATATACTTGCATAGCTTCAATATCAAGCTCATTTCATACCACAACCATGACACATAACAACAACATGGAATTCATGTGAAATTATAAAGCATAGAGCATGGAATTCATATCAAATTATAATGGTTAACATTTTCTTGTCATTCAAATACTATTGAGTCATGGAAACTTGGTTTATCACATACTAAGTATTTTATCAAACACCTTGTATGCACTCTTTAAGGCATAGGTGTATTCACAAATTTACACCAACTTAATCCACCCAAATTCATGGGTTCCAACTACATGATCACAATCTTTATGAAAGTTCATCAGATTCTCACTCTATAGCACAAACCACAAACAAAAACATGAATACAACCATATAACCACAAAAAATTCATGACTTAGTTATCAAAGATTGATTCTTGAACTCCACGGACAAAAGGAATCCGTGGATGAATACTACGCATACCTTAATGGTGATGAAATTGTTGAAAGATTGGACCTTCAAGATTGATTATGAAACCCTAGTAGTTTTTCTCCTTCTTGTTCTCTTGGATAATGAACTTAAGATGTTAATAGGGTTTTAATGTGATTAGAAGCTATAAATTTTGTGAGGTTAAGTTTTGGGACGTGTAAGGAGTGTTAAAAGACTTAATTATCCTCAAAATAACTCAAAAACTAAGTGTTTTTGTGGCTGAAATCATAAGTGTGCGTCGCACATGTTATCGCACACTTGAGGGTGTGCGCCATACAACCTATCGCACATTTGTTCCAGTAACCATGTGCAATTGTTATGTGTCGCACTCCTACTACGAAAGGCCATAACTTCTTGTTCAGGTGTCGGATTTTGATAAAATTGGTATTGTTGGAAAGCTAGTTCGATTCTCTATAGTTTAGTGGGTCTAAATCTGCCAAAATATCACATATAAATCAAGTTAGCTTCATTCAAAGATTACTCTTATGGATTCACACACTAAAACTTGATGGGTTCAAAAGCTATTTGCTTGCCTTACTCTAAGTGACTCATTTTAGCATGCTTAGCACATCATAAGCTATCTTATTGCTAGGATACTTATTGTAAGTCATGTACTCAAATATGAATCACAGGATAGGAGGTTTTATACGTAGGAAAACTGATTCACTTCCTAGCTTGGAAACATATGGGGTATTACAATATCTCCCCTTTGAGAACATTCATCCTCGAATGAGAATTAACTGAGAGGGGATGAAAGATATGTGGAACATGAACTAGACATGAATGGCTGAAACATAATCTCATGATTGAAATGACTGATAAACTAACTACATCATACTAGACATCCATATTTGATGCACGTGTAACTAATTCATGAATGCATGTCTGAGGTTCTCGCAATGAGAATGCATATCTGATACATGATTAAATACTAGACTGATACATGAATGCATGAATGAGTATGCAATGGTAATAGGTACCAAGTTTATAATGGGAACATGAGCTTTTATTGGAATAAATATATTTTGGAGGTTGTTGACTACGTATTAAAGTGGGTGGAGGCCACAACTTTCCCAAAAAACAAAAGAAAAAGTGTCACTTACTTCTTAAAGAAGTACATCTTTACGATGTTTGAAAATCCACGGTCCATTATTAGTGATGGTGGCTCTCATTTTTTCAATCAAGTTTTTGCTGCTCTTTTTGACAAGTATGGGTAAAACATAAAAATGCTATCCCATATTACCCCCCAAACAAGTGGCCAAGTTGACCTATTAAATTGTGAAATTAAATCCATACTTGAGAAAACCATAAATGTTAGCCATACAAATTGGGCAGCTAACTCATTGATGAACTATGGGTTTATAGGACGACCTATAAAACTCCAATCGGTATGTCCAATTACCAATTGATGTTTGGAAATATGTGTCACCTACCTATTGAATTAGAGAATAAAGCTTTATGTACTTTGAAGAAATTGATTATTGATTGGGAGGATGTATCTAAATCAAGGGTGACTCAACTCCATGCATTGGAAGATTTTTGACTCAAAGTATATGAAAGCTCTGTTTTATATAAGGAAAAGATGAAGAGGTGGCATGATGGCAAAATCTTAAAGAGGGGACTTTTATGTGGATGATGATGTACTCCTTTAAAATTCAAGGTTGAAGCTCTTTGAAGGTAAACTTAGATCAAAGTGGTCGGGTCTGTTTGTGGTCTCAAATGTGTATCCTAGCGCTACTATTGAGTTAGAGAACCCCGAGGAGAAGAAATTTGTTGTTAATGGGCAAAGATTAAAGCACTACCATGTTGGTGGACCCGAAGCAACAAAAGATTGAGTCGTTTTGGTTCAAGGATCCACAATAATAATAAAAGGTCATCGTGTCGCAGTGCTAAATCAACCACTAGATGGGAGGCAACCTACCGTTCTCATGAATTTGCATATGGCACTTGATTTTTTGATTGTTAGAATAGATTATGATATTTGTTTTTAATTAGTTCATATAATCATGGCACTTTGTAGGTGTTTTGATCAGGTTGGAAGACAAAAATGAGGGAGTATCAAGTTTGGAAGAGTGGCGGCTAAAAATAATAGAGGAGCTGAATAGGGGAGCAGAGGTGCCTCAGTTATCTCAATCGCGACACATAGATCGCGATCGCCAAAGGCGTGTTGCGATAGTAGCACTACATGTGAGAGGAATATTGCGATCGCAAAGGCTTTACCGTGATTGAGATACTGCTAGATGATATAGTTTCATGGAGCCCCTTTAACTCTTTTATGCTTTCATGATATGTAGTGAGGACAGTGCACATTTTAAGTTGGGGTGGCGCTTATATCCGTATTTAATAACTCATATTTAGTTTGTAATATTTGGATTCATATTTCATATTTGGTTTATAATATTTGGATGTTATCTTGATATTTTGTTGTGTATATTGGGTAACCCTATTGAACTTATACTTTATAGAGATTTTGTGGATTAGTTGTTTTATGGATTTTCCTTTTTTATAAGTGATGTTAGATGAGCCTTTTCCTATGATAGATTGAGTGACAATATTCTTAAGGTAAAATTGTCGTGTTGAGGTGTTAGAGTTATATATGAAGGGGAAGTCTGAGTACCCATGGCATATATGAATTGGGATTGACATGGTATCTATGGTGAAGTCTGAGTAACCATAGTAGTTCCCTCGTTAGAGCCCTAATTTGAGATAGTGGCTTGCTTGGTGCTAATGATAGCTAATCTTGCATGGTGAAGTGCAAAATGAGCACCCCCCTCAGTCTAATTATTTTTGTGAAAACCAAGGGTATGGAAGTGAATGATTTTGTAACAAAGCTATACCTCTTTTTGTGACTCCTAATTCTTTAGTTAGTAATAATGTGGTAAATGACTCCTTTTTCTTAAGTAGGAAATCCAATCGATCCTTCCAGAATAGTTTGCATCCATGTGTGGTCAGCATTAGTCGAATGATTTTTGTGCTTACTTGTGTTATCTAGAACTTTTCCCGTTGGCCTTGCAAAGCTAATCTTGATTTTACGCGGCTGGAAAAATGATCTTAGTCCAACTTTGTGATTTTTTAAAGCCATGTTAGCCTAAAAAGCCTAGCCCGGTGTAAGACCCCACAAAATTCTAAGCTTAACTCAGTCCGTTAAAGCTTGAAAAGAGGTCCTAGACTTAGAAATTTTAGCTAAGTGTTTATACTTAGAAGTATTTTAGCCTTCATAAGTTGGCGATGCTATTTCACAACCCTTATGACCTTAAAATATTAATTCTTAGGTTAATTCATGATCAGGAATGTCAGTAGGTCACTTTAGATGAGTTTTGGATTTTTTGGACCTTGTTTGAACCATGTTCAGGTGACCAAAATAGTGGGTCAACGCGATCTTGATGCGTCGTGTCGCCTCGAGATCTCCCATCTTATTGATAGATAATTTCCCCCCAGCTTTCAATGCAATTTCAATGAACCAATGCGAACTCAACACAACCTATTGGTCATCGCTTTGATGCCATCGGCGTTGCGCATCGGTTTGCGTGTCACTGGTTGCATTTTTTGCTCTTTTAATTCCACATCCAGAGGAGTATTTAGTTTAATTTTTCCACTCTTATTTAGCCCCAAAACATTTAATTAGGCTTTCTAAAGGCAAATTTCACTCATTATTCACAAATTCTCTCATGAACAAACCCTAATCCATCAAAGTCAAGATCAAGATCCAAGAAATTCACCATCAATCTTTACGAATTCAAGCACCAAGTATGTTAGGTGTTCATCCAAGGGTTTCCTTCCACCCTTGGAGTTCAAGAACCTCTTTTAATACTTCAGGTTTATTGAATTCATGAATTTCATAATGGGCTTGAATGTATTCATGATTATGATGTTGGGCTTGAATGTACTCATGATTATGATGTTAATTGGGTTTCTAATTTATGATTTATTACAATATTCATGTAAATTTATTGGACATGTATGTAGTATTATGTGAATTCATGTTAAAGCCCTTGAATTTGTAAGTTGGGATTGGAAATCATGATGCCTATATGTTAAATAGTATTGTGTGCATAGATTATGTTCCCCAAGCGTTTGATAAATTGCTTATGTGGATTAAATGGGGAAATCATGACATGTTAGCATATGTACAAGCTTATGTCTTACAAGTGTTTGATAAAATGTCTCTATGAATGAGTTATGAATATTGTAATACTTTCTAAGATCATGCTATACTTTACTCTTAATGTTATCGAGTCCTGGGGGTATCTAATACCCGACAATCTAACTGTTTAACTAAAATTACAGTAGTTTCAGAATAGTTTCAGTAATGTCACATACAGTAGCATTCAGTCAGTACAAAACTTAGTATATCAAGTTAGCAAATAGAACTTAGAACACTCAATCATTTATAGTACTCAGTGAACTCAGTCCAGTTCAGTCAGTTAACATAATCAATAACAGTTCAGTGTAGCCTAGAACAGTTTAGAAATTAGTTCAGTGTCTATTCAGTTGGGAGTAGAATTCAGCACCGAGTAAACCCAAGGATGGGGACTCACCTACTAGTAGAGGGTGTGATCCCTAGAAGCAGTGCTTGTGTTCCAGGATTACGTAACCAGTATAGGTTGATACATCAACCTGCCAGTTAATAGTTGATGAGGTGCTCTACCTACCAGTTGAGGGTACCACCATTCTTGTTCAGAGCACGTTCCAGATGAGGGTGAGTCATAACTTGTAGTTACTCGTGGCATGGTTCTGACACCCTTCTAACTGGGGTTACAGGTTGGACCCCAATCAGTTCAGAGAGGGTCATGCCAGTTAGATAATTACCTCCCACAATTTTAGTTTTAGTCTTAGTATAAAACTCAGTTCAGTTCTACAGAATAAGGACTGTCAAACACAGTCACTCAGCTCAGTATGGAACTCAGCACAGTTCTACAGCATTAGGACTGTTAGAAATAGTCACTCAGTTAGCAGTATTACAGTAACAGTAAACTCAGTTATCTGTCTTTCAGTTATCAGAACTCAGTATCTAGTATTACTATGATCTAAGACATAGTATATGTAGATATGAGCACAGTATTGCATAATCAGTGTTTCATTAGTTTTAATTATACATGTACTCTCATTCTGTTATAGTCATGTTACCCAGTCAGTTATTTGTTCATGCATATGAACCCATACATATCAGCCTACCTTATTTAGTATACCATTACATTCCACATATTGACGCATACTTTTTCTTTGCACTATGATGTCTTATATCATAGGTTCAGATGCTCACGTTCCTGATTGTGCATAAAAATATTTAGTTATCAGTAGCAGTATCAGTAGTGAGTCCTCATATATCGAGGGAATACTTTTATTTTAGTTATCAATTTATCAGTAGTTCAGTAGTCGGAGTTATTTGGGGGCTTGTCCCTTCAACTCTACATTCAGACAATTCAGTTAGAGGCTTTTCAGACTAGACTAGTTCTAATAGTATTCAGATTTCAGATGTTTATCAGATGTTATTATTTACCAGTATTTTAGATTTTAAAACTTATGGTATTTCAGCCTATTTTCAGCATTTATTATAGTATTATTATTCAGTGCTCACAGCAGATATCAATCATGGGTTAGTTTATGGTCCTTCAGGGTCATAAGTATCGTGTAGCGTTCGAGGTAAAGATTCGAGGCGTTACATATATGGTATTAGAGCCTAAGGTTCAACAGAGTTCTAGAGAGTCTGAAAGCCACGTCTAGTAGAGTCTTGTGTATGGGTGTGTAGTGCGCCACACTTATGAACAAGAGGCTATGAGGCATTTTTGGTAATGTTTCCTTCCTTTCAGTATTTATATCGTGCGAGTGAGCATGAGCTCAAGTTAAACTCTCAATCTAATCTGTTCTTTCTTTTGTTTACAGAACATGCCTCCTAAAAAAAACAATAGAAGAAGACTAGGAAACCAGTTAGCACCTCAGCCCATTCAGATAGATCCTCTGAATGAGCATGTCTGTCGTGTAGAATTCAGAGATGCATTCACTACTCTAGCCAATTCCGTAGTAGCTCAGAATGAATGGGCAACTACTTTTTAGGCCAACCTAGTGGCCAATACTGCTGCATCCAGGATTTAGGACTTTACCCAAATGAATCCTCCCCTATTCTGAGGATCTAAGTCAGAAGAGGATCTACAGGAGTTCCTCGATCAGGTTCAAAAAGTCACAGATATTATAGGAATGACTTCCAGTAAGAGTGCTGAGTTAGTTTCCTATCATCTACAAGATGTAGCTGATACATGGTTTAAGTAGTGGAAGGTAGACAGGTGCACAAATGTAGAGCCCATAGAGTGGGAAGAGTTTGCTACTGCTATTCTAGATAGATTCTTTTCCTTAGAGCTGAGAGAAGCTATGGTATTAGAGTTCATCAATCTCAGAAAAGGTAACATGAGCGTGAAAGATTATTCCCTCAAGTTTACTTAGTTAGCCAGGTATGCTCCCCATGTAGTAGCAAATAGTAGGTCCAGAATGAGCAAGTTTGTATCTGGGGTGTTAGATAGTGTGGTTAAGGAATACAAAACTGCGATATTGATTAAGGAGATGGATATATCCAGGCTCATAGTCCATGCTCAGCAGATAGAAGAGGCTAAGAATAAGAAGAGAGAGGGAGAGAAAACAAGAGAGCTAGAATAGGTAGCTTCAATTTAACTCAACCTAAGTCAGAGGGTGGTAATTGTTCCTAGTTTTACATAAAATCTTCAGTTCCAGCTCCATCCTCAACTAGTGCACTAATACCAAAGTTTAGGAATAACAGTCAGGATAGGACATCATGCTCTCAAATCCAGGGTAGTATGAGCAGTGGTCGTACCCATCCATCTTGCGGGAAATGTAGTAAGAATTATAAAGGTGTATGTAGGGCTGATAGTGACGTATATTTTGGGTGTGGCAAGCCAGGCCATAGAGTCAAAGATTGTCCTCAGTCAAGTTCACAGGGTCAAGTACAATTGTCCTTCAGCTCAGTTCGGTTGCCCGAATCAGGATGGTGCTATTTTTAGTGCCACCAGAGGGCAGTGCACAAATAGGCTTTATGCACTTCAGTCCAGATAAGATCAGGAAAATTCCCATGATATGGTCACTGGTATGTTACAGATCTTTTATTTACATGTTTATGCCTCATTAGATCCAGGAGCTTCTTTGTCTCTGGTAACTCCTTACATAGCAGTCAACTTTAAAATCAGACTAGAAATCTTAACAGAACCTTTTAAGTGCCTAACCTAGTAGGTAAATCTATTCTAGCCAGACGAGTATACAGAAATTGCTTGGTTACAGTATTTCAGAAAATCCCTTCATTTGATTTTAGTAATAAAGTCATTTTGTTCCAGTTTCTCAATGGTCCACTCATTAATGAAGGTGTAGTACCTCAGTTTTAGTAGATTTAAGCTTAAATTTTTTTTAGATTGAACCAGTAGAAAGAAGTGTTGATAATTCTAACCTAGTCAGTGTTGAGATTACTATATGATGATTGTTGGGACAATAGAAAAATAAGAATCGTGTATTAGAAGAAAGTACTAGCAGTGGACCTTACATTATCAGGTGTAATCCTTCAGAATAAGTTTAGTTTTTATGAGTATTATTATATCTCAGGCTCTAGAGTAAAGTGATTTTAGTTTGATTTAAAGTTTATTAAGTGGTTCACAGACTTAGAATAATGTCTTTAAGCTAAGGTGGAGATGGTAGAAGAAGTAACCACGTTAGGCTTCCAAATTTTTAATAGTAAGTCAGTATATGTATAAAAGCAGTGGGAAGGAATGATGCCCAACCTGTCCTTACCTCATTGCAAAGTTTTGTACTTTAGCTATCATGATATGATATCTACTCACGCCTTACATGTCAGCTCTATGATCATAGGTCATATTTTATGCATATGATCAAAAATCATGTATGCTTACCATTCCTAGTATAAGGACTTCCAGTTCACTCAGTGTTATGAATCATGTTCCATGAATATAGAAGCTCCAAACTTAGGTCATGCAACTCATGACTCATGTACTCATGGTTTACAGTATGCTCAGTTCACATGACTCATGCTACACTTGTAATGATCCGCTAAACTCAGATTATGGCATGTATATCCTTAAGTTAGATCTCTTGATAAATCTATGATATTGATATTCTATCTCTCGGGTCTCAGTTGAGTGTCATGCTCCAGAACCTCATGTTTTAACCTTTCAATAAACTCTCCTTATGAAATGATGTAGTGATGGGAAATTTCTTAGATGGAAGAGAGTAAATATTTTATGTTAAGGAAAGACTGTTGCATTCTTGTTCCATACAAGGCTGTAGTTATAATGATAGGCTTTAATGTCATGATGATGTGTAAGTGGTTAAATGCATTTTAGAGATTTGAGTAGCTTGAACATAGTGGGAGAATTCAGTCCAGCTCAGACCTCAGTAGGTAGGGTTATTAGTGCCCATGTAAACATTTTCAGTAGTCTCAAGTAAAATGCAGTGTTGAAGTAGAAATTCCAGTTGAGGGAATAGTTGAGAAATGTGGCTAAGATTTCAAGTTAGTAGTTGCAATGCATAAGGCTTAGTAACTCTGTCTTAGATGATGTTTCGTAGGCCTTGCTCCATATTACAGAATTGTAGCCACGTGGTGATTTCTTATTTAGATGTTTTATTCAGACCATGCCAAGATTTCCTTGCTCTCTAAAGTCAATAGAATTTAATAGAAAGAGTGTTAAGAAATTCTCCAGTTGAGTTTAAGTTTTCATTATGAGTTTGCCTGTAAATCCAACAATTTAGTTTAGCAGTTAGGCGGACAAGTTCGTATGGTTTCCCATCTTTTCACTCAGTTGTCCTATTTGGAGTCTTATGAATATGACCATTCTAGAATGGAGCATTCTGGTAGTTACAAGCTCAGCTCAGTTTATTTATCATGCCTCAGTTTCAGATCCTAGATATTCAATCATGATTTAGTTCGTCGGTTCCCTATGCATTGTCTCAGCTTTTCCTCATTATCTCAGTCAAGTCAGCATTCTTCGGGGGACATAATATCCCGGGGGAAGATGTACTATAACCCCCAAGCTTTCATGTACTAAAACTTCCAGTTTCTCGTCACATAACAAGATCCAGTTGGAATTATAAGTACTCATAAGTTGACTCTCTTATTCCAATCTCAGCCGTATGACCATTCCTATGTCGTGGCATGTATCCAAGGAATTAGCTAAGTTCATGATATTCAGTTCATGTGTCATATTTCAGACTCAGTTATGTTCTCATGTTCCCATTCATGCATGTTCAGTAAATGATCTTAGGTTCATCAGTATTCTTAGCTTAAGGTGATAGCCTTCCTTAGATTGGATTAGTTCCTTGTTCAGTTACAGTTATAAACTTGGTATCCATTACCGTTGCATATTCAGTCATGTATTCACGAATCAGTTCAGTCATGTACTCATGCATCAGATACATATATTTAGTATGAAAACTCAGCTTATTAGTACTTTCAGTCATGTATTCCATGCATTGAATATGCATGTTCAGTGTATAAACTCAGTCCATCAATATTTCTCAACATAATCAGTCTCATTCGAGTATGAATGTTCCCAAGGGGGAGATATTGTAAGACCCCAAAAAATTCTAAGCTCAACTCAGTACGTTAAAGCTTGAAAAAAGGTCCCAAACTTAGAAATTTCAGCTAAGTTTTTATACTTAGAAGTATTTTAGTCTTCATAAGTTGGCAATCCTATTTCACAACCCTTATAACCTTAAAATATTGATTTTTAGATTGATTCATGATTAGGAATGTTAGTAGGTCACTTCGGGCGAGTTTCAAATTTTTTCAACCTCGTTTGAACCATATTCAGGACCAAAATAGTGGGTCAATGGATCTCGATGCATTCGTCGCCCATCTCATCGACAAATAATTTTCCCCCAACTTTCAGTGCAATTACAGTGAACCAACGCGAACTCAATGCGGCGCGTTGGTCATCGCGTTGATGCCCTTGACGCGGTGCATCGGTCTGCGCATCACTCGGCGTAATTTTTTCTCTTTTAATTCCACGTCCAGAGGGGTATTTAGGTCAATTTCCCCACTCCTATTCAGCCCCAAAACACGTAATTAAGCCTTTCTAAAGGCAAATTTCACTCACTATTCACAAATTCTCTCAATAACAAACCCTAACCCATCAAAGTCAAGATCAAGATCCAAGAAATTCACCATCAATCTTCACGAATTTTAGCACCAAGGTATGTTAGATGGTCATCCAAGGGTTTTCTTCCACCCTTGGAGTTCAAGAACCTCTTTTAAAACTTCAAGTTTATTGAATTCATAAATTCTATGTTGGGGTTGAATCTATTCATCATTATGATGTTAATTGGGTTTCTAATTCATGATTTATTAAAAGATTCAAGTAAATTTATTGGATATGTGTGTAGTATTATTTAAATTCATGTTCAAGCCCTTGAATTTATAAGTTGGGATTGGAAATCATGATGCCACCCTGTTGAATAGTATTGTATAAATAGATTATGTTTCCCAAGTATTTGATAAATTTCTAATGTGGATTAAATGGGGAAATCATGACATATTAGCATATGTACAAGCTTATGTCTTATAAGTAATTGATAAAATGTCTCTATGAATGAGTTTTGGACATTGTAATACTTTTCAAGATCATGATATGCTTTACTCTTCATGTTATCGAGTCCTTGGGGTATCTAATACTCGATAATCTAGCTATTAACCTAGAATTACAATAGTTTTAGAATAGTCTTAGTAATGTCACGTACAGTAGCATTCAGTCAGTAAAAAACTCAGTATATCCAGTCAGCAAATAGAATTCAGAATACTCAATCATTTACAGTACTTAGTGAACTCAACCCAGTTCAGTCAGCTAACACGATCAGTAATAGTTCAGTCTAGCCTAGAACAGGTTAGAAATCAGTTCAGTATCTATTCAGTTGGGAGTAGAATTCAGCACCGAGTGAACCTAAGGATAGGGACTCACCTACCAGTAGAGGGTGTGATCCCTAAAAGTAGTCCTTGTGTTTCAGAACTACATAACCAGCATAGGTTGAGACATTAACTTGCCAATTAAGGGTTGATGAGGTGCTCTACCGATTAGTTGAGGGTACCACCATTCTCGTTCAGAGCACCTACGAAATAAGGATGACTCAGCATTAGTCTTTACCCATGGCACGGTACTGACACCCTTCCAACTAGGGTTACAAGTTGGACCCTAATCAGTTTAGAGAGGTACATGTCAGTTATATGATTACCTCCCACAATTTTAGTTTCAGTCTCAGTATTAAACTCAGTTCAGTTTTATAGAATTAGGACTGTTAGACACAGTTACTCAACTCAGTGTGGAACTTAGCACAGTTCTACAGAATTAGGACTGTTAGAAATAGTCACTCAGTTAGCAGTATTAAAGTAACAGTAAACTCAGTTATTTGTCTTTCAGTTATCAAAACTCAGCATCCAATATTACTATAATCTTAGACATAATATATGTAGATATGTGCATAGTATTGCATAATCAGTGTTTCATCAGTTTCAGTTATACATATACTCTCATTCAATTATAGTCATGTTACCTAGTCAGTTATTTGATCATGCATACGAACCCATGCATATCAGCCTACCTCATCTAGCATACTAGTACATTCCACGTACTGGCCCATACTCTTTCTTTGTGCTATGATGTCTCATATCATAGGTTTAGATGCTCAGGTTCTTGATAGCGCATAAATTGATTTAGTTATCAGTAGTAAGTCCTCATATATCGATGGCATGCTTTTATTTTAGTTATCAGTTTATCAGTAGTTCAGTAGTCGGAGTTAGTTGGGGGCTTGTCCCTTCAACTCCACATTCAGATAGTTCAATTAGAGGATTTTTAGACTAGACTAGTTCAAACAGTATTCAGATTTCAAATATTTATTAGATGTTATTATTTACCAGTATTTTAGATTTGAACCTTATGGCATTTCAGCCTATTTTCAGCATTTATTATAGTATTATTATTCAGTGCTCACATCAGATATCAATCATGGGTTAGGTTGTAGTCCTTCGGGGTCGTAAGCACCGTGTAGCGTCCGAGGTACAGACTCATGGTGTTACACCATGTATGAATGGTACCCCTAGTTACCATTTTGATCCTATTAACCTTTCTTTGACAACCATATTACAAGCCTCAAATCATTTAAAAGTTATCCCTCTCTTGAACCGTACCCTCCTTGAATTTAAAATATCCAACTCAAGGCTAAAATCCTAAGTTAGGGTATAATGGAACTTGGAAGAGGTGATCATGTACATTGTCTTGTAAATGAGTACCTAAAATCAAAACCATGAAGGAAATGAAGGAGAAAAAGTAAGGAAACTATAAAAGAAAGAAAATCATGAAATTGCTAAAAGAAAAGAAATAAAAAGAAAATGCTTTCAAAAGATGGGTGAGCTAAAGTGAAATAGGTAGGAATGTTTGTGGTTAAAAAGGAGTGAAGTGGAAAATTATCCAAGTTTGATATAATGAGTGTTATGTGGAGTTCAAGGGGGGTGTAGTCACTTTTATCCCAAATTGCTTATCCTATCCTTCCCCGAGCCTACATTACAAGCTTGAAAATGTCCTTTGGGATCTCCAACCAAGTGTTTTTTAGTTAGTAGCAATCAAAAATAAGGGCAAGCATATGGCATGATACTTATTTGCATTTACAAATTCTTTGTGAGTGTGAGTGTGAGTGTGAGTGTGAGTGTGAGTGCTTGCACATTTATTCCTTTTTGCATATTGAAAATATGGTGTTGGGACTTTCTTTTGCGAGGAGGCATGCAGACTAATATAGGTGGGTGAAGTTGACATCTTTTGAAAGTAAGGCGAATAAGTATATTTGATTTATTATTGATGGGGAGTCACTTCTTAAGAATTGGTTGTTGTTCCTTGATTAATCTTGAAATTTCTTTGTATTCTTGAAAATGTGATTAAACTTAAGGGGGTTGTATAGTTAGCGCTTCACATTCTTGTTGACTCATTGCTAGTACAAATCAAAGTCATAATCATGGTGGTTGTGTGAGTGATAGTGTTGGCTTCAAAGTTAGGTAGTCTCATTGAGTGTGAAATAGTGTTGCTTTAGGACAAGCAAAATCTTTAAGTGAGGGTGTTGATTAGTGACATTTTACCACTCATTTATATCTCATTTCTTGCATACTATAGTGATTAAATTGATGATATGTGACTAATTTTCCAATGAAATACACTATTTTCCAATAAAAGAAGAACAAAGTTGAGACGCAAAAGAAAAAATGAAGCAAAATAGGACAAAAGCTGAAGATGGGTCTCAAGAGTAACCTTAGATGTCACTATCGTGATCAGAGGGGTTGCGATCGCGATTGGTTAGATAGAGAAAGATGTCACGATCATGATAAGATTTATTGCGACCATGATAGGTCCATACAGGAAAACGATCTACGATCGCAAGCTGCAACCCCGTGATCGCGAGAGTTCATGCAGAGAAGAAGTTGTGATCACGACTAGAAGTATGATGATCACAAATATTATGAAGTTTTCACATGAAAACTTGTAATTTCACATGGCTCGATTCAAAAAAAGAAGGCTAAACCCCTAACATTTTCCAGCATCTAGTTTTTAGTTTTAGGAGAGCTAAGAATGCTATTTTTGAGTGCTAAATAATTTGTGAGTGATTTCCAAGGGAGATTACAGATACTTGGTTGGATTTAAAGCTTGAGGAATACATTTATTTTGCCTTCCATGGATGAATTGAATGCTAATTTTGGTGTAAATCTTTTCTTTATTTCCATGAATAGATAAATTTATTTCTAGGGGTTATGCTTTATTAAGTGGTGGTTAATGCATAGGTGTGGATTATTTGTCTAGTTGATTAGTTATTTGTGATAGGTTTTGCCTTGTTCCATGTTTAATTGAGAATTGAGGGTTGCAAATCCTATTTGAACCCATATCATCCTTGAAAGAGGGGTATGGGTTAGGAATAATTGTGAACAATAACTTGGGTTTGCTCATTTAATAGCATCTCTTAGAAATAAGAATGGTAATTGAGGCCATAGATTGGTGAATTTGCTACACTTGTGAGGTGTTCGAAAGAACCTACTTGTGAGATTTGTGTTTTATTGAAAGATTAGCACTTATACCCTATAATCTAGCCTACCCATAATTCTTAGCTAAAAGTTGGATCAATTATCAATAAGCCATGCATGACTCCCACCTAGGATTGCATAACTCCAAGGCTCCTCTCCATTTATTTACACTCCTTGAGATTACAATCTTATAATAGTTTTTAAACATTGTTTTTGCAAAATTACTCAAACCAAACCCCCATTTACTTTTACATGTTGTTTAATTTTGCACTATGGGTTAACATCTAGTTAACTACCAACACTCGTAGGTCTTGAAATCTATGTCTTCACTTTTCATGGATTTGACCTCGACTCTTTATTGGGTAAATATATGGACGACGATCGCTTTACACCAAATTTAGAGTATAATTTTGAGCATTATCAAGTCACTTACTCAGACTCACCAAACTTTCAATAAATGAACATCTCAAGATGAGAGGGATAGTAGTCATGGAGATAGTTGTTGGAAGAAGATGAGACTATCTTTAGACAGGACAGGAGATACTAAATCGCATGTGGAGATTCTTAATTGTGATAATAGTTCATCGAGGACTCAGCCAACCATTGCTAAGGTAATGACTTAACTCCCTAATATCTAATAGCATATAAATTGCCTTTATATATATATATATGTACATATATATATATATATATCCCCTCTTATCATGTTTTTCTTTGTGTGTGCAGACAGACAATGTCGAAATTTTGGCGAATCCTTACCAAAGTAAGACACAAGATAGTAGTAAGTCATCAACAGTCCTAGACTCAAGAGAGTTACTTTCGTCATCCAAAGAGGTCACTTCTAATCCTTGTGGTAAAGTTTAAACAAACATAGAATCAAACTTTCACCAGCGACCAGCGGTAACCATGTCTATTTTTGTTGGAAAGAAAGTTATCTCAGAGCTTAAAAGAGATTTTTTCATGAAATCCTAGGCTAGTATCCGAACCAAACTCATAGGCCTTACTTCAAATCACATTTCTTCTATCCAAGATGATGATGTAGTCATACTCAAAGATATTAGTGGAATAGGTGCGGATATTTCACCATTGCAAATTTTGTTACAGTCTTTCTTTGAGCTTGTGTCTTCCTATGAAGCACAATCCACCTTTGCTGATAAGGTTGTAGCAATTAAAGAGTCAATACCATATTTGAAAGCCAAAGAGCATCTTGAGCTTGTATTGAGGGAGAGGGATGAGAAATTTAAATAAGTATTTACTTCTTGCAAATCTCTTGAGAAGGCAAGAAAGAAGGTGAAGAAGTTAAAAGCTCATCGATATGCTGCCAAGCAAGAAGTTGAAGAAGTAGAATCCAAAGTTTTAGATGCTGAGGAAGAGTTTTTCAATTGTTCTGACATTTTCCTGGCAACAATAAATGACTCAAATGTTGTAGATAAGAATAAACAAGTCTTGAAGTCTACTCTACAAGATTTAGTTAATTATATACTATGCTTAGATTAGCCTTAGGAGATGTTTCATTTTCTTCAAATTCCTGATCACTTTCTTTTAGCATCTTATTGAGAAGATGAATTTATTAGTTGTAATAGAAACTCCATTTTCTTTATATTTCACATTTCTTTCAATATTTTTTTTGGATTTAATCTTCAAGAATTGTTTGATTACTTTGATGTGTTGACTTTGTGGTATTAAATCCTATCTTTTTCTTCAAACTTCTTGACCATTGGCTTCACGTCTTTGTCTCACAATTAAATTAGACTTGAAACTTTAGTTTTAAAGCCTTAAGAATTAATGCTTTTAACTTTCAAAATTGATAATTATAAGTTTGGAAGATTTGTGCCCAAAACTATAGGCTTTGGTATTCCAAATCCTATTGAAAGAGCCCCCTTTATTTTTTTATGGGTTGCCTCTATTGAGCCACAAATATTTGGTATAAGTCCAAAATTTAATCAAAATATTTGAAAACTTAACTTTCATATGGCGTATCAAGTGGGAATATGTATTTTTGACACCCATGAAACTGAACTCGGAATGGAATTCCAAGCGCCTTCGTACCTAAGGTAAGAGGATCAAGTCACAAGGCACTTCTGTGTGAGTGTTTTTTGTTTAAAATATATATTTTCTTTTTTCTTGTCCTAACTTTTGCCTAGGTCACCTCTTTTGAGTTTTTCGACCAAGAAGACACTTTTTTGAGTTTTAACTTTTGCCTATGTCGCCTCTTTCGAGGTTTTCAACCCAGCAAACTTTTTTTTGAGTTTTACACATTTATACTCTTGCGGAGCAGGAGTGAACATACAGTTTATACTCATGACTTAAGGAGTATCTTCTTCCATCAAGGGTAGTACTTCTTCAAGAACTTGGAATTGATAGGACTAATTATCACGCTATTTGCATTGACAAGCTTGTAAGCACCATCTTAATTTACTTCTTGTATGACATATGGTCTATCCCATTTTGGGGTGAATTTTCCCCCGGACTTATGAGAAGTAATAATAGGTCTTCTTACTGCAAGGACTTAGTCTCTAATTTGAAAGCATCTCAAGTGAACTCTTTTGCTGAAATTATGAGATAGACGGGCTTGGTAACGTTCTAGATTTTGTTGAGCCTCTATCCTCTTCTCATCAAGAGATTTCAAACCTGTAACATGACACTTAGAATTTTCTTCTTTAGTGATCCCTTCTTGTATATCCAGTCTTAGAAAATGTATATAAAACTCACATGGTAGGGCTGCTTTAACTCCAAAAGAAAATGAGTATGGTATTGCTTTCGTCGATGTGTAGTAATTCATCCTATATTCCAACAAAGTTTTTTTTCATCTGTTCATGCAAATGTCATTAGAATTTGGAGATGACTTTCTTCAAAAGATCTCATAAAGTCTTATTGAATGCTTTGTCTAGATCATTAGCGGTAACTAGGTATATAGAAGATCTATGCAACTTGAAACCAAAGAGATCACAAATCTTGTTTATCAGCTTGTTATCAAATGGCTTACAGTTGTCAGTTATTATGTACTGTGGAATTCAAAAGCGGTAGATGATATTCACTTGGATAAAGTTCGCAACATTCTCTTTCTTCACTTCCTTGAGAGCAACAGCTTCAGCCCAGTTTGAGAAGTAATCAGTTACAGCCAAGATGTACAAGTATTTATCAGAAGATTTTGGAAGTGGTCCAATAACATCCAATCCTCAAACGTTGAATGTCCAAGATGCTATAGTTAGGTGTAATACTTCAAGAGGTTGATTTATAAAATTTTCATACAATTAACAAGTTATGCATCTTCCAGCATAGTCCAAGATTTATGAGACCCACAATAAAGCTTCGATCCATACTGATGAGACCTACATACTCCTGAGTACGCTTTTTTCAAAGCTTTAACTGCTTCTTCCTATCCTAAACATTTCAAGAGTACTCCTTCAAATGATATTTTGTATAGCATGTCTTTATAGTAAAGGAAGCGAGATACATGATGACGTATATCATTCCTTCTCCTTAGATCCTTTGGAAGTATTCCATAATAAAGTAGTTAATGAAAGGTCGTCGCCAATATTCCTTTACGGCTTCATACACAGTGATGAGGTGCTCAAACTTATCTTCCATGTCCTGATACTCGTTTGGTGATGGTACTACCTATTCTTGGCAGATAGTAACTCATTTCTGATTTGGAAGAGTTAGGGTTGAGGCCAAAGCAGTTAGGGCATAAACTTGCTTATATTCTTTCCTTAGAACATAGTCAAGGGTTACTTCTCCAATCCATCCCATCAACTTCTGAGCATAATCATGATATGGGCATAGCTCTGGCTTTCTGACTTTGTAGCTTCCCAAGAGCTTCTTGAGAGTCCCCAAAGACTTGTAATTGCAGTTTCTTTATGTCAACTACCATCTCAAGTTCGAGTATTAACGCTCGATATTCAATAACATTTTTGGAGAAGTGGTTTGTTAGGGGAAAAGAGTATGGGATAACTTCTCGTTAAGGAGTGAAAAACACCACACGAGTACTAACTCCACTTCAATATGTGACATAATCAAAGTACATCTTTCATAGTGTTCTAGATTCAATAACTATTGCATCTATATCAGGAATTTCATCAGTCAACTCCAATCATCAGGTATCATGTGGTCTTCCAAGAAGTCTGCCAATGTTTGTCCCTTTACAACCTTTTAGGAAATGTACACGATCTTAAACTGTTGACATTGAAGGTGCCATCTTTTAAGTCAGTCCCTAAGGACTGGTTTCGACATTTCAAACTTGATGGGATTTACCTAAGACACAACATATATGACATGAGCTTGAAAGTAGTCTTCATATTTTTTATTAAGAAGGCCAACACCAAACACAACTCTTTGATTGGAGAATAATTCAGCTCATTTGGGGTCATCATTCTGCTAAGATAGTAAAGAGAGTTTTTCATCGCCTTTACTATTCTCTTGTGCTAGTAGTGCTCCAACTGAGTTTCTTGTACCGCGATATAGAGTATCAATGGTTTTCTAGGTATGGGTGCTGTAAGAACTGGAAGCTTCATTAAGTATGATTTGATACTTTCAAAGGCCTTACTACAAGCTTGGTTTCATTCGAAAGGAGCATCCTTCTTATGAGTCGGCTAAATGGTTGACATTTCATCCAGGTTCGAGATGAACCTCCTTAAATATTCTATCCTTCCTTGAAGGATTTTTAACTCGTAAATGTTTCAAGGATTAAGCATCTTAAGAATTGCATCGCCCTTGGCTTGATCAATTTTAATTCCTCGGTGTCAAACAATGAAGCACAGGAACTTTCCAGAAGTAACTTCGAAGGAACATTTTAATGGATTAATCCTAAGTTGATATCTACAGAGCAACCCGAATACCATTCTTATATCTTTTAAGTAGTTGTTTCTCTTTATTGACTTCACAACTAAGTCATCCATATAGCATTCAACATTTTTATGGAGTAGGCCATCAAAGATGTTTTGCATAGCCCTTTGATAAGTGTCACCACATTTTTCAAACCAAAATGCATCACCATGTAGCAATAAATACCATTGGGCGTACGAAATGCAGTGAGCTCTTCATCCTTTGGTGCCATACAAATTTAGTTTTCTCTATTTAATTAAAGGTAGGAACTAGAAGTATTTCCCACATAAAATAATTAAATTAAAGAGAAGAAATAGTTAGATGATCCATCTATGAAGGGCATCGCCTCATAACCAGTGGTAGCATCAATCATCAACTCTAGAATGGAAATTGGAAAATCATCCATAGGGCAGACATTTTTGAGATCTTGAAAGTTGACATAAACTCGAATTTGACCCTTCTTCTTCTACACAGGAAAAATACTTAAAATCCATGTGGTCTATTTAACTTAACGGATAAATCCAACTTCTTGTTGACCTTATTTTCAATTGATGGAACCAACTCTGGCCTAAAGTGCCTTTGGACTTACTTCATAGGACAAGCACCATTCTTGACCTCCAACTGATGGACTGCTACATTTGGATCTAAGCTAGACATCTCTTTATAACTCCAGGCAAAGATATTCGTATATTATTTGAGTATGTTCATATAAATGATTTCCTCATCCATTTCAAATAAAGCGCTCATATAAGTTGGTCTTAGATCTTCATTAGTGACAAGATTGACTTTTATCAAGGGATCTATTGTGGTCTTTACTCCTTCTTTGAGTTCTGATGGAGCATCTCTAATATCTTCCTCCTCTTATGGATCGTTGTCGTTGATAGATATGGTAAAACCATAAAGTATCTTCTCTCTCTTTATCAACCTTCACTTGAGATGGGATATCATTATTATTTTGGGTTATAACAAGATATGTAGAGCCAACACTTTCTTCATCTTCCTTACATTTCTTGGTATAAACCAAAGTGTGAGCCCTTTTTTTTAACATCTCCTTGAATGAAACCATGAGTTTCGTCTATCGCCTTATTCTAGAAGGAATCAAACTATAAAAATCCTTCTAGATTTTTGGTGAAGAGTGCATCATCGTTCTTTGACAACTTTTTTGATGCTTTTTGCATTTCTTCTTCTTTAGTGGTCCTAAATTCTTCAACACAGAAGTTCTTATAGTTGATTATCCAAGTCGATCAAAGATAGAAGGCCTTTTATTAGAAGTAGTGGAATCCTCTTCCACAGTGATATAGTTATTAATTCCCTTCATATAGAGATGTGAACTGGAGGTGGTGGCATGTACCCTAGGCCTTTACGTTCCTACTTGGTTGTATTTTCTGACGGAAGAATGCCCAACCTTGATGGCTCATTAGGATTGTATCTAGCCTTTACAAATAACTTGTAAGAATTTGGATAAAGGCCTTCTTTTGTACGTTTCATAGGGAGTGTTATATCTTGTGGTGGATTTTGAGCCACAAAATTTCCAAGTATCCTTAAGGACGAGTTTATTTCATCAATCTTCCTTATAGGTAGAGTTATCCTCTCTAGTACACTATCTTGGACATTGGACGAATGATATTCTTCTTTATTTACCTTTGGTACATAACAGAGCACAAGAGTTGGCTTCTTTTTCAACGATGCGACCTTCCCCTTATTCAAAGTGGAGGAAGGCTTCTTAGTGGCAACTTTTTCGATAGCCACCACGACCTTCTTAGCTGCAAGATTATCACACTTGGTTGTCGTGACATCATCAACCCTTTTATCATTCACAATTTAATTCTTCAAGTAGAATTTTACATCAAAAAAGTGTGACTTATCCTTAGTGAACGGCTATCATTAGCAACAATTTACTCTTTTACTCTGCCTTTGAGATACTTCAAGCATTCATAGTAAGTGGATAAGATAATTTTATTCTCATGTACCCAAGGCCTACCAAGAAGTATATTGTATGAAGTCTTAGAATTGATCATATGCATCCACGCATTTGATTGCAAATTGTCCATATAAATCCCTAACTTGATAGATTCTATGGTCCTCTAACCCCCTTGGTTGAATCCTTAGATCATCAAACAACTTTCAACAAGTTCATAAGTAGTGATGCCATGTTCCTTTATTACAAGAATAGGTAGGATGTTGACTTTGGATCACTCGTCTATCAAGATTTTATTTATCCTTTTTCCTAGCACATGACCCATCATATACTAGGGATAGGGTTTCACTAAGCAGAAGATTGTTATTTGTAAATGTGATTTTTGTATCACATACATGTGCCTCTTGGCTAAGAGGTTCAAGAGGTTGTACAGTAGATGAAGGAACTCCCATTGGTGGGCTTCAACCTCTGCTCCTTCTTTGGTAGTATTAAAGGAAGATGCCTTTGCATAGAGAAAACTTGGCAAGAATTTTTCCAAGTCACTGGGCATCATGGTTTTTGGTGTTAATGCTCCACTACCCTATCCTTCTTTGGAAGTTCAACTAGACTTTTTTTTATTTCTTCACCATCCTCCTTCTAGTTGGCTACTTGGATGACTCCTTTTGTAGACTCATCTTCTTGCGTCTGTGCCTAGTCACAAGAGTCCAACCTTTATCATCACATTTGTCAACTGATGACTTTTCATACTCTAATGGTCCCTGTTTATGATTTTTAAAGCATACTTGGACAAGATTGAGTGATTCAAAAGTGATAGAGATTTGATGAGAATTGGACTTCTCACCATCAAAGAAAATTTTCTTCTTATTTGCCAATTGCAAGACTTTTTCCTTAAAGCCAAAATATTTTTCCAGGGGGTGGCCCACAAGCCTATGATACTTGTAATAATTTAGGTCATTGATCCTTCCAGCTATGATGGTCCACTTCTATAACACCCTGAGACTACCCCCAGGACGTCACGCGGTGCTTAGGACTACAAATGATCCCAAGCTAACCCTTATACTAGCATAACTCATGAGCAACTAAATAAAATACATTAATTTGAAAGAAATAAGTGGAAGATATTACTTTACTAAGTAGGTTCAATACAAAACTGTATGAAATGATTACTACTCAGGTTATACAAAATAAAACTAAAATTTAATACATCACCTATACTAACTGTGTATGAAACCTCTACTAATATTGACTATAGGTAGTCGGGACATGACCCCTAACTATCCCGAATTAATATGACCGAATAAAGAAAACAAGATGCTACTAGAACTGTGATTGACTCAAGCCCTTGAATATATAGGACTCATCACCTGTTGACTGGAAACTGCACACTGTTTGATTATGATTTGTGGGCTGCAACTGGTATCTACATTATGAGACAATGTAGCACATAGCCGTATATATGGATCAGTACTTTTGGAATGTATTGAGCATGTGGGGGTGAATGCATAAGTAAAATAATATCTCAATGTACTAATAAAATTTCAAATAATACATGCTAAATATAAATGGCTCACCTTGGGCTTGAATAAAACAAAGTTGTAAAATCATAAACATGAGTAGTAAAGCATAATGATAAACTTTATGAGTCATAGCACTTAGTCTAAAAGATTTTCTTTTATTTTTTCTTAGGGAGTTTCTTCTAACCAATATAAACTATGTGAGCTGTCATGGAGTCCAACGTCTTACCCATGTTGGGGAGAGTTGTTCTACCCTTGCCATCAAAATAGAACCTTATCTTAAGTGATCACTGACTTAGCCTACTATGGGCACTTAAACCTATGGTGGCTCTTAGTTCTGGGGCATGAGACCTTGGGATAATACCTAACTCAGTGCTAAATACTACTCCCATACTTATATGCTTAGACTTTTAGGAAATTCACCTTAAAATAGCACAAGGGTTTATAATGAAAACCAATTATGCTACTCTTTCTTTAAATCATAAACTATATGAACAATGTGGATTCCTTTTCTTATCTTAGGATCAAAATATCAATTTCTTTCTTAAATCTTAGTAAATAGCTTATAAAAGAGGCTTAAGATCATAGTCTTATTGAAATCTCAAAACTCATACTTGGGTTTAAAGCATATGTACTTAAATTTTTAGAATTTTACAATAAAGCTTCACTCTCAACAATCATCTTGAAATCATTCAATAATATTAATTAACAACAAAAAGGTGAAATTCATGATATAAACCTTCAATTCCAAACATAAATAGATGAGATAAACATGCACTTCAATACGTAAATCACTTGTAAATTCATAAACTCAAAATGAAGTAATTTGGGTATGAACCCTAATTTTTTAAATCATGAAATTTTAAGAAAGAAACAAGTTTTGAGAATAAGTATGAAAGAGGTATCCTTGTTCATAACCCCACATACTTTAATGAGGAAGAAATTATGAAAAGATTGAACCTTTAAGCTTGATTTCCCAAACCTTAAGTTATTTTTCTCCTCTTGTGTATTAGATGATGAACTAATGATATTGATAGGGCTAAAACGTGTCTAGCGACTATTAATCTCGTGTATTTATGCTTAGTGATGATTAAGTAGTATCAAATGACTTGGTTGCCCCCGAAATAACTCAAAAATAGAGTTTCTACACCACTTGGCTTTATGGTGCAAACTCCATGGAAAACATTAGGCTTTGCGGTGCAAACTTTATGGAAAACATTAGTCTTTGCAGCGCAAACCCTATGGCAAATATTAGGCTTTGCGACACAACCCTATGGCAAACATTAGGCTTTGCGATGCAAACCCTATGGTAAATTTTTTCCAGTGAACGTTTGTGACGGTATGGCTATGCCTATCCCTCATCTAAGCTCTCGTTTACGACACCAACTTAGTTTTAAGGTCCTTAAACATCCCGCAAAACATCAATACATGATCTACCATCACTATAGAGGTTTTAAAGATTATTTTAGAAGTATCGAAAGGGTGTTATGAATACAGGGTATTATAGCTTCATCTATGGTAGCTTAATGAACTTATGCTCAAGAAGTTCATTGAAAATCTCAGCAACATCTGAATCAAGGAAGGGGTATTCTTTTTCTTTTAGCTCTTTTAAGTTCAACATCTGATATGGCTGTACTTGAGAAATAATCTTCATGCTATGCTTTTTTCTCAACTTTGTGATAAACTTTACAAGAGACACGTCAATATTCATAGATTCCATATTATCGCCTTTGGGCATAAACTTGCTCTATTTTCTGGGTTCCTATTTATCCTTTCCTTTTTAAGGGTCATGGATAGGCACTGCTCCTTTTCCTGTAAAAAACATGCTCAAATCCATATCGTGAGCAAGAGTAGATAATTCTTTAAAGGATTTTGGTTTAATGTCTTATAAAATATAGAGAAGCTCCCAGTGCATTCCTTAGATGCACATCTCTATTATAGAAGTTTTTCTCAGCCTATATTTATAGTTAGGCTCGCATTTATCTATTGATTGATGAAGTAAATAACGGGATTGTCCTTTCTTTGAAGAGTATTTGTGAGTTTTACCATGCTCACTGTATGCCTTGTGCTATAGAAGTGATTTAGGAATTCATGCTCCAATTGCTCCCACCTATCAATGAAATTAGGCACAAGGTCTGTGTACCAATCAAAGATATTTCCTTTAGAGAATGGACAAATTATTTTACAAGATAGTATCTATAGGTTCCAACATTATTACATGTCTAAACAAAGTTTTTAACATATTTCTTTGAATTCCCTTTGCCTTCAAATTGCTAAACTTTGGAGGTAGATAACCAGCAGACATTTTGAGCAGTGTAGGGTTTAGCGTATGTCAGGTGAAACCTGGTGATAACATCATACTTGCAGTTGACGGTCAATGAACTTCTTCAATTGATCAATCGGGATAATTCCGTCAAAAGAGACTTGTACCTCCTTAGCTGGTGCTATTTGTTTTATAGGATGTTATGTCTTATGAAGTTCAGGAGATTTTCCAGGTGCATGATTAGAGTCTCCCTATATTATGATACCTATCTTATCCACTAACTTATCAATTTGAGCATCTTAATTTTGTACATATTTGGTCAAACCTTGCCTTTGTCAAGTTTTTAAGCTCCTCCTTCGGGTATGAGACATCAGTTACCATTGCTTGTATAATCACTAGAGATGTTGGAGAGTAACACGGATTATCGGATAAGTTGATCTTTGAAGTGCTCAGCTTATGCGGTGTAAGTGGAGATGATGTGTTGGTTGAACGACCATCCTTCTTCACATAAGAGTATTGCAAATCAGAGTGCTTAAGTAGAGAAAGAGTCTTCTTAAGTATTTCTGACACATTGCTCCCTTCTCCTGAAGCACTTGTATTGGACTTCGCTCATTTTGGGATTGAATATCCAAAAATTGAACTTAGTGTGGATGACACTTGATGTGTTTATTGTCCTAGCATGATGATCTTGCTCCTTGTGATAGCTCTAAAGCTTTCAAAAGTAACACCAATGATGCTTGTATTTCAGTAAAAAATTTGGAATCAACAACCTTGGAAGCAGTCGATTGACAATTGACCTTCTTGGAAGTCATTTCGTTGTTCTTAAACTTTAATGTTAGAAAAGTTGAGATGAGGGGTAGAGATTATCCCACCGGGTGTGAAAACATTTGTTGGACAGTAAAATTTTGAGACCGAGAAAATAATAATCGGGATAAGAAAAATATTGCTTCATTTTTATTGATTTCATATGTGAGTGTTACAATCTCTTTGAGTCCTCAGATTCAAATTTTCAAATATAAATTCAAGGGCTTCGAGCTTGATCTTGAATTTGAACTTGATTTGGAAGTTTTATGAATTTGATCTTGACTTTTACTTAAATTCAAGAGCTCTTGGGCTTGATCTTGAATCTTGTGGTCGTGATCTTGAATCCTGATGAACTGATCTTGAATGCTTCAATCTATAGAGAAACTTGCAGTGTTTGATCTATGATCTCTCTCTTGATTTTTGTTAGAATTGTTGGTCCTTTTCTGAATTATGAGACACCTACTTATAGTTGTAGGAAGAAAAGAGTCATAGTGAAGGTGAATTTCTTTTGACCAATCAGATTTAAGTGACATGACGCCTTTTTATGGGCTTTTAAATTCTCTAGGTCTGCTTTCATTTTGATATATGGCATAATTCTATTGGCTCATTCACTTGACTTGGCATGCCATGTCATTCAATACGTGGCGCTCAATTGGGCCTCTAGATTTGATGATATTTTTGGCTTAGCAAATTGGGTTCATCATTTATGGTCCAAATCAATGGACTGACCCAATAAAAATAGAGCTTTAATTAAATCAATAAATATTTAGACTTAAATAATTAATTTAATTATATTAATCCGCAATATTTATTTGGAAATAATATATTTTGAATTAAATAAAATCCGAATTTCGCATGGATTTAAATTTAATAAAATATCGTTACACACATATATAACCGAAAATTATATCTTTGTTTAATGTTTTAGAATTGCTCAAGCAACGAGATATAATTTTGCATAATAAGTAAGTACAATATTTAAAAAAAAGATATTAAGTTTGATCACACCCCTATACAGACTTCTACCTTTGTCCATAAGTAAAGTCTATTTATAGGAGAAGAAATCTTTGTTCTTCAAGAAAAGAATAAGGATAAAGTACAAGTATCCCCAAACTATACTTGAAATCTCAGTGAAACACCTAAACTTTGTGGGGGTCCTATTACCCCCAAGCTCATTTTTCTGTATTTTGTGCACCTTTTATGCCGATATGACTGTCAAGTAGCAAAATATTTTGTGCTCCTTTTGTAATGACTTGGCAGCCACGTCAGCACAAAAAGATCACAAAAAATAGAGAACAAATAAGTTTAGGGAGTTGTCCTATAACTCTAAAGAACACTAAATGGAATTTTTTAAGTTGTCATGTAATTTTCCATTGTAGGAATTGTTTTTTTGTAGACATAATCATAAAAATAATAAAGATGAAGTAATAAATGATGTAATTCATAACAAATACTTCATTTTTTTAATTGTATCGATCTGAATTTGATTTAATTCAAAGTTTAAGAAAGTAAAGAAGTATTTTAAATCTTGTAATCTTGAACAAAAGATATATAAAATATATTAAATATTATTTAATTTGATAATCTTAAACAATTTATATGAACAAGCAAAACTAAAAGAAATATGAAAATAAGTATGGATTAAAAAGAAAAATGAGATAAATAAATTCAAATATAGGGAGTAGTATATTACTTTTCTTTTTGTTTTTATGGAAACTTGTCCTAATAGAACTTTGTGAAACCAATCCAAATCCAAGAAATTACAACCCCATAGTGGTGTCTTTGCTTTTCGTACCCCGTACGAAAAGTCTTTAAAAAATATTTTTTTCCCTGTTTATGTCTAGAATAAGTACATTTTTACTCCTCTACACATCAAATGTTTTTATACTTTTCATACTCATTTATCTCTAAACTTCTATTTTGTTTCTTTTTTTTTGTTCTCTTTTTTATTTTTCTTGTCTCAACCTTTATTTTTTTCATTTTTTCTTTATTTTGTTTTTCTCAAACATTATTTATTTTTCATTTCACTCTATTTTTAATTTATTTTCTCAACCTTTATTTTTTTGTTTTTAACTTTTCCCATTTTTTCTTTTTTTTTTTTCATTTCTCAAAAATTATTATTATTTTATCTTTTCATTTTTATTTTTTTTCCTTTTTTGGTTCTTCATTCTTCTCTTTTTTCTTAACCTTTACCCTTTTTTCTTTTCTCTTTTTTTCTTCTTCTCAGCATCTATTATATTTTTGTAATGAACAAAAAGTTGGACAATCTGAAAAGAGAATCTTCTTTCTTTGACATCGAGGTAAATTTAAGGGCATGACTTATTGTTTGAAAGTTCTTTGGGATAAGTTTTGCCTCTAAGACAAGAGTTATAAAACATCTCATAAATCAAGATACAATGTGGTAGTGTCAACCCTTGCCTATGGCACATAACTTGATGTTTAAAAGTCTTTGGGCTAAGCCTTGTGTCCCTGGCCGCGACGGGCATCCTGAACCACGAAGGTCCGAGAGACCCATTATCATACTATCATAGCATAATTCATACAAAATTGAAGTGCGGAAGATATAATAAAATTCAAGAAAATCTTATAATCAAAGTATGTCAATAAAGTTATGACAATACAATAATCAAAACTCGTCTACGAAGCCTATACTAAAGACTAACTGTTTAGGCTAGGAAAAGGCCCTCGGATGAACCATAAACTGAAAGAATCAAACATATGAATAAGTGCCTTCCAGAAGATGGACGGCTCACCAACTCTAACATATCCGAATATTCTACTAATGTGATGAACCATGAAACCGAGCCTGAGAACCTACATTATAAGACAAAGTAGCTGCTCGAGGATGATTAATACTTGAAATGTATTGGTATGCAGAAAAATCTAAAAATAACATATATTTCGTATAAAATAATCAAGAGCTTGTGAAAACAACTTAACATAATACAGATCACAATACATGGGTACAGTTAAAAAGCTTCAATCAATCTTGTAACAACATAGACAAAACTCTTTATTTTATTTCTGAGCTAAATGATATCCTACATAAATGATACCTAAGGGCTACATGGATCCTCTATTAACTAGTCGTCCAAGCCCCTATTCTAAATTTATCGCAAGGATTGTGGTTCCAGGAGAAGGTATTCCCCCTTGCGATATATCATAATTACCACCCTTACCGGATAATATATCATAAATTTTGTATCAGCAAAACATAATTTTCAGCAATGAGTTATCTAAACTCATGCCTTCTTTGTGTATCCATCTAACTCTCTTTAAACCCAATTTTAACCTCTTAAAACCATGTTTCATGCTTATAAACATTTATTTCTTTAATGTTAAGGTCATTCTTTAATAGGTATCCTTATACCCAAACTTGTAAGCTATATCATGTCATGTTTATAACCCTTTTCATTTAAAACATATTAATAAGCACCTAAATAATTACATATCACATGAGAGTTTTAAGTTCAAACACACATGCAAACTTATGCAAAATCACTCTCCTTTCAAGACTTTAACATAGGGTGGCCATCTCTTGCATAAATCTCATGAAATCTTCTATTTAACACAAAAGAGCATTTAGAAAAAAATGAAAACACCCTCTCTTGGAAAATAAAACCATGTCAATTCATACTTGATAATAAAACATTTGACTCAAGGTTTTATTCATTCATTGGAACGATTCAAAATATATTACAGGAATAGATTTCATCATAAAAAGGGGAATCATAAATCATGTTCCAAAATCAATTCTCAAAATCCATAGCATATATAAACATGAATAATATCTCAAGTTTATAGAAAACCCCATACTAAATATAAAATTTCAAAATAAAAAAGGGGTTCTTAATGCATGCTCTTAAAGCAATTTCAAAACCCATAACATATATACATATACAATTTAAAATTTATTAAAAACATCATACTTACACCCACGAGTGTTAGGATAGTTATAGATACCTTTTGATGGAGGAAAATCAAAGAAAGGCCTTGAGATTGGAACCTACAAGCCTTGAAATTCAAAAATCCTTATTTATGTTCTTTGGAGAAAGAGGATGAGGAATTTGGGAGATTTTTACTGACTTAGGACGACTTTAGGGTAATAAAATGGATTAAGGAGTTATTGGGGGTGAAAAGATATTTTTCCCTTGATTTAACAAGGGAAAAACATACTTTAACTTCTGGGAAGGGAGGGTTGCACTGCGGGCCCAAATACATGGTTTCAATTGTGCCCCGCAACCTATATCTCACAGCAAGATCCTTTCCTCGAGTTGCCTATCGCACACCCTGGACAATGGCTCACTAAAATGCCTATAATCTTTACTCCAAATTTGGATTGATGAACTATTAGTTTCATTGAAAAGAAGACTCACAAGAATTTTATTTGATATATATTATGCAACATAACTCATTATATTCTAGGATTAATGCTCTTTGTAAGTTGGACCAAGTTAGAATATCTACTAAAACTCAATTGGTAGCAAGGTTCTCAACTTATCTTTGAGATTGCAGATTTCTAAAACTTATATTCATCTTCAAAGATGTTATAACACTAAAGAATTGATATTTATATTTATCTCCAAATAGAAATCATTGGGTATGGGTCTATACTCATAGTAAGGATGATTCAAAATTTAGCCCGAAAATATAGAATGTTACATTATCTCTCCCTTGGGATCATTAGTCCTCGAATGATGGATAGGAACTTGTTGAAACTCTAAAAGTATGGAATAAAGGATGTAACCTTACATTAGGTGAAACACCCTAAATTTTGGCCTTTGAAAACTTTTTTATTTCAGAGCTTTCTGCTCTGGCAAAGACTCACCTGATGAGTCGTAACATGTTTTAACGGGTCATAAGACCCAGTTTTAATGAGCCCAGTAGGATTTTCCTAAGTTACTACCTTGATAAATACTGGACTTAATGAGTCATATAGACTCATAACAAGTCATAAGGAGGGTATTTCATAATGTGTCCACTGTAGTGCCTTTATTGAAACTATTGAGACTACAACTTGAAGCTACGAGTCGTAGTATCTCATTATGAAACATAGGGTTCCAGCCATAGGGTTCATAGTGAACAAACCAAGGGGGTTCTGGTTTGGCTACGACTGGAGGGTCCGAGTTGTAAGGTGACCCTACAAGTCATAAGGTCACCCGCAATGACTGACGGTTTAATTTCTAGCTACTAATAAGGGTATTTTAGACATTTTTCTCTTGACCTAAACATAAACCATGACGTATAACCATATCGATACTTTATTCTAAACCATAACACAATAATAACATATCCTCTTCTATCTTAAAATCTCTCAAGCCAAGCAAGCTAGGGTTTTCTCAAGGTTGAGCATCCAGGGGTCAATTCAAGTTTCTTCTCTATAATTGTGAATATTTTAGGCTTGTTACTCTTCTTTCATTGTTAATATTGTAATATCATATGATTTAAATTATTATTCATGAGATATTTATGTTGATTTTATAATAAGATTTGAGGGTTTTGAATGCTTGTTGTTAAACAATGTTTTTCCATGGTTTATATATGATTAATCATGCTTTAAATATGGTTTTGAAATTGTGGCTGCATGGGAATAGTGATTAAACAAAGGGGTCATGGGTAAACCCCAATTTGATGATTTTTCCTTAATTATGGTTTTGGAAATTGTACGCCCTCAACATGATTGTGAAATTATCAATGAAAAAGGTCTTTTGTCAAATAGTTTGGTTTTCCTACTTGTAATAATGCATTGGCATAAACAGGATAATTAAGTATGCATGTCTTCCTTCAAAGGCCTTGGTGGCCATAAATAAATGGTGGAATTGTAACTTGGGGGTCGGTTGATTAAATGGGTTCTAGTCCCAAATAATTAATTATTTGAATATCTTTTGACTTATGGATTCTAGTACCAGTTAGTTGAGGAGAAGACATAGCATGATGATATTAGCTTGTAAGCGAGGTTAGTATGACTATACCAATGGGATTCCTTGGTGTGTAATTGGTTTAATGAAAATGGGAATATGTGTTAAATATTTTAATTGGTCTTTAAAAGAGGGTTGTATAGCTGAGTCGTGAAAGTGGAGGTCTAAGTGACCAACACTGGAAACCGCGCTAGCAAGTTAGGAGGTCATTATGGTTGAGGGTTCGTGTCCCCTTGCTTGTGACCAGGTGGTTTAAGTCCACCTTATTTTTATTATTATGATTGGAGGGTTCGAGTCCCTCTTATCACATTTCATGATTGAGTGCTTAAGTCACCTTAGTATATAATTGGAGGGTTCGAGCCCCTCTTATCACCTTTCATAATTGGGTCCTTAAGTCACCCTAGTATATGATTGGAGGGTTCAAGTCTGTCATGTATATATATAATCTTTCTATACTTTGTACGGCTACACGTACTGGGGCACGACCGGAGTGTGAAAGCTGCGGCCTATATAGCCCTTGGGTACTATTATATGATGATTGAGATACACGACCCAAGCTAATATTTTAAAGTGCATGTTAAGCCTTGTTCCCTATCCTCGCATGTAATATATATATATATATGTATGTATGTATATGCATTTGGTTATGTGCATTGGATTTTAAATGATTTGAAACTGATGATCATGGCATTATGTTATCCTTATCCCTGAGTATCATGCTAGTGTTCACCCTACTAACCGTCTTCGAATGTTGTATCCCCATGCGATGCAGGAATTGTCCATACTTTTACTCCTACTACACAGAGATTCAGATTCAGAATCAGTCCGTGAGCAGACATCGAAGTGATGAGCTTTTATACATTGGAAGTATACATTTCATGTTTTGGTTCCTTAAGTCTCAGATAGTTTAGACTTATTTTTGGCTATAGTCGGGGGCATGTCCTGACACTCTTTGTAGACACGTGATTTTGATCCTGCTCGAATTTTAACTTATTTTTTGATATTAAATATTTATATTTGGTTCGATATTATTTTAATATTTATTTTATTTTAATAAAATTTTAGTTAAAAATAAATAACTAAATTAAGTTAATTTTGGGATGTTTTATTTTATTTTTATTCTAATTTTTAAAAAATAATATAAAAATTAAAAAATATATATTTTTTTTCTTTTTAAATTTTAAACAAATAAACTAGTAGTTTTAGTACTATCTTAATTATATTTATTTTCGGTTATTTTATAAACTTTTATTGTATTTTCTTAAATATAAAAATTAATTAGTTATTATTATATCATTTTTATTATTATTATTATTATTATTTTATTTATTATTTTTATTTGTTATTATTAATTATCTTCTATATAAAAATAAAAGAGAAAAAGGAAAAAAGAAAAAGATACAAAATTACAAAAAAATCCTATCCTATCTGTAGTAACTGTTCCCCCTCAATTTCTCCCCCTCCCCCCGCCCCCACCCAAAAACCCTGCTACTTAAGGACTTCCCCACCCTAGAAAAAAGGATGTACATAAGATCAGAAAAATCAGACAGTAAAAACACCAGAGAGAAAATATCAGAAAAAGAAAAAACATTGAAAGAGGAGAAAAACAAAAACATCAAACAAAATAGAGAAAAAGAAGAAAGTTGAAGTTGGAGTTCTGGTCAAATTTTTGGTGACGAACTTTGTTATTCAGTCTAAAACATTCAGGTTCTTATTCAACTCTATATTTATTTTTATAAGTTTTGTTATAAGTGAAGTCATAATAAATATTTTTAGTGATTTCATGAATTGTTGTATGTAAATTGGTTGTAGTATCCTATTTTATTTATGTGATCCTTTATTCAAGTATCTTGCGAATGTTATTAACAGTGAAAAGTGAAAATTAATAGAATGAAATAAAGTATCTAATTTTTCATTTGTATATAACAAAAACCTAGTAAAAATTGTTTACTGATGCGTGAGCAGATGCTAACACATTTGAGCCTTTTAACTGAGAATAATTGTAAAGTCTTAAGCAAATTTTGTCGTTTTAATTGTTTTCTCTTTGATATTGCAGTAAAAGTAAAGATGCAAGAGAACCAGCAATAATGGAAGTAAAAGAGTTGATTTTTGAGCAAGTAGAGAGGGAAGTATAGCTGACGACTTGTCTGATAAGTCATCAGCCTTGTGATAAGCTATCAGAGTTGCCATCAGCCTTAGACAGAAAATAGGATTTGAAATGAAGAAGCGACGAAAATTCTGATAAGTTGTCAACTTTGTGATAAGTTATAAGAATCATCGTCAGCTGTAGACAGTGTGAGGTAGTTGGAACAGAAGTGTGATGACATTCCCTGATAAGTCATCAGGTGTCTAATAAGCCATCAGGAATACCGTCATCCCAAGGCAGAAATCATGAAAGTGGAAGAGGACCTGACGACAATTTTGATAAGTCGTCAGACTCCTACATAGCCGTCAGAGTGTCATCATTAGCCTAAAGCAAAAATCATCAAAATTGGAGAAGAATCTAACGATATTTCTGATAAGTTGTCAGATTCCTAATGACGCATCACACTTCGTCGTCACCTGTGTGAGAAAAGATCTGTAATCTGTGATTTGTTTCCATAATTAGGCTGAAGTATTTAAGGCATAATTTAGGTTTTTTATGAGCATCTTGAACTTCATGTTTTCATCAAGTTTTCTCTCTAGTTTTCTCTGCAATATTACAGTTTATTTTTGGAGAAATTATTGTTACCATTGTTTTAGGATTTTCTACTGTGATCAAATCTGAGAAATACTTGTTGCTATTCATCTTGCTATAAGTTCATCTATCAAATTATGAATTCAACTTGTTGTCTTGCTTATTATATTATGAGTAGCTAAATTCCCTTAACTCGAGTTGTGGGATCTATGGGTTTGGGTTTGTAATGTAAAGAAGTGTTCAAGATTCTAACGGTGGTAGAAACTTCTTGTTAATTCCATTATTTTATATTCTGACTATTGGTTACAAACAATAGGCCTTGCTTACTAGTGATTTGCTTGAGATAAGAAATCAACCGTACTAAGGAGCGAATTATCAACAGGTACTTGGAAGTATCAAACTTCCATTTAATAATTAATGTTGTAACAAGATTAATTAACTTGAGATACCATCCTTTTATGAAATATAAATTCCCTAAGTTTGAAAGAATTAGGTGGTTAAATGTCTAAATAGGTTGAGAAACATTTAGACATAACTTCAACAAGGATAGTCTGTTGTTTCTACCTATCATAAGAATCTTGAACCGTTGCTAGCGTCTATCAAATCCCAACTCCCATACTGAACATAACTCTGGTTTCCCTTATCATATTGATTTCAAACACTGAATTGAGAAGTAATTATTTGCTACCTTTCCAAAAAAAACCATTAACAGGAAACTACTATCTATCAGTTGATTAACCCATAGATAACTTAAATTCACACCATATTCCCTGTGGGATTCAACCCCAACCTAGTTAGGTTATATATTGCCAACAATCGCTTACATTCTTGTAAGAGAGGTGTAGTTTGAGTGTTATCAAAAATGGCTCCATTGTCGGGGAGTACAATTGTAAATTAAAGTTTGTGTACGCTAATTGACTGTTAGTCAAGTTTCCTAGTTTTACGTTTATTTGTTATTTTTATTTTCTGCAGGACTTTTGTGGTGTATACCAAGAACCAAAAGTTCCGTAGAACCCTTATTACTATTTAATCCAGAACTATAACTAATTGGCAGAATGGCAAACCAGCAGGAGGCTGACAGATTAGCAGTCTTAGCTAGAGCTTAGGTGAATGTGCAGAATGACGGTCAACAAGTATGGAATCTAAATCCTGAGGATGAAGACTTGGGAGACGAGGAGTTGCTAAACCCTAGTTACCCAAGTCATGCAGAGCAAATAGCTGCACCAGTACAGTATAATGCTAATAGGAATCATTCGTTCTGAGGAAGGCAAGATCACCAGCCGATTCAGTATGACCTCAATAATGATGATGGAATGGATGGAGAAGGTGCAACAGGTACAATTATTCCTCCACTATTAGCACTTGGGGAAAAATTCAACATTATGAGTACTACAATTCAAATCCTTCATCTGATGGGGTTGTTTGGTGGCCTTCCTGGGGATGATCTGAACTTGCATCTAGGGGTGGGTTAGAATGCTATCCGTTTGAGATTATTTCCGTTGTGTTTGTCTGGGAAGGAAACATTGTGGCTTAATGAGCTGGCACCTAATTTTACAACCAACTAGAGGCTGTTGAAAGGAGCTTTACTAGAAAGGTTCTTTCCACCTTCCAAGAGGGTACAGTTGAGGGATGAGATCAATAACTTTAGACAGCTCTCAAATGAAGCCTTGCATGAAACCTGGGAGAGATTTAAAAAGATGATGATGTAGTATTTGAACAATAACATGACGTAAATATACTTGATGGAGACTTTGTACAGGGCTTTTAACTCTGTGACAAAACCAATTGTAGATAATTCTGTTAGCGGTTCGTTTGTTGATCTTACATTCCCAGAGGCTTCCGAAATGCTAGAGAGAATGACCAAATAGAGTCAGGCATGGCATACTAGAAACTCTATGGTAGTAAGCCCCACTATTTCTATTGGTATGACTGTGGAACAATGCAGAAGAGATGAGGAGAGTGATCAAGACATGGCTCACCTAAAAACACAGATGGACTTGCTAACTAAGAATTTACTATCAGGTAAAATTGAGAAAGTAAAGGCTGTGGGATTGCAGGGAAAAGTGGAGTCCGACTCAGAAGAAGAGGCAAACTATGTAAATAATCAGGGGGTTTTCTGAGGTAATAGACAAGTAAATCAAGGTTGGACTTATTATGTTAAGGCTGGATATAAGAATCAGAAGCAAGGAAATTGGAGGAGAAATAATGATAGGAGCGGGTTATATGTCCCTCCTGGAAATTGTGAGGTTGCTACAACAAGTTCTGAAAAGATGTCCATAGAGGACATGATGGCTAAATTATTAAAGGGAGTGGAGGCTACCAACTCAGGGTGACTACTATGAAGACTGATCTGTCCTCTATGAGTCAGTTGGTAAACTCACACTCCACTTCGATCAAATAGATGGAACAGTAAATAAGCCAACTCTTCACAGCACTGAACCAGAGAAAGAGTGGAACGTTACCTAGTGAAATGATTCAGAATCCATAGAATAATGGCTCATGTATGACAATTACCACTAGAAGTGGTAAGATATTACCTGGACCTCCTGTGGGCAAATGTGGAGTTAAAGATGTGATTGAAGTAGATGGTGAGCTTAAAACAGATAATCCAGCGGAGTCTAAGAAGCTGGATGGAATTGATATCCCTTTTAATCATCAACGGGTTGATGAGTTGGAAAAAAAAGAGAAGAAGAAGGAGGTAGTGGTTACCACTATTCTGAAACACCACCTCCCTTTCCTCAGAGATTGAAGAAGAAGGTTGATGACATGAAATTTAGTAAATTCATGGCAATGTTGAAGTAGTTAACAATAAATGTGCCTTTGGTGGAAGCACTCAAGAAAATGCCAGGGTATGCTAAATTCATGAAGGACCTTGTGACAAAGAAAAGAGTGGAGAGCTACGAACTGGAGGATAATCTCCATCATTGTAGCGTTATTTCTATGAGGTCCTTGGTGCAAAAAAAGGCAAACCCAAGAGCATTCACTATTCCTTGTACGATTGGGTCTCTGGAATTCGCTAAGGCCTTATTTGATCTGGGAGCGAGCATTAATCTAATGCCGCTGGCTGTATATAAAAATTGGTTTAGGAAATACCAATCCCATCAATATGCGACTCGTGATAGCGGATAGGTCGGTGAAATAACCTGTTGGTATTTTGTATGATATATTAGCAAAGGTATCTAGCTTCAACTTTTCTACGGATTTTGTTATTCTAGATTGTGAGGTGGACTTCGAGATGCCCATAATCTTGGGTTGACCTTTTTTCACAACTGAAAGTGTGTTGATTTATTTGCAAGGTAATAAGCTCTTATTTAGGATGAATGATGAGGTGGTATGATTTGATGTGTACCAATCAATGAAACAGCATAAAGAAATGAGTATGTTCTCAATTGTTGATGTATATTATAAGGATGAGCAGAAGGTGTCAACAGAGGATAAACTTGTTGTCGAGCCTTTAGCCGCAGTTCTGATGAATTTTTATCATGAAGGCATTGAGGAGTACAAAAAGACTATTTGTGCTTTGTCAAGAATAGGTTCATACTCTTATGCTCCTAAGAAGCTAGATCTTGATCATGATCTTGCTAATCGACCAATACCACCAGCTAAGCCATCCATAAAAGAGCCATCGGTGTTGGAATTAAAAGAACTGCCAGGGTATTTAAGTTATGTATTTTGGGCAACGAAAATATGATACCTGTTATTATTGAAGCTGATTTGGGTGAGCAGCAGGTAGAATCACTAATTTTGGTACTTCAGAGGTACAAAGAAGAAATAGGTTGCACTATCGCAGATATTATTGGAATTTCCCCTAGCATCTGCACTCATAAAATACAAGAGGTAAGAGTGGTTAAGAAGGAAATTATTAAGTTGTTGGATGTAAGAGTGGTTTACCCTATTTCTGATAGTAAATGGGTGAGCCCAGTTCAATGTGTGCCCAAAAAAGGGGCATGACTGTTATTGCAAATGAAAGAAATGAGTTGATTCCACTCAGGCCTATGACTGGGTGGAGAGTTTGCATGGAATACTGCAAACTAAACTTATGTACTTTGAAAGACCACTTCCCGATGCCCTTTATAGACCAAATGCTTGATCGATTGGCCGGAAGGGGGTGGTATTGCTTCTTGGATGGTTATTTTGGATATAACCAAGTATGTATTGCTCCTAAAGATCAAGAGAAGATGACATTCACATGCCCATATAGCACCTTTGCATTTAAGAGAATGTCGTTAGGGTTATGCAATGCACCCGCTACTTTCCAATGGTGCATGATGTCTATTTTCTCAGATATGGTAGAGGACACCTTAGAGGTATTCATGGATGATTTCTCTGTGGTGGGAGATTCATTTGAGCTGTGTTTGGCAAACCTGAGTATGGCCTTACAAAGATATGTTGAATTTAATTTGGTGTTTAATTAGGAGAAATGCCACTTTATGGTAAAGAAGGGCATCGTTCTTGGGCACAAAATTTTAGCAAAAGGGATAGAGGTTGATCAAGCCAAGGTTGAAGTTATTGAGAAACTACCACCTCCCATTTCAGTGAAGGGAGTACGTAGTTTTCTTGGATATGCTAGATTTTACCCGGAGGTTTATAGGAAACTTCTCGAAGGTTGCAAATCTACTTTGCAAACTTTTAGAGAAAGAGGTAAAGTTCTCCTTCGATGATGATTTTTTGAAGGAATTTGAATGCCTTAAAAAGAAGTTGGTCAAGTCCTCTATCATTGTTGCACCAAACTGGTCAAACCCGTTTGAGATCATGTGTGATGCAAATTGTGTTGCCGTTGGAGCTGTATTGGGATAAAAGGAGGACAAACTGTTTCATGCAATATATGATGCCAGCAAAGAACTGAATGGAGCGCAAAAGAATTACACCGTCACTGAATAGGAACTCCTGGCTGCAGTGTATGATTTTGAGAAATTTTGCTTGGGAGTAAGATGGTAGTCCACACTAGCCACGTAGCCTTGAGGTATTTGATAGATAAGAAGGATGAAAAACCAAGACTGATTAGATGGGTGTTACTACTACAAGAATTTGACTTTGAAGTCAAAGATAGGAAGGGTTGCAAAAACCAAGTTGCGGATTATCTATCTAAAATGGAAGGTGAGTAGGAAGTTAGTGATGAAATGGAGATAAATGATACATTTCCTAATGATGATATTTTGGCTGCTGCTATGGAGAAAATGCCTTGGTACGCTGATTTTTCAAATTATGTTGTGAGTGAAGTCATTCCAGAAAATTTTTCATTCAATCAAAGAAAGAAATTCCTTCATGATGTAACACACTACTTCTGGGATGAACCATATCTTTTTTAGTGATGTGCTGACAATATTATAAGGAGATATGTGCCAGTAGTGAAGGTATTATGTATATTGGAAGCATGCCATGCTTCCCCAGTTGGAGGTCACCATGTAGGTGACCGAACGGCTAGAAAGGTGTTGCAGAGTGGCTACTATTGGCCAATATTGTTCAAGGATACTCACGAGTTTGTGCTGAAGTGTGACCAATGTTAGAGGTAGGGGTTGATCTCCAAAAGACATGAGATGCCTTTGACTAAGATGCTTGAAATGAAATTGTTTGACGTTTGGGGCAGCGATTTTATGGGTCCTTTTGTAAGCTCGTATAGGATGAAGTATATTCTAGTTTCTACTGATTATGTCTCAAAATAGGTCGAAGCTATTGCCTTGTCTGATAATGAAGGAAAAAGGGTTGTTGCTTTTCTCAAGAAGAACATCTTTTCTCGCTTTGGAGTACTACATACTATTATAAGTGATGGAGGATTTCATTTTTGCAACAAAGTTTTCGAGTTGCCTTATAAAAATATGGGGTAAACAGCATAGAGTATCCACTCCATATCACCCACAAACTAGTGGACAAGTGGAGGTGTCAAATCGAGATATTAAAGACATCCTAGACAAAATGGTGAATGCTAGTCGGCAATACTGGTTTCGAAAGCTTGATGATGCCTTGAGGGCATATCGATCTACTTTCAAGACACCCATTGGCATGTCACCGTTCTTGTTAATCTATGGAAAAGAATGCCACTTACCAATAGAGCTGGAGCATAGGCTTTATAGGCACTCAAAAGGTTAAATTTGAATTGGAAGAAGACAACAAGGCTAAGACTGGGGCAACTGAATGAGATGGATAAATTCCATCTCGAGGCATATGAAAGAGCAGACCTATACAAATAAAATATAAATAAGTATCATAATTGGAGGATCGAGAAACGAGATTTCCAAAAAGACGAGTTGGTGCTTCTGTTCAAGTCTACTCATCTGGAGTAGTAGAACTTGAAAATGAAGACGACAGCATCTTCAAGGTTAATAGGCAACGAGTCAAACTTTATATCGGTCCAAAAGACTCGCTGAAAAGTATTGCTACTATCTGTCTCGATGAAGTCTGAAGTAATCGAGATACCTGAGTCGTGCCACGACATTAAATCAGGCGCTACATGGGAGGCAACCCATGATCCCTGTGCTTGATCTACTCCAGGTATACCCTAACCCTTAGTTTAGTTTTTCTTTGATTTTAAGTTGAGTGTGTAGGGTGAGTTGTTGTTGTAATATTTTGTAGTTGACTAGGAGAAATACAAGTACCTGAGGCATTTAACATGGTTTTGTTATTTTTTGAACACCTCTCAAATGGTCTGATTGTTTAACTATGTGATTTGCATCTAAGTGTGACCACTGTGCATCTTGTTATTAAACCAGTGTTGGGTCAAGTCAAGTAAAACCAAATCTCATTGTTCCTGGAAGACCCATTAAGCCTCTTTTAATCATAAAAGGATCTCCAATAGCTCCTATTGTTATTAAACCAGTGTTATAGTTGCCTTTGGTTAATACCAAGGCGGTCCCCTGGAACTACGATAGCATTATGGTGATGCACAAGGGGAAAGAAATAATCAAAGAGGTGGATAAAATAGGAGGATTAACCCATTCTGGGAGATGTTACGCCCCAGTGGAGTTAAGAAAGAATAAACAAGGTAATGAAGAATGAATGACAGTCAAGAAGCCTATTACTAAAGAAGAGGCTGAAGAATTCTTGAAGAAGATGAAGTTACCAGAATATTCTGTTGTAGAATAATTGAGGAAGACACCAGCACAAATTTCTCTATTGTCTTTATTGATACACTCGAAAGATCACCGCAAGGCCATAATAAAGATTTTAAATGAGGCATATGTGTCCAGTGATATTAAGATGAATTAACTGGAAAAATTTAGTGGAAGGATTCTTGAGGTAAATAAGATCACTTTCTCCGACGATGAATTGCATGTAGAAGGCATTGGACATAATCAAGGTCTCTACATTACTGTGAAATATGAGCATTCCTATGCTACTCTAGTGTTTATTGGTTGGGGGTCTGGTGCTAACATTTTACCTATGTCAATTTTGCAAAAGTTGAATGTTAATGTAGAAAGGATCCGACCTAATAATGTAAGAGTCAAAGGTTTTGACGGAGCAAAAATGGATGCCATTGGTGAAATAGAGCTCATATTGACAATCAAGCATGTGGATTTTGTTTTAGATTTTTAAGTGCTGAACATTAATGCTTCATATAATATGTTGTTAGGTAGGCCATGGGTTTATAAGACTAGAGTAGTCGCATCTACGTTGCACCAAATGGTCAAGTTTGAACATGACAGGCAAGAAATAGTTATTTGTGGTGAAGAAGACTTATCCATGTATAAAGACTACTCTGTTTTCTCTATTAAAGCAGATACTATAGATAGAGTGCTAATTCATCAAGCTTCTGAGGCAGTGGATGTTGAGTATATCATTGAGGGGAATCTCATTCTACGACCATAACTATCCTCAACATCTGTTATCGTAGTGAATGAAATCTTAAAGTATGGTTTTGAACCAGGAAAAGGTTTGGGGATGTTTTTGCAAGGCAGGGCTCATCCATTAAACCTCTATGAGAGCCTCGGTACCTTTGGTTTGAGATAAGAACCCACTTTTGAGGACAAAAAGAAGGTTAAAAGCACAAGAAAGATTAAAGGTCACTTACCAAACCGATACCGCCACTTCACGAGTCTTTCATTAAAGACAGTGTTATTGGATCCTCCATGTTACCTGTCATAGAGTTAATGAATGGTGATGGTACAAATTTGATTGGCCTTTTCTAGAATATGTTCATTGAAGATGATATGGTTAAAATTGGAGAAGGTACCAGTAATGCAGATATGCAGTTCATCGGCCTTGATGTCCAGCTTACCAATTGGGAGGCCACTTCCCTTCCTACTATGAAGGAGTCTTGGTAGTTTGTTTATTTGTATTTCTATAATTTGAATAATTCTAGGGTTGTAATTCAGATCTTTACCTTGGTATTTTAGGTTAAAACTTTTTCTATCTTTGTTTTAATGAAATATAGTTTTCCTTTTGTTTAATTTTGATTCCAATATTTATTTTCTAGTATACAGTTCTTTCTATGTCAATTCTAATAATATGGCATGCATGAAGAATTGTCAACCAGATTTAAAAACCCAATCTAATTATGAAATAATGAATAAAGAGGTTGAATACAATGAAGAGGAAGCATTTGAAGATATAAGAAAAAATTTTAAACAGTTTGAGAATAAGTCAAATCCAAATTTGGATGAAACTAAGGTGATCAGTTTAGGAGATCATGAAAATATTAAAGAGAATAAGATAAGTGTACATGCTCAACCACAACAAAAGAAAGCTATAATTGAAGTTTTTCTAGAGTACAAAGACATCTTTGCGTGGTCTTACGATGATATACCCGACTTAAGCACTGATTTGGTAGTTCATAAGTTGCCAATTGATCCTGTTTTCCCTCCTATCAAGAAAAAGTTAAGGAAACTTAAAACTGACATGAGTGTGAAAATCAAAGAGAAAATCACAAATCAACTTAAAGCTAAAGTCATTCGAGTGGCCCAATATCCTACTTGGTTGGCAAATATTATCCCTGCTACAAATAAGGATGGCAAAGTTTGGATGTGTGTTACTTATCATGATCTAAATAAAGCAAGTCCGAAAGATGATTTTCCGCTTCCCAATATAATATTTTATTGGACAATTCTACCAAACATGATCTTACATCTTTTGTGGATTGTTATGCGGGGTATCACCAGATCATTATGGATCCAAAAGATATGAAAAAGACATTATTTATCATGTCATGAGGGATATATTATTATTGAGTTATGCCATTTGGATTAAAAAATGTTGGGGCAACTTATATGAGGGAAATGACCACAATGTTTCATGACATGATGCACAAAGAGATTGAAGTTTATGTGGATGACATGATCATTAAATTAAGAGAGCAGTCTGACCATGTCAAAGATCTGAGGAAATTTTTTGAAAGGCTTCGAAGGTATGATTCAAACATAACCCAGCGAAATGTGTATTTGGAGTCCTGTCAGGAAAAATCCTGGGGTTCATAGTCAGTCGATGTGGCATTGATTTAGATCCTTCAAAAATAAAACCTATTCAAGATTTAACTCCACCAAAGAATAAAATGGAGGTGATGAGCTTACTTGGAAGGTTGAATTATATCAGCAGATTCTTTGCCCAACTTACAACAACCCTGAGCCAATATTCATGTTGTTGAAAAAGAATGCTAAAGTTTAATGTACTGAAGAATGTCAAGAGGCATTTCACCAAATTAAGAGGTACTTGTCGAATCTTCCTATTTTGGATCCTCTCGAGCCAGACAGACCCTTAATATTATATATGTCTTTGTTAGACAATTCTTTGGGTTGTATTGGATCAACATAATATCACGGGCAGAAAAGAACAGGCCATCTACTACCTTAGCAAAAAGTTTACCACTTATGAGGCTAAATACACTTTTCTTGAAAAGACATGTTGCGCCTTAACTTGGGTAGCATAAAAGTTGAAACATTACTTGTTATCTTAAACTACTTACCTCATCTCTCATATGAATCCCTTAAAATATATTTTCAGAAGTCTATGCCTACAGGTATACTCGCAAAATGGCAGATGCTGCTCACAGAGTTTGATATTGTCTATGTGACACGAACTACAATGTAAGCTCAAGCTTTAGTGAATCATTTCGCTGAAAATCCTATTTATAAAAAATATGAACCATTGAAGACCTATTTTCCAGATGAAGAGGTATTGTGTGTTAATGAGGTTATTTTTTATAATTGCCATTCAGGTTAGAATTTGTTCTTTTAAGGAGTTGCTAATGTAAAAGGAGTAGGGATAGGGGAAGTCCTTATTTTTGAATCAGGACAATACTATCCTATAACAGCCCAACTTTGATTCTACTGTACAAATAATATGGCAAAATATGAAGCGTGCATTCTAGGTTTGAGACTATCCATTGATATGGGAATCCAAGAACTATTAGTGTTAGGAGATTCATATTTACTAGTCCACCAAATCCAAGGAGATTGGGAGAGTCATGACTACAAGCTTATACTGTATCATGGTTGTTTGCAAGATCTGTGTCAAAGATTTGTATCAGTGAAGTTCAAACATATTCCCAAAGCTCCTAATGAGAATATTGATGCTTTGGCGACTTTATCTTTGTTTTCAAGATCTGTGTCAAAGATTTGTATCAACAAAGTTCAAACATATTCCCAAAGCTTATAATGAGATTGTTGATGCTTTGGCGACTTTATCTTTGATGTTCCAACATCCCTACAACACTTATATCGATCCCTTACATATAAAGATCAGTGATCAATATGCATATTGTAATGTGGTTGAGGAAGATCTTGATGGTGAGTCGTGGTTCCATGATATCAAAGAATATATTTAGACTAAAAAATATCCCATACATGCCGATGGTAACCAAAAGAGAACCATTCGATGACTGGCTAGCAGATTTTTCCTAAGTGGAGGATTCTTGTATAAGAGGACTCCAGATTTGGGACTTTTAAGGTGCATAGATGCTAAAGAAGCTTCAAAAATCATTACTGAAGTATATTTTTGGATTTGTGGACCACACATGAGCGGGTACGTTTTGGCAAAGAAAATACTTCGAGCAGGTTATTATTAGTTCACCATGGAGCAAGATTCCATCAATTTCATTTGTAAATGTCATGAATGCCAGGTACACGAGGACTTGATACATTCCTGATGTGCTAGATTTTTGTAGCACATTTAAGACTTTTTAACTTGAAATAATTGTAAGTTCTTAAGTAATTATTGGTGTTTTTGATGTTATTACTTAAGATTTTGTTAGAAAGTCAAGTATGGAAGGAAAATATCGGAAAGATGAACAAAATAAGTAAAATCTGGTACAAGTGACCTGATATGAGTCTGACGGCATTTATTACAAGCCGTTAGAGATGTGGTAAGCTAACAGAAAAAGGCATCCGGAAGAACAGTAAAGAAGAGTTGTTGGATGAAGGTGACGACATTCTCAATATGTCGTCACAAGTGTGGTAAGCTATCAGAAGATGCAGCCAAGTGGGATAGAACAAGGTGAAATAAGCTGAAGGTCTGACGATATTTGCTACATGCCATCACTCCTCTGGTAAGCCGTCGGAGGACATTGTCAGAGTGAGGCAGAACAGGATAAGAAGGCACGACTTCTAACGACATATCTGAGACGTCATTAGAAGCCTGGCGATCAACACCAATATGCCATCACCTAAATCCGAGCCCAGCTGTGATTTTATTATTTTATTACCTTAATTAGGCTTTAGTATAAATAGCATCTTTTAGGGTTTTTGATTCATTCATAATTCATCTATCAGACAATTGACCTAGGGAAGAGAGGCACGTAACATTGCTCTCTTACGTCAATTATTCTTCTTGTTTTTATCAACTATTTTTGGGTTTCTACCTTGTGATTCAATCGAAAAAACTACTTGTTGTTTTTCATCTAATCGTAAGTTATCCTTGTCATTATGAATTCAACTTGTGATTTTGTTCATCAAATCATGAGCGGCTAATTCCATTAGTCGGGGTTATGGGATCCATGGATTAGGGTTTGATATGATACTAGGAATTTAACGGATTCAAAGAGTAGTGGAACATGTTAAAATTTTATTGTTTTAACTGAAATCTTGTGGTTGCAAAGATTAGGTTATACCTTAGGTTTTATTTGCTTCTAACAAAGAAATAGACTAGAGGACGTGAATTATCAACAGGGACTCGAAAGCTACCAACTTTCTGTTTAATGATTAATGCCGTAACTGGATTAATCTACCTGAGATAACATCCTATTAGAAATAGATAAGTTATCTAAGTTCGAGAGAATTAGATAATAAATTGTCTGGTGAGTTCGAGAGATAAGTCAGATAGTATAATCATCAGGTATATTCTGTTGTTCTAATCATTCCAAGAATCTCTAGCATTACCTAGTATCTACTAATTCCCGAAACCCTTGGTGAATATAGCTCTTGTTTCCCATTTATATTGATTACAAACATTAATATTGAAGTGATAATAGTACTTGATACTTTCAAAACCCCCATCTTAATTTTATATTTTCGTACCATTTGTTTGAATTGAACTTGTAGCTATAGCTTCAAATTAGCTTAATCGCCACTCACATTGTTCCCTGTGGATTCAACCCCAACTCCAAAGTTGGGTAAATATATTGATGACGACCGTCTTACACTAATTTAAGGTGTAAGTTGAGTGTTATCAAAAATGGCGACATTGCCGGGGAATAATTTGGCGTATTGAGTTGGTTTGGAATTTTAGCCTACTAGCTTGAATTCAAACTTGTAAATATTTGTTTTTAGTTTTCTTTTATTTCTTGTGTCAGGTAGATTTTTATTTTAGTTTACTTATTGCTATGACATTGTGGAATGAACATGAGCTTAGTGGTTGGAAATCTTATCTTGATGATCCATGTCCATATTGTGATGGACCTCACTTTTGGCAAGATTGTAGATATGCTCTCCGGAGAGAGATGTGTGCGCCATCTCCATCCTACAAGGAGTATAATTGTTCTTTATATGGCGGTCGAGATGGACATTGGAGTGATTGCCTAAATGCCCCATCCCCCTATTGTGCTAATCCAAATTCTTGTTCTTCTTATGAGTTTGATAGGTTTTATGGTCAAGAAAAGGAAGAATGAAGAACCAGTAAGAGTGACATTGAAGCTATGTTTCAACGAATGTTGGATCTCCAGAAATAAACATATGATATCATATGTGATATGTGTCAAGATATGAAGCCAATAATTCATGAGGAAATGGATATAGAGGCCAATTATTCAAAGCATTCTTCTATATCATGTTTAGATGATATCTTGTCTGTGGAATCATTTAACATAATGGAAGAGTGTGAAGATGAGGAGCAAGAATCCTATACTGATAATGAGCTTGATGTTGATATTCCATTAGAGATTTCCTAACCAACTGAACCATTCATGAACGAAGATGCCAAAAATAAGGAAATGGTACTAGAATTGAAAGAAGAAATTAAGAACAATCCTTGTGATGACTCTAGTCCATTTCGGGGTAAGGATACTAATAGAGACGCTACTCCAGAATTGAGAGTCAGTCCTTATTCGAACCACTTTTCAACATTATGCTTGGTGGATGTGAATAAAGTCGAACCACCCAAGCAAATGATGAATTTTGAAAATAAGGTGGAAAATTCTTACATTTTGGAGTTTATCTTTCCAAAAGGGTATACTACAACCCCAGTCTTGACGGCCAAGAAGCTTAAAGATCGATATCAATTTAGTGGCTTTTTAAGATCCTCATCGTTGCCCAATGAGACCACACAAAAGTTTGATGTAAAATTGGGCAAGCGGTTCAAGTCTTTGAAGTGGCATGATAAAGCATTCCTTATCATGCCCTCACATTTGCCCAACGGACCTAAAAGATGTAAAGATCAAAATATGGGCTAACAATTTAAATCATCAAAGTGGAGGGATAAAGGATAACTGGATGTTGTCGTGTCGCGACACTAAATTAGGCACTTCTTGGGAGGCAACCCAAGGTATTTTGTTGTTTGTATTTGTATTATGTGATTGACATCAGATCTTCGCACCCATGGTGCCACAGGTATGTTTTTAACTCTCTTGTTTTGATTTAACGTGTTGGGAACAATGCATGATATTAAGTTGAAGGTAGGGCTACTTGTGGGTATTGATGTTCTCCTGGGGTTTTTTTTGTCGTGCCTCTTTTCCCCAGATTCTTGTTCCTAGTAGAGCCAACATGTTTAGGCATACTGTGTTCTATTTTGTGATGTGTTATGGTTAATTGGGAGAAAAATAAGTATCTAGGATAGATGACATATTTTTTTTGATTTTTTAGACTGATAAACACCTCTCCGTTGGTCTGTTTTATAGATGTCTGATATATATTTATGTGTGACCACTGTGCATCTTGTTATGGCATTAGTACTAGTGACATGATATCCAATACTAAACAATCGCATGAACCAGATAGGTAGTAGCTTGTGATGCACCTTTGTGCCAGGTGTGTGTGAGATACTAGTTAGTTCTCTTTGTCTGTTAAATCCAGAACTTGCCCGGTTAGTCTTACTTTGGTTGAAAGATAGGAGTTAGGAAAGGATCATAGGCCGTTGTTGATGTTAGTCCACTTTTAGCCTAAATGACCTTCCCTATTATGCATGATGTCTCTTGATCCCTATTTTGAGACTGAATTGACCCTTTCTTTCTATGACACCTATCACCTTCCCATTTATATCATAATGAACCTATTTTGGCCCTGGTCCTCCTTGGACACTGTGCACCTTGACTTAGGCAAACAGCCTAAGTTGAGGGTGGCTATCATAGGGGTGCGTGATGTAAAATGAGTATGATGAATGGTCGAATAAAAGTAAAAAAGAACAAAAAGTAGGGTGCTGTGGAAAAAGAATAAGAAAAGAATAGTTGTGAAAAAAAATGAATAAGAAAAGCCACATCCATCCTGAATAATGTGTGATCAAGGGAAGGAGAAAAAGAAGAAAAAGGTTAAAAAAGTGAACCCCAAAAGTTAAGGTAGTGCCAAGGAGGCTTAGTCACTCTAAATGCCATTGAATATCATACCATCCCTTAGCCTATATTACAAGTGAAAGAAAAGACCTATAGTGATCCTAACTAACCTGTCTGGACACCTTGGTAATGAAAATAAGGGCAAGCATATGGTATTTGACATGCATAGATTGGAATTTCTTTCTGAGAGTGAGTGTCTCTTGATATTCCCCGCATTGACATGCTTGAGTACATATATAAGTGAAGAGGGACTTCTTTGTTGTAAGGGCACATCGGTTGCATTGCTAGCTGTTTAATTGTTTGGGTAGTGTAACTTGTACATATGCATGGTTATTGTTGCTGAATTGATGCCATCTCTTGATTCCTTTGGGTCACATTGTTAATCTTTATTTGATATGCACAATTGGATTTATAAGTAATTGAACGCGGAGAGTGGCATGAGTGTTGAGCTAAACTGCATAATCAATTGTGATAGGTATCTTATGTGTCTCTTGGTTAAGAATCGTAGTATGGTGTTATGTAGTTGCTTAAGGACAAGCAATTGTTTTAAGTTGAGGGTGTTGATGTGATAGATTTTTGTAGCACATTTAAGACTTTTTAACTTGAAATAATTGTAAGTTCTTAAGTAATTGTTGGTGTTTTTGATGTTATTTCTTAAGATTTTGTAGGAAAGTCAAGGATGGGAGGAAAACATAGGAAAGATGAACAAAATAAGTAAAATCTGGTACAAGTGAGCTAATATGAGCCTGAGATGTGGTAAGCTACCAAAAAAAGGCGTCAGGAAGAACAGTAAAGAAGAGTTGCTGTATGAAGGTGACGACATTCTCAATATGTTGTCACAAGTGTGGTAAGCCATCAGAAGATGTCGTCAAGTAGGACAGAAAATGGTGAAATAAGCTGAAGGTCTGACGATATTTGCTACATGCCATCACTCCTCTGGTAAGCCATCGGAGGACATTGTCAGAGTGAGGCAGAACAGGATAAGAAGGCACGACTTCTAACGACATATCAGAGACACCATCAGAAGCCTGACGATCAACACCAATATGCCGTCACCTAAATCTAAGCCCAACTGTGATTTTGTTATTTTACTAGCTTAATTAGGCTTTAGTATAAATAGCATCTCTTAGGGTTTTTGATTCATTCATAATTCATCTATCAGACAATAAACCTAGGGAAGAGAGGCACGTAACATTGCTCTCTTACATCAATTATTCTTCTTATTTTTATCAACTATTTTTGGGTTTCTACCTTATGATTCAATTGAAGAAACTACTTGTTATTTTTCATCTAATCGTAAGTTGTCCTTATCATTATGAATTGAACTTGTGATTTCGTTCATCAAATCATGAGCGTCTAATTCCATTAGACGGGGTTATGTGATCCATGAATTAGGGTTTGATATGATACTAGGTGTTTAATGGATTCAAATAGTAGTGGAACATCTTGAAATTCTGTTGTTTTAACTGAAATCTAGTGGGTTCAAATAGTAGGTTATGCCGTAGGTTTTATTTGATTCATACGGAGAAATAAACTAGAGGACATGAATTATCAACAGGGACTCGGAAGCTACCAACCTTCTGTTTAATTATTAATGACGTACCTGGGTTAATCTACCTGAGATAAATCCTATTGGAAATAGATAATTTATCTAAGTTCGAGAGAATTAGATAATAAATTGTCTGGTGAGGTCAAGAGATAATTAAGATAGTATAATCCTCAGGGATATTCTGTTGTTCTAATCATTCCGAGAATCTCTAGCATTACCTAGTATCTGTCAATTCCCAAAACCCTTGGTGAACATGGCTCTGGTTTCCCATTTATATTGATTACAAACATTAATATTGAAGTGACAACATTACTTGATACTTTTAAAACCCCCATCTTAATTTTATATTTTTGTACCATTTGTTTGAATTGAACTTGTAGCTATAGCTTTAAATTAGCTTAATCGCCACTCACATTGTTCCCTTTGGATTTGACCCCGACTCCAAAGTTGGGTAAATATATTGACGACGACCACCTTACACTAATTTAAGGTGTAAGTTGAGCGTTATCAATTCCCCTCAATTTTAGTTACATACAATGACTTCTCTATGGCCTTTTGTGGCTTGGGGAATGGACGTAAGTGGACCGATTGAACCAAAAGAGTCGAATGGACATAGGTTCATATTTATAGCCATTAATTATTTCACGGAGTGGGTAGAAGCAATGACTTTCAGGTTAGTGACCAAGAAAGCAATGGTTGATTTTGTTCACTCCAATACCATTTGTCGATTCGACATTCCAAAGATAATTGTCACGAATAATGCTACAAATCTCAATAGTTATGTGATGCAAGAAGTGTGTTAGAAATTTAAGATTATGCATCAGAATTCAACTCCTTATCGCCCAAAGGCGAACGGGGCTGTGAAAGCTGCCAACAAGAACCTAAAGAAAATACTCCATAAAATAGTGCAAGGATCCCGACAATGGCATAAAAAGTTTGCTTTTGCTTTTTTGGATTATCGTACTACAGTTCAGACTTCAATAGGTGCAACTCCTTATTCACTGGTGTATGAAACTGAAGTTGTTATACCTGTAGAAATTGAGATTCCATCTCTTTGAGTTATTGTAGAATTTAAAATTGATGATGATCAGTAGGTTAAAACCCGATTGGAGCAATTGAGTTTGATTGATGAGAAAAGGTTGGCGTTGGTTTGTCATGGCCAACTGTACCAAAAGAGAATGGCTCGAGCCTATAATAGAAGGTGTGACCCAAATAATTTGATACCGTTCAGTTAGTACTAAGATGCATCCTTTCCTCTCAGATTGAAGCGAAAGGCAAGTTTTCTCCTAATTGGCATGGACCGTTCATGGTGAAGAAGGTGTTACCTAATGGTGAATTATATTTGACTGATGTAGAAGGCAAAATAGAAGGAATGTCGGTCAATGCTGAAGTAGCTAAGAGATATTATGTATGATATTCATGTACAATTATGTTATATATTTTTTGTACTTGTATTTTAAAAGATTGAAATGATAAAGGCATTTTGTTCTGTTATCTGAATAATATATCAACCTTTGCTTACCCCCTTTGAGATTTTATCTTTCTTTCGTATCCCTCATTTGGAATTGATTAAAGTCAAAATTTTCAAACACACAAAAAAAAAGATGAAAAATGATGTTGATTATTAAAAAACAATCCAAATCAAGCAAAAGAATACTTTCATGAATTGTGTTTGACCTGATTCTTGCTATGATAAAATACGTAGGGAGCCCTACCCTAAGGTTCGGTCCAACCAAAAGAAAATTCAAGTTACCCAAAATTAAATAATACTGGGCCAAAGTTATTTCCTTAAAGATTTGATTTCGAAAGTTGTATGCTTCACCCAATGTCATGTAAATTTTGAGCCTCATACCGCCCTTTCTTTCTAACCCTTTCCAAAGCCAAGTTACAACAAAAGAAAGACATTCAGATCAATCTTTGAGAATGTCAAGGCTAAACATGTTATGGGTGCATGATATTTCATATTTTAGGTGTTATTTTTCTTTTAAAAAAATGAAAATGAAAATAAGAGAGTCTTATTGGTGAAAACCCTCTTGGGCACCATAAGGCGACAGTGATTTATGAGAATAATGAAACAAGAGAGTCTTATTAGTGAAAACCCATATGGTCACCATTAGGCGACTGTGAGTCTAGAAAGAAATAAAAGTGAGATAGGCTCATTGGCAAAAATTCATTGAAGTGCCACTAGCCGAAGGAGGATTGTGATCTAGAGGGAGCATGTTCAAGAATGGCTCCATTTCAAACTCAATAAATGGGAAAAAATTGTAATGATTGGTGTGGGTAGTTCTGGTTTTTTGATTTAAAATTCATGTCATAATCACCAGAATCGGTTTCCATATTCAGATAAGTTTTCCTTTTTGTTATGAAAAGAGATGCCTATTGTCTTTTTCTTTGTATTTAATTTTGATTTTTGATTCTTTGTGTCCTTGTCATCAAATGAAAAATTATTGTCATTTTTTGTGTGTTTATTAGTCAAATTCACGTTAAGTCAAGAGAGAAAAAACTCCGAACTTGCTACCAACTCATTTAATTGTACAAAGCAAGACAAAGGATCGATGCATAAAGACAACGTTTCAAAGTAAAGTAAGATACTCGGAATGATTGTTATATGACCATTTCAGACTCATGAAAAGATAAAAGGTGTGTTGAAAGTTAAATCCAGAGGAATCATACAAGAGAAATATGATTTGAGTTCAGAGTCTCAGTAGTTAGAAGTTAGGGTCAGAAGTACGACAAGTCAACAAATATTTATTAAGGATAGAAAAAGGAGTTGAGCATGGCAAGTGCAAGAGCAGTCACTTCAAAAGCCAAATTCCACAAACCAACCACCACATGTTTTAAAACGCATAATTTTTCCTTGTTTGAAACAGAGATGGGATATTCTTTTTCACATTAAATTTTTTAACGATAAAATTTCACACTTCAGTTAACGCAAGAAGCATGGTTATAGGACATGATGTTGGATCTCGATTAAGGTAAATTATATTCTTTACAACATGTACTTACTAAAGTTATTTCAGACTTTGATTTATCCTTTCACTGTATTTTTCAAAAAAACATTAAGATCTGGTTACATGTATAAATTTTTCCAATACAAACTGGGGCAAAAAAAACGTGTGTGTAAAGAATAGAAATTTGTTTTTATGCACAGGACCCTCCTGAAGAATGAGAATTTATTTTTATGCTCAGGACCCTCCTGAATAATGGGACAGGACCCTCCTGAATAATGGGAATTTATTTTTTGCTCAGGACCCTCCGGAAGAATGGAAATTTACTTTTTGCTCAAGACCCTCCTGAAGAATGAGAATTTATTTTTATGCTCAGGACCCTCCTGAAGAATGAGGCAGGACCTTCCTGAAGAATGGGGCAGGACCCTCCTGAAGAATGGGAATTTATTTTTATGCCCAGAACCCTCCTGAAGAATGGGATGTTCTTTTTCTGTTTCACCTTTTATTTTGAGTTCAGGAATATATTTGAAAAATAAGGAAAAGCAAGTCTAGGAGCCTTCCTAAAGAACAGGGTGAAAGAAAAGTAATTCTAGGAGCCCACCTAAAGAACAGGGTGAAAGAAAAGTAAGTCCAGGAGCCCTCCTGAAGAACAGGAGGAAGGAAAAGTAAGTTCAAGAGCCCACCTGAAGAACAGGGTGAAGAAAAAGAAAGTCCAGGAGCCGTCCTGAGGAACAAGGTGAAGGAAAAGCAAGTCTAGGAGCCCACCTGAAGAGCAGGGTGAAGGAAATATAAATCTAGGAGCCCACCCGAAGAATAGGGTAAAGGAAAAGTAAGTCCACGAGCCCGCCTAAAGAATAGGGTGAAGGAAAAAAAATCTAGGAGCTCGCCTGAAGAACTTGGTGAAGGAAAAGCAAGTCTAGGAGCCCGCCTGAAGAACAGGGTGAAAGAAAAGTAAGTCCAGGAGCCCACCTGAAGAACAGGATGAAAGAAAAGTAAGTCCAGGGGCCCTCCTGAAGAATAAGGTAAACACTGTCAGGTGAAGAAATAACAAGTCAAGTGCTCGCCTAAAGAATAGGGTGAAGAAGTAACAAATCAGGATTCCGCCTGAAGAACAGGGTGAAGAGGAAAAAAGCAAGTCAGGATCCCTCTTGAAGAATGGGGTGAATTTTCAAGTTCAAGTCATGAAGATTCGAATCAAAATTTTAGAGAAATTGCATTTTACATTTGTATTTTTATTTTTTATTTTTGTTAGTCATTTGACTGTAAAAAATAGAAGTCGTTCACCAAAAACTCAAGAGAATCTCACTCGATGCATAACTAATTCTCTCACCATGTTACCTTTGAACTACTAGTGACCTAATTTCCTTATAATCCGGGATAGGTAGGAGTTCCAAAACCAGGATTCAGTTACATATTTCTTTAATTTTAATTTTATTTATCTTTACCTTTCAAATAATTGGAGGATCAAAAATCAGATCTTGTCTACTTCTTTCTATGAAAGCTCTTCGATATTCCACAAAAAGAGGGGCAAAAATGTAGACACGTGATTTTGATCCTCCTAAAATTTTAATTTATTTTTCGATATTAAATATTTATATTTGATCCGATATTATTTCAATCTTATTTTATTTTAATAAATTTTTAGTTAAAAAATAAATAACAAAATTAAGCTAATTTTGAGATATTTTATTTTATTTTTATTCCAATTTTTAAAAAATAATATAAATATTAATATATATATATATATATATATATATATATATTTCTTTTTAAATTTTAAACAAATAAACTAGTAGCTTTAGTACTATGTTAATTTTATTTATTTTTGGCTATTTTATAAATTTTTATTGTATTTTCTTAAATATAAAAATTAATTAGTTATTATTATATTAATTTTATTATTATTATTTTATTTATATAATATTTTTATTTTTTATAATTAATTATCTTCTATATATATAAAAATAAAAAAGAAAAAGATACAAATTCTTTTAAAAAAAATCCTATCCTATCTATAGTAATTGTTCCCCCTTAACCCCCCCCCCCCCCAAGAACCCTGCTACTTAAGGACTTCCCCTCCCCAGAAAAAGGACGTACATAAGATTAGAAAAGCCAGACAGTAAAAAACTTCATAGAGAAAATATCAGAAAAAGAAAAAGCATTGAAAGAGAAGAGAAAAACCAGAGAAAAACAAAAACATTAAACAAAAGAGAGAAAAAGAAGAAAGTTGAAGTTGGCATTCCGGTCAAATTTTTTATGACGAATTTTGTTATTCAGTCTAAAACATTCAGGTTCTTATTCAACTCTGTATTTACTTTTATAAGTTTTGTTATAAATGAAGTCATAACATATATTTTTAGTGATTTCATGAATTGTTGTATGTAAATTCGTTGTAGTATCCTGTATTATTTATGTGATCCTTTATTCAAGTATCTTATGAATGTTATTAATAGTGAAAAGTAAAAATTAATAGAATGAAATAAAGTATCTAATTTTTCATGTGTATATAATAAATACATAGTAAAAATTGCTTACATAGTATTTCACTTTTTCACAGGCGCACACACAACACCAACACATACATATACTGTTTTTCCTAGTGAGCATACATTATCACTTTCTCTCTTTCTGGTCATAAATATGTTGTGACACATTCACGCACACAACGGAAAGAGAGAAAGATGGTATCCGGCGAGTGAACAAAAAAATAAAAGAAAACCAAAAGAGAAATAATGGAAAATCAGTCAAAGAAAAATGGTGAGAAAAATAGAGAATTAATGGTGAAAAAACAAGTCACCACAATTGTAATTATTTCAGTTGTAGTTTACCGAAAAACACATAAAAATTGACAGTCAAAAATCAAAGTCATCGGACCCATCACCATTGAAAACCCCCTCCACTTTCCCATTGTTAACTAGCCATTGTCGTCGGCAAAAACGCTGGGAAATCGGCTAAACCACGCCATCCTACCAAAAAATAGCCTGTCGGCATTCCTTCCATGCCAGAACTGATGAACCAGCAACCAAAACTTTCCCAAAAACCACCGCTAACTATTGGATCCGATGTCGTCCCACACCCCTCCCCCAAATTTGTCGTTGGCACTCCCTTCCCCCTCTATCCACATGTGCCATCCCCTTTTTCTTCCCTTTCCCCGCCGCTATTCGTCGGCGAAGCCTCCATGGCTGCAACCCGCCTCTCCGACCGTTAATCCCATACACTGGCACCACCTCTTCTGCCAACCTCCTCGCCGGAATTGCTCTGTAATTACCGTTCACATACATAAAAATACTATGTATTAATATTGTGTTTTTCTAGTAACTGTTTCTTAATTGTTAACTTAGTTTACTGATGAATATAAAATGATGGTTTTATATTATTTTTAATCTATTATTTTGTTATTATTATTTTTATTATTTATTATCATTAATAAAACCTATAACTATTTATTAAATAAATTTTGTTTAATTTATTGATAAAATTTTATAGCATTTTGAATAAATAAAAAATTTTATGAATTTATAGTAGACTAGTCATTCTTATAGTGATAAATAAATTTTAGGCACAATTAAGATATTCGTCTCAATTAAGAATGCAGCAAACGCATCTTTTTGAGATATTTTAAATTCAAGGATGCAATAGTGCACCTTGACAAAAACTTTTCTAAAATTAACTTTTGTTGATTTATTTAATACATGATATATATAGACAGATAATAGATATTAAAAATGAACAAATTTAGGACTTAACACAAGGCCTTAACACAATTTATTCAAAATAGTTTAGGTGAATATAAGTCAATAAAAGTGACCATACTAAAACCACGGGACTTGAGGAGTGCCTCAAACCTTCCCTTCGGTCAACAGAATTTCTTACCAAGTCTTTTGTTTTCGCAGATCATAATAAAGAGTCATTTCCTTTTAACTAGGGATTCAAAAAGGTGACTTGAAACACCAAAACTCAATTTCATGTGGCAACTCTGTAATTAAATTAATCCTTATTCAATATCATCACTTTAATTAGAAAACCCTTCGACTCCGACCTTTCTTGAGCGAAAAGGGGGTGTGACACTCTTTTTATGTTTAATTTTAGTAGAGGCTTTGCTAGATTATTGTGGACTTAGATGATGTTGGTCGGTTTTTGGTTGTCGATTATAAAAGTACCTTTTATTCTTTGAAAAATCTTGTTATATGTTCAAAATTCATCCAACAGGGGAGATATGGTGGTGGTTGGTTGGTGTAAGGGGGTGATCTACGGTCTCCGATGGACTTGAGATACCCATCATGGCTAGTCCCTATTTTGGGTCGTGACAAAGTGGTATAAGAGCCTAAGTTTGGTGCCATTGGGTGTCCAACAAAGTTGTGGCAAGTAAAGTCTCTTTTATGGGTGTGTAGAGCCCTACACTTATAAGGGAGAGGCCACGAGGCATTTAGGAATGTTTTCCTTTCTTTTTTATCTACTCTTTGAGCAATAGAGTCTAAGATCATGAAATCTCCTCTGATTATCGTATGTTCTCTTTTTATATCATGCCTCCCAGAAGATCTGATGCTCGTGGAAACTCTTCTATCTCATTTAAGGATAATGTGGATGGAACTCGTCCTAACCCTGGGGTATAAACCCAGTTTAGGGTCGCTGCTACTGATTTCCCCAGTAGAGTTCCACCGATTCCCTTAGTCCTCCTCAGACACCTCAGGGCGAAGTATCCAATTTGGAGTTTTGTTGTTTTATTTATCTGTTGACCCAAATAGTAGCCTCTCTGCCACGCTAGTATGATCTTGTTTGTAGGAGAATAAATCAAGCTAAGATATAGGAGAGGTATAATAAGAAGTTCAGATATTCAGATCAAGGTGGGGGTCAACACAATAGCGGTAGACATGGGAGACAGTGGACTAAGAAAAAAAGCAAGGGAAATTTTGTTTCATACCCATTGGCTAGAGCCTCTTTCCTAAATCCATCTGGTTATTATTATTTTTGAAACGGTGTAGGTCCTAGGGCACAGGTTTCCCAATATCAGTCTAGTAGAGCCTAATTAGTCCCTCTCTATCCTTCTTACCAGTTTTGTGGCCAGTGGCATCGTGTATTTTGTTGTAAGAGAAAGAATTAATGCTTTATGTGTGGTCAACTCAGTCATATACAGTGGCATCGTCCTTTGGCCAGTGTTGCTGCTGGAGCTAATAAGATTCCGGTTGATAGCTCTTCGATTTTGGCACCAAAGAGTGCTACTTCTGATACCGACAATGGACAAAATTGCCTTTATACACTTGCTACCCGCCTAGAGTTTGAGGCATCACAATATGTTGTTGCTGGTATATTATAATTCTTTTTCTGTGATGTGTGTTGCTTTATTGATCCAAGGTCTACTCTCTCTTATGTGACCCTTTCTATGGTTGTTCATTTTAGATTTGATCTTGAGTGTATTTTGCTTTTTCTTTCTATGTCCACCTTAGTAGATGACTCTATTATGGCTAGAAGGGTCTATAGGGATTGTATGATGGTTGCCCATGGTAAGGAGACCTTGGTGGACCTAATAGTATTGGACATGGTGTACTTTGGTGTGATTTTGAGGATGGATTGGTTGCGTTTATGCTATGCATCTCTGGATTGTCGGACCATAAGGTTAATTTCTATTTCCCAAATGAGTCGGTGATTAAATGGGAAGGCAGTTCCCTAAGGCCTAAGAAAAGGTTCATTTCGTACCTTAGAACCCAAAAATTGATTTCTAAAAGGGTGTCTCTACCATATAGTGCATGCTAAGGATTTTAGATCTGAAGTTCCTTCTTTCCAGTCTGTCCCTGTGGTCTGTGAATTTTTTTGAGGTTTCCCTGATAATCTTCCTGTTGTTCTTCCCAATGGGAAAATTGATTTATTTTTGGGATTGATCTTCTTCTAAATACTCGTCCTATCTCTATCCCTTCTTATGGCATGGCTCTGGTTAAGTCGAAAGAATTTAAGGAGTATTTGAAAGATCTTCTTGATTAGGGTTGTCTGCCCTAATATTTCTCCATGGGGTACTTCATTTCTTTTATGCGTAAGGAGGATGGTTTTCTCCGAATAAGTATAGGTTATCGGTGGGTGAATAAGGAATCTAGGGTGACCTCCTTATGGGGTGGACTATATATATATATATATATATATATATATATATATATATATATATTATTTAGGCTTCTCTATTAGTAGTGCATGATGGTTGATAGACACTAATTTTAAGATATTGATTTTGGTGAAAGGAGTAATTATCTCAAGGATAGCGATGTAAGATTTATGGGAGTAAATTTGTAGGCTTGATGGGGTGTGCAGAAGAGATGAGGATGATGACTTAGGGAATACTAGAGTGGGAAAGTTGTCATATATAGGTCGGAGGTCCAGGTTGAACTGATGGATTGGAGGCTATGTCATTGGATGTATTAGGGCATCAAGTCTGTAAGAGTACGTTGAACCCCAGGTAGTATCTAGACAGATAAGGTTTTAAGTATAAGAGATCTAAGTGTCCCTAGTACGTATCCATAATGATACCCCTTAGAGAGGAGTGTTGTGTTTATAGGTGTAATAAAATGGAGATTGAGGGCTAATCTTAAATTTTCTCCTAGCGGTGGGATTCGGGGGAGAATCAGGGTGAATATACTCCTACTCTGGCAATTCCCTTCTATTTCGGTTTAAAGGGCACTCTACTAGTGTTGTACGCATTTTAGTAGTGCTTATTCCTAAGGCACGCATTCTACATGTCGCGTATATCCATACTCTATCCCCTAAGCCAAAGGCAATAATGGTTCTCAAAAATTTAAGCTTCCAAGTGTTCAAGCTCAATGTCATGACGCTCATAATCCATATATTCATGTCTTACTTTATGCGTAGTTCTAAGAAATAGTGTTTCAAGCAAAAATCCTCACATTATTCCATGAATATGAATCTCAATTTTATGTTATATTACCCATGATATATACAGTTGTGTTTCTCTTGGTGTCCAGTCTTAAGGACTCGTGCTATGGTATGTTTATGTTAGAATAACCTCCATTTATAACCTGGGTGGTTGCTACAAAGTACTTCATGCCGATTATACCATGTCTCATTTCATGACTCTCACTTGAGTAGTATGACCGATAGGTGCTGTAATTGAGGGGTAAACCCCTTCATTCTTGATATTTGTACTCTAGTTCCTCAGTGACCCTTTTTATGATAGGATGGTAGTGTCTATAGAAGCATCGTAATGTTTTGGATAAGGGAGTAGATGTTCTTTATTGTAATATTTTAGGATGATTACCCAGGAAAATGCTGTAGGTGAAGATAGGAGAATAAGAGGAACCTTTGTTATGTGAAGTAGTTAAGATGAAGAGATGTGGTGAAATTCATCGCGATAATGATTGAATTTTCTAGTTTTGGGTGGGAGATCCATAAAGCAGGGTTAAAAAGGCAAGCTTCAATGTCTGATTGGTAGATACACAAACCATTGTGTTATGTGGTTAGTAATCCTTGATTTAGACCTGAGGTTACTTGATTGTTGTGATGATATCGAGTAGTACTATTGGAGTGGTTTAAAGTATAGGGTCTCGTGGCTTACACTAGTACCTTTAACTCTAAGTTAGGCTTTAACATAGGAGGGAGATGCAGCAAATACTCAGGTCTTGTAGTTATGTGTTTTGCGGAGGAGTTAGGAGGTTGAAAGGTAAAGTATTGTATTCATAGTTGAAAGCTTAGTGGAGAGTGTGGTCATATTTAAGGGTTATTAGATGTATAGTTTGGGAGGAAAGAGATACTAGGGAAGCTAGAGAGGACATAAAATCAAAGTCTCCATTCTTGTTTTCTGCCCCGGATAACCGTGCTTAAGGTATGTATTATGATTAACATCTTTGTTTTCTAAATTTGTTAAAGGAAATTGTGATTCCTTGATATCTTTATTTTTTGACTTTGTTAAAGGGAAGTATGATTGTTAGTTGTGTTAAAATCGTGCTTGTAATTGCCTTGACTCATCATTTGAGGATGAATAATCCAAGTGGGGAAGAATTAAACACTCTGAATTTTGGCCCTTAAAAATTTTCTAAGTTCTGATCTTTTTTCCCTGCTAACGACTCACGTGATGAGTTGTAACATGTCTTTATAGGTCATAGGATCAAGTAGTAATGATCCCAGAAGGATTTTCCTAAGTCACTCCTTGATTAACTAGTCGTATTGACTCCTAACGAGTCGTAAAAGGGGTATTTTGTAATGTGTCCAGTGTAGTGCCTCTATTGAAACTATTGAGACTACTACTTGACCCTACGAGTCGTAGTGGCTCATTACGAGACGTAGGGTGTCAGTCATAGGGTTCATAGTAAAGATCCCAAGGGGGTTCTAGTTTGGTTACGACTAGAGGGTTTGAGTCAAAAGGTGACACTAAGAGTAGTAAGGTCACCCGTAACGACTGACGATTTAATTTCCAACAATTAATAAGGGTATTTAAGACATTTCCCTTTTGCTCTAAACATAACCCATGACCTACAAACCCTATTGAGACTTTATTCTCACGTATAACACAAAAAGAAACATATCATCTTCTCTCTCAAATTCTCTCAAACCAAGAAAGCTAGGGTTTCCTCAAGGTTGGGTATCCATGGGTCAATTCAAGGTTTCTTCTCCATAATTATGAATATTTCAGGCATTTTACTCTTCCTTCATTGTCAATTTTGTAACAACATATGATTTAAAGTATTGTTCATGAGATATTCTTGTTGATTTTACAACAAGAGTTGAGGGTTTGGAATGTTTGTTGTTGAACAATGTTTTTTCGTGGTTTATATATGATTAATCATGCTTTAAATATGGTTTTGAACTTGTAGCTGCATAGAAACAGTGATTAAACTGAGGGGACATGGGTAAACCCCAATTTGATGATTTTGCCTTGATTATGGGTTTGGAAATTGTATGCCCTCAATATGTTTGTGAAATTATCAATGAAAAAGGGATTTTGTCACATAGTTTGGTTTTCCTACTTGTAATAATGCATTGGCATAAGAAGGATAATGAAGTATGCATGTTTTCCTTGAAAGACCTTGGTGTCCATGTATAAATGGTGGAATTGGAACCTTGGGGGTTCAGTTGATTAAATGGGTTTGAGTCCCAAATGATTGATTATTTGAATATCTTTTGACTTATGGGTTCTAGTAACAGTTAGTTGAGCAGATGACACGGCACGATGATATTAGCTTGCAAGAGAAGTTGGTAAAACGATACCAATGGGATGCCTTGGTGTGTAATTGGTTTAATAAAAATGGAATATATGTTAAATATTTTAATTGGGATTTAAAAGAGGGTTGTATAGCTGAGTGGTAAAAGTGAAGGTCTAAGTGACCGATACTGGAAACAGCACTAGCCAGTGTGGGGATCATTATGGCTTGAGGGTTCGTGTCCCCTTGCTTGTGACTAGGTGGTTTGAGTCCACCCAATTGTTATTATTATGATTAGAGGGTTTGAGTCCCCTATATCACATTTCATGATCGGGTGCTTAAGTCATCTTAGTATATAATTGGAGGGTTCGAGTCCCTCGTGCATATATATATATGATCTTTCTCTGGTTCGTGCGGCTACACGTACTAGGGCTCGACCAGGGGGTAAGAGATGGGGCCCATATAGCCCATATGTACTATTATATGGTGATTGAGCTACACGATCCAAGATAAAGTTTTAAAGTGCATGTTAAGCTTTGTTCCCTATCCCGGCATATAATATATATATGTATATATATATATATATATATATGTATATGCATTTGGTTATGTGCATTGGATTTTGAATGATTTGAAACTCATGGTCCTGGCATTATGTTGCCCTTATCCCTGTGTATCATGCTAGCATTCACCCTGCTAACCGTCTTCGAACTATTTATCCCCACGCGATGCAGGTATTGGCCATACTTCTACTCCTCCTGCATAGTGATTCAGATTCGGGATCAGTTCATGATCAGACATTAAAGTGGTGATCTTCCATACATTGGAAGTCTATATTTCATGTTTTGGTTCCTTAAGTCTTATGCTATTTAGACTTATTTTTTGCTATAGTCGGGGGTATGTCCCGACACTCTATTGATGTTCAGTTTTGGTAGAGGCTTTGTTAGATTACTGTGAACTTGGGTGATGTTGGTCGGTTTTTAGTTATTGATTATAAAAGTATCTTTTACTCTTTGAAATATCTTGTTATATGTTTGGAATTCATCCGACGAAGGTGATATGGTGTGGTTGGTTAGGTGCAATGTGGTGATCTTTGGTCCCCAACGGACTTGAGATACTCATCACAACCAGGCCCTGGTTCGGGTCGTGAAATTAGGAATTCTCCCACAACAAAATAGACATAGGCATCAAGAAGAGTTTCACGACATCATCAAGAGAACCGTGGAAACATGAAGCATGACATAATGAGAATTGACATAGAGATTACCTTGGACATGAGTTATATGGATCATAATCATCCGGATGTAAGGCATGAATTTATTTGGTGATCATAGGTCCTAATTTATATTGATACTTGACATGAAATAAGGTTTTGCGGGACATAGGAATAGAGGTATTATGTACCTTACATGACACGACAATAAACATTAAATTTAGTTTCACTACTCAACTATGATCTATATAATGAATAACACATTTCATCATTTCCAACTTACAATTCCCCAAAACACACCTAACTGCACGAGTCTGATTCCCAGTGCATAGTACTTCCATGTGAAAGGTGCTAGCTTAGGATATAGGTCCCTATACTCTACATCCCTTTAAGAATATTACTTTAACTTAGCACTTTAATCAAACAACCTTAGGTCTTAATCAAGGAATACTAACAACATAGCATAATTGTTTATGTATCTATCAATCACAACATTCAAGCCTACCTTTACTACACCCACTTTTTGGATCTCCCCATCAAAAATCAGCAACTTCAATTACTTTCACAAAGATTTTTGCTACTTGTCCACTTCCCAATTATTTCACATAACGAAAGTTAATCTCCCTCTTCCATCTCCACCTATAACCTTGGCTCTAGTAGTCACACCAAAATTTTCACAATAAAGAACATCTACCCTTTTATCTACAATATTACTATGCTTCCATAACCCCTATCATCCTAACATAAGAAAGGTGACTGAGTGACTAGAGAACAAGCATCAAGAATGGAAGTGATACTATTCAATTATAACTTACATTTGTTGCTCTACTCAAGGTGGGGCCTGAGATGTAAGATATGATACAGTAGGCATAAACTGCTTCATATATCAAATTCCTAGATCATAAATAGAGATTTGTTTGGACATAAACATAACACAATGTGAGTTCTTAGGATGAGAACAGTGAGCAACATGAGCGCATATATTATGAGTTGTATAACATAACGCCAGAATTCATGTATTCAAGGATTAGGACAAGGATTGTTGTTTAAAGAAATTTCTCCTCATATTAAAAATAGAGAATGGTCATGTGTTTGTATAGATAGAATCACTTTATGATAAGAAATTACATAAAATGAGTTGACAAAATACAGAGAGTATAGGTTCTTAGAACTAAGCATAAAGTGAGACATGAATTTATGGATCGTGAGCGTCATAACATAGAGCTTGCAAGCTTAGAAGCTTGGATTACTGAGAGGAATTATTGATTCTAGTTTTGAGGTCGAAACATAGACATAAGTTGTATAGAAAACTCGAACCTTAGGCATTTGCATGACTTGAACACATAAGGCATTGGTAGAATTTCCTCTTAAATTGAAGTAATAGGAGTTTTCTAGAATAAGAATAGATTTATCATGACTTTTCCCTCAAACTTTCCACCATGAGGAAATTCAAGACCTACCTTAGTTCATCATCTCCCCCTTAGATCAAAGTCATAATCCAAGACTTGCGTACATATCCTTTCATTAAATCTATAAGCACAACACTCAGCAAGATTGGGGTATCACTATACAGAAGAACACTAGACTCTCCGTGATAAATTATATGGAAAAGTACTAACTTACTACTAAGACATTCCTTCGGGGGGTGGGGTGATAATACTCATAACTTCCTCAAACCTCTAAAGTCACCTTCTTATAACTAACATTTTCATGGGCATTCATAATCACTTTCTCTAACACTTAACAATCTAGTTTCCCCTACTTAGTCTACTAGCATCCTCCCTCTAATCTCATATCTTGCTAACTCAAAGGAATTTAAATCTAGACCATGAGGCTCAACATAGTCTATAAATATCTATAATCTCATCAATGCAATTCTAAAGAACGTTTAATAATAACTACCTATCCTCTTCCGTACCAAACAACTTGTGAACACTAACTAAACACACATATCTCTTATAACTTAACACCTCACCTAAAATATACTAGCTTGGGCATAATTTATCCTTATGAACTTAAGGATGCTAGTCACTTAATGACCTACCCATAATTTTCTACTTCAACACTAGAACTCATGTATATATAATAATTACCCAGTCCAATAAGTCATAATTTGTCATCCTAAGCTCTTTCACACATAATACCAAGCCTAATAATTCACTCCTACAAATCTTGCATCATTATTCTTGAGCTATCATTTGTTTCACCACAATCAAATCTAAATTTAAACTTAGTGTCTAGTATCAATCAAGGACTGCCAATGAAACTTCCCACATACTATACTAGTCCATCCAATCATATGACAAATTAATTAACCTAAATCTCTTAGTTCGCTTAACTGCGCCCTACAAGCTCATATTCTTCACAACATTATTACTACATAAAATTTACTACACATTTTTTCACACATTATACTACCTTACAACTACAAGTGAAAAAGAGAATCATGGGGGATAAAGTTACATAATAAGGAGAACCAATTTTAACCTTATAATCTAGTCCACTATGATCTATTAGCACATACTCCTTCCTCACACTCCTTCCTCACATCATATTTTCTTGCCCATGCATACATTTAAACTGCTTGTAAAACTTTATAAACACTATTAAGTCCCCCTTTCTAAAATTTCCCCTGAAGAAGTCTAAATTACAAACTATTAGCCACCATATCCTTCCATTAACAATCTATAAATGCTTTTTCTACTACAACTACCATCCGTTTTGATCCCCTCACCTATTTCCAATCGATTCTAAATCATCATAACTAATCACATCCTCTTCTAACTATTATAAATCTACAAATCTTGCTATAAATTTAACCAATCATCATAAAAGAGAACACCACCCTCTACTCAAAGTTTATTCAACTAACTACCTTCTTTACTCAAAAGTTACCTTCACTTTAACTTTTAAATGTATGACTTTATACCACTAACTTCGGTATCATCTTACTACTCATAGGTTATGAGACCTTAACTTACACTGGTTTTTAGGTGGAAATACTATCTCAATACTTAGATACATGTCACTATCCTTAAGCATGATATCTGCAACAAAGCTTATAAAAGGAACGGAATAGACTTCTTACCTCAGGCTCAAATGCATGATTGATATAGATTGGGGTATACACTTTAATCAATACACTTTTACATACTAATAGACTCTTCTCAAGTCCTTATGCTATTTCATAACTTTTTGTTGACTCAACCAGAAAGGACCGCCTTATTAGGAATCTAAACTTTTGGTACCATTTCTATAATGAGACGTAGCCAAGAAAATTAGAGACAGAAAGAAATTTAGATAACTTTTATATGGAAAACATATTGTATGATCTAGAGTATGAAAGAATGGGAAACATCTCCTACAAACCCGGTAGCCTCCTGATTATAAGTGTGGTGTACATTATACCCATAATCAAGACTCTACTAGACACAGCTTTGTAAATACCCTAGGACCCTGAATCATTCTCTGATACCAAGCTTTTCACGACCCGAGTCAAGACCTTAGCCGCGATGGGCATCCCAAACCATGACCTGAGAGACCCTTTAGCATACTATCATAAGCATAATTCATATGAAAATTGAAGTGCAAAAAATGTAATAAAATTCAAGAAAATCATATAGTCAAACTATGTCAATAAACTTATGACAATACAATAATCAAATCTTATCTACGAAGACTTTATCGAAGACTACCTGTCTAGGCCAGGACAAGGCCCCTGGCTGGATCATAAACTGAAAAAATAAACATACGAATAAAGTGTCTTCCAAAAGATGGATGGCTCACCAACACTGACATATACTAATGTTCTACTGATGTGATGGACCACGGGACCGAGCCTCAGAACCTATATTATAAAATAATGTAACTACCCAAGGACGGTCAATCCTTGAAATTTATTGGTATGAAGAACAATCAAAAAATAATATATATTTCATATAAAATAATCAAGAGCTTGTGAAAATAACTTAACATGGTAGAGTTCAAAACACAATAGCTAAAAAACTTCAATCAATCTTGTAACAACATAGACAAAACTCTTTGTCTTACTTCTGAGTTGGATGGTATCCCTACATACATGATACCTATGGGCTATATGGGTCAATCATTAACTCATCGTCCAAGCCCCTAATCCTAGTTTTCCACAAGGACTTTGGGTTCCATGAAAAGGTATGCCTCCTTGCTGACATACCATAATTATCTCCCTTACCGGATAATATATCATAAATTTTGCATTGGCAAAACATGATTTTTGACAATGAGTTATCTAAACTCGTGCCTTCTTCGGATAACCATCTAACTCTTTTTAAGCCCAATTTTTTGCCTTTTGAATCATGTTTTATGCTTATAAATATTCATTTCTTTCATGTTAAGGGTATTCTTTAATAGGTATCATCATACCCGGACTTATAAGTCGTATCATACCATGTCATGTTCATAGCCCTTTTCATTAAAAACATGTTAATGACCATCAAAAGATTTTCATATCACATAAGAGTTCTTATTTCAAACGCACATGAAAACTTATGCAAAATTACTCTCCTTTCAAGACTTTAACATAGGGTGGTTTTTCTTGCATAAATCTCATGAAATCTTCCATCTAACACAAAAGAGCATTTAGAAAGTAATAAAAACACCCTCTCTTGGAAAATAAAACTTTGTCAATTCATATTTAATAGTAAAATATTTGACTCAAACTTTTACTCATTCGTTGGAACAATCCTAAACATATTAAGGCAATAGATTTCATCATAAAAGTGGAAATTTTGTAAACCATGCTCTAAAATCAATTCTCAACATCCATAACATATGTACACATGAATAACATCTCAAGGTTATAGAAAAACCATAGTAATTTCAAAATTTCATCATAAAAAGGAGTTCATTCTCTTCTAACAATTTCAAAACCCATAACAGAGAAAAATTAAAGAAGAAACTTGAGATTGGAACCTACAAGCCTTGGAATTGAGAAATCCTTATTTATGTTCTTGGGAGGAAGGGGATGAGGAATTTGGGAGATTTATATTGACTTAGGATTACTTTAGGATTATAAAATGGATTAGGGGAGTCATAAGGGGTGAAAGGACTATTTTACCCTTGATTTAATGAGGAAAAAACATACTTCAACATTTGGTAAGGGAGCGTCGCATTGTGATCCCAAATTTATGGCTCCAGTTATGCCCTGTGACTCCAATCACATAGCAAGAGCCTTGCCCGGCATGACCCATCGCGCACTCTGGATAATGCCTTACTAAAATGCCTATAACTCTTCACTCTGAATTCGAATTGATGAACGGTCAATTTTATTTGAAAGAAGGCTCAAAGAGATTTAATTTGATATATAGTAGTCCATATAACTCATTATATTCTAGGAGTAATGCTCGTCAAAAGTTGGACCAAGTTAGAATATCTACTAAAACTCCATTTATAGGAAGGTTCTCAATTCATCTTTGAGTTAGGAGATTTATATAGATTGTAGTCATCTCCAAAGAAGTTTCCACACTAAAAATTTGATATTCACATTTATATCTAAATAAAAATCATTGGGTATGGGTCTATATTCGTAGGAAGGATGATTCAAAATTTTGCCCAAAAATGTGGGGTGTTACACCTTACATCAAAGACAACCATTATAGAACATCTCATAAATTAAGAATCAATGAGGTAGTGTCAACTCTTACCCATGGGGCATAAGCTTATTAGTTTAAAGTCCTTGTGCTAAGTCTTGCCTCGGAGGCAAAAGTTATAGAGCATCTCATAAATCAACATACTATGTGGTAATGTCATTTTTTGCCCATGGGACATAAATTGTTGTTAATAAGTTCTTGGGAAAAGTCTAACCTCTAAGTTAAGAGTTATAGAATATTTCATAAATCAAAACATAATGTGGTAGTGTCAACTCCTATCCACAGGCTGTAACTTGTTGTTTGAAAGTCTTTGGGCTAAATCTTTCCTCTAAGATAAGGTTATTGAACATCTCATAAATTAAAGCACAATGTGGTAGTATCAACTTCTGTCTCTAAAACATAAATTGTTGTTTGAAAGCCCTTGATCTAAGTCTTGCCTCAAAAGTAAGAGTGATAGAGCTTCTCATAATTTAAGAAATAATATAGTAGTTCCAAATCTTGTTCGTTGGGTGTAACTTGTTGTTTGAAGGTCCTTGGGCTAAGGCAAGAATTATAATGTATCTAATAAGTCAAAAAACAATCTGGTAGTGTCAACAATTGCCTATTGTATGTAAATTATTGTTTTAAAGTTCTTGGGCTTAGTCTTGCCTATAAGGTAAGAAATGCAAGAGTTATAGAACATTTCATAACAATTAAGACAAAATATGATAGTGTCAACTCTTGTCCATGAAACATGACTTATTGTTTGAAAGTCCTTGGGCTAATTCTTACTTCTAAGAAAAAAGTTATAGAATATCTCAAAAATCAAAATATAATGTGGTGTTTTAAATATTATGAAAATCACAAAAATCCTCTAGCTTGAGGCATGCTTCTGTCACTGTCCTTAAAGATATTTCACCGATTAAGATGTATCCCCCCAGGATCAATAAGCTCTTCTAGTATATTACTAGGAGTCAGAAACTAACAAAGATTTTCCTTTAGGAAATCCATCAAGACCTAAAAAATAATAAAAGTGTTCCATTGTAATTTGTATTTTGTCTTACTCTTTACAAGACAAATACAAAAATATTATATATAGAGTAGCAAAAATATTGTTATTAACCAAGTCAATTCACAATTAAAACAATACTTAATACCATTCAGTTATTTAACCAAAGATCACATTTAAGTTGGAAAATATTTGACAACCATCCCAATTTACTTCTGTTAGAAATACTCATCAAGGTGATATGATACATATAGTCAAAGTCTTAAATGGTATTAACATAATAGTTGACATATAATTATAAGTAATTAAGAACTATTAATTATAAGCAGAAAAGAATAAACAATATGATATCTTATTTTTGACATATTAAAATTATTTTTCCTATATGTGGTAGCATCAACTCTTTCCCATAGATGTATCTTGTTGTTTGAAAGCCCTTGGGCTAAGCCTTACCTCTACTAAAAGAGTTATAGAATATCTTATAAATCAAAACATAATCTGGCAGTGTCAACTCTTGCCCGTAGAGTATAACTTATTGTTTGAAGGTTCTTATGCTATGTCTTGACTCTAAAGCAAGAGATATCGAGCATCTTATATCAAAGTACAATGAGGTAGTGTCAACTCTTGCCCATGAGGGGTAACTTGTTGTTTGAAAACTCTTTGGTTAAGTTTTGCCACTGAAGTGAGAGTTATACAGCATCAGATAAATCAAGACATAATATGTGTAACACCCTGAGACTATCCCCTGGACGTCATACGATGCTCAAGACCACAAGTGGTCCCAAGCTAACCCTTGTACTAGCATAACTTATGAGTAACTTAAATAAATACGTAAGTCTAGAAGAATAATGCGGAAGATAAATCATTTTTGAATATGATCAATACAAACTATATTAAAATAATTACAACTCTGATTATACAAAACAAACTGGAATCAAATACATCAACTTCTACTGACTTTCTATGAAGCCTCTAGTAGTATTGACAATGGGTAGATGAGACATGAACCCCAGCTATCTTGAATCAATACGACTAAATGAAGAAAATAATACTACAAAAACTCTGACTGACTCAAGCCCTTGAATTAAAAGGACTCATCACCTGTTGACTGGAAGCAGCAACTGTCTGATTCTGATCTGCACACTACAACTTGTACCTATATTATTAAACAATGTAGCACATAGACGTATATGTGGATCAGTACTTTTGGAATGTACTGAGTATGTGGGGGTGAATGCATAAGTAAAATAATAACTAACTATGCATATAACTGGTAAAGAATGCATGCTAAGAGTAAATGACTCACGTTGGCTGTAGTACTGTAAAGACTGCGAAGTATAAGCATACTATACTAAAGCATAAAAAAAATCTTTGTGAGCCATCACACTTAGTTCTAAAAGTTGTACTTTTACTCTTTCTGTTCGTGGAATAAGTAGAACTGAAGTTAAGTCTATTTTTAAATGATGCAAGCTAAGTGTAAAAAAGGGCTCACTTTATAATCTGTAAATTGAAAGCTGAAATTCTGTAACTGATGTCTTAAGTAAGACAATATATGAATAAAATTGTGAGCCTTTACACTTTGTTTCTAAAAGCTGTTATATTATTCTTTTCTGTTAGGACATAGGAAATTCTTTTAAAAGCTTCTCTGTAAGGGCTTAAGTTTTAGGCTTTAGGGAGGTTCTTATAACCAACATCACTATGTGAGCTGTCATAGTGTCCAACGTCTAGTTCTTCTAAAGATAAAATCTCACGTTGGGGAGAGGTGTCATACTCTTGTCAAGGAGTATAACCTGAGTTAAGTGATCACAATCTATATTTGTCATCCATATAAATAGGAATAATTTGAATTTGTACCTACGTTTGTCCATAGTTCTGGGGAAGTAGGATGCGCTAAACCCACACTTTTCGCTTGGTGCTAAATACTACTCCCTTTAATCTGTATTCTCATTCTGTAGGAAATCCATTTTAAAACTAGCATAAAGGTTTACAATGAAAACCAGTTATGCATCTATTTACTTTAAATTGTAATCAAAATTGTAAAGTGGATTCCATATCTAAACTGATGATCAAAAGATCAAATCTTGTTCAAAATCTGAATATAAACTAATCATAGGGTGCCTGAAAGCATAATCTTCTTGAAATATCAATATTCAAACTAGGGCTTAATAACCTATCTTTAAATTCATGTCAAATCAAAATAATACTTCATGCTCAATAATCTTCTTGAAATACTTCAATAATTTCAGTTAAGATAATGAAATCAAAATCACAATATGAATCTTATGGATCAAAACATGAGCATGCAAAATCTTGATGCACTTAAATCCTTTAAATCTTGTGTTTTGTTTCATATAACTTACAACATAATATCATGCTTAAATCTCAATTGAAAATTTTTAAATCTAAGTATAAATAGAGGAGAACAAGCATGAACTTTAACACTTAAATCACTTTACAAATCCATAAACTCAAAACAAGATAAGTTGGGTATGAACCCTAATTGCAATATACGTAAATTAACCTTTAAAACTAGTTTTGGGCACAAGGATAAAAGAGTATCCTTGTTCATAACCCCACATACCTTAATAGACTTGATTTGATGGGTGAAAGCTTGACCTTGAAATCCATGGAGATGATCTTGAAAGATTTCTTGAGATTATTGGATTAGGGAACTTAAAATCTTGATCTTTCTTGAAGATAAGATTATGGAATGGATGATCTTTGGGAGGGATGATTAGGGTTTGTTCTTTGAGAAAAAAATTGAAGAATGAGGGCAAATAATGCCCCAATTGAAGCCTTAGATCGTGTTTTTATGACCTGGGTTGAGGTGGGAAAAGACCCCATTTCCCCTCAATCATTTAAACCAAAAATTCATAACCCGGATTGCAGTTTGAAGGCTCACCGTGATGTGGTGTAATCGCGGTGGCTTACCGTCTCACACAAAAAATGCCATAACTTTTCACTCAGGTATCGGATTAAGGCGAAATTGGTATCGTTGGAAAGCTAATTCAATTATCTACAATTTGGTGGGTCTTGTGCTAAAAATTATACATATATCAAAAGTTACACACTTTCAAAGTTGACCCTTGTAGAATCGAACACCAAACTTTGGACGAATCTAAGGATCTTAGCTCAACTTGGCTCTAAGTGATTTCTTGAATATTCTTCACCTAATAAGTTCTTCACATACTAGGATAAAGATCATTACACATGCATTCAAATTATGAATCAAGAACATGGCGAATACACCTTCACCATGACGCGCCAAGGCTACCACCGCTAAAGCCACCGTGACGTGGTGCAATCGCGGTGAGTTACTATTTTGGAAATTCAAATGTGACTTAATCCTTGTCTAAAAAGTCTGAAACTTACCCAAGACATGCTTCTTACACCCTTGAACATGAATTAACTCAAAAACCATTGTCTTGGAGCCCGGAAGGTCAACTTAAAATTCCTCAAAGTTAGAAGGTCTTAAAAATGGCTAGGTCCTCAATACTTAGTGAAAATTTTAAGACTTAAACTCCTTAAGTATACAACTAAGAGCTGAAACAAGCTAGGATTAGTACGGGGTATTACAATGTGATAGTGTCAACTTTTGTCTGGGGGAGGGGGTAACTTGTTGTTTGAAAGTCCTTTGGTTAAGTCTTGCCCTAAGACAAGAGTTATAGAGCATCTCATAAATCAAGAAATAATGGGGTGGCAGCAACTCTTGTCCATAAGGTATACTTGTTCTTTGAAAGTCATTAAGGTAAGTTTTGTCTCTAAGGTAAAAGTTATAGAACATCTCATAAATCAAAACACAATGTGGTAGTATCAACTCTTGCCCATGGAATGTAACTTGTTGTTTGAAAGTCCTTGGGCTAAGTCTTGCCTCTAAGGCGAGATTAATAGAATATCACATAAATCACGCACAATGTGGTAGTGTCAACTCTTGTCCATGGGCGTAATTGTTGTTTGGAAGGAATTGAAGAAAAATAAGAATAGAAAAATAATAAGATTTGAGGAAAAAAAATAAAAAAGGGGAAATGCTCTAAAATATACAAAACTTTGACGAAATTTGTTGTAACACGCCTGAACTTTGAGGAGGTCCTATGACCCTCCCCCCAGAACTTTGCAAGAGTCCTATGACCCCTTTAGACTATTTATTAGTGTATTTCATTATTTGTTTACACTAAATTCTTTTATATTTAACTTTTTAAGCATTTTTTAATTAACTTATAAATATCACTAAAATACACTAATAAATAGTTCAGGAAGGTCTTACGACCCACACAATCTTCAGGTATGTTACAACAAATTTCATCAAAATTTAGGTATATTTGAAACTATTTTCTTAAAAAGATAAAAAAAAATATTTTTTTTAAGAAAATAAAAATCAAAGAAAACAAAAAAGAGAAAATGAAAAAAATTGAGTGGTGAAAAGGAAAAAATATTGAGAAAAGAGATAACAATAAAGAAAAAAAGATAAAATAAATAATAATAGAAAAATAAAGACTGAGAAAATAAAAAAATAAAAAAAATGTTAAAAAATAAAATGTTAGAGGAGAAAAGAAAAGAAAAAAGAAAAAACAACAAACAAAATAAAATAAAAAAGAGAAAAAAATAAAAATTGAAAGAAAAGTGTTTAAAAGCATTTGGGGTACAGGGCAAATAGTTATTTGAGAGTTTATGCATTAAATTTATTTTAAAAAAAAAAATAGTTTCGTAAAACTTTTATTATGCAGGAACAAAAAAATTATAGGAACTTACATGGTATAGCCCCAATAGTGAGTGGCTTCGAATTTTTTACCCTCATAAGAAAAATCTTTAAAGACTAGTCTTTCTTCCTTTTTAAGCATTGTACAAGTACATGTTTGCCCCTCTACACCTCAAATATTTTTTAACTTTTCATACTCATTTGTCTCTTAAATTCTATTTTTATTTTTATTGTTTTCACTTTTTTATTCTTCCTTTATTTTTATTTTCATGTTTTAATTTATTTTTCTCAACCTTTATTTTGTTTTATTTTTTCTTTTTCTCAAACATTATGTATTTCTTTTTTTAAAAAAAAAATCATTTGTCTCAACTTTTACTTTTCTTTTACTTTAGTTTTTATCATTTCTCTTTTTTTCCTCAATTTTCCCAAACTTTATTTTTATTTTCTTCCTCTCATTTTTGTTTTTCTCAATTTTTTAATTCTTTGCTTCTTTCTGAACCTTTAATTTTTTTCTTGTCTTTTTCTTCTCAATCTCCTTTTTTTTATCTCTATTTTGTTTGTTCTCTTTTTTCTTTTTCTTTTTTCTCAACTTCTAGTATATTTTGCTAATAAATAAAAAATTGGATAATCCGCAAAGAGATCTTCTTTTTTGGACATCAAAGCAAATTTAAAGACATGAATTGTTGTTAGGAAGTTCTTTGGGAAAAGTTTTGCCTCTAAAGAAAAAATTATAGAACAACTCATAAATTAAGACACAATGTGGTAGTGTCAAGTCTTGCTTGTAAAGCATAACTTATTGTTTGAAAATTCTTAAGTCTTGCTTTTAAGGTAAGAGTTACAGAATATCTAATAAATCAAGAAACAATGTGGTAATTTCAATACTTGTCCATTGGGCGTAACTTATTCTTCTGGGAGGTTCTTGGTCTAAGTCTTATCTTAGAGGCAAGACTAATAGAGTATCACATAAATCAAGACATAATATGCTAGTGTCAACTCTTATCCAAGGGGCTTAATTTGTCAGTTAAGTCTTGCTTTTAAGGCAAAAGTTATAGAATATCTCATAAATCAAGACACGATGTGGTAGTACTAGTGTCAACCCTTGCCCATAGGGCGTAACTTGGCGTTTGAACATCCTTGGACTAATTCATGCCTCTAAGGAAAGAGTTATAGAACATCTCACAGATCAAGACATAATGTGGTAATGTCAACTCTTATCCATGAGGCATAGTTTGTTTTTAAAAGTCCTTGATTTATAAAACATCTCATAAATCAAGACATAATGTGGTAGTGTCAAATCTTTCTCATGGAGCGTAATTTGTTGTTTAAAAGTTCTTGGGCTAAGTCTTGCCTCCAAGGCAAGAGTTAAAGAACATCTCATAAATCCAAACATAATGTGATAGTGTCAACTCTTACCCATGGTGTGTAACTTGTTGTGTGAAAGTCCTTGAGTTAAGTCTTGCCTCTAAGGCAAGAGCTATAGAATATCTCATAAATCAAAACACAATGTGGTAATGTCAACTCTTGCCCATGGGACACAACTTGTTACTTGAAAGCCCTTGATCAAAGTCTTGGCTCTAAGGAAAGAGTTATAAAATATCTCATAAATCAATACACAATGTAGGGGTGTCAATTCTTGCCCATGGGGCATAATTTGTTGTTTGATGGTCCTTCGGCTGGGTCTTACCTCTAAGACGAGTTATAGAGCATTTTATAAGTAAAAAACACAATGTGTAAGTGTTGACTCTTGCCCAATGTATGTAACTTATTTGATTGGGATAAGTCGTGCCTCAACGACGAGAGTCATAGAACATCTCATAAATAAATATATAACATGGTAGTGTCAACTCATGCCCGTGGGGCATAATTTGTTGTTTGCCTCTAAGGCAAGAGTTGTAGAACATCTCGTAAATGAAGACATAACGTGAGAGTGTCAACTCTTGCCCGTGGGGCATAATTTGTAGTTTGAAAGTCCTTGAGCTAACTCTTGCCTCTAAGGCAAGAGTTATAGAACATCTCACAAATAAAGACATAATGTGGTAGTGTCAACTCTTGCACGTGGGGCATAATTTGTAGTTTGAAAGTTCTTGAATTAAGTCTTGCCTCTATGGCAATAGTTGTAGAACATCTCATAAATGAAGACATAATGTGGTAATGTCAACTCTTGCACGTGGGGCATAATTTGTATTTGAAAGTCCTTGAATTAAGTCTTGCCTCTAAAGCAATAGTTGTAGTACATCTCATAAATGAAAACATAATGTGGTAGAGTCGACTCTTGCCCGTTTGGCATAATTTGTTGTTTGAAAGTTCTTGAGTAAAGTCTTGTCTCTAAGGTAAGATCAGTTATAGAACATATCATAAATCAAAACACAATGTGGTAGTGTTAATTCTTGCCCATAAAATGAATTTGTTGTTTGAAAGTAATAAGTCTTGCCTCTACAATGTGGTAGTATCAATTCTTGACTACGAAACATAACTTATTGTTTGAAAGTCATAAGTCTTGCCTCTACAATGTGGTAGTGTCAACTCTTACCTATGTAATGTAGCTTGTTATTTGAAAGTCATAAGGCTTGTCTCTATAATGTGATAGTGTCACCTCTTGCTCATGGGATGTAACTTGATTGGAAGAAATCGAAGAAAAGAACAAAAATAATAAAAATTGTGAAAAAAAGAACATGAAGAAAATTATTTTAAAAATTAAAAGTAAAAAAAAATGTAGAAATCGAGAGAGAACGAAAAAAATAAAGACTGAAAAAATAGTATAAAAATAGATAAAATAAAACTAAAGGTCAATAAAAATTAAAAAAAAAAAAGTAAAAATCAATGAAAAATATTTTTTTATATATAAAAATAGGCGTTGAGAGGAGTAAAGGAAAAAAAGGGTAAGGATTGAGAAAAACTAAAAAGAATAAAAATAAAAAAATAAGAATAAAAAGTTAAAGTAAAAGAAAAAAGAAAAAAAATAAAACTGAGAGAAGAAGTAAAAAAAAAAAATAAAGATTGAAAAAAACTAAAAATATATCAGTTAATAGGTGTCCTATTTTTATAAAGCTTAGCCACCTTATTTCGATGCTATTCGTGTAGTTTTCCCAAAAAGTAAAGTCAGATTACTATAAAGTGAATAGACTCATAAAGCAAATCAAATTACTCCTTGTCGCACTCTTTTCTCGACGGCTCTCAAAAAGCAAATTGTATGTTCTCAATTCCAACATCATCCTCTTGTTTATTTATTTATGTACCTTCTAATTTATGTTTTAGTAAGAGTTAGTAGTTATGATTTTCAATAACAGTAATGCACGACATTATATCTAGGTCATATAACATTCTTGATATTTGAAAATAATCTTAGTTTTAGAGTTGGGGGTAAAGTTGACAGAATTCTGAAGTATTATCTTGAATTATAGTGACTCCTAGGGGCATTGTATGGTATATACCGAATACCATATTGAAATCGAAATTGAAATTTTTTATACCGCGGTATGAATGTTATGATATTTGGTAGAAGTTTTAAATTATTATGGTCTTTGGTACGGTATTTGATATTTATGCAATAAATACCGAAATATCGTATACCATATCGAAGTTTTTTAATAATATATAAAATCTAAAGACGGAATACATATACAGCCCCTCAACTATTAGACTTTTTCAGTATAGGCACTTCAATTAGGACATGTACCTATTGAACTCTTCACTCCTTCATAAAACGTATCAATTGAGCCCAATTTGCTGACGTGGCAAAAATTATAAAATGTGTGTAATACACACGTCAATGACGTGACAAAGTGGCAAATCAAATAATAACACGTGTTATTTTAACTTAAAATAATTATAAAAATAATTTTTTAATATAATTAAATTTAAATTAAAAAAAAAAAAATAACACACTCCACCCCAGCAGCCCTTCTCTCACAAACAGCCCCCACCCCCCTTCGTCGATTGAACAGCCCCCCTCCCTCTCCCCCCTCGTCGATTGAACACAGAAAGTAAAAGAAAAAAAAAATGTATCTTATTCTTCTTCTTCATATCTCTAAATGTTACATATGTACTACTGCTAGAAAGAAAACTCCCCCATTAATGGAGAAGAAAATATGGAGAAGAAGATGATGTTTATTTTTAATTTTTAAAATTTCTTCAATGTGTTTTTTAAAAAAGATATTAATGGAGAAGAAGATATGGAGAAGCCATTAATTATGGCTTCCCACTCAATTTATATATGAATAATTTTTAAAGAAGTCATTAATGGAGAAGAAGATATAAAGAAGAAGATGATGACTATTTTTTTTTTTTTATTTCTTTATAATGTGTTTTTTTATTGGTTGGGGCTTTTTATGTTAAATTTTGTTGATTAATTATGGTTTCTCACTCAACTTATGTATGAATGATTTTTAAAGAAGTCATTAATGGAGAGAAGATATGGAGAAGAAAATACTGGTTATTTTCTTTCTTTTTTTAATTTCTTTAATGTATTTTTTTTATTGGTTGAAATTGTTTATGTTTAATTTTTTTAATTAATTATGGTTTCTCACTCTCCTAAGGAGAGTGTATTACACATGTCAGCCCCACGTCAGCGATTGAGCTCAATTGATACGTTTTGTGAAGGAATAAAGAGTTCAATAGGTACATGACTTAATTGAGATGTCTATGCGAAAAAAGTCAAATAGTTAAGAAGCTTGTATATATATTTAGCCAACATACATACATACATTTTAATTTTTAATGATTAACTTTTTATCAAAAAATTTAATATAATCATGATTACACATGAACGTAACTACTAGGCTGTGTAAAAATTAGATTGGTAGTTACTATCCTAATATTTACACCAACTTCAATTAAAAGACGGCTATCCAAACAGACATTAAAAGACGGCTATCCAAACAGACCTTAATGTTTTTTTCATTTAAGAGAAGAATAGTTTCTCCTCATTTGAATTTTGAATCTTCTTCCAACATTAGTTGCAATTTATGATTATAAGATTTTTAAAGTTTCTTACCCCCTCCTTTCATCTTTACTATATCACCCTATTGATTGAAGGCATCTAAATCTTGAAATATGAACTATTTGATAACACAAATAAAATAGTCAAAATAATAAATTATATTTTTTTTATTTTTTAAACAAGACAAATAATACTGAACAATTATTTTTAGGAAAAAGAATCAAAAATACCTCTCTACTTTCATAAATTGGTTATATTTGTCCTTAGTTAAACTTTAGGGTTAAATATACCCCCGTCGCTACTAAAGTATGCAAATATACACCTCTATTTAACGAAAGTCCACACGAGCTAACATTTAGCTTACATGGACTCCACGTGGCATGCCACGTCAGCGCCACATTTTTTCCACTCACATAAGCCCCTACACAGAATATACACACATAACACACCCATACACACACACAACACACCCACATCCATATACACCATACACACTCACTGATTTAGACTACACACAAAGATCCAGAACAGCAATAGCAAAAAACAGACCACGCCCGAACATCGACATGAAACAAAAATCCAACTACGATAGAACCAATCCCTGCTTATGCGATCTGGTCGCCAGAATTGACAGAAAAATAGTTTGTCTTGATCGTTGTCGAATCGCCGGTGAGATCTAGCCGCCGAAATGAGCTCAGATGTCTCGCTCCCTCACTCGCTGTTTCGCTCTCTCTCAAGCTCCCTTTCTTTTCGCTGAATATCTCCCTCTCTCGATCGGATATGTGTGTATTAGTGTGTGAACTGTGAGTGTCTTCTTTGTATGTGCGTTGGGAGCAAGAAAAGAAAAAGAATGGAAACTCTCCCAAGAATCCTGTGGGTGTTTGTATTCCCTTGGTATATTCTGTGAAAATTGAGAAAATCAAAAAAATGGAGAGTGTATGATGTATATGGATGTGTATGTGCGTATATGGGTGTGTTGTGTGTGTATATTGAGAAGGAAAATGGAGTCTTGTGTGAGTGAAAAAAATGTGTTGCTGACATGGCATGCCATGTCAGTTAAATGTTAGCCCGTATGAACTTCCATTAAATAGAAGGGTATATTTGCTTAGTAAGCGGGGATATATTTAACCCTAAAGTTTAACTAAGGACAAATATAGCCGATTTATGAAAGTAGAGGGGTATTTTTGACCCTTTCCCCTTATTTTTAATATAACATACAGGTATATTACAGAGGGCTAAATAACCTTACATATTGTATACAGAATAAAAATAGAATATGGACTTGGAAACAAGATAAAACAAATGGGAGGATGACCCTTTTCTCTCTCTCTCTCTTTCTTTTTTTTTTTTTTTTTTAATACAAGTACAAAGCATACAACATATTCTTCTACTCAAAACCAACATGTTCTCCCCTTGGACTATTGGGCCAAACTCAGACCAATGATAAAAACAAAACCAGTTCTTCAATTATAACTTCAGCCATTCCAGGCAAGGGCAAAGGCCCCAACAAAACCTGGAAGGATAGTAGTCTTTCATATAAACCTCTCTGTCATTTCCAATAATATAGAAGCTAAAGGAGCGGTTACGATCAGTCATGGTCACGCGAGTCACCGGGACAACAGAGATGGTATGGCGCTCACATATAATCCTTGCAGTAGTAGGTATAGAAGGCCTCTCTGCAATTACTTCAGAAGAGAACTTGTTAAGGAAATAAGAATCAGCAAAGTAGGCTGGTGTGCACTGGTAAGCTTGGTTATTGCACAACTGAACTCCCTTTGCTCTGTGGAACACATCATCTGGAACAGAAGCTGCTCCACTTGTTGCATTTACTTTCCGGGCTGAACGTGTCCTCCTACGAAAACAAGTCAATTTGCCCATTATATTAAGACATGTCCTCTGCATAAGCACCAAAAAAACTAAAAACGAAATCTCAAATTATATGGATAAGAAAATATTTGCTATAACGATGACCGAGGTCCACATCATTCATGCTACATGGCATACGGATACGTCAAACTAGACAAGCATTTTACAGACAATAGTTCTGGACAAAAATATTATGGAACCACGAAAGGATTATATTTGGGGGTCCATATTTTAATTGTGATGGGTGTTTCTTCATGTGGACATTCTGTCCTGCTCCTCCGGCCTTCCTTAGAAGAACATAATATAAACTTGATTTTAGATCTAATGTGAATACCACTGATTGATGAGACAAGTTCCTAGCTGGTGAGCCATAGTTCTGATGACAAAAATATCCACACTCCGGCGACGGTGGAAGAGTGAAGCGCCGGCCAAAAACGGTTTAAAAATTGTTAAAACAGTGGGTAAGACATCAGCGAGCGACCAGATTCCGGCGACGAAAAACCGGCCTCTTTCTGGTGACTGTACTTCCAGCAATCAATTTCGACAGCAAAATTGTCGTGACCAGCATACACGGAACCCCGGTGACACCTGAACTTTACTATTTAGTTTACTCTTCACAGTTTAGTTCCTTGGTAATTTTAATTTCGGTATCTTGTGATTTTAGTTGTGCCTGATTTTGCATATTGGTAGATATTGTGTATTTTGTGCATTCCTGCTGTCTGTTCTACTGTTTTCTCCTACGGTTCCTTCGTTTGTGTGTTTGTGTGCGGGTTGGTTTGGAGCACAGTGTGAGCCGCTGTTTGGATAACTGAGTGGCGGCTATGGGATCCCGGAGACACTCCTCTATATATCCCTGTAAATTCTAATAGCATCTGTTGTGCTTGAATTTTGGTTGCATTTCGTGCTTTGCGTGTGCCTTTTATTGTTATTGGCTTTCTACTGTTTTTAGCCTTCGCTGTAATTTGTCTCGAGTGGTGGCTTGGGTGGCTCATGGTGGAATAGGGTCATGTCCTGGGGGCCTGGGGGTGGGCTCGAGGGTTAGTGTTGGGTTAAGTACGGGATGCGGAGTGCGAGGTTTTAAGGGAGGGGATAAGAGAGTCGATAATTTGAGGGTAGGATCATGGAACATTAGGACCCCGCAGGATAAGTCGATAGAACTGGTTAAGATTCTTAGGAGGAGAGATTAATATTGCGTGTGTCCATGAGACCAAGTGGGTAGGTTCCAAGGCTAGGGATGTAAATGGATACAAGTTGTGGCATTCAGGTAGTAAAAGGCGTGGGAATGACGTAGGTATCTTAGTGGACGAGGAGCTCGGGGCAGGTAGTGGAGGTTAAAAGGGTTAGTGATCGGGGTATGACTATCTAGTTGGTCTTGGGGGGGGGGGGGGGGGGGGGGGGGTTACTTTGGGAGGTTTTGGACGAGGTGGTTAAAGGCGTGCCTAGTTCGGAGAAGATTTTCATAGGTGGGGATTTCAATGGGCACATCAAGTCTTTGCCGTTAGGGTACGATGATGTGCACGGGGGCTTTGGGTTCGGGGTTAGGAATGATGAGGGAGCTGCTTTATTGGATTTTGCGAGAACCTTTGGGTTGGTGGTAGTGAATTCCAGCTTTCCAAAGAAAGAATAGCATTTGGTTACTTTTTGTAGCAGGATAGCCAAGACTCAGATTGACTTTTTGCTGCTTAGGAAGGGGGATAGAGTTTTGTGTAAGAATTGTAAGATAATTCTGAGTGGAAATCTTGCAACTCAGCACAGACTCCTGGTGATGGACTTGGTTATTAAGAAGGGCAAGATGAGGCAAGGTGGGAAAGGTCAGCCTAGGGTTAGGTGGGGCAATCTGACTCCGGTTAGTGCTTTGGAGATAGGGGCGAAGTTGGAGGGGATGGGGGTATGGGAGTGCAGAGGGGACGTGGACAGTATGTGGGATAGGGTTGCTGGTTGCATCAGAGAGTCGGTTAGAGATGTGTTGGGTATTTTGAGGGGCTGGTCTGGCCGGTATCGGGGGGATTGGTGGTGGAATGAAAATGTTAAGAAGAAGGTGGAGACGAAGAAGGCGGCTTACGCTAAGTTGATTGAGAGTAAGGATGATGAAGAGAAACGGGTAAGAAGGGAGGAGTACAAGTTAGCTAAAAAAGAGGCTAAGTTAGCAGTCACGGCTGCTAAGACAACAGCCTTTGAGAGTTTGTATAAGGTGTTAAAGGAGAAAAACAGGGAGAAGAGGTTGGTTAGGCTTGCCAAGGTTAGGGAGCGAAAGGGTCGTGACCTGGACCAGGTGAAGTGCATTAAGGGGAGGATGACAGAGTTTTGGTGGAAGACAACCTCATTAAGAAAAGATGGCAGTCGTATTTCCATAAGCTCTTGAATGATGAGGGGGACAGGGGTGTTGTGTTAGGGGAGCTGGAGTATTCCGGGAGTGTCGCGACTTTGGCTATTGTCGGTGTTTTAAGGTAGAAGAGGTCAGTGAGGCTATTCGCACAATCCGTAGGGACAGAGCGATGGGGCTCGACGAGATTCCGGTGGATTTTTGAAAGTTCTCTAGCGAGTCAGGGTTGAGGTGGCTGACCAACTTGTTTAACATTATTTTCACGGCAGTAAAGATGCCTGAGGCGTGGAGATGGAGTACGATGATTCCTTTATTTAAAAACAAGGGTGACATTCAGAGTTGCAACAACTACCGGGGTATTAAGTTGTTGAGTCACACTATGAAGATTTGGGAGAGGGTGGTGGAGCGGAGATTGAGGAAGATTGTGTCTATTTCGAAGAATCAATTTGGTTTTATGCTTGGTTGCTCCACGACTGTGGCGATTCACCTTGTGCTGAGACTGGTAGAGCAGTATAGAGAGAGGAAGAGGGACCTTCACATGGTGTTTATCGACTTGGAAAAGGCGTATGACAAGGTCCCTAGGGCACTTTGGAGATGCTTGGAGGTGAGGGGGTCCCGGTGGCGTACTGCAGAGCGATTAAAGACATGTACGAGGGTGCGAAGACTCGGGTTAGGACAGTGGAAGAAGATTCTGAGCATTTTTCGATCTTGACAGGGTTGCTTCAGGAATCAACTCTTAGTTCGTTTTTATTCACTTTGGTGATGGATGTGTTGACCCGGAATATACAGGGCGAAGTGCCTTGGTGTATGCTTTTCGTGGATGATATAGTTTTGATTGATGAGTCGCGACAAGGGGTTAATGATAGGCTGGAGGTTTGGAGACAAACCCAGGAGTTTAAAGGTTTCAGGTTGAGTAGGAACAAGACGGAGTACTTGAAGTACAAGTTAAATGACTCGAGGCAAGAGGAGGAGGTGGTAGTGAAGTTGGATTCCCAAACGGTTTGCAAGAGTGATAGTTTTAAGTATCTCGGTTCTACGATTCAGGGAACTCCTTGGAGAGATAGATGAGGATGTCTCTAACCGTATTGGGGCAGGTTGGTTAAAATGGAGGTTTACTTCGGGAATTTTATGCGATAAGAAGATGCTCCCCAAGTTGAAAAGCAAATTCTATAGAGTTGCAGTCCAGCCTGCTATGTTGTATGGAGCGGAGTGTTGGCCGGTTAAGAATTCTCATATCCAAAAGTTGAAGGTAGCGAAAATAAGGATGTTGCGCTGGATGTGTGGATTCATGAGGGCTGACAAGGTTAGGAATGAAATTATTCGAGAGAAGGTGGGAGTGGTGTTAGTGGAGGATAAAATGCGGGAAGTGAGGTTGAGATGGTTTGGTCATGTGATGAGACGGAGCACGGATGCCCTAGTTCGTAGGTGTGAGAGGTTGGCCTTGGATGGTTTCAAGCGGGGTAAGGGTAGACCCAAGAAATACTGAAGAGAAGTGATTAGACGTGACATGGAACTATTGCAGTTGACTGAAGACATAACCCTGGATAGAAAGGTATGGAGGAAAAGCATTAGGATAGAGGGCTAAGGGTGTGGATGAGTCGTAGACAGTAATTAGGTGGATTTTGGTGTCCTTGGTTTGACATTGTAATTTTTCTTTTTTTTGTGGGTATCGTACCCGTGTTATTTTATCCTGTTCTATGTCTTGCATGCTTCTGTTTACTGCCTCTTATCTTGAGCGGGGTCTATCAAAAACAGTCTCTCTACCTCTTTTGAGGTTAGTGGTATGGACTGCGTACACTCTACCCTCCCCAGACCCCACTATGTGGGAATATACTGGGTTTGTTGTTGTTGTTGTAATTGTTTTATTTTCTCTAGACACAAGACGCAGAGTATGAAAGAGGCCAACACAAGAAATACACAGAATGCCTGATTGATCACGACCAACACCAAAAAACTTTTCTTAAAAGTTTCAGTATTTTACACTAATCGATTAGGGTATTTTTGCTTAAGATAGTCAAAATTAGCTTTATTTATCCATATTTGCTAAAATCAGAAGATTAGGTATTTTCCGAGTCAGGTGCCTCGTGATTTCCTTGATATTAATTTGCATTAAAGATTTGAGTAATAATAAATCAAAAGTAAAAACAGATTACCATCTAACAACAGCTACTTTCCATGTCAAAAGAGAACCGTCACCTTGGCATGTTTGGCATTTGATGAGGCCATGAGATTGACAGGTCGCACAAGGAATTTTTCCATTACCTTTACACTGCAGGCATCTGCAAAAGGAGGAGAAAGATGTTTTCTCAGTAATTGCTTACCACAGTCAGACACCTCAAGGATTTGCATTTGTTTCCAGAAATGCTACCATCAGAAACCACAGAAGAAAAGAAACTTAGATGCGAAATAGTAGAAAGAGTTATCAGTCTTTCATATATGCTTAATCAAGGAAAAAAGATTAAACCAAACCAGGAAATGTCAAAAATTAGTGCAACAGTTAACAATCAATCAAAAGCTCACATTGTGTCAGATCCGTCCTTATGAGCAATTAGACCCCTTCCATAGCAAGTAGGACACTGGGCCATTTGACCCTCCTTATAAAACCCTGGCTCTTGATCTGCATTACAAGTGGGACAAACTATATTGCCTCTACCATCACAACCTGTGAAGCAAATAAGCAAAAACCAAGAACATCATTTTAAACCTTGTGAAAGGAAAAATCTAAAGGTTATTATGATCAAATCAAGTTCTCATTATTCTTCTTCTTTTAAGTGATCATTTTTTTATACTATTAATAATGCAACATGACCATCCCACCAACCATGTTTATTATTACCTGAACATTTCTCAATAGTTTCCGAACGAGGAATTCTCAGCCTTGATTCCTTGTAAGGTACAAATAAAGCGGGAAACTCGGCCCTCAAATCCAGCTCCCATATTCCTGTTTCAGGACCCTTGTCCTTTCCTTCAATGCTGCCACCAGAGTACAGCTCCTTCTCTACAACTGTATCTCTCTCTTCCGTGAAAGTTTCAAGAGTTCCTACATAGACATTGCAGTCTTCAATTGCATGAATCTTCCAGGTCCGAGCTGGACGACTTCCCCAACAGCAGCGATGACCAACATGATCTATAAGCAACTCCCGTATTTCGACCTCATCTAGCACTTGCCTGCCGAAAAATTAAGTTGATCAAGATGCTGTTGCAAAAACAACCTTACAGTAAAATTCAAGGAGACAAAAAGGAAAGATATAGACACACATGGATAAAACTACAGTAATTATCAAGAAAAACATGGAAATCATCTTGAAAGTTCCTTGTATTTCTCTTTACTTGTTTCAGAACACTAATTAGTGTCCTGAAGTCAGCAGAAGAGGAAATTAGTGCAACCATTAATGGTAATGATTTCAAATGCTCAATATAGCCTATGTAACCCAAGAAAGACCCATGCTGAGAAGAATGCCTTGAAATTACCTCCGCAGACCACCAGTAGTTTCTCCTGAATCTCCATAATATCCACCCTGATAAACAATCCCTTGCTCTGCATCAAACGAGAATATTATTTATTTTCTAACATGATGTTACAAATAAGACGATGAAGATACTGCAGGGAAGTCATATGCATGCTCTAGAGCAAAGAAACAACCAGCCCCGTGCAGGTGATCTAAAAACAATTGGGAGATTTACCAATGAAAAACAAAAAGCCCACAAACATTCCTTTTAGTGATTTCCTAAAAACCATGGTGTTGAAACTTAATGCAAGTCATAAGACCGGACATTTCTGGTACTAACTACTGACCAACAGGCAATCATGAATATGGAAGCACCATATGGGTATGGGCTCATACGAAAATCAACAACAACTATGCTCAGTCCCAAATAAGTCAGGTATGGGTTTGTACAGAAGTGGGGAAAAAAGATAGGTTGACAAGACTAGAGCCATATTAAAGAAGATGTGATTGGCTCCATCTTTAACACTATCATCAGAAGATCATAACTCGACAGTGACGGTAGGATTATTACCTCTCACAATGTTTAATAAACGGAAAAGCTCCTAAACTAAGTCATTTTTTGAAGTGTTGTACATTTTAATAAACCAACCAAATCAAGTAAAACTGCCATATGGCCAAGCTAAAAGCAAAGGTTAAGGACCTTTTTTATCAGCAAACCACAAAATTGCTCCATCCTTTTCATTTTATATGTTACTCGTTCCTTCTTAGTCGGTTCCAAAAAGAATTGTCACCTTTTTATATTTGCCGTAATGGCGCACTGCTATACTACTAGATCTAAGAATACTTTTGCTAAGCGAAAAGTTCTCGTTCTTTATAAAAATTCATGTTCAGTCGAACAATAAAACGATATAAAATACAGGTGGTATAGAGAACTCAACATAGAATAAGCCGATATGAATTGATGAGTTTGTGGGGGAACTTACCATAGAACTGTGGCTGGGATTGAGATTGAGGAGAGCTGATTAATGGGGCATGTAGAGAAGTAGAGTAAGGAACTGACATAGAAGCAGCAGAGCGAATCTCATCGACACTGACTTCTGATCCGGCTAAGGAAGTCGTGGGAATCACAGAGCCTGCCCTTCCCACATACTCATAAGAACCCCATCTCTCACTCCCTCTTTGACATGCTTCACTAGCTATTTTCCCTGCTTTTAGAAAGACATATAAACCCAAAATCAAGCTATGCAAAAAGGGAAAAGCAAGAAAGAGTTGAAAAAGAGATTAAAACTTGAAGAAAATACGGTATGCAAAAAAGGCAAATCAAGAAGAGGGGTTAAGGAAAGACAGAAAAGATTCAAGCTTTAATTAAGCAATGGAAAAAAGGGCAGCCTAATGCACTAAAGCTCCCGCTCAGGTTCACAGAAGGGACGGACCACAAGCTCTTTCACAATATTCATCAAGGCTACGATATAAGATTCTATTAAAAATTCTATATCTTTGTTTTTACCTACCATTCAATTGTTGCTTACATTACACTGTTATTTCATTATAAGGTCAATCTAACCCACGCGACCTTAAATCACTTAACATAAATTTAATTGTACATTTCTGCAGGTGACCGGTTCCACGGCTTGAACTATTTATGCAAAATGGAACTAGTAATAAAAGGCTATAGGATTTTTAGAGAAAAGGTTCAAGCTTTAAGCAATTGAAGATGTACAAAAATGGGAAAAGCAATAAAAGGGTATAAAATATTTATAAAAGAAGATTCAAACTTTCAGCAATTGCAGCTGTACAAAAATGGGAAAAGAAATAGAAGGGTATAAAATGTTACAATAAAGATTCAAACTTCAAGCAATTGAAGCTAAACAAAAATGGAAAAGGCAATAAAAAAAGATTCAAGATTTTAAGCTTTTAAAGATGGAAAAAGACAAACCTGACAACAATGGATCTTCCATTGCTCTAAGGAATTTAAGACTTGAACTTAGAAACTGAAAGATCAACCTTCAAATTTGTTGATTTTAACATAAACCCCACACATGATATATAATCAATTTGTGCCTTAGTGAAGAAGAAAATACATAGGTGTACTATAAGAAAGATATGTAGGAGATTTTATCTCTTACACGTCATTTGTGGTGGGGTCCAGAGCATTGCTGGCACAGCCCGTCGAAATTCTGCATTTTTTTTTTTTTCTAAATTAATGATCGGAGACGAAGAAACCATGCGGGGATTATAAGGTGAGAAATGGAGTCAGACAAAGCAAATGAGCTACTGATACTATGTTTGGATGGTTCTTATACTCTCACGCATAATATTTAATTATTTAAAATTAATTAACTTTATTTATTATGAAAATTTTTCATGAAATGTATAAAGTGTGCATCGGTCGATTCAGTTCGATTTTATATATTATTAATTTTGATTTATCAATATTCAGTTTCTAAATATGCTAAACCAATAAAATATTTTTTATCTATATGATTTATTTTAATTTACAAAAATTCTCAAGTTTGAACTAAATGTAAGTTAGGAGAAATTAATAGAAATATATTAATATATATATATATATATATATATATATATATATATGTGTGTGTGTGTGTGTGTAATAGTAATTTAGTATATTTTTATTGGATTATCGGTTTATTAAATAACTCAATAAAAAAAATCAAATCGAATCAATAATTTAATATTTATTTTTTATAAAATCATTAACCCAATAACAATAGACCAATGATATTTTTATCGGTTCGATTTTTGCACACCCGTATAAATGTAAAAGTTTAAATTAATTTTCAAAAACTCTTCACACTGTAATATAATAATGTAACATAAACATATTTTTTTAGTGTAAGCACCTATATATTTTAAATTATCACTTTTGTTTTTTATCATGCAGTACCTCTTTCCCTTGCTATCGGTTATTTTTCTTTCTTGTTTCTATATTTAAAATCTTTTCTTATTCTTAAAATCAAATATTTACAAAATCATTGATTACATTCTTATTACGTATAAATTGATCTATAGAATTTTACGCAACTAAAAAGATAAATAATTCATAAATAAAAGAAAATTTTGATTTCTGATACATATTACATAACATAATTCTATAGATTAGACAATAAATTAATAGTGCATGGTGAATTTGGTAAGAACTACACAATTTTATCTTTTGTTCACGTCCTCTTTTTTTAGTACACTCTCGTTCATTTTTTGTTTTAGTCTAAAAAAAAAACATATGATATACACACGAACTGCATCATCTAGTAAGTCCAAACTCTTGATATACCCTTATAATACAATTTTTCTAACTTAGAACTCCATTTAGCTGTCATTAAAAATAAAAATTAGTCACTAAAAATAGAAAGAAACTTAAAACTCATTATACACAACAAAGACACATAAAAGAGTTATAATCGAATAACCTTTCAGAGAGAAAAGATTAATAACTATGATAATAGTGCTATGTAGTGTTGCCTTTAAAATTTACGTAAAAACTATCAAATACCTTTGAAAGGAGTAAAACATGTAACAATAAAAAATGAATCACCGCATATGTAATATAAATCTTGATTTTTTTCGACGAGATAAATCTTTAATTTTTTTTTGGCCACTTTATTCGGCGACAACACGCTTGTTCCATCTAATTTTTCTATCAAAAATTTACAACTGAAAGAGAAATATAAGAAATTATTAAAAGAGGATAATACATGTAAATCGTTGATTATACATGATTCATATATAATTTGTAAATTCATTAATTAAAAGGAATAAAAAAGATAGAAGGATGATGATAATGAATGTAAGAAGACCAACTTGAATTAAAATTAAAATCAATAAAACTCAAAATAAAGGGAAAAGTAGAAGTAGAAGAAAGGTTGTATTTATGTAGTAAAGTGATCAAAATATTACTTAAATAGAATTGTAGATTTTTTTTTATATAAGATAGAATTCTAATTGATTTAGGAGTGTTGAATATTGTGATTTGTTACTTAAATAAAATAAGGACTTTAACTAATTTGTTAGTGTTTATGTATAGTTAGAATTTTAGCAAAAAATCATTGAATTTGGAACTAGAAAAAGTAAAGGAAGTAACAAAAAAAAAAAAAAAAGGTACATTTTTGGCTTTTTGGGTATGCACAATTTTGCCTTTTGAAGTATTATAAGTTTTGTAATATATATTAGTGTGTATGTATAATTAGAATTTTCTTTAAGGAATACAAGAAAAAAAAATATTAAATCTGTTTAAAATCAAATTTAATTGATTTAGAATTCTTAAACTAATAGAAAAAGTATTAGCTGTTATTAATTCTGATGTCTTCTAATAAAGAAAGGTTTTACTATAAATATATTTAATTAATTTTCAACTCTTAAATATTAAAAACAAAGTGAAAAGACGATTTTGTCTAAAGCAAACACTTTTAATGAAGAATAAAAAGTTCAAACGATATTTTTAAGGTCCTCCACACTTTTAATATATTATAGATTATCGATTATAGATTATATAGATATATGTTATCGTATTGTGGTGTATTGTATCATATTATTAGTCACGAGAAGTCAGTGCAACGCATGGGTCGAACGTTTATCCTAAATTAATATCATAACTATAACCATAACAATTAATGTGACATCTTCTAAATTTTAAAATTTAAATAAATTTATTTTTCAGAGTAAATTTTTCATATATTCTTAAAAAATTCTAAGTTATCAATTATTGTGATTTATTATTTAAATATATAGTTTTGTTTCAAAAATTTAATTCACGATCAAAATTAAATTGTACAAATAAATAAATTAGTAAAGAGTTTGAAAAAAAAAATTCAATAAGCCTATATTACTTTTTTTCAGATAGCATGATCTCAATATATGTTATTTTTTTGTCTCAATTTATGCGACACAAATAGAATTTAGATAATCAATCATACTTTTAATATGTTTTTAGATATTTTAAGATGTTAACTATTGTAATTTAATATTTTTATGCAGTTTTCAAATAATATACATTACTCTCTCCGCCCAAACTCTTGTGGCATTGATAGTCAATTGTATTTTAAAAATAATTAAAGTTTTTAATTATTGCGATTTAGAATACTTTTCTTATATTCCAATTAAGTGACATTGATAAAATTTCGAGATTCAATCAAATATTTATATCTTTTAAATTTTTTAAGTTGTTAATTATTGTGATTTATAGTATTTTTTACGTATTTTATTTTTAAAATACATAATCGATTAATTTTTTTTAGATATTCGAAGGTGTTAACTATTGTAATTTATAATACTTTTTATGTAATTTTTAAATAATATATACTACTCTCCTTTTCTAAACTTTTGTGGCATTGACAGTCAATTATATTTTTTTAAATAATTTAAGTTTTAAATTATTATGATTTATAATACTTTTTCTTTTATTTCAATTTAACTGGCATAATACTTAGATGACCATACTAATTAATCAGGGGTAATATAGCAAAATCACGATTGAAGAAACGAAGAAGACATGTTTTAAATGACTCACAATAACTAATTAGAAGTGATATAGCAAAGTTACTATAAAAATACATGAGAAAAAAATTTAAGTGTTTCTCATATAAGACGTCAAGTTAATTTAAAACAACAAGGGTTATCTTATTATTTTATATCTATTTTATATTTTTACTAAACATTATTTTTTTAATACTTAGATGAGTTATAATAATTAATTAGGGGTGATATTTAATAAAATTATGGTTAAAGCAGCTGAAACAGATATTTCATAAATATCTATTTTACTTTTTTTAATTAAATATTATTAATTTTTTGATACTTAAATGACTTATATAATTAATTAGGGGTGATATAATAAAATTACGGAGCAAAAAGCGAAAGTAGGTAGCTGAAGCAGGTATGTTGACACCATGCTGCATGCTTTCTTTCTTATTAGTAAGTAAAATAATATTATTTTAATAAATTTAATGTTTGAAAGAATTGTGTTATTTCTTTTGTCAGACATAGTGTAATATATCGATAATTTGAAGAATAAACATACAAGAAAAGTAAGATCCGAAATAGATATACTATAAATAGGTGAAATAAAAGATAAAATATAATTATTAATAAATAGGCCAAACACATTGTCAAACACCTGAATTTGACACGAGATTTCACTTGAGCATTTAAAGTGGACGGTGATCATTTCAAACACCTAAATGAGCCTCTAACTGTGTCATTTTGACACCTTTTGACCAGTTGAAAAAAAAAATTCTAAACGCGTGTACACAATCACATCTATATGAGTTTTAAAAGCCAATTAAAACATGTCATATCACTTTTACTTTTCATGCCAGCTACGATTAAATTAAAAGGTGGAAAAAAAAATCATTTCGCTTTTCAAATTTCTCAATTTAGAATCCGATGAAAATCTTTAGTAAACTTTTTGTTTTTGTGCCATTTTGATTCTATTCTCATTGGATTCTTAATCACTACTAACTAATAATCGTGTATTTTACAGGTACAATGCTTGAAAATAAGTTTTAATGCATTATTACTATCAGTCAGATTTAAATCAACTTTAAAATTGACGAAACTGAAGGTCGTACTAAATTTTTCTTTTTATTTGGTGCAATTTCTTGACATTTGGGCAGTTTGTTGTAATTAATTGGATTATTTGACTGAACTTGTGTATTTAAATTTTTATTTTTAAGATTGTACTGCTAAGATTAGGATTTTTTTGAAAATTTCATAATTTTTTTTTTAAATTTCACTGATAAAGTTAGGGTTATTTAAGAATTTTATATTTAGAATTTTTTTGGGATGTCTTTATTGTTGAGAATCTTTTAGTCTTGTGAGGGAAATATAATAGAAAAATTTATTCTAACTTGTTTTCATCATTGGGGGACTATTGTAGTATACCCTAACCGTATTTATAAAGATGAATTAGATATCTTTGTTGTTGTTGTTGATTAAGACCACTACAATCTTATTGAGTTTCTTTCCTGCATAAAAAAATTTGAATACTCAAAGTTAAAGGAGTTTACTTTCATCATATAAATGATGGTGGGTTAATTCAACTTACTTCTGATAATCTGTTGTTAGACTTTGTGAAGGACTTAAAAGGTGATGATGAATTTGATGTGTATGTTCTTCATGACGTCGATGATGAGTTTGAGGTTGTGACAAATTCTATTGATTTATTAGAAGGATCAAAGTGTAATTTTTTTAAGAGAACAGTCATCATTTAACCCTTAAACTTGTCGCTGCAACTTACTTTAACACTTTAACTTTATAAGTAATTATTTACCCCCTAAACAACTTTCACGTGAATTATTTACCACCCTAAATATATAATACCACTCTCACAATGGAGAGTACATTACACGCGCCCACACATCAACCCCACGCCAATTCCACATAGGAGCCACGTAAAAAAGTTTATTTTTTAAAATAATTTCATATATACACACACACACACACATATATATATATTTTTAAAAAACCTCTTTAACACCCTCCCCTTCCCCTCATTTGTCAACCACCCACCACCCCCAATATGTTTTCTTCTTCAACCCCAATGCCCCCTCCCCCTTATCTGCAACTGCCCACCATTGGAGTCAAATATGAATGAACTAAAACTCCATCATCAACAATCTCAAATTCAACTTCCTTTATGTTAACAAAACCAACTTTATTAGGTTGAATCTTTATCTGTATTTGTATCAAATTCAACATTCCCTTGAATCTCAATCTCTTCCTATACTTTGTCCACCTAAATTCTCCAATTCCAAATTCACATTTTCTATCAACATTTATTCAACAAAATCCATAGCAAATATACAACATCATACTCCTTACCATCTCATTTTCATACCTAAAAAATAGAATTTCATCTTAATTTGTGTATATATATGTGTGTGTGCGCGCGCGGGTGTATATATATATATATATATATATACACATACACACATATATGTATATTTAAAAAAATCTCTCACTCGATTTTCTTTCTTCTTCATACCAAATAAAAAAAATTCCAATTCCTAGATCATAAAAATCAATTTAAGTACCGTAAGCAAATTCACAATGATGAAAAAAACTCCACTAAAAGTACAATACAAAAAGTATCTTCAAGATTCAACTTTTAGCATGAATTAGCAATAAAATTGAATACCCATTACTAAAATCACATTCAAAAAGTCAATAGCAACAACAAAACAAAGATGAATTGGTTATGGATTTTTTCTTTTCTTCTCAATAATGAATTTTTAAAAATGTTTTAAAATTCACAACTCTTCACACATATTTTTTTTTTCTTGAAGGAATTGATAAAGTGTAATAAAAGTGGAGGTGGAGAGTTAGAAGAAGGAGAAAAAAAATTGGGGTTGGGTGAGGGGTGAAGGGTGAGAGGTGAAGGAGTGGGGTAGGGGGTGAGAAGTAAGGGGGTGGGTTGTACGAAGAAGATGGGTTGATTTTTTTTTAATTATATATATATATATATATATATATATATATAAGTGGGGCCATGCCTGTTTTTCAATAAAATATGTACTTTTTAAATGCCACGTCAGCATTACGGGTAATATTAATTCACTTTAAAGATGCTAATGATACAAATCTGTCAAGTAGTGAATAGAGGTGAAATCCCTAATGAGGATGGTTTAAACATTGATGAAGAGTTGAGAGCCTTTACGGTTTAAAGTAGAAGCGAAAGAAATTCTAGAAGAAAATCAAAAGCACATGAAAAATATCAATAGGTGAAGCTGGTATTGACAAAAAATTTCAAGATATTGACAGAAATAATAAAAATAGGTATTTGGTTAGGCTAGATGGTGATGAAAAATACATTGACAGTTCAGATTGTGATAGTATTAGTTGCACTGATTTGATAGATACGAAATCTGTTATAGGTGTTGATTTATCAAGAAGAAGAATAAGTCGTAAAATCAGGTGATGATGAATGTGTTGTTGCGATTTTTAAACTTGATATGATTTTTAATGATTCAAAAGAATTTAGAAAAACTTTGAAAAAGTATGTAGTATAAAATAAAGTTCAGATTGTTTTAAAATCTAATGAAACTCATAATGTGAGGGCGAAATGTAAATTAAAGCCAAAATATAAATGATTATGTTATGGTGCACTTGATAGAGATTCTGACAATTTATTGATTAAGAACTATAATTCGGTGCATAAATGTACTACATCAAACAAGAACAAATTTATTCTTAACAAATTTAGAAACGACATAACTAAGAAATTATGCTTGAGGATTTGAATAATATGAAAATTGTGTAGGGAGATATTGAAATTTCATGTAGATAGAACTATTTGCTATAAGGAAAAATTACAAATTTTAAGAGAGTCTTTGAAGAACTAAAATGTAAAATTTGTAAGATTACGTGATTATGTTGAGATCATAAAATAAATCAATCCTGATAGTTCTGTTTGGATGAGAATGGATAAAGAAACTGTCCCAAATAAAAATTTGCTTATGTATTTCTATGTCTATTTGGATGCATTGAAGAAGAGGCGGATGGAAGAATGTATAATAATAATAAGATTTGATGGATGTTTCTTAAAAGGTGCTTGTAAAGGTGAGCTTTTAGTAGTAGTTGGGAAGAAAGAAAACAATCAGATATTTTTGATAGCTTGGATAGTTGTGGATAAGAAAATTAAGCATAGTTGAAATTTTTTTATCAACTTTTTAAAGTAGAGTCTGCAATTAGGTACTAGAATAGGTCTCACTATGATGGTTGATAAGCAAAAGGAATATTTAACTTTTTTTCTTAACTATCAAATATTTGAAACACTTCATTTCTTTATCAAGTATTTGAGTATTTTTTTTGTTATGTAAGATTTTCATCCAACAATTTCTGAATTATTATAAAATGTTAAAGTCTGAAAATGTGCTAGATACATCTGACCTAATTAGAGTCAATACTGAAAGGGAGATGAGATGCAAAAATAGTTTCAGAGATGTTTTAAGGTAAGTTTTAAAGTAAAGTTCAAAAAGAAACTTGATAACATGAGTATTTTTGGTAGGCAAATGTAAGAATATTAATACTGATATTGCATTATTCTAGAAAGTCATGGATGATGTAACACATGAAATTTTGATGAAATATATGAAATATCTATTTTAAGTGATTTGATTATTTTACCCTCTCCGTAGTTGCGTTGTGGTATTTCTGGGGTGTGGGGTTGATTGATATGGTTCCCAATATATTTTGGTGCCATTTATGCGATATTGTGATTTTGGTGGCTTCGAGAGCCTTATTTTGAACTTCAGTGGTTATCTTTTAATCTGTTTGATAGATGGCTGAATGAATAACGTCATCAGATCTGAAACATCGATTTTAGGGTGGTAACATATTTGGTATGGTTTAGTGGCTTTTAAATCTCATTTCATCTCTTGATTTAAAAAATTATGATTTTAAATTTCGGAGATCAACTTTGTGAAAATAATGTCTTTTTAAAAATCTGATATCTCGATTAATTCCGGAGCATCAAATTTTATAGGGTTGGATAATTTATTTGCATTCACGGGATTCTGGATGAATTTCGAAGGGCCTGTAGGGACTTGAATTGAACCAAATCTCTAACTAGTGCCCCAGATATCTGGTGCACCGCAATCATGAAATTATGCCGCTATCATGATGGGGCATGTATAAAGAGAGTTTTGCAATCACAACAGCCCTTCCATGATCGTAATACCTATGTCAGGCCGGGGTCCGCGATCGCAACCCCTGGGTATGAATACCAATGTTTTATCATTTTTCATCATTTTTGAGACTTGGAGCTTAGAATTTTGTGGTTTTGAGAACTTTATCCATTTCTAAACTTAGGTAAGCTCCATTACATCTATTTTAACTAATTTATTCTATCTTTAACCTTCGATTTATTTTAAACATGGATTAAGTATGAAATTTAGTAATTTTGGCCCATAAAGCCTAAAAGGTGTATTTCACCAATTTATACCTAAATTTCACTCTTTTTCACTTGAATAATGTTCCTAATCTTATAAGTACTAGTTTTTCTTCAATTTCATCTTCAAAACAACCTCAAATCTTGATTTTAAAATGAATTTCACAAATTTTACCCCGATAAAGTTTTAAAATAATTTTTCTTTGATTTGGATGTTATTTTTAACCCGTTTTCAGTTGGGTTTTCCTTTATAGACCCCTAAATTCTTGGGGAACATATTCTTAAAATAAACTTATGATTTTACCCATCTTTTTTTGAAAACCCATTTTGGGAGTTCGTTTCGATTCCGAATAGAAAGTAGTTAATATAGGTGTTGTGGGCTATATTTTGATGTGTAGATTTTATATTTTAATGTTTTAGTTGATTTTGGGTCCGTTCATGAGGTGTAAGGCTTGGGATTGAAGTGCAGCAGGTCGATTTTAGCATTCGAGGTATTTTATGGCTTAACTCTTTCAGACTGGGTTGGGTAGTTAATTTTGATACAAAAGACATGTTAAGAAGAGGAGAACGAATCATAAAAAATGGCTATCTATGTGTTGTGCCCATGTGGGGGCCTATATATAATGTAATTATTAAAATTGAGATATTATGTGATATGTGTGATCATGTGGGGTCCTACATGATGTTGGTAGCCTTGAATACATGTGAAGAATTGTATTGTGTTGTTGAAAATGCCTATTGTGGTACCATTGGTGTATTGTGATATATTCATACTTTTTGGCATATGATATATGTGGAAATTGTTGAATGGTATCAATAATGAGTGGATATTAGCTCACGTGGTTGGTATTATGATTGATTGCGAAAATACTCATTTTGGATGGTTATGGAAATACATCATGTAGTTGTTTGTGGAAATAATCATTGTGATTAGTTGTGAGCATTACATCCTCAACATCATACTCATTCATGAAATATTGGTACCACCGTGGCAACAACTAGGAAACATTGGTATCACTTTTTTCTGCCATAAAATGGACATCTTATAAAACCCTTTACGAGGGATGTACCGGTGAGAATATATATGTGTTTATATATATATATATGGATTGTATACAGGTTAACAAACCCCCATGTGTCCTACACCAGGAAGCATTAGCTCCATAGGTGTATACAGGGATTGTGCGAAAACCTCGTGCATTATCATCATCTTATTTGTTGCACTTACTTTTTTTGTTTATGTTGTGCTTGTATTGCCATATTGACTTGTTATTTATTCATTTGTTTTATCTTCCCTTGTTATACTTGATGATCTTGTGTATACATGTTCTTTTTTTTTTCTACTCGTATATGATATAGTGTATACTTGTGTCCCTATATGATCTATTGTTATATCATATGTAGATATTATAGAACTGTTAGTGCAAGCGGTGTGGGCTATCATTGTGGGACATTTTCTAATTGTAGGTGACGTGTCCTTAGTGTATATTTTGTCTGCTACTTTGCTTGGTCGACCTATGATACCTACTGAGTACAAGTGGACCATACTCACGCCTATTGTTCCCGTTCGGTGCAGGTCCTAGTTTGAGTGTGCCTCAGCTTGCTTGACTCGGGCGACTGTTGGAGCTTTCAAGGCAGTGGTTGGTTTCTAGGGTTCGGATGTCTTCAACTACCTTTCTCTATAGACCATATCCTTACTTTTATTTCAGAGACATAGTTTCTCTTGTATTTGGATATCTTATGTATTTCATTTGGATTAGAGTTGTCCTAGATCATTCTTATACTGTTGACATCAGGTTTTGTGAGTTATGATTGCATTCTTGGTTATATTCTTTCTCTCTCTCTATATATATACACACACATAAACATACACACATACATAAATATATGTATATTTGCTATGGTTCGACTTAGTTCTAAAAGCCTTTAAGATCCCGTATGATACTAGCTCAATTCAGCTCACTATTTCGTGTTAAAGGGGTCCAAGAGTTAGAAAATTTCCACTAAGTGTTAAAGACTTAGCCATTTCAAGACCCCTAATCTTTGAAGATTTTTAGTTTGGCCTTTTTGGCCTCAGAATGTTGATTTCTAAGTTGATCATGTTTAAGGAGGTCAAAAGTATGTCTTGAGGAAGTTTTGGAACTTTTAGACAAGGTTTAGGCCGTGTTTGGATGTTCAAAACAATGAGGCATCGCGATGGGGCCGCGCCACGATGGGTAGTTGACCCAGGCTCAGAGTCACACCGCATTGGCTGTTTGACCCAGCTAGGGGTCGCGCCACGTTAGGTGCCCTCCTCCAGCTTTTTAAATCCTTGGCATTAAGGGCATTTGAGTCAATTTCCCCCACTCGAACTTTTCCATAACATGAAACTAAGGCCCCTTAGGAGCATTATTTACCTCATTATTCATAAATCCTCTAAAAGAACTTTAGTCCTCTCTCAAGAACAAACCCTAGCCCATTCAATAGAATCTAAGAATTCAAGATCAAGCTTAAAAAAAGTCCTCAAGACTCTTCACAAAATCATCAAGTGAGGTATGTGTGATGTTCAACTCTGGATTTCTTTCACCATGGAGTCCAAGAACCTATTTTATGTTTTAAATCATTACACTTTCATGTTTATAATAAATTATTTCCATGAAGCTTTCATGAATTTTGAATATACATTATTTTTACTAGTGATTTTCTCTGAAAGCATCCCTTACACGTTTGATTGATAGAAACTTTCTGTTCAATATTAAATTCATGGTGTCAGTATTGCGATTATGATATTCCCACATGTTTCACTCACTTTCATGCTTAAGTATATGAATTTCAAGTGTTTTATGAAATGTCTAAATGATTGAATTTTGAACTGTGATTCCCTATTGTGGTTTTATGGATTTCATAAGTTCCTTATCGCTATTTCCATCCAGTGCCGGGGGTTATGAATACCCGAAACTTAGTTGTTTACCTAGTTTTTAGTTACTCCAGAATGGTTTCATATAAACCCCGAGACTTTTTATCCAGTTAGCATCATGTTCAGTTGTTGGCTCAGTTAAGCTCAGTATACTTCAGTAATCAGTGTCTTTCAGTTAGGAGTAGGATTTAACACCGAGCAAATACAGGATGATGGCTTCCCCATCAGTTAGTCGAAGTCGTTAGTAGCAGTCCTTATATTCCAGAACCATGTAGCTAACGTGGGTTATGAGAAGTCATCCGTCAGTTTAGGCTTGACTACCTCCTAGGGGTCACCCATCAGTTTAGGCTTGACTCTGCCTAGGGATGACCCGTTAGTTTAGGCTTGATACCTTGGTTCTTTAGTAGCTTAGTAGTATTAGTACCCCTGGCATGGTACTAACACCCTTCCAACTGGGGTTATAGGTTGAAACCCAATCAGTTTAGGATGGGGCAAGTTGGTAGATGATACCTCCCACAATCTCAGTTCAGTATTCAGTACAAAATTCAGTTCAGGTGGCTTGACCAAGGCATACAGATTATTAGTTATTCAGTTATTAGATTTCAGCATTCCATTTTTACAGATTATTTTAAAAACTTTATATGCTTGGTCTTGGACTTTCAGTATTTAAGTTTCATGCATGTTTACTCTACTATCTCATATTATTCAGCCAGACATTACTTTATGTTTAGTTATTCATGCATTTCAACCTAACCTTACCTCATATACCAATACATTCAAAGTACTGATGGCATACTCATTTCTTGCATTATGATGTCTTATATCATAGGTTTGGACTCTCAGTTTCCTGACTGAGCTTAGATAGGATAAGCTAGCCAACATCAGTGACAGTGGTTAGTTATCATACTTTGAGGACAATTTTATATTTATTCAATTGAGTTAGTAGTTCAGTTATATGATCAGTTTGAGTTAGTTCGGGGTTTGTCCCATTAACTCCCAATTAGTCAGTCTTAGAGGCTTTTCGAACAATTCAGACAGTCAGTTAGTTTTATTAATATTTTCAGTATTTTTGCATATGTTTCAGACTTGCATATTCAGTTGTATTATTTCATTATTTAAAACCTTATGGCGTGTTCAGTTGAATTCTGCACATGTCTTTTATTATCATCTTTATTCAGTGCTTACAACAGGTATTATCTCATGGGTTAGCTTGTGGTCACTTGTGATCGTAAGCATTATTGTCACGACTAGGGGGTAGCCTCGGGTTATGAAAAAACTTTATATCAGAGCCTATGGTCTTAAAGTGTCCAAGGAAGTTTGAAAGTCACAATAAGTAGTGTCTTATGCATTGGTGTGAAGTGCGCCACATTTATGGACAAGAGGCTACAAGAAGTTTTTAGGAAAAGTTTCCCTTCTTTCAGTAGTTATGTCATGCAATTGAGCATGAGATCTATTTGAATTCTCTTTCTAATACAACCTTTATTCTATTAGATAAAATGCCCCCCAGAAAGAATAACGGAAGAAGGAATGAGAATCAGTCCGCACCTTTACCTGTTTAGGAAGATCCTATGAATGAGCACGCCTTTCATGACGAGTTTAGAGATGCATTCACTACCTTAGCTCACTCAGTATCAACCCAGAATAATCAACAGGCTCTTTCCCTAGATAATCCAATGACTAACAGAATTGCAGCTAGGATTCAGGACTTTACCCAAATGAATCTGCCTCACTTTTTTGGGATCCAAGTCTGATGAGGATCCACCAAAGTTCCTTGACATAGTTCAGAAGGTAACAGGTATTATGGGTGTCATGTCTAGTGAGAGTGTAGAATTGGCTGATTACCAGTTCTAGGATATAGCTCACACCTGGTTTAAGTAGTGAAAAAAGAATAGAGGTGTAGATGTAGGGCCTATAAAGTGGGAGAAGTTTGCTACATCCTTTTTAGACAGATTCTTTCCCTTAGAGTTGACGGAAGCTAAGGTGCTAGAGTTTATTAATTTGAAGTAGGGCAATATGACTGTGAAAGAGTATTCACTTAAGTTTACTCAGCTAGCAAGGTATGCTCCTTATGTGGTATCTGGTAATTGGTCTATAATGAGTAAGTTTGTATTTGGCGTATCTGATAGTATGGTTAAGGAGTGTAAGACTTTGATGTTGATTAAAGAGATGTACATATCTAGGACTATGGTCCATGCTCAATAGATTAAGAAGCAAAAATGTAAGGAGAAAGAGAAGGAGAATAAGAGAGCCAGAACAAGTAGCTTCAGTTTTGCTCAGTTGAAGTCAGAGGGTGGTAACCGTTCTAAGTTCTGACAGAAGTTTTCAGCCCTAACTCCATCTTCATCTAGTGTTCCAGTACCAAAGTTCAGGAATGACAATCAGGATAGGGCGCTAGGTTCTAAGCCTCAAGGTAGTGTGAACAGTGGTCGTATTAATTTTTTTTTCCAATAATATGGTAAGAATCATTAGGGTATATGTAGAGCAAGCAGTGATATATGTTTTGGATGTGGCAATTCAAGCCACAGTTTCAAGAAATGTCGATTAGTTGCTCATAGGGGAAGAGATTCACGCTAATAGGATCAATCCAATCAGTCATCAGCCCCAATAGGTCACACGACTCAGCAAGGCGCCACTTCCAGTGCCACCAGTGGTCAACATCAGAATAGGTTATATGTACTCCAATCCTGTCATAATCAATAAAACTCCCCTGATGTGATTACGGGTATGTTACAAGTCTTTCATCTTTATGTGTACACTTTATTAGACCCTAGAGCCTCTCTTTCTTTTGTAACCCATTATATAACTATTAATTTTAGTGTCTGTCATGATGCTTTAGCAGAACCCTTCTCAGTGTCTACCCTGCAAGCGTATCTATTATAGCCAGGCAGGTATACAGGAATTGTCCGATCACAATATCCCAAAAAGTAACTTTAGTAGACCTTGTAGAGTTAGAAATAACTGATTTTGATGTCATTCTCGGCATGGATTGGATCCACTCATGCTATGCTTCAGTTGATTGTAGAAATAGAGTTGTTCATTTTCAGTTTCCGAATGAACTAGTTATTGAATGGAGGGGTAGTACTTCAACACTTAGGGGTCAGCTTGTTTCTTACCTTAGAGTAAGGAAAATGATATCCAAGAGGTTTGTTTACCATCTGGTTCGAATCAAAGACTCTAATTATAAGACTCACAGTCTCAAATCAGTTTCAATAGTAAGGAAATTTCTAGATGTGTTCCCTGAAAATCTTTTTGAAGTTTCTCCCAAAAGGGAAATTGACTTTGGAATAGATATCCTTCCAAATACCCAGCCTATCTCTATTATGCCATAGGGAATGGCTACAATAGAGCTTAGAGAGTTGAAAGAATAGTTGAAAGACCTTTTAGATAAGGGATTCATCAGTCCTAGTACTTTCCCATGGGGTGCTCATGTCCTTTTCATGCGTAAGAAAGATGATTGTCTTAGAATGTGCATCGATTATCGTCAGTTAAACAAAGTCACCATCAAGAATAAGTATCCACTTCCTAGGATTGATGACTTGTTCGACCAACTTCAAGGTGCCTGTTATTTTTCTAAGATAGACCTCAGATCCTGCTATCATTAGCTCAGAGTCAGAGAATGTGACACTTCAAAAATAGCTTTCAGAATTTGGTATGGTCACTTCAAATTTCTAGTTATGTATTTTGGACTAATGAATGCCCCAACAGTTTTCATGGACTTGATGAACTGACTGTTCAAGCAGTACTTGGATATGTTCATCATAGTCTTCATTGATATTCTTGTCTACTCCCGTAGTGACAATAATCATGCAAACCATATCAGTATCGTATTATAGTCTCTTAGAGCCCATCAATTCTTCACCAAATTCAGTAAGTGCAAATTTTGGATAAGATCAGTAGCTTTCCTTGGCCATATTATTTTTTATGATGGCATTAGAGTTGACCCTCAAAAGACCAAAACAGTGAGAAACTGACCCAGGCCTATCTCTCCATTAGATATCAGGAGTTTCTTAGGCTTGGCTAGCTATTACAGATGGTTTGTTGAAGGGTTCTCATCTATTTCCTCCCCTATGTCTCGATTGACTCAAAAGAAATTTAAGTTAAATGGTCAGATTCCTATGAGAGGATTTTTTAGGAGTTGATGAATCGACTCACCTCAGCCCTAGTCATGACTTTGCCAGATGGTTCAGAGGGGTTTGTTGTTTATTGTGATTCATCGAGAGTTGAATTTGATTGTATTTTAATGAAAAGAGGTAAAATCATAGCCTATGACTCTAGACATCTTAAACCCTATGAGAAGAATTACCCTACCCATGACCTTGAGTTAGCAACTATTTCTTCGCCTTGAAAATTTGGAGGCGCTATTTGTATGGGGTTCATGTTGATGTGTTCACAGATTACAAAAGTTTGTAGTATGTGTTCTCGCAGAAAGACTTAAATCTTTATCAAAGAAGATGGTTAGAAATGTTGAAGAATTATGAGTGTGTTGTATCATCCAGGCAAGACCAATATAATGGCAGACGCCCTTAGTAGGTTGTCCATGGATAGTGTTTCTCATGTTGATAATAATAAGAAAAAGTTAGTTTAGGAGGTTCATCAGCTGTCTAAATTAGGTGTTTGTTTGGTCGATTCAACTGAGGGTAGTGTATGGGTTCATAATAGCTCAGAATCTTCATTGGTTTCTGAAGTAAAGAAGAAGCAGGATAGGGATTCCAGTTTGGTTAAGTTGAAGGAGTCAGTTAGAGATCAGAAAGTAGAGGTTTTCTCCCAAGGGGGAGATGGTGTGTTATGATGTTAGGTAGGCTATGTGTGCCGTGTGTTGATGGGTTGAGGCAGTGAATCCTTGCTGAAGCACATGGTGCACGTTACTCTATTTACCCAAGAGCCACTAAAATATATCGTGATTTATGGGAAATTTACTGGTGGTTTGGTATGAAAAGAGATATTGCAGAGTTTGAAGATAAGTTCTCTAATTATTAGCAGGTTAAAGTTGAGAACCAGAGGCCTAGTGGAACAATGGAGTTCAGCATCCCCACGTGGAAGTGGGAAGACGTGAACATGGATTTTGTGATTGGGTTGCCCCATACGCGTCGTCAGCATAAATTGATATGGGTTATCATAGATAGAATGACCAAATCTGCTCATTTCTTGCCAATTCATACTTCCTATTTAGTCGAGGATTATGCCATTCTCTATATTAGAGAATCGGTTGGATTGCATGGTATCCCACTGTCTATAATTTCAGATAGAGGTACGCAGTTTATCTCTCACTTTTGGGGAGCTTTTTAGAAGGGTCTTGGTACCCAGATCTCAATACTGTTTTTCGTCCTCAGACAGATAGTTAGGAAAAGAGGACCATTCAAACCCTAGAGGACATGTTGAAAGAATATGTTATCAACTTTAAGGTTAGGTGGGATGATCACTTGCCATTGATTGAGTTTGCCTACAATAACAGTTATCACTCTACTATTCATATGGCTTCATCTGAGGCTCTGTATGGGAGGAGATGTAGATCTATTATTGGTTGGTTTGAGGCCAGTGAAACTGCTTTATTAGGGCCAGATTCAGTAATTGATGCGATAGGGAAAGTTTAGCTAATCGGAGAATAGCTTAAGTCAACACAAAGTCATCAAAAATCATATGCAGATGTGCGTAGGAGAGATATCAAATTTTGTAGTTAGAGATTTAGTCTATTTGAAAATCTCTCCCATGAAGGGAGTGAAGAGATTTGGCAAGAAGGGAAAGCTTAGTCCCCGATATGTTGGCCCTTAGAGGATCTTGAGTCATTTTGGAAAGGTAGCTTGTGAGCTTGAGTTGCCTGCAGATTTGGCATCAGTACATTTAGTGTTCCATGTTTCCCTATTAAAAAAGTGTATTGGTAATTCAGCTATAATTGTTCCAATGAAGGCTATAGATGTTCAGTATAGCCTTTATTACGATGAAATCCCAGTTGAGATCCAAGATCATCAGGTTCACAGACTAAGGAACAAAGAGGTTCCATTGGTCAAAGTTCTTTCACGGAATCAGTCCGTTGAGGGAGCCACTTGGGAAACAGATGCAAATATGCGTACCAAGTACCCTTATCTTTTCTCCATAAACTCAGACTCAACTTAAGGTAACAGTTTTTCTTAGAGTATCTCTTTTCCATTCTCAGTTCCAACCATATAATCATTGCATGCATTCACGAATAAGATCAGTCATATAATCATGTTTTCAGTTATTCATGATAGTATGTAATCTCAATTCCTCAGTATTCTTAGCTTAATCAGTCTCATTCAAGGATGAATCTCCCTAAGGGGGAGATATTATAATACCCTGTAATATACTAGCTTAATTCAGCTCACTATTTCCCGTTAAAGGGGTCCAAGAGTTAGACAATTTCCACTAAGTGTTAAAGGCTTAGCCATATCAAGACCCCTAATCTTTGAAGATTTTTAGTTTGGCCTTCCTGTCCTTAGAATGTTGATTTCTAAGTTGATTTATGTTTAGGGAGGTCAAAAGTTATGTCTTGAGGAATTTTGGAGGTTTTAGACGATGTTTAGGTTATGTTTGGATGTTAAAAATAATAAGGCATCAGGATGGGGCCGCACCGCGATGGCTAGTTGACCCAAGATCAGAGTCACGCTGCGTTGTCTACTTGACCCAGCCAAGGGTCGCGTTGCGTTAGGTGGCCTCCTCCAGATTTTTAAATCCTCATCATTAAGGGTATTTGGGTCAATTTCCCCCACCCAAACTTTTCCATAACATGAAATTTATGCCCCTTAAGAGCATTATTTGCCTCATTATGTACAAATCCTCTTAAAGAAATTCATTCTTCTCTTAATAACAAAACCTAGCCTATTCAATAGAATCAAAGAATCAAGCTTAATCTTTAAGAAAATTCTCAAGACTCTTCACGAAATTGTAAAGTGAGGTATGTGTGATATTCAGCCATGGCTTTCTTTTGCCATGGAGTCCAAGAACCTATTTTATGTTTTAAATCATCAAACTTTCATGTTTATAATGAATTATTTCCTTGAAGCTTTCATGAATTTTGAATATACATTATGTTTACAAGTGATTTTTTATAAAAGTAGCCCTTACACGTTTGATTGATGGAAACTTTATATTCAATCTCAAATTCATGGTTTCAGTGTTGTGATTATGCTATTCTCATTTGTTTCACTCACTTTCATCTTAAGTACACAAATTTCAAGTGTTGATGAAATGTCTAAATGATTGAATTGTGAGCTATGATTCCCTATTGTGGTTTGATGGCCTTAATGAGTTCCTTATTGCTATTTCCATTAAGTGCTGGGGGTTATAAATACCCAAAACTTAGCTGTTTACCTAGTTTTTAGTATCTCCAGAATGGTTTTAGATAAGCCCTGAGCTATGTTATTCAGTTGGCATCATGTTTAGTTGTTGTCTAAGTTAAACTCAATATACTTCAGTAATCAGTGTCTTTCAATTGAGAGTAGGATTTAACACCAAGCGAATTCAGGATGGCAGCTTCTTCGTTAGTTAGGTGAAGTCATTAGTAACAATCCCTATATTCAATAACCACATAGCCAACATTTGTTATGAGAAGTCACCTGTCAGTTTAGGCTTGACTATCTCCCAGGGGTCACCTGTCAGCTTAGGCTTGACTTCACCCAGGAATCACACATCAGTTTAGGCTTGATACCCTGGTTCTTCAGTATCTTAGTGGATCCACACAGCCAGTGTTAGTTCCTGTGGCATGGTACTGGCAGCCTTACAACTGGGGTTATGGTATGTCGGTTAGATGATACCTCCCACAATCTCAGTTCAGTATTTAGTATAAAATTCAATTTAGGTGGCTTGACCAAGGCATACAGATTTTTAGTTATTCAATTATCAGATTTCAATATTTTAGTTTTACAGATTATTTCCAAAACTTTATATGCTTGGTCTTGCACTTTCAACATTTTAGTTTTTATGCATGTTTACTTAACTATCTTATATTATTCATCCAGACATTACTTTATGTTTAGTTAATCATGCATTTCAGCCTAACCTTATCTCATATACTGGTACATTCAATGTACTTATCATATACTTATTTCTTGCGTTATGATGTCTTATATCATAGGTTTAAACGCTCAGTTTCCTTACCAAGCTTAGACAGGATCAACTAGCCAGCATCAGCAGAAGTGGTGAGTCCTCATACTTGGAGGACTAGTTTATCTTTATTCAATTTAGTTAGTAGTTCAGTTATATGATCAGTTAGAGTTATTTAGGGGTTTGTCCCATCAACTCCCCAGTCAGTCACTCTTATAGGCTTTTCAGAAACTTCAGATAATCAGTTAGTTTTATTAATCTTTTCAGTCATGTTTTTGGTATCTTCATATATATTTCAGACTTGCGTATTCAGTTGCATTATTTTATTATTTAAAACCTTATGGCGTGTTTTGTTTAATTCCATACATGTCCTTTATTATCAACTTTATTTAGTCCTCAGAGTCGGTATCAGCTCATGAGTTAGCTTATGGCCACTTGTGACTGTAAGCACTGTTGTCGCAATTAGGAGGTGGCCTCGGGTTGTGACAAAGCCCTTCCTTAGGGGGATTTTTGTCCTTTCCCTGTTGTGCATCGATTTGGGTTATAGGCTTACTCATTAAGGTTCGTCGCGATGAGTATTATCATGATCCTTAGTTTTTGGGTCATGACAAATTGGTATCAGAGAAGCTAGGGTTTATTTGGTCTCAACAATGTTAGAACAGTATGTCTAGTAGAGTCTCACGTATTGGTTTGTATACGTCCGTATCTATCTTTGAGAGGCTACAATATGTCTTTAAGAAAATTCTCTTATTTTATCCCTTGTCATGTGAATTTCTTTCATATCTTATCTTTTGGGTCGTGTTTCACTATTTTTGCATAGATAGTGTTGACTAGGTCTCGTGGATCAAAGATGTGGAACTTTCTTCCAGTGGAAAAGCCTCGATTCATGGATGAACTTGAGATAGTGGACGGGAACATGGATTTTCTCTATCTAGGAGGAATTCTAGGGGACTTTCTCTTGAGCCCCAGGCTCTATCTCCTCAGAGTTTATCTGCCCTAGTCTTGGAGGGATTATTGGTGCATTTGCTGACCCGCTTAGAGGGATCTCGTTTGGTAATGCCGGGTGTTCATCCAGTCCCAAATGTGAATCCTCTAGTTATGCCTATTTCTATTTTGGGTACTCCTGAGACCCCGAGTACTATTCCTATTTCAACATCAATATCTGGTATGGTGGTCCAAGATCAAGAGTTTAGCCTTCATCTATGTTACCTCCTCATATGGGATCTCAGCCTGCCAAATTTAGTTTGCCTTCTCTTGCTATGAGTACTATTAAGTCTTTTGAGGACCAGAAGAGATTTAACTATTTACGCTTTTGGGTCCTCTTAGATTCAATAGTGCTATGGACGAGGATGCCTATGAGTTCCTGATTTATTATCATGAGAAGATGCATAATTTGAATTTATTGGAGTTGCATGGGGTTGCTTATACTGCCTATTAGTTGAGAGATGATTCTTAAGATTGGTGGAGGTCTCTGGTTAGTTGTATACTTCCTGATTATCCCAATATAACTTGGGATCATTTTGCCAAAGCAATTTTGGAGAAGTTTATTCCTTACAATCTAAGGGATCGAATGAGAGATGAGTTTGATTGCCTGGAGCAAGGCTTCATAATTGTAGTAGAGTATGGGGCATGCTTTCATGCCTTGTCTATATATTTCTATACTAGTATTACCACCGAGTCTGAGAAGATTCAAAAGTACATGAAGGGCTTGGATGTTTCCCTTTAGCTGTCTACGTCTTAGATACTTGTATTTGAGCGTCCTTTTAAAGTATAGTAGATCAAGATGGCTAAGGGTATTCTGTGAGTATCTCAGGGAGATGCTAATAAAGTTTACCACTTTGGTGAGTTTAGAGGTCAGGCTTCTTGAGGTAGAGATTTCAAATATTCTTGTGGATATCAGGGTAGGCCTATGCAGGCGGCTTTATACAGTTTGGCTGGTGGATATTCTGGTTCAGCAGTTTAGGGTGGTTATTCGGGTCTAGTTGTGCCTTCTCCTATTGTGTTAGGTCGTAGAGATTTTTTTGTGTGTGATGAGATTGGCAATATGCCCAAAGACTGTCCTCTCTATATATTTAGGGTTGCTCCAATTACAGCTATGAGAGGTAGTGGTGCTACCATGGGTGCGAAGGGTAGAGGTAGTGAAGCCCGCGGTAGTTATCATGGGGCTACTCAACTGGTTGGTGGCTATGGATAGTTCTATGCTTTACCATCCAAACCTGAGGTAGAGACTTCAAATATTGTGATCATAAGTATCATCCCCATTTGTTTCAAATCTGCATTTGTGTTTTTGATTCTGCGTTGACTTTATCCTCTGTGCCTGTATATTTTGCTTTAGATTTTGATTCTGTTAAGCCTCTTGCCATGCCTATTTGTGTATCTACCCCAGTAGGTGATTCTTAAGTGGTGGATCGGGTACACCGATCTTATGTTGTGACTTTTGCTATTTGAGACTTGGGTTGATTTGCTTGTGCTAGATATGGTTGATTTCGATGTTATTTTGGGTATAGATTGTTTGACTCCTCCTTATCATGCTATTTTAGATTACTATGCTAGTGCCATGACTTTAGCCTTATCGAGTATGCCAAGGATAGCTTGGAAGGGTATGCTTTATTCAGGTCCTAAGAGGATCATATCTTATGCTCAAGCTAGTAGAATATTTGAGAGGAAATATTTATCTTATTTTGGCACATATTTGTGAAACTAGTATTATTTTACCTCATTCGCTGGATTCTATTCGTATTGTTTGTGAGTTCGTGGATATGTTCCCTATAGATTTTCTTGGTATTCACCCGGATCATGATATTGATTTTGTTATTAATATTGAGCTGGTCACCAAGCCCATCTCTATTCCTCCTTATAGAACAACCCCAAATGAGTTGAAGGAATTGAAATATTAGTTATAGGAGTTGTTGGATAAGGAATTTTCCAACCTAGTGTATTGCCTTGGGGTACACCTGGCTTGTTTGTAAAGAAGAAGGATAGGTCAATACATATGTGTATCAATTATCGATAGTTGAAAAAGATGATAGTTAAGAATAAGTATCCTCTTTCTCATATTAATGATTTATTTTATCAGCTTTAGGGTGATGCAACATTTTGAGAATTGATTTGAGGTTCGGGTATCACCAGTTAAGGATTAGAGCTTCAAATATTCTAAAGATATATTTTTAGACTCGATACATCATTATGAGTTCTTGGTCATATCTTTTGGGTTACTAATGCCCCAGCCGCATTCATGGAGTTGATGAATTGAGTATTTCAATCGTATCTTGACTCCTTTGTTATTGTATTTATAGATGATATCTTCATTTATTCCAAGAGTGAAACTGATCATTAGGAGCATTTGCAAATTATGCTTCAGAGATTAAGGGATAAGAGATTGTATGCTAAGTTCTCTATGTATGAGTTTTGGTTGGATTCTATTTTTTTGTTGGGTAATATGGTGACTAAGAAGGGTATTATGGTTGATCAAGCCAAAGTTGCAATGGTACATGATTGGGCTAGACCTACTTTGCCCCTCGAGATTTAGAGTTTTATTCTCTTGGCAGGTTAATATTGGTGTTTTGTTGAGGTTTTTTCATCTATTGTAGCTCCTTTGACCATGTTGACTTAGAAGAAAATTTCTTTTCAGTGGTATAATGGTTGTAAGGCAAGCTTTCAAAAGCTCATGAATTTGTTGACTTCAGCTCCTATCTTGACTTTACCCAAGGAGGGTGTGGGCTTTACTATGTTTTATGGTGCTTCAGGTGTTGGATTAGGTGTTGTGTTGATGTGGGAGGGAAAGGTGATTACTTATGCATCGCGTAAGTTGAAGCCTCATGAGAGGAATTTCCCTATCCATGATTTAAGTGTTATGGGCGATTGTATTTGGTTTGAAGTTGTAGAGGCACTACTTGTATGGAGTCCATTGTGAGATTTTCTTAGATCATCGTAGCCTTCAGTACTTCCTCATCTAATGAGATATTAATATGAGTCAACGTCATTGGCTTAAGTTGCTTAAGGATTATGACTTGACTATTCTCTATCATCTGAGCAAGTCTATTGTAGTTGCAGATGCCTTGAGCTAGAAGTCGACTAGCAAGGGTAGCTTAACGCATCTTTTGACCCAGAAAAGGCCTTTGGCCTAAGAGGTTCAATCTTTAGCGAACCAGATGGTTAGGCTTGATATTTTGACACATGGGTGTGTTTTGGTATTTGTAGAGGCTAGGTCTCCTTTGATGGAGTAGATTCGAACTCATCAGTTTAATGATGTGGGATTGAGATTAATTTTAGATAAAATATTGGGTGGCAAGACTAAGCAAACCTCACTTTATTTGGATGGTGTTTTGAGGATTGGGCGTAGAGTTTGTGTGTCGAGAGTAGGTGATTGGATTAGATTGATTTTGGAGGAGACTCATTGTTTCAGGTATTCTATCTACCTAGGAGCGACTGAGATGTATTGTGATTTGAGACAACATTACTGGTGGTGTAGTATGAGGAATGATATAGCAGATTTTGTAGCTACCTTTGTTTTTCAGTTGGTAAAGATTGAGCATTTGAGACCTGGCGGTTTGGTTTAAAGGTTACCTATCTCGAGTGGAAGCAAGAATGAATTACTATGGACTTTGTGACCAGATCGCCTCATACTTCTCATGGTTCTAATAGCATTTGGGTCATCGTGGATCGATTAACCAAGTCTGCTAATTTCATTTTGGTCCAGGTTTTTCAGTGCTAAGAGGTTGACCCGTATCTAAATTCATGAGATTGTGCATCTCCACGGTGTGCCAATTTCTATCACTTTTTATCGAGGTTTTGTGTTCACATCTTACTTTCAGAAGACTTTTCAGGATGAGTTGGGTACTTGGGTTGATCTTAGTACAATATTTCACCCCCAAGATTGATGGTCAGTCAGAGCAGAATATTCAAGTTTTAGAGGATATGCTCCGCTCTTGTGTGATGGATTTTGATGGCCAATGGGAGCAACATTTAGCTTTAGAAGAGTTTGCTTGTAATAATAGCTACCATTTTAAGGCTTTGTATGGTAGGTTCTGTCGCTCTCCAGTTGGTTGATTTAATATTTGTTAGGTTAGACCTCGAGGTGGACTTGCTTAGTGAGTCTTTGGATAGAGTTCCAATCATTCAGGATAGGCTTCGAGCGGCTCAGAGTAGGCAAAAGTGCTATGCTGACCATAGAATTTGTTCCTTGAGATTTGGTGTAGGTGATCGTGTTTTTCTTTGAGTTTCACCCATGAAGGGTGTGATGAGGTTTGAAAAGAGAGGCAAGCTTAGCCCTAGGTATATTGGTCCATTTGATATTTTTCAGACTATTGGTGATGTGGCTTATGAATTAGCTTTGTCTCTAGATTTATCAGTTGTTAATCCAGTTTTTATGTTTCTATGCTTCACCATTACATTTTGGATGATTCTCATGTCATTCGTTAGGAGTCGGTTCAGTTAGATGTGAGGTTGTCTTTTATTGAGGAGCCGGTCTCCATTTTGGTTAGGGATGTTAGACGATTGCATTCTAAAGTTATCCTTGTGGTTAAGGTTTAGTGGAAATATCGACCAGTAGATTAGGCTACTTGGAAGGTCGAATCTGATATGCATAGTTCTAATCCCCATATCATTGATGATTCAGGTATTTCTTTGCCTTAGTTCAATGGCGAACTAGATTTTTAGTGGTGGATGATGTAACGATCTGAAATTTTGATAAAATATCTGAAATATGTTTTTTCAAGTGATTTGACTATTTTACCCCTCCCCATAGTTACATTATGGTAATGCTGGGGTGTGGGGTTGATTGGTATAGTTTCCAATGCATTTTAGTGCCATTTGTGCGACATTGTGATTTTTGGTGGCTTCGAGAGCCTTATTTTGGACTTCAATGATTATCTTTTGATCCGCGCGATAGATGGCTGAATGGACTGTGCCAACAGATCCAAAATATCAATTTTAGAGTTATAACATATTTGGTCTGGTTTGGTGGCTTTTAAATCTCATTTCGATTCTCAATTTGGTAAATTATGATCTTGGATTTAGAGGGTCAACTTTGTGAAAATGAAATTTTTTAAAAATCTGATATTGTCATTAAGTTTGGAGCATTGAATTTGATAGGATTGCATAGTTCATTTGCATTAATGAGATTCTACATGAATCTCGAGGGGCCCGCGGCGACTTGGATTGAAACAAATCCCCAGGTGGTGCACCTACAATAGCAAAATTATGCAGCGATCGCGATGGGGTGTGCAGACAGAAAGTGTCGCAATCGCGACAACACTTCCGCGACCGTGATACCTCTATCAGGAGGAGCTCCACGAACATGATCCTAGTTTGCGATCGCAACCCTTGGGTATAAATGCCCATGTTTCATTATTTTCATCATTGTTTAGACTTGGATTTTAGTGTTTCGTGGTTTTGAGCAACTTTTTCCATTTCTAAGCTTAGGTAAGCTCCATTATACCTATTTTAATTTTTTTTCTATCTTTAACCTTAGATTCTTGTTTAAAACATGGATTTAAACATGGATCCTGTCTATGTTTTTTCTATGTTTTTTTTTCCTACATATCAGATATGTTCATACGTGGTACAACCTTCTTTTTATAACCATACAAGTCCATATCCGATATGTTTATGTGGAGGGTGTGGTTTTCTTTCCTTTCGCTTTTATTGTGACTAATTCATTTGACTTATATTTGGGGATCCAATAATATCCATGATTGATACTTTTCCCAAGTTAGCACCGACTTTCTTGTGAGTGGATGTTGCTTTCTTTTGTAAGATATTCTCGGATATCCTGGATTGATTCCTTAGGGATTCTTTTTGATCTTCTATATCTTTAGTGTATCCTGCAAGATATTTGCTTATTAGTTTGCCGTTATTAAAACATATAATGAGAATGTGGGGCTAACAAATATCATTATCGACCAAAATTCAATCAACTACCATAGACGAAATACACACTCGTATCTAGCAATAAATGGGATGTAACTGAGCGGGATGTGGAAGGAAATACCTTAATTTGATAAGGTTTTAGCTCCCATCCTCTGCTGCCTCATTTAATATCCCCCTCCTCTATTTTGCCGATCATGCCCCGCCCTGTCCTATCCCATTTTCTTTTATGCCAAAGATTATCCAAGAACTAGTTTAAATATGCCAACATTATTAAAAAGTCTCTATCGTTGTTGAAAACAAATTTCAATCAAGTAAATCTATATGTAAAAGTACACTAAAATTGCAATGAACTTAAACAGATTTTTAAATCTTTAGATTGATGGGAGGAAGCCAAAACCTTTTAACTTGTCATTTGGAACAACACAACTCTTTTTCTTTATCATTCCACTTGCACTGATGGCATATTCTCTTCCTTTTCTTCGTGTTCGTCTTCTTGATTGAATTAACATGACCTTCTTCTTCCTCTGGTACTATCTATTATGACAACTGGCGTTTGTTGCTTATTTTTCTTTTTGATTTATTCAAGAAAAATTTTGAGCTACGATTTGATTTACTGCATATATTGAGCTACAATTTGCTTTACGGCAAATTCTGAGCTACAAGTTCACTCGTAATTTAGTGAAAGTGCAAGTCTTATTTGGCTTTGTTGGTCTCTTTTCTGCACATATATAGCAACCCTTTTTAGAAAGTGAGAACCTTAGTAGTCAGCTAATAGATGCTCCCGAGGTTTACTTTTACTTACTTCATGTTGTTTGTCTTCTGGTTGGTCTGTTTAAAAAATAAATGTCTTTTTTAATCTCTTTTTCAAGCTTTTTTTACTTAACAAGAGATTCATCTCAAATACAAACTTGATTCATTATTATCAAGCTAGTACTTACTTTTTTACTGTCACAACTCGAGCCGAGGCCCTAGCCACGATGAGCATCCCAAACCATGAAGGCTCGGGCACCCATCTTTATCTGGCAATCATGCATAATGATCATACAATATAAATAAATGCAAAAAATTATCATACGGAAACATGGTCACTCTCATAAGTAAACTGAATAATTCGAAAGGAAGTTCTTAACATTCAAAACACATGACACCAGTCTACAAAATCTCTAACAGAATGAAAACAACTTCTGTTTGAAATCTGGGACAAGGACCCAAGTCAGACCATAAACCAAAATGAAATAACAAAGTCTAATAACCAGGCCTCCAGGAATAAAGAAGGCTCACCAACCGCAATTCTGGAACACACGAATCTACTGTTTAGCGGGACCCTGGGACTGTGCCTCAGATCCTGAAATATAAGGGTCAATACAGATGTACTGGTATGCAAAATAATCCAAAAACAAAATACTTATATGTAAAGTAAGTGAGAGCATTTCATGACAAGTATGTCATCATCAAACATTTGAGAATCCATGGGCATAACAAATAGGCTTTTAAAATATTTCTGTAAATCTCAACTCAACATCTTTGTCTTAGTTCTGAGCTAGGTGATACACCCTACAAGTCTGATATTCCACGGGCTATATGGAATCCGCCCTTGACTCGGCAGCCAAACTCCCAACCCAAGTTTTTCTCAAGGGTTGGAGTTTCTGATTCTGATACACCACAGGGCACTAGGCCAACGTATAATCCCTCTTGGGGACATAATAACCCGTATCGGCAAAACACAATTTTGGACAATGAGTTTTGTGAACACATACCTTCTTCGGGTAACCACCCAACATATTTTAAGCCCATTTTTAACCTTTTCTGAACATGCATCTTTCAAAACTCAAATTCTAAAAATCTAATTGAAATCTGACTTCTATTCTGTTCTAAGTCTGCTATGGCATTATCTGATTTTGTTATATCATACCAAGACTTGTAAGTCATAAGTATAAGTCATATCATAATCGTATCATAATTCTTTCACTTAAAACAAAGTTCAGACTACCAAAATAATCAAACAATACAATAGAACTCATATTTCAAAACATATGTCAAACTATGTAAAGACTCTTTTTTTCAACATTTTAACCAATGGTGGTCAATTCCCAAAATGATCATTCAATTCCCTCTATTATTACAATTTCCATTTAAAAACAAGAAAATATCCCTCTCTTCAATTCATAGCCAACATAAATTCATAATTGATAGTAAAACCCTTGGCTCATGCTTTAAGTCATGCAATTGAATAACCCTTAACTTGGAAATCAAAAGGTACAAAATGAGAGAGGGAAATTCATTCTTCATGCTCTCAATTCATACTTTAAAACTGAAAACACATTTATAAATATACACGAGTAAAGTTTGAATTTAACGTAAGGCCTCAAGACCAAAATCATATATCATTGGAAGAATTTATAATGCTTACTTTTTAATGTAATTCAAGATCTTCATAAAAACATGATTTATCAACATTCAAAACATTAATATAATGATTTATCCATACCCATGTAGTTTAGAAAAGACCTACGTACCTTAATCGATGAAGAATTCGCAAAAAAGTTGATCCCTTGAGCTTGAATGTTTAATCCTAAGTTGTTTTTTCCTATTGTATTTTTGAAAGATGAACTAGGGATTTAAGAGAGTCAAAACATTACTAATGATCCTAATTTCATGTATAGATGTTTAGGGATGGTTTTGGAACATAAAAAGACTTGGCTTCCCTTAAAATAACTCAAAAATAAAGTGTTTACGTCGTTTGGCCAGAGGGTTTATGTCGCACAACCTATGGTAAACCTTAAGGTTTGCGTCTGTAATACCCGTGCTTATTCCTAGATAGAAATCATCACAAGGATTCTAGTACTTGCTTTGAAATACAAATATATTTCTGTACCCATGGTATTTTTGAGATTTCTACTTTCTATCATGTGGAAAATTGAGTTAGCTTTCTAACGATACCAATTTTGTCCAAATCCAACACAAGATGAGGAAGTTATGGATGTTTTACTCAGAACTGACCGAAACGCCTAGGTGCGACGTCCAAGTTGACAGACCGCCAAATAAGTGATGGACCACCACTTTGACCATTACAGCCAAGGCAATAGGGCCACGTTCTAGATAAAGATTGATGGATGAGTTGACGGACCATCATCCAGGCCGTCAACTCTTATCTAGTGAACCCCATTTCTGGTCGACATATGATGGTTTAAATAATGGACCATCAATTTCCTGATGGACTATCAGTCGGGTCGTCACATGCCACGTTCAGTTTACTTCTAGGACGTTTTATCAAGGGTATTTTGGTCACTTACCACTAGCCTATATATACCCAGATAAGTCCGAATTCAGCCATTTTGTTCATTATTATTTCACAAACAAAATCTAGGGTATCTCTCTAAATTTAATCTCCAAGAACAAAACCTAATCTTTTTAAAAAATCAAAGGATTTTAAATCCTTCAAGTTCAAAAGCATCAAGAACCTTAAGTCAGGTATGCATAGTTTTATCTATGGATCCATTTCATTTATAGAGCTCAAGAACCATGTTCTAAATATTATTTTGTGATTGTCTTGTTGTTATATGAGCATGTATATGTTGATGATTGTTGTTTAAGTCTCAAGATTATATCTAAAAGTGATTTCATGGAGTATGCGTGTTTGTTAGTTGAAACCCATGATCCTTATGTGGCTAAATATAGTGAAATTTATGAACACACTTAAGCTAAAAGAATGCATGCAAAGTGTTTGATAATATGCCTAGATGATATAATTCATGTCCCATGATTTAATAGTGCTTAAATGACAAATCCATGCCCTATGCTTTACAATTTTTCATGAATTCCATGTGAGTGATATGCGTTGTTGTTGTGATATGGATTGACCATGATATTGAAGCTATGAAAGTATATACATGTTGAATGAATTTCCCTTACATGTATAAGATATTAAGACCTATGCTTAGTGTGAAATCCCATACTCATGATATGGTAAATTGTGGACTCTACTCTTTGATCAAGTCTTTCATGTGTGTCAGTTTCCTTCCATCGAGTCCTAGGGGTACTTGTACCCAAAAAATATAGTTGTGTGCTTAGAGCCATGTCATGTTATCATGATAGTCTCAGTCAAACCATGATCTATAGAACTCAGTCGGGCATGTGACTCAGGAAACCTCAGAAATCTCATGATCTCAGCTAATTCTCAAATAGTAGCACTAATCCATCAGTCAATGAAAGTCAATTACTCAGTCCATGTACTGTCAGTTAAATCACGTTTAGTCTCTTCAGATAGGAGTAGAAGTTATCACCGAGTAAACCCAATGATGGGAACTCACCTGCCAGTTTAGGGTGTGATTCTTTGTAATCATCCTTGTGTTCCAGAACTACGTAGCCAACATAGGTTGAGACATCTTAACCTGTTAGATTAGGGTTGATAAGGTGGCTTAATCTACCAGTTTAGGGTTCCCACCATTCTGATTTTAAGTATCTGCCAGCTAAGGGTCACTTACAGCTGTCCTTACTAGTGGCGCGGTATTGACACCTTTCCAGTCGGGGCAGATATTGGACCCTAACTTAGCTATATGTGTTATTAGGGCATGTGGTCAAACAACTACCTCTCACAGTTTTAGTCCTAGTCTCAGTAAAAGAACTTAGATAGTTCTTCAGCTTTTAGTATATCAGGACTGTCAGATACAATTAATTTAGTTACAGAATAGCACAAAGATAGTTCCATTAGTTTCACGACTGTCAGACACAATCATCTATGTTATCAGAATTTTAGTATTTGTCATGCTAGATATCAATAGATCATGTATTAGTGTCCAGATATAGATATCACGTAATCACGATCTCAGCTACTACGTATGCATGTTTGCACTTTTACATTCATATCAGTCAGTCAGTTAGAATCATTCATGCATGTAAACCCTTTTGCATTTAGACTACCTCACTCGTATACTCAGTACTCCCAGTTGTACTGATGTATTTGCGCTGTGGTGCTTTCTTTTACATTTTACCGTAGGTTCACATAAACAAGCTCCAAATCAGCAGTAGCAGTAGTATTCCAGTCGGAGAGTTGTAGTGAGTCCTCATCCATTCGAGGACGATATTATTTATTTCATTTATTATTTCTGTTCAGTTTTGCTACACGGAGTTAGTTGGAGACATGTTCCTTCAACTCCTTACTCAGACAATATTTAGAGGCTTTCAGATTTAGCTTAGATTTGATTCAGATTTCAGTTGTTTTCGGTATTCATTACCCCATGTGGATGTTATGATTTGTAAGATATTCTATGCAGTTGAACCTTATAGCCTATTGTTTATGTTTTTTGCATTATTACATCATATATTGTAGTATATAGGTATAGATATCAGTTATGAGTTAGCTTGTGGTCCCTCGGGATCATGGGCATTGTGTAGCGATCCAGTTCAGAAAACCGAGGTGTTACAAACTTGGTATCAAAGCCTAAGGTTCAATAGAGTCCTAGGAAGTCTGAATGCTGCATCTAGTAGAGTCTTGTGCATGGGTGTGTTGCACGCCACATTTATGTGCAAGAGGCTATAAGATGTTTTAGGAATAATTTCCCTTCTTTCAGTATTCATATCATGCTAGTGAGCATAATCTCAAGTTAAACTCTCAGTCTAATCCATTCTTCTCTTATTTCAGAATATGCCTCCAAAGAGAAGAAACCAGCCAGCTCTTCATCCCGAAGATCCTTTGGGAGAACATGTTTCTCATGAGGAGTTTAGGGCCGCATTCACCACACTTTCTCAGTCTGTGGTTGCCCTAAATGAATGGCCACCAATTATTCTGGCCAATCCAGTGGCCAACTCAGCCACAACTAGGATTCGAGACTTTACTCGAATGAACCCTCTATCTTTCTTTTGGTCTAAGTTTGATGAAGACCCTCAGGAATTCATTGACCAAGTCCAGACGATCATAGACATCATGGGAGTTACTTCTTATCAGAGTGCCGAGTTAGCCACATACCATTTGAAAGATGTTGCTCACACTTGGTACAAACAGTGAAAGTCTGAGAGGTTAGAGGATGCAGGTCCTATAGAGTTGGAGGAATTTGTCACAACTTTCTTAGATAGATTCTTTCCCCAAGAGCTGAGGGAGGCAAAATTTCTAGAGTTCATCAACCTCAAGTAGGTAAATATGATGGTTAGGGAGTATTCTCTTAGATTTACTCAGCTAGCCAGATATGCCCCTCATGTAGTTGTAGACAATAGGGCTAAATGAGCAAGTTCGTGTCAGGGGTGAATGATAGCGTGGTAAATAAGTGTAGGTCTGTGATGCTGAATAGTGATATGACTTTATCCAGGCTCATGACTCATTCTCAACAAATAAAGGAGCAAATGATTAGGAATAGGGAGAGGTAGAACAAGAGAGCAAGGTTAGGCAATTTTTATTTTGCTCAACCAAAATCAGAAGGATGAAACCGTTCACAGTTTTGTCTTAAGCCAGCAATTCCAGCTCCTTCCTCCGCTAGTACCCCAGTGTAGAAATTCAGAGATGACAAAAGAGATCGAGCACCAGTTTCTAAGTCTCAGGGCAGTGTCAGCAGTGATCAAACTAATCCCCTATGTCAGACTTGTGGTAAGAACCACGAGGGTACCTATAGATCTGGTAGTGATATTTTTATCGGTTATGGCAAGCCATGCTACAGGATTAGAGAGTTTTCACAGTCAGGTCTATAGGGTCAGTAAAATCGCTTCATAGCCCAGTTCGGTCGCCCAAATCAGCAGAGTGCCTCTTCCAGTGCTATTAGTAGGCAATGCCTAAATAGACTCTATGCTCTTCAGACCCGATAGGATTAGGAAAATTCTCCTGACCTTATTACTGGTACGTTATAGATTTTCCATGTTTATGTTTACGCTTTGCTAGATCCAGGTGCATCCTTGTCTTTTGTTACTCCTTATATAGTAGGCGATTTTGAAATCAGTCCTAAAATTTAGCAGAGCCCTTTTCAGTCTCTATCCTAGTCGGTAAAACCATCACAGCTCAGCGGGTATATCGGAACTGCCCGATTATGATATTTTAGAAAGCTACATCAGCAAATTTAGTCAAGTTAGAGATGACTGATTTTGATGTCATTCTTGGCATGGATTGGCTTCATTCCTGCTATGCTACAGTCGACTATAGAACTAGGGTAGTTCAGTTTTAGTTCCTGAATGAGCCCATCCTAGAGTGGAAGGGTAGTACTTCATGTTTCAGGGGTCAGCTGGTTTCCTACCTTCAGGCAAGGAAAATGATTTCTATGGGGTGTGTGTATCATATCGTGTATAGTAAAGATTCCAGTTCTGAATCTCCTAATCTTGAATTAGTCCCATTAGTAAATGAGTATTCTGACATATTTCCCGAAGATCTTCCAGGCATTTCTCCTGAAAGAGAAATAGACTTCGGTATTGACCTTATTCTAGATACTTAACCTATTTCTATTCTGCCATACAGAATGGCATCAGCATAACTCAAGGAATTGAAAGATCAGTTGAAGGATATCTTAGATAAGGGATTCATAAGGCATAGTGCATCCCCATAGGGTGAACCAGTCTTATTTGTGCGCAAGAAAGATGGTTCTCTCAGGATTTGTATTGATTACCGTCAGCTCAACAAAGTTATGATCAAGAACAAGTATCCTCTTCCCAGAATAGATGAATTGTTTGACAAACTTTAGGGTGCCAGTTATTTCTCCAAAATAGACGTCAGATTAGGCTACCATCAGCTCAGAGTTAGAGAATATGACATCCCGAAGATAGCTTTTCGTACTCGTTCTGGTCACTTCAAGTTTTTAGTTATGTCCTTTGGTCTTATCAATTCCCCAGTTACTTTCATGGACTTGATGAACCGTGTGTTCAAGAAGTACTTACACATGTTCATCATAGTCTTCATATATGATATCCTAGTCTATTCCCGCACAGAGCGTGATCATTCAAACCATCTCAGGATTGTTCTTCAGACTCTCAAAGATCACCAGATATTTACCAAATTCAATAAGTGTGACTTTTGGCTAAGATCAGTAGCATTCCTTCACCATATTATTTCTGGTAATGGCATTAGAGTAGATCCTCAGAAGACCAAAGCGGTAAGAACCTGGCCTCGCCCCATCTCTCTATTAGATATTAGGAGTTTCTTAGGATTGGCTGGCTATTACAGATAGTTTGTTAAGGGATTTTCTTCTATTGCATCCCCCATGTCCAGATTGACTTAGAAGAAGGTCAAGTTTCAGTGGTCAGATTCTTATGAGAAGTGTTTTCAAGAGTTAAGGACTTGACTCACCTCAGCTCCAATTCTAGCTCTTCCAGATTGTTCAGATGGGTTTGTGGTATATTGTGATGCATCCAGAGTAGGTTTAAGTTGTGTCCTTATGCATCATGGTAAGGTCATAACCTATGCCTCCAGACAGTTAAAGCCCTATGAGAAGAATTATCCTACTTATGATCTTGAGTTAGCAGCTGTAGTATTTGCCTTAAAGATTTGAAGGCATTATCTATACGGAGTTCATGTATATGTCTTCACGGATCATAAGAGTCTCCAGTATGTCTTTTCATAGAAAGATCTCAATTTTCATCAAAGAAAGTGGTTAGAGCTTTTGAAAGATTAGACATGAGTGTCCTTTACCATTCGGGAAAGGCCAACGTTATGGCCGATGCTCTCAGTAGACTCTCCATGGGTAGTGTTTCTCACGTTGAGGATAGCAAAAAGAAGATTGCTCAGGAAATCCATTAGCTCGCCAGACTAGGTGTTCGCTTAGTCGATTCTTCGGAGGGTGGTGTATATGTTCAGAGTAGTTCAGAGTCATCTCTAGTTTCTGAGGTGAAAGAAAAACAAGACAAGGATCCCAACCTTATCAGACTAAAAGAGTCAGTTCAGAATTAGAGAGTAGAGGTTTTCTCCCAAGGGGGAGGTAGGGTTCTTTGTTGTTAGGGTCGTCTGTAAATTCTAGGTGTAGATGACTTAAAGTAGCGGATTCTTGCAGAAGTGAATGGTGTGCGATACTCTATTCATCCAAGAGCCACTAAGATGTACCGCGACCTACAGGAAATCTATTGGTGGAGTGGGATGAAGAGAGATGTTGCAAAGTTTGTGGCTAAGTGCTCTACATGTCAGCAAGTTAAGATAGAGCATTAGAAGCCTAGTGGATCCATGCAGGAGTTCACCATTCCTACTTAGAAGTGGGAAGAAGTGCACATGGACTTCGTGATGGGTTTGCCTCAAACTCGTCATCAGCATGATTCAGTTTGGGTTATTATAGACAGGATGACCAAGTCAGTTCATTTCCTTCTAGTTCATACCTCTTATTCAGTCGAGGATTACACCAAACTTTATATGAAGGAGTTGGTCAGATTACACGGTGTTCCATTATCTATTATTTCAGATAGAGGTACCCAGTTTACCTCTCACTTCTGGAAATCATTCCAAAAGGGTCTTGGTACCCAAGTACATCTCAGTACAACCTTTCAGCCTCAGACAGATGGTCAACTAGAAAGGACCATTCAGACTCTTGAAGATATGCTAAGGGCATGTGAAATTGATCAAGGGAAGTTGGGATGACCACTTGCCTTTGATTGAGTTTGCATACACCAATAACTATCATTACAGTATTAAAATGGCTCCATTCGAAGCTCTCTATGGCAGGATGTATAGATCTCTAATTTGTTGGTTTGAAGTTAGTGAGGCCTCAGTCATGGTCCTGACTTGGTTTTCGATGCCTTAGAGAAAGTTCAATTGATCAGAGAGAGACTCCGGGCTGCTCAGAGCCGACAAAAGTCTTATGCTAATGTTCATAGAAAAGATCTCGAGTTCAAGGTCGATGAATATGTCCATCTCAAGATCTCTCCCATGAAGGGAGTGAAGAGGTTCAGCAAGAAAGGGAAACTCAGTCCCTACTATGTCGGTCCCTTTAGGATTTTCAGTCGTTTAGGCAAGGTAGCTTATGAGTTCGAATTGCCTTCAGATTTAGTCTCAGTTCATCCGGTCTTCCATGTATCCTTTCTCAAGAAGTGCGTAGGTGACCTAGAAGTTGTAGTCCCTATTCAAAGTGTTGATGTTCAGAACAGTCTCTCTTATGAAGAGATTCCAGTCAAAATCTTAGACTATCAGACTCGTTGATTGAGGAACAAAGAGGTCCCTCTAGATATGGTTCTTTAGATAAATCAGTCCGTCAAGGGAGATACTTAGGAAGAAGAAGCAGATATGCATACCAAGTATCGTTACCTCTTCTCCGCCATTCAGATCAAGATCAAGGTAATAGTTTGCCTTAAGCTTATTCAGTTTCATATTCATGTTCCCATTATAAATGTGGTATCTACTACCATTTCATAGTCTGTCATGCATTCATGTATCAGTTCAGTTATAAAATCATGCATCAGCTATGCATTCTCGTCTTGAGAAACTTAATTTATCAGAACACTCAGTCACATATTCATGTACAATTTAGCCATGCATCTGATATGCATGAGTTCAGTGTATTTAGCATGTTAGTCATGAAGTCACGTCTCAGTCACTCATGTTCAGTTCATTTTTATTTATTATTTTCCCTCTTAGTCAGTCTTATTCGAGGACAAATGTTCTCAAGGGGGAGATATTGTAATACCCATGCTTATTCCTAGCTAGAAATCATCTCAAAGATGCTAGTACTTTCTTTGAAACACAAATCTTTTTTTGTAACCATGGTATTTTTTATATTTATACTTTCTATCACGTGGGAAATTGAGTTAGCTTTCTAACAATACCAATTTTGTCTAAATATGACACCAGACAAGGAAGTTATGGATGTTTTACTCAGAACTGACCGAAACGTCCAGGTACGATATCCAGGTTGATGGACCGCCAAACAAGTGACGGACTGCCACTTTGACCATCATAGCCAAGGCAATAGGGCCATGTTCTGGATAAGGATTGACGGACGAGTTGACAAACCGTCAACTTTTTGACAGATCGTCATCTAGGCTGTCTACTCTTATCCAGTGAACCCTATTTCTGGTCCACATATGACGGTCAAAATAATGGACCATCAAGTTCCTGACGGACTATCAGTCGGGTCGTCACATGCCACGTTCAGTCTACTTCCAGGACATTTTAACAGGGGTATTTTGATCACTTACCACTGCGTATATATACCCATATGAGTCCGAATTCAGCCATTTTGCTCATTATTATTTCATAAACAAAAACTAGGGTTTCTGTCTAAATTTTAATCTCCAAGAACCAGACCCAATCTTCTTTAAAAATCAAAGAATTTCAAATCCTTCAAGTTCAAAAACATCAAGAACCTTGAGCCAGGTATGCACAGTGTTCATCTATAGGTCTATTTCGTTCATAGAGCTCAAAAACCATGTTTTAAATATTATTTTTTGATTGTCTTATTGTGATATGAGCATGTACATGTTGATGATTGTTGTTTCAGTTTCAAGATGATATCTAAAGGTGATTTCCTAAAGTATATGTGTTTGTTAGTTGAAACTCGTGATCCTTTTGTGGATTAATATGGTGAAATTCATGAACACACTTAAGCTAAAATAATGCATGCAAAGTGTTTGACAATATGCCTAGATGATAGAATTCATGTCCCATGATTTAATAGTGCTTAAATGACAAATCCATGCTCTATGCTTTACAATTTCCCATGAATTCTATGTGAGTGAATGCGTTGTTGTTGTGATAAGGATTCACCATGATATTGAAGCTATGAAAGTATATACATGTTTTGTGAATTTCCTTTCTATGTATAAGATGTTGATAACTATGCTTAGTGTGAAATCCCCTACTCATGATATGGTAAATTGTGGACTCTACTCTTACGATCAAGTCAGTCATGTATGTCAGTTTCCTTCCATCGAGTCCTGGGGGTACTTGTACCCAAAAAATATAGTTGTGTGCCTAGATCCATGTTATGTTATCACAATAATCTCAGTCAAGCCATGATCTATAGAACTCAGTCGGGCATGTGACTTCGAAAACCTCAGAAATCTCATAATCTTAGTTAATTCTCAAATAGTAGCACTAATTAGTCAGTTAATGGAAGTCAGTTACTCAGTCCATGTACCGTCAGTTAAATCACGTTCAGTCTCTTCAGATGGGAGTAGAAGTTATCACCGAGTAAACCCAAGGATGGAAACTCACCTGCCAATTTAGGGTGTGATTCTTAGTAATCATCCTTGTATTCCAGAACTACATAGCTAGTGTAGGTTGAGACATCTTAACCTATCAAAATAGGGTTGATGAGGTGGCTTAATCCGTTAGTTTAGGGTTGCCACCATTCTCATTTTGAGTACCTGCCAGCTAAGGGTCACTCACGGCTGTCCTTACCAGTGGCGCGATATTGACACCCTTCCAGTCAGGGCAGAGATTGGACCCCAACTTAGCTATATGCGTTATTAGGGCATGTCGGTCAAACAACTACCTCTCACAGTTTCAGTCCCAGCCTCAGTAAAAGAACTCAGATAGTTCTTCAGATTTCAGTATATCAGGACTGTCAGATACAGTCAATTCAGTTAGAGAATGAAACACAGATAGTTCAATTAGATTCAGGACTTTTAGACACATTTATCTATGTTATCAAAATTTTAGTATTTGTCATGTTAGATATCAGTAGATCATGTACTAGTGTCCAGATCTAGATATCATGTAATCATGATCTCAGTTACTACGTATGCATGTTTGCACTCTTACGTTCATATCAGTCAGTTAGTTAGCATCGTTCATGCATATAAACCCTTTTGCATTTAGCCTACCTCACTCGTATGCTTAGTACTCCCAGTTGTACTAATGCATTTGTGCTATGGTGCTTTTTTTCATGTTTTACCATAGGTTCATAGATACGAGCTGCAGATGAGCAGTAGCAGTAGCATTCTAGTCACAGAGTTGCAGTGAGTTCTCATCCATTCGAGAATGATATTATTTATTTCATTTATTATTTTAGTTCAGTTTTTGCTAGACATAGTTAGTTGGAGACATATTCCTTCAACTCCTTACTCAGACAGTATTTAGAGGCTTTCAGATTTAGCTCAAATTTGATTCAGATTTCAGTTATTTTGGGTATTCGTTACCCCATATGGATGTTATGATTTGTCAGATATTCTATGCAGTTGAACCTTATGCCCTATTGTTCATGTTTTCCACATTATTACATCATATATTACAGTATACAGGTACAGATATCAGTCATGGGGTTAGCTTGTGGTCCCTTGGGATCATGGGCACCGTGTAGCAATCCAGTATAGAAAACTGGGGCGTTACAACATCGCAAAACCCATGGAAAACCTTAAGGTTTGCGTCGCACAACTTATGGAAAATCCTTTTCAGTGAATATTTGTGATGAATAGGTGACAACACCTCTTTTCTAAGCCATAACATTTTGCTCGGGTATCGGATTAAAACCAATTGGTATTCATGGAAAGCTAATTGGATTATCTACAATTTGGTGAGTCTTAATCTGCCAAATTACACATATACATAAAGTTATACTCGTTCAAAGATGACCCTTATAAAATCAAATATAAAGATTTAGCCGAATTAAAGGTTCTTAGCTCAACTTCGCTCTAAGTGATTCCTATGAAGTTTTTTCAGGTCGAAAACACTTCAAACATGAGGATAAATATAACACCCTTAATCTGGTACCTGGAACATCACACAGTGCTCATGACCCTGAAGGACCACAAGCTAACCCATGACTAATATCTGTACTGAGCACTGCATGACATACTGTATAAATGCAGAATAAAAGACTGAAAGGCCATAAGGTTTAAATATCTGATAAAACATAACATATAAATAATATAGAATCACCATACCAAAACTGAAATAAATGTCTAACATGCTAGTCTAAAAGCCTCTAAATTGTCTAAAAATTATGGAGTTAATGGGACATATACCCAACTAACTCTGTATAACTGAAATAATAAAGTAATAAAATAATCATTCTATCCTCAAATGATGAGGACTCACTGCTATTCTGGCTACTGAATGTCTAATCTACTAAGGATGCTTTGGAGCTCATGCTTCTGAAGGGTGAACTATAACTGAGATCATGACATCACTGAATCTTTATACTGATAACATAAGTTTCATAAAACAGATATGCTATTATCTGAATAACTATTTCTGACAGTCCTATTTTTGATGGAACTAGCTGAGTTCCGTACTGAACTGGATGACTATATCTGACAGTCTTGAATTCTGTAGAACTATCTGAGTTCTATTACAGAGATTGATACTGATACCGTAACTGTGGGAAGTAGTCATCTAATCTACATGCCCTAAATAAGTTATTATAGTAGAGTTGGGGTCCAATCTGTAACCCCAATTGGAAGGGTGTCAGTACTACACCACTAGTAAGGACAAGCTGTGGGTGACCCTTATCTGACAGTGTCCTCTAAAGAGAATGGTGGGACCCTCATCTGACAGTGTTAATCCACCTCATCAACCCTCATCTATCAGTGTTGATTTCTCAACCTATGCTGGATACATAGTTATAGAATGCAAGGATTGCTTCTAAGGATCACACCCTCAACTGTCAATTATGCCCTTATCCTTAGGTTTACTTGGTGCTAATTTCTACTCCCATCTGAATAGACACTGAAACATGATTAACTGAACTGAACTAGACTAGGTTCAGTGAGTTCTGTTGATTGGTGGAATACTACTGAGATTACTGAGTTATTGAGATTTCTTAGATTACTGGGAATTCTTAGTTTTCCTGAGTCATAAGTCCGATTGAATTCTATTGAGCATGGCTTAACTTAGAGTATCTTGAAAACTGACACTGGCTCTAGGCACATAGCTAAATTATTGGGTACAAGTACCCCAGGACTCGATAGCATAAAACTGATAGGACATGACACTTCCTGGAATCACGACCATAATCAACAATCCATACTACAATTATTGGGGATTTTCACGAGGCACTTGATTGTCATGGTTTGGTACATGAATAGGAATGCATATAAACATGTCCTAATTTCATAGGTCTAACATCATGAACAATCCATTAAACAATTTCAATGCATAACAATAACATAAAAGTTATTTTGAAGATAAGAGTAAAGCATGGGTTCATCAATTTGGTCATAATTGAGTCCTAAAGCATGATTCTTGTTCTCTTGGGCATTTTATCAAACATATTGCATACATAACCTTAGGCTTAGTCATATACACTAGTTCATACATCATGGTTACTTTAATAAACTCAATTTAAAAGTTTCCAACCCACATACTAGTATAATTTCATGAAAAGTACATAAAGACTCCAACTTAGGATTCATAAAACCACATCAACATAATTAAAATCAACCTATCACATGGAAATCATAATTCATGTGTTTAAAATGGGATTCTTGAGCTTCATGGGTGAAATAAACCCATGAATCAACACTTTACATACCTGCGTGGATGATTTCTTGAAGATTGGTAGAGGAAAGCTTGAATTCTTGACTTTGGATTAAACACCTAGGGTTTCTTGTTCTTGGGGATTAATCTTTGAGAGAAACCCTAATTTGGTATTATGGATGAATAAAGAAGTTATTAGCTCTGGTCTAATATAATTAGGGGTTAAAACAGGTGAAAAAAAAACCCAAATACCCTTTTAAAAATGGCTTAAAATCACTGATTAAAAGTGGTGACGGTTTGGGCGAAGGTCCATCGCTGGCTCAATGGTCCGCCGGTCCTGACTGTTGCATTTGGCCAGAACCTAAAATTTCTACCTTGTTTGTGATGGTTTGGGCGATGGTACGTCGCTAGCTCGATGGTCCGTCGATCCTGGTCATCGCACTTGACTAGAAGTCAGGTTCACTACCTTAGTCGCGATAGCTTGGGCGACAGTTCGTTGCTATCTTGATGGTCCGTCGGCCTGACCGTCGCTTCCGGGCAGTTCTAACTGTTCTCTGTAAAACGTCCATAAATTTTTACTCCGACACTAGATTTGGACAAAATTGGTATCATTGGAAAGATAATTTAATTTTCCACATGATAAAAAGTCAAAATTGTAGAAATTATATCTGATTTAAAATTAATCATTTAGGAAGTCATCACTAACTCTTTTGAAGACTAGATTTGACTTAAAGAAAGTTCGGGGTATTACAATATCTTTCCCTTGGGAATATTCATCCTCGAATGGGACTGACTAGACTAAGAAAGCTGATAGGCTGATCTTACTTAAGGGACGTGAACATCTAAGCATGTCTATATGACTGGAACTTCTGATATACTAAAATCTCATACTGAATATGCATGTCTGATATATGTATATATGACGGATAATATTCATGAATGCATGACTGAAATTACTAAGACACTGAGTTTCTCGTCGCATATCTGATGCATGAATATAGAATTGACATGATACATGAACATATGACTGGATATGCAAAGGTATTTGATACCAAGTTTATAACTGAAATCTGAACATAAAACTGAATAAGCTTAAGGAAAACTATTACCTTGGGCCGAGTCTGAGTTTGCGGAGAAGAGGTGAGGATACTTGGTCTTTATGTCTTCTTCTGCTTCCCAAGTAGCTCCCTTAATAGACTGATTCTGCCAAAGAACTTTGACTAGAGGGACTTTTGTATTCCTCAGTCTGCAAGTCTGGTAGTTAAGAATTTCAACTTAGATCTATTCGAAAGAAAGGTTGTTCATCTAAGCCATCTATAGGGACTACAACTACTAGGTCACCTATTTAATTCTTAAGCAAGGAGACATGAAATAATAGATGCACTAAAGCAAGGTCTGAAGACAATTCGAGGTCATCAGGTACTTTGCCAAAATGATTGTAAATTTTGAAGGGACCGACATATCGGGGACTGAGCTTTCCCTTCTTGATGAGCCTCCTCACTCCCTTCATTGGAGAGATTTTCAAGTATACATAATCACCAATCTCGAACTCGAGATCCTTTCTATGCATATCTGTATAAGACTTCTGGCCTCTCTGAGCAGCCCGAAGACTTTCTCTGATCAACTGGACCTTTTCGAAGGCATCAAATACTAAGTCAGGCCCTATAACTGAGGCCTCACTAACTTTGAACCAACCGATTGGAGATCTGTATCTCCTACTATAGAGAGCTTCGAATGGATCCATACGAATGCTGGAATGATAGCTGTTGTTGTATGCAAACTCAATCAAAGGCAAGTGGTCATCCTAACTATCCTTGAAATCAATTGCACACACTCGCAGCATATCATCTAATATCTGAATGTTTCTTTTTTCTTGACCATCTTTCTGAGGATGAAATGCTATACTGAGATGAATTTGGGTACCAAGACCCTTTTGGAATGCTTTTCAGAAGTGAGAGGTGAGCTGAGTACCTCTATCTGAGACAATAGACAATGAAACACCATGCAATCTTACCAACTCCATGATATTGTGTTTGGCATAATCCTCATCTGAATAGGAGGTATGGATTAGAAGATAATGAGCTGATTTGATCATCCTGTCTACAATAACCCAGACTGAATCATGCTGATGATGAGTATGAAGAAAACCCATCACAAAGTCCATGTTCACTTTATTCCACTGCCAAGTAGGAATAGCGAACTCCTGCATGAACCCACTAGGCTTTTGATGCTCTATCTTAACCTGCTGACTTGTAGAGCATTTAGGAATACCTCAAAGTGAGACTTCTTGCACCTTCCAAGTAGGAATACTTCGAAGTGAGACTTCTTGCACCTTAATATTGTAAGAATACTCCCATTTTTGCTCCTAAAGTGTACATATAAATAAAGAGAAATAATAATTAGACAAACATCTATTTTAACGGTGAATAAAAAATAAAACAAAGAAAAGTAAAATCATGCTCATATTATGAAATGAAAGAATTTAATGAAACACGATCTATTATGCTAATTCACACTAATGATATACTCTCCGTTCGCTTTTACTTGTTATATTTTAATTTGACACATCTATTAAGAAAAATAATCAATAACATATTTATTTTACCATAATACCTTTGTTAAATATTTACATTGTGTTTTGAAATTAATTTGGAGAAAAATAATTAATGCCAAGGGTAAAATAGAAAAAAAAAGTTATCTTTTTTTAACATGTCAAAAATGACAAGTAAATATAGAAATACATTAGTAAATTAGTGAAAAGTAAAAGTGAATGGAGGAAGTATTATAATACATGCAGATGCTTTATTAAAATGAGATTATTCTAGGAGGAACAAAGGCCACACATGGATTTAAATCTAATTCATGACCTCAAGAAAAGACATGTAATGACCCTTTAGGTTATTTTTCATATTTCCACCTATTTTCACTGCTAGAGCCTTTCTATAGCTGTTTCAAGTCATTTATGACTTGCTGGAATTGACAGTTAAGTTAATGGACAGTTTGTTTGGTTTTAAAAGATAATTTTCCATTTAGAAGCTTCGCTAGTTCCAAATAGCCACCAGGTAAAATTTTTAGTAAAATAGTCTATTATGCAAAATCTGAATGCATCAACAACTCTAGAATACTGGTTTAGGCTAAATGGATCCTTGGTTCAGGTTTTGAGGCGCCTAAACTTATTTTGACGTATTGGTAAGAAAGTTGAGAAATTGAAAATTTAGGTGTGGATCCACTTTTTGTTGAAACGACCTTAGATGGAAATTTTGACATTGACATTGAGTCTGAAATGTCAAATTTGGTATGGGTACATTGTCCGTTTGTGTATACGGGGTTTTAACTGAATCTCGAGGGATTGGCGGAGACTCTACTGTCAACTGTTACCATTGTTATCATTAGCTAAGGGTCGCGATTGTGATACCCTTGGTAGGCCTAGTGATGCAATCTTGGGTTATAGGGTGTGAACACGACTCACTTGTACAACCAAAGATAGTGCGATCGCGGAGGTTGAGGTCACGATAGCGACATCCAAGGACCTGTACTAGGTATAAAAAGACCCTTTCTCCATGATTTTAACCATTCTTCATTACTTTCTTGAGAGATAAAAACCCTAAATAGTGAGGTAACTTAAAATTGGAGCTTGCGGGTAATTAGGAAGCTTGGTTAACACTTATTTTCGCGATTCTCTTCTAATTTGAGGTAAGAATTCATCCTTTTCTTGGTGGATTTTCTTATTTTCTTGCTCAAAATCCAAAAATCTTGAGGGAATGATTTTAGCCCCAAATCAGCTTGGATTTCACCGATTTTTGAGGAAAATGAGTCCTTGAGCTCGTGGTTTCCATAAGTAGGACCCACATGGAGTTTTTGATGTGATTTTTGGACCTAAAGCACAATGGTGCAATATGGGTATCATTATTCTCATATTGATGAGTAGAATGCAATTTTGATATCTTGGATTTGTGATGAGGCTTTTGAAAGGGAAAAAGGTAATTTTACAAATTTTTGAGTTTCCTTTAGCCCCCAGGTATGCTAGGTTTCCCCTTTTCATAGATTTTGAGCTACTTCATAGTATGATTGTGATATTGTATTGGCTTTGGGATGGGTTTTAGGTGTTGGTATTTAAAATACACGACTTGAGTTAGCTGGGCCATTTTAGGCTATGTTGAGATGTAGGCATGAACTACATAGCTTGTTCCTTGTGCCTTAGAAGGCTTGTGCTTTATGTCTTATGTTTGATGAAGATTTTCCTAGATTACTCTAGTTAGATGAGAGTGCCTTAGTTAATCATACTTATGGTAAGATTGACCTCTTTTTTCTTACATGGGTAGATTGCCTTAGTCAAAATGTGACTTAGCTGTTTTGTTTAGGAAGAACCTCTACCTTAGGTCTAATTATGGTTTGCTAGACATCAAAGAATGGATATTAGATACCTTAGCGTATTCGTGTGGTAGAAATTGCCTTACGATGAGAATAGGTGACTAGACATGGGCCCTTCAAACCACTCTAAGTAAAAATTATCTTTACCTCTTGGAAACTTTTATGCACTCGTTGAATGTTTGAAAATGCTTACCAAGGTAGTATTGGTGAATTGTGGAACTTGATGGCTAACATGAGTCAGTGATAGGGAACATTACTTATTGTCCATGTTATCTATGATGTTATTGATCATATTATTGGTTATTGATGTTCATGTATTGATTATATTCCCATTCTGAAAGATGATTTTATTCTTGGTTCAATTTCGGAAGATGCTTATATTCCTAGTTAAATTTCAAAAGATGCTTATATTCCCGATTCAATTCAGAAGATGATTATATTTTTGGTTCAATTTTGGAAGATGCTTATATTCCCCATTTAATTCAGAAAGATGATTATATACCCGGTTCAATTCCTGAGGATGATTATGATGTTGACTATACCTGATTTAATTTAAGAGGATGGCTATGGCCTTGATGATTATAGTTACCGATTCAAGTTCGGATATATTCTATGATATAATATGACATGCTATATGATGGTTAGTTGGTAATATAAGGCTGAATACATATACAAGCCTTGAATTTTTTGAATTTTCCCATATTGGCATCTCAATTAGGTCATGTACCTATTGAACACTTTTATCATTCACAAACCGTGTCAATTAAGCACAATTGCTAATATGGCGCTGAGATGGCATGGCAAGTGTAATACACTCTCCACTAGGAGAGTGAGAAGCCATAATTTACTGAAATTTCTTTTTTTTTATATAATTTTTTTCCTCATTGATACGAAACAAACAAGGAAAGTACCAAAACACACCCCAAAACAGTCCAAAAACCATAAGGATCCGAGAACCAAATGGAGACCATTCTCGGATTCAACAACTACAACAAGAATACAAGATATGAGTGTGTATTTTAACACCAAAAACACTAAAAAAACATGAAGAACAATAATAACACACATTTCATATCCAATAAAGGACCCAAAACAGTCCACAACACAACAAGAAGATGACAACAATAAAATGTAAAGATAGGTAGTGAGACATAGATTATTACAATAACTAAGAACCTAAGTGTTTATCAAACACTAAGACCCTTAATACATGTAATAACAACACCTACACTCTAACATGGACATAAGAGGGACGTCAATCTCCCAAGTACCCAATGTTTCCAAGCCAAGAACAAACAACAGAAGTGATTCCACACTTGGTTGAATCTAATTTTGGGCTTGCCTCTAAAAGGGAGAGGACTTTGTTTTTTAATGTCTTTAAAGACTTACACCATTATTAAAATCTACAAGTAAATGACCTAAAATGTTCTATATATTATAGGTTACAAAATAGAATACAAAATGACCAAAAGGACCCCTTAATAAAGAGTGAATAACAAAGTTGCCCTTGGAGTATGTATGGATGGTTTTGGTGTGTAATTGGGCCCTCCGTTGCACTTCACTTGTACATTCCAAGTTTCAGGTCAATTCACTCTCGTACTCCTCCATCTACGTGATCGTGCTTGTATTATTTTCCCCTTCAACCTCGAATCCATACCTTGAAAAATCAAAGAGAAGACAAATAAGCACACATCCTCATGGCATAAGGGTTAGAGTTAGAAAAATAAATAAATAGCATCATTACTCCAAGGTGGAACATACTTTAAATATAACCAAGAATCCATTGTGTTAGTCATGAAAAACTTAGCAAAAGCGTCACAAAGGAAATGGAATTGACAACTATCAAGAGATAAAGAAACTACAAAGGACCCAATGGCATCAAATAACCCACAAGGTAAAACTACCTTCATCTTAGTAGCCATAAGACAAAAGTGCTTCTTCATCTCTTCAAGAGACCAAATCAAGGGTGGTACCTCAGTTGGTTCTAAAATCCACAAGATCCATATAGCATCATCACTCACACAAGTGGACAAACCAACAAATTTCGTACCTCTACATAAAAAAAAATCCAAAACTAGCATGGATGTCATTATAGGCAAAGAGGTAGTAAAGGAAAAAATCACGTGTAAAGGCATACATGGGTGAAGACAAAGCATATGGGCACATACACATTCTTTCCTTCAAACAAATAGATAACTTGGCATCCACAAGTTGATATTCAGGCAATTTAAGAACAAGTGTATCAAGCAAGGATGCACATTTATAAAAATTACCCCTAGGAGTCAATGACACCTTTGCCCTTGGGTTCTCAAGAATGACTACACATTCCTTACCTTTAAGAGTACTTTTATCTTGCAAAAAGAGATTTTCATCTTTAGAAGGAATGTTGTCACACCATAGTGGGTTGGCATATAGTCTATAGCCTTCAAGAAAAGCTATACCTTCAACATCATTATCACCACTAGGTTCTTTAAGAGTGATTATATCATCTACAAACAAGATATTATACCTAAAGAGAGAATGATCTAACCTGTAGATAGATTTGGAACTTTCACTCTCTAAGGGATCATTATCAAGTTTCAAAGATATATCAAGCATATGATTAACCCTATGAGCCAAGCAAACATTAGAATCTTTCCAACAACATAAGCTCACGGGTTCACTCCTTTCCCCTTGACCAATATTTTTATTTTCATGAATTCTATGGGCACAACTAGTAATAATTCTTTCATCATACAATATGTTCAAAGAATAATTTTTATCCTCATGATAAACTCTATTAACATCATCACTAACTTGAGATTCATCAAACACATCACATACATGATCAAGTAGTGGATCACATTTATGAGTAAGTTGATCATTGTACACACCCTTACTAGTTGTTGGTAACTCACACACCAACATAGACTCACCTTGGTTTTCACAAGGGTCTACTAGTGTGTGACTACTCTTATCACTTGACAATAGGAACTCATTGAAGTTACAAGTGATGGCACTAGATGAACATAAATCATTCTTACGAGAAGAAAAAATTTTGTCATCTAAAGGATCAACTAGTGCTTGCGTATTTATAACAAGAGTTTGGATCTCATTCAACCTAACAACACCAACAGTATCACCAAGGAAAGATTCATGCACTTCTACACTTGGCAAAATCACAACTATATCTATTTGGCTAATACTAGCCAGATCAAAATATTCTACATTTATAGGAGTGTAAGAAGTAGAGTTTTTACCTTTTAGCTCACATGACCTACCACCTTCACCTTGGTGCGGATCATGGAATCTAACTTCTTCTTTTAGAAAGCTCCCATCACAAGGTATGTGGACAAGAGGAATTGGATTTGTTGGGAAAATTTTGGGTATCAATTGTTGTAGCTTTTCAATGTGTCGTTTCATATCTTGAAGATTGTTATTGAATCTATCAAACGTTGTATTGAATTTATTTTTATCCATGATACCTAAAAAAAGAGACAACAATAAAGAAAACAAACAAGTTAGTTCAAAAGCCTCACCACACTCTCACTCTTTGATTACCTGACACGTAGCTTCACAAGTGTTGTAAGATGGCTAAGGATCCCATGAGGAGTTGAGGGTTCAGTATACCCTTGTCCGGAATAGATTTTGATTTGAAACTCAAACAAATATTGTAAAACTTGAGTCAATGAACTAACAATGATTCTAAAATGACAAAATCACACAAATAACGCTAACACGAACAAATGGACTCAAGACTAACTTACAATCTAGTAGGAGAGTACTAGCTTGTCAATTAGTATTAGAATCAACAAACGAAACTAAGAAACACTAATAAGAAACTAAGAAATAAAAATTTTGAGCCAAAATTGACGTGTGAACAGTAGCTTGATGACATGGTATTCCACTATTGGTTTAATTTTTATCAAGTTGTTATTTTTCAATTTTCAAGTCTTGGTCAATTTTTCAATTTGGATTGTTGGAATTTTGTAAAAAGGAGGGAATACAAGTCTTGGAGCCTTTTTTTTTTAAATTTTCAAATTTCAAGACTTGACTTTTCTTGTACTTCTCCTTAAAACATGGTCCCTTGAATCTTGGAAAGTTATTGGCAAGTGGTTGTTAAAGTCTTTGGTGGTTGAGAAATCTTTCAAGACTAACAAGTCCTACACCTCTTTACTTCACCTTTATAGATCTAAATTGTACTTTATCTTCGACAATATATGAAGGTGGTGATGAACATCAAGAACAACAACAACATTCTCCACGAACAACCACAATAGTCTCATGAACAACTAACAACAATCCACAAGGCCAACTTCAAATCCACAATACAGTGTTTTTAACTCACAGCTAAGGATACTACAACTTCACAAAACATTCTTAGGCCACCAATTAGCAACAATATCATGTGGTCAATCTTAGAACAACAACAACATTCATCGTCCAAATTCCACAACGAGAACAATGTTCACCAATGGATGACCAAGTTCAAGTTCACAACAACAACATCAACAATTAAAACTCAAACTTAAATATAGACTTAATGTGTTAGTGAAGAACAAAACTAACACTAGAAAAACTCAAGACAAACAAAAATCTCGGTGAATACACAACACAAGAACACAATTTTGGTCAAGAAACAAAAATGGACAGATTTGCTTCCTTTTAATTTTTCAGTTTTCTAACACTTTTTTTTTTTAATTTTTAAGCAAGCAATCCTAAGATTGATCTTGTGGGAATAGGATTAGCCATTCTCTGATACCAAATGATATGATACAAATAAGGAAAGTGCCAAAAATACTCAAAAATAGTCTACAAACCACAAGGATCCAAGGACCAAATGGAGACCACTCTCAGATTCAGCAACTATAACAAGAATACAAGATATGAGGATGTATTTTAACACCCAAACAGTCAACAGAACTACAACAACGTGAAGAACAATATGAAAAATAATAGAACAAGTTTTGAATTCAACAAAGGGCCCAAAATAGTCCACAACACAACAACAACAAGATGACAACAACAAAATGTAAAGATAGGTAGTGAGACATAGATTATTACAATAACTAAGAACCTAAATCTATATCAAACACTAAAACCCTTAACACATGTAATAACAATAAATAAACTCTTACGTGGACACAAGAGGGACGTCAATATCCCAAGCGCCCAATGTTTCTAAGCCAACAACAAACAACACAAGTGATTCCACACTTGGTTGAACCTAATTTTGGGTTTACCTCCAAAAGGGAGAGGACTTTGTGTTTCAATGTATTTCAAGACTTACAACATTATCAAAATCTACTAGTAAATGACCTAAAATATTCAATACATAGTAGGTTACAAAATAGAATACAAAATGACCAAAAAGACCCCTTAATAAAGAGTGAATAACAAAGGTGCCCTTGGAGTATGTATGGACGGTTTTGGTGTGTAATTGGGCCCTCCTTTTCACTTCACTTTTACATTCCAAGTCCCAGGGCTATTCACTCTCGCACTCATCCATCTACGTGGTCGTGCCCGTATCACTCATCAGTTGAGTAAAATTTCAAACATTGAAATTGTATTTTTGTGAAAAAAATTCAACATCAATAATTGATGTTGGTTAGTGAAAATTTATTATGGGATGTGTAAAAATAGAAAAAAATAATTATTTTCTAGTGAAGTGAATGGTGGTTGAAGTTGGTCTCACCGACAACACACCAAAAAATGGGTGGAGGCCATTACATGAATTTTGGTGGTGGTTTAGTGGTGTTGGAGGGTGACTGATTGTGTTGGAATGAGTTTTCTAGAAAAATTTTTGCTGGAAAAATCAGATATCACACTGCAATTTGGACATCAACACTACAATTTTTGATGCCATCATGGAGCTTATTCCTTAATGCAAAAAATTTTGTTTCTTCCTCTAATGGTTGTTTGGTGTTGTTTTGGTGGAAATTAGAGAAGTGAAGGTGAATTTTAATGGTGGAAGATTAGAAGAAGATTAAGGCAAAAAAGGTTTTTTCTTAAAATTGTTATTGTTGCTTGTTGTGTATGAGTATGTGTTGTGTTGTTACTCTTTTTCTTTCTTTAATGGTTCTTGGGTGTTGTTTTGGTGAAAAATAAAGGATTGAAAGTGAGGTTTAATGGTGGAAGAGTAGAGGAAGAAGAGGGTAAAAAATGAAATTATTTTTCTTTTTTTAAAAAATTATTTTTTTGATTTTTTTTTCTTTTGATGACATGTAATTTTACCATTAGTTAAAATTTTCATGTCCTGGCAAGTGAATTTCACGCGCCAGATTTAATCTAAAATTGTACGATTTGTGCTTAATTGACACGTTTAGTAAATTGTATAAGGGTTCAATAGGTACATGGCTTAATTGAGGCGCCATTACGGGAAAAGTAGAAAAATTCAGGGGCCTATATATGTATTCTTTCGTAATATAATGCCTAGTTGATAAAAGAGGCTTAATTGGAATACGAGGACTAGTCGGTAAAGATTTTTAGTTATTAAATGATGGCTAATAGATTGGCGATATTAGTCATAAGACATGACTAAGCTATGAATGGTGAATTGTGGAATAATGATGGTAAGTTGTTAATATAATGGTAATTTGTTAAGTGATGGCATAATGTTGGTTGATGGTAAATTGTGGAATGATTGTTTAAATGATGATGAAGATTATTCGTTAAAGATGTACGTTTGGATTATTGGTATCTTTGATTGTACTCTCCAAGAATATGTGGGTCTGTGATGAGTTATTTACTTTTCCACACCAATTGGCGTATGGAAGACAATTTTGTAGTTATGTATACTTGTGTTGATTTTTTATAATATGTTATTGTCTCGGTTTATTTACGTATTTATGTACAGTGATGATAGAGTTGATTTAGGTTTGATTTTGTACCTTGGCTTAGTTATGATATCTTGCATTTTATCATTCTTATATCATGATTTAACTCAGTCGATCGATGATGCCTACTGAGTACCCATGATTTTGGTACTCATACTATACTTCTATACCTTTTTGGTGCAGATCCAAGTACTAGCTATCGTCGTTGACCTTTGTTCATGCAAATTTGATCTTTTGGAGATAGAGTGAGCTCTTAGAGTGGGGTTCACCTATTTCCTTCTATCTTTTATATTCAATCTTTTTTATCGAGATAGATATTGTTGACTATTCTAAACATTTAAGTTGTATCATTATTGCATGCTCTTGTATTGGCTCTACTAGGTCTTGGGATGGTGTTTATAAATTGACTTTTTTTGCCTGTTAGAATGCTTTGTTTAATTAGAAATTGTGTTGTTAATTTTTGCCTATGATGGGCATTTCTGCCAAGTTAACCCATTGTGTATAACTTTGGATTATGGTTTGACTTACCTACTGATGGGATATGACAGGTAACATCATGAATTGTAAATTAGATTACGACAAGACAATATTAGGATGCATATGTGCATATTCTTCAAATGAAAATCAATTAAAACACATCACACAATTTATCCTTTTCTTTTTTATGGCACATAAAATCCTAAATCATGATTTCTACCATGCTTAATGAGGTTCTTTCCTTCCGTCTTTGATAACAATCAAAATGGTTCTATTGTATTCATACCAAATAAGCACATGAAACATGGATTCAAAGAAAAAAGAATAATCAAATGACATACAAGCTTGAAGAAACTAATATGTTTAGCTTTAATTATCTATTTAACTTGCACATTTGAGGAACATTAAATTATCCTAATTTAAGTGCTTCCAATACCATATGATCAAGACAAAAAAATGCATAAAAAATCTCTAATATGTACAACAAACTATTTCCTAGATCTTCATAGATAAATTACATAAGAAACAGTTTAAATCAGAGCTTCAACGGGATGTCTCAACATAGGAGGCTTACTAAAATAAAATATTTTAATATGGACAGTGGACTAGAAAAAAATATAGAATTAATGATAACTATTGAAGATGATTCCAAAGAAAGTAAAGGGAATCCTATAACATGACTTCTAATAGACAAATAAAAGATTTCTACATAGTTCTATAAATTAAAGTATGATAGTTACAAGATTAAAAAAAAGAAATAGAATGACCTATTTGCATGCAGTGAACTAAGACGTCCTCCTCAGATATACTCATTATAGATTGTTAAATGAAAGAATCTGAAATCCTTTATTATATCTTGAAAATCTGAAAAAAGGCCAAAGCAAAAGAAACTTAAGATTGGAAAAGCTAACTAAATAAACTAGACCAAGAAATGTGTAATGACCTTTCAGTTTTTTTTTTTGCTTATCTTTTATGTTAGAGCTTTCCTATAGCAACCCTAAGTCATTTATGACTTGTTGGGACTGGTAGTTCGATTATTGGGCAGCTTGTTTATTTTTTAGAGTCATTTTCCTATTTTGAAGTTTTCGCTGGTTCAAAATGACCACCAATTGAAAACTTCAACAAAATGATCTTGTATGCAAATTTTGACTGTTCCAGCAACTCTAGAATGTTGATTTTAGGCTAAGAGGACTCTTGGTTTGGGTACCTATGCACCCAAATTCATTTTGAGCTATTGACCGAAAAGTTAAGAAAATCAAATATTGATAACGCTCAAACTACAGCTCTCGTAAGAGTGTAAGCGGTCGTTGTTAAATATAGAACCCAACTAGGTTGGGTGTCGAATCCCACAGAGAATACTTGGTCACTAAGTAAGCAAAGATTATTAGACTTTTGGTTAAAGTTTCGTAAAAGGGGGATTGTAGCATGAGTAACAAAATAATAACGTAAGAACGGGAAATAGCAAAGAGTAATTCGGATTGTTTCGTAGGTTTTAATCAATGAGAATTGAGAGCTGGGGTTATGTCCACCTTCTGAGTTGTACGCATCTATTGACTATGAGTTATGCGGAATTCAGACATGCATGTGCTTATAGAGAATTGTATTCTATGGTAAATCCAGACGTCTTTCGACCATCAAGGATTATTTCACTTTAACTCTTTCGAGCTTAAAGCGTATCTAACGGTACAAATTCTCCAAGAGGTTAATCCAGTTACGGCACTAACTTTTTAATAGGGGTTGGTGCCCTATTACCTTGACATTATCTCTTTTCCAGACATATAACTTTTCTTTCGAACAAGTTAATGCTTTACTGGCGTATTCTATATGTTTGCAACCACAAGAATTTAAATTAAGATGAAGAGAATAATGATATAAGCATCATACGTGTCACGACTTCACAAACTCATAGCAATAGATAGTAGCTCATAAGGCTTCCATAACCCCAACCGAGAAGTTTAGCTACTCATGGGTGCAATAGAAATCACAATAGTCATTATCATCATACCAATATAAGGATCTCACGTGTAGTATATGTTGGTAGGGCTTTGTGGCGTGAAGACCTTGCAAGTAGCGGTTCTCTTGTTGTGGAAATTTTAAGTCGAATAGATGAAGAGAAATTAAATAAGAATTAATTGAAAGCAAATTGTTTAGAGTTGTAGATGAATGAATTAGAATATGAATGATGAGAATAATGAGAATAATCAGAATGATTAAAAGCTTCAGCAAAATAGGGTATTTATAATACCCATATCCTATTCCTACTAGGCTACTGCGTACTTATCCTAATCCTAATAAATTACTGCATCATTATCCTAATCCTAATAAGTTACTGCTGATTTCCAAAGTTTTGAGAAATGCTATTTTTGCTCGGGACAGGTTTCCCATGCATCACTTTTAGTCCTAGGCGTCCAAACTCTGCTTTCCTTCTTTCGTGAAGCTTCCTTTGGCGTCAAGTTATCCATAAAATGCTGAAATCTTTACCATTTATACCTGAAAACTAGCTAATCATGTTTGTTAGCTCACTTACAGGAAAAAGGACTAAAAGTGCATGAATTATATATTTTGTCCTCAAAACTTAGCTAAAATATGGGTAAATTGTAGCACTTTAGGCGTGTAAATACGCCTATCATCAACACCCCGCACTTAAAGCTTTGTTCGTCCTCGAACAAAATATTATGTTCTTTTAAACATCCACTTAGGGTTTTACAGTAACAACACAAAATATTCATCAAGACAGGCACGACAATTATTAACAAAGAGTAGTTTTCTGATCACTTCTAGAAACAATTCAACCTCTAATATAGACTCGTGATGATGGTTAATTCGTATTCAAAAGTTAAGGCACAAAGATTCATATACGACTACCCAAAACTCATCAACCATGTGTGTCTCACAATATGTCACCCATAATCACTCACAAGTATTGTATATATCTCGAACATGGGTATAAGATTATCCTTGCTCTCACTCTCACAAAGAATTCATATGTTGCAACTGATGACCATAGGCTTGCCCTTAGTGTAATGCTCCGCTAAATATCAGAATGCTAAGCTTAAGATCAAATAGATCTTTACAGGTTGTAATGTAGGCTAAGGGACGGGTAGGACTATTTTTGCCAGAAATAGTGACTATGTTCCTAAGCGCTTTAATACATCACATTATGCCATTTATGCTTTCTTTCAAACAACCTTTCTACTTTCTTTTATTCTACCACCCTTTCTCACCTCTTTTGTTTTTCAATTTTGAACAGTATTAACTTTTTATTTTTCTTTTCCTTTTTCTTTTCATAACACACCTCTTATGATAGCAATTATTTTTCATAACAAATTCAAGCACCAATACATTCTAAGGCACTATTCTCACCCAATTTCCTCTTATTTTGTCACATTACTTTACAATTTAAAGCACTTAGGACTTTGGATCAAATTATGGTCTTGAAAAAAAAATGGATTGGGCTTACATATGAGGCTGTCAAAGAAAATAGGCTAAAGGATCAAAGGGGGTTATCTAGGATGATGTCCACGGGTAGATAAAATGAAGTTAAACAATCATAGGTTGCCAAAGAAATGCCTAGATCATCTCCTAAACTCACACTCTTTATTTCGCTTTAAATTCATACCAGGCAAGTTCTAGCATCAGCCACAAACATAGATATACTATCATCTCACAAACACAAGGCACATGGTCGACTTTATTGGAAGCAGTATAGACTCTTGACCCAACAGATGAAGGAATTGAACCACACAATTATCACATAATGAGTCACTATTAGAGCCTAAACGTCTCAATAGTAATGATTTTATCACAGACTCTTGTCGTAATACCATGCTTCCTATCAGAACAATTTCATGCAAAGTTAAAAAAAAATTTAACTACTAAAAAAAAACAAAACAAACAAACATAAATGAATGCAAATGCAGATAAAGAAGGTTAGCATGTAAATACCAGCACCCCACACTTAGATAGGACACACTGTCCTCAGTGGAAAATAAATAAGAAGAACCTGGTTAGTCGGACTCCTCCTCTATGTCTGGGGTCATACCTTCTTCGTCGGAATCATCATTAGAGTCTTTGTCATCAGAGTTCTCCTCCACATCGGAGTCTGTCATTCGGTGATCATCATCGGTTGGCACATCGTCATCAAGAGGTTCCTCAAAGTACAAACCTAATCCACACATTTGCCTTGCATGCTCATTCATTGGGTAGTCATAATCCAGCTGTTGGAGCTCTGCAGCAGTTGGAACACGACCTCCGCTCATCATGGTAAATCGAGTCATGCCATAAAGATGGCGAAAGAAACTCTCATCCCGAGCATGCCTTTCCGCAGTGGTAAGGTTGACGCCATGCGTGGTTTCAGCATCTTTAACCTTTTTGAGGTCAACCTTCTTTGGGTTGTGTGGAAGTTTATGATCAGCCGGTTCCTATTCGATGTCCTCCTTCCTCAATATTGCGGTCAACAGATTGCCAAAGCTGAAGTGGGACCTCTTGTGTAGCCTGGCCTTTCGTATTGTAGATCGAATAATTGCCCCAATGTTGATAGGAACATTCGTCATCAACGCGTACACCAAGAACACTCTATCTCGTGTAATCTTCGTGTACGGGGTTCCTGGAATCAGATAAGAGTTGACTATTCACATCCATATCCGAGCTTCTCTATTCAAGGAAGCATATGGGAAGGTGTTGTGCCTACCGGTGTCCTTGTGTCTGCTCCATCATGCCATAGATCTTGTTCCACAATATGTGTGTCTAATTTGCCTGTATGGAGGTCTTTCATACAGCTCTTTGAGTGGTGATGGATCAACAGATGGCAAGCCCAGAAAGAAGTTGAAGAACTCCGCATTTAGTTGCAGAACTTGGCCCCGAATCTTTACTTCACTGCCTGTAGTTTTCGGTGACCAGTTGGCATAGAATTCACTTGTTAAATCAAGATTGCACTCTCCCATATCTCGGAAGATGAAATCAAGATGTAACGCCATTATCTTAGCCAACATACGGGGTTCTTTCTTTGCTAGGCTTTCCTTGTGTATCAACTCCACATGAACATATTTTTTCTCTTTATTGTTCCTATACCACTCCTTTCCTTCCTCCTCGAGGACCCATTTAATTCCAAACATGCGGCGAGGTATTTGTAGCGAGGAGGATTCTCCTTGCTCTTTTCGTCCCCTTTTTTGGCCTTTTTGTGAAGTGGTTGCTTTTTCTTTCCCTTGTCTTGCTTTTGGTGACATTGTACCTGAGATTAAAATAATAGTCATGTTAGCTTCATCTCGGTGGATACAATCAATAAACAAGCAGTAGTGGAACCACCCCACACTTAGTTTGTTTGTATGAACTAGTGAAGTGAACGATGTCGATTACTCAGATTTCATCGATATACGTTTAGGTGTTATGTTCCAATAATATAATCAGTGCAGTCCTACTTTTCGTATCATCTTAACTATCCTTTCTCAATTCTAGATCATGTTATCTTGGTAATGCTTTCATGTTTTGGACTAATGCATCACTTTGAATACAACTACTACATAGATATTGTATCAATTTATGGCTTGGAATAATCACAACATCTTATGTTTGTAGTTAACCTTGATTTTCATCGCAATAAACAAGTCATTCAAGCAAGTTTTCAAGTTACAAGGTTATGCAATATTCTAGACTATGTCAATTCCGCAAAAGTATGACAGTGTATCAAAATCAAATACAAGTTGGAAACAAGTCAAGAGCATCCTTACGTATTCTTTCACTCACTTAGTTTCATCACAACAACTCAACCATATTCAAATCATCAATACTATTTCAAGATTAAAGAATTCATTATGGATGTAGTAGTGTAGTACTTACGGAACATAAAAGAAGAACAAAGAAGTACTTACTTGGTTGATGTCCTAGGAAGATGTTCTTGCAAAGTAAAAGAGCAAAAGGAAAATTTTTGGGAGAATTTGGAGAGGTAGGCGGCGCTTTAGGGTGAATTGCAATGTGTTTTTGATTTAAGACTAAGGTTCTATTTATAGGACAAGCTTGGGTCGGGTTTTGACCCATTTGGAATCGGATTTGGAGACCAAAAGTGACCATAGGCGGCGCCTAATGCTTTGCCTATGCTTGGCATAGGCGGCGCCTTTTGCAAAGCATTGTTGAGCATAGGCGGCGCCTATGCTATGGCATTGTTAGGCATAGGAGGCGCCTATGCCATGACATATGAGATTCAGAGACAAAAGGCTTTTGCATAGGCGGCGCCTATGCTATGGCATTGTTGAGCATAGGCGGCGCCTATGCTATGGCACTCTAGAATCCGAGAGATTAGGCCATTGCATAGGCCTTGCCTTGTTCGTGGCCTAGATTTACATAGGCCTTGCCTTGTTCTTTTCCTATATTTTAATAAGCAATGCCTCACCCATAGCCTTTTGCTTCTTCATTCCTAACTTACCACCTTTAATATGCAATACTTCCAAATCAAAATTTGAAACAAATCTCCCCCTTTACACCTCTTGCACCTACATTCACTCAAAAGCAACAAAACCGATTAGAATGATGGGTTGCCTCCCATGAAGCGCCTTAGTTTCAGTCGGGGCTCGACTCTTCTCTTTGGATTTTTATTTAGTAAGCACAAATGCAAAGGAAATGAAAAAAACACGATGGGTTGCCTCCCATCTAGCATTTGATTTATTGTCGCGGCATGACATAGTTACCTCGAGTACTTAGACTTCGTCGTGATAGATGGTGGCCATATAGTTCATTGAGTCGAGGGGGCCAATATATGGTTTTACTCGTTGGACATTCACCTTAAAGACAATACCATTATTGTCTTCTAGCTCAACTACTCCAGACGAGTAGACTTGGCTAATCTTGTACGGACCAGACCATTTGGACCTTAACTTACCTGGGAATAGCTTTAGTCTGGAATTGAAAAGAAGTACCATATCCCCCTTTTGAAAGTTTCGTTGAAAAATCTGCTGATCATGATACTTTTTCATTCGCTATTTATAGAGGTCTGATCTTTCATATGCATGTAGACGGAATTCATCCATCTCATTCAGCTGTTCCACCCTCAAGTTCATAGCATCATCCCAATTCAAATTCAGTTACTTCAACGCCCACCATGCTTTGTGCTCTAGCTCAATGGGTAAATGAAAAGCTTTCCCATAAACTATTTAGTATGGGGACATGCCAATTGGCATTTTGAATGCAGTCCTATAAGCCCATAGTGCATCGTCCAGCTTCCGAGACTAATCTTTCCTATTCGTATTTACAGTCTTAGCAAGGATTTGCTTGATCTCTCGATTGGAAACCTCGACCTGTCCACTAGTTTGTGGGTGGTAAGGCGTGGCTACCTTATGTTGCTTGAAACCATATTTTGCCAACACGGATTTGAACAGTTTGTTGCAAAAGTGAGATCCTCCATCGCTTATGATAGTATGTGGTACCCCAAAACGAGAGAAGATGTTTTTCTTCAAGAATGCAACAACACGTTTTCCTTCATTATCAGCCAATGCTACTGCTTCGACCCATTTTGAAACATAATCTACAGCAACTAGGATATATTTCATTCCAAACGAATTCATGAATGGACCCAAAAAATCGATACCCCAGACATCAAAGAGCTCTACTTCAAGGATTTTCGACATGGGCATCTCATGGTGTTTCGAAATCGCACCTTGTCTCTGACATTAGTCGCATCTTCTCACAAAGTCGTAGGCATCTTTACATATCGAAGGCCAATAATAGCCACTTTACAATACCTTCCTTGATGTCCGATTACCTGCGTGATGTCCCCCAACTTGGGAAGTGTGACATGCTTCCAATATATTCGGCACCTCAACATGGGATATGCATCGCCTGATAACACCATCCGCGCATGGTCTAAAAAAATATGGCTCATCCCAAAAATAGTGTCTCACGTCATGCATGAACTTCCTTTTTTGATTAAATGATAGATTCGTAGGCATCACATAACTTACCACGAAGTTTGCAAAATCTGCATACCATGGTAACTCCTCCATCATTGTGGCTAAAATCTCTTCATCAGGGAAGGTATCGTCAATCTCAAGATCTTGCTGTGCTATATGCTCATTCTCGAGTCTAGATAGATGATCAGCCACTTGGTTTTCACAACCTCTTCTATCTTTTACCTTGAAATCAAATTCTTGCAGCAACAATACCCATCGAATTAGCCTTGGTTTTGCATCTTTCTTTGTCATCAAATATCTAAGGGCTGCATGGTCTGTATGATCTATCACTTTGGTTCCCAACAAATAAGCACAGAACTTTTCGAAGGCATACACAACTGCTAGAAGCTCTTGTTCTGTGATAGTATAGTTTTTTTGGGCTTCGTTCAAGACCTTACTCGCATAGTAGATTGGCTGGAATAACTTTTCTCTTCTTTGTCCAAGTACAGCACCCAAAGCTACACCGCTAGCATCATACATGACTTCAAATGGTAAAGACCAATCTGGTGCTACCATGATAGGAGCTTCAATCAGCTTCTCTTTGAGGCATTCAAATGCCTTCACACAATCTTCATTGAAGTCAACCTTTGCATCTTTCTCCAAAAGTTTGCATAATGGACTAGCAATTTTGTAGAAGTCTTTGATAAACCTTCGGTAAAAACCTGCATGATCGAGGAAACTACGAACTCCTTTGATCGAAATTGGGGTTGGTAGTTTCTCGATAACGACGATTTTAGCTCGATCCACCTTAATTCCTCTTTTGGAGATTTTATGCCCAAGAACAATAACTTCTTTCACCATAAAGTGGCACTTCTCCCAATTCAGCACTAGGTTGAATTCAACACATCTCTGCAATGCCATACTTAGATTTGTCAAGAACAATTCAAACGACTCACCCACAACTGAAAAATCGTCCATGAATACCTCCAGCGTGTCTTCCACCATATCAGAAAAATGGACATCATACAACGCTGAAAAGTTGCGGGTGCGTTACATAGCCCAAATGGCATACGTTTGAAGGCAAACGTACCATAGGGGCATGTAAACGTTGTCTTCTCTTGATCTTCGAGGGCGATACATATCTGATTATAGCCGGAATAACCGTCTAAGAAACAAAACCATCCTTTCCCTGCTAATCGATCAAGCATTTGGTCAATAAAGGGCATTAGAAAGTGATCTTTAAGGGTCCACGAATTCAGCTGACGGTAGTCCATGCATACTCTCCACCCTGTGACAGGTCTTAGTGGGATTAAATCATTTTTTTCATTCACAACTACCATCATGCCACCTTTCTTTGGTACACATTATACCGGGCTTACTTATTTACTGTCGGAGATTGGATACACAACCACTGCATCTAACCATTTAATAATTTCTTTCTTCACCACCTCTTGGATAGGTGGATTTAGATGCCTTTGATGCTCAATAATAGGTATGCAATTTTCTTCAAGCTGAATCTTGTGTGTACAAATCCCAGGCGGAATACCAATGATATCAACGATGGTCCAACCGATGGCTCTCATGTATTTTTATAGAACCATGATGAGAGCTGCAACTTGCTGCTCACCCAAATCTGGCGCCACAATAACCGGAAGTGTGTTACCACTTCCTAAGAATGGATACTTTAGATGACTAGGCATCTCCTTTAATTCTAACATGGGTGGCTCCTCAATAGATGGTTTAGCTGGTGGTGTAGGTCGGTTTTTGAGATCAAGGTCCAGTTTCTTAGGAGCATGGCGATATGACCCTAATCCTGTTAGAACACAAATAGTTTCTTCATAATTTTCAGCATCCTTATGCTCAACATTCATAAGCACAACCGCCAATGGGTCATCAACAAGCTGCTCCTCTACGGTTAATTCTTTCTCATCATCAATATAATCATCAACTACTGAGAACACGTTCAGATCTTTGGGTTGCTTCATTGATTTACATACATCAAAGCGGACTACTTCGTCATTCATCCAGAATAGAAGCTCATTAGCTCTTAAATCAATAAGCACACTTCCTGTTGCAAGGAAAGGGCGCCCCAAGATTATGGGAACTTCAGAGTCTACCTCACAATCCAAAATAACGAAGTCCGCTGGAAATATGAATGAAGAAACTTTCACCAATACATCACATAAAATACCAACCGGTCATTTTACCGACCTATCAGCCATCACAAGCCTCATATTGGTTAGAGTAGGATCACCCAACCCCATATTTTTGTAAATGGATAATGGCATCAAGTTGATGCTGACTCCTAAATCGCATAATGCCTTGGCAAAATTCAAAGATCCGACAGTGCAAGGAATAGTGAAGGCTCCTGGGTCGGCCTTCTTTTGAACTAGTGATCTGGTAGCAATTGCACTACAATGATGAACAACATCTGTCAACTCACCACTTGCTGCTCGCTTCTTTGTTAAAAGATCCTTCATAAATTTTGCGTAGCCTAGCATTTGTTCTAGTGCGTCAACCAAGGGAACATTAATGCTCAGCTTTTTTAACATTGACATGAATTTGTTGAACTTGGTATCATCAACTCTCTTCTTTAATCTTTGCAAAAAAGGAGGTGGTGGAAGGGGAATTTTTTTCTCCACGACTTTCTTTTCATCATGCTTAGGTTTGGAGATCTTTTCAGGCTGTGGACATTGAGGAATGATGTCATGAACGTCTTCATCAGTTTCGACGGCGTCATCTTTTTCTGTATTACCTACGATATCTTCGGCCACTTGCTTGCTTTGGGATGAATTTTCCAGCACCTTACCACTTCTGGTAGTAACAGCCATGCATGTTCCATCATTTCTTGGGTTTTGCACTGTGTCGCTCGGTAGGGTGCCAACTTTTCTTTGATTTAATGTGGCTGAAATTTGACTCAATTGTTGTTCCAGCTGTCTTATTGAAGTGGAATGTGAGTCAACCAATTGCTTCATTGAGGCCAAGTCATTTATTACCTCAGTTACTCCCGTGCTGGTTGCTTCCACTCCTTTCAACAGCTTAGCCTTCATATCTTCCATTGATATATTTCCCGAACCAGATGCAGTGGCCTCTCATCGTCCAGGAGGAATATACACACCACCCCTGTCAGTCTTGTTCTTCCAACTACCTTGATCCCAGTCCTTGTTTCCAGAATTATCATAATAGTTCCGACCTTGGTTTCCTTGGGCATTGCCTCGGAAACCCCCCTGATTGTTCACGTAGTTGGCCTCTTCCTCAGAATCGGATTCCTCTCTTCCTTTTGACGCAACTGCTTTGACTTTTTCGGTCTTCCCTGATAGAAGATGCTTTGTAAGAAGATCCACTTGTGTTTTCATGTGCGCCAAATCTTGATCACGTTCTTCTTCTCTTCTCCTTTGTTCTGCAGTCATGCCTATAGACAAAGCGGGGCTTGCTACCTCAGAATCTCTGGTATGCCACGCCCTACTTTTCTTCAACATTCGGTCTAGCATATCACTTGCTTGAACAAAGGTGAGGTCCATAAATGATCCTCCAGCCGCATTATCCACCACTGGTTTAGTTACTGAATTCAAGGATCTATATAGTATCTCCATCAAGTGAACATTGGTCATGTGATGGTTTGGGCACCTCATAAGCTTCTTCTTGAATCTCTCCCATGTTTCATGGAGGGCTTCAGTTAGAAGCTGTCAAAAATTGCTGATTTCATCTCTCAATTGTGCTCCCTTGGATGGCGGAAAGAATCTTTCTAGGAAAGCGTCTTTAAATTGCCTCCAATTAGTGATAGAATCAGGAGTCAGCCCGTTCAACCATAGAGTTGCCTCCCCAGATAGAGACAATGGAAATAAGCGCAACCGAATTGCATTCTGTCCGACGCCAGGATTGTCGAATGACTTGCATGTAGAAATAAAGTTGATCAGATGCATATTCGGATCATCGCCTGCTAGTCCACCGAATAATCCCTTGGGTTGCAATAACTGAATCATGGTGCTCGTGATGTTGAACTTGGCTCCGGGTACCAATGGTGGAGGAATAATAGCTCCTGTGGCACCAGCTCCATCAAAATCATCATCATCATCATCGAATGGTATGGCTCGGCGTTCATGCCTGAACCTAGCTTGACGATCTCTTCTGTTGGCTGGTGTCGCCATCTCAGCATCACGCCTAGGGTTTAGTAACTCATCATCACCTAGATCCTCATCGTCAGGATTTGTTGCTCGCCCAGGATTATCAATATTCTGTTGATGCACTTGAGCGGCGGCCAGAGCAGCTAGTCTAGCCTTTTCCTGTTGAGCAGCCCTTCTTTCAATTTCCTGTTGAGCCTCCATTCTTCCAATACGATGTGGTTCAGGATTGAAAGGTAATAATGGTTGACCAGATTTTCGAGTATGGGGCATGCACTGGATAAAAACCTGCAAAAAACAAAAACAACAACTAAAAGTAAAGTACGAGAATATTTGACCAAAGGGTCTAGTAACTATCACAAACTTAGTTGACAACTGTATTCCCCGGCAACGGCGCCAAATTTTGATAATGCTCAAACTACAACTCTCGTAAGAGTGTAAGCGGTCGTTGTCAAATATAGAACCCAACTGGGTTGGGTGTCGAATCCCACAGAGAATACTTGGTCACTAAGTACGCAAAGATTATTAGACTTTTGGTGAAAGTTTCATAAAAGAGGGGATTGTAGCGTGAGTAACAAAATAATAACGTAAGAACGGGAAATAGCAAAGAGTAATACGGATTGTTTGGTAGGTTTTAATCAATGAGAATTGAGAGCTGGGGTTTTGTCCACCTTCTGAGTTGTACGTATCTATTGACTATGAGTTATGCGGAATTCAGACATGCATGTGCTTATAGAGAATTGTATTCTATGGTAAATTCAGGCGTCTTTCAACAATCAAGGATTATTTCACTTTAACTCTTTCGAGCTTAAAGCGTATCTAACGGTACAAATTCTCCAAGAGGTTAATCCAGTTACGGCACTAACTTTTTAACAGGGGTTGGTGCCCTATTACCTTGACATTATCTCTTTTCCAGACATATAACTTTTCTTTCGAATAAGTTAATGCTATACTGGCGTATTCTATATGTTTGCAACCATAAGAATTTAAATTATGATGAAGAGAATAATGATATAAGCAGCATACATGTCACGACTTCACAAACTCATAGCAATAGATAGTAGCTCATAAGGCTTCCATAACCCCAACCGAGAAGTTTAGCTACTCATGGGTGCAATGGAAATCACAATAGTCATTATCATCATACCAATATAAGGATCTCACGTGTAGTATATGTTGGTAGGGATTTGTGGCGTGAAGACCTTGCAAGTAGCGGTTCTCTTGTTGTGGAAATTTTAAGTCGAATAGATGAAGAGAAAGTAAATAAGAATTAATTGAAAGCAAATTGTTTAGAGTTGTAGATGAATGAATTAGAATATGAATGATGAGAATAATGAGAATAATCAGAATGATTAAAAGCTTCAGCAAAATAGGGTATTTATAATACCCATACCCTATTCCTACTAGGCTACTGCGTACTTATCCTAATCCTAATAAATTACTGCATCATTATCCTAATCCTAATAAGTTACTGCTGATCCCTAAAGTCTTGAGAAATGCTGTTTTTGCCCGAGACAGGTTTCCCATGCGTCACTTTTAGTCCTAGGCGTCGAAGCTCTGCTCTCCTTCTTCCGTGAAGCTTCCTTTGGCTTCAAGTTATCCATAAAATGCTGAAATCTTCACCATTTATACCTGAAAACTAGCTAATCATGTTTGTTAGCTCACCTACAGGAAAAAGGACTAAAAGTGCATGAATTATATATTTTGTCCTCAAACTTAGCTAAAATATGGGTAAATTGTAGCACTTTAGGCGTGTAAATACGCCTATCATCAAATATGGGTATGGGACCCCTTTTTTAATTAAAGCAACCTCGGATAGAAATTTTGACTACACCATTGAGTCTAGAACATTAAATTTGGTATGGTGGCATAGTTCATTTGTTTATATGGGAATTTGAATTATTTTTGAGTGGTTAGCGGAGACTTGAAAATCTCTAAGTCTCAGCTGATGCTGGTGCACCCACTAACCACGAGCCATGGATCACGATCGTGATCTAGCAGGCAACCCATGCGACATTTGGCATAGAAAAAAAAGACATCCCAAGCCTTCGAACCAGAGTCACGTATGTGACTGCTGGTCATGGCAAACACAATTAGTGACCAGGGATAGGTACCACGTTACAGTACTATTGTCGCGATTGCGACTCTCGTGTACCTGAGAAGGGTATAAATACCCCTATTTTTAGCCACTTTTTCACCCTTCTTCATCCATTTTAAAGAAAGTTAAACTCTAAATATTGGGAAAGCTTAGGATTAGAGCTTATGGGTGATTTGGCGAGCTTGGATAGTGATTAAATATGCCATTCTCTTTTGAGTTTTTGGTAAGATTCATTCATATTCATGGTAGATTTTTCCATTTCTTTTTCAAAATTCCTAGAACTTGGTAACTTGATTTTAGCACTAATGTAGCTCATATTTCACCCATTTTTTAGGGTAATTACACCTTGAGCATAAGGGAAAGTTGGATTGGTTTCGGAGACGTGATTTCCATAAATGTGACCCACATGAGATTTTTGAATAATTTTTGACCCGAAGTACAATAGTGAAATATGGGTATCATTGTTCTTGTATTGATGAGAAGATTATAATTTTGATTACATGGCACCTTGTGCAAGCTTCTCAAAAGGAAAAATTGATGATTTAGCGGATTTTTCGAGATTTCTTCGGCGCCCAGGTAGGCTAGGTTTACCACCTTTATAGATTGAGCTAGTTCATAGTATATTTATGATATTATGTTGGATTTGAGATGGGTTTTATTTGTTGGGTGAATAGATTGGTAATGATTGAGTTAGTTTGTCGATTTAGGCTATTCGAAAACCATAATTTAGGCATAATTGACTTAGTGGCATGCTTTAAGTAAACTTTTTATCTTAGGTTAATAATGGATTATTTAATATCTAAGAGTGTGTTTAGATACCATAGCTTCACCAAGGTATAATTTTCCTCAAAACATATTTCGGGGATCTAGAAATGGGCCCTTCGACCCATCTTAGGCCAAGCTTTGTGTTAGTTATTGTAAACCTTTATATTCTTGTTATGCTTCTTGAAAATTCTTAGTATAGTAATATTATGGAGATTCAATACATGATGGTTGTGACGGTTTGTTATTGGGAGTGGATGCTTATTGAAATATGTATATATATATATGATTATCGGTCCAAGAACGAATATTGATTATGCTAATGATAATTATATTTTTACCGATTTATGTTTGTTAATTAATTATATAGTTAGTGGTTCAAGTACGAATATTGATTATATGATTATCAATTCGGGTTCGAACATTGGCCATAATATTGGTATATGATTATTGATTCAAGTTCGGATATTGACTATGATAAGATGATATATTTACCGGTTCAAGTCTAGGTATTAATGTTAGTCTTGATAATATACCTACCAGTTTATGTCTGAAAATGGAATATGGTGTTGATGAAATGGGTATCGGTTCAAGTCTAAAAGCGGGAAAAATTGTTATAGTGTGGCATGACATGGATGATTTCTAGTTGTATCATAGAAGTTGGTAAATGATGGTAGTTCGGGTTATGCTTTACTTGATGTTACCCTCCAGGATTATTGACACAACCAGAACAGGGGCCTTATCATGATGGGCATCCCAAGTCCAACCAGGACTGGGACCACCCTGATAGCCAACCCAACCTTCAAATGAATATCCTAAGTCAAATGAATTCCGAACATATAACAAGATAGCGTATTTGTAGATATACTTACTTTGGGATAGGTCTATTTCCTAAACCAACCCAACCAAGTCAATCCATCTAATAACCAACCAAACCAAGGCAATAACCCAATATGTTTATATATATAATCCAAAAAAATAGAAAAATCATAAATCAAATAAAGTCATACGGTATCAGCCTTAATACCAATACCAATGCCAAGGCTAACACCATTACCGACATCGCCCATACCAACCTATAGTAGTTCCACAAAGCCTTTAACCAAAAGTAAAATAGAAACCGGTCAGGACATGCCCCCTACTATAGACAAAACCATATCTATAAAATGACCAAAGTATGTAAGGACATCCATGACATGAAATGGAGCCTTTCAGAATATGGAAGCTCATCACTTTAATCCAACACAAAGTGATCCCGAATTCGATCATTGAGTAGGAAAAGTAGAATGGTTGGTTCCTGCATCATGTGGGGTTACAATACCTAAAGATAGGTTAGCGTGTGAATGCTAGCATGCACTCAGGATAAGGAAAAAAATACTTCTAACCTTTAAAACCAACTAAATAACAATATGCATACACAACCATACATATATACATACACACACACACACATATATATATATATTTCCATACCAGAAGACGAAACTTGGCTTAACATGCCTTAAAACCATTAACCTAGGTATGTGTATCTTAACCATCCTAGAACCACCCACGGGCTATATGGGTCAAGTGTTACTCTATGAACGAGCCTCGATGCGTGTAGATGCATCGAATAGAGATGCCATATGAGTAGGGGATTCTAATGTACCCTTCGCTCTCCATGATACATATATACAAGTGTAACTTAGGGGATTCCCATGTAACCCAAAAGTCTTATATAAATGGACTCCATGACCAATCCTCAATTCGTCAAACATGAGTTTCCAATGAACTCATACCTTCATGGTTAGCTATCACACCTTGCCATTATTTCCCAATTAAAACCATTAGCACATAACTAAACAACCCATTTCCATTTTTTTATTAACCAAGGCTATAAGTAGTGGTATCATCAAACTGCCCATAGCTTGCAAACAATGTCCTTAGCCATCCTCTTTAAAAAAGTATTCCCATGTACTTATAGATTACATTATTAAGATGCTTAGGGGATTTCCATGTACCTCACAAGATGATCATTATTAAGTTTTCTTGGGAGAATCCCATATACCCCATAAGTGTATTTAATTAATCCATAACCATGACCACCAAGACCTTACCATTTAACCATTAATGACCATCCAAACCAGTTAGAGTCCCATTACCCCTTTATACCATGCAAAGTTTTTAATGAAAGTTCAACGATATAGTAAAAACATTCTCATAGGCATTTTATCAAACATGCTGAGAGTATATAGTTTTCAAAACCAAAACCAATTACCAATTAACCATTCCCATGAAACCACATTTTCAAACCACCATTAAAATATGAAAACCATAATTAAAACATGGGAAAACCATAACCAAGCCATTTATAACCAAAACCCCAACATATATTCAAAACCCAAAACCATACCACAATTATTCCATAAAAACCATACATAAGACATTCCTTTAGTTGGAACTAACAATGAGGAAGGAGTAACATGCCTTAGATTATGAAGATAATGGAGAGAAACCACCGTTGTAAGCCCTAAATTGACTTTATTGAAGAAACCTTAGCCTTCTTTGACCCAAGAGCCTTGAGAAAATTTGAGAGAGTTTCTAAGTATCTAAGATTAGAATAATAAGGTAAATGGTGTCCCAAGAGTGTTATAAGTCGTGGGGCCTTAAGAGGTTAAGAGGGAAAATATCCATATTACTCCCAACTTAAACTGTATAAAACTCCCGTAGGAGGGTATGACTACCTTCCTAAATCATACCCGAGGTATGAGTGGTACCCGTATCTCGTACCCTAGGCCTCCTCTTAGACGCCAACACTGTCCAACATATGACCACCAAGTTCAATCCATACCTAACCATACGATCAGTACGCTTAATTCGTACTTTAGGCAGAATAGACTTCTCTAGGTTAAACATAGGGTAGCATATGATTTGCATATAACATTAGTACCCTAACATATTACAAGTATGATCTATTCATACCTTGTACAAAAACTAAACAACTTACACGGGTTAACATATGACCAAGACCCACTAACCGTACCCTATCGTATGGCTAATACCCCCTAGTTATATGATGTCCAGAAGCCAAAAACCCAAGAAATTTCTAAGGATCAAAGCCAAGGTATTTTAATTCTCCCTCACTTAGATCATTCATCCCTGAATAATAGAACAATGTAGTACCAACATGATTTATACCCCAACACCTTGACTCTAACCTTTAACTAATTGAGAAAACAAAGATGCAAGGAAATCAATCTATCTTTTAAAAAAGTTTTAAGACAAAAGTATGATGAAGAACACATACCTTCAACACGAATCCTGAGAGCAAAAAATCGGAATAAATATATGTACTTTATGTCCTCTTCCACTTCTTAAGTAGCCTCTTCCACCTTGTGGTTCCTCCATAGAACCTTAACCGAGGCCATATCCTTGGTTTGGAGCTGATGAACCTACTGATCCAAATCAAAATCAGGATCTCTTCATAAGATAGAGAATTTGAGATACCCAATCCTTCCAAAGAAACAACCAATAAAGGATCACCTATACACCTTCTTAACATAAAGACATAAAATACCAGATGAATGGAGTTCAAACTAGAAGGTAACTCTAACTCATATGCAACCTTACCAACCCTTTGCAAAACTAAGTAAGGACCCACATACTGGGGATTGAGCTTCCCCTTCTTCCCAAACTGCATTACTCCCTTCATGGAAGATATCTTTAGGAACACCCGATCCCCAACCTCAAACTCCAAACCTCTATACCCTACATCCGTATAGGAATTTTGGCAACTTTGGGAATCCTTTAGCCTATCCTGAATCACCTTCACCTTTTCAATGGCTTGGTAAATCAAGTTTGGGCCAAACATATCCGCCTCACAAAACTCGAACTACCCAATAAGAAATCTACACCTTATACCATACAATACCTCAAAAGGAGCCATCTAAATACTAGAATGATATATATTATTGTAAGAAAACTCTATAAGAGGTAGATGCTCAACTTAATTACTAACATAGTCAATCACACACACACAAAATATATCTTCCAACATCTGAATAGTCCTTTCTGCTTGCCCATCCGACTGCAGATAGAAAATAGTACTTAGACTTACCTTAGTCCCCAACCCTTTCTAAAATAACTGCCAAAAATGAGATGTACATTGCATGCCATGATCAAAGATAAATAGATATAGGTACCCATGCAACTTCATAATCTCCTAAAGCTACAACCTCACATAATCCTCAGCCAAAAAATTAGTCCTTACTGGAAAAAAGTGAGCTGACTTTTTCATCCTATATTGGATAACCCAAACTAAATCATATTGATTTCTAGACTGATAAAGAAATCCATGTTGATTACTACCCATTTTCATTCTGGCAATTCAATATCTTGATACAATTCTCCAGGCCTCATATGCTCAACTTTTACTTGTTGACACATCATACATTTGTCCATAAAATTAGCCATATCCCTCTTTATACCACTGCACTAATGCATCTCCTTGAGATCATGATACATTTTCATCGAATCGGGATAAAAAACATAGCACGATTCATGCGCCTCTACCAATATCCTTCTTGCAAACTATCGATATCAGGAACACATAACCTCCCTTGGTACCTCAAGGTACCATCACCACTAATCTCAAAATCATCACCTATTTCCCACCTACATCACCTTTTATTTTTATCAAGATAGGTTCTAGCATTTTTTTTCTCTTTGATTTTAGTACCAAGAGATGACTATGCTACCTTCCAAATGAGTACACCACCATCCTCAGAGTCTAAGAGGCAAACTCTAAGGTTAGACAAATGGTGAATATCCTTCACTAACTCCCACTTCTCCTTATCCATAAGAGTAAGACTCCCCATGAATAACCTGCTAAGAGAATCAACAACTATATTAGCTTAACCTGGATGGTAGTGTAGACTCATGTCATAGTCCTTGAGAAGATCAAGCCATCTCCTTTGCCTGAGGTTGAGATATTTCTGAGTGAACATATACTGTAGACTCTTATGATCTGAGAAGATGTCCCCGTGCACTCCATAAAAATAGTGCAACCAGATTTTCAATGCAAACAATACTGCTACCATCTATAAATTATAAGTAGGATAATTTATCTCGTGCAACTTCAACTTCCTAGAAGCATAGGCTATCACTTTACCATGCTGCATGAACCAAGTCCTACAAAGGATGCATCACAGTAAACCACAAATCCATCAGTGCCTTTGGGCAAGGTCAAAACTAGAGTAGAAGTTAGCTTATCCTTTAGCTTCATGAAACTTCCCTCACAAGCATCAGATCACAAGAACTTAACCTTCCTCTGAGTCAATTTAGTCAATGGGGTAGCTAGCATCAATAAACTCTCCAAAAACCTCCTATAGTAGCCAGCTAAACCCAAGAAGCTCCGAATGTTTGTTGGAGTCGTGGGTCTAGGCCACTTCTTAACTACTATAACTTTATGTGAATCCACCATGATCCCCTCATTAGAAATAATATGGCCTAGAATGGTGACAACGTTCAACCCGAATTCATACTTAGAGAATTTAGCATATAACTTATGTTCTTACTACTTATTTCTACTTATGTATTCACCCTACATGCTCAGTACATTCCAAAAGTAATGATACACATATATTTCTATGTGCTACATTGTCTCATAATATAGGTTCAGGTGCTCAATTCCAACAGCGTGATTGACCGTGAGCATCTCTATTTGCATCCCAATAGTGGCGAGTCCTCATAGTTTGGGGACCTAGTTGTTTAGATTTCTAGCATTTTAGACTAGTTTATTCAGTTATGTCAGACAATTCAAGTCAGTCGGGGGCCTATCTCAGCAACTCTCTAGTAGTAGTATTAGAGGCTTGTTCGACTATTAGATACATTATCATTTTTCAATATTAGTATTTAAGATTTCTTTTGGTTAAGTATATTCAGACATTTCATATAGTTAAACTTAGTTCAGTTCAGAAAATATTTTAGTATTTTAGTATTTTGCGTGCCTATATTACCTTTATTTGAGTAACCAGAATGAGTAGCAGTCTTATAGGGTTAGCTCGGGACTACTTATAGTTCAAAGCACCATGTGGCATCCCGAGAATTCATTTTTGAGGCATTACAAACTTGATATCAGAGCCTAAGGTTATAAGAGTCCTAGGGAGTCAGACAATCTACTTTACGTAGAGTCTTGATCATGGCTATAAAGAACACCACATTTATAAAAAAGAGGATATGGGATATTTTAAAGAAATTATCTCTTTCTTTTATGGTATATCATGCTTACAGAGTATCTATATACTTTTAACTCGTGCTCTTTGATTATAGTTGTTGAAAATGCCTCCTTGTTGAGCTAATGCCCGCAAAAATGATAACCAACCACCCCAACCTGCTGGCTCTTTGAATGAGAATGTATTCGATGCTGAATTTCAGGTTCCCTTTTAGGTATTATACCAAGCTGTGACTGCTAATTTTTAGGGCAACCATCAAGCGGCAGTCCTACTTTAGTAGAATGGGGATTTAGTAGCTGCTAAAATCTGAGACTTTATGAGAATGAATCCGCTAGAGTTCTTTGGGTCAAAGGCAGGTAAGGACCCACAACTTAACTGTGATGCGGTGAGGAAAATCAACCAGATTATGTATGTTACTAAAGAGGAGAGTGTAAAGCTGGTATCTTATAGGCTGAAGGATATAACGTATGGCTGGGTGGTTATGTGGAAGAATAGTAGAGGTGAAAATGCAAATTTTATGAGTTAGAAGGTGTTTTAAGATGTATTTTTGGATAGGTTCTTTCTGTGTGAAATAAGAGAGGTTAATATAGAGGAGTTAGTGAACCTGAGGAAGGGCTTGATGATGGAGAAAGAGTACTGCCTTAAGTTCTACTAGTTGTCTAAGTATGCCCCTGATATGATGGTAGACCCTAGGGCTAGTATGAGTAAGTTTGTTACTGGAGTATCTGGTTTGGTAGTCAAGGAGTGTAGGACTGCCATGCTTATTAGGGATATAGATCTTGCTATACTGATGATTCATGCGTAATAGATTGAGGCAGAAAATTTAAAAGAGAGAGACAAGGGAAATAAAAAGGCTAGAACTAGGCAGTTTAATTATGTCCAGACTAGGTTTGGAAGGGGAAATCATTTGTAGTTTTAGAGTCATTCATCTATGTCAGCGCTGTCTTTAGCTAGTGCTCCCCCTAGGGCTAGGCAAACGCAGTAGGGTACGATTTCTATGTCTAAATCTCAGAATAGTATGAGTGGTAAACCCAATTATCCTTCATGTGCTAAGTGTGGTAAGAATCACCCTGATGAGTGCTTATTAGGACAGAAAGGTTGTTATATTTATGGTAAGTTGGGTCATGGAATTAAAGAGTGCCCGCATGCTAGGCCGGGAAATATAGATGCTCGTCCCTAGACTCAGGATACTAGTGCACCAGCTCCTTTAGGCTGCCCAATACCTCCTCAGGGTACATCATCTAGTACTGATGATGGTCAGCACCAGAATTAATTTTATGCTTTGCCATCCCATCATGAGCAGAAGAGTTTACCAGATGTTGTTACTGGTATACTTCGTATCTTTCATCTTGATGTTTATGTGCTGTTAGATCCTGGGTCAAATTTCTTTTATGTGACCTCACTAATTGCAGTAAATTTTGAAATAGGTCCTAAAAAGATCCCTAAGCCTTTCTTTGTTTCTATCCTAGTGGGTGAGTCAGTTGTTGCCAAACAGATCTATAGAAAGTGTCCTGTCACTGTTCTTCATAAGATCATGTTAGTAGACTTAATAGAGTTAGATATGGTCAACTTTGACCTTATTCTTAGTATGGATTGACTCCATTCTTAATATGTATCAATAGATTATTGCACTCGAGTGGTGAAGTTTCAGTTTCTAGATGAGCCAGTTTTTGAGTGGGAAGGTAATTCAGTGTCTCCCAAGATTCATTATATATCTTAGCTTAAAGCCAGAAAGTTGATTTCAAAGAGGTGTATCTATTATCTAGTTTGATTCAAAGATACTAGGTTTGAGTCTCCAACAGTTCAGTTAGTCCGAGTAGTCAATGAGTTTCCTGAAGTTTTTCCCAAAGATTTGCCAGGGGTACCCCTTAATAGGGAAATTGAATTCGGTATTGACCTTTTTCCAAATACTCAACCTTTCTCTATTCCTTCATATCGTATGGCTCCATCTGAGCTTAAAGAATTAAAAGAGCAGCTTAAAGTCCTTTTAGATAAAGGTTTCATAAGGCCCAATAGCTCTCTATAGGGTGCTCCCATCCTATTCATGCGAAAGAAAGATGGTTCTTTGAGAATGTCCATCGACTATCGTCAGCTGAATAAATTCATGGTTAAAAACAAGTATCCTCTCCCTAGAATTGATGATTTATTTGATCAGCTCCAAGGCGCAATTTATTTCTCCATGATAGACCTTATATCCGGCTATTACCAACTTAGAGCAAGGGAGTGTAAATCCCAAAGATAGCTTCTAAAACCCGCAATGGTCATTTTGAGTTTCTAGTCATGTCCTTTGGGCTAACAAATGCCCCAGTAGACTTCATGAACTTAATAAATCGAGTGTTCAAAAAATATTTAGACATATTTGTCTTAGCTTTTTTAGATGATATCCTTGTCTATTCCCGTAGTGAGGATGATCATGCAGACCATCTTAGAGTTGTGTTACAAACTCTTAGAGATTACCAATTATTTGCCAAATTCAGCAAATGTGAATTTTGGATAAGGTATGTAGCTTTCCTTGGTCATATTGTTTCCAGTGAGGGCATTAGAGTTGATCCCCAAAAGAAAGAAGTAGTAAGAAATTAGCCTAGACCTATATCTCCATCAGACATTAGAAGTTTCTTAGGTTTAGCTAGCTATTACAGGTGTTTCATAGAGGGTATTTCATTTATTGCATACCCTATGTCTAGATTGAGTTAGAAGAAAGTTAAGTTCCACTGGTCAGATTCATATGAGAAGAGTTTTCAGGAGTTGAAGACTCGACTCACTTTAGCTCCAGTTTTAGCACTACCTGATGGTATAGATGGGTTCGTCGTGTATTGTTACGCTTCTAGAGCCGGTATGGGTTGTGTTCTGATGTAGAGAGGCAAAGTTATAGCCTATTCTCCCAGAAAAATTAAGCCTCATGAAAATAATTACCCTATCCAAGACCTTGAGTTAGCTGTTGTTGTTTCTGCGTTGAAAATTTTGAGGCACTATCTTTATGGGGTGTATGTTGATGTGTTTACAGATCATAAAAGCTTACAGTATGTGTTTACTCAGAGGGAATTATATCTTCATTAGAGAAGGTGGATAGAATTATTGAAGGATTATGATATGGGTGTGTTGTATTATCTGGGCAAGGCCAATGTAGTAGCAGAAATCCTTAGTAGATTGTCTATGGGAAGTGTTGCTCATATAGAGAAAGATAAGAAAGAACTAGTCTGGGAAGTTCACCTATTAGCTAGATTGGGTGTGAGGTTGGTTGAATCAGTTGAGGGGAATGTTTAGATTCAAAGTAGTTTAGAATCTTCTCTAGTTTCTGAAGTGAAAGAGAAGCAGGACAGGGATCTTAGTTTGGTCAAACTGAAGGGGTCAGTTAAACACCAAAAGGTAGAGGTTTTCTCCTAAGGGGCAGATGGTGTGTTGAGATACCAGAGTAGATTGTGTGTTCCATGTGTTGATGATTTGTGGAAGAAAATTATGGTAAAAGTGCATGGTGCATGTTTTTCCATTCATCTAGGAGCCACCAAGATATATCAAAATCTTCGAGAAATCTACTGGTGGAGTGGTATGAAAAGACATATCACAGAATTTGTAGCCAAGTGTGCAACTTATCATCAGGTTAAGGTAAAACACCAAAGACCCAATGGCACTTTTCAAGAGTTCATTATATCCACTTAGAAGTGGGATGAGGTGAATATTGACTTCATGACTGGATTACCCCATTCGCATCGACAACATAATTTGATTTAGGTTATAGTAGATAGATTGACCAAATGAGCTCATTTCTTGCCCGTTCACACATCCTACATAGCTTAAGATTATGCTAAGCTGTATATCAGAGAGTTGGTCAAATGGTACAGGGATTCCTTTATCTTTTATCTCAGATAAGGGTACTTAGTATACCTTTCAGTTTTGGAAAGCCTTTTAGAAGGGTCTTGGTACCCAAGTTAATCTTAGTTCATCTTTTCACCCACAGAAAGATGGTCAAGAAGAGAGGACCATTCAGACTTTAGAAGATATGTCGAGGGCATGTGTCCTTGATTTAAAAGGTAGTTGGAATAACCACTTGTCATTGATTGAGTTTGCCTATAACAACAGTTACCATTTTAGAATTCAGATGGCCCAATTTAAAACTTTTTATGAGTGAAGATGTAGGTCACCAGTTGGTTGGTTTGAAGTGGGTGAGGTTGCTTTGATTGGACAGATATGGTGTTTGAAGTCATGGAGAAAGTTCAGCTGATTCGATATAGATTGAAAGTAGCCCAGAGTCATCAAAAATCTTATGCAGACATAACCAGGAGAGATCTTGAGTTTGAGGTTGATGATCTTGTTTATTTGAAAGTTTCACCCATGAAGGGGGTGAAAAGATTTGGAAAAAACGGGAAACTTAGTCCCTGGTATGTAGGTCCCTATAGAATTTTGATTCGTATGGGGAGGTTAGCGTATGATCTTGAACTACTCGCAGATTTGTCATTTGTTAACCTAGTCTTCCATGCATCCTTATTGAAGAAGTGCATGGATGATTCAACTGTTATAGTCCCTCTAGAAAGCACAGATATTCAAAAATAGCCTCTCATATAAAGATGTTCCAATTGAGATTCTCGATCACTAAATCCGTAGACTAAGTTTCAAAGAAGTTCCCTTGGTCAAAGTTTTGTGGCAAAATCATTCTACTGAGAGTGCTACGTGGGAATCAAAAGCAGACATGCAAGCCAAGTACCCTCACCCCTTTTCCACAAACTCATTGTCAGTCAAAGGTAATAATTTTCCTTAATTCAGTTCATTTCTAGTCTTAGTTTCAGCCATATAGTTATTTTATGCCAATTCATGCACATACAGATTAGTTCAGTAGCTTGTCATGTTTTAGATTTAGACATACAATTTTGGTTTTAGTTTTGTATGCCAGTATATAGTATAGTCTCTGTTCTCTAGCATCTTCAGTTTAACTAGTCTCATTCGAGGACAATGTTCTCAAGGGGGAGATAATGTAATACCCCATATTCTTTCTAGTTTAATTCATCTCAAATGAGGCATATTAGAGGCTTAAGAACTGAAATTTTAGCTAACTGTTGGAAACTTAGTCTCATTTTTGGCCTCTAAACTTTGACAATTTTATTCTCGACCTTTACGACCTTGGAACATTGATTTCTAAGTTTTTTCATGATCAGGGTAGTCCATAGTACCTCCGGGGTAAGTTTTGGAATTTTTGGAGAAGGATTTGGCCATGTTTGGTTGGCCAAAATAGAACTTTGATGCAATGTCGAGGTGCCGAGTTAGTAACTACATCGATGGGATCGATATAATGCATCGCTAATTGCATCAGTATGAGCGACGTGATGTGTCGCTGATCGCATCGATGCCCAACTTTTGGGTATTAAATAAGGGGTTATATGAGGCATTTGGGTTATTTACCCTCACTCAAATTCGCCCAAAACACTCAATTTTAGCCCTAAATAGCAAAGACACCTCATTATTCATCTTTTTTTTATCTCTAATAACAAAACCCTAGCTTTGAGAATCAAGAACAAATTCCATAATTCCTACTCCAAGAAATCTTATAATCCAAGGTTTTGGGTTCAAGAACTTCAAGAAGAAGCTTCAAGAAACCCATTAGAGAGTCAAGAATCAAGCTTTTACATTCAAATTCATCAACAAGATATGTGAGTTTTTTCAACAAGGATAATTCTTTCATCCTTGGGACCAAAATTAGATTTAAAGTTGATTTTTATATGAAATTACATGAATTTCAGTTTGGGGTTTATACCCATTTATCACCAATTGATGATTATGAGATTTAAAGTAATGTTGATGTTGAATTGCATGTTTTCTTCCATATTTTAATGCGTATTGTAGAGATTTTCAGATTTTGAATTGAATTACCAATATTTACATTATTAAGCATGAATATTATGATGTTTTGATATGAATTTGAAGTATGGGTTATGAAGCCCTAGTGTGTATGTTGATATTTCAAGAATGACTATGTTTTAAGCATACCATGACTAGTTATTTTTAGATTTTAACATAGATTTGATCTTTTGATCTTAGCTTTGAGATGGAATTGACTTTATAGTCCAGTTATAGAATAGATTAACAGATATACAGTTGGTTTTCATTATAAACCTTTATACTAGTTTTAAAGTGGATTTCAAACAAAATGAGCATACAGATTAAAGGGAGTAGTATTTAGCACTGAGTTGGGTATGTTTACATGCCCTAGAACTATGAGCCAACGCAGGTAAAGATTTTCAGATTATTCCTATTTCTGTATGGATGATAGATGCAAATGTGATCACTCAGATTAGGTTATACTCCTTGGCAAGAGTATGACACCTCTCTCCAACGTGAGGTTTTCCCCTTAGAGAAAAGAGATGTTGGACTCCATGATAGCTTACATGGTTTATGTTGGTTAGAATAAATTCCCTATCAATAAAGACTTTCCAAATAGTTGTAAAGGTATTTCCTACAGTTCACAGAAAAGAGTAAAGAATAACATAAAAGCCTTTAGAAACTAAGTGTAAAGGCTCACAACTTTCATTTAGATATTTCTTTATATGAGGCATCAGTTACAGATATCAGCTTTTAGATTTCAGATTTTAGATATAAAAGTGAGTCCTTTCTACACTTAGACAATATTATTTAAAGATATAGATACAAGTACAGCTTTTAGAACCTTAATGTTATGACTCACTAGTTTATGCAACATGTTTTACGATTCCTTATTATGATTTTTAGTTTTTAGATATTCCAGCTTATGTGAGTCATCTACATTTAGCATGCATACTTTTATGGATTTGATAACATTGAGATATTATTTCTATTTATGTATTTGCCCCCACATGCTCAGTACATTTCAAAAGTACTGATCTAGATATAAGTGTATGTGCTACATTGCCTTATAATATAGGTTCAGGTGCTCAATTCCAGTAGTGTGATTGACCATGAGCATCTCTATCTGCATCTCGACAGTGGTGATTCCTTATAGTTTGGGGACCTAGTTGTTCAGATTTCTAGCATTACAGACTAGTTTATTTAGTTATGTCAGACAATTCGAATCAATTGGGGGCCTATCCCAATGACTCTATAGTAGTAGTATTAGAGGCTTGTCCGACTATTAGATACATTGCAATTGTCTATGTTAGTATTTTTGATTTCTCTTAGTTAAGTATATTCAGACATTTCATGTAGTTAAACTCAATTCAGTTCAGACAGTATTTCAATATTTTTGTGTTCCGCATGCTTATATTACCTTTGTTTAAGTCATTTGAATAAGAAACAGGCTTACTTACTTGTAGTTTAGAGCACCGTGTGGCATCCTGAGAATTTATTTTTGGGGCGTTACAGATATATATTTAGTTCTCTGAGATCTTTTTAGAGAAGTATATGCCTCTCAGTCTTAAGGGTCATCTAAGAGATCTATTTTTGAGGTTAGAGCAGGGCTCCATGTTTTTTTATAGAGAATGAGTCTCATTTTATGATTTGGCTAGGCATGCTACTTCGATGTTGACTTTTGAGTATGAGAGGGTTTGTTGCCTTATTAGAGGGTTTAGATTCCTCATTCATATGTCTACTTAGGGTCTAGTTTCTGTAGGTAGGTCTTTTGCTGAGGTGTCAGACCACGCTTAGGTGATGGAGAAGATGCATCATGAGGGCCAAGGGGGAGTGATTAGAGGCCTAGGTACCAATGCAGTTTTAGTGGGAGTCATAGTAGTTTTTGATTTAGAGGTAGCAGTTCTCATGGTAGATACTTTCTATAGTCGCAGTATCAGCCTCAAAGTCACCTAGTAGACTAGTGCAGGCAACACTTTAAATTAATGAAGAAGTCCAGTCTATTATCAGTGACACGCTAGTTAGGGTGGAAATCAGTCTTTGAGGGGTTCATCTTCTAATTATTCTAGTTGTGGTGGTTATTCTGGGTCAGTCAGATCATCTGTTTCTAGTTCAACTTAGGAGGCAAGTTATAGTTGCAAATCTTTTAGTCATTACTCATGACAGTGCCCTAGTTACGGGGCGATTACTTTTTTTCTTAGAGTGTTCCCTCTATTAGAGAATTCCATACCTCATCTAAAGGTAGTTCTAATGGTCGTAAGGGTGGTTCCCAGGGTGATCGAGGAGGTTCTTAGGTAGGTAGGGTAAGCTCCTGGAGTCAGAGTTTCCCCATTACCTTCTTTTTTCTTATATCTAGTCTTTCATTTGAGACAGATTGTGTTGAGTATTCTAGAACTTGTGGTATATTGTAGTAGCTCTTGTACTGACTTTACTAGGTTGTGGTATGGTTATCAATGTATTGACTACCTTTTTCTACTTCTATTGTCTTGCTTAATTATAAGTTGCATTGTTTGTTTTTGCCACTCTTTGGGCATTTTCCACAAAATTAAACCATTGCACTTAGCTCCAAGTTATGGTTCAGCTTACCTACTGGCGGGATATAGTAGGTTCCATCATGACTCATAAATCTGGTCGTGACAATACTTTTGGAGAAGATACATGCCTCCAAACTTTTTCTTTTGATAAAAATCGTTGCTGAAAATCTTTGTTGCAAGGAGGTATGCGGAGGATCCTTAAACTTGTTTTTTGCTGAGACATAAGGTGTTATTTATAAGTGAAAACTTAGGGTTAGTGTTCTTGTGCGGGAAAATAGATTTTGAATTTTTGAACTAAGTCAAAAATCACCATTAATACTCTAACATTGAGGGTTTTTGAACATTAAAATCTTTGGATAGATTTACAGGCTTCACGTGATTAGGTGAGAGCATTCTAGAAATGGAATTGACAACCTCTATCCATAGTTGGTGGAGTTTTCAGTTCCTGCAAATGAAAGAAATAGGAGACAAAAGAGGTATGACCTAATTAATTTAGGGAAAAAAGGGGTATTTTGAGTATTTGGGAAGGTTATGTTGCGGATAAAATGGGTAGTTTAAGGCTGATTATTTGGGTATTGGGCTGTTGTGTTTGCTAAAAATAATGGGCCATTTGGGATAAAAGTGGTTCGACAGATTGGGATTTACAAAATAATAGATTTTGTAGCCCAATTGTTGAAGCCCTTTGGAGCTTTCTTCCTCTTTAAGTTAATTCTTTTGAGCTTCTAAACTAACAACTAGTATAATATATACTAATAAAATACTAAAAATAAAGTAGTAATGTTGTAGCTTTCTACTAATACTGAATATAAAACATTAAGTTTTAGCTAATTTAATAAGTAAGAAACTTAAAATAAGACAACAACATTAAAATGGGAGGCATAGAGTGATAATACTAACTTTTATACTAAAATTCTTAATTTTATTAGTAATTATAAAATGTGACAATGCCAGTTTAATAATAATAATAATAATAATAATAATAAGAAGAAGAAGAAGAAGAAGAAGAACAACAAGAAGAAGAACAACAATAATGATAAGTTTGAATGATAATAAGAAATAATGTTAAAAATAAAGTGTATGATTTATAACTAATTAGAAGCTCAAATCAATGTAATTTATAGAACGGAGGGTCAAAAGTGGGTGTCAACAACTGCTCCTTTTTGATCGGAGATGATGAAAGAGTTTATGAACTAAGAAGTTGGCAAAGTAGTCAATTTTGTCCCGACCAATGGAGTTGCAGGGAAGTTCAAAATAGCTATAGGGAAAAGAGAATTTTCTAAAAGTTTATGACAAAACTTTGATTTGTAAGTTACCTACATATCTAGATAGAAGAAGAACCAGACCAAATGTAGTTCAAGATTTATGATAGAGGACATGGAGTGAGTTTTAAGAAATAATATTCCCAAAAGTCCTCCTGAATCGATGTATGATGAAGATGATGGTGGCGGCTGAGCAAAAGGATAGTCTTGAACATGTAAAAATTTGAAAATAGAATGAAGTAAAATTGAAACTATTAAGAGGTAAAGAATAAATGGGAATTGAGTGAAACTAAAACTAGGGAATAACAAAATAGAGATATTGAATAAAATAAAGTAGAAACTTTCGAACCTTATGGAATGTATTGCCCCAAACTATTGATCAGATCTACTAGACAAAAATCTCAATTTAGCACTTGATGTCACCCAAAAGTACATCCCCTTAAAAGTATAAAGAGGTCAAAGTAAAAATAAAGTAACCCAACTAGATTGGGGTCGATCCTACAAAGAATAGGCCAAACTATCTCTCGAACCTATTGAAATCACAAGGCAGTGCAGTAAAATTAAATTGGGGGAGGGAGGAGGGGGGTTGCAGTAATTAGTAATAGTAACAAGATTTGGATAATTTTGGTTATAAGCAATCTGAAACGAACACTAGGCTTGTGTTTTCCCTGGCTTCTAACTCCATAGATTTATCGTGCATTGTCGAACTATCCGAAATACCTTGCATGCAAAATCTGATAAGTTATGTATTACTAACCATCTTGTGAATGCCTTTAATTAATTTCACTCTTTACCTTTTGAGTCTCAAAATGTCGCCTTACTAACCATTATCTTAGATCCTAGATTAACTATTACCTTTTGTGTGTCAAGTTAATTAGATGATATGGTAGATGAGATAGGAATGAATCTCAATTTACTGTCATGATCTTGTTTTCCTAATCTCTACCTCTCTTTTGTAGTAAGTAGTGAGTACAGGGTGGTTCTCAACATTGGACACCACTAAGAAATCAATTAAACTGAAGAAAATTGCAATACATGCAAGAATATTGATCATGAACATCTTGGCATTTTCTTTACTTTGTTATTCCACCAAGATTGCCACAACCCTAGCTATAGAAATTAGCCATTCATAGTTGCAAGAAAATACATGGAATTCATATATAAAAGCATAGAAATAATTTTACAACAATAGATGTACTAAACCTAAAGACTCAAATCAATTAATCAACCAAAAATGAAGAACAAGAGGATCCCAAGATAAAAAGTTAACCTAGAAATCAATATATGTTTATAATTAGTATGAGTGTGCAAAGGTGCTTAAACTAACTAAAAACATCAAAAAGGTATTTATAAATTACATGGAAACCCTAGGAATCAAATCCAAAATATAAAGGGAAAACTTGAGTCGATGGCCGCCTATGGAGCCACTGATGAGCCATAAGTGGTACTACAGACCATAGGTGGTAGGCCGTAGGTGCCAGACATCTTATACAACTTGAAATATCTTTGAACCTCAATGTTATGTCACCTACTCCCTTACTTATGCTAGGTAGGTGGTACCAACGCCTGGTAGGTTCCAATGTAGGTAGCCACTTTTCAGCTTTCAATTCCTTTTTCTTCCGGTTTGCTCCCAGAATGAAGTTTCCTGCAAAATAAATACAAAAATACATCATATCCAACAAATACACCTAGTTAATTGCACATTTTTTGGTTTTAAGCCTTGAAAGTGCCATGAAACCATAACCAAGACCCTTAACTTAGAACATTTGCATGTTCTTAGCCAATAAAACACAACAAAACAACACAATAATGCTTAAGAAGGAGAAACCTAAGATACCTATGGAAGTCAATCTCAATTTAAGCTCCAGAACATCACCCCCTCACATTTTAACACTTCAAAACCAACTATGTAAATCTTTGTATCACAACAACATGACACAATGAAATCAAGATATGGCATTACATTAGCAACAAACAATCATGCATATATACAAGTTACACTACTCGAATAAATAAACATCTAGCAACACAACCCATACACTCTCACATCAAAGAAATCCCAATTACTGATATATATCATGCATGTTAAAAATGATCACGAGATATTCACACTCACAAAGAAGTTCTGACAGTGCACACAAAATACCATAGGCTTGCCTTTATCTTCTTTACTTAGTTTTTAGACAGTTGGGTTAGGATTATTATAGGACTTTACTTGGCTTGAAACGTAGGCTTGGGGGCTGGTATAGTTCATATGAGAATTTAGTGACAACTTTCTTTCTACTACAATTACTTTGGTGGTCCACTTATCAACCATCCTTTCTTTTATTCCTCCTTTATTTCTCCCCTTATATTCGTTTATTGCTCACTTAGGTTGGGTGTGGTTTCAATTAATAGTTTTTCCTCTTTTTCAATTTTTTTCTTTTTGTTTTTTCCTACCATACCCAATCCTACTATTTTTTTCTTACTTACGCCCTCCTTCAAACATACTTCTAATCATGTACCTCTATGATAGTGATCATTAACTTAGGCAATTTGCCTGAGTTGAGCACAATGTCCAAGAAGGACCAGGGATGAAATTAGTTCACTATAATTAACATGTGAAGGAAAAGACAAGAAAATAGGTTTATAAATCTCAAAATAGGGATCAAGGGATACTAATTCACATTTGGAAGTTCATTTAGGCTAAAGGTGGACTAATTTCGAGAATGGCCTATGATTCTTTCCTAGCCAACTATCCTTCAACCTAGGTAAGACTAACCGGGAAAGTTCTGGATTTCATACCCAAAGAGAACTAAGTAAGCATATCACACACACAAAATAGGGTTGTATCACAAACTACTATCTATTCGGTTAATGCAAATGATAGCCATGATTATTATGTCTCTAATTCTAATGACATAAAGAGATTCACAATGGTCACATGTATAAACACATCACATAGTTAAAAACACATTCTAGAAGGGGTATCTTTTTTCTAAAAAATCACTAAAAGAACAAAAAAAAAATACAATACATCAACTGCCCAAGGTATTCATTTTTCTCCTAGTTACACAAAAAATAATACAATACAAAACAAAACACAATATGTACTAAACATATCAGCTCTACTTGGGACAATACACTGAGGAAAAGAGGCACGGCAATAAAAACACCAAGAGGACATCTAGACCCACAACCAACCCTACACCCATCAAATAAACATACATTGTCCCTAATACATTAGGCCGCTACAATGCAAGAGAGTTAGAAAGATACCTATGGTACCTTAGGTGCTCAAATTTGATGTTAATCACATTAACACGAATGAATAAAAAAATAAAATACCTTAGGTTGCCTTCCAAGTAGCTCTTGATTTAACGTTGTGGCATGATGTGGGTACCTTGATTAATCAGACTTCATCAGAGTAGACAAAAAAGTGTCCTCCATGGTCATCAATACTATTTATCACCAAAACCACCCTCATGTTAGTAGGTTGCTTCATGTTTCTGCAAATATTGAAGCAGAACTCCTCATCATTCAACCCGAACTTAAGCTGCCCTTTCTCTGTATCCACTAAAGCTCTACCAAAGGCCAAAACTATCTTCCCAAGATTATGGGTGTCTCAAAGTTAATTTCACAATCTAAGACAACAAAGTTATCCAGAAAGATAAAGTTGTCCACTTTTACCATAACATCAAATGATATGCACAGGAGCTTTTCACAGTATATTCTGACATCAACAAATGCATCATCGTTGGTTTGGTAGGTCTGGAGCCCAAATATTTGAACACTATCCATGACATAAAATTAATACTGGAACCTAAGTCACAAAATGATCTAGAAAATCTAGATGCCCCAATAGTGTATGGAATCATGAAAGCTTTAAGATCACCTTTCTTTTTTGCCAGAGATCGCAAGGTAATTGCACTATAAGGATGTAACCCACCAACATCCTCAAAACTGATTGCTCTCTACTTCATTACCAACTCCTTCATAAATTTAGCATATAAAGACATCTGCTCAAGAGCTTCAAGAAGAGAGATATTCAAAATCAACTCTTTCAGCATCGCAGTGAACTTTTTAAATTTCCCTTTTTTTTATTCTACTTCAACCTCTTAGGAAAAGGCAGGGGAGGTCATGGAATGTCTTTACTACCAGCTCATCTACTTTTCCCTTACCTTTATCCCTCTTAGCTCTATGATCAGTACCTTTTAATTTTCTAAATCTGCTTTAGGTGACTCATTAATATCACTACTATCATTCCTTTACTCTTCAACCATAGGCATAGAGGATCAATAGTATCCTTACCACTATGAGTGATGATGGTTAGATATTGACCGCAGTTCTTCAAATTTTGCGTAGTATTGCTTGGAAGAGTTCTTGGTTGACGCTGATTCAAGGTGGCCGACATTTAGCCAAATCTATACTCTAATTGATTTATCACAGTAGTATGTGATTATACCTTCTGGGTTAACCCTGAGATGTTTGCCCTAATATCTTTAAGGAAATTTCTTAACTTTTTTGACCCTTTTCCAGTTTTAACAACATAGCATCGATTCTTGATTCAGTGTCATGATTGTCTGGTGGAAAATAAACACCACTCTTCTTCTTATAGTCATACTTGTGTCTCCAATCACCATTTGTCTTTCTTGGCTTTTATCTATGTATCAATCCCCATAGTAGTGTTGACCTTAGTTCTCTTGCCTAGACTTCCAGTTTTCTTGAGTAGACGATTGTCCCTTGGCCCCAAAACTCTCCAAATCTATATCTCGATATTTATCCTCCTCATCCACATTAGAGATATATGATCTAGAAGCTCTACCTTACACACCCATGATATTTACCTTCTTAAAATTCACTGTTGCAAACTGCTTTGTTAGTAATAGTCCTTAGCTGTGCAACCTTTTGCACCACTGTATCATCAACAACTCTATGCTTCTTGGAATCCCCTATATCATAAGTGTTTGCACCTCTCTAAGAATTCTGAGTAAGCCATCCTCAGTTTGTAAGATAGATTTGATGTAATATCTCTGATTCTACTTCCCTATGTAGACGTATGACTGCTCTACTAGTAATAGTGCTTGCCATAGCTTAGAAAATGGCATTAAGGGTATATGGAAAATTTTAAGTAAATTTCTCCCCAAAATTCTATGATTGGGTACCATCATTAATTTTTTCATAAATCAAAACCATTCTTCATACATCAATTCTGAATGCAATTGCCTAAAATTATAGATCTCATCTTTCAATTGTAGCATTCTAGACAAAGGGAAGAAACAACCTAAAAATCACCTCCAAAACTAATTCCAAGTGGTACTGAACCCACGATGTAGTTCCCCTAAATATAATATTGCTTCACCAGTCAGAGCGAATGGGATGAACCTGAGTCTCAAAGCTTCCTGGTCTACCCCAAGTATAGTTTATGAAGTATAAATTCCAATAAAGTGTATGAGGGGCATGTTTGTGTCATCAGTCAATAAGCCAGCGAACATGCCCTCCAGGTTAAGTGCCTGAATCATGGCACTAGTGATATCAAACTTTACACCCAGTGGCAATGCAGGAGGAATGATAACTCCTATCTTAGCAAGCTCAACATATCCTATGTCTTCCTCTAGATCATCATATGCTATCAAGTAATGATAAGCTAGGTACCTCTTTGATCTCTATCTCAGTTTTTGTCGAGTTCTACTCGATGTTGTGCTTCTTGTCTCTATATTTCTACCTCTTGAGCTGCACAATGTCCAACCTCATTATCCCTTACTGCATTTGCTTCTGCTAATAACCGTTCAATAGTTTGATCTACAGTATTCTAAATCAAACCAGGCAGAGGGGGACTAAAGTCTGTTGGGTACCCTGAAGACCCTCAAGATGAGCTTCGTGTGTTGGTTCCATCATCCTACAATTCAATTGTAGGATTATTTCTGGTTCAGGATCAAGTGAGAGCAAGGGATTGCCTTGGATCCAAGTGCGAGCCATTTACTGGCATATGCCCAACAAAGAATAAAAAATAAAATCCAAAAACTTTAATAACTTCAATAAATAACCCCACAATCTTATTCCCCAGTAATGACACCAAAATTTTGATGTCGCCTAAAAGTACACCTCCTTAGAAGTATAAAATGGTCGATGTCAAAACATAGTAACCCAACTAGGTTGGGGTTAATCCACAGGGAATAGAACAAACCATCTGTCAAACTTGTTGAAATCATCGAGTAGTATAGAAAAGTAATTGGGGGGTTGCAGTTATCAGTAAGAGTAACAAGAATTGTATACTTTTGATTGTAAACTATCTGAAATGAACACTAGGCTTGTGTTTCCCCTAAATTATAACTCCGTAGATTTATCATACACTATCAAACTATCCTAAATACATTGCATGCAGAATATGATAAGTTATGTATCACTAGTCGTCTTGTGAACACCTTTAGTGAATTTCATTCTTTACCATTTGAGTCTCAGAGTGTAGCCTTACAAATCCTTATCGAAGATCCCAGATAACTATTACCTTTTGAGCATCAAGTTAATTAGATGAGATGGCTGACTGATGAGGTAAGAATGAATCTTAAACTACTATCTTGATCTTCTTTTCCTAATCCCTACCTCTCCTTTGAAGTAATGAATACATATGGGTTCTCAACATTGGCCACCACAAAGAAATCAATTAAACTAAAAAAAACCTATCACAATTCGAGAATACCCCCTGGTCGTAACGTGGTGCTTAGAACCACAAGTGATCCCAAGGTAACCTATGTACTGGCATGATATTATAGCGACTAATTTAATATATATAAACAGTAAATAACTGAGTGGAAATTAATCAACATGAGATAAGTTGTTTCAGTACATAACTGATCAAAGTTTATAACACTGAAATTTGAGAGAAAAAAGAGAACTTGAATGGAAATAAAGGACAGGAACTATAGGTAGTCGAATCGCAAACCCCAGCTAGCCCTAATCAACACATAATAATAATGGAAATAAAAGACAAGAAATGCAACTAACGTGAATCCCCGAAATAAGAAAAATAATCACTTGTTGGCTTAATGCTCAGAAGTATCTGATCCTGATATGTGGGCTATATCTGGTACCTACATCATGAAGGGATATAGCTTCAAATGTATAAATGTGTCCAGTACTTTGGAATGTATTGAATATGTGAGACATGCAGTAAATCAAGAAAATACTTAATATATACTTTAAAACTGAGGCCATAAGCTATATGCTGAAGAATGCATTTAAATCATGACTGTACTTAAAAGCTATAAGACATAGTGAAGTTTCTAAACCATGAGCTAAAAATATTATTGTAAGCTGAAAAGTGGCAGAAACATGAATTTTATATATAAATCTCAAGTTAAATCTGAATAACCCATAAAAGCATACTGAGGATCATGTATAAATAATGAACATGAAAGCATGAACATGTAAAATGAATGCCAGACCAAGTAAAGCTTGAAATGAAATAATTTGTAAAACTGAATAACTAATAAACTGAACGCGTGGTCATGCAAACCTGAGCTGATGTAGTTTGAATACTGAACTGATACTGTGGAAGCTAAAATTTAACCGACATGCCCCAATCTGAGCTAATCGAGGTCCAACATGTAACCTAGTTGGAAGGGTGTCAATACCTTACCATTGGTACTGACACTGATAGTGTGGATCCATACAGCTGATGTTCCATAGGACTATAGAGTCAAGCCTAAATTGATGGGTGAGCCCTGAGAGGAAGTCTAGCCTAAAATAATGGGTGATCCCTCATAACCTACGCTGGATACGTAGTTCTAAAACTTAGGGATTGCTACTAATGACTCCACCTAAGCTGACGGGGGAGCCGTTATCCCTGCGTTCGCTCGGTGCTAAGCTATACTCCGAACTAAACTGACACGAGAAAAACATACTAGTACATGCATTGATACCTGATTTGCTTAACAGTGTTCTAAACACTGATAGTGCATTTATTATCTAAATGTAATGAAATAAACCTGGTCTGAATAACTTGTAACTTGAAAATTTGAAACATGTATGAATATTTAGGAATCGAGTATTCATAATCCGCTAGCACTAAAAATACAGTTAAATACGATAATTTCAAAGTAATGACATGATAAGAAATTTCATGAGTTCAACTCAAATACCAACAAATTCATCAATAAAATAAGTTATAATGATTAGGAGTCCAGAACCAAAATATGCCATGAAACTTAAAAAAGTACCAAAATATGTCATGTATTTAAAATGTTACCATAATTTGTTTAACTCTCTTTTTAAGAGAGTTATATGTATTATTTTTAACGGAGTTAAAATTTTAGAAAAGTACATAACTCCCTTTTTAAGGGAGTTATGCATTTTTTTACATAACTCACTTAAAAAGAGAGTTATGTAATAGAAGTTACATAACTCTCTTTTTAAGTGAGTTACACATTTGTTTTTACATATCTCACTTAAAAAGAGAACAAAATGCATAGCTCTCTTTTATAATCCTACAACTCATGAAAAAAACTAAACGACACATAAAATATCTCTACGACGATAGTTCAATTATTTTTAATAATTAATATAAGCACATTATTAATCCCACATATAATAAACTGCCATTCTTTTTCATTATGGTCTGTTTCTTTCCTTTTTTTCCAGAAATGAATCCGAACAATATAGGGGTGAAACTCAACAAATCATGAGGAAAATGTGTTATTCACATTTCATTTGATAGTCAGAGAAGAATTGAAAGTTAAGCATTGAAAATTCTAAAGATTCTCCGGGGTGGAGAGGGAGTTAAAAATTTGAAAGTATCGATGCAAATTCATATAGTCATTTTATTAATCACGTATTATATTCCATCATATATTTAGTTTGTATATAACTGGTTGAGGTTATAACTTTTTTATCATCACCCATGAAGAAAAGGCTACTGAATTTTACAAGCTCAAGTTAATACTTCCATCCAACTAACACCATTTTATGATATACAAGTTTCTATTTTTATATAATACTATTTATCTGACATTTTATTTAAATGTGATTTGCATTAGCAAATCTATAAATGACTAAAATTGAAGTCAAAATTCTGAAAAAATTTGAAATTTATGATTATTTTAGAATTTTATTCTTATTAAATTACGTACTGAGTTACATATTATTTTCACTATAAGCAAATGCCAACTCACTTTTATAAGTCTACAACACATGAAAAAAACTAGACAACGATAGTTCTATTTTATAAGGCCTTTGCTATGCATTTTGTTCTCTATTTTTTTGTGAGTTATGAAAAAAAATGCATAACTTCTATTACATAACTCTCTTTTTAAGTGAGTTATGTAAAAAAAATGCATAACTCCCTTAAAAAGAGAGTTATGTACTTTTCTAAAATCTTAACTCCGTTTCTGAACTTCCATTAAAAATAATATATACAATTCTCTTAAAAAGAGAGTTAAGCATATCATGGTAAAATTTTAAATACATGGAATATTTTGATATTTTTTTAATTTTACGGCATATTTTGGTTCTGGACTCCATGATTAGGGTACGGAAGAATAATGGAAATTATGAGGAAACACCTGTTCATGGTTGAATTCAAGAATTACATAGAGGAATCATGGAATTTATGCTTTTCATGGAACCTTCAATCAAAACATGAAATTCTAAATCACTTATAAAACTATCAAATCATGATTTTTTTATTTTATATGAACTTGAAGAATGGTTCTAATAGTAGCTTGGATTCTGAGGTGTTACAGTATCTCCCCCTTGGGAATATTCGTCCTCGAATGAAGACTGACTTGGTTGAAAGAATAGAAATAAAGAGTTGTAATCCCTGAATGGAATTTTAAGATCAGAATATAGACATGATTATGAAATTTCCAAGTAACTTTAAATATCTTGAAAATTTGAGAACTCACTAGTACTGTTTGGTTGAATTCTAAAGTTGGATAACCAACATGATAGTGATATCTAAATCTAGGTATTTATCATAATTGAGACTGATTTAAACTAGGAGTAGGGACTCAATTGAATTCACAATTTGCATGAATGTGAACAAATTACCTCATGAAATAGGCATATTCATGAATTCTCAGATAGTAAAACTACATGAAAAGATGAAAAACTATAGGAGCTTATCTGTCTGATTGCTAAACTGAATTGTTGGCCATATAGACTGACTCGTGCTGAAAGCTTAAAACTCAACTGAAGTATTTCTTCAACACTTTTTGTAAGACGTTCTAATAAAATTAGGGAGCAAAGAATTTTGGGCATGATCTAAATAAGATGTTTGAATAAGGAATCACAACATAGATACAACTCTATAACATGGAATATAGGTCCATAAAACATAAGCTAGAATAGAATTAATATGCCTTAGGCAATACAATTTATAACTTTTAATCTTAGCCATACTTCTCAATTACTCTCTAAACTATGCTTTTTCCCTTAACTACCATGCTCGTTTGATTCAACTTATAATTATCACATGGGCATTGATAACTCCATCTACTTAAGTCTGAGCTAAACTAAATCCTCTCACCATGTTCAAGGCAACTCAAGGTCACAAAGTACCACACATAACACCATAATACTAGTCTAAACAACGAATTCAATATCCTATGTGTTTTCAGAGCTCTCATATCAAGAATATTATTATTTCTTCTACTTCAACATCTAACTTCAAGCTCTTACTAGAAATTCACTGGCGCACAATACATTTATCCACTTATATACCAACATGACATTCAACCCTATTATTATAAACACATGTGAACTTTTAGGACCCAACCCACCTAAGAATTTTTTTCATATTCTCTAATACCTCTATCAATAACAACTTTCTTGCATTATTACAAAGAAGACACCCTTAGAACTCTCAACTAACTATGGCATATAACAAAAGTTTTACCTCAATCTTTCTTTACACTTATAGCCTTAGATAACACAAGCATGCAACAATATTTCCCTAATAAGAAATATTTACTCTCTCCCATCTAAACCATTGCTCATCAATTTTCATCACCACTATCTTTATATATGGAGAGGTCACTGAAAGGTTAGAACATGAGTACCTGAAGAATGAAAAATACTATACATAACTTTGACTCCTAACTGAGGCCTAAGGAATAGAGTATCAAATGCATGAATTCATTAAAGAGATCAAAACTCAGGGCATTCATGCCATAATCCAAATTTTACTAGTCATTGAAGGTGACCATGCATTATGGGAACTTATCATACTATAAAGCATGATTACATGAGTCATGAGTTGCATGGCCTTAGTTTGGAATTCATAAATTCCTGGAATATGATTCGTACTTCTGAGTGAACTGGCACTCCTTGTACTAGGAATCAGAGCATACATGATTTTATGAAAAGTGCAAGGATATGAGATATAATCATGGAGTTGACTTGTAAGGCATGAGTAGATGTCGTGATGACTGAAGTATAAAAATTTACACTGAGATAAGAATGGGTCAGGCATTTTTCTCCCCTATTAATGTTTTACAATACACTAGCGTTACTACTAGAATCTGAGAGCCTGACTTGGTTCCTTTTTCTATCATCTCCCACTTAGATTTAAGCCACCGTTCTAAGCCTATAGACCCCTTTAATGATATCTAAACTAACATGCAACCACTCTACTATAGAGTCTGAGATATAACAATACATATAAATAATAAACTTACCCTAAAAGACTATATCTCAAAGTGTAAAACCTATTTTTAGTACTTTTTTCTGAGATATATCTTAACTTTCTATATCCCCAATAATCACCATATCATAACTTAAACACTTAATAACTTAGAATCTTTGGGAGTATCACTATATGACATAACCTGAACAAGGGCCTAGTTGTGTCAGGGGCCTCAAGCCCAACCGAGAACAAAGACAACCCCCAATACCCAACCATAACCACCCTACACCCAACATTAAATGAATTTATAATATATATAACATAAAAAATGGAACAATCATAAATCAAATACAGTCAACCGGTGTTATCCCTAATACCAATACTAATGCCAAAGATGACACCAATGACGACACCGCCCATACCAACCCAAGGTAATCCTATAAAGCCTCTATCTAAAAGTAAAACAATACGCAGCTGGGACATGCCTCCAACCATAGCTGAATCCAAAGTCTAAGAAATAACAAAAGTTTGTAGAGAATTCCATAACATGAAATAGAGCCTTACAAAGTATGGAAGCTCACCACTTCAATCTGACACAAGCTTTCCCCAAATCCAATCACTACACAGGAGGAGTAGAATGGCTAGTTCTTGAATCATGTGGGGATACAATGCCCAAAGATGAGTTAGCGGGTGAACGCTAGCATGCACTCAGGATAAGGATAAAATAATGCCAATATTTAAAATCATCATGTCAGACAACACGAGTTTCCATTGTCCGTCCATTGGAATCACACCTTCACGGTTAGTTGTCACAACCCACCATTACTTCTAAATAAAAACCATTAGCACATAACCAAACCACCAATTCCATATATTACTAACCAAGGCTATAAGAAGTGGTATCATCATACCGACTATATCTTGAAAGCATTGTCATTAGATAACACTTAGGGGATTCCCATGTACCCCATTGACTCCATTATAAAGATCACTTGGGGGATTCCCGTATACCACACAAGGTTTTCAAATTAAAGTCATAGACACCAAGGCCTTACCATTTACCCATTAAAACCATCTAACTAATTTAGGTTCCGTTACTATATTATACTATGAAAAGTTTTCAATAAAACGCCAACTATGTAGTAAAAGCATTCTCATAGGCATTTTAACAAACATGTTGAGCGCATATAGTTTTCAAAACCAAAATAAAGTGACAATTGACCATTCCCTTATGACCACATATACAAACCACTATGATAATATGAAAACTATAAGTACAAACATGGAAAAACATAAATTAACCATTAATAACAAAAACCCCTAACATATAATTCAAAACTAAAAAATACCCATAATTAAATCATGAAAATCATTTATTGAAACATGAATTTAGCTGAACTAACAATGAGGGAGGAGTAACATGCCTTAGATACCATAAAAGATGGAGAGAAATCACCCATGAAAGGCCCAATTGATATGCTTGATAAAAACCCTAAGGGTTCTTGGCCTTGGGGATTTGAGAGTGTTTGAGAGTCTATTTGATGAGTTTTTGATAGATAAAGATGCTCTAAGGAAGTTATAAGTCATAGGTTTTAAGTTGGGAAAGAGGGGATATATCTCTAATACCCTCATCTTAAAAGCTAAAAAATAAATGCAGGAGGGTAGGCTCCCCTCTCTAACTCATACACAATCATACAAGTTGTACACACTATTCGTATCCTAGAAAGAATGTTGGACTTTAACACTGTCTAACATATGACCCCCAAGGACCAACTCATACCAAATCATATGAAAAGTAACCATAACCCATACCCTAGGTAGAGTCCTCTAGGCTAGACATATTGAGAAACATACTAGTGGATTACCTAACTTGTACTACATCCATACGAGTCTTATGATTTCCTTTTGTACCTTGGATAGAATGCACCCTATACCACACTGATTATCATATGAGTTGAGGACCCTAAATGGGACCATGTCATTCGACAAGTATCCACAAGTCCCATGATGTCCAGAAGCTCAATTTCATAGAATTTTTCTAAGGATTAAAACCCAGGGTATTTCACCATACCCTGAGTTCACACCATATAGAGTTTCAAACTCTTTTTTTATTAGCTCAATCATCAAAAATTCAAACTTATATTCTAACACTTAACATGGATATCCACAAAACATCTCATACACCGATACCCATTTATTACCATTGGATAAGAATCATGAAACATCAATCCATACAAAATTTATGAACATACTTAACCTTAACAAAATCCCTATCATTGTGGTAACTGCCTAATTTCTATCCCTACTAAAGCATTAACATACTCTAAGTCTCCCTTGAGTAAGAAATATCTCTCTCAAGGTGCTATTAAACAAACAACATAACACCTTTTTGGCTTCGTGGATACATAATTTACTAAATTCAGACAAGAACTATCCCCTCTTCATTCTTGTTAAACTTCTACATTCATGCTTCTAAGTCTAGATCATATGCAGTCAAAGGATTCTGAGATAGGATCTAAGAGCTCATTTGACTATGGCTTAGTGCATAATTTTTTATAAGCATGAATGAAATCTTTAAAACTTTAGAACATAAAGGCACTGACGGGATTTTTTTTAAGCACACATGCAATCCATAACAGTTTAAGAAAACTATATTAGTAGTATTTTAAGATTGACAACTTCTGTTACCTCAAAAATAAGAATGAGTTGGCATGAATGGAGCAATTTATGAATTTGTATAAATTTTTTAGAGAATATCTCTATAGTACGATCTGAGATATGAAAGAAGGAAAATATTTCTTAAATGCCCTATAGCCTCTTGAATAAAAGTACAAACATCTTTGTACCATTCCACAAGACTCTACTAGACATGGCTTCATAAACAACCTAGTGCACTTGAACTTTGTGCTATGATACCAAGTTTTTCACGACCCAAGACTACCCCTGATTGTAACACGATGCTTAGAACCACAAGTAATCCCAAGCTAACCCATGTACTGGCATGATACTTGAGAAACTAATTTAATATATATAAATGGTAAATAACTAAGTGGAAATTTAATCAACATGAGATAAGCTATTTCAATACATTACTGATCAAAGTTTACAGCAGTAAAATTTGAGAGAGAAAAGTAAACTCAAATTTTAAATACTGACTCTAACTGATCATTTATGAAGCCTATACTGTACTGACTATAGATAGTCGGGATGTGACCCCTAAATATCCTTATTAATACATAAGAATAATGGAAATAAAATCTGCAACTAACTTGAGTCTCTGAAATAAGAGAACTCATCACTTATTAGCTGAATGTTAAGAACTATCTAACCCTAGTATGTGGTCTACATCTTGTACCTACAACATGAAGGAATATAGCCACAAATGCATATATATGGTCAGTACTTTGGAATATATGGAGTATGTGAGATATGTAGTAAATCATGGAAATACTTAATATATACTTTAAAACTGATAACATAAGCTATTTGCTGAGTATGCATTTAATCATAGTTGTACATAAAATCTGTATGATATAGGGAAGTTTCTAAATCATAAGACGAAAACATTGTTGTAAGATGTAAAGTAGGAGAATCATGAATACTATATGTAAATCTCAAGTTAATGCTAAATAGGTTGCAAAACCATACTGAGTATCATGTATAACTACTGAACATAAAAACATGACCATGTAAAACAAATACAAGACCAATTAAAGCATGTACTGAAATAATCTGTAAAACCGAATACTGAATAATTGATAAACTGAACACTTCATCATGTAAACCTGAGTAGATATGGTCTGAATACTAAATTGAGACTATGAGAGCTGACATTTAACCGACATGAGACAATCTGAACTAATCAAGGTCCAACCTATAACCTCAGTTGTAAGGGTGTCAATACCTTGCCACGGGTACAAACATTAAAAGAGAGGATCCACAAAGCTAATGTCCAATAGGATAATAGATTCAATAAACTGACATGACCCTTGAGAGTAAGTCAAGCCTAAACTTATGGGTGGCCCCTCATAACCTATGCTGACTATGTAGTTTTGGAACTTAAGGACTACTACTAATTACTTCGCCTAAGCTGATGGGGGATCCTTCATCTCTGCATTCGCTCGGTGCTAAGATATACTCCTAATTAAACTAACACCGGAAACACATACTAGTACATACACTGATAACTAATTTGCTTAGCATTGTGTTTTGAAAAACTGATAATTCATTTGTAATATGAATATAATAAAATAAACATTGTCTGAATAACCTGTAACTTTAAAATCTAAAAAATGCATAACTATCTAGGTATCGGGTGTTTATAGCCCACCAGCATAAAAAATACAGTTAAATACTATAATTTCAATGTAATGACATAATAGAAAATTTCATGACTTAAACTCAAAAATCAATAATTTTATCAATAAAACAAGTTATCATGATTAGGGTATGGAGAAATACTTGAAATTAGGAGAAAACCCTTATTCATGGTTGAATTCAACAATTACGTGGAGGAATCATGGAATTTATGCTTTTTCATGGAACCTTCAATCAAAAGGCGAATTGAACTTGAGATTGAGAAATCTTAAAAACATGGGTATGTCATTCATAGCTTGATCATATGCTTTAAATTTGAAATAACAATATGTAAATCATGCACGGACATGAGAATAGCATGAATGATATATTAAAGGCCTACAGATTCATGAATAATCATTAAAACATGCTTATAAGTAAATTTTATATCATGGGAGATTGAATTCAAGCTTAGAATAACAATTGGGTAAAATACCTAGATTATGAAAATCATAAAATTCATGAAATAAAAATCATAATTTGGGCATAAGGATGAAAAGAGATCCTAATTGAATACCTACATACCTGAATGTAGAAGCCTTGGATAAATTTATTGGGATTGAACTTGAACTTGAAGAACCCTAGTTTGCTTTGGGGATAAAGGAATCACTTATTTTTTATTTGTGATAAATTATTTATGAGTTATGATATGTTAAGGTGATATTTACTCTTGATAACTATTGCTTAGTGGGTGAAACGACATAGTTTTGTGGTTAGAAGAGTGGGAAAATACAAAAAAATGCCTTAGGAATCGTCTGCAAGCAATCCCAATGAGTTTGGCCATGACTCGTAGGGTCTGTCCATAAGTCATGTCTATATTTCAACCCCTACAACCATGATGATGATGACTACTCCTGACAACTGTAGGGTCTGACTATGAGTCATTATCAGGAGTCGTAGTCACTGGAAACTTTGATATTGCCTTAGTAATTTGGCCATAATTTTCACCCCAATATTGGATTAAGGCAAAATTGGTATCGTTGGAAAGATAATTAAATTATCTATCTATTGGTGTGAGTTCAACATAAAAATTCCTTGTATAAGAAAAGTTAAGCTTGTTTGAAAATGATTATATTTATTCTTCACAAGAATTTAATCGCTAAGAGATGTTTTGATTTGTCTATAAGCTAGGAGCTATTTGGGGTCTTAATATATGTTTAAATCAGTTATAAAACTATCAAAACATGATTTTTGATTTTTCATGAACTTGAAGAATGGTTCTAATAATGTCTTGGATTTTTGGGGTATTACAAAACCACAATGTATGCAAGAATATTGATCAAGAGCAACTTGACACTTCCTTTAATTTATTATTCCACCAAGTTTACCACAACCCTAGCTGTGATAATTAACCTCTCATAGTTGAAAAACAATTCATGGAATTTATATATAAAAGAATAGAAATAATTTCACAACAATAGTTGAGTAAAACCAAAGTCTCAAATCAATTAATCAACCAAAAAGAAAGAACAAGAGGATCCCAAGATCAAAAGTCAACCTTGAAAACAATATATATTTGTAAGTAGTATGAGTGTGTAACAGTGTATAAACTAACTAAATAACATCAAAAGAGTTTTTATATATTACATGAAAACCCTTGGAAACAAATTCAAAAATAAAAGGGAAAACTTGAGTCGATGGCCTCCTATGGAGCCACCTACGGGCCCTAGGTGCCAGACATCTTCTGCAACTTGAAATCTCTCTAATCCTTAATTTTTTGTCATCTACGCCCCTATCTATGCGAGGTAGGTAGCACCTACGCCTGGTAGGTGCCAACGTAGTTAGCCACTTTTCAACTTTCAACCTGGTAGGTGCCAACGTAGTTAGCCACTTTTTAGTTTTCAACTTCTTTTTCTTCTTATTATCTCATAGAACCTAGTTTCCTGCTAAATCAACATTGAAACACATCATATCCAACAAAACAAACCTAATTACTTGCATATTTATTAGTTTTAAGCATCGAAAGTGCCATGAAACTATGACATATCAACACTGTTGTTGAGTCATCAGAATTATCTACCAAGGGATTCATCAAATTTTTGTTTATTGCATTGGGGAAAATCTACCAAAGCTAGGGAGTTAGATAGACTCCTTTCCCGCTACTGAGGGAGAGAAAGAAAATAAAATGATTATTTTTTAACTAGCATCCTCTTTTGGGTATACTAGTGTAACACCCCATACTAATATTAGCTCAATTCATCTCTTAGTTGCATTCTTAAGCATCTTAAGGCTTGAAATTTTCACCTAGTATCGGGGACTTAGCCATTTTTAAGACCCCTAAACTTAGAGGATTTTTATTTTAACCTTACTGACCCTGAGATGTTAGTTTTTGAATTAATTCATATTCAGGGATGTATAAAGAATGTCTCAAGGGAGTTTTGGATTTTTTAGACAAGGTTTGGAACGTGTTTGGATCACAAAACCCGTGGGTTACCACGATAGGCCCGCGACACAGCATTAGTCTCGATCACATGCTAACCGCGTCACAGAGAATGTGTTGTGTCTATTTCTTGATTTATAATTGAATACATATTTAATGATATTTATCCTAGTGTGTGAAGGGCATATGACATGAAAAATGTTCATAGGAATCACTTAGAATAAAGTTGAGTTAAGAGCCTTTGATTTGAAAAAATTTTGGTATTCGATTCTACAAGGGCCAACTTTGAACATGTATAACTTTTTATATATGTGAAATTTTTCATCTTAAGACCCACTAAATTTTAGATAATTGAATTAGCTTTCCAATGATATCAATTTCTCCTTAATTTGATACCCGAGCAAAAATTTATGATCATTTTCGTCAGAACCAGTAAGCTAGCGTGTAAGACCGCATCACGGTGGCATTGTTGCATCCAATTTTTTTGATTTAAATAATTGAGGGGCAATTGGTTCTTTTTACCCTTAAACCATTCATTCATAACAGGACTTGGGCATCAGTTAGGTCATAATTACGCCCTTCTTCTCCAGTTTTCCTCTCAAGAAAACCCTCTCCTTTACACAAAAATAAATCTAATTCCTTTTTCTCTAAGAAATCAAGTTCCCCAAGTTCAAGAAACTTCAAGAAAGCATCAAGAATTGTGTTTTCCTCTAAAGTTAAAGGTTAAGGTGTGTGGGGTATTCATCCATGGGTCCCTTTCACCCATGAAGCCCCAAAACCCTTTTCTTTCAATTAAAAAAATGAACTTTCCATCATTATGGTATTTTATATGTTCAAGAAAGATTTAATTTCATATTAATGGTGATTTATATTAAATTCAACCCATGTATTGTCCTATTTAAGATTTGATTTCCTCATGCTATGAATTTTGATTTCCATGTCTAACTCAAGTAAATTTCATAATTTGTTGAATGCTCATGTTTAGAATATCCCCATCAGTTTAGGCTTGACACCTTGGTCCTTTGGGACATAATCCTTGTGGATCCATATCGTTAGTCAGTGTTGATACTCATGTAATAGTACTAACATTCTTCCAATTAGAATTACAAGTTAAACCCTCCGATTGGATTAGATTGGGGAATGCCGGTTAGATGATACCTCCCATAGTCTTAGTACAATATTCAATATATATTCAGTTTAGGTTTGCTTGACCAAAGCATAAAAATTTACAATTATTTAGTTATACAGATTTCAGTCTTTCAATTTACAAATTATTTTAGAAATATGCTTATTCTTGGTCTTGCATTCTCAGATACTACAGTTTTCATGCATTCATGATCAATTATCTCATGTTATTCAGTTAGTACTAATATCATATGAACAATACCCTACAGTTTCAGTCTAGTTATTCAGACTAAGTATACTTCAGTTTGACATGATTAGTATTTATATATCAATTACTCAACATACAAATGTTAGTTATCCCTTTTTCTAAAATTTCAATAGTTTGGTCACACAGACATCAGTCATTCAGTTAATCAGATATACTTAATACATGTTATGTTTGTTTTGTAAGTTGATTCATTCAGGCTCAATATGTTTTCATATTCAGATCCATGAGTTAAGTCAGTTCCCACCACATAGTTTTAGACCCAAAATTCATACGTCATCCTTGTACAACTTCTACTGCATATTCATCTCTACAAGAGAATGACTAATAATATTTATTTTTCTACCACCTCCTAGATTACAAAATTATTTTTAGCTCATGATTTATAAATTCCCTATGATTTATAGTATTCACGTATAGCCATGTTTCAAATGTATATTTTTAGCAAATAACTTATATCCTTAGTTTTACAGGATGTTTGAAATATTCCCATGATTTAGTGCATGTCACCATAAACTTAGTACATTTCAAATTACTGACCATATATATGCGTTTGTGGCTACATCCTTCATAATGTAGGTACCATATGTAGCTCTTACACCAGGGTCAGACAGTTTGCAGCTTTCATCTAGCATGTGATAAGTTCTCCTATTTTAAGGACTCCTGACAGTTGTAGATCATGTACTATATTTTTGTTTTTTCATATGTATTGTTTAGTAGTAGTTGGAGGCATGTCCCAACTATCTATAGTCAGTATAGTAGAGGTTTCATAGATGTCAGCCAGAGTCAGTCATGAAATTTAAGTTTCTTTCTTCAGTTTTATCATGATGTAAACTTTATGAACATTAACTTAATTCAGACATTTCATGAGTATGCTTCCACTCAGCAAATTAAGTTCTGTTTCATATATTAAATCAATTCCTCAATAGTATGCCAGTTCTTGGGTTAGCTTAGGATTACTTATTGTTCCTAGCACTGTTTTACAACTAGAGGGTAGTCTTGGGTTGTGACAAAACTTGGTATTAGAGCCTATAGTTCAATTGTCCTAGGGTGTCTATGAAGCCGTGTCTAGTAGAGTCTTACGAAATGGTACAGAGACATCTATACTTTTCTTCAAAAGTGTACACGGAAATTAAGAAATGTTTCCCTTCTTTTATGTCTTAGATCGTGCAGTAAAAGTGTTATCTAAGGAACTTATGCAGATTCTTACATTAATCCATTCGTGCCAACCTTATCTTATTCTTGAGGCAATAGAAATATCCATATTTTATGTCCTTATAGATAGAGTTTTCTCAGACAGCCCCCATAGATATTTATGTGATTGTATTATTTCTAAGTTTTAATAGTGTGTGTGCTTAGATAGTACCCTTGAGTTGTTAAGTGTGAATGACGCTATGTAGTATATGATGTGCTTATCAACTAACTTATGGGTTATAGGTTGATGATGTTGGGTATGTTAGTGTAATGCTAATTCTCATGGTTTTACAAAAAATATAAGTGTATAGATGTGATATTAGTAGGATATGAAGTAAGTTAGTATGGTTCATTAAGGGTTTGGGGATATCCATGTTAAGTGTTAGAATCTAAGTTGAATTAGGGATGGTTGAGCTAATAGAAAGAAGAGTTAAAATTCTAGATGGTGTGAATTCAAGTTATGGTGATACTCTTGAAAATTCTAAGTTAATCAATGTTTAAGTTATTGTATGATGACTATTGGGGATATGGAAAATTAAGAGTTCTATCTTAGAAGAAAGTACTAGCAGCGGGTTTTACACTTTCAGGTGTAGTCTTTCAGGTTGAGTTTATTATTTATGTGTATTCTTATATTGTAGAATATAGAGTAAAGTGATTGCAATTCAGTTTAGATATTTTAAAAGGATCCATAGACTTAGAATAACAGCTTAAAACTAAGCGGGAGATTATAGAACAAGTAACCAAGTCAGACTCTCAGATTCTAGTAGTGATGCCAATATGTTGTAGAACATCAACAGGGGAGGAAGATGCCCGGCCCATTCTTATCTCAGTGCAAAATTTTGTAATTTAGTACTCACAATATATACTCATGCCTTACATATTAGCTTCATGATTATAACTCATATTCATGCACTTTCCACGGAATCATGTACACTTCTAGTTCCTTGTATGAGGAGTTCCGGTTCACTCAATAGTACAAATCATGTTCCTGGAATTTATGAACTCTAAACTCAGTCATGAAGCTCATAACTCATGTACTCATGCTTTACAGTATGCTTAGTTTCCATATGGTGCACTCTTAATGACTAGTGCAATACAGATTATGTCATGTGTGTCCTCACTTTTGATATCTTTACTTAATTAATGCTTTTATAGGTGTTTGTTTTGAAGTTCATATGTGGTAATGAAGATGGGATTGAATGTCATGTTGGTATATAAGTGGATGAACGCATTACACATTAATGAATTCCAAGAAAGAGGTTGAAAATAGTTGTTGAAGTGGTACTAAGAACTATTCATGAGATGAAAGTTGTAAAAACGAGTGGGGTATTGAATTCATGGTTTAGAATAGTATTATGGTGTGATGTGTTGTACTTTGTGATTTCGAGTTAGGCTTGATCATGGTGAGAAAATTTAGTTCAGTTTAGACTTAAGTAATGGAGTTATCAATGCCCGTGTTAGAATTATAAGTGGAATTAAATGAACTAGTGATTCTATCCTAGCTTATGTTTTATAGGCCTATGTTCCATGTTACAGAGTGATAACTACATTAAGATTCCTTACTAAGATATCCTACTCATATCATTCCCAAGATCATATGCTCTCTAATGTTATTAGAACTTCTTAGAAAGAGTGTTGAAGAAATACTCCAGTTGAGTGTAATATTTCAGTATAATTTAGTCCATATAACCAACAATTCAGTTTAGTAGTCACATAGACAAGTTCCTATAATTTTTCATTTTTCCATCAAGTCTTACTATTCTGTAATACCCCGAGACTACCCCCTAGACATCAGATGGTGCTTAGAACCACAAGTGATCCCAAGCTAACCCTTGTACTTTCACAACTCGTGAGAAACTAAATAAGATACATAAATCTTGAAGAAATGAGGAGAAGAAAAGTCTTTAGTTGAACACTTTCAAAACAAAACTATTAAAGACGATTACAACTCTGGTTATACAAAACAAAACAAAAATTAAATACATCAACTATACTGACTGTCTATGAAGCCTCTACTAGTATTATCTATAAGTAGCCGGGACATGACCATCAACTATCCCGAATCAATATGACTGAATAAAGAAAAAAAGATGCTACCCGAACTATGATTGACTTGAGTCCTCGAATCAAAAGGACTCATCACCTGCTGAATGGAAGCTGCAAACTGTCTGATTATGATGTGTTGCACTACAACTTGTACCAACATTATGAGACAGTGTAGCACATAGACATATATGTGGATCAGTACTTCTTGAATGTATCGAGTTTTTGGGGGTGAATGCATAAGTAAAATAATAGCTTAATATATTCATATACTTTCAAATAATGCATGCTAAATGTAAGTGACACACCTTGAGCTTGAATAAAACGAAAAGATGAAATATCATAAATCATGAATTATAAAGTATACTGAATAAACTTTGTGAGACATACACTTAGTTTCTAAAAACTTTACTTTTAAGCTTTCTTAGGGAGGTTCTTCCAACTGACATACACCATGTGAGCTATCATGGATTCCAGCGTCTTACGCACGTATGGGAGAGCTCACGTTGGGGAAAGCTGTCCTATACTTACCATCAGAATAGGACCTTAACTTAAGTGATCACTATACTTAACCTATATCGGGACTTTTAAACCTATGGTGGCGGGTAGTTCTGGGGAATACAACCTTGGACTCATACCCAACTCGGTGCTAAATACTACTCCCTTACTTATATGCTCAGACTTTAAAAAATCCAACTTAAAATAGCATAAGGGTTTATACTGGAAACTATTTATGACATTTTTTGCTTTAAATCATAACTGCATGAATAATGTGGATTCGTTATCTTAGTTTAGGATCAAAGATCAATTCTTTCTTAAAATCTTGATATAAGCTTATCAAAGAATACTTAAAAGCATAATCTTATTGAAATCTCAACACTTAAAATTAGGAATTAAAACCCATTCTTTAAACTCTTGGTAATTCATACCAAAATTCATGCTCAATATAATTCTTAAAATACTTCAACAATAACAAGTCAAGATAGTGAATCTTTTTCATAATATAATTCTTGTAAGTTAGAAACATAAACATATGCACTTCTTGATATACTTAAAACTGTAAATCTTATGATAATCACATGCTTCAAGAATATAGAAACTTGGGTATGAACCCTACTTCAAAACAAGTAAATAGAAATCTTACAATCATGCAATTTGGGCATAATTGTGAAAGAATACCCTTGTTCATAACCCTACATAACTTAATAGGCTTGATTTGATGGAGAAAGCTTGTCCTTGAAAGCCTTGGAGATGATCTTGAAAGCTTTTCTTAAAATTCTTGGACTAGAGAACTTAAATTCTTATTTATCTTAAAGAGAATGTAACTTGAAGTTGAAGTTCTTGGAAGAAGGTTAGGGTTTGTTCTTGGAGAGGTAGAATTTCTTAGAGAGAAATTATGAATAAAAGGGCAAATAATGCTCTGTGGGGGCTTTAATTAGGTGTTATAGAAGAATTTGGGTGTGATAAAATGACCCATTTGACCTTAAAAACGTGGAACCAAAAGCTATAAAATAGGGGCAGGCGATACAGCATGCGCCGCGGGCTAATCGCGCACCCTCACTTCCTCTCTCATGAAAATAGCTATAACTTTTTTCTCGGGTGTTGGATTAAGGAAATATTGGTATAGTTGGAAAGATAATTCAATTTTCTACAATTTGGTGGGTCTTTAGTTGAAAAATTCATCGTGAATCTAAAGTTATACATGTTCAAAGTAGCACCTTGTAGAATTGAATACCAAAATTTGGACGAATCAAAGGTTCTTAGCTCAACTTTGTTCTTAGTGATTTATACAAATATTTTTCACCTCAAAATCACTTCACACACTGGGATAAATATTATGACATGTGAATTCAAAAGTAAATATTGGGATTATAGTTTATACATGTAAGAACGACGCTTCAAAGTCTAGCCCAAAAATATGGGGTACTACATTATCTCCCCCTTTGAATCATTCATCCTCGAATGATGGATAGGAACTCGTTGAAGTTTTAGAAGTATGGAATAATGTAGACATGATATGTCTTCTAGAAAGGATATGATTGAGGTGAAACATTAAAAACTTCCATCATGAAACTGTTTTCTGAGCTGACTTGACTTTACTTACTATAAGGAGTTGATTCATGCTGAGAGTTTAGAACTCACTTGAAATGTTCATGATATGATCTTACATATAGAAATGCGAAGTGATATCCTATACAAGAACGAATCATGAGACAACGATACTTAGATCGTACAAGGGGTATTACACTATTTGAGTTGAAATACTTGAAAAATTGTGATTATGCATTGAACACTTATGAACTGAGTCATGACTAAATAGCTGAATTTGAAACATAATGCAGGGACTGAAATGAATTTGCAACTTACATGTATGTAAATAATTACCTCATACAATAGACACATTCATCAAACTTCAGATAGTAAGACTAGATGAAAATATGGAAAATAATAGGAGCTATTTGTCTGATTATTAAAATTGAATTGCTGGCTACACGGATTGAATCATACTAAAAGCTTACACTCAACTAGAGTATTTCTTCAACACTCTTTCTAAGAAGTCTTAATAACATTAGTGATCAAAGAATCTTGGGCATGATTTGAATAATATATTTGAGTAAGGAATCTTATTATGGCTATAACTCTGTAACATGGAAAATAGGCCTATGAAACATAAGCTAGGATAGAACTTCTAAGCTGCATGCAATGCAATTGCTAATCTTCAAGCTTAGCCATACTTCTTAAATAATCCCTCAACTATACTACTCCCCTTAAATGCCTTCTCACACGGGTACATAAAACTACTTTAGCCAAAGTCTGAGTTGAACTATAGACTCTCGCTATTTTCAAGCCTAACTCGAAATCTCAAGGCACTACACATAACACCATAACATTAGTCTGACCAAGAATATAATACCCCATGTTTTTTCATAGTTCTCATCTTAAGAATAATTTTTCTTACCACTTCAACAAATAAATTCAACCTCTTGCTAGACATTCACTAACGCGCAATGTATTCATCCACATATATACAGACATGACATTCAAGACTATATTCATAACTACATATGACCTTCTAAGCAAAAACCCATAAAAGAAACTTCCTTATATCCTCCAAATCTCTATCATTAACAACTTCATGAAATACCCTAAGAAAACACACACAAAATTTCAAATAACCATGACATGACTGAAAGATGGAAATTAAGGAGGTTGCGATAGAGCTTGCACCGCGGTCTCTGGTCTGTCAGACTGAAGCACGTGCTACGAGCTCTACTGTAGGCACCCCTACCAGTGGACTAGGTCATACGATGCGGGCTTATCCCAATGGTTCTACTATTTTGGAAGTTCAAACACACCCTTACGCTCGTCTAAAAATTCTAAAACTCACCCAAGATGTATATTTACCACCTCGATCATGAATCAACTTAAAAATTAACGTTCCAATGTCGGGAAGGTTGAAAATAAAATCATCAAAGTTTGGGAGCATTTAGAAATGACTAAGTCCCAACACTTAGTGAAATTTTCTAAATCTTGGACCCTTATAACATTTAATAGTAAGCTAAAATGAGTTTTGTCAACAAGAAACCTTTACTCTCTCCCACCTAAAATTGCTTATCACTATTATCATTTCATAAGGGGAAGTCACTGAAAGGTTAGGACATGAGGACCTAAAGCATGATATAATAACTTTGACACCTAACTGAGGCTTGAGGAATAGAATGTCAAAGGCATGGATTCATTAATGAGATCTAAACTGAGGACGTACATGATATAATGCAAATTTCACTAGTATCATGAATTCTGAGAACTGATCATACTCTGAAACATGAGTTCATACTTATCATAAGTTATTCAACATAATATAGGAGTTTCATAGATTTATGTGGGATGACTCGAATCACAGAGTGAAGATGTTACTTACTACAAGCTAAGAATGAACTTAAATACGCATGAAGTGTATAAGCATTGGCCTTTGGCATGGATCTATCATACAAGACATGAATTTGGTTGATAATTATTGAAATCCAAGGAACACTCTAGAGTAAAAAGGGATCACTATCTCATCACAACTCCTATTGACATATATCACAATCTAATTCTCAAAATTTGATTTGGTTCTTCACTCTACCATCTCCCCCTTATATCAAAGTTGTTATTCTAAACTTATGGGTTGACTCCATATCAAGAGACTGAATCATAATTTCTTTACTCTAACGTTCTATACATAAAAGTTTACTCACCCGAATAAACTATATCTAATCAATACTAACTTCATTCTTGGTCACTCTCTTAGTACATACCAGCCTTAATTCCTTTAGCTTCAATAGTCATCAGCATAGACTTATATTCTAATAACTTTATAAACATACTGCCTTCCTAAATACATAATATGTCTCACTAACTCAAATCACACCAAAAGGATCAGTATCCTTTATCCCTAGTTCCTTAACATAGCCATCAAGAGTACCATATACTATATGACTAGCCTTATTCACACTTAGAAACTAACGAGCATTATCTTAGCACACATGACACTTAATACTCTTAGAAAATAATTCAATACCCATATCACCTTGGGCACACCTCTATATCATACCTATAATATCATACTTAATTATGAATAACTGAAATTTAACTCTTGTATACACTATTCAAGGCTGCTAGATCACTCCCATATAACTAGCATCACTAACCAAACAATCATTATTTCTACCTTAATGATCATCCCCTGGTCAATATTATGTCTAGTGCTAAACATGATTTACAATCCAACCTTACATATTATTCTCACTTGGAAGCTATAAAATAAAGCATCAAGAAACACTAGTCCACTAGAACCTCATAATAACAATAATTGATCACAATCGTATGGCCTATCTTATTAAAATCCATTAGCACATCCTCCCTATAAACATCACTACCATTCACCCACTTATACACCTAAATTTCTTTAATAGCTCTATAAGTTTCTTGCAACCATAAGAGAAGCCTAAATTCACTATACTCATCCACAAAATACTTTCATCAATAACCTATACTTTTCTAACACAATAACTACCATCAATAACTCATTTCCTACTTCAAGTAAACAACAGTTCACCTTGACTAATAACTCCTTCTCTACCCTCTACTAAACTAACACACGAGGACATATCACCTTACTATTAACTCGATCTCATACAAAGGTTCATCTATATATATTCAATCAATCGTCATTACAACTTTTCTTGTCATTACACTTATAAACCCATACTTCCAACTATAAGAAGGTTCTATTTGTTATAAATCATAACACTCTAGGTTACAAATCCCTCAAAAACAAACTTTATTTAATAATCTAGGCTCATAATGTCTCCTCTTATGAACACTATCTGGATTAAAAGAGGTTAATAATGAATCTAAATACACAATATTTTCTATCTTATTCAAATAACTCATATGGATGAGGACATAAGCTTTCAACTTAAGGGACTTATAAAATACAAGCGAGCTCGTCTCAAGCCCCATGTATGGCTTATAAAGTTACTGATAGTAAATCTGGGAGCATCATCTTGGAGAGGAATTGGAACTTGCTAATCATGTTACCTCAAGAATAAGTCATAGATGAAGAATTATGGAGTAACACACGAATCGACAGAAGTCCCTGATAGAACAACTTTACAGCATGACCTAGAGCATGGAGAAGGGAAGCATTTCTTAAATGCCCTATAGCCTTTTGAAGAAAAATATAGACATCTCTGTACCATTCTTCAAGACTCTAGTAGACACGGCTTCATAGAAACCCTTGGAAACTTAAACATGGCTCTGATACCAAGTTTGTAATAACTTGAGACTACCCTCTGGACATCACATGGTGCTTAGGACCATAAGTGATCCCAAGCTAAACCTTGTATTGGCATAACTCGTGAGCTAGTGAATAAGATACATAAACCTTGAATAAATGAGCAGAAAAAAAGTCTTTAACTGAATATCTTCAAAATAAAACTATAAAAAATGATTACAACTCTAGTTATACAAAAAAAATTAAAATTAAATACATCAACTATACTGACTGTCTATGAAGCCTCTACTACTATTGACAATAGGTAGCTGGGACATGACCAGAAGATATCCAAAATCAATACGAATGAATAAAGAAAAGAAGATGCTACTCGAACTATGATTAACTCAAGCCCTCAAATCAAAAGGACTCATCGCTTGATTACTAGAAGTTACAACCTATCTGATTATGATGTGTGCACTACAAATTGTACCTCCATTATGCGACAATGTAGCACATAGACATATATATGGATCAGTACTTTTGGAATGTACTGAGTATTTGGGGGTGAATGCAAAAGTAAAACAATAGCTTAATATATTCATAGACTTTCAAATAATGCATGCTAACTGTAAGTGACTCACCTTGAGCTTGAATAAAACTGAAAGCTAAAATATCATAAATCATGAATAATAAGGCATACTGAATAAACTTTGTGAGACACACACTTAGTTTCTAAAATCATTACTTTTACTCTTTCTTAGGAAGGTTCTTCCATCCAACATACACCATATGAGCTATCATGGAGTCCAATGTCTCACCCACGGATGGGAGAGCTCATGCTGGGGAAAGCTGTCTTACCCTTGCCATCGGAATTGGACCTTAACTTAAGTGATCACTATACTTAACCTATATTGGGACTTTAAACCTATGGTGGCTCATTTTTCTGGGTCATGCGACCTTGGAATCATACCCAACTTGGTGCTAAATACTACTCCCTTACTTATATGCTCAGAATTTAAGAAATTCACCTTAAAATAGCATAAGGATTTTTAATGAAAACCTATTATGTTTTTCGTTTCTTTAAATCATAACTGTATGAATAATGTGGATTCTTTATCTTAGTTTAGGATCAAAAGATCAATTCTTGCTTAAAATCTTGATATAAGCTTATCAAAGAATACTTAAAAGCATAGTCTCTTTGAAATCTTAAAACTTAAACTTAGGGCTTAAAACCCGTGCTTTAAACTCATGGTAATTCATACCAAACTTCATGATCAATATAATTCTTAAAATACATCAACACTAGAAAGTCAAGATAGTATAGTCTCATTCATAATATAAATCTTGCTAGTTAAAAACATAAACATAAGAATGATGCTTCAAAGTCTAACCTGAAAATAAGGGTGTTACATATTTGAAGTTTCATAAATATGGCCACTCCATGAGGTAAAATATGAACATTGATATGTGAGCAATTGCTAACACATTTAAGACCTTTAACCAAGAATAATTATAAAGTCTTAAGTAATTTTTGTCATTTTTGATTTGTTTATGTCTGATTTTACAGTTTAAGCTGATGGGATAAAGAACCAACAAAATTGGAAGAAAATAAGTTGAAATATGGAGTAATCTGAAGAAAAGTGTGGCTGATGACATCTATGATAAGTCATCAACCTGTGATAGGCTATCACAGTTATCATCAAACTTAACTAGAGATTTGGCATGAGTTGAAGTTATGATGACACTTTGTGATAAGGTGTCAGGATGGTGATAAGGCATCAGGAGCATCATCAACCTTAAACAGAAGATGGAAGTTAAAGACAGTTTTATAACGACATCCATGACACATCGTTAGGCTGGTGATAAGGCATCAGGAGCGTCATCATCCTTAAATAGAAGATGAAAGTCGAAGTCAATTTTATGATGACATCTATGACACATCTTCAGGTTGGTAGTAAGGCATCATCATCATTGTTAGTCTTAGGAAGTGAAATCCAAAAGTGTATAGAAGTTATGACATCTGTAATAAGCCGTCATACTCATGATAAGCCATCACGGATGTTGTTATCTATTCTGAAGAAAAACTGTAACTTTGATTTTATTTCCTTAATTAGGTTAAACTATTTAAAGCCTTGTTTTAGGATTTTCAAGGATAATAATTAATTTTTGTGACTCATTTTTATTCAAAAAACATACGATATTTCTCTCTCGCTAGTTAAAATATTTTGGGATTTTTGTATCGGTGTTCAATTAAAGTTATACTTCTTGATTTTCATCATTGTTGTAAGTTAATCCTCTCACTCATGAATTCAATTCGTGTACTTTTTCCTTGTATCATGAGTAGCTAAACTCTATTAACCTGAATTATGGGATCTAGGGTTAGGTCATGACGATGTGCTGAACTCTCAAGATTTAATAGGTGTTAGGATTTCTTGATAATTCTGAGATTTTAATTAACATCTGTTGGTTGCAAATAGTAGACATACCTACTTTTATTTGATTGAGAAAGAAATCATAACAATAGGAAGTGAATTATCAACAGGGACTCAAAAATACTTCATTTAATAATCAGTGCTGCAATTAGGTTGATTAACCTGAGGTAAAATCTGGGCAGTGAATAGAGATTCCCTAAGTTCAAGAGGATTAGGAAATTAGATTCTTAAATAGGCTGAGAGATATTTGAGCATATCACTGATAAATATAGCTTGGTATACTAACTACCGTGAGAATCTTGAGTCACCTTTAGCATCTGTCATGTACCATAAGCCCTAGTGAACATAATTCTAGTTATCTCATAAAGTCTTGGTTACAAATATCGAAATCAAAGTGTCAAACAATTACTTTTGAAACTTAAACCCCCATTTCAAGAAATATTAAACTATCAGTGAATTAAATCACAACCGACTTGAGTTCACACCTTATTCCCTGTGGGATTCGACCCAACCTAGTTGGGTTTTATATTGACAACGATCGTTTACACCCATTCAAGAGTGTAGTTTGAGTGCTATCAAACATCCATTCAAATTATGAATTCATCTTAGTTCATACTTCATGCATTAGTTTCAGATTCTTGATATTCAGTTATGACCTAGTTCGTAAGTGTCCCGTGTATCATCTTAATCTTATCTTAGTATTTCAGCCAATTTAGTATCATTCAGGGGAGGAATGATCCTAAGGTGTAGATATTATAATACCATGAGTTTTCATGTCCTAAAACTCTTTTCTTCACAAAACCAAATCAACCCTAAGGTAATGATTACTCATAAGTTGACTCTCGTATTTCTATATCAGCCTTATAACCATTCTCATGTCTTTGCATGTATTCTTAAAATAAGTTCAGTTCATGTATCATGCTTAGAATCAGTTATGCACTCATTTTCTAAGTCATGTATGTGCAGTATATGATCTTAGTTACCTTAGTACAGTACTCTCAGTCTAACCAATCTTGTTCGAGGACGAATGTTCCCAAGGGGAGATATTGTCATATCCCATACTAATCTTATCTTGATTCAACTCTTAGTTGCATTATTAAGGGGATTAAGGCTTGAAATTTTTACTAAGTGTTGGGGACTTAGTTATTTTTAAGACCCCTAAACTATGAGGATTTTTATTTTGACCTTCTCGACCCCGAGACGTTAGTTTTTGAGTTAATTCATGTTTAGGAATGTAAGAAGTATGTCACAGGGGAGTTTTGGATTTTTCATATAAGGTTTCAGGTATGTTTGGATCACGGAACTAGTGGGTTACCACGATAGGCTTGCGACACAACATTAGTCCCGATCGTATGCTGACTGCATCGTGGGGAAGGTTTTGTGTCTAGTTCTTGATTTATAATTTAACACATTAGTAATGATATTTATCCTAGTGTGTGAGGTTCTTATGTGGTGAAAAGTGTTCATAGAAATCACTTAGAATAAAGTTGATTTAAGAGCCTTTGATTCAGCCAAATTATGGTATTCAATTCTACAAGGATCAACTTTGAATGTGTATAAATTTTTATATATGTGGAATTTTTTAGCTCAAGACCCACTAAATTGTATATAATTGAATTATCTTTCCAACGATACTAATTTTGCATCATTTTCGTCTAAACCAATTAGCTACCGTCATAAGACCGCATCGCGGTGGCATCATTGCATCCAATTTTTTCGATTTAAATAATTTAGGGGCAATTGAGCCTTTTCTCCCTTAACCCATTCGTCTATATCATGACTTGGGCATCAGTTAGGGCATAATTATGCCCTTCTTCTCCAATTTTTGTCTCAAGAAAACCTTCTCCTTTCCCTAATAAAAAACCCAATTCTTTTTTCTCCAAGAAATCAAGAATTCAAGTTCCCCAAGTTCAAGAACCTTCAAGAAAGCATCAAGAATTGTGTTTTCCACTCAAGTTAAAAGCTTAAGGTATGTGGGTATTCATTCATAGTTCCCTTTCACCAATGGATCCCCAAAACCCTTTTCTTTCAATTAAAGAATGAACTTTCCATAATTATGGTATTTTATATGTTTTAAGAAAGATTGAATTTTATGTTTTAATGATGATTTAAATTAAATTCATCCCATCTATGGTCCCATGCAAGATTTGATTTTGCTCTTGCTATGAATTTTGGTTTCCATGTCTTAAGTAAATTTCATGATTTGTTGAATGCTCATGTTTAGAATATCCCTATGTATATGTTCATGCTTTCCACATGTTTGATGAAATGCTCATGTCTTGGGTTGAACCATGACTCAATACTACTGTTTAATCTTAAATGTCATTTTTAATGATCATTCAGTGCTAGTGGGTTATGAATACCTGATACCTACGTGTTTTACATGATTTTATATTTTCAAGTAATAAGTCAGTTAAACCATGTCTTATCATTATACTCAGTTACTATGATCATGTCGAGTACTATTAGTTTATGATTACTTCAAACTCTGTATGAACTGATGTTTTCAAAATACCATGACCTGAGCTGATCTTATCAGATTTAGTGCATACACCAATTAATGATTTGAGTTTCAGTTCAGTTGGAAGTAGGATTTAGCACCGAGCGAATATAGGGATAGCGGCTTCCCCATCAGTTATGAAGAGTCGTTAGTAATAGTCCCTGTATTCCAGAAATACGTATCTAGCATAGGATATGAGGGCTCACCCATGATTTTAGTCTTGACTTCCTCTTAGGGGTCACCCATTATTTTAGGCTTGACACCCTGTTCATTTAGGACATCATCCTTGTCGATCCAACATACCGATGTTAGTTATCCCTTTTTATAAGATTTTAGTTGTTCGATAACATAGACAACAGTCATTCAGATAATCATATCTACTTAATACATGTTAAGATGGTTTTGTAAGTTTATTCATTCAGGCTTATTATGTATGCATATTCAAATCCATGAGTTAAGTCAGTTCCTACCATATAGTTTCAGACCCAATATTCATAGTCATCTTTAGTACAACTTCTACATCAAATCATCCCCACAAGAGAATGGCTTCTAGTATTTATGTTTTTCCCGCCTCCCAGCTTACAGAATTATTTTTAGCTCATGATTTATAAATTCTCTATGATTTATAGTTTTCATGTATAGCCATATTTCAAATGTATATTTTTAGCTAATAACTTATATCCTCAGTTTTATAGCACGTTTTAAATATTTCCATGATTCAGTGCATTCCTCCATATACTCAGTACATTCCAATGTACTAACAACATATATGCATTTATGGGTACATCCTTCATAATATAGGTACCAAATGTACCTCTTACACCAGGGTCAGATAGTTTGTAGCTTTCAGCCAGCAGGTGATAAGTTCTCATATTTCAAGTACTCCAGACAGTTGTAGATCATATACTATATTTTTGTTATTTCATATGTATTGATTAGTGGTAGTTAGAGGCATGTCCCAGCTATCTATAGTTAGTATAGTAAAGACTTCATAGATGTCAGTCATGAAATTTGAGTTTCTTTCTTTAGTTTTATCATGATGTAAACTGTATTAGCATTAACTTTATTTAGACTTTTCATGAGTATACTTCCGCTCAGTAAATTAAGTTTTGTTTTACAAATTATATTAGGTTCTCAACAGTATGCCAGCTCATGGGTTAGCTTGGGATCACCTGTGGTTTCAAGCACTGTGTTACGACTAGGGATAATCTTAGGTTATGACAATAGGTACTAAGAGTCCTCTCACTACCAACCAACAAACATCAGTCAAAGAGAAATACTGTTTTAAAAATTGTCCCAATATTGAGTTCCAACAATACTATGTGTCAAGATTGATAATTATAACAAAGAAAAAGGGCTAAAGATGAAAAAACATGCAGGATTTCAAATTTTGTTATTGAAAACAAAAAGGTTGATGTAAAATTTCCTACATGTCCCAAATGCGAGACGTCGGTTGTGTAAAGTTTGAGAGTAGATCCTTGACCACTATTGTTAAGCTTGACTCTCCAACAAATTGACCCAATTCATTTCTAAGCTAAAGTTCTACGTTGTGTCGTGTCTTTTTTTTGTTGTGTGTGGGTTGTTCTTTCAAACAAGTCTTGATAAAATTGTTAGAAAAATAGAGTAAAGCAAAAATCTATAAATAAAAGTCTTAAGACAAATATCATAAGATAAATGACTGTATTTTGAACTGATTCTCATGATCCTAATAATTGAATGTGCAGTATTTTCAAATAACAATTTCAAATTATATGTCTGCAAAATGCATTAAACAATGTAGAAATATAAGCAAAAGATTTCTTAATAAAAGACATGAGTAATTAAGCTTGAATTTTTCATGAAACTCACAACATAGCATGTAGTGCTTTAATAATTTAACATAAACAAATAGTTAAGACATTGAGAAATATTCAACTAAAGGCACACAAGCATAAATATTCAATTTAAGGCAGACATGTGTAAAATGTCTTATTAGAGGGCAGACTGTCATGACCTGAACCAGGGCCTGGTCGTGACGGGTATCTCAAGTCCAATAAGGACTAGAGACTACCCTCTTCTCCAAGCCAAACAGAACAATATACTACCAACGACGGATGAATTTCGAACATATAACAAGATAGCATAAAATAAGCTCAAAGAATTTAAGATATATCTATAATAGATAATCGATAATCAACCAAAACAACAAACCAACATCACCCAAGTCCATAGTAACATCCACAAAGACTTTAACAAATATCGAAAACCAATCTATGTTTGACATGCCCCCGACTTTGACAATGACGATGACAATGATAATGTTAATGATAGTGTAAACTTTTAAATTTTAGTTTATGAAAGGAACTGATGAAATACCAAGTCTTTCAAAAAATATAATCCAACCACTTCACCACCACCAATTGATGACCCGAGCCAATCCATCTAATACTATACTGGAAAATTAAAAGTATCCCTGGTGCCTGCATCACGTGGGTATACAATTTCTAGAGATGATTAGTGGGTTGAGCAGTAGCATGTAACTCAGGGGTAGGGGATAAAATATTTCCATAAACCACATATTCAAAATCATTCAAGCCAATGCACATAATCATACATATACATATAAACATGTCATACTGGGAAAGGGAACAAGGTTTAGCATGAAGTAAAACTTTATCCTGGATCGATAGCTCAACTATCATAAACAGGCACTCACGGGCTATATGGGTTCAACTCCCCCTGTTGAGAGGGCCCCAGTGTGTGCTAGCTGCATGAACTGATGGTATCAAGGAAGACCAGGAAATGCCCTAGCACTACATTAGTCCAAGATACAAATATATCAATAGCGTGACCTATGTACACATGTCATCAAGACCAAACCTCATATCGGCAAACATTAGTTGCCAGTACAAGTCATCCACGACCCACAACTTCACAGCTTCGTTACATAACCCCATTAAGCCCAATTTAAAGCAAGTTTCAGATAACCCATTTATTAACCAATGAACCAACCGTTAAGGTACAACAAGGGTATCGTCATACCCTTACACTTAAAAGCTTATCTCTATACCATAACAATCACATTAACTTAGGGGAATGCCTCAACCCCCTTTGGTCATTAAGTCAAATCATAGCCAACAAGGATTTAAAAGTCCATGTTCATTGTTTAATTATTGATGCAATACAATATCATAGGTGAGTAAGTTAAAGTAAATGACAATTCCACAATCCAAAGCCATTTACGCAAGTGGGTTGAGGGAACACAATTATTCAAAACCAATTCCAATTTCAAAATACCAATTTTGGAGAAAACCATGACCCCTTAGTTTATTCACCATTCCCATTCACCCCACAAGTTTAAAATCATTAATAAAGCATAAACCATGAAAAATAAATCATGAAAAAACAATTTAAGAATCAACCATATCAAAAACCTCAACCACATCAAAAACCATATTAAAAACCATCCAATTAAACTATTTAAATACATTTTTTTCATAAATAAATAATTGAAGAAGAGTAACATGCCTAAAATATCAAGAGTTATGGAGAGAATTTGCCCTTGAGAGCTCTAATTGATGAACTTCATGGAAACCCTAAGTATCTTGCTTGAGAGAATTTAGAGAGTGTTTTGATTGTGTTATGAATGAGAAATAACCCCTTAAAGTGATTTATAGCTATGGGGTCTAACTAAGGGAAAATGGGAATTCACCAGAATGCCCTTAATAAAAAGACTAAAAAATCACTGCCAGTCGTTATGGGTGACCTTACGACTCGTAGGGTCACCCTACGACTTTTATCATCAAGTTGTAGGTTGGATAATGTCTAGATCCCCAACACTGACTTGGCTGAAGTCGCACCATATGACTCATACTCATTCATTACGACTCGCTTGGCCCAGTCATTGTCAAAGTAAAAACAATATGGGCATCACGCTGATTTGGTTACGAAAGACACCATACGACTCGTTATGAGACCCTATGACTCGTAGGGTCTAAGTCATATTTTAGAAAAAAACTCAAAGCCAACTATACCGAGGGCAGTAGTGAGGATAAAATTTCAGAAATTTTTTAAGGAACAAAAATCCAGGGTATTACATTATCCTCTCTTTAAGATCATTTGTCCCCGAATGATGAGACAAGGTATCCCGTAGAATGATATAAAATAGAAACATACCCATTTTTACCTTTAACAAAGACAAAAAACAAATATACCGAGTAATTCACAATTTCCTTTAACAAAGTTAGAAAACAAAGATGCTAAGGAATACACATACGTCTTGCATGATTTTTTGGAGTGGGAAACAAGAATGCATATTTGGAATTCATGTACTCTCCGGCTTCCCAAGTAGCTTCTTCACACTTTTGGTTCCTCCCAAGAACCTTTATCGAAGCTACGTCCTTCGCACGCAACCGACGGACTTGCCGATCTAAGATCTCAATTGGGTCTACGATAAGGAACCTGAAACACTAGCACTTTCCAAAGGGACTACCAAGGAAGGATCACCACGCACTTCTTCAATATCAAAATATGGAAGACTTGGTGAATCAAACTAAAACTCGAAGTCAACTCCAAACAATAATCCATTTTGCCTACTTGCCTTAAAATATGGTATGGACTAACATAACAAGGACTAAGCTTCCCCTTCTTTCCAAACTGCATCAGTTCCTTCATGGGTGATACTTTCAAGAACACTGATTCATCCACATTGAACAGCAAGTACCTTCGCCTTACATTCGCATAGAACTTTTGGAAAATTTGGGTAGCCTTAATCTTATCCCATATCACCTTCTCCTACTCCATAGCTTGGTGAACTAAGTCGGGACCATACAATCTATTCTCGTTAACCTCTAACCACCCAATAGGGGACCTATACCTTTTACCGTACAACGCCTCGAAATGAGCCATCCCAATACTAGAGTGGTAACTATATTATCTGCAAACTAAATGAGTGGAAAATGGCCAACCCAACTACCACTAAAATCAATCATACAAGACCTTAGCATATCCTGTAAAGTCTAAATCATCCTCTCCACTTTTCCATCCTTCTGAGGGTGAAAAGCAGTGTAAGGTTTACCTTAGTCCTCAAACCTCTATGAAAGAAATGCCAAAAGTGAGATGAGAACTGAGTACCTCGGTCAGATATGATGGAAACATGAGCACCATGCAACTTCAGATCTCCTCAAAGAGAAGCTTAGTGTAATCTTCCATCGAATAGTTTGTCTTTCTAGCAAGAAGTGAGCAGACTTAGTCATCCTATCCAAGATGACCCAAATGGAATCAAATTGATTGCAAGACCGTGGAAGACCAACAACAAAAACTATATTAATTACTTCCTATTTCCATATGGGCAACTCAATCTTGAGATAAACCACCAGGTCTCAAGTGCTCTACCTTTACTTATTGACAAACCATGCACTTACCCACAAAATTAACCACATCACTCTTTATGTTATACCACCAATAAATTTCTTTCAAATCATGGTACATCTTTATTGAACTAGGATGAATGGTGTACCTCGACTCATGAGCCTCAGCCAAGATCCTTTTTCATAGCCTATGAATATTAAGAAAACATAATCTACCTTGGTACCGTAGGATACCATCACTATTTATCTCAAAAGCCATCACTAGTGACCAACATCATCTTTGATTTGCATCAAGATAGGATCCATGACCTATTTCTCCTTTGTCTCAGTACCAAGAGATGAGTTCACCACCTCTTGCATAATTACCCTACATTCTTCAGAGTCCAAGAGACGAACTCCAAGATTTGACAACCGGTGAATATCCTTCACCAAGACTCACTTATCCTCATCAATATGAGACAAGCTTCCCATATATAAACTAGTAAGAGCATCAAAAACCATGTTAGCCTTAGTTGGATAATAGTAAAGACTCATATCGTACTCATTGAGCAACTCAAGCCATCTCCTCTGCCTGAGATTTAACTCCTTATGAGTGAACACATATTGTAAACTCTTATGGTCTAAGATGTCAACATAAACCTTATAGAAATAGTGGCACCAAATCTTCAAAGCAAAGACCACATCCAACAACTCCAAGTCATGAGTCGGATAGTTCTTCTCATGCACCTTTAACTACCTAGAAGCATAAGCAACCACTTTACCATACTGTATCAACACACAATCCTATCTCACCTGGAATACATCACAATAGAAAACAAAATCATTGGCACCCTCAGTCAGGATCAAAATCAGAACCGAAGTTAACTTATCTTTCAACTTCTCAAAACTACCTTCACAAGCATCAAGCCATAAGAACTTCACCTTCTTTTGAGTTAACTTAGTCAATGGGGCATTAATAGAAGAGAAAACTTCTACAAACCTCCTATATTAATCGACTAAACCTATGAAGCTCCAAATATCAGTTGGATTCGTGGGCGTAGGACACTTCTTAACCACTGCAACATTCTGTGGATCTACCATGATCTTTTCACTAGAAACAACATGACTGTGATAGGTCAAAAAATTTAACCAAAACTCACATTTAGAGAACCTCACATACAACCGCTGATCCTTCAAGGTTTGCAGTACAAGGTAGAGGTGATCGGCATGATCTGCCTCTCTCTTAAAATACACTAAATTTATCATCAATAAATACAATGCTGAACAAATCTAAGAATTAATGCAATACCCAATTTATAATATCCATGAATTTCCCTAGAGTGACCTATGGAGAAACACTAGGGCAGAAAAAACCCTTATCTAGAATATCTTTCAACTACTCCTTAAGTTCTTTTAATTCAACAAGATCCGTTCCATAAGAAGGGATAGAGATAGAAAGAGTGTCTGAAAGAAGATCAATCCCAAAATCAATTTCCTTATCGAGAGAAACACTGAGATAATCATTAGGAAATACCTATGGAAACTCACAGACCACATGGACCAATTGCAAACAAGGACCTTCAAAATTATAATCCTGAACCCAGACCAAACAATAAAGACACCCCTTGGAAACCAAACTTTGGGCTCTAAGATACGAAATAAACCTTTCTTTGGGCACTAGGAAAATACCTTCCCACTCAACCACCAACTTATTCGAGAATACAAAATTTACCCTTTGGGTCTGATAGTTCAGAGATGCATAGCACGAGTGCAATGAATCCATCCCCAAAATCCCATCAAAGTATAACATGTCTAATTTAAGTAGGTCCACAAATGTCTCCCTACAACAAATGGATACCGCACAACCCATATAGACTCTTCTAGCAACAATAAAGTCACCTATTGGGGTAGATACATAAAATGAATCAGGAATATACTTAGGATCAAAACTAAAATAAATAGGAACATAAAGGGTCACATAAAAGAGATTAGACCTAGAAATAAGTAGATAATATACATCATGAGAAAAGATTTTAGCATACCAGTAACAACATTAGGAGATGTCTCAAAATCCTAACGACTGGCGAGAGAATAAAGACGATTTCGACCAGTGCCAAAGCCAGAAGTAGAACCTTTTGGTATAGGAGCTGAAGAAGCAACAACCAAGACCTTATTTGCTCCAGTAGCAACATCACCTGAAGGATAGTTCATTTGAATATGGCCATGATGACCACATCTAAAACACTTATTCCTCTCTTCATAAAAAAAGCCATGAAGCACCTGACTACAGAAAAGACAAGGTGGATAAGATGGAATGACTAAGTCCTAATGGCCTGAGATTAGGCACCCTGTACCTTAAATCTACTAATGCTCTAAAAATAGTAATCACCAAAAAACATAGGATATGGAGCACTAGTTGTTAAATAGGAACCAAAAGTCCTCACTTTATCTTAGACCATTTTCTCCCATCTCTACCCCTATATTACTGACCCCTACCTTGATTCGAATACCAAAAATTCTTACTCTACCATTCATTCACCTCTGCATACTATTTCTTTTCATCCTTCATTTGTTGTATATACACCATAATCCTCAAAATATCTATTTTACTATTTTGTAAGCCAACCTTTCACTCTAACTCCAAGTCTCAAGAAAAACATAAAGAAAATTTCCTCATCTTAGCCACAGTATTAGATACTAGTTCAGGAGCATAATGTGACAGCTGATGAAACTTTAAGGTATACTCTTTCACAATTATCTTGCCTTGCTTCAAATTCATGAACTCCTTAGCCTTCACCTTCCTCAATACCTAAGGAAAGAAATAGTTAAGGAAAGCACCACGGAAATCCTCCCATAAAGACAACTCTACATCATCTCCCCTAAACTGATCCCACCCCTCATACTACTGATATGCCACATCCTTCCGCTAGTATACATCGAATTCCATACCCTCATATTCAGAAGTATGCATCATATGGATAATTTTCTCACTCTCATATATGAACCCTTAATGATTTTCCTCAACTATATAACTAGTAAAGGTCAGAGGATTTAGCCTCATAAACTGGCCACCTATAGTGCCCTCAGAAGAACTCGCAGCATCACTAATAGATTCCAATTGATGTGACTGAGATGTCACCAACTAGGTCAATAGATGAATAGAATGATGAAACTTGACATTAGTAATATCTCTTGGAGATGACTGAGCAGAAGGGTTACTATCGGGAAAAGGATCGTTGGGGATCAGTGGAACACTGTAGGGAAATAAAAAGCAGTGAACCTAAACTAGTTCTGAACTTCTTGACTATGATGAGCCCCATCCACATTATCCTTAAGCGGTACAGAGGAGTTTTCATGAATATTAAATCTTTTAGGATGCATGATCTATAAAGTGAACAAATGAGAATTAGAGGATATTTCAAGACCTAAGACTCTACATCTTGATAGTAGATCATAATAAAGGATAATATTCCCAAATGCCTCATAGCCTCTCTATTATAAGTATGGCACACTACACACCCAAAAATACATTCTACTTGACATGGCCCTGTGGACACCTAATGACACTAAACCTAGGCTCTGACACCAACTTTGACACAACTTAAACAGGGTCTGGCCGTGATGTATATCTCAAATCCAAAAAGGATTGGAGACCCCCTGTACCTAGATAAATAGAACTGTAAGACCCCACAAAATCCTAAGCTTATCTCAGTCCTTTAAAGCTTGTTAAGGGGTCCTAGACATAGAAAATTTTAGCTAAGTATTTAGATTTAGTATTATTTTAGCCTTTATATGTTGGCGACTCTATTTCATGACCCTCATGACCTTAAAGTAGTGATTTTTAGGTTGAATCATGATTAGGAATATCAGTGGGTATTTTCGGACAAGTTTTGAATTTTTAAGATTTTGTTTGGATCATATTTGAAAGCTCAAACCAGTGGATCGATGAGATCTCGATGCGCTGCATTGCCCATTGCATCGATAAAATATTTTCATCTATCTACCAGTGCAAATTCCAGTGAACCAACATGGACTCAATGCGGCATGTTGGCAATCACATTGATGCCAACGATGCAACACGTTGGACTGTGCATCGCTAAACCAAATTTTAGTAAAATTAAAACAACATCCAGATGGGTAATTGTGACATTTTCCTCACTTTGACCCATCCCCTAAAACACAAAATTTAGCCCTCACAATGCAAATTATGCTCTTTTTTCTCAAATTTTTCTCAAGAACAAAATCCTAGAACATTAATTTCAAGATCAATTCTCAAGAACACTCCATCAATATTTAAGAATTTAATTGTTAAGGTATGTCAAGTGTTCATCCAAGGGTCCTTTCTACCCTTGGAGTTCAAGAAACTACTTTTAAAAACTTCAAGTATATAGATTTCATGAATTTCATGTTAGGTTTGATTATATTCATGATTGTAATAATTAATTGGGTTTCTAGTCTATGTTTTGTTACAAGTTTCATGTGGAGTTATTTGATATATGGATAGAATCATGTGAATACTTACTAAACCCTTGAAATTGTAAATGGGGATTTGAATTATGATGCCTATGTGTTGTTTAGTGTCATATGCATGGATTACGTTCTCCAAGTATTTGATAAATTGCTCATGTGAACAAAGAGAAAGGAACAAAATTATGTCATGTTAGCTTATGTGCAAGTTATATCATGCAAATGTTTGATAGAATGTCTCTATGAATGAGTTATGACCAAGTACATATGGTTATTCCTTTCAAGTTTATGCTATTATTTTATTTATGCTATCGAGTCTTGGGGGTATTCAATACCTGAAAACTTAGCTGTTACCTAGAGCTAAGGTAGTTATAGAATAGTCTCAGTAGTTTCACGAATAGTATCTCCAGTAATCAGTCACAATTACAGTTCATTATTCAGTTCTGACCTCAGTGAATTCAACAAGTCAATAAAAATCTGTAGTATCCCATTAGTTAATAGAAGTCAGTAGTACTTTATCAGTTAATGGAACTTAGTGAACTCAGTTCAGTTTATTTAGACAGTATGATCAGTAACAGTTCAATCCATCCTAGTATAGTTTAGAAATCAGTCCAGTGGCTATTCATTTGGGAGTAGGATTCAACACCGAGCAAACCCAGGGATGAGGGCATTCCTGCCAGCAGATGGTTTGACCCTTAGTAGCAGTCCCTATGTTATAGAACTATATAGACAATGTAGGTTAAGATATCTTCCTGCCAAACAAGGGTTGATATATCTCATATGAGTTTTCTTACCAATGAAGGTTGACAAAAGAGCTTCTTATCAGAGAGAGTTAACTCACAGTTTTCTTTATCCATAGAACGGTACTGATACCTTTACAACTAGGGTTACAGGTTGGACCCCAATCCATTTAGAAAGGGAAATATTGGTTAGATTATTGCCTCCCACAGTCTCAGTTTTAGTTCTAGTCTTGGTATAGAACTCAGTTCAATTCTATAGAATCAGGACTATTAGATAATTCACTCAGTTTAGTACAAAACTCAGCACAGTTCCACAGAATCAGGACTATCAAATGCAGTTATTTAGCTATTAATTATACAGTATCAGTAAACTCCAACATTAATAAATTAGTAATTCAGAACTCAGTATCCAGTGTTATCATGACCTTAGTTAAAATTTACGTATTCATACATGTACTCTCATTCAGTTATATTCATGTGATTCAGTCAATATTGTTCATGTATATGAACCCATGCATCTCAGCTTATCTCACTTAGCATACCAGTACATTCAAAGTACTGACACATACCTTTGTTTTGTGCTATGATGTCTTATATCATAGCTTCAGACACACAGGCTCCTGATAATACATAACATCCTGATCCATCAGCAGCAGACTTAGTGGTGAGTCCTCATAGTTTGAGGATAGATTTATTATTCTAGTATTTCAGTACTCATTTTATTTTACTAGTCAGAGTTAGTTGGGGACTTTTCCAATCAACTCCTTGTTCAGACAGTAGAGTTTTTTAAGACTAGAGTATTTATAGACAGATGTTCAATTTTTGTATTAATGTACCATACTCAGTATTTATTTATAGCGTTGAAACTTATGGCAAGTTTCCTTCTATTTTATGCAAAATTATAGTATTATTATTCAGTTATTGCAGAAGGTACCAATCATGGGTTAGCTTGTAGTCCATCGAGATTATAAGCACCATATAGTATCTAGGGTACTGACTCGGGGCATTACAATAACACCATACCCCCAATGCCGGATGAATTTTGATCATATAATAAGATATCATAAGATAAGATCAAAAAATTTAAGACATGTCTATAAACGATAATCGATAACCAACCAAAGTAACCAACCAACATCACCCAAGTCCACAGTAATATCCATAAAGCCTCTAATAAATACTGAAAACCAATCTAAGTCGGTACTTATACCCCACTTTGACAATGACGATGACAATGATAATGTAAACTCTTTAATTCTAGTTTATGAAAGGAAACTAATGAAATGACCAATTCTTCTAGTAAATGAAACCGCATCACTTCACCACCAACAACCGACGAACTGAACCAATCCACTCACTACTGTACAGGAAAAGTAGAAGTATCTTTGGTGCCTACATCGCATAAGGACACAACATTCGTAGATGGTTAGTGGGTTCAGAACTAGCATATAACTCAGGGGTAGAGGATAAAATAATGGCATAAACTATATTTTCAAAATCATTCAAGCTAATGCACATAATCATATATATATATATATAAACATGTTATGCCGGGAAAGGGAACAAAGCTTAGCATGAAGTAAAACTTTATCCTGTACTATGTAGTTCAATCGTTATAAATAGGCACCCATGGGCTATATGGGTTCAGCTCTCCCTGCTGAAAGGGCCCCAGTGCATATTAGACACACGAACTGGACGTATCAAGGAAGAATAGGGAATGCCCCGACCCTACCTCAATCTAAGATACAAATATATCAATAGTGTGAACTATTCACACTGGTCATCAATACCAAATCTCATGTTAGCAAACATGAGTTACCAGTATAAGTCATCCGACACCCACACCTTCAAGGCTTTGCTGCATAACCCCCATTAATCCCAATTTAAAGAAATTTTTACATAACCCATTAATTAAACAATGAACCAACCATTAAGGCACACCATGGGTATCGTCATACCATTATACTTACAAGCTTATCTCTATGCCATAACAATAACATTAACTTAGGGAAATGCCTCGACCCCCCTTTGTTCATTAAATCAAATCATAGACAACAAGTCTTTAAAAGTACATGTTCATTATTTGATCATTGATTCAATGCAATATCATAGGTAAGTAAGTCAAACCAATTGACAATATCACAATCTGAAGCCATTTACACAAGTGGGTTGAGGGGACACACTTATTCAAAACCAATGCCTATTTCAAAATACCAATTTTGGGGAACACCATGATCCCTTAGTTATTCACTATACCATGCTCCCCACAAGTTTAAAACCATTAATAAAGTGTAAAAAATGCAAAATAAACCATGGGAAAATAATTTTAAGAATCGACCATATCAAAACCCTCAACCGCATCAAAACCCACATTCAAAACCATCCAATGAAACCATTTAAATACATGCTTTTCATAAAGTAATAATTAAAGAAAAGTAACATGCCTGAAATATCAAGAGTTATGGAGAGATTTTGCCCTTGAGATTTCTAATAAATGAACTTCTTAGAAACCATAAGTATCTTTCTTAAGAGAATTTAGAGAGTTTGAGAGTGTTTTGATTGAGTTATGAATGAGAAATAACCCCTAAAATACTTCATGGTCATGGAGTCTAAGTAATGAAAATGGGGAATTGACTATAATGCCCTTAATAAAAAGACTAAAAAATCACCGCCAATCGTTACGGGTGCCCTTATAACTCGTAGGGTCACCCTACGACTCTTATCGTCCAGTTGTAGGCTGGACAATATCTAGGATCCTTAACACTAAATTGTCTATGAATTTTACTATACGACTCATGCTCAGTCATTACAACTCGCTTAGCCCTATCATTGTCAAAGCAGAAACAATTTGGGCATCACACTGGTTTGGTTATAGAGGACACCATACAACTCATTATGAGACCCTATGACTCGTAGTGTCTAAGTCATAGTCAGTATAGAAACTCTAGGTCAAGATACTATCTAGGCTATGATTGGGTCCATAAGACTAGCCAAGACTCCCTACGACTTGTAAAGAGAGTTGTAGTATGGGCAGTGAGGATAAAATTTTAGAAATTTTCAAGGACCAAAGATCTAGGGTGTTACATAGACTAAACCAATATATCCTATTTTAATGGGAACGAACCAAATATATTCTATTTTAGGGTGGATGAACCCAATTTATCCGTAAATTATATGCCTAAAAAAAATTATCAAACTAAGAAGCAGTGCTCAATAAAACACAAATAAGAAACTAAGCTTGATTTTTTGAAAGAAATTTAATATATCACATGCAATTTTCAACTAATTAAGAAAAATAATAATGATAAAAATAAATAAATGATTTAGGCATTGCAATAAATTCAAGTAAGTACAAACAAACATAAAGATTCAATTGAAAGCAGACATGCATGAATTGTCTTATTAGAGGGAAAACTACCCCAAAGTGTCCTATTTTAGGATGAACGAATCCAAAATATCCTACTTCTAGGGTGGATGAACTTGAAATATCTTATTTTTAAGTGGATGAACCCAACATATCCTATTTTAGGATGGATGGGTCCAACATGTCCTATTTTAAGATGGACAAATCCCACATATCCTATTTTAGAGTGAACAAACCCAATTTATCCTATTTTAAGGTGAACACATCCAAAGTATCTTATTTTAGTATGGACTACTCCCATTTACCCAATTTTAGGATAAACAAACCTAATTTATTCTATTTTAGGATAGAGAAACCCAATATGTCCTATTTTAGGGTAGACAAACTCAATATGTGTTGTACGCTTATGAATATTAATGTAGTGCTGAGAGCTTAGTGTGATTTTTTCATAGCAATGGACAATCATAAACCAATAAAAAATCTATGTAGTGTCTTTGAGGTAGTTAATATCCAAAATATGGTGTTTTTCGATAGCAAACATTAACGGTGGAATGCCACATTAGTGAATATTCATAATGTGCTACCCATAATTTGGATTTTTCATATTTAGAAAATTTTGTTGTGAAGAAAGTTCCTATACTCAAAGAGAATTATATGTTTTTAAATTTAAATCGCACTGAATTTGCATAAATTTTGCATAACTTTTTTGTGCTTTGCTAGCATGTGTCATACTTCAAGAATAATTGAAAATTAGTATCTGCATTACTCAAATAAAACTTGCTAGTATAAAAGAAAATGATTGCCTTGCTTTGAACCATAAAGTTTTTACTTTAAATTTACGCTTTTTGTATTTTTGACATTGCTGCGATTCGAGGATGTGAATGTGGATCATGATCTCACACATCTCTTTTCCCAAAATAGTGATAGGCCATCTACAAAGCTGGTCCAGTTTTATCTATGGGGAAAATGAAAAAAAATGAATTTCTTTAATAATATTGTGAACAAACCCAAAATAGGAGCCTATGATCTCGCTGTTATCAAGAATCATGACAAACGTAGTTCATAGCAAATTCTGAAAAGATTGCAAAATAGTAGCTGCTTCTATAGGAGGAAAAAAAGAGTGGTACTAAGCTACAAAGTAGTAGCTACTAATAAAGGAAGAAAATGGAGAATTATACTCTCAAATTACACAATAATAGCTCTACATATAGGAGAAAAAAGGAAAATAATATTCTCAAGTTGAAAAATGATGCCCGTGTCATTATTCTAGACTTATTGCACACTTTCTCTTCAAATTCCTTGGTGCCAATTTTGATGGATCACCCTTAATAAAAATTGTGCCCTTATTTGCAACATTACCATTGCAGATTGGAGGCTTTTGTTGCAACTTTATCTTGCCACTTTTAGTCATACTTTGAATATAGAATCTTAGTGTTGAACAATCTTCAGGGTCATGTCCTTGAATGTCTTAATAATAAACACAACTTTTGGAAAAATCAAAGTATAGAGACATATACCTAGGTATGAACCCTTTTTTGGGTTACAGAACTTCCTTAGTTCTTAATATCTCAAATATATTGGCTAATGTCTCATCTAGAAGAGTGAAGGAGAAAGATTTTATCTTCTTATGTGGTTTTGAGGTAGAGTGTGCTTGGTAAAACTATTGTTGGAAACTATTCTAAAAATTTTGCTTTTAAAGAGGCTGGAGATGCGCATTTCAAAGGTCAAAAGAAGCAAAAGATTTCAATAAATTAATAACTTTGATAGTATTGCATTTGATGCACAAAAACTCAGTTGCTTACACTTAGCAGATTTCTCGATGTCTATGGTTGAACAACTGGATGAAAAACTTGTGTCTCTAAGTTTTCTATACTTTTTCCTTCTTGAGTTCCATGTTTTATGTCTTTGCCAATTTGAATTAAATCAGAGAAGTTACATGCACAAGTTCTAAGAAACTTATGATAATATAGGGCTTCTTGAATTTGAATGAAGGTTGGGATCAATTTTTCCTCTGAAAGTGGAGGATGTATTTTTAAAGTTTCTAACCTACAAAGTGTGGCATATTCTTGAAAGAATTCATGGAATATCTTCTTCACTTTAAGAAAATCGATCATGTGTGGATCACCTATAATGTTAAACTCATATTACCTTACAAAGTCGTGATCTAAATCTTCCCATATGTTCCATTTGCTAAAGTTTTGCTTGATATTTCAAGCGAGTGCCAGTACTGATAACTTTGGATAAACATTCTAATTCGTGTGGCTTTATCCTATCTAATTTCAATTAACCTATTGCAGTAGTCCTTTAAGTGAGTAATGGAATCTCCTTTCCCATTAAAGTGTAAAATTTTGGTAGTTTATAACCTGGTGGACACTCAACATGTGGGTGCCGATACAAGTCTTCATACTTTAAACTCTGGTAATTTCTTAAGTGCATCTCTTCATCAAGTAATTTTCTTAGATTGTGAATTTCTTTTCTTGATATTCATGGTGAATTGACTGTAAATCCTCTCCACGCCTAGATATTGACAAACTCCTAGCTAGTTATGTTTATTTTCCTTAAAAGAGCACAATTATGGCAGAATGGATATTCAGTATCATGATAAGTTGGAAATTTATGGGATTGGTAGTATATATTGATGGCATTTATGGAGAGATAGTATAGGTGGGAGTTGGGAAAGGAGATATGGTTAAAAAAATATTTTTGATTGAGTTGGAAGTTGTGGTAATGGTAGGAAGAAGCCTAAAATTACTTGGCAAACTAACCAAAATAATTTTTTGAACCACATACTTTTTTTCACTATCATTATGTGCTTACGCTAAACCCATACCAATATTGACTGCCTTAAACTTATCTGGCATTAACATATCATCCTCAGTACAAATTTACAGTCAAACAGTATTAAATGCCAGATAACCACTATACAAAAATTGCAACTTTAAACATAAAATAAAGTGTTAGTATATGCGAAATACATATAATAATAAAAAAATATTTTGATGAAAAAACTAATTCATGATTAGCCAAAGTCTCACAAATTGAACCAGGGCATGACCGTTATGGGTATCTCAAGTCTTTCGTTGATCGGAGACCACCCCTTTTACCTATCCAAAACACCACACGCTACCTAAGAGTGGCTAAATTCCAAACATATAACATGATAACATAAGATAATCTCATAGAATTTAATATATATTGTCAACCTACCAAAAACTACCAATATCATCACCCAAGTCCACGGTAATACACAGAGCCTTTTAACAAAACAAAAATAGAAAAAGTGTCGAGAGATGCCCCCGACCCTGACAATGGAAATGACAACGTTAATGATAATGTGAACTATTAATTCTAAACTATGAATGGAAATTGATGAAATGTCCAAGTATTCCAGATAATGGAAGATTAACACTTCACCATCAATGACCAACGAATCGAGCCGGTCCACCTAATACTGCATAGGAAAAGTAGAAGTATCTACGGTGCCTACATTGCATGGGGATATAGCGTACAGAGATGGTTAGTGGATTGAATACTAGTATGTAACTAAGGATACGGGATAAAATAAATCCAAGTCAAATCCAATTCCAAACCATGTTAATATCATTATGTACATACATAAATAATATGACAGGAAAGGGAAAAAGACTTAGTATGAACTTTAAAACTTTAGTCTGGATTTGTGTAGCTCAATCGTCATAAGAAAGTACCCATGGGCTACATGGGTCCAGCTTTTCCCAGGTAAAAGGGACCTATGTGTGTAGTCGCACACACTAGAGGATGTACATATGCATCATGGAGACTCGAACCTCCCAACATACAAAGGTAAATTAACAACCCAGTCACATAATATAATATGGGGAACTAGAACCTCCCAATAATATAATAAGGGGGACACAAACCACATAATCATTTAGACCGTCGCGTCGGCAACCACGGTTTCCAATATTAATCCCTCGGGACCTCCACTTTCATGACTCAGCTATACAACCCTCTTTTAAGCCCTATTAAAATATTTATCACACATTTCCACTCATAGAACCATAATACTCATTTAGGCATACATTGTTGGTATCATCGTACCACCTATACTTGCAAGGTAACATCAACATGCTATCTAATTCCATTAATTTAGGAAAACAACTTCCTTTGTTCATTAGATCAAACATCCATGTTTTAATAACCTCTTTATATCATTCAATTATTCTAAAAATAGTTCAATGCAATTTTACTCATACTCAAATGCACTTTCACAAAATTGGATTGGGGTTATTACTAATTCGATTATCAATATTCACAAAATTTGGGAAAATAACAATCCCCTAGTTTATTCACTGTACCCATGCACTCCTCATGTTCAAAACCATTAATAAAGCATAAACAATGGAAATTAAATCATGGGAAAGCAACTTAAGAACCATCCATTTTAAAACCCTCAACCATGTTGAAAACCCACATTCAAAACCATCTAATTAAATCAATTAAATTCATGCATTTTATAAAGTAATAATTGGGGAAGCGTAACATGCTTGAAACACCAATTTGTATGGAGAGAATTCGACCTATGGAGCCCTTAATGATCCACTTCTTGGAAACCCTAAGTATCTTTCTTGAGGGAATTTAGAGAGAACAGAGAGTGTCTTTGATGGGTTAAAGTGGAAAGAATGACCCAAGGGTGTTTTATGGTCGTGGTTATTAAGTAAGGAAAAAAGGAAAATGTCTAAAGTTCCCTCAGCTTAAAAACTAAAAAATTATCACCTGTAACTGCAGGTCACACTGCGATTCATAACGACACATTACTACTCGTCACCACGGGTCATAGCCAAGACAGTTTCTTTAGGCATACATACTGTTGACCCTACAACTTACCTCATATGACTCGTTAAGGGTCCCTACGACTTGTAGGGTACTTGTCGTCACCAGGACAGCAATACTTGGAACATACACAAGGTTGACTATTGCTGGGACATCACGACTGATAATGAGTCCGCACGAATTGTTGGGAGCTAGTAGTACTCAGAACAGAAAACTTAGCCACACACACTGGTCATGCTATGATTTAGGTCCAGCAAATCATCAAGACTCCCTAGAACTCGTAGGGGGAGTTGTAGGCTTGATAGTGAGGATAAAATTTTAGAAATTTTCAAGGGCTAAAAATTTGGGGTGTTAAATTCTCCCCTCTTTGGATCATTCAACCCCAAATGATGGTACAACACATTCATTAGCATGATTTGACACAAAGTACACCTACACTTACCTTTAATAATGTCAAAAAACAAAGATGTTAAGGAATACACATACCTAAAGCACGATCCAAAGTGGGAAAAAAGAATGGGTATTTGGACTTTAGGTCCTCTTTGGCCTCCCAAGTAGCATCTTCATACTTTTGGTTTCTCCATAGAACCTTTACTGAAGATATGTCCTTTTTTCTCAATCGGTGAACTTGCGGATCCAAAAGCTCCACCAAGACTTCCTTGTAAGACAAAGAATCTAAGACACCAACACTCTCTAAGGGAAAGACCAAAGAAGGATTGCCTACCACTTCTTTAACATTGACACATGGAAGACGGATGAATAGAACCAAAACTAGAAGGCAATTCCAATTCATAAGAAACCTTCCCAACTCTTCTCAAAATATGATATGGGAAAACATAATAGGGATGAATTTTCCCTTCCTTCCAAATCGCACTGAAGGGAGATACTTTTAAAAACACCAAATTATCATCATCCAACTGCAAATCCCTTTTCCTCAATCTGCATAGGACTTTTGGAGGTCTTAATCCTATCCAGAATCACCTTCATCTTCCCATGGCTTGGTGAACCAATTCTCGTCCAAACAACCCAACCTCACTAACTTTGAACAACCAAATAGGAGACCTACATTTCCGACTATACAAAGCCTCAAATGGAGCCATTCCCATTACTCCAATAATAGATATTATTATATATAAACTCTATGAGAGGTAAATGGTCAATCAAACTACCACCAAAATTGATCACACAATACCTTAGCATATCCTCCAAAGTATGAGTAGTCCTTTCCACTTGTCCATTCATTTGAGGGTGGAAAGTTGTGCTAAGTTTCACCTTAGTCCCTAAACCACTCTACAAAAAATATCAAAAGTGAGATGAGAACTGCATACCTCAATAAAAATGTTAGAAACTAGATCACTATGCACCTTAACTATCTCTTCAATGAACAACTTTGCATAATCCTTGAAAGAGAAATTAGTCTTCATCGACAAGAAGTGCGCAGACTTAGTCATCCTATCCATGATGATACAAATCAAATCCAACTGACCACAGGACCACGATAAATCAGTAATGAAATCTATATTAACAACTTTACATTTCCATATGAGTAACTAGATCTCTTGTGAAAAACCATTAGGCCTTAATTGCTCAACCATCACTTGTTAACACACCATACACTTAGCCACAAAATTGGCCACATCCCTCTTTATGTTATTCCACCAATAGATCTCTTTCAAATCATTGTACATCTTTGTCGAACCACAATAAATAGTGTACCTCAACTCATGAGGCTTGTCAAAATTATTTCTCATAGCCCATCAATATCGAAAACACACAACCTACCTTGGTATCGTAAGATATCATCACCACTAATCTCAAAATCCACCACCTTCTGGTGACCCACATCATCTTTGATATGCATCAAGATAGGATCCAAAACCTGGTTCTCTTTCACTTCAACACCTAGAGATGACTTCGCCACCTCCTGAACAATAACATCACCATCTTCGAAATCCAAGAGACGTACTCTAAGATTAGCAAAATAGTGAATATCTTTCACCAGTCCTCGCTTATCCTCATCTACATGAGATAAGCTTCCTATGAAAAACCTGCTAAGGGAATCAACAACCACATTAGCTTTACTAGATGATAATAGAGACTCATGTCATATTCTTTGAAAATCTCAAACCATCTACTCTACCAGAGGTTCAACTCCTCTTGGTGAACACATACTGTAAACTCTTATGGTTTGAGAAGATTTTAACATGGAATCCATATAATTAGTAATGTCAAAATATCAAAGCAAAGACCAGTGACAACAACTCCAAATCATGAGTCGGATAGTTCTTCTCATGTACCTTTAACAACCTAGAAACATATGCTACAACCTTGCCTTGTTGCATCAACACACAACCCAGTCCCACCTAAAATGCATCACAATAAACAATGAAACCATTGGAACCCTTCGATAGAGTCAAAACCTGAGTTGAAGTTAACCTATCTTTTATTTTTTTGAAGCTACCCTCACAAACATCTAACAACAAGAACTTTACCATCTTCTGAGTCAACTTAGTCAATGGGGCTTTAATAGAAGAGAAGCTTTCCACAAACCTCATATAATAACCAACTAAACCCAAGAAGCTCTGAATGTCAATGGGATTCGTGGGTCTAGGGCACTTCTTTACTAGAACAACTTTCTGTGGATCCACCATGATCCCTTCACTAGAAGCAACATGACCCAAATAGGTCACAACATTTAACCAAAACTTACACTTTGCAAACTTCCCATACAATTATTCATCTTTTAAGGTTTGTAACACAAGGCGAAGGTGATCGGCATGATCCGCCTTACTCTTGGAATACACTAAAATGTCATCAATTAACATAATTACAAACAAATCCAAGAACTGATAGAATACCGAATTCATATAATTCATAAATGTCGCTAGGCATTCGTCAAATCAAAGGACATCACCAAATACTCAAATTAAATACTAGGTTTTGAAGGTAGTCTTAGGGATATCCACTTCCCTAATCATCAACTAATGGTAACCCGACTGAAGATTAATCTTGGAAAAGTAGTTAGCACCCTGAGGCAGATTAAAGAGATCATCAATTCTAGGAAGTGGATACTTATTCTTCACTATCACCTTATTCAACTGGCATGAATCTATACACATCAGAAGGGACCCATCATTCTTACGCGTGAATAGAACTAGAGCACCCTAAGGAGAAATACTAGGGTGAATAAAACCCTTATCTAAAAGATATTTCAACTGCTCCTTAACTTTTTTCAACTCAGCCGTACCCATTTTATAAGTAGGGATAAAATAGAACGAGTGTCCAGAAGAAAATCAATCCCAAAATCAGTTTCTCTATTGGGAGAAACACTAGGAATATTATCAGGAATACCTCAGGAAATTCACAGACCATAGGGAATGACTGTAAAAAAGGAACTTTGGATCTAGAATCCTTAACATTCCCTAAATGGTAGAGACACCCCTTGGAAATTAATTTTTGGGCTCTAAGATAAGATATGAAACTTTCCTTAGGCACTAGGGAACTACCTTCCCACTTAATTGCCAGCTTATTTGGGAAATGAAAACTAACACTTCGGGTCTGACAATCAAGAAAGGCATAGCATGAGTGCAACCAATTCATCCTTAATATCACATCAAAATCTATCATGTCCAACTCTATCATATATATTGTCGTCTTTCTACTACAGATTGATACCACGTAGCCCCTATAGTCTCTCCTAGCCATAATAGAGTCACCAAATGGGGTGGACATAGAAAAGGGATCAGAAATATACTCATGATAAAAAAAATAGACACATAAAGGGTCACATAAAAGAGGGTATACCTAGGATTAAGTAGATAATATACATCATAAGAGAAAAGTTTGAGCGTACTAGTAACAACATTGGGGGACGCCTCAGAATCCTAGCAAGTGGAAAGAGCATACAAATGGCTTTGACCAGTGCCAAAGCCAAAAGTATCACCTTTTGGTGGGGAGCTGAAGAAGCAACATTTGGGACCTTATTAAATCAGTACCAACATTGCTGAAGGATAGTTTCTCTGAATGTGGCCAGGATGACCACATCTGAAATAATTATTCATCCCTTTATCATATAAGACCTGATGCACCTATCCACAAAAATGGAAAGGGGGATTAGATCGAGCCGATTGAGCCCGACTAGATTGAGATTGGGTACCCTATGGCCTGGGACCAACACTATTTTTAAAACGATGATCACCCAATGACTTCCAATAAGGAGCACTAGCCTTAGAGTAGGAACTAGAATCTCCCCTCTTCTTCTTAGACCATTTATATGCTATTGACCTATGCCCTGATTAACTTATTATTCTTTCTTTCACTCATCTCTAATTGTTTCTTCTTTTTCTCTTCCACTTGTTACAAATACACTGCTAGTCTAGAGATATCTATATCTTTATTCAACAAGGTGACCTTGATTTCTAGATCAAATCATAAGATAACCCAGAAGCAAACTTCATTATTCTAGACCTTATGCTAGACACTAATTTTGGTGCACATCGTAATAGCTGATGAAATTTCTTGGCATACTAGTTTTCTGTCATCTTGCCTTGCTTTAAATTCACAAATTCTTTAGCCTTTGCCTTTCTCAACTCCTGAGGAAAGAAGAGATACAAAATACTAGAGAATTCATCCCATAAAGAGGACTCAGCATCACCACCTCTAGACTTATCCCATTCCTCACACCACTAATATACCATATTCTTCAACTGATAAACAGAAAACTCAACACCCTTTACATCAGTAACATGCATCACACCAAAACAAATTTCCATCTTATTAATGAAATTTTATAGATCTTTCTTAACTTTAGAATTAGATAATGTCGAAGGACTCAACCTTATAAATTGGCGAACTCTAGTAACCTCAAAAGATGGAACAACAAAAGCATCATGCTTAGTCGGAGAGGCCAGCAATAGGGTAAGTAAATAGATTGACTGGCGAAACTCAGAATTAGACACATCATCTTGAGGTATCTAAGGACGGCTAGAGGGAACTGGTAGAACTCTACATAGGGTAGTACAAATAGGAGCTAGAGCTCTAAATCGAGTCTGAACTGCATATGTAGTAAGAGATTCATCTTTAATATCCTTCGATGGGACAAAAGAGTTTCCACAAGCACTAGATCTTCTGGAAGTCATGATCTGAAAAGTTAACATATAAGAGTTGGAGGAGATTTCAAGATCTTAGACTCTATAGCCTGAAATAGAACAATAAGAAAGGGAAAAATTCCTAAATCCCTGGTAGCCTCTCTCGTATAAGTATGGTGCACTACACACCCATAAAAGTGATTTGAATTGACACAACATTATGGATACCTAATAACACCAAATATAGACTGTGATACTAACTTTGTCATAACCTAATTCAGGGCATGACCGTGATATGTATCTCAAGTCTATCATGGACCAGAGACCACCCCTTGTACCTAGACAAAACACTATACGCTACCTAACAATGGCTGGATTTTGAATATATAACAAGATTGCATAACATAAGCTCACAGAATTTAAGATATATCTATGACTAGTGATCGTCAACCAACTAAAAACAACCAACATTATCACCCAAGTCAACAAAAATCCATAGAGCCTTCTAACAAAATTTACATTAATAAAGTGTCGGGACATGCCCTCGACTCTAACAATTCCAATGAAAATGTTAATGATTATGTGAACTCTCAATTCTAATCTATTAATGGAAACTAATAAAATTTCTAAGTCTTTTATAGAATGGAAGCTCACCACTTAACCATCAACAACTGACAAATTAAGCCTATCCATCTAATACTGTGTAGGAAAAGTAAAAGTATCTCCGGTGCCTGTATCATACGGGGATAAAATATTTAAAATGGTTAATGGGTAGAGCAATAGCATGTAAATCAAAGATAGAGAATAAAATAATGCCAATTGAAATCCAATTCAAAACCATGTGAACATCATCATATACATATATATATAATATTTTGGAAAAGGGAACAAGGCTTACCATGCACTTTAAAACTTTAGTTTGGACTTTTGTAGATCAACTGTCATAAGAAGGAACTTACGGGCTATATGGGTCAAGCTCTTCTCTAGCTGTAAGGGCCATAGTACATGTAGCCACATGAACCAAAAGATGTACATATGCACCATGAGGGACTCGAACGTCCTGGCATACCAAGGTGACTTAAGAACCTAATTATATAATATAATATGGGGGAATTGAACCTCCCAATCATATAATAAGGGTACTTGAACCACCCAGTCATTTGGATCCATGCATCGGCAACTCTAGTTTCCGGTATTGGTCCCTCGAGACCTCTACTTTCACGACATAGCTACACAACCGCCTTTAAGTCCCATTAAAATATTTATCACACATTCCAATTCATAGAACCATAATACACATTTACGCATATACTATTAGTATCATCATACCAACTACACTTGCAAGGAAACATCAACATGACATCACAATTCTATTAGCTTGGTAAACCAACTCCTTTTATTCATTAAATCAAACTACTATGTTTCAATAACCTCTTTATATTATGAGATTGTTTCAAAAATAATTCAATGCTATTTTACTCATACTCTAAACCACTTTTACAAAATGGGGTTGGGGTTATTACCAATTTAATTATCAATATTTACAAAATTTAGGGAAATCACAATCCCCTAGTTTATTCACCATACCCATGCACCGTTCATGTTAAAAAAATTGATAAAGCATAAACAACACAAATTAAATCACGGGAAAGAAGTTTAAGAACCATCCATTCTAAAACCTTCAACCATATTGAAAATCGACATTCAAAACTATCTAATTAAACAAATTAAATTTCTTTTTTCATAAAGTAATAATTGGGGAAAAGTAACATGCCTAAAACACCAAGTTTTATGGAGCGAATTAAACTCTTGGAGCCCTTAGATGATTAACTTCTTGGAAACCCTAAGTATCTTGCTTAAGGGAATTTAGAGAGAAAAAAGAATTTCTTTGATGTGTTAAAGTATGGAAAGAATGCCCCCAAAGGTGATTTATGGTTGTGGTTATTAAGTAGGGAAAAGAGGGAAATGTCTAAAGTTCCCTCAACTTAAATACTAAAAAAGTATCGCCAGTAACTATGAGTCACACTGTGACTTATAACGACACATTACAGCTCATCTCCGCGAGTTGTAGCCACGATAGTGTTATTAGGCACACATACTATTGACCCTACAATTTACATTATACGACTCATTAAGGGTCCCTACGACTTATAGGATCCTAGTTATAACTAGGACAACAACACTTGGAATATAAACTGGTTTGACTACAATTAGTACATCACGACTCGTAACGAGTCCATAGAACTCGTTGGGAGTCACTCGTACTTAGAACAAAAAACATATACACCACATTATTCAGGATATGATTTGGGTACACCAACTCATCAAGACTCCCTACAACTCATAAGGGGAGTTGCAGTCTGGACAGTGAGGATAAAATTTCAAAAAATTTTAAGGGCCAAAAATTTGGAGTGTTACACTAAGTAAGAGTTCTAAACTAGAAGAGATAATCTTAGTTTTAGAATGAGTACATCAAAAGACTTCTTAGCTAGTAGATTCTAACACTTGATATGTAACATAATTAAAAACTAATTTGGAGTAGTAAGTAGAAGAAAAATTAACTCATGTTGAACACCAAAGCACGGCTCCAACTTGATCCTTATGTTTTGCTAATCACTTTGTTGCATATTAGATAATTTGGTATGTGTAGGATATCCTTCTTATGAGGAGGCATGTGAATAACTTGAGGTAGGTAATATTTTTATCTTCTGAATAATGAGGCAAAAAGGGGTATAGTGTAGTTAAGGTCAATAGAGACACTTTTAGAGTGTTAGTGATTGTTGCACTGTTGCTCTTTAAAGTACTTTTCATCTTTGGGATTGTATTTCATGATGTAGGGTGTCGTGAGAATAGATTTTCCCATGTTTGAAGAGCTACTTATAGTAGCACTCAAATTTGAAGTCGTTGTGATCATTTGGTTGTATAAATATGCTTAAATTTTTAGTACCTCATTGAGCGAGAAGTAGTGTTGCTTGAGGACAAGCAATGGTTTAAGTTGGGGTGTTGATGAGTGGTGAATTTACCACTCATTTGCATTCAAAATCCATGCACACAATGATTTGAATATATGAATAAGACAAATTTGTGATTGAATGCAGTAATTTTCATAATTTGCAGGCTTACAGGTGATAAGAAAGAAAGATATGGATTTGAGCAGAAAAGGATCAAAAAAGAGAAGAGAAGTTCAGTTGGAAGACCTGGAGCAGAATTTGGTCTTAATTACCATGATCTCGGTCAGAGGGCCAAGATCGATGTTAGTTGAGATTGGTCAAAGATTCATGATCTCAATATTCTTAGTGCGATTGCGGGAGTCGCGATTGCAAATAAACTACAGTGATCTCCACTAGGCAGGTTTATGCCTAGTGGCAATTCTGTCTTTTTTTCAACTGACCCCAAAAACCCTATATTGCTAAAACCCTTTCCTATTTGGAATCTTACACTTTGATCAATTGAACTTTGGAAACTTTGTAACCCTACTAATTGGGAAAACCTTTATGTTTGGCTTTTCCAATTTAAGTTTGGTGAAGTTGAAGTTAAATTGAAGAATCCTTATGAATTCCATTGCCATGGATGTCTTGAATGAACCTTTTAGTATATGTCTTCTTTTTTACTTAATGAGTAGCTAAATTTTATTATCTTGGGATTATGCTTAACTAAGTTGCAAATATGTGTAGGTTGTGATGTATTTGAGTAAATTCTAGTTTTTTTATGATGGGTTTCACTATTTCTTGTTTAAATTAGTTGGGGTTTGTTGGTGAAAACTCCAAATGCCCAAAATGGATTTGTGGATGAAAATGCCAAATTCTTGAAAGCTCACGTCATTCTTGAAAGGGGGATGTAGGTGAGCCTTTGGAACCCATATAATCCTTGAAAGAGGAATATGGGTATCAAAGCAATAGTGGACAATAATGTATGTAGTTTAGTTTTTTTCACAATCTTAGAAATAAGGGTGAGTAGAGAGTTAGCTATGTCTTGGGCATCTTCCTAGAAATACGGATTCCCAATTGAGGTATTAGGTGGTTTTAATTGACATGTATTTTAGGTACTCAAAAGGTTCAATGAGTGATATTCATGAGGTTTTGTTGACAAACTAGCCTCAAGGACCTTTAACCTCACCTACCTTATCATTAATGACTTCAATTTGCATAAAGACATCATGCACCCATGCATAGCTTGCCCTTGGGTAGACATAATCTCAAGATCCTTCTTATATTGAATTTGAAATAAAAATTGTTGCCTTTAGTTTGTTAATTTGATTTGACGGTTATAAAATCACATTCCAAACCAATAACCCTCCTCATTTTAAATCTTGTATTTTGCCTTGTTTACATTATGGGTATCTTTTTAATAACTATTAACACCCATGGGTTTAGAAATCTAATTTTGCTCCTCGTGGATTCGACCTCAATATAAGTTGAGCTATTGAAAATGATTGTCCTCTACCAATTTAAATAGTATAGGTGAGTGTTATCAAAATAACGTCATTGCTGGGATCAAACGTTAGCTTTCACTTGTGTGGTGTTGATTTTTATGTAGGGTATAACTGTAGTGGTGTGTATTTATTTTGGTTGTTGTTTCTCTTTCCTTTTAGGTGATCTCTATAGTATTTATAGAACTATGAGTGACAATGCAAGTATTGTCAGGTCTTTCGACGGTCCTCTTAATGTTGTGGAGAAACTCAATGACGTTGGATCTACAAGTGCAACCCATATCCCGCCTACTCATGGGAACAAGGTCTTTCATATCACATGTGTCGTATTGCATATGCTACAAATGAAGGGAATTTGGGGGGAGGATGCTTATGAGGACCCCAACTTGTATTTGAAGAACTTTGTAGAAGTGTGTGTACCTTTTGATATTACACACATTACCCAAGAGTCCATAAAGTTGTGCGTCTTCCCATTCTCTCTAATAGTAGAGGCACTATTATGGCTTCACTCTCTTTCATCCGGATTAATTACTTCATGGGATAAACTTATCGTGGCCTTCCTTGACCAGTATTTTTTACTAACCAAGATGCTATAATTGTGTGATGAAATCATTAAATTTTCGCAATTGAATGGTGAACCCTTAATCAGGTGTGGGAAATATTTAATGGAAAACTCCTACAATGTCCCAACCACGAGGTCCCAGAGAATATGCTTCTCTAATCTTCTACCGGTCTCTTGATCTTCTCAACAAAACCGTGGTAGATAATGTAGTGGGGGGCTCTATTATGAAGTTAACTTATCATGCGGCTACAACCTTTCTTGAGAAAGTGACCAATCAAACTGGGGTGTTATACCCGTGATGTGACATCGAGGTACCAAAAGGGTCCCTTACTTTTTTCTTTGTTGATAAAGAGCAAAAGAAGAGAGATGAATAGAGGGAGGAAAACATGGCAAAAATGATGATGCAATGGGAAATTTTAACTAATCATGTGATGGGTGCACCCATAAAAATGGTAAATGTTGTGGCATCTAAGGCCTATGATGATGATAAGGTAGAGAGTCTTAATGACGAGATTTGATATTTGGCTAACTATTCGGGAGGTTCCTGCCCATCCCATCAAAGGTAAGGTGGGAACCGAGGTTGGATGGATCATGATCATAACTGTGATTGGAAGGACAAAGACCGAGAGTATGATGATTATATGCCCCCCATGACCAGGAAAATAACAAAGATGCAAACACCGTTGACCCTAATAAATACAAAATTGAAGATGTCTTGGCAAGAAATTTGATAAAAATAAAGGGAACAGACATGATGGTCCATGAATTGAAAGGCGACTTTTCGCAAATCAACCAAACAGTTTCATCCAACTCTACTTCTATTAAGGAATTGGAAAGACAAATAGATCAAATCCCCTCTTAACTAAATGCTAGACCAAAGGGGGGCCTTCCTAGTGACACTATTGTGTACCCGAAAAATGATGCTCAAGTTTTAGAAATAGTCACTAGGAGTGGCAAGACCCTCAGGGATTATTTAAGAGAAGTTAAGGGAGAAAGTGTGGGTGCAAAAGAGCCCAACATTGAGCAGATGAATGTGAAGAAGAAGGTTGTGGTTGAGCCAAGAAAAGAAACCCCAAATCTCAAGAAGAAAAGAATGAAAAAGAACTGGTGGAGATTGATAACGAGCTGGTCAAAACTAAGGATCCATAAATTGGTACATTGCCTACCATGCAAGTTCCTCCTCCATATATACAAAGGCTTAGGAGAAAAGATAAGAGTGATAAGCTCAAGAAATTCGTTGCTAAGCTTAGCAACCTCTATATTAATATCCCATCACTTGAGGCTATCCAAGAGATTTCAGGGTACGCTAAGCTTATGAAGAAATTGATGTTGAAGAAGAATATTGTTAAAGTTGACACCATTGAAGGCACCCGTTGGTATAGCGCTATCATGAGTAGCACAATAGTGGAATAAAAGAAGACCCCGAGTCCTTTACAATTCCATGCACCATCAGGACACATAAGTTTGAAAAAGCTCTATATGACCTTGGTATGAGTATTAATCTTACACCTTTTGCAATATATTAGAGGCGTGGCTTGAGTACCCCTACTCCAATACCGATGAGGCTTTTTATAATGGACCAGTCTATCAAGAAACTGATTTGTGATTTTTTTGATTTGTTTGTGAAAGTGGATAGATTTGTCTTTCCAGTGGATTTTGTGGTGCTCGTTTATGAGATAGACCAAGAGGTTCCTATTATCCTTCGTCGACCTTTCCTTGATACTAAAAGAGCTTTTGTCAATTTAGATATTAGGGAAGTAAGGTTAGAGTTGATCATAGTGAAGTGTCTTTCTGAGCATAAAAAACAAAGGAAAAACCCATGGAGCTTCAAGTGGCATTGGTTATCAATGTAGAAGATGAGGAAGTGAATGATGGGTTCCTTAAGGATCCAACTTAAAAAAGATAAAGTATGTCGTGCCATGATGATAACTAAGGAGCTATGTGGGAGGAAACCCACAAATGCCATGAAAGTGGATCGTATCCTTTGTTTTCAATTTAGTTGCATAGATTTTAATTTTTTTATTGATTAATCCATGTATTTATGGCACTTTGGGATGTTTTTTATTGAGTTAAGAAGGGGAAAGTGTGAAATTTTTTCATGTTGAACATAACAGGGCAAAGTGCATCAAAATGGAGCAATAAGATGAACAAAGGAAAATAGAGGTGCAAAAATGCTTCACAAGCTCTATGATTCCGCTATCGTGGTCACTTGCTTGTTCGCGATCGTGTATCCTTGACTTCAATTGAGGTCAAGTCTGTTTAAAAAGACCATTGATCTGCTATTTGCCCACACTCTCTCTTTATATTATCTCTTGAATTGTGCCCACTCCTGGCCATAAGTTGGACATATAAAAGCATCATCGCATCCATCTTGCATCATTTCTCCGGTAAATTCTTTGAATTCATAATTTATTTATTAAAATAGGCCATAGAATGCATGAAATAGGAAAGGCCTAAAACTATGTCTTTCATTGCTAAGTCTTTGATTGAATCATATTTCTGTGGTGGTTAGCTGCTAGAAATGGTGTGCATACATTTGGGGAAGTCTTGAGTACCCATATTGTATTAAATATTGAGAGAAATATAGTGTGTGCACCAAGTTATCGATCAAATTTCCAAATGAAGCATAACTAAATATTTTCACATTCTAAGGGAATGATCTAGTGCTTAGGAACCTTGTTCAATGCTCTTAGTGATAATTTACTATTTTGGAACATGATTTGGCCTGAATATTGCAATTTTGAACTGTTGAAAATTTGGCCCGGTATGTTCTTAGATACTGTGATCCTGGCTCAGTGACCTGTGATCGCCATATTTTAGGCTGAATTTCAGCCTGGACCAAAAATCCTGTACTTCTAATTCTTGTACAAACACCCCTAAGTAACCATCACATGAGATTTTATTGGACATCATAGTCGAGTTTATGCATGAAAATGTTGATGATAAATGATGGTGTGTTATCCTCATGTTTTTCAAGTTTACATCATGGAAAATTATGACCAAGTTTGGTTCATGACTCTCGAGTGTCGCAACCAATTCTATGATGAGTTACTAAAGACAAAGCTACTTTTGGAGAGGGGCATCTGTTTGGAGGAGGTGTGAAAAATATTTATACATTTCATGATAAGCTCATACCCACCGGGTGGTGAAGTTTTTCCCCTGATCCTTGCCACGAAAATGAGTAGTGGCTAGGGGAGATCAATGCTAATCTTAGTGTAGTATCTTTTTCTGTAATGCCATGAATATTTGAACCGGAATCCTACATAGTGCTCATCACCCCAAAGGACCACAGCTAACACATGACTGATATTTGTACCTGTATGACATAATATTGCGAAAACATGTACTAAAAGGCCATAAGGCTCAATATTGAACGTGATCTAAAAATAATAATGTCTGAATAAAGTGGTATCACAATACCAAAACAAAACTAAAGTCTTAATCTGATAATACTGTAATCGCCTGAAAGCCTCTAACTGTCTAAACACTCTAGATAAGGAGTTGATGGGACATGTCCCCAACTAACTCCATCAACTAAAAACTGCACTGATATGATAAATAAGACCATGTCCTAGGAGAATAAGGACTCACTGCTAAAACTCTGAGTACTGGAATGCTACTGCTGCTGCTGATCTAGAAGTTGTGTCTCTGAACCTATGGTGTAACATTAAAATAAAGCACCATAGCACAAATGTGTCAATACAAAGAAATGTACTGAGTATACGTATCAGGTAAGCTATATGCAAGGGTTCACATGCATGAGAAATACTAACTGACTGGCTAGTACAAATGTGAGAGTGCATAAATGAATACATAGTAACTTAGATTGTGAAAACATAATAACTGAATCTATATACTGATGACCTAAATTTACTGATATCTAACATGACTGATACTAAGTTCTAATAACTGAAAACATGAGTGACTGTGTATGATAGTCCCAATAATCTAAAATCTAAGGAACTATCTGAGTTCTTTTACTGAGACTGAAACTGTGGGAAGTAGTCATCTAACCGACATGCCCCAAGTGCGCCATAATAGCTGAGCTGGGGTCTAATAAGTACCCTGATTGGAAGAGTGTCAATACCGTGCTACTGGTAAGGATAAGCTGTGGGTAACCCTCATCTGACAGTGTCTTCAAAAGAGAATGGTGGGGCCCTCATCTAACAGTGCCTATCAACCTCATTAACCCTCATCTGACAATGTTGATGTCTCAACCTATTCTGGCTACGTAGTTCTGAAACACAAGGATGACTGCTAAGAATCATACCCTCATCTGACAGTGTGTGTTCCCATCCTTGAGTTCACTCAGTGCTAATTTCTACTCCCATCTGAAGAGACTGAATATGATTTAACTGACTGTACATGGACTGAGTTAATCACTTCCATTGACTGACGAAATATTACTGCTATCTGATAATTAACTGAGATCATGAGATTTTATGAGTCACATGACTTACTGAATTCTATGGAATATGGCTTGACTGAGGATAACGTGAAAACGTGACATGGCTCTAAGCACGCAACTATATTTTTTGGGTACAAGTACCCCCAGAACTCGATGGAAGGAAACTGACACAACCATGACACTTCTTGATCATAGGAATAGAGTTCATAATTCATAATGCCATAAATAGGGGATTTCATGCTTCACATGCTTATCATATTCTTTTTCATGGAAGGGAACGATATAACATGCAAATACTTGTATGGTTTTAATATCATAAACATTGAATAACACAACAATCAATACACATCAATAGCATGGAAATTGTGTTGGATCATAAGGGGTAACATGAACTTGTTGTTTAAGTACCATTGAGTCATAAGGAACATGATTTTGTCATTCTAGGCATTTTATCAAACACCTTACATGCATAACTTTGGGCATAGGTGTACTTATCAATTTAGTAATCTCAAACTACCCAAATTCATGGATTTTCAACTAATATTCTCACATACTTCATGAAAATACATCAAGATACTATCTTGAATCATAAATAACAACTATCAACATGAACCTTATAAAATCACAATAAGAAAATCACAATATGTTATTTAAAACATGATTCTTGGACTCCACGGATGAAAGGAATCCGTGGATGAACACTATGAATACCTTAGTGATTGAATCTTGAAAGAAAATTGACCTTTCTTGAATGTTCTTGGATTGGGAGTCTTAATTCTTGAATACCTTGTGGAGGGTGTGATGGCATCTTAAAGTTAATTGAGAAGAAACCCTAAGTTTGTTCTTGGGAACAAAGAGGGTTAAGAGCTTTTAAAACTTAATTCCAATATCCAAGTACGTGTTTTTGGTGTTTTATGTTGTGGGGTAAGGTTTAGGGTGAGGGAAAAAGACCAAAATACCCCTACAAAATTACCTCCCATTGCTGAAATTATTAACTGATGACATGGGCTGATAAGCCATCAGATCTGTGATAGCCTGTCTGGCCAGGTCATCACCTAGGATCTGGAATTTTTGGGCTTTTGTCTAAGCCTGACGACATGGATGATAAGTCATCAAAAATGTCATCAAAAATGTGATAAGTCATCATAAATGTCGTCAGAAATGTGATAAGTCATCAGAAATGTCGTCACTCAGTTTCCAGGCTGACATACTGGAGTAAAATGGGCATAACTTTTTGCTCCGATATTAGATTTAGGCAAAATTGGTATCGTTGGAAATACAATTCAATTATCTATCATTTGGTAGGTTATGAGATCAAAAATTCATAGTAACGAGAGATATGCTTATTTGAAATTAACTAAAATAATATCCTTCCTAAGAATTTAATCGGTAAGGAATATTTTGATTCGTCTGATAGCTGGGAGTTATTTGAAGCCTTAATATACTTATAACTTACTAATAAGACTATAAAATAACCATTATATACTATTCATGAGCTTAAAACATGGCGATAATATTGGTTTGGATGGTTTTAGGGTATTACAATATCTGCCCCTTGGGAACATTCATCCTCGAATGGAAACTGACTGAGAGGGGAAACAATAGACCATATATGAACTGAACATGAATGACTGAAACATGATCTCATGGATGACGTGACTGGAACACTAAATATATCATACTAAACATGCATATATGATTCTTGTATAACTGAACATGCATATATGATACATGTATAACTAAACATGTATATCTGATGCGTGATTATATAACTAAAATGATACATGAATGCATTACTGAGTATGCAATGGTACGAGATACCAAATTTATAATGGTAACATAAGCATAAATAATAAGACCAAGTTTGTAATGAATATTGACCATGAAACTGAATAAGCTTAAGGAGAACTGTTACCTTGAGCTTGATCTGAATTGGCGGAGAAGAGGTGATGATACTTGGTACACATATCTGCTTATGTTGCCTAAGTATCTCGCTCAGCAAACTAATTTCACCAAAGAACTTTAAATAGAGGGACTTCTTTGTTCCTCAGTCTACGAGTCTGATAGTCTAGAATTTCGACTGGAATTTTATCATAGGAATGACTGTTCTGAACATCAATGCTCTGAATAGGGACTACGACTGATGGGTCGCCTATACACTTCTTGAGCAAGGATACATGAACTACTGGAGGAACTGAGGCTAGATCTGAAGGTAACTCGAGCTCATAAGCTACCTTACCAACATGACTGAGAATCTTGAAGCGACCAACATATCGGGGACTAAGCTTCCCTTTCTTGCCGAATCTCTCCACTCCCTTCATGGGAGAGATCTTTAGATAGACATAATCTCCAATCTCAAACTCAAGATCCTTTCTTCACATATCTGCATAAGACTTCTGTCAGCTTTGAGCATCCTGGAGTCTTTCGCTGATCAACTAGACTTTCTCTATGGCATCAAAAACTATGTCAGGCCCTATGACTATGGCCTCACTAATTTTGAACCAACCAATTGGAGATCTGCATCTCTTACCATAGAGAGCTTCGAATGAAGCCATCTGAATACTAGAATAATAGCTATTTTTGTATGAATATTCAATCCAAGGCAAGTAGTCATCCCAACTACCCTTGAAATCAATTGCACATACCCTTAGCATATTTTCTAGAGTCTATATGGTCCTTTCTGCTTGACCATCTATCTGAGGGTGAAAGGCCGTACTGAGATGAACTTAGGTACCAAGACCCTTTTGGAATGCTTTCCAAAAGTGAGAGATAAACTGGGTACCTCTATCTGAGATGATAGATAATGGAACACCATGTAATCTGACCAACTCCCTAATGTAGAGTTTGGTGTAATCCTCGGCTGAGTAAGAGGTATGGACTGGGAGAAAGTAATATGACTTGGTCATTCTATCTATAATAATCTAAACTGAATCATGTTGATGACGAGTTCGAGGCAAACCCATCACGAAGTCTATATTCACTTCTTCCCACTTCCAAGTAGGAATAGTGAACTCCTGCATAGAACCACTAGGATTTTGATACTCTATCTTAACCTGCTGGCATGTAGAGCACTTAGCCACAAACTCTGCAACATCTCTCTTCATCCCACTCCACCAATAGATCTCCCACTAATCATGGTACATCTTTGTGGACCCTAGATAAATAGAGTGGCGTGCACCATGTGCTTCTGCAAGAATTTGCTGCCTCAAGTTATCTACACCTAGAATACATAAACGACCCTGATAACGAAGAACACTATCTCCCCCTTGGGAGAAAACCTCTACTTTCTGATCTCTGATTGTCTCTTTTAGCTTGGCAAGGCTAGGATCCCTGTCTTGCTTTTCTTTTACCTCAAAAACTAGAGATGTTCTGAACTACTCTAAACACATACACCACCCTATGAGGAATCGACTAAGCGAATATCTAGTCTGGCGAGTTGATGGATTTCCTGAGCTATATTCCTCTTGCTGTCCTTAATATGAGAAACACTACCCATAGAGAGTCAACTAAGAGCGTCGGCCATAATGTTGGCCTTGCCCGGATGGTAAAGGACACTCATGTCATAATCATTCAAGAACTCTAAACACCTTCTTTGATGAATATTAAGATCTTTCTGGGAAAAGACATATTGGAGACTCTTATGATTTGTGCAGACATCTATATGAACTCTATAGAGATAATGCCTCCAAATCTTCAAGGAAAATACTACGGCTACCAACTCAAGATCATGAGTAGGATAATTTTTCTAATGGGGCTTTAATTTCTAGAGGCGTAGGATATGACCTTACCATACTACATGAGGACATAACACAAAACTACTCTGGATGCATCACAATACACCACAACCCATCTGAACCATCTGGTAACGCTAGAACTGAAGCTGAGGTGGGTTGAGTCTTTAACTCATGAAAACTCTTCTCGCACAAATCTGATCACTAAAACTTAACCTTCTTCTAAGTCAATCTGGACATAGGGGATGCAATAGAAGAAAATCCCTCAACAAACCATCTGTAATAGCTAGCCAAACCAAAGAAACTCCTGATATCTGATGGAGATACGAGTCTAGTCCAGTTTCTTACCTCTTTGGTCTTTTGAGGATCTACTCTAATGCCATCACCAGAAATAATATGACTAATAAATGCTACTAAACTTATCCAAAATTTGCACTTACTGAATTTGGCGAATAACTGGTGATCTCTAAGAGTCTGATGTATGATTCTGACATGGTCGAAATGGTCCTGCTCACTACGGAAGTAAACAAGGATGTCATCAAAAAATACTATCACAAATATGTCCAAGTACTGCTTGAACACCTGTTTCATCAAGTCCATAAAAGCTGCAGGGGTATTGTAAGACCAAAGGACATGACTAGAAATTCAAAGTGACCATACCGAGTATGGAATGCTGTCTTTGAAATGTCACATTCTCTAACTATGAGTTTATGGTAGCCTAATCTGAGGTCTATCATAGAAAAATAACTGGCACCCTAAAGTTGGTTAAACAAGTCATCGATTCTAGGAAGTGGATACTTGTTCTTGATCGTGAATTTATTGAGCTGACGGTAATCTATACACATCATAAGAGAACCATCTTTTTTGCGCACGAATAAGACTGGTATGCCCCATGGATAAATACTGGGTCTGATGAATCCCTTATCTAAGAGATTCTTTAACCGTTCTTTCAATTCTTTGAGCTTTGCAGGTGTTATTCTATATGGTGGAATAGAGATAGGTTGAGTGTTTGGAAGAAGATCAATGCCAAAGTCTATTTTCCTTTAGGGAGGAATGCCTGGAAGATCTTCGGGAAAGACATCTGAATATTAATTAACAACTGGGACTAATTCAACACTGGGAGATTCAAAACTAGAGTCCTTAATATGAACGAGATGGTAAACATATCCCTTAGATATCATTTTCCTTGCCCAAAGGTAGAAAATAAGCTGACCTTTGAACGCTGAAGTATTACCCTTCCACTCTAGGATGGGTTCATTTAAAAATTGAAATTGCACGAGTTTATTTCTGCAGTCGACTGTGGCATAGAAGGAGTGAAGCCAATTTATGCCAAGAATGACATCAAAATCAGTCATCTCTAACTCAACTAAATCTGCTGATGTAACTTTATGAAATATCATAACTGGGAAGTTCCTGTATACCCACTGAGCTATAATGGTTTTACCCACTGGGGTAGAGAATGAAAAGGGAACTGCTAGAATTTCAGGACTGATTTCGAAATCGCCTGCTATATAAGGAGTAACAAAAGACAAGGATGCACCTGGATCTAGCAACGTATAAATATGAACATGAAAGATCTGTAAAGTACCAGTAACAAAATTAGGAGAATTTTCTTGATCCTGTTGGGTCTGAAAAACATAAATTCTATTTGGGCGTTGCCCACTAGAAGCATTAGAAGTGGCACCCTACTGGTTCGGGTGATCGGACTGAGCTGCAAAATGATTCTACTGACCCTGATAACCCGATTGGGGACAATCTCTAACTATGTGGCCTAGTTTTCCACAACCATAACAAACGTCGCTACCATCTCTGCAAGCACCCTTTTGTATCTTACCACAAGTCTGACATAGGGGATTAGTGTGGGTGCTGTTAATATTTCCCTGAGACTGAGAGCCTGGATCTCTATATTTGTTACCCTCTCTGAACTTAGGAACTGGACCACTGCCTGTAGAAGGAGCTGGAACTGATGACTTAAGATAAAACTGGGAATGGTTTCCTCCTTCTGATTTAAGCTGTCTAAAATTGAAGCTACCTGTCCTAGTTTTCTTATTCTGCTTTTCCTTCTGCTTAATTTTTTGCTCGTCTATCTTCTGAGTGTGAGTCATGTGTCGGGATAAAGTCATATCACTATTTAGCATGGCGGATCTGAACTCGTTTACCATGTTATCAATCACCTCTGAAGCAAACTTTCTCATCTTAGCTTTATTTTTTGCAGCCATATGAGGGGAATATCTGGCTAATTGAGTAAACCTGAGACAATACTCTTTCACTATCATATTTCCCTTCCTGAGGTTGATGAACTCTAGTACCTTAGCCTCCTTTAGCTCTTGGGGAAAGAATTTGCCTAAGAACGTTATGATAAATTCCTCCCACTCTATAGGACCTGTATTATCTACCCTTTCAGACATCCACTACTTGTACCAAGTATGAGCCACATCTTCCAACTGGTATGTGTCTAACTCAGTACTCTCAACAGTAGTCACCCCCATAATATCTGTCATATTCTGGACCTGATCAATGAATTATTGAGGGACTTCATCTACCTTAGACCCAAGAAAATTTGGCGGATTCATTCGGGTGATGTCTCGAATCCTAGCTGTGGCTGAGTTGGCCATTGGGTTTGCTAGAATAATTGTTGGCCTTTCATTTTGGGCAGCAACAGACTGAGCAAGAGTGGTGAATGCAGCTCTAAACTCTGCATGAGAAAAATATTCGCCCAAAGGATATTAGGGCTGAGGAGCTGGCTGGTTTCTTCTCTTTAGAGGCTTATTCTGAAATAAAGAGAAGAACGGATTAGACTGAGAGTTTAACTTGATATTATGCTCACAGGTACAACATGAATACTGAAAGAAGGGAAACTGTTCCTAAAACATCTCATAGCCTCCTGCACATAAATGTGGCACACAACACACCCATGTATAAGACTCTACTAGATGTGGCTTTCAAACTTCCTAGGACTCTATTAAACCTATCTCTAATACCAAGTTTATAATGCCCCGATTATCTAAACTAGAATGCTACACAATGCTCATGACCTCGAAGGACCACAAGCTAACCCATGACTGATATGTGTACCTGTACACTGCATAATATGACATAATATTGCAAAAACATGTACTGAAAGGCCATAAGATTCAATACTGAACATAATCTAAAAATAATGTATAAGTAAAGTGGTATCACAATATCAAAACAAAACTAAAGTATTAATCTAAATACTGTAATCGTCTGAAAGCATCTAACTGTCTGAATACTCTAGATAAGGAGTTGATGGGATATGTCCCCAACTAACTTCGTCAATTGAAAACTAAATTGATATGATAAAATAAGATCATGTCCTCGAATAATGAGGACTCACTGCTAAAACTCTGAGTACTGGAATGCTACTGCTTCTGTTGATCTGGAAGTCGTGTCTCTAAAATTATGGTGTAACATAAAAAGAAAGCACCATTGCACAAATGCGTCAATACAAAGGAATGTACTGAGTATACGTGTGATGTAGGTTATCTGAAAGGATTCACATGCATGAGCAATACTAACTGACTGGCAAATATGAATGTGAGAGTGCATACATGAAAACATAGTAACATAGATCGTGAAAACATGATAACTGAATCTATATACTGATGTCCTAAATTTACTAATATCAAACATGACTGAAACTGAGTTCTAATAACTGAAAACATGAGTGACTATGTCGGACAGTCCTGATAATCTGAAATCTAAAGAACTATCTGAGTTTTTTCACTGAGACTAAAACTGTGGAAAGTAGTCATCTAACCAACATACCCCAAATGCACCATAATAGCTGAGCTGGGGTCCAATCTGTGCCCTAATTGGAAGGGTGTCAATACCATGCCACTGGTAAGGACACATTATAGGTAACCCTTATCTGACAGTGTCCCTAAAAGAGAATGGTGGGGCCCTCATCTTACAGTGCTTATCCACCTCATCAACCCTCATCTGATAGTGTTGATGTCTCAACCTATGCTAGCTACATAGTTCTGGAACACAAATATGACTGCTAGAATTACACCCTCATCTGACAGTGTGTGTTCCCATCCTTGGGTTCACTCGGTGCTAATTTCTACTCCCATCTGAAGAGACTGAACATGATTTAACTGACTGTACATGGATTGAGTTAATCACTTCCATTGACTGACGAAATATTACTTCTATCAGATAATTAACTGAGATCATGAGATTTTATGAGTCACATGACTAACTAAATTCTATGGAACATGGCTTGACTGAGGATAACGTGAAACCATGACATGGCTCTAATCACGCAGCTATATTTTTTAGGTACAAGTACGCCCAGGACTCGATGGAAGGAAACTGACACAACTATGACACTTCTTGATCATAGGAATAGAGTTCATAATTTTTTTTTCTTTTTTTTTTTTGTAAAGTATCATCCGAGGGTCGAGAGTTTTTGGGCTCTCCCACCCGAGATGATCAGGGGTTGAGCCATGCACCCCCAAGCCTTATTATTAATAAACGAAAAATTAGAAACTGAAAGTACACGGAGGGGGGCATAAACCTGACCTCCAGTTTCAGGTCAACTGATCCACGATAGTCAGTTGACCCGTCCCCAATACTGAAATGGAAACCTAGTGCTATGCACCTAAGAGCGAGGACTCCTCGCGGTACAGAGTAGACTAGGAATAAATAAATAAGGGAGACTCTCCCCTTACAAGTAAGAGAAAAATCAAAATACACATGACGACTAAAAAAGCCGCGGAAATGCAGAAACAATGAAGTCATTTTGATACCTACCACAGTGAAAGAATCAGCCTTCGTTGGAGGAATCAAGGTGGTTTCTTTATTCTCTTCAACTTTCTTCGTCGAAAGCTCATCGTGCCAAGCTTGTCTAGAATAAAGTACCCTTTTGCTGCTCTAGGCAGCTGTTGGTGAGTGTAGTAGTGCTGAGTAATGTCATAGTGGTGACTATACTTAGACAGGGCATCCGCCGTATAGTTAGCTTCCCGGTATACATGATGACACTGAAATGACTCAAGCTGACTGACGAGTTTTTGAAGCTCCTGAAGGTCAGTATCAAGTCGCCAAGGAGGTTGGATATGGTGAGTGAGCCATTTGATAAGAAGCTCGGAATCCACTTCTAAGATAAGCTTATTATAGCCATGTTGGATGCACCAAGAGACTCCGAAGATAGCCGCTTTTACCTCCGCCTGGTTATTCGTGCCAATGCCGAAAGGAGTGGATAAAGCATAGATTAAGTTGCCATGATGATCGCGTAGAATACCCCCTCCACCAGTGCTGCCCGGGTTCTGTAGTGCGCTCCCATCGGTGTTTAACTTATAGAAATCAGCCGCGGGTTTTTTCCAAGTAATGCTGGTGACTTTAACATCATGTCTGCAGCTTTCAACAATGGAAACCAAATCGTTCCAGCTGGTCGGCCAACTAATATGTGGGAAAGAAGCAGCAAGTAAAAAGTAAATATCCTTGAAAACTAGGAATTTAACTCTTGCAATATTGGACTTCTTTCCCCCATATTTGCTAGCACATCGGTTCTTCCAAAGGTTCCAGTAAATGAATATAGGAGTGGCATGGATCAGCAGCTTGTGGGCAGCATTTCTATGCTCCGTAGCCCACCATTTAAGAAGAAAAATATGCAACGGAGCTGCTGCATAGTTGCTGCCCAGGTTCCCGGAGAAAAACTGCCATATATGTCGCACAAAATGGCTGGAAACAAAGACGTGATCAATGGTTTCAGGTTCTGTTCGGTTACAGCAGAAACAGTCGACCAGTATACTCCCGAACTGAGTGATCCTATCATTAGTTGGGAGTTTTCCTCGCAATGCTCTCCAAAGAAGGAAGGATACCTTAAATGGTATGTTTTTATGCCACGTGTTAGTATGGAGACGAGTCTTTTCCTTCTTCGTTCGAACTAGCTCCCACGCCGAAGAGCAAGTAAAAGTGCCACTCTCATTCGGTTTCCAAATTGGTGTATCATCTACGCCGTCCTGGAAATGAAACTGAGTGGACAGAATTTGTGGCACCAACAGAGGAGAAACATGCTATCTGATCATCTCTTTATTCCATCGGCCATCGATTAAAAACTGAGATACTTTGATGTTGCCAGATTTGGTTTCCATAGTTCTGTGCGCCGCTAAAGGTCCAACTCCAAGCCAATCGTCCCACCGAAAACAACAACTACCTGATCGCAACTTCCAGCTTATGTGCTTTTCAGCAAGGCTTTTGTTTGTCATCATGTGTTTCCAAACAAGAGATTGGACCGTGTCCCATTTTTTGGCGACAGGATTAGCTCTTTGGCAGTATTTGGCTCTAAGGAAATCACCCCACAAGGTTTTCTTGGCTCTAAAAGTACACCATTGTTTGAGCTGGAAAGCAGTGCACACATCCGAGATTTGTCGCACTCCGATACCTCCTTCTTCAAGCGGGTAGCCAAGTGTCTCCCAAGATGCCCAATGGTATTTTCTCTTATCCTTGTCCCATCCCCAAAAGAAATCAGCTGTTAACCTCTTGATATAATTGAGAATTGTCTTTGGAGGTGAGATGGCCGCAAGAGTGTGGATGGGAAGTGATTGAAGGACATGTTTCACCAACGTAACCCTACCTCCAAAGCTGAGAATTCTGAACTGCCAACCGCTGATTTTTCTTACTACTTTATCAATCATATCGGAGAAATAACTTACTCTTTGTCTGCCAATATATAACGGACAGCCAAGGTAGGTAATTGGACTCTCTTTTTGATTGAAACCGGTAGTATCTCTGATGGTTGCAATTATCTCTGGCGGAGTGCTGTTAGGAATCATGAAATGACTTTTTTCTCTATTGATTCGCTGGCCGGAAACACTCTCATAAGTCAACAAAATCTGCATGATCAGCTGTAGAGAAACTCTGGTTCCGGAGGCAAAAATGATCACATCATCGGCAAAGGTGATGTGATTGATTTGTGGACCTCTGTACTCCATGTGGAAACCCTTATATTGCTGATTCTGCTGGAGTTTATTCAACATACGGGACAAAACTTCAGCCCCCAGAATAAACAAAGCTGGGGATAACGGGTCACCTTGCTTAAGGCCTCTAGAGGATCGGAAGAAACCATGCCTTGCTCCATTGATGATAATAGAATACCAATTGTTGCTCATAATTCTCCATACCATATCAATGAAGAACTCCGCGAATCCCATTTTTCGTAGCACCAAGCAGATAAAAGACCAAGAAACCCTATCATAAGCTTTAGCCATGTCAAGCTTAATGACGACATTATCTCCCGCTTTAGGCTTCTTAATACTATGGGTGATTTCTTGAGCGAGCATGATGTTTTCAGAAATACTTCTGCCCTTGACAAATCCTGATTGGTTTTCAGAGATGAGGTCCGGAAGTATGGGAGCCAGACACAGACATAAGAGCTTAGAAATGATTTTATTTGTAAAATTGCTAAGACTTATGGGTCTGAATTCTGAAAATCTGCTGGGATGGTCCACTTTTGGGAGTAGAACCAAGCAAGAGTGAGAAAAGTACTTGGGTATTGGGTGACCACAGAAAAAAGACTGAACAACCGCAAGCAGATCTCGCTTGATAATGTCCCAACAGGATTGAAAAAATTTTCCATTCATGCCATCTGGACCGGCAGCCGAGTTGGGATTCATAGAAAATACCACCTGCTTGAGTTCATCAATAGACGGCATAGCAGAAAGCAACTGATTCTGAGCAGCAGTATTCATAGTAGGAATACAATCAAGCGCAGCTTCGTTCACCGTCTGTGATTCTGCCGTAAGGATATCCTTGAAATGAGCACAGGTTGCATTAGCAATGTTTTCCTCACCTTGAATCCAGTCACCTTGTAGGAAATTTTGTGGATAAACAACCTCCTCCTCCTACCTCGGATGAGTGCATGAAAGTATTTGGAGTTTGTATCCCCTTCCTTGAACCATTGCAGCTGTGTTTTTTGCTTTAGAATGGACTCTTCCAGCTTCAGATATCGAATATATTCAGCACTAACAGCATGTAGGTTAGTTCGATTCTCGGCAGTGTTGTGGTTAAGCATTTCCTCTTCAGCCCTACTAACTTCTCCTTCATACTGTTTAACCATCGCATGAATGTCCCCATACTGATTTTTAGACCAGTTGCTAAGGGTGGCAGCAAGTCTTTTCATCTTGACATGAAAAGTCCACATGGGATTACCTGTAGTATCTCTGTTCCAGCACTCTCTAACCGTATCCAGGAAGGTTTGATTCTCTGTCCAGCAATGCAGAAATTTGAAATATCTAATGTTGGATTGTGGAATCTCCTGAACTTCCATAAGTAGAGGGCAATGATCGGAACCAACAGACGGAAGATGAGTAATAGAAGTGTGTGGCATGATTTCTAGCCATTTATCATTCACCATGGCTCTGTCTAATCTCTTCCATACTCTAGCGTCTGGATTTCTCTGATTACACCAAGTGAATTGCTGACCATGAAAACCAAGATCTATGAGTCCGCAAGCTTCTATAACTCTCAGAAAGTCAAAACTTTTGTTGATGTTATACGGTACCCCTCCCTTTTTCTCGGTCGTAGTAATGATCACATTAAAGTCCCCAACTGTGCACCAAGGGCCCTGATAAGCTGCATGATGGAGAAGTTTATCCCAAAGAGGTCGTCGGAGATGAGCACTACACTTGGCATAGACGAAAGTGGTAGTGAAGGCAAATGGAAGCTCTGCATGGCTGAACTCACAGGTAACTTGTTGATCATCAGAATCAAGCACTTTGTAGTCAACGTCTTGATTCCAGAAGATCCAAATTTTACCATTAAGATTACAATATGCATTTTCCATCCGAAGGCGACTCTTGTAAATGTTGATGTGGGAGTTGTCAATAAAAGGTTCCAGGATGGCAATTGTGGACACATTATGGACAGTCTTGAGCTGTTGGAGTCTTTCCAAAGCTCCTTTGGTGTTGATGATTCTAGCATTCCAACAAATAGTGTGAATCATTGGGCACCTCGACTTCGCGACCTGGTGATGATAGGTCTGCTGGAATCAGCAGAGGTACTTATTTTAGACTGCTTTCTGGCATGCCTTTTCTCTTTACTGCCCCGAGGAGACAGACCTTGTCTATCCGCAACCTGCTGAACCTCTGCCTGCTTAGAGCTGTGATAATCCAACTCAACATGTTCCGGTAACTGAACGCTGTCATGTTCATCCTCTGCTTCATCTGATATGGAATGAGTGTCCAGTTCATTTTCATTCTCCGATTCAATTAATCTATATTCATCCTCTTCAGCCGGGGGGGCTTGTAGGATTAGTATTGAAAGTGCACGGAGCTGGTTGAGCATAGTCCTGAACCTGGGCAGCATGCTGAATGACCTGAGGGTCTTTTCCTGATCTGGTCTTCTTCTTATCTCGTGTGGTTTTGCTGGCCACAGATGTAGACTTGTTGGTAGAGGATGAAGAGAAGACAGAGTTGTCAGTATCCTTGGAAGGAACAGCAGCAAAGCAATCTCCCAAAACTTGGATCCTGGCAGAAGGCTTGGTCGAGGCACCTTCTGAACTTTCTGAACTTTTATGAAGTTTAGAACCAGTCAGAAGTACAGAAACCCTTTGCTGCTGCTGCAATGGATCCCTGGTACCCAGTGTAGAACCACCAATATGAGCTGAAAAATGCAACTGAGCATAGGGAAGCACCTGACAGGTCATCTGGTCATTTCCATTACCACAACCATCAGTCTGAGTGTTGTGAGCATTGTCAGCACAATTCAGATGAACAATTTCAACTTCAGCATTCTCAGCAACATCAACATTACAGTGTGTAATCTGAGCAGCAGGCTGGACAATGTGAATACTATCAGCTTGAGCTAGCTGGAATCTGGCAGTTTCAGAATGTATTTCAGAACATCTAACTTGCTGTATTTAGTCCCTGATATCTAGAGAAGGAACAACAGCATGATCTGCAACATGTTGAATCACCTGATCATCAACCTCACCATGAGCATTCTGATCTACAGCCTGAACAATACCACCAGCTTGAATGTCAGCACAATTCTGGTGAGTAATTTCAACTTCAGCATGCTGAGCATCATCAACATTACAGTGTGCATGCTGGGAGCCAATCACCACACCAGTCAGTACTACAGAATCTTGCTGGTGCTGCCTTTGGTCCTTGATACCCAGAGTAGGAACAACAGCATGATCTGCAACTTGTTGGATCACCTGACATCCCAGCATATCCTTTCTACTACCAAGGCAAACACTCTAAAAATTCTGATCATTCTTAACACTATCCAAGCCATCATTCTGAATATTATCAACATGATTCTGAGCATTGTCGATCAACTGGACAGAATTCTGATTTTTGTGAGAGTGAGCAGCCGGGATGATGTGCGAAGTGGTAGCAGAGGCTCTATAGTCCAACCTATGCTCAAACAGCCTATGCTCATGCACAGCATGAGCTCTACCACCACCCTGAGGATCCCCTTCCTGCAGATTAGTAGATTTCTCCTTCAATCCCCCTTCCGCACCCCCAGACTTCTCAGCAGCCAGCAGAGCATTTATCGTATTAACGGGGCGGGGTTGATGGAGCATTGAGTCAATACCTGTGATCTTGTTTTCCTCAATTGGGAGCATGACTTGTTTGGTTTGCTGTTTTTGCTGCAGCTTAGTATTTTGGTGAGCAGATGATATGGGTTTATAAACCTGAAGTTGTGATGCTGCTGCCTTGGTTTTCTGGTTATTCTGAGTGACACTTTTGAAGTTCTTCTTCTTTTGGGTTTGTCATTCCTCTCTTAGTTGAATCTGCTGATTCTACTGTTGGTGTTGATGGTCGGCCTTAGTACCTGAACCACTTGGAGGAGCAGTAATAGCAATAGCTTTAGATGTCGGGTCCTTAGATGGCACCTGTTGGCCAACTTCCGGTAATTGTTGATCCTTGGATTTGACAACCAGATCAGCTTCTTTTTTCTTCCTATACTCATCATCTCGTCTCTTCACATTGCAAGCTTGTACAAGATGGCCTTGGTGCTTACAATACGAGCAATAAGCCGGAATGTCTTCATAGTGGATAGCTTGCCATTTACCAACAGTAAGATCGTTCTTATCAAATCCTATCCAGATATGAGGAGGTAATTCATCGGTGAGGTTAATTTGCAACCTCACTTTAGCCATACTACCTTGGGTTTTCTGAATAGATGCAGTGTCAAGATACAGAGTTTGACCCACGGGTGACAGCAAAGCAGTGATGAATTCCTTGTTATAAAAATGCCAAGGAAGCTCCGGAAGAGTGACCCAGACTGGAACAATAGGTGTTTCTTCCTTTGGAGTGAAAGTCGGAGTCCATTTTTGTAGCCGCATAAGCTGGTTATCGATGAACATCCGTTGTTGAGTCCATACAGTGATGTAATCTTGCTCATTATCAAGATCGATATAGACATGTCTTGGATTGTAGTGAGCAATTTTAACTCCACCATTGAGCTGGGTTTGCAATATAAAATGTTTCCTAATCACCTCCATTTTAGGCATTGAGTTGGTGAATTTGCCAATGAGTGTAAACTTGCACCTATCGGCTAACTTCACCATAACATCAGCAGCATCGAAAATAACAGCCGGCAAACCTTGCCTAGTTGTAAGAGTAGGTTTAACTAGTTGAATAGGAACCTCATTTTTCATATGATTAGGTCTTAATCTTGTAGCATATGTCTGAACTACCGTGAATGGAGCAGGCTCGGGAACAAGGTTATTCTTACCATTGGCAGCTGAAGTTGTAGCAACCGGCTGTGTGGACTTTTGCAGTTGATTAGGCTGATCCAATTTATGATTGTGCTTATCAAAGTTCGCAGAAACTTTGGGAAATGCAGGATTGGTGGACTGCCTTTGTCTGTTAATTGTATTTCCTGTTGGTTGCGTATCCGCATGCTCCGCTATGTTCATCGATGAACCTTTCCTTGCTAACTGACCTAGCTTATTCGGCACCGAAGAGACATCCGAAGGGAGTGGAGACTTGCCAGATTGATTCATTTTAGATGAGGGACCTGCATTGTCTTCCAAATCAGTGTTCAGCCTGGAATCAGTATTCTTATTCACTGGAACTCCATCCACGATCATATTGGCATTTGGAATAGGCTGAACCCTAATTTCCAAATTGGTGGAGCGTTGTTGCATAGTAATTGGGGCTTCATTGATCAGTGTGATTCCCTCGTTGTTGCGATCAGAAGCCGTAGAACAATCAGCATTTTGACGGATTCCAGCGGCGGCGCCGCCATGGCCGGAAATCACCCGCGGTGGCGTAGCCTTTAAATCCAAATTGGACTTTTTAGGGGACGAACCAAATGGGGCTTTTTGCATGGGCGTGTTTGTTGCATTGTTGCGCATATTATTCTGTTGAGAATCGTCATTTTCGCTGGTGGAGTTTCCGGCACCGGCGATGAACAGTGGGTCAACGATGATTTCTCCGTTAGAATGTTCCGCATTTTGTCGAGGAGGAAGAGCAGCTGATGGCGAGCAAACCCCAGTGGTTGCGCCACCACGAAACTCACCGGAAACAGGTCCGGTTGCGATTGAAGTGGCCGGATTATTTCGCAAAACAGCAGCTTGTTCATTGATTTTTGTAGTATTGTCGATCAAGCTTGTGGATTTATCAGTTATGGGGTGGTTCACAACATTGCTGCGCATATTTTGGCGGTGGTCCGGCGGCCGATGGAGCTCTACCGGCGGCGGCGGCACCATTCCGGCGGCGGCAGAATTCTAGATAGAAGGGAGAGAATTTTTGGGGTTTAGGGTTTGGGGTTTTTGAGTTCATAATTTATAATGCCATAAATAGGGGATTTCATGCTTCACATGGTTACTTGTTCATGGAAGGGAATGATATAACATGCAAATACTTGCATGATTTTAATATCATGAACATTGCATAACACAACAGTCAATACACATCAATAGCATAGAAATTGTGTTGGATCATGAGAGGTAACATGAACTTGTCGTTTAAGTACTATTGAGTCATAAGGAATATGACTTTATCATTCTAGGCATTTTATCAAACATCTTACATGCACAAATTTGGGCATAGGTGTACTTATCAATTTAGTAATCTCAAACCACCTAAATTCATGGATTTTCAACTAACATACTCACATACTTCATGAAAATACATCAAGATACTATATTGAATCATAAATAACAACTATCAACATTAACCTTATCAAATCATAACAAGGAAATCACAATATGTTATTTAAAACATGATTCTTGGACTCTACGGATGAAACGAATCCGTGGATGAACACTACGAATACCTTAGTGATTGAATCTTGAAAGAAAATTGACCTTTCTTGAATGTTCTTAGATTGGGATTTTTAATTATTGAATACCTTGTGGAGGGTGTGATGGGGTCTTCAAGTTAATTGAGAATAAACCCTAAGTTTGTTCTTAGGAACAAAGAGGGTTAAGAGCTTTTGAAACTTAATTCCAATATCCAAGTACGTGTTTTTGGTGTTTTATGTTGTGGGGTAAGGTTTAGGGTAAGGGAAAAATACCAAAATACCCCTACAAAATTACCTCTAAGTTGCTAAAATTATCAGCTGCCGACATGGACTTATAAGCCGTTAGATCTGTGATAGCCCGTCAGCCCAGGTCGTCATCTAGGAGCTGGAATTTTTGGGTTTCTATCTAAGCCTGATGACATGGCTGATAAGTCGGCAGAAATGTCATCAAAAATGTGATAAGTCATTATAAATTTTGTCAGAAATGTGATAATTCATCAAAAATATCGTCAGAAATGTGATAAGTCACCAGAAATGTCGTCACTCGATTTCCAGGCTAACATGCTAGAGTAAAATGAGTATAACCTTTTGCTCCGATATCGGATTTGGGAAAAATTAGTATCTTTGAAAAGCCAATTCAATTATATATCTTTTGGTAGGTAATGAGATCAAAATTCATTGTGTAATGAGAGATATGCTTATTTTAAGATGACTAAAACAATATCCTTTCTAAGAATTCAATCGGTAAGGAATGTTTTGATTCGTCTAATAGCTGGGAGTTATTTGAAGCCTTAATATACATATAACTTACTAATTAAACTAAAAAGAACCATGATATACTATTCATGAGCTTGAAACATATTGCTAATATTGGTTTGGATTTTTTGGGGGGTTATTACATTTTTGGGCCCAATCATCAGGATCCGAGAGAATGATGTGAACTTTACGGTGAAAAAAATTAATGACATATACTGGCTCCAAAATGAAAACATGGATGAATTTGAAGCAAAAGTGTATTAGTCAGGAAGATGGATGGCAGAAAGACTATGTCCCTACAAGGAAGTCCCTTGGGAGAATACCAATAGGGACATCTCTATGAACGACTTCACTATTGAGGCCCAATTTTGGTTGACCATCATTTGTAGTTGGGTATCCCCTTTCACCTACATGACAGTAGTTCCAGCTTTGTGGGCCAGGATTATTGCTTTTATATTAGACGACATTCCTTTGAATGTTGATCGACTGTTCATCTCAGACATAAAGTTCTTTAGGAACCATAGTGAGGACATAGGGAGATACCATTGATGGGATTAAGACGGCCTACTCATCCTTGGCAGAGTCTCATAGACAGCTCCAGATTTCACATAAAAAGATGGTAAAAGGGGATAAGAAGAGGGATAAATTCTTTAACAAGATATGGAAGGGGTAAAAGTAATATGGAAGGTCCTCAAAACCTGGGATTGATTACCTTCTTCCAGAGTGGAGAGCAATGATGAGTCCCAAATTGAGTGGTTCGGTCTTGAGGATACAGGAGATAATATAGAGCCCGAGGGCGAGAGCAGCTCTTGAGGTGTGTATCTCAGTATTTACTTTATTTGGGCCTATATTATCTAGATATTTTTGGATTTTTTTATGACATTTTAGATGATTTTTATTTTTTATGTTGGGTTGTAATATTTGGACACTCTAGTGTTGCCCACATTTTCATGGATTAGTTGTTTTGTTTTATTTTTAGTTTTGTACTTTATCTTTAATTGCTTATAGTGATATCAGACAAGTCTTTCCCTATGATATATTGAGTGTTGACATTCTTAAGGAAAATTATCATGATTGGATTTGAGCCATAGATGCAGAGGAAGTTTGAGTACCCATAGAATCGGAGCTATAAATGAAGGGGAAGTTTGACTACCCATAGCATTTTGGATTTGGGATTGTACTTATTCCTATGGTAAAGTATGAGTAGCTATATGGTTTGTTTGTATGATAACCAAAATATGAGACATCAGCTTAGTTTGGTGACATAAATAGCAAATTAAGCGTGGTGCAAATGCAAAGCAAACCTCCCCTCCGTCCAAAAGCTTTTCAGAAATCAAGGGCACAGATTTGAGCGAACTTGTAACGACACTTTACCTCTTTTTGTGACTCTAAAATTTTTGTTTGTAAAAATTGATAGATACTCTATTTTTTCTATAGTGGGAAGGACAATTGATCCCCTTTGAGGAGTTTGTATACCGTGTGCGGTGAGCATATTTGTCCAAATCTCATGCATACTTGTACCATCTAGAACTTGCCCCGTTAGTTTCTCAAGGCTAATTTTGATTATGCTTGGTAGGTGAAATGATTCTAGGCTATTTTTGTGAACATAGAAACCCACATTAGCCCAAATATCCTACCTATGCTTAGAATAGTACCCTTAGTTACCCAATTCGAGCCTTCAAGACTTTCTTTGTCAACCACGTTGCAAACCATGATCCATGCAAAGTTTTTCCCTCTCTTGAACCCTAACCTCCTTGAACATGAAAAATAAAAACTGAGGCTAAATACCTAAGTTGACGATGGTAAGTATAAAAGATTTGACTTTGGGGCATGGTAGTGTAAGTGTATGCCTATGAGCTAAGAAATATGTAAAAGAAAGGAATCATGAAACAAGAATAAGGCATAGATTGCAAAAGAAATAAGCGAATGAAAGATACCTTCAAAATAATGGGTAAATCTAGGTAGCTAAAATAGGCATGTGTAAAGTGTGAAAATAAAAGAAGGGGCCCATGGTCAAAAGTTGGATGAAATAGTGTAGTGTAGATGTTTAAGGAGGGTGTAACCACTTTGTTCCTAAATGACAATTCTACCCTTCTCTGAACCTTCGTTACAAGCTTAAAAAGCCCTTTGAGATCTCCAACCAAGTATTTTCATTATAGTGATGATTGAAAATAAAGAAAAGCATATGGCATAGTACATGTTAGCACCGAGAGTCTTTGTGAGAGAGATTTTCATACTTAATCCCCTTGTTACATATTAGATAATTTAGTGTGTGTGGGATATCCTTCTTGTGAGGAGGAATGTGCATAACTTGAGGTGGGTGATATTGTCATTTTCCAAATAATAAGGCAAAAAAGAGTAGAGTGGAGTTGAGGTTAATAGAGAGTCACTTTTAGAGTGTTAATGATTGTTGCATTGTTTCTATTTAAATTCCTTTTCATCTTTTGGATTGTATTTCATGATGAGGGGTGTTGTGAGAATATCTTTTCCCATGTTTGAAGAGCTACTTGTGGTAGCAATCAAATTTGAAGTCATTGTGATCATTTGGTTGTATAAATGGACTTAAATTTTCATTGTCTCATTTAGTGAAAAGTAGTGTTGCTTGAGGACAAACGAAGGTTTAAGTTGGGTTGTTGATAAGTGGTGAATTTATCACTCGTTTCCATTTAAAATTTGTGCACACTACTATGATTTGAATGTATAAATGAGACAAATATGTGATTGAATGCACTAATTTGCACATTTTCAGGCTTACAGGTGATAAGAAAGAAAGATGTGGATTTGAGCTGAAAAGGATCAAAAAAGATAACAGAAGTACAGTTGGAAGACCTAGAGCAGAATTTGGTCTCAGTTATTGTGATTGAGGTCTGAGGACCGCGATCGCAGTCATTTGAGATTGGTCAAAGGTCTACAATCTCAGTATTCTTAGTGCGGTTGTGTCAGCCATGATCATGAAAAAGCTGCAACGATCGCGGCTAGGAGGGTTTATGCCCAGTGGCAATTCTATCTTATTGTCCAACCGACCTCAAATCCCTTATATTGCTAAAACCCTTTCCTATTTGGTATCTTACACTTTGAAAAATTAAACTTTGGCAACTTTGTAACCCTACTAATTGGTGAAACTTTTGTGTTTGACTTTTCTAATTTGAATTTGGTAAAATTAAAGTTGAATTGAAGAATCCTCTTGTTTTCCATTGCCATGGATGTCTTGAATGATCCTTTTGGTATATGTCTTCCTTTTTACTTCATGAGTAACTAAATTTCATTATCTTGGAATTAGGTTGAACTAAGGTGCAAATATATCGGGGTTGTGATGTATTTAAGTAGATGTTAGTTTGTTTATGATGTACTATTGCTTATTTGAATTAGTTGGGGTTTGTGGGTGAAAACTCCAAATGCCCAAAATAGATTTGTTGGTGAAAATCACAAATTCTTGAAAGCTCACGTTATCCTTGAATGATGGATGTGGAGAACCTTTTGAACTCATAGTATCCTTGAAAGAGGGATATGGGTACCAAATAAATAGTGGACAGTAATGGATGCGGTTTGCTTTCTTTTCACTATCTTAGAAATAAGAGTGAGTAAAGAGTTAGTTATGTCTTTGAAATCTTCCTAGAAATAAGGATGCCTAATTGAGGTATTAGGTGGTTTTCATTCACTCGTTAGGTGCTCAAAAGGGTCAATGAGTGATATTCATGAGGTTTTGTTGACAAACTAGCCTCAAGGACCTTCAAACTAGCTTACCATATCGTTAATGACTAGAATTTGCATCAAGACATCATGCACCCATGCATAGCGTGCCCTTAGGTAGACATAATCCCAAGATTCTTCTCATATTGAATTTTAAATCACAATTGTTGCCTTTAGTTTGTTAATTTGATTTGACGTTGATAAAACCACATTCCAAACCAACCCCCTCCCCCATTTTAAATCTTGTATTTCGCCTTGTTTACATTATGGGTATCTTTTTAGTACCTATTAACATCCAAAGGACTATAGATATAATTTCACTCTATGTGGATTCGATCTCAACATAAGTTGAGCTATTGACAATGACCGTCCTCTACCAATTTAAATGATATAGGTGAACGTTATCATAGAATATAACCATTACAAAACAAATATTATAAGTACATTAAATAATGAGTCCTAATATACAAGTGACTCCCTTATGTCAGAGCTAGGCCTAACGCTTATTTGAAAAATAAATGTGCCATAATTTGTCATTCCATTGCTCTTTGATTAATAAACAAATCTATTCTAAAAAATAAATACAAATATGGCCTTAAGCCCTATTAAATGTTAAAGAAAAATAATAATAAAGATAAGTCTTGATATACGTCGTTCTTCGCTGCATCCAACCTTCTACATGCTCATGACGTTCTTGAAACTGAGTCTCCACCAACCAAAGTTATTGATCTTCATAACAATCTGCAACACAAATGGGTAAGTAATACCCTCCCACCTAATGTTTGAATAATTTAGAGAAACAATCCATATTTTGGCATAATCATTTTTCAAATAATGCACATATAAATGTTAAGCGTCGCTCGAGGTCGTGAACCCCCACTCGGACAATTTGGTAAGGTTGGATAACGAACTTAATAAACCAAGGATATCAAGCTTCCTAGGTTTGCATGATGTGTGTTCCTTAAAGGAATTTGGTTTGGCTCTATCCTAGATATACTAAAAGCTGGCTTACTAGACACAATATTTTTGAGCGGACTGCTCAAATGAGAAGGTTACACGGTCAAACGAAAAAAGATCTTGACACACCATCCACATGCCAACTCTCCTAAAATTTGATTTTTTTTAAATAATTGCGGGTGCGCAAGATACACGTCGCCTATATGTGTGATTGTGTCAATTTTTTGAGTGAAAGAAAATATGAATGAAATGATAGCTTATATAAAATAATAATAAATTAACACTTTATATAAAGAAATAGTAAATAAAAAATTTATATCGCATACACATGATAAACACATAAAGCAGTTAAGGTAAAATAAATAAATATTAAAAAATCTTAAATATTAACCTAAGTCTGCTATGGTTAGAACCTAAATTCTCATTGAAGTCGCCAAGTTGTTATACCATATTTTAACATGGGTCAAATTAAGGCACAACGTATTGGAAACCTCTAAATAAAATTAGGGAAGCTGTCACCCATTAGTTCTACGATTAATTAGGACACTTATTATTATCTAAGTGATTAAAATTAAAGGACTTTTTTTAGGCGTTACGAAACTTAAAAGATGCAAGATAAGGATTCTAGTTGTCCTAAAGAAAAAAAATTAAGTGTCCTAAAGAATCCGCTAACTATGGTTAACCAATCAAACTTTGGTTGATAAAAAAAATTTAAGAAAATACGCATTTTTGAACGTAAATATAACTAAAGAATTTTTTAGAAATATTTTAAGAGAAAGTAAAACATAGAAAAAATATTTGAACCAAACTTCGCTAAATAGATAAATGGTATATATGAGAATATTAACTTATTAAAAAACAATAAGGACGGTGATCCAAACAACTAATTGTAAAACTAGTTTTCATGAATTTAGTCTTAAAAATCATTGTGTAATTGACAAAATATCTTTTTAATCATTTTTCCATAAATTAACTCAATCATTTAAATTTGAAAAGGCTGAAACATAGATATAGTTATCCACCAGTATCATATACAAAAATATAAGAAAATAATGTATGTGTTAGTAAAAATAAAATATAATAAACTTGAAAAGTAAAGTAGTCAGTAAAAAAGGTTTACTTTCACAAATATAAATTGGCTCATTTCTACTTGTACAATTATAAATCAGGTTAATAGCTTTGAAATTTGTTGGACACAGCTTATTCACTTAAAAAAAAAAAAAAAAAAAAAACTCTTTAAAACATGAATAAAACTCTTACTCGGCTGAACTGGAAATTCTAAAAGAATGTGAGTAACGAATGCTCAATTTGTGAAAAAAAAATAAAAAAATCTTAGCTTAAATTCTAGGAAAACCGCTCTCAGGCAATCTAAGATGTTGAATAATTGAAGCCTTATTAGCAAAATTTTATTCTAAGTGTGCTAGGACAAAGCAAACATGCTTAATCAAATACTTATAAGGGACGGGGGAGCAAATGTGTCACAACCCAAAAACTTAGGTCATGATGGAACTTATCACGATTAAGCCTTCATAAGTAACCCGATCACCCAAACTGATACATATAAGAAAATTATAACACAAAACCAAAGACGAGACTTCTAGATTGAAGTCTAACCATTCTTGCAATAACAAAACTAATAAACCATCCCAAAACCTAGTGTTACTGTGTAAGAACAATCTAAATACATCTAAAATACTAAAAATACAACTGAGAGCCCAACAATCTACAAATCTGTCTCAGAATCCAAAATAGACATAAGCTAGATAGGATGAGGTCAAAAGTCAAAGAAAGCATAGAGTGGCCATTACCTCAAACATATTACAAAATATTTACGAACACAGTTGTCGTACGGTGCACTCATACATGGATCTGCACCGAAAGGCCATAGTAGGTGATGTGCCATGGTTTCAGGGGACTTTCAATGCTTAAAACTAGAAATTTATGCAAGTACTTGGGTATTTCTATATAGATGTGATGTGTTTATGTGTTGGCTTTTCAAGAAAATAGGGTCGAAAGTGAGTGAAGTGGAACAAGAAAAAAAAGGCACCAGATAGCAGTCTTCTGTTTGGACAATGAGTCCTTGGGTGACACTACGACTCGTAGTCCAAGTCATCACCAGACTAATGAATGTTCAAAAGAGAAGGAATGAAGTACATACTGGCTACGACTCGTAGGGTCATACTACGAGTCGTAGTAAGAATCATTTTGATCAAAAGGGGAAAAAAGTCCTGAAGGGTGCAGTTGGAAAATAGTGCAAATAGACGTGAAGTTGGTGACGAGTCATAGGGTGACCCACGATTCATAGTGATTCTCGTTCTGAGCAAATAGAGGCAAAGTTTTGGAATATGAAAATTTAGCTGGGACCCTATGAGTCGGGTAATGAATTGACCTATGACCTAATGAGCCATCACCAACCACATAGAGCCTAAGGAGACGAAGCTGACAATGAGTCATCGTCTGTCCAGATGACTCGGTGCCTAAGTCATTGTAACTACAGAGCTTAGTTACCTTATTTTTTTAGAAAAACTGTAATGTAACGAAAAAAACTCTTTGAGTTTTATTATTAATTTACGCACTTTACATACTTGTTACATTGTTTTGAGTTCTAAGATACACTTTTGGTCTTGGAACTCTTGTTCTTGATTTCTTGGTATTCATTCTTATTATTCATGAGATCGTTCATATGCTTTCAATTATAAATCTATATGTGTTCTTGCAATCATTAGAAAATAAACCACATAACTAAGATTGTGGGAACCCTGGTGGATTAACAAAACAAAGGAAGTGCAAAGTCATTCTAAATTGGTATTCTTACATGTATTATGATTTTCTTTGCTTTAATTGCTTTCTTAACAGTTACAAACATTAGAAACCCACCCATATTTGATACTAACTTGAGAGACAGGTAGAGACTAGGAAAAAAGATCACAATAATAATTTAAAGCTACCAACCTTCATCTAATTAACTTGAGGTCTAAAGGAGATAGTTAATCTAGGACCTAGGACGAGGGTTAGTAAGGCAATGCTCTGAAATTGAGAGGAGATGAGTGAAATTCACTGACACCAAAGTTGAGAGACGGTTAGGTGATATATAACTTGTTAGATTATACATGCAAGACACCAAGATAGTTTGATAAGCAAGATTAGTCTATAGAGTAAAGAAGTCAAGGAAAATACAATCCTAGTGATCGTCTCATACTGATTACAACCCTATTTGCCAGAAATTATTACTCTTACTTCTATTCTGACAAAAAATCCCATTTACTTTCAACACTTTTAATTTTCATCATCAAACTCGTGATAGATTTTTGTTCTATTTCCTGTTAGATCAATCCCAACCTTGTTAGATTCTATATTGAACAAGCAACCGATTATACTTTTTAAGAGGTGTAACTTGGGCGACATAAAATTTTTTCACCATTATTGGGGATTATGGTTGTGGATTTATTGATTATGTCTGTTGAGGTTCTTATTTTTTAGTTTTCTACTATTTCTAGTGTATACTCTGGTGTATGCCTAGTACTCGGAGTCAAGGTAATCCCCTGATTCCATTGGACCTTAAGCTTGAATAGATCTTATGACAAAATCGTAAGATGGGAGAGTATGAGCACAGAATTTGTCATGATTGGATTGAAGATGACGCAGATGCCTTGAATCTACTAACTACTATTGGTGTTCAAGAAATAGCCATACAAACCACTTCTTGGTGATTAGCCAAAGAGAATGCGATGTTGGAAGGGACTCATCATGTGGCCCGTAAGGAAAAATAAGTTAGACAAAAGAAAGATCATCGTGCAGTACTCGAAAGAGATAGATCTAGAAGGTATAGAGTTCAATCACCTACTTATCAGTACTTGTTATTGTATGATAATTCAAAGGAAGATTTATGGTATGTTGAATTAATTGAGACAAGAACTATCATTTCTCCTGAGTTACCCCAAGGAGTGAAGTTTGACATTTTGAGTGTAAAGATTTAGTCTCTTAATCTAAAAAGTGTGTTTGTGGGTTAGTTGACTAATGATGAAAACATTCACATTGTGAATTTTTTGGGGATTCGCACTTCATACAATCTACAAAGAGCGAGTCAGGAAGCCCTGCTCAGGTTGTTCCCTTTCTCTCTTATAGGTGAAGTGATGTTATGTCTAGGAGAATGCCTCGTAGATCCATTACCACATGGAATGAGCTGAGGATATGATTTTTGAATTGATTTTTTTTTTGCCTTCTAAAATGCTCCAACAGAAGGATAAGATTTAAAATTTCAGGTAGTTACATTCAAAGGCATTGTACGAGACATGGTTGAGGTTCAAGAAAAATTTTATGAATGATCCCAATTACAAAATTTCAAGGAGGAATCTACTAGAGATATTCTATAGATCCTTGAATGAAAATATCAAGGTTGTAGTGATACTATTACTGGTGGGGCTTTTATTAGACATCATTAGGAGATAGTTGCAGAAATCTTAGATCGGGTGTCTAAAACTAATCGAGGGTGGTATACTTCAAAGGTGGATAGGTCAAAAAGTACGTATGATATTAGTGCTTCCATTGAGTAGAAAACCTTAGATGAGATAGTGGCTCAAGAGGCAGCACAGCTGAGGACTAGATTGGGGTGCTTACTAAGTAATTTGTAGCTCTAGAAGAAAAAAAGGTGAATGTTATAGACACACAAGGTAAATATTTTAGACATTACAAATTTTATATTGAAGAGGAAACAAAAGACTTGGATAGAAAGACGGCAGGTTTTCTAGCCAAGGTCCAAGGGTCTGCTCAACACACTTGAAACTCAAGGCAAAAAAGTCAAGGTTAGAACTACTATAGAGACAAGTATAGGGATAGAAATAGAGAGTGTGATGGTGACTGTGAGTTAAAGGATGATTATAAGGAAAAGAATAGTGTGTATGTTCCACTAGATAATCATGAAGCTAATTTTATAATGGAAGAGTTGCGTACTAAGTTTGTGAAGGATTCATCGAACCAAGAAAATTGACTTAAGAAGATAAAGGCAGACATATCTGGATTGAGATAGAAAATAAAATGACATATTACCATGATTAAGAAGCTTGAGTTATAGTTTAAGAAGATATCAAGGACATTAAAGCAAGGTTAACTGGGCACTCTTGTAAGAAACACTATTTCGAATCTGAAGAACAACAATCACTGCCTAGCTATCACCACTCGAAGTGGTAAGGATACTATTGATTCATCTATGCTTGTATTTGATGAGTTAAGGAGTGATGTTATGAATGTTACTGATGCACCTGAATTGGAAACTGAAAAGTTTTTGACTAATAGTGAGACATCATAAAATTGGATAGGTGTAGAGAAAAGAGCTGATAATGACAAAGGAAAAGGTAAGGAGGTAGAGCCAGAATTGAAACACATTCTATGACCTCCCCCATCTTTTCCTCAAAGTTTGAAGAAGAAATATGAAGAAGGAAAATATCAAAAATTCATGTTGATGTTGAAGGAATTATCTGTGAATATCCCTCTTGTAGAAGCATTAGAGTAGATGTCTAGTAATGGAAAATTCATGAAGGACTTAGTGACCAAGAAACAAATGGTGAGTTTTAAGCCCATTGATAATATGCATCACTACAGTAATATTGCTTCCTGATCTTTAGCTAAGAAGAATAAGGATCCCAGAGCTTTTAATATTCCATGTACTATTAGGTCATTCAACTTTGCATGGGCACTATGTGATATGTGAGCTAGCATTAAGCTGATGTCTTTAGTAGTGTAAAAGAATTTAAGTTTGGGTGCACCCAAGCTGACATCTATGACATTATTGATGGTCGATCACACGGTGGAGAAGCTGGTTGATATATTATATGATATATTGGTGAAGGTGGCTTTTTCATATTCTAGTTGTTTTTTGATCCTTGATTGTGAGGTGGATTTTAATATCCCTATCATCTTGGGATGACTCTTCCTAGACACGGGTACGGCATTGGTTGACATGGAAATGGGAAAAATAAAATTTAGACTCAATGACGAATAGGTTAATTTCAATGTATGTTAGTCAATGCGGTAGCCAAAAGATATGTGGGTAGTTTCTATAATAAACATTATAGATAAAGATGCATTGATTACACCTATTAAGGAAAGATTTTTGGTTGAGGCATTAGCTACAGTGATCATGAATTTTGATAGCAATGGTATCGAGGATTATTATTAGATAGTGATTGAACTTATGGGTAGAGGTTCTTATTCTTATGAACCAAAGAAGTTGGACCTTGACTTGAAATATAGAGCAACCCCACCAACTCAACTATCTAATGAGGATCCATCGGTTTTGGAATTCAAAGCCCCCCCCTCTCATTTGTATTATGCATTCTTCAGGGCCAACAATACCTTATCGATTATCATTGTTGCATATTTTTTGGATACACATATTGAGGCCTTAATTTCGACATTGCAAAGATTTAAAAGGGTCATTGGTTGGACTATTATAGATATTGTCTAGATTCTACTCGGGATTTATACTTATAAGATTTAGCTTTAACTAAAGTCTGTAACTAGCATTGAGCATCAGCATCATTTGAACCTACATACATAAGAGGTAGTGAAGAAAGAGATTATTATGTAGTTAGATACATGTGTGGTTTATCCTATTATCGACAACGAGTAGGTGAGCCCAATTTAGTATATGCTAAAGAAGGGTGGGATCATTGTAGTCCCAAATGAGAAGAACGACTTACAACCCATGAGACTAATTACGTGATGGAGAGTGTGCATGAATTTTTGAAAACTGATACTTAGACACAAAATGATCTCTTTCCTATTCCATTCATAGACTAGATGTTAGACCGTCTTACAGGTAAAGGATGGTAATATTTTCTTGACGGTTATTCTTTCTATAATCAAATCTCTATTACCCCTGAAGACTAAGAGAAGGCAACTTTTACATGTCCATAGGGTACATTCACACTAAGGAGGATGCCTTGTGGTCTTTGTAATGCTCCCGCCACCTTTCAGCATTACATGATTTCTATCTTTTTAGATATAGTGGAGGATAGTATGGAGGTCTTCATGGATGATTTATCATTTGTGGGTGACTTATTTAATGACTTATTGTCTCACTTATCTAATAAACTTAAGAGATGTTAAGAGTGCAACCTGATTCTCAATTGGGAGAAATGTCACTTTATAGTTAAAAAGGGGACTATTCTTGTACACAAATTTTTGAAGAAGGGGATAGAGGTCGACAAACAAAAAAACTAAGATGATTGAAAAATTAGCTCCACCAATTTTCATTAAAGGTATTAGGAGTTTCTTGGGTCACACAGTTTTTTAATGGTGATTCATCAAGGACTTCTCTAAGATTGTAAATCCATTGTGCAAGATTTTATAGAAAGAGATGAAGTTTGTCTTTGTTGATACTTGTCTCAAGGCTTTTGAGTGACTTAAGAAGCAGTTGATCTTATCTCCTATTATTGTGTCTCCAGATTGGACTCTTCTATTTGATATGATGTGTGATGTCAGCGGTGTGGCCCTAAGAGTTGTCCTAGGCCAAATACACAAGAATATTATTCATTCTATTTGTTATGCCAGCAAAGCACTCAACTCCGCATACAAAAAATACACGGTTACTGAGTAGGAGTTACTTGTAGTGGTGTTTGATTTTGAGAAGTTACAATCCTATTTGATTGGGACTAAATTCGTTATGCATACTAACCATGTAGCCTTTAGGTGCCTTATGACGAAGAAGGATGTTAAGCCTAGACTGATTCGATGGGTACTATTACTGCAAGAGTTTGACTTTGAGGTTAAAGATTGAAAAAACATAGAAACTTAGGTTGTAGACCATCTATCCCACCCATAAAAGGAGATGATGCTTAAACCAGGGGATGAGCTTGAGATTGATGATACTTTTCTAGATGAGTGAATTTTGACAGCGTCACGAGACTTAATCCTCTGGTTTGCTGACTTTACCAATTATTAGAAAAGTGGCCTCATCTCGGTAGACTTATCATTTCAAAAGTAAAAATAATTTATGCATGAGGTAAGAAAATTCTTTTGGGATGATTCATACTTATTTTGGGTATATGTAGATGGTGTGATTCAAAGTCAATTCCCGAAGTTGAGGTGATGAGTATTATAAATGTTTGTTATTTATCTCGATTTGGGGGTCACCATGGTGATACTCTCACTATCCATAAGATTCTGCAATGCCATTATTACTGGCTGCCTATTTACAAAGATGGACATGGCTATGCTTGGGACTATGACCAATGCCAGTGGAAAGGAAAATATCTCACATAAGCATCAACTTCCCATGACACTTAATCTTGAGCTAGAGTTTAAAGCTCGAAGTGTCAGTGTATTTTTTAAGAATATTCTCTCTCATTTTTGTACTCAACAAGCTATTACTAGTGATGGTGTGTCCTATTTTTGCAATCACCTATTCAAGGCCCTACTTGAGAAATATAGTGTAAAATAACGTGGCTACACCTTACCATTCACAGACAAGTAGGCAGGTTGAGCTTTCCAACTGTGAGATCAAGTCCATTATGGAAAAGATTATGAATACAAATAAGACTGGCTGGTCAGGAAAGTTAGATGATGCAGTTTGGGACTACCGTACATCTTTTAAACCCCCCATAGGTGTGTCAACTTATCTTCTTGTGTATGTAAAGGCATTCCATTTGTCGGTCAAACTTGAGCATAAGGCACTATGGGCATTAAAGAAGAAAAATTTTGAGTGGAGTGATGTTGTGCACTTAAGGTTGGATCAGATAAATTTTATAGATGAATTCCTCCTCCAGGTGTATGAGAATTCAGCCTTGTATAAAAAGAATATCAAGTTGTACTACAACAAGAATATTGAGAAGAAGGTATTCAAAATCAGTGATATGGTCTTGTTGTATAATTCAAAACTTTTCTTGTTTCTTTGCAAGATTAAGTCTAGGTGTTCTAGTCCATTCACCGTGGTTAGCGTATTTTCACATAGTGTAATTAAGCTGAATCAAGATGGTGATGCTCCAATCAAGTTGAACGGGCACCATGTTAAGCATAACATAGGAAGTATGAAGGAGTAGAAAGTGAGTGAGAATGATATCCTTGGAAAAGTCTGAGTATCCAAGGGAGTTGAGTCATGTTGTGATGTTATATCAGGTGTTGTATAGGAGGTAAAACATCAGCTTATTGGTGAAGTCTGAGTACCCAACATAGATAAGTCATGCCATGACATAAAATTAAGCGATGCATGGGAGGCAACCCATGGTTTATACTTAATTAAGTTATAGGGTGATTTGTGTATTAAAATTTGCAGGGCTGGACTATGTAAGAAAGTATTAGAGAAATTTGGTGTTCAGGTCCTAATAAGGGACCCTACGAGTTGTAGGCATACACTACTACTAATTAGGAGAGATCAATGTTCTTCCAACTAGGCGAGTGGTCTCTGGTGTCCCAACGACTCTCAGAACGATCCATCCTATGTGACTATGACTTGTTACCTCAAGTCATAAGTACTGGAGACACGAGAAAGTTTTCACTATAAGTGGAGGAGGGAGACAACAAATTATAACCACTGACTATGAGTCATTTCAAGAGTCATGGTAAGAAAAATCTATCGTGAACCTAATAGTCTAACCCGACCAAACTTGCACAAAATAAAAGGAAAATTACACCCTAAACGTTCCCTTTTCCCTTTTTGAAAGTGTGGAACTCCTTCCAACTCACATAATTGTCCCGCACACCCTAAATACACTTCTCAACAACTTAAATCACCCTACTTAGAGTTCTTACTACTCCTAAAAAACCCAAAATTCTCATCCCATCAAGAACAAGGCTAAGTGAAATAGAGCATCCTAACATCTTTTGAATTTGAAGTAAGTATGTGAATACCCTCTACAAATTCTTAATCATACTTAATACATTAAGTAAATATTGTTTGGATTCTTTTCTTAAACTTGCCTAGGGTTAGGAGTAATTACTAAATTCATGAAAAATAGTGGTATCCACATATAATGGGAATAAAAACAACGTGCAGAGTGATTTAAGGTGTGTGTTGTGTTACAATACTAAGCAAAAGTCTAAATGCCCTTGGAAAACATGTTTGAACACTGAGTATCCATAACCATTTATGTTGACAATTGTGATAAGCCACGTTAGAACTTGTAGGCTAACCTAATGAGTCGTTGTGTGGCTCATAGCAACTGTTAAAATAGGTGGGTTGAGTATAAAAGTTGTATGGTCATCTAAAGAGTCACCCTTCGAGTCATTGTCATACCCTATTACTTGTAGCCTAACTCATAGTGACTGGACATGCATGACCCTTGAAAAGTTATTTGAAGGTCACTCGATGAGTTACCTTATGATTCATTATGTGTCCTAAAAACTCATTGGGTAAACTTATAGGGACACCAGTACCTCATCACTGCATTACATCACACCTTATGTGTAAGACCCCACAAACTTTTCTCGTAGTCTGAGCCTTAGAGCATGTCAAGTAAAGCATAAATTCGACCCTAAAGATTGAGAAGTGACTTTCCAAGTGAGAAATATTTTAAACAGTGTAGAATTTCCCTAATATCATCTTTCTTTCATGTAGATAATTTAATAAGCTTTCCATCGATACCAAATTCTTTAAAATCCGACATCAGATGAGAAAGTTATGGCCGTTTTACTAAGAGCTGTCAGAACCGCCGAGGTGCAACGGACAGGTTGATGGACCATCGAGCTTGCGATGGACCATGACCCAAACTGTTGAAACCAAGTCATTCACTCTCTCTTCTGGCCCAAGTGAGACGGCCAAAATGATGGACCATCAAGCTAGCGACGGACCATCTCTAAGACCGTCGTAACTGGGGAAGTGTGGCCTTTTTCTGACCAAAGTACAACGGATGATCCGACGGGCCGTCAGACTAGCGATAGACCGTCACTCCGACCGTTAGAAATCTCGTTCAGTATTTTTAAGTTATTTTTAAAAGGTGTTTTTGGTCTTTTCCCACCCTTTTTACACTTATATATATATCTTGAACGAAGCTGAGGGCTTCATTCTTCATCTTTAAAATCAAAGCTAGGGTTTCCTACAAGATCAAAACCCTTCTTCAAAGATCAAAACCCTTCTTCAAAAAAAAATCAAGAATCTATCCAAGAGCCTTCAAGAAAGAGTTCCTAAGGTATGCAGATGTTGATTCTTGGGTCCCTTCCACCCAAGAAGTTCAACAATCCTTTTCTAAATTCAAAGATTATAATTTTGTGAGATTTTCATTATTTATGTGAATCAAAGTTCCTGTTCATGTTATTGTTGATTTGTAATTGATTCTTTTGAATACAAGTAGCAAGTCTTAATCTTGATATGGGTTGAATTGCACCATTTCCATGTTAAATCCCTAAATTTTGCAAGTTGGTTGGTGTAATCATGATACTTGGGTGTAGTATTTGTTATATAACCAAAGCATGCTCCCCACATATTTGATAAAATGCTTATGTGAAGGAATTAGATCCATGATAACATGTTGACTAGAAATCCCCAATTGTGTGCAAGCTCATGTATGCCAAGTGTTTGTGAAAAGGCCTTCGTGAATGAATTGTGACATGTTAGCATGAGATTCCCCAATTATGTGTTCTTTAATTTATGTTAAGTGTTTGATGCAAGACCTTGTTGAATGGAGTATGAGCCAATAGCATGTCTCCCTATACTACCACATGATTATGATTTCCAAGTGTTTGAAGAGATTCTTTAATGATTGTAATGATGAATGAAAGCCTATGACCATGAGTATTCAAAAATGGCTATGTTTTACTTTTATGTTATCGAGTCCTAGGGGTATTTATACCCGATAATTTAGCTGCAAGTCTAGAGCCCCTGTCGGTTTTAATGATAATTTTAGCCAAGCCACGATTCTTAGAACTCAGTGAGTTACAGAACCCAGAAGTCTCAGACGGTTACAGAACATAACTAATCTCAGTAGTCTCAGTATCATTAGTATTCTAGCCTCAGTTCAGTACACACCTCAGATCTAGTAGTATTCAAGTGTTCATTCAGACCACAGTCGCATTCAAGCAATCAATTTAGAGCTCAATATCATTTAGTTAGATAACAAGATCTAGTAGTGTTCCTTCAGTGTTCAGAACCAAGTGAACTTAGTTAGATCAGTCAAGAAATATGATCAGTAACAGATTCAGCTCAGTTTAAATTCAGTTAAGAATCAGTTCAGAGTCTTTCAGTTAGGAGTAGTAGCTAGCACTGAGTGAGTGCAGGGATGACGACTTTCCCGTTAGAGAGGTAGAGTCATTAGCAGTAATCCCTTAAATCTAGAACTGCGTATCCAGTGCAGGACCAGGAGTCACCCATTAGATAAAGGCTTGACTATCATACTGCCTTTGGCTTGACTTCCTATTCAGGGTTACCCATCAGAGAGGCTTCACCAGAGTAAAGGTCTTTACCCATGGCACGGTATTGACACCCTTCCAGGTGGGGTTACAAGTTGGACACCATTATTTTAGATTTGGGGCATGTCAATTAAGTGAGAACTCCCACATTTGCAGTTTTAGTATCAGTCTTCAGAGTAGAACTCAGAAATCAGGGCTGTTAGATACAGTCACCTATCTTAATACGGAACTCAGATAGTTCCATAGATTCATAGACCACCCACTAGATAGTCCTGGTCTCTCATAAAGTTAATCAGTATCAGTAATAATAGATCCAAAGATCACCTGTTAGATAGGCTTAATCTCAGTCTCAGATTTAGTTGAGTATTCTCATTATCAAATCTTGATATTACCCATTAGATAGTCCTGATCTCAGTCTCATATTCAGTTGAATATTCTCATTATCAGATTCCGAGATCACCCGTTGGATAGGCATGATCTCAGTCTCAGATTCAGTTTAGTATTCTTATTATCAGATCCTGAGATCACCCATTAGATAGGACTGATCTCAGTCTCAGATTCAATTGAAAATTCTCATTATCAGATCCCGAGATCACCCATTAGATAGGCCTGATCTCAGTCTCAGGTTCAATTGATTATTATCATTATCAAATTCAGAGATCTTCCGCTAGATAGGTCTGATCTCAAACATAATCATTTCTTATCATTGATAGTAGATTCAGGGATCATCCGTTAGAGAAGTTTGATCTCAAATTTAGTTAGTCAATTATAGCAAGATCAGAACTGAGTTATTGATATGAGTAGATTTAATTAATCAACTTCAGTATAATCATTTCTCGAGATCACTCGCTAGATAGGATTAATCTCAACTTCAGTACTCAGTTATTAATATCAGAAGTTTTAGTTGTTCAGTATATCAGTATTTGTACTATGTTTAGATGTCAGTAAAGTAGTACCCGAGTTTCAGTATTTAGAGTCACGATGATTTCAGTTATGGCTTGTACATTCATGCATATGTCCTCATTCAGTACTCTCATGATTATTCAGTTAAGTAACTGTTCATGCATAAGCCCCTGTATTTAGCCTTACCTCATCTTGCATCTCAGTACATTCCCACGTACTGACGCATTTGTGCTATTGTGTTTTACTTTACACCATAGGTTCAGAGGCACGAGATCCATAGTACCCTTAGCAGCTCAATCCCAGTCAGCAGCAGCAGACGTAGCAGTGAGTCCTCTTCATTCGAGGATGATCCTTATTTTATTACTGCATCAAATTTAGTTTATTTTCAGTAAACAGAGTTAGTTGGGGAAATTTCCCATCAACTCCATAGTTTAGATAGTCTAGAGGCTTTAGAGAGATTTGTATCAGTATTCAGTTTTCAGTTTTGAGTATTTTAGATGTTTTGAACCTTATGGCAAGTTTTCCGCATTTATTATATTATATTATATTATGCAGAGATCAGGTATAGATATCAGTAGCAGGTTAGCTTGTGGTCCTTTGGGGTAGTCTTGGGTCGTTACACTATGGCTAATAGAATGACTCATAGCCTCAGGCAACGAGATGTAGCCTGACTCGTAGGGTGCCTGGCCAATGTTAAGATTTTAAATTTATCTTGGTTTTCCTTGCTTTTTTTACCATCAACTAATAGCGTTCTTTCCTTAGGTACAATGACACCAAAGAATGACACCACTAAGGGGACCAAGAAGGCCTTGAAGAAGCAAGTTTGTCCCACCCATCAACTTAGGGAATAGGACACTTCCACTGTTTCATAAAAGAATATCCTATCACAAAACCAATAGAATGAGTGAGAATTTTACCTCGGGGCCAAAAGCCTAATCCCTAAATAAAGAATCTAATCCAATTACCGTTACACTCCCTCTATAGTCTGAAGAGGGTTTAAAGTTAGATTCAAGCCCCAAGGGGGGTGAAGAAGGGGAAGAAAATATCTCCAAAAATATTGTGTCTGATAGCAAATCAAGAAGAAAAGTTTTGGCATTTGGTTTTGAGGATGTAGAGGGTAGAAAGAAGAAAGAGTTGAGTAATAGTGCCCTAGTGGAGATTCCACCTCCAAAATAGGTTTAGACACCATTACAGCTTGATTTATCCCCTATGCCTATTATTAATCAGTGGGGAGTACTCTAGGATGTAGGAACTCTTTGAGAGGAATAGTGAAATTATCACATGCATAGGGAAATCGAAGAGAGGGTTTTATCTTGAACCCAAGTTGATGACATGAGGCATGTCTGAGATGCCTAATTTTGAGTCCCAACTCAAAATGTACCATTTTGAATGGATGATGAGGGCCTCAGGGAGATACATCCCAACACTAGTTCGAGAATCCTATGATGAATATTTTATCCATAAGGTTTATCATGGAAGTAAGGTGATACATTAGCCTGGAGAGGATCTATCCATAAGGTTTATCATGGAAGTAGGTGATACATTTTATCACCTTATGATTCAAGGTGTTTAGCTTATTTATACGCAAACCATTTCCCGGTTCTTGCATGGAGCAAAGTTTGAGCTTCCTATTGACACTTTTGAGATTGATCAATGCATTGAGGAAATGTCACGACCCAAACCAAGGCCTGGCTGTGACGGTTATCTCAAGTCCACCGAGGACCAAAGACCACCCTTTTGCCTAGTCAACCAGAACATAATATAATATACCAGTGGAATTCCAAATGTAAAATAAGACGGATAAATATGACTCAAAAGAAGTCTAAGAATTCAACAACCAATCCCATGTCTATAGAACTGTCTAACAAAGTCTCTAAAAAAACCAAACATAGTCTGTTTGAGACATGCCCCCGACCATAGCCAAAAAATAAATACAAAAGAAAGAGTAGGAACATAAGGAAACCCAAAGCAAGAAAGGGGGTCTTCCAAAAAATGGAACCTCACCACTTCATTCAGACTCATGAGTTGTCCCCTAATCACCAAGTCACTATGCAAGAGGAGTAGAAGTGTGACTAGTTCCTGCATCGTGTGTGGATGTATTTTTTGAAGACGGTTAGCGGTTGGAGCGCTAGCATGTAACTCAGGAATAAAGGATAAAATAATGCCATGATTCGTTATACAAAAAATATTAAAACCAGTGCATAACGTCATATGTAATACATACATATATATATCGTATGTTGGGGGTAGGGATTGCATGAACCTTTAAAATCTTAGCTGGGATTGTAAAGCATAACCATCGTAATCAAGGAACCTACGGTCTATATGGGCCCAGCTCTTCCCAACATAGAAGAGCCTTAGTGCGTGTAGCCACATGAACTAGAGGATAATCATATGTGCATATGCCTTATAGGAGACTCGAACCCCCAACATATATCAGGGTGACTTAAGAAACAAATCATGTGATATGGGGGACTCGAATCTTCCAATCATATAATATAAGGGAGTCAAACCTCCCGATCATTTTGACCCTTACGTCGACAACCACGGTTTCTAGTATTGGTCCCTCGGGACCTCCACTTTCACGGACCAGCTACACAATCATATTTTAAGCAAAATTAAAACATTTAGCACACATTCCCATTAATTAAAGTAGTTATACATTAAGGCATACCAACCCTACTTGCAAGTTCATTATCATGTTGTATCAATCATCCATCACATAGGGAAATTCATGACCCCTTAGGATCAAATTATCCATTCATATGGGGAATACATGTACCCTAAAGTTCAACAAAATCGATCCATGGTTCATTAACCTTTTTATGCCAACGCATTAGTATAAGTGAGCAAGTAAAATCATATGACAAAACCATATTCATTATCAATTTCACAATTTGAGTTGGGGAAGTAGAATTTCTAAAACCATATATCAAGGCAAAATCATCAAATTGGGGATAACCATGACCCCTTGGTTTATTTACCATTCCCATGCACCCCAATGAGTGTATAAATCAACAATGTAAAGCATTATAGTTCAATAGTGATCGTGAGAAAACCTTCAAACAATTTATATCCAAAAATCCTCAAACCATAGTTCAAAACACAATATCGAAACCATGAATAATAAACCAATTTTCATGCCATTAAGAAAATATAGATACATGCCTTAGACATATCGGAATTTGAAAGAAATTCAGAGCTTAAAACCTGAAGGATGATCATATGATGAAATCCTTATCCTCTCTTTGGGTTTTTAAGTTTGAGAGTGGAATTGGGGATTTCTTTAATCTCTTAAAACTGAAAAAAAAAATAGACTATATTATGCTTAAGGGTCGTGTATAGGTGACAAGACCCCAATACCCCTTATCCCAAGTGAACAAAGCAAAAGTTTCACATTTCTTACATAGTGGCATCGCACAGACCTTATCGCGGAGGCTAACCTCTATGCTACGCTTCTAAACGCAGAGTTTAGCCTCTGTGTCAATACAGCTATCACGAAGTGTAGCCTCCGTGACACAATGATAGCACGGAGGCTCACTACCTTCGTGGTCCAAAATCTCCCGAATCTCATTAAAAATTTTAAAACTCTCTCGGGACACCCTATTCACATGCCTATATGAAATTTAAGTCAAAAATTGAAATTTTGAACTCCGGAGGGCCAAAAATAAAATGCTCAAAATTTGAGGGGTGTTACATATCCCTCTTTAGGATCATTTGTCCCCAAATCATGAGTTAGGACACTTTTTGCTCGAGAATAAAAATATTACACATGAATCAAATGATAAACCCAGATAGTAACAAGTGGGAAATCGAATTCATACCTTAAGCACCTTCGTCCAACATATGGAACAAGAATGGGTACTTAGCGTTCATATCTTTTACATTTTCTTGATTCTTCCACTTTTTCGTTCCTCCAAAGGACTTTTACTGAAGCTACATCTTCAGTCTTTATTCTAAGAACTTGTTTATCTATGATCTCTACCGAGACTTCCTTGTATGATAGGGAATCTGAAATACCAACACACTCAATAGGCAACACCATGGAAGGATCACCCAAGAATTTCTTCAACATAGATACATGAAACATATGGTGAATAGAACCCAATCTTTTAAGAAATTCTAGCTGATAGACAGCATTCCCCAATCTCTTCAAAATCAAATAGGGGCCAACATAACAAGGACTGAGCTTTCACTTCTTTCCAAATCACATTACCCCCTTAATGGGAGATACCTTCAAGAACAACCAATCACCCTCATTGAACTCTAACTCTCTTTACCTCATGTTTGCACACGACTTTTGGCAACTTTGGGCAGTCTTAAGCCAATCTCAAATCACCTTTATCTTCTCCATAGCTTGATGAACTAAATCAGAACCGAACAATCTTGTCTCACCTACTTTGGACTGGACAATAGGAGATTCACACCGCCTACCATACCATCCCTCAAACGAAGCCATACAAATGTTAGAGTGATAATTATTATTATATGCAAACTCTATAAGAGGTAAATGGTCAATCCAACTACCACTAAAGTCAATACACAAGCTTGAAGCATATCTTCCAAAGTCTAAATGGTCCTTTCTGCTTGTCCATCTGTCAGCTGGTGGAAAAGGTAATAAGATTAACCTTAGTCCCCAACTCTCGCTGGAATAACTGCAAAAAATTATATGAGAATTGAGTGCCACAATCTGAAATGGTGGAAACTGGAACACCATGTAACTTCACTACCTCCTGAATATTCAACCTTTCATAGTCCTCAGTAGAATAATTAGTCCTCAATGACAAAAATTAAGCAGAATTAGTCATCCAATCCATGATGACTCAAATAGAATCAAACTATTTTCGAGACCGCGAAAGACTGGCAACAAAATCCATATTAATCACTTCCCACTTTTACACAGGAAACTCAATCTCTTGAGATAACCCACCAATAAAATAGACTCAACTCGATATGACTTTGTGGACACCCAATTGACCCTGAACCTAGGATCTAATACCAACTTTATCACAACCTGAACTAGGTCCTAGGCAAGATAGGTAACTTAAGTCTACCGAGGATCGAAGACCACCCCATCTCTTAGTTAAAAAAACATAATATAATATTGCAGCAGAATACCAAACATAAAATAGGATAGATAAATATTACTAAAAAAAGTCTAATAATTCCATAACCAATCCCATGTCCTTAGTACTGTCCAATAATTCCTCAAAAAAAAATCAAAGATAGTCAGGTCGAGATATGCCTCCGACCATAGCCAAAAAATAAATCCAAAAGAAAGAGCCAAAACATAAGGAAACCCAAAGCAAGAAAGTGGTATTCTAAAGAAAGGAAGCTTACCACTTTAGTATAACTCAAGAGATATCCCTCAAACACCTAGTCACTATGTAGGAGGAGTATAAGTATGACTAGTTCCTACATCACGTGGAGATACAACATCTGAAGATGGTTAGCAGTTGGAGTGCTAGCATGTAACTTAGGGATAAAGGATAAAATAATTCCATGATTCATAATACAAAAACCATTAAAACCAATGCACACTATCATATGAAATACGTACATATGTATATCGCATGCTGGGGTAGGGAACAAGGCTTACCATGAACCTTTAAAATCTCAGCCTGGATTGTGTAGCATAACCATCATAATGAAGGCACCCACAAGCTATATGGCACCAGCTCTCCCTAGCTGGAAGGGCCTCAGTGCGTGTATCCACACAAACCAGAGGATAATCATACATCCATATGCCTTATAGGGTACTCGAACCATTTAGAATATATTAAGGTGACTTAAGCACTAAATCATGTGATATGGGGGACTCAAATCTCCCAATAATATAATAAGGGGGGCTTAAACCTCCCGGTTGTTTAGATCCCTGCATCGGCAACCATGATTTCCAATCTTGGTCCCTCGAAACCTTCACTCTCACGCCCTGGATACACAATCCTATTTTAACTCCAATTAAAATATTTAGCACACATACCCATTAATTAAACAATTTATGCATTAAGGCATCCTATTGGTATCGTCATACCAACACCACTTGTAAGTTCATTATCATTTCATATCCATCATCCATCACATAGGGAACTTTATGACCTTTTAGGTTCAAATTGTTCATTCATATGGGGAATCCATGTATTGCTAAGTTCAATGGAATAGATCCATGGTTCATTAACTTTTTATGCCAATGCATTTTTATAAGTGAGCAAGTCAAACTGTATGACAAACTATATTCATTATCAATTTCACATTTTAAGTTAAGGGAAACACAATTTTCAAAATCATATATAAAGGAAAAATAATCAAATTAGGGATAACTATGACCCTTAGTTTATTTACCATTCCTATCCACCCCATTAAGTATATACATCAATAGTGTAAAGCATAATAGTTCAATTATGATCATGAGAAAATATTCAACAACTTATATCCAAAACCCTCAATCCATAGTTCATAACCCAATATTTAAGACATGAATAATAAACCAATTTTCATTCTATTAAGAAAATACAAGTATAGGGAAAGAGGTACATGCCTTAGAAACAAGGGAATTTGAACAAAATTTAGAGGTTGAAACTCGAAGGATGATCAAACGATGAAATCCTTAGGCTCTCTTGGGGTTTTTGAGTTTAAGGGTGGGATTGGGGATTTTTTTAATCTCATAAAACTGAAAGGAATAGTCTATATTATGCTTAAGGATTGTACATAGGTTAAAAGACCCTAATACCCCTCATCCTAAGTGAACAAACCAAAAGCTACACGGATTTTACATAGCAGCATGGCATAGACCTTATTGTAGAGGCTAACCTCCATGCCACATTTCTAAATATGGATATTATCCTCTGTATCACAGTGGTAATCATGGAGTGTAGACTTTATTACACTACGATATCGTGGGGCCTCACTACCTACGTGGTCCAAAACTACCTCGAACCCTATTTAAAAATTCCAAAACTCTTTCGGGATACCCCATTCACATACCTAAATGCAATTTATGTCAAAAATCAATATTTCAAATATGGGAGGGCCAAAAATAAAATTCTTGGAATTTGGAGTGTGTTACAGAAAAATTAAAAAAGTGAAGACTAAGCAGATTGGTATGGATGATAATACATGCACTTGAAGTGGAATATGGGTATCATTGCTATGGCGTAAGAGAATGTGTCATGGGTTATTGGTCCTTCCACTCAAATCACGAAAGTGGGTTGGAGTTTTGCTAAAAAAGACTGGTGAATATTAGTTTCATATCGGTTGAGCCCGATCATGGGAAATAATATTTTGATCCCAACGGGGATTCTTTGGTAGCTAGTATCATGGAGGGATATGATATAGACATAGCCAAGATCATTGCGAGAGAGATGTGTGATAGATCTATCAGCACAAACACCAACCTGGCCTTTCTGTTCTTACTTATGAGATATAATTAGATAAATGAGTTCTCATGCTCTCTAACGTTGATCAATTTGTGAAAGTACACCAAACCATTGACTTGGGGTTTTTATGGGACCACGGCAACCCTATATCTAAGGACAAAGTAGGTGCATCATTTTTACAGTTAATTTTTTAGCCTAACACATACATGGAGACTACACGAAGACACTTCAGTTGAGACTGCATGATTTGAGCCATAAGCTTCCATGGATACAGTAGGGTCCATTAATTCAAAGATCCCATAGGCCCCGACCTATCTTTGTCGACACCATCCACTTTATTACCACCTTTAGGTAGCTATTTTTTGGTCTCGAAGGAGCTTCTGACTAGTATGTTGAAGTATTTAGGCGTCTCAAAGAGAAAGTAAACAATATCAAGGAGAGGGTGCAGTCTTAGGTAAAGAAAAAAATTCAAAGTGAGATGTGTGGTATGCAGAACCAATTTGACATTTTTGAGCAACATATTAATTAAAAGCTTACGAGAGTTTATGCCCCATATCTGGTGGGTGTTCATGAAAAGTTTGTCAATTTATGGGCTGCTATAGATGACATGGTTGCAAGGCCATTCCCATCTTTTTTTATCATTGAAGAGATGCTAGTTGAGGATGTGACCGAAATTTAGGGCATGAAAGGTAAGGAAAAATGAGTTAAAGAATAAGGCGGTGAACTACCAAGTAAGAGAAGTAAGAGAAGGTGGGAGAGACATTAGATACGAGCAGCTAGCCTGTAGGCATCACAGGACCACTTGACCAAGGTCCATGAGATCATAGAGGGAGTTGGTAGCTCCGGGATAGGTTAGATGACTGCAACTATAGGAGATATGAGTGAGAACATAATTTTTTCTCCCGAGATCCTGCCACCATTTAGTGCACTGGCCACCGTCGATGCCACCATTGACTTGAGTGCCCCAGCCACCACTAGGGAAACTATTACTGAGGGTAGGGCCTAATTTGAGGCATCCCCTGTTGAGATATTATGATTAGGTACCTAGTAAAATCATGTATGCCTTCACTCCCTTGTTTATGTTGTATTTTTCCACTAAGGATAGTGCATCATCTTAAGTTAGGGGTGGGGGTGTACCATAGCTGAGGTTTTCTATAGTCGTGGTTTTTTTTTCATCAGTTGTGTTATCTTAGCTAGAATTGACATGTTTAGGTTATGTTTTTATTGTTATATGTTTTGTTTTATTGAATTAGGAAAAAATAAGGAACTTAAGTGCAATCGACATATTTTGTTTTACGTTTTTAAGGGTTTGAAAAATTATACCACTCAAAAATGTTTTATGAGTTGTATGATGTAAATATCTATGTGATCGTTGTTTGAATCTTGTTATGACATTATTATTAGGGACAATATAATCAAAGCTTAGAATTTCATGAATCAGATAGGTAGTAGTTGGTGAATAATCATGTTCCACGCATGTGTGAGAAATCTACTTAGTTTTCTTTGTGTATTTAATCTTGAACTTACCCTATTAGTCTTTCCTAAATTGTAGCATAGTTGGTTGGGACATGATCATAGGCCATTTTTGAATTATCCCACTCTTCACCTAAATGACTGTCCAAGTAAGAATAAGTATCCCTTGTTCCCTAATTTGGGCCTAAATTGACTATTTTCTTGTTTTAACCCTTTCACCTTACCTTTTAATTATAATAAACCTATTTTGTCCATAGTCCCTCTTTGGACACTGTGCACCTCAGCTCAAAAAAATACTTAAGTTAAGGATGGCTATCATAGTTGTGCATGAAAGTAGGGTTGGGTGTGGAAGAATAAAAAAATGGAAAAGAAAAAAGTTAATAAATGAAAAGCAAGAAGAAACCCACACCCAAACTAAATAAGTAATAAATGAGAAGAAAATAAAAGAAGGATGGTTAAGTAGTAGAACCAAAATATAAGTGTAGTGTTAAGGAGGGTGAGTCACTATATTCCATATGTACCACACCTGTCCCCAAGCCTACATTACAAGCAGAGAAAATTCCTATAGTGATCCTAGTTGAACTGGCTGAAAAACTAAGGTATAGAAAATAAGAGCAAGCCTATGGTATTTTATGCACATTGTTGGAGCTTCTATTAAGAGTGTGAGTGTCTTGATGTCTTCCTCACATTGACATGAATTATTATACTGTAAGAGTTGGGACTTCTTTTCTATGACGGTACATGGGTTGTATTTCTAACTGCTTGTTTGTTTGTGTAATGTAAATTGTATATATGGTTGTTTGTAGATAATGTAATGCCATCACTTGATTTATTTGTATCATACTATTGTGCTATATGGATTCATGCAGTGGTTTTGAAAGATGTAAATAAAAGGGTTCAGAGTTTTGAGCTAAATTGAGTTGAATGACATGGGTACATTAGGTTTCTTGTAGTTAAACATCATGGTTTTTTTGTTTATGTAATATGTTAGTTGCCTAAGGACATGCAAATGTTCTAAGTTTAGGGTGTTGATGTGCCATGGTTTCATTGCACTTTCAATGCTTTAAATTAGGAAATTGTGCAAGTACTTGGGTATTTCTATATAGATGTGATGTATTTTTGTGTTGGTTTTACAAGAAAACTGGGTCGGAAGTGAGTGGAATGGATAAGGAAAAAAGGCACCAAATAGTAGTTTTCTGCTTTGACAATTAGTCATTGGGTGGCACTACGGCTCGTCGTCCAAGACAACAATAACCAGTGAATGCTCAAAAGGGAAGTAATAAAGTACACATGACTATGACTCGTAGGGTAAGACAACGAGTCATAGTAAAAGTCATTCTGAGAAAAATAGGAATAGAAATCCTGAAGGGTATATTTTGATAGTAGTGGAAATTGAAGTAAATCTGGTGACGAGTCGTAATGTCGGACTACGAGTTATAGTGATACTCATTCTAAGTATATAGATTAAAAGTTTTAAAATATAAAAATTTGGCTGGGACGCTACAAGTAAAGCAACGACTCGTCTATTGATCTGATAAGTTGTCACCAGCCATATGGAGCCTAAGGAGACAAGCTGACAATGAGTCGTCGTCTGTCCAGATGACTCACTGCCTAAGGCATTGTCACTGTCGACCTTGGTTAGCCTATTTTGTTTAGGAAAATTTTGATGTAACTATAAATTCCCATTTTTAGTTTCATTTTTAATTTATGCACTTTACATACTAATTACATTGTTTTGAGTTCTAAGATAAACTTTTGATCTTAAATTCTTGTTCTTGGTTTCCAGAGTTTGATATAAAGATATTTCAATTTTCATTCTTATTATTTGTGAGATCATCGTATGCTTTCAAATATGAATTCTACGTTTGTTCTTGTAATCATGAGTAGCTAAACCCCTTAACTAGGGTTGTGGGAACCTGATGGATTAAAAATAGATAAAGTGCAAAGTTATTCTAAATTGGTGTTCATGCATGTATTGTGTTCTCTTTGCTTTAATTGCTCTATTAATGGTTGAAAATGTCAGGAACCCACCTGTATTCGATACTAACTCGAGAGAGAGTTAGATATTGGAAAAAGAAGATCACGATAGTAATTTGAAGTTACCAACCTTCACCTAATTAACTTGAGACCAACAGGACATAGTTAATCCGGGATCGAGGACAAGGGCTAGTAAGGTGATGTTCTAAAATCAAGATGAGATGATTGAAATTCACCCAAATTGAAGTCGAGAGATTGTTAGGTAATACATAACTTGTTAGATTCTACATGCAATGCACCAAGATTGTTTGACGGGCACGATAAGTCTGTGGAGTTAAGAAGTCAGGGGAACACAATCCTAGTGATCGTCTCATACTGATTACAACCCTAATTGTTAGAAATTGTTATTCTTACTACTGTTCTTATAAAAACCCCACATTTACTTTGCGCACTTTCTAATTTAGTCAGCAAACTCATGAAAGATTTTTGTCCTATTCCCTGTAGGATCTACCCCAACCTTATTGGGTTCTATATATGACAAGCAATTACATTATACTTTTTCGGAGGTGTAATTTAGGAGACTTCAATAGGAATAAGTACAATCCACTTATACTCAATACGTATCATAGACCGACTGAGCAAATTAAAAAATAAGGTATATAAATACACACTATGAGCACGTCACCTGTAAGCATAAAATATCCCAAACGGTAGCTCACACCATCTCTACTAACAGTTCTATAAATAGAACATAAGCAAGAAATAGATACATACAAGACACATAATAGGCAAGAAACAGATGAAGTACACAACATAACAATGAAGGTGCATAAATGAATGAAATGCAACCAGGGTGATAATGATGATAATGTGATGTGACCGAGGTTATCACATAACCTCCGTATAAAGCTACCGAGCATCATGCTTCCAAGAAGGATCCATGGGGGGTTCCCAACCTCTATATATATCTATATTTAATCCTAATCTTAATATCTTTATCTCCTCTTCGACTCATGGGCTACGATAAAGGATTTTGTAAAAAATCTCATTTCTATCAAAATTTAGTGTTTCCACAGTGGTACCAATATCTCATGAATATAAGTCTGATATGAGAATGTAATGCTCACAACCAAACCAGTAGGAAGATCTCAAATCCAGCCAATATACACGAACGTGAGCTCAAAAATCCACTCAATAAGTCAATTGTCCATGATTCAATATAAGTCATGTACCATCAGAGTGAAATATGCGAGTAGGACATTAATAATACAAAAATAACCCCCTACTTAGGAATTTCTAACACAAGAAAAATAATCTAACGTATACACAAGGCCAACAATATCATAAAAGACCCACACACAGGCCACACATAGCAAATACTATCTCAAATTGCCAATAATATCAGCATAAGCCCCTACGTGGGCACGCAACAGTAATAACATTTTTTCATATTTATTACCCATACCCATAGCATGATTTTATACAAATACTAACTATCCACCCTAGTATAAAGAAATTTAAGCCATAACCGAGCTCGTGACGTTAAATTTAAAGCCAAAAGCCCTTCATGCGGAGCTTTTTCCCTCTCGAACGGCACCTAAATCAACTAAAACATACAAATATAGAATCTACGTGTAAAAAAAGTCAATGATACGCATATTTTCCATTTTCAAATCGATGTTAAAATGGACTCCTGAAATGGGGTTTTAAAAATATAGGGTAAAACGGGATTCTTTGTTCCTAAACACATTACCCATGATTAAAGTAAGTCATGTAAGAAAACCCATGTGAAAATGGATTAAAATGAGGTTAATACGGAAGAAAAATCATTATTAGGTCGTTTGAGTCAAAATTCCCAAATTTCACTTTTGAAATCATGAATGTACGAGTTATAGATGGAGAGAATTGAAGCAAAATAATTGAAATGGTGATTTAGAGCTAACCCAAGCTTTAAAATTGAAGAAATTACCCAAAAACTCTAAAACCCAAAACTCAAAGTTTTAAAAATGGGAGAAAATCGGGCAAAGGGCATTTAATGCCACCCTGGTACCTTTCCTTATCCGCAAGTGTCGGATAAGCGACCCACTAGTCACTTAAGAGGCACTTTGCTTAAGTAAAGGGGGTCTTGCTTACGTTTCCACCAATTGGAGGATAGGTCGCTTAAATGACCGTCTGGCCGCTTAAGCAGTTGCACTAGTTGAGTGGTGCACCAGCTGGGATTTGGAAAATTTCCAAGTCTCCGCCGACCCTTCGAGATTCACTCAAAATCTTGAGAGTACAATCGAAATATGCTACCATATCAAATTTGAATGTTTCAAACTCAATAGAGATGTCAGATTTTCAAAAAGAAGTTGTTTTCACAGAATTAATCCCTGAGACCCAATTTTACAATCTTTCAAATTGAGGGTCAAAATGAGACATAAAAGCCATAAAATTAGACCAACCACACTACTAGCCCAAAATCGAGGAGTCGAATCTGCTAGCATAACCTATTTTGCCATCTGACACAAAATAATAAATATTGACAAAAGTCCACTGTAAAGCCATTTTAATCTTTAAAAACTACAAACTCATACAAATCACGTCATAATATATGGGGAACAGCGCCAACCATCCCCACACCTTAGAAACATCACGTAACAACCATGGGGAGGGGTAAAATGGTCAAAATATATAAAAATAGAAAACTCACAAGATCAATCCCTTAAAATATCCACCACTAAGAATCTATTTTGTCCTTGAACTAAAGTCAAAAGAAATACCTGAATCAGCAAAAAGTTGGGGATAGCTACAACGCATGTCAGACTCAACCTCCCACGAAGCATCATCTATGGGATGGTGTCTCCACTGGACCTTAACCATCAAAATAACCCTAGAATGCAAATTTCTAACATCCCTGGCTAAAATAGAGACTGGCTCCTCAAAGAAGGACAAACTCTCATCTAATTGTACTGAATCCTAATAAAAAGCATAGGACTCATCTGGAATATGATGTCGTAGCATGAATACATGGAAAATAGGATGAAAACTGATAAATCTAGGGGAAATGCTAACTCATAGGCTACATCTCTAATAGCTTGAATAATCTCAAATGGTTCAATATACCTAAGTTAAGCTTATCCTTCTGCCCAAACTTCATCACGCTCTTCATGGGTGAAATATGAAGAAAGACTAGATCACCAACACTAAATCTTAGGGCATAAATTCTACAGTCCGCATAGTACTTCTAGATACTCTGATCCGCTCAAAGTCTATCTTGAATGATCAAAACTCTATCCAGAGACTCACAAAACAAGTTTGTACCTCGAGGTCTATCCAAAACCTAAAACCAACCAATTAGAGAGCGATAATGCCTACCATATAAGGCCTTAAAGGTTGCCATATCAATATTGAAATGGTAGCTATTAAAACACAAACTCTGCCAAGGCTAAATATTGCTCCCATTGACCTCTAAAGTCTACAATACAAGCGTCTAGCATATAATCCAAAACCTGAATAGTTTGCTCTGACTAACCATTGGTCTGGGGACAACAACCTAGGGTAAGATCAACCGAGATGCCCAACTCTTCCTAAAATGCTTTCTAGAAGTGAGAAGTAAACACTGAACCCCTATATGATATAATAGACACTGGTACACCATGAAGATAAACTATCTCATAAACATAGATATAGGCCAACCTCTCATCACTAAAAGAAACTTGAATAGGGATGAAATAAAAAGATTTGGTCAATCGATCTAGGTGACTCAAAAACTGTTAGAACCATAGTAAGTATAAGGATACCTTGTCACGAAGTCCATAGTGATACGTTCCCATTTCTACTTGGGAATGGGCAACCTCTAAAGAAAACCACCAGACCTCAAATGTTCGGCCTTCACCTGCTGGAAATATAGGCAATGAGCTATAAAGTTCTCGACATCCCTCCACATACCACCCCACTAGTAGTTTTGTCTTACATCTCGATACATCTTAGTCACTCCCAGATGAATGGAATACATAGAACTATGAGCCTTCCCCAAAACAAATCTAACCCAACCACCCACTCTAGGAATACAAACTCGGCCTCAAATTCTCAAGACACCATCGAAGTTAGTGAGGCTTCCTTAGTCTCACCACTCAACACCTTGTCCCAAATCTCTGCCAACCTAACATCATCAAATTGTTGAGCATAAATCTACTCCAATAAAGAAGATTTAGCCTCCACAAATGATAAAATACACCCACGTGTTAAAATATCATGCCTAGTCATCTAGTTACTGAAAGACTGGACCTCTAAGACCAAAGACCTCTCCTAGGTAATAAGACATACAATCCTATTGATACTAGTCGACTTTTGGCTGAAGATATCTGCAACTACATTAAACTTGCTCAGATGATAGTAAATATTAAGGTCATTATCCTTAAGCAACTCAAGTTAACAACGTTGGCTCATATTAAGATCTTATTGAGTGAAGAATTACTGAAGGCTATGGTGATCTAAAAAGATCTCACAATGGACCCCATACAAATATTGCCTCCATGACTTCAAAGAAAACACAATCGCGCACAACTCTAAATTATAGGTAGGGTAATTCTTCTCATAGAGATTCAATAGATGAGAAGAAAATGCAATCACCTTACCTTTCTATATCAATACGACACCTAATCCAACACCAAAAGCATTATAGAAGATGGTGAATTCCACACCCTCCTTTGGTAAAGCCAAGATAAGAGATGATTTCAATAAATCCTTAAGTCTTTAAAAGATTGCCTCACAAGCATTGTCCACTTAAAGAAAATCTTTTTCTGAGTCAACTTGGTCAATAGAGATGTAATAGATGAAAAACCCACAACAAAGCCTCAGTAGTAGCCTGTTAAACCAATAAAACTCTAAATCATGGTAGGAGAAGTAGGCTTAGCCCAATCACAAACCATTGCAATCTTGGTCAAATCGACAACGATACTATCCTTGGTCACAATATGATCAAGAAAGAGATAGACTCTAACCAAAACACACACTTGAAAAACTTAGCATACAACTTCTCTGCTCTCAATCTCGAAATTATAATCCACAAACACTCCTTATGATCAACCTCACTCTTGGAATAAACCAAGATATCATTTATAAATATAATGAAAAAAATTCTACATATAGTCAAAATACCTGATTCGTCAACTCCTTAAATGCGGGTGGGGTATTGGTCAACCCGAAGGACATAACTAAGAACTCATAATGATCATACGAGTCTAAAAAGCTATCTTCAAAATACTTGAAGCGTTACTTCTCAATTGGTTTTACCCGAACCTCAAGTCAATCATCAACAACACTAAAGCACCCTAAAGCTGATCAAATAAATCAACAATATTATAAAAAGGATACTTATTCTTAATCGTTGCCTCGTTCAACTATCAATAATCAATACATATACACATGGACCTATCTTTTTTCTTCACAAATAGGACAAGTTCACCTCATGGTGATATACTGGGTCGAATAAATCCCTTTTCTAACAACTCCTATAATTGATACTTTAACTCGTTTAGTTCTATTGGGGCCATCCTATAAGGAACACGGCTGAACATCAATAGCAAAGTCAATATTATGATCTAGAGGCATACTAGGAAAATTCATAGAACAGACATCCATGAACTCATAGACCATATGAACATAAACCAACAAAGGTGGTGAATCAACACTAGTATCATGAATAAGGGTCAAGTATGACAAACAATCAATTTATACCAAGTAATGAGCCTGAAAAAAAAGAATATAACTCTCTTAGGACCCAAATAAAGCATACCCTTCACAACTATTCTTGGCATACCTGACGAAGCTAAAGTCACAATCTTAGCATAATAGTCTAGAACAACATGATACAAAGCTAACCAATCTATACCCAAGATGACATCAAAATCTATCATATATAGGATAATCAGATCTACCCAAGTCTTATGGCCCGTAAAAGTCACAACACAAGATCAATGAACCCGATCCATCACTAAAGAGTCTCCTATAGAGGTAGAAACATGAATAGGTATGGCAAGAAGCTCACTAGTTGAATCAAAACCTAAAGCAAAATATACAGACACATATGAGATATTCGACTTTAGATCAAATAATAGATACATATTTGAAATAAATAGGGATGATACTTATGATAATAATGTTGAAAGTCTCTGCCTCTGTTCTGGTGGGTATAGCATAGCACAGTCCATGCCCACCACTAAACTAAGTAGCCCCATTACCACCACTATAGGCACCACTACCTCTATCTTATGTACCTCTAGTAGTACTTCTATATACCTGAGGATTACCTCTCGTTGTTGATATAGGAGTAGGATTAAAGATACAGCAGGGGAAATCCTTTGGCACATGGCCAAACTCATTGCATACATAGCAACCTCTATAGCTTGACTTAATTTGAGGAGGTACGACTAAGCTAGAACGACCACCCTAGGATGATGCTCGACTACCCAAAGCCACTAATATAGAATACCTACTACCTGAACCCATAACGGTTGTTGATGCTGGTCAATCGTGGTACCCATGAGAACCTATAAAATTTCTTACTAAACTTTCCCTGACGGTGCACTCTTTTCGTACCTTCCTGAGAAGATCGAAAGATAGACTCGATATAAAAACCCAAGTCTACTAAATAATTTCTTTGAAAAATTGAATATTGTCGAGACAATGACTAAGGTGACAATTCATACCCACTCATCATGAGTCATAAGGCTCCAGTCATTGCCTAACTAGTAAGGTTTCCTTAGGCCACTACCTTGATCATAATTTAGTCCCAATGAGTCGTGAGATCTGGTCATAAGTCATAAAATGTGACTCATGACCATACCTGTGTGAATTCCACAAGTTGTTTCCCAGTCTATGAGTTTACGTGACAACTTATGGCTAGTCATTACCTAACCTGTAGTGACTGGGAGCAATTTTTTGCATATTTTTCATTAAGGGAATTTCGATATTTTTCCTTTCCCACACTTTACCTGAGACTTAAAACACTTTATTTAGCCATTTTTCTATCAATTAACCAAATCAAAATACAACTCTTTACTCTTAAATTTCATAAGGTAAGAGAAATAGGGTTTTTAAAGAATTAAATATATCGGATTTAATTGGTGGTTTTCTCACCAAATTTCATAGTATTTTAGGCATGTATCTCCTCCCTAACTTGATTTTTATATAGCCGAAGCCTTTGCTTTCTCTCTTCCCTCTTTCTTCGCTAACCTCTAAAGGCATATGTTTTGACATTTTTCATATGAATTTAATTATGGATTTGTAATTGGGTTGGAGATTTGGGATTTTTTATTATTGGAATTGCTTTTCCCATGTCTTGAATATAATATTTATGATTTAAATTGTGGATTTTTAATTGAATGGGTTCATGGTTATGGGAATTTGAAATAGGGGACATAGGCTTCCCCCAAATTATTAGATTTTGGCTTGATAATAGTAATATCCTCAACCCACCTTTATAAACTTTGAGTTTAAATATGTAATTTGCATGATTTAACATACTTTTGGAACTATTACATTATATTAAAGGATTGAAAGGACTTGGTGGGCATGTTTTTGGTTTAAATGGAACTTGGGAGTCAAATGGTTACATGAATTGGTTGGCATAATTGATTTAGCTTGCAAGCATAATTGATATGATGATACAAAATAGTAAATGCCTTAATAAATTACTCATAGGGTTAATGGATTGGTTTATATGGATAATGGTTTTAATTTAGGCTTAAAGAGAATTGTGTAGCTCATCATGAAGGTGGAGGTCCTGGGAGGGCCGATACTTGAAACAACATTTCCTGACATAGGGGCAATATGATTGTGCACATGGTTTACAATTTATATATATATATATATATATATATATATATATAAAATGAATATGTGTATGTGGTTTGATTGATTTTGGAAATGATATTATTTTATCACTTTTCCTGAGTTACATGTCAGTGCTTATCCTACTGATCATCCTAGGATGCTACATTTATCATGATGTAGTGTCTGCCATATTTTCTTTACCCCTATGTAGTGTTAGGTTATATGGTTATCGATTGAGTTAACATGAAGTGTTGATCCTCCATCATCTGAAAAGCTTTATCATTTTATTAGGTTTTATTTTAGTTTTTGGGAATTGAAAAGTTTTATTGTCATGATCGGAGGCATGTCCCAACCAAATTTGATATCTTAGATTTAGAGTCTTTTGTGGACAAAAGTATGGGTGGGATATTGTTTGTGGGCTAATTTTCTTTATTTGGTTATTTATTTACATTATTATCATGTTTGTCTTATCTTCCACTATCTATTACATTGTGTTTTGGATGTTAGGCTAAAAGGGTGGTCTCTGGCTCTCAGTGGTCTGGAGATAGTTATCATGACTAGACCCTAGTTTGGGTCATGAAAAGCTTGGTATAAGAGCATGGTTCAAGGTCATTGGATGTCCACAAATCCATGTAAATTAAAGCCTCTTTTATAGGTGTGTAGCACACCAAACTTATAAAGGAGAGTCTACAAGTCATTAAGAAATGTTTCCCCTTTTTGTTCTTTAGTTTAGGCTATAAGGTCTAGTGTCTTGAAATTTTCCTAGCTCTTAACTTACTTACATGTGGAGGGGACTCACCCTGTTCATAAAATGCAGACCTGGTCTAGGATCCTTATTCCTAATTGTACCACTCTATTTAAGGGTTTCACTGTACCTACTAGACCTTTCCCAGTTGGTGACACTCATGGTCATTTACCTCAGGTGGATATCTATAGTGTAGAGTTTCATCGATCTATTTATTTGTTTGCTTAATTGGTGGCATTTAAGTCTCATCAGTATGGTCCTGTTAGTTCTGCTATAACTTTATCTGGGGTTACTTGAGTTGTGCATTTTATGAGTTTGAATCCCCTAATATTTACAAGCTCTGAGGTTAAGGAGGATCCTCATAGGTTCATTGATGAGATAGAGAAAATCATTTGGGTAATGCATACTACTGATGTGGAGGGTGTAGAGTTTATTGCCTATCAGTTCAAAGACATGGCTTAGCAGTGGTATGAGGAGTGGGAGGCGTTAAGGGGTGTTAACGTTGATAAGTAGTGTGGGATGATTTCTCAAGTGTCTTCATTGATCATTTCTTTTCTCAAAAGTTGAAGGAAGCTAAAGTAGAAGAGTTCGTGAACTTGAGGCAAGGTAAGATAAGCGTGAAGAAGTATGCATTGAAATTTCAATAGAGTTCCCAGTATGCTTTGCAATTAGTGTCTAGCATAAGGTCTTGAATGAGAATGTTGTTGGGCTTTCCAATGATTTGGTATTGGAATGTAAGGCTATAATGTTGAACAATGATATGGACATCTCTCGACTTGTAATTTATATGCAATAAGTGAAGGGTGAAAAAAGGCAAGTAAAGATGGGAGAAAGGTAGAATGAGAAGTTCAGGTATTCAAAGTGGGGTATGAATTAGCAGAATAGTGGGAGGGATGGAAAACAATAGACCAAGAAGAAAACTTGGGGAAATTCTAGTTCATATTCATAGATGAGTACTCCTTATCCTAAGTTTTCTAGTGATCATCATTTTTAGGCTACTTGTGGTCCTAAGTAATAGGGTGCCCAGTCTTAGGCAAGTAGAGCTCAATCAATCCCACCTTATCTTTCTTTCTGATTTTATGGATAGCTTCACCATGGTTATTGTGATGAGGGGAGAAATTTGTGCTTTAATTATGGTCATCCTGGACATATACAGAGGTATTATCCAATAAATAAGGTATCCATTTGAGCAAATAAGGTTCTGGATGCCACTTCTTCAGCTCCTACATCAAAGAGTAACACTTCAGGTGTCGACACTGGTAGAGATCATTTCTATTCTCTTGCCACTTATTAGGAATCTGAGGCATCTCCTGATATTGTTACTGGTATATTACAGCTTTTCTCTCATGATGTTTACTATTTGGTTGATTTGGGTTCTACCCTATCTTATGTGAACCCTCATGTGGTTGTACATTTTGGTTTTGGCCCAAATGTATTTCAAACCCCTTCTCTATTTCTACTTTGGTAAGTGATTCTATTATCGCTAGAAGAGTCTATAGGGGTTGTGTAATGTTTATTCATAATATGGAGACATTAGTAGATCTAATAGAGTTGAACATGCTAGATTTTCATATTATCTTAGGGATGGATTAGCTTCATTCATTCTATTCTTCTTTGAATTGTCAGACCTAAAAGGTCAGTTTCCATTTTCCTAATGAATCAATAATCAAATTGGAAGTAAATTCCATAGTACCCAAAGGGAAGTTTATCTCTTATCTTAGAGCTCAAAAATTGATTTCCAAGGGGTATCTATATAATTTAGTTCAGGTTAAAGATTTTAGTTTTGAGGGTTCCTCTTTTCAATCTATCCTTGTGGTTAATGAGTTTCCTGAAGTATTTCCCGATGATCTTCCTGGAATTTCGATTGATAGAGAATAGATTTTGGGATTAATATTCTACCGAATACCCATCCTATTTTCATTCCTCCTTATAGAATATCTTCAGCTAAATTAAAAGAGCTTAAAGAGCAGTTGAAAGATTTTGTTGATAAGGGTTTCATCCATCCTAGTATTTCTCTATGGGGTGCTATGGTGCTATTCGTACGAAAGAAATATGGATCTCTTTGGATATGTATAGATTATCATCAGCTGAATAAGGTTATAATTATGAATAAGTACCCTCTTCCTAGGATTGATGATCTTTTTACCAACTTCAAGGTGTTAGATGGTTCTTTAAGACTGATCTTCATTTGGGGCATCATCAGTTGAAAATTAGGGAGGTTGATATTCCCAAGACTGCTTTCTGAACCTGGTATGGTCATTATAAGTTTTTTATTATGTCATTATGTTGACCAATGCTCTGGTTGCTTTCATGGACCTTATGAATCACGTATTTAGGAAGTTTCTAGATTTATTTGTTATAGTCTTCATTGATGACATCTTGATGTACTCTAAGAGTGGGGAGGATCATGCCAATCACCTCCTAAATTTTGGTTAAGTGTTGTGAATTTTGGTTAAGTGTTGTGACTTTTCTTAGGCATATTATTTTTATTGAGGGGATCAAGGTGGATCCATAAAAAGTTGAGTCAGTTAAGAAGTGGCCTAGACCCACAAATCCAACTGACATTAGGAGCTTATTAGGCTTGGTTGGGTATTATATGAGGTTTGTGGAGTGTTTCCCTTCTATTATTGCTATGTTGATGAATATAACTCAGAAAAAAGGTAAATTTCTTGTGGTTTGATGCTTGTGAGGGTGATTTTGAGAAGTTGAAGGATAAATTAACTTCTGTGCCCATTTTGACCCTACCTAAGTGTACTAATGGATTTGTTGAGTATTATGATATATCCCTTGTGGTATTGGGTTGTGTTTTAATGCAGTATGGTAAGGTTGTGTCTTACACTTCTAGGTAGCTTAAGGTTCATGAGAGAAATTACCCAATTCATAATTTAGACTTTGCAGATGTGGTCTATTCCTTAAAGATTTGGTGACATTATTTGTATGGGGTGCATATAGACATTTATTCTAATCATAAGATCTTGCAGTATGTATTCACTCAAAAGGAATTGAATCTCAAGTAGAGACAGTGGCTCGAATTAATTAAGGATTAGGACATAAGTCTGTACTATCTTCCAGGTAAAGCTAATGTCGTTGCTGATGCTCTTAGCAGGTTGTATATGGGAATCTTATCTCATGTGGATGGGGAGAAAAGAAGATTGGTGAAGGACATTCACCAGTTAGAAAATTTAGGAGTTTGTCTCCTGGACTCTGAGGATAGAGGAGTGGTTGTTTAGGAAAAGGTTAAATCATCTCTTGGTATTAAGGTATGGAGAAACAGTCTATAAACCCTATACTCATGTAGATTAAGGATTATGTGTGTTAGTAAAAGGTTATGTCATTCGATATTGAGGGAGATAGCATCCTGGGTATCAAGGCAGATTATATGTTTCCGATGTTGATAGGCTGCGAGAAAAGATTTGACTGAGGCTTATGAGTCAAGGTATACAGTTCATCAAGGTTATATTAAGATATTTCATGACTTAAAAAAGATCTATTGGTGGAATAATATTAAGAGAGATGTAGCGAATTTAGTGGCTAAGTGTATGGTTTGTCAATAAGTAAAGGTTAAATATTTGAGGCTGGGTGGCATGTCTCAAGAAATAGAGTTTCCTGTATGGAACTGGGATAGGATTAATATAGATTTTGTTACTAGTCTTCTACGGTCTCGTAATCAGTATGATTCGATATGGGTTATTGTGGATAGGATGACTAAGTCTGCGCACTTCTTGCTTATAAGGACTACCTACTCTTGTGAGGATTATGCTAAGTTGTTCATTCAGGAAATTGTGAAGTTGCATGGAGAGACTGTGTCCATTATTTCAGATTGATGTACGTAATTTTCTACTCATAATTAGCAGTCATTTCAAAAAGCTTTAGGCACGCAGATAAACCTTAGCACCGCTTTCCACCCTCAAACGGATGGAAAAGTGAAACAGACCATTTTTACTTTGGAGGATATGCTAAGGTCCTGTGCAATTAATTTTGGAGGTAGTTGGGTTAGTCATTTACCTCTCATTGAATTTGCATACAATAATAGTTATTATTCGAGTATTCAGATGGCTCCTTTTGAGGCTCTTTATGGTAGGAAGTGCATGTCTCCTATTGGGTGGTTTGAAGTTAGTGAGACTAAGCTGTTTTGTCCTCACTTGGTTCACCAAGCCATGGATAAGGTGAAGATTACTAGATAAAGGCTTAAGGTTGCTCAATGTCGTCAAACGTCTTATGCGGATGTGAGGTGAAGGGAATTGGAATTCGAGGTTAGTGATTGGGTGCTCTTGAAGGTCTCTTCTATGAAGGGAGTGATGATGTTTGGAATAAGAGGAAGCTTAGTCCCTATTATATTGGTCCATATCCGATTATGAGGAGAGTCGGGAATATTGCTTATGAATTTGAGTTACCGGGAGTATGACTTTTATTCATCCTATGTCTATGTGTCAATGTTGAAGAAGTGCATGGGTGATCCTTCTTTAATTATTCCTACAGAGGATGTTGGTATTTCAGATTCCTTGCCATATGAGAAAGTTTCAATAGGATATTGGACAAATAAGCCCATTGATTGATAATTAAGGATGTGGCTTCGGTGAAGGTTCTTTGGATGAACCAAAAGGTGGAAGAAGCTACTTGGGAAGCTGAAGAGGACATGAAGTCTAAATATTTGTTCCTGTACCCCGCAATGGATGAAAATTCTCAAGGTATGATTTTGTTTTCCTTCTCGTGGCATTTCTAAATTTATCGGTTGGGTATGTGTGTATTCTCTATGTTATCGTGATAATGAGTGCCTTAACTCCTCATTCAGAGATGAATGATCCTAGGGGGGTAATATAATACCCAGGCCTTGGACTTAAAAATTTCGTTGAAGAATTTAACACTGTCCAGGCAATAACTTAGGTGACGAGTCATACCCACTCATCTCGAGTCATAGGGCTCAAACCGTCGCCTACCCAATGAGATTTCCCTAGGCCACTTCCTTGATCACGACTTGGTCCTATCGAGTCGTAAGGTCTGGTCATGAGTCGTAGGATGTGACTCATGACAATACTAGAGTGAATGCCCCAATTTTCTACCTAGGCTAATATTTTACGTGACAACTAGTGGCCAGTCACCACGAGCCATTACTTGACCCATAGCAACTGGCAACAATTTTCTAGCATGTTTTTCATTAAGGGAATTTTGGTCTTTTTCCTTCCTTACACTTCACCCATGACTTAAAACACTTCATTTAGCGCTTTTTCCATCAGTTAACCAAATCAACACACAACTCTCTCCTCTCAAAATTCTTAAGGCAAAGGAATTTGGGTTTTCAAGGGATTAAACATCTAGTCTTCAATTGGTGGTTTTCGCTCCAAATTTCTTGGTATTTCAGGCATGTCTCTCTTCCTTAACTTGATTTTTATATAAACGCATATGTTTAATCATTGTTCATATAAATTTAATGTGGGTTTGTAATTGGGTTGAGGATTTTGGATTATTTACTATTGGAATTTCTTTCCCCATGTTTTGATATGATATTCATGCTTTAAATTGTGGATTTTGAATTTAATGGTTGCATGGTTATAGGAATTTGAAATGGAAACATGGGTTTCCCCCAAATTGTTGTATTTTGGCTTGATAATGGTAATATCCTCAACCCATCTTCATGAACTTTGGTTTTAAATGTAGAATTTGCATGATTTAACTCACTTTCAGAACTATTGCATTATATTAATGAACAAATGGACTAAACGGATTTGAAAGAACTTGTTGTCCATGGTTTTAGTTTTATGGAACTTGGGTGTAACGCCCCGGAAGTACCCTTGGACGTCACATGATGCTCAAGACTATGAGTAGTCTCACGCTAACCCTTTTAGCCTTCTAAACTTGGAACTCATGATATAAGTAAAATAACATATGAAATCTGAAGATAACTATATTAATATCCTTGCTGAAAGTTTTAAACTTGGAAATAAAAAAAAACAATCTCTTTTGAATCTAAAACAAAAAATAGTCGAACAAGCCTCAACTTCTGACTAGAGAGCCACTGGGGCAAGCCCCAGCTGACCCGAACTTAATAGAAATCAAATAACTAATATTCTTTATTAATATTAAAGTCTGATAAAATGGGTCCTCAAACTATGAGGACTCACCAAAAGTCAGGATGTAGGTGGAGATGTCCGTAGTCAATCACGCTGCTGGAACTGAGCACCAGAACCTACATTATGAGACAATGTAGCACATAGACATATATTTAGATCAGTACCTCTAAAATGTACTAAGTAGGTGGGGGTAGATACATAAGTAAAACAATAATTCAATATGCACATAGATAAGTGTAAATGACTCACCTTGGGCTTGAATAAAACAAAGACCGCAATATCATAAAACATAACCGATGAAACATAGTAATAAACATTGTGATCCATAACACTTAGTTCTAAAATCTTTAATTTTTATTCTTTCTTAGGTAAAAATCATGTGAGCTATCATGTAGTCCAACGTCTCACCTATTGGGAAGAGTTTTCCTACTCTTACCATCGGAATAGAACCTTAACTTAAGTGATCACTATACTCAACCCATATTGGGACTTAAAGCCTATGGTGGCACTTAGTTTTGGGGCATGTGACCTCGCACTCATACCCAACTCGATGCTAAATACTACTCCCATATTATGTATATGCTCTTACTTTAGAAAATCCACCTCAAAAATAGCATAAGGGTTTACAAAATGAAAACGAGTTATGCTTCTCTTTACTTTAAATCATAATCAGGATGAACAAATGAGGATTCCATAGCTTATCTTAAGATCAAAAGATCAATCTTTCCTTTAAATCTTGGTATAGACTTATCAAAGGAGATTAAAAGCATCATCTTCTTGAAATCTCAAAACTTGTACTTAGGGCTTATAATATATATGCTTAACTGCTTAGGAATTCGTAACATAACTTCATGCTCAATAATCTTCTTTAAATACTTCAATAATTTCAATCAAGATAATGAGATCATAATCACAATATGAATCTTTTAAATCAAAACATGAGCATATGCAATCTTGATGCACTTAAAGCCTTGAATCTCATGTTTTCTTTCATATAACTTGTAACACAATATCATGCTTAAAACTCAATTGAAAATCTTTAATCAATTTCTCAAATCGTACTCATGGTACTCAAATCATAAAAGATAATTCTTCAAGTCAGGACATAAATAAATGAGAACAATTATGCACTTTAATGCTTCAATCTCTTTATAAACCCATAAACTCAAAACAAGATAATTTGGGTATGAACCCTAATTGCAATTTATGTAATAATTTGGGTATGAACCCTAATTGCAATTTATGTAATACAACTTTAAAACTAGTTTGGGCACAAGGATAAAATGGTATCCTTGTTCACAAACCCCACCCCACATACCTTAAACTTTTAACTTGGAAGAGAAATACCAATCTTGATGCTTTCTTGAAGGTTCTTGAACTTGGGGAACTCGAATTCTTGATTTCTTGGGGATGAAGGAATTGAATTTTGTGATCTTGGGGGAGAGGGAAAGGTTTTCTTGAGAGATATTTGGAGAAAAAAAGGCAAATAATGCCCTAAATAATGCCCCAATTCGTATTATGGGCGATTTGGGTTAAGAGAAAAAGACACAATTGCCCCTCGGGAAATTAAGTTCGTAATTGGGCATAACACGCTTACTGTGATATGGTCTAATTATGGTCGGCCATATCCCTCACCACAATGCGGTGAACTTGAAAATATGAATATTGCTGCGATGCGACCTTATCACGTTGACTTGCTGGATTCGTTATCTAAACATGACGCAAACCTCATCCGAAAAATCCAAAACTTCTCCAAGGAATGCTTCTTACACCCTTCAACATGAATTAACTCAAAAATCAACACATTGGGATCGGTAAGACTTAACTAAAAATCCTCAAAGTTTAGAAGCCTTAAAAATGACTAAGTCCCCAACACTTGGTGAAATGTTTAGGCCTTAATCCCCTAATGCATGCAACTAGAATATAAACTAAGTTAAGAATAATACGGGGTATTACATTGGGAGTCTAATGTTCTCATGAATTGGTTGGCATAATTGATTTAGCATACAAGCAAAATTGTGATAACCATACCAAACGGTAAATGTCTTAATGAATGAATCTTAGCTAAATGATTGGGTTATGTGTATAATGATTTTAATTTGGTCTTAAAGAGGGTTGTGTAGCGCATCACAAAGGTGAAGATCCCGAGGGGGACCTATACTAAAAACCACGTCTGCCGGTATGGGGGTCTATATGACTGTATGCATGGTTCACACTATATATATATATATATATATATATATATATATATATATATATATATATATATATATATATATTATAATGGTTAGCTCCTCAGTGGCTTTGGCCATTCCTCAGATTTCCTCGGTTTATGCAACTAACACACGTTGGGACCCTTTTAGCCAAAGGAGATGAACCCATATAGACCGTGGTTCCTTTAGGATGGATAGAGCTACACAATCCAGGCTAATATTTTGAAATCTCATGTTCATGACCCTTTTTCCTATTCCGACATCTAATATGTATATATGAATGTGTGCATGTGGTTTGATTGATTTTTGGACACGACATTATTTCATCACATTCCCTGAGTTACTAACATAACCCATCTTGGGTCCTTGTCGTAATGGGCATCCCAAGTCTAATCGGGACTGGAGACCACCCCCGTTACCCAACCCAACCTCCAGTTGTCTGCCCCGAGTTGGCTAAATTTTGAAAATATAATAAGATAGCATAACATTCTAGATTACAAAATCTGGATAGATCTATTATCGAGACCGACCCAACCGAGTCCAACCGTCCGAACCCAACCATTAGCCAAACCATAACCACATGAGTTCCATCATAATTATATATAATCCCAAAATAAAAAAGGATAGAACAGTGAGAAATTTAGTCCTATGGTATCATCCCTAATACCAATACAAATACCAAGGCGGACACCAATACCGATCCCGTACATACCAACCCATAGTAGTTCCACAAAGGCCTCTAACCAAAAGAATACCAAAATCCGATTGGGACATTTCCCCAACCATATCCATAAATAAAAAATAACATCCATGAAATGGAGACTTTCGAAAAGATGGAAGCTCACCACTTCAATCTAGTAGTTGATCCCGAATGTTCGATAGCTAAGCAGAAGAAGTAGAACGGTCGGTTCCTGCATCATGTGGTGATACAGCCGCCCGAAGACGGGTTAGCGGATAAATGCTAGAATGAACTCAAGATAAGGATAAAATGATTCCAACCAGTAAAACCAAGTAAACCAACTATGTGCATACAAACCATACAAATATATTTAACTATGACGGGATAGGGAACTGAGTTTAGCATGCATTTAAAATCATTTACCTAGGTATGTGAAGCTTAACCATCCTTAACCACCCACGGGCTATATAGGTCCAATGTAACCCCCTGAACAGGCCCCGATGCGTGTAACCGTATGAGCCGAAGATACCATTAGAGTAAGGGATTCTTAAGTTCCCTCATTCTCCATGATACATACATACAATGTACTTAGAGGATTCTCACGTACCTCATAGTATCATAAAAAGGGTGGTCTCTATGCCCTACCCCTCATGTCAACAAACATAAGTTTCCAGTGTTCCCTCATTGAAATCCACCTTCACGGTTATCCATCACACCCCGCTATTATTTCCCAATTAAAACCATATCCATGAAACCAAACCATTATTATTAACGAGGCTATACATAGTGGTATCATCATACCTACTATAACTTGAAAGTATTGTCCTTAGCTAAGCCTTTTGGAGATCAAAGGAGTCTCATGTACCCATAGATCACATTACCAATTAACTTAGAGGAGTACCATGTACCCCATAAGTGTTACATTATTATGATTACTTGGGAGATTCCACTGTACCCTACAAGAATGATTGTTAAACCAAAACCATTCCATTTTGACTATTCCAAACCATAACCATTTAGGGTACCATTACCAAGTTTAAACCATGTAATAGTTCCATTAAAATCCAACAATGTAATCAAAGCACTCTCATAGGTATTTTATCAAACGTAATTGGGACATAGAATTTCCAAAACCAAAATCAATTACCAAATAACCATTCCCATGAAACCAATTATCCAAAAGAACCATTAAAGCATATAAAAGAATAATTAAAACATGGGAAAATCATAAACAAGCATTTATAATCAAAAGCCCATTTTATATTTGAAAACCCAAAACCATACAATAATCAAACCATGAAAACATTGTATAAAACCATGCCTTTAGTTGGGACTAATAATAAGAGAAGAGAACATTCCTTAAACCAAGAAGATGATGGACAAAAATAATCAACACAAACCCTAAATAAATACTTCAGATGAAACCCTAGCCTTCCTTTACCCAAAATCCTTAGAGAGAATTGTAGAGTGTTTAAGAGAAGTTTCTAAGTGTTAATGAAAAGAATAATAGGGCAAATAACCTTTCAGTAGGAATATAAGTCATAGGGTCTTATTAGGTTAAGTGGAGAAATGTCCAGATTGCCCTCACTTAAGCTCCCAAAAATCCCGTCAGGTGGGTATGACTATCCATACCAGTCGTACCCTCCATTACGAGTGGTACCTACCACTCATACCCAAGTCCATCTTCCTTGGACCCAATATTTTCAAAGGAATGACTCACCCTAAACCATGTTGTATCCAAGTATACGACTAGTATCCATGATCCGTACCCCTGGCAAAATAAAATCCCGAGATGATTGAACACTGACCTCCATACGAGTCCATGGTATGACTCGTACCCTGGCTTATGGCTCTTGGTGAGCAACTCATACTCAGATCCAACTTAAGTTACCAAGCCTAAGATTAACTAAAGTAACCAAAAAACCTATATCAATCGATTTGACTCATACCACCCTAGTCGTATCCATTCCAGAACCAAAATCCACTTCACCAACCAACATTGGTCAGCCTACGACTAACCCATACCATTCGTATACTAGTGTACGAGTCATTTTCACTAGTCGTTTCTTGTCCAGAGACCAGAAATCTAGGAAATTTTCTAAGGGCCAGAAACCCATAGTGTTTCGGTCTCCCTCACTAGGAACATTCGTCCCTGAATGACGGACAAGGTAGGGTAATCACAAACATAATTCATTTGTATTATTAAATATCAATAAAACCTTTAACGAAGTTTGGAAACACAGATGCAAAGATATTAATCTTTCCTTTAACAAACTCAGAAAATAAATATGTTTTCAAGAACACATACCTTGCACACGAATCCCAGGAGGAGAAAATAGGTGCAGAAACTTGAACGTCATGTCCTTCTCTGTTTCCTATGTAGCCTCTTCCATTTTCTAGTTCCACCATAGAACCTTAATCGAGGCCACCTCCTTGGTCCATAACTGATGAACCTGGTAATCCAGTATCTCAATTGGGACCTCTTTATAAGACCGAGAATCCGAGATACCCAAGCCCTCCAAGGGAACCACCAAAGAAGGATCACCAAGACACTTTCTCAACATAAATACATGAAATACCGATTGAATTTAGCTCAAAACTGAAGGCAACTCCAACTCATAAGCCACATTACCAGCCCTCCGCAAAATTGCATAAGGACCAACAAACCGGGGACTGAGCTTCCCCTTCTTACCAAACTAAATTACTCTCTTCATGGGAGATACTTTTAGGAACACCTTATCCCCAACCGCAAACTCCAAGTCTCTACACTGTATACCCGCATAGGACTTCTAGCAACTTTGGGGAGCCTTGAACCTATCCCAAATCACCTTCACCTTTTCCATATCCTGATAAACCAAATTCAGACCAAACATGTCTGTCTCACCAAGACCAAACCATCAAATAGGAGATCTACACCTCCTACTATATAATGCCTCAAAAGGAACCATACTAATACAAGAATGATAGCTATTATTGTAAGCAAACTCTACCAAAGGTAGACGCTCAACTAAATTGCCACCATAATCAATCACACATGCCCGAACCATATCGTCCAAAGTATGAATAGTCCTTTCCGTTTTCCCATCTGTCTGATGATGAAAAGCAGTACTCAGACTCACTTTAGTACATAATCCCTTATGAAAAGATTGCCAGAAATAAGACAAAAACTGTGTACCACGATTTGAGATAATTGAAACAGGTACCCCATGCAACTTCATAACTCCTGAAGATACAACTTCGCATAATCATCCGCCAAAAAGGTAGTCCTCACTGGAAAGAAGTAAGCAGAATTCCTCATCTTATCCACGATGACCCGAATCAAATCAAATTAGTTCCGCGATAGAGGAATACCGGAAGAAATCCATATTGATCACCTCCCATTTCCACCCAGGCAAATCAATTTCTTTATACAACCCTTCAGGCCTCATGTGCTTAACTTTAACTTGTTGACACACCATGCACTTGGCTACAAAATCAGCCAAGCCCCTGATTATACCATTCCATAAAAATATCTCTTTGATATCATGATATATCTTCATAGAACCGTGATGAACAACATAGTGTGATTCATGCACCTCAGCCAAGATCCTTTGTCGCAACCCATCAATGTAAGGAACACACAACCTCCTTTGGTACCGTAAAGTACTGTCACATCTGATCTCGAATACCATTCCCTTTTTTGCACCTACATCACTCTTGATTTTCATCAAGATAGGATCTAGCACCTGTTTCTCCTTATCCTCTTCATCAAGAGATGATCTAACCGCCTCCTGTACTAGCATACGACCATCGTCGGAGTCCAAGAGACAAACTCTAAGATTAGACAAGTGGTGAATATCCTTTACCAATTCCCGCTTCTCTTTATGTACATGACCAAAACTCCCCATGGATAACCTGTTAAGAGCATCGGCAACAACATTAGCCTTACCTGGATGATAGTGAAGACTCATATCATAGTCCTTGAGAAGCTCCAACCAGTTTCGTTGCCTGAGATTTAGCTCCTTTTAAGTAAACACATACTTTAGACTCTTATGATCAGAAAAGATGTCTACGTGCATCCATATAAATAATTCCACCATATTTTCAAAGAAAAAACCACCGCCAACAGCTCCAAATCATAAGTAGGGTAATTCCTCTCATGCACCTTCAACTGCCTGGAAGCATACGCAATTACCTTCCCATGTTACATCAAAACACAACCAAGTCCTACCTAAGATGTATCACAATATACCACAAGCCCCTCATTACCTTTAGGCAATGTCAAAACCAAAGTTGAAGTTAGCTTATACTTAAGCTTCTCAACACTCCCTTCACATGCTTTCGACCAAGAAAACTTTACCTTCTTCTGAGTTAACTTAGTCAAAGGAGCAGCTATCGAAGAAAGCTTTCCAAAAACCGCCTATAATGCCCAGTCAAACCCAAGAAGCTCTGAATCTCAATTGGAGTCATGGGTCTAGGCCACTTTTTAACCACAGCCACCTTCTGAGGATCCACCCTGATCCCCTCACTAGAAATAATATAACCCAAGAAAGTTATAGTGTTCAACCAAAACTCACACATGGAAAACTTGACATACAATTATTGTTCCTTCAAGATTTACAACACCACAAAGAGGTGATTGGCATGATCCACCCCACTTTTAGAATACACCAAGATGTCATCAATGAAAACAATGACAAAAAGATCCAAGAACTTTCTGAAAACCCTGTTGATTAAATCTATAAATTCCCCCAGGGAATTAGTCAATCCAAATGACATAACTAAGAAAACAAAGTGTCCACACCGACTACAAAAAGTCGTCTTAGGTATATACTGCTCCCTAATCTTAAGTTGATGATACCCAAACCAAAGGTATATAGTAGAAAAGAACTTGGGACCTTGCAACTAATCAAGAAAGTAATCTATACTTGGAAAAGGATACTTGTTCTTAACTATTACCTAGTTCAACTGCCGATAGTTAATGCACATCCAAAGGGAACCATCCTTCTTGCGCACGATTAACATCGATGCACTCCACGGGGATTCATAGGATGAATAAACCTCTTATCCAGAAGATCCTTAAGTTTTTTCTTGAGTTCCCTCAACTCAGTTAGAGTTATTCTATAAGGAGGAATAGATATTGGACGAGTGTTCGGAACCAAATAAATACCAAACTCGATTTCCCTATCCGGAGGAACACCAGGAAGAACATCTGAAAAAGCTTTAGGAAACTTATTTACCATCAGAACTAAGTAAAAAGAAGGACCTTCCGAGTTAGAATCTTTAACCCAGACCAAGTGATAAAGACATCCTTTGGAGATTAATCTCTAAGCTCTAAGATAAGAAATAAACCTCCCCCTCGAAGCTAGGGAACCACTCTCCCACTTTATAACCGCTTCACCAGGAACCTAAAGATAACCTTATGGGTCCGACAATCTAAGGACGCATAGCAAAAGTGTAACCAATCCATCCCCAGAATAACATTAAAATCCACCATATCCAGCTCAAACAGATCTACCAAGGTTTGATTGCTACCAACAGATACCACAAACCCCCTATAGACTCTTTTAGCAATAACCGAGTCACCTTTCGGGGTAAAAATAGAAAAAGGATTCAAAAAAACCTCAGGATCAAGACCAAAACACACAGCCACATATGGGGTCACATAAAAAAGAGTGGACCCCGGATCAAGCAGGCAATACACATCATGAGAAAAGAGTTTTAATGTACTAGTAACGACATCAGGTTATGCCTTAGATTCCTGTCGAGATGCAAGAGCATACAACCTATTTTAGCCTGTGCCGGTACCAGAACTAGGAGCAGACACAGAAGCAGCACCACTAGGTACAGGAGCAGAAAAAAAAGCAATCGGAGCCTTGACTTCCTCCGAAGCACCCTTACTAACTGGACAGTTTTTTAGCATGTGTCACTACAAGAAAAACAACCTATAAGCAAGGGCAATATGGTCCCAGAAAGTTCAAATCTTGTCCCAATTGGTCTTTCAGGATGGGAAAAATTTGGTCGCGTCCTGTCCTAATAGGCTCCGCCGCAAAAGGTCATTAGTGACGAGTTTAATAAGTCGGTCCGTAAAATCCTTTTGAGACGGCAAAAAATCTGGTCGTAATTATCTTTTTGCGATGGTATATCTTGTCTCAATCGACTAATACCTGATCGAAATTATCCTTTTGTGATGAGCGATCTCATCCCAAATACACTAACTACCTCGTCATAATAATTTTTTAGCGATAGTATATCTTGTCTCGAATAGATACCATCGTAATTATTTTTTTGCTACGGTATTTCTCTTCCCAAATAGAATAACTACCTGGTCATAATTATCCTTTAGCGATGAGAAAAATTCTTTTCCTAGATTAATCTTTTAAGGACAAGCAACATCTTAGTATTAAAACAACCTTTAAGGACGAGCAAAATCTCATCCTAGATAAACATTTAAAGACGAGCAATATTTCTAGTCTCTAATTGACCACAAATGAGCCTAATATCACAAAATAATAAATTTCGTCAAATAAATATAAAATTACTATTGAAAATCTCGATATAAAAACATGATATAAGTAGGGACCAAGAAACTTAGTTAAGATCCCATGATATTAGTTTCAATATTTGTTTCACAAAAAACATAGTTACCATCCCGATCGAGCTAGAGTATGATATCAAATATTCCATAACATTTGAATAAATAGCAAAAAAATAAATTCCTGTTTCTAATGTTTAAGTCATTGGCTTTCAGTTCAAATTGCTTGCTTCCATCACAGAGCCAAAAATAATCAAGTCCTCGACTTTCAGTTCCTACTATTTCACCTAAATTAAATAACTCCTGCAACACTAAAGCAAAATTTTAGTATATTGCTTCACCACATATGCTCGGCATAAATCAAGTAAATATATTAGAGTATCAAATTCAATTTATAAACACTCAAGTGCAGAGAAAGCTCCATGAACCATTTAAAAAAGATGGAGTAACAAAAATTGCCCAATATGTACATCATACCTTAACACTAAGCATAATCAAATACTTAGCAGTTAACAAGAGTGCCATTTTAATAGTATACTCAAACCTTAGTAGCACTTCATTGTCACAACTTGAACATGAATAGAGTCCTGTTTCAATTTGTAACTGTATATGAATAACTAAAGCTCTTTAAATAGTTGCCGACTGCCAGCTTTCTTAAGGAATTCTACATAATTTCAAGTGTCATCAAACCACATCAGAAACTAACTATTTTTGCTATTTCTTATACTTCTATTACGACTATTTACATCTTGAGCTGGGGATCTATCCAGAAACAGCCTCTTTACCTTAACGACTAAGTACACTTTTCCCTCTCCCGACCCAACTTTGTGTGGATAAACACTGGGTATGTTATTGTAACCTTACTTAACCTGAAGTAAATGGTACACCAATGAGGTTAAAGAGATCAGTATAAATTGCATTCTCAGCTGCAATAAAAAATCAAGAAACTACAGAATGAATTAAATGCTTTAACATAAAAGATTACCCACCATACAAAACTGTAAATCCAAGTCTAGATGCTAATCTTTATGAAAATTGGACGACCAGTCGTAGTCATAAAGAAAGAATATATGAATCCTAATTAACTAGGAAATAAATAAGGAAAGGATTTCCCTCACTAACTTGGAAACAAATAACAAAAGATAATTTTTCTTGGTGAAGCACGATTACTAACTTCCACCTTCAAACATCACTACAAGAAACAGGAAGGCTATCTAATCGAAGTTACCTGCATCACTACACCAGCAACAACAACAGCGCATTGAGCAGCTTCTGCCCAAGACTGCATTTCTTGATGAGCATCACAAAGATGCAGTAACCACATTATGTGAAGATCTGGTACAGGAGAAAATGTCATCGCTAGTTTATTAAAGCTCTCTGCAGCTGCATATCTGTCGACATTCATAACAGAGCCCTATAGGAAAATAGTGCAAGAGAATTACAAGAGAGTTAATGACAAAACACCTTTGAAGAATATTAATACATTGTACTTAGAGCAGTGATTAAGGAGGCCAAACTTACAGAAGTGCATATTCCAGGATGGCATCAAGAGCCATAAGAACACTCTCAGAAAGAAATTTCACCTCAGACCAGTACCAGAGGTTTTCTGCTGATCCTTCGTGAACAGTAACCACTGCATTTACTGGGATCCAAGACTCTACTAATAAGGAGGAACTCTTAGCCTCATTTTCTATTTCCTCATAAGAATTTCAAAGACGATGAGCATCACAAATTTCTTTTAGTATTCCATCAGGTTTCGTTTGTGTTACTTGAACTTCAGACATTAACTCTGACAATGTAATGGTTAGCATGACTCTTAATCTTCTCGTCTGCATAAAATAAGAGAACAAGCTCTGCAGATTGAAACAAAACTAAAAACAGTAAACAATGTGAACAGGAACAGCAATATATAAACTTCCACTACAACCCTAACCCAAATAAGTATCTCCATCCCAATTACAACCCTTTTCCTTATATTTTTATTTTGAAACACTGCAAGTCGGAGAAGGTGGAAAGCAATTTGCTTTAGAAATGATCATTTTCTCTTGCCATCAATGTCGCTCCGTGAAGTTCAAAGACACTGTTAAAGACAGGAAAGAGTGGTTTCCAAAAAAAGAGCAGTTGATTTCATGAGAATACATTCATAAATAAGGATGTGATACAGTCAACTCAGTAGCAATACGCTTTGTTGTAGCAGACCGTGAGAACTTCTCAAGAAATTCTAAAACTTAAAGACTAACAGCAGCACTCAGGTTCTCTTCCCAAATTTCCTGAAACGTTCTTACTATTATTGGCGATAGAAACTAAATTCTGAAAGAAAAAGAAAGATATAAATGTTGAAAATATATGTATAACAAGGTTTATGACTTCTGACTAGTGATAGAAAATATTCCAAGGTTTCTCAGTGTAGGAAATAAAACAAATAAAACCCATAAGAGGTGTACCATCTTTTGCCTTAAGATTGGGTACAATGATTCCCTGAATACTAGTGTTAAAGCTCCAATTTTGGAGGAATGGGCTTGAGCTAAGACTTCTCTCATAGAATATGGCTAACTAGGCGAGCTTAACTGGGAGTTGAACCTCTACCACAAATAACCATTTTCCGGAGTTCCCATAAGATGTATAGATATTAGATGTTGAGTACCACAGAAGAAAAAAGGAAAAAAAATTTTATCACAAAAGAAAGGGAGGGTGAGAGAGAGATTGCATGTGCAAAACTTAAAAATTGGAAAGCTCAAAAGGGTTGGTCAACTTTGAATGCATATAATGTACTATGACTTCTTGCCTTGCTGCTCAGACATATAGTGGTTGATTGCAGGTGAAAGTCTGCCAGAATATTTTGGGGATGAAGGTCCATACCCTATCACACTACTAGAACTACTACCAACAAGCATGTCATCAGCAGGTTTTCTATGCGGCAAAATATGTAGAACCAATATGAGTACCGCTGAGCCAAATAGTCTAGTAACAGACAAATAACACCAAACACCAGCATTTTAGATGGCAAAATTGCTAATGCAAATTATTTTCCAAGGTCCAATGGCAATATGGCATGCCCTGTTCTAGAACAATTAAACGATTTAGTGGTGTGACAGAATCTTTTAATCTAAACTCCCTCTATTTTAGTTTGTTTGTCCGGTTTTGACTTGGCACGAGGTTTAATAAAGAAGACTTTTGAATCCATTGGTCTTAAACTAAAGACATGTAGAATGAACCAAAATGTCCTTCAATTGTTTGGTTTTAAAGATGATATATGGAAAGTTAGAATTAAGTAGTCCAAAAAAGGAAAGAGTCAATCCTTTGGAAACGAACTAAAAAGGGAAGTAAGATGGGCAAATCGAAACAAAGGGAGTACCATTTTCTCCTATACATCACCTGTAGTAGTTTAACTTGGTTCTTAAAGCATTCTTAAATGTTAAAAGATTTCTTATCACTATTCTAAAATTTGAACAGGAAAATAACACAAGACATTTAACAATTGACATAATGAATTCTGTTTCTCTTGGAAGACCACATTGACAAACAAGTGAGCTAAAATCAAACCACTGCTAATGAAACACTCGTCCTACAACACGAAAGACCTAATTTATGTCATCAGCTATATTATATTCAGATTTTTTCATGAGACGACTATGTTTGGGAAGCATATAAGAAATTTGTATCATTAAACGAATGGAAAATCTTCTTAAATTGGCTACCAAAATAATTTACAATTATGTACCGTACTGATTGGCTACAATTAAAAATCTTAAATGCATTAAATCTTCTTAAATTGGATACAATTAGAATACCTAAAGCTTACAAACCCATTCACTGCAAAAAAGGTACCAATTGTCATAATTATGTGTAATACTGATGATGTCAGCAAAAGTGAGTTCATAGATAATATTGGAGATGTGATTTTTGCACAAGTAGATACTACCCAAGACACTGCCGATAAAGAGGCAGAGACATACTCTTTGCTGATGCAGAAAATTATCCCAAACCCATATGAAAAATACACCAGATTAATTTAAACTACGACAACATATTAACATATAACGAGAAAACATAAAACAAGTTGTAATAACCCTGGGTTTTTTTGGTTCATTGACCTGAAAGAAGAAAAAGTTCATTAAGAATCGATCAATTTGCCTTACTCTCGAATGAGACTTTCAGCACAGTTACTATAGAGAAGAAAAATGAAGAACCACACCTTTTCAATCACTAAGCATCCGATATATACAATCAAAAATAAGTCCAAAAGGACATCCCAACACTGCGAGCACAAGGATATGCAAGAAAACACATTGGGGTTGCTAAAGCACGATGACCAATCTATAGGCAATACAAATTGCATTACACAGGAAAAATAGTGTAAAGTAAACCTCACTGAAGGGAATCGAGTATCAAGTTTGCGCACACAGCAGTAAGGAGAAACTTGAGAGATGCAAATTAGGGCAAATTTTGTTAATTGTACAGAGAACTCTTCTGTATGTTTAAATGAAAAGATAGACAGCTTTAATTTTTTAATTGTAATAAATTAAGAAATATCCGTTTTGGTGCCTATTATGTTTTGTTAATTAGCCAATTATAATTTTTTTAATTAAAAATTTTACAAACAGTTTGGCAATATTTCTTTCTCCCGCTTAAGACTCCAAATTATCACTAGAGACCGGTTAAAAAATATTTTAGGATCAGATTTTATACCTTCGCAATAAATTGAACAATTAGGGATCGAAATATAATCTCATCTCAATAAACAGACTTTTAGAGACGAGATTATATTTTGGTCCCTAAATGTTCGTATTAAATAGACCTTTTTGATTAGTGTGGCCTGGCTGGCCAGATTTAAAACATTTATCTCTACCTTTATCACAAAAGCCCCAATGAAGACGACTACAGAACCGAAAAGGTGGACACGAAGAAGCCAACTGTCCCCTACTCGACTGAGATTGGGCACCTTGTGTCAGGAAATTATCACCACCTTGTTGACGCCTATCACCCAACTGCATCGAGTAAGGAGCGCTAGCAGTAAAGAAGGAACCAGAACTACTCCACTTCTTCTTCAGCCATTTACCACCATCCCGACCACCCTATTGCTGAGCACCACCCTGCTCGAAGAACTTGTTCCTCTTACCTTGCCTTTCCCCAAACTCTGCATGTTTCCTCTTTTCATCCTCCACCTGTTGCATGTGGACAACCAACCTCGAAAAATCCATATCCTTAATCAACAAAGAAGTCTTGCTTTTAAAGATCAAATCACGAGATATCCCAAAAGTGAACTTTCTCATCTTCGCCCTCATATTAACCACCAAATCTATAGCATATATTGACAGCTGATGAAATTTCAAGAAATATTCCTTGACAGATATTCTTCCTAGCTTAAGATTCACAAACTCCTCCATATTTGCTTCCCCCAGATCTTAAGGAAAAGGCGATCCAAAAAAACATTAGAAAAGGCGTCCAATAAGGACAACTCCTAAACATCAACTCTATCCCTATCTCACTCCTCGTACCATTGGTACGCAATATCTTTGAGCTGATAAGATGCAAAATTCACCCCTTCCACGTTAGTGGCCTGCATCACTCTAAATATCTTCTCTATTTCATCCAAGAAACCATAAGGATCCTCCTCCACCTTCCCACCATTAAAAGTAGGAGGATTCATCTTTATGAACTGGCCAACCTTTGTGGCCTCAGCAGACAAAACACCAAATGTATCCCACTCAGCCTGAGTAGCAACAAACTGATAAATAGGATGAATTGACTGACAAAAAATCCACATTAGTCACCTCACCTTAAAGAGGACTAGTAGCGACCGGAGAAACTCTAGAACAATCAGAGATAGGACCCTGAGATCGAGTGCGCACTCCAGGAATAGGGAGTACTCCATCAACATCATCCCCAGATAGGACAAAAAGATTTTCTTGTGCTCCAGAATGATGATACATGATCTGAAAATCTAATAAACAAGGATAAGAGGAAATTACAGGACTTAGACTCCAAGCTTGAAAATAGTACACCAAGAAAGTGAAATATTCTTATATGCCTTGTAGCCTCTCTCTTATAAGTGTGGCGTGCTACACACCCCTAAAAGAGACTCTACTAGACACGGCTTTTGTGGACTCCTAATTGACCATGAACCTAAAGCTCTAATACGAACTTGACATTTCCTGACCTGGGGCCTTGTTGTAATCGGCGTCCCAAGTTCGACTGGGATCAGAGACCACCCCCATTACCCAACCCAACCTCCAGCCACTTGACCTGAGTTGACTAAATTTTTAACATATAACAAGATCACATAACATTCTAGATTACAAACTCTGGGATAGATCTATTACCAAGGCTGACCCAGCTGAGTACAACCATCCAAACCCAACTATTAGCCAAACCAAACCACAAACTATAACCATATGAGTTCCATAATAATTATATATAATCCCAAAATAAAAGAGGATGGAACAGTGAGAAATTTAGTCCTACGATGTCAACCCCAATACCAATGCCAACACCAAGGTGTCAATACCGATCCCACCCATACTAACCTATAGTAGTTTCACAAAATCCTTTAACCAAAAAAATACCAAAATTCTATTGGTACATGCCCCCAACAATTGCCAAAACCAATATCTATAAATAAACCAAATTATGAAATAATATCCATGAAATGGAGCCTTTTGGAAATATGAAATCTCATCACTTCAACATAGAAGTTGATCTCTAATGCCTGAAAGCTAAGCAGGAGGAGTAGAACGGTCAGTTACTGCATCGCATAGGGATACAGTCGCCCGAAGACGGGTCAACAGATGAACTCTAGCATGAACTCGGGATAAGGATAAAATAATGCCTACCAGTAAAACCAAGTAAACCAACTATATGCAAAAAAACCATACATATGTCTATAACCATGCCGAGAGAGGGAACCAGGTTTAGCAGGAATTTAAAACAATTTACCTGGGTATGTGAAGCTTAACCGTCCTTAACTATTCACAGGCTATATGGGTCCAGTATAACCCCCTGAACGGGCCCCGATACATGTAGCCACACGAACCGTAGCTGCCATTAAAGTAGGGGATTCCCAAGTACCCTCACTCTCCATGATACATATATATAATGTACTTAGAGGGTTTCCGTGTACCTTATAATATCATAAAAGGATTGCCATGCCCTACCCCTCATGTCGGTAAATATAAGTTTCCAGTGTTCGCTCATTGAACTCCTACCTTCACGGTTAGCTATCACACCTCATTATTATTGCACAATTAAATCCATTTCTAACCAACAAAACCATTATTATTAAACGAGGCTATACGTAGTGGTATCATCATACCAACTATAACTTACAAGTATTGTTCTTAGCCAAACCTTTTTGAGATCAAGGGGGTCCCATGTACCCATAGATCACATTACCAATTAACTAAGGAGAGTCCTATGTACCCCACACGTGTTCCATTATTATGATTACTTGGAGATTCCATCGTACCCCACAAGAATGATTGTTAAATCAAAACCATTACATTTTGACCATTCCATACTATTTAATCATTTAGGGTACCATTACCAAGTTTAAACCATGCAATAGTTCCATTAAAATTCAACATTGTAGTGAAAGCATTCTCATAGGCATTTTATCAAACATATTGGGGGCATGGTATTTTCAAAACAAAAACCAATCACCAAATAACTATTCCAATGCAACCAATTATCCAAAAACCACCATTAAAGCATATAAAAGCATAATTAAAATATAGAAAAATCATAACCAAGCATTTATAATCAAAAAACCCCATATTATATTTGAAAATCCAAAATCATACAATAATCTAACCATAAAAACATTGTATAAAACCATGCCTTTAGTTGGAACTAACAATGAGGGAAAGAAACATGCCTTCAACCAAGAAGATGGTGGAGAGAAATCACCAACACAAGCCCCAAATTAATCCTTAAGATGAAATAGTAGCCTTCCTTTACCCAAAAGACTTAGGGAGAATTATAGAGTGTTTAAGAGATGTTTCTAAGTGTTAATTAATAGAATAATAGGGCAAATAACCTCCCAATAAAAATATGTCGTGGGAACTTATTAGGTTAAGTGGGAAAATATCAAGATTGCCCTCACTTAAACTCCCCAAAATCCCATCAGGTAGGTACGACTATCCATACCATTTGTACCCTCCAATACGAGTGGTACCTACCCACCTTGGGTACCTACCACTCATACCCAAGGCTATCTCTCTTGGACCTAATACTTTCCAAGGTACGACTCAACCCAAACCATGTTGTATCCAAGTATACAACTATACCTATGATTCGTACCCCTGACAGAATAGAATCCCAATAGGATTAAACACTGACCATAATACGAGTCCATGGTACGACTCATACCCTGGCTTGCGGCTCTTGGTGAGCCACTCATACCCAGATCCAACTTAAGTTACCAAGCCTAAGAATAACTGAAGTAACCAAACAACCCGTATCCACCGATACGGCTCATACCACTTAAGTCGTATTCATTCCAGAACCCAAATCCAGCCCACCAACCAACACTGGTCAGCACATGACTAACCCATATCATTCCTATCCAAATGTACAGGTCGTTTCCCCTTGTCGTATCTTGTATAGAGACTAAAAATCTATGAAATTTTCTAAGGGCTGAAAACTGGGGTATTTCAGTTACATGCCAATGCTTATACACTAACTGTGCAAGGATGATACATTGTTTCATGATGTATGGTCTGAAGAAATTTCTATTACCCCTATGCAATGCTAGGTGGTGTAGTTATAGGTTGAGTCATTGTGAACTGGTGAGCCTCCATCATCCAGAAAGCTTTGCTATTTCATTAGGTTTCCTTTTAGATTTTAGGAATTGAAGAGTTTCATTAACATGGTCGGGGGCATGTCCCGATGAAATTTGATATCTTGGTTTTAGAGGCTTTTGTGGACAAAGTGTGGGTGAGATATTGCTTGTGGACTAATTTTCTTCATTCGGTTATTTATTCACCTTATTATCATGTTTGGGTTATCTTCCACTATCTACTATATTGTATTTTAGATGTTAGGCTAAGGGGAAGGTCTTCGGCTCTTGGTGGGCTTAAGATACCCATCATGACTAGGCCCTAGTTTAGGTTATGACACTCGATCATCTTAGCATAATCCACTATACTCTGAAATGATGCTCCTAACACTACTATATTGGCAGTATCCAATTAAAGTGAAACATCCAATCCCTTCATGAACTTTCGAATCTCTCAGACATGGTGGAAATACTGGCAATAGAATCTGGACAGGCATGAAAGCATGTCTCATACTCAACAACACACTTGGATCCCTATTTTAGGTGATCAAACTCATCTCTATCTAATCCCTCAAATTGAATGGCATGAACCTGTCTAAAAAGGCCTCAGTAAAACTTATCCCTAGTCATTTCTGGAAAACTAAGTAGTCTATAACTAACAAGTAAACTCCATGAATCTATGGCTATATCTCCCAGCTTGTAGGTAGTGTAAGCAACTCTGTGTGACTCAAGCAATCAAAAGTTATACAACTTCTCCTGGAAATCAATCAAGAACTCATAGGCATCCTTGCTCAAAGCACCATTAAACTTGGGCGGACCCAAGTGAGTAAATCTTTGAAACTTTTTCTGATTCTTAGAAGACATGACAAGACTTGAAATAACAGAAGACATAGTAAATCTGGCGAGTTGTGATCCTACCTGAAAAGGAAATATAAATAAAGGTTGAACTCCTGGACTCGAAATACCATACTCGAATGCTAGCACAAAAGTAGGAATAACACTCGGAGCCTATGAAATACCATGAGTAAATAGCAATACTGATGAAAGAATCATAATGAGAACCAAAGGAATAACATAAGTAGACTCTGGCACAAATAAAGGTACAACACTTAGAGTTGTAGGAATACCAGGTTCACTTAAAAGAACACCCTCAAAATAAGTCAGCAAATGAATCAATAAACCCTCTAAGATCAAGGTAGAAGAACTCTGTAGAACCTGAGAAGGACCCACATCTCTAGCATGCTCAACCTCGAGCTTAGGGGAGATCCCTCTAGTACGACCTATAGAAGAAGCAGATCCTCATGCTCGTCCTCTACCTTGAGCCCATCTGATACCCCTACATTATCCCTTAGGTTAGGCTCTCTCATTGGGTGTTAGCTTCACATCTATAATCTCACTAGATCTAGTCCTTCCTATTAGTACAGTAAAGAGTAAAACTTAATTTAGAATATAGGGTATAAAGAGACTCATAGATAAGGAACAAAATAATAAAAGTTTTCTAAAGATATTTTACAACCTCTCGAAGATAGATACAATCATCAACATATCAATCTGCGAGACTCTACTAGACATCCTACTCTTACAATGATAAGACCAATGAACATGGCATCTCTAATACCAATTGGTCACAACCCAAAAACTCAAGTCATGATGGCACTAATCACAGTTAAGTTTTGATAAGTAATTTGATAACCCAAACTGATACATAAAAGAAATTCATAACATAAAACCAAAGGTGAGACTTCTAGAACGAAGTCCAACCATTCTTGTACAGTAATAGTGGAAGTTTGAATAATAATGAAAACCTTAAACCATCTCAAAACTTGGTGTCATAGCATAAGAATAATCTAAATACATCTCAAAGTCTAATAATATAACTGAGAGCTCAAGAAACTACAAGTCTATCTCAAAATCTAAAATAAGACATAAGCTAGATAGGATGAGGTCAGAAGTCAACTTCAAAAGCATAGAGTGGCCACTACCTCAAATATATCACAAAGTCTCTACACAAACTTAACTATTGTATGGCGCACTCATTCTGGATTTATATCGAAAGAGCACAGTAGGGATGGGTACGGCCTACTTATACTCAGTGGGTATCATAGGATGACTGAGCAAAGTAGCAAAGGAGGTATATAAATACACACTATGAGCACGTCACCTACAAGCAGAAAATGTCCCAACCTGTAGCTCACACCGACTCCACTAATAGTTATATAAATAACATATAAGTAGGAAATAGATACGTAAATGAAATAAAATTTGGTAATACAATAGATGAATTACATAAACACAACACGAAAGGTGCATAAATGGATGAAATGCAATGAGAATGATAATTATGTGATGTGATCGAGGTTATCGCATAAACTTTGTATATACCTGTCGAGTATCATGCTTCTAGGTAGGACCCATGGGTGGTTTGCAACCCATATACTATCTCCATACTCAATCCTAATCTTAATATCCATATCTTCTCTCCAACTTATGGTCCACGACAGAGGGTTTTGTAAAATAATATCTTATTTCTGTCAAAAATCAGTGTTTTCACAGTGGTACCAATATCTCATGAATGTATGTATAATATGAGGATGTAATGTGCGCAACCAAACCAGTAGGAAGATCCCAAATCGAGCCAATATACACACACGTGAGTTCAAAAATCCACTCAATATGTCAATCATCTATGATTCAATATAAGTCATGTACCATTAGAGTGAAATATGTGAGTAAGACATCAAGAATACCACAACAAACCCAACTTAGGAATTTCTAGTACAGGAAAAATAATCGAACAAATATACAAGACCACTAATATAGGATAAGACCCCCACACAGTCCACACATAGCAAAATCATCTCAAATCATCAATAATATCAACATAAGACCCACATAGGCACACAATAGTAATAACATTATTTTCATAATTATTACTTACACCCATAGCATGATTTTATGCAAATATTAACTACCCAACCTAGTCTAAAGAAAGTTAAGCCATAACCTACCTCGTGATGTTGAAATTCAAGCAAAAAGCCCTTCACACAGAGCTTTTTTCCTCTTGAGTGGGCCCTGAATAAACTAAAACATACAAATATGAAATCTATGCATCCAAAAAAGCCAACGATGCGTATATTATCTATTTTTTAAATCGGGATCAAGATGGACCAACGAAATGAGTTTTTGAAAAGAAAGGGTAAAACTGAAATTTTTGTTCCTAAACACATTACCAATGATTAACGAAAGCCATAGGAGAAACTCCAAATAAAAATGGGTTAAAACGGGATTTATATTGAAGAAAAACAAGTTTAGGCCTTTCAAGCCAAAACTCTAAAATTTCACTTTAGAAATCATAAATTAACGAGTTTTAGATGAAGAGAATCGAACTAAAATAATTAAAGTAGTGATTGGGAGCTTACCCAAGATTTAAAATGGAATAAATCACCCAAAAATTTTAAAACCCAAAGCTCAAAGTCTTAAAAATGAGAGAAAATCAAGCAAAGGGAACTTAATGCCACCCAAGTGTCGCTTAAGCAAACACTGGGCTTCTTAAGCAATCACTACTTTTGTGGTACCTGCCCGTGTCTGTAGGTGTCAAATAAGTGACCCACTATCCATTAAAGAAAAGGGGGTCTCACTTATGTGACCACTAGTTGGTAGCCATGTCGCTTAAGCGCTTGCACCAACTGGGACTTGGAAAATTTTTAAGTCTTCGTCGATTCTTAGGATTCATTTAGAATCCCGAAAATGCAATCAAACTATGCTATTCTATCAAATTCGATGTTTCAGACTCAATGAAAATGTCTAATTTTCAAACAGAGGTTTTTTCATAGAATTGATCCCCGAGACCTAATTTTACATTCTTCTTCCTTTAATAGGATTCCACAAAGCATGCCACCTTGGCTTAAAAAAAAGTTGTGACCATGCTAAATCACTATCCACATGTAAAATTCCATCTTAAATTCCACAACCCAATTTATAACCCGACCCTACCCATAATGAAAAAAACCTGATCCATTATTTTTAATTCTTTGTCTGGTCGCATCGGGGAAGATCAATTTCCAACTCTGCCTAAATTTGTTGCTATGCAATAGCTTGTATTTATTCCTCCAAAAAATGAATATACTCATAAACCAGAACTCTTTAAAGGCTTCCTGGAACATCGGTATTTAGTCTGCTTACAGAGTTTTACTTTGCCTGGAGAACTCGCTTTGTCTCATTTTCTCGTGTTACACAAGTATCTTATCTTTGTCGTATTTTCACTTAGTCCTACTGGATTTTCTGCCCTTTGTAGGTCATGCTTGTTTATAGGAGCATTGTATTTTTAATACAAAACAACGGATATTAATTCCACTTAACATTGGCTTTGAACTTTGAAAGACAAGAATGTTTACCAACCCCAAAATGACCAACCAGGGAAAACAATGTCGAAAATCGAGCGGTCTCCACAATAATGAAACAACGGTAGTGGAATTGAGTCCTTTAAATTTTCATAATCACTTCTTTGTGTTACAGGTTGATCACCACATTTGAAAACAAAATTCAATTCGGGTTTTTTTCAATATGGGTCGGATTGGATTATAAATTTGGTTGTTGAATTAAAAAGAAAATTTTACACGTGGATGGTGATGTGGCATGGCCACATGGCCTTTTTTTTTATCCAGGTGGCAAGGTGGCATGTTTGGTGGAAGTCTGTTAAAGGGAGCGATATTTTTGAGCCAAATATTTAACAGAGGGATTCTTTTGAGTCAAAACAACTAACAAAGGGTATTTTAAATCTATTTTTGATAATTCAGAGATATTTTTGATGCTTTTCCGTTTTAAAATTTTTCTATGAATAAGTTCTAAATCAAATTCTTCCAAATCATAAATATATGAGAGAGTACTTATATGAAGTGTAATCCTAAGTCATACACAAATAATCTGTTAATACATTCACAAAAATAGAAAGAAATATTACTTCTATTTCTAAACAATGTACAGAAATGAATAGAAATCAAATTTAAGGCCACTTACCTATTCATTTTTAATTCAAGTAATGCATTTCATAATAAATGAAAACTGGAAGCTATTGTTTTTTATAGGTTTAGCTAATCGTTCTCAATATCATTTACGCTTTCAACAATATATTAAAAGTGCAGCGATTTCCTCACAAAAATCTCAACAAAAACATATTTGGAAAAAAAAATCTATAAAAAAGTACTTTGGACATCAAAAAACATCATTATACCAACAAACTAGAGCATGTTCTCTATATTAAATTCGAAAAGCAGAGAAATGGAGAAATGACAACATGAAGTAAGAGAATAAGGTTATAACAACAACAAACTCAGTGTGTTCCCACAAAGTGGGATCTAGGAAGGATAAGATGTACGCAGTCCATACCGTTACCTTCGTAGAAGTAGAGAGGCAGTTTCCGATAGACCCTCGGCTCAAGATAAAGAATAGTAAACAAGGTCTTAATGAAACAAGCAGTAGGATGGATGACATAATAGAAATAAGGAATAAAATAGCAAAAATAGAAATCATAGAAAATGCGAGCTAAGAGAAATAAGAGCACTACGAAATAAGGACTAAGAAAAAGGACACCCACCAAGTAGGAACATACATACACTGACCAAATACACCCACCACACCCAAACTCTCCTGGCTAGAGACTCATACCTATGGACACAGTCCAAAGAATACTAACCCGGCTACACAAGAAAATCACCTAACTACTTGCTACAACCCACACACTCACACTAGCCTTTTACCCTTATCCGCGCCCTCCACACCTTCGTATCTAGGGTCATGTCCTCAGTAAGTTGTAGTTGTTCCATGTCATGTCTAATCACCTCCTTCTAGAATTTCTTCAGCCTACCTCTACTTCTCTTGAAGCCATCCAAAGCTAGTCTCTCACACCTATGAACTGGGGAATCCGTGCCCCTCCTCATCATATGCCCGAACCATCTCAATCTTCTTTCCCGTATCTTATCCTCCACCGAAGCCACTCCCACTTTTTTCCAGATAATCTCATTCCTAAATCGATCCCCTCTAGTATGTCCACACTCCAACACAACATTCTCATTTCCGCCACCTTCAATTTTTGGATGTGGGAGTTCTTAACTAGCCAACACTCCACTCCACATAGCATGGCCGGACGGACTGCCACTCTGTAGAATTTGCCTTTAAGTTTAAGGGGCACCTTCTTATCACACAACACTTCTGAGGCGAGCCTCCACTTCATCCATCCTGCTCCAATACAATTAGAGATATCCTCATCAATCTCGTCATTCCCCTGAATCATAGACCCAAGATACTTAAAACTATCCCTCTTACAAACATCCTCGGAGTCCAACCTCACCACCACATCGTCCTATTGCCTCAAGTCACTAAACTTGCATTCCATATACTCCGTCTTGGATCTACCCACCCTGAACCCCTTAGATTCAAGGGTTTGCCTCCAAACCTCCAATTTTCATTCACACCCCCTCTTTCTTCCCTCCCCCCCATGACTCATCGATCAACACTATATCATCCGCAAATAATAACCACCAAGGCATTGCACCTTGGATATCGTCAATATGTCCATTACCAATGCAAACAAGAAAAGACTGAGAGTCGATCCCTGATGCAACCTTGTCTCGACCAAAAATGCTCTTGAGTCTCCTCCCGTCGTCCTCACTGAGTCTTCTCTCTATCGTACATGTTCTTAATAGCTCTGATGTATGCCATGGGACCCCTCTCACCTTCAAGAATCTCTAAAGAACCTCCTTAGGGACTTTGTCATACGTCTTCTCCAGGTCGATGGACACCATGTGCAAATTCATCTTCTTTTCCCTATACTGCTCCACAAATCGCCTTACCATGTGGATTGTTTTTGTCATCGAGTGACCAGGAATAAATCTAAATTAATTGTCTAAAATGGACACTACCCTCCTCAATCTTCGTTGCACCACTCTCTCCCAAATCTTCATAGTGTGAATCAATAACTTAATACCCCTATAGTTGTTGTAACTCTGAATGTCACCCTTATTTTTATATAACGGAATCATCGTACTCCATCTGAAAGCCTCCGACATTCTTACGGACATGAAAATATTGTTACACAAATTGGTCAACCACCTTAAACCTGCTCTACCAGAAAACTTCCAAAAATCTACCAGAATCTCGTCGGGCCCCTCCGCCCTACTTGTCTGCATCGTATGAATAGCCTCTCTGACCTCCTCAACCTTAAAACATCTACAGTAATTGAAATCAAGGCTCTCATCTGAGTTCTCCAGCTCTCCTAACTCGATGCCTCTATCCCTCTCCTCATTTAAAAGTCTATAAAAGTACTCCTGTCATTTTTTCTTAATGTGAAACGCCTCCACCAGAACACTACCATCCTCTCCCTTAATGTACTTTACATGATCGAGATCACGACCCTTCCACTTCCTCGTCTTAGCAAGCCTATACAACCTCTTTTCCCCGTCTTTATCCTTTAAGCCTGCATACAGGCTATCAAACGTTGCTGTCTTAGCAGTCATAACTACTAACTTAGCCTCTTTCCTCACTACTTTGTAAACGTCCCTATTCACCTGCTTCTCCTCTTCATCCTTACTCTCAATCAACTTAACATACGCCCCCTTCTTAATCTTCACTTTCTTCTTAACTTCTTCATTCCATGACCAGTCACCTTTATGTCATCTTTCCCGATCCCTCAAAATACCCAACACTTCTCTAGTAGTCTCCGTGATGCATCTGGCATCCCTATCCCACATAGAATCCATGTCCCCCTATACTCCCATACCCCCAATCCCACCACTTTCTTTCCTAACTCCAGCGCGCTAGCAGGTGTCAAGCCACCCCACTTAATTCTAGGTCGATCCTCTCTGACCCTTTTCTTCTTGCTCTTCCTGATAATCAAAGAAAGAAAACTAATACAAATGGTGGGAATCGAAGCCACATCTTAGTGGACGTGGTCCTTTGCCTCCACCAACCTTGCCACCGAGACGTGGGTCAGTCATTGAGAGAAAAAGGTTATATTTTCACAAATAACTCTTGACGAAGTTTCCTAAAAGGACATGCTAGTTGAACTGTAAATCACAACCTTATGAATATGGAGACATAAATATGAAATTTAAACAAATAATATATTTTCTTTTAGCAGATTAAGTTATTGTTGGAAGCTGAAATTTTAACAAGCCAAAAGTGTATTCAAACATTCTTGTATCTATTTATATAGTTAAATAAAAGAGGAGACGAATGATGACTTGATTAGTGACCTGACTTGGTGATAAGAAAAGAAGAATATTAACAAAAGAAATTTAAGCATTAACACACTTAGATTCACCAAAAGGTAATTAAGAAGATGATAAATGCATCGACGAAATATAGACACATAACAAAATGATAGGAAAAAAATTATAATCCCAATAAGTTACATTAAATATTCACATAATCAGACTAAAATGAAAACAAACAGAGAAAGATAGAAGAGGGTTAACCTCGTGTGAAGCAGCGAACTAAAACTTCCTCATCGAAGATTTGAAACTCAAACTCAAACTTTAAACTCACAAAAAGAGCAAGAAAATAAATATAAAATAGTATCATGAACTTGTTGCTAATTTTTTTACTAATTTCAAATAATGATTCATGATCCCTTTTCTGTAAAAAAAAATGAGAGCTCAAAAGCTCCTTTAATAGCTAAAAGTAAGGAGGGTTACACCAGTTTTCAAGTGTGACTTCAAGAATTCAAATTTCGAATTCTTGGGAAGCCCAAATCATAGAGAGAAATAGAGGGATAAGATTGGAAAAAGAAATAACGAAATTATTTACCTTTTAAAATTGAGGTGAGGGGGTAAAGGGATTCTTTGGAGGTGGAGAATTTGGACTCGTCGATTTGAAAAGGTAATGACCTCAAAATTCAGAGGTCTTTCAATTTCCTCCACCTCTCAAAGGTGGCAGTGATGGATAATAGCTTTTGTAGCTGTGATTTTGATAATACTAGAAGTTATGAGAAGAGTTGAGTGATGTGAAAGAGAGATCAAAATAGATAAAAGTATAGGAAAAAGGTTCAGAACGCCAAAATTCATCATTGTTCGATGGTTTGGAGGAATGGTCGGTTTTCGCAGAGAGTGATAGAAAAGTGGGTCGATGTAGAGGTGAGGGAGTATTAAGGATTGAGTAAATTTGGATTGGGTTAGGTTTTAGGTTGGGTTAGGCTAGGTAGTTAGGTTGAGGTTTAAAAAATGAGGTGTAAACTAACAATGCTAACTTTGATACTAAATTGCTTAATTTTATTAGTAGTTAAAAATATGACAAAGCCAGTTTTTTTACGATGATGATGGTGGTGGTGGCGGTGGTGGTGGTGATGTAGAAATAGTAGTAGGAGGAGGAAGAGTAGGTTGAAGAATAAATGGTCAAAATTGAGTGTCAACAATGACATTCTTTTCTATATATAAGAGAGAGTGAAAACCTAGACTCAATCTCATTAGTCGAGATTGAAAAAAGGTGACAGATCCTCCGCTACTGTTCCACTAACTGTTCTGCTGAAATTACACTAAATAATTGTACTATTGATCGAGATAAAAAGGTACGCACATTGGTACCAAGTCTCAATGTGAGGTTTGTCAAATAATCAAAACTGCTAATGCAACAATATACCTTTTTTTATGGTGACAAACCCACTGCCAACTTTCTTTAGATATAAACGCGCGTCTGGTATTTCACCATTTCCCCTTATTGCATGAATGCCTCTGTCACTTCCACCTAATATATGACCACCTAGTCTTTCAAATTTTCCCCCTATCTCCTGGCCTAGTTCACCTTTTGGCAACATTAAAAAAAATAATAATAAGCAAAGTAAGAGATCACCAATTCAAGTTAACTAAAGGCTACTAGGGCGACTACAATATGAGTTAATCATAAAAGCACAAGATAAGTAATAGGCATGATATTGTCACACCTTATATCCTATTGGGGCGGACTGTCACCCGTAACCGAGGAAGCCCGGGAGAACCAACTCATAACCTTATACTTCCCATGCATACCTCTATGACAACCCAAAATTCAAACAACATCATGTCGCATATAAAAGGAAATAATCACCTGTATAATCTCGAGAACACATATATATGTATATACAATACTTGGCTGTTAGAGTCATCACGTCTATTAACAAAACACCACCTTGACTGTACATTAGGTCTACAAAGCCTCTAGATAATACACAGAGTTTAACTAAGGTCGGGACATACCCCACCATAAAACTAACTTTTATACAATTCCAAAAGTGGCTGGATATGAAACAGAAAGCCCCGAAGCAAACTGGAGCTTACCAAAAGCAACTGGATATCCTGGCTCCTACTTGTGCGGTGTATGAGTTGAGGTACCTGTGCCTGAAGCATGAAATGCAGGTCCCCCATGGGGGACGTCAGTAAAAAATATGTACTGAGTATGTAAATCTGTAGATAATCACATATGATATAGGAGCTCAATAGAAATCAGAAACAAGTGAATAAATCGTAATAGGAGTGGACCACACTTACTAGAACTTGTGACAACCTGTACATTGTATTTATTCAATCACTTTACCTTCGTTCTTATCATCTTTGTAATCATTACTGTACTGTACTATGACTATTAGGATGCCTCCAGTACATATCAACTGGGATCGACCCATGATAAGCTATTGCCCCTGGGATACCACCCATAAATACATAAATAGGGATCGACCCATGATAGGCTTATGTCCCTGGGATACCACCTGATAAGAGAGCACTTCCATCACTTAGTTCAATTAATCTTTAAGATTGTTATTTTGGTCACCACCGCATTTTTGATACTTTGAAACAATGATACATCAATAAGAGACATATAAATAGACCATCAATGCAATAACAATGAAGTAAGAACTCATTGGCACATCAATGAAGTATTTTGGAGCCATCAATGCCATAACAATGAAGTAGGAACTTATTGGTATATCAATGAAACGTTTTGGAGTCATTAATAGCACATGGATCTTGTTTGAGTAATCGGATACCTTCTGACATTCATTAGTGCAATAAACATGTAATATTTGGAAAAGAAGTAAGTATTGGAATGTCTTGACATCTTGTAGGGTGGAAACCAGTTCATTGGTAACGTAGGACATCATACAAAACCATTATGGATCACATGTTACTGAATAACTTTGGAAGTTTTCTTAGTAGAACAATTGTTCACTTTCACACCAAAGTTATGGTGTAGAGTATGCTTTACATACCTGACTGTCAACCTTCAATACTAGTCCCAAATGGACTTCCCGACCTTTCGGATTACTTATCTACAATAAACATATATAGCAATCTAGTATTAGCAACCAAACGTCACAATTTAATTATTTGAATTCACCAAACTAGTGGCTAAGTAGTAAGCCTTAATTAAACCATAAAGGGTATCACCTTAACCCTCTTATACTCCAATTACATTCACATGCCATGCATATTCATACAACATCCTCCAATATCAAGTTTGGATTCATTTATCCTTCCAACCAATCAATTAAACCAAATTGAGCCATAGACATAAATAATCATCAATTCAATAGTATATCACCATATCCACCTTCCATAACTCAATTACCATATCCACCTTCCACAATTCGATACAACCAAACCATGCAAAATAATCCATAACCCTATTTCCATTACCTTTCAATAACATCCAATACATATAATCCTCTATCACACATATACATATGGAAAAGAATAAATGCAAACAATATTCATACCTTAAAATTCACCTCTTGATTATGCAATTCTGTTTGCACAAATAATAGGTGTCTTTCGAAGCTCTCGAGATGATAAACGTAGTTATCGGATTACTTTGAAATTTCTATAGTTGAATCAAAAGTACTTTAAAGGTCAAATTTGGCTAGGGTTTGTTCTTTCTCAATGATTGATGATGAAAATGAGTTTTTGAACTCATATACATGTATATATACACATATTCTCGTCCATAATATAATAGGAAATGACCAAAATGCCTTTAAAATTTAAATAATGTCAAATCTGTCATTTGGTGGACTGTTTTGATAGGCTACAGTAGATCGACCATAACTCTTTGCTCCGATATCAGATTTGGGTGAAATTGGTACGTTGGAAGGATAATTCAAAGGGATTTCATTTTATGTAAAGTAGGCCACCCAGTTCGTCCTGTACAAGGAGTTATGGTCATTTGAAATTGACCCTAAAAATCTATTTTGATAGGCTGAAGTAAAACGAGTATAACTCCTTACTTGGATGTTGGATTTGGATGAAACCAATTGCATTGGAAAGAAAACTCAAATATATTTCTTTTAATATGTCGTAGCTCTCTCAGTTCATTATATTAAGGGAGTTATGATCGTTCGAAGTTGACCCAAAAATTTGGCTGGCCTCAGTAGTTTATGTGCAGGAAATTTTCCTGCACATTTACTATATCCAAATATTCCAGCCACCGTTTTATAATTTCGAACGTGCTTGATTATATCCGAAACCTATTTGTTTTTGAAAATATTTATATCGTTGGAAAGCTTATTCAATAACCTTCGCATGGAAGCATCGACGGGCAAATTCCGGTATAAATAAAATAAAAAAAATAATTCCATATAAATAAAACCATTACACGTACTTGAATATGGGGTGTTACATCCTTTCCCCCTTTAGGACATTCGTTCTCAAAAGTTAGTGTAGTTATTCAACCGAAACAAGTTCAAGTCCATCATTAATATTCACATCATCACATAAATACTATGCATATATAAAAAAAAAATTACTTGTTAATGTTCTAACTCCGTTTCTTGAACTTCCTCTTCATCTTTGAACAAATGAGGGTACTTAGATTTCATTGATTTCTCAGATTCCCATGTAATCTCTTCCCTTTGACGATTTCTCCAACATACTTTCACAGATGCTATCTCTTTATTTCTCATCTTCTTAACTTGGCGATCTAGAATAGCAATAGACACTTCCTCATAGGTAAGATCTTCCGCAACTTGCACATCCTCAGTAGAAGTGATATGTAATGGATCTCCGATGTACTTTCAATTCATTGACACATGAAATATCAAATGTACTGATGAGAGCTCTTGGGGTAGCTCTAATTCATATGCAACTTGTCCAAACATTTGAGTGATTTTATACGGGCCTATATAACGTGGAATCAACTTCCCTTTCTTGCCAAATCTCATTATCTCTTTCATTGGTGATACCTTCAAAAATATCTAATCACCTATAGAAAACTCTATCCCTCTCCTTCTACTATCCGCATATGACTTGTGTCGACTTTGGACTATTTTTAGTCGTTGCTGAATTACTTTAACCTTCTCTATGGCTTGATAAACAAGATCCGGTCCGAACAAAAGAGTTTCACCCACTTAGAACCATCCTATTGGTGATCTACACTTCCTTCCATATAAAGCTTTATATGGTGCCATTTTGATACTTGAATGATAGCTATTATTGTAGGAAAACTCAATACGAGGTAAATGATCATCCCAGTTGCCCTTAAAATCTATTACACAAGATCGTAGCATATCTTCAAGTGTTTGGATGGTACATTCTTCTTGTCTATCTGTTTGAGGGTGAAAAGTTGTACTCAACTTCACTTGTGTTCCCAAATACCTCTGAAAAGACTTTCAAAATTTTGCGGTAAATTGGGTTCCCCGATCTGATATAATAAAAATTGGCACTCTATGTAATCGGACTATCTCTTTAATGTACAGCTTCACATACTCTTCAACTGAGTAAGTGGTCCTAACTGGTAGGAAATGTGCGGATTTGGTAAGCCTATAAAAAATAACCCATATAGAATCGAACTTTCGGGATGTACAAGGCAAACCAATAACGAAATCCATGTTGATCACGTCCCACTTCCATCTTGGAAGATCAATGCATTGCATATAACCTCTGGGTTTTTGGTGCTCAACTTTAACTCTTTGACAATTTGGACATTCAGCTACAAATTGTGCAATGCTCTTCTTCATGTCATTCCACCAATAAATATCTTTCAAATCTTGATACATTTTGGTTGATCCTGGATGAATGGAATACCTTGAACAATGTGCCTCTGTCATAATCTTCTTTCTTAGCCCGTCTACATCCAGCACACACAATTGGTTTTGGCACTGAAGTACTCCTTCTCGCGTAAGCTCAAATGCCTTGGTTGCACCACTCTGAACGTTCTCCTTAAGCTGTAATAAAATAGGATCTGCATATTGGTTCTCTTTCACTTCAGCTACTAATGAAGATCCCGCAGCATTATGTACGATAAGCTCTTTATCCGGAGTTTCAAGAAGGCAAACTCCCAAAATAGCTAACTGGTGAAGATCATTAATCATCCTTTGCTTTCTATAGGCGCTATCATAGCCTTATGACTTAACGCATCAGCTACCACATTTGCTTTCCCTGGATGGTACAAGATATCAACATCGTAGTCCTTTAATAGTTCAAGCCATCTCCGCTGCCTTAAATTTAGATCCTTCTAATTAAAAATATATTGCAAGCTTTTATGGTCAGTATATATATCAACATGAACCCCATATAAGTAGTGGAGCCATATCTTTAAAGCAAAAATAACTACTGCCAGCTCAAGATCGTGTGTAGGATAATTTTTCTCATGTGGCCGCAATTGTCTAGAAGCATATGCTATTACCTTACCATGATGCATCAATACACATCCTAAACCAATTTTGGAAGCATCACAATACACTTTATACCCTTCGGTGCCTTCTGGAAGTACCAACACAGCTATAGAAATCAACTTGTTCTTTAAATCTTGAAAACTCTTCTCACAGGCATCATTCCATTGGAATTTGGATGCTTTATGGGTTAGCTTGGTTAAGGGTGCTGAAATGGAAGAAAATCCTTCAAAAAACCTTCTATAATAACCAGCCAACCCGAGAAAACTACGAATCTCCATAGGCGTTATGGGCCTTGGCCAGTTCTTCACATCTTCTATCTTTTGAGCATCAACCTTTATCCCTTCACTAGATACGATATGACCCAAAAATGCCACCGACTTTAACCAAAACTCACATTTAGAGAACTTTGCATAAAGCTTACAATCACGAAGAGTCTACAATGCCTGTCGTAAGTGATTGGCATGGTCCTCTTCTGATCTAGAATAAACTAGAATATCATTTATAAAAACCATCACAAATACATCTAGGAATGTCTTAAACACCCTATTCATCAAATCTATAAAAGTTGTGGGTGCATTTGTAAGCCCAAATGACATAACTAGAAACTCATAATGACCATACCGTGTTCGAAAAGTTGTCTTGGGTATATCCTTCTCTTTGACCCTCACTTGGTGGTAACCTGACCTCAAATTAATCTTAGAAAAGCACTTGGCGCCCTATAACTGATCAAATAAATCATCAATTCTTGGGAGAGGATATTTATTCTTAATAGTCACCTTATTCAATTGCTGATAATCAATACACATCCTCAGTGAGCCATCCTTTTTGCGCACAAATAACACTGGTGCTCCCCAGGGGGACATACTAGGCCTTATGAATCCCTTCTCTAGAAAATCTTTCAATTGCTCTTTCAATTCTTGTAATTCTACTAGGGCCATTCTATATGGAGGAATGGAGATTTCTTGGGTGCCTCGTATTACATCATTACCAAAATCTACTTCTCGTTCAGGAGGCAAACCTGGAAGATCTTCAGGAAATATATCAACAAATTCATTTACCACGAAACAGCGTGAAGAGTTGGTGGCTCCGCTTTTGTATCCCTTACTCTAAATAAATGATATATGTATCCCTTGGAAATCATTCTTATTGCCTTAAAATAAGAAATAAATCTACCTCTTGGCGCACCAATTTCACCTTTCCATTCAAGGACTGATTCATTTGGAAAATGGAAATATACCTTTTTCATGCAACAATCAATTGTGGCATAACAAAATGCCAACCATTCCATACCCATTATAACATCAAAATCTACCATTTCTAACTCCATGAGATCAGCTGTCATATCACGACCACAAACAGTTACTATGCAGTTTTGGTAAACCCTTCTAGCTATAATAGATTCCCCAACCGGTGTGGATACTTCAAATGGCTTAACTAACAATTTAGGTATTCTTTCAAACTATCCAGCAACCAATGGAGTAACATAATATAATGTAGAACCGAGATCAATTAAGGCATATACATCGAATGAAAAGATAGATAATGTACCCATAACCACATCTGGGAAAGCCTTTAAATTCTGTCGATCCGCTAGAGCATACGTACAATTTTGAGCCCCGCTAGAACTCGTGGATCCTCTATCACCTCTAACATGACCCATTGGTTGTGCACCCCTTCCTAAATAAAGCATCGATGATGATGATGCAACAAATAACCCTGTAGGTCATGCCATACCCTCTATGCCCCTTCGTGGGCATTCTCTCATCATATGAGCCGACATACCACACTAAAAGCAAATATTGGTCCCTAGCCGACATGCGCCCAAATAATACCTTCCACATTTATTGCATGGCACTTGAGGAGGTCTTGATTGTCTCATATTCCCTTGCCCTTGGTACCCCACTATCCTCGAACTCTGACTCTCACTTCTGTGCGTAAGTTGATTTCCTTTGGAGCCTTGGAACTATGGTGGGGAACTAGCTACAGAATAAGAAGATAATGGCCTAGGTGGTCTAGTAGAAAACTATGGTATGAACCCTCTTTGGGATGTCATGAACTGCCCTATAGATCTGGCCCTCTTGGAATATCCTCTTTCTAATTCCTGTGTTCTTCTCTCTGCCTCTGATCTTCCATTTTCTATGCAAAAGCTTGGATTCTCGCTATGTCCATATCTTTGTTCAAAGCAGAAATAGTACAATCTCTAACCAGATATGGATCCAGCCTATCCACATATTGATGAACTCTATCATCCATAGTAGCTACAACATTAGGAGCATATCTCAACAAGGAATTAAATCGGAGACTGTACTCCCTCACACTCATATTCCCCTGACATAGATTTAAAAATTGATCTGCACGGGCCTAACGAATCTCGAATGGAAGATAATGATCAAGAAATGCCTCTTTGAACTCTTTCCAAGTAGCTGGGGGCACATCAATACCCCTAGATTGTTTTCAGTCCTCGTACCAATATATATCCTCTCTTTGAATCTATACGTCGCTAACTCCACTATCTCTCTACCCGTTAAAAGCATAACATCTAAGGCCCTTTGAATTTGATCAATAAACTCCTATGGGTCCTCGTTAAGATCTGATCCAATAAAAGTGGGAGGATCCATCTTAAGAAAATCTTGTGTTCGAAGGATAACCGCCCTATTTGTACCACTAGGACCCATGATAGAAATGGCTTGCCCTTGAGCTTGCCCAGCAACTATATGAGTCAAAAGTTGCACTGCATTTGTAAGATCTTGATCAGCAACATTAATAGGTGGCTATAGGGATATAGTTCTCCTCCCTCTTATTTCTTCCAGAGTAGAAGAAGTTTCTGAGGCATGCTCAGCTGGAGCCTCACTTTGATTAGCTGGTATAGTGGGTGACTTACTAGTCCTCTCTCTGGCATCCACATCTACTTGCCTACCAATATTCTTGCTTCTAGTATTCGGCATCATTACTATAATAAGAGAAACAAATGGATTCAGTGGTCAAATATGGCTTCATATACAATATAGGCTCTATCGCACGATCAAAGAAATGAAGAAAAGAGACGATTCCTAAATGTCCATAGCCTCCTGTTTATAGATACGGTGTACGACACACCAATAAACAAGACTCTACGTAGACACATCTTTGTAGACTCACTAGGACGAACTTCTCAGATACCACTTTTGTCACGCCTTAAATTCTATTAGGGAGGACTGGCATCCATAACCGAGGAGGCCCGGGAGAACCAACTCATAACCTTATACTTCCCATGCATACCTCTATGACAACCCAAAATTCGGACAATATCATGTCGCATATAAAAGGAAATAATCACCTGTATAAGCTCGAGCATACATATATATGTATATACAATACTTGGCCATTGGAGCCATCACGTCTATTAACAAAACACCACCTTGACTGTAAATTAGGTCTACAAAGACTATAGATAATACACAGAGTTTAACTAAGGTTGGGACACACCCCGCCATATAACTAACTTCTATACAATACTAAAAGTGGTTGGATACGACACGAAAAGCCTCGAAGAAAATTGGAGCTTACCAAAAGCAGCTGGATATCCTGGCTCATACTTGTGTGGTGTATGAGTTGAGGTACCTGTGCTTGCAGCATGAAATGTAGGTCCTCCGTGGGGGACGTCAATACGAAATATGTACTGAGTATGTAAATCTGTAGATAATCACATATGATATAGGAGCTCAATAGAAATCAGAAACAAGTGAATAAATCGTAATAGGAGTGGACCATACTTACTAGAACTTATGACAACATGTACATTGTATTTATTCAATCACTTCACCTTCGTTCTTATCGTCTTTGTAATAATTACTGTATTGTACTATGACTATTAAGCTTCCTCCAGTACATATCAACTGGGATCGACCCATGATAGGCTTATGCCCCTGGGATACCACCCATAAATACATAAATAGGGATCGACCCATGATAGGCTTATGCCCCTGGGATACCACCCGATAAGAGAGAACTTCCATCAGTTAGTTCAATTAATCTTTGAGATTGTTATTTTGGTCGCCACCGCATTTTTGATACTTTGAAACAATGATACATCAATAAGAGACATATAAATAGACCATCAATGCAATAACAATGAATTAAGAACTCATTGGCAAATCAATAAAGTATTTTGGAGTCATCAATGCCATAACAATGAAGTAGGAACTTATTGGTATATCAATGAAACGTTTTGGAGTCATTAATAGCACATGGATCTTGTTTGAGTAACCGGATACCTTCTGACATTCATTAGTGCAATAAACATGTAATATTTGGAAAAGAAGTAAGTATTGGAATGTCTTGACATCTTGTAGGGTGGAAACAAGTTCATTGGTAATGTAGGATATCATACAAAACCATTATGGATCATATGTTACTGAATAACTTTGGACGCTTTTTTAATAGAACAATTGTTCACTTTCACACCAAAGATATGGTGTAGAGTATGCTTTACATACCTGACTGTCAACCTTCAATACTAGTCCCAAATGGACTTCCCGACCTTTCGAATTACTTATCTACAATGAACATACATAGCAATCTAGTATTAGCAACCAAACGTCACAATTTAATTATTTGAATTCACCAAACTAGTGGCTAAGTAGTAAGCCTTAATTACACCATAAAGGGTTTCACCTTAACCCTCTTATACTCCAATTACATTCATGTGTCATGCATATTCATACAACATCCTCCAATATCAAATTTGGATTCATTTATCCTTCCAACCAATCAATTAAACCAAATTGAGCCATAGACATAAATAATCATCAATTCAATAGTATATCACCATATCCACCTTCCATAACTCAATTACCATATCCACCTTCCACAATTCAATATAATCAAACCATGCAAAATAGTCTATAACCCTATTTCCATCACCTTTCAATAACAACCAATACATATAATCCTCTATCACACATATACATATGGAAAAGAACAAAGGCAAATAATATTCATACCATAGAATTATCCTCTTGATTATGCAATCCTGTTTGCACAAATAATAGGTGTCGTTCGAAGCTCTCGAGATGACAAATGCAGTTATCGGATTACTTTAGAATTTCTATGGTTGAATCAAAAGTAATTTAAAGGTCAAATTTGGCTAGGGTTTGTTATTTCTCAATGATTGATGATGAAAATGAGTTTTTGAACTCATATACATGTATATATACACATATTCTCATCCATAATATAATAGGAAATGACCGAAATGCCTTTAAAATTCTAAATAATATCAAATCTGTCCTTTGGTGGACTGTTTTGATAGGCTAAAGTAGACCAACCATAACTCTTTGATCCGATATTGTATTTTGGTGAAATTGGTATCTTTGGAAGTATAATTCAAAGGGATTTCATTTCATATAAAATAGGTCACCCAGTTCGTCCTGTTCAAGGAGTTATGGTCGTTTGAAGTTGACCCTAAAAATCTATTTTGATAGGCTGAAGTAAAACGAGTATAACTCCTTACTTGGATGTTGGATTTGGATGAAACCAATTTCATTTGAAATAAGACTCAAAGATCTTTCTTTTCATAGGTCACAGCTCTCTCAGTTCATTATATTAAGGGAGTTATGATCGTTTGAAGCTAACCGAAAAATTCGACTGGCCTCAGTAGTTTGTGTGCAGGAATTTTTCCTGTACATTTACTATTCCCAAATATCCCGGCCACTGTTTTATAGTTTCGAATGTGCTCGATTATATCCGAAACCTATTCGTTTTTGGAAATATTTATATCTTTGGAAAGCTTATTCAATAACCTTCGCATGGATACATCGACGGGAAAATTCTGGTATAAAAAAAATAAAAAAAAATTAATTCCATATAAATAAGACCAATATACTTAATTGAATACGCCAATTCACGCACTTGAATACGGGGTGTTACAGATATTGTGGAGGAACCACATGCATTAATAAAGACAGTAAATTAAACTTGACAAGAGAAATAACAAAATACAGCCAAGTGTATGACCTTGAGAAAAGAAAGTATAGAATAGGTAAGGTTTAAGGAGCAGTCAATGGACCATCATTTTTACATCCTGCCTCAGAGTTTTTCCTTTACGGTGAGTTCCCCCTATTTTGTTGACAATTTCAGCATCCTCTTTAGTAAAAGAGACAAAATATTTTGACATTTTTCTCATTTTTCAAGAAATGACTTGTCAACCTCCTTCTTGATACATTTTTATTTCACTCTTCTGAATAAGGAGATACAACATTGTTGAATAAGGATGCCCAATTCATGGCTGATGATTCTTGTTCAAGTATTTAAGTATTTGGGGTCAAAAAGGGAAGGGCTGACATATATTCATGGATTTTTGTCAGCTATGTTGTTTCGAATATAGGACAGAATTTGGTGATACGAGGATGAAAAAAAACAAATGTAATTTGGACAGTAAAAAGGAATAAGGGGATAGGTAAAAGGGCAATTTCAACTGCAATTCAAAATTTCACAAGTAAAATGAGTTTGAGTGACCTTTCAATGGATTAGTTCCCCTTATGTGTGTTTTGCCGGTTTTTCAATCGAAGGGTCTAGAAAACAATATTATTGACTTTTTGAACTATTTCAAAACTTTAAAGAAAATTTAAAAATAATTTAAGAACTTATAGAGTCACCACTTGATTTTTGAGAAAATATCAAGAAAAACTAATAATATTACTTAAAAGATTCAAAACTGAAAAAATCTTTTAAGTTTAGAAACTCTAAGTAAGTGATTCCTATTAATACTCATGGAAAGTTGTAAGGAACCAAGAGTATCTGCTAACTTGTGGCTATCTGAACTATTTAAAAATAACTTTTTTGACTAACTTTAAAAAGGAAAATTGCTTTTTTATAAGAAAATGATTAAGAAAAATTGTCTTCTTGATGACTTAGCGTGGATTTTAACTAAGTCTAAGAAAACTAAGAACATTTAGCATATAAAGAGGAAATGGGGAAACTAAAAAACTTAGGTCATTAGACCCAAATCCATAAATCCTATCCTACGCTAATTTGGGTTTTTGGCCCATCTTCACTTGTCCTAATCTAAATAATTGGCTTTTGGCTCATACCCTATCCTAAGATAGTTTTAGGACCTCTGAGGCCTAAAATCCGATTTTTCTATATTAAATTACAACTTTGGCTATGAGGCCCAAATGAATGATCAAATAAATAAAGAATTAGACAGTAAAAAAATCAAGACTTTTCATGTCTCTTAGCAACCTCATCAATAGGTTTTGACCCATTTTTCTTATTCTTATCTATCTTCTTGCACCCGCCGTCATATAATCGATTTTGAATTTAAACTTCGGACTTGACTTGAAGAGGTGGGCCTTGTTGGCCCATTACAAAATACAAGAGGAAAGGAGTACATTTGGAATTCAAAATAGATTCATGCAAAGAAAAGGATAAAAGAAAAAGAATTAATATGTGTTCGAAAATTTTACACTTAATAGATAAATGATGAGATGAAAAAGATAACATTCTCAAGCATAAAGAAATAGTAAACTATGATATCAAAGAAAATCAAATTATCCAACGAAAAAGAAATTAAACCATCTCTTAAACAATATTACAAAAGATTGAATCTAACACATTATAATCAACTAGCCCTTGAAAAGAAAGGCATGGATCCATAGGCATAGTTGCTTAAGATTTAGTCAAATATTTTCTATAGATTAACACGTATTTGAACCAAATACTATGATGTGATATAGTCTAAGAAATGTTTTCATTAAACAAAGAAAAGGAGAATGAATAAGAGACGAGGAAATCTTTCATAGGACCTCAAATATGAAATACAAGACATACTAATGCAACAACATTTTTTCAATACAAAGTGGAGTCAATCAACATATCTATAACTTAGAAGAAAAATTCACTATAGAATGTGAATAATAATGGGACATCTAAATGAATAAAAACACTTTAAGAAATAAAAAAATAAGTGAAGTGAAGCAAATAGCATATATTAAGCATATTTGGGAAATGATATTCGAAGACAAGATAGGAGAAATAGTAAAAGATTCATTCTAAGAAAAAGTGTCCAATTATACCAACCCCATTTTTAGTTCTACACCTTTTCAACAAAATCTATAACCCTAACAACTGTTCAATTTAAACAAGAGAAAATTATACCCAATTTTGACAATGAAAATTAGTAACTCACTACTTCAAATTGAAAAACAATTTCACAGATCCTTAACAATAGTAACCATTTTTTTCGACATAAAGGAAATAACTTTTGTAATGACCCGAGACTACTCTCTAGTCGTCACACAGTGCTTATGGTCCCGAGAGACCTCAAGCTAACCCATGAGCTATTACCTGTTGTGAGCACTGACTAAGTATATCATAAATGCGGAAAAATACTGACATTGTCATAAGGTTTTAATAACTGAATTCAATACTGGAATATAAACCTATAGAAAATAAATGTCCACAACTGAGAAAAAAATATTGAGAAACAGACATGTCAACTGGAAATCTGAATATTGAATAACTGACTCAAATATCTGAAAAACCTCTAAGACTGACTGACTAAGAGTTGATGGGATAGGCCTTCAACTAACTTTACTAACTACTGAGATAAAGAAATGAAGTAATATAATTTCTCCTCGAATGATGAGGACTCACTATTGCTACTGTACTGTCGATAATCTGAGGGAATAAATGCAATCCGGGAATTGAGTGTCAGCACCTATGATATGATACATCTAGCGCAAAAAGAAAGGTATGTGATCAGTACTTTGAATGTACTGGTATGATAAATGAGGTAGGCTGATATGCAAGGTTTCATGCATAGGAGTAATAAACTATCTGATTATACATGTAAAGCATGGCGTACTGAGTATAGGACGTGAAATCTATAGATACTGGAGATATGTAAGGCATATAAATACTGCATATGCATGAGAGTCTATAAATACATGAAAATTTGTAGTCACTAAGGATCCATGACCAAGCATATAACATGGACTGAGTAAAATCCATAAACTGAAATACTGAAATAACTGGTATCCGTTTTATTTGGTCAAACAACACTACAATAAATAACTAACTGGAACTGTAACTAAGACTGAACCCGAGACTGTGGGAGGTATCATCTAAGTGAGATTCCCCAATCTGAGCTAATCGGGGTCCAACCTATAACCCAGTTGGAAGGGTGTTAATACCGTGCCACGGGTACTAACATTGGCTGTGTGGATCCACTAATCTAATACAATGTCTAAAGAACTAAGGGTGTCAAGCCTAAACTGATGGGTGATCCCTGCAAGATAATTAAGCCTAATCTAATGGGTGACTTCTCATATCCTACGTTGGCTACGTAGTTCTGGAGTATAGAGACAGCTACAAATGACTCTGCCTATATAATGGGGAAACCGACATCCCTACACTCGCTCAGTGCTACTTCCTACTCCCAACTGAAAGACACTAAAATACTAGACTATTCTGAGTTTAGCTGACTGTTATCTGACTATTCTGATAATGTTCATAGTATGTTCTGAAGACTATTCTGTAATGTACTAAGACTAGACTAGATAAATAGTTATGGTTTTCGGGTATTCAATACCCCTAGGACTCAAAAGAAATAATAGCAAAAAGGCACTAAAGATTGAAGGACATAGCATGAAGTCTTTTATTAAATTAACCACTCTTGTAGGCATTTTAGCAAACACTTATCATTCATAGTTCATTCAAAACATGGGAATATCATGGAACTTATAGTAATAGCATGAATTCAACATGAATAGTACTAAATTATGATTTAAATCAATGAATAATAACATTAAAACATGGAGAATTGAATTACAACAATAATTTCATTAAAACATGGTCCAAAATCATAGTTCATGGAAATTCATGGGTGAAATCACCATTTAAAATCATAGATCTTGAAAAGATGATAACTTTTGTAATTAAAATGGGTACTTGGACTCCATGGGTGAAAGGAATCCATGAATGAACATTTAACATACCTTAATGAATGAATTTCTTGAAGTTCTTGGTGAATTCTTGAGGATTGGCCTTGAATTGGAGAGCTAGAGTTTCTTGTTCTTGAAAGGAGATCTTTAATTTGGGGATGAATTGAATAATGAATAGTTAAAAATGTTTTTAGGGATTAAATCCCGTATCTAGGTGGATTAAATTGATGGGAAAAGACTATTTTAACCTTGGGCAAAACTTTTAATTTTCATTAAAATTTTCCAAAACTGGTACTTGCCGCGACGCGCCACTATCGTGCCAAGCCACTGGAAATTGACAACTGGGAAACTGGGCGATCGCGCAACATGAAGTGTTTGCGTTGCCACTTTGTTTGCGACCTGAAAGCTTGGTGCTTCGCGGTGACATCATAGAGCTTCAAGGGAAAAGGACAATTGTGACTTGGAAGCCCTCCGCAATGTGGTGTAATCGCGGAGGCCCACTGGAAACTGAGAAGAATCATTTTGGCTTATGGAGCGGTGCGCCACTAACTGAAATGATGGGGTTTTATGACTGGAACATAAAATAACCATAACTTCTTATTGGGTTATCGGATTTGTGAAAATTTTATATCGTTGGAAAGCTAATTAAATTTCCTAGGCAATGGCAGGCTTTAAACTAAAAATTAATGAGTGTTTCAAAAATTTTATATATGAATACTCATATATTGGGATTTAAGTTATGCTAGGGAAATATAAGGTGTTACAATATCTCCCCCTTGGGATCATTCGTCCTCGAATGAGACTAGTTAAGATGAGGAAAACTAATAGACTGAGCTTATATACTGAACATACATATCTGATGCATGGAATACATGACTGATCTGACTCATGAATGCATGACTGACATGAACATGATGTTCAACTAAAAATGAGCATGATAGGGAGAAATCTTATGAATATTAGTACCTTAAACCGAATCTAAATTCGCAGATGAAAGATAAGGGTACTTGGTCCGCATATCTTCTTTTGCTTCCTAGGTGTCTTCCTCAACGGACTGGTTCCGCCAAAGAACTTTGACTACTGGAACTTCTTTGTTCCTTTGTCTACAAACTTTATGATCAAGAATTTTGACTGGAACTTCCTCAAAGAAAAAACCTATTCTAAATATCAACACTTTCTAAGGGAACAACTACAGCTGGATCACCATTACACTTTTTCAACAATGAGTGATAGAACACTGGGTGTACTGAGGCTAGATCTAAAGGCAACTCAAGCTCGTAAGTTACCTTTTCAAAACGACTGAGAATTCTGAAGGGACCAATATATCAGGGACTGAGTTTCTCTTTCTTGCGAAATCACTTCTCTCTTCATGGGAGAGATTTTCAAGTACACGAAATAACCATCCTCAAACTCAAGATCCTTTCTCCTCATATCTCAATATGATTTATCTTGGCTCTGGGTTGTTCTAAGCCTTTCTCTGATCAACTGAACTTCTCTAACACACCAAACACAAAATAAAGCCCTACTACTGCGGCGTAACCTACTTCAGACCAACCAATTGGAGATCTACATCTCCTACCATAGAGAACCTAAAATAGAGCCATACAAATACTGAAATGATAGTTTTTCTTGTATGCGAACTCAATCAAAGGCAAGTGGTCATCCCAACTACTTTTAAAATCAACTACGTATGCTCTCACCATATCTTCTAGAGTCGAAATGGTCCTTTCTGCTTGACCATCTATCTGAGGGTAGAAAGTTGTATGAGGTGGACATGGGTACCAAGACCTTTTTGGAATGCTTTCCAGAAATGAGAGGTAAATTAGGCACCTCTATCTGAGATGATAGATAAGGGAACATCGTGCAATCTAACAAACTCTCTAAGATAGAGTTTGGCATAGTCCTCAGCAGGATAGGAGGTATGGACTAACAAGAAATAAGCTGATTTGGTCATTCTGTCTACGATAACCCAAATCGAATCATGTTGATGATGAGTACAAGGCAAACCCATCACAAAGTCCATGTTAACTTCCTCCTACTTCCAAGTGGGAATACTAAACTCCTACATGTACACACTAGGCTTTTGGTGCTCAATCTTAACTTGCTGACATAAAGAGCACTTAGCTACAAACTCTGCAAGATCCCTCTTTATTTCACTCCACTAATAGATCTCCCGCAAATCACAATACATCTTAGTTGCCCCTGGATGAATAGTGTAACACGTACCATGCGCTTTTACATGAATTCGTTGCCTCAAATCATCTATACCAGGCAAACACAATCTACCCTGACAACGCTAAACACCATCTCCCCCTTGGGAAAAAACCTCCACTTTCTGATCTCTGACTAATTCTTTCAACTTAACTAGACTGGGATATCTATCATTTTTTTCCTTCACCTCAGAAACTAGAGACGATTCTGAGCTACTCTACACCTATAAACTACCTTCTGCTAAATTGAGTAAGTGGACACCTAGTCGGGCAAGCTGATGAACTTACTGAGCTAACTTCTACTTACCATTCTCAACATGAGCAATGCTACCCATAGATAACCTACTGAGAGCATCATCCACTATATTGGCCTTGCTTGGATGATACAGAACACTCATGTCATAATACTTCAACAACTCTAACCGACTTCTTTGATGAATATTCAAATCTTTCTGAGAGAACACGTACTAAAGGCCTTTATGGTCAGTAAACACATCAACGTGCACTCCATACAAGTAATGCCTCCAAATCTTTAAGATGAATACTACTGCTGCTAACTAAAGATCATGAGTAGGGTAATTTTTGTCATAGGGATTAAGCTGTCTAGAGGCATAGGCTACGAACTTACCTCTCTACATAAGGACACAACCTAAACCTACTCTAGATGTATCACAGTACACAACTAAACCATTAAACCATCTGGCAAGGTAAGAACTGGAGCTGAGGTAAGTCGAGTCTTCAACTCCTGAACCTCTTCTTGCAGGAATCTGACCACTGAAACTTAACTTTCTTCTGAGTTAATCTGGACATGGGGGATGTGATAGAAGAAAATCCTTCAACAAACCAACGGTAATAGCTATATAAACCAAAGAAACTCCTGATATCTGATGGAGAGATGGGTTTAGGCCAGTTTCTCACCGACTCAGTCTTTTGAGAATCAACTCTAATGTCATCACTAGAAATAATATGGCCAAGAAAGGCTACTGATCTTAGCCAGAATTTACACTTACTAAATTTAGCGAATAACTAGTGAACTCTAAGAGTCTAAAGTACTATTCTGAGGTGGTCTGCATGATCGGTTTTGCTATGGGAGTAAAAAAAATGTCATCAATGAAGAGTATGACGAACATGTCCAAGTACTGCTTGAACACTCAGTTCATCAAGTCCATGAAGTTTGCTAGGGCATTTGTAAGACCAAAGGTCATGACTAGAAATTTGAAGTGACCATACCGAGTTTGGAAAGCTATTTTTGAAATGTCACATTCTTTGACTCTGAGCTGGTGATAGCCTAATTTGAGGTCTATCTTTGAAAAATAGCTAGCACCTTGAAGTTGATCAAACAAGTCATCAATTCTAGAAAGTGGATAATTATTCTTGATTATGACCTTATTCAAATGACGGTAGTCTATGCACATTTTGAAAGAATCATCTTTCTTATGCATGAATAGAACTGGTGCACCCCACAGGGAGATGTTGGGTCTGATGAATCCATTATCTAGAAGATATTTTAATTGTTCTTTCAATTCTTTAAGTTATGCTAGAGACATTCTGTGTGGCAAAATAGATATAGGTTGAGTATCTGGGAGAAGGTCTATTCCGAAGTTGATTTCCCTTTCGGGAGAAACTTCGAGAAGATCTTCAAGGAACATATCTAGAAATTCCCTCTCTACCAAAATTGACTCAAGAGTTGGAGTTTCTAAATTTGAGTCTTTAACTTAAATAAGATTGTAAATACACCCCTTCGATATCATCTTTCTCGCTCTAAGGTATAAAATCAACTGACCTTTAAGAGTTGTGGTACTACCCCTCCATTCAAGGACTGGTTCATTTGAGAACTAAAAATAAACTATTTTGCTTCTAAAATCAACTGAGGCATAGCATGAGTGGAGCCAATCCATGCCAAGAATGACGTCAAAATTCATCATCTCTAACTTTGTGAGATCAACTGAAGTAACTTTTTGAGATATTATGACCGGACAGTTTCTGTATACCTGTCTGACTACAATGGAAACACCTACAGGGGTAGACACTGAAAAGGGCTCTACTAGAGTTTCAGGACTGACTCTGAAGTTGACGATTATATATGGAGTTACAAAAGAAAGAGAAGCCTCAAGGTCTAGTAAAACATAAACATGTAAGTGAAAGACCTGCAACGTACCAGTAACTATGGCAGGAGAATTTTCCTGATCTTGGTGGGACTGAAGAGCATACTATCTGTTTGGACGCTCATCACTAGTAGCACTGGAAGCGGTACCCTGCTGATATAGGCAACCAGATGGAACTGATGACTAATGGGACTAGCCCTATTGGCATACATCCCTACCTTTCTAAGCAACTACCCGACACTTCTGAATCCAATGGCCTAGATTTCCATGCCCGAAGCATACATCACTACCCGCTCTACACTTACCTTGATGGTGTCTGCCACACTTCTGACAAAAAGGATTGGTATGAGGATGACTAACACTGACCTAAGACTTAGATCCTGGTTCTTTATCCCTATTATTATTTTTGAATTTGATTATGGGAGCACTGGATGAAGAAGGCACTGGGGCTGAAGACCTCTAATGAAACTGAGGACGGTTACCACCCTTTGACTTTGGATGACTGAAGGTAAAACTACCCATCCTAGCTATCTTGTTTTATATCTCTCTCTCCTTAGTCTTATGCTCCTCTATCTATTAAGAATAGACCATTATCCTAGACAAGTCTATCTCACTAATCAAAATTATGGTCCTGCACTCCTTGACCACACTATCAGATATGCCAGATATAAACTTACTCATCTTGGACCTATTAGCAGCTACGATATGAGCAGCATATCTAGATAACTGAGTAAAATTGAGCAAATACTCCCTCACGCTCATGCAGTCCTACCTCAAGTTAATAAACTCTAATACATTAGCCTCCCTCAACTCGAATGGGAAAAATCTATCTAAGATAGTTGTGGAAAACTCTTCCCATTCAATAGGCCCTGCATATACACTCTTATCAACCTTCCACTGCTTAAACCAAGTATGGGCTATATATTCCAACTAGTATGTAGCAAACTCAACATTCTGACTAGATGTCACCCTCATAGCCTCCGTTACCTTTTGAACCATATCTAAGAATTCCTATGGATCCTCTTCAGACTTGGATCCCATGAAAGAATGAGGATTTATCCAGGTGAAATCCTAAATTTTGGTTGCAGCAGTATTGGACACTAGGTTGGCCAAAACAACAGCAGGTTATTTATTCTGTGCTGTTATGGAGTTTGCTAGAGTAGTGAATGCAACTCTGAATTCTGGGTGAGAGACATGCTCATCTAGAGGATCGGCCTAGATGGGCTAAGGGGATGGTTGGTTTCTCGTCCTTCTTTCATTCTTCTTAGGAGGCATGTTCTGTAAACGGAAGGAAAAAATAGATTAGACTAGAGTTTAACTTGAGCTCATGCCCACTCGTACGGTTTGAATACAGAAAGAAGGGAAACTTTTTCCTAAATACCTTGTAGACTCTTATCCATAAGTGTGGCGCGCTATGCACCTATGCACAAGACTCTACTTGATGCAGCTTTCAGACATCATAGAACACTTTAAAACCTTAGTCTTTGATACAAAATTTGTAATGACCCGGGACTACTCCCTAGTCATCACACGGTGCTTACGGTCCTGAGAGACCACAAGCTAACCCATAAGCTGGTACCTGCGGTGAGCCCTAAATAATAAAATCATAAATGCTAAAAAATACTGACATTATGATAAGGTTTTAATAACTAAATTCAATACTGGAATATAAATCTATAAAAAATAACTGTCGACATCTGAGAAAAAAATACTGAGAAACTAACATGTCAACTGGAAATCTAAATACTGAATAACTAACTCAAATGTCTGAAAAACCTCTAAGACTAACTTACTGAGAGTTGATGGGACAGGCCTCCAACTAACTCTACTAACTACTGAGATAAATATATAAAGTAATATAATCTATCTTTGGATGATGAGGACTCACTACTGCTAGTGTACTGCTGATAATCTGAGGGACTAAGTGCGATTCGTGAACTGAGCGTCAACACCTATGATATGATACATCATAGCGTAAAAAAAAGGTATGCGATCAGTACTTTTAATGTACTAGTATGCTAAATGTGGTAGGCTGATATGCAAGGTTTCATAAATTAGAGTAATAAACTATCTGATTATACATGTACAACACGGAGTACTGAGTGTAAGAAGTGAAATCTATAGATACTGGAGATATGTAAAGCATATAAATACTGCATATGCATTAGAGTCTGTAAATACTGTAAATACATGAAAAGTTGTAGGCACTAAGAATGCATGACCAAGCATATAACATGGATTGAGTAAAATCCATAAACTGAAATACTAAAATAACTGGTATCTATATGATTTGGTTAAACAATGCTAAACTAAATAACCAAGTGGAATTGTAACTGAGACTAGACTCGAGACTATGAAAGGTATTATCTAACTGATATTCCCAAATCAGAGCTAATCGGGATCTAACCTATAACCCCAGTTGGAAGGGTGTTAAGACCATTCCATGAATACTAACATTGGATATGTGGATTCACTAATTTGATATATAATGTCCAAAGGACTAAGGGTGTTAATCTTGAATTGACGGGTGACCCCTGCAAGATAGTCAAGCCTAATCTGACCGGTGACTTCTTATATCCTACGTTGGCTATGTAGTTCTGGAGTATAGGTACAGCTACTAAAGACTCTGCCTATCTAATAGGGAAGCCATCATCCCTAAACTCGCTTGGTGCTAATTCCTACTCCCAACTGAAAGACACAGAAATACTAGACTATTCTGAGTTTAGCTGACTATTATCTGACTATTCTGATAATGCTCATAGTATGTTCTGAAGATTATTTTGTAATGTACTGAGACTAGACTAGATAAACACCTATGGTTATTGGGTATTCAATACCCCCAGGAATCAAAATAAATAATAGAAAATAGACACTAAAGCTTGAAGGACATAGCATGAAGGTTTTTATTAAATTAACCACTTTTGTAGGCATTTTAGCAAACACTTATAGTTCATATTTCATTCAAAACATGGGAATATCATGGAACTTATAGTAATAGCATGAATTCAACATGAATAGTACTAAATCATGATTTAAATCAATGAATGATAACATTAAAACATGGAGAATTGAATAACAACAATAATTTCATTGAAACATGGTCCAAAATCATAGTTCATGGAAATTCATGGGTGAAATCACCATTTAAAATCATAGATCTTGAAAAGATGTTAACTTTCATAATTAAAGTGGGTACTTGGACTCTCTGGGTGAAAGGAACCCATGAATGAACATTTAACATACCTTAATGAATGAATTTCTTGAAGTTCTTGGTGAATTCTTGAGGATTAACCTTGAATTGGAGAGCTACATTTTCTTGTTCTTGAAAAGAGGATCTTTAATTTGGGATAAACTGAATAATGAATAGTTTAAAATATTTGTAGGGATTAAATCCCATATCTGGGTGGACTAAATTAATTGGAAAAGACTGTTTTAACCTTCGACTAAACTTTTAATTTTCATCAAAATTTTCCAAAACTAGAACCTGGAACGACGTGCCACTGTCCTGCCAAGCCACTGGAAATTGACAATTGGGAAACTAGGTATTGGCACGATGCAAAGCTATCACTTTGCTACTTTTTTGTTACCTGGAAGTGAAATGCCCCAAATTTGTTACCCAAATATTATACGATGCTCATGACCCTGAAAGACCACAAGCTAACCCATAACTGATATCTGTAACTAAGCACTGAATAATATACTGTAATTATATGGAATATAAGCTGTAAGGACATATGGTTCAAAGATGAACTAATACTGAATGTAAAAGAATGTTTGTAATGGGGTATAACAATACCCAAAATTAAAATAAATTATCTGAAACATGCTATAGTCTGAAAGCCTCTAAACTGTCTGAAATTTGTGGAGTTGATGGGACATATCCCCTACTAACTCCGAACTACTGAAATAATAAAGTAATAAAATAATTATGCTATCCTTAAATAATGAGGACTCACTGCTAGTCTGGCTGCTGAACGTTTGATCTACTAAGGATGCTCGAGAGCTCGTGCTTTTAAACCTATGGTATAAAATACCATAGCGCAAATACATTAGTACGATTGAATGTATTGGTTTGTATGTGAGGTAAGTTGAATGGAAAGGGTTCATATGCATGAATAATACTAACTGACTGTTTATATGAATATGAGAATACATACATGAATACATAACTATAACTGAGGTTATGATAGGACTGAATACTGATGTACTGACATCTGAGTTTACTAATACTAGGATACTAAATAACTGAGTCTATTGCTGATATGAATTACAGAGTTTGTAGGTAACTGATATCTGAGGTTACTAGTACTATATTACTGATAACTGATAACTGATAACTGAGTAAACTGATATTGAAAAACTATCTGAGTTCTTTACTGGACTGGGTGACTGTATCTGACAGTCCTAAATTTGAAGAACTATCTGAGTTGTAGATTGAGCTGGATAACTGTATCTGAAAGTCCTAATTCTGATGGAACTAGCTGAGTTTTGTACTAAGCTGAGCGACTGTATCTAATAGTTCTGATATCTGTATAACTGAACTGAGTTCTATTACTGAGACTAAATCTAAAATTGAAACTGTGGGAGGTAAACATCTAACTAACATGCCCCGAATCTGAACTGGTGGGGTCCAACTTATAACCCCAGCTGGAAGGGTGTCAGTACTGTGCCATGGGTAAAGACAAGATGTGAGTAACCATCTCTTATAGAGAGCTCTTCCATCAACCCCTCCTGTAAGGAAAACTCAAAGGATATGTATAGTCCCTAGACTCGTAGGGGTACATCTCAACCTACGTTGGCTACATAGTTCTGGAATGTAGGGATTGGTACTAAGCATCATACCCTCTACTGGCTGACAGTGTGCATCCTCATCCTTGGTTTCACTCGGTGCTGAATCCTACTCCCAACTGAATAGACACAGAATTGATTTCCTAGTTCATCCTAGGCTGGAATGATCTATTATTGATTTTACTAAATAACTAGATTGAACTGAGTTCACTGGATTTCCGTTGACTAACGAAATACTATTAAATTCTATCAACTAACAGAATGCTACTGAGTTCTGCTAGCAGACCGAGTTTAATAAGGTCTGAACTGAATACTAATGAGACATGATGACTAACTGAGATCACTAAGATTCCTGAGATTACTGATTGGGACTGGACTGATATTGAATTTACTGAATTTTCCTGAGTCACATGACTGATTGAATTCTACTGATCATGGTTTGACTGAAAGTATCGTGAAAACATGACACTGGCTCTAGGCACACAGCTAAATTGTCAGGTATTTAATACCCCCAAGACTCGATAGCATAAAACTAAATCATGGCAAAAGCTTGAAAGCACAACAATGACTATATATATTCATAATTCATTGACTAAGACATTTCATCAAAAACTTTACATGCACTAACTTGTACATGAATGGAGATTTCATAATAACATGCTATGAAGGCACTATTTTCTTTGCATAGGCATTTTATCAAACACATGATGAGCATGCTTTGGTTATACCATCATTAATGCATCTAATTATCATGGTTGCATAAATAAATTAGCAATTTGAAGGGGTTTATCATGAATATTATGCAAAACATCATGTACTAGGATCAATCATTGGAACATGGAATTTAAAATATGAATCAAATCCAACAATAACATGAACATGAATCTCAATTAAAAGCTGATCTAGGTCATGGAAAAAGACCCAATTGCCCTTAGAACGTTTTTATTTTTCCTTATTGAAAACCTAACTTGGTCACCTGGTGCGACGCGGTGCTATCGCATTGTGCCACTGGAAATTTTCCAACTGGGAACTGGGTTGACGGCGCGATGTGGTGAAATCGATTGAAATATTAGATGGGACCTGGAATCTTACCGCGATGCGGTGGTATCACGCTGAGACACTGGAAATTGATAACTCTGGATTTGAGCCTTGGCGTGATGCGCCATAATCGCGAAGGCCAATTGGATTTTGAAGATTTCCATTTTGGCATGCTCCGCGACGCGTTGATGGCTTAGGTAGCACAATGTCTTACTAAAATGGCTCTAACTCTTCGTCCGGGTGTCGGATTTGGGAGAATTTGATATCGATGGAAAGCTTATTCAAATTTCCACACAAAAAAAAAGTTAAAATCTTTAAAATTACATATATATAAAAGTGGATTCATCTTTTAAATTAAGTCTTTAACATTCTTGAGACGATTTTAAACTAGGTAGAAATACGGGATATTATAATATCTCCCCCTTGAGAACATTCGTCCTCGAATGAGTCTTACTGAATTGGGAGAAACAATAAGCTTTAGTACATATTGAACATGAGCAACTGGGATTTTAGTACATGACTGACATTACTGAGATTCATACTGACCATGCATATCTGATGCATGATTTTATGACTAAGCTGAGGTATGACTACATGATTGAGAGTACTGATAAGCTGCTCACTCATATCTGATGCGTGAATACATGACTAAACTAACACATGATGGCTTGACTAAATATGCAGTAGTAATTGATGCCAGGTTTGTAATGGAAATTCCTGATACCAAGTTTCTGATGGAAATCTGAGCATGAAACTGAATAAGTTCAAGGAAGACTGTTTCCCTAATTTGAAAATGCTAATGAGCCTGAGATTAATTACTAAATATGCATGAGTGGAAATATGAGAACATAACTGAGTCTGGAATTTGATACATGAGCTGAATATCGTGATCTAAACTGAGTACCTTAAATATGTGGCTTATGGTTGAGATCGGAGTCTGAGGGTCATTATGTCATGAAAGTTTCGGGGAATTATAGTGTATCTCCCCTTTGGGACACTATGCCCCCTTGAAGAATGCTGGGACTTTGCCGAGCTATGAAGAAAATTGAGGTGATGCACAAGGCACCTATGAACTAAATCATGACCAAATATAAGAGATCTAAAACTAAGACATAATGCATGAACTGGTCTAAACACGCAACTACCTGGTTAGTCCATTTTAGAATGATCACATTCATAAGACTCTAGATAGTTCGACTAGATGGAAACCACGACATCCGAACTTGTTTTCCTAACTGCTAAACTGAAATACTGGCTCTGTAGACTAACTCATGCTAAAAACTTATACTCGAATAGAGCGTTTCTATGACACTCTTTCTATAGAGTTCTAATGATGGTAGATAGAAAGCGAATGTTGGCCTGGTCTGAGTAGGACATCTGAATGGGAGATCGCTACATGGATTGGATTCTTGTATTAGGAGGTAAGGCCTATGAAACATCATCTAAGATAAAGTGAATAAACCTTATGCACTACAAATGAGACTACTAAAAGGTTCACGTGGGTGCTGAGCATGAATGCATAAATATACTAACTTATCTAATTAACTGAATGACTGATAGCGGACCACTGGTCCTATAAGGCTGAACTGTACTTAGTCTGAAAAAGTGATACAAGAATGAAAAGGAAAGCACAAATCACACTCCAAATCATTCCACAATCTTAAGGATCCGAGGACCAATATGGAGACCACTCTCGGATTCACTATCAACAAGAAGAATACAAGATACAATGGTGTATATAACACTAAAAAATAGCTACAAAACGTGAGGAACAAAATGAATAACAATAACACAAGTCTCGGATTCAATAAAGGACCCAAAACAGTCCACTACACAAGATGACAACAACAAAAGTAAAGGATAGATAGTGAGACCAAGATTATTACAAGATTAAGAACTAAAGAGTGTATTAAACTCAAAAAACCCTAATGAATGTAATAATCAAACCACACTCTTGCAGTGACCGCCAAGGGAATCAAATCACCTCAAGATCCACCGTTTCCAAGCAAAGATCAATACTAGTTTTTCCAAGCCCTAAGTGTTCTACTCTCAAGAGAGAGGATTTTTAATTTTTCAATCTTTCATGTTTTCAGCCAAACTAAAGAGAAAAGACCTAAAATGTACTACTTATAGTATATTACAAAATTAGACAAAAAGACCACATTACCCTTAATGACCAAGGGTGGCCTTGGTGTGTTGGAAGACAATATGAATTTTCCAAAATGCCCTTAAGGCTAAGTGACCAAATTTCTCTTAGTAAAGGGAACCAAAACCGTGAACCAACAAAGGTGGTCCAAACCTGAGAGTCCTTAAGTCTTCAAGGTTCCAAGTAATCTTCTACACTCGGGTTTGATAAATGGTAGGCTCAATACATCCCCTCAAAGTATGATCCCGTGCCCTCCATGCGACCAAAGCTTGATTCTTCACATAGTGACTTTGAATGATGTCGTCAAAAGCTCAGACGGCCATTGTTCTTGTACCATCCTCCTCTTCTTGAAAATGATTCAACCTCGAATCCAAACCTTATAAAATCAAAGAGAGGGAAAACAAATACAAACTCCTCATGTCATGAGGGTTAGGGTTAGTACAACAAATCATCTCAACATGCCAAGGTTGCACATATTTGCAATATAACCAAGGATCTTTTGAATTAAATATTAAAATCTCAATAAATGGTACACAAAGGATTTGGTTACGGGAATCACCAAGAGATAAAGAAACTACATAGGTCGTATGGCATCAAATAATCCATAAGGTAGAACTTACTTCATCTTATAAGCCATAAGACACCATTGCTTCTTTATCTCGTCAAAAGACCACACCAAGGGGGGGGGGGTTTGATTGGTTCTAAATTCCATAAAATCCATATAGCATTATCATACACACACATGGACAGACCAACAAACTTCCATAGTGGGTTAGCATATCGGCTATAGCTTCCAACGCAAGCTATACCTTTATTTACACCACTAGGCTCATTAGGAGTGATTATATCATCTTCAAATAAGATATTATACCTAAAGAGAGCATGATATATTTCATGGGAATATTTGGAACAAACACATTCAGCACTCTCTAAAAGCTCAATATCACGTTTTAAAAAGATTTCAAGTACAAGATTATCCCAAGAATAGCTCTCGGGTTCACTCCCCTTTTGTTGACCAACTTTTTCAAAAATACTTCACTCACTTGATTTTGATTAATCACATCACACACATACTCAAGTGGTGGACAATTTTCACAAATAGGTTGATCAACACCAATTACACAAGACAATGTACTTCCATTCATTATATAGGCTTCAACACTAGGTGGACATAAATCAATCTTACAAGAAGAGTCAATTTGGTCATCAATAGGATCAACTAGTCTATCCACACTAACAACATGTACATCATTAACAAAAGGTAAAGAATCATTAGACTCACAAGTAAGTAAGCTACTACTCACACTCAATGGGCTACTAGCCATACAATTATCATTCACATGCACAAAAGTGTAAGAGTTAGCTATTTTACCTTGAAGTTCTTGAGTCGACTCTTCTTTGTCGTGTTATGAAGGTCCTCCATAAGCTTGGGAAGAAACTTCACTTTGGCATTGCTCTCCATCACTTTCCATGTCGGTACCTACACAAATGTCCTTAGAAATAGAAGGACAAATAATATTAGCTTGGTTTGGTGGCAATCCCCTCGCTTCGCTCCACACAACCTCTCCTTTTTCCACTCTCAAATTACCACTTTGCATACCCTTACTCCTCTCAATCTTTTGTCTCTCATAAGCATTCGTATTGGAGTAAGTATTCACTTCTCTTTGCAGCTCGGGCAATATGTATGTCATGAGGTGATTTCCCCACTGATCTCTTATAGCATTAGGCTAATTTTGCACATTTGGAACTCTATGTTGTGCAAACCAATCGGCACCGAATCATACATGACCATATGTCAATGAAAGAATATCTCACCACACCTCCTCATGGTACTCAAATTGGGAGAAGACAACTTTGACCCTCTCGGTAACCTTAAACCCGTCCAAGAAGTATGGAACAAGTAAAGGCTCACAAAACAACCCCAAGTAGTCAACCATGGATGGAACGATGTAGTTTCTATAGTACCTATCATTTAACACAATGGGGCAGCCCGGTATCCCACAAATGGTCACCTTTCCGGAGTGTACACTTCTTCTTGGATCAACACCGTAAAGGACATGAGTACCCCTCGATTTTGGAGATGCATACCCTCTTCTTCTCGCTGAAAAACCTCCACTAGAGCTAGCATAACCATTCACACTATATCAATCTTGATAAGAAGTACTAAGAGGTGGAGAATATGAATCTTCACACTCCTTACGTGTACTCTCATCATAGCTCTCATAAGCTTTGTGAACGAAAGGTTATACCTAACACTGAATCTAGGTTTGGAGTGAGAAGTGTAGGATTCCTCATATGCCCCAACGTCATCATAAGATCCATCACGAGGTCCTACATCATCTCCAAAGTCACCCTAGGCACTAGGTACTTCATTCACCTCATTTTCTTCCTTAAAACAATAACTTTCAAATCTTCCCAAGTTTTGATCATGGCTATCTTCATAACCTCTGCAATCTCCCTCAACTTCGTAGCCATAAAACCCCTCACTACAACTATAGTCTCCCATGTTGTAGTCACAATAATCCCCAGCTATCGAAGACATATTCCCCTTATATCACCTTTTGAACCTACAAAATAAACAAACAATATTAGTAGTAAAAGCTCCTCACCAACACTCGTATTCACACACTTTTGTGATCCTCACAATTGGAGCGGGGAATATTGAAAGTTGCTTATACTCCGTTAGTCAATAAGATGTCAATTCTACTTGGTGGCCGGAATAGATTCTTGTTTGACCGACTCAAGATTCAAAATAAACTTTTACTTACAAACTTGAAACAAAGAAGTTACTATGAGTTAAAAAGAATGAAAAAAGCACACAAATAACGAAGACATGAAAGAAACGGATTCAATAATTAATCTACAACTAAGTAGGTGATTACTAGTTGTTAATTAATTCTAGAATCAAGACATGAAACTAATGAAACTAAGAATCTAAAATTTTGAGCTCAAAAATATTGCGTGAACAGTATCAGTAATGACGTGGAAGCCACGTATTGGTTCAGTTTTATCAAGTGGTTATTCTCAAATATTCAAGTCTTGGTCAAAAATTAATTTGGATTGGTGGAATTTGTTTTAGGAAGAAAAATAAGTCTTGGAGCCTTTTTCAATTTTCAAGACTTGATTTTTTCTTGTACTTCTCCTTAAAACATGGACCCTTGTTTCATGAAAAGTGGTTGAGATGTGATGTAAAGTCTTTTGGTGGTTGGGGGTCTTTGAAGACTAATAATTCTTCACCTTTATAGATCTAGCATTCACTTTATTTTAAAAAGGTATGAAGGTTGGGAAGAACATCAAGAACACTTCAACAATCACCAAGACAATAAAAAATAATTACCAAGATCCATAATACAACCACATGGCCAACTCCAAGACAACAATGTTTTCACACGACCAAGAATATAAAACCAACAACAATGGCCAAGTCTCTTTAGTGTTGCATTTTAGTTTTTTTTTTAACAAGAGATGAAGGTTGTGAAGAACTTCAAGAACAACAACAATACTCTTTTCAAAAACAACTACCACACACACGGCCAAGTCAAGTTTCTCAACAACAATGTCTACCACACGGCCTTACTTGTTCACAAAAACATCAATTTTTAAAACTCAAATCTAGATCGACTCAAAGTGTTAGTGAAGAACAAAACTAACACCACAAACACACAAGACTAATAAAAGACTCCTAGACCTAGAATCAAGAGAAAATATCGGCCAAGAACACCACAAGAACACAATTTTCGGCCAAGAACACAAAATGGACAGATTGCGATTTTTCTAGAATTTTCAGATCTCAACTTTTTTTTCAAGTGAGCTAGCCCAGGATTTGATCTTGTAGGAACAAGATCAATCCATTATCTAAAACCAAATGATACAAGAATGAAAAGGGAAGCATGAAACACACTCCAAATCAGTCCATAATCTTAAGGATCCGAGGACCAAGATGGAGACCACTCTCGGATTCACTATCAACAAGAAGAATACAAGATACAATGGCATATATAACACCAAAAAATAGCTAAAAAACATAAAGAACAAGATGAATAAACATAACACAAGTTTTGGATTCAATAAAGGACCCAAAATAGTCAACTACACAAGATGACAACAACAAAAGTAAAGAATAGATAGTGAGACCAAGATTATTACAAGATTAAGAACTAAAGAGTGTATTAAACTCAAAAACCCCTAATGAATGTAATAATTAAACCACACTCTTACGGTGACCGCCAAGGGAATCAACTCACCTCAAGATCCACCATTTCGAAGCAAAGATCAATACTAGCTTTTCCAAGCCCTTAGTGTTCTACTCTCAAGATAGATGATTTTTAATGTTTCAATCTTTCATATTTTCATCCAAACTAAAGACAAAAGACCTAAATTTTACTACTTATAGTATATTACAAAATTAGACAAAAAGATCACATTACCCTTAATGACCAAGGGTGGTCTTGGTATGTTGGAAGACAAAATGAATTGTCCAAAATGCCCTTAAGGCTAAGTGACCAAATTTCTCTTAGTAAAGGGAACAAAAACTGTGAACCAACAAAGGTGGTCCAAACCCGAGAGTCCTTCAATCTTTAAGGCTCCAAGCAATCTTCCACACTCAGGTTTGATCAATGGTAGGCTCAAAACATCCCCTCCAAGTATGATCTCGTGCCCTCCATGCGACCAAAGCTTGATTCTTCACATAGTGACTTTGAATGATGTTGCTAAAAGCTAAGACGCCTATTATTCTTGTATCAAAAAGGCTAGACTTAGACTATAGAGTATTATATATAAAAGGTAATGACTGACTGGGTAATGTGAGGTAACTGAGCATAAATGAGTGAAAAATTGTATTACCTTAAGAACGTAAGACCAATCATCCAACATGATTTGGAAATATTTTATAAACTGAGGTACAAGGCTAAGTGACCAAATTTCTCTTAGTAAAGGGAACCAAAACCGTGAACCAACAAAGGTGGTCCAAACTCGAGAGTCCTTCAATCTTCAAGGCTCCAAGCAATCTTTCACACTATGGTTTGATCAATGGTAGGCTCAAAACGTCCCCTCCAAGTATGATCTCGTGCCCTCCATGCGACCAAAGCTTGATTCTTCATATAGTGACTTTGAATGATATTGTTAAAAGCTAAGACGCCCATTATTCTTGTATCAAAAAGGCTAGACTTAGACTATAAAGTATTATACATAAAAGGTAATAACTGACTGGGTAATGTGAGGTAACTGAGCATAAATGAGTGAAAAACTGTATTACCTTAAGAACGCAAGACCAATCATCCAACATGATTTGGAAACATTTTATAAACTGAGGTACTGAAATACCAATAACTAAATAACTGGTGACCATAGGCTATGGTCGGGTAATTCTGAATGTGAACTAAGTTTATGATCTGACTGGACTAAGCCTGGGACTGAGATTGTAGCTAAAATGGTAATTTAGACTGTAACCATAACTAAGATTGTAACTGGGACTGAATGTTGGTTCCTGATACTTGAGGGTTAGACTGGTGCTAAAGTACTGAATCTTGATGGCTAAATAACTGATAACTAAAGACCATGGTTCTGTAGGACTATTTGAGTCCTTTACTGAATACTGATTACTGAATGACGTTGTAACTGAGAGATGAGGGATAGAACATCAACATCACAGATTCATCGAGGTATCTAAATTGAGAGTATACATGACATAATATAATTTTTGTTGATCACTAGGAGTGGAGCGTGATTCATGTTGGTTGAATATACTATAAGACAGGACATGAGTGCATGAGTCATGAGTTGCATGACATGAGTCTGGAATTTATGTACTCATGGAACATGATTCGTAACACTGAGTAAACCGGGATTCCTCATGCTAGGAACTTGAAATGCACATGATCCTAAGGGGAGTGCGTGAATGTAGGCTGTGTTCATGGAACTGAAACGTAAAGCATGGATAAGTATCGTGATGGTTGAAGTACAAAACTTTGCACTGAGGTAGGAATGGGTCAGGAATTATCTACCATTACTGAATCTCTACACATACTGGCATGACTACTAGAATCCTGAAGGCCTAACTTTCTGAGACATCATAACCGGACAGTTCCTACATACCTATTGGGCTTTGTTAAACTGACTCACTGGGTGGAGACTGGAAAAGGTCTAGTGACTACATCAGGATAACTTTCCTAATCTTGTTGGGAATGAAGTGCATAGATTCTATTTGGGTGTTGCCCATTGATAGCACTGGAATTGGCACCCTAGTGATTCAGGCGATCGAACTGAGCTAAAAAATGACCGTGCTGACTTCGTGGACCGGGTTTAGGACATTTTTGGACCTTGTGACCTGACTCACCATATTCGAAACACACATTACTGCTGGTTCTACACACACCCTTATGATACTTACCACATTCTTCACAAAGCGGATGAGTGCGAATAATGTTTGCACTATTCTGAGATTTGGAGCCTGGCGCCCTATCTTTGCTACCATTTCTGAACTTAGGAACTGAAGCACTAGATGAGGAAGGAGCTGGATCTAAAAACTTCTAGCAATGCTGAGAACGGTTACCACCCTTCGACCCTGGCTGAGAAAAACTATAACCACTTATTCTGTCTATCTTATTCTCTATCTCCTTCTTCTTAAGTTTTTGCTCTTTAATCTGTTGAGCATGGACCATAAGTCTAGATATGTCCATTTCCTTAATTAATATTGCATTACTACACTCCTTAACCACTTTACTTAAAACCCCAGATACAAACTTACTCATTCTAGATCTACTATCTGCTACTACATGGGGAGCATACCTGTCTAACTGGGTGAACTTAAGGGAGTATTCTTTTATGCTCATGCTACCTTGTCTGAGATTGATGAACTCTAACACTTTGGATTCTTTCTTCTCTAGGGGAAAGAATCTATCTAAGAAGGCCATAGCAAACTCTTTCCAATCTATGGGCTCTACATCTATACCTCTATCTACCTTCCACTACTTAAACCATGTATGGGTTACATCTTGTAGCTGATAAACGGCTAACTTTTCACTCTCATTAGAAGTCACTTCCAAGATGTCTATGGCTATCTGAACCTGGTCGAGGAATTTAAGTGGATCTACTTCGAACTTAGAACCTGAGAATAAGGGACGATTCATTCAGGTAAAGTCACAGATCTTGGCTGCAGGTGAATTGACCACTGGGTTGGCCGAAATAATAGTTGGCCGTTCACTCTGAGCCGTGACTGAATTATCTAAAGTAGTAAATACAGTCCTTAATTCTATATGGGAAACATGTTTTTCCAAGGGATTTGCCTTAATGAGCTGAGGTGTTGACTGATTACCAATTCTCCTTTCGCTAGCCCCTTTGGAAGGCATATTCTGTAAATGAGAGGAAGAAGCAGATTAGACTGAGAAAATAATTAGAGATTATGTTCACTGGCATGATATGAATACTGAAAGAAAGGAACCTATTCCTAAAACATCTCATAGCCTCTTGCACATAAGTGTGGTGCACAATTCAAATATGTATAAGACTCTACTAGATGCGACATTTCAGACTTCCTGGGACACTGTTGAACCTATCTATGATACCAAGTTTGTAACACCCCAAATCTGGTACCCGAAATATTACATGATGCTCATGACCTCAAAGGACCACAAGCTAACCCATGACTAATATCTGTAACTGAACACTGAATAATATATTGTAATTATGTAGAATATAAGTTGTAAGGCCATAAGGTTCAAAACTCAACTAATACTGAATATAAAAAATATCTGTAATAGGGTATAACAATACCCAAAACTAAAATAAATTATCTGAAATATGCTATAGTCTGAAAGCCTCTAATCTGTTTGAAATCTGTGGAGTTAATGGGACATGTCCCCAACTAACTCCAAACTACTAAAATAATAAAGTAATTAAATAATCATGCTATCCTCGAATGATGAGTACTCACTTCTAGTCTCGCTACTGAACGTCTGATCTACTAAGGATGCTCGGGAGTTCGTGCTTCTAAACCTATGGTATAAAATACCATAGCACAAATACATTAGTACGATTGAATATACTGGTATACAAGTGAGGTAACCTAAATGAAAAGGGTTCATATGCATGAAAATACTAACTGACTGTATATATAAATGTGAGAATACATAGATAAATATTTAACTATAACTGAGGTCGTGATTGGACTAAATATTGATGTACTGACATCTCAGTTTACTAATACTGGGATATTGAATAATTGAGTCTGTTGATGATATGAATTACAGAGTTTACAGGTAACCGTTATCTGAGGTTACTGGTACTATATTACTGATAACTGATAACTGAGTGTACTGATACTGAAAAACTATCGGAGTTCTTTATTGGACTGGGTGACTATATCTGACAGTCCTGAATCTAATGAACTATCTGAGTTCTAGACTGAGCTAGATGACTATATCTGACTGTACTGATTCTGATGGAACCAGCTGAGTTCTGTATTGAGTTGAGCGACTGTATCTGATAGTCTTGATATCTGTAGAACTAAAATGTGTTTTATTACTGAGACTGAATCTAAAATTGAGACTATGGGAGGTAATCATCTAACTGACATGCCCCGATTTGAACTAGTGGGGCAACATGTAACCCCAGCTATAAGGGTATCAGTATTATGCCACGGGTATAAACAACCTGTGAGTAAACCCTCTCTGACAGAGAGCTCTTTCATCAACCCCTCCTGTAAGGAAAACTCAAAGGAGATATATAGTCCCTAGACTCGTAGGGATACATCTCAACCTACACTGGCTACGTAGTTTTGGAATGCAGGGATTGCTACTAAGGATCACACCCTCTACTAGTTGACAGTATATTTCCTTGTCCCTGGGTTCACTCAATGCTGAATCCTACTCCCAACTGAATAGACACAAAACTGATTTTCTAGTTCATACTAGGCTGGACTGATTTGTTACTGATTTTACTGATTAACTAGATTGAACTGAGTTTACTGGATTTTTATTTACTGATGGAATACTATTGAATTCTGTTAACTGAAAGAATGCTACTACGTTATGCTAGTTGAGTGAGTTTAATAAGGTCTGAACTGAATACTACTGAGATATGATGACTAACTGAGATCACTGAGATTACTGAATGGGAATGGACTAATCTTGAGTGTACTGCTTTTTCCTGAGTCACATGACTGACTAGATTCTACTGATCATGGCTTGACCGGGAGTATCGTGAAAACATGACACTGGCTCTAGGCACACAGCTAAATTATCGGGTATTTAATACCCCCAGGACTCGATAGCATAAAAGTAAATCATGGCACAAACATAAAAGCACAATAATGACTATACATATCCATAATTCATTGACTAAGACATTTCATCAAACACTTTACATGCATTAACTTGTACATAAATGGGGATTTCATAATAACATGCTATGAAAGCACTATTTTTTTCACATAGGCATTTTATCAAACACATAGAGAGCATGCTTTGGTTATACCATCATCAATGCATCTAATTATCATGGTTGCATAAATTAATTAGCAATTTGAAGGGGTATATCATTAATATTATGCAAAACATCACATACTAGGATCAATCATTGAAATATGGAATTTAAAACATGAATCAATATCCAACAACAACATGAACATGAATTTCACTTCAACTAAATCATAAACATTCATAAATACACAATCTTTGGATTTTGAAAAGAGATTCTGGAGCTTTATGGATAAAAGTGGCCCATGAATCAACACTTCACATACCTGAAAATCTAAATTCTTGAAGTTCTTGGAAAAATTCCTAGAATTGGCCTTGATTTCTTGAGCTAGGATTTTTGCATTTTGAGGGAGAATGATTTTTGTCTTGAGATAAAGTGAGGAAAAGTGATATAATAGAGTTTTTAGGGCATAATTTCATGGTTAAAGGCTGATCAGGGTCATGAAAAAAGACACAATTGCCCGTACAAAGTTTTTATTTTTCTTCACTGAAAACCCGATTAGGCACCTGGCATGACGCGGCATTATCGCATCGTGCCACTGGAAATTTTCCAACTGGGAACTGGGCTGACGACGCGATGTGGTGAAATCGCTTTACAATACTGGATGGGGCCTGAAATCTTACCGCGACGCGGTGGTATCCGGCTAAGACACTGGAAATTCATAACTCTAGATTGGAGTCTTAGCGTAATGTGCCATAGTTGCTGAGTCCTACTGGATCTTTATGAATTCAATTTTGGCATACTCCGCGATGCGTTGATGGCTCAGGTGGCATACTGTCTTACTAAAATGGCTCTAACTCTTCATCCGGGTAACGAATTTGGGCGAATTTGATATCGATGGAAAGCTTATTCAAATTCCTACACAACAAAAAGTCAAAATCTTAAAAATTCTGCATGTATAAAAGTAGATTCAACTTTTAAATTAAGTAGATTCAACTTTTAAATTAAGTCTTTAATATTTTTGGAATGATTTTAAGCTAGGTAGAAATACGGGGTATTATAGGAAGCTTGGCGCTTCGCGGTGACATCGCGGAGCTTCAGTGAAAAAAGACAATTGTGATTTGGAAGCCGCCCTTCGTGACACGGTGTAAACACGGAGGCATACTTGAAACTGAGAAGTGTCATTTTGTCTTATGGCGTGGTGCCACACTGACTTAAATGATGGGGTTTTAAGACTTGAACATAAAATAGTCATAACTTCTTACCCATTTATTGGATTTGGGCAAATTTTATATCATTGGAAAGGTATTTGAATTTCCTACGTAATGGCAGACTCTAAACTCAAAATTAATGAGTGTTTTGAAAATTTTATGTATGAATACTCTTGTATTGGGACTTAAGTTATGCTAGGTAAATACGGGGTATTACAACTTTATATACTAAAAGAAAACATATCCACCAATAACAAATTTAAACAAAGCATAAGCACGCATTTAAGCAAAGATCAACACTTTATCCATAATAATAAAAGAATAAAGCTAAAGAAATATGTTCAATTATTGCTAGCTCATTTTTATACCATGAACATGAAAATAACCATAGTATCAATATGATAACATCCTATGGCCTTCAAGGCTGTCTACAGAAAACAATCCCAGCAAATAAAATTACAACTACAAACTACGAAGAAGAAGGAGATAAAAAATGAAAAAAAAAACTAAATGGGAAAAGGTGTGTTTACCTTTTTTGAGAAAGAAAAATGGGACTTCAAGCTTTTTTCGGAGTCTTGGTCACCACCGGAAATCAATCTTTCGAGAATCCTGATTAGACAACCACTTGAAAATTTTACTAAAGAAAAGAAATTTAACTATTTGTTCAAAAGTTTTTTCCACTCTTTGAGACTTTTAGACTTTTTTGCTTCCAAAAAATAGTGGTAGTATTTATTGGAAGGATGGGGATCAAATTCTATAAATCCACCAATGTGGGAGAAAGTATTTACGGATGTTTTTGGAATTTTAAAATTGAAGATAAGGTGAGGTTGAAGATAAGGTGGGGGAAATTGTACAATGTGGTATAATTTTTGAATTTCAAAATTGAAAAAAGGACAAGGTTGAGGAAAAATTGTACGATGTTGTACAATTTTTGAATTTCAAAACTGGAAAAAGGACAAGGTTGGCGGGAATTGTACAATGTAGTACAATTTTTGAATTTTAAAATTTGAATTTTGGGATTTGAATTTGATTTATGTGGGAATTGGATAGAAATTATGAAAGTTTTTGGGAATTTAGGGTTATTTAAAATATAGCCCCAATTGGGATTTAAAATTTAGAAAAATTTATTTAACTTTGACCAAATTGAAAATCTATTGGCCAATTGCATTGCAATTATGGCCAATTTGATTTCAATTATAGTCAAATGTAATAGATTGACTAAATTAAATTAAAATTCAATACGAATTAATACTTCCTTTAATCTTGAGCTTCTTGATTTAATAAAATTAAATAAATATTTCTCTAAATAAATTAATTTTGAGAAAAAAATTTATTTGAATCAAGACTTTATCCGTTTAGATTAATTTTCAAGCTTAATCAATAAAAGCTTAATTTTGATAAAAGTGTTCATTTAAGTAACAAAATTTATATAATTTCGCATATGTAAATACGAAAATATATATTCATCAATTAAATGAAAAAATTAACCCAAATAAATATTTTATAGCGCATTTATCTCAATAAAATAAATATTTTAATTTTATTAAACATTGAAGAAACTCAGGGTTAAATTTAGTCGTGGAAGGCAAAAATTAAGTGTCAACAACTGACCCATCCCTTTGGATAGGGTGGATGCAAGTAATCCTGGGTAAAGGGAGTTTGACATTCCTAATTTTTGTCCGACCACAAATTCATTTCTGAAAGAGATTGGTTTTCGCACGAGTTTCATAGAGTTATGACTGGACTCCAGTATCGGGTTTCCTACATATCTCAGGTTGCATGAGAAATCTAGCCACTTGAAGTTCATAAAACTTGATTCTAAAGCATGAATTTTAAAGAATTCACAAGTCATCTCAATTTTTGAATTTTTATATGAAGCCAAAAAACTGAGGAATAAAGGGATTTTGGGGGATGTTGGAATGTAGTCGAGTTTTCTACATAGAGACTAACCGACATATCCTCGAGACAAGAAATCAGACTGCTTGTGGTTCGACTCGATTGATAGAAAAGATAGTCTTTTATTTTAAACAATCTTTGGCTCAAAATGAGTGATAATTCGTTCGAGTTATGAAAAAAGGGCTTGTAACCTCTTAACCATGAATGTGGGATCCTTCACATACATAGGCAAGAATTTATCGGGACATAATGTCCACAGCTCTAAGTGTCCTATCACTCGATTAAAGAAAAGAGAAGGTTACCCTCGGTATGAGTGTACAAAAATCCCAAGGTGAAGCTGAAACCAGAATATCCCAAAGAACCCACATGTTTTCTAATAGAGGTGTAGTTTGAGGGTGGTGACAGTCATCTTTTAGCTCGTGTCCAAGGATTTTGACGTCCCTATTTAGACTACATCCCATGTTATAGCTAAGAAAAAGTTCCACATTATGCTGCATCATTTTTGGAGTCGTCCACACATGTGGTTTTGACTTGATAATTTCATCCTTTTGGATGCTCTCGGCAACATCTTAAGCAAAATGAATAGTCATAAATATAGCATTACACTAACTTAACTTGGTGCAAACCTATTTGAACATGCTGTGCTGAGATAGTTGATGAACCAATTCGTAAAACTTGTTCTAAAATATTGTGCCACTTTGAACGGGGTAAGAACCCAACATGTATCAGTAAAAGGTGGATGATTTATCTTGAATGTAACATACTACTTTGAACAGAGTTACATTCCACTGTGTCTCATTGAAAGTCGAATGACTCATCTTGAGTGTAACATGTCATTTCCAATATGTCTTATTGAAGAGAGAATGACACAATTTAAATGTAATATGCCACTTTAAACGGAGTGATGGTCCAACGTATCTCGTTGAAGGGCGGACAACCCAATGTAAATATAACATGCCATTTTGAATGGAGTGAAGGTCCAACGTGTATCATTAAAGCGTGGACGACCTAATTTAAATGTAACATGCCATTTTGAATGGAGTAATGGTCCAACATGTCTTATTGAAGGAAAGACGACCCAATCTAAATGTAACATGCCACTTTAAACGGAGTGACGATCCAACGTGTCTCATTGAAGGGTGGACGGTCCAATTTAAATGTAATATGCCACTTTGAAATGAGTGACGGTACAACGTGACTCATTGAAGGGCGGATAACTAACTAAAATGTAACATGCTACTTTGAACGGAGTGACGGTCCAACGTGTCTCATTAAAGGGTGGACAACCCAATTTAAATGTAATATGCAACTTTAAATGGAGTGAGGGTCTAACGTGTCTCATTAAAGGGAAGACAACTCATTTTAAATATAACATGTCACTTTGAATGGAGTTATGGTCCAATGTGTTTCATTGAAGGGCGGATGACCCAATTTAAATATAACGTGACACTTAGAACGGAGTGATGTTCCAATGTGCCTCGTTCAAGGGCAATCAACCTAATTTAGATATAACATACCACTTTGAATGGAATGATGGTCCAACGTGTCTATTAATCACCTCCATTAAACTTATTGGTATTAATGCAATAGAAGGGCAATCGTGCATAACCTGTTTTAGTATGCCACACTGAAGGAGGTGAAAATTCATAATGTAGTAACATATTATGTTGAATGAGATGCCAATCCATATAATAATGTGTCATTCTAAGGAAAGTGACAGTCAACTAACATACTAACTATCACTCTGAAGGAGGTAACAATTCATAACATAATAATGTGTCACTCCGAATGAGGCGACGGTTCATAACATAATACCATGTCACGCTAAAGGAGGTGACGTTCCATAAAATGACAATATATCATGCTGAAGGATATGACAATCAATATAATAACATGTTATTCTGAAGGAGGTGACGATCTATAATAATATGTCACTCATAAGGAGGTGACGGTCCATAACAGACTAACACAACACTCTAAAGGAGGTAATGGTCCATAACATAATAGCATATCACTCTAAAAGAGGTGACGGTCCATAGCATAATAATATGTCACTCTGAAGAAGGTGATGTTCCATAACATGATAACATGTTACACTGAAGGAGGTCACAGTCCATATAATAGCATGTCACTCTAAAGGAGGTGACGATCCATAATAATATGTCACTCTGAATGAGGTAACGGTTCATAACATAATAACATGTCACTCTGAAGGAGGTGATGGACCATAACATAATAATATATCACTCTAAATGAGGTGACGGTCCATAACATAATAACATGTCACTCTAAAGTAGGTAATGGTCCATAATATAATAACATGTCACACTGAAGAAGGTGATAGTCCATATAATAACATGTCACTCTAAAGGAGGTGACGGTCCATAATAATATGTCAATCTGAAGGAGGTGACGATTCAAACATAATAACATGTCACACTGAAGGATATGACAATCCATAACATAATAACATGCTCTGAAGGAGGTGATAATTCAAACATAATAACATGTCACACTGAAGGAGGTGACAATTCATATCATAATAACATGTTGTCTCAAATAAATAGATAATATGATGTACCCTCTTAAAGGGTGGAAAATCCAAATATAATAAGATACCTCCTTTTCAAAGAGAGATGTCCCAAATATAATACGATGTGTCACCTAGAATAAAGTGATGATTGGGAATGTCATCTTGAAATGGTGGATGACCTAAAATATGAAAAGTTAGGGTGACAATCTGTTACGTCCTCTTGAAAGAGTGGATGACCCAAATATAATAAGATACATCACCTCGAATGGGGTGACAATCCGAGGCGGTCTTGCATAACATTACCTGCATAACTCAAAAAACACTCATTAATAACACACCAATTTGTTGTAACTAAGCCAGGAGTGTAATAGAAGATAGAGTTTAGAGATAAAGTTTTTTGACTCATGATGATTTAGAGATAGTGTTTTGAATAATATCTACATATCTTAATCTTTATGCCCAATCACTTTCCTATAAAATTAGAGAAAGTGTTAGCGATCATAATGAAGTAATAGAAACAAAATCAAGTGAAAAAGGGAAAAAAGAAGTTGTTTGGATTATTATGGCAAGGCCATAGTGGATATGATAATGCCCTTTATCAAGCTTAAAATTGTCAATGTTGTTACTTCATTGTTCCTGCATCCAGAGAATAACTCTTAGTTTTGAGAGGCTGATCGTGTTAGTATTTCTTTGTTTTCCTGATTCTCCTTATTGATCATCGATTCGCAGGGTTGAAGTGTAACCTTTGTGGAATTTTTGAGGATATCCCTAAAAAATTCTGCCCCTCTTTAGAAACTCTCAAACTTCTTTATAACTTATGACGTCATTTGGTATGGAATTTTTGAGATCTTCTCAAAAATTCTACCCCAGTCTTGAATGCAAAATACTTGAGTCCTTTTTGGCGTAGCATAACTTGAAATTTTAGAACTTCTCAAAATTATGCACTGATTCAGATTTAGGAATGTATGATGTTTAACTTTGTAGCAAAGGTCAAGTTTCTGTAAAATTTTTGAGACCTCAAAAATTCTGCCCTAGTTACATGCTTTAATGTCATCTCCATGTAACTTGAAAAAAACATCCTCTTAAACAAATCTTATGAAGAATATGCTAACATATTCCATTGAGATAGGAATCATACCAAATGAAGTTCCACTAGAAGACGGAAAGATAAATTTTCAAAGGGATTGACCGAAGTCGACATAGGCCGCCTACGTATTCCATTCTTGAAAATTTAGGTAAAATGTAGTTCGTATTACAAAGAAATCAAATCATAAAGTGCGATTACAAGGAATTAACAACAAGAAAGTATGATTATAAGAAAAGAAAATAATATCTTCAAAATGCAAGATAGAAGGACGTCGAAAGTACGCCTTTGAGAAAACTACAGTCTTCTTTGCGACTGATGGCACAAATGATTACTTTACTTTTACTTTTTGTGAAGCGAGCAAGTCTTTTTCCCAGCACAAATCAATCTCTATTTAAAAAGAAAGAAAAACACTCAAAAGGTAAAAGTGTTAGTTCATGAATTGTAATAATTGACCAATATAATATATGAGACAAATCAAAAAAATATAGATAAAGCAAAAATAATGATGCACTTTAGCACATAAATATCTTATAACGCGTTCTATCATACACGAGACCTTTCAAGCCAAAGGTAAGCTTAATGTTTGAAGGATATACATGACATTTGTAAGACGTTCCATTGGCCCCAAATATTTTATACAAACTTCATGAATAAACCAAATGGGGATGCAAAATAAGGAAAAAGGGGAAATACATGATATCAGTCCCATGCAGGGGAGAAAATCTAAACTAAACCTCCTTGGGAGGCCTTCGATTTTGAACTTTTTGATATTGCTAAATACCTTTCGGGTGAAGATCTTCTCTAGTTAGAATAAAACAAACTATAAAATCAAACCCTCAAACTCAAGGGACAATGGCCCATATAATCCGACATTATATCCTTCAATTTAACACATAAAGGATGATCGTATTTTATCACTCGTGGTCAAATAGATGTAAGGCAAGTTTTCTAATGGGCCCAATACCCCCTCAGATATTGGGCCATTTTAGGCTCATGCCTAAATAATGTTTTGGTTTCGCTCTATACTAGGTGTCTAGAATGGGCTTCGAACAGGTTCCCAAGTGGACGACTTGTGTTTGAAAATATGAACAACCATCAGATGCCTCACGTGCGGATAAACCATTATATTCTCAACACTTGATTTGGAATTGAACAATAGGGACCGGGACATCCACAAAACTCCAAAACAATTTAATAATCAAAATGCGAAATTATGCCATGAATGCAATAGTTAATAATTGCAATAATTTAAACACATAAGCACATAAACAGTTTAAACACTACAATAGTTAGTAAAAGAAGCTAATTTAAATATTCGGTTAGAACCTAGTTAAATTCCCTAATGGAGTTGTTATTTCTGTTTTGCTCCTTTTTCAATCGAAAAATTTGGAAAACATTGTTTTTGACTTTTTGAACTATTTTAAAACTTTAAAGAAAATTTTGAAATAATTTAAGAAATTACAGAGTTGCCACTTGATTTTTGAGAAAATATCAAGAAAAAACTAAAAATATTACTTAAAAGATTCAAAATAGAAAAAAAATCTTTTATGTTTAGAAACTCTGAGTAAGTGGCTCCTATTAATACTCTTGGAAGGTTGTTAAGGCACCAAGAGTATCCGTTAACTTTCGGTTATTCGGACTATTTGAAAATGACTTTTTTGACTAACTTTAAAAAGGAACAATTAAGGAAAATTGTCTTCTAGACGACTTAGCAGGGATTTTTGCTAAGTCTAAAAAAACTAAGAAAAATTAGCATATAAAGGAGAAAGAGGGAAACCAAAGGACTTAGGTCATTATGCCCAAATCCATAAATCCTATCCTAGGTTAATTTGGGCTTTTGACCCATCTTCATCTGTCTTAATCTAAATACTTGACTTTTGGTCCATACCCTGTCCTAAGCTAGTTTTTGGACCTTTGAGGCCCAAAATCCTCTTCACCTGTATAAATTGCAAATTTGGCTTTGAGGCCCAAATAAATGAACAAATAGATAAATAAATAAAGAATTAGACAATAATAAAAATTGAGACTTTTATGTCTCTTAGCAACCTCATCAATGGGTTTTGACCTATTTTTCTTCTTCTTCTTCTTCTTCTATCTTCTTGCACCCGCACGTCATATAATCAACTTTGAATATAAACTTCAAAATTGACTCAAAGAGGTGGGACTCATTGGCCCATTACGAAATACAAGAAGAAAGGAGTCCATTTGGACTCCAAAACAGATACATGCAAAGAAAAGGATAAAAGAAAAAGAACTAATATGTGTTCGAAAATCCTGTATGTAATAGATAAATGATGAGATGAAAAAGCTAATATTCTCAAGAATAAAGAAATAGTAAACTATGATATCAAAGCAAATCAAATTATCCAACGAAAAAGAAATTAAAACCATCTCTTAAACAATCTTACAAAAAAACTTAATCTAGCACAATATAATCAACTAGCCCTTGAAAAGAAAGGCATGGATCCACAAGCATAGTTGCTTAAGCTTTGGACAAATATTTTCTATAGATTAACACGTATTTGAACCAAATACTATGATATGATATAGTCTAAGAAATATTTTCATTAAACAAAGAAAAGGAGAATGATCAAGAGATGAGGAAATCTTTCATAGCACCTAAAATATGAAATACAAGACATACTAATGCAACAACATTTTTTCAATACAAAGTGGAGTCAATCAACATATCTATTACTTTTTCACTATAGCATGTGAAAAACAATGGGACGCCTAAATGAATAAAAATACTTTAAGAAGTAAACCAATAAGTGAAGTAAAGTAAATAACATATATTAAGCATATTTGAGAAATGATATTCGAAGACAAGACAAGAGAAATAGTAAAAGATTAATTTTAATAAAATGTGTCTAATTATGCCAACTCCTATTTTAGTTCTACACTATTTCAACAAAATCTATAACCCTAACAACTTTTCAATCTAAACAAGAGAAAATCAAAGGCAGTTTTGACCACGAAAATGAGTAACTCACTACTTTAAATTGAGAAACAATTTCACAGATCCTTAACAATTGTAACTATTCATTTTCGACATAAAGGAAACAACTTACATACTAAAATCAAACATATCCACCAATAACGAATTTAAACAAAGCATGAGCAGCATTTTAAGCAAAGATCAAAACAGTTTCCATAATAATCAAAAAATAAAGCCAAAGAAACACGTTCAACTATTGCTAGCTAATTTTTATACAATGAACATGAAAATAACCATAATATCGATACCACAATGTCTTTATGTCCTTTAAGGCCGTCTACAGCAAACAATCCCAGCAAATAAAATTACAACTATGAACTATGAAGAAGAAGGAAATGAAGAAGAAAACGATAATAAAACTAAAAGGGGAAAGGTGTGTTTACCTTTTTCGGGTTAGTAAAATGGGACTTCAAGCTTTCTTCGGAGTCTTAATCACCACTGAAAAGCAATCTTTCAAGAATTTCGATTAGACTACCGTTTGAAAATTTTTACTAAAGAAAAGAAATTTAACTATTTGCTCAAAAGTTTTTTCCACTCTTTGAGACTTTTAGACTTTTTTGCTTTCAAAAAATAGTGGTAGTATTTATAGGAAAGTATGGGGATCCAATTATATTAATCCACCAATATGTGAAAAAGTATTAAGGGGTATTTTTGGAATTTTAAAATTGAAGATAATGTGAGATGGAAGATAAGGTGGGGGAAATAGTATAATGTAGTACAATTTTTGAATTTCAAAATTAGAAAAAGGACAAGGTTGAGGGGGGATTGTACCATGTAGTATAATTTTTTAATTTTAAAATTGGAAAAAGGACAAGTTGAGGGGTAATTTTACAATATAATACAATTTTTGAATTTTAAAATTTAAATTTTGGGATTTGAATTCCATTGGGTATAAATTATGAGAGCTTTTTGGGAATTTAGGGTTATTTAAAATATAACCCCAATTTGAAAACATATAATCATAAATTAAATGACAAAATTAATTCAAATATATATTTTAGAGTGCATTTATCCAGATGAAATAAATATTTTAATTTTATTAAATATTGAAGAAACCTAGGGTTAAATTTAGTCACAGAGGGCAAAAATTAAGTGTCAACAATGAGCATTCTATTCCAACTGATATTTTACTTGTCCTTCCTTTTATTTTTACCCCAAATTTGTTATTAGTATGCCTACAAAGGCATGAGACTGAGTTAGACTTGAGTCAAAAATCATCACATGGATAACCGCAGTCAATTTTAGAGCCACTTAGAAGTCATCAGGGTGATTGGGGAGATCAACTTAATTTCATCAACCCAAGCTTCAGTCGATTCGTGTGGAACTGGTCCCTGATACAAACCAAACTTGAAATGCACCAAAAACACTCAAAACAATCCACAAAAATAAGTTGAACCCGAGAGCACAATGAGACCAAGTCTCGGCTTCAATAACAACACCACATACACAACAATATGACAAGAATAACAAGGTGTTTCAACACCAAAGCAGCAACAATACGTGATGAACAACAAAATAACAACAACAACAACCAACAGATTCAATACTACATGACACAAATAACTACACGATTACAAGAATGGAAAGATAGATAGTCTGGCATACAATATTACAAGAACTAAGAACTAAGGTGTGTCTCAAACACCTAAACCCTTAAAACATGTAATACTAGAACCAACACTCTTACGTGGACACAAGAGGGATGTCAATCTCCCAAGAACCTAATGTTTCCAAGCCAAGAACAAACAACACAAGTGAATCCACACTTGGTTGACCTAGTTTTGGGTTTGCCTCCAAAAGAGAGAGAGGACTTGTGTTTCAATATTTTCAAGACTTACAAAATATCATCAATAACTAATGAATAAAATCCTAAAATGTTCTATATATAGTATATTGAAAATAAAAGACAAAATGTCCAAAAGACCCCTTAAGGGAGAGACGCCATTTAAGTGCAAACAAAGGGGTTGTTTTGGTATGTATTAAGGCCTCCTTTCTCACTTTATTTACATACTCTTTTGTACGGATTCAACATGCACTTAGATACGTCCATCTTCGTGATCATACCTGTATTATCCTCTCCATCTTGAAAGGAATTTGTCCACAAATTTAAGGCTTCATCACCAGCAAGCTCTCCTCTTTGAACCATCTTCTTCATTTTATTTATCGAGATTAGAATGCTCAACCACAGGCTTTATGAGATCATCAATCATGCTCTTTGGACTTACATGTTCTTCAACCTGTATATAAGAAAAGTGGATATGAGGAAAAATGCTAGTATCTATGTAAGTAAGTGATAAGGGGTTTTTGTAGGCAAATTCCACGGCCAAGGACTTCTTTCCTCTTTATTGCATTGTTTTCTCCCCTACTTTACATATTCTACTCTCAGCTTCCTTTTCCAAAACCTCACTAGTCATGACTCTTCTTGTCATAAAAATAGGCACTACACACACACCATCATGCGGCCAAGCATCTTCCCCACCATCATCAATTTGCACCTTGACTTTTTTCTCTCCATCTTGAGCATTTTAATCATCCTCATCTAATTCAATTCCCACCTCCTCTGTAAGATAGTATAATTTTCCCTCCCTAAGGATCATATTTCTCTAGTTTGGACACTCACTAGCCTTGTGTCCCCACCCCTAACATTTGAAATATTGAAATCCTTTAGGACGAGAAAGAGGATTCAGTTTACCTTTATTTCTTGGAGGATATCTTTGGGCATCCTTGGTTTCAGTTGGGATAGCCTTGCTCTTGGGTTGGTTGAAATTGAATGAGTCATCCTTGTTCTTATGCTAATCCAAGGAATATTGGTGACCCTTGGACTTATAAGCCGAGATCTCCCTTTTAACCTCCAATATTGCTTGGAAGATGCCATCGATAGTATTAAACTTGTAGAGGGTCATACGTGAAGATATGTCTCTATTCAACCCGACCTTGAATTGTATAATATCATGGATCACTTGTTCACCTCAATGATCAATCTTCAACATCAATTGTTGAAACTCATCATAGTATGTTATGACATTTTTGTTTCCTTGCCTTAATTTGTACAACTTGGCAAAAAGTTCATTCTTGTATCCTTCGGGTAAGTACCTTTTCTGCATAAGGTACCTCAATATAAACCATGGAGAGGGCTGCCCCTCAATCAACACATTGCCAAATCTCTTTACATACTCCAACCATGTGTTTGCATACCCCTCAAAGTTAGCTATTGTATAATAACTCCTCTTCTCTTTGGTTAGATCATTCACTTGGAATATCTTGTCACAAAAGGACTCCTAAGCAATACAAGCCTCATTATCACTTTCACCCTAGATGATTGGAAGGCTAACTTTGATTGAATTGATTCCCACTTCTCAGTTTTAGTAACCAACCCTCACCTCTCAGCCTAGATTACCATGTATACCCCTTACCTCTTCCTCTCTCAATTTAATATCACCGTAAGATCCATATCCCTCATGTTGTTCCTCCCTACCATATCCATCTACATGGTTGGGTCAATTTGGTTTAAGTGGATTTGGATTTGGGGGAAAGTAATGCATTTGTTTCAATGGAGTTTGGATTACGAAGTGAGACCTTTGGTTAAGTGGAGGCTCAGGTTTGGTGGTGGTGTTTGGGTTCCAATTCCTTCTTGTTAGACTTGGTGAAGAGGAAGATAGATTAGTCTATCATGGTCTCGGTTTTTGTAAAATGATTGTGGTCTTGGTGGATTGATCATTTAATGTAACATTTCAGGGGAAATAGTAGTGGAAGTGTTTTGACCATGTCCACTTAAGGAGACATGATAGTGTTGTGGAGTAGAGGGTCGGCTCCTTTGGCTTTCTACGCATTCCAACCTCCCACTTATAGTAGACACATCTCCTTTCAATGATGTTACGTCCCCTCTCATTGAATTCAAATCCACTTGTATCTTTTCCATGCCTCAAGAGATGTTATGATAGCACTAAGAGTATTATTATCCACGGTTTGAGATGTGGACCCTTCAATTGCAATATACCTAAGAAAATACCTACAAAACAACAAATAAGTTAGTTCAAATAGCTCACCATACTCACACACTTTGATTACCTCACTCGTAGCTTCACAAGTTTTGTAAGCTGACTAAGGAACCCATGAGGAGTTGAGGATTGAGCCTACTCTTGTCCAAAATAGATTTTCGTTTAAAACTCAATCAAATCTTATAGGACTTGATCCAAGAACTAACAATGATTCAAAACGACAAAAAGTACACAAATAACGCTAACACAAATAAACAGACTAAAAAGCTAACTTACAATTTAGTAGATGAGTACTAGCTTGTCAATTAGTATTAGAATCAATAAACGAGACTTAAGGAACAACAAAAGAAACTAAAAGATCCAAAATTTAAGCTTAAAATTGGCGTGTGAACAGTAAAGGGGTGATGTGGCAGCCCACTATTGGTTGCGGTTTTCTAACAATTTTTATTCACCAACTTGAAATCTTGATCACTTTACAATTTGGAATGGTGAAATTTGGTTAATAGAGGAAAATACAAGTCTTGTAGCTCTTTTCAAATTCAAACACAAAAGTCTTGACTTGACTTATAATTTTTCCTCAAAACATGGTCCTTAAATCATGAAAAGTGGTTGAGAAGTGATTGATAAGTCTTTGAGTGGTTGTAAGTCTTTCAAGACTAATAAGTACTTACACATTTTTCCTTCAACTTTTTGGATCCAACATTCACTTTATGTTATAACAATATATAAAGGAGGTGAAAAACTTCAAGAACAACAACAACCACCCAAGAACAACAATAACAATCTCCAAGAACAACAACAATTCCACACGGTCAACTCCCAAATCCACAACAACATTGTCTTTAACACACGTCCAAGCTTAGTTCACAAAAACAACATCAACAATTAAAGCTCAAACTTAGATCTAGACTCAATGGTGTTATTGAAAAAGAAAACTAACACTAGAAACCATCAAGACAAGTAAAAGACTCCTAGATCTATGTTCAAAAGACAAGTCTCATCCAAGACACAACAAGATCACAAACCCTCAGCCAAGAACACCAACACACGTAGAACACTCAGTTCTTTTTTGATTTTTCAACTAACAAACCCAAGATTGATTTTGTTGAAACAAAACCAACCACAATATCTGATGCCAAATGGTACAAACCAAACTTGGAATGCACCAAAAACACTCAAAATAGTCCACAAAAAACAAAGTGAACCTGAGAGCACAATGAGACCAAGACTCGGCTTCAACAACAACACCACAAACACAATAATATGACAAAAATAAAAAGGTGTTTCAACACCAAAGCAACAACAATATGTGATGAACAACAAAATAACAACAACAACAACCAACATTTTCAATACTACAAGACACAAACAACTACAGGATTACAAGAATGGAAAGATAGATAGTGTGACATACAATATTACAAGAACTACGAACTAAGGTGTGCCTAAAAATCCCAAACCCTTAAAACATGTAATACTAACACCAACACTCTTACATGGACACAAGAGGGACATCAATCTTCCAAACACCCAACATTTCCAAGCCAAGACAAACAACAAAAATGAATCTACACTTGGTTGACCTAGTTTTGGGTTTGCCTCCTAAAGAGAGAGAGGACTTGTGTTTCAATATTTTCAAGACTTACAAAATATCATCAATAGCTAATTACTAAAACCCTAAAATATTCTATATATAGTATATTACAACAGAAGACAAAATGTCCAAAAGACCGACCCCTTAAGGGAGAAACACTCTTTAAGTGCAAACATAGGGGATATTTTGGTGTATCTTAAGGCTTTCTTTCTCACTTCATTTGCACACTCCTTTGGATGGATTCAACACACACTCATATACATCCATCTTCGTGATCATGGCCGTATAAAATTTCATATAAAATATATCAACGAAAATAGATAAGTAAGGATAAAATAAAATCAATCACACAAGACACCAAAATCATTCAGTGTGAAGAGTAAAAATCTACGGGAGCAAAACCTCCACTATAATTACCAAGAATTACAATAATATTCTCCAATATGGCCACCAAAGAAGTGTCAAACAACGAGAAACAATGCAGCTAGAGAACTACAGAACTAAAGGAGCAAAAGTATAAAAAATGCAGTTACTATTCATGGATGCAAAACTAGAGCCCCGAGGCATCAAATTCAGCTCTGCCAGTTCCTAATAAAAGATTAAGATGAGAGAAATAAGTTTTCCAAACATCAACTCAATTAGACAGGAAAGCGAAAATCGCAATTTGAAGTTGGCTACTGGAGTTGAAATTTTGGGTGACAAGCTACACTCCTTACTCTCTATATGGCTGCTGAAACTTTTTATATGTAAAATAAGATCTAAAGAAGGCTTATATATAATCCATAGTAATGGGTCTGTATTTATTAGTTCTAGATCTTCTTTATTAATTACTTCTTGTTTTTCATTAATTTCAAGTTTTCGTATGTTTTCTAGAATTTCTGTATATGTTTCACTATCTTCCACGTCTAAATTGGACTTTTATTTATCTACATAAGAAGGAAAAAAGACTTATAATCTAATAAAAAAATACTACTCCCTTCATTTCATTTTACTTCGTCTGTGTTGACAATATACCTTTAGCATAACATTTATTAGGAGTTTATTTTATTAAATTAATCATATTAATTATTCTTCAAAAATTTAAATTTGACTATTAGTATTTTATGTAGTTATGTAATGATAAAGATGGTACTAAAGAATGACAAATTTATTCTTGATTTAATAAATTAAATAAATAAGTTAAAATAACTATTTTAAGTAAAGGGTCAAGTAAAATATACGGAGGGAGTAAAAAAGAAGAGAGGATGAAGTCTATCATTTTTGTTTCATAACATATGTCGACTATCTATTACAATATTATTTTAATATTACTAAAATGAAACAAATTATTTTAAAATGAAACCAACAAATTATAAACCAAAGAAATATCACTTAGTTTATAAGATTAATATATTTCCCTTTTTTTTTTTAAAAAAAAGTATAATTGATCAAAATGTCCACACTGCGCACAAAATTAAATCCATTAAAGTAGGCAAGTAGCCCATTGAGCGGGAAAAAAAAGAAAAAGTAAAACAATTGAAAGGGAGTAAAAGTTTAAGTGTCACATGGAAAAGTACAGTATCTTTTAAAATTAAAACCTAGAGTAAAATGGAGTAGCATTCAGCAGTGCTCAATCAAATGGAGGTCAAATAAGGAGGTATGTTTCCTTCTTCTTTAGCAAATTCATCGATTTCTTTGCTATTTTTTTTTGTTAAGAATATTTGACTAATATGTTAGTGTTAGCCTCCGCTTATTTACAAGTTAGAGTAAGATTCACATACATTTTGCTTTCAATCTCACATATAAAATTAGGTGGGGTATATTGTTGTTCTAAAACAATGACCGGTGGGAATACAAAGATCCGACTTTTAAAATTAGGGCTCTATTTTTTCATCTACACCTTAAAATTTACTTTCTTCCAGATAAAATTTACATATTTAAATATTGCATAAACTAGTACCAGATGTAGTAATTTTTAAATATAAAAATATTTTAAAAAATAAAAATATTTAAAAAAATAAAATTTGTATATTTAAATGGGCTTTACCCTATTCAAATTTTTGACATGAAACAGTTTTTAAACCATATTTGAAGTTTCCTCATGTACAGGGGATCCAAAAACTTGTATATATACAAAAAAAATCTGTTTGTATTATATTTTGGCAGTATAATTTTTCGACGAAGGGATTCCGTTGAACCCTTAGTTAACTTAGTGCTGTCACTGACTCGGACAATATAGTCATAAAAATTAGTAAAATAAAATGAGACGGACCTATTTTGTGGGAGTATACGGAGTAAATTATTTTTGTTGTAAAATGAGATTGACGAAGTGATATTAAATTGCAGGTTCTTAATGATATACTCCATTTGTTTCAATTTGTTTGACCTACTTTTCGTTTAGGTCCGTTTCAAAAAGAATGATCATTTTCATTTTTAGCAATTTTTTAATTTCAAACTTTATATATTATATGTTTTAGACTCCAAAATTAAAGAGTAATTTGCTATATTTGATATTATGTATGCTTTTGGAAGTAGTAATATTTTAGTAGTACTTCTGGATTTGTAAAATTGTTCTGTGATGGCTCCTGATGTGGCGCTGATGTGGCAGGAACGTGTGAAATACCGCACCTTATGTAAGTGGTTTAATACTTTACAAGGTGTAGAAAAATTCACTTTTATATAGTATAGGTGTGTGATAGGTTACTCCAATAGTTTAGGTGTGTTTTCGACTTTTCGAGTATAGTTTAGGGTGGAAATGAGACCTTTTTCCATTTAGGTAATATAGAAATATATCTTTCCCCTAAGTTTTTAAAATGCTTGTGTTCCCTTCATATCTTGGCTATCTAGTTTAAGTACTTGTTTTCTTTCTTGAAAAAACTTTTATATAATTTTGCATTGAGAGCTAGAAATCAATTTCTTTACCTTATCTTGATCAGCTAGTAATTTGCTAATGATCTGAGCCTTCACAAACTAACTGCTTTATGATGGCTAACGAGCAAGAAACCAAGGTTCTCTTGAAGCTTTGGGTGGATGAAACGAGAAATAAAGTAGTTGCAGCTGAATCTAAAGTAGATTTTATGGACATACTCGTTAGCTTTCTCACTTTACCACTGGGAACGATAATAAGACTCACTAAAGCAGATGCCGGAGCTCTTGGTTGCATGAAGAACTTGTACCAAAGTGTTGAAAAGCTTGGTGAGGAAAATCTGTACACAGAGTATTGCAAAACCATGCTGCTAAATCCAAGAAATGCCTATGCAAAGTATTGCATGAAGTTGAAAGTTAACGTGGACAATTCAGGCTCTGATAAGTATTATCAGTGCTCAGGTTGCTGTCTTAAGAGCTATTACACGAATGTTAAGTGCCTGTGTGGAGGAATGATTAATAAAGAGAAGTTCTTGAAAGATTCAGTTGAAAATACCTGTCTTAATGAGCATGCATTTCTCAAAGGAGGGATATCGTTTCTGATCACTGACGATTTGCAATTCAAGTGTGCTTCTCCAAGCTCTCTAGTTCAGATGCTTTCTAATGTTGGTCTGAGTGACATGAATCAGATTAAGGAAATGCGTGTAGAAGTCGGAAAGAATGAGGTAATATTCTTTACCCTCTGATTGATTAAGAGAATTAGTGATTACGACATTCTTAATACAAAATATTATGCTTTTCTGATGATATGTTTGCCTTTACATGTTTTAATGTGATTTTCGTAGATTGTCATTTGCAGCTAGTAATTAACATGATCCTTTTATTGACAATTTAGGCAATTCATCTACTTGCATGTTCACTGATCTCAAAGACTCCCTTGTCAGATGTGTTTCTTCCCCAGGAAAAACAAAAAAGAGCAAGATTATATGCCATTACAATGCCTGAGTTTGGAAAATTTTCATCCATCTCTAAAAATGCAACAAGTAGTATCACCAAGAAATTAGAGCTGAAGCTAACAGTAAGCAAGACTACAAACATGGTCTTGTGTGCAGAGACTGGGAATGAATTCATTGATTTTCTCTTCAACTTCTTGACCATTCCTATAGGATCAATTGAAGATGCTCTAAAAGGGAGTTCTGGTTTGGGATCCATAGATAACCTGTACAAAAGTGTGGAGGCGTTAGATTCAAAATGGTTCAATACGTATCCGAATAACAATGGTCATGGAGGTGTGGAGAATCATAGTTTTAAGAAGATATTACTAAAGCCTAGTATTGCCCTTTATCATAAATCTGAGAATCAGCTGCTGCAAATTTCTGAATCTGCAGAAACTCTATTTTTTGACCCGAGGGAACCTGTAAGGAGTAAATACCCTCGGAAGTTTGGAAAGTTTTCTAAGGCACCATCCGTTTTCTATGTTATGGACAATTTGGAAGTGAGACCTTTGTCTTCTGCACCAACTATGTGCTTACTCCAAGAGCTAAATGTGCCTATGTATGATGTTGAAGAGCAAGTGATCAGTGTTGGCGAGTCAGAAGCATTAAGTTTGCTGAAGGCCTCTTTAATGTCATCTTTATCAGCTTTGACAGTGGGCCTAAATCACACGTTGAAGAAGCCTATCAACGAAGATGTGAAGTGCAACTTAAGATTTTCTCAGGCTGGTTAGCAAACACATGTAAAACTTTTCTTCGGTGCTTCTATAGTATCGACACTCACTTACCCTAGCTATTGTTATTAACCTCAAAACTTGGTCTCCCAGTACTTCAAAAACGTATTGCAGACTTGAGTGTTTGCTGATTGAATCAGTTATGGATCACTGTTTTGTAGTTCTATTAATTTATTAGTTAAGATGTTTTTCAATGGATGCGTCGGATACCTTTCTTTTGAGCTAAAGGTTTATTGGAAACTACCTCTCTACCTCACTAAGGAAGGGGTAAGGTTTTGCATGCATTCTTCCGTTCCAAATCCCACTTGTGAGATTATATTGGGTATGCTACTGCCGCTGCTGTTGTTTTATTAGTCAACAACATTAATTTTTCTCCTAGTTGGTAAATCCATTTCCCTGCACCTGGGGCCCTCGGTTTTCCTTCAATAGTCTCAATGAGCCACTCAATGTGAGCGTCTGCTTTGACTTTTTAGTGGCACATCATGAAATGCCTAGTGATGACAAGAAACTTGATTTTCCCCTTAAGCCTGTACTTTGAGAAAGAAGGTACTTCTTGCCTCTATCGGTAACTAAACTTGTTGTATATCTCTTCAATACAGACGAAAGATCACTCCAAAAACCAAACTTAGGATACAATATTCTATCTTATAATATCATTTGTCTTCTAGCTTAAGGCATTAGTTCGGCTGGAAACCGTCATCAGCAAGTGGCCTATATAGCTGCATCGTGTTGCAGGCTCCTATAGAGAGTAGACATATTTTTCGAAGTGTTAAAAGAAAGATATTGAATCAAAAGTGGGTTGCTAAGTCCCTGTTTGAAATTGCTTATTTCTCAAATAAAAGTATTTATTTTAAGAAAAAAATACTTTTTTTGAAAAGGAGTTTGATAAACTTGCAAAATGCTTTTAAAAAGAAGCAGAAGCAGCTGGAAAGAAGCAGAAAATTACTTTTATCATGACTAAAATATCTCTATCACTCTCTTTCTCACACACACACTATATATATATATATATAACATATCTTATCAGTATGATTAAAGTTTAATTTTAATATTTTATACTTTATATTTACATCGTAATTCTTTATTTTATTTATGATTAATATATTATTATTTTATTTTCACTCATTTTCTTTAAATAAATTTTAAAAAATCATTAACGGTGATCCGAAGAATATCTAACTTTTTATTTTTTATTATTAATAATAATAAATGACATATGAATCACGTTATAAGAATAAATGATATTTTGACAAAACATGAAAATGTTTCTAGAATATTTAATTTTCAATAAATAGTTTATGAAAAGTGACATATTTGTTATCATGTAGTTTACATATATGAAGAAGGAGATGAGTCTTCTGGTATATCTTTAGGAATAAAAGACAAATCTTATACTAGTATGGAGATATTGCATAATAAAATTAGGGATGAAATCATTGAGAATTTTGTGATGTATGAAGGACTAATTATTTTTGTCGTTAATTTTTTCATAAATAATGATTTAGTTAATGAAATAATTTTTATATTTTTATATTTATTTTTGTTTGATATTTTAAAGTGATATTTAAATTATTTAAGTAATATATCATTATTAATATTTTTAATGTATTTATGTCTAGAAATATTGATTGAAAATTTTAGAGTACGTGCTTTTTAATTAAGAAAAATAAAATTTTAATTGAAAATATTATAATAGATATTTAAAATAAATTTTCTCTATAAATTAATCTTAGTAGTAAAAGTCTATTAATACACGTCCTTTTTGGTCATTTGTCTCAAAAAAGCACTTATTGAAAAAGATTATCCAAACACAATCTGTTAGTCAAAAGTACTTTTCAAATGAATTTACCAAACACAAAGTGTTTTTTTCAAAATCACTTTTCTGAAAAGCTATTTTGTAAAAGTGCTTAAATAAGCAGTTTTGCAACAGCAATCCCAAAAGGGCTCTAAATCTTCTACTTGAAAGAGGGAACTACTCACCCTTACCGAACTCAATTGGCCGTGAATAATCTTGGGCATAATACATAAACATGCCCTTTAACTTGATCTCAGTTCACATCTATGACCTCCAACTTTGGATGTGCACAAGTACACTTAAACTTGTACAAAATTGAACAAGTAGACACACATCCTATGTGGCATAATATACGTAGGGCGCCATGTAGGACAAGAATTAGCCACGCCGGATGCCACATATGACACGTGTCTACTTGTTTAATTTTATGCAAGTTGAAATACCTACTTGTGCACACTCAAAATTGAAGGGCATAAATACAAGTTAAAACCAAGTTAAAAGATATATTTATGTATATGCCATAATCTTGCATTTCTCATCTTGTTTTGTAAAGCCAATGAATATGGTCTATTTGTTTTGTGTTACTCAAAATACCTTCCAAATGGAATCAACTTTGGTTATCATAAGTAATAAGTTGAATACGAATTTTTATAAGGAAAAGACTTAATATGTCATTGCATCGCATTATTAGAAATGGATTATCTGTACTATTTGTTAAAAATTTGGATCATTTATGCACTCTCACTACAAAATATGCTCATTTATGCTATTATTTTAATGATAGTTTTGCAAAACCAGCTTTGCTACTTGATCTCTTAGTCTATGTCACCAAATTGGACAACTAATAATCTGACCCATTTATAAAAACCACCCATTTCCCTAACCCCGCCCACACCTTAACCCTATTCACTTTTAACATATCAAGAAAGACAATTTTTCCCATATTAAACCATTAGCATTAATTACTTTTTTTCAAATTATATTTTTAAAACTACTACTAAACATTAATTAATATAGATATTATGGTAAAATAATTATATCAATTATTATTCCTTAAGGGGCGTCAACGTCCAAAGTAGGAGGGAATAATCACTAAGCAAATATATTATCAATGTGACAAAATTAAACCATTAAAGCAAACATTAGTGGTAAATAAGAAAAAAGAGAAGTTTTAAAATCTCCTGAACTTGTAAGGTTTTATTTAGTGAACATCTAGACTAATGGTTGTCTTAAAACCTTCCCAGAACTTTGTTAGTTCAATACGTCGAGCAGAGGTAGAACCAGAATTCCAATTATGGGGGTTCAATATTGTCACGAACCGATGCTGCGCCTAGCCATGACGGGTATCTCAAGCCTACCGAGGACCGGATAAAGCAGCGGAAGACATCCAGAATATAAAGATAAAGCAGTTAATGAAACTCAAAAGTAAGCTCTAAGAGTCAACAACAACCATCCAACCCACACACAAAAGCCTCTAAATCAATTTGAATATCAAACTAGGTTGGGACATGCCCCCGACCATGAAAATGACAATGACAATGATAATGTTAATGTGAACTCTGCAAATCTAAAATATGGAAAGAAACTGATGGAATGACTAAGCTTTCCAGAGGATAGAAGCTTACCATTTCACTGCGAACCAACCGATGAATCGGATTACCTAACGTTGTACAGGGGTAAAAGAAGCATCTTCGGGCCCTACATTATGAAACAATGTAGCATACTAGGATGGTTAACGGGGTGAGTGCTAACATGTAACTCAAGATAAGGGATAAAATAATTTCATATTGAAATCAAGTTTAAACTCATTGTACATGTTCACATACATACGTACATACATATATATAAAATGTTGGGATAGGGAACAAGGTTTAGCTTGAGTTTTAAAATCATTAACCTTGAATGTGTATCTCTAACCCTCCTAAAAATACCCATGGGCTATATGGGTTCGGCTCCCCCCACCGGAAGGGTCCCAGTGCATATTAGCTGCACGAACCGGAGAAATCCAAGGAAGGTCCAGTGAATCAAGACCCTAGCCATTCCAAAGTGTATATATAATACGTGAACTATGCACACGACCACCAAGGCCTCCACATCGATAAACATGGTTTCTAGTATCGTCCCCTCTGGGCCCTCTACCTTCTACGACGAGCTACACAACCCTCTTTATGACCAAATTAAAATATTTACACATAACCCATCCATTTAACCAAGGAGTCATCCATTTAGGCATTTTTGCTTTTGGAACTATATGAAACACCTCAAATTTTTGTTCCTTAGAAATTTCTTGAACTTTGAGCTTACTGCCTTGATTACGACTTGACCATACAAGTTGTATGGTTTCTTGACGGTTCAGGTGACCATAGTCGTGTTCAGTAGATGGTGGTTGGGTTTTCTACCTTGGTTATAACTTGGTGATATAAGTTGTTAAGGGTGGTGATAAGTCGTTAGGACAAAACATAACCAAATTAATAATTGAATGGATTGACTTTGCTCTGAGTATGAGTGGATCACTAGGAGCCGTGAGTATAGGTTACGAGTCGTGAGGTGTAGTCGTAGGTTGTCTAGTGTCTGACCTATTTGGATACTGTGTTAGTTATGACTAGACCCTATGAGTCGTTGGGTTAGGTTATGAGTAGGATCATGGAGTCATAAGGTGGACAGTGTACGGGTGTCCAAATCACTATCTAGGATACGACACAAGGCTATGAGTCGTATGATGCGGTGATGAGTTAATGGGTCGACTCGTAACCAACGATGATTTTTTACATCTTTTAAGCTAAGGGTATTCTGGATATTTTCTACTTTAAGTCCCTTTGATACCACATCTGACAACCTTCCTTGGGACTTCATTAACATATCATTACCAATAAAACACTCTCATATACTCTCTCAAACTCTCTGTTCAAGCTAAGTCTAGGGTTTCAGAGAAAGTGATCATCTAGGGTTCTAAGGGTAAAATCTCTTCTAAATTTTGTGGTATTTTAGGAATGTTACTCCTCCCTCATTGTTATTTTACTTAAAGCACATGATTTTATGTATGGATTCATGGTATTATTATGGTCTTGAAAAAAAGGTTGGGGGTCTTTGAATGCTTATTGTTGAATAACATTTTTTCATGATTTAATTATAGTTTTCATTTTTTAAATATGGTTTTGAACTTTTGGGTGCATGAATATGGTGGAAGAACTTGATAATGGTAACTTTATCTAAACTTGTGACTTTTGAAGTGGTTATGATCCTAACCTTGTACTGTAAAATTGGTTTGTAGTTATGAGAAAGGTGGGAATTAGAATTAGGTGTTCAATGGAATCTCTAAAGTGTTTGGTTTGACTTATATCTTGAAACTAACGCATGATATAAATAGTTAAATGGTTAAGGATGATTTTGAAAACCTTGTGGGTTACATAGGAATTCCTAAAGTGATTTTAATAATGAATTCTGCGGGGTACATAGAAATCCCCTAAGTATTGGCTAATGACATTGCTTGGAAGATACAGTCGGTAAAATAATACCACTTAATAATGCCTTAATAATTGACTCCTGGAATTGGTTGGATTTATGATGGTAAAGCTACACAATCCAGGTTAAGATTTTACATGCATGCTAAACCTTGTTCCCTATCCCGGCACGATGTATATGTATATATATTGGCATGTGGTTGGTTGCATTGGTTTGATTTGGTTTTTGATTTAATGGCATTATTGTATATAATACTTTTTATTTATTTTTGAAATATGTAAATCTTATCTCAAAAAGCTTAAAAGTTTTATGTCTAAATGCACGGTCAAAATAATTATTTTGATTATCAAAAAATGAAGTGTGTCATAAATTGGGACAGAAAGAGCAGTATTCATCCCTTTTAGATGACCAGTGATATGGTTTATTTTACCCCTTTAACTATTCAACAACATATCCAAACAAAGTAGAGTATGTGAAGATAGAGCATACACAAACTTTACCTGGCTCAAGGTAGAAAGACTGATAAACCCTGGGATCAAGAAAATAGAGACTGGTTTGGAATACAGGTTGTTCGATAGAGGGAATCATTAAATATTAATTAAATTGCAGATATTTGACATATATTATAGGAGTATCTCATATTACATCTTTAAGATCATAAGATTCAATGGGCATTTTGGTATATTCTACAATCTTTGTTGGACAATCATAAGATTTAAAAGTCTTTCGTTATTTTTTTAAACTCCGTATCTAGTTAAACTATAACATAAAAATTGAAAGGAAAGGAGTAGTAGGTTTGGACTTATTGCTTAAATTCAGTGTTGTTACAGATATATAATGTGAGCGTGGTGTTGACTTGGTTTTACATTTAAATTTGTTATTGTCATTTGATAAATTAGGATGTTATTGTAGTATATGTTGAATGTAGATTGCATGTTTATGTTATTATAATCATCCCTTGGATAATTGTTTATTGATTTTAATAGAATATAGAAACATATTTACAAATACAAGTGTGCCGAAAATTGTGCCCTGTTCCCACGTTCGTGCCTTCTGAGCATTGCTTTCTTGACTAATTTGTTCTAGCCCAGATCAGCTAGGTGTTTGCTACCTCAAAAATGGTTAACAAGGAAGAATCTCAGATTCTATTGAAGCTTTGGTGGATGAGAAGGATCAAGTTGTTGCAACTGAATCCGGAATAGGGTTTATGGACATATTTTTTGCCTTCTGACTTTATCACTGGGAACAATAATATGACTCATTAAAACAGAGGCCGAAACTATTGGTTGTATGAATAACTTGTACCAAAGTGTTGAAAAATTTGAGAAAGATCTGTACATAGAGCATAGAAAAACCATGCTACTAAATCCAATAAATCCATATCCAACGGACTGTGTGAGGTTGAAAGTAAACTTAGATTATTCAGGGTCTAAGTACTATAAGTGCTCAAGTTGCCAATTCTAGCACGATGGAAAATTCAAAGATCAAGACTTAATAGTGAATATTATATACATTAATATAATCATATATTTTTGTATATGTGTAATTATATAGATATAATGTAGTAATCAAAGAGATAGAATAGCAGATTAGGAGGGAGACAATAGCAGATTCAAAGGGATAGAATAACCGATATTTATGGGTAGAAAAGGTGGATTTTTGGGACATAATCTTTAAATACTTTCTATTTAATGGAAGACTCTCAACATTGAGAGACATTCAACACAAATTTGACATGATATCAGAGACAAGTCCATTCCCATTGAAGCTCTTGGTTCATATGCCAGATGGCCCTAGGCAGGAAGGGGGAGTTAGAGTGGATAAAATTCTCATATTAATTGGGGAATGGCCTGGCAGGGGTGGCAAAAGAATGTTGGGGGCTTAAACCAAAACTTTAATAAGAGGTTCCAAATTTAACTGATATTTTGCATAAATTTGGACATAAATTCTTCAATTTTTTGAAATAAAAAATATTATATAAGTCTATTTACATATACCATATAAACAATTTATCTATATGAAAATTATATAAAAAATAGTATAAGTCTATTTATTTAAAAATTTCAGAATATTTTAAAAAAATTATACTCAAAGAAAATAATTATCGACTTTCCAAATAGTAACTAAGACATAATTTAAAATGAAAGGAGTATTATTAGAATATAGATTAATCATCTTTGACTATCAATCTCATTGGCTAAGTAACTATTTATATAAAGATATTGTATTTTTCTACCATAATTTTTTTTTAAAAGTCATACTTTTCAATCTTTTAAAAAATATTTTATCTTAAATCTCATTCATCCAGAGATGATTTATAACCACACAAATACTTATGACTTAATTTTGATCTCTATTTCGAAAAAGAAATAATTTTTTATTTGTTAAATTCTATATCAAATAAAGTACATTGCATACAATAATTGAAAAAATAAGGCCCTAAAATTTTTTGGGGCCTCAAGCCATTGCTTCACTTGCTTTGGCCTTGAGCCGGCACTGTGGACTGGTGGTTTGCTTATATAGACTTGGGAAATCCTTCCATCATGAGCTAGCTCTTGGGGTTGAGTTAGGCCCAGGTGCCATATCTTTACACAGTATTAGATACTTCTCTTGGCTTTCTAGTTTCATAGAGTCCATCTTGGTTCATTTCAATTATTTTAAAAGTGTTTAGTTGTATTGACAGTTCTTTAACATCTTGGACTTTTGATCTTGTTCATTATGGTTGTTTTTTTGAGTCATAGTGTTTCTAGTTTTTATAGTTATTCAAGAAAATGGCTTCAAATCAATTTGAATCCTTCACTGAAAAAAATTATTCTTCCTGGGAATTTCAATTTCAATTATTTGTCACCACTCCTACTTACCTTACAAAGTTAAGTGAATGAAAAATTAAGGATGCTCGGGTGAAGACATGGCTTTTGGAATAAATTGATCCTCTTATTGTTCTCAATCTCAGGCCTTACAAGATAGCTAAGGCCATGTGGAATTATTTACAAAAGGTTTACAATCAAGACAATAGCGCAAGATGCCTTCAGTTAGAGTATGAAATTGCTAATTGTTCTCAAGGAGATAAATCCGTTCAGGATTATTTTTAGATTTCAGAATTTATGGGCTGAATTTGCAGATATCGTTTATACCAAAATACATGCTGAATCTTTTTCTGTAATTCAGATAGTTCATGAGCAAAGTAAGCGAGATCAATTTTTGATGAAGTTACGTTTCAAGTTAGAGATTGTTCACTCTAACTTGATGAATCGTGACCCGTCTCCTTCCTTGGATGTTTGTTTTTGGGAATTACTCTGTGAAGAGCAGTGTTTTGTCACACCAAATGCTTTCAAGCAAGTTAATGATGTTGTTGTTTCATTTGCTGCCTAAGGTAAAGGAAAGGGTAGGGATATGACTAGAACTCAATGCTATAGTAGCAAGGAATATGGTTATATTTCTAGCAATTATGGCCGAAAGTTTTGTAATTATTGCAAATAGCAAGGACAAATTATTAAAAAGTGTCCTACACGCCCTCAAAATCAAAGGTCAATGCTTTTCAAGATGGGATAAAATGTTTCACACTACTGATAACTCATCTTCCGGACAAGTTCGTACTCTTGAAATGGTATGACAAATGATCATGTCAACCTTCTCAGCTTTGGGCCAACAAAGTAATAATATTACATATAATTTTTGGATTGTTGATTCTTGCACTTCCAATCATATGAACAACTTAGCTAGTATGCTAAAAAATATTCGTAAGTATCATGGTCCATCACAAATTCAAGTTTCCAATGGTAGTAATTTATCTATTGCCAAGGTTGAGGATATTACTAAAAATTTCAATGATGTTTTTATGTCACCAAAGCTCTCCACTAGTCTTATTTCAGTTGAACAATTGGTAGATAACAATTGTGATGTAAATTTTTCTCTTAATGGTTACCTTGAGAAGGATCAGGTGTCGGGGATGATAATTGCGAAGGGTCCTAAAGTTGGACGATTATTTACTATACACTTTTCCATTCTTCGTATTCTATCTTTTGATTGTATTTCTACACCTAGTAAGACTGAGGTATGGAATAAGAACCATAACGTGAATAGGTAAATTATGGGTCATGTCATTCTTCATGACGGGTTTACCTAGAACACTTAATGTGAACTCTTCAATTCTAAAATATGGAAAGTAATTGATGGAGTTACTAAGCTTTCTGGAGGATTGAAGCTCACCACTTCACTGCGAACCAAATGACGAGCTCACTCACCTAACACTGCAAAAATCAACAAAGAACCCCGAGGACCCTATATCATGAAAGGATGTATCTTTCAGAGATGGTTAGCAGGGTGAGCGCTAGCATGCAACTTGGGGTAGGAATAAAATAATGTCATTTCAAAACCAAATTCAAAACCAATGTACATGTTCACATGCATACGTGTATATATATATATAGATAGTGATATTGGGATAGGGAACTGGGTTTCGCATAAAGTTTAAAATTTTTAACCCGGACTGTGTAGCTCTGTCCATCCTATAAACACCCACGGGCTCTATGGGCATGACTCCCCTCAAGGGAAGGACCTCAGTGCGTGTTAGCCACATGAATTAATGATACCAAACGAAGGATAGAGAATGCCACGACCCTACGTTATTACAGGAGACATGTATGTATATATCAAGTGTGAACTATGACAATGGTCATCATGACCCTCACACCTTCAAACGTAGTTTTCAGTAGTGGTCCCCGTGGGAGCTACACCATCACAGGGAGCTACATGATCCACTTCTATCCTAATTAAAACATTTGCACACATAACTTATCGTTAAACCAAGGAATCATCCATCAAGGCATATCTTATCGATATCATCATACCAACTATACTTACAAGCTTATTTATTTATTCCATTTCAATTACTATCAACCTCGGGGGAATGCCATGACTCCTATTCCATTTTTATACCAAAACATCACTATCAAGGCCTTTTTATAACCATTTATTTTCCATTGACCCATTATGCAATGCAATAGTTTATATAAGTAGGCAAAATCATATTTCAAAGTCAATTGTGCAAGTGGTTTAATTTTAATACCAATTCCAAATCAAGTTTTATATGATTGGGGAATGGCTCGACCCCCTTCCAAACCAATTCCATAAAATTGGTGGAATACCACAAACCCCATCCTAATTTCCATACCCATTCTTATATTTAGTTCAAAACCATGAAATAAAGCATGAAGAATCATTCCAAAACCCTGGGAAAATCCAACCAAGTAACATTCATTCAAAGCCCTCAGCCCATCATTCAAACCTACAATTTAAATCAACATGAACCATAATAAACACATGCACTTTTACATAAATTGAGTTAGGGAAGATATACATGCTTGCGACACCAAGAATTTTGAAGAAAAAATCACCTTTTTGAGCCCTAGATGACCAATCCCTTGGAAATCCCTAATTATTCTTACTTGGAGAATTTTGAGAGAGATGAGAGGTGCATTTGATATATGTTTGGATGATAATAGGGTCCAAATGGTGTTTTATGTAAGTGTGTTTTAATTGAGGAAATATGGAAAAAACCAAAGGGCCTTTACTTAAAAGTGTAGAAAAATGTCGCCCCGTCGTTATGGGTTATGTCATAACTGGCTACGAGTCTTAGCCTGGACTCGTAGTATAGGTAGACACCATACGACTCATGGCCTCACCTTATGACTCTTAAGGGCCCAATCATGACATCAATAGAAACTTAGGCCTTCTTTACTAGTTTGTATATGACTTGAGCCCTATGACTCATAATGAGTCTTTACGACTCATTAGGTGAGTCGTTACCTGGACAGTGAGCATAAAAGTCTAGAAATTTTTAGAGGCCAAAAATCTGGGGTTTTACATTCTCCCCCCTTAGGATCATTCATCACCGAATGATGAATCAAGGCATCCATTAGTACAAAATGCAACCCTAAAATGATGAACAAAAAATCCTAAAAGAAATAGGAAAAGGAAAATGCATAACTTCAGCATGATTGTCCAACCCTAGGAAAAAGAATGGATACTTGAAATTTATGTCCTCTTCAGCCTCCAAAGTAGATTCCTCAACCTTTTGGTTCTTCCAAAGGACTTTCACTAAAGCCACATCTTTAGTCCTCAAATATTAGACTTGGCTTGGATTTCTAAAAATCTCAACTGGAACTTCCTCATAAGACAAGGAATCCAAAATACCAACACTCTCAATAGGCACAACTAAAGAAGTATCACCCACATATTTCTTCAACATCGATACATGGAAAATTGTATAAATTGTAACGCCCCGAGCCTGGTGCTTGGAACACTACACGGTGCTTATGACCCCGAAGGTCCACAAGCTAACCCATGACTGATATTTATACCTGTACACTACATAATATGACATAATAATGCAGAAACGTAGACTGAAAGGCCATAAGGTTCAATAATGAAAATGATCTAAATGATATAATATCTATGTGGGGTAATAGAATACCTAAAAAAAACTGAACATACTTAAGTCTGAAACATAATAGTTCAGAAAACCTCTAACTGACTGATCTGTCTGAGTAAGGAGTTGATGGGACGTGTCCCCAAATAAATCCAACTAATAAACTGATTAATAAGATAATAGGGAAATAATCATGTCCTCGAAAGATGAGGACTCATTTCTAACTATGTCTGCGGATATCCAAAATCTACTGTTGCTCTGGAGCTCGTGTATCTAAACCTACTGGTATGCACGTGAGGTAGGCTGAATGCATGGGGTTCATATGCATGAAAAATAATAGTAACTAACTAACTAACACTAATACTATGATAACATGATTACTGAATCTGAATATAAATGATAACATGAGTGACTATATCTGATAGTCCTGAATCTGATGGAACTATTGGGTCCTATTGCTGAGACTTATTGACTATATCTGGCAATCCTGATTCTATAACATGAAACTGTGGGAAGTAGTTATCTAACCGAAAAGCCCCTAATACGCGATTATGGCTGAGTTGGGGTCCAATCTGTAACCCCAATTAGAAAGGTATCAATACCGCGCCACTGGTAAGGACAAGCTATGGGCAACCCTCATCTAATAGTGTCCCCTATACGAGAACGGTGGGGCCCTTAACTAACAGTGCTTATCCACCTCATCAACCCTTATTAGATAATGTTGATGTCTCAACCTATGCTGGCTACATAGTTCTGGAATGCAAGGATTACTTCTAAGAATCACACCGTAATTTGATAGTGTGTGTTCCCATCATTGGGTTCACTCGGTGCTAATTCCTACTCCCATCTGAATAGACTTTGAACATGATTTAATAAACTGAACATGGGCTGAATTACTAAATTTTATTGACTGACAAAAGACTACTGATATCTGACAACTGACTGAATTCATGAGATCGTGGAGATTTCCTGAGTCATAAGACTGTCTGAAGTCTAAGGATTCATAGCTTGACTGAGAGTAATGTGAAAACATGACATTGGCTGTAGGCACACAACTAATGTTTTGGGTACGAGTACCCCCAGGACTCGATGGATGGATACTGACCAAGCATAACTTACTTGAACATATAACTAACATCACAATCCATAATATATTTATAGAAGCATTTCATCAAAACATGTGATAGGCATAACTTCTAAATACATGGGGATTTCATGGTATCATGCTAGTTAGGCACTTTTTCCTTCATCTAGGCATTTAATCAAACATAATGTAGGCATGGTACATGGAGACATCATTGTACAATAATTAAACATCATGGTTCAATTCTAATTTCATAATTCAAAGGTTTAGTCTTAGGTTTGCATGAATCTATATCTATAATAATTTAACCCACAAAGAATTTATCACCCAACATGGAGTAGAATTCAATTTCTCATTATCCACATGAACAAGAGCAGACGAATCATGAAATTCATAAGAAAATCCATAAACTTGAACTTAGAAAAGGGATTCTTTGGCTTCATGGACGAAAGGAGTCCATGAATGAACACTATGCACACCTTAGTTCATGATTTCTTGAGGATTGGCGGTGAAACCTTCTTGAATTGGAATCCCCAATAGAAACCCTAGCTTGTTCTTGAGAGAAACTTGAGAGAAACTAGTATATTTTGGGTGAAGAATAGCTAAATCATGTGTTACTGGGTTTAAATAGGGATAGGAAATTGACCCTTTTAATCCTTGGATGCGTCTTTTAAAATTGTAAAAGTTTTTCCAAACTGGACCTTTAGCGTGACACGGCTCTATCGCACTGTGTCACTGGATTTTAACAATTGGAAAATTGAGGTATGGCACGACTCGGGGCCATCGTATTGCCACTTCCTTTGTGACTTGGAACTTTGGCGCGACGCAGGGGAAATTGAGCTGAGACACTGGAAAATGGACAATTTTGAATTTGGTCCCTGGCGACGGCACACCATAATCGCGGACCCCTACTTTAATTTTCCAAATGGCATTTCCTCATGTGGCGCACCGCGCCATTGACTAATATGGCCCTGTTATACGATGGGAACTTGAAATAGTCGTAACTTCTGATCCGGTTATCAGATTTAGGTGAATCTTATATCGATGGAAAGCTTATTGTATTTCCCACACGACAAAAAGTGAAAATATTGAAAAATCCTCATGAAATAACCATCATTCAATGTAGAAGATAATACAAGACATTCTTGAGATGAAATTAGCTAGGTAAAAGTACAAGTTATTACAATATCTCCTCCTTGAGAACATTTATTCTCAAATAAGACTGACTGAGAGGGGAGAAAAGAGAACTAACGTATATACTAAACCTAAATAACTAGAACATGATCTCATGACTGACATGACTAACAAGCTGAGCATATAATACTGAACATGCATATCTGATAAATGTGTAACTGATTAATGAATGCATGACTGAGTGTTCTGAAGAACTAAGTTTCTCACAATAAGAAAAGATGTCCGATGCATAATTACATAACTAAACTGATACATGAGTGCATGACTGAATATCCAATGGTACTTAATACCAAGTTTATAATGGGAACATGAGTATAAAAATGCATACCAAGTTTGTGATGAATACTGAACATAAAACTGAGTAAGCTTAAGGAGAACTGTTACCTTGAGCTTGATCTAAGTTGGCGAAGAAGAGGTGAGGATACTTGGTATACTTGTCTGCATCTGCTTCCCAAGTATCTCCCTCGACGGACAGATTTTTCCAAAGAACCTTAACTAGAGGAACTTCTTTGTTCCTCAATCTATGAGTCTGATAGTCTAGTATTTTGACTGGAATCTCTTCATAAGAGAGAATGTTCTGAACATCAATGCTCTGAATAGGAACTATAACTGATGGGTCACCCATTCACTTCTTGATCAAAGAGACATAAAAGACTAAATGGGCTACAGCTAGATCTGAAGGCAATTTGATCTAATAAGCTACTTTGCCGAAACGACTGAGAATTTTGAAGGGACCGACATATCGGGGACTAAGATTTCCCTTTTTGCCTAACCTATTCACTCCTTTAATGGGAGGGATCTTTAGGTAGACATAATCACTAATCTCGAACTCGAGATTTTTTCTAAAACATCATCATAAGACTTCTATCGGCTCTGTAAAGCCTAGAGTCTTTCTTTGATCAACTAAATTTTTTCTATGGCATCGAATGCCAAGTCAGGACCTATGAATGAGGCCTCACTAACGTTGAACCAACTAATTGGAGATCTACATCTCCACCAATAGAGAACTTTGAATGGAGCCATCTGAATACTAGGATGATAGCTGTTGTTATATGCAAACTCAATCAAAGATAAGTGGTCATCCCAACTTCCCTTGAAATCAATTGCACACACCCTTAGCATAGCTTCTAATATCTGAATGGTCCTTTATACTTGACCATCTTTCTAAGGATTAAAGGTTATACTAAGATGAACTTGGGTACCAAGACCCTTTTGGAATGCTTTCCAGAAATGAGATAATGGTCAATGAAACACTGTGCAATCTAACCAATTCCTTGATGTAGAGTTTGGCATAATCCTCGGCTGAATAAAAGGTATGGACTGGAAGGAAATAAGATAATTTGGTCATCCTATCTACAATGACCCAAACTGAATCATGCTGATGACGAGTTCGAGGTAAAACCATCACGAAGTCCATATTCACTTCTTCCTACTTCCAAGTAGGAATATGAACTCCTACATAGGACCACTAGGCTTCTGATGCTCTATCTTAACCTACTGACATGTAAAGAACTTAGCCACAAACATTGCAATATCTTTCTTCATCCCACTCCACCTATAGATTTCCCACAAGTCGCGGTACATCTTTGTAGCCCCTGGATGAGTAGAGTAGCACGCACCATGCGCTTCTGGAAGAATTCGCTACCTTAAGTCATCTATACCTGGAACACAGAGATGACCCTGACAACTCAAAACACCATCTCCCCCTTGGGTGAAAACCTTTATTTTCTGATCCTGAACTAGCTCTTTTGACTTGACATGGCTGGGTTCTCAATCTTACTTTTCGTTTACCTCGGAAACTAGAGATGATTCTGAACTACTCTGAACCCATATATCACCCTCAACTATATTGACTAAGAAAACACCTAGTCTGGTAAGATGATGTACTTCCTGAGCTAAGTTCTTCTTATTGTCATCCACATGAGCAACACTACCTATAGAAAGTATATTGCGAGCGTCGGCCACTATATTGGCCTTACCCAGATGATAGAGGACAGTCATGTCATAATCTTTCAAGATCTCTAACCACTTTTTCTGATGAAGATTGAGATCTTTCTGAGAAAAGAAATATTGAAGACTCTTATGATCTGTTAAGACATCTACATGAACACCGTAAAGATAATGCCTCCAAATCTTCAAGGCAAAGACTACGCCTACTAACTCAAGATCATGAGCAGGATAATTCTTCTCATGGGTCTTAAGCTGTCTGGAGGCATAGGCTATGACCTTACCATGCTGCATGAGAACACAACCTAGACCTACTCTAGATGCATCACAAAATACTAAGAAACCATTTGGAAGAGCTAATACAATAGCTCAAGTGAGTTGAGTTTTCAACTCCTAAAAACTCTTCTCATAAGGATCTAACCACTGAAACTTGACTTTCTTCAGAATCAATCTAGACATTGGGGATGCAATAAAAGAAAATCCCTCAACAAACCATCGGTAATAGACAACCAAACTGTAACGCCCCAAAAATTGAGTCCCGAGATGCCACACGGTGCTTAGGATCACAAGTGACCCTAAGCTAACCCTTTCATAGGTATAACTCAAAAGCAGCTGATTTAAAATATAATTCTGAGAGAATAAAGTAGAAAATATCTCAATACAGAATCTGTTCAATACAATATTGGAATTACAAGATGACAATTCTACTAACACATATACATATACAAGAAGAAGACTGAATACATCAACCACTACTACTGTCTATGAAACCTCTACTAGTATTGCCTGTACATAAACGGGTCATGACTCCCAACCATCCCAATCAATATGGCCGACAGAAGAAGATACAGTGTCTCTGAACTGAAACAACCAACACAAGACCTTGAACTATAAGGACTCCTTTACCTGCTGACCAGATGCTGCAACTGAATAGAATAGTAGATGGAGGTTAGCACAAAGAAAATGTACTGAGTATGTGGGGGTGCATGCAACACTTTAAATAATATCATCAATTTCATGAAAACATGCATACAGACAATGATGACTCACTTGGCTTGAGTTATATCAAATCATACTCTTCATACTTTCATAATAAATAGTTCAAATGGTAAAATCTCATAATCCATGTAAATCATCAAAAATCATAAATTATGATAAATCATCATAACTTATCGTATCGTCAAAATTCATCATAGGTAATCATAATTTATTATTATATCTCAACTCTTTGACTCAAATCTCGGAGTGACTCGATAATTCAAGAAACATGATTTTTATGGACATGGGATTTTCCTATAACTGACAACCCCACGTGAGATACGTGGAATACCAATATTTGAAACCTCTATTGGAGGGAGCGTCATACTCTTTGCCAGGGAGTACGACCTTAAAACTGCAACAACCACAATCGGGCTCTCTGGCCAATAATATCATCATCAAACAACCCTACGGTGGCACATAGATTTGGGGAAATACCAAATTTCCCTCTCGGTGATAAGTATTACTCCCCGGCAAGCTCAGAACGCGTTAGGAAATCCACCATCATCATCACAAGGGTCTATCATAAAGACCAAAATAAATATCTCAATTTATAATTCATCAACAATTTGTGGATTCCTAACCCCAACTTCGACTTAAAACATTTCAATCTTTTTCAACATCGACAAGGTATCAATGCATTGAACCATAACCGACTCGATATTTGGACAAGGATATGAAGACTCAATACGTAATATTTTCAATAATTCAACTCATCAAAATCATCTGAAAAAAAAACAAAATTCATCTCAACATCTATGTCAAAATCAATCTTTCTTATAGTCAAAATCATCTCGACTCTGCGAGTTCAAGGTCAATGTACTCAAACGATTATTCTTTCAATTCGACAATTAAATCATGACAACAGCTTTTGAAAAGCACTTGAGACCTTCAATTCATAATAAGAATACATATCCCGTAGTACAACTCAAATCACGATTTTTTATCTCGAAAGCCTTTAGAAATATCAATTCATTGTAGTAGTATGCAATTCATAGCATAAATTCTCAATTTAAGAAGTAGAGTAATGAAGTAATCATGTATATCTATATTGGAAAAAAAATTCGAAGTCTTATAAATCCTTCATAAAGTAATTTGAGTGTATACCCATTTTCGAATATCATGAAATTTCAATAATAGAACTCAACCTTTTTAAATGCCAAAATGTAACAATTTATCAAGTCATGACAACATCAATATTTTTGAGAAAATATCAAGACTCATGGTAACGTCTCAAATGTTATATCTCAATATGATCAATGATTCAATTTCGTCATAAAGAAGCTTTAAGCTTATCATAAATCTCAAAATCACTCCAAAATACCATTTCAACATATATTTCAAAATCATTCAAAATGAAAATATAAAATTTATAATTATAGATATCAAGACATCTCATGTCTCAAATATATATTCAATAATTCAAATCGTCATTGAGAAGCATAAAGCTTGACATATATCTCCAAATATTATTCCAAAATACCATCTCGACATACATCCCAAAATCATTCAAAATACCACCTCGTGGTAAAAGTGTGTAATTCGCAATGATAATTATTGAATTATATCATGAAAATATTGAGATAATCATATAAATCAAAGTTTGTTCATTCAACCATCATAATCTCATAATCGAATTATTTAGACATAACTTGCAAAATCATGTAAAACCATAGTAAAATTAAAGCTTTGGGCACAAGAACGGAAGATTGCTCTTGTTCAAAACCCCACATACCTTGAAATTGACTTCTTGATTACGGAATCCTATTCGGACATATAATGGGTGCTCCTCGAAGGTCTTGAAATGAGGAGTTCATTTATCGGATAAATTTTTGATTTCTACGATGAAATTGAAAGATATTTGAAGGTGAAATCTGGCTAGGGTTTCATTATCCCAAATGTTTCATGGAGAAAATGAATTTTGAAGGTTCAATTATGGATTAAATGGACAAATTTTCGTCCAATAGGGGGGTGTGAAATGACCAGATTGAGCTTAAAAAAATAAATAATGTCAAATCTGTCCTTTGGTGGACTATTTTGATAGGCTGAAGTGTATCGACCATAACGTTTTACTCTGACAGCCAAATTGGATGAAACCACTTTCATTAAAAAGAGAACTCTTAGAGATTTCCGTTGATATATAGTAGCTCACCCATATCATTATGTACTAGGAGTTATGGTCGTTTGAAGTTGACCCTGAAATTCGCTTGGCAGCAGTAATTTTTAATTTCCTGCACGTTTTACTGTTCACAGTTCGATCGGAATGATCGTAACTCATCGCTCGAGTATCCATTTTTGATGATCTACATATCGTTGGAAAGCTTATTCGATACTCTACGCAATGGTAGGTCAACGTCTTAGAAATACGGCATAGAAAATTTATGGATCGCTCTAAAGCGTAGAACTCGATACGTTTCTCACGAAATCTTTCGGGGTATTACATTATCTCTCCCTTGGAAACATTTATCCTCAAATGTCGCTTGATAGGATAAAAGAACTAATAAACTGACCTTCTTAAGGGACGCGAACATCTGAGACATATCGGCATGATTGGAATTACAGTTTCCTAGTCCTCATACTGAACATGCATATCTGACGCATAAATATCTAGCTGAACTGACTCTGGAATGTATGAATGCATATGCAACAATAGCCAATTCAAGGCTCGTAATGAGAACTTGATCATGAACTAGATGTGTTTAAAACACGGAAGCTTTAAGAAGTCACGGGGTATTTCCCCCTTGGGACTCTATGTTCCTCTACAACACTTATTTCACAAGGTCACTAAGACTATGCACGGGGCACCTACGAATTAGCTCATATGCATGACGCACGAACAGAGGTATACTCGTAACTACTGAGATGCTCCATATGGAAATGATTTCATTCCTAAGATCCTTGGATAACATGATGAAATGATAAATGAGAAGGTACACTATACGATTCTAATTGACTGAGCTGGAATACTTGGAAAACAAAGATCGTTTAGTAGAAGTTTACGAATTGAAGCATAACTAGCTTCCAGAATCTGAAACATGTACACCACAATCCCTCAAGATAACCACTTAAAACTTCAACTAACCACAATATACATGAAAGGTTAATCTCAATCTTACTTTACATTACCACTTAGCTCAAAATAAGCATACACCTTTCTAACCAAGATAAGGAAACATTTTCTCTCTTCTATCTAGATAACTATTCACTAACACTCTTATCCACAACAAATACGTATTTTTCCATATAACCAACCATTCATCATCACTCTCTCACCCTACGAAAGAAGTTATCAAAGGGCTAGAACATGCTGGTCTAAAATATGACTAGATACCCTGAATAACTTGACATTCACCAAGGCGAAAGGAATAGAAGATTTAACATCATGAACTCGGCAAAGAAATTTGATTTGGGAATATGCACGATATGAATCCAAACTTTCATTGATCATTAACATAAATGCTTTATTTCTCGAATAGAGCATAGGGTAAGGCTAGAGTACGTCAATGACTAGCCACATAACTTTAGATTTGGAATGCATAACTTATGGAATATAATTCCACCACTAAAAAAAAAATCAGAAACCCCACATATTGGGAACTGAGAGAGAACATGGTCCTTTATGACATGCATGAACTCAAATTATGATCATGGAACTGAAGTGTAAAGCAGGAGTAGGCCCTGGAATAACTGAAAGAATTGAAATAGGAATGGGTCCCTTTCTTACCACTATTGGAATCTGAACACTTAACTCGGTTACTTGATCTATCATCTCCCCCTTAGACATAAGCCATCGCTCTGGGTCAGTAACACACTATACACTTTAATCTAAACTAAAGTCACTTCATTCGAGAGTCCGATACATAATCACACACACAAACTATAAAACTTCACCCAAATGACTACCTCAGAAAGCATATAACCACATCCTCACACAACTTCTCGAATTACCACCTATCCTTCTATAACCCCAATAATCAACACCTAACACTTGCACACTTTCTAATCTCAAATCCGCATAAGCAACTCGATAGTCAGAGTATACACTATCTAGAGCTTCAACGTTTTCAGCTCAACTTTGAAATTTCAATCTTAGAGTCTAACGCTCAACTCAAATTTTTCTCATCCTTAACAGACCACACTACCTCTGTCATCGCTTATAAAATCACGCTTGTAAACTTATATTTCTAAACCATAAGAATCAAAATCACATCTAAGAAGATCAACCATTACAGTCATACACTAATCCTCGAAATTAAAGTAGTCCCATAATATCTTGGGTGAACTTTCTCATCATAAACACAACATCAAACTTAATCACAAATCAACCAAACTCAGGCTATTATATCCACTATTCAAGCCTACTAGATCACTTCCTAACAACTAATACCATTAATCAAGAAATCATCATAGTCACCTTCACGATCACCAATCATTCAAACTTAACTTTTATCACACAATATAACTTAAAACTTTTCGCATAAAATTTCCACTTAGAAACTATTAAACAATCCTCAACAAATGTTAGCCCATTTAAACTTCATAACAATAATAATTGGTCATAATCATATAGCTTTTCTTATTCACAATCCATTAACACATCCTTCTTTAACCCGTCACTACTATCTATACTTCATATACAACTTAACTTAGTTCATAGCTCTCTACGTCTTAACTTAACTTTCTCTTGCAACCCAACAACGACATAATTTAACAATGCTCACCCACCGAGTACTTCTATTACTAACCTATACTCTTTGGCATACAAATACCGTCAACACCCATTTCATACCTCGAACAAACTACTCCATAAAATTGACACACAAGGATATATCATTCACTATTAACCGCAAATGTATGCAAAAATGGATTCCTCTATACTTATGCTCAAAAAATCACACTTACCATCCTTCTTACTACTACACCTCTAAATCCCACATTTTCAGCCAGCACAAGGAACAAGATAAACTACAAGTTGCTAGTGGATCGAAATAGGACGCACACAGCTCCACTAGGCTTTGAATATGAGTTTTGAAAAAAAAGTTTGAGGTGAATAACAAAACAGCTGTGCTAACGAATCGAAAGACCCCACACGACTTCACTAGACTTTCATTTTTTTTCAACAACATGATGATAGCAAGATTACGGGAGATAGGAACTTGGCATACCATATTCGATGATTAAGGAGTACGCATCCACTCAGTCTTAGCTGAACAAGTCATAAAGAAGAGGATATAACATGAAACTTCAAGAACATATAACACACTGGGAGGCTCTTCTGAAGCCACTTTTATGAGACTTTTAAAATATTTTGCTAATCAGTCTGAAAACATTATCAGGGAAAGAACCGGGACTTGTTGCTCATACTATATCAAGAATAGCACATAGATAGAAAAGTACAAACTGTCATTTATAGATCCTAAAAAGAAATTTGGTAGCTTATCTGGTTTAAACTTATTGCATGATTCAAGAATTGAAAGAACAACAACCTTTCCTAAATGCCTTATAGCCTCTCAAAAAAAAGTACAAACGTCTTTGTACCGTTCTGCAAGACTCTACTAGACACGGCTTCATAGACACCCTAGGTCACTTGAACTCTGTGCTCTGATACCAAGTTTGTAACGGCCTAAAAATTCAAAAGTCTTTTTGAGTTGTACTACTACTACTACAATGAATTGATATTTCTAAAGGCTTTTGAGATAAAAGTCGTGATTTGAGTTGTACTACGGGATATGTATTCTTATTATGAGTTGAAGGTCTTAAGTGCTTTTCAAAAGCTGTTGTCATGATTTAATTATCGAATTGAAAGAATAATCATTTGAGTACATTGACCTGGAACTCGTAGAGTCGAGATGATTTTGACTATGAGAAAGATTGATTTTGATATAGATGTTGAGATGAATTTTGTTTTTTTTTCTGGATGATTTTGATGAGTTGAATTGTTGAAAATATTACGTATTAAGTCTTCATATCCTTGTCCAAATGTCAAGTTGGTTATGGTTCAATGCGTTGATACCTTGTCGATGTTGAAAAGATTGAAATGTTTTAAGTCGAAGTTGGGGTTAGGAATCCATAAATTGTTGATGAATTATAAATTGAGATATTTTTTTTGGTCTTTATGATAGACCCTTATGATAATGATGGTGGATTTCCTAACGCGTTCTAATTTTGTCGGGGAGTAGTACTTAGCATCGAGAGAGAAATTTGCTATTTCCCCAAACCTATGTGCCACCATAGGGTTATTTGAGGATGATATTATTGGCCAGAGAGCCCAATTATGATTATTGCAGTTTTAAGGTCATACTCCCTAGCAAAGAGTATTACACTCCCGCTAATGGGGGTTTCAAACGTTGGTATTCCACGTAGCTAGCTCACATGGGGTTGTCGGTTATAGGAAACTCCCCTGTCTATAAAAGTCATGTTTCTTGCATTACCGAGTCACTCCGAGATTTGAGTGAAAGAGTTGTAATGTTATGATGAATTATGATTACCTATGTATTGATGAACTAAGTTTGTAGTTAAAAATATAGTCTCACCAACCTCAAACCACCCTATAGGAGATCTACACCTCTACTATAAAAAGCATTAAAAGGAGTTATTCCAATACTAAAATGATAACTATTATTATGCGAAAACTCAATAAGAGGTAGATGATCAACCCAACTTCCCTTAAAGTAAATTACACAAGTCCTCAACATATCTTCTAAATTCTGAATAGTCCATTCTATTTTACCATCCATCTAAGGGTGGAAAGCGGTGCAAAAGTTCACCTTAGTACCCAAACCTTTTTGAAATAAATGCCAAAAGTGGGAAGAGAATTGGATATCTCAATTCAAAATGATAGACACATGTCCCGTATAAAATCTAACTATCTTCTGAATAAATAACTTAGCATAATCCTCTCTAGAGTAGGTTGTCCTCATAAGAAAAAAGTGAGCCAACTTAATCATCCTATCCATGATGACCAAAATAGAATCATGCTGATTTTGATTTTGTGAAAGACCAGTAATAAAATCCATGTTAATTATCTCCCACTTCCACATAGTCAACTCAATTACTTGATACATGCCACTAGCCCTCAAGTGCTCAACCTTTACTTCTGACAAACTATGCACTTAGCCACTAAATTTGTCCTATTTCTCTTTATATTGTTCCACCAATAGATCTCCTTCAAGTCATGATACCTCTTTGTAGAACTCGGACAAACTGTATACCTTGACTCGTGAGCCTCATCCAAAATCCTTTCTGGCAGTCTATCAATATCCAAAACACACAACCTACCTTTGTACCTCAATATACCATCACCATAATATCAAAAGCAATGACCTCTTACTGCCCACATCAGCCTTAATCTGCATAAGAATAAGATCCAAAACCCGTTTCTCATTCACCTCAGCACCAAAGAGATAATTTCACCACCTCTTAAACAATCAACCATCCATCTTCAAATTTTAAAAAATGAACTCCTAAGTTAGACAACCGGTGAATATCCTTCACCAACCAACTTTTATCCTCATCCATATGAGATAAGCTCCTTATGGACAACGTACTATAAGCATCAACAACCACATTATCTTTACCTGGGTGATAATGAAAACTTGTATCATAGTACTTGAGCAATTTAAGCCGCTGCCTCTGCCTGAGGTTCAATTCCTTCTGAGTGACCACACACTGCAAGCTCTTATGATCTTAATAGATATCCATATAAACCCTATACAAATAATAATGGCAAATCTTCAAAGAAAAAACCACAGCTGCCAACTCTAAGTCATGAGTTAGATAATTCTTCTCGTGCACCTTAAGCTGCCTAGAAGCATATGCCACAAACTTTCCATCATTAACACCCAACCCAATCCCACACGGGTCGTATTGTAATAAACAACAAAATCATCAGTACCCTTGGACAGGGTTAACCTATCCTTCTACTTCTCCAAACTACCCTCATAAGCATTAGACCGTAGAAACTTTACCTTTTTGAGTGAACTTAGTCAACGGAGCAACAATAGAAGAGAAGATCTCTATAAACCTCCTATAATACCAGGCTTAACCCAAGAAGTTCTAAATGTCGGTTAGAGTTATAGGTCTAGGCCACTTCTTAACCGCCTTAACTATTTGTGGATCCACTATGATGTCCTCACTGGAAACATGACCCAGAAAGGTCACAACATTCAATCGAAATTCACACTTCAAAAACTTGGCATACAATTATTGGCCCTTAAGAGTGTGAAATAATATTTGGAGATAATTAGCATGATCCTTCTTATTCTTAGAATACACCAAGATATCATAAATAAACACGATAACAAACATATCCAAAAATGGACTGAATACCCTATTCATAAGATCCATAGATACAGTTGGAGCATTAGTCAACCCAAAGCACATAACCAGGAATTCAGAATGACCATACCGGGTGCGAAAATTAGTCTTAAGAATGTCAGTCTCCCTACTATTAAACTGATGATAACTTGACCAAAAATATATCTTAGAGAAGCATATAGTACCCTGATGCTGGTCAAAGATATCCTTAATTCTAGGAAAAGGGTACTTGTTCTTCACTGTCACCTTATACAACTGTTAGTAGTCTATGCACATCCAAAGAGATCCGTCTTTCTTACGCACAAAATGCATATGAGCATCCTTCGGAGAGACACTAGGATGGATGAAACCCTTATTAAGAAGATCCTTTACCTTCTTCTTATGTTATTTCAACTCTGTTGGAGCTATTATATACGAAACTATAGATATAGAATGGGTATCTGGTAGAAGATCAATCCCCAAGTCTATTTCTCTATCGGGAAGAATGCTAGGAAGATCATCAAGAAATACCTCGAGAAACTCATTGACCACAGAGATGGATTGTAAAGAAGGACCCTCAGAACTAAAATCCTTAACCCAGACCAAATGATAAAGACACCCATTAGAAATCAACTTTCGGGCTCTAGGATATGAAATAAACCTCTCTTTAGGTACTAAGGACTGACAAAATGCATCACCCTAAAGATCTTTTCTATCTCATCAATAAACCCTTAAAGATCATCCTTAACCTTTGAGCCTTTAAAGGTTGGGAGATTTAACCTCATAAACTGGCCAACTATAGTAACCTCAAAAGATGGAGCAAAAGAACCAACACGGTTAGGCTGGCATAACTAAGAAGTCACCAACTGAGTCAACAGATGAATAGATCAATGAAACGCGGTGTTAGAAATATCTCCTTGGAGAGGTGGGCGCATTAACATATCAGAATGAGAAGCCTGAAGTACTGGTAGGGACTGGTGGAACTCTATGAAGGGTAGTACAATTAGTATTAGGGACCCTAGATTGGGTATGAACTCCATAAATAGGGTGAGTTCCATCTATATTGTCCTTAAGTGGGACAAAAGAGTTTCCATGAGCATCAGATCTTCGGGGAGGAATAATCTAAATGTGACCAAATAGAAATTAGTGAGTTTTCAAGGCCTTAAACTCTATTGCCCAAAGATAGATCACAAGAAAAAGAAACATTCCTAAATACCCCGTAGCCTCTCCCTTGTAAGTGGTGCGTATAACATACCCAAAATAAAGACTTTACTTGACACAAATTTATGGACATGTAATAACCATGAACCTAGGCGCTCTGATACCAAGCTTGTCATGACCTGGACTAGGGCTTAGTCGTGATGAGTATCTGAAGTCCTCTAAGGACCGGAGACCCCCCCTCCATATTAACCTAGCCAACCAAAACATAGTATAACTAGCAGCGGATGAGTTTCAAACATATAACAAGATAGATAAATCAATAACAAGAGAGATCTAAGAATCCATAACACAATCCACCAATACTTTGTCCACAAAAGCCTCTAAACAAATATAAATATCAAACTAGGTCGGGACATGCCCCTAACCATGACAGTGACAATGACAATAACAATCTTAATGTGAAATATTCAATTAAATATGGAAAGTAACTGATGAGTGACTAAGATTTATAGAGTATCGAATCTCACCACTTCACCACGAATAACATGATAAGATCAATAACCTAACACTGCATAAGCCAACAAAGAACCCCTAGGACCCTACATAATGAAAGGATGTATCATCCAAGGACGGTTAGCGAGGTGAGCACTAGCATGCAACTAGGGGTAGGGATAAAATATTTCCATTTCAAAACCAAATTTGAAACCAATGTATATGTTCACATACATGCATATATATATATATGTATATAGTGATGTTGTGATAGGGTACCAGGTTTATCATGGATTTTAAATTTGTTAACCAGGACTGTGTATCTTTGTCTATCCTATAACCACCCACAGGAAATATAGGTCCGGCTCCCTCTACCGAAAGGGCCCTAGTGTGTATTAGTAGTACAAATCAGAGATATCTAAGCAAATCCAGGGAATTTTCTGACCCCATACTATTCTAGGATGCATGTACGAATATATCAAGTATGAACTGTGCTCGCGATCATCATGACCCCAATGCCGACAAACATGGTTTTCAGTATTAGTCCCTCTGGGATCTCCACCTTCATAGCAAGATACACGATCCCTCTCAAGCCCGATCAAAATATTTTCACACATAACCCATCTGTTAAACCAAGGAATCATCCATAAAGGCATATCTCATTAATATTTTCATATAAACTACACTTGAAAGATTATTTAACTATGCCATATCAATTATCCATCAACCCCGGGGGAATGCCACAACCCCCATTCTAATTTTAAACCAAAACATGCTCATCAAGGCTTTATTAAAACCATTTATGTTCCATTAACCAATTATACTAAATAATAGTTTACATAAGTTCGCAAAACCATATTTCAAAGTCAATTATGAAAATGGGTTGAGGTTAATACCAATCCCAAATCAAGTTTTATAATATTGAGGGAATGCCTTGACCCCTTTCCAAAACCAATTCCCTAAAATTAGGGGAATTGATAACGCTCAATCTACAGCTCTCGTAGGAGTGTAAAGCGGTCGTTAGCAAATATAGAACCCAACCTGGGTTGGGTGTCGATCCCACATGGAATAGCTTGGCCAACAAGTAAGTAAAAATTACTAAACTTTTGGTGCAAGTCTCGTAAGAAGGGGGGAATGTAATGTGTAACCAAAACAATAAAGTAAAAGCTGAAAATAGCAAAGTAAAAAGAGGAATTGTTACATGAGTTGTAAACAATGAGAATTGAAGAGTTGGGGTTATGTCCACCTTCTGAGGTATACGTCTCTATTGGCTATGAGTGTGTAGAGTCTTGACATGCAATTGCTTGTAGAGAATTGTAGTCGATGGTAAATCCAAGCGTCTCTCGACCTGAACAAGGACTATTTCACTTTAACTCTCTCGAGCTTAAAGCGTGTCTAACAGTACGAATTCTCCAAGAGGTTAGTCCAGTTACGGCACTAGCTTTTTAATAGGAAAGGGTGTCCTACTACCTTGACATTATCTCTTTTCCAGACAAATAACCTTTCTCTCGAACAAGTTAAATGTTATACTGGCGTTATTCTATGCGTCTGCAGCCACAACAATTTGCATTATGATGAAGAGAATAATGATATAAGAAATATACGTGTCTCGAACTCACAAACTCACAGCAATAGATAGTATCTCATTCGGCTTCCATAACCTCAACAGAGAAGTTTAGTTACCCATGAGTGCGAAGGAGATCACGATTTGCATTGTTATTGTTGAGTAATGGCGTGTGGATTAGGTGATAGGCGTGTGGCGTGATTCCTTAGCAAGTAACAATTCTCTTGTTATGGAATTTAAGAATAGAATTAATGGAAAGATTAGAAGAGTAGATTAGAATTGTTGTGGTGGAAGAAGAGAAGAATGGAGGAAAATTAATAGTTGAATGTATCTCTCCACTAAGGGAGGAGTTGCCTCTCCACTAAGGGAGGACTTCGTTGTGTAATGAATAAAAATCTCTAGCATGATAGGGTATTTATAATACTCCTATCCTACTCCTACTAAGCTAATGAAATAAATAACCAAATCCTAATAGACTAATGAAATCCTTAACCCAAATGTACTAGGGTAAGGTTACAATATCATAATCCAAGTAGAATAGTGAAATACATAACCTAATTGTACTAGGTTAATGTATCTTTGTAAAAATCCAGCTTTGTGTCTGTAAGTCCCCAAAGTCTTCAGAAATGCTGTTTTAGTCCTGGACAGATTTTCCATGCAGTCCCCAAAGTATTCAGAAATGCTGTTTTAGCCTGGGACAGATTTTCCATGTAGCAGATTTGGTCCTTTAGGCGTCCAGCTCCTTTCTACTTTGTTTGTGAGCTTTCTTTTGCGTCAAGTAAGCCATAAAATGCTGTATTTTGCATCATTTATACCTGAAACTTTCCTAATCATGTTTGTTAGCTCATTTACAGGAAAAAGGACTAAAAGTGCATGAAATAGATAATTAGTTCTCAAAACTAGGCTAAAATATGGGCAAAATATATTGATATAGGCGCGTAAATTCGCCTATCATCAGGAATACCGTGAACTCCATCGTAATTTCCATACCCATGATCATATTTAGTTCAAAACCATGAAATAAAGCATGAATAATCATTCCAAAATCCTAGGAAAAACCAACCAACATTCATTCAAAGCCCTTAATCTATCATTCAAACTCATAATTTAAATCCACATAAACCATAATAAACATATGAATTTTTACATAAACTATGTTAGGGAAGATACACATGTCTAAGACACTAAGAAATTTGAAGAAATCACCCCTTTGGGCCCTAGATTACCAATCCCTTGGAAAACCCTAATGGTTCTTGGTTGGAGAATTTTGAGAGAGATGAGATATGTATTTGATGTATGTTGGGATAATGATGGCGTCCCAATAGTTTTTTATGGATGTGGATTTTAATTGAGGAAAGAGGGAAATGACCAAAGTTCCCTTACTTAAAAGTGCAAAAAAATGTTGACCAGTTGTTACGGGTCACATCACAAGCTATGATGACTGGTTACGAGTCTTATCATAGAATAATAGTCTAGAATGACTCTTAGACCCCCTTCACTGGTTTGGTCATGAGTGACAGCCTATGACTTGTGGCCTTACCTTACGACTCTTAAGGGTCCAGTCGTGACATCAACAGAAACTTGGGCAATCATCACTAGTTTGCCTACGACTTGAGACCTAGGATTTGTAATAAGTTTTTAAAACTCATTAGGTGATTCGTTACCTAGGCAGTTCACAAAAAGTCAAGAAATTTACAGAGGTAAAAAATCTTGGGTGTTACAACCGCTTATGACATCCAAATTCTATTGTTTTGTCTTATTTATCAAATTCTTATTTATTGGGGAATAAAATTATTTTTCTGCGGCTTTCTTTGATTTTTCTACTTGTAAATTAGGCAAAATTAAAATTCTTCCTTTTTTAATTTTGGTAGTCGTTCTACAAAGTGTTTTGATGTCATTCATAATGATGTTTAGGGCATCTCACCAATTATTTCTCATGCTCATTTCAAGTACTTTGTGACATTTATAGATGATTATAGTTGATTTATATGGGTATATTTTCTTCATTCTAAATATATGATATTTTCCATATTCAAGATATTTTTGGCCTATATTGAGACTCAAATTTCTCCTTACATCAAATTATTAAGATCTGATTCTGGTGGTGAATATATGTCTTATGAATCTTAAAATTTTTTTTATTGAAAAGGGAATTATCTCAAAATGCTCTTGCCCATATACGCCACAGCAAAATAGGGTTGCTGAACGTAAAAATCGTCATCTTTTAGATGTCACCATACTTTATTAATTGAGTTCTTTGTTCTATGTAAATATTGGGTAGAATCTCTATATATTGTTGTTTACTTAATTAATGGAATATAATTTGAAGTGTTAGATCATGAATTCCCATATTTTCATATTTATCACAAAAATCCTAACTATGATAATTTTCATTCATTCGGTTGTATTGGTTTTGTGGATCTGACTCCTTTATAGAACAATAAATTTTTGTTTACTAAACTAAATATGTTTTTAAGGGTTATAGTACTTCACAAAAAGGTTTTATCTATTATGATCCATGTTTTAATAAATTTCATGTTTTTAGAAATGTTGTTTTCTTTGAGAATCAATAATTTTTCCCTACTTATTTCAAGTCATCTCATGTTTCTCCTCTTCTTTTTTATTTTTGAGGATTTGTCATCTTCTCCTAAGAGGCTCAAACCTGAATTTGTGTATGAACTATGGAGACCAACTTTACCACCTCCCGATATTGATCTACCACTGAAAAATACTCCATAAATAGAATTTGATAATTCTTCAAAGCCTGATCCTCTTGAGACCACTCGGCGTTCTACCAGGGTATCTCGTCCTCCTAATTGGTATGACTTTTCATCTACTTTATCCAGTATTTATATTCTAATTCTTTACTCACAAGATTCCAAGCATGAATGTGGCAGAGAGCAAAAGAGAAAGAACTTTTATCTCTTAAAGAAAATGACACATGGGATATTATTTCTTGTCCTTCAAATGTCTATCCAATTGGATATAAATGGGTTTATTTAATTAAACATCATTCTGATAGAACTCTTAATTGGTACAAAGCTCAGGTGGTTGTTCTTGGTAACAGATAAGAGGATGGTGTGAACTATGAGGAGACTTTTGCACCATAGAACAAATGACTATGGTGCAAAATATTATTGCCATTACAGCTTCAGAAAACTGGCCTCTTCATCAAATGAATGTCAAAAATACTTTTCTTCATGGTGATCTCAAAGAAGATATTTAAATGAAACCTCCACCAAGTTTGTTCTCATTGCCTACATTAGATGTATGCAAGTTGAAGAGATCTTTGTATGGATTAAAACAAGCCCCAGAGCTTAGTTTGACAAATTCTGATCTACTTTGCTACAATTCTTTTTTGATAAGAGCAAATATTACTCATGTTTATTTTTTCACAAAACATCGATAGGTTGTATTCTTCTTTTAGAATATGTAGATAACATTATTATCGCAGGAACAGATTCTTCACTAATCACTAGCTTGCAACGAAAACTTAAAAATTCTTTTCATATGAAAGTTCTTGGTACTCTTACATATTTCTTGGGATTAGAAGTTCATAATGATTCTTTAGATGTATTTCTAAACCAACACAAATATGCTTAGGATCTAATTTCCTTGGCTGGTCTTCAAGGTTCCTCCTCCGTAGATACTCCATTTAGAATTAAATGTAAAGTATCATCGAGATGAAGACTCCATTAGAATTTAATGTAAAATATCCTTGTGAGGAAAGTGTTCTTATTCTTAATCAACCTATGTTTTGCCAATTAGTTGGAGCTTAAATTACCTTACTATTACCCAACCTGACATCTATGTAGCAGTTCAACAAGTTACTTAATTTATGCAAGCTCCCCTTCATCTCCATTTGGTGGTTATACATCACATCATTTGATATCTCCTAGGAATGTGTAAACATGGATTATTCTTTCCTAGTGGTTCTCCTATTTGTCTTAATGCTTTTAGTGATTCTGACTGTGTGAAATATCTTGATATTCGTCCTTCAATTACTGGTTGGTGCATGTTTCTTGTAGATTCCTTGATATCTTGGAAGAATAAGAAACAAGATCATCTCTCAAAATCTTCAACAGAGGCTGAACATTGATCTATATCTACTGCTTGCTCTAAGGTTGTATGGCATCTTGGATTACTTGTTAAGATTGGATTTCCTCAATCTATTCTGACTCCTCTTCATATTGACAATATAAGTTCTATTCAGATTTCTACTATTATGGTTTATCATGAGAGGACCAAACACATCAAAGTAAACCGTCATTATATAGGAGAAGCTATAGATAAAGGACACATTACTCTTCCTTATGTGTCCAGTGATCTTCAAATAGTTGATGTGTTTATAAAATCTATGCCACAAAAATGTTGATTATCTATGCCACAAAAAACGTCATCAGTTTTTAGTAGGCAAATTGATGCTTCTTGATCCACCAGCATCAATTTGAGGGAGGATGTTAGCATGTTGGTCAACTCAAAGATCATGAATTAATAATAAATATTGTGTACATTAATGTAATTATATATTATTGTATATGTGTAATTATGTAGATATGATACAGTAATCAAAGAGATTGAATAGCAGATTAGGAGGGATACAATAGCAAATTCAAAGGAATAAAATAGATGAATTTTAGGGATATGAAAGGCTAATTTTTGGGGATGTAATCTTTAGTTATTTTTTATTTAATGGCAAGCCTCTCAACCTTGAGAGACATTCAGCAAAATTTTGGCAGCCAATATTACAGCTATTACATGAATGTTGAGTGCCAATGTAATGGGAAGTATAATAAAGAGATGCTTTTGAAAAATTTAGTTAAAAATATTTGTTGCGACGATTATGTTTTTCTTAAAGGAGGGATATCATTTCTAATCTCTGATGATTTAGAAGTCAAGTGTGCTTTTCCAGGTTCTTTTGTTCAGATGGTTTCTAGTATTGGCCTGAGTTATATGAATCAAATCAAGGAGATGCGGGTAGAAGTTGGCAAGAATGAGGTACATGTCTGTTACCATCAGATTAAGAGAATTAGCAATTACTTGTAAACAACGACTATGATTCACATTCATGATACAAAATATTATTTTTGGTGATATGGTTTCTTTTATATATTTTATTGTGAATTTTCATATATTGCCATTTGCAACTAGTAACATGATCTTTTTCTCAACATTGGGTAATTCATCTACTTACACGTTCACTGATCTCAAAGACTTTCTTATTTGATTTTTTTTTACCCAAACGGAAATAAAAAATGTAAGAGTAGATGTCATCACAATGTTTGAGTTTGGAAACTTACCATCTATTTTTGGAAATGAAATAGTTAAACATACCAAGAAATTAGAGATGAAGATAACAGTAAAAAGGTCTACAAATAAGGTGTTGTGTGCAGTAGCAGGCAATGATTTTATTGATTTTCTTCTCAACTTCTTGACTATTCCTATAGGATCAATCGACGATGCTCAAAGAGGGAGTTATGGAGTGCAATCCATAGATAACTTGTACAAAAGTGTGGAGAGTTTAGATCCAAAATGGTTCAATAGTTATCAGAATCTCCACAGACCAGAGGAGAATTTTAAGATGATATTACTCAAGCCTGCTATTGCCTCTAACCATAAATCCAAGAATTTTTTGCTTCATGTCAAAGAAGGATTTGATTTGAACATTACCTAACACATGTTGTAACTTTTTGCAGTACTTTCATTCTACTTTGCACTCACTTGACTAGTTTAGCCTCAAAACTTAGCTCCTAGTATATCTTTTAGAGGTTTACTAAGTAGATTATTAGCCTTGTGAAGTCAATTTTCTCCTAGTTGGTTCAGGGTAAAATCTATTTCCCTGGCGTAGTTGAATGCCACTCTAAAAGTAACTCTAGGGCTAAACTTTTCCTGCCTCGTGTACTTTGTAAATTTTGGATCTAGAACGGTTTCCTTATTGCAATAGTTGCTTCCATCTTTTGTTGTCCTTGAATATATTCCCGGATGATCTAGAAGTTAGACTTCTATGTACTACAACTGGTTATATATCCTAAATGTTATTTACGTTGTCAATGTTTATAATTTCAAATTCAAAATCAAACTCATTTGGTTTAGTTGAAATGAAAAATGACATCATGATTTCTTTAATAAGCATAGTACGTGCTACTTTAACTGCTTCAATGTGTGCTTTAACACTTGCCTTGAGCACTTTCTGAATAAATAGAAACAAGAAAAGGACCAAAATACTTCAAACTATAAAGCATCTTTCGTTTGGTGGCTATGCCAAATTTATTATGTTTGTATTGTAGATGGAAAACCCGTGCAGAGGAAGAAGGTTATAGTATGTTGACACTTGACAATCAACACAAAACTAGACAAGTTATGATGAATCCTGTCAGTATTGCCTACTGCTAGTTCCTTTCGGTTTCCTAGTTCAATGAGGTGAAATTAGTTGGCAATGCTATCATCTGTGTGCTCTTACTGACACGTCCCAACCCCAGGCCTTGTCGTAATGGGAATCCCAAGTCTAACCAGGACTTGGTACCACCCCCTATTACCCAACCAAACCACCTATATCCAACCTTAGATGGGCTGAATTTCAAACATTTAACAAGATAGCATAGTTTTCTCATTAAGACTTTGGGATAGGGACGCAACTGTGACCGACCCAACCGAGTCCAACCGTACCACACCAACCGCCCAACCATACTGACCAAACCATAGGCCATAAACCAGTCCAAAACCAAAGAGAATACTAAAACATAATATAATTAATCCCAAAATATAATAGGACGGAACAACCAACAATATCATTAAAGGTGTAAACTCCAACACTAATACGGATGCCAAGGCCAACACCAATACCGATCCCGTCTGTACCAACCCCTAGAAGTACCATAAAGCCTCTATCCAAAAGAGTAAACAAATCCTGTTGAGACATGCCCCCAATCATTGTCAAAAACAATATCCAACATAAAATAAAAATGTCCAAAGATGTCCATAACATTAAATGATTCCTTTCGAAAGGATGGAAGCTCACCACTTCAGTCCAAATGTTGATACCAAATCTGCATGCTAAACAGGAGGAATAGATTGGTTGGTTTCTACGTAGAGTGGGTATGCATCCACCAACAGTCGGGTTAGTGAGTGACCGCTAGTATGAATCTTAGGATAAGGATAAAATAATGCCAGTTATAAAACAAAGTAAAATCATCCATAATGCATACAATCATACATATATAAGTGCTGAAAAAGGGAACGAAGTTTAGCATGCATTTAAAACCTTTACCTAGGTTATGTATCTTGGCTGTCCTCAAAAATCCACAGGAGGTATGGGTTTAGCTCCCCCTACTGAAAAGGCCCCAGTGCGTGTAGCCTCACGACCAGGGAAGTATCCCAGATGACTAGTACATCCCCCAATAGTGTGACATCATGCATACAGTTCAGTAAGACCAATCCTCATATCAACAAATATGTGTTTTCAATTTTGGTCCCCCCGAGACCGCTACCTTCCACGGAATTGCTACACACCCCGCCATTAATGCCTAATTAAAACCATTTTCAAATAACCTACCAAATCTATTTATCATTTTATTAACCAAGGCCAATATTAGTGGTATTTTCATACCACTCCATTACTTACAACTAATATCCATAGCCAAACCATTTAGGTTAAGGGGACTTTGAAGTGCCTTCCATAGACCATATTATACCACTTGGGAGACTTTCATATTCCCCACAAGCATAACCATTTATCCTTTATCCTTTTCAAACCATTTAAACCATTTATAATTCCTTTACCAAATTTAAAATATGCAAGACTTTCATTAAAAGAAGTCAATGTAATGAACATATCTTTATAAGCATTTTATCAAACACCCTGGGGAATAATATAACCAAAACCAATTCCAAAGACCATTAAACCATTACCATGAAATACAATTGTCCAAAACCACCATGAATGCATACAAAAGCATAATTAAATTATAGGAAACCATAACCAAACATTTAATATCAAAACCTTCACACAATAGTTGAAAACCATAATCATGAAATAGTAAAATCATGAAATAAATCATATAAATCATGCCTTTAGTTAAATTAACAATGAGGAAGGAGAATCATGCCTTATACTGAAGAATTTAATGGAAATAAATCACCAATACAATCCCCAAAGCAATCGTCAAGATGAAACCCTAGCCTTCTTGTCCCAAAAACTCTTGAGAGAATTATGGCATATTTTGAAATAGTTTCTAAGTGTTAATGAATAGAATAATAGGGTAAATAACATTCTAAGTGTATTAGAAGTCTTGGGTCCTAACTAGGGTAGGTAGGAAAAAGTTTAGAATACCCCCACTTAAATCCCTTAAAAACCTATCACACAGATACGACTGACCCTTTTGAGTCGTACCCTCCCAATACGTTTGGTACCCACTACTCGTATCCAAGCCTCAACCCTTGGATCAAACATTGTACAGTATACGACTCATCCAACCAAATCGTAACCAGAGCATACAATTCATATCTATAACCCGTATCCCTGGCAGAATGAAATACCAGGAGAATCAAACACTGTCCATCATACGAGTCCCTGATACGACTTGTTCCTAGACCTATGACTCAGACCCCCAAGTCCCTGAGTATAGGTGACAGTTATTTAATTATGGATTAATAAAGTTTGAGAATATCCCACAAGTTTTTCAATTTACATTTTGATTCAATGTAATCCCTATTAACTAAAAATGGTGGGGAAAATGTGTGTTTCTTCCTTTTTTTCTTATTGTTTTTTTCTATCTCTTCACTTTTATTGTTGTTGTTTCTTTCATCATATTCTTCTTCATTATCATCGTCTTCCTCTTCTTCTTCTTCTTCTTCTTCTTCTTCTTCTTCTTCAGTATCATCTCTTCTTGTTCATTTACATCATCTTCTTCGTATTGATAATTTTTGTTGTTGTTACCACTGCTGCTGCTACTAGAACAAATTTTCTTAGGTTAAATTTTATTCGTACGTCACTTGGGCATTACTTCATATGTGATTTTGGTAAGTAAAATTATGATTTTTAGTTGAATTTCTCATCTAGGTGTATCTACTACTGCTGTTTTCCAACAATGGATAAAACCTATAACATTGTAGCTATAACCTATAACATTCAGTCATAATCCATCACATGGTAGCTTCACACCACTGGATTTTCAACCAAGTGCGATGACCAATTGTGTGAATCAATGGTTCCTCTCGTACTAGGTTGAATTACTACTGCGACACTGTCATCAGTAGGGTAAGACTAACCTGTCTCACGATGGTCTAAACCTAACTCGCATTCCCTATTGCTGGGTGAACAATCCAACACTTGATGTATTCTTCTTCACAATGATAGGAAGAGCCGACATCGAAGGATCAAAAAGCAACGTCGCTATGAACGCTTGGCTGCCACAAGCCAGTTATCCCTTTTGTAACTTTTCTGACACCTCTAGCTTCGAATTCTGAAGGTCTAAAGGATCATTAAGCCACGCTTTCACGGTTCGTATTCGTACTAGAAATCAAAATCAAATGAGCTTTTACCCTTCTATTCCACATGAGATTTATATTCTCATTGAGCTCATCTTAGGATACCAGCGTTATCTTTTAACAGATGTGCTGCCCCAGCCAAACTCCCCACCTAACAATGTCTTTCACCCAGATTGGCCCGCAGAGTGAGCCTTGGGTCCAAAACGAGGGGCAGTGCCCCGCTTTCTATTCACAAAATAAGTACAATAACGTTAAAAGTAGTGGTATTTCACTTTCTCCTTTTGGCTCCCACTTATACTACACCTCTTAAGTTATTTAATTATGGATTAAGAAAGTTTGAGAATATCCCACAAGTTTTTCAATTTACATTTTGATTCAATGTAATCCTTATTAACTAAAAATAGTGGGGAAAATGTGTGTTTCTTTCTCTTTTTTTATTGTTGTTTTCTATCTCTTCACTTTTATTGTTGTTTATTGTTGTTGTTTATTTCATCATATTCTTCTTCATTATCATCGTCTTCTTCTTCTTCTTCTTCAGTATCATCTCTTCTTGTTTATTTACATCATCTTCTTCGTATTGACAATTTTTGTTGTTGTTACCGTTGCTGCTGCTACTAGAACAAATTTTCTTAGGTTAAATTTTATTCGTACATCACTTGGACATTACTTCATATGTGATTTTGGTAAGTAAAATTATGATTTTTAGTTGAATTTCTCATCTAGGTGTATCTACTACTATTGGTTTTTCAACAATGGGATTAAACCTATAACATGAATCAAATATTTGAGTCATCTGTTGCAACAAGCGAGTCATCTGATGCAATGGATGACTCACCTGTTACAATAGAACCTATAGTTGATTCCAATATATGAGTCATCTATTACAGTATATGAGTTATTTGTTGCAATAGATGAGTCACCTATTGCAATAAATGACTCACCTGTTGAGATTCATGTTAAAACACTATAGAACCTGAAGCTAATTTTAACAGACGATTCATCTATTGCAATAAATAGAAAATTTATTGAAACAGATGACTTACTTATTGCAATAGATGACTCATCTATTAAAATCAGTTTCAGGTTCTATAGTACTATAACATAAATCCCAACAGATTAGTTGTAGTTACAACAGGTGACTTATTTATTACAATAGATGACTCATTTATTATAATAGATGACTTATCTATTAGAATCAACTTAAGGTTCTATAGTATTGTAACATCAAACCAAATAGATGAGCCATTTATTACAACAAATGACCCAGCTGTTGCAATGACTCATTTGTTAGAATTAGCTTCAAGTTCTATAGTTTTGTAACATCAATCCCAACAGATGGATAACCTGTTGCAACAGATAAAGAATATATTGCAACAAACGAATCAACTATTGTAGTATATGACTCATCTGTTGGGGTTCATGTTACTGTACTGGTAAAAAACCTGAGGCTTAATCCAAAAGATGTCTTATCAGTTAGATTATTGATAATGATAATGTATTGTATATAATTATTTTTATTGTTGTATAGACTATACTATCATTATTAATTTTACTATAATATCATTATTCAATTTTTAAAAAATGTCTTTAGGTACCATTAATAGAGGGATCAATAACAGTAACGATAGGGGTGGATTGTCATAGTGAATGGATCGAGAAGGACAATTGATATATTTGGTGTTTGAAGGATGGTAAAATGTTAGAGACTGTAGAAATGACGGTCCAAAGTAATGTTTTGTATGATAATTTTGTGAACTTAATCATCAACTATTATGGACTAAACTGTCAATCAAAAGATATTGTTATTATTTACATGCACAACTTCTTTGAAAATCAGAGGGTCTTACCTTTTAAGATAAGCGATCATGTTCGATTGTGTGCTTATCTAATTAATCCATCTGGGCCAGTGTTAAGGGTGTACATGGTTGAAAAACTGATAGAGAAAGAGAATCAAAATATAGAACAAAAATAACAAGAACAACAAGATCTGTTTGATGATAAATTAGAAGATGTGGACATGAATATTCCACATGATGAGAATGGAGATCAAGTGACGGTGAAGGAGAATAAAACACCTACTCCCATTTTTGTAAGAGATACAGTGGCCATTTCTCAATCAACACAGTTGAGCAATCTTTAAGATGATGATATTAGGTCAAACTAGGGAATATCATTCAAGAATAAGGAAGATGCAGTCACTTTATTGTATATCGCTTGATTGAAAAAATATTTTAGACTAAAGAAAGTGATTAATTTGTGCTACGTGTATTATTTTAGATGTGCTCATTCAAAGTGGAAGTTGTGGTTGAGAGCAGTGAAATACTTAAGTTCTGATAGATTCATCATTAAAACCTATGAAAAGTATCACACATGTGGTTAGGATAATATTACGAGCAATAATCCCCACGCCACAATAAAGGTTATTAGTAAGTATTTTAAATATAGATTTCCCAATGGCAAAGGCCCTTCTTCAAATGATATGGCCAATCAACTCCCTTCAGAATTAGGTTGTAAGGTTAGTTATTTGAAGATTTATAAGGGCATGGATATTGCTAAGTCTTTGGTTAGGGGAACATATTAGCAAAGGCATGCAGTCCTTTGATGCCTACCATTACATTCTTGAGTCCACAAATCTCGAAAGTAAGACAGTGTTGCATGTTGATGAAAATGAAAGGTTCAATTTTTCTTTTGTAGCCTATAGTGCTTGGATTCTTGGTTTTCAACAATTGAGAAAAGTCATAAACGTCCATAGGACTTTCTTGATAAGCAAGTATGAAAGAGTTCTTTTATCAACAGTGGCACAAGATGTAGATCACCTCTTTCCTATTGCTTTTTATGTAGTAGAAAAGGAATCCGATGCCTCATATCGATAATTTTTTGAAAAAAGGTAAAGCTCTGTAGACGATACTAATGAGTTGAGTTTAATTTCAGATAGGCATCCAAGTATCCAAAACATGGGTTCAATTTTCTACCCTTCAGCTAACTTTGGTTGTGGAAACATGAGGCATCTTGTGGAAAATATTAAAAACAACTATCACAATGCTAAAGTCGTGTCTCATTTTTATAGAGCACCTAAAACATATGACACAACTGAGTTTTTTCTACCATTTCGATCAAATAAGGGATATGGTACCCAAGGCAGCATAACATCTCAAATGTGTAAATTTTTTAGAGATGGGGCTGGGAATTTTGTCTAGGAAATAGGTACATTATTATGAATTTAATGTCTCTTTTAAGTTTATTGTAATATTGTATGTCGTACCAAGTGAATTTTTTTTTCTGGGTATAATATTATGATGTCAAATATAGTTGAATCTGTGAATTCAGTGTTTGTCGTTTAAAGAGAATTTTCCATTGTGGCACTATTTGATGAAATAAATAAGAGGTTTGCCAATTTATTTCACAAAAGGCATATGAAGTTGGTGAACTCAATAAATAGACTTGTTACTTCAATGGAAAAACAAATACAAAGTGCCTCAGTTTGAGAAATAATTATTGGCCCATCAAATAGAAAATTACAAGTTCAATATCAACGGTCATGGTCATGTTTCCACGATTGATCTTCAAATAAGATATTGTACATTAGAGTTTTTGACTTGGACAAAATAATTTGTACACATGTTATGGTAGTTCTTCGAGTCCAATATGGCTCACAATCTGGATATCAAATTTATGAATACTCATCTCCATATTATTTGGTGGAAAAATATATAATGGCATATTGTGAGAATGTTAATATGGTGCATCCTGAAGATTCTTGAACTATTCTTGTAGAGATTTTGGGGAGATAACTACCTCCCCCATATACTTACCCAAGCAGTATCAAACTGGGAAGAAGGCAATGTAAGAGAAGGCATGGAATCGGAGAGTCAATTCCATCAAGAAAAAACAAGTGCTTCATATATAAGAATGTTGTCCACAAAAGAAATGCATGCCCAGATCGTAATGAACCATGATCGATCTTTCTTGTAATAGTAAATAGTTTAGTTTAGTTTAGTTGTTGTAATAGTAAATAGTCTTGTGTTGTTGTTTCATTTAGTTATGACTTTGATAATTTTAACTCATTGTGGGAAATGTATGTTATTTATTAAATAAAGTATGTTTTTATTTATGGTCCAACAATTAGTTTGAGCATCAATAAAAAAAGGTATCAGGAAATTAACTAAATACAATAGACTACAAAAATATTTTCAACAATTACCCATCTGTTGCAACATATGGGTAAGCTATTGGAAGAAATCAAAATAGTCTTGCCACTGGATTGTGTTCTTTCAATAGTTGGCCCATCTATTACAACAGATGGGCCATCTTTTGGAAGACCTCAATAAAGTTCTCATTTGTTTCAAGAACTCAATACAGTTCTTGCTACTGTATTGTGTTCTTCTAATAGATGGCCTATTTTTTGCAATAGATAGGGCATCTATTATAAGAAAATCAAAATCCTTGATAGTAGATTGAGTTATTCCAATAGATGACTCATGCATTACAACAGATGGTCCATTTGCTAGAAGAACACAATATAGTTCTTGCCACTGCATTGTGTTTTTCCAATAGATGACCTATTTGTTGTAACAGATGACTCATCTATTGGAAATTATCAAAATAATAGCTAATCCATTTCAACAAATTACTAATCTATTGGAAAAAAAATCAAAACATGTCATACTAGTTGTTTGATTTCTTCCAACAGATGGGTAATCTATTGTAATAGATTACTCATCTATTGGAAGAAATTAAAATAGGTCTTGCTAGTTATTATTTGATTTCTTCCAATAGATGACTAACCTTTTGCAACAGATGGATCATCTTTTGGAAGGTCTTTTTTTAATAATATTTTTTGCCCAAGATAAAAAATGATAAAAGCCTAGGGAACTCTAACATTTTTAGGAGAACTCAAAAGTCCCCTTGTGTTGTCTTATCTTGTCTTTTTAATGTTTCCTTTTCTTTTCAAAGTTCACCACCACCAATATTATAAAGCACAACAAATGAACTCATCTGTTTTCTCAAATCTCTTTCAATTTTCTCTCCTCTTTTTTTCTCTCTCTTTACTCTTTCCTTCAATTTTTGCCTGAGCTTAAGTTGAGAACATGTTTACACTATGGATGAGCCATGAGACTATTAGATACCTCTTTTAAGTCATCTGACTTTGAGGATTTACAACCTCTCACCCTCTCTTTTTGGTAGCTAGGAATAGCTTTTATTCACACAAATATAATGGCTCTACCTTATCTTTATATATATGTTTTTGAATTATGAATAAAAAATGACTAGTTTGACTATTTCTTGTTATTTACATCTACTTTCCCGCTCTAATTTCCCTTTACTCTAATTTCATTGAATAATGGATGGTTTTCAAGAGGTTAATTTCTTCCAACTATGAGTTATACAATAATCAAGTTCATAGATAAACCAACAATAAAACTATTTAATAGTAATAGTTTAAAATAAGTGATTTCACATCAAATTAGTCCAAACAGATATAGACATTTGTTTCAATAGATGACCAAACTATTGCAATAAATGACAAATCTATTGGATATTATCAAATAAATATAGACATCTATTACAGTAGATTACTAATTTATTGGAAGAATCATAAAAGTTCTTGCTGCTGGATTGACTTCTTCTAATAGATAGGTCATCTATTGTAAAGATGGGTCATCTGTTGTAATAGATGGGTCATCTATTGGGAGAACATAATCTAGTTGAAAGAATTGTATTGAATTATTCAAATAAATGGTCCATCTGTTGCAACAGATGGTCCATCTATTGCAATAGATGGGTCATCTATTGAAAGAACTCAATTCAATAGCAAAGGTTTTTAGTTCTCAAAAGAGATGACCAATTTTCTATAACAAATATAATATTTGTTGGAAGAACTCAATCCAGTAGCAAGAGGATTTTGAGTTCTTCCAATAGATAGATCATCTGTTGCAACAGATGGAGCATCTATTAGAACAAATCAATCCAGTACCAAGGGTCATGAGTTATTCAAATAGATGGCCTATAAGTTTAAATAGATAGGTCATCTGTTGAAAGAACTCAATCCGGTAACAATGGTTTTAAATTCTTCAAATAAATTAGTCATTTGTTACAACAGATGAGTCATTTATTACGCAGATGGGCAAGAACTCAATACAGTTCTTACTGCTGAATTATGTTCTTCCAATAAATGGCCCATATATTGCAATAAATAAGTCATCTATTAGAAAAGTATCAAAACCCTTGCTACTGGATTGAGTTCTTTCAACAAATGACTATTTGATGGAAGAACACAATATAGTTCTTTAATTGCATTGTGCTCTTCCAACGGATGATTCATCTATTACAACAGATGGGTCATCTATTGGAAAAACAAAAAACACTTATCACTGGATTAAATTCTTCCAACAAATGAACCATCTGTTGCAATAGATGGAGCATTTATTAGAAGAACACAATATAGTTCTTACTACTGGATCGAGTTCTTCCAATAAATTGCCAATCTTTAGCAATATATGGGTCATCTGTTGGAAGAACTCAAAACCCTTGCTATTGATATCGGATTTAGTTCTTTCAAAAGATGACCCATCTATTGCAATAGATGGATCATCTATTGGAAGAACTCAATATAATTCTTCTTACTGGATTGTGTGCTCCCAGAATATGACCTAAAATTATCCTTGCTACAGGATTATTTCTCGATCAGGTTTTTAGATTCTTAGATTGTTACCCTTCCCAAAAGAAAAAAAAGAAATATTTTAAAGATGGTTACAATTTGAGCCTCCATATTTTTGTACACTACTTTATGATGGGAACTGAAGATAAAACGTGGGTTTGTTCTGTCACTGGGGTAGGAAGAATAAGGTGCTTGCAGATGGACCCACTTCAGATGTGGAAGGTATTACCTATCAGGTTATCATGATAACACACATAAAGTACAATGATTTTGTGAATGTTAGTTTTGACCGATTAGGTATTGATCCTTCAAACAAGATCTTGCATTTTTCAGTTAAGTTGGATAGGTCTAAAGTTATAATGCTGAGGGACCAAGAAGGTGTCGATACTAAAGGATGAGGGACCAAGAAGGTGTCGATACTATGTTATAATTTAATGATGGCTTTGCTCATGTTTATGTATTAAATTTGGAGAAGGAACCTAATTCTATACTGCTATCAAATCTTGATCACTTATCCAAACTTGACACATAAACATGAGCAGAACCATCATTAAATTATAATAGGGTATCAACACCATTTTTATTGGTCCCTCAACCTTATCAATTTGGAACTATTAAACTTAACTATAAAATGCAGGATCTTATTTGAAGGATCAATGCCTAATCAGTCAACAACAGCATTCAAAAAAATTGTTGTATTTTATGTGTGTTGTCATGATAACCTGATCAGTAATACCTCCTACATATGAAGTGGATCTATCTGAAAGACCTTAGTCTTCCTGCCCCAGTGAAAGAAACAAAATAGTATTTTATCTTGAGTTTCCATCATGAAGCAGTGTAAAAAATTATGGAGGCTCAAAGGGTAACCATCTTCAAAACCTTTTTCTTTTTCTTCTGGGAAGGGCAAGAATCACAAAAACGAAAAACCTGATCGAGAAACAAAAAATCTAAAGTGAGTTATATGAATGTAGAAAAATTGTAACCTATAAGACAAAGGATAATATCCTTATCATATTATCATAAAATATGAAATTAAACATATGATGATTGCAAAAGATATAGAATTTCATAAAATGCAATAAGATATTAAAAGTGAATACTCAAAAAAGCAAAGAGTTTTAAATTTTACACAAGACTCAAAAAATTTTAAAAAGAAGCACGAGAACATTTTTTATTGTTGTAGAGAAACGTGAAAATAGCAAAGAAAGAGAGCATACTAAGTGGTAAAATTTCATCGAACACAAAAAGAACAACATAATTCTAAAAATTTCAATAGGGACACAATGAATAAGTTAAACACATGAAAATTTTCATGAAATAGACAAAGAAGACAAGAATAGTATACCACACATCAAATGCAAAAGGATCAAGGGGACAAATGTTTGAGTTCTCCTACAAAGGTTAGAGTTCCCTAGTATTATAATTACTTTTCAATAGATGACCCATCTATTGCAACAGGTTATTCATCTAGTGTAACGAATTTCTTATCTGTTTGATAATTTCAAACAAATGAGTCTTTATTGCAACAAGTTAGTCATTTGTTGATTTAACTTAAGAGATTATTAATAATAACTAAATTGATTTAACTAAAATTAAATACAAGTCTTTAAGATAAGGGGACAAAGATTTGAGTTCTCCTAGAAACATTCGAGTTCCCTAATATTTTAATTTCTTTCCAGCAGATGATCCATTTATGCAATGGGTTAGTCATCTGTTACGACAAATGTCCATATCTGTTTAATAATTTTCAACACATCAGTCATCTATTGCAACAAGTTAGTTATCTGTTGATTCAAATTAAGCAATTATTAGTAATAACTAAATTTATTTAACTAAAATTATAGACAAGTCTTTAAGACAAGGGTGCAAACATTTAAGTTCTCGTAAAAACATTTAAGTTCCCTAGTATTTTAATTACTTTCCAATAGATGACCGATCTGTTGCAACAGGTTAGTCATCTGTTGCAACAGATATCTATATTTTTCTGATAATTTTTAACAGATGAGTCATCTGTTGAAACAGGTTAGTCATTTGTTGATTCAAATTAAGTAATATTAGTTATAACAAAATTGATTTAACTAAAATTAAAGACAAGATCATAGACAAGGGGACAAACATTTGAGTTCTCCAAAAACATTTGAGTTCCCTAGAATTTTAAATTTCTTTCCATGAGATGGGTAATCTGTTGCAATAGATATCTTATCATTTTGATAATTTCCAACAGATGAATCATTTGTTGCAATAGGTTAGTTATCTATTGCAACAGATGTCTATATCTATTTGATAACTTCAAACATAGGTTAGTCATTTGTTGTTACAAATGTCTATATCTGATGGTCATTTCCAACAAATTACTCATCTATTGAAACATGTCAGTCATCTATTTATTCAAATTAAGTCAATATTAGTAATAACTAATTCGGTTTAACTAAAATTAAAGGTGAATTAATAAGTTCAATTCAATTTCAATTAATCTCATAGTAATTACACGATCAACTAAGTGTATTCATACAGAGTAGAGTGATCAATTGACCAATTTAATTTGAAATGATTCAAATTAAGCCAGTATTAGAAATAAATTTATTGATTTACTAAAATTAGTGATGAATTAATAAGTTCAATTACAATTTTAATTAATCTCATTGTAATTACACGATCAACTAAATGTAATCGTCTTGAGTAGTGTGATCAATTGACCAATTTTATTTGAAATGATTCAAATTAAGACATTATTAGTAATAACTATATTTATTTAACTAAAATTAAAGATGAATTGATATGTTTAGTTATAATTTCAATTGATCTCATAGTAATTACATGATCAACTAAGTGTATTCGTCCTGAGTAGAATAATCAATTGACTAATTTTACTTGAAATGATTCTAATCAAGACATTATTTCTAATACTAAATTTATTTAGCTAAAACTAAAGATGAATTAATAAGACCAATTATAATTTCAATTAATCGCATAGCAATTACATGATCAACTAAGTGTATTCGTCCTGAGTAGAGTGATCAATTGAACGATTTGATTTGAAATGATTCAAATTAAGTCTTTATTTGTAATAAATAAATTGATTTAACTGAAATTAAAGATGAATTGATAAGTTTAATTACAATTTATTTCATAGAAATTACATGTCCATCTTAGTGTATTCGTCCTAAATAGAGTGATCAATTGACCAATTTGATTTGAAATTATTCAAATTAAGTCATTATTTGTAATAACTAAATTTAAAGATGAGTTAACAAGTTAAATTGCAATTTTAATTAATCTCATAGTAATTACATGATCATCTAAGAGTATTTATCCTGAATAGAGTGTTCAACTGACTAATTTTACTTGAAATAATTCAAATTAAGACATTATAAGTAGTAACTAAATTGATTTAACTAAAATTAAATATGAATTAATAAGTTCAATTACAATTTCAATTAATCTCATAGTAATTACATGATCAACTAAGTGTACTCGACCTGAGTAGAGTAACCAATTGACTAATTTTATTTGAAGTTTTTCAAATTAATTCATTATTCGTAATAACTAGATTGATTTAACTAAAATTAAAGATGAATTAAAAAGTTAAATTATAATTTCCAATGATCTCTTCATAATTACATGGTCATATAAGTGTATAATCTATTACAGTAGATTTAACCTAATACAATGGATGAGTCATCTATTTAAAATTATCAAACAAATGTCTTTATTTACTTGGTCACTTCAAATAGATTACTCATCTATTCCAACGGATGTCTTTATCTATTTGGTCATTTCTAACAGATTACTCATCTGTTGTGACAGATGTATTTATCTGTTTGATCTTTTCCAACAAATTACTCATCTATTAAAACACATAAAATATGTATTTGATAATTTTCCATAGATGAGACATTTGTTGCAACATATTACTAATGTTACATTATGCAATGTAGACAAGTATGACGACCCAAACCAGGGTTTGGTCATAACGAGTATATCAAGTCCCACGTAGATCGGAGATCACCCCTACACCTAACCAACCAAATACAACATTCCCCAATGTCGTATGAATTCCAAACATATAACAAGATAGCAGGCATCAATCTTAAGGAAATTCAAAACAAGTCTATAACCGACGACCGGTGATCGACCAACCAATCGACCATCACCACCTAATATCCATAATAATCCAAACAAAGCCTTCTAAACAAAGAACCAAACTGAATATCAATAAAGTGTAGGTATATGCCCCCGACTATAGCAAAAAACAAGTCTAAACAGTCTGAGACATAAGAGACCAAAACATGAAATGTAGACTTTTAATGTATGGAAGCTTACCACTTCAATGTAAACTCAAGAGTTGATCCCGAATCTTAATTACTAAGTAGGATGAGTGGAAGTATGACCAGTTCCTACATCGCGTAGAGATATAGGGCCCGAAGATGGTTAGCGGTTGGAGCCCTAGCATGAAACTCAGGCATAAGGATAATATAATGTCATGATCAACAATTTAAAATCATGGAAAACCAAAGCATATAATCAATACCATATACATATATACTTCACATGGCAGGATAGGGAGCAAGGATTAACATGCAGTTAAAAACTTTAGCCTAGATTATGTAGCTCAACCATCATAACATGTACCCACGGGCTATATGGGCCCAACTCTCACCCCTTGGTGGGCCCCTATATGTGTAGCCATACGAACCAAAGAATAATCTCATATATATACATGTGGGACTCAAACCTCCTAATCACATACTAAGGTGACTTAAGCACTCAATTATCCAATAATGTATGGGTGACTCGAGCCTCCCTAATCATGTAATAATAATGAGTGGGACTCGAACCTCCTTAGTCACTTTGACCCCCGCATCAGCAAATGCGGTTTCCAATATCGGTCACTCGTATCTCGACTTTCATGACTTAGCTACACAACACCTATTAAATCCCAATTAAAATCATTCATCACACATTCCTATTCATTGAACAATATTTAACATTAAAGCATCCATTGTTGGTACCGCCATACCAATTACACTTGTAAGGTAACAACATGCCAAAATAATTACATCACTTGGGGAAATTCACAACCCCCTTGGTTCAATTATAAAATAACTTATGAAAACACGAACCCATATAGTTAAATTCATAATCATAATGTAATAGTTCAAGAATAGTTCAATTTTACAAATTCCACATTTATCATAATTAAAACCCAATTTCACAATATGGGGTTGGGGTCATAACCACTTTACAAATCACAAATTTGGAAAATCACAATTCTCAAGTTCATTCACCATACCTATGTACCCACAAGTTCAACACCAAAATTTAAGCATGATTAATCACAATAAACCATGAAAAATATTGTTCAATCTATAAAAAGTCAAAACTCTCAACCTTTGTTCCAACCAATCATCAATATCTTATGAACAATACTTTAAAGCATATTTTTTAACAAATTAATAATGAAAGAAGAGTAACATGCCTAAAATAACAAGTTTTACTAAAAGAATCCAACCCTTGAGCCCTTGGATGACCGACTTCTTGGAAACCCTAAGTAAGGCTGCTTGAGAGAATTGAAAAGAGCTTTTTGAAAGTGTTTTAGTGAGTTAACAAGGATAATGAGGTCCCCAATAGGGTTTTAAGTCGTGAGTTAAAATTGGGGTAGAGGGAAAATGTCCAATGTGCCCTTAATGAAAGACTAAAAAATTATTGCAAAAGACTACGGGTCACTATACAACTCTTATAGACATATTATGACTCGGCACCTTGAGTAAACCAAGATAGTTCCCAAGATACCTATACACCATTGACCCTACGACTCATCTGGTACCACTCGTCATGGGACCTTACGACTCGTAGGCTCCATTCGTATTCAACGCAGAACCCAATTGGGTGAACACTGGACATCCTACTGTTTGTACACAACTACTCGTAAAAAGTCCTTACGACTCATAGTGATCCACTCCTACTCAGAGTAGAAGTCTGCCACTAAATTTTTAATTTGGTTACGATTCAATCTTAATAACTCATCATGGGTCTTTATGACTCATGTCCCCAAGTCATACCCAGGACAGTAACTCAAATATCATTCACTAGTCAACTTATGACTAGGGTTACCTGACCCTTCAAGACACTCTATGACTCATAAGGTAAGTCGTAGTCAGGACAGTGAGGATAAAATTGCATAAATTTTCAAGGACCAAACACCCAAAGTGTTACATACTCCCCTCTTAGGACCATTCATCTTTGAATGATAAGACAAGGAATTTATTAGCACGATTTGACTCCACATACCTCTATTCTTACCTTTAACAAAGACAGAAAAGAAAGATATTAAGGAATACACAAACCTCAAGCACGATTACCCAAAATAGGAAACAGGAATGGGTACTTGGACTTTATGTCCTCTTTGACTTCCCAAGTATCTTTCTTAACCTTTTGGTTCCTCCAAAGAACATTCCCCGAAGCCATATCCTCAGTCTTCAACCAATAGACTTACCAATCTAAAATCTCAATTGATACCTCCTCGTAAGACAAGGAATCTAAAATATCCACCTTCTCCAAGGGAAAATCCATCGAAGGATCACCCACGAACTTCCTCAACATTAAAACATAAAACATTGGGTAAATGGAGCTCAAACTAGAAGGCAACTCCAATTCATAAGTAATGTTACCAACCCTCTTCGAAACCAAGTATGAACTAACATAATAGAGATTAAGCTTCCCTTTCTTATCAAACCGTATCAATCTTTTCATGGGGGATACCTTTAGAAATACCCAATCACCGATGCTGAACTCCAACTCTCTTTGCCTTACATCTACATAGGATTTTGGCAACTTTGGGCAGCCTTAAGTCTATCCTGAATTACCTTCACCTTCTCCATGGCTTGGTGAACCAGATCCAGACCAAACAACTTATTTTCCCCAACTTCAAACCACCTAATAGGAGATCTATACCTCCTACCATACAAGGACTCAAACGGAGCCATGCAATTGCTAGAGTGATAACTGTTGTTGTAGGCTAAATCTATGAGAGGAAAATAGTCAACCAAACTACCACCAAAATAAAAAACACAAGCCCGAAGCATATCTTCTAAAATTTGAATTATCCTTTCTGCTTGCCCATTTGTCTGTGGGTGGAAAGCAATGTTAAGGGCTACTAGTTCCCAAATCTTTATGGAACAATCTCCAAAAGTGAGACGAGAACTGGCTGTCCCAATCAGATAAGATGGAAACTAAAGTACCATGTAACTTCAAGATCTCCTCAATGAACAACTTGGAATAATCCTCATAAGAGAAATTAGTCCTCACTGG